>CM054058.1:171959345-174463205 GCA_028641055.1 Alopecurus myosuroides
TTCCATCAATTTGAGGCAATTTAGCACGTTTCACCAAAGGGGTGAAGACTTTGTTAACACCAACTTTTTTACCATTGATAGTAGGAGGTTTACTAGCACTTGGAGCTTCAGTTTTACTAGTGGTGGTGATAGTGCAAACTCTAGCAATATTATTATTTTTAGCCAATTCATCTTCTCTTTCCCACCTAGCACGTAATTCAGCCATCAACCTAACATTATTATCAATTCGAACTTGGATGTCATTCAAAGTTTCACTTTCTTTAAAATCATGTGGCAAAACCTTCAGTTTTACAAAATCAACATCAATAGCTAGGATATCTACTTTAGAGGCAAGAACATCTATTTTACCAAGCTTTTCCTCAACAGATTTATTAAAAACAGTTTGTGTACTAATAAATTCTCTAAGCATGTTTTCAAGATCAGAGGTAGAGATTTTATTTTTATTGTAGGAATTGCCATAAGAATTACCATAACCATTATTAGGAGGATAGGGCTTATAATTGTTTCCATCAAAATTATTTCTATAAGCATTGTTGTTAAAATTATTATTTCTAATAAAGTTCACATGAACAAGCTCTTCTTGAGCAACCAAAGAGGCTAAAGGAACATTATTTATATCAACTTGAGCTTTACCATTAACAAGCATAGACATAATAGCATCAAGACTTTCACTCAAAGAGGAGGTTTCCTCAACAGAATTTACCTTCTTACCTTGTGGAGCTCTCTGAGTGTGCCACTCTGAATAATTTATCATCATATCATCAAGAATCTTTGTTGCATTTCCCAAAGTGATGGACATAAAGGTACCTCAGCAGCTGAATCCAATAGGTTCCTTGAGGAGAAATTCAGTCCTGCATAAAAAGTTTGTATAATCATCCAAGTAGTTAGTCCATGAGTGGGACATTTCTTCACCATAGTTTTCATTCTTTCCCAAGCTTTAGCAACATTTTCATTATCAAATTGTTTAAAATTCATTATGTCACTTCTATGGGATATAACCCTAGCAGGAGGATAATATTTTCCAATGAAAGCATCTTTACACTTAGTCCATGAATCAATACTATTTCTAGGCAAAGATAGCAACCATTCTTTAGCTCTTCCACTCAAAGAGAAAGGAAATAATTTCAGTTTAATAATATCTCCATCCACATCTTTATATTTTTGCATCTCACAAAGTTCAACAAAATTATTAAGGTGAGCAGCAGCATCATCAGTACTAACACCAGAAAAATGCTCTTTCATAACAAGAATAAAGCAGGTTTAATTTAAAGCAGCAGTAGGAGCAGGTGGAGCAATAGGTGTGCAAATAAAATCATTGTTGTTTGTGCTAGTGAAGTCACACAACTTAGTATTCTCAGAGGAACTCATTTTAGCAAAATAAAAGCAAGCAAATAAATAACAGCTATGAATTAAACTAAATTTTTTGTGTGTTTTTGATATAAAGAAGCAAAACAAGACAAAAATAAAAACAAGACAATAAGCAAAATAAAGAGGTTGAGAGTGAGAGACTCCCCTTTCCAGAAGACTTCTTTCTCAACGGCAACGGCGCAAGAAAAATCCTTGCTACGCCTTGATGGTGCCTTGAAGGGGAGACTTCTTGATGATGATGAATTTTAGTTCCCCGGCAACGGCGCCAGAAAAATTCCTTGATGCTGGCAAAGCGTGTTGGGAACCCCAAGAGGAGGGTGTGATGAGCACAGCGGTAGGAATTTCCTCTTAGTTAAGAACCAAGGTTATCAATCCAGTAGGAGAAAGAGGATCTTCGGAAGGTTGATTCCACTGACAGTGGTGATGACGCCTCACCGGTGTTAGCAACAACACGGAACCTGCACACAACACAACCAAAATACTTTGTCCCAACGGTACAGTGAGGTTGTCAATCTCACCGGTCTTGCTGAAAACAAAGATTAGACGTATAGTGTGGAAAACGGTGTATGCTTACAGTAAGTAAAGAAAAGCAAGAAATTGTAGAGGTTTGTTTAACAGTGTAGGAAAATGGACCGGGATTCATAGGTTCACTAGTGGTGTCTCTCCATAAAAGATAGCATGCTGGGTGAACAAATTATAGATAGGAAATTGACAAATAAAGGTTGAACCGTAGTGCACATTCATGACCTAAAGACTACTATGATATTTAGTGCGGGCATTACCACAATATACATAGACCCTAATCCAACTACATCTATGACTAATAATCCACCCTCAGGTCATCATCCGAACCCCCTTAGGTATTAAGTTGCAAGCAACTGATAATCGCATTAAACAATGTGTGTAATGTAAGCAATGATTGTGCACGCGGACACTCACACCGCTATTTTCTCCCTAGTGGCAACATCACATCCTCCCCCGTCATGTTTCTGTCACTCGAGCATAGGCGAAAAGGAGGCATGAACCCACTATCAAGCATAAATACTCCCTCTTGGAGTCACTAGCAACTACTTGGCCAGAGCAACCACTAGCAACGGAAAGCATGCAAGATCACAAATAACATATGCAATAAAGACTATAATCAACTTGGCATAATTTCAATATTCATCGGATCCCAGCAAACACATCACATAGAATTACATAAGAACAATCTCGATCATGTTAGGCAGCTCACGAGATCTAAACATTGAGGCATAGGAGGAGAAGATAACCATCTAGCAACTGTATGGACCCGTAGTCAAGGATGAACTACTCACGCATCACTCCGAATGTAGGCATGGTGATGAAGAGGCCTCCGGTGATGATCTCCTCTCCGGCAGGGTCCGGAGACCGCTTCAGAACCCCCTGATCTAGTGTTGACGAGGACGGCGGCTGTGGAACTTTTCGGGGATATTTTATCAGGTATCTAGGGTTTTCCATCCAAGGGGAATAAATAGGCGAAAGGGCAAAGGCGGTGGAGCCATGGGGGATCCCACACCACCCCCTAGCGCGGCCAAGGGGGGCGCGCCACCCCATGGTGTGGCCCCCTGGTGCCCCTCTTCGATTCCTCTTCGGTCTTCTGGATGCTTCCGGGGAAAATAGAAACTTCAGGATTTGTGGGGTCCAATTCCGAGAATATTTCCAGAACAACTTTTTTGAAATAAAAAATAGTAGAAAACAGGGAACTGGCACTTGCCATCTTGTTAATAGGTTAGTCCCGGTAAACGTGTAAAAATGACATAAAGAAGGGAGAAAACATCTAGCAATTGGCATAATATCATCATGGAGCATCAGTATTATAGATACCTTGGAGACGTATCACATACTCCGCACCCCGATAAAATAAAAGCTAGAATTCAAGACTATAACACCCACTAAATTCCTTGGAAGAATACAAGTCATGAGAATGTTCAAGTAGAAACACAAATTCTCCGTGATACCATCTCCAACTCTAGAAGATAAGGGATTTCCCTCGAGGCAAAAAAAAACCGTGTCAACAGCAGATGCATCATACCCTGAATTCTGATATAGAGGAAAAACAAGACAGTTACATGTCCTTGGTCATCAAATGATTCAACAAAGTTAAACAATAATAGTTCAGACATGAAGTCTGGAAGCAGTTTTCGATGCTTCACAAACTATTCTAGTGAAGTGAAGTGCCATCAATGCAGCAAAGAAGGACACTATGCGGCTAACTGTCCTAAAATAATAAAATGGAAAAAGAATCGAGCGAAAGGATCAAAGGATCATAAGATACATAGAAGTGAAGGATGAGAATGAGCATAATAAGAAAGACCGGTATGGTCCAAGATACTACAGGAAGAGACATACAAGATATGTGCATACATTGGCCAACCACGGGAGTAAAAATCCGAAGAATCTCCTTCAAGCACTTTGATATGTCCCAAACAGATCTACTTTTCCAAACATGTTTGCAATTGTGTTGCCTCTAATTTGCATGATTTGGATATAAGTAATACGGATTGACGCTATTTTTAGCATAATTGTTTTGGTGCTTTGTTTTTGTTTAGAAATCACGTTTAGAGGAAAAATCCTAGAAAATTGAGAAAATGGAGTTTTAGGTGAAAAGAGCCATAGGGCCAGAAGGGGAGGCATGCAGATATCCCATAACCACCAGGCAACAATTTTTTTTTCATAAACAAGGATCCACCATCAAAGATACAAATATATGATCGTCGTCCTCAAGGGTAACTCATATGATCTATACAAATGAAGGACTACTCCTTATTCATTACGGAGATTGTAGATAATCAAGTTGATGATGGTCGTGGAGATGGGACCATAGGCGATTCCACCAGAATTTACCCCTCATTTTGTGTTCTGATGGTGCTTTGTTTTCTCTATATCGTATGATGCCTCATCTTCCATGGATAAATAGCGATGGGTATATATATAGGTTTAGGTCAAGATGGATTCCTCGATAAAAGGGAGAATTAGGTGACCCAACACACTGATGCGTCCATTTGATATAGTGTTTTTACTTAATGAAGTCATGCGTAGAGGTAGGGGTTTTGGTATTTTACCGTGCGAGCGTGCATCATTTATGTTTGTGTATGCAGATATAAAATCAAAGGAGAAATTTTATATAAGGAAAGTAGACCAAGTTTGGGACAGAATATGATGATTAACAACATTAAAAGTCATTCCCGCGGACACACGATTCACTGAAATAAAGGATAAGGGGAAAATTCACGTCCAGGTGGTCGTTCACAACTTAACAACAACGAGTAAGGTTGCAAGAGACCATACTAGCCACCATTCCATACCCCCAAGCCACCATACCTAGTCTCGTGGAACCGCCTTTTCAACTATTTTAACCCCATGGACTTGGTTTTCCGACAGGAGAGGCATTTAACATCCACACACAAAACATGACCAGACCCTAACCTCTGAAAGGAATTCAGAGTGTGAATTCGCAAAATGGCTTCCATCTCCATAAATTATGTCAATGTGAAGGCCAATGCATCGATCTTCATTAGCATCATCACCGGCTCCTTCATCTACGTGATAGAATCTCTCACCCATCTCGTTGTAATTCTACCTGATAGAATCGTGCGCTCATTAATTCATCCATTTACCATTTGCAATACAATCATGATGTTGTTTTGTGACTTCATGTGTGAGTAGTTCCATTAGTTCTTGGGGAGATGGAGAAACCCTATTAATACTATGAATTAAGATAAACATGCATTGTTTTCTATTGGCTATTTTGTGTTAAATATCCTCATGGTATTATGTGAAGTTTACCACACCAATACGTTGCCTACGAGATATGAATGGTTCTTAGTGTTGGTCCAATGCGGAGAAGACAAATTGGGAACTACGATGACAGAAGTTGCCTCTTCTTTTAGCAGACCATGAATGTGTGAATAATGGGGATCCAAAGAACCACAACCGTATCCACGGGAATACCCTAAATTGCTAGTGCTAGAAGGCACATAGCCAGTCACTAGTAGAAAATTGAGTATTAGATACTATTACTAGAGATGGTTTTACCCATGAAAAAAAGAACAAACTCGTAAAGGCAACCCCTCAGCGTGTTTGTGTAGATAAACTGCCTCTAAAGAAAAACCTGACTCCAATAAGATGTAATTCGTGAACGGGAAAAATAAATTCCGCCTCCCAAAATCTCTGAGATAGCTGCGAAATCTACCCGACTCGGTGATTGAATAATTGGAGCCGGTCTGCAATACAGATGGCCTCCAGAATTTTGTGTGTTGGTCCAGAATGACGACCGCCTCTAGGTGTAATAGTTTTAGAGATGTCTCGTACAAAAAAACCGCCTGATAGGGTAGACTTAAAACTATTTACCTTTGTGCCTGAGCTGGTTGACACACCCCACTTGCTAGAATCACGCGTATATTTCCGGGGAAGTTTGGGCCCTCTGAATTTGGTTGGAGCAACTGTTTTGTCACAGGTGCGTATTTTTCTCCCATATGTGCAGCCGATCGGGTCGGCGCCATAGGTGATTAGTGCTCGCGGCGGCGACTTAGCTCAGGGGTGGCAGCGCGAAAAAAGTGGGGTCGATGACGACGTCGATAAGGGGTGGCGGAACTGGAAGAAATGGGGCCGACGGCGACGTAGCTCAAGGGTGGCGCGGGTATAAGTTCGGTCTGCACCAGTGCCGGCTCAGCCTAGTTTATAAGAGCAAAATAGGTGGGATGGGTGGGGATCCGGATTTGTGACTAGAATGCTGAAGTTTTGTGGAGGTATTATTATTGCATAAGTGGATTAAGTAGATATATAGTAAACTCAAACAAAAATTCGTAGTGGCGTCAACAGGCCTTCCCAAATTATGAATTGACCCACAACTAGAGAATACCTAGAGCACCTTAAAAACCCAAATATTGTGATTACAACTGCCATGAGTATAATGATAGCACAAACAACGTACTGCAAATGCATTTCCTTTTCGAGAGCATATCTTTTTATTCTTTTCATCTTTATTGTTGATTCAACAACCTTGATATTTTTTTCTTGGAGGATATCAGCCAAATGAAGTTCCATTTCCATCTTTTCATCCTCAGTTTTCTTCATTGCTTCCTCCATCTTCCGGGTTAAATCGTGTGCTAGTTCTGATTTTATTTCGGCCTTCTTAATTGCTTCCTCCATCTTCCGGGTTGACTCGTGTGTTGGTTTTGCTTTTATTTCGGCCTTCTTCATTGCTTCCTCCATCTTCCGGGTGGCCACATCTGCCAGCTCTGCCTTCTCTTGCCTTCTTCATTGCTTCCTCCATCTTTCGTGTTGCCTCTTGAGCTAGCTCTAGGTTGTATTTGGTCTTCCTCTTCCAGTCTCTTTTTATGTATAAATCTTGCAAAATAAGTAATTTGAATTCCAAACAATGTTGTTACTCCGCACATCCATCCGGAATACCGCATTCGCACGTCGACTCCTAGAAACTTGCAAAAGAAAAGGAAGGGGTAAAAAACATAAATATTCTCACTATACTGTTTCCTCATTTGGAATAGTATGATGTATATATACCTCATCCAACGATGAGAGACTGCAGACTGAGTTCACGGGCTCGACATCCTTGTTTGTTTGCCACAAAGCCATGCCATTTGAATTGACAGGGCCGGCGGGCCGGCAATGGATATAGTGCGTGTTGTTGGAGATTTAAGGAGCCGGAGGAGAGCGACTGAGCTATCGAAACGAGAATAGGATAGGGTGATGGCCGGATTTGGGGATAGGTGCGGTTTCATATCCTCTAATGGTCGAAAAACTCGAACTCTTGGACGTTCGGATTATTACCCAGAGGGTCTAACTATGTTGATGTTTTTCCCTTAAAATTGTAGGTATGATAACATTATGTTTGTGTGGTTTTGTACGATTTTTCTTAATTTAGCACTTTTAATTGTTTGACAGATGGACCGAGGGTGGATGTACCACCGTAATCGTGCATCCAAAATCTACATGTATGGTGTGACATGTTTTGTAAGAGTACCTAAAGAGGATATGTCGCGAAGGAGAGAGAGACAGGTGCATTGCCCATGTTTGGACAACAAAAATTTGAAGAGTTGTACATACATTAACGAGATCGAGAAACATTTGATCATGAGGGGATTTATGGAGGGGTACGAATGTTGAAGCCATCATGGCGAGCAAGAAAGTATTGTGGAAGGTGTAGAGGGGACCGATGATGAGGAGATTACTATAGAGGAAGATGGGCCAGCCGGCACATTACCAACGCCAGATGTTTCATGGACGTGGGAATCAGAATATCAGGACGATCTACCACAAGCAGAAGACAACTTGGCCTAGATCTTGGAGGGCTTTGAGCAGTTTGAAGAAGATTTCAAGGGCCAGAAGTAGTATGGAAAATTTCTGTGCATGAAAAATACTCGGAGATACCATTGTACCCAAATTGTAAGCCAGAGTACACGAAGTTGGCCACTATGATGCGGGTGTTGCAGGTGAAGGAAAAACACATGTGGTCAGACCGAAGTGTAACTACCTTGCTGACATTTTTACATGACTTCCTTCCAGAAGGAAACAACATGCCACAAAGCACGTTCAAAGCCAAGAGGATTGTGTGTCCGTTGGGAATGGAAGCTGAGATAATACATGCTTGTAATAATGGTTGTATCTTGTACCGTGCACATTCTTATAACAAATTGCGTGAGTGCCCATTGTGCAAAGCTCCTAGATTCAAGCCTCGAAAGGATGATGATATGAGTGACAACGACAGAACTGATGATGACATGGAAACTGATGAGTGGGGCAAGAAGAAGAAGAATAAAAAGAGGAAAGATGTTCAAGTAAAAGTTTGTTGGTACCTGCCAATTATTCGTCATTTCAAGCGCTTATTTCTAAACCTAGATTTGGCAAAATTGATGCGCTGGCATGCTGAAGAGAAAACACGGGACGGAATGCTGTGACACCCTGACGACTCTATGCAGTGGAGGAACATTGATATAGAATATAGTGAAAACTTTGGA
The DNA here is from genome assembly GCA_028641055.1 of Alopecurus myosuroides. Classification (NCBI taxonomy): domain Eukaryota; kingdom Viridiplantae; phylum Streptophyta; class Magnoliopsida; order Poales; family Poaceae; genus Alopecurus; species Alopecurus myosuroides. Next base: position 171,967,712 of record CM054058.1, read on the forward strand.
AAAGACCCTAGGAATGTAAGGTTTGCACTGAGCCCCGATGGAATGAACCCGTTTGGAAACATGAGTACAACGCACAACACCTGGCTTGTTAATCTGTGCATTTACAACCTTCCTCCATGATTATGCATGAAGCGGAAGTACATCATGATGGCGATACTAATACAGGGCCCAAAACTGTAGGATGTATGCCCAAAAGGGAAAAATATTTATAGATTTGTTTCATAATTATGATTCATATTACTATGCTATAACTGACATGGCTCATGAATACGAGATTCAGTGGAAAACTCACATGTACTAAATGAACACAATATCAAATCGTAGTCTTGCCTTTTACGACTAATTCATTGCATGCTTGATGCCTGTGTTTTCCTGGTCATGGACACTGTTTATGTCAGCATCAATGAATAGCATATTGCTATAAGGGAACAATATGGCAGGATACTCCTTAAGTAGATTGATATTCTAAGAGATTCCCTTAAGACATATTTGTCCTTATTGTCATATCACATCATGGTTATATTACAATTTTTTCTTTTGACCATGAGGTTATCGGGGTGATATATTCTGGAGGTTTTACTTTGGTACTATCTAGAGTCCCACCGTAAAATGGGTGAACATAATGGATAGAATTACTTATTTGGCCCTTACTGAAGTTTGTCTTCCTTTTTTGGCCCTGGCAATTTTTTTCTTCCTTTCATGACACACGAAGTTTGTTTGGTTCCTTATTTGACCCTTCAGTACTATTTAAGTAGAAATATGAAATTTTTTCCCCTGTTGCAATATGTAATAAAATGACACTAAAAAATATACTTTTACTCCTTCTGCAATATGCAAAAAAAAGGAGAAAATAAGGAAAAATAAAGGAATTTTTTTCCAAGCCGCCCGCCTGATTTTCTCGCACGCGCTGATGTCTCTTGCGCGTGATTTCATGGTGCGTGATTTCTGTACTGTCGCGTGCATCGACACTCCGTGATGGTGCCTTCCTGCATTTGTCCTAGTAGATGAAAATAGTACTAGTACTTCATCACTTTGTCTAGGCCGAGTAGTAGTATACTTGAACTCTCTAGTAGGTGACTTGATTCTTCGGTTGTGACTTCACCATATCCTGAGTCATGAGCACGACTTCATCGCCGGATCGATGCTCATCAAAGATATTTATGCGCTAGGAGCGCGCAGACTGCTTGTAGCAGAACTATCTCGCCACTGACATGACCAGCACACTTAGTTGACGACAAACTTTTCCTCTTTTCTTTCCGGTCAGCAATGCAGCGTTTCAGTCTAGGATGGACATCTTCACCATTCACTTTTTTTTGAATAAACAACTACTATATAACAACGTTGTAAGTGTCGTTTCCTCATATATTGTAGCAGGGGCAAAAGTGTCATCTTAGTGCTTATATTGTACTAGAGGGCCAAATAAGGAAACAATCAAACTTTGTGTGTCATTAAAGGAAGAACAAATTTATCAGGGCCAAAAAAGGAAGACAAACTTCAGACAGGGCCAAATAAGGAATTCTCTCAACATAATGATAGCCACTAGGTAATTTTAAAGGAGTACATTTCCTCGATGGTCTGAGATGGGAATTACTCCTCCGTAAAAACAGAGATACATGCTTGGGCACACTCGGTATTCTTGATATCCATAAGTTTTGCAGACAATGAATGATGATGATACATCATTGGGATATCAAAACACAGTAACAAATAAAAGGAAACTTACTGGTTAACGAGACAAGACAAAGGTACAGAGAACCATAGATTGTTTCACGGCAATACACGAATCCATAGTCTTGGGTAAGTTCGGTATCATGAGTAATAGGAAAATTGTATATTGACCAACAAGTTCAACAACTTATTCGTATAGTATGTGGGAGTCAATATAGGCGTCCATGGCCCTCATACGTTGCAAACGTATCTATAATTTTTGATGCTCCATGCTTGTTTTCTACCCAATACCTTTTGTTTTCCACATGTTTTCTTTCGTTTTTCGGATGTTTTCACAGACTAACCTATAAACAAGATGCCCCTTGCCAATTGTTGTTTTCTGCAGTATTCTATTTCAGAAAAGTTCTTAAGGAAATATTCTCGGAAAGGGATGAAAATCCACAGAGATCAAATTTTACCTGGAACAAAGACGGAGTCCAAAGGGGAGCCAGAGGGGAGCTAAGGCGCCACTAGGGGGCACTAGGCACGACCTCTCTCTAGGCCACGGCCAGTGGGCCCCTGGAGCCCTGAGCACCGCCTCACGTCCCCCCTTCGCCTATAAATTTCCTTTTACCCTAAAAACATCAGGGACGGAGTTATTTTCCACGAAACATACAGAGAGGCGCCGTCACCTCAAAAGTCCAATCTAGGGCTTCCGAAGTCCTGCTCCGGCACCCTGCCGGAGAGGGGGGGTCGTCACCGGAGGCCTCTACATCGCCATAATCGCATCCGGACAGATGCGTGAGTAGTTCATCTTGAGACTACGGATCCATAGCAGTTGCTAGATCTCGGGACCACCGTTATGTAATTGTGCATGTTGTGTTTGATGGGATCCGATAAACCATGAGATGATTATTTTGTTCATGTAAATCTGAGATGCTTTACTTATATTTGTAGAGAGTTTTAATCTTTTCTTGCAATGCTCTCTAGTGTTTATGATTACCTTGGCCACGTAGTTCTTTCACTTGCAAGAGAGGGTTTATATGCTAGATAGTGGGTTCATGCCTCCTTATTGCATGCGCTCGAGTGACATAAACGTGCGGGGGGAGGATGTGCTATTTCCACTAGGGAGAAAACAACGATGCTCTTGTCTACGGATGGGAACCACTGCTTACATTACGTGTTTTTCTTAATGCATTTGTCTGTTGCACACATAGCAATCACTTAATTGCTGCAACTTAATACCAAGGGATTTGCTGGATATATTTCTTGAGGTGGATATTTATATATGGATGCATGCTGGATAGCGGTCCATATACCTTGACATAATGCCTACAATGTTAGAACCTGTGAACTTTATCTCGTCATAATAGTATTGGAATACGTTCATGATTTGTCAATTTCCCAGCTGTAATTTGTTCACCCAGCATGTTTGTTTTCTTTGGAGAGACACCACTAGTGAACCTATGGCCCCCGGTCCTATTTTCCTCATATTGCAAACCTTCTTTTAAGCACTTTCATAATTGTTTCCTTGATGTCCTATTTTTTATTTTTTTATTTCCCAAGACTCTATATGTTTAATTCTCTTGTTTTCAGCAAGACCGAAAGATTGACAACCTTCCGGGAAGTTGGGGAAGAGAGAGAGTTTGTGTTTGTGTGCAGGTTCCACGCTTCCGTCAACACCAGTATTTTCCGGCGCCGTTGATAAATCAACCTTCTTAAAGACTCCGAAGTCCTACTCGTTTGATAACTCTGGTTCTTTACTAGGGGAGAACTTACTCTAGACTGCATCATACCTTCCGCTTGGGGTCTCCCAACGGGTGTGTGATCACGTCACATCAAGTATATTTTGTGGCACCGTTGCCGGGGATTTCTAGCTTGCTGCAAGGGGATTCTCACACTTCTACTCTCTTTCTTTTGTTTTGTTCTTGCTTAGTTTATTTTTTTAGTCTTGTTTTCTCTTTATAAAAAACCCAAAAAAATTAGTTCTCTAGTTTCTACTCTTTTATTTGCCTTGTTATTTAGTTTTCGTCTCTGTGTTAGATTTTGTTGCTGTTTTGCTAAGATGACTTCTCCAAAATTTTGTATGAAAGATCTGAAAGTAGGAAGAGGATTCATCATTGGGAGAAACAATATTGAATAATTCTTTAACCATGTTAACGGACATCGTGATTTTAATGATAAACCTGTAGTTAAACTTGCCCACAACTACGAGACCGCTATTGTTAGTATCAATCCTATTATACAACAAATGTTTCTTAAACTTGATAGCATGGAACCAGGAAAACATAGAGATTTTGTGTTGAATGCTTTACTCTTAGAATTTAATGAGATTGTTGTGGAAGCTAGAAAAGTTTTGGCTCATTATAAGATGCTGGGTTATGGTCTTGCTATCAATATTACTTTGAAAACCTTAGGTAATGATAGAATTAAATTTGAGGGAAGACTGAATGTGAAAAAGAAATTAATATCCCCATACCATTCAAACTTTTAGCAATTTCTGAGGCTTTAGAGGATAATTTTGGTTGGGTTGTTCCTGAGAATCTCTTTGATGAAAATAGTAAACCTAAAAGAAAAGAGAAAGGAGATTGTTAACCTTTTTCTATGATGAGTTCGAGCTCTTCAAATTGAATGATGATACTTGATTCGTTCATCATTTCTTGCTAAAAGGTGTTAAAGAAAAGCGCTTGTGGGAGGCAACCCACCTTTGTTTTATTCTGTTATCATTTTGTTTTTTCTGTTTTATTTTCTTCTATTTCTGTTTTGGAAGTTGCTACCTCTGTAGCAACCGCTCCTTATCCTTTTTATTTATTTTTTGTGCCAAGAATAACCTCTAATTGAGAGGTAGTTCGATTTGGGGAAGTTGTTGTTCTTAAACAGATTTTTGGGCTGTTACCAAAAAATTCATATCTCTCAGCCTGAACATCAGATTGTTTTGAAAAAAGTTTTCCACTTTTTTATTTGAGCTACACAAGATTTTCTAAAAAATTAATCTTTACAGACTGTTCTGTTTTGAACGTTTTTTGCAATATTTGCATTTGCGTCTCAATCTCTTTATTTTGGTGTTCTTTTGAAGGGAAGAGCTTTAAAACAAGTTGTGACAGTAGCTAATGTTTTAGTTGGAGTGCGAGACTTGTTTTGACACTGGACCAAGTGTATTCATTATTTTTATTACACTAACGTTGCTAATGAAGATTGTGGAGAAGTTTTAGGTGGAAGAAGTTTTCAAGTGTAGGGAGAGAACTACAATGTGATGAGATGAAGGATGGACAAAAGGTCAATATTGGGTATTCCCATGTCACCCTGAGACATATCCAAGAAGTACAAGCATCAAAGCTTGGGGATGCCCAAGGCATCCTCTTCTTCATCAACAAAAATATCTGGTTTCTCTCAAAACACTATATTTTTATTGCTTTACATGATATGTGTTATTCTTGGAGCGTCCTTTTATTTTTGATTTCAGTCTTTTTTTGCTGTTGCTTTTGGTTGGATCCTAGCACTTCTGTTTTGGGAGAGATACGCTCCATTTTCATTGCTTAGAATACTCTAGTATTCACTCTTATTATTCTACGAGTGTTCAATTTTTGCTAGTACTGCGTTTAGCTCTCGTTTTTCATTCGAATTTTGTTCAGAGATTGTTGGTTTGCTTCATTTATATTTGATTAGGCTCTCTGGTCTTTGATGTTTATTTTCTTTGAGAGTTGTTTCGAATAAGTTGATTGGTGTTGGAAAAGAGTAAATTGTTTCATGCTTATAGTGGTGAATAGGAAGCTTGTTTTGACTGTGGCATAAGCTTTGGAATGTCATGTTAGATGTTATTTTAATTGTGTGTTTAGTTATTTATGATGTATCATGACTAGTCTCAAATAGATGAGAGTGCTTAATGTGCCATTGAATTTCATCATGTGTTGCTCTCTCGTTTTGAAGCATGGTATTATGGTATTTCTCCTTTGAATGCTTTATGTGGATTGACTTGGCGCATTCTCACACCATGTTATGACTACAAACAAAGTCACTTTTAGCCTTGATGATCATTCAGTTTTTGACTTGTAATATCAGTTCATGCTTTGATTAATGGTGCTTTGTCGCTATGCATGATTACGACCGTTATTGCTCTCTTAGTTGGTTGCTCCCAGTCTTTTGCTAGCGTACACATGTACTGAGTATGAGCTCTACTCGTGCATACAACTCCCAGAAAAACAAAGTATGCCAAATGTGTTCACCATATCTACCTATATGTGGTATTTAACCGCCACTTCAACTAAATTTATCGTGTGCTACCTTTAACCTTCAAAATGATAACATGTTTTGTGTTCTTGTTTAAGATCATGAGGATTTCGTTTAAAGTTTATTATGGTTTATGTCCAGAAAAGTTCTTATTCCTCCTTTCACCCAATGAGTATGGAATCCATGCTCATTTAAATTTGCAGAGAGTTGGTGCCAAATAATAACAAAAAGGCACTTCCCCATGGTTTGATGAAATCGGGTGGGTATCTGTGAACACGCCTAGCCCTGGTTTGTAAAAAGAAAGGTGGGGGAAGTTCCAAATCAATAAACAACGGAAACAACTCTCAAAAGTCTAAACACTTTGCTCTCTCAAAATTGTTTTCAATATATCCGTTTTACCAAAAAAAAGCTCTGTCGCATGAGTAATCCCTGCTTCCCTCTTTGAAGGAACTTTCTTTTACTTTTATGTTGAGTCTTCATCTTTTTAGTTTATGCACCGACTAAGAGAGCATAGTTGTCATTCTCGGTATAATGTGCATATACCAAAATTTATTATTGATTGATTCATGATTGTGGTATTGCTTGCTCTGAAATTATTTGTATCTAGTCACCATTTAAACTTTGAAGGTGCCCTGGCATTTATGTTTTGCTACCACAAGAAGGACAAGCTGGATACCACTTTATTATGTTTTTTTATGATTGAAACCACAGTATCACTTTTGATGTTTCATTATTTATTTTCTTTTGTTTGTGTTTCTTTTCATGTGCAACATGGTTGCTAAGTTTACATTAGTTGAAATAATATTGATCATGCATTTGATAAAGTACTTTGATCTCAACTTTGCAATGCTTTTACATAACGTTGATCAAGGTCTGTGTTGTCTTCATGTCACCTCAATTTTTTTTTATCACTTACCTACTCGAGGACGAGAAGGAGTTAAGCTTGCGTATGCTGATACGTTGCAAACGTATCTATAATTTTTGATGCTCCATGCCTGTTTTCTACCCAATACCTTTCATTTTCCACATGTTTTCTTTCCTTTTTCGAATGTTTTCACAAACTAAACTATTAACAAGATGCCCTAGGGCAGTTGCTGTTTTCTGGTGTTTTTCTATTTCGGAAAAGTTCTTAAGGAAATATTCTCGGAAAGGGTTGAAAATCCACGAAGATCAATTTTTACCCGGAACAAAGACGGAGTCCAATGGGGAGCCAGTAGGGGGCACCTGCGCGGCCTCCCCCTTGGCCGAGGCCAGTGGGACCCTAGGCTCCCTAAGCACCGCCTCACGTCCCCCCTTCGCCTATAAATGGCCCTTTATGCTAAAAACGTTGGGGGCGGAGTTATTTTCCACGAAACATACAGAGAGGGGGTCGTCACTGGAGGCCTATATATCGCCATGACCGCCTCAAGACAGATGCGTGAGTAGTTCATCTTGGGACTACGGGTCCATAGCAGTAGCTAGATGGTTGTTCTCTCCCCTATTCCTCCATGTTTAGAGTCTCGTGAGTTGCCTCACATGATCAAGCCCAACGTTATATAACTGTACATGTTGTGTTTGCTAGGATCCGATGAACCATGACATTATGATTATTTTGTTCATGTCAATCTGAGATGCTTCACTTATATTTGTAGAGAGTTTTAAGCTTGTCTTGTAATGCTCTCCGGTGTTTATGATTACCTTGGCCACGTAGCTGTTTTCACCTCCAAGAGAGGGTTTATATGCTAGATAGTGGGTTCATGCCTCCTTGTTGCATGCGCTCGAGTGACAAAAACATGCGGGGGGAGGATGTGTTGTTACCACTTCTTACATTACATATTGTTCTTAATGCATTTGTTTGTTGCACGCATAGAAATCACTTCATTGCCGCACCTTAATACCAAGGGGTTTGCTGGATAGCTTTCTTGAGGTGGATATTAGATATGGATGCATTTTGGATAGCGGTCCATATAGCTTGACGTAATGCCTACATGTTAGAACTCGTGAAATTTATCTGGTCATAATAGTATTGTTATACGTTCATGATTTTTCAATTGCCCAGCTGTAATTTGTTTACCCAGAATGTTTGTTTTCTTTGGAGAGACACCACTAGTGAACTTATGCCCCCCGTCCTATTTTCCTCATATTGCAAACCTTTTTTCAAGCACTTTCATAATTGTTTCCTTGCTGTCTCGTTTTTTACTTTTATTATTTTCCAAGACTTTATATGTTTAATTCTCCTATTTTCAGCAAGACCGGAAGATTGATAACCTTCCGGAAAGTTGAGGCAAGAGAGGGTTTTTGTTTGTTTGCAAGTTCCACGCTACCGTCAACACCAGTATTTTCTGGCGTCGTTGATAAAGCAACCTTCTTCAAGACTACAATGTCCTACTGGTTCGATAACTCTGGTTCTTTACTAGAGGAAAACTTACTCTAGACGGCATCATACCTTTCGCTTGAGGTCTCCCAACGAGCGTGTGATCACGCCACATCAGGCCCCACTATTGATTATGGGAATGGAAAGAGTTTCTAGTTTCATTTCCACACACTATCGAACTTGTAGGGGAAATCGACTTAAGTTAGGGTTTATTTTTATGTATATTGGTATGTCCGGATCAACTAGGAGTATTATCGAAACAATTTTTCTGCGTGATAGATATATTTATATAACGGAGAGAATTTATATTGAGGGCATTGAATGTGCCCGATTCTATTACTACCAGAATTTATTCCGGAGTTGTTCTAAGAGAGAAATTGAGTCTGCATGCTTTGCAGAGCAAGTGCAGGGGGACATGAGATGTCCCGGGGTGTCCAAAATAAATTTGTGACATCATTTGATAATATAGATGATTTTATCTAAATAGGTCGTAGGGTCCCATAATAGTTTCAGGCAAAAACCAAGAAGGGTGAAAGTGCCAAAGGGGGCAGGATGCCCCTCGTGACCGCGCCTATTTTTAGGGGTGCCAGGTGGGCCTCAGGGCACCATGCATTGGTACTTGGCATCGTAGTATTTTTCTTTAATTTCATTGGATAGAAAAAGGAGAAAATAAATAGGGAAAAGGAAAAAGGAAAAAAAGGAAAAAGGAAGGTGTAGTTGGACTCCACATGGAGTCCAATCCGAGCTAGGCAAGGAGAGGGGTGCTCCCTCCCATCCAACAATAAGAGGACTCCCAAGGCTAGATCCAAGTGATAATTTTGTGAGAAAGTCTCTCTCTCTCTCCCTCTCCCTCTTTCTCTAGTAAAATTAGGGGGTCTAATTATAGCTTCTAATTAGATCCGCTCTAATTAAATCAGAGCTTCTTCTAATTGGGTATTTGAGGTGTCCTCTCCCAATTAGATCTATCTTCTAATTACTCTCTCTCATGTTTTGAGAACTCCACCTTCATATACATGTGCTACGTCTAGTCATGGAAGGCGAAGCGCTGCAGAATTTGCCCCGACGTATGTGTGCATACTCTCAGAGGGGTAACACGTGAGACCCTCACTCTGATGGATCAAGGTGCTGGATACGGGGAGCCGGCAACATCCTCACCCACAGACTTGTGCGTGAGGATCTACTACAAGCATCATCGACATCGTCATCAAAACCTCTTTAGCTTCTATGGTGTTTGGTACAAGATCTCGAGAACTAGATCTTGGAATTATTATCCACTTGTATCTTCATAGATAGATCTTTGAGGTTGCATAGAATGCATGGAGAATTTTTTTAATGACCATACATGCAACCCAGTGGTGGTATCAGAGCAGTCTACGTGCATGTACAAAATTTGATCTAGAGAAACGGTGAGTGCGGGCATTGCATAAGTTTGTGCAAGTACATTGGAAAGTTCTCAAACATTCAGATTATTTATGATTGTTTCCCAATAATCTTTGTTGATTTGTTTCTAACGGCATATCGAGATTTTTTTTCAAACTTCAGGCAATCTTAGGATGTTCGAGTTGCTCCTGGCATATCTCTTCTAGTCCGAAAAGTTCTTCAATAGCTTTGGGTCTCTTTATAGTTGGTCTCGTTAACAGCTTTGTGGAAAGGGCATGTGGACTGGATCCACACGAGACTCATGGTTATGAATAAGTTTAGATTGAGGGTCATGGTTATGAATAAGTAAAGTGCATATGATGTGACCGAATAAAAATATAGTTTCACTAGAAGTGACCTGATAAGTTGCTGATGAAGAAGGGGATGCCTTGGGCATCCCCAAGGTTAGACGCTTGAGTCTGCTTAGAATATGCTGGGATGAACCACAGAGGCATCCCCAATCTTTGGCTTTTCACTCTTCTTGATGAAATTATATCACCCTCTTCTCTTGACCCTTGAAAACTTCCTTCACACCAAACTCAAAGTAATTCTCATTAGAGGGTTAATGCAGAATAAAAAATTCACATGTTATCCTTGGACGCATGAATTTTTATATTTTTTAAACATTATCTATGGCCACTAATGTTTTGTGGAGCAAAAGAATCCACTCGACATAGTAAAAGAGAGAATGCAAGTAAAAGGCAGAATCTGTCAAAACTAGAACAGTCTGTAAAAGATGAATTTTTTCGGGGAACTTACGTTGCTCAAATCGTAAACCATAAACTTAGAAAAAGTTTTGAAAATAGCTGAGGATTAAGCACAAATATTTGCAGGTCATTTTGATCTTTCTGTGAATTTACACGAATTTAACGGTGGACAGCTGAAATCTAGAATCAAGTATTTTCAAGTGAAGAAGCATCCAAATCAATAATTTCCTCTAAAACACCACTTGTAGCAATTGGTACTTTTGGTACCCCTGAAGATGATTCAACATGTAAATCACTTTTAGTTTCACTAAAAGTTTTATCAATTTTAAAAACATTAGGGGTTTGTGGTTTAGACACCTTGGGGAAATACATATTTTTTCTCTCTTTTCCCATAAAAGCTTTCTCCCTCTTAAACTTAAGAGAAGAAAAGTTGAATTTAAAGTTTCCATAGCCTCCTCTAGTTTAACAATCCTAATGTTTTGATTATCATGGGTATTGCTAGCCTCTAAAATAGTAATTCTCTTATTTATACTTACTATTGATTCATTATCTTTGTTAGCATTATCAAGAAAATTTGGCAATTTTTCTCCACAAAGTTCGTTTTTTTTATAACATCATGTAAAGTGATCTCAGTTTTAACAACTTTAGCATGTGGTGTTCCTACTAAACTTTGAATTAAATTACAGTCTTCCAAAGCAGGAGTTCCTAGAAAATTACGACTTGTAAGAGTGTCTTGAACATACTAAAAGTTCAATATGGTCAACTAGAGGGGGGGGTGAATAGGTGACCTACAAATTTTAATTCTTTTTCACTTTTAATGGGGCTTTTAAGAAAGTAAATGCTTGATTACCTAAATGTGCAACTAAGTGAGAACCCTAGGTGATACAAAGCAAGTAGCAGCGGAAATAAGGAACGGTACAAGTTGACAACAAGTGAAAGCACGGAGACAAGGATATGTTTCCCGTAGTTCCTTCTTAAAAGAAGTACGTCTACGTTGGAGAGGTGGGGAGCCACCTAGGCGCTCCTCAATAGCACGGATGTGCACACCTTGTTCTCCTTGAGCTTCTCCGGTGAGGGAGATTCTCGTTTCCACTATGAGGTCGACTTGAAGGCGTTGACCAAACCTTTACAAGGGGTTGAGGCTACTCCACAAGTGAGATGGAGGCTCTCAACAATCGAAGCTTCTTGCTACAAGGTGGAAGCTACAAGCACTAGGGTTTCCCTTGGATGACAAAGCAACCAAGAGATTACAAGATCCCAAGAGTTGTGGTGTGGGTACACACGTTTTGGCTTGGTGGAAAGGTAGATCTAGTCCTCCTCCATGAGATCCTTGAAGGGCATCGAGTTTGGTTGGAGGAGGAGGGAGATCGGGGCGATTTGAGCTCTACAACAATGGAGGAGAGAGAGGAATGGACGAGCTGCCTATCTAGAGGAAGAAGACAGCTATTTATAGGCTCCTCCAAATTCTGACCGTTGCAGTCCTGTGGGACCGGAAATTTCCGGGGTAAAGGCCGGAATATTCCGGTCTGAGTTGGCCGGATATTTGAAAACTCCGGGGGGCGGATAATTGAAATATCCGGGGGCGGAATTTTCCGCCCCAATACTCCGCCCCCATTTCTGTGCGCAGGCACCAACATCTTGAAGAAAATTGCTAAGGACCAAGGGCCGGAGATTTGCTCCGGAATTTTCCGGGGCAAATTTCCGCCCCACCTTCTGTGCGCGGGCACTGTGAAGTAGACCAATTTCTGCTAAGTCCTTGAAGGCCGGATATTTGGCCCGGAAATTTCCGGGGCAAATTTCCGTACTGGCTTCTGTGCGCGGGCAGACAAACACTTAGTCGTTTTCGTGGAAGCCAGAAAGGGGGCGGAAATTTCCGGTTAGATGGCCGGATAATCCGCCACATAAGTCCCGGAATTTCCGCCCTATATACTGAAAAATCCGGTGGCTGAATTTCCACAATAGAGAGCTTCTCTTTGATCGTTTGACAAGAATATACTGATGATCATCTAGGACAATAGCTGCACAGACTGAACCACATTGTTAGATAGGAGATATCCGTGTTAGCATCATCACCAAAATCATTAGAGGGATCATGAGCTTTCAATCTCCCCCTTTTTGGTGAATGATGACAACACGGGTATTTGCAGGGAATAAAGCTAACAATGCAGGATATGAAAAACATCACAGATAGCATATATAGGAGACATGCCTCCCAATAATAATAGTTCAACATAAATGACGAGTACGGTAGAACGAAGTTCGAAAAAGACGCACGAAAAACGGAAATGGCAACGAAGAACAAACGAAACCCTCCCAAGCAAATCCCCACGATCATCTAATTCTTCTCCCCCTTTGGCATCAAGACACCAAAAAGAGAGAAGAGATAGCTACGTCCCATGGAGCACACTCTAGGCCTGGGTGTCTTCGTCGTCCTCCTCAGCTTCACTGTCGGTGGCAGTCTCCATGTCCTCATCTTCATCAACACCGATATCCCAGTCAACATCACGGTTGTTCCAGTTCTTGTAAGCAACCCGAGGGGGAGGAAGAGGTGGCACAGTGGGAGTCTTGAGGGCAGTCATGATGTGGTGCTGGTTCTCTAAAATAGTGCGGCGCTCCACATAGGCAGCGTAGTTCTCCTTGTGGACGCAAACCATCAAGCTCAGCACCTTCTCAACGGCACGAGCAAGCCACGAGCGCTTCTTCTTCCCAGGAGGAGGAGGACGCATGCGAGCATCCCTGTGTCCCTGTCCAGTTGCACCAACATTATGAGCGGCCTGCTGAGTGTGTGCAGACTTCTTATAGAGATTAACGTCCTTGTGATCCTCACAGTCCAGCTCCAAGTCTTCTCGAAGTGCTTCAGGATAGCGTGCCTTGATGAGCTTCATGATGTAAGGGGCATATGGAGGCACCTTACGATGGAAGAGAGCATAGTGGATCTCATTGAAAATGAAATCCATCACATCAATCCGGTGAGCCTCCATATCAGTCATATCAGTCTCAGAGAAGGTCAAGAAGGCATGGTGCATAAGGTTGACCAAGCCACCACGAATAGCATCATTATTCCCCGCGCTTGGAGCAATGGACTCCCTGAGCATCCGCAGGAGGATATCATAGACTGGAAAGAGGCCTTTAGCCGATCCAATAGTGCCTTGAGAACCATAGAGCTCAGCAAGCCTGTTCTTCTCATATTCTTCCCCATGGATATGCATACGGTGGCCCTGAGGAGTGTTGAGGCCAGCAAACGGATAGTCAAGCACAGTAGCAAAGTCATGAAAGTTTGCAGTGAGCAGGTGAGGGCCGGACATCCAAGTCATCCCAATTTCTTCAGAATCATCAATGACAAGAGTAGCAAAGAACTGCTGGATGTAGGTGGTGTTGTAAGAGAAACGAGTCTCCATAAGTGGACGCAAACCAAGAACCTCAGCAAGCTGAACAGAAGGGTTGAAGTAATCTGGGTTGGCAGCAAGATGAGCAAAATTGATCACTTTCATGGGGCACACTTGTTTGCTCATTACGGTGTACACTTGCTTGAAGAGGGTCTCCTGCTCGACGTGCCAAAAGCATGAGTCAATAGTGGGGTCCTGAGTGCTCTCCGTGTACCAAGCCTTGTTACGCCATGCCTTAAACTCAACAATGGGCATGGTGCCCACGTTGAGAGTTTCCTTTCCTTGCTGCCTACCAGCTCTGCGAGCAGCCCGATCAGCCTCACGTTGCTGCTCATATGCGCGCTGAGTATCTCTTTCACGCCGGCGAGTCTCATTGTCTTCTACAAAGGTCCCCTCCTCATTTTCTGTCAGATGACGGAGGCGTTTGCGGGAACTGAGCAGCTTGCCAGACCTAGAGGTGGAACCATCTGCGAGGAAAGCAAATAGAAAACCAAAGAAAAGCAAACAAACATCAAACACGGGGGCTCACGAAATGAGGAATGGAATATCGTGGAGTGATGGTGAAGATTCAGTATAGGCCAGAAATTCCGGTCATGAACACGGAAATTCCGGCCTCAGGGCAAATTTCCGGGGAGCGGAAATTCCGGCCCTGGGCGGAAATTTTCGGCCTTCGGGATTTTCGAATCCAGATCTGAATCTGGGCCTATAACGAATCTGGAACAGGGGATCTAGTACGAGGATGAATAGATGATACTTTGTGTGAGCAAAGAACCATGCTAGAACATGAAAAAACCCTAGATATAGTGAGAATGCATCTACTCAACCCAAAATTTTGCGGAGAAAACGAACACGTACCAGGATCCATGATCAGGAAAGGACGTGCGGTCTCTTGATCCGCAAGGGAAGAGGAGAGGATGAGAAGGGGAGGCAAAGAGGCCTCCCGGAAGTCTTGGAGGCGGCGGCGGCTGGCTGGGGGCGAGTGGAGAGACGAGGGGAGGGAAGCAACGTGACTGCTCCCTCCCGTCGTCCTTATATAGTCCCAGACCAAGAGCACCGGAAATTTCCGGCATTAATACCGGATATTCCGGGCCCCGGAGATTTGGGCCGGAATATTCCGCCCAAATATCCGGTGTGCCTTCTGCGAGCGGGCACGCTGGATAGTTGGGGGATTATTCGAGTCCAAATCTTCCTCCGGAAATTTCCGTGGCTTAAGACATGGAATATTCCGGGCCCCGGAAGTTTGGACCGGAAATTTCCGCTGAAATTTCCGGTGTGCCTTCTGCGAGCGGGCACAGCGAAAGTTTAGCGAAATTTCTGAGTCAAACGTCGGAGGGCCGGAATATTCCGGTCCTGAGCCGGAATTTCCGGAGTGCCAATGCCATCCAAGATTTGTGGAAGATGGATCAAATCGTGAGCCTCCAAAAATGCAAAAAGACACAAACAATCGAACAAATACGAGGAAAACATCATACAAAACACATTCACAAGGAAAAAGTTGGTGGCCGGAGCCACCGTGTTTGAGTGACACCAAGGAGCCGCGAAGATGTATCTTGGACTCAAGAGTATCACTCACGTTTTAAGCACAATAAGTCACGAACTGACTAGATATGCATTACGTTTTGATTGTTTTACGCATGATAGGTGGAGTGTTTGTTCATGAGTTGAACTACGCTCCCCCTATGTCCATGCCTACATCTAGACTAGATAGCACATATAATGAAGGTACACATGCAAGGGTTCAAGAGAAGTTAGACGCATCGATCACATTTAGTTCATTCCTCAAACCCCGAAATCTTGGTTCATCAAGGGCCTTCGTGAAGATATCCGCGAGTTGATCCTTGGTGGCAACATAGGAGAGGTCAATATCACCCTTCTCAACATGATCCCGAATGAAGTGATGCCGTATCTCAATGTGCTTCGTCTTGGAGTGAAGAACGGGATTGTAGGCGATCTTGATGGCACTCTCATTGTCGCACAAGAGAGGAACGTTGTCGAAGATGATGCCATAATCTCTCAATGTTTGCCTCATCCAAAGTAATTGAGCACAACAACTAGCCGCGGAGATGTATTCGGCCTCAGTGGTGGAGAGAGCAATGCAGTTTTGTTTCTTGGACGACCAACATACCAATGAGCGGCCAAGAAATTGACAACTTCCGGATGTAGATTTCCTATCCGTCTTCTCTCCCGCATAGTCCGCATCCGAATACCCAATGAGCTGAAAGCTTGAACCCTTGGGATACCAAAGACCAAAGTTTGGGGTATGAACTAAATATCGAAAGATACGCTTAACCGCTTCAAGATGACTTTGTCTTGGGGAGGCTTGAAACTTTGCACATTTAACAACGCTATACATAATATCGGGTCTAGATGCACAAAGGTAGAGCAAAGAGCCAATCATGGAGCGGTATACCTTTTGATCTACCTCTTTACCATTCGGATCGGGTTTCAAATCAACCGTCGTGGACATGGGAGTCTTCATAGGTTTAGCATCATGCATATTGAATTGCTTGAGCATATCTTGAGTATACTTGGCTTGCTTGATGAATGTGCCTTCGGGATGTTGCTTGATCTCAAAGCCAAGAAAATACTCCAATTCTCCCATCATAGACATCTCGAACTTGTCCGTCATAAGCTTGCAAAACTCATCATTGAAAGCAACGTTAGTGGAACCAAAGATGATATCATCCACATAGAGTTGGCATATGAACAAGTCACCTCCGACCTTTTTGGTGAAAAGGGTGGGATCGATTAAACCAACATTGAACCCTCGATCTACCAAAAACTCTTTAAGGTGTTCGTACCACGCACGTGGAGCTTGTTTAAGCCCATATAGCGCCTTATCGAGTTTGTAGACATGATCGGGGTGGTTGGGATCTTCGAAACCCGGAGGTTGCTTGACATAAACCAACTCATGGATGGGACCATTCAAAAAAGCACTTTTAACATCCATTTGTTGCAATTTGAAGTTATGATGAGAGGCATATGCAAGTAAGATACGAATAGATTCAAGACGAGCAACGGGAGCGAATGTTTCACCGAAATCGACACCTTCGACTTGAGAGAAGCCTTGAGCCACCAATCTAGCCTTGTTGCGGATGACGATGCCGTCCTTGTCTTGTTTGTTCTTGAAGATCCACTTAGTGCCGATGACGTTCTTGCAATCCTTGGGCCTTGGAACCAATTTCCACACTTTGTTGCGCTCAAAATTGTTGAGTTCATCGTGCATAGCTTCAAGCCAATCTTGATCTTCAAGAGCTTCATAGACCTTCTTTGGCTCAATGTGCGAGAAATGCATGAGCTTTGCTAAAGTCCGCTAGTTGCCTCCTTGTGACGACCCTTCCACGAACTTGTCCAAGAATCATATCCTCCGTGTGACCGGCACGAGCAAGATTATCTAGCCTTCTCTTTGCTCTACGAGCTAGCATCTCCTCCAAAGTTTCCTTGGATAGGACTTGATCATCACCTTCATCATCGGAGACATGTCCACCTTGGTCTTGATCATTGATGGGAGGTGGATCCCTTATGTGATGAATTGTATCACAACCATGTGTATCTTGTTCTCCATTGTGAGCTTGGCCTTCATCATGAGCTTGGCCTTGAGTGTTTGCTTGGCCTTGAGATGAGGCATGAGGGCTTGGTGCATCTTGTTGGGTAGCATGGTTATCAATGGATGTAGTCAATGGCTCCACTTGAGTAGAGCATAGTCCTTCTCCCTCCGTCATCCGGTTTTCCTCAATGGGGATTATTTCACCAACCCCCATTCTTCTTATGACGATGGGAGGAATTGCATCTCCTACAAAACCATGATCTATACGGCCCCCTTGGGACCCATTATCCTCATCGAACACCACGTCTATAGCTTCTTCAACTTGTCCGGTGGATTTGTTGTAGACTCTATAGGCGTGAGAGTTTGTGGCATAACCAACAAAGATACCCTCATAGGACTTAGTCTCGAACTTTGACAAGCGTTTTCCTCTTTTGCGAATGAAGCATTTGCATCCAAAGACCTTGAAGTATGAAACATCCGGCTTCTTGCCCGTGAGAATCTCATAGGGGGTCTTGTTCAAAATCTTGCGGAGATATAATCGGTTGCTAGCATGACAAGCGGTGGAGACGGCCTCGGCCCAAAAGTTGTAAGGAGAAGAGAACTCCGCAATCATGGTACGAGCCGCATCCATAAGAGTCCGATTCTTTCTCTCCGCCACACCATTTTGTTGAGGAGTGTAGGGAGTGGAATATTGATGAGCAATGCCTTCCTCACTAAGAAATCCCTCAACGGTGTAGTTCTTGAACTCGGATCCATTATCACTCCGGATAGCCATGATGCTTGTATTATGTTGTCTTTCCACCAAAGTGATGAATTCGATGACCCGCTTTTGAGTCTCACTCTTTCTCTTGAAGAAGTACACCCAACAATATCGTGAGTAATCATCCACAATCACCAAGCAATACTTCTTGCCTCCAAGACTATCATATGATAGAGGACCAAAGAGGTCCAAGTGAATGAGCTCGAGGATTCTTGATGTAGTGATGTTCGTCTTGGTGGGATGTGCTTCTCCATGTTGCTTTCCTAGAACGCAAGAGATACACACACGATCTTTGGCAAACTTAGCATTTGTTAGTCCTAGAACGTGATTGCCACTTTGAAGGTCATGCAACGTCCTCATATTGGTGTGGGCTAACCGGCGATGCCATAGCCAACCCACATCAACTTTAGCCATTAGGCATGTCGCGGCACACGTGTCTCCTTTGGAGAAGTCCACTACATACATGCCGTTCTCGACATGCCCAACAAAGGCTACTTTAAGAGTCGTCTCCCAAGTGACAATCACATTCTCTTTATTAAAGAAAGAGGTAAAGCCACTTTTAGCAAGTTGAAGAACCGAGATGAGATTGTAGCCAAGGGACTCAACAAGAAGAACATTCTTAATTGACAAGTCATTTGAGATTGCTACCTTGCCTCGTCCCAATACCTTTAGTTCGGAGTTGTCACCAATAGTGACGCAATTGAGATGAGGTAATGGAGGATGAATATCACTCATTGCGTCATTGCTTCCGGTCATATGTTGGGATGCACCACTATCCACCGTCCATTTGCTCGAACCGGAAGCACTTCCCTACAATAGATTAGTTGCTTGATTTAGGGACCCATCTTTGAATGGGTCCTATCATGTTAGCGACAAGGGTCTTAGGAACCCAAATACTCCAATGATAATCGTCACCATAAGAAGTACCAACATATTTAGCATAAACATGACCATCTCTAGATTTCATAAGAACATAAGATGGATTATATTTCCCGGCAAAGTTAATTTGAGTGGTGCTCCCCCTAGAGGTATCACCACCCACCATGGTGTTGGTCTCCTTCCCTTTGGTCACCTCTCCCTCTTTCACAAATCTTACTTCTTGTGAGGAGGAGGTGACTCTCTTCTTGTTCTTCTTCTTGTACTTCTTCTTTGACTTGGCTATATAGCCAAGTCCCTCCTTTCCATTGTTGGCGCGTTGAGAAGCAATCTCATGGGAACTCTTCTCATTTCCTACAAGATTAGTTGTACTCCAAGCATTGCTAGACAAGACATTCAAGCTAGAAAGTGAAGTGGATACAACTTGCTTGTTTGATTGTTGAGCTAGAAGATTGTCACGAGATTTGGTTAACTTGTCATGAATTTCCTTAAGAGACATGAACTCTTTTTCAAGTTTTTCATAACGAGTACCAAGTTCCTCGTGAGCAATTCCTAGCTTCAATTCTTCATGCTCAAGAGTTTTAATTAAGGCAAGAGATTGAGCATTTTCCTTCCTAAGCTTAGAGACACTTATGGCAAAGTTTTCTTCAAGGCAAGACAATTTCTCCTCAAGTGAGGCACAAATGGACCGCTCATTATCAAGAGCTTTTTCAAGCTCTTGCTCATTGCAAGTGTGACCTCCATGGCTTTCTAAGGTCATGATGATCTCCTCCTTTTCATCAACAAGAGAGTTAGCCTCATCAAGTTGCCTCAAAAGGGAGTTCACCTTTTCCTTAGTCTCACCCTTAAGGCTAGATAGCCATATGCTTAACTCATTAGACTCACTATCCTCCTCACAAGTATTTTCAACACAGTCCAATAACGAAGGAGGGTTAGTGACAATGGTCTTAGAGTTGGGAGAGCATACCGAAGTGGCTTTTGCCACAAGACATGTAGGTCGGGTAGCTACATTCTCATTGGGGGATTCGAATAGAGAGATCGAAGGTGATGATGCGGTGGCCTTGGCGATGTGAGCAACTCCAACTACCTCATCTTCTCCTTCATCTCCGGAGATGTAAGTCTCAAGAACCGCCCCTTCTTGTACGTAGAGAGCTCTTGGAACCTTCCTTGCAAAGTTCTTGTTTTGAGGAGGCTTGGTCTTGTTCTTGCGAATGAGCTTGCCTTCGTTTTCTTCTCTTGGCTCAAAGGGGCACTCCTTCACGAAGTGGTTAGCGCTACCACAATTATAGCATGTCCTTGGCCGCTCCCCCTTCTTCTTGTAGTTCTTGTTTCGTGGAGGCCTTGGAGATCCGGTCTTGTGAGCTTCCCATCTCTTCCAATATCCATGCATAGCAAGGGCAATGCACTTGTGAGCTCCTGTGTAAGTATCTTCATAGTCTTCCTCATCATCATCATCTTCTTCACTTTCATCAACTCGAGCCATTGCTTTTGACTTTAATGCAAGGTTGGGAGACTTTCCCATCCCTCTAGAGCGAGCTAGAGCATCATCCGCACTCTTGTGAGAGAGAGAGATTGCGATGAACTCACTAAGAACACCTATGGAGTTGAGAGTATTGTAGTCCGCTCTTGTCCGGATGCTAGTGGCGAGATTCTTCTCGAAGGGTGTGATAGCCTTGACAAACTTCCTCTTTATCCATTCATCCGTGATCTCTTCCTTGCCAAAGTCTCTCAGTTGATTGGCGAGAGTGACAACTCGTCTATAGAGCTCTTCAGGAGTCTCATCCTCTTGCATAACAAAGTTCTCGGAGTTGTCAATGGCCACATCATACTTGGAGGACTGAATACTAGCATTTCCTTGAAACAAGGTATCAAGTTTGTCCCAAGCTTCCTTGGCGGTCTTGCAACCGCGAATGTGAGTGAGATGCTCCCTTGGGAGAGCCTTCTGGATAATAACAAGAGCAGTTTTGTTGAGTTGAGATTCAACATCCTCCCTTAGAGTCAAGTTGCTTGGATCATGAGGATGAAACCCATGGATCACGCTTCTCCACAATGCCGTACACGATCCTGAAATGTGAGATTCCATTTCAAACTTCCAAGAGGAAAATTCGTTAGTGTTAAGGATGGGTGGAACTCCAACATTAAGGATGTGTGGCATGGAAACGATTGGGTGGATGGAATCATAGTTTTGCGGTGGTGGAACTTTTGAATTGGACCCCGAACCATTAGCCGTTTGAGACTTGGAGCCACCGTCACCCTCCTTAGCTTTGGCTTTAGCCTTTTGTGCGGCTTTAGCCTTAGCTTTGGCAATGTTTTCTTCGATTTCGGAAATGTCCGGATTTGTTTCCTCATCCGAACTATCCTCGTCGGTGACATGGGGAGAGTGGGACGGCTCCTTGGTTCTACCCATCATGTTCTCCAACATCTTCTTGATGGAGGAGACCTCCGAGCCCACACTAGAGCTAACCTTCGACAATTGGGTTTGTATGGTACAAACCGTTGTCTCAAGGTTGGCTATAGTGTCGGCCATTTTGGAGAGCTCCTCCTTAAAAGTTTCGGGAACATCCCTGTTGACCATGATTACTCTTAGGCGGTTAAGCCCGATAAAAGAGCCGAGGCTCTGATACCAATTGAAAGTTCAATATGGTCAACTAGAGGGGGGGTGAATAGGTGACCTACAAATTTTAATTCTTTTTCACTTTTAATGGGGCTTTTAAGAAAGTAAATGCTTGATTACCTAAATGTGCAACTAAGTGAGAACCCTAGGTGATACAAAGCAAGTAGCAGCGGAAATAAGGAACGGTACAAGTTGACAACAAGTGAAAGCACGGAGACAAGGATATGTTTCCCGTAGTTCCTTCTTAAAAGAAGTACGTCTACGTTGGAGAGGTGGGGAGCCACCTAGGCGCTCCTCAATAGCACGGATGTGCACACCTTGTTCTCCTTGAGCTTCTCCGGTGAGGGAGATTCTCGTTTCCACTATGAGGTCGACTTGAAGGCGTTGACCAAACCTTTACAAGGGGTTGAGGCTACTCCACAAGTGAGATGGAGACTCTCAACAATCGAAGCTTCTTGCTACAAGGTGGAAGCTACAAGCACTAGGGTTTCCCTTGGATGACAAAGCAACCAAGAGATTACAAGATCCCAAGAGTTGTGGTGTGGGTACACACGTTTTGGCTTGGTGGAAAGGTAGATCTAGTCCTCCTCCATGAGATCCTTGAAGGGCATCGAGTTTGGTTGGAGGAGGAGGGAGATCGGGGCGATTTGAGCTCTACAACAATGGAGGAGAGAGAGGAATGGACGAGCTGCCTATCTAGAGGAAGAAGACAGCTATTTATAGGCTCCTCCAAATTCTGACCGTTGCAGTCCTGTGGGACCGGAAATTTCCGGGGTAAAGGCCGGAATATTCCGGTCTGAGTTGGCCGGATATTTGAAAACTCCGGGGGGCGGATAATTGAAATATCCGGGGGCGGAATTTTCCGCCCCAATACTCCGCCCCCATTTCTGTGCGCAGGCACCAACATCTTGAAGAAAATTGCTAAGGACCAAGGGCCGGAGATTTGCTCCGGAATTTTCCGGGGCAAATTTCCGCCCCACCTTCTGTGCGCGGGCACTGTGAAGTAGACCAATTTCTGCTAAGTCCTTGAAGGCCGGATATTTGGCCCGGAAATTTCCGGGGCAAATTTCCGTACTGGCTTCTGTGCGCGGGCAGACAAACACTTAGTCGTTTTCGTGGAAGCCAGAAAGGGGGCGGAAATTTCCGGTTAGATGGCCGGATAATCCGCCACATAAGTCCCGGAATTTCCGCCCTATATACTGAAAAATCCGGTGGCTGAATTTCCACAATAGAGAGCTTCTCTTTGATCGTTTTACAAGAATATACTGATGATCATCTAGGACAATAGCTGCACAGACTGAACCACATTGTTAGATAGGAGATATCCGTGTTAGCATCATCACCAAAATCATTAGAGGGATCATGAGCTTTCACATACCTATACCATCTAGTAATGCCAACATAAAAATTCCTAAGAAGGATCAAGGTAGAATATTTTTTAGTACATCTATGATGAGCATCACTTATTCTATACCAAGCATCTTTCCAACTTTCTCCCCCTTGTTGCTTAAAAGAACGAACCTCGACTTCAGGAATACTCATTTTAGCAAGATTAAAAATAGGATAAAAATAACAACTAGAATAAGAACTAATTTGTTATGTTTTTGATATAGAGAAGCAAACAAGACAAAACAAAATAAACTAAGCAAAAAAAAGTAAAGAGATTGGAGGTGAGAGACTCCCCTTGCAGAAATCCTCTTCCTCCCCGGCAATGGCGCTAGAAAAGATTGATGGTGCATGAGTGCACTCATTGGGAAACCCCAAGAGGAAGGTTATGAAGAGCACATCAGCAAGTTTTCCCTCAGAAAGAAACCAAGGTTGAATCGACCAGTAGGAGAAACAAATCAGTGAGGTTGTCAATCTCACCGGTTTTGCTGAAACAAAGGATTAGACTTATAGTGTGGAAAATAGTACTTGTTTAAAGTAGATGAAAGAGGACAATAATTTTTAGTAGTAAAACAACGGTTGCAGTGGTTGTATTATCAGTGTAAAGAAATGGACCGGGGTCCACAGTTCACTAGAGGTGTCTCTCCAAAATAGATAGATAACATGTTGGGTAAACAAATTACAGCTGGGCAATTGACAGATATAAAGGCTACACCGTAGTGCATATGCATGATGTGATGATTACTATGGGATTCATGGAGGCATTGCAACAAGGTTCATAGACCGTTATCCAACTGCATCTATGACTAATAATCCACCCTCGGAGTGTCATCCGATCAAAGCTCAAGTATTAAGTTACAAGCAAGAGATTATTGCCTTAAGTAAAGTGTGTAACGTATACAATGTAAACTTCGTTGTTTTCTCCCTAATGGCAATAACACATCCCCCACCCACTATGTTTCTGTCACTCGAGCGTGAGTGGAAGGGAGGCATGAACCACTATCGATCATAAATACTCCCTCTTGGATTTACAAGCATCTACTTGGCCATAACATCTACTAGTAACAGAGAGCATGCAAGATCATAAATAACATAAACATGAAAGAACATGATAGATTGATAATAATTGGACATAGCATTCAATATTCATCAGATCTGAGCAAATACAATATGTAGCATTGCAATAAGATGATCTTGATCATGCTAGGCAACTCACAAGATCTAAACATGAAGCATAAAGAGGAGAGAACAACCATCTAGCTATTGCTATGGACCCGTAGTCCAAGGATGAACTACTCACGCATCACTCCGGAGGCAGGCATGGTGATGAATCCCCCTCCCGGCAGGGTGCCCGGGAGAGCTTCATAACCCTTCCGAACTAGGGTTGACGATGACGACGGCTACATAACTTTTGCTGGAAAAAGGAGATGACCCACAAGTATAGGGGGTGTATCGTAGTACTTTCGATAAATAAGAGTGTCAAACCCAACGAGGAGCAGAAGGTGTTGACAAGCAGGTTGGATAGAGGTTTCACTGTAAACACTAGCAAACGGGTTTATGGAGGTTTTTGATATAGCAGATAAATAAACTTCAAGGAAATAAAGTGCGGTAAATAATATTGCAGCGAGTGGCCCAATCCTTTTGAGAGAAAAGGACAAGCTGGTTGTGTTACTTATGACTACCAAACGTTCTCGAGGACACATGGGAATTTCTTCAAGTGCTTTCGCTTCGTTACGGTTGATTAATATCCATTGGTTCGTGAAGTGTTGTGTGGGTGAACCTATGCTAATGCACCGCCCAACTAGGACCAATACATACTTGTGATTATACCCCTCGTAAACATCCGTAAATACAAGAAAGTAATTAAGATAAAACTAACCACAGCCTTAAACTCCGGGATTCTACGCTCCCTCTTGCATTGGTTTCCTAACGGGGGTTTAGGTTTCTTTCACTCCGGCAAACCCACAATTAGTAGCCAAATTCACAATGCATCCTCCTAGGCCCATAAAGGTGAAGTATCATGTAGTCGACGTTCACATGACACCACTAGAAGAATAGGACCACAACTTAAATACCGAACCACGAGATATCAATATAGCTTCACTACTAACATCATGACTTCTCCCATGTCCTCAAGAACTAAACGAACTACTCACAAGACATCATATGGATCATAATCAGAGGTGATATAATGGATAATAACAATCTGGTCATAAAGTGCTAACACCGATAAATCTCACAAGCATCAATTACTAACAAGTAATCCACAACGGGAGAGAGATCTAATGTAAAACAACGATAGAGGCCCCTAATTTTTACAACGGGATGACGGTGTATGATGAGGGTGATGGCGCTGGTGGTGATGATGATGATGACGATGATCTTGATGATGCCCGGAGTCATGACGGTGACGATGGCGATGATTTCCCCTCTCCGGAGAGGAATATCATGGGCAGATTTCTCCCTGCTAGACAGCTTTTCTCTCCCGGGTGTTTTCCGCCCCGAGGCGGCGGCGGAATAATTCTTCGATAATTGTTTGGGGCTTAGGGTTCCCTCGGGGTGAAGTACGCCAAAAATATCCACCAGAGGTGGGCTAGGGTGGCCACACCACGTGGCGGCGCGACCAAGTGGGGGGGCGCCACCCCATGGTGTGGGCCCCTGGTGGCCCCCTCCGGCTCTCCTCGTGACTGGCTCCCTCTTATGAACTTATAATATACCTCCGGTGTCCCCCCTCTTCTTCTGATCTTCTGAAATAGGGTATCTCGACGGTGCTTTTTTCCATCAGAATTCTGGTCCCGGTGTTTATTCTCCAAAAAATATGAAACATGCTAAATAAGATAAAATAACATAAGGGAAGCATCATAACAGGAAATATATCGATGAATAACATAAAATAACAATATAAAACGGTGATGCAAAATGGACGTATCAAAAGGCTCGGTTATTTGAGGTTAACCCGTGGATGAGCTTAAATAGGCGAAAGGGCAACGTCAGTGGGTGGCCAGGGGGCACACCACCTGGTGGCGCGGCCAAGGGGGGCCGCGCCGCCCTATGGTGTGGGCCCCTGGGGCCCCCCTCCGGGTCTCCTCCGGACACCGTGTACATGTAGACTTTCTAAGACCCTGGTATTTTGTTTCGTCCAATTCCGAGAAT
Source organism: Alopecurus myosuroides (assembly GCA_028641055.1). Lineage (NCBI taxonomy): Eukaryota > Viridiplantae > Streptophyta > Magnoliopsida > Poales > Poaceae > Alopecurus > Alopecurus myosuroides. Next base: position 171,993,787 of record CM054058.1, read on the forward strand.
ATTTCCAGAACAACTTTTCTGAAACCAAAAATAGCAGAAAACAGGAATTGAATCTATGGCATATTGTCAATAGGTTAGTCCTAGGAAATCCATAAAAATGACATGAAGTGTATAGGAAACATGTAGCATATGGCATGAAAACAACATGGAACATCAGAAATTATAGATAAGTTTGAGATGTATCAACAAACGACTTTACTGACTACTGACAAGACCTAGAAGAACTGGAAGACCAGGCTACTGACAGAGTTCACGCAATGGAACAAGTGTCCCTTGAAAGTGTATCCGTGTATCCCAGAAAAGGAGTGGCACGAATTTGCAAAGGTGAAGTCGTTTCCTGAGTTCTTGGCAAAGGATGAACGTGCTCGGAATCTTTCCTTGACATTTAAGAACACCCACAAAATGGGAACTGCTGGGTATGCAGGCATGTCCAATATTTGGGACAAGGAGGATGCTGGTGCGCTGCTGGCTGGATGAGCTCCTCTATTTTCACACATTAAATACACAAGGGATAAAAACTAGGATAGAACTAGAGCTAATTTAGTAGATGAAGAAGTCGGGCTTCCGCATTTTACAAATGACAAAGATAGGATTAAATACAATAATTTGGTGAGAGTTTGATCGCTCTCTAATTTTTCATGAAGCCATAAATGTTTTTACATTTCTAACTACTTCATGTTATTTTGTTTTAAAAATGAAATGGGACCAGGCAAAACAAAAAGGCTCCTTCACAAGAGATGTGCTCGTAAAGGGGTTGGGAAACGAGGAGCACACTGGCCGTGCGAGTGGTATAGGTAGCATAGCCCTGTGGATATATGACTTTGACTGGACTAAGGACGACAAGGGAGAACAAAAAGGAGCAAAGAAAGAGCTCGCATACTAAGAGTTGCGCGAGACTATAAGAGCTGAAGTACTACAGCTGGTATGAGAAGAAATCGCGCAGGTCCGTGGCGAGGACACCGCGTCACCATCGGTACCCAGCCCCGACGTACTCTATGGTAGCTGTGCTTCGAGACTCGCCCTAGTCCTGTCAAGGATGTGATCTACGCGTGTGATCGCATAGAGGTAATATCCCCATGAATTTATCATGAAGTAAACATGGAATTATGACACACAAGCTTAATTACTACAGGCTAGGATTGAGGGTCGGGTTGACTGGAGCCATCCTAGAGGCAGCGTGGGGCCAAGTGTATCCTGGAAGCCAAGGTCAGATGATACACAAAAATCAATATGCTCAGTCAACATACCAAGGTGAAAATCGATGGTGTCCACGAGTCGTTCAAGTGGTTCCATCTGTTGCTGCCCAAATGAAGAGGTCAACACTCAGTTAGATGCAAAAGGAACCTTCTTCCAGTGGCACAGGCAAGATATCATTATTGACCATCCAAAGCCAACTGATACGATGCACCAGTCACAAGCACTAACCTCTGATTTGAAACCCCCCTCCCAAAGATATCATAAACTGATACGTCATAAACGTATCCATAATTTCTGATGTTCCATGTTGTTTTCATACTATATACTTCATGTTTCCTTTAAACTTTATGCCCTTTTTATCGATTTTCTGGGACTAACCTATTGACAAGATGCCATAGAGCCAGTTCATGTTTTCTGTTGCTTTTAGTTTCAAAAAAGTTGTTCTCGGAATATTCTCGGAATTGGACGATTCGAAGCCCATAAGTCTTAGAATTCCAGGAGGGTCATGGAAGTCCAAAGAAGACCCGAAGGGGGGGCCTGGATCCCCCACACCATGGCTGGGCGCGGGTGGCCCTTGGCCACGCCTGGAGGTGGTGTGGGCCCCTCGGGCGCCCCCAATGCATAAAGCCTAGATATATCGGGCCCCTTCCACGAAAAGTTCCACAACTCCGGCGCCACCGCCGACAAGTTTCGGGGGACAGAAATCTCAGTTCCGGTACCCTGCCGAGACGGGGAAGTGCCCCCGGAGCCATCTCCATCGAGTCCACCGCCATCTCCATCGTCGTTGTTGTCTCCTACGATGAGGAGGGAGTAGTTCTTCCCCGGGGCTGAGGGATCTACCGGTAGCTATGTGTTTCATCTCTCTCTCCCAAGGTGTGATATTTATGTGATCATGAGCTTTGTAATCTAGTTGAATAAGTAGATGTTACTCTTTATCTGTTATGCTACTCGAGTGGTTTGTTATGAGATCTCCGTAGACACTTTGATCATGGTGTAAAGGTGACAGTGCGCGCACCGTGTGGTTTAGCATGATATTTATATTTTGTGTTGGATGACCCTATGAAATTCTGGCGTTTGTTTAGTACTAATTTGGGGCGCTCATAGTGACAGCATGGGATGCCCTAGAGAGGGCAGACATACTTGAGGAGTGTTGTTACAGCTCTACACATGGATTGGTGTTTGTAATCTAACCGGAGAGTGGTTCGGAGTAGCATAGTGAAGAGATGATATTTATGCATTCAATTATTTTATTATTGTTGAGAGTGTTCACTCGTGAAAGTATGATCCCTAGGCCTTGTTTCTAAGCATTGAAGCACCATTTACAATCATTTTTGCTACATGTTTTCTTGCTGCCATTTTTATTTCAGATTGCTACTATCACTTATAAGCATCCATATTACTTGTATTTCACTCTCTCTTTGGCGAACTAGTGCACCTATACAACTGACAATTGTATCATGTGTGTTGGGGACACAAGAGACTTCTGGTATCGTAATTGCAGGGGTTCTTGAGAGGCAGACCTTTGACCTCTACCTCCCTAAGTTCGATAAACCTTGGGTAATCAACTTAAGGAAAACTTGAGGCTGTTCTACAAACCTCTGCACTTGGAGGCCCAACACTGTCTACAAGAATAGAAGCGTGCGTAGACATCAAGATCTTTTATGGCACCGTTGCCGGGGAGGTAAGGTAAAAGGTACTCACATCCTCTGGGAGTACTCAAAGTTATTTCCTTTAGATTATGCAATTATATCTTTTTGTTTCTTATTTTTATTTTCACTAGCTAGGCTTAATGAAAAACAACAAAAATATGAGAGAGATTTATAATATTTATCTTGAGTTAGGACATGAAGTGTTTGAAGAGAAAATTAAGAAACCTATGGAACTTTATTTGCATGCTAGTAGCAATGTTATTAGTATAAATTCTTTGAACACCATTATTGCTAATGCTATGGAAAGATCTAAGCTTGGGGAAGCTGGTTTTGATGAATATGATATTTTTAGTCCCCCAAGCATGGAGGAACAAATAATTTGATGACAATTTGGCTCCAATATATGATGATTATAATGATTGTGGTATTCTTGTTCCACCTACTATTGATGATAAATTTTATTGTGATCATGATATGCCTTCTATATATGATGTTTACAATGATGAACATGCTATTTTCAGACCACCTACTATCGAGGAGAAAATTAGTTATGATTACAATATGCCTCCTATGTTTGATGATTATGGTGATGATAATAATAATGATAGATATTTTGTTGAATTTGCTCCCACTTCTATTAATAAGAATGACTATGCTTATGTGGAGAGTGTTAATTCTTTTATGCATGTGGATCATGATAAGAATGTTTTATGTGATATTTATATTGTTAATTTCATTCATGATTTTACTGAAAGTTACTATGAGTGAGGGAAACATAGTCTTATGCATCTCAACAATATCAAGTTTCCCCTCTTTATGTTGAAATTTTTGAAGTTGCACTTGTTTCGCTTTCCTATGCTTGTTGCCTTGTGCTTTCATGAATTGTTTTTCTACAAGATTGTTTTTCATAGGAAGTGGGTTACACGTAAATTTGTTTTACATTTGCTTCTTGATGCTCGCTTTTGCTTCAATTAATATTTCTCATGTGAGCATCTTCTCAAATTATCATGCCTAGCTAAAAGGCTTTAAAGAAAAACACTTCTTGGGAGATAACCCATGTTTTTCTTTTTTGCTTTGTTTTTCTCTGTTTTTTTTAGTCAAGGTGTTGTTTACTTTTGTAGCAACTCCTTTGTATCTTTATTTTCTTGTATTAGTTGTGCCAAGTAAAGTTTCTAGCGAAAGTTGGTGTTGGTTTTGGATTTCTGCGCAGGAAACAGATTTCTGCTGTCCACCATAATTCACAGAAAGATCAAAATGACCTGAAAATGTTTGTGATTATTCCTCAGCTAATTCCGAAGTTGTTTCTTTCTTTACGTTTTTCGATTTGAGCAACGTAAGTGCCCCAAAAAAATTCGTCTTTACAAACAGTTCTGGTTTTGACTGATTCTGCCTTTTTACTTGCATGCTCTCTTTTACTATGTCGAGTGGATTTCTTTGCTTCACGAAACATCAGTGACTGTAGCTAATGTTTAGAAGTATCAATAATGCTTGTTTCCATGCAGAACATGTAAATTTTTGATTGTGCACTAACCCTCTAATGCGAATTACTTTGAGTTTGGTGTGAAGGAAGATTTCAAGGGTCAAGAGAAGAGGGTGATATAATGTGATCAAGAAGAGTGAAAAGATAAAGCTTGGGGATGCCCCCATGGTTCATCCCAGAAAATTCTAAGAAGTCTCAAGCGTTTAAGCTTGGGGATGCTCAAGGCATCCCCTTCTTCATCAGCAACTTATCAGGTCACTTCTAGTGAAACTATAGTTTTATTCGGTCACATCATATGAACTTTACTTGGAGCGTAAGTTTGCTTTTATTTTGCTTTATTTTGTTTTATTTTAGTTTCCTTGCTGAAATAAACTTACTTGGAACCTATAATTCTTGTGTGGGAGAGAGAGAGACACGCTGCGTTTTCATTGCACAGAACACTCTAGTTTTCATTCTTATTGTTCTGTGAGTGTTCACCTTTTGCTAGTACTGTGTTTAGCCCGTGTTTTCCACTCGTATTTTGTTCAGATCTTGTTAGTTTACTTCAGTTATATATGATTATCTCTCTGGTTTTTGATGAATATTATCTCTGAGAGTTGTTTCAAACAAGTTGATTGGTGTTGGAAAGCAGTAATACAATTTTCGTGCTTATAACGGTGCAAATAGAAGCTTGTTTAGACTGTGGCTAGACTTTATCACTTCATGTTAGATGTTATTTTAATTCTATTCTTAGTAGTTGTTATTGTAGCATGACTTTTCTCAAATATATGAGAGTGTTTAATGTGCCATTCAAAGAATCATGAGTTGTTTTTATCATATTGAAGCATGAATTTGTGGTGTTCTCTTTCGAATGCTTTATTTGTTTAACTTGGCGCATGCTTACACCATGTTTATGACTACAAACCAGTCACTTATAGCCTCTATGATCATTCAGTTTTTGACTTGTAATACCATTTATGATTTGATTAATAATGTTTTCGTCGCTATGCATGATTATGGCCATTATTGCTCTCTTGATTTGTTGCTCCTAGTCTTTTTCTAGCCTCCACCTGTACTGAGTATGAGCTCTACTCATGGATCCAACTCCTAAAAAAACCAAATTTTGCCAAATATGTCCACCAAACCTACCTACATGTGGTATTTAACCGCCACTCCAATTAAATTTCTCATGTGCTACCTTTAAAACCTTCAAAAATTATTCCTGTTATGTTCCCCTGTTTTAGCTCATGAGGACGTAAATAGAGAATATTTATCCCACTTGTTGATTGGACTTTACAACCCTGGACTAGTGGATTCATCCGCTTATCAAAATGATAGAAGAGCTCACATCGGGGTGCCCAGCCCCAAAATTGGTTACTATTAAATTCTCTTCACTATTTTTTCCCTTGATTTACCAGTCAAAGCATAATTGTGTAAACAAAAAAGAAAGAGGGATGACCTTCTATACCATATGTGTCCTTCAATGGGAGCCGCTCTTGTGAAATACAGTTGGCTTGTGACGTAATGTATTTTCTGTTTACCATTCGTTGACATAAGCATACACCTCTCTAAAAAATGTTTGCAATACCTCTGTTTAATAAAATAAAAAGCTCTAGCACATGAGTTAATCCCTGCTTTCCTCTGCAAAGGGCCTTTGTTTTACTTTTATGTTGATTCTTCATCTTCTAACTTTATGCACAGTTGAGAGAGCATAGTTGCCATTCTGAGTTTAATGTGCATTTGTCCCAAAAACATTATTAATTGATTCATGAAGTGTTATTATTTTCTCTCAAATTATTTGTTCTAGTCATCCACTTGAACTTTGAAGGTGTCCTGGCATTTATGTTTTGCCCCACTCTTAAGGACAAGCGAAATATCACTTTGATATATGTTCCTTATGCTCGAAACAAACGTATAACTTTCAAGTGTATTATTATTTATGATCTTTTATTTGTGTTAGTTTTCATGATGCAAAGTGGTTGCTAAGTTTCATTGTCAAAATTACATCTATCATTCATGTGTTTAAAGTACTATGATCTCAGCATACTTATGCTTTTACTTTATGATGATCGAGTTTGTGTTGGTAGCATGTCACCTCAGAAATTATTTGTTTTGGTCGTTTGCCTACTGGAGGACGAGTAGGAACTAAGCTTGGGGATGTTGATACGTCATAAACGTATCCATAATTTCTGATGTTCCATGTTGTTTTGATGTCATTTGATACATGTTTCCTTTACATTTTATGACATTTTTATCGATTTCCTGGGACTAACCTATTGACAAGATGCCACAGAGTCAGTTCTTGTTTTCTGTTGTTTTTAGTTTCAGAAAAGTTGTTCTAGAAATATTCTCTGAATTGGACGATTCGAAGCCAGAAGCCTTAGAATTCCCAGAGGGTCAAGGAAGTCCAAAGGAGACCCGGAGGGGGGCCCTGGTGCCCCTACACCATGGCTCGGCGCGGGTGGCCCCCTGGCCGCGCCTGGAGGTGGTGTGGGCCCCTTGGGCGCCCACCGACGTTGCCCTTTCGCCTATTTATAACCCCCGATGCATAAACCCTAGATATATGGGCCCCTTCCACGAAAAGTTCCGTAGCTCCGCCGACGCCGCCGACAAGTTTCGGGGGACAGAAATCTCTGTTCCGGTACCCTGCCGGGACGGGGAAGTGCCCCCTGAGCCATCTCCATCGATTCCACCGCCATCTTTATTGCCGTTGCTGTCTCCTATTATGAGGAGGGAGTAGTTCTTCCCCGGGGTAGAGGGCTCCACTGGTAGCTATGTTTTTCATCTCTCTCTCCCATGGTGTGATCTTTATGTGATCATGAGCTCTGTAATCTAGTTAAGGAAGTAGATGTTACTCTTCATCTGTTATGCTACTCGGGTGGTTTTGTTGTGAGATCTCCGTAAACACTTTGATCACGGTGTAAAGGTGACACTATGTGCATCGTGTAGTTTAGCATGCTATTTGTATTTTGTGTTGGATGACCCTATGAAATTGTGGCGTTTGTTTAGTACTAATTTGGGGCGCTCATAGTGACAGCGTGGGGTGCCCTAGAGAGGGAATACAGATGCGAGGAGTGCCGTTACATCCCTACGCATGGATTGGTGTTCGTTATTCGACCGGAGAGTGGTTCGGAGTAGCATAGTGAACAGATGATATTTATGCATTCAATTATGTTATTATTGTTGAGAGTGTTCACTAGCGAAAGTATGATCCCTAGGCCTTGTTTCTAAGCATTGAAACACCATTTACAATCAGTCATGCTACATGTTTGCTTGCTGCCATTTTTATTTCAGATTGCTACTATCACTTCTAATCATCCATAGTACTTGTATTTCACTCTCTCTTCGCCGAACTAGTGCACCTATACAATTGACAATTGTATCACGTGTGTTGGGGACACAAGAGACTTCTTATATCGTAATTGCAGGGTTGCTTGAGAGGGATACCTTTGACCTCTACCTTCCTGAGTTCGATAAACCTTGGGTAATCCACTTAAGGGAAACTTGCTGCTGTTCTGCAAACCTCTGCACTTGGAGGCCCAACACTGTCTACAAGAATAGAAGCGTGCGTAGACATCATAAACACATACCACTGCACCCGGACTCATGACACGGAACCTAAAGAAAATACCACCAGGAGTATGTCCAAGATATCGGAACCACCCTTGCACCAGTAGCTGATGTATCCGAAGGAAAATACAACTATGGCAGAGGGCAAGAAGGAAATTAACCCTTCAAAAACTACAGGAAGAAAGTGTAAGAATATTACCAAGATATTGGAACTACCCTCTCAAGCACTATGTAATGATGATCCTAGGGGTATTAGTGTGACACCCGATGTGTCCATAGGCAAAAATACATCAACGCGGAAGTCCTCTTGTACAAGAAGGGGGAAATATTCTACCGGGAATCGATGAAAGTGTGTCCACGAGCTTGGCATTCATTGTGCATCTATCAGGATGTTCTATAAAGAAGATCTTAAGAAGATGGACAACGAGCACTCATTGGAATTGTCGTTAGGTTCAAAAGTTATCAAGACAATCAGAAAGTCTGTGAGTTCATTGTCTCGTGGGCTCCTGTGTACGACATGATGCACATGGAATCCTTGTCAGGGAGCATCCTAAGATGCTCAGTATTCTAAGTATTTATCCTTAATATATGCTTCCATGTATATGATACTATAATATATACACATTTTTATACATCTGCTTAATTATGCAGGAAACATATGAACCAAGGGAGCAAAGAATCTAAAAATTTAATATTCATGGACCTTCCTCTGAGTTCACAGCGAGTTTGTGACAAAAACGAGAGGGCTGTCGAATATTACGCCCACTATGCGTTGACGAATTTTGGACATAGAGAGCTAATCCTATGGCCTTTTAATGGAAGGTGTAGTAATGCAGAATTTTGTTTTAAAAATAGTATGTTCATTAGCCGACTCCAATTAGACAATATTGATTCACTTCTAACAATGAGTACATATTTTGTATTCATCAATGGATTCTTGTCACCATCTCCCTTCATAATGGTTGGGTGTACTATCTTGATTTCCATCCGATTAAGATGGATGTTGAGCACATAGTCAAACTTCTTGGCAGGTTTCTAATTATTTTCATGTACACAAATATATTTGTGTGTACTAAGACAACAAATGATATATATGTAAGTTAATATCATCACATACTATTTCAGAACATTCAACTATGTCAAGGTGAGAAAACTATACATAAGTAAGAAGGGGTATCCCAGACTAACCACGTCCAGGATCATCGGGTAAGTTTCCATCTTTTGTTCATATGGAACATTCTAATACATTAGTTAGCTCCGCCTTTTCTGGCGCATATAAAAATAATTATATACGTTTTTTGTCTCACAATACCACCGACAGTCGACGTCGCCTAACTTTAGCGCGTTCTATGCTGCCTACCATATTAATATCCTTATGGCGGGATCGCTAGGCAGAACAAACAGAATGGCTATATAGGTACATCTTCCTTATTCATGCATTTTCATTTTTTTAACTTCATCATAAATCACCAGAGGCCTAATCATTATCTACAGCTTCCGCAAGTCGATAACAAGCAAGTTCCGAACACCAAGATAGAAGAGGTATGTCAGGAAGTGTCTGAGTTCTTCCTTACTAAGGTGGTTGCCAAAAGGCTGGAGGATGACAGTGCCAAACTGTGTGTGCTTATGCACTTGTAAAGTAATGCCGTAAAATGAACGCTGAATTTGGCGTGCCATTTGAAACTTTTACATTTTGGTTTAACCACCGCTAATTAATTTTGCAAACTGAGAGTTGCCGATATATGTACTATATGATGTTTAGTTAGAAAATTTGGACACATATGAAATTGTATTCAAGAGTATTACCATTGATTAGAAACCTTTGGATCTGTGTATGATGTCAGACCAGTGGATACCAGAGTACCATGGCCCGTCTACTGCGGCCCAGCCCAATAGACGCAACAGAGGCAAGTGATAGGGGGCTGACCCCACGGGAGGCATTCGACCTCCCTTATTTGGGGAGGACCTCTACCTCGATCCATTCGCTTCTCTCAAGAGGTGATTTTCCTCATGGGGGAACATCCAATGTGAGGGTGACGTACGCATCCCTGCACAATGACGATGGCGCCGCAGGGCGATAGAACCGCTTTGGCCGCAGTTGTTGTTTTCGTGTATAAACAGCGAGCTAGAGCTGCACGCACCAAAGCACCACCCGAGGTTTTCTCTCTTTGTTGCAAGAGGACCAGTCTGATGCTCCGAGATGAAGAGAACATCACTCGGAGCTCCCACCGCTCTGCCATGGACGGTGGCACCATCCTCGACAAGCAGGACCAGCAGAGACTACATGGTAGTATTGTCTATCCTTTGGCACCTTGTAATAACCCTTTCTCGCCAAGAATGAGCGGGAACAAGGGCCAAACGCCGGTATATAAGGACCCCCTTGGCTCCCGTAGTAGGGACGGCTCAATTGACCTAGAGCCTCCCTAGTCTGAACCAGGCACAAGGTCACATCTTGTACTATATCAACCGCAGCGCAATCCATCACACAAGCAGGAGTAGGGTTTTACACCGCAAGGTAGCCTAAACCTGGGTAAACTACCCGTGTCACCATTGTTGCTTGCTATAATCTTTCCACACGAGGCCTCACGAGGAATGTAGCAAGTGCGGTTAGCCCCATGTGTTCAAACCTCTTGAGATCACTTGTCTTTGAAAGACCAACTCTCCGATATTTGGCGCGCCAGGTAGGGGACTAAGGTGCTCCTTCACAGTTAGGAATATGCTCTAGAGGAAACCATGCCTGATGTAATTCCCAATGTATTCATAAAGTTATTAAGTTGTCCTTGATTTGAACATCTGATATATATCATTGAATATGTGTTTTGATTGTGGAACTATATATTAATGTTGTTCATACTAAATTGTCCTTGGTCATTGAGGTTGTGCTGGACACACAAACTAGACTAACGTGAAGGTTCATTGATGACTCGGTTCCACTTGTCATGGGCATGGCGATGCCATTCCAACTTACACCGACTCGGCTAAAGAGTTTAGCAAGTCGGACCAAACCATATTGAGATGCAATGAGTAAGTCGTCATTTTCATGTCTCAATCAATGTAATTCTTAGACCTGAGGTTGTCGCACAATCCGAGTTATAGATCACCGACTTAGCTTCTGTCAAGCGATGTCCCGTGATAGGGCAGTCATAAAGATAGAGTTCAGGTCAAATGAGAATCAAGTTGCGTGATGTGGATAATCAAGATGGGATATTGCCCCTCCGACTGGAGACATATTCTCTAGGCCCTCTTGAGTGATATGATTCCGGAAGCATGGCCATGTGCGATTCGGTTAAGTGTTAACAGGGTCGATTGTCTAAGAGTTAGTCGGATGAATCATATATCACGGATTGAGAAGACAATTGAGCTATTTAAGGGATGACGATAATTCGCCTATAGTTCGATAAGGTATAGCGTGAGGAAAAAGGGACTCAGATGGAAGTCACATTGAAAGGTATATCATCATGACTCTAGGGCACTTGGGAGTCGACCCGTTCTGCTAGGAGCCGCTACCTTTTGATCGATTGGGAGTCGGAATCCAATCGGGTCTATGTCACCATGAGCCTGCGGGGTCACACATTTAAGATCAGGAGGAAGTATATTGGTCAGGTTGGACCCGAACTGGAAATGGACTGAATTAGTGAGTTGGACTCACGGAGTGAATGGGCTACAAGTACAGTCCACTCGCACTCGCTATATAAGGAGGGGTGTAGGTTGCCCAACGGGCACAAGTTTCCACTCCCATGCATTGGAAACCCTAACCCCACTAAGTCCAGCCGCCGCACCGGACCTAGCAGTCCGCTGTCGGAGCTTCTTCTCGTACGTGCGGATACCGGCAGAGGTGCTGTACATTCAACACTTCCACGATCTTGGGATTGGATAGGCTGGATCAGATCGTGGGACTACATTGCATCGACGTGCTTCATTGATAGTCTGCACATGCGCGTCTAGTGGTAATCCTTGTTGCCTTCTACCTCGGCTAGATCTTGGGAGTTCCACGTAGAAAAGTTTTGTTTCTCTCTACGCGCTCCTACAGTGGTATACGAGCGGTAGCTTCTCGTTTTAGGCCCTTCATGTGCGCATATGTGATATGTACTTGGAGTTAGATTAGATCTAATTGTTGTTTCGGTGGTCGTTCTATAAGATAGATCAGTTTTGTACAAGGTTGATTGGATGAATCGTACTCGGGGTTAATTGATGATCTGGTTTTCGTGATTATACTGCTAAGATCATGGAACAACTTACCCGTACCGTGACACATAAATCCAGCTACGGCGATCGAAGATCAAAGAGTTTGGTTGAATCGGAATACGGTTCAGATTTGGGTAAAATTGTTTTATCCGATGAAGAAATTCATGTTCAGAATGTAGATTACATGTCATTACAAGTTTCAAAACACCGGTAAATATCGTTTCTATGCATAACTTTTTTTTGCAGGATGTTGTGAATGGTATGGTGTAGCGTTCCCACATTTAAATAATGTAAGCACACCTGTGTTATTGTGCTAGTCCCTGGATCAATTGCTAGCACCACAGTACAAAATGAAATATCATGCAAATGCATCAAATTCTATTACATCGCATGATCCAGTCTTTACAAAATAGTATTACAACTTGCATAGTCTTAGAAAACTAGCAGAAAACAAAGAAATACAGCGGAAAACATAGTACAACATTGAGCCCATCTTCTTCATGTGCCACAGGCAAAACATGTTGGCGATAGTCTCGAGATCCTAAACGAAATCCTCACCCGTCTTCAGAAATATCTGCAATATGGAATATGCAGCCACAAGGGAGTCAGTACAATTTAATGTATTGGCAAGTAACACTATGGTGGATATAAATGGCAAGACTAATACTACATACTTATTTGGCTGAGTGGAGTTTTTGGCTAAGTTTGCATAAAGCAAGTTTTCTCCTATCACTTTTGTAAAACAAACTTTTATTTCAAAAGGGTGGCAACATTGGATTAAGATCCAAGCACCACAATACTGTTCACTTGGTAAAAATTTTACTTATTGAAATTGGTGATGAGATTCTTCCGTCAATCCTTGTCCAGCTGCTCATAGTTGTCCATAACCGGGGACACGGCTAAGATCTTAGTTTGTTGACTCTGCAGAGTTTGTGCACTTTCACCTTCAGACTCAATTCAGCCCAAACATCCTATACACCCGGAGTGCATTAAGGAAAGGAGAAGATTGAGACGAGATCTTTCAGAAGAAATTCCACCACCGTTTGGCTTACCCGTTCCACCTATAATTATGCTACATCTGCTTGTAAGCCCGGTGAGTTCATTCAACTTAGTTGATCAAGACACAGCCCATATGACTAAAGGCTGCATGGGAAGCTACTAGATATAGATGGACATAGTAATCTCCTTGTTCCTGGGTGGCCATCCTCAAGTGACAACCTAAATTGGAATAACCCTTAGACAAGGGCCCTGACGAAACACTCAACATAAACCAATCACATCCAAAATCCACCCAGGTGTTTCATTGAATGTTATACTTAGAATTTTCCACAACATCAAGAAAACACTTTGTAACATTGCATAGCATCTACTAGGTTCTAAGACTATCAAACTAACAGGGGTAAAAGAGATGGCTACACACTACTAGGATAATAGCATAGCACAATATAACTTAGTAAAATTTTCTAGCATGCATACTACTGAAAACTCTAATGATGCATATAGAAAATAATGGGTAGTGAATGGTGTGTTACTTTCCTTGTTGAAGTTGGTGAAGAAATCACACTCTCTTCACAAAAGATCGTTGCTCTCCGTGCAATCTATTCATTGAAAACACAACAACAAAATAAACAAGCATCCTAGCAAACAAACATACAAGTGTAGAAAACATACAGAGCAACTAACATATCCAAAGGGGTTAAACCAAGTTGGCTAGGACAAGGTCAAGGTTTGAGTTCAATACTTGTTAAGGAAATTCCAAGGGTTTACTTGGGATGCACTAGGTTGAGTTTGTAGTGATCAAACTTTATTGGAAACATATTTATCTAAGAAGTCCCAAGAGTTCACTAATGTGATCTCACTATTTCAACAAAAGTAACACATAACCATGTGTAACACTTAGTCATTTTTCAATAATACATGGAGTATGCTTCAGATTGTTGTGGAGCCTAAGTCATTTCTTCAATGATCTTCCTTGTTTATCTTCATGTTGCCATCAAGTTGAAAGGAGAAGAATAGAAAAGGGAAGGAAAAAGACTTAGAGAGAAAGGGGGTTAGTCTTCTGGAAGTTTCTCTGGTTTTCTTCTAAGTGCTTCCACTTCTTGGAAATGCTTCTGAAGTTTGTTTTATTTTCTAAGTCCTTCATTGGTCTTCTATCTTCATGTTGAAAAATCTCTAGATGGTAAAGTCCTCCATTGCACTTCATGGTTCTCACAAATCCCAACTTGGTGAAATCTTGAAGCAAGCATGGGGAGACAAGAAGTTGAAGGAAACATTTGTACTAGTTTCTTTAGGTTCATTTGTTGGCTAAGTATAAGTTTAAAATTCACTAAGGACTTAGCCTTGGTTTCATATAGCCATACACACATAGAACCACTTAAGCAAAATATTTCCTAAGTCATTTTTAATATGGTGTGAAACATGTGTGTGATAACTTGGCCTAAAATAGATGGGTATGTCTCATATGTTTCCACAATTTTATGGCACTGGTTTGTATGGATTAATGTTGCCATATGGAGCAACATTGCTTAAGAAAACATATTAAAATATTTATAGAATTTAAACTAAGTCAAATTTGCTCAAATGGCCATATAATTCTAAATCCATTCTAAACTTGTTCAAATAATATTTTGGGCCTATGGATCTGTTAGTACACATTCTAAGGAACCCAAAACAATTTAGTTTGCAAAAATTGGATTTACAGAATTTGAATTATGTCAAATTTCATCAAACAAGCATATTTGAAAATGATCATATTTTAAATTGTCAAATTTTAATTTGGTTAAAGCCAAAAGATTCTACATGTTCTGGTGATTTCAAAAAGTCCAAGTTAATCAAATTTGGCCAAGTGGTTTAAAAGTTATGGTGGTTGAAAGGTCTAGGGACTAATCTGCAAAAATGACATTCTAATTTTAATTGGAAATAAAACCAGAGACGGGCTGGGTTCAGATCTGCTATTCACCGCGCAGGGCGACAGACAGGGACTGGGCCTGGGCCAGCTACACACTGCGGCGAGCGGCAGATAAAGATTTAACGCGCGCTGACTAGGCAGACAGGTGGCGCTTCGCGATTGGATGATACCTCTTCGTTAAGTGATCTAATCGTGGCCGTAGGATCAAGATCTAATGGACCAAAAGCTAGGGTTCGTACCTGGCCGGCGTTGGCTCGCCGGAAAATGGCGTGGATGGCGGTGTTCGCTCGGGTGTGGACGGAGGCGACGCAGCAGGGGTTCTCCGGGCTTGGGAGAGGGACGATGGCGCTCGGGGAGACACGACGGGGCGAATGGTGACGATCGCGCGTACTCGGAAGGCCTACGGCGACGGTGATGCTCGAACGGGGTGGCGCTGCTCCGGTGGTGCTCGGAATGTGTCACCCTCGTCGATTGATCTGCGGGAAAAGCACCAGAATGGTCAGGGAGGGGCGCGCGGTTGAGGGGAAGGAGGAGGACCAGGAATCAGAGGCAGAGGCTCACCAAATTGGTCGGAAACAATGAAAACGGCCGGCGGGCAGCACACACTCCGGTGAGCTATTGCTAGGGCCTGGGGGCAAGAGAAGGGGTGGATCTAGAGGGGAAATGCGGAGGGGGAAGAGGGCTTTGTAGCCATGGGCTCGGGCATGAAATCAATCGACTAAAACGGCCGCAATCAATCGGATTAAAACGGCTGCTTTCGGTTTCTAGAGGAAGAAGAAACGGTGATGCATTGATGACGTCATCAATTCTTTTATTTTTCTTTTTAATTTCTGTTTAATCATTTCTTTAATAACTTCTATATAAAAACTCCAATTGGCATGAAACCAATTTCCAAATTCTTAAAATTTAATTGCCTTTCCAGAAAAACCATTTTCACAAACTTATGAACATATTACATTTTTGAATTATGAAATTTGAATAATTTTCATTAAAAGTGACTTAATAGCATTTTTAATACAAAATCAAATTTAATTTTGAGAAAGGGTTTTATAAAAATACAGAGACATTATATAAGTCAAATATCATTTTTGAAAATCATTTTCACTTGTTTTGCTATTTTATATTTTGAAATAGAAATGATTTCACTAATAGCATATTAATGCCATTTTAAAAATATCAATTATATAAATGAAAATTATTGTTTGAATAAAATATCAGAGACATCAATGTGATCAAATAACATTTTCCAAAATCATATTTAATGGTTTTCATATTTATGATTTTAAAATATGAAGAAACAATGATAGTCACTTTAATAGAAAACAATAATTTTTATATGATTAAAACAATTTTTAGAAAATTTTCTATGGTTCAACTATTGTTTTCTAAGACCCTTTAAGGAACTTTCATAATGTATATTTTCAACATATTAGTGAAACCACAATTAGTATCCTTTTGTTATATTTAAAAAATAGAGAATTATTTAATAAATTTGGAAATGGGGTCTAGTAAAAGCAGAAAGGTTTTCCCAAATGAATATGTTGTTTTCCCAAATGAAAACATTGTTTTCTCAAAGTATCTTACTTGTTTTCATAAAAAAATTATTTCTATAGCACTATATTATTTTGTTGATTGACATAACACTTGGAAAACAAGGATCCAAATTATATCTATTTGGGGGTTATCAATAATAGTGAAACCCTTTTTGGAGACAAGAAGAAAATATTAGAGATAGCAACTCTCTGGTTTTTATATATCAAAAATATTTTCAAGATGATAATTGGGTTGAAAACATGTTTGGTGTAAGGGTTTGCTTAAGAAGAAATATTTTTTTTATGTAGAAATATTTATTTTGAAATGACTTTAGGGTTTATGGAATAGAGGTATATTGGATTTTCATTTCCAAAACATCGGAACATGTATTGTTTTCTTTTGTTTCTTGCATCTCATTTGGTTTTTGGTGACTTGCATAACATGAAAACAAATTTTTTTAATTTTTTTTTTGTTTTTTGCACTTTCCAAAAAACTGGGATGTTACAGACTACCACCCTTAAAATATAATCTCGTCCCGAGATTTGGGAAGGCTAGAAAGAAACATTAGGATTGGGTAACTGGGTTCCAGAAGAACTGGGTGGGCTACCACCCTTAAAAGAAACTTTTGTGGGTATCTATTTTCATTAGATTGGGTGTAGATTGATTCCAGGTGGACTTGAGTAGAACTTTCCCTCATGGTAGAGTTACAAACCAAAAGAATTCTATTGAACTACCTTTGACAATGAGGGGTCACTCAAAATACCAAGTTGGAAGGATTTCACAACAACATATCATTAGAATGGGAACATATTTTCAAACATACATTTCATTTTATTACATGGAAGTTTCTTAAGGGAACATTTGTTTCTAAAGTAAAACTTTGCATAAGAGTCAATCTTGTACAGATACTTCTCGATGCTCAACATGTCTTGATGAAGTATTGGCCTCCTTATAACTTCATGCTTCTCAAACTATCCTAACTTTGGGTTTTGGTGGCATGTTCCTCCTTTCTGAGCATTTGCTTGAATAAAGCCCCACGTTTCTGCACTTATAACATTGTATATGGCTGAGGTCCTTCTTTTTAAGGCAATCATCTGTGAAGTGTCCAGTCTCTCTACAGCGATGGCAAAATACCATAGACATGTCCCTTTCCCCTTTCATTGGTATGGTCTTGGCCATCATATCTTCATACTATTGTCCAGTATACTCAACTATATTGGCAGATGGTCTGGGTTGCTTGTTGGGACAATTCCTAGATAAATGTCCAACTTCTTCACAAGAATAACAATTCTTGGTGGTGTGTTTGGATGAACATGGATGTGGTGTAGTATTGGATCTAGTATCCATCTTGACATGGTCCATCTGAATAGTATCTAACTTGCGTTTTCCCTTCACTTCTGGTTTTCCTAACTTCTCTTGGAGTGCACTAAGCATTCCTACTCTAGCTTGTTGTCCAACTTGTTGTACCATGGGGTAAAGTGGACATTGTGTTGGAACATGTGTTGTTCCTTCACACAAAAAGCAAGTAACTTGAGTGAAGTATCCTACAGTTGAGTTGTTTGCATCACTATGGGGCCACTCATCAGTACATTCCTTGGAATAGTGTCCTATCTCTCCACAAGATTTATAGGCTTTGAATGTTGACAACACTTCTTCTTCTGTCTCTTGGTTATTTCTAGCTATCAAAGGCTGATTGTTTTCACTATTTGCCAAGTTTTGGGACACCATCTTCACTATATGTTATTGAGTATCCAACACTTGTTACATTCCTGGTGTTACCTCCATATTGGGGTTGCTTGCTTGGTTCTGGGTCATCAGTTGTATCAGCTGAGTTTGACCTTCTAGTAGCATTTGCATTGCAATTGAGTTCTCAGGGTTGTTGGCATTCTGGCTAGGCATCTGTTTTGAGATTTTAGGAAAGATGAGTAAGGTTAGAAAGGATCTAAGAAGGTTCCTATCCAAACACATCAGATCAAGGAAAAATCATCTTACAAACAACACATAACAAACACATAGCAACACATTCATCACACCAAACATCAAGGTTTAAAAAAAAAACAACTAATATTGTCATACCACACTCATTGGTATGATCAATACACTAACACGTTAGCGTTGTTCTAACAAAGGAACTAGATTGGTGGTCTCATCTGTATCTTCTTGAGTTTTTCTTCAAATTCTTCTCTCGATGTCTTGAGGTGTTCTTGATTGTTGTGAAGTATTGTGTATCTCCAAGTTTTCTTCAATTGTATTGAGTGTAGGTCTTCATGTGGTGAAAATACTTCTTGAACTTCATGGTATGGTCATCAACATTCTTTTCTTGATGGTGTTGAAGAGGTAGGTCATCTAGAAATTTTTGAAGGTGAATAATAGGTGAGAGGATATGAGAAAGATTAAAATGATTGTTTTGTTTCTAGAAAGTTTGAACATAGAAAGTTTTCAATCCCAGGGTGATCAATGGGTTATTAACAACTTGTCGTAAATTGGATATTCACTATAGTGAGAAGGACAATGCACCCACAAGCCAATCAGGGAACGGTCTTGTGTCCGTGGACAAGTAAAGTTGTCCGGGCCGCTTCATCTCACTATGCCGCTAGGATCCAAAATACTCTAAGGAGATAATAACATGATCAAAAATGGCTTCCAAACCTAAGGGTCTCGAATTCTACAGGCAACACAATGCTCTGATACCATTTTGTAGCGTTCCCACATTTAAATAATGTAAGGACACCTGTGTTATTGTGCTAGTCCCTGGATCAATTGCTAGCACCACAGTACAAAATGAAATATCATGCAAATGCATCAAATTCTATTACATCGCATGGTCCAGTCTTTACAAAATAGTATTACAACTTGCATAGTCTTAGAAGACTAGCAGAAAACAAAGAAATACAACGGAAAACATAGTACAACATTGAGCCCATCTTCTTCATGTGCCACGGGCAAAACATGTTCGCGATAGTCTCGAGATCCTAAACAAAATCCTCACCCGTCTTCAGAAATATCTGCAATATGGAATATGCAGCCACAAGGGAGTCAATACAATTTAATGTATTGGCAAGTAACACTATGGTGGATATAAATGGCAAGAATAATAATACATGCTTATTTGGCTGAGTGGAGTTTTTGGCTAAGTTTGCATAAAGCCAGTTTTCTCCGATCACTTTTGTAAAACTTTTCTTTAAAAAGTGTGGAAACATTGGATTAAGATCCAAGCACCACAATATTGTTCACTTGGTCAAAATTTTACTTATTGAAATTGGTGATGAGATTCTTTCGTCAATCCTTGTCCAGCTGCTCATAGTTGTCCATAACCGGGGACACGGCTAAGATCTTAGTTTGTTGACTCTATAGAGTTTGTGCACTTTCACCTTCAGACTCAATTCAGCCCAAACATCCTATACACCCGGAGTGCATTAAGGAAAGGAGAAGATTGAGACGAGATCTTTCAGAAGAAATTCCACCACCGTTTGGCTTACCCGTTCCACCTATAATTATGCTACATCTGCTTCTAAGCCTGGTGAGTTCATTCAACTTAGTTGATCAAGATAGAGCCCATATGACTAAAGGATGCATGGGAAGCTACTAGATTTAGAGGGACATAGTAATCTCTTTGTTCCTGGGTGGCCATCCCAAGTGACAACCTCAACTGGAATAACCCTTAGATAAGGGCCCTGAGGAAACACTCAACATAAACCAATCACATCCAAAATCCACCCAGGTGTTTCATTGAATGTTATACTTATAATTTTCCACAACATCAAGAAAACACTTTGTAACATTGCATAGCATCTACTAAGTTCTAAGACTATCAAACTAATAGGGGTAAAAGAGATAGCTACAGACTACTAGGATAATAGCATAGCACAATATAACTTAGTAAAATTTTCTATCATGCATACTACTGAAAACTCTAATGATGCATATAGAAAATAATGGGTAGTGAATGGTGTGTTACTTGCCTTGTTTAAGTTGGTGAATAAATCACACTCTCTTCACAAAAGATCGTTGCTCTCCGTGCAATCTATTCATTGAAAACACAACAACAAAATAAACAAGCATCCTAGCAAACAAACATACAAGTGTAGAAAACATACAGAGCAACTAACATATCCAAAGGGGTTAAACCAAGTTGGCTAGGACAAGGTCAAGGTTTGAGTTCAATACTTGTTAAGGAAATTCCAAGGGTTTACTTGGGATGCACTAGGTTGAGTTTGTAGTGATCAAACTTTATTGGAAACATATTTATCTAACAAGTTCCAAGAGTTCACTAATGTGATCTCACTATTTCAACTAAAGTAACACATAACCATGTGTAACACTTAGTCATTTTTCAATAAGACATGGAGTATGCTTCAGATTTTTGTGGAGCCTAAGTCATTTCTTCAATGATCTTCCTTGTTTCTCTTCATGGTGCCATCAAGTTGAAAGGAGAAGAATAGAAAAGGGAAGGAAAAAGACAGAGAGAGAAAGGGGGTTAGTCTTCTGGAAGTTTGTCTGGTTTTCTTCTAAGTGCTTCCACTTCTTGGAGATGCTTCTGAAGTTTGTTTTATTTTCTAAGTCCTTCATTGGTCTTCTATCTTCATGTGGAAAAATCTCTAGATGGTTAAGTCCTCCATTGCACTTCATGGTTCTCACAAATCCCAACTTGGTGAAATCTTGAAGCAAGCATGGGGAGACAAGAAGTTGAAGGAAACATTTGTACTAGTTTTTTTAGGTTCATTTGTTGGCTAAGTATAAGTTTAAAATTCACTAAGTACTTAGCCTTGGTTTCATATAGCCATACACACATGGAACCACTTAAGCAAAATATTTCCTAAGTCATTTTTAATATGGTGTGAAACATGTGTGTGATAACTTGGACTAAAATACATGGGTATGGCTCATATGTGTCCACAATTCTATGGCACTGGTTTCTATGGATTAAGGTTGCCATATGGAGCAACATTGCTTAAGAAAACATATTAGAATTATTTATAGAATTTAAACTAAGTCAAATTTGCTCAAATGGCCATATAATTCTAAATCCATTCTAAACTTGTTCAAATAATATTTTGAGCTTATGGATCTGTTAGTACACATTCTAAGGAACCCAAAACAATTTAGTTTGCAAAAATTGGATTTACAGAATTTGAATTATGTCAAATTTCATCAAACAAGCATATTTGAAAATGATCATATTTTAAATTGTAAAATTTTAATTTGG
The DNA here is from genome assembly GCA_028641055.1 of Alopecurus myosuroides. Lineage (NCBI taxonomy): Eukaryota > Viridiplantae > Streptophyta > Magnoliopsida > Poales > Poaceae > Alopecurus > Alopecurus myosuroides. The sequence continues at coordinate 172,015,494 of CM054058.1, forward strand.
TTAAAGCCACAAGATTCTACATGTTCTGGTGATTTCAAAAAGTCCAAGTTAATCAAATTTGGCCAAGTGCTTTAAAAGTTATGGTGGTTCAAAGGTCTAAGGACTAATCTGCAAAAAATGACATTGTAATTTTAATTGGAAATAAAACCAGAGACGGGTTGGGTTCAGATCTGCTATTCACCGCGCAGGGCGACAAACAGGGACTGGGCATGGGCCAGCTACACGCTGCGGCGAGCGGCGGATAAAGATTTAACGCGCTGACTGGGCAGACAGGTGGCGCTTCGCGATTGGACGATACCTCGTCGTTAAGCGATCTAATCATGGCTGTAGGATCAAGATCTAATGGACCAAGAGCTAGGGTTCGTACCTGGCCGGCGTGGGCACGCCGGAAAATGGCGGGGACGGCGGTGTTCGGTCGGGTGTGGACTGTGGCGACGCGGCAGGGGTTCTCCGGGCTTGGGAGAGGGATGACGGCGCTTGGGGAGACACGACGGGGCGAATGGTGACGATGGCGCGTACTGGGAAGGCCTACGGCGATGGTGATGCTGGAACGGGGCGGTGCTGCTCCGGTGGCGCTCAGAATGTGTCACCCTCATTGACTGATCTGCGAAAAAAGCACCAGAATGGTCAGGGAGGGGCGCGCGGTTGAGAGGAAAGAGGAGGACCAGGAATCGGGGGAGGAGGCTCACCAAATTGGTCGGAAACAATGAAAATGGCCAGCGGGCAGCACAAACTCCGGTGAGCTATTGCTAGGGCCTGGGGGCAAGAGAAGGGGTGGATCTAGAGGGGAAATGCGGAGGGGGAAGATGGCTTTGTAGCCATGGGCTCGGGCATGAACTCAATCGACTGAAACGGCCACAAATAATCGGATTAAAACGGCCGTTTTCGGTTTCTAGAGAAAGAAGAAACGGTGATGCATTGATGACATCACCAATTCTTTTATTTTTCTTTTTAATTTATGTTTAATCATTTCTTTAATAACTTATGTATAAAAACTCCAATTGGCATGAAACCAATTTCCAAATTCTTAAAATTTAATTGCCTTTCCAGAAAAACCATTTTCACAAACTTTTGAACATATTACATTTTTGAATTATGAAATTTGAATAATTCATTAAAAGTGACTTAATAGCATTTTTAATAGAAAATCAAATTTAATTTTGAGAAAGGTTTTTATAAAAATACAGAGACATTATGTAAGTCAAATATCATTTTTGAAAATCATTTACACTTGTTTTGCTATTTTATATTTTGAAATAGAAATGATTTCACTAATAGCATATTAATGCCATTTAAAAAATATCAATTATATAAATGAAAATTATTGGTTGAATAAAATATCGGAGACATCAATGTGATCAAATAACATTTTCAAAACCATATTTAATGGTTTTCATATTTTATGATTTTAAAATATGAAGAAACAATGGTAGTCACTTTAATAGAAAACATTAATTTTTATATGATTAAATTTTTTTTAGAAATATTTTCTATGGTTCAACTATTGTTTTCTAAGACCCTTTTAGGAACTTTCATATTGTATATTTTCAACATATTAGTGAAACCATAATTAGTATCCTTTTGTTATATTTCAAACGTAGAGAATTATTTAATAAATTTGGAAATGGGGTTTAGTAAAAGCAGAAAGGTTTTCCAAAATGAATATGTTGTTTTCCCAAATGAAAACATTGTATTCTATAATTATCTAACTTGTTTTCATAAACAATTTATTTCTATAGCACTATATTATTTTGTTGATTGACATAAAACTTGGAAAACAAGGATCCAACTTATATCTACTTGGGGGTTATCAATAATAGTGAAACCCTTTTTGGAGACAAGAAGAAAATATTAGAGATAGTAACTCTCTGGTTTTTATATGTCAAAAATATTTTCAAGATGATAATTGGGTTGAAAACATGTTTGGTGTAAGGGTTTTCTTAAGAAGAAATATTTTCTTTATGTAGAAATATTTATTTTGAAATGACTTTAGGGTTTATGGAATAGAGGTATATTGGATTTTCATTTCCAAAACATTGGAACATGTATTGTTTTCTTTTGTTCTTGCATCTCATTTGCTTTTTCGTGACTTGCATAACATGAAAACAAAAAGTTTTAAATTTTTGTGATTTTTGCACTTTCCAAAAAACAGGGATGTTACATATGGCTTATGTACATGTGATGTATGTAATCCCTACCTGTTTGTAATGTTTTTGTCAGCCGGCTGGAGTCTAGCTGCTGTCATTTTATTGTATAATGACCCGCGTGTCGGATTCTCTATGTAATTTTTCATTTACGAGCTAGTGTAGCTTTTTGGAGAACTTGGATGTCATGCAAGTCGATGTACAAGTCGGATGGTAGATTTTAATCTCTCAAAGAAGGTTTAGTCGGTCGCGCCGCCAGTGCTGCACCATCACAAGCCGGACATTCTTGGTAGTGGGCTCATAAAATTGAGGTGCTACCAATTCTTTCCGATTAGTTGGCTTTGAGTCGGACTCTTACAGCGGAAGCACTTGGTAAGCTAGACGAGTCCATCACAACGGTTGTGGGGCTCAGGGCGAGGTAGGTTGGGATCCGGGACATGTGATGCCACCCGACTAACAGGAGTCGTATTGGATAGGATTGGCAAGGTGTTTCCTACCTAGATCACTTGACGGCTAGCGGTGATGTTAAAGCTCATTAGTCGTCGTGCTTATTTAGGATCTTGAATCACTTAGCAACCATTGGAGGGGCGTTGGTTCTAGTGGAAGCATAAGTATTAAAACGTTTAATATGCTTGCTCTTTTATGAATACATGTCTTAAGTGTTTTGCATATTTTATATTGTAGATCAATGACACCTAGCAACCTTCCTAAGTTGTCCACTTTTGCGTTGAGGCCAACCCTAGAGAAAGATAAGCTTAATGGAACTAATTCACCAACTGGTATCGTAATCTGAGGATAGTCCTCAAGCATGACAAGAAAGACCATGTTCTAGACACTCCACTTCTAGATGAGCATGATGATGATGCGATAGTCGCTGCCATGAATGCCTATCGTAAGACTAGAGATGAGTCTACGAAAATTAGCTATCTTATGCTTGCACACATGGAACCGGACTTGCAGCAGTAGTTCGAGAATGTTGAGGCCTACGATATGATCGAAAGCCGCAAAAGTATGTTTGAGGCTCAGGCAAAGACCGAGAGGTATTAAGTATCTCAAACTTTGCTGGGTTGTAGGCTCAAAGACGGTGATCCAGTGAGTACGCATGTAATTAAGATGACTGGTTACATGCAGTCTCTGGATCGATTGAGCTTTCCAGTTAAGAAAGAGTCCACTACTAATATAACTCTGAACTCTCTTCCTAGTGCCTATGGCCTGTTCATTTAGAAATACCACATGCATGGTATGGATAAGAAGCTCACTGAATTACATGGGATGCTCAAGACAGCAGAGGCTGATCTCAATAAAGGCACCAATCAAGTATTAATGGTGCACAATAAGGCTAAGTTCACGAAGAGTTCTTGGACCAAGCAGAAGAAGGATAAGTCAGAAGGAAACGCCCAGGGCTCACTCCCGAGCGCTTCCTTAGAGACTAATCCATCTCCTACAGCCAGAACCAATTGGTTCTATTGCAAGAAGGATGGCCCCTGGAAGAGGAATTGCACCAATTATTTGGCCGACAAAGTCAAGAGTAGAGGTGTGACTTCCAACTCGGGTATGCTTGTATGCAATGTTATAGACATTTATCTTGTTGATGTACCTAACAGTTCTTGGTTATATGATACTGGATCATAAATTCACATATGCAACTCGTTGCAGGGACTGGTAAGAACTAGGAGCATGGCGAGAGGTGAGTTTGATATTTGGATCGGCAACAAAGCGAGAACCGTCGCGTTGGAAGTCGGCACGATTCAACTTCATTTACCTTTAGGATTCTTAATGGAGCTGAAGAATTGTTATTAGGTTCTAGTGCTTAGTCGAAACATTATTTCCGCCTCATGTTTAGTGAGACAAGATTATGAGTCGAGTATTAAGAATAATGGTTCTTCTTTTTATTTGAATGATATGTTTCATGGCTTTGCAGCCGTTCAGGACGGGTTATTTATTTTAAATCTCGATAGTGAATAGGTCTATAACATAAATGTGAAAAGGTTGAAACCAAATGATCTAAATATGACATACTTTTGGCGTTGTCGGCTTGGTCAAGTTGGAAGCGCATGAAGAAGCTCCATGATGATGGACTTCTAACTTTGTTTGACTTGGAGTCGTTCGATACATGCGAATCATGTCTACTCGGCAAAATGACCAAAACACATTTTGCAAGGAGATGTGAAAGTGCGGTCGGCTTGTTGGAACTAATACACAGTGATGTATATGGTCCAATGAGCATGACAGCTAGAGGTGGTTATGAGTACTTCATAACATTCACTGATGATTTGAGTAGATATGGATATATCTATTTAATGAAACACAAGTCGGAAGCCTTTGAGAAATTCAAGAAATTATAGAGTGAGGTACAAAATCAACTCAGCAAGAAAATAAAGTTTCTACGACCGGACCATGGAGGCGGGTACATGAGCCATGAGTTTGATGACAATCGAAGGAGTTGTGGAATAGTTCTACAACTCACTCTGCCGGGTACGCCGCAGAAGAACAGTGTATCGAAACCGATAAATCGAACCTTGTTGGACATGGTACGATCAATAATGAGCCAGATAGATCTACCCTTATTATTTTGGGGTTATTGTCTAGAAACTACAACATTCACACTAAACAGAGTACCATTAAAGTTAGTAGAGAAGACAGCGCATGAGATGTGGACTAGCAAAATGCCAAGTTTGACTTTTCTTAAGATTTGGGGATGTGAAGCATTCGTCAAGTGACTTCAGTCGGACAAGCCCAGGCCCAAGTCGGATAAGTGTATTTTTGTGGGGTATCCGAGGGAAACCTTAGGGTACTACTTCTACAACCAAGAAGAGGGCAAAGTGTTTGTCGCTCAGAACAGTGTCTTTCTTGAGAAAGAGTTTCTCAGTCGGAGAGTCAGTGGAAGCACAGTGCAACTCAAAGAAATTCGAGAGGAACCGGCTAGGGGAGAGTCAGCGAGGGCCTTGGAGGCTGAGCCGATTGTGGTACCTACACCGATATAATCATCTGAACCACGGAGATCTGCCAAATTACAAAATGCACATGATGTATTACTGTTAGACAGTAATGAGCCGGTGCTGGTGCAGATCTTGCACTCGTTGGGAGACCCCAAGAGGAAGTTATGATGAGTACAACAACAGTTTTCCTTCAGTAAGAAATCGAGGCTTAATCGACCAGTAGGAGGAAGTAGTAACTTCAGAAGGTTGAAGCAGCTGAGATGGCAGGGTGCACTACCGGTTCAGAAGCAACGTGGAACCTACACAACACAATCAAATAACTTTTCCCCAACGAAGTAGTAAGGTTGCCAATCTCACCGGTTTTGCTGAACACAAAGAGGTTAAACATATGGTGTGGAAAAAGTAGGAAAACAGTATGAAAGCAGTAGCAGCAGTATGAAAGCAGTGTGAAAGAAGTGTGTGTATTATCAGAATGAGAAAATGGACCAGGGTCCACAGTTCACTAGCTTTTTATCTTCGTGAAAGATAAATAACATGTGTGGTGAACAAATTACAGCTGGGCAATTGACAGAAATAAAGGTTGCACTGTAGTGCATATGCAAGACATAAAGATTACTATGTGATTCATGCAGGCATTACAACAAAATATATAGACCGTCATCCAACTACATCTATGTCTAATAATCCACCATCCAAATATCATCCAAACAAAACGTTGGGTATTAAGTTGCAAGCAACACATTATCACAGTAAGCAAAGTGTGTAATGTAAACAAGGTAAACACCGTTGTTTTCTCCCTAATGGCAACAACACATCCTCCATCCGTCACGTTTCTGTCACTCGCGAACAGATGCAAAGGAGGCATGAACCCACTACCGAGCATAAATACGCCCTCTTGGAGTTACTAGCATCTACTTGGCCAGAGCATCTACTAATAACGGAGAGCATGCAAGATCATAAATAACATATGCATGAAGATAACATGATAGATTGATAATCAGAAGACATAGCATTCAACATTCATCAGATCCCAGCAAACACAACATGTAGCATTACATAAAGATGATCTCGATCATGTGAGGCAGCACACGAGATCTAAACATGAGGTACATAGTGGAGAGAACAACCATCTAGCTACTGCTATGGACCCGTAGTCTAGAGATGAACTACTCACGCATCACTTCGGAGGAGGGCATGGTGGTGTAGACCCCTCCGGTGATGAATTCCCTTCCCGGCAGAGTACCTGGGAGAGCTCCAGAACCCTCCCGATCTCGGGATGACAATGACGGCGGTCTAGGGTGTTTATCGGGACGAAGTGGTATATTTTTAGGGTTGATGTATCGGGGGTATAAATAGGCGAAATGGCAAAGACAGTGGAGGTCTGGGGGCCCCACACCACCCCATGGCGTGGCCAGGGGCGCCCTATGGTGTGGCCCCCTGTGCCCCCCCTCCGGGCCTCTTCGGGACTCCGTGGAACCTTCGAAAATTCTAGGACCTTCGGACTTTGAATTTTCCAATTCCGAGAATATTTCCAGAACAACTTTTCTCAAACTAAAAATAGCAGAAAACAGGGAACTAACTCTGTGGCATCTTGTCAATAGGTTAGTCCGGAGAATCGATAAAAATGACATAAAGTGTATAGCAAACATGTACGAAATAACATGAAAACAACATGGAACATCAGAAATTAAGGATACGTTTATGACGTATCAGCCGACAACTTATTTGGAAGCGATGCAACACCCGTCAATTGCAAATGGATCTTTACAAAGAAAACTAACATGGATAGAAATGTTTCCGTCTATAAAGCATGGCTTGTCGCGAAGGGGTTCCGACAGGTTCAAGGAGTTGACTACGACGAGACCTTCTCGCTCGCAGCGATGCTTAAGTTAGTTCGGATCATGTTAGCCATAGCGGCCTATTTTGACTATGAGATATGGCAGATGGATTTCAAGAAGTTGACAAGGTATGCGAACTTCATAAATTCATTTATGGGTTGAAGCAAGCATCTCGGAGTTGGAACATTTGTTTTGATGAGGTAGTCAAATAGTTTGGCTTCATCAAGAGCGATCATGATTCTTGTTTATACAAGAAGTTTAGTGGGAGCAAAGTAAATTTTCTAATATTATATGTGGATGACATATTAAAGATGTGAAATGCTGTCATGATGTTGCAAGAAACCAAAGAATCATTCGAAAGGAGTTTCTCAATGAAGGATTTGGGTGAGGCGACTTGCATACTGGGAATCGGGATCTATAGAGATAGATCAAGTCGGCTCATTGGATTTATTCAAAATACATATCTCGACAAAGTGTTGAAGAAATTCAACATGGAATCATCTAATAAGTGGTTGTTACCGATGTCCCATGGTGTAAAACTTAGCAAGACTCAGTGTCCTTCGACGACTGATGAGCGAAGTCGGATGAGTGTGATCTCGTATGCTTCACCAGTCGGATCCATCATGTACGCCATGATTTGTACTAGGCCGGATGTTTCCTATGCTCTAAGTGTAATGTGAAGATATCAGGCGGACCCTGGCGAAACCCACTAGGCAGCGGTTAAAACCATCCTTGAGTACTAGAGAAGGACTAAGGACATATTCCTAGTTTATGAAGGTGATGATGAACTCGGTGTAAATTGTTACACGGATGTGAGTTATCTTACCAATCCAGATGATTCTCGTTCGCAATCTAGATACGTGTTCGTCATGAACGGAGGGGTTGTGAGCTGGAAGAGTTGCAAGCAAGATACCGTTTCTGCTTCTACGACAGAGGCTAAGTATATTGCCGCCTCGGAGGCAGCCAAGGAAGTCGTTTGGATCAGGAACCTCCTGATGGATCTTGGTGTGGTTTAGGGCGCGTCCAATCCATTGGACATGTATTGTGACAACAATGGTGCTATCACACAAGCCAAGGAAACTAGACAATATCAGAAGAACAAGCAGATACTCATGCATTACCACCTCATTCGCCAGTTTGTTAAACAAGGTGATATAAAGTTATGCGAAGTACACACATATGCAAACATTGCAGATCCATTGACAAATGAGCTACCACAACAAAAGCATGAGGCGCACATTCGCGGTATGGGAATTCGATGCCTAGACATATGATGTCGAGATGATTGACTCTAGTGCAAGTGGGAGAAGCTCTTGAGATCGGCTCTGAACTCGAAGAGATTGTCCTTACATGGAACATTGCCACAGAGGTTTTTCTCTTGTGCAGGCCAGAAGAAACAACATCAAGATCGTTAAACTGGTTTTAGAATGTCAAATAATACAAGAGTTGTTAGATTATATGATGTTTTTTGCGGCTGTACGCCCAAACATGCTACCAGGCCTTAAACTCTCCAGCCTGCACGAGGCAACATGTAAAGATCTCCAACAAGGGTTACAAAGCAGCTAACCCTTGTTGTACAAGCAGAGATGAGGAGACTATTGGGAATATGCCCTAGAGGCAATCATGTATGATGTAATTCGCAATGTATTCATAAAGTTATTAAGTTATCCTTGTTTTGAACATATGATATATATCATTGAATATGTGATTCGATTGTGGAACTATGTATTCATGTTGTTCATAATAAAATTGTCCTTGGTCATTGAGGTTGTGCTGGACACACAACCTAGACTAATGTGAAGGTTGGCTGATGACTCGGTTCCACTTGTCATGGGCATGGCGATGCCATTCCAACTTACACAGACTCGGCTAAAGAGTCTAGCGAGTCGGACTGACCCATATTGAGATGCAAAGAGTATGTCATCATTTGCATGTCTCAATCAATGTAATCTTTAGACCTGAGGTTGTCGCACAATCTGAGTTGTGGATCACCGACTTAGGTTTTGTCAAACGTTGTTCCGTGACAGTGCAATCCTGAAGACAGAGTTTTGCTCGAATGAGAATCAAGCCACGTGAGGTGGATAATCAAGATGGGATTTTCCCCCTCCGACTAGAGAGATATTCTATGGGCCCTCTTGAGTGATATGATTCCAGAAGCATGGCCATGCGCGATTCGGTTAAGTTTTAACCAGGTCGATTGACTAAGAGTTAGTCGGATGAATCATATATCACAGATCGAGAAGAGAGTTGAGCTATTTAAGGGATGACGATAGTTCGCCTATAGTTCGACAAGGTATATCGTGAGGCAAAAGAGACTCAGATGAAAGTCACATTGGAAGGTATGTCATCATGACTCTATGGCACTTGGGAGTCGACATGTTCTACTAGGAGCCACTCCCTGTTGATCGATTGGGAGTCAGACTCCAATTGTGTCTAAGTCACCATGAGCCTGCGGGGTCACACACTTAAGAGCGGGACCAAGTATATTGGTCGGGTTGGACCTGAACCGGAAATGGACTAAATTAGTGAGTTGGATTCACGCAGTGAATGGGCCACAAGCGTTGTGTAGCCCATTTGCACTCACTATATAAGGAGGGGCATAGGTTTCCCAATGGGCACAAGTTTCCACTCCCATGCATTGTGAACCCTAGCCCCACTCAGTCCAGCCGCTGTACTGGACCTAGCAGTCCGTTGTCGGAGCTCCTTCTCGCACGTGTGGATACCGGCAGAGGTGTTGTACATTCAGAACTTCAACGATTGCGGGATTGGATTGACTAGATCGGATCGTGGGACTACACTGCATCAACGTGCTTCATCGATAATCCGCACCTGCGCGTCTAGTGGCAATCCTCTTGGCCTTTTACCTGACCTAGATCTTGGGAGTTACGCTTAGAAAAGTTTTGTTTATCTCTACGCGCTCCTACATTCACATCCTCATCTCCATGGTTGCCTCTAGCGTTGAGCGCTTCGACCAGAAGGCCCTGTCCTGGAAGCGGGCATCCTTCGATGGCTCTGGCTCCAACTTCTCCAGCAGCAGACCTTGTCGCCCCCGCTCACCCGCATTGTGCCGAGGACGTGAGACGACACCCGCTGGTGAGTCCCTCGCTGACCCGACATTGTCCCTACAGTCTCCTGCGTGGGCGTCGATCGCCTTGCGGTCATTTTCCATGCCCACGCATAGTCAACAGTGCTTGCAGAAAGCCCTGCCAGGAGCATAGGAACCCCACGCTGTCCGCCGACACCGCCAGCCGCGATTCTTGGTTGGTCCCCACCATCGAGCTCGTTTGGGCTGAGGGGGCCGAATCTGAGACTCCCGACGTTTCGACCGCCACCCAGGACCTCACCAGCTCGGGTCTCACGAACACCAATAAACTTATTTGAAACAACTCTCTTAACAAGTATTTATTAAAGACCAGAGAGCTAATCATATATAAATATAGCAAACAAGAGCTAAAAATAGCAGTAGCAAAAATTGAACACTCATGAACAATAAGAGTGAAAAATAAAGTGTTCTAAACAATATAATGGAGCGTGATTCTCTCCAAACAAGAATGTTGTGGCATCTTCGTTCCGAGTAAAAATAAATCCTCGTAAATTTTCAGCCCATTCCGTGAATATTTTTTTAAGAACTTTTCTGAAATACAAAAATAACAGAAAACATGAACCGGCTCTGGACATCTTGTTAATAGGTTACTCCATGAAAACATCCGGAACACGAAGGAAAACAAGTGGAAAACATAGCATGGAGCATAAAAAATTCTATATACGGTTGGGACGTATCAACGAGCCAGATTTAAATCGAAACCGACACTAATCAGTTGGAGGCGGTTCATTTGTACACCCGACGCATAGTTGTCGGAATATCCGCCTAAACGTAAGAATCCGGATATTTAGGATCCGATCGAATTGTCAATCCGTCTCACGATGGGAGCGTCGGGTCCTCACCATGCAAGTCGCGGTTTATCATACTATGAGAGGCGATGTTTTCCAAAACCGTCTAAATGGACACGTTTCCCATACGGCCCGTGAAACTAGCTCCAATAGGCTCAAATATATCACCATATGCTCCAAACCGGGTGGGGGAACCGGTTCGGTCCTATGCACGAAAACCGACTAAGTTTGTGAGTATCGTAGTAGTGAGTGACTAGGGTTAGTATTAATTGTATGGTGTGTTGCATAGAGGAACTCAGGGAACACCTTCATAAGGGACTCTGGCCTCACAAAACATACATATAACTTACAAATATACGCCTAATAAGTCCAGAAATACGCTAGTGGCGAGACCATACTTTCTAAGAACGCATTTAGCCCTATTGCAGTTTCAATCACCTCATAGTTCATTTTCCGTTATTTAATATATTTTTGTTCTCAATCAACACAATCAATATGTTCAACACTCTCTTGCTTGTTTGGATAAAATATAATTGCAGGTCCAATTTTGTGAAAAAACAAACGAGGAACACAAGACCATTTTCTTAGCTCCTTGTGGTTCAATACTCTTATTTCCAAAAACAGTTACAACTACCTTGTGCACTTGCAGGAATCACACACCACTGCACATTCTAGTGTGGAAGTCGTTGATATAACACGTATGTGACACCTTTTCACAAATATTAAAGCCTTAAGAGTGGTACAACATAAACATCATCGGTCCATAAATTACACACTTAATATTACAAACCAAAAGAGTACAAAGACTTGGAGGCCCTCCTCATCTTAGACATATAAGAAAGCTTCAAATTTTCTTCAATAAAATAATCTATCCCAAGGGCTGCCATAAAGGCAAAAAATGGCTCAACTTGCTTCGTATCATGGGGCAATAACTTATACTCTTAGGAAGAGGAAACTATAGGATCACTATTGTACCTACATTGACATCGATTTCTTGTTTAGTGCACCAAATCATATCATGTAAATCATCTAATTTGCAAGCCATATTATCGGGTTGTCTAAATATACCCTCCAATCGCTTCCATTCTTGGGATAAGTGATGTCTAGTAAATAATTTTAGGAGTATTTTCAATATAAAAAATTCAGATGTAGAGGTTCTAGTAAGTCCCTCTAGAATTTTTTTTGGTGTTTTTAACTATTCAAAATAACAATTGATGAAAACAATTAAACTAACAATTGAAATAAAACCAAGAAGGGGCATGGAAGAGTAACACCTTTAGCGCAACAATCATTGGCAAGAACACCAGAAAAGCGCTTTATAACTCCCAAGTGCAGAGGTAGTTGTAGCACCTATCAACTTGAAAATAAAGAGTGTCAAACCCATGAGAAAAAATAAGGTTAGGATATTTTTTTTATCTCAAATTAGAGTTTCACAATACTTTTTTATATTCACTATTTTTTTAAGGAAACAAGATGATTGTTTTGGAAGTGGTGGCACAAAAGTGTTGTTGCAAGTATTAAGAAAAGACCATGATGCATAGGTTCACTTGATCTCTCTTATAAACATGGTGGCACAAAATAAAGCATAGATGTAACATGACAAGATGATGTAACATGGTGCTATATGTTTTTATAGTCAATGGTAGTATTCATATGGGAATCACATCCTAACATCAAGATGATGATTCATTTTTGTCATGCTAATGCTCTGTAACATCCCTAATTTTTGAAAAAAATCAAAATCTCAAAAATTTAAAACTTTTGTTGTTTGCTAAAAGAAAGTCACCAGAAACAAAGAAAACCAAATACAAAAGAAAAATTATATCTTATTCCAATGTTATTGGAATTGTTAATCAAAATAATGGCTCTATTTTATAAACCTTAATTTTTGTTCAAATGAATATTTTGCAAGGAGGTAAAAACTATTTTCAAGTAATGCTTTAAAACCAAAAGGTTTTGAATTATATTTTTTTCTTTGGAAATATTATTTTGGTACTTGAAAACATGAGGACTATGATCCATGGTAATTATTTATATTAAATATCAAAAAACGATTATTTCGTTTCAAAGCATTTATCAATGATTAAATTTTAAAATGAGTTTTAATATTTTATTTGGGAACAAAATAATATACTATGATTTATAAGCTCAATAGATGTATTTTTAGAATTTTCCTAATTTTTATAAAGTCATTTATCTAAATATTCTTTTTCTATACTTAAAAAGCGTTTTAAATCATTTAAGAAATCATTCAAATTTTGAATTCCAAATTTCAAATTTTCAAATGTGTCCAAAATTGTTTACAAATGTGCTTAATTGAAAGAAATTTTCATTTCAAGAATTTATAAATTTATTTGAGGCTAAATGGATTCATAAAACAAAAGATATTAAATAAAAGAGAAAACATAATAAAAAAGAATTGATGACATCATCATCTTCATCCTCCCAAAGAAACTGCAAAACGACAGGTTTCAATCTCTTCATTGCCGGCGTTTAAAGCCACCATAATCCCTCATGTTTCCTCCTAAAAGCCCTCAGGATCCTCTCCATTTACCCTCTCTTTTCCCTACGAATTGCGCCCCTAGGCTGCCACGATTCCTCGTGGGAGTGCGCACTCGCCGCCAACGTCCGAGAAAGATTCCGGCGACTCAAGGCATGGCGCCATCCCTTTTTCGTCTATTTCTTCCTTCCTCGACCATGCACATCTTTTGATGCCTTGGTTCTAATTTTTTTGCACAGGGAGACGGGGAGAACAACCATGGCCGAGCGCGCTGACCGTGCACACCGCTCTGTCCGCCTCCTCCCGTCGCTCCTGGACAAGCACCTGGATGTATTTTCCGCCATCTGCTTCACCGTCCAAGGCTGCACCTCTTCGTCGTCTTCCCGTAGCCAGGCGACCACCGGAACTGCCCCGTCGTCGAACTTCTGCATCACCAGCCACCATTTTCCGGTGAGGAGCGCCGCCACATCTTGTCCCTTTCTTTCTCAGCCATTGGATATGAGTGAACGCGCGAGGTTAGATCTCGAAGAGGTATGCGACCGGAAGCGTTAGATCTAGATCCAGTGATCCATATTTAATGGAGCCAAGTCGAGCCTAGCCATGGCTTAAGACAAGCCAAGCCTACCCGAGTCTGGGCCCTGCTAATCAGAATGCGCTACATGGCCTAGCCTTTTCTGAATAGTTTCTGAATATATTTAATTTGTCCATTTTGTAGAAAAGCCCCTAGACCTTAGATATGCCATAAATTTGATCCACTTGCCCAAATTTAGTGAACTTGGACTTTTAAAAATCCATTGATCTGTAGAATAGTTTGGCATTGTTCAATTTTAAATTTGACTATTTAAAATTTCTCCAAATTTAAATGAGCCATTTGGATGAATTTTGTCTTAGTTCAAATTCTATAAGTTCAAAAATTGCGAATAAAATATTTTTGGAGACCTTAGGATGTGTACTAACAGACCCTTATATCCAAAATAATTTTTGGACAAGTTTAGAATTTATTTAGATTTTGATGTCCATTTGAGTATTTTTTTGACTTAGAATAAGTCCTATAATTATTTGGAATATATTTCCTTATGCAAACTTGTTCCATTTAGCCACCTTGGACCAGAGGGACTTTTATCCAAGTCATTGGTGACCCTTGAACCTTTTTCCATGTAAGTTAGCCTAAAACCCACCCTAGTGACCCACACCATGTGTCCATGATTTATAATTAGTTTTCAAGTGAGTTGAGATCATTTTTAACCAAGACTCCTCACAAGAAGTCTTTCGTCAAAAAGAACAACTTCAACCAGAAGCCAGCTTTAATGTTTGTTTTGATGACTCAAGGAAAATACTCACCTAGAGATGATGAAGAAGTAGAAAAATCCACAAGTAGAGTGTCCACTATAGCATTGCATCATCCTCTCCTCCACCCCCCTTTGAATTCCCCATTGAGAACCTCCCCAAAAACTCCACAAGACGAGAACATAGTATGTGACCATCACATGCTAAACAAGCCAGTGAGCTTAGACTTATGTCCCAAAACCCTGAAGTTCTGCAAGGAGCAATGGACTCACCACACTGAGGAGGAAGCTACATGGGAGCCTGAAGATGGTCTTGAGAAGACCAAACATGTGAAGCCTTGTAGCAACCATACCACCTATGCAATTTGATTGGTATGAATTTTGTTTTTGTCCAACAATTGACCCAAATAGAAAATACAAGACCTCATCACACACTACTAGGAAAACAGCTATAGGAGGAATCTGAAAAAAGATACCCGTGACGCACCAAATGATCGGTGCGTCACGGCTATGTACCCGTGGCGCACCAAACGTTGAAGGGCCTCGGTGCGTCACGCCTAAGGGCATAGCCGTGACGCACCAAACAAACGGTGCGTCACGGCTATAGGTGGGTGTTTGGTGGATACCATAGCCGTGGGGAAAGATAGCCATGACGCACCGTTTGTTTGGTGCGTCATGGGTATTGCAATAGCCGTGACACACCAAACATATGGTGCGTCACGGCTATGGTATCCACCAAAATTTTCCCTCCACACCCCCCCCCCCCGGGACCGCCTTTCTAGTTTTCTCACGGAAGATTTCCATGTCTAAAAATCATCAAAAAAAATAAATTCCTTATAGATGCACGGAGAGTTTAAGGGATACTTTTTTAACAAATTTTGAAATACGTATTTCGACTTTCTGAGCAGAAGTTTGTTAAAAAAGTAAAATGGGCATAACTTTTGCATACGATATCGGAATTTAAAGTTCAATATACCAACGGAAACTAGAGAAAAAAATGAATCCAACCTCACTGGCCTTCGGCCTGTGAGCCTTTTTTAGATTTTCCAAATTCCAAAAGGAAAAAAAATTATGGCCGTTTGAAGATTTTTGACTAGAAAATAAAAAAAGATAGGCGTGACGCACCACATATATGGTGTGTCACGGCTAAGTAAGATAGGCGTGACGCACCACATGTATGGTGCGTCACGGCTAAGTCTGGGCAGAAATTTTCGAATTTCGAACCCGGGAGAGGCCACACCCCTATATATACTCCCCTTCCTCCTCCTACCACCACCACCACCACCACCACCACCACTACCACCACTACCACCACCACCACCTCACATCCACTCCGGCGACCTCTACTCCGGCGACCACCTCCTCTCCGGTGACGTCCTCTCCGGTGACCTCCTCTCCGGTGACCATCTCTACTCCGGCGACCACCTCCTCTCCGGCGGCCTCCTCCACTACCACGACCACCTTCTCTCCGGCGGCCACCTCCACTCCGGCGACCACCTTCTCTCCGGCGGCCATCTCCACTCCGGCGGCCTCCCTGTTTTCGGTTTTCAAAATTACAAATTTTTGGGCGGCCAGATCTGGATCTAGATCTAGATCTGGATCTGTCCCGCTTTTTTTTTTTTTAATTTCGAAATCAATAGCCGTGACGCACCATACATGAGGTGCGCCACGGGTAACTAAAGATAGCCGTGACGCACCAAACAGGCGGTGCGCCATGGCTAAACGAGATAGCCGTGACGCACCAAAAATAGGTGCGTCACAGATATTTTAATAGGCGCGGCGTGATAGCCGTGACGCACCATGGTGCGTCACGGGTATGAAATTTGGTGCGTCACGCATTAGCGTTTTCCTAGTAGTGACAATATTTCTTATTCTTTGATTTCATGCATTGAACCTAGACTAGCCTTAACCAAAAATGGAAGTCCCTACTACTTATCCAAGGAGACTGAAAAGAAGATCAAGGCAGAAGAATATCACTAGTGGAAACAGGGGCATTCGTCCCGGTCCGTAAGCCCCATTTGTCCCGGTTGTGCAACCGGGATGGGGCATCCGGGACAAAACCCCCTCCCCCATTAGGCCCGGTTGTGCCAGGACCCGGGACGAATGGGGCTGACCACGTGGCCCGTGAGCTGGAACCTGGCCAGGGCTATTAGTCCCGGTTCTCAATACGACCCGGGATGCATGCCCCTTCCCAGTGCTATTGGCCAGGGCTATTTGCGTTTTGCGACCCCCAGACCTCCCGGCGGCCCCTCCCCGGATCTCTCGGATCCCATGAGAAGAGAGGTTCCCCGGTGGCCTTCCCCGGACCTCCCGAATCCCACGAGAAGAGAGGAGCCTCGGTGGACCCTCCCCGGAGCTTCCGGATCCCACGAACGAATAAGTAATACATATATAAAGCAGAATAAGGAACACTTATATTACGGAAGCAAAGTATATCGAGCAGATTACATGACGGATGGAGTGTATTACAAAATCAAATTCAGTACCACCCGGGGCTATAGTACTCTCCATTTACGTTTAGGACCTCTGCATCTAAGAAGCCCGCAATTTCCTCCTGAATTGCTCGTATGCAGTCCGTTGGTAGAAGACCGTCGCGAAGCCGTTCGATCTAATATAAAGAAGAGTGGTCAATATATATTAATGAAACTAAGTAACTAAAATAGATGTTAATAAGAAGAATTGACGACTAACGTACATGAAGTTGCTTTAAATTTCTGCCCTTGGGACATGTCGTCTGACGAATGAACTCGCAAACGTAGTATCCACACAAGTGATTCCCGTATCGTTGTTGCAAGCACTTTACGAGAACATGATTTCAATCAAAATAATAATAAACCAGACATGATAATGGTATCGACACTAGAATCAAGGAGATGCTCGCGGATCTAGATAGTACTTACTTGCACAACATCAAATGTAAGCGTTGATTTCCATTCACCCCTGGCCTTTTTTATGAACCTCTTCCAAATGCTACCCGAGAAAAAAAGAATAAAAAGAGTTAGTAATTACTTGATATCCGAAAATGAAACAAAGTAGTCGATATAGTGCCATATATAAATACTGAAATTAATAAAGATTGAAATTACCGCTGGATCATTTCTTGCATGTCAGCCCACATCGCTAGGGGTTTACGTTTTGGGTCCATTACCATTACTTTTCCTTTGTCAATTTCGAAGATTAGCAGAATATAGTGGAAGCTGCGCACGCAGAACTCATCAATTATACAGTGAACATCGAGTAAGGAAAACAGAATGTTTACAACACAGTAACACTAACCCGAAGTTGTAAGGAAATAGTATTTCCCGTCGGTGTTGGTGAAACAATATTGCCCTCAGAATATTATTTTCTGTATCCTTGGCAGATATCTGAAGAGTCTTTTCATAAACAATATTTGGATCAATGAACCCAATATCATAGATTCCACCTCTTTTGCATTCGAGAATCTTCATTCTGCAATTATAATATATGAGTGTACTATATATATATGAATATGCAAATGAACGAGGTGAGCTAGAGAAATAAGTACTTACAGACAATAGGCACTAAGGACAGCTTTGTCGAGGGCCTGTTGCTGGTATAACTGAAACAATTCGTCAAATTTAATCATAACCATTCCTTCTCCATACCAATAGTGCTCGTCCTTAACGCTGAGACATATCCAGTCCTGAGATTTCTCAGTGGCTTCCATATACCAACTATGCACTCTTCGCATTTTCGTTGGTAGATCCTTTATCTCCTCGGGTTTGACGAGAGGCTTCCCGTACGTGTATTTGTACGCACATTCAGCTTCGGGGAAGTATTGTAGTATTTGCATATACTCAGCAATGGACAAACCCGCATCAGCTGCCTTGTCTGCGTACAGTGTTATAAACTCCGGATCAATTTGCTCGTCAGCAATATTAGTGCTCGGCCCCACCTGGGTATTGGAAATCACTTTGAGCGGGGACGTGGATTGTTTTTTCTGCTCTCCGAGCTGGGCAACTGATTTTCCCCTTTTCCCGCTTGCGCTACTACTATTCGTCGACCGCAGCATTTCCTGGTGTGACTTCAGAATAGAGCGGTCATAGTCAGATGACAGACTCGGCTCGGGTTGATGAAGAGTCTTCACCATTTTTTCCAAGCTCGTTCTATCTCTTCTTCGGTCTCGGGGAAATCTGCCTTTTTCTTCTCCTTCCGCTTCGATTTCCACGCCTCGTATTCGTCCTTTGCGATTTTCTGGTTTTCCTCGGGAGTATAGTCGTAAGGTAACTTGGGTACCTCCTTTGGTACCTTTGGAAGGGGTGACCGTTGACGTTTGGGTGATTTTTTACGTTTCGGCAGAAACTTAGTGGGTGGAGAAGGCTAACGCAGCGGCGTAGGCGACCGCGGTGGAGACGTGCACGGCGTAGGCGACCGCGCTGGAGACGGCATGCATGACGAAGACGACCGCGCTGGAGACTTTTGCGCTGGAGAATGGCGAGGATTCGATGGCTTTGCCGTCTGATTTGGGAGCACAATTAATTCCTTTAGCCATAGAACGGTCAAGTTCTTGGCTTCTCCGAGTTCAGTCAACTCTTCGTCTTCACCTTCAGGGAAATCAAGCTTTACCCGCTCGAATCCATTGACAACTTCATCGACCCCAACAACAGCGTAGCCCCGTGGAACCGGAAAACTATGGTGAGTTGGTTCGTTGCCAATTGGTAAGGCATAGCCGGCCGCCGCCTTGATGGTTATATTGACGACCTTCACGTGGAGCTCACAGGTTGTCATCTCCGTGATATCATCCACCGGGTGAATCATCGGCGGTGCATCATCACCCGGTAGCTACGTGGATGCAACGCTGCTTTTGAGATGAGAATGTGCGACGTTGGTAGCCTCGACTTCACCTTCTACCATGTGTAGTGATGCGCCGGTAGACACTATCTGCTGGCTAAGTGTGTTAATTTGTTCCTGCTGCTTCTTTGCTATATCCTGCGTCAGCTTTATCTGTTCTTCAAGTTGACGCCTCCAGTTTGCCTGAGTCTCTGCTTCAGCTGCCTCCGCGTCCTTTCTATGTTGACGGCTTCTATCGGGGTATAACTTTTTGGTGGAGTCGAACGCAATACTCCACGGAGGAGTGCCTTTTATGCCTCGTGTACGCCCTCCGTGTTCCTTATTCCCGAGGGCGCGTGTGAGCTCGTCGTTCTCTCTATCTGGTACGAACTTCCCCTCTTTAACGTCCTTTATTGCGGTTCTCAGATTTTCTATGGGTAGAGGACTCTCTTTATGCCTTAGGTTATAGATTGCATTTCCTTCGGCGTCCAACGTGCCCCCATGCCCGTAGAACCATGACCTTGTCCGCTCGACCCACAAGAACGGCTCGGGAGTGATCCCCAGCTTAATCAGGTCGTTCTCCCATTGCTCCCACTTGGGACTGGAACCCTTGTAGCCACCTTGCCCCATAACATGGTGATATACCTTTTTGGCAGCGTTTTTCTCATTTGTTTTTGTCCTTTCCAGTTCATTCTCTGACAGCTTGTACTTCACGAAATCTGCCCATATGGGTTTTATTTTCTCATACCCTTGAGTGAAATCTGGAGTCTTGTTCTTCTTAACATAGTCAAGATTCAATCTTTTCTTCCAGTTTTTGAATTGCTCGGCCATCTTTTTCAGGGTCCACGCCTTGACCTTTTCCCGTATCTCAATTTTCATTTTAGTAACATCGGCCTCATTCACAGCCGCTTCATTCTCGTCCACCTTCGGCAAGGGTAAGTTGAAATTAGCCAAAATCTTCGAGAAAAGATGATCTTTGGCTATTTTGCTGAAATATGAAATTCCTTGTTTCCGCGGATCTTTTGGCTTATTCCACTCATGAACAGTGATCGGGATGTGATCCCTAACTACCACTCCACATTGCTTCACAAATTTTTGGGCAACATCAGCGGGAAGCTCGGGTGCGCCGTCTGCTGCGATCGTGTCGATCCTATATCTTTCTGTATCTTTCAACTTCTTTGTTGCGCCTCGTTTAGTCTTTTTTCCGGTTGATATGCTTGAACCGGATGGCTAAAAATATAAAGACTGTTAATACATGTATGTAGACAACGGATGCTTCATCAATTAACATATCTATATATGCACCTCGGAGCCGGTATTTGTAATTTGTACGGCTCCACCGGAGCCGTCGGCTGCTCCCATATCGGAGCCGTCGGCTTCTCCCTCACCAGAGTCATCTCCCTGGGTGAGCTCCGGATCTCCCTCACCGGAGTTGTTCATCCACTGGCTCACATCGGTATCTACGTCGGGCCCGCGGATGAAACCCTCGAGCAAGTTTTCGGCATCTTCGTCTCTTGGCTCCATACTATACAAAAAGAGTAATTATATGTTTGAGATTATAGATAATAACTAATGATCAATTATTTTCATCAAAATTGTTTATAGATACTACAAAAAAAGGGTAGTCATAGCTCACTTCGTTAAATTTTCTAACATTCCTAACATGCATTCTTAAATTTCTAACACTAATTTAGTAAAATTTTCTAACATTTTTAAATTTTCTAACAGTTTGAAATTTCCCAACATTTCTAATATTTCCTATGTCAATTCTAACAAATCTAAAATTCCTAAGTCTAATCTAAAATTTCTAACATTCATAACTAATGATTCTAACATTTCTAACAGTAATAAATAACTAAAAACAAAAACAGCAATTAAGTAAAAAAAAAGGGGAAAACCCTAGTTAGGGTGAGATGGAGGCAGGGACGGCTTACCTCCTCTAGGGCGGCGGCCGGCGCGGGGGCGGCCGGCGGGGGGGGGGGGGGGGGGGCATCGGCGGTGGGGCAGTGGAGGCCCGACGGGATCGAGGGGGCGGCGTTTCGCGGGCTGGCGGAGGGCCCAACGAGGATCAAGGGGTGGCGGCGCAACGGGATCGAGGGGTGGAGGCGCGGGCGCGGCGCGACGAGATCGATGGACGGTGCGACGGGATCGAGGGGCGAGGCGCGAGCGGGCTGGCGGCTTGAGGGGCGGCGCTCGAGGGCTGGCGGCGGCGCGACGACGAGATCGAGGGGCGAGGCGCGAGCGGGCTGGCGGCTCGCGGGGGCGCGGGTCGAGGGGCCGCGGAACAGAGGAGTGCGGCGGCGCGACGACGGGACGAAGGAGTGTGGCGGCGCAGGTAGGGCGGCGCGCGAGGGGGGCAGTGGCGGCGCGGCTGCGGAGTGTGGCGGCGGAAAAAATGGGCAGCCTGGCAGCGTCGGTTCGTCCCTGGGCGCGGTTCTGTGGCCATCCGGGACGGTGACGTGTATATATTCATGGCCATCCGTCCTGGGTGGTGGCAAGAACCGGGACGAAAGGCCCCTTTAGTCCCGGTTGGTGGCAGCAACCGGGACGAAAGGCCACCGTCCAGATGCTCTTTTTTGGCAGGGCACGCCAAATGTTTTAGCGCCAAAATTTGAATATTGTTTGAATATACACATGAATAACTTCTATATACTTTCGAATTTGAAAAAAATTCAACATGAAAATTTCTTGAATTTGCCTAACTTAAATCCGTTTTCTGTTTACCTAAATAATTATTCAAACTATTAACTATTTTACTATTTACATTCAAATCCGTTTTCTGGTTGCTAAGTGCATATATACATACCAAATGCACGGCATAACGTATGCTGGCGAATTCTGTTGTTTTGTATTTGGTCGATGAAATGACCGGTGTATGAAGGTGGGCTATACATAGGGTCCTCTGATTCACAAAGTGCTAAATCCAACGGCTAACTAGGTGCAATACGCATACCAAATGCACGGCAGGACGTATGATGGCGAATCCGGATGTTTTGTATTTGGTCGATGAACTGACCGGTGTATGAAGGTGGGCTATATATAGGGTCCTCTCGCTCACAAAGTGTTGTGCTAGGGTTTTTATCTAACGGTTAAGAAACACCCTGATCCAACGGCTCACAACAGCTCGAAAGGAACACACCGTAGCCCTGATCGAACGGCTCACAACAGCTCGAAAGAAACACACCCCGGATCCAACGACTCACAAGCGTTTGAAAGAAACACACGATCCGTGTGATTCTATCTGATTGGTCCAACGAAACACGAACCATTTAGTCCCGGTTGGTGTCCCCAACGGGGACAAAAGGGATATATGGTTTCTACTCGCTATATATATGTATGCATTGCCACACCATTGGCATAAAACACATACAAAGTCACCACTCTCTCATGGCTTCTACCGTACCCACTCTAACATTCATCCAGGCGGAGGCACTTTCCGCCTCGAACTACCCCTGCCCGTGCGGCAACAACGTTCCCGCCGGTTGGATGCTGAGCGCCGGAGGAGTGCCGGTCCCTCCTCTTCTTCAAGGTGTGGCGCGTCGGGCGGCCATCACGAACCACTACTACCACGAGCTCACGCCGGAGCAGCGGAGGAATCCCAGTTGGCATCCCGATAACCAACATACTTGGGATGCCTTCTTCATCAATCGGCGTGAGAGGGCGCTCGCCAGGTATGAGGAGGACGGTCTGCCTCCTGAGAAATTTCACGAGGCCGGTCGTCGGCTATGGTGGTACGGCCGGACTCTACAGAGCGTCATGGATTACATCAGGGCCGGCAATATCCCCCGCCTGCGCTACCCTCACGCCCAGTCCTGGAGTCGTGATCCTCCGAGGGAGTGCAGAGCACCGTCAGACGATAGTGACGACGACGGCGGCGACTACGACGACTACGAGTCGGAGTATTATAGGCCTAGGCAGGAGTAGATCGATGCACTCTGGCCATTATATACTGCCTTGTTTATTTAGATCTATGCTCTCCGTTTAGATTTAGATCCAATCTTGCCATTATGTGTATTGTACCTTGTTTATCTATCGAAATGCATGTCCCCCTCTTTTTAACGTCTATCGAAATGCCATTAGTCGTCTGAATCCAACCAATCAGGAAAAATCACACGGAAAACAGAAAACAGACGAGCTAGCGCGCCGCTGTTTCCCGGAATACAACAAATTATTTTATTAAACAGCCAACAGAAAACAGACGCGCTAGCGCGCTACTCCTCGTCCTCGTCGTCATCGTCGGTGACCTCCTCGTCGTCGTCGGAGGTGCATGATGGTATGTCCGACATAGGCCCCCACCTCGGATCGTCGGAGGCCCAGACTTCGCCGGCGTGGTCGGCCCGACGGAGCTCTTCCAGCGCCTTCGTCCTCGCCTCCCGAGCGACATCTAACTCGAGGTGGCGTTCGAGGCGCCGCTCCGCACGCTCAGCCGCGCGGGTCTGCCATAGCTCCTCGTCGGCGCTCTCCTCACCCAGATTGTTTCGGTAATACTCGCGGACCACGCGGTCGTCCCTGGCATCGACTAGGCCCTGAAACGCGCGGTGCCTGAGGTGGCGGTGGTCGGCGGCAGTGACGATCTGCGGCGTCGGCGCCCTGGCCTCCGCTTCCCAGAGGGTGTGGCAGTCGTTAAAGTTCATCAACGACCGCGGGCGGCTGAGGCGCCAGGCCGCCGCGTCCCAAGCGCGGGCGGCCTCCGACGCCGTCGCAAAGGAGCCGAGGGGGATGCGGTCGTCCCCGCAGCGGATAGTCACGATGAACATTCCGTTCTTCCGTGATCGGACGCCGCGGAAACCGGTAGTGTTGTTCCTCCTCGGAGGCATGGTGGTGGCACAATGATGCGTGGAGTGGAGAAGACGCTCGAGGCGCGGCAGTTTATACCGCGCATTCGTGGCCACGCGTCACAACTCCCGCGCCACGCGGCAGGACTCCCGTGCCATGAGGTACAATACACACACTACCACCCACACCTCTCTCTCACTCCCACAAGCAAAAAAAGGGATGGGGGTTGTGGCCGCATTTGTAGGGGAAGGGACATTGGTCCCGGTTTGGGGAATGATCCGGGACCAATGCCCATGCGCGTGCCACGTGGCCTGTGGCTAGGGATTGGTCCCGGGTCGTGCCACGAACCGGGACCATTGGCTCCCCACGAACCGGGACAGATGCCCCCAGGTGGTTTCTGCTGCCTCGGGCACACGAACCGGGACCAACGCATGGCACTTGTCCCGGATTTTGGTGCAACCGGGATAGATGCCCCCTGCCCCCCCTGGACGAAAGGGGTTGTTTCCACTAGTGTATATGACCAACACTCAAGAGGAGAAGTTCATGTCACAAGATAAGAAGTTTCAGAGTCTAGAGAAGAGGACCAGTGCGAAGAACAAGGATATTAAAGACTTGAAGATGGAACTCCCTCGATAAATATAGTTTCAATAAAGTTTGATCACTTAAAACTCAACCTAGTCACTGCCAAGTGAACTCTTGGAACTTCCTTGACAAGTGTGGAACCATTAGAGAATGAATCTGTCAAACTCAAACCTTGACCAACCCTTGCCCTAGTAGCTATCCCTAGACCCTTTCACTATAATTTCTTTCGCAACTGAATTATTGTGATAAACTTAACCTTGTCCTAGCCAACTTGGTTAAACCCCTTTTTCTATGTGTGTTGCGTTGTATGTTTTATTCACTTGAATGTTTGATTGCTAGGATGCTTGTTTATTCTGTTATTGTGTTTTCAATGTACAGATTGCATGGAGAGCAACGTTCTATTTGTGGAGAGAGTGGAACTTCTTCACCAACTTCAAAAAGGAGAGTGACACACATAAACCACCTATCTATTTTCCTATGCGTTAGATGTTTTTTTAGTAGTATGCATGATAGGAAGTTTTACTAAGTTATATGTGATGCTATTATCCTAGTAGTGTGTAGCCATCTTTTATCCAAGTTAGTGAAGATACCTTTGAGCTTAGTATATGTGCTTAGTAATGCCATCAAATTATTTTATTGGATGTTGAAAATAAAATTAATAAACTTAATGAATCACCTGGGTGGATTTGGTTGATTGACTGTTTTGATTGGAGTGTCTCCTCAGGGACATTTGTTCAACCTGAGGAAATCACTTGTGGAATTCCACCCCGAAACAGAGGGATTGTGACGTCTTTCCAAGTTCAGGTAGCTTCCAGTGCAGCCTTTTGACATATGGGCTCTGTCTAGATCAATTAAATTGTGAGAGTTCAACTTATCGGTTGACATGAAGATGTAGCAAAATGTAGGTGGAACTGGTCTTGCCATGGGGTTGAACTCTTCTTCTGAAAGACCCCGTCTTAATCTTCTCCTTTACTCAATGCACTCAGGGTGTATAGGATGTTTGGGCTGATTAAGTCTAAAGGTGAAAGTGTACACACTCTGCAGAGTTAATAAACTAAAGATCTTAGCCGTGTCCCCGGTTATGGACAACTATGAGCTGCTAGACAGAAGAATCTCAACACCATTATTTAAGAAGTAAATTTTTGGTTAAGTGAACAATAGTTGTGGTACTCATGGATTTCATCCAGTGGTGCCAACCTTTGAGAAGGAAAACTGTTTTACAAAAGAGAGAGAGGAGAAAACCGGGTTTATGCAAACTTAGCCAAAACTCCACTTAGCCAACTATCCATGTAGTTATAGTCCTGCCACTTATATCCACCATAGTATTACTTGCCAGTACAATAAATTGTACTTACCCCTTGTGGCTGCATATTTCATATTGCAGATGGATCTGATGACGAGTGAGAATTTCGTCCAGGTTCTCGAGTCTACGCCAACATCATTTGCCTGTGACACATAAAGAAGATGAGGCTTAATGTTGTACTGTGTTTTCCGTTATAATTCTATGTATCCTGCTAGTCTTCTAAGACTATGCAAGTTATAATAAAGACTGGATCATGTGATGTAATTGCATGATATTTCACTTTGTACTATGGTGCTAGCAATCCAGAGACTAGCGTAGTAACACATATGTTCTTACATTTATTTAAAATGTGGGAACGCTACATGCTCCCTATGAGAGTGGGTTGTTTGCACATTTATAATTAATTAATAAAATAGAGTATTGCGTTAAGATAAATGGCATGATGTTGAAATTTCTCATGGAGATAACAAGACCGCTCTTTCGATCACTAGGAAGTACAAGGCACCATCTCCACTTTATTTCTAGTGAAGTAGAACAATAATGGTAAAAATAATATAGTTGATCCTGTTTTTTAGTCACTAATCAAAGTTTGCTAAAAATTCTACTCCATCTAATACACACATTATTTATGCTGCTCAAACTACTAGGTTAAAAAAAAGGAAAATGTCTCCTGAAATTAGACAAAGTATGTAAACCAAAAGAGTTTGAGGTCTAATGTGAAAAACCTGATAATACAAAACATAACACTCCTAATTAAGAACTTATATAAGTTTATGAATCGGAAGGAAATGCCATGGGTACAGCTCATTGGCAAGCTCATTATGGTGATAACAAACTTCTGCAAGCTAAAAACCCATGTGGATCATTTTGATGGAAGGATTGTCTCTCTCTCGCTGGAATGATTTTATAGAACTTGCCACCGTTAAAGCTGGAAATGGGCATACAATTAGAGCATGGATTGATAAATGGAATGAAATTCCTGCAATGGAGGAATTTCCACATATATTCTCCTTCTCCAATGATCAATGCATCAGCTTATATAAACTAAAGTGTATTGCTAATGATATTACTGTCAATGATTGCTTATAAGGAAGGACATGCTTTGAAATAGAAATTACCAATCTCACTAATAATGATCCAATAAAGGATATCTTGGACTTCTCAATGGTCAGGAAAATATTCATGTGAAAAAGTTTATGAGGCACTGCTTCCAACCACTCCGCCCCTACACCATTTCACTGGATTTGGAAATCAAGAGTGCTGACTAAAAAAAAAAATCTTTTTCTGGCTACTTCTCCTTGTCTGACTCAACACAAGAGACCTATTGACAAGAACCAACTTCTATATTGAGTCATCGGCATGTGTTCTACGCCAAAACCTATGATAATGAAACTATGGAACGCATATTTTTTTCATACCAATTCAGTCGAGACTTTTGGAAGAAGCTCAAACTTGAATGTAATATCAAACTTCCCCTTATTGATCCTCTTATGGATGGAAAAAACACAGCGAATCTTCTGTGTTTCAAAGAATCATTAATCACCGGTTGTTGGAGCTTATTGAACCACATGAACATAATTATATTTGACGACCAGGTTTTACATTCTCTTGGATGTATGAGATTCTTTAAAGAATCAGGTTCTCTTGTTATGCATTGAGCAAAACTAGTCTTAAGGACGGTATGCAACAACGGATTGACACATTATGAAAGTAAGAGTTGGCTACTTTGTAAATATGTTTTTAAATAAAACTGACATAGCAGGGGTCTTCCCTGCCGTTTTTATGTCAAAAAAATCTACTAGGTTAGCTAATCCTATTATCATGAGGGGAATAACGATATGCATCTAGGAATACATTAAGAACAAGCATGCACACTATTTCATTGTGTTAATCGTATTCCCTTTCTCTTGTAATAAGGACGACCAGCATGTCAGCTGCTAAGTTAAAAATCATAGGAGATAGAGAATCCCCTTGCCTCAAATCTTTCGGCATCCGGAAGAAATGACAAATACCGTCATTGATATGGATTCCAACAAATTTGTTCTAAAAAAATCTCGCAACCCATTCACACTACTCAGGTGCAAACACTTTCATGCGAAGATCTTGTTGCAGAAAAGACGAGTTCACTTTATTATAGACCTTTCCGAAATAAGTTTTAAAAAGCGCCCATTTAATTTTTTCCTATGAATTTCATGGATAGTTTCATGGAGAACGAAAACTCCTTCCAGGATATTTCTTCCCAGAATAAATGTAGTTTGTGTTGGACGAATAACTTTATGAGCAATCGACGTAGTAACACAATTCGTGCCTGCCTTTGTAAAAAAAACAAAAGTAAAACTCACATTCAACAAATAAAAAGGCCTATATTGTTCTATTCTTTTCGCCTCCTCATTTTGGGGCGGCAATGTAATAACCCTAAAGTTCAACTGAAACAACGGAATATCGCTGGAATGCAATTGATCAACCATCTCAATTAAGTCAACCTTAATTACCTCTGAATCTTTTTTTACGGTAAAACTCCGTAAGAAACCCATCTGGTTCGAGAGCCATTTTCATTTGGGAACAACGTATATAACTGATTTGAGCAAGGTTAAGCTTCGAGCCTTTTAAAATGGTGGGGCCATTCCATCAAGGCAAACTAAGAATGAGGAGGGGCTGGACGTGCGTACGTGCTCCATCAGTTATGCAGGTTCAGAAAGGCCTCAATTAAGGGGGTGGCTCCTGTGCCAGGGAGTAGTGCTAGCTGGTGCCTTCAATAATATGGGTCCGGATCCATCTCGTCTTTGCTATCAATTATAGGACGCAAAAGGAATATGCAATGATTCGCGCCGTTGTAATTTCTAGACTCTACCGTGGATATGTATAGTATGCGTGAATCGAATGTCCCGTGGCCCTTGTTCTCATGATTGCAGGCACGCACACTACACTAGCTA
This sequence comes from Alopecurus myosuroides, assembly GCA_028641055.1. Lineage (NCBI taxonomy): Eukaryota > Viridiplantae > Streptophyta > Magnoliopsida > Poales > Poaceae > Alopecurus > Alopecurus myosuroides. The sequence goes on from CM054058.1 coordinate 172,044,477, forward strand.
GCTAGCTAGTGGCTCCTCTTTTGTGCACACACTACTCTCCCAATCTCCCTCGTGTGTAAACATAAGAGATGTACTTGAACCACCTTTTGGCTATTATACCTCACCACTTGCGCGTCAAAATAAGACATGGATCGATCGGCCCAAAGTATTAGCGCAAGTACCGGGTGACAGAAGCTGCATTAGCCATAAAAGCTTGTCTGCCCAATCACCAGCTTCATGATGGTCCATGCTAGCTAATTGTACTTGCTATCTATATAAGGCTAACAAACCTGAAGATCTTTTGAAACTGCCCAAGTTTGCCTGGCTATCTATCTATCTGCATTGCGCAACCCACAGCAAGCTGGATGTCGCTAGCTGTGGAGAAGAATCGTGGACGTTCGGGAAACATAAAGAAAATCCGTATACTTCGACAGGCGTCTTTTTGCATGCTGAGATTTGCATGCTTAGTTTTGCGCTTCTGTTCTTCCGTTATTCTTTCTCCATTCAGGCCCAGCAGAAAGATAGGGTTCGAACTGGCGGTGCAACCAACCCCACCCCGATCGACCTCGAATGACAGACGCCAACGTGTAACCGATCGAGTTAGAAATCCACATGGTGGCTTTTCTCCTCGCTGAACAGAGGCACATGAGGTGCCTGCAACCAAGCAGAAACATGGTACTGTAGTGCATGTACTGCCTAACCGCCCGCTTTGGTTCTTAATATCATTGGGACAGGAAGCTGGGAAAATGATCGATCGAGAGCTAGCTAGCTCTAGTCACTCAGACGCAAGCAGGCATTTATCTCGCCAATTTATTGCACGGCTGGGACTTGATCAGATGCTGTTACGTGTAGCGCTGAGTATGGAGTTCAGATTTTAGACAGGTGCATGTTCCGCCGACCAACGAGTGGTTCGTTTGTCGATCGATCTCACAGCTAATCGCATGTATTGTACATCTGAACTCGCTGATCTCTCTGGTACGTACGGTTGGTCCATTGATGCAAATGCATGTTTAATTACCAATTTAGCATGGAGCTGGAATTGCTGAAGAGGTAAACACTGTCTCGGATCAATCACTATGCTGATTAGCGGCGTGGTGAGGTGACCGGTGACATACATGCCGGAGTCCCAAAAAACAGTATCTGTGTTCTTGGTTCCATCCCGTTCCGCGTTGCGGGTCGGTTGGCCGTTTGACCCCCCTGTCTCCGGGCATATCTTCGGACAGGGATGTGCCTGCCAATTCCGCCGATCTTCTGAACGATCACACTCGCTCGTTCCGCGTTGGTCACCGATCAATAGGATACTATATAGAACAGTTGGCAGAGAGTGGACTAAAAGACTATCAGATAATCACATGGCCCCGCTCAGTCGACGGGTGAAGAAAAACGCTTCGAGCCGTGCGCGGCCAGATCGTTGGAGGCGGGGTGGTCGATCGTCGCCGGGAAGCGATGCAACTGCCGGCCTTTCCAGCGGCACGTACGCCATGACAAGCAACTCGCCCACGCGCCGTGTCGGCCGCGCGCTTCCATCGAGTCGCCTTTTGCGTCCCTAACTCGCTGCTGATTCGCGCTTCACTGGCCTCTCTCAAGCACACGCTATTTCTTGGGCAAAGAGAGGTGCAGATCCCTAAGCTATTGTATGCCAAGTGGTGCAGAATCTAATAGAAAAACTGTGGGAACTTTTTGTTACCGTCAGAGGAAGCAAGAACGCATGATTCAGCTCTCCGCGTTTTGCTGCGGTGAGAATAAGTGAACGATCTTGTGTGTGTGTGTGTTTTTTGTTTTTTGTTTTTTTAGAAATGGGAGTGTTTGCCCGAGCCACACAGCGGATTTTATTAAAAAAAAGAATACAGAATCCAGTTTAATAACCAATACAGTTCACGGTGGATACAAAAATAAGCCACTCAAAAATAACAAACTTATGCATCTAGGAGTGTAGAAAGAAGCCACTCAGGCTGGCTGTAAATAGCCCGCACGACCGCCATCAGCCGGGTACAGCCTGCATCCATACGTCCTCGTTGATCGGCAGGGAGAAGAAAAGACCATGTCTGAATAGAATAAACCGCCTTGTTTACAACCTGCAAAAAGTGAACATTGTTTTGTTTATTAAAAACAACACCGTTGCGGCTAGTCCAAATACCCCAAAGGAAAGCCGGGACACCAATTCGAATTTGTGTCTTGGTTTTTCTGTCAATGTCATTTAGCCAACTACCAAACATATTCGCAATGCTAATCGCTGGATAAATGCTAAAAGTAAAATGCACAAGACGCCAAATATCACGAGCAAATGGACAGGAGATAAATAAGTGTTCAACGGTCTCATCCGAATCGCAAGACACACATTTTTTAGACCCAACCCATTTTATTTTAATCAAATTATCCTTCGTTAGAATAACTTTTCTATTCAGAAACCGCAAGAAAAAAGTTATCCTTAGTGGAATCTTTAATTTCCACAAGTATTTACACAAATATGCCGTGGAGCCATGAAGCAAATCTGTATAAAAGGATCTAACCGAAAACACCCCGTTCGTTGCTAAATGCCATTTAAATGAATCGGATTCATTTGTTAGAGATACGCTCATTAATCTCTCGATCAAATTTCTAACACCTCAATCCTCAGACCCCCTTGATCTTTCGGGCGGCAAACAATATTCCACTTATATAACCTATACTTTCTCTTCTTAACATCACTCTGCCAAAAGAAACTAGACCGATAAAAATCCAATCTCTTCCTAACTCCAACAGGGATTTCAAAAAAGGAGAGGAGAAACATCGATAAACTTGTGAGCACTGAGTTAATCAATATGAGACGGTCCCCATATGAAAGTAAATTTCCTGCCCAAGAATTTAACTTTTTCTCAGATTTATCCTCAACATGTTTCCACTCCTTATTTAATAATTTCCTATAATGAATTGGAATGCCTAGATACTTGAAAGGCAATTCACCAACCTCACCACCAAAGATGAGGCGGTAATCATCTTGAGCCTCCTTAGCTTTTCCAAAACAGTAAATTTGACTCTTATGGAAATTAATTTTCAAACCCGAGAGCTGCTCAAACAACCCAAGAATAAGTTTCATGTTGATAGTCTTTTGAAGTTCATGCTCTCGGAAAAGAATAGTATCATCAGCATATTGAAGAATTGATACACCACCTTCGACAAGATGTGGTATCAATCCTCCTACTTGACCATCTTGTTTAGCACGCTCAATCAAGATAGCCAACATATCCGCCACAAGGTTAAAAAGGATAGGAAATAACGGATCTCCCTGCCTTAAACCTTTGAGAGTCTGGAAAATATGACCGATATCATCATTCACCTTTATTCCAACACTACCACCCTGGACAAATCTAGCAATCCATTGACACCATAAGGGTGAGAAACCTTTCATTCTCAAAACTTGTTGAAGAAAAGACCAATTAACTTTATCGTAAGCCTTCTCAAAGTCTATTTTAAAAAGAATGACATCCAATCGTTTTCTTTTTAATTCGTGAATCGAATAAGTGTGTTTTTTTATAGTGTGAGCCGTTGTGTATGTCACGAGACATGATACGTAAAGGAAACATAAGTGCATCTCCAACAGTTGTCCTATTTTAGTGTATCACAAAAAGACCCGCGTAGAAAAAGCACGATAAAATGTTCATTTACAACAGCTACCCAAAAATATGACAACATATCCAGGGACGGGGCCAGAAATTGATTTCGGGGGGCAAAGTTAGATTGATTAGTGTTGTTGTTTGTATGAGAGGGGCTAACAAAGTTAAAATCCTAGAAATTAGAACATGTCATGGCTAATATTCCAAAGAAAACCATGAGCGTAGGAGGGTGTAGCCCCTGCTCGCCCCCACCCCCTGTTTACGTCCCTGAACATATTGGGCACAACAGAAACTTTTTTATTTCACCATACAAATAACATATGAACATTTCATATGAGATAATATTTCATTCATCATATGAACATCCAAATTTTACATACGAACTAACATGCGCTCAACTACTACAATAACATCTAAACTACCCGATCACCCTAAGGACTGTTACTAACACTCCTCCCAGTCAAACTCTGGGGAGGAGTGTCCCCAAAGAGAACTCATGTCCACCATCCTCGACATGCTCGGACAACGAATGGTGCACGAGGCTATGGTGTCATAGTGCAGTAGTCATAGGAAGAGAGAAGACTGGAGGAGGGAAGAGGCCAAGTAGAGGGAAGGTGAAGGAGTTCGTCTACCATTCGCTCCACCTCTCCCTAAATAAGCCCCACACGGGCCCACCACGTCACATGAACTACCGCACCATCATGCCACGTACTCCCCCAACGGTTTGATTGCCACATTTAAACCATCCATTATCATGACAGTCTTCGCGGGCGATCGATGCGCCATCAGCAAACATCTCTAGTGACTACTCCACCCCGAGGAGCCCACACGTTAACCAAGGCATCGGGTATAGTCCTCCGTCCACTTAGGTCTTTGGGTTCCTGACAAGGTTTTCTTCGCGACAAGACCGAGTAGTCATGAAGATTCCTGACCGACTGCCACTACCGCAACCCTTCGCGACCCAAAAGACACACCCCGGCTAGCAGGTCATTTACAAGGCCAAACAACGTCAAGATCGAAGAACCATCTAGCTTCTCCAGTCAAAGTCAGGCTATGATGTTGTTGGATGAATGCCCAAGAGACAATAAAATACATCAGTTTCATGATTAATGTACTATATTTTATGTTATAACTGCTATCGTCATTGAATGTGATATTCAGAGAAAAACCCATATGCATGTGTAGAGACACAAATACACCTATTAGCCCTTTCTCATGTCTCTTAGACAAACTCGTTAATATTAGATGACCATGTTTTCCTAGTTATGGACATTTGTTATGTCAATATTAATGGGAGAACATTGTTGTTTCAATATTGTCGCTGGATAGACCCAAGTACTTGAGATACTACGAGATATGTTTTAGCAATGTTATCATCACACCATGGTTAACTTGTTTGCTTCCTTTGACCATGAGAATATACGGTAGTGCATTTTGGAAAGTTTGCTTTGGTGTATTCAAGTATCACATCGTAAACTGGGTGATCAAAACAGATGTCACATGGTAATCTCGAAGGTATGTATTTCACTGTGATAGTTCAAGACTGAGACTTACTCCTCTAGACAATACAAAGATATGTCCAGGATCATGGTGTGATAGTATTGATGTGTGTAACACACGTTCATTGGGAGACCCCAAGAGGAAGGTATGAAGAGCATAGTAGCAAGTTTCCCTCAGAAAGAAACCAAGGTTGAATCGACCAGTAGGAGAAAGAAATCACTTTCGAAAATTGATGCGGCTGAGGTGGCAGGGCGCGCTACCGGTTCAGAAGTAACATGGAACCTACACATCACAATCAAATCACTTTGCCCCAACGAAGCAGTGAGGTTGTCAATCTCATCGGTTTTGCTGAACACGAAGAGGTTAAACATACCGTGTGGAAAATAATATTTGTTTGCAGTAGATGAAAGAGAACAGTGATGGTAGTAGTAAAACAGTAGCAACAGTATGAAATAGAGATTGAAGTGGTTGTATTATCAGTATGAGGAAAATGAACCGAGGTCCACGGTTTACTAGAGGTGTCTCTCCCAAGATAGACATATAGTATGTGTGGTAAACAAATTACAGCTGGGCAATTGAGAGATATAAAGGCTGCACCATAGTGCATATGCATGACATGATGATTACTATGTGATTCATGCGGGCATTACAACAAGATAAATAGCCCGTCATCCAACTACTATGACTAATAATCCACCCTCAGAATGTCATCCGAGCAAACCTTGGGTATTAAGTTGCAAGCAACAGATAATCGCAGTAAGCAAAGTGTGTAATGTAAACAAACATCGTTGTTTTCTCCCTAATGGCAACAACACATGCTACATCCGTCACGTTTTCTGTCACTCGGGCACAGATGCAAAGGAGGCATGAACCCGCTATCACGCATAAATACTCCCTCTTGGAGTCACTAGCATCTACTTGGCCAGAGAATCTACTAACAACGGAGAGCATGCAAGATCATAAGTAACATACAAATGAAAAGAACATGATAGATTGATAATCAAGAGACATAGCATTCAATATTCATCGGATCCCAGCAAACACAACATGTAGCATTACACTAAGATGATCTTGATCATGTAGGACAACTCACAAGATCTAAACATGAGGCATAAAGAGGAGAGAACAACCATCTAGCTACTGCTATAGACCCGTAGTCCAAGGATGAACTACTCACACACCATTCCGGAGACAGGTATGGTGGTGTAGAGCCCTTCGGTGATGATTCCCCCTCCCGGCAGGGTGGCAGATGTTTTTTGTGGAAAAGGCTCGGGTGTTTCGGGTTAACCCTTCGAGGAGACTAAATGGGCGAGAGGGAAACGTTAGTGGGAAAGCAGGGAGGCCACACCACCCCTGTGGCTTCCCTCCGGATCTCTTCCGGACTCCGTGTGCACGACAACTTTCTAATACTTCCGGCTTCGAATCGTCCAATTCCGAGAATATTTCCAGGACAACTTTTCTGAAACTAAAAACAGCAGAAAACAGGAAGTGGCTCTGTGGCATCTTGTCAATAGGTTAGTCCCAGGAAATCAATAAAAATGGCATAAAGTGTAAATAAAATACGTAGCATATGGCATGAAAACAACATGGAACATCAGAAATTATGGATACGTTTATTACGTATCAAGTATCCATTAACAAGTTTGCGTAGACAAAGGCATGATGTAGTGCGGATACTATAACATGGTAACGAGTAAAGAATCATACCAGATATCGAGGATAATGTGACATGGTGATCAAAGAGTTTAATCATGGGCATTCATCTCGCCTTGTCGTATTGATTGGTATCATGAAGTAATGGGAACATACTTGATAATCAACTGGTTCAGCAAACTTCCTTTGTATAAGTTGTAAGAGTCAATATGGACGCCCACGGTCCCGATTATGATTATTGATTGGCAAAGGAGTTTTCTGATCATGTCTATTTGTTATAGAACCTGTAGGGGTCACACACTTAAGGCGTGAAAGACAGGTATTCACATTGGATATTTCGAAGAAGAGAGTAGGCATGACCCAGATAGTTCTGGAGTATAGAATTACATTTAGAGATATTTTATGAGTGGGCATGAGATGTCCCAGGATATTAGAAAGTGTTTCCTAAATCGTATAGAGTCGATGATTTTACTTAAAGGGTATATAGGGTTCAATAATAGTTCCGGAGAAACCCCGATAGGGGGGGCAGAGGGGGCAGAAATGCCCTAGGGCATCACTCCAATATTGGGGGGCTGCCATGTGGGGCCAAGGGTCACACAAAAGGCGCAACGCCATCCCCGGGAACTTCCTTATTTGTATTTTGGAAATAAAAGGATTTTCCAAAATAGAGAAAAAGAGAAAAGCAAAGTTTTTGTGTGAAGGGAAAGAACTCCCCAATTGGGGTGTCTAGTCCGAATTGAGGAGGGGAAGGGGTGATGACAGATAGGCCTCCCCCAACCGACTTTGCGCTAAAGGCAGGGCCCCTGCATCTCACTATATATACCCCCCTACTCCCATGGGAAAAGACACACAATTGAGAAAAAAATCTCTTTGTACAGGGTTTTGAGGTGTCCTCTCCTTGTAGATTAGATCTACAGGGAGACCTGCCTTAGCCTCCAAGGAAGGTACCCTGCATCCCACAATATATACCCCCACCTCCCATAGGAAAATACATACAATTGAGAAACAAATCTCTCTCTATGGGGTTTCGAGGTGCCCTCTCCTTGTTGATAACGATCAGATCTATCATTGCGCGCACCTTCATAGTAGATCTTGTGTGTTGCGTAATATAGAATTTTTAAAATTCCTGCATGCAACTCAATGGACGCTGCCTCTCTGAGGTGGGCACATAAAAAAATATTACCAAATCGTTTACGCGCCTCTTCGAGCCACGCGCTGGCTTGGCTGTTAGAGGTATGCCCTAGAGACAATAATATTCGGTCATTATTCTATCTCCAAGTTTAGAATTAAGTTTTATGTCATCATGCTACAGCCGCTATAGCACTTGAATAGTGAGTTTTCAAAGAAAAATATTTGTGCGGATGTGAAGACATAAACACACAAGAGTTCCTAACCATGTATCTAAGATTAGCTTGTGTGTTGTGAGGTTATCATATTTTCCTGATCATGGACTTAAAATAAAGTCTAGAAAAATATAAGAGTTAATTGTTAGGGTAACAATAGTATTGAACCGACCCAAGTGTATGTTGTTGCTAAAAGAGACTAAACAATCAGCATGTATTTTAGCAAATGCATATGAAGTTAACATTGGCTATAATTCCTATACTATGAGAATATCTAGTGACTTCATGATAGAAAGTTATACTTTGGATATCATCAACCATCTTGCCGTAACTGGGGACTATAATGGTGATGTCTGGGTATGACCTAGAAAGTGTAATGGAACTGAGATCATTCAAGACTAGTACTTAACTTCTCTAGTTGAAAGAGAGATATATTCTCTGGTCCCTCTCAGTATCATCGATGACATATCGTCTAGCCATACACAGTGTGATCTAATCACAGGGTCATCGAGGATATGAATGAGAAAAGAGAACGATATCGGTAAACGAGTTATATGTGTTATGATCAAAGAGTTTGATCAGACTGGATCACATAGTCTCACCTCGTGATATTTTTGGTATCGTGAAGTTAAGGTAGTAAGTACAATGAGTAACTTATAAGGTGCCCTCATACATTAGGAACACACAAGATCCATCATGGACCTGCACGGTCCCCCTGTTGGTTATTGTTCGATAAGTACCCGAACATGTATATGTGTTATCGAGCCTTTACGGATCACAAGCTTAAGCCGTGCAAACCTTTTATTGAGAGCAATAATATGTTGTTTTTGGTGTTATGAATGTTTGATGTCATTACGATATCACAGAAACAAGTCCGGTATCAATCGGAGTGGGTTTGGAGAAGTTGCCACAAGAGACAAATTATGCTTGTGTTTCGTATAATTTATATGAGAAGCTACAAAGGGCATGAGATGTTCCAGGGTGTGAGAAGTGTGTTTCTAACATCGTTGTATAATATCGATGATCTTATCTATAGGGGTAACAGGGTTCGGGAAGAATTTCGGGAGACTTTCCTTATATGAAAGCAGTGCTGGAGGGGGCAGACTACCCCCCTATGGGAAAAACCTAGTTTTAGGGATTGCGAGGTAGGGCCCATGGTATCACAAAGTGCACAAGGGTTCCATAAGTATTTTTCCTAGATTTATTGGATAAATAAATGAGAGGTAAAAATAAAAAGAAAATAAAAAAGGGAGGTGGGATTGGACTCCACCGATTCCTCCTAGGAGGGTGGTGCGGCCAAGCACAAGGAGGGGGAAACGACCCCCCCCCTCCTTTGGCAGGTGCCCTCCTAGCTCCCACTATATAATCGCCACCCACTCCTCTTTGTAGAATATATCAATTGAGCATTTTGTCCTTCTCTCTCTCATAGAATTAGAGATCTAATTAGAGGGCATCTAGAATTAGAGCCTCTAATTAGAGGTCTAATTTAAGAAGCTCTAATTTAATTAGAGTCTCTAATTAGAAACATCTCTAATTGGATTAGGGGCTCACATCAGAAGGCTTGTTAGGACTGAATTAAGTAGGACCATTCGATCTCTATATGAGACCAATTTTCCATTCCAACAGCTTCCTTCGAAACGGCTTTCAACTGGATACCACTCATAGTTCAAAAGTTTTCTGTAATGAATAGGCACACCCCAATTATTTAAAAGACAGAGAAAAAGAACCAGAACCAAATATTTTCTTGTGCTTATTCTCCTCCTCTTTTCCTTTCCAAAGCAAAAAAATTACATTCTTAAGGAAAAAATTATCCTGACAACTGTTCAAAAAGACATAATATAAGATTCATATTTAATGCTTTCTCTATACCATGTTCCATGAAGAAGAGTATGCCATCAACATATTGTAATATTGAGATTCCCCCTCCACTAAATGAGGTATGAGACCCTAAACCTAGTCATCCTCCTTTTCCCTAGCAATATGTATGGCTAACATATATGGAACAATATTAAAAAAAAAGCATAGGGGGTAATGGATATCCTTGCCAAAGCCTTTTTTGTGTTTGGAAATGATGGCTAATATCATCATTAACTTTTATTCATACACTTCCACCTTGAAAAAAACACATGATCCATTGACACCGCAAAGGGTCAAAAATCTTCATACGTATAGCTTGTTGTAGAAAAGACCAAATCAACTTTGTCATATGATCTTCTCAAAGTCAATCTTAAAAACGACCCCTCCATTTCTTTGTTTTTAGTTCATGAATTGTTTTATGGAGTACCACGACTCCTTCTATAATTTTCTGCCCCGGCATAAAATCCGCTTGAGTAGGTTTAACCACCTTATGGGCAGTTCCCGTGACACGGTTAGTAGCTACATTAGTGAAAAATTTAAAACTCACATTGAGAAGACATATCGGTCTATATTGCTAAATTTGCACCGCATTATATTTCTTAGGAATTAAAGTATAACACCAAATTTCAATTTAAACAAAGGCAAGTTCCCTTGTTGTAATTGGATAAATATGGCCATCAAATCTGATTTTATGACAGCCCAGAAATTTTGATAAAACTCAGCCGAAAACCCATTGGGACCAGGAGCTTTATTAAGTTTCATTTGGAAAATTGCTTCATAGAACTCCTCCATAGAGAAGTCAGCCATGAGAAGCTCATTTTCAGGTGTAGATATTTGCGGCATATCCTCTACATAGCTTTCAAGCATAGAAAAGTTCGTTACCGGCGCCCCAAGATTAAGAACTAGAGATTAATATGAAACTGATTTTATGCATTTTTGAACAATTGTCGGGTCTAAAGGTTAACTTTCACAAGAGTGCAGTTTTTTGTTTTGGGAAGGCTTTGGAGGTAGAGAATCAGTATAAGAAATTTTTCGGTTGCGAATCTGGATCCCTACCTTTCAAATACCTTGGGATCCCTATTCATCACAGAAAGCTTTGTAATGTTGAGTGACATCCAGTTGAAAGCCGTTTTGAGGGCAAACTTGAATGTTGGAAAGGGAAGCTATTATCCTTTGGGGATCGTCTAGTGCTTGTTAATTCGGTATTTACAAGTCTACCCATGTTTATGCTCTCCTTTTTGGACATACCTAAGGAAGTCAGGAAGAGACTTGATTTTTATAGGTATTGTTTCTTCTGACAAAGTGATGAGAATAAGCGCAAACATAGATTTACTAGATGGAACATAATTTGTAGGCCAAAGGATAAGGGTGGGTTAGGTGTAGAAGTACTTGAGGTTAAAAATAAGTGTTTTCTCAAGAAGTGGCTGCTAAAAAAATTTCATGAGGAAGGGGTTTGGCAGGAATTGTTGCTAAATAAGTATCTTAATGGCAAAACTGTAGCTCAAGTAGAGGCACAACCTAAGGATTCCCCTTTCTGGAAGGGACGCATGACTGTTAAGGATGAGTTCTTTCAAAGAGGCTCATTTAGAGTGGGTAATGGGGTAACAACAAGGTTTTGGGAGGATATTTGGTCGGGGAGTACACCTTTAAATGACCAATTCCCAGCTCTTTATAACATTGTGCAACATAGAAGTGCATTGGTTCATGCAGTGTTACATAATGCCCCTCCTCTAAACTTAGGCTTTAGAAGAAACCTTGTTGGGAATAAATGGGATATGTGGTCACACTTTGTTTAAGATTGATGGATGTTTCTCTGACTGACACTCCTGATTGTTTTCATTGGAACTTAACCCAAAATGGTATGTTTACAGTGAAATCTATGTATGAGGATTTAATGAATGGACATACTAGATTTCCTAAAACATACTTGTGGAAGTTAAAAAATACTCTGAATATAAATGTTTTTATGTGGTTTCTTGATAAAAAAAAGGTCTTGCTCACTAAAGACAACCTTGCGAAGAAGAATTGGAAGGGTGATACTCATTGTTCCTTTTGTGGGAATGAAGAAACCATTGATCATTTGTTTATTACCTGCCCTTTTGCTAAACTTGTATTGCGTGTAGTTTTCTGTACCTAAAATATCCCCCTCCATCCAATGTGACTAATATGTTTGACAATTGGTTGAATAGGTTGGATAAAAAGACCAAGAATAGAATTTGTATAGACGTTTCGGCTATTTGTTGGTCTTTATGTAATTGTAGGAATAATCTTGTTTTTAATAGGAAAGAATCTTTTCATGTCTTATAGGTTATCAATATGGCGGTGCACTGGATCCGGCTATGGGCTTTCCTGCTTCCTTCGAACCAACACAAGCTCATGGTTGGATGCATGAGGCTCGTTTCTGTGGCACGGGATTTTTTCTCCAGACATACGTGGAAGCATATTCATAGACTTTTGTAGTTCTTCGGTGCTATTGTGTGTTTGGTGTGGTCTATCTCAGTTTTCTTTGTGTTTGAGAAGATGTAAACTTTTATGGTACTCCTGACTCTTTAATAATTAATAAACGGATGTATGCGTCACTCGATGCAGAGGATGGGGATCCCCCATTTCAGGAAAAAAAAATCGGTGCCCCAAATAACTTATAATGTTTGGATATGTAAATTTTCACATTTTCATCACCCACTATGGTTCCTTCGTCTTGCTCTAGCAGAAAGAATTTATATTTCCTATGTTTAACATTAGCTATAAGGTGAAAATATTCCGTATTATTACCACCTTCCTGAACGTGTTTGATCTATTCCCGTTGAGCCAATTTGGTCTCCTCATCACGCCGCAATTTAAAAATACGTTCATTTGCATCTCTCGGTGCCTCCCTCTCGGCTGCATTAAGGGTTACACTTTCAACCTTAATATCTAGGGAGTCAATAATATTAATCATCCTATCCCTTTCTTGCTAATATTTACCACTTTGATTTTTGGTCCAACCTTTTAAGAACGTCCGTAGATGTCTACTTTTATGTTTGCCAAATCTCAATACGAGTATCTCCTTTAGCATCTTTAGCACATTCCACTGCAACCATCCTATAGAATCATCCTGACGTAACCATGACAGTTCAAACGAGAAAAGTGCCTTGTTGCCAAGGTGAGCATGAGTACCAGAATCTAATAACAACAGTGTGTGATCTGACCCGTACGAGTTAGAGCACGGATCGAGACTAGTGGAATTTTAACTCACACTCGACACTTACGAGGAGACGATCCAACTTTTCATAAGTCGGTGTATCCCTTCTACCGGACCATGTATATTGTCTACCTGAAAGATCGATTTCTTTCAGATCTAGACTCTCAATATTGACAATAAAAATAAATGTCCTACTGGGATTAAACAAATCAATGTTTGTCTCCTCAGTTTTGCCAAATAATGTTACCACGTACCAACATAGGTAATAGTTCCTTTTCAGAAATTCGCACGAGGTCAGGTAAGAGTTCATCTTTTTGTCCCTTGAGTAGCACCATATACTGGAATCAAAACCCACTCAACCTATATATTTTAGATTTCAAATGGAATTTAATACAAAACTCTTCGTTTAATTTTTTTTAATTGCATGGTAGCTGAATTAAAACCAACCAACATGCCTCCCGATATCCCTTGTGGTGGTAAACAATACCACAAATAACCGAAACCGGAAGGCAAGCGTTGCAAAAAAAAGGAACAACGTAATTAGACCTTCTTGTCTCTGATAAGGCAATAAATTAAGTCTAAATGGTGCTCACGAATAATTTCTTAAATAAAGAAATGTTTCCGAGGGTCACGAAGATCCTCGTTGTACGTTTACAAACTATACTTTTAGATATACTACTAAATTAATTAACGGCAGTGATGGCAACAAGACAAAATTGTAGACTGCACAATAGTATAGAACCATGTAAATAGATATGCTAATGTACAGATGCATTAATCTGGAAATACTAGGAAAGTGTCTTTGGCTCGCAAACTCCAGTACTCCTACCATTTTACTAAAAAAATTAAAAAAATATTTCAGAAAATTCTGAGAAAAATCATGATGTAGCGAATGATGTATCCCACAAACGGGGAAAATATCTGATAGAATATACACATTTGAAATTAGGCATACTCAGATCCAAACATGTGTCACTTTTTTGTAGCTCATAATACAGAGTTTTTAAAATTGATTTTTTTTACACGTTTGTGGGATACACCTTTGTCTATATCCGGAATTGTTTTAGAATTGTTTGAAACTAAAAATAATGATTTTAGGTTATTTTAAAAATAGCAGGATCACTGTAGACCAGTGCCAAAAATCTCCACTCGAAAATATCACCCACATATGGTATAAAATGACATTTTATACATTTGCACCATTATGAATCGAACACGAGAATGGTTCCAGAGTTTTATGATAGAAGATTATCTCGGGCATGTTTGGATGATACAATAGCTGCAATATTTTATGCAAAGCTTTTATATCGTCCGTTGCACCGAGAACACATGCAAGACGATAGGCATTTATCTTTCTGGGTCCAGCTACAGCTCAGCCGAGTCATTAATTTGGTCAGAGAAAAATACTAACCTTTACGTATGGCTAAGCTCGATATATAAACTAAAATCTTGGAACAAGCACAATTTTGTTTTTCACTGTAAAGTAGACATGCATTAGCAATTTCATATTTTACATCTTACATCATCTCATTACAATATATAGTAAGTGTATTTAGTTATAGGTCAGATGAAACTGAGATGACATATATGGCGATGGGGACACAGTTGACAACCCCCGATCCCATCTCCCATCCTACCTCTATATAACTCCTCGCACTCGTACTTCTCGTTCACACAAACACGGCCGGACAGCCTAGCTTTGGTTAACCACCGAGCGAATACTACCGCATCCTGACGAACCACAAATCTGCGCTAACGCAGACCAGTCCCACAAACTCCGTTCACCAGTGCAGTGCCATGCCGGAAGCACCGGGCGCCCAGCCTGTTCCTGCCTCCGGCTACGCCCCCGGAGCGCACCGCGAGGCGCTCGACTTCATCGAGCACGTCACAGCAAACACGGGGAAGGTGCAGCGGCGCGTCCTCGCCGAGATTCTGGCGCAGAACGCGCCGGCCGAGTACCTGCGCCGATACGGCGTCCCCAGCAGCTCCCCCGATGCCGTAGACACCTTCCGCCACCGTGTCCCGCTCGTGACCTACGAGGACCTCCAGCCAGACATACTACGCATCGCCAACGGCGACACCTCCCCTATCCTGTCCGGCAAGCCCATCTCCGAGTTCCTCACAAGGTATGCATACATGACAACCACATCCACATGTGCACACGCTTATATCTTGCACTAACGCAATGGTGGGTTTATGTGCATCAGCTCGGGCACGTCCGGAGGGGAAAGGAAGCTCATGCCGACCATCGCCGACGAACTGGACAGGCGTTCGCTGCTGTACAGTCTGCTGATGCCTGTGATGAGCCAGTCTTTGCCCGGGCTCGACAAAGGCAAGGCGATGTACCTGCTTTTCGTGAAGGCGGAGTCCCGCACGCCGGGCGGGCTCGCCGCACGGCCGGTGCTGACTAGTTACTACCGGAGCCGACAGTTTCTCGACCGGCCGCATGACCCGTACACGGCGTACACGAGCCCCAACGAGGCCATACTGTGCGTGGACTCCTACCAGAGCATGTATGCCCAGCTGCTCTGCGGCCTCTTGCACCGCGACGACGTGCTGCGCGTGGGCGCCGTCTTCGCGTCGGGCTTCCTCCGCGCCATCCGCTTCCTCGAGAAGCACTGGATGCGCCTCTGCCGCGACATCCGCACCGGCGAGCTCGACCCGGAGATCACTGACCAGTCCGTGCGCGACGCGGTCGGGAGGCTGCTCCGCGCCAACCCGGCCCTCGCGGACGAGATCGAGGCCGAGTGCCTGAAGCCGTCGTGGGAGGGCATCATCCGGCGCCTGTGGCCCCGCACCAAGTACATAGACGTGATCGTGACCGGCGCCATGTCGCAGTACATCCCGACGCTGGAGTTCTACGGCGCCGGCCTGCCCCTCACGTGCACCATGTACGCGTCTTCCGAGTGCTACTTCGGCCTCAACCTCAACCCCATGTGCAAGCCCGGCGAGGTCGCGTACACCCTCATCCCCACCATGTGCTACTTCGAGTTCCTCCCCGTCGACCACTGCAGCAGCGCCAATGCCGAGCCGAGCCACCGCGACCTCGTTGACCTTGTCGACGTGAAGCTCGGTCACGACTACGAGCTCGTCGTAACCACCTTCTCTGGTAGGACTACTAGCATCTACTACAAGTAACATAACCTAGATTCTCTCTCATTCCTCTTCTGGATTTTCCATCCAGATTCCAGACTAACGTCGTCGGCTATATGATTTTGACAGGCTTGTGTCGGTATCGCGTGGGCGACGTACTGAGGGTGGCAGGGTTTAAGAACGAGGCGCCGATGTTCAGCTTCATGCGGCGGCGGAACGTGGCGCTTAGCATCGACTCGGACAAGACGGACGAGACCGAACTGCACACGGCCGTGAGCAGCGCGGTGCAGCACCTGACGCCGTTCGGCGCGTCGCTGGTGGAGTACACCAGCTACGCCGACACG
The DNA here is from genome assembly GCA_028641055.1 of Alopecurus myosuroides. Lineage (NCBI taxonomy): Eukaryota > Viridiplantae > Streptophyta > Magnoliopsida > Poales > Poaceae > Alopecurus > Alopecurus myosuroides. The sequence goes on from CM054058.1 coordinate 172,061,020, forward strand.
ACCGCCATCCCCGGCCACTACGTGCTGTTCTGGGAGCTGCGCGCGGGGAGCACGGCGGTGCCGGCCTCCGTGTTCGAGGAGTGCTGCCTGTCCGTGGAGGAGGCCCTGAACAGCGTGTACCGGCAGTGCCGCGCCTGCGACAGGTCTATCGGCCCCCTTGAGATACGAGTCGTCTCGGAAGGCACCTTCGACAAGCTCATGGACTACGCGCTCAGCCGCGGCGCGTCCATCAACCAGTACAAGGCGCCGCGGTGCGTGCGCCCAGGGCCGGTCATCGAGCTGCTTGACGCCAGGGTACAGGCCAAGTACTTCAGCCCCAAGTGCCCAAAGTGGAGCCCCGGAAATAAGCAATGGAACAACTCCAATGAGCTGGTGGGCAACGGAGGCGCCTAGCTAGCCAGCTGACGGGTTGGAGGAATATGCATATGGTATGCATGCATCATGATCGATGTGTTCCTGTAGGGGCTTAAGATATTTCGTACTTGAACTTCTGAGGCAGTGAGGAAATAGGTATGAAATTATGACTTAATTAGCTAGGGTACCTACGTCATGTCTGCCTTTTATATATGCATGTAATTTTCTCTTTTTGGGTCGTCTGTTATGTTCGAAGCAGAAGTACATGTCAATTACGTTTATTAAATCACCAAGTGCCTACATATCCTAGCTAGCTGAGTCCCAAAGATAATGTACCACCGATACAGGATCGGTTTTTTTCGTGTAAAAAGTAGGGAATGGATCCTTCTCCATAAGGAAGAATCTCTATCATCCAAATTTCTAACCAAAAAATGATCACGCTTGACGGATTATTCAGTCATTCACCACGGATATGAAATCTACTTATCAAAACTGTTGGGTTATTGAGGACATGAGATTAATTACATGATTTTATTTCGAAAAGAGGAACTAGCTCCGGCCTCTGCATCGAAGCGATACACACAACCCTAATCTCGTGTGAAGTTATCGTAGCTCTAAGTTTACAACTCAAGGGTCCCCGTTAGGGCGGCAGGTAGGCGATCCCCACGGTGAGGATCCTCACCGTGAGGGGGTAGCTGCCGACGAGGACATCGGCGAGATCAACCGGAGAGGGCTCATCTCCCCAAGATCTATCTCCGAAAATCCATTTGGCGGGAGTTTTTTGGCGCTCCCGGGACAAGGTATCGAGGAGAACTCGGAGAATGCAGACGATCCGGATGGCAGCGGTGGAGGCGATCGATATTGGGCGCAATATCGTACTTCCCTGTCGGCTTCGTCACGATCGATCACGGAATCTTCGAGGGCGAGAAAACGTATTGCTAAGAGGAAGGGAAAGAGAGCCACGACAGTGTCGTTGTGCTCATCGTGGAGCTCGGTCGACACGATGTCACTGTCGCCCCAGGGTAACATGCAGCGCAAGTTTCTGCGAGTGCCAAAGCTGCCGATGATGCCGTCGTCGGTCTTCGCGGAGGAGGGTGAAGATCCATCGTGGATCACAGTGACCAGGCGATGGAGATCTCCTTCGGCCAAGGTACGTCTCGGATCTCGTTTTCAATTTTCAAAATTCCGAAATTTTAGGGAACCGAGATAATCAGATGGAAAATATGTTCCAAATTTGCAAAAAGGCCAAACGGATCAGGGTCCAAACTCCAATCCCGTATCGCAAAGCCCTATCGTACGCACTCGGAGGAGGGCTACGAAGGATACTAGGGTATGCCTAGAAATCCACGGAGAGATCGTTAACGGACGTTCTTTCCGCTGGAGCTATGGCGGCTACAGGTGCTAGAGGCGCTGGTGGTGACCAAGGCAGAGGTGGAGCGAACCGTGGACGGGTTGAAGTGCCTCCGGGCCGTGGCGGTGCTGTACCTGCAGGTCATGGTGAAATTTCCAGCCACGGTTCAATAATTTCGAAGTCGGTGGACCTAGTGGTACAACGGGACAGAACGATGGCGGTCCGGCGGCCATAAACGATGCCGCGGGGGACAAGGCCGCTTCCATGCTGGATCGGGCTTCAACGGTGCTCGGCGAGGTGGATACCGTGGCGGCTATCGCGGTTAGAGAGGAAGACGGGGCTACAATGGCCAGGGAGGTGGCAATGGCCAAGATCCCGGTCATGGACGATGCCGTGACGATGAGGGCCTGCAAGTTGATCCAAGCAGCGGCGTGAGGGGATGTTGTGCAGGAGGCTTTGGCCAAGGCGCTGGCTGTGGGGTAGTCCAACCTCATGCCACAGGGGCCATGGCTCCAGCGGCGACGGTAGTCACCGGGCGCATGGAGCTGCTGCGGTGGGTGGCGCTACCGGGCAGAATTTTGCTGACGGGGCATCTCCTGCCGGGCCAAATTTCGCTATCACAAGTATTGCTGCTGCCGGGGCTCTAGCAAGGCATGTGCAAGCTTTCGTGGAAGGACAAGTTGGTGCTCTGGATCGTAAAGGACCTCTGGTGTCTGCTGATCAGTTAGCGGCAGCCGTGGTGAGCGCAACACAAAAGAAAAAGTGCTTTAACTGTGGTGTTGCAGGCCACCTCTCGGCAGAATGTACGGCCGTATTATGTGATGTCTATGAGGGTCTTGAACATCCTAACGGTAATGGTAATTGCCATCTTTTGACCGCCCCAAAACCCCAACTAATTATGTATGGGTATGTGATGGCTAGGTTGAGACTCCAAGTGCAGAGTGTGTAGCTAGTGGCAAGCCTTCTTCCCCACGAGGGTGACTCGAGGATTTATATCGAACTCTTGGGGAGCCAGTATTTCAGCAATTGTCTTCCAAGCTTCCTCCAGGATCCTGCAAACAAGTAGAGAATTTTGTGCCCTCAACCTCACCAAGTGGTTGTCAAGCACAAGGTGTGAGACTTCTAAATTGCAATGCAAAACTGAAAGTAAATGTGCAATAATTAAATCTACTACTAAATGCAAATGAGAAAATAAATATGCAATGGATTGTTTTTGTATTTTTGTGATGCAAGTGGTGATGGAGATAATGTAAATTCGAGTTGGAGATGCAAGTAAAGTAAAGTGCAAGTAAAGTAAATTGCAGCAAAGTAACTAGAGTGTTTTCTTATAATTAAAATAGGACCGGGGTTCATGGTTTCACACTTGCATTCTCTCAAATAAAGTGGTAGACGGTGGACATAAAGAATTACATGTGAGATTACAATAACATGTTTAACATTGAGTACTTTCATATGGGCATCACGTCCTAGCATAGAGATCTCTACGGTCATATTGATCCCTCTTATACTCCACCAAGATGCGAAATAATCATAACACCTCGATAATTAAGGAAAAACCAGAGTATAGCTTTAAGCAATGTGACATGAAGTTAAAGTAAGAACTTGCTAGATCTAGTCATAGAAATTGATTAGTGTCACTTCAAATCCCCGGTAACAAGGTACTCCTTTTTATCCCTAGTGAGGTAACTAAGAAAGGTTTAACAAAACCTAGGTGGATCGCTGAACTTCTGTCACTTTCACAGCACTAGCCACCCCCCGTTACTCCAACTAATGCACCCATCACCCCACACACGCTCTCAAGAACTAGACTGATCAAAGCTAGCAAATAAGAACGGGGTACATAAGATACATCTACTCAGATAACTCAAGAGAAACAATTGCAATCTCAGATTCAATAACTCATAGAAAAGATCCACCACATAGGAATTACAACGGTGCCCGTAATCATGTGAGGCAGATCATACGGATCTAATTGGTGAAGCACATAGAGAAAGAGATACAAGTGCTACTTCCACAAACCCATAGCCCTGGGGTGGACTACTCCCTCTTCATGGAGATGTCGATGGAGATGACGTTGGAGGGGTAGGAGATCAAACCGGCGGCGCCCCGCCGGAGTTTTCCCCCTCCAATCTGGAACTTCTGGTCTCTGTTTCGGTGTTTTGGTGTTTCGGCGGCGCTCCTCTACGTAAGGGTACGGGGGACCCTTTTTATAGTCGGTTTTAGGTCAAGACGGAGTCGGTAAGTCGAAGATGGAAGGAATTGGGGCCACAGGGGCCAAAAGGGGGCCTCTCACGCGGCCAAGGAATCTGGCCGCGTGGAGGGTCCTCTTTTGGGCCTCCTTGCCCAATTCTCGTGGATCCTTCGCCCGCAAGTCTTCTCCTTCCAAGAAAATGACCCCCGCAGATTTTCAGGTGATTTCGCGGAAGTTTGCCCCCTCAAACGTCAAAAATATAGAAAACAGGGTTTCTGACAGGCCGAGTTAATTCCATAAAAGTTGGGGGACTTTGTAATTTAACCCAAAAATACTATAAAACATTGAATTATACCCTTATATGATGCAATATGTAATAGAAAACCATGTGAAAAAATATGCAAAATTCATCTATGCATTTTACATGCATCAACATCCCCAAGCTTAACCCATGCTCGTCCTCGAGTATGAAGGTGATAAAACTAAGATGGGTTTTGCATATTGAAACAATCATGGGATATCAAGGAGGATTATTCATGCTACATATAATCAAATGATTAATACTAGAAATGAGTAGCAATATACAATTCATGTTGTAAGAAATATCAAATATGCAAGCAAAGATGCTTCATGAAAGTTCACAAAGTGTATAATGAAATAAAAGCACTATGGACCAAATGCATACACAAAATGAAAAATAAAATCCTATATTGGTCAAAGAATAGCATAATGGAGAATACAAAATATGGTGGACACTTTGGAGAAAATTGAGTAGAGGTAAAACATGATCAAGTCTTATTTAGCCTCTAAATTATTCAACTAAAATTACTAATTGAAATGTGGTATCCATTGATCTAGGACTCTCATTGCCCCTTTATCACTAGCATCTTAAAATTGTGAGTATTGAAGTAATGAGAATGACAAGGTGGTTGAAAGCCTCATGCCCCGTGAGTGTGAAAACCTACTCCATGATTACTCAACTTAAGATTCCTAATAAGCTTTGTACAATCATAATAAGTATTTATGACATCATAGAGAACCGCAAAGAGGTACCTCTTGCCCCATGACATGGAAACAAGCCCATGTTACAATGACAAGATGAACAAATGGAGTAGACTCATCATCCTTTTTATTTTCATTCACTATTATGCATAGCTTCTTATTTTATTATAGGATGTGTTGTAGAGTCACTCAAGCTGTAAGTAAATTTCCACCATGATAAAGCATGGCTTAGGTTAGCGGCCCAATGCGTTTCTCTAGTCATATAGATACTTACTCATCAAAACTTACTATTCCTCTATTACATTTCGGCATGGCAGGAGTCCAAAAACAAAAGTACATGATATCAGCCAAATGTAAATTTTTTGTGCAATGTTGAAAGCTTTCCGGTGATAGACGTTTATAGCTAGCTCCCAACCACACACTTGTCAAACGCAAAACTTTTGGCTCCCATTATGGAATCATGTTTATTAGATGCATAAAAAGTAAAGTGTGCCTTCAAAAGTTCGTGAGAGTCCTATCCCAAGTTCAACCCATGACAATTAATAAAGTGAATATATTAATTTAGAATATAAATAACACAATAACATGGTGAACATACTCGGAATAGCAATGAAGCTAATGGGAATATATGGTGGACTCACCTGGAAATACTTGGCTAAGGAGTGTTGGAAACAAGTTTTTATTTGTTGGAATTTTTAAATTTTTGGGCTAGCAAGAGGGAGATAGTTGACCAGCTACTATGCATGCATATGTCCATAGAACTACTCATTTCATGACAAACTAAATAAACCAGCAATTAACATCAAGGACATGAATAAGAGATAGCTCAAGACAACATTATTGCAAATTTCTACACATAAAAAGCCTATAAATCATGCAAACATATGTAGCTCTTCAAATCAACCATGGCATCCCTATTCCAAGTCATAATACTAGCATCCAATACATTCCAACCCCAAACTCCAGTATCTCAATCTCATATAAAATGATGGTGGTGGTCTTATCAAAACAAAAATAAAAACAAAAACTAGACGCTTCAAGTCTCTACGATAAATGTTTTGCTTAGAAAAACAGAAAGTAGACGTGTGCTAACCAAAATAGTGTAGCTCCAGTGGGGTGTTCATCACATCCCCAAGCTTATGGCTTTCACCATTCTTGGATGTCTTGAGGCGCAGCTCCTCTATTCCCTGTGAAAAAACTTCACAAAACATGTTTCTCTCATTCTTTTTCGGTGGGGTGAGATTAGCAAGGACAAACAAATCACATGCTTGCTGTGCAAAATTCCAAATAAAATGCTCCAGTAGATAGACAATAAGGTTCATTATGTTGTATGTTCACTCTCTTGCTTGAAAGAATCATGGAAATTCGATTCCCAAGCCCAAAGAGTGCATAAAACAAAAGAAGGCAGAATCTGTCCAGAAAAGCAGCAGCAAAACGAACGTTTTTCCCTAAGCTAGACTCGTAAAAAAATTAAGCCAAATTTTTTTCTTACAGAGGACAAAAAGTTACAGAACATACTAAAAAATTAGCTCAATCCGACATACCAATACAAAACGTAAAATCATACGGTGAGCAGACTCGTGCTGAAACAGAAATTTCATGCACTAGGATAGCAACTTATAAGTCCAAATGGGTTTGACTTGACTCTTTATTGAAAACTCCAGAATAAAAACAAAAAAACTAATCTCTTGAGACAGCAAGAGGACACTAGGAAAATCCAAACAAAAACAACCGGGTTGCCTCCCGTAAAGCGCTTTCTTTATAGCCATATAGCTAGGCTTTACTTACTTGATAATTAAGAGGGATAAAGCTCATGAGGGAGCTTGTTCTTCAGCGTGCCCCTCTTCCTTGATGAGTGCTCCATTCTTTTCTTGTGAGGGAACTGAAACTTGACATTCCCTTCCTTGGAGTCTATAATTGCACCTGTAGTACGAAGAAAAGGTCTACCCAAAATAATAGGACTAGGGGATTTATCCCCCATATCCATAATAATGAAATCAACGGGTACGAAAGTCATGTACAATTCAATAATAACATCTTTTACTTGTCCTACAACATGTTTAGTAGAGTTATCAGCAAGGACAAATTCACTTGAGCACTTTTCTAAATTTTCTAGTTCTAGCAATTCATATAATTCTTTAGAGAGTACTGATACACTAGAACCTAGATCTAACATAGCATGGTGAATTTCTTTTCCAATTGAAACTAGCACCTTGGGGATCCATGCATCCCCAAGCTTAGGAGGTATCATGGCCTCATTCTTGTACCTAGAAATTTTTTCTTGCAAGACATGATTATGAATATAAGATCCAAAGCCAGGTTGATTAACATTTATAGTGGGATCACTAGCAAATTTTTGTAGAGTAGCAATAAGTTCTTGCAAGCTACTTTTTTCTAAATCAAGCAATGGATCCTTAATTTCAGTAAGAATCATAATTTCCTCTACTTTACTCTCTAATTTAGCTAGCATGCTTGATTCATGAGGACTAATATCATCTTTGCTAGCAAGATAAGACATATATGGAAGTAAATATTCAGGGTACTTTACTATTTCATTCAAAGTTTCTTCTAAGCTAGTAGGGACATGCTCACTTGTATTCTCAGAAATATGATCAATATTTTCAATAATAGGAGCAGCAATAGTAATAGAATTCATTCCTACACTAGGTTGTGCTTGTGGCTTTCCTGCTGACATGCTTAATAGAGTTGCTTGATTATCAGCTAATTTTGACAATGCTTTATCTAAATTCGAAGATTGAAGTTGCAATCCTTTAATATCACTACTAATGGATGCAATAGACGTATTTAACTCATGTATCATAGCATTGTGACTAGCAACTTGTTCCATAAGCAATTTATTAGATTCAGAAATTTCACTAGAAGGTTTCCACTTATTTTCATTAGCATTAGGATATGGAACAAAAGGTTTATTTGGCACATAAGGAGGTTTACTATATGAATTGTAAGCATTACCAAAACCATTGCTACCATAATTCCTAACAAAATTAACATCCACACTTTCAGAATTACTACCAACTAGCTCCTGCAAATGCACATTCTCCATATTTTGTTTATTAATAAAAGCAAGAATAGTGTCCATTTTAGAAGACAAATCATTGGTTTCTTCAATTGAGTTTATTTTCTTAGTGGGATTGGGTGCTCTTTCAGTATTCCATTGACTATAATTTTGCAATATGCTTTCTAATATGCTCTTATCCTCTCCTACAGTTTTACTCATAAAGGCACCTCCAGCAGCAGAATCAAGTATATTTCTAGACATGTAGTTTAGACCATTATAAAAAGAGTGTAGTATGGTCCATTTATTTACTCCATGTGATGGAATGTTCTAATCATTAATTTAATTCTATCCCATGCCATGGCTACATGTTCATTATCGTTTTGCCTAAATGAGAGGATATTATTCCTATTTTGCAAAATTTTAACGGGAGGATAATATTTCTTAATGAAAGCTTCTTTTAAATCATCCCAAGACTTTATACTATCTGTAGGTAGTGAAAGTAACCATTCTTTAGCCTTTCCTCTAAGTGAAAAAGGAAATAATTTCAGTTTTAAAACACTACTTTCCACATTTTTAAATTTTTGCATATCACATATTTCCATGAAATCATGAAGATGCATAGAGGCATCCTCCATAGCACTACCACCAAATTAATCTCTAGTAATTAAATTCAATAAACTAGGACTTAATTCATAGCTTTCAGCTTGTATTTCAGGTGTAGTAATTGGCCTAGCAATGAATTGGTCATTGGGTGTATTTGTGTAGTCACTTAATTTAGTTCTATCACCCATTTTAACAGTTTTTATGTAGTTTTTAATTTTTTATGCAAAACAAAAGTAAAGTAACTAAGCAAATTCGAAATACTAAAATAAACTAGATAACTAAATGCAAAACTAAAATGCAAACTAAAATAAAATATGCAAGACAACACAAAAACAAGAACAAAAACAAAACAAAAACAAGAACAAGACAAGAAACAAAACAATCAACTTGAAAGAAGGTGGAGATAGAAAGGACGGTACTCATGTAGGTGCAACCTCCCCAAGCTTAGGTGTTTGCACACCTTGTTGGTGATGAAGACTTCTTGTGAGCTCCCTTGGACAACTCCTTCACCTATGGCTCCCCGACAACGGCGCCAGAAATACGCTTGATGGCTAGGTTGAGACTCCAAGTGCAGAGTGTGTAGCTAGTGGCAAGCCTTCTTCCCCACGAGGTTGACTCGAGGGTTTATATCGAACTCTTGGGGAGCCAGTATTTCAGCAGTTGTCTTCCAAGCTTCCTCCAGGATCTTGTAAACAAGTAGAGAATTTTGTGCCCTCAACCTCACCAAGTGGTTGTCAAGCACAAGGTGTGAGACTTCTAAATTGCAATGCAAAACTGAAAGTAAATGTGCAATAATTAAATCTACTACTAAATGCAAATGAGAAAATAAATATGCAATGGATTGTTTTTGTATTTTTGTGATGCAAGTGGTGATGGAGATAATGTAAATTCGAATTGGAGATGCAAGTAAAGTAAAGTGCAAGTAAAGTAAATTGCAGCAAAGTAACTAGAGTGTTTTCTTATAATTAAAATAGGACCGGGGTTCATGGTTTCACACTTGCATTGTCTCAAATAAAGTGGTAGACGGTGGACATAAAGAATTACATGTGAGATTACAATAACATGTTTAACATTTAGTACTTTCATATGGCATCACGTCCTAGCATAGAGATCTCTACGGTCATATTGATCCCTCTTATACTCCACCAAGATGCGAAATAAATCATAACACCTCGATAATTAAGGAAAAACCAGAGTATAGCTTTAAGCAATGTGACATGAAGTTGAAGTAAGAACTTGCTAGATCTAGTCATGGAGATTGATTAGTGTCACTTCAAATCCCCGGTAACAAGGTACTCCTTTTTATCCCTAGTGAGGTAACTAAGAAAGTTTTAACAAAACCTAAGTGGATCGCTGAACTTCTGTCACTTTAACAGCACTAGCCACCCCCCGTTACTCCAACTAATGCACCCATCACCCCACACACGCTCTCAAGAACTAGATTGATCAAAGCTAGAAAATAAGAACGGGGTACATAAGATACATCTACTTAAATAACTCAAGAGAAACAATTGCAATCTCAGATTCAATAACTCATAGAAAAGATCCACCACATAGGAATTACAACGGTGCCCGTAATCATGTGAGGCAGCTCATACGGATCTAATTAGTGAAGCACATAGAGAGAGAGATACAAGTGCTACTTCCACAAACCCATAGCCCTGGGGTGGACTACTCCCTCTTCATGGAGATGTCGATGGAGAAGACGTTGGAGGGGTAGGAGATCACACCGGCGGCGCCCCACCGGAGTTTTCCCCCTCCAATCTGGAACTTCTGGTCTCTGTTTCGGTGTTTCGGTGTTTCGGCGACGCTCCTCTCCGTAAGGGTACGGGGGACCCTTTTTATAGTCGGTTTTAGGTCAAGACGGAGTCGGTAAGTCGAAGATGGAAGGAATTGGGGCCACAGGGGCCAAAAGGGGGCCTCTCACGCGGCCAAGGAATCTGGCCGCATGGAGGGTCCTCTTTTGGGCCTCCTTGCCCAATTCTCGTGGATCCTTCGCCCGCAAGTCTTATCCTTCCAAGAAAATGACCCCCGCAGATTTTCAGGTGATTTCGCGGAAGTTTGCCCCCTGAAACGTCAAAAATATAGAAAACGGGGTTTCTGACAAGCTGGGTTAATTCCATAAATGTTGGGGGACTTTGTAATTTAACCCCAAAATACTATAAAACATTGAATTATACCCTTATATGATGCAATATGTAATAGGAAACCATGTGAAAATATGCGAAATTCATCTATGCATTTTACATGCATCAGTATGCCCATGAGGTGCTGATAATGTTTGAGATGTTGTGCTCCGAGAATTATCGACCAAAATTGGAGAATGTGTGCATGGCTTCGGTGGATGTTACGGGGGGTGTCGAGACTTTGTAGTTAGGATCATGGACGGGGGTGCCATAATCCTACTGGTAGAACCGTGGGGGAACATGGGAGAACTGGAAGCGAGGACACAATTTATCCAGGTTCGTTAGGACGCAACTATGACGGCGTTCCTACTCCTGCAATGTCACTAAAATCGGGGCTGAAGACTGAAGTATACAGAGTACAATTGTGAGTTTGGTTTCGCTAAATCGGCGAGGATGAACTTCTCGGTGAGTTGGCCTCTAGCTATTGACTTGTTGTTCTCTCGCTCCCGTCCAGCTTTATATAGATAGCCGGACTAGGGCTTAAAGGGAGGAGACCTAGAAGACTACGGAAAGTATCTAATCTTGGAAATTAAGGCATCCGGCTTCTTCTCCAAGTTGTATCACGTGTGGGCCGTGTTCCAGGTCCTTCTAGAATCCGGTTTCCTGCTCGTCGGCTTACTGGGCCGCCCAATGGACTCCGCTCCATTGCCTGTGGGCCACCCTGGTAATCCGGCCTCTGGCCAATGCCGACATATCCCCATTTGGCATATATCTGACAGTATCCCTCAAGGAGAATTAAGACTTCGTCTTGCGATCTTTCGTTGATTTGTATTCTTCTCAGAAAAGTCGGTGTTTTAGTCTTGAATCTTCTTTCATTAAAACTTGTAATGCAATCTTGGATTTTCGAAAATCGGGCATTTCTCCCACGAATCTTCGTAGAGAAGGAAAGTGTGACATAAGCGATAAAATCATGCTTATGTCATCGACGTTTGGTTTCAGTCAAAAGACTGAAACCGTATCTCTGACAGATTTTGCGCGAGAAACGAGGAGATAAACATTATCACCCCATCTCCTCGTATCCCGGGTTTTTTGGCGTGACACGCGTCAATCATCCAACTCCTAAAATAGCCGTTGGGACTAATCTCGGAGTACTTGGCTATAAATATCCCGCCTCGGCTCCTCTGGCTATTCTTCCGCTTCTTCCAGCTCGAGCCTTTCCAGAGCATGTTGTGCACTCCGCGATTTTGAGAGAGAGAAAAACGAGCACAAACCTGACCGGAGAAACCAACATCGGTGGCCGGTGCTCTATTCCGAGGCTGCGCCGCCAAGATATGGCAACCGGAATCCCCTCACGCGCATCTGAGGCCGTCGTCGACCTCGATGTGGCGATGGAGACTATTTACACCTCTGCTCCAACAGCTCCTCCGAGCACCTTCAAGAGTGCACCGGAGATCCTCACAAGCGCATCGGCCGGCGGAGATCCGAGCTTCGTGGCCGGAACCATGCCGCCACTATCTTCCGCTCCCCTTCCTCCTCCTTCCATCTCCGAATCTGGGAGGGGGAATCTTCTGCCCGCGGTAGCAAAACCGCGGCAGCCGTCACCATCACCGGAGGCGAAGAAGAAGAGGTAGAAGATTCCAGCAACGAGAGCCAGTGCAACACTACACTGGCTCTATTGCACAACATGGAAAATGACGGATTCATCGCCAAGGACAAATGGCGGGTTGACGAAGAAGACTCGAAATCTTTGCCGAAAGACGGAGAACGGGTTATCCTTGCCTTCCACATCCTTAGAGGTATGGGTTCCCCCCCTTACGCGTTTTTATCCAAGTCCTTAGTCATTATAAGGTTCAGCCCATAATCTTCCCCCAAACTCCATCCTCTATATAGTCGGATTCCAGACTCTTTTCGAGGGTTGTTTAGAAATAGAACCCAGACTGGATTTCTTCAAGTATTGCTTTAATGTGAGGCGAAACAGCACTAACGGTGTTCTCCCCACTCAAAGTGCACTATGATCAACTAGAGGGTGGGTGAATAGGTTGACTACCAATTTTTCTCCTTTTCACTTTTAGTTTGGGCTAAACAAGTAATACAAGGTTCTCTAGATGTGCGTCTAGGTGAGGAACCTATGTGATACAAGATATGATACGCAACAGAAGGAAAATAAAAGGTAACAAGATAAACCACAAGTATAAACAAGGAGACAAGGATATGTTTCCCATAGTTCCTTCCCAAGAGAAGTACGTCTACGTTGGAGAGGTGGGGAGCCACCTAGGCGCTCCTCAATATCACGGTTGTACACACCTTATTCTCCCCGAGCTTCTCCGGTGAGGGAGATTCTCGTTTCCACTATGAGGTTGACTTGAAGGCATTGACCAAACCTTTACACGAGGTTGGGGACACTCCACAAGTTGGATGGAGGCTCTCAAACAATCTGAAGCTTCTTTGCAACAAGGTGGAAGCTACAAGCACAAGATCTACTAAGGTTTCTAGGCCTCAAGTAGGATTCTAGATCTACAAGGATGTGGTGGATGGATTTGCAATTCCTTTGGTGGAATAACGGATCTAGGTCTCATCTAGCTCTCCACAAAGTTATGGAGTGATTGGGTGGTTGGAGAGGGAGATCTAGGAGGTTGAAGCTTGCATTAATGGCTAAGAGAGAGTGTGTGGAAAGCTTGGCATTTAAGAGGTAGGGGAAGGGCTTTAAATACCCCTTCCCCAAATCTGGTCGTTGGCCACTCCCACGCTGCACCGGAGGTACCGGTGTTTGCACCGGTACTACCGGTGGTCTTCACAACCTGGATCCCGCGCGGCTCCTTTTCTTCTTAGCTGTTTCTTCTATAGCAGAGGTACATGTGGTTCTGGCGGAGGTACCGCCCAACGGTAGTAGCGGTGGGTTCCGCCCTGGCCTCCGCTGTGATGCACCTGAACGAGGTTTTGGCGGAACCTCCACCAGTAGCTCCACCGGCAGAAAACCCGCACTTGTAGACCAGTTGGACGGGTGGAGGTACCGGTGGGAACACCGGAGAATCTGCCCACTGGTACCACCGGTGGCCTCCGCTCTGGGCTCCGCTGTGAGCCACCCGAAGGGGGTTTTGGCGGAGGTACCACCGGTACCACCACCGGAACCCCCCACCTAGGATTGTGCTAACAAACAGCAGGGGGCGGAGGTACCGGTGGTTTCACCGGTACCTTCGCTGCCTATAGACACTGCTTCCCAAACTTGTCTTTTTGAGCTCTTTCCCTTTGGAAAAATAATGCAATGCCATTGAGGATGTTATTGGGAGTATTGGGCATTTAGATAAGTATCAAACAAACACTTCACATGCTCAAAATAGAGATTAGTCCTTTAGTTATGTTGTCATCAATTATCAAAACGGAAGATGATCTTTCATTCTCCCCCTTTTTGGTAATTGATGACAACACAACCATCTGCACCACTAGGTCACAACAACATGGACGGAGCTCCCCTTAGAGATATGCTCCCTTCATGGTGAATGGACTAAGAAAGAGAGATATGATGATAATGAGAAAACTTGCTAACACAAATATTAAGTAAACCATAAATACGATAGAATTAAAGCACAAGGTTCACATGTCTTACACCATGCATAACGAGGTTCATACAATACGAATAATAAACACACGAATTCCAAAAATAACCAACTCTCTCAAGAAAAACGAAACAACATAATGATAGCAAGGCTTGAAGGAGAAACCCCAGAGAGAAACCCCATGCAAATGCCCAACGCTCCTAAATAGATGTCTCTCCCCCTTTGGCATCAAGATACCAAAATAGGAGACAGACCGATGCTAACACCCCAAGGTTCACTCGGAGGAGTTTTCCATGCTTGGAGGACGGGTACGACAACGAGAGCTAGTCACTTCTTCTCCAGGTTCCTCATCAGACCATTCAATTATATTGCCCCGGGAGTCCTTGGTATTCCACTTGCCCCACGTAGTGATGCTGTCCTCAATAGGAGAATCCACGGACTCGGCTGCGTCACGGCGAAGCTGCCTTTTAGCCCGAGCTTCCTTGCGGTGCTTGAGTTCCTTGTCATAGTGAACTTCCCACTGATGCCGCTCGATCTTATTGTTCACACAGAACACCTTCTTGAGAGCCCTAGCCATCCATTTGAAAGCATTGCCAGAAGGAGGAGGGCGAGAGGGCCCGACTTCTTCTTCATCATCAATAATGACACGTGGCTTGGCCTTGCCCTTGCGAGGAGCAGCAGTGGGATGCACAACCGGCTCGACATGGTCCTTGATAAGAATCATATTCTCGGTGTGCGAGATCCAATTTGTGTCATCAAAGGGATCCTCTAGGTGCTTGTCATTCCACACATCCAACATGATTTTCATGATGAATGGCCCAAAGCAAGCATTCTTCCTTTGCACAATGACATGTCACAGTTCATTCCATATATAGTGAATCACATCAAGCTTCTGATTCATACCGGAGAGCCTCTTCTCATGAGCAAGGAGCATGACATTCTTGAGATAGCATTGGATTTCAACAATGTTGCCCGCCTTGGGGTTGATTGTTTCTCGATAGATACGAAGCATGATGTCATAGGTGGGGTAGAGGCCCTTGGTGAAACCAACCGCAAACTTCTTCTAATGATAGTGGGGAGTGATTTGATCCTTGTTGACGGTAGAGCCATTCGTGAAGTGAATATGAAACCACTCGCTATCATACTCGGGACCACTACCAAACGTTCCAAAATCCGGGTAGCCACCGAGAAGAACACCCACTTCGGACCACTTGAGATTGAACTTTTCTCCTTTGGTCATCCAAATGAGGTGATGCTCGGTTTCATTTGCAAGATGAACAGTGGCCAAGAACTCATAGACTATACCCTCATCAAAATCTTGTTGAACTTGCATGATGGGGTGGAGACCAAAAGAATCAACGATCTCGAGAGCTTCACCAAAATAGTTGGGCTTCCTCTCCATATGACCAAGATTAATAGAATGTTCAGGAGCAACATTGTTGATGGGGGGATGATAACCCGGTAGGCCAAACTCCAAGGAGCAACCCGGCCCAAAGGACGCTGTGCAGGATCCGGCTAAGGATAAGGAAACCTGTGAAGGCCCAAGCTTGTAGGCCCAGTAACCCGGATTGTGGGTTATGGTAGAAGAAAGTTAGGGTTTGTGCGCCGTGTCCGGGTAGGATCCAGGATGCGCCTTGGAGAATAAGCCAGGGGGTACGGGTGCTTTATAAACCGACCCCCAGGTCTAGTTTAGGCAGAGATCTAAGAACCCTAGCAATATCGCTTGATATCGAGCATCTAGTGTAATCCCAGAGTTGAGTTGTTATATCAAGATCGGAGACTCGGCGACTTTGATTGCCGGCTACCAGATCGAATTGCACCATGTTTTCCTCTGAGCTAAACCCTCTCCCAAACGCCTGTGTCGTCTTGCCCCAAGATCAGTTACCCCCGGTAACGTCTGCCGTGATTATCCCACGACAGTTGGCGCCCACCGTGGGGCCTGCGTCCAAAGGTGTTTACATCACGGGAGAAGCTCGGAAGAGCATGGAGAATCTTGTCGTCGGCGAAATCTACATCGACCACAAAGGAGAAAAGATGGTGGACGATTCCGGCTGGGGGCCAGAGTCGGATCACCTCGAATCCGGATCCGTCGTGACAATCGGCCGGATCAGCGTCTTCATTGGTATGGTATGTACTTCCAATTCGATCCCTGACAATATTGGATCTGATTCTGTGCCAGGAGAAGCCACTTCTATCCGATCAGATGATGAAGAATCGATTGGAACGACACATCCGGCAGAAGAACCCATCGCGTTGTGGGAACAGCCGGAGGAGCCGGCATGGACCCCGCGCGACCGGGTCGAAAGAGAAGATGATACCGGGTCTATCCTGGATCTGCTGGAAAACCGGTATGAGGAGGAGAACGGCGAGGAAGAACAGCATGAATTTACGCCGGGTATCGTACGCCGAGTTGCAGTCTATGCGGCTCCCGCGGCCAATCTCAACCAAGGAAACGCAACCGCGGCATCAGTCGAGGCGGCTCAGGCAGTGGCCCAGCAGCAGGGCGCGGCTAACGGAGACCCGGTTTTGGCCCGGATTGATGGGGAGTCGGCATCAGTAACCAGCCGTGCAGCAGATGAGGAGTTGCATGCAAACACGTTCGGATTCCTGGGAAACCGGACACCAGGGGCGGGTCCTTCGAACCCGCGCCACCCGGCCTTATTCGATAATAATCTGATTCTAGACCCCACGGTTCTTGCAACGGTTATCACTCCGGAAAACGCAGCGGAACGTGTCAGGGATCTGGATGTGGCTCGTCGTGCGCTGGAACAGCAAAGAAGGCAGGTAGAGGCAGAAAGGCAAGGGATGGCCACGCGGCAGCGTGAGCTGGATGCGCTGGAAACTCGGCTCCGAGAGGAAACGTCTAGATTACATCAAAGGCATCAAACCAGGTTACCAGCAACGGGCGGGGTTATTAATCCGGCTAATTTATTTGTCACACCTCAGGATCAGCCGATACCAGTGGTGAACCAGGGAACCGCACCCCAACCGGCGACAGCAGGGACACATCCGGCAAATGAACGGACCGGGTTACCCCCACCACAGACTAGAGTCACAACCGGCAACGATCTACCACCACCGCCACCATCACGATTCCGCACACCAGCCGGTCACTACAATAACCCCATGGACAATGTGTATGCGGCGACACTCGCGTTAAATCAAATCCCTGTGGGAGAGTCGCCCCATGCAGAGAAGACTCGGCAAGCCATCGATCTGTTGCACACTGCGGTGGCACAGCAAGCCAATTATCCGGATCATAGAAGCGGCATGCACGTGACGCCATACGTCAGTCAACAGCAAGGGAATATCCAAACAAGTTCAGCACGGCGGAGGGAAGAGCAGCAGCAAATGCCGCCTCCTCCCCGCGTTCAGGCAGCATCAGCAGCACAGGTTGTCGTGGACAGTTCCAGAGCCCGGAGGGCCGCGGCCGGGTCTGCAGCGCATGGACTTCCCGCAGCATCGCGCCCAGCCGCGCCCCCCGCGGTATCACACGTTTCTAGAGCAAGATCGGCCTCAACCGTTCTAGCGGGACCCAAGTGTCTCTCGGACAATATCAGAGCTGAACCTTACCCGGAAAAATTCAAAGAACCAGGGAAAGTAGTGAATTATGAACCAACTATGGATCCAGAAACATGGCTAAGCAGTTACGAGATGGCAATGTCGATTCGCAACGCGTCCGAGAATCTCCAAGCCAAGTTCATGTACTTGATGATGTCATAAGGAGCAGCAAAGTTGTGGTTCACCAACTTGCCGGAAGGATCGATCAAGTCCTGGGAGGAATTGAAGACCGCGTTTGTCAAGCAGTTTCATGGGACGTGCAGGAAATTGTTCACTATTGACGATCTAGAGCGATGCGTCCAGAAGAAGGGAGAATCGGCGCGCAGTTGGGTGCGCCGGGTTATGGAGATACTTCACTCTTCCACGGATATTCAGCCCAAGGATGCACTACAGGCCATGGCAAAAACATGCAAGTATATACCTTTAGTGCAAAAGTTAACTCGCATGAAGTCTAGTCGAAATGCGTCGGAAGTTACAATGGGAGAATTGATGGATGCGTGCAACAAACACGCCGCGACAGATACTACAGAAGAGGAAGTTGATGACAGGAAGGTAAAAGCAAACACAAGTAATAACGGAAGAACCGGCAATGGATCAGCACCGGGTAATAACGGAAATAGCCAGAACAAGCGCCCGTTCGAAGGAGGCTCCGAGTTTGTCGCCAACACAGAAGCCGGGTCTTCAAGGCCCAAAGCAGAAGGAAATTTCAACGGAGGTAATCACAATGGAGGAAATTATCAAGGACCGCCAAGGCCGGGTAACAATTGGGACATATTCAGGATGGCATGCCCGAAGCACAGCAGGAACGGCAGGCCAGCTAACCACTCCCTGGAACAGTGCGCCGACTTACAAAGATGGAAAAATGAGGAAGTGAACAGAGCTATGCGAGGTGCAGGACGGGGAGGAGGACCGGGTCCTGGGGGAAACCCGGGCAACGGCCCACCCCCAGCTGGTAACCCGGCGGCTGGAAATCAAGGTAATAACCAAGGGGGGCAGGAGGTTTCCAGGCTAACCCCAAACAATTGGGTCAATATCATGTGCATACCACAGGAGGCTCTAACAAGGACAAAAAGATACTGAAGCAAGCGGTCAACTCAGTTTCGTCAGCTGTCCCGAGATACTTGAGATGGTCAGAACAGGAGGTAACATGGAGCAGAAGGGATCACCCAGAAAGAGTGGAGCACCCGGGAGTCTTGGCATTAGTAGTCGCACCGCAAGTCAATGGGTATGAGCTGAAAAAGGTTTTGATGGATGGTGGAAGCAGCATCAATATACTGTATTGGGAAACCTTCCTACGCATGGGCCTCAAGGAGTCTCAGCTACAAAAAAGCTCAACAGTTTTTCATGGGATAGTGCCGGGTCATTCAGCGTGCCCCGAGGGAAAAATCGCATTGGAGGTAGCCTTTGGGGAGTCAAAGGATAATTATCGAGTTGAGTGGCTTACCTTTGAGGTAGTCAAATTGCGCAGCCCTTATCACGCGTTATTTGGAAGTCCGGCTTACGCCAAATTCATGGCTAGGCCGTGTTACGTATATCTACAGCTAAAAATCCCGGGTCCCAAGAAGACCATTACCATACATGGAAATCGAGACATAGCAGCTGAATGCGACGAAGGAGATGCAGCAATGGCCGAGCAGGCCTGTAGAAAAGAAGAACTCAAGCATTACCGGTCTCAAGCAGACCCGGGGGATAGAGCCACATCAAAAAGGCCGAGTACTGAAGGCGAAAGAGCAAAATCCAAGGTAGCACAAGATGCTAAAATGGTGGCTTTTATCGAGGATGACTCCTCCAAACAATCCGCCATAAAAGAAGAAGCTGCACGACCGCTCACAACCAGCCATGTCATGGAAACACCTTACCCGGCTTGGCTAGTAAACCCGGTACTCGTCATGAAAAAATCTAACACGTGGAGAATGTGCACCGGTCACGCCAGTTCGGGACCGGTGTCCATGAAGAACTAAACAATGTAACGGGCAGCAGGTTTCAGACGCGCTCTTTTCCTACCCAGGGCACCTAAGGGGACTGGAAGGTTTTTAATGAGGCGGCTTGCTGGTCCAAACTTTCTCGCATCAATAAAGAGATGGTTATCAAGTCCTGTTTCGTTACAGCCTGATTACAAGTAAGTAGTATCCACGTGACATCAATATTTCAGTATCATTAAGAACGTTGAGTATATATAGGTCTCGGGGGCTGGTTGCTCAAGTAGCCCAGCTACAAACCCAAAAGACCCGGCCTTGATGCCTATAAGTTATAAGGGCCGATTATTCGCAAACGAGTACGGCTGCAATCTTATAACTGGACAAAGGAGCCAAATTTTCTTGACTTTTCTTACTTAAGCTCGATGTGACTCGCACTAAAGTGGCATGATTCGTTCGCTTACGATTACAATCAGCCATGAAGCCCAATGGGACTTGCCTGACCCTGTTCTCGTATAGATGTAACAACATGGTATCCACGCGAAAGCCGGCTTATAGTACAAGATAGTCAAAAGGGTCATCTAAACCACAAGTTTATGCAGAGTACAAGGCTAATAGCCGGAAACTCAACAACTATCAAGCATAACTTCAGTACCTACACGGAATGGCTTTAGGCTTGCGACTCGGTAAAAAAAATTTGTTCTCTGAGAAAGGCCACACCCCCATGACTCGGACTTTGGGTCATGGGGACTGGGGACTTCGAAACAGAAACAAACTACTTGGCTATCGAAGTTCGAAAGACCTCACCATCCGAGTCTTGGGGACTTAAAGAAAAAGTCCACTTGTCAAAGCCCCTGGTATTCGGAAAACCGAGTCTTACGAAGGGAGCCAAAATAGAAAGTCGGGTATCGAGAAAAAGCTCAAAGAATAGACAAGAAATACGGTTATCAAAAGGCCAGGAAAGCCGCAAAGTATATCACGGACTAAAAGTACGTTACAAGTTACGACATCAGTATCAGGGGTGCACAGGCGCACCATCAAAAGCATAATAGTTTGAATACAAAGCATCACGTAAACAAGGTATTATGATGGTACTGCCCTATTCGGCCTCCTGAGTACGGTCTTCCGGGTCTGGGTCCTGGGCTTGCTGCTTAGCCTTCCCGGCACTCTTACCCGGATTCACTGCACCAGGGCGGACAGGTGGAGGGACGGCTGGTGTAGAGGCAGACAGACCTGATCCTAACTCGGCCTCTCTCTTCGCAGTCGCCTCCCTCTTCCTGGCCGAGTTAGAAACCCACCTCTCCAAGATATCAAAGGGCGGGGGTTGATGGGGGGATAGTAACCCGGTAGACCAACTCCAAGGTGTAACCCGGCCCAAACGACAATTGGACAAGATCCGGCTAAGGGTAAATGAAACTTCTGGAAGGCCCAAAGTTTGTAGGCCTCGCAACCCGGATTGTGGGTTGCGGTAAGGAAAGTTAGGGTTTGCAAGTAGAAGTTCGAGTAGGACTCAATATGTACCTTGGAGGCTAAGCCAGGGGGAGGGACGGTGCTTTATAAACCGGCCCCTAGGTTTAGTTCGCCAGAGATTCAAGTCATAGTTGTATCACCAATTATCGAGTATCCAGTATAGTTCATATTCGAGATCCGGCGAGTTGCTTTCCGGTTCTTAGATCGCTTTTTGCCATGTCTTCCTTCGAGCTAAACCCTCTCCCAAATACCTGTGTCGACTTGCCCCAAGATCAGTTACCCCAGGTAACATCTGCCGTGATTATCCCACGACAGTTGGCGCCCACCGTGGGGCCTGCGTCCAAAGGTGTTTACATCACGGGAGAAGCTCGGAAGAGCATGAAGAACCTCATCGTCGGTGAGATCTACATCGACGGCCAAGGAGAGAAGATGGTGGACGATTCCGGCTGGGGGCCAGAGTCGGATCACCTCGAAGCCGGATCCGTCGTGACAATCGGCCGCATCAACGTCTTCATCGGTATGGTATGTACTTCCGGCTCGAATCCTGACAATCTTGGATCTGATTCTGTGTCAGGAGAAGCTACCTACATTCAATCGGAAAGAGAAGAATCGATCGGAACAACAGGTCAGATAAAAGAACTCACCGAGAAGTGGGAACAGTCGGAAGAGTTGGTATGGACCCCGCGCGATCGGGTAGAGAGAGAAGGTGATACGAGTCTATCCGGGATCTATTGGAGGATCGATATGAGGAGGAAAACAGCGAAGAAGAACGGCATGAATTCGTGCCAAGCATCACGCGCCGGGTTGCGGTCTACACGGCTCCCGCGGCCAACGTAAATCAAGAGAGCGTGACCGCGGCCGCAGTCAGGACGGCTCAGGCATTGAATCAACAGCGGGGTACAGCTGACCCGGTTCTGATCCGGGTTGAGGGAGAGTCGGCATCGGTTACCAGTCGCGCACCGAAGGAGGAGATGCGGGCAAACATGTTCGGATTCCAAGCAAACCGGACACCGGGGGCGGGTCCTTCAAACCCGCGTCACCCGGCCCTGTTCGATAACAATTTGATTTTAGATCCAACCGTCCTCGCTACAGTGATCACTCCAGAGAATGCGGCGGAGCGGGTCAGAGATCTGGATGTGGCCCGTCGCGCATTGGAGCAGCAAAGAAGGCAAGTGGAAGCAGAGAGATAGGGGATGGCCACACGGCAGCGCGAGTTGGATGCGTTAGAGACTCGGCTCCGGGAGGAAACGTCTAGAGCGCATCAGAGGCACCAGACCAGGCTACCAGCAACAGGCGGGGTTATTAATCCGGCAGCTCTGTTTATCACACCCCAGGATCAACCAATCCCAGCGGTAAACCAGGGAACCGCACCCCCACCAGCGACGGCGGTTAATACAGCGGGAATACAGCCGGCAAATGAGCAGGCCGGGTTACTCCCGCCGCAGGCTAGAATTGCACCCGGCAATGAGTTACCACCACCATCACGATTTCGCACACCAGCAGGACATTACAACAATCCCATGGATAACGTATATGCAGCGACACTCGCCTTGAATCAGATCCCTGTGAGAGAATCGCCCCACGCGGAAGTAACCCGGCGAGCGATCGATCTACTACACACCGCGGTGGCACAGCAAGCCAACTATCCAGACCATAGAAGCGGGATGCACGGGACGCCATACCCCAGTCAGCAACAGGGCAATATTCAAACGAATTCAGCACGGCGGAGGGAAGAGCAACAGCAAATGCCGCCCCCACCTCATATCCAGACAGTACCAGCAGCATCGGCGGCGCAGGCGATTGTGGACAGCTCCAGTGCCAGAAGGGCCGGGGGCGGGTCTGTAGCACATGAGTTACCGGTGGCGCCGCACCCCGTGGCACCCCCAGCCGGGTCACATGTTTCCCGAATAAGACCAGCCCCAATCACCCTGGCGGGACCAAAGTGTCTCTCGGACGACATCAGAGCGGAACCTTACCCGGAAAAGTTCAAAGAGCCGGGGAAAGTAGTAAATTATGAGCCAACAATGGATCCAGAAACATGGCTGAGCAGTTACGAGATGGAAATGTCAATTCGCAATGCATCCGAGAATCTTCAAGCCAAGTTCATGTACTTAATGATGTCAGCGGAAGTAACAATGGGAGAATTAATGGATGCGTGCAACAAACACGCCGCAACGGACACCACAGAGGAGGAAATTGATGACAAGAAAGCAAAAACAAACACAAGTAGCAGTGGGAGAACCGGCAATGGATCGGCGCCAAGTAATAATGGAAATAGCCAGAACAAGCGCCCATTTGAAGGGAATTCCAAGTTTGTAGCTAACGCGGAGGCCGGGTCTTCAAGACCCAGATCTGAAGGGAATTTTAATACTGGAAATCACAGTGGGGGACATTACCAAGGACCTCCAAGACCACGTAACAGTTGGGACATATTTAGGATGGCATGCCCGAAGCATAGCAGGAACGGCAAGCCGGCTAATCACTCCTTGGAGCAATGCGCCGACTTACAGAGATGGAAGAATGAGGAAGTGAATAGAGCCATGCGAGGAGCGGGTCGGGGAGGAGGCCCGGGTCCAGGTGGAAATTTGGGCAACGGTCCACCCCCAGCCGGTAACCCGGCAGCAGGAAATCCAGGCAATAATCAAGGGGGAGCAGGAGGTTTTCAAGCTAACCCCAAACAGTTGGGTCAATATCACGTGCACACTACTGGAGGCTCTAACAAGGATAAAAAGATATTGAAACAGGCGGTCAATTCAGTCTCTTCCGCCGTTCCAAGGTATTTGAGGTGGTCAGAACAGGAGGTAACTTGGAGCAGAAGGGATCACCCGGACAGAGTTGATCACCCGGGAGTTTTAGCATTGGTAGTGGAACCACAGGTCAATGGGTACGAGCTGAAAAAAGTCTTGATGGATGGAGGAAGTAGTATCAATATCCTATACCGGGAAACTTTTCTGCGCATGGGCCTAAAGGAATCTCAGTTGCAAAAGAGTACAACAGTTTTTCAAGGGATAGTGCCGGGTCATTCGGCGTGCCCCGAAGGAAAAGTGGCGTTGGAAGTAGCTTTTGGGGAGTCAAAGGACAATTATCGAGTCGAGTGGCTTACTTTTGAGGTGGTTAAGTTGCGCAGTCCCTATCATGCATTGTTTGGAAGGCCGGCTTATGCTAAGTTCATGGCAAGACCGTGTTATGTGTATCTACAGCTGAAAATCCCGGGTCCTGAGAAGACCATTACCATACACGGGAATCGAGACATAGCAGCCGAATGTGATGAAGGAGATGCGGCAATGGCTGAGCAAGCCTGCAGGAAAGAAGAGCTCAAGCATTACCGATCGCAGGTGGACCTAGAGGAAAGGACAATGTCAAAAAGGCCGACTTCTGAAGGGAATAAAGCAAAAACTAGGACAGAACAAGATCCTAAGATGGTGGGCTTCGTCAGGAGCGATCCTTCCAAACTGACTGACAGGGAAGAGGAAGCCATACCGCCATCTATAGCTAATCGTGCCACAAGGACGACATACCCGGATTGGCTAACAAACCCGGTACTCATCATGAAAGGAACTAGCGAATGGAGAATGTGCATCGGCCATGCCAACGCGAGGCCGATTCTCAGGAATAACTAAAGCAGTGTAACGGACATCAGGTTTCATACGCGCTCTTTTCCTACCCAGGGTACCTGAGGGGACTGGAAGGTTTTTTAATGAGGCGGGCTGCTGACTCAAACTTTTCATATCAATAAAAGAGATGGTTTTCAAGTCTTATCATGGTCTTTGCTTCAGTTGCAAGTAAGTAATGTTTGTTATTATCAATACATCAGTATCATCAAAATACGTTGCACGTACATAGGTCTTTGGGAATTGAGCTGCTTAAATAGTAGTCACAAACCCGGAGACCCGGCCTTGATGCCTATGAGTTATGAGGGCCGATTACTCGCAAGACGAGTACGGCTGCAATCTTATAACCGGACGAAGGAGCCAAATTTCTTGGTTATTCTTACTTAAGCTCGATGTGACTCGCAACAAAGTGGCATGATCTGTTCACTTACGATTACAATCAAACTATGCAGCCCAATGGGACCTGCTTGACCCTGTTTTTCGTATAGATGTAACAACATGGTATCCACGCGAAAGCCGGCTTACAGTACAAGATAATCAAAAGGGTCATCTAAACCACAAGTCCATGCAGAGTACAAGGCTAAAATAGCCGGAAACTCAACAAGTATTAAGCATGACTTCAGTATTTACGTGAATGGCTATTGGTTGTCAGCTTGGTAAAGAGCAGTTTGCCATCTGAGAAAGGCCACGCCCCCTTGGCTCGTACTTTGGGTCATGGGGACTGGGGACTTCGAAACAGAAACAAACTGTTTATTTACTAAAGCTCGAAAACCTTGGCTACCGAGTCTTGGGGACTTAAAGAAAAGTTCGCTTATCAAAACCCACGATACTCGGTCAACCGAGTCTCGAAAGGGGAATCGAAAATAAACAATCAAGTATCGAGAATAAGCTTAAAACAAGGATCGAGGTTATCAAAAGCTGGGAAAGGCACAAAGTTATCAAGCACAAAGTCACAGCATCAGTATCAATGGTGCACAGGCGCACCGCCAAAATCATATCAGTTTTGAAAACACGAAATACTAGACATTATCCTACTCGGCATCCTGGGAATGGTCTTCCGGGTCTGCGTCCTGGACCTTCTCCTTGGCCTTTCCAGCAGCTTTACCCGGACTCTTTGTATCAGGACGGACAGGTGGAGGAACAGCTGGTGTAGAGGAAGACGGCCTTAAGCCTAACTCGGCTTCTCTCTTCGCAGCTTCCTCTTTCCTCCTGGCCAGGTCAGTCGCCCATCTTTCCAGCATGTCAAAGGGAGGGGGTGCCTCTGCTAGAATAGTCTTGCCGTCAGAATCGTACGCGCTCATGATTGTGTCCAGGTCTATCTTATCGGCCAAGGCAGTAGCCGGGTGGCGTACGTCGGATTGTATAACTTTGAAGTCCTTGGGCGTAAACTTGGCCCCGTCAGCCTTGAATTCTGGAAACCCGGATATTACCTTTGCCGGGTCAAGCTTAGGAAAATAAGCTTTCGCCAGAGTGAAGGCCCGGGTCATGCCGATTCGGCACGACGAACGCTTCCATATTTCAATCCATCCAGGCACGGTTGAAAAGGCTTGCATAAGGTTCTCTTCGCCTGGATATACCTCGGAAGGCCATTTCACGGCATCCAGTAAAAGCTTTGTGCCGGCAAAAAACGTCCGGAGAACAGTCTTTAACGTTTTAGTCTGAGCAACGGCATTGTCTTCTGGAGCAGCAAGGTTAGCACCTGCAATTGAAACAAAAGAAATCATATCAATAAAATCGACTATCGTAGCAATAAGGTAGAAGTATGCAAGTTAGTCGCAAGCAAAAACTTACTTAGCAAAATGCGACAAGTGTCCGCGACCTGGTTCGACAAGTTCTTCAGCGTAGTTTGGGCATCATTGTACTTCTTTTTGTATTTGGAGACGTTCTTTTTCAAAGTCTTCATCTCCGCCTCAAGGGTTTCTCGGCGCTTCACTTCAGCAAGCAGGAGCTGCTCGGTCTTGAGTAACACCTCATCTGACCGAGTAATCTCCACCTGCGAAGAATGAGTGAAAATGTAAGTCGGATATCATGACAAGCCGAGTATTATATGAAGTACCGAGCGTAATTAGAGCAAGTTATGCTCGGAACTTGGGGACTGGGTGTATAGTAAGAAATACCAAATAAAGTTACCTGATGTGCTGCGGCCATACGCTCTAGGATGTTTCCCTCTGAAGCCTTCATGGCGAGGAGAGCGCTCATCAGCTGGTTAAAATCATCGTTACCCGAGTTAGAGGGCTCGGGTGCCTGGGAAGTTGGAAAAGGAGTTTTTCTTGTAACAGGAGGCGGCACCCGGGTCATCCGAATGTCGGAGTCTGGTCCCCCTCCCGCGTTCGAGGCTGCGCCCTTTTCCTTCTCGCTCGCGTGCGAGGCTATTGGATACCCGGTGTCTTGCCTAGCCAGTTCTGTTGGCGACGCTTGCTCATCGCCAGCTGTGGTGAAAGCACCGTCAGTCGGTTTATTTTCAACCCGGTCCTCAACCTCCGTGTCTTCCTGGTCACTAACAACGGGCGTGGCTCTGTAGAAAGTGCGAAGGTACGGTTAATCCATGATTATGAAAAAGGCGATAAAAGTTCGGTATAGCATCAGGAAAAGGACTTTACCCGAGGTTCACCGGGAAGTCCGAGGGAAAGCCGCTGCTAGACCCGGAAGATACTGAAAAATACCAAGCAAGGTGTCAGATTACTTTGTGAGGGAACGTTTGGGAAAAATTCTTGTGTACAGTAAGTACCAGTATGTCGAGCTGGAGGCGGTGAAGTACCCGGGTTAAGAGTCTCATTACCCGGATGGTTGCGGGTCACTCTACGCTTAGTTGCGGGTGGCTCCTTCATTTGTAGTCAAAAGGGTGATGACAGGGTTAGCTCAGGAATGACGTCATGGGAGCCAAGATTAAGCACAAGGAAACGAAATAAAACCTGGAAGACGATTCCTTGGGGTTTTCTTTTGGATCCGGCTTTGATTGCTGGCTCCGGTTCATCTTCCTCACTGGCGGACTCCACCTTGCCGTCCGATTCTTCCTCCTCGTCTTGGTCTTCTTGTTCTGAAAATTATCAAAGTTGTAATATATAAAAAAAAGAGAAGCAGGGCGTAACGCATGCAAGGGGATTAAGTATGCACCTTCGTCCGAATTAACGGCATCATCTTCCACCTCCGGGTCTCCGGAGTTAGGAGGAGTACCGACTTTCCAGAAGTTACTATCGGCCTGAGGTGAAGATACCAGAGTAAGGGTTAATATTGAATCAAGAGAAGCGGATAAAAGTGAACTTGCTAGAATCCGAGGTCGAGAGGTAGGAGACTTACTGAGGGGGCCGGGTTCTCGAGGGTGAAGGGTTCTAATCCGGCTATGTTCCGGATTACCTCGAGCCTCTCTGTCAAAAAGCCCTTAATGGTTTTGTTTGTATCGCTGGGAGCGAAAGTGCTGGTAGAGTATCGGATCGGGTCCGTGGTTTGACCCGAGTATTCGCACATCAGTTTCTCGCGGATGGAGTTGGGTTGAATGCGGAAGTCGACCCAAGTCTTTACTAGGTTGAGCCCGATGAGGCCTTGGGCTGATAAGATGGAGATCTTAGCCAACGAAGGCAAAATTGCCTCCCTGTCCGAGTCAGGGGCAAAGGCATTAAAAGTCTCGGAGATATCAAGCTGACCCTCCGAGTAACCCGGCAACTTCTTTTCGCCGGGTGGGGAGGTGTCCTGGCAGTAGAAGTACGAGAGCTGCCAGTGCTTTACGTGGGAGTTGAGGGTGAGAGGAGGCATCAGGGAGTTCTTGCGGCGTTGGATAGAAACCCCGCCGCAAGTAAGAAGTGCGTCGTCGCCGCTTTCGCGGCACGGCTTGCACTGAAAGAGTTCAACAAAGAGAGCCAGACTTGGCGGAATGCACAAGTAAGACTCGGAAAGAACGATAAAGTGAGTGATGTTTAAAACGGAGTTGGGTCCTATGTCGAAAATGCGGAGGTTGTAGTGGTTTAAGACGTCGCGAAAGAAAGGGTGACCCGGAGGCCTGAAGCCCCGGGTCACATGCTCAACAAAACATATTACCTCGTTTCCTGCTGGAGAAGGTCGGGTTTCATTACCCGGTACTCTCCAGTGGATAGATTCCTGAGGGGGAAGGACCCCTAGCTCAACCAGTTCCTCTAGCTTGGCCCTGGTGACGGAGGATTTCCCCCAGTTGGCAGATATAGAGTTCGTGGTCTTGGCCTTAACCGGCTTCTTTCCCTGCCTCTTGGGCGCCATAGGATTAACCTGAAAAAGCGTCAAGGGAAAGGATGTGAGAAATAAAACTCGGAAATGGTCAGTTGACTGAGCGTTGGCAAGCGGTGTCAAGGTAACCCGGAAGTTAGACATGATCCGGGTATTACTTTGCTAAAGCAAGGTACGAATTTTCCGGGTGTCGCACATTATTGCAAAACTTGTAGGATTTTATGCATGGATAAGTGTTTGAGGAGAGTAAGTGGTCGCCCGCACATCTATTGTGGGCAAGTAAGCCGGAAAGGAAAGATTTTCCGGATAATATGAGCAAAGGCGGAAAATTTAGGTGACCCGAGCTTAGATTGGGAATTCCATTTCTAAAATTATGGCCAGTTTAATAATTACAAGTGGTAGGAGAGTGAATTAGACTGTGTATCTTGTCTATTTGAATGAGCTAGAGTGGACCCTAGTGATTTAATTCGGCACGATCCGAGAAATCGCGGGCGGCTCGATTTAGATCTAACTTAAGGGAAAATTGAGAAATTGCGAGGATGAGTTAGAGGATGTGAAAGACTTACCGAGGGGGATTGAAGCGCAGCTTTCCGGAGGCAGATGGCGCAAGTTTGGTGCCCTTTCGCGGTTTCTGGCGGGCAAATTGGAGGTTTGGCGGCGGATCTGGGCAGCGGAGCGAATCGCGCGGTGGCGGAGCGCAAACGGTGGCGAATGGGCTCCGGTGATACGCGCGGGGCTTCCGTGGTGGTGCGCTGAGAGTTCGAACTCGAAAGGGGGAAGGAAGAGGAATGGGGGAAATAGGCCGTTGGAGTTAGGGTTGCGCTCAAGGGTTTATTTATAATGGTTTGGGTGGTAAAGCCTAGCTCAACGGGCGGAACCCGGGAAATACGGAGTAACGGCTGCCTATTTTGAAATTTGTGGGACGTACTTTAAAGCATGAAGGGAGAAGTTCGGATGAAATAGGAAAGGGAGATCTCCTCTTTGGTATCAGAATTAATTATCGAGAAAAGTGTGAAATCGTGGAGTTTTCTATTAAGACCATACCTGGAAAATTAGGGAAAGCCTTTGAAGGAGAGCCGGGTTACTGCCTGGACCCCATGAAGTTGGTCCCAGCCATTCGTCAAAGTGTTGTGACTCGGCCTCCATGTGCTTGTGCGTTTGATATTTCTGCAGGGAATAGCCAGCGCTTCGAAGAATGAATCTCGGAAGCCCAAGCTATTCTGGGGACTACTGATGGGGGGATAGTAACCCGGTAGACCAACTCCAAGGTGTAACCCGGCCCAAACGACAATTGGACAAGATCCGGCTAAGGGTAAATGAAACTTCTGGAAGGCCCAAAGTTTGTAGGCCTCGCAACCCGGATTGTGGGTTGCGGTAAGGAAAGTTAGGGTTTGCAAGTAGAAGTTCGAGTAGGACTCAATATGTACCTTGGAGGCTAAGCCAGGGGGAGGGACGGTGCTTTATAAACCGGCCCCTAGGTTTAGTTCGCCAGAGATTCAAGTCATAGTTGTATCACCAATTATCGAGTATCCAGTATAGTTCATATTCAAGATCCGGCGAGTTGCTTTCCGGTTCTTAGATCGCTTTTTGCCATGTCTTCCTTCGAGCTAAACCCTCTCCCAAATACCTGTGTCGACTTGCCCCAAGATCAGTTACCCCAGGTAACATCTGCCGTGATTATCCCACGACAGGGGTGCTTCCTCCGTAACAACTTTGCCATCAGCGTCGTATGCACTCATAATCGTGTTTAGATCCAAACTATCGGCCAAAGTGGTAGCCGAGGGGCGCACTGCGGCTTGTATGGCCTTGAAATCCTTGGGTGTAAATTTGGAACCGTCCGCCTTGAATTCGGGAAACCCGGATATTACCTTTGCCGGGTCAAGCTTCGGAAAGAAAGCCTTGGCCAGGGTGAAAGCCCAGGTCATTCCAATCCGGCATGACGAGCGTTTCCAGATTTCAATCCAGCCAGGCACAGTGGAGCAGGCTTGAATGAGATTTTCTTCACCCGGATATACTTCCGTAGGCCACTTCACGGCATCCAGTATAAATTTTGTGCCGGCAAAGAAAGTCCGGAGCACGGTCTTTAGGGTTCTAGCCTTGACAATGGCATCCTCCTCTGGGGCCGCAAGGTTGGCACCTACAGTTGTAACAAAAGAAAAAACGTATCAGTAATCCCGAGTATGATATAATAAAGCAAAGACATGAAGCCAATCGGCAGCAAAAACTTACTAAGCAAGATCTGATAAGTATCGGAGACTTGGTCCGATAGTTTCTTCAGTGCGGTCTGAGCGGCATTGCACTTCTTCTTGTATTTGGAAACATCCTTCTTCAAAGTTTTCATGTCATCCTCAAGAGTTTCCCTTCGTTTTACCTCGGCCAGAAGAAGTTGTTCGGTCTTAAGTAAAATTTCATCAGACCGGGTTATCTGCGCCTGTAAGTAGCAAGGAACGCAAGTACCAGTTGGATATTATGGTAAGCTGAATATGGCGTAAAGTACCAAGCATAACTTTTGCAAGTCATACTCGGAACTTGGGGACTAGGTATGCAATATGAGATACCAAGTGTCCTTACCTGGTGCTCTGCAGCCATGCGCTCCAAGATCTTGCTCTCCGAAGTCTTCATAGTGAGGAGAGTGTTCATCAATTGATCAAAAGTGTCTTTGCCCGTATCAGAGGACCCGGGGCCTTGGAAATTCCGAGAAGGAGCTTTCTTCTTAGTGGGAGGCGGAACCCGGGTCATTTGTGTGTCGGAATCCGACGCTCCTTCTTCTGCACCCAAGATTATGGCTTTGTTCTTCTTGCTTGCATGGGAAGCAATCGGATACTCGGCTTCTTGTGTGTCCGGGTCTGTCGGCGACGCTTGTTTTTCGCCGCTAGACGCGGCTGTAGTCTTGTCAGTCGGGCTCCCCTTACCCGGGCCCTCGGTCTCCATATCCTCTTGGTCGCTGATAACGATCGTGGCCCTATAGATGTTGTCAGTGAGCAGCTAAATACACAGTCAGGAAAGGGTGATGAAATGTGGTGGAGCATCAGGAAGGGGATTTTACCCGGTGTTCACCGCAAAGTCACAAGGAAATCCGTCGCTGGACTCGGGAGAGGCTGGAAATTATCAAGTCAGACGTCATATGGGAATGGTTCAAGGAGAATGTTTCGACCGAGAAAAGATAGGGTAAGTACCAGCCCGCCGAGTCGGGGTCGATGAAATACCCGGGTTAAGGGCATCATCACCCGGGTGATTTCGAGTTGACCTGCGCTTGGTCATGGGCGACTCCTTCAAGCATGGCCAGTGGAATAACGTCAAGGTAGCTCATGTATATCATTAAAGTAATACGAATTGAATGCGAGGAGGAGATATGAAACCTTGGAGGTGGCCTCTTGAGTTTTTCTTTTTGATCCGATTTTGATTGTCGGCTCCAGTTCCTCCTCGTCGCTGGCGGATTCTACTTTGCCGTCGGAGTTTTCTTCCTCGTCATCTTCTCGTTCTGGATATCATCAAAGTTATAGTTGGAAATGAAGGGGTTATGGTGAGCTTAAAGGAACCAAACAAAATCTGGAGAGTACCTTCGTCCGAGTTAACAGCTTCTTGCTCCTCTGGACTTTCGGAGCTAGGAGGGGTGTTGGTTTTCCAAAAATCATCATCAGCCTGAAAAGTCTCAGTACAAGGGTTATCAATTGTATCGAGTGGAAAGAGCAAAGGTAAAGGCATCAAAGTCGGGTTTTCACCTTGGGGGCTGGGTTCTCGAGTGTGAAGGGCTCCAATCCGGATATGTTTCGGATTACCTCAAGCTTTTCTGTCAGAAAACCCTTGATGGTTTTGTGAGTGTCGCCAGCTGCGAAGATGTTGTCAGAGTACCGGAGCGGGTCTGTAGATTGCCCCGAATACTCGCACATCAACTTTGTGCGGATGGAATTGGGTTGAATCCGGAAGTCGACCCAAGTCTTCACCAGGTTGAGCCCGATGAGGCCTTGGGCCGTGAGACTGTTGATTTTGGCTAATAGAGGTTGAATTGCCTCCCTTTCCGAGTCAGAGGCGAAGGCACTAAATTTCTCTGAGATGTCAAGAAGACCCTCTGAGTAACCCGGCAGCTTCTTTTGGCCGGGTGGGGAGGTGTCTTGGCAGTAAAAGTATGAGAGCTGCCAGTGCTTGACATGGGAGTTAAGTGTCGCACCCTGATTTCTAGGGGATACTCACCGTACGAACTGGATAGCAGATGCTTGGATTATGGGGCATAACTGCTCCCACGTCCCAGCTTCCTGGTAGGCCTGCGCTTATGCGCGACAACACAAGCCCTGCTATTCCATCGTCGATGTAAACTATCCACTAGAGATCAAAGGCACTTCCGTCGACGTACTTCAAACCATACACACATGGTACGTCAACGGCGTTGAACAACTGATATCACAACAGATCTCTACGACACAAAAGATTGAAATAAGGTGCAAATAGCTCTCATTAGAGCAGAGATAGCAAATACAATCATTCAGAGGGCACATGCCCCAACAATACATCATTACAATACAGCGGAAGCATTCAACATGTCTGGGTACAGACAAGAACCAAATAGGCCTAAGAGGCCGGAAACAAACAGACGGAGCCCATCCACGAAGTCTCGGATCCTGCCCGGGTCCGCTATCTACTCGTCAGCAGTCTCGTCATACTCCACGTAGTAGCCACCATGTAGATCCTCGGAAATGTAGGTCTGCGGAAACCACAGCCCCAAAGGGGTCAGTACATAAACGTACTGGCAAGCAAGACTCACAGTTCACCAAAGTGTAACCCGTCAACACCAAGCACAGATGCCTTGGGTTCAACGGAAGAGAGGGGATATAAAAGATGCTGCAACTGGCTGCACTAACCAACTACAGAGATTCTACCACTTCCGGCTAACAGAGAGAAGATAAGATCGAGGATTGTAACCGACTGAAAGATAACCTCAAACAAACCCATCCTGGATCTCGCCCCTTATCCAATGAAGCAATCCGAGGATAACTCACACAGTTGTATTAAAGGTGAATCAAGTTATTGTGTCATCAAACTATTACTAGTTAAGTTATTAATCATTGGGTGTAACATGTTGGATCATTATGTTTAAGTTGTCCTGAGTACTTGTTAGCCAGTACTTTCACCAAGTAATCCATAACCGCGGAAAACACGGCTTCTCGAGAAGATTATCCCTGCAGGGTTGCACCAATTTGGCCGTACACGCAAGAATAACCCGCCAGATGGGAAGCTAACCCACCAAGCGGGGTACTCTACACAACCAACCATTCTTCGCATCAAGCCCAAAGCACCTTGGGCGCACGGCTAATCGAGCCCAGAAGAAAATGGACCCTCATAGCACTCTAAGAACGTGTCCCCCTATATGCCGACTACGAAAGTTCCACCCTGGCCTGGGCTCGCAAAAACATGCATGCGGCAAATGGAAAACACGAACTAAATGAGGCGATTTGGACGAGATGCGAATCAGGTCAAGTTGAGGGGGGCGCCCATACTCGCTTCCCACATGCGGTTAGTGCGCTCATCATGGATCAGTAGACAAGACCCTTTTCCTATTAGGGTCGACACTAGCAGGCCTCAAAACCACACAGGGCCTCCTGCCGGTGCCTTATCATCAAATTATTATTAACAGTAATAACATTAGCATGAATGATTGATTGATTAAACATCGAGCCCCCAGAACATAATAAAATATAGTAACTGAAAGTAACGGGAACAGACTCGAGCAAAACAACCTAAGCATGCTAGTAAGACACGGGCTCAAACAAAAGGTTGTAGGTATGGAGGTGAGGCAATATCAGGGTAAAGGATACATGCGATAGGTTCGTAACAGAAACAACTACTACTAAGGCTAGCAGAAAAGAACAACGGAAAGTATCGGTAACCAATGTTGAAAGGAACACAGTGGTTCATGTGAGTGATAACTTGCCTGCAAAACCCAGTAGCCTGGTACTGAGCTAACTCCTTAGAAGGGGTGTCGTAAGTATCGTCGGTCTCAACGTCGTCGTATATCCGGGAAGAAGCAAACAAACAAGGCAGAAAGGTAAACAATCACTATCATGGCATAGGTGCACAAACATGGGATGATGCATGTCATGTTAATAGATGCATCAGAATAAACTACTTGACAAGATAACACAATTTAATTGGACCCATATGCAATTGGATTGCATATGGAAAAGATCCATTGAAATAAGTGGGACCAAATGATTTACAATTAATTATTATGTGAGAGTTGTTAGCATGATGCATGCATGATGATAACAACAAAATAACAACAAATAACAATGATAGATGCAAGTGGAAAAGGATTGGAACAAGTTTTGGAAATCATTGGTTAAGTTGGGAAAATGTGGTTACTTAAACTTGCCACACAAGCAACTGTTGTTTTCATCAAGTCAAAGTGTGCAAAACCATTAACAAAATTTATATTTGAAAAGAACATCAAATTTTTGTTGGATTACATGTTTCACATTTTGAAATTGGACTTAGGATTAATTAGTTATGAAGTAAACAATATTATACAATTTTTAATTGCATTAAACAAGACTTAAATGGTTTAGGCAATTTTAATTATTCAAAACAGAAAACAAAAATTATATTTGAATAGGTTATTTAAAATGGTATGGAAAACATATTTTATTTGCATTTATTGGATTAATAAATGATTAGTTATGGAATTTACAAATTAACATTTGAATTATTTAAATTTGAATGTTTAAATGCATTTGAAGTTTCCAAAACAGTATAAAAATTGGATATTTGGAAAGTTTAGAAAATTTGGATCAGAATTCATATAAAGTTTGTATTTATTGGAATTATAAAACAAAAGATATTGAATTTTAAAGTTTTGTTTTAATTCTGCTAATTAAAAAGAAATTTGGAATTTTAGAAATTTGCACTGAAACATTTGCTACCGAGCAGCTCTCTACCCACTGCCCCTGCCGCGTGGGCCAGAGGGGCCAGCGTGGCGCGCGCGTGGCAACCACCGCGGCTGACGGGTGGGCCACTGGTGCAGGGGAAGAAAACCCAAAGGAAAAAGGGGGGCGCAGCGGGGGCTCGAACCCGCAACCTGGCCTCGCGCGCGGGCAGATGCTACCACTGCGCTGTGGAAGAGATTGTTGACAGAAGGGAACAGGCTAATGTTTTAAGGGATAGCTGCGGTGTAACTGAACCAAAGTTCAGTTGGCCTGAACTTCGTCAGGCAATCGACTGTCGACTGAAACAGATGGGTTCAGAGACCGTACAACGGCGGTACGACTCGCCGGCGGACGGCCACCGTGCGCGTGCTGCGCTGCCGCAACCGTGGTGGTGCGCTTGTGGGCTCGCGTGCAGCTGTGAGGAGGACGGAAAGAAGGAGGACGGTGAGCGGAGGGCACAATTCACCTCCGATGCAGAGCTCGTTGGAGACAGTCGACGGCGGCGGGAAACAGGGTCGGCGGCGGCGCTAGCAGCCCCCTCGAGCTCGACGGTGATGTTGGGGATGGCCAGGGCGCGACGGCGGATCCATTTCCTCTGCTCCACGGAGGGAAGCATGGTCCTCCCGGCGGCGACCCCCGCTGGTTCAGAGAGGTGCAGAGTAGGCGAGTTGCAGAGAGGTGAGGGAGGCAGTAGCGGGAGAGAATGGCGGCGCTAGGGTTGGGCTAGGCTAGCAGCAGAGGTTAGGGTGGGGTTTTAAGGGGAGCTCAACCTAGTACAGCTGCACATCGGCGTGGGGAAGAGGAGATCGGGTGGTTCTGCGAGGTTCGTACAGAGATGACGTAGGTTGAAGATGACAGGTGGAGATGGGCTGGACCGAAAGCAGTTGGGCTGAGAGAAGAGTGGATGGCTGCCCTCCTCCTCTTTTTTTTCTATTTTTCTTCCTCCTCTTTTTTTTTTGCTGAAAAGTAAACGGAAGCATTTGATAGGTTTAACTTGGTGATAAATTTGGAAAAAGATTTGGGTAACCTCTTTAGGTCATTTGCAAACAGGTTTTAACTTTTATTTTCAAAAAAATTGAATTTTTGTTTGCTGTTTGAAATTGAAACAAATTTAGGTGATATTTTTAATATTAAAGATCATTAATAAAACCAACATTTAAATAGGGTAACCCCTATGGTAATTAGACAAATTGAGTTGATTTGTTTTATTAACAACATGATTTCAAAATGGTTCTGTTTTGGTGCTTTGATTTGAAATTTTAAATGTGTTTGTGGAATTAAATGATTGATTCAAAACCATCATTTTCACAAGTGATCACTAAGGCAAAACATGAAACAAATTGGTTGTTTTTAGTTGTGATTCTTATTCAAAAAGTTGTAACAGAACAAGTATGAAACCATTGTTTGAATAAAGTTTGAATTTGAGTTGTGAAAACAGTGGAAAACAAATGCACCAAATAAGAAACAAATGCAAACAACATGGAAACAATATGATGACATGATGCAATACTTAAATAAACATGCAACAAACATTCTAAGGGGATGGTTTTCATACTTGGGCTGTTACAAAATGCCCCCCTTGAAGGAATCGCGCCCCGAGATTCCTACGGAGAAAAGAAAAGGTCCGGAAACTTCTTGGGAAGATCTTCTTGAGTTGTGACACGTGAAACACATCGTGCACCTTGGATAGACGTCAGGGAATTTGGAAACCACCGGAACATTTCAAGTAAAGGGAGAGGTATAGGTTTTGTATGGTTGGTGTATAGCTGGATAGAATTTGATTCATTTGGAGAATAGACTATCTGTAATAAGGGTGGAACAGAGTTATTGACATCAATGCAACACCAAGAATGACATCAATGTCAGAATCAGCAACATGAGAGTAACGAGGAATATGTGGCCTCCCATTAGAATTGGATTGTTCTTACTTATGTTGGAAGTCAACAGTTGAGATTCCGGAGAGTGAACGGTGATTTGATTGCTTAGTGGAACCAGAATTTGGTAGTTTGTTGTGGCAAGGATTTTTGACACAAAGGAATGTGATGCTCCGGTATGAAATAACACTTTAGCTGGAATAGAGTTTACGAGGAAGTTTTGATTAGACGCCGGTAGAAGATTTGAAGTGGAAAAGAACAACAAGATTTCAACGGACGAAAGGTTCTTTAAAAGAACAGGATAACGAAGCAACACCGGGGAAAACGAGAACAAAACTCCAGAGGTACTATGGAAAACCCATCCGGGCTTCTAGAGGATCAATATCTACTGCTTAAGGAATAGAGGATCTGTTTCCGGGGCTTACACGCCTCCGTTCTCAATCATGAGTAGGCAACATGATAAATCACGTCACAACCACCTCCATTCCTATGGTCTAGTAGATATAACCATCCTAGAGAAACCAGAATTCGTGAAATCCTAAATTGAAAGTTTAGATGAGAAGGGAGAAATCAACGTTGCACTTCCTTACCAGAAAAGGGAGGGAGGGTGGGGAAAGAAGAAAAAGAACAGAATTCCTACTCTCACGTTTCATTTTTCCTATGTAGCTACAAAATAGTTTCTAGACTCAACTGCGACCAGTAAAAAGGGATCCTACAGGCAGACAGGCTCTGATACCATTTGTCGCACCCTGATTTCTAGGGGATACTCACCGTACGAACTGGATAGCAGATGCTTGGATTATGGGGTATAACTGCTCCCACGTCCCAGCTTCCTGGTAGGCCTGCGCTTATGCGCGACAACACAAGCCCTGCTATTCCATCGTCGATGTAAACTATCCACTAGAGATCAAAGGCACTTCCGTCGACGTACTTCAAACCATACACACATGGTACGTCAACGGCGTTGAACAACTGATATCACAACAGATCTCTACGACACAAAAGATTGAAATAAGGTGCAAATAGCTATCATTAGAGCAGAGATAGCAAATACAATCATTCAGAGGGCACATGCCCCAACAATACATCATTACAATACAGCGGAAGCATTCAACATGTCTGGGTACAGACAAGAACCAAATAGGCCTAAGAGGCCGGAAACAAACAGACGGAGCCCATCCACGAAGTCTCGGATCCTGCCCGGGTCCGCTATCTACTCGTCAGCAGTCTCGTCATACTCCACGTAGTAGCCACCATGTAGATCCTCGGAAACGTAGGTCTGCGGAAACCACAGCCCCAAAGGGGTCAGTACATAAACGTACTGGCAAGAAAGACTCACAGTTCACCAAAGTGTAACCCGTCAACACCAAGCACAGATGCCTTGGGTTCAACGGAAGAGAGGGGATATAAAAGATGCTGCAACTGGCTGCACTAACCAACTACAGAGATTCTACCACTTCCGGCTAACAGAGAGAAGATAAGATCGAGGATTGTAACCGACTGAAAGATAACCTCAAACAAACCCATCCCGGATCTCGCCCCTTATCCAAAGAAGCAATCCGAGGATAACTCACACAGTTGTATTAAAGGTGAATCAAGTTATTGTGTCATCAAACTATTACTAGTTAAGTTATTAATCATTGGGTGTAACATGTTGGATCATTATGTTTAAGTTGTCCTGAGTACTTGTTAGCCAGTACTTTCACCAAGTAATCCATAACCGCGGAAAACACGGCTTCTCGAGAAGATTATCCCTGCAGGGTTGCACCAATTTGGCTGTACAAGCAAGAATAACCCGCCAGATGGGAAGCTAACCCACCAAGCGGGGTACTCTACACAACCAACCATTCTTTGCATCAAGCCCAAAGCACCTTGGGCGCACGGCTAATCGAGCCCAGAAGAAAATGGACCCTCATAGCACTCTAAGAACGTGTCCCCCTATATGCTGACTACGAAAGTTCCACCCTGGCCTGGGCTCGCAAAAACATGCATGCAGCAAATGGAAAACACGAACTAAATGAGGCGATTTGGACGAGATGCGAATCAGGTCAAGTTGAGGGGGGCGCCCATACTCGCTTCCCACATGCGGTTAGTGACTTAGTGCGCTCATGATGGATCAGTAGACAAGACCCTTTTCCTATTAGGTTCGACACTAGCAGGCCTCAAAACCACACAGGGCCTCCTGCCGGTGCCTTATCATCAAATTATTATTAACAGTAATAACATTAGCATGAATGATTGATTGATTAAACATCGAGCCCCCAGAACATAATAAAATATAGTAACTGAAAGTAACGGGAACAGACTCGAGCAAAACAACCTAAGCATGCTAGTAAGACACGGGCTCAAACAAAAGGTTGTAGGTATGGAGGTGAGGCAATATCAGGGTAAAGGATACATGCGATAGGTTCGTAACAGAAACAACTACTACTAAGGCAAGCAGAAAAGAACAACGGAAAGTATCGGTAACCAATGTTGAAAGGAACACAGTGGTTCATGTGAGTGATAACTTGCCTGCAAAACCCAGTAGCCTGGTACTGAGCTAACTCCTTAGAAGGGGTGTCGTAAGTATCGTCGGTCTCAACGTCGTCGTATATCCGGGAAGAAGCAAACAAACAAGGCAGAAAGGTAAACAATCACTATCATGGCATAGGTGCACAAACATGGGATGATGCATGTCATGTTAATAGATGCATCAGAATAAACTACTTGACAAGATAACACAATTTAATTGGACCCATATGCAATTGGATTGCATATGGAAAAGATCCATTGAAATAAGTGGGACCAAATGATTTACAATTAATTATTATGTGAGAGTTGTTAGCATGATGCATGCATGATGATAACAACAAAATAACAACAAATAACAATGATAGATGCAAGTGGAAAAGGATTGGAACAAGTTTTGGAAATCATTGGTTAAGTTGGGAAAATGTGGTTACTTAAACTTGCCACACAAGCAACTGTTGTTTTCATCAAGTTAAAGTGTGCAAAACCATTAACAAAATTTATATTTGAAAAGAACATCAAATTTTTGTTGGATTACATGTTTCACATTTTGAAATTGGACTTAGGATTAATTAGTTATGAAGTAAACAATATTAAACAATTTTTAATTGCATTAAACAAGACTTAAATGGTTTAGGCAATTTTAATTATTCAAAACAGAAAACAAAAATTATATTTGAATAGGTTATTTAAAATGGTATGGAAAACATATTTTATTTGCATTTATTGGATTAATAAATGATTAGTTATGGAATTTACAAATTAACATTTGAATTATTTAAATTTGAATGTTTAAATGCATTTGAAGTTTCCAAAACAGTATAAAAATTGGATATTTGGAAAGTTTAGAAAATTTGGATCAGAATTCATATAAAGTTTGTATTTATTGGAATTATAAAACAAAAGATATTGAATTTTAAAGTTTTGTTTTAATTCTGCTAATTAAAAAGAAATTTGGAATTTTAGAAATTTGCACTGAAACATTTGCTACCGAGCAGCTCTCTACCCACTGCCCCTGCCGCGTGGGCCAGAGGGGCCAGCGTGGCGCGCGCGTGGCAACCACCGCGGCTGACGGGTGGGCCACTGGTGCAGGGGAAGAAAACCCAAAGGAAAAAGGGGGGCGTAGCGGGGGCTCGAACCCGCAACCTGGCCTCGCGCGCGGGCAGATGCTACCACTGCGCTGTGGAAGAGATTGTTGACAGAAGGGAACAGGCTAATGTTTTAAGGGATAGCTGCGGTGTAACTGAACCAAAGTTCAGTTGGCCTGAACTTCGTCAGGCAATCGACTGTCGACTGAAACAGATGGGTTCAGAGACCGTACAACGGCGGTACGACTCGCCGGCGGACGGCCACCGTGCGCGTGCTGCGCTGCCACAACCGTGGTGGTGCGCTTGTGGGCTCGCGTGCAGCTGTGAGGAGGACGGAAAGAAGGAGGACGGTGAGCGGAGGGCACAATTCACCTCCGATGCAGAGCTCGTTGGAGACAGTCGACGGCGGCGGGAAACACGGTCGGCGGCGGCGCTAGCAGCCCCCTCGAGCTCGACGGTGATGTTGGGGATGGCCAGGACGCGACGGCGGATCCATTTCCTCTGCTCCACGGAGGGAAGCATGGTCCTCCCGGCGGCGACCCCCGCCGGTTCAGAGAGGTGCAGAGTAGGCGAGTTGCAGAGAGGTGAGGGAGGCAGTAGCGGGAGAGAATGGCGGCGCTAGGGTTGGGCTAGGCTAGCAGCAGAGGTTAGGGTGGGGTTTTAAGGGGAGCTCAACCTAGTACGGCTGCACATCGGCGTGGGGAAGAGGAGATCGGGTGGTTCTGCGAGGTTCGTACAGAGATGACGTAGGTTGAAGATGACAGGTGGAGATGGGCTGGACCGAAAGCAGTTGGGCTGAGAGAAGAGTGGATGGCTGCCCTCCTCCTCTTTTTTTCTATTTTTCTTCCTCCTCTTTTTTTTTTGCTGAAAAGTAAACGGAAGCATTTGATAGGTTTAACTTGGTGATAAATTTGGAAAAAGATTTGGGTAACCTCTTTAGGTCATTTGCAAACAGGTTTTAACTTTTATTTTCAAAAAAATTGAATTTTTGTTTGTTGTTTGAAATTGAAACAAATTTAGGTGATATTTTTAATATTAAAGATCATTAATAAAACCAACATTTAAATAGGGTAACCCCTATGGTAATTAGACAAATTGAGTTGATTTGTTTTGTTAACAACATGATTTCAAAATGATTCTGTTTTGGTGCTTTGATTTGAAATTTTAAATGTGTTTGTGGAATTAAATGATTGATTCAAAACCATCATTTTCACAAGTGATCACTAAGGCAAAACATGAAACAAATTGGTTGTTTTTAGTTGTGATTCTTATTCAAAAAGTTGTAACAGAACAAGTATGAAACCATTGTTTGAATAAAGTTTGAATTTGAGTTGTGAAAACAGTGGAAAACAAATGCACCAAATAAGAAACAAATGCAAACAACATGGAAACAATATGATGACATGATGCAATACTTAAATAAACATGCAACAAACATTCTAAGGGGATGGTTTTCATACTTGGGCTGTTACATTAAGGGTGAGGGGTGGCATCAAAGAATTCTTGCGGCGCTGGATGGAAGCCCCGCCGCAAGCAAGAAGCGCCCCGTCACCGCTCTCGCGGCACGGTTTGCACTGAAAAAGCTCAATGAAAAGAGCTAGACTTGGCGAAGTGCACAAGTATGATTCGGAAAGGACGATGAAGTGGGAGATGTTTAATACAGAATTAGGCCCGATGTCAAAAACGCGAAGGCCGTAATGGCTTAGAACATCACGGAAAAAAGGGTGACCCGGTGGGCGGAAGCCCCGGGTCACATGTTCCACGAA
This sequence comes from Alopecurus myosuroides, assembly GCA_028641055.1. Taxonomy (NCBI): domain Eukaryota; kingdom Viridiplantae; phylum Streptophyta; class Magnoliopsida; order Poales; family Poaceae; genus Alopecurus; species Alopecurus myosuroides. The sequence goes on from CM054058.1 coordinate 172,104,128, forward strand.
ACAAATTACCTCGCCTTTTGTCGGGGTGGGCCGGGTCTCCTTGCCCGGCACCCTCCACTGGATATCCTCTTGAGGAGGAAGAACTCCCAGCTCCACCAGCTCCTCCAACTTGGCCTTGGTGACCGTAGACCGCGCCCAGTTGGCGGATATGGAGTTGGTGGCTTTAGCTTTGGTTGGGGTTTTCCCCTGCTTTTTGGGAGCCATATGGTTGACCTGCAAAGTACAAGGTAAAAGGATAAGAGGACTAAGACACGGAAGCTGTGAGCCGGCCGAGTATCGGCAGGGTAATATTGAGACACGAAAATTGCGTGTAATCCGGGTGTTAGCTCGCAGAGTAAAGTTCGAATTATCCGGGTGTCAAGTGTTATGGCGAAAATTATGGGGGTCTAAGCGTTGAAGGAGCTTTTGAGGACGATGGATGGCTGCATAGGCACTTAGCGCGAATAAAAGGAACTGGAAAGGGGAGGTCCAGCCGGGTGATTGAGGCAAAGGCGGAAACTTCGAGTAGTTCGAGCCCAGATTGGAAATTCCATCTTCAGGTTTGTGGCGAAAATAATAATTGCGGGTAGTAGGAGAGTGGATTGGAGTATACATCTTATCTATTGGGCGAGCTAGAAAGACTATTAGTAGCCTAATTCGGCATGGCCGAGAAATCCTTGGCGGGCTGATTTGGATCTAATTTGAGGTAAAATCAAAAATTGCAAAGGCAAATTAATGGGCGCAAGAGGCTTACCGGAGGAGATCTAAGTGAAGCCTTGCGGAGGCAGATGGCGCAAGCCTGGTGTCCCTTCGCGGTTCCTGACGGGCCGGATGGAGATTTGCCGGTGGATCTTGGCGGCGGCGCGGGGCGAGCTGTGGCGGAGCGCAGCCTCCGGCCGATGGACTCCGGTGATGCGCGCGGGATTTCCGTGGTGGCGCTCAGTGAGGATGAGCTCGGAGGGAGGAAGGAAGCAGAGTAGGGGGAAATGAGCCGTTAGGGTTCGGGTTACCCCCAAGGAGCCTATTTATAGCGCGAGTGGATAAGCCCGGTTCAGCGAGCGGGAGGCGGGAGTTGCGGAAGTAAACGGCTATTTATTTGAGTTTTGGCGAGATGCGCTTTAAAGTGCTGAGCAGGGGATCTGAACGAAAAGGAGAAAGAGATCCATCCCGTGATATCAGGTCAATTATCAAGTATAAACTCTTGACATCTTGGGGTTTTACCTGGGAAAGTAAATTAGGTAATTGGGAAAGAGCCGGGTTACTATATGGCCACCATGGAGTAAGGCCTAGCTATCTATTGAGGCACCTTAACCCGCCCTCCACATACTCGTGTGTTTGATATCTTTGCAGGGAATAGCGAGCGCTTCAAAGGAGTATCCATGAAGCCCAGGCTATTCTGGGGACTACTGATGGGGGGATGATAACCCGGTAGGCCAAACTCCAAGGAGCAACCCGGCGCAAAGGACGCTGTGCAGGATCCGGCTAAGGATAAGGAAACCCGTGAAGGCCCAAGCTTGTAGGCCCAGTAACCCGGATTGTGGGTTATGGTAGAAGAAAGTTAGGGTTTGTGCGCCGTGTCCGGGTAGGATCCAGGATGCGCCTTGGAGAATAAGCCAGGGGGTACGGGTGCTTTATAAACCGACCCCCAGGTCTAGTTTAGGCAGAGATCTAAGAACCCTAGCAATATCGCTTGATATCGAGCATCTAGTGTAATCCCAGAGTTGAGTTGTTATATCAAGATCGGAGACTCGGCGACTTTGATTGCCGGCTACCAGATCGAATTGCACCATGTTTTCCTCTGAGCTAAACCCTCTCCCAAACGCATGTGTCGTCTTGCCCCAAGATCAGTTACCCCCGGTAACGTCTGCCGTGATTATCCCACGACAATTGTCCTTGGGCTTCCTCATGAGAATCTCCTTGTAGATCTATGCTTGGAACACGGTATGAAATCTAGTGTCTCGTCCCCGAAACTGTGGCATCAAGCGGTCTCGATCAATGATGTACGGGTTCTCACGGCGAGTTTCCAAAAAGACACTCTCGCACACTTGAGAGGCAGATTTCTCCTTCCGGGGCAATGTCTTCTCTGGACCCGGGAACCTTGGTTTGCGCTTGGGTTGAGAGGGATCCAATGTTTCTTCGATCTCATCCACTCGTGGTGCCTTGCGACTACCCATCTTCTTGGTACGAACTCCCCTTGAACCGGATGCATCTATGAAATAGATATAGAAATAAAAGCACAGTGAAGAGAGAATGCTCAAGTTTAATCAACACACAAATCAAAGAATTCAAGATTGGTGAACATTAGAGAGGAATAACAACGAGATAGGGGCGTAGGAACAACAATCCACCCTAGTAATCGAAGCAATTCATGCCTAGTGGTCACAACCTAAATTTCTAGGGTTTGTACTCGCGAATCCCTACTCCATACACCTAAATGCGAAGAACAAGGTGCTCCTAGCGCTTCTCCATCCGTCAACGAGATGGGAGAGAGGGAGCAACATACCCGCATCCATGGTGAAGATTGGAGGAGGAGGAAGATCCACGGAGCAGTCCAAGGCTAGGAGGAGGCCTCCCTGCGGTGGAGGAGCTCGTCCCAGCGGCGGAGAGAATGGGGGCGGTGGCGTTTGTGAGGAGGATGAGGTGGGGCGAGTGGGAAAAAAATGAGATCTAAAGATCTCTTCCCTCGCTCGTCCTAGGGTTATACCCGCAGAACCGCAACGAGCGGAGGCTCCGGTGGTTTCACCGGAGGTTCCGCTCCCTGTCCACTCGATGCGGCAAAACAGAACCGCTGGGTAAAAATTTCGCACCAGCGGTAGTACCGGTGGGAAAGTCGCAGCAGAGCTACCGGTGGTTTCACCGTAGGTTCCGCTCGACCCTGTTTCAGCACGCCAAGATCAGAAAAACAAGAGCATTGAGATGTAAATGAGCTTTTGGGGAAAGGGGGCTTGGGTTGGATAGTTGTAATTGTCATACAAGATGCACTACTTGACGCGAGTTCGCAAGATAAAGAGGAAAAAGACGAATTCGCACAAGTTGCCAAGGGGGAAAATAGTATGCGCGTGAAAAATAGTTGCAAATAAAATCAACTCCTTGAGTAGGAGGTTGGTGGGCGTGGCCACCATGTTTGAGTGTGTACTTTGGCACCGCGAAGATGTATCTTGGGTCCAAGAGTACTACTCACAATTAAGCACAATAAGTCACAAAATGACTAGATATGCAATGAAGAATTGATTTCCGCATAATAAGAGGAGGATACACTCATGAGTTGAGTGACGCTCCCCCTATGTCCATGCCTACATCTAAACCCAATGACATGCATAGTGAAGGTACTTATGCAAGGTCTCAAGTGAAGTTGGATGAATCTATGACATTTAGTTCATTCCGCAAAGCTTGAAATCGTGGTTCATCAAGGGCCGTCGTGAAGATATCCGCAAGTTTATCCTTGATTGATACATATGAGGGATCAATATCACCCTTCTCATCATGATCCCGAATAAAATGATGACGGATCTCGATGTGTTTCGTCTTGGAGTGAAAAACGGGGTTGTAGGCGATCTTCATTTCACTCTCATTGTCACAAAGAAGAGGCACCTTGTTAAAATAAATACCATAATGCTTCAAGGTTTTCCTCATCCAAAGCAATTGGGCACAACAACTTTCCGTGGAGATGTACTCGGCCTCGGTGGTGGAGAGAGCAATGCAGTTTTGCTTCTTCGAAGATCAACACACCAAGGAGCGACCAAGGAATTGGCAACCCCCAGATGTAGACTTCCTATCCGTCTTCTCTCCCGCATAATCCACATCCGAATACCCAATGAGTTGAAAGCTTGAACCCTTGGGATATCAAAGACCAAAATTTGGGGTATGAACTCAATATCGAAAGGTTTGTTTAACCACTTCAAAATGACTTTGCCTCGGAGAGGCTTGAAACCTTGCACATTTACCTATGCTATACATGATATCCGGTCTAGATGCACAAAGGTAAAGCAAAGAGCCAATCCTGGAGCGGTATACCTTTTGATCTCCCTCTTTACCATTCGGATCGGGTTTCAAGTCAAGGGTTGTGGACATGGAGGTCTTCATAGACTTGGCATCATGCATATTGAACCTCTTGAGCATGTCTTGAGTGTACTTGGCTTGTTTGATGAAGGTTCCTTCATGATATTGATTCACTTCAAAGCCAAGAGAGTACTCCAATTCTCCCATCATAGACATATCAAACCTATTGGTCATAAGCTTGCAAAACTCTTCATTGAAGAAAGTGTTAGTAGACCCAAAAATGATGTCATCCACATAAAGTTGGCATATGAACAAGTCACCTCCAACCGTCTTGGTAAAGAGGGTGGGATCGATTAAACTAACATTAAACCCACGATCCACTAGAAACTCTTTAAGGTGCTCGTACCACGCACGTGGAGCTTGTTTAAGTCCATAGAGCACTGCTACGCCTTGATGGTGCCTTGACGGGGAGACTTCTTGATGATGATGAATTTTAAGTCACCGGCAACGGCGCCAGAAATGTTTGTGATGGCATGTTGGGAACCCCAACAGGAGGGTGTGATGAGTACAGCGGTAAGAATTTCCCTTAGTTAAGAACCAAGGTTATCAATCCAGTAGGATAAAGAGGATCTTCGGAAGGTTGATGCCACTGACGATGGTGATGGCGCCTCACCGGTGTCAGCAACAACGCGGAACCTGCACACAACACAACCAAAATACTTTGTCCCAACGGTACAGTGAGGTTGTCAATCTCACCGATCCTGCTCAAAACAAAGATTAGACGTATAGTATGGAAAATGGTGTATGCTTGCAGTAAGTAAAGAAAGCAGGGAATTGTAGTAGTTTGTTTAACAGTGTAGGAAAATGGACCGGGGTCCATAGGTTCACTAGCGGCGTCTCTCCATAAAAGATAGCATATTGGGCGAACAAATTACAGCTGGGCAATTGACAAATAGAGGTTGCACCGCAGTGCACATTCATGACATGATGACTACTATGATATTTAGTGCGGGCATTACAACAATATACATAGACCGTAATCCAACTGCATCTATGACTAATAATCCACCCTCAGGTTATCATCTGAACCCCCTTAGGTATTAAGTTGCAAGAAATAGATAATCGCATTAAGCAATGATTGTGCACGCAGGAACTCACACCGCGGTTTTCTCCCTAGTGGCAACATCACATCCTCCCCCGTCACGTTTCTGTCACTCGAGCATAGGCGAAAAGGAGGCATGAACCCAACTATCGAGCATAAATACTCCCTCTTGGAGTCACTAGCAACTACTTGGACAGAGCAACCACTAGCAATGGAAAGCATGCAAGATCACAAATAACATATGCAATAAAGACTATAATCAACTTGGCATAAGTTCAATATTCATCGGATCCCAGCAAACACAGCACATAGAATTACATAAGAACAATCTCGATCATGTTAGGAAGCTCACGAGATCTAAACATTGAGGCATAGGAGGAGAAGACAACCATCTAGCTACTGCTATGGACCCGTAGTCCAAGGATGAACTACTCACGCATCACTCCGGAGGCAGGCATGGTGATGAAGAGGCCTCCGGTGATGATCTCCTCTCCGGCAGGGTGCCGGGAGACAGCTTCAGAACCCCCAGATCTAGGGTTGACGACCACGGCGGCTGCGGAACTTTTCGGGGATTTTTGATCAGGTACCTAGGGTTTTCCTTCGGAGGGGAATAAATAGGCGAAAGGGCGACGTCGGTGGGCCACCAGGGTGGCCTCACCACCCCTAGGCGCGTCCAAGGGGGTCGCGCCTGGCTATGGTGAGGGTCCCCTGGTGCCCGTCTTCGACTCCTCTTCGGACTTCTGGATGCTTCCGGGGAAAATAGGAACTTCGGGATTCGTGGGCTCCAATTTTGAGAATATTTCCAGAACAACTTTTCTGAAATAAAAAACAACAGAAAACAGGGAACTGGCTCTTGGCATCTTGTTAATAGGTTAGTCCCGGAAAACGTGTAAAAATGCTATAAAGAACTGAGAAAACATGTAGCAATTGGCATAATATCAACATGGAACATCAGCAATTATAGATACGTGGGAGACGTATCAAGCATCCCCAATCTTAGTTCCTACTCGTCCTCGAGTAGGTAAACGATAAAACAAAATAATTTCTGAGGTGACATGCTACCACACAATCTTGATCATAATATGTAAAGCAGAGCATGTAAACTAGGATACAATGAACTAAAACTATGATCTATATTTGATATCAACAAGTAATGCATAAACAAATAAGAAGAAAGAAGCAAAACTTTTAATGAATCAATACTAAAAGACTATCAACCGTGCAAAGTTTATTAGAGATCATTTAAGCTTTCAAGAACAACAATATCATGCACGTCAAACGATCTTCACAACCCCTGTTAGGATCAAGTCAAGTTTTCCACACGATGCAATGCTTGAATCTTAAACTATTTGCGCACTAAAAACAAGCAAGTGTTCTGCGTTGGTCCCTGGAACCGGGATGTTATGGCAAATAGAACATTATGGGGGGTTTGGAATGTCAATGGAAGAAAGGCTCACAAAGCTAAAAGTGGTCATTAGACAAGAGAAAGTCTTACAACCGAAGCTATGCAAGGAGTAGGGATTGCCACACAACTAATGCACATAGAGCTATAATTGTATGAAAGCTCTCCAATGGAACTAGTCGGGGTGCATCCAACTTGCTTGCTCATGAAGACCTAGAGCTCATTTGAGGAGGCTCATCATTGGAATATACAAGCCAAATTCTATAATGTAAAATTCCCCACATAGTTATGAATGAATGATTGATGACTCCCAAGTGCAGGAGATCAAGTGTAGTACCTTTCGATAAGTATTTGAGTGTCGAACCCATGAGGAGCTGAAGGTAAGCTATCTATTCTCTAAAGCCCTATAACCCTCTTATATGGCTGTTTATGCAAAGCAATAAGTTTGACTAAAAGGAACTAACTAATTAAAAGCAAGTGACGTGGAGTGTGGTTTGTCTAGTAACTAGTGAAGCAAGTTTAAAATGCAAGTTTCTAAGCAAGTTTCACAAGTAGCAAGCAGCAAATATCTCAAGTATCTCAAGGGAGCAAGTGTTCTAGCAATAGGTGTTTCGTTCGTGTGGTTGTCACAATTAGTGAAGCACATGTTTTAGTCTTAGTTGTTTCTTCTAGGAAGGAGCCATGAATAGGTATAGTCAAGTAAATGATCTACAACCCCTTATGATGGATCATGTGGCCAAGTAAATCACTGCACAAGATTGATTAAGACATAAAGTCCCACCATAGCCTTACGTTCTAAGGTCCCCTATATATATCCCCCAATAACTTAACTTTGTGGCTCGGTCTCAGGTTACTGTCACTCCCAAGTCACCACCACTCCATTATGCTACCGGTGATCACCTTACATGCATTCCCCAACATATGCGTGCACTCATATATTGTACATAAAGACAATCATAGAAGATAACAAACTTGTATGAAACCAATCAACGAACTATTTCACCATTGCAAGAACAATTCACTACTCAAACATAGACGGGGAGACACAATACATCAAGGGAATATAGTATTGCATCATACATCGTGTTTTCCAAGAGATTACAGTGGAGAGATGGAGCTGATATTGCTGTAGATGTTGATGATGAACACGCCGGAGGGGGTGGAGCGCTCCGGGGGTGATCCCGGCGGTGTTTCCCCCCTCCGATCTTCTCCGGTGGCAGCCTTCTGTCTCTCTGTTTCGTGGTTTTGTCTCTTGGCGCCGCCTCCTTATCAAAAAGGCCAGGGGACCCTTTATATAGTCGTTTTTAGGCCACGAGACACTCGGGAGAAGAAAGATCGACGGCATCGGAGCCACGGAGGCAAAAAAGGGGGCCCCACCCGCGGCCAAGGAATCTGGCCGCGTGGAGGGTCCTCTTTTCCACATGGTTGGCCTTTTGGCCCTCTACTTTGGCCCATGGTCTTCATCTCGAAAATTCTGAACCGTGCTCTTTGTCCTTGCCCTTTTTGGAGTCCCGAAGCTTCCGGAAAGTCTGAAACACTAAAAAGTAAGTTTTCTGGAAAAACAGTGTTAGAACCAAAAGAAGGGGGATTGTTCAGAAAATCCCCCAAATCATTATAAAACATGAATATAAGTTGCTAATATGTAGGAAAAACAAGTAATAACATGCAAAGTTCATGTATGCATTTTACATGCATCAACATCCCCAAGCTTAACCCATGCTCGTCCTCGAGTATGAAGGTGATAAAACTAACATGGACTTTGCATATTGAAACAATCATGGGATATCAAGGAGGATTATTCATGCTACATATAATCAAATGATTAATACTAGAAATGAGTAGCAATATACAATTCATGTTGTAAGAAATATCAAATATGCAAGCAAAGATGCTTCATGAAAGTTCACAAAGTGTATAATGAAATAAAAGCACTATGGACCAAATGCATACACAAAATGAAAAATAAAATCCTATATTGGTCAAAGAATAGCATAATGGAAAATAGAAAATATGGTGGACACTTTGGAGAAAATTGAGTAGAGGTAAAACATGATCAAGTCTTATTTAGCCTCTAAATTATTCAACTAAAATTACTAATTGAAATGTGGTATCCATTGATCTAGGACTCTCATTGCCCCTTTATCACTAGCATCTTAAATGGTGAATGTTGAAGTAATGTGAATGACAAGGTGGTTGAAAGCCTCATGTCCCGTGAGTGTGAAAACCTACTCCATGATTACTCAACTTAAGATTCCTAATAAGCTTTGTACAATCATAATAAGTATTAATGACATCATAGAGAACCGCAAAGAGGTACCTCTTGCCCCATGACATGGAAACAAGCCCATGTTACAATGACAAGATGAACAAACGGAGTAGACTCATCATCCTTTTTATTTTCATTCACTATTATGCATAGCTTCTTATTTTATTATAGGATGTGTTGTAGAGTCACTCAAGCTGTAAGTAAATTTCCACCATGATAAAGCATGGCTTGGGTTAGCGGCCCAATGCGTTTCTCTAGTCATATAGATACTTACTCATCAAAACTTACTATTCCTCTATTTCATTTCGGCATGGCAGGAGTCCAAAAACAAAAGTACATGATATCAACCAAATGTAAATTTTTTGTGCAATGTTGAAAGCTTTCCGGTGATACACGTTTATAGCTAGCTCCCAACCACACACTTGTCAAACACAAAACTTGTGGCTCCCATTATTGGGTCATGTTTATTAGATGCATAAAAAGTAAAGTGTGCCTTCAAAACTTCGTGAGAGTCCTATGCCAAGTTCAACCCATGACAATTAATAAAGTGAATATCTTAATTTAGAACATAAATAACACAATAACATGGTGAACATACTCGGAATAGCAATGAAGCTAATGGGAAGATATGGTGGACTCACTGAAAATACTTGGCTAAGGAGTGTTGGAAACAAGTTTTTACTTGTTGGAATTTTTAAATTTTTGGCTAGCAAGAGGGAGATAGTTGACCAGCTACTATGCATGCATATGTCCATAGAACTACTCATTTAATGACAAACTAAATAAACCAGAAATTAACATCAAGGACATGAATAAGAGATAGCTCAAGACAACATTGTTGCAAATTTCTACACAGAAAAAGCCTACAAATCATGCAAACATATGTAGCTCTTCAAATCAACCATGGCATCCCTATTCCAAGTCATAATACTAGAATCCAATAAATTCTAACCCCAAACTCCAGTAGCTCAATCTCATATAAAATGATGGGTGTGGTCTTATCAAAACAAAAATAAAAACAAAAACTAGACGCTTCAAGTCTCTACGATAAATGCTTTGCTTAGAAAAACAGAAAGTAGACGTGTGCTAACCAAAATAGTGTAGCTCCCGTGGGGTGTTCATCGCATCCCCAAGCTTATGGCGTTCACCATTCTTGTATGTCTTGAGGCGCAACTCCTCTATTCCCTGTGAAAAAACTTCACAAAACATGTTTCTCACATTCTTTTTCTGTGGGGTGAGATTAGCAAGGACAAACAAATCACATGCTTGCTGTGCAAAATTCCAAATCAAAAGCTCCACTAGATAGAAAATACGGTTCATTATGTTGTATGTTCACTCTCTTGCTTGAAAGAATCATGGAAATTCGATTCCCATGCCCAAAGAGTGCATAAAACAAAAGAAGGCAGAATCTATCCAGAAAAGGAACAGCAGCAAAACGAACGTTTTCCCGTAAGCTAGACTCGTCAAAAAATTAAGCCAGTTTTTTTGCTTACAGAGGACGAAAAGTTGCAGAACATACTAAAAAATTAGCTCAATCCGACATACCAATAAAAAACGTAAAATCATGCGGTGAGAAGACTCGTGCTGAAACAGAAATTTCATGGACTAGGATAGCAACTTATAAGTCCAAATGGGTTTGACTTGACTATTTATTGAAAAATCCAGAATTAAAACAACAAAAACTAATCTCTTGAGACAGCAAGAGGACACTAGGAAAAACCAAAAAAAAACAACCGGGTTGCCTCCCGTAAAGCGATTTCTTTATAGCCATATAGCTAGGCTTTACTTACTTAACATCATGATGGTTGGAGTGAGGTGGCTCGGCATCCCCAAGCTTGGATTCTTGTACTTATTTGATACATGTAGGTTGAGCCCAGGGGTACATCCCCAAGATTGATTGGTTGTCCCTCTTGATCTTTGTTCATCTCACTCAACTCTTCCTCCTGAAAAATTCTTCTTACACAAATCTCAACATAAAACTTGATTAGAGGGGTTAGTGCCTCCATAAATAAAATCCACATAGGTACAGCAAAGACACATCATGAGTTGATTCTAAATATTAACTACTGTTATTACAGTTGTGCATTGCTACTTGATCAAAAGAACCACACAAAACACAAGTAATGAGAGCAATGCAAAATAAAGACATAATCTGCCAAAAACTGAACAGCCCGTAAAGAGTGAATTTTTAGAGGCACTTAAGTTGCTCAAATCAGAAAATTTAAAACTAATGAAATATGTAGTGATAATTAAATATTGCTGTCGTAAATTACCAGGTCAAAATTCCACTTCTGTGATTCTAAACATTTTTCGCAGTGAAGTCCAGGAATCTGTTTTCTTGACAGCTAATTACTATTGTTTAATCCTATCTCTCATATAAGATTATTCTTGCCATCTAAGATGAGAAATAAGACAGAAATGTGATGTTACAGTAGTGAACTAATATTTTTATTGTTTTTAGCTTTGGAAAAAAGTTTTAATGATAGAGACTTTGCAATGGTTTCATTGGCATGAACAACACATGTTCAAGGTCGACCCCAACTTCTCCATTACTCATCCTTCTCATTTACTTTCCCAAAATTTTTATAAAACGAAAATCTTAAACTAAATGATACATAACAGTAGGTAAAGGCATTTTACATGTTGTAAAGACATAAATGTGTGCTCAAACCGAATAGGAAATTAAAGCATAAGGAACACACCAAAAAATATTAAACAATTTATTTTTAAGTCTAACGCATTTCCTATGCATTGGCATTTTGTAATGAAACAAATAAAAGAAGCACATAATAGCAAGCATAGAAAGGTAGATCAAGTGCAACTTCAATACATTCAGCATAAAGAGGGGAAACTTAATATTGTTGAAATATGTGTAACCATGTTTCCCTCTCTCATAATAATTTTCAGTACCATCATGAATAGATTCAACAATATGAATATCACATAAAAAATTATTATCATGAGCCACATGCATAAAAGAATCACTACTTTCCACATAAGTAAAATCCTCATTAGTGATAGTGGGAGTTAAACATTCATAATTTTCATTGCAATCATCATATATAGGAGGCATAGTATCATCAAAGTGAATTTTCTCCTCCAAGAATGGGGAACTAGAAATATCATGCTCATCAAAACCAACTTCCCCAAGCTTAAAACTTTCCATAGAATCAGCAAGTATATCATTTTTATCCTCAATAGTAGGGGGACTAAAAATATCATATTCATCAAGACAAAAAAAGGTGTTCAAAGAATTAGTACTACCACAAATATGATTGTTGTGCAAATAATTTTTCAATTTCTCCTCAAACACTTCATGTCCTAATTCAAGGTAGATATTATACAGTTCTAAAATTGTTTGGTTGTTTTCCATTTTATAATTTTTTTTGTGTTTTAGGTTTATATGTTAGTATGCAATGCAAACAAGAATAAAAGCTTAGCACAACGCTCCCCGGCAACGGCGCCAGAAAAGTGCTTGATGACTCCCAAGTGCAGGAGATCAATTGTAGTACCTTTCGATAAGTATTTGAGTGTCGAATCCACGAGGAGCTGAAGGTAAGCTATCTATTCTCTAAAGCCCTATAACCCTCTTATATGGCTATTTATGCAAAGCAATAAGTTTGACTAAAAGGAACTAACTAATTAAAAGCAAGTGACGTGGAGTGTGGTTTGTCTAGTAACTAGTGAAGCAAGTTTAAAATGCAAGTTTCTAAGCAAGTTTCACAAGTAGCAAGCAGCAAATATCTCAAGTATCTCAAGGGAGCAAGTGTTCTAGCAATAGGTGTTTCGTTCGTGTGGTTGTCACAATTAGTGAAGCACATGTTTTAGTCTTAGTTGTTTCTTCTAGGAAGGAGCCATGAATAGGTATAGTCAAGTAAATGATCTACAACCCCTTATGATGGATCATGTGGCCAAGTAAATGACTGCACAAGATTGATTAAGACATAAAGTCCCACCATAGCCTTACGTTCTAAGGTCCCCTATATATATCCCCAATAACTTAACTTTGTGGCTCGGTCTCAGGTTACTGTCACTCCCAAGTCACCACCACTCCATTATGCTACCGGTGATCACCTTACATGCATTCCCCAACATTTGCGTGCACTCATATATTGTACATAAAGACAATCATAGAAGATAACAAACTTGTATGCAACCAATCAACGAACTATTTCACCATTGCCAAGAACAATTCACTACTCAAATATAGACGGGGAGACACAATACATCAAGGGAATATAGTATTGCATCATACATCGTGTTTGCCAAGAGATTACAGTGGAGAGATGGAGCTGATCTTGCTGTATATGTTGATGATGAACACGCCGGAGGAGGTGGAGCCCTCCGGGGGTGATCCCGGCGGTGTTTCCCCCCTCCGATCTTCTCCGGCGGCAGCCTTCTGTCTCTCTGTTTCATGCTTTCGTCTCTCGGCGCCGCCTCCTTCTCGAAAAGGCCAGGGGACCCTTTATATAGTCGTATTTAGGTCACGAGACACTCGGGAGAAGAAAGATCGACGGCATCGGAGCCACGAGGGCAAAAAAAGAGGGCCCCACACGCGGCCAAGGAATCTGGCCGCGTGGAGGGTCCTATTTTCCACCTGGTTGGCCTTTTGGCCCTCTACTTTGGCCCATGGTCTTCGTCTCAAAAATTCTGAACCGTGCTCTTTGGCCTTGCCCTTTTTGGAGTCCCGAAGCTTCCGGAAAGTCTGAAACACTAAAAAGTATGTTTTCTGGAAAAACAGTGTTAGAACCAAAAGGAGGGGGATTGTTCAGAAAATCCCCCAAATCATTATAAAACATGAATATAAGTTGCTAATATGTAGGAAAAACAAGTAATAACATGCAAAGTGAATGTATGCATTTTACATTCATCAATGATAATATGAAAACTTTCTCCAAACTGAATTATTGGTGCTAAACATGAAGCACAAGTGTGGTATAAAGGATAGTGATGCGCCCCTCTCTCTTTGGCCCTTTCTTATTTTTTATTTTTGGGCTTTTTTTTTTTTATATATATCGTCACCGGTAGGGGCAACATCCTATATTACAATGAATCATCATACTTTTAGTACTCATAACTCATAATGGAATATCTTTGATGTATCCAACTGCATGCTCCTGCCAGTGTAGCAGTATGCATAAATAACCATGAAGCTCATCATCAAGTAATATAATGGAGGTGGATCTTGTGCAACAATATATCTCGGAATGGCTATGGAAATGCCATGATAGGTATGTATGGTGGTTATTTTGAGGAAGAATATATGGGCTTTTTTGTAGGAGAACAAAGTCCTCCCACGGGATTTGGATGCACTGGCGAAGTTTGCACCAACTCTCAATGTGAGAAAGGGCAATGCACAGTACCGAAGAGGCTAGGAAATATGGATGGTGGAAGTGCCAGGAACCACAACATAGACTCACGAGTTAAAAGGTTGCAGCAAGCAAATCATCTTTACAAGGCACAATGCAAATCACTCCAAGAGGGTCTGTGGCAGTGACAAGTCACTGTTAGCTACCACGACCGTAGCGCGTAACAAAAGGCCGATCAGAATATATCACTCGTAGCAATCATATACCATTGTTTCTAGAAGCTGGTAATTTAAGCGTGGCATGGTTTCAAGTTTCTTAGACCAACCATTAAAAGTTTATACTTACTAGTCCTTCCCGTTTATCCATTAAGCAAATTAATATCTCAAAACAACAGCTGTGATTTAAGTGAAGCAGTTTAGTGATATACAAGACCATGCGAATTTTTCCACTATACCAACTATCACATAAGCATTTCTATTCCCAACCAAGCAGATATATGAGACAAAAAAAACTCTCTGTAAGCATATAGCAATGAAAACTAGAGAGTACTAGCGGCTCTAAATAAGAGATGAATGCAAATCAGGAGCTAAATAAATGCAGCAGCCAGACAAAGATTAAGAATACAAAGTATTCCCATGAAAAAAGCGGAGCGTGTCACTCTCCAATAAAAGAATGCTGGGGTCCAACCAATCTTATTGCAAAAATAAAAACAAACTAAAAGAAAAAATAAAAGACGCTCCAAGTAAAACACATAAGATGTGACCGAATAAAAATATAGTTTCACTAGAAGTGACCTGATAATTTGTCGATGAAGAAGGGGATGCCTTGGGCATCCCCAAGCTTAGACGCTTGAGTCTTCTTGGAATTTGATGGGATGTTTCTCCGGGGCATCCCCAAGTTTAGGCTCTTCACTCTTATTGATCACGTCAGTGTTCAACTAAGAAAAGTTGCGTATATAGCCTAGGATTACGCACAAAAAACTCAGGTTATTTTGAATTTTGTGTGAGTTTATACGGATTTAACAGTGGACAGCAGAAATCTGTTTCCTGTGCAGAAATCCGAAATATAGTCTCAACTTTCCACTAGAGGCTTTACTTGGCTCAACAAAGACACAAAAGAAAATATACAGCGGGGTTGCTAAGGAAATAGACAACACCCAGGTGCAAAGCACACAGAAAGAAATGACGGAAAACGGGTTGAAAACGGAGAAATAAAACGGGTTGTCTCCAGGTAGCGCTTTTCTTTAACGCCTTTCAGATGGGCATAGAAAGCAACTCAAATATTTTCAAGTGAAGAAGCATCGACATCATAACTTGCTCTAATAATAGAGTAAAAAAGGTAGCTTCATTATCTTTCTAGGAAAGTGTTCCATACCTTTCTTGAGTGGGAATTGATATTTAATACTCCCCTCTTTCATATCAATAACAACACCAATAGTTCTAAGAAAAGGTCTTCCCAAAACAATAGGACAAGAAGCATTGCATTAAATGTTCATAACAACAAAATCAACAGGGACAAGGTTATTGTTAACCATAATAAGAACATCATCAATTCTACCAAAAGGTTTCTTCTTAGCATTATCAGCAAGATGAACATCCAAATAACAGTGTTCCAACGGTGGTAGATCAAGCATATCATAAAGCTTTTGAGGCATAACAGAGATACTAGCACCAAGATCACACAAAGCATTAAAGTCAAAATAATTTACTTTTATCTTAATGATGGGCTCCCAACCATCATCTAATTTCCTAGGGATAGATGTTTCAAGTTTCAGCTTTTCTTCTCTAACTTTCATGAGAGCATTGGTAATATGTTTAGTAAATGCCATATTCATGGCACTAGCATTGGGACTTCTAGCAAGATTTTGTAGAAACATAATAACTTCAGAGATATTGCAATCATCAAAATCAAAATTATTATCATCAAAAGTAATGGGACCATTATCTCCCACATTTTATCAGAAGCAATTTCAGCAATTTTATCAGAAGCAATTTCAGCAATTTGAGGCAATTTAGCATGTTTCACCGAAGGGGTGGAGACTTTGTTAACAGCAACTACTTTACCATTGATAGTAGGAGGTTTACTAGCACTTGGAGCTTCAGTTTTACTAGTGGTGGTGATAGTGCAAACTCTAGAAATATTATTCTTTCTATCCAATTCATCTTCTCTTTCCCACCTAGCACGTAATTCAGCCATCAACCTAGGTTTGAATTGATGATAATGTTAGGTTGATGGCTGAATTATGTTCTAGGTGGGAAAGAGAAGATGAATTGGCTAGAAAGAATAATATTGATAGAGTTTGCACTATCACAACCACTAGTAAAACTGAAGCTCCAAGTGCTAGTAAACCTCCTACTATCAATGGTAAAGTAGTTGGTGTTAACAAAGACTCCACCCCTTCGGTGAAACGTGCTAAATTGCCTCAAACTGCTTCTGATAAAAGTGCTGAAATTTTTAGTGACGTGGGAGATAACGGTCCCATTACTTTTGATGATAATAATATTGATTTTGATGATTGCAGTATCTCTGAAGTTATTATGTTACTACAAAAGCTTGCTGGAAGTCCAAATGCTAGTGCCATGAATATGGCCTTTACTAAACATATTACTAATGCTCTCATGAAAGTTAGGGAAGAAAAGTTGAAACTTGAAACATATATCCCTAGGAAATTAGATGATGGATCGGAGCCTATCATTAAGGTAAAAGTAAATGATTTTGATTGCAATGCTTTGTGTGATCTTAGTGCTAGTATCTCTGTTATTCCTCAAAATATTTATGATATGCTTGATCTACCACCGTTGGAACATTGTTATTTGGATGTTCATTTTGCTGATAATGCTAAGAAGAAACCTCTTGGTAGAATTGATGATGTACTTATTATGGTTAACAATAACCTTGTCCCTGTTGATTTTTTTGTTATGAACATTGAATGCAATGCTTGTTGTCCTATTGTTATTGGAAGACCTTTTCTTAGAACTGTTAGTGTTGTTATTGATATGAAAGAGGGGAGTATTAAATATCAATTCCCACTCAAGAAAGGTATGGAACACTTTCCTAGAAAGAGGATGAAGCTACCTTTTTACTCCATTATTAGGGAAAGTTATGATGTTGATGCTTCTTCACTTGAAAATACTTGAGTTGCTTTCTATGCCTAGCTGAAAGGCGTTAAAGAAAAGCGCTACCGGGAGACAACCCGTTTTATTTCTCTGTTTTGAACCCGTTTTCCTTCGTTTTCTTTTGTTTTCTTTGCACCTGGGTGTTGTCTATTTACTTAGCAACCCCGCTGTATCTTTTCTTTTGTGTTTTTGTTGAGCCAAGTAAAGCCTCTAGTGGAAAGTTGAGGTTATATTTCAGATTTCTGCGCAGAAAACAGATTTCTGCTGTCCACTGTTTATTCCGTATAAAATCACAGAAAATTCAAAATGACCTGAGTTTTTTTGTGCTGGGCTGTATACGCAACTTTTCTTAGTTGACCACTTTTTGAGTTGGGCAACATAAGATTTTCGAAAAAAAAACATCTTTACATGCTGTCTTATTTTGAAAGATTTCTGCCAATAATTGCATTTGCATCTTAATCGCTTTCTTTTGGTGTTCTTTTGAGAAAAAGAGTTTTAAAAGAAGTTGTGATAGTAGCTAATGTGTTTTTTAGTGTTAGTCATGTGTTGAAACTGAACCATTGTGAATTTATTATTTCGATTGCACTAATGTTGCTAATGAAGATTGTGAGAGGTTTGGTGTGAAGGAAGTTTTCAAGGGTCAAGCGAAGAGGATGATATGACGTGATCAAGAAGAGTGAAGATCCTAAGCTTTCGGATGCCCCGGTGGTACATCCCAGCAAATTCCAAGAAAACTCAAGCGTCTAAGCTTGGGGATACCCAAGGCATCCCCTTCTTCACCGACAAATTATTAGGTCACTTCTAGTGAAACTATATTTTTATTCGGTCACATGTTATGTGCTTTACTGGGAGCGTCTTTGATTTTTGCTTTCAGTTTGTTTTGATTTTTGCAATAAGCTTGGTTGGACCCCAGCATTCCTTTATTGGAGAGTGACACGCTCCGCTTTTTCATGGGAATACTTTGTATTCTTAATCTTTGTCTGGTTGCTGCATTTATTTAACTCTGTTTTGCTTGCATCTCTTATCAGAGTTGTCAGTTTTAGTAGTGTTATGTGAGTACTCTCATGTTTTCTTGTTGTATTATAAAGAGTATTTTTGTTAAAACATATCTTGTATCGTGCTTGTTGGGAGAAGAAACTGTTGTTTAAAGTAGAATTTTTAATGGTGCAAGTAGAAGCTTGTATAGACTGTTGCTAGAACTTTTTCATGCCATGCTAAATGTTATTTTAGTTCTAAAGCCTTGTGGATGTTGAGTAGCATGAATAGCCTCAAATAGCTGAGAGTGTTTAATATGCCTTTGAAAGATTTATGATTTGTTCTTGTCATAAGGAAGCACATATTTATGGTATTCTCTTACGAATGTTTTATTTGGTTGACTTGGCGCATTCTCACACCATGTTTATGACTATGAACCAGTCACGAATAGCCTCCATGACCACTTAGTTTTTGAACTTGTGATGCCGCTTATGCTTTAATTAATGATGTTTATGTCGATGTGCATGATTATGGCTCTTATGCTCTCTCGATTTGTCGCTCCCAGTCTTCTGCTAGCCTCCACCTGTACTGAGTATGAGCTCTACTCGTGCATCCAACTCCCTGGGCTAGTGGCTTCATCCGCTTATCCAAATGATAGAAGAGCTGGTAGCGGGGCGCCTAGCCCCAAATTAATACACACAAAATCTCTTCACTATTTTTGCCCCTGATTTATCATTCAAAGCATAATTGGGTAAACAAAAGAGAAAGAGGGATGACCTTCTACCCAGATGCGTCCTTCACATGGTAGCCGCTCTTGTAAATCCAGTTGGCTTGTGACGTACTGTATTTTATGTTTACCATTCGTTGACATTAGCATACATCTCCCAAAATATAGACACTCCTCCACGGTATGTGATTGTTGGCAGGCACCCGAGGATTCGGTTAGCCATGCTTTGTGAAAGATGAATGGAAGGAGTGTCAAATTTTTAATACCTCTGTTTAATAAAATAAAAAGCTCTAGCACATGAGTTGATCCCTACTTCCCTCCGGGAAGGGCCTTTCTTTTACTTTTATGTTGAGTCTCCATCTTCTAACTTTATGCACAGTTGAGAGAGCATTTTTGCTATTCTAAGTTCTATGTACATTTCTCTTCTAAACATCAAGAATTGCTTCATGATGTGATATTATTTGTTCTAAAATTATTTTCTCTAGTCTTCCTCATGAACTTTGAAGGTGTCGTGGCATTTATGTTTTGCCCCACTCTTAAGGAATAGCGATATATAACTTTGCCATGTTTTCTCTATACCTGAAACAAAACGTTTATCTTTCTTTGCATTATTATTCATGATCCTTTATTTGAGATACTCTTGATGATGAAAAGTGATTGCTTTGCTTTATTATTAAATTTCTATTATCATGTTTGTGTTTGAAGTTCTGTGATCTCAGCTTATATATGATTTTACATTTTTATGATCAATATTATGTTAGTAGCATGTCACCTCAAAAATTATTGTTTTATCGTTTACCTACTCGAGGACGAGTAGGAACTAAGCTTGGGGATGCTTGATACGTCTCCAACGTATATATAATTTCTGATGCTCCATGATGATATTATGCCAATTGCTACATGTTTTCTCCCTTCTTTATAGCATTTTTACACGTTTTCCGGGACTAACCTATTAACAAGATGCCAAGTGCCAGTTCCCTATTTTCTGCAGTTTTTGATTTCAGAAAAGTTGTTCTGGAAATATTCTCGGAATTGGACCCCACAAAGCCCGAAGTGCCTATTTTCCCCGGAAGCATCCATAAGACCGAAGAGGAGTCAAAGACGGGCGCCAGGGGGACCACACCATGGGGTGGCTCCCCCCCCTTGGTCGTGCCACCTTGTGGTGTGGGGCCCCCAGGGCTCCATCGCCTCTGCACTTTCGCCTATTTATTTCCCCCGGATGGAAAGTCCTAGGCACCTGATCAAATATCCCGAAAAGTTCCGCAGCCGCCGTCATCATTAACCCTAGCTCAGGGGGTTCTGAAGCTGTCTCCGGCACCCTGCCGGAGAGGAAATCATCACCGGAGGCCTCTTCATCACCTTGCCTGCCTCCGGAGTGATGCGTGAGAAGTTCATCCTTGGACTACGGGTCCATATTGGTAGCTAGATGGTTGTCTCCTCCTCATATACCTCTATGTTTAGATCTCGTGAGCTGCCTAACATGATCGAGATCGATCTTATGTAATTCTATGTGTTGTGTTTGCTGGGATCCGATGAATATTGAACTTATGCCAAGTTGATTATAGTCTTTATTGCATATGCTATTTGTGATCTTGCATGCTTTCCGTTGCTAGTGGTTGCTCTGGCCAAGTAGTTGTCAGTGACTCCAAGAGGGAGTATTTATGCTCGATAGTGGGTTCAGGTCTCCTTTTCGCTTGTGCTCGAGTGACAGAAACGTGACGGGGGAGGATGTGTTGTTGCCACTAGGGAGAAAACAGCGGTGTGAGTGCCCGCGCGTACAATCAATTCTTACATTACACACTTTGTTTAATGCAGTTATCTGTTGCTTGCAACTTAATACCTAAGGGGGTTCGGATGATAACCTGAGGGTGGATTATTAGTCATAGATGCAGTTGGATTAGGGTCTATGTATATTGTTATAATGCCCGCACTAAATATCATAGTAGTCATCATGTCATGAATGTGCACTACGGTGCAACCTTTATTTGTCAATTGCCCAGCTGTAATTTGTTCACCCAACATGCTATCTTTTATGGAGAGACACCACTAGTGAACCTATGAACCCCGGTCCATTTTCTTACACTGTTAAACAAACCACTACAATTTCCTGCTTTCTTTACTTACAGCAAGCTTACATTATTTTCCACACTATACGTCTAATCTTTGTTTTCAGCAAGACCGGTGAGATTGATAACCTCACTGTACCGTTGGGACAAAGTATTTGTAACATCCCAAGTATGAAAACAACACCTTTAGAATGTTTGCTTTCTGTTAATTTATGTTTTGCATCATGGCATCTTAATCATTGCATTTGTTTTGCTTTGTTTTCCATCTGTTTTACTTTGTTTTTCATCTGTTTTCCCTTGTTTTCCCATTTGAAATTCAAACAATATTCAAATATTTGTTTCATACTTGTGCTGTCACAATTTTTCAAATGAAAATTTCAAATCAAAACATTATTTTATTTCCAATAACTTGGAAGTTCAAACCCTTTAAATTGCTTCTTTTCCATGTTTCAATTAATATCAAAAGTGCTCAAATTCAATTAAAATACAAACAGCAACTAATTTGAAATATTTGAAAAACAAAAGTTTGCAAACTTGTGCTGTTACATTTTCCAAATGAATATTCAAATCAAAACAATTGAATTGTTTCCATTAAAGTTGTAAGTTCAAACTAGTTTAAATTATTGCTTTCAATAATTCAATTAATATCAAATTCAATTAAATTCAATTAATTTCCAAACAGCAACCATTTTGAAGTTTATGAAAATTACAAAACAAATCAATCATTTGTTTCAAATAAACTTGATTTAAAAACTTTTAAGTTGCTTAAGTTCAATTATCCAATTAATATTAAATTCAATCACATTCAAACAAATTTTGCAAACAGCAACATAGTTTCAAATTTTTGGAAAACAAAAGTTTGTATTATGGTGCTGTTACAAAACTAACCTATAACAATTTTTCCTAAATTTTTCTAACCCCCAAAAGCTATCTCTTTTTCCCTTTTCCTTTTCAGCAAAAAAAAAACAGAACAGAGAAAATAAAAAAGAAAAAAAATCGCAGAGAGAGAGGCAGCAGGCCCAGCCCACCAAGCCTTTCCCCACGGCCTGCTACCCCCCTCTCTATCTTCCTCCTGTACGGCAGCGCATCCGCGCTGCCCACGTCGGCAGCGGCGGATGGGACGGCCGGGAGACCTCCTCCTCCACCTTATAAGCCCTACCCGCGGCCTCCACCCCTAGCCCTAGTTCCCCTCCAGTTTTCCCTCGCGCCGCCATCGCCATTTCTTCTCCCTCCGCACCACCTCCTCTCTCTGAACCTCACCACCCCGAGCGCCACCGTCTGAAACCTCGATGCTCGCCGCCGTGCTGCTTCTCCTCCCCTCGGGCTAGCCACGGGAATCAAACCCCCTCCGTTCCCTCTACTTCCTCGACACCACCGCGGGCACGGAGAGCTGCTGCAACGCCGCCGCCGTCCAGCTCGCCGTCGCCGTCGTCCACTGCCCCGAGCACCTCCCTCTGAATTTCCTCCCGGTGAGCTCCAGCACGATCCCCTCCTCCCTTTCCCTCTCTCTGCATCACGTCACGAGCACGCGCACACCCACAAGCACCCAGCAGCAGAGCAGCAGCCGCCGGTGACCACCGTCGCCTCGCCGTGGTTCAGTTAGCTGACGAAATTCAGTTTCATCAGTCTAACGCGCTATCTGAACCTTATCCTCACTGCGCATCCCTTACTGACAAGCAACGCACAACACCGCAGTGGCAACGCACCCGTGCACGCGCGCCCGAGCCCAGGGTTCGATCCCTGCCTTCGGGATTAAATCCCACACTTTTTCACGAGGGCGCTGACAGGTAGGCCCCCTGTCAGCGACCACACCTGCCACGCACGCGCCACGCTGGCCCAGGGCCCCCTCGTAAGTGGCCTAGGCTGGGCCACTGCGAGGTAGAAAATGTTTCTGCCTTTTCTTTTTAAGTTCAAGTCCAAATCTTTTACAGATTAGTCCCTGAAATATGTATTCTGCACCAAATTAAATTCTTTACATGATTAAAGCATTTGTTTTTTGTTTTGAACATTTCAACTGTATTCAAATTTCAAATTCAAATAAATCATTTCAAATTTGGTTAATTTCATAACTAATTCAATATTATTTCAAATGTCACATATAAAATATGTTTTCCATGCAAAATTGAACCACTTTTCCAAATATAAACTTTGTTTCATGTTTTGAATAATTAAAATTGGTTCAATAATTTAAACCTTGTTTAAATCATTTAAATTTGCTAAATACATAACTTGCTCAAATTAAATTATTTTTGAACTTATAAAATATGTTTTCAAACCAGAAAAGTATAAACTTTTCAAATATGAATTTGGTTTAATGTTTTGAACAAATAAAAATTCAAATAAATTCATACTTGAATTAAATTCATTTAAATCTTGTTTAAACTTGTTTAATTCATAATTAATTCATCTTATTTCCTTTTTCAATAAGTGAAACATGTATTCCACCTAAAATTTTGTGTACTTTCCATATATGAACTTTGTTATTTATTTTGAACAACTTAAATTGGTGAAAACAACAACTACTTGTGTAACACCTTTAAGAAGCAATTCTCATAACTTAATAAATAAAATTCCAAACTTGGTAAACTTTATTTCAAATTGGATCTATTGTTGTTTTCTTTTGTTTTCCTCTTCCATGCATCATGCTAATTCACTTACACATGATGATTAGTTGTAACTCATTTAATCCAACCTAAATTCATGTGCTTTCCATATGCAATCCAAACTGCATATGGGTCCATTTAATTATGTTATCATGTCAACTAGCTTATTTTGATGCATCAGTTAAATTGTCATGCATCATCCCATGATTGTGCATTATGCCATGTTATTGATTGTTTGTCTCTCTGCGTTGTTTGTTTGCTTCTTCTCGAATAGACGACGACGTTCAAACAGACGAGGTTTACTACACTACTTCTGAGGAGTTAGCTCAGTACCAGGCTGCTGAGTTTGCAGGCAAGTATTCACTCACATGAACCATTGTGTTCCTTTCCACACTGGATACCGATACTTTCCGTTGTCTATCCTGCTAGCCCTATGAATCGTTGCTTGTGTTCCGATCCTATCACATGTTATCCTTTAACCCTGATATAGCCTCACCTCCACACCTATAACCCCGTTGCTTGTTGCCCGTGTCTTACTAGCATGCTTAGGGTTGTTTATGCTCGAGTCTGTTGTCCGTTACTTTCAGTTACCATATTCTATTATGTTCTGGGGCTCGATGTTTAAACAATCAGCCTGTTAATATTTGAGGTAATGCTAATTTGATGATAAGGCACCGGCAGGAGGCCCGGCGTGGTTTTGAGGCCTGCTAGTGTCGACCCTAATTAGGAAAAGGGTCTTGTCTACTGATCCATGATGAGCGCACTAACCGCATGTGGGAAGCGTGTATGGGCGCCCCCCCTCAATTTGATTCGATTCGCATCTCGTCCAAATCGCCTCATTTAGTTCGGGTTTTCCATTTGCCGCACGCATATGCAGGTACGAACCCGAGGCCAGGGTGGAAACTTTTGTAGTCGGCATTTAGGGAGACACGTTCTTAAAGTGCTATGAGGGTCCCCTTTTCTTCGTGGGGCTTGATTAGCCGTGCGCTCAATTGCACGGGGTTCTTTGGGCTTGATGCAAAGAAGAGTTGAGTTGTGTTGAGTGCCCCGCTTGGTGGAAGGCATTCCATCTGGCGGGTTATTCTTACGTGTACGGCCAAATTGGTGCACCCCTGCAGGGTTAAATCTTCTCGAGAAGCCGTGTTTTCCGCGGTTATGGATGACTTGGTGAAAGTATTGGCTAACAAGTACTCAGAAAACTTACACCTAACTAATGATAACTTGACTAGTAATAGTCTTATTGACACAACAATTTGAACCATCATTAATCCAACTGTGTGAGTTATCCTCGGGTTGCTTCTTTGGATAAGGGGCGAGATCCAGGATGGGTTTGTTTGGAGTTAGTTGTTAGTTGGTTACGATACGCCATCTTATCTCCTTTTCTGTTAGCCGGAATTGTAGTATGTATCTGTAGTTGGTTAGTGCAGCCCGCTGCCGCACCTTTTGTATCACCCTTTCTTCCGTTGAACCCAAAGCATCTGTGCTTGGTGTTGACGGGTACACTATGGTATTTTGTGAGTCTTGCTTGCCAGTACGTTTATGTACTGACCCCTTTGGGGCTGTGGTTTCCGCAGACTACGTTTACGAGGATCCCTGTGATGGCTACTACGTGGAGTATGACGAGGCTGCTGACGAGTAGATAGCGGACCCCGGGCAGGATCCGAGACTTCGTGGATGGGCTCCGTCTTTTCGTTACCGGCCTCTTAGGCCTATTTGGATCTTGTCTGTACTCAGACATTTTGGATGCTTCCGCTGTGTTGTAATGATGAATTGTTTGGACATGTGTCCTCTGGATGATTGTATTTGCTATCTCTGCTCTAGTGAGAGCTATTTGCAACTTATTTCAATCTTTTGTGTCTTAGAGGTATGTTGTGATATCAGTTGTTCAAAAGCTGTTGACGTACCATGTGTGTATGTTATGAAGTACGTCAATGGAAGTGTCTGGATTTCTATGGGATGGTTTACGCAGACGATGGATAGTAGAGAATGGTTGTCACACGTTTACGTGTTGGCCTGCTCACATTGAGATGCGGGTGCCGGTATGCCCCGTAAGCCATTTATCTACTGTTTAGCGGGTTGTGAGTATCCTCTAGAAGTCCGGGTGCGACAAATGGTATCAGACCTGTCTGCCTATAGGATCCCTTTTACTGGTCGCAGTTGAGTCTAGAAACTATTTTGTATCTATATAGGAAAAATGAAATGTGAGAGTAGGAATTCTGTTCTTTTATTTCTTTCCCCACCCACCCTCCCTTTTCTGGTAAGGAAGTGCAACGTTGTTTTCTCTTCTTATCTAAACTTTCAAGTTAGGATTTCTCGTATCCTGGTTTCTCTAGGATAGTTATATCTACTAGACCATAGGAATGGAGGTGGTTGTGACATGATTTATCATGTTGCCTACTCATGATTGAGAACGGAGGCGTGTAAGCCCCGGAAGCAGATCCTCTATTCCTTAAGCAGTAGATATTGATCCTTTAGAAGCCCGGATGGGTTTTCCGTAGTACCTCAGGAGTGTTTGGTCTCGTGTTTCCCCAATGTTGCTTCGATATCCTGTTCTTCTCAACATCCTTTTCGTCCGTTGAAACCTTGTTGTTGCTTGCCACTTCAGTTCTTCTACCGGCGTCTAATCAAAACTTCCCCGATCATCTGCAGATGGATCTCACGTTCTACCCGCAGGTGGTTCGTATGACTCGTTGCGAGAGCACTGCCGGTTATCCGGAGATGCTGAGAGACATGGTCACTTTTCTGGGGTTCCGTTGGGCACCAGAGTACCAGGTCTACGAGCAGCAGCGAGAGTTTGACCAGACCTACTACCAGGCTATCGTCTACATTCTGTCAGATGATGGCATGAGCGTAGTCCACCGCTACGAGGCAGTAGGTTCCACAGTGGACATGGCTGTGCAGCAGGCAGCTTATGTGAGTCTCACCGTCCTTCGTGCTGACTATTGGGGATTTGATGATTCTATCTATCGCCACATCCCCCGTGGTTACATCACTTCGGAGGGAGCTCACTTCACTCTCTACGACAACTTGGATGTTTATGAGCATGATAACTCCAGGCTGCACACCACCGCTCAGTTTATGAGACACAGTGACGCAGTTGCCAGCACACTATCTCAGGAGTTGGCATCAGTCAGAGAGCAGCTCTACCTTGCTTTGACTCGTCTGGCGACTTACACCACAGACTTTGTTGGAGATGAGCGCTTTGCACGTTTCGATCAGCCAGTTGGTCGTCGTCTGCCAGATGCTGGAGGTTACGAGCCGATCAGAGGTCCACTCCTCAACCTTGGTGCTGCTTACACTGGGATTCCACGCTTTGGAGCACAGGGAGTCGACGCTATGTACTTCACCACACCTAGAGTCGCTCTTAGACCACGACAGATCTACGTGGATCGTCGTTCTACCTACTTTCGTGGGCGTGCTCCTCACCGTACCTCTCGCCGTACTCCTAGCCGCCGTCCTGCGTGATGATCATGGGAGTACCGATGTATCCATTCTTAGCTATGTTTAGTTATCTTTTGGCATTCGAACCATTTTTGGTGTGTTGGATATTCTGATGTATTTGAACATGTGATGATGTACCTGTTGGTTATCTATTCATGCGTCGGAATAATCTCTCTTTCGGTTGCCAAGTCTATCCTTTTCTGTTGTTGTGATAAAATCCATTTCCATTCAGGATGCCGCCAACAAGGAACACCCCGCCTGAGCCACCGCCAATCACGGAGCTGTTGACTCAGATGACCCAAGTCATGACGCAGATGGCCCAGTTCCAGACTAATCAGCACAACAACCAGACCGCTCCACGAGTCAGTATCAAGGAGTTTCTCAGTCTGGGTCCGAGAGCTTTCGTGGCAACACGCGAGCCTCTGGATGTTGATGACTGGATCCGTGAGATAGCCAAGGCTCTGGACATTGCTCACGTTGCTGAGGAAGATAAGGTCAAGTATGCCTCCTATCTGCTGAAGGGTCAGGCAGCTACTTGGTGGGAAAACTACCAGACCATGAGAGCTGGCTATCCAATCACCTGGGGTTGTTTCAAGGAAGCCTTCCTGAAGCACCACATTCCAGATGGTCTCATGGAAAGGATGCGTGAAGAGTTTTGCTCTCTCAAGCAGGGCAAGCTGAACGTCATCGGCTATCAGAGTGAGTTCAATCGCCTCGCTCGATACACTGGAGACGAGGTGTCCACTGAGGCTATGAAGATGGCAAGGTTCCGCAGAGGTTTTAACCCGGAACTCATGTACGCCCTCACCAATATCAAGGCCAACAACTTCGAGGAGCTCGTTAACACCGCGCTCAATGAAGAAAATGGGCGCAAGGCGTTCGAGGAGTCTCGCAAGCACTCGCGTGAGGGTGGTTCCTCCTCCAACATGACCACCCCTCCGCAGAAGCGCCGCATCTGGGTGCCAAATGGTGCTGTCACTCGGGCTCCATACGTGTAACACCTGGGGTGTTACCTGTTTGTTTGCTTGCATCATATGCATCACATTGCATTGCACCATGTTTGCATCACCACTGAAAATTTCAAAACAATTTAAACTTGCACCCCTTGCTCAAAAATTTCCAATTTCCAACTTGCAACCAAAACCCCTCCATTGTTTTTCAATGATTGAATTTGTTTTAATCAACTTGTCTGATACAATCTTTCAAATAAAGAATTGCAAAGCAAAACATCAATTGCTTCCAATTATTTTTCATATTGGATCAACTATTGTTGTTTAAATCAAATTAACCAAATTAAACAATTAATTCCAAATCAGTTCCAAAGTCAAACAAACTCTCAACTCAATACACTTTTGAATCCATGAAGTCACCACTAATTTGAATTACTTAACTCACTTTTAAACCCTAAAGAAAACCCTATTGAAAAATACTTCGTTTTCCATTATTAATTAATATTTGGAATTTCAATCAAATTGGTTTGATTTTTTTTAAACAGCAAGCAAACAATTAAGTTTTTGAAAAGAAAAGCTACCAAGTGGTTGCATTTCAACTAAAGAATTTACCCTAATTTCTCAAATTTGTCTATAACCAAAAAGCCATGTTTTTATTCCATTTACTTTTGCTACAAAAAAAAAGGGTATAAAACAAAAGGAAAAATAACAAAGGAGAAGAACCAAGCCCACTCCATCTTTTTCTTTCTCCCCCAGCCCAATTACCTTTCTGGCCCATACCCCTCTCTTTTCTGTCTTCTTCCTTCCTGTCGCTGTCACCTGTACGAACAGGTTCAGAGCCGTGGATGATCTCCTCCCCCTCCTGGATGTGCGTCGTACAACCTCACCCACCACGATAAAACAGCCACCCTCCCCGAGCCCTAACTAACCCTAGCTAGCTCCTAACCCTAGCGCCGCGGCGCCCTCCTCTTCCACACCCCGATCTCCCTCTGCTCTGAATAACTCTCTGAATAACTCGACACCGGAAAAAAAAACCCACCGTGAGCTCACACCTCCTCCCCTCATCGCCGGTTACCCCATCCACCTCGAAGAGCACCGAGGGCGGGAATGGAACCGCGTCGCCCTCCTGGTTCTGCCCGTGTCCTCGCCTGTTGCTGGGATCCGCCGTGGAGGCGCGCCATCGCCGGAGAGGGCCTCGCTGCTCCCGTCCGACAGCAGCAGCAGGTCGCCTTCCTCGACGAACAGGCCGTGGTAAGCCTCCGATCGCTCCCCTTCCTCTCCTGCCTTCCCTCTCGCCACTCGCATCCCACCTCCCCTCGCAGCAGCCCCAGCAACCACGGCCATCCGCCCAGCGCCACCGCGAGCCGAGCTCGCTGACGGCCGCCCGCCCCGTTTTTTTCTGTCCGCTCGATGGATGCGGTAGCATTCAGTTACCGATTCTGGAATAACTGCCGAGATCTGCACCTCTTACTCCCACCGATGCGGTACCTGACACCAAGCGCTCGCCAGCCCGACTGGCCACGCCTCCGTGCGCGCTAGCGCAAGCCCGCGGGTTCGAATCCCCGGGGAGGCATTTGCCTCCCCAATTTCTTTTCCTTGCCCACACCCGCGCTTGGACCCACCCGTCAGCTTCCCTGGAGGCCACCTCACCCTCTAACCCGTGCCACGCTGGCTAGGCCCACGGGGCAGAGACAGGGGTTAGCTAACAACTCGGTAACAAAAGGATTTCTGCGAAATTCCAACAATTCCAAAATCCTTTTAAATAGCAGAATTCAAACCAAACTTCAAAATTCAATATCTTTTGTTCTGTAATTTCAATAAATACAAACTTTATATGAATTCTGATCCAAATCTTCTAATCTTTCCAAATATCCAATTTGTGTTCTGATTTGGAAACTTCAAATGTATTTAAAATTCAAACTTAATTATTTCAAATGCTAATTTCTAAAATCCATAACTAATTATTTATAAGTCCAAATAATGCAAATAAAATATGTTTTCCATACCATTTTAAATCACCTTTTCAAATATAATTTTGTTTTCTGTTTTGAATAATTAAAATTGCCTAAACCATTTAAATCTTGTTTAATTCAATTAAAACTTGTTTAATATTGTTTAATTCATAAATAATTAATCCAAACTCCAATTGCAACATGTGAAACATGTAATCCAACTAAAATTTGATAACCTTTTCAAATATCAACTTTGTTATTTGTTTTGCACACTTTAACTTGCTGAAAACAACCCCTACTTGCTCAACACCATTAAGTAACCAATTTTCCAAACTTAATAAATGCTTTCTTAATTGGTTAACTATCATTCTAATTGCATCTAAATTGTTACATTCTTGTTTCCATCATCCATGCATCATGCTAATCCACCTTCACCTGTTGATTAGTTGGAAAACAAATCATCTAACCATAATGCATGGGCTTTTCATATGCAACTCAAAATTGCATATGGGTCCATTTAAATCTGTTTATATTGTCAACTAGTTTACCTTGATGCATATTTAAACTTGTCATGCATCCATATCTTGATCATGCTGGATCTTTTGCCGTAGTAGTAATTGTTGCATCCGGTGTTTGTTCGAGGTTCGTTGCTTCTTCCCGGATAGGACGTTGAGATGATGTGAGCAACGACAAGTTCTGCTACCTTGCGGGATCTCAGGCAAGTATACTCACTTGCATGCCATATGGCTGCCTTTCATCACTTGTTACCGATTCTTTCTGTTGAATCTTTTCTGCTAGCCTTAGTGGTAGTTGTTTCTGTTACGAACCCATCACATGAATCCTTAACCCTGATATTGCCTCACCTCCACTCCTATAACCTTTGCTTGTGCCTGTGTCTTACTATCTTGCTTAGGTTGCTTTTGCTCGAGTCTGTTACCCGTTACTTCTGTTATTACTTCCTTAAGTTCTGGGGCTCGATGTTAATCAATCAATCATGCTAATGTTGCTATTAATAATAAATTTGATGATAAGGCACCGGCGGGAGGCCCAGGGTGGTTTTGAGGCCCGCTAGTGTCGACCCCCTAATTAGGAAAAGGGTCTTGTCTACTGATCCATGATGAGCGCACTACCCGCATTTGGGGAGTATGGGCTCCCCCTCAGTTTGACTCGATTCGCATCTCGTCCAAATCGCCGTACTAGTTCGGGCTTTCCATTTGCTGCATGCATGATCTTGCGAGCCCTTGGATCCCGGGTGGAATTTTCGTAGTCGGCATTTAGGGCGGCGTGGTCTTCCAGTGCTATGAGGGTCCCCTTTTCTTCGTGGGGCTCGATTAGCCGCGCACGCACAGCACGCGGTGCTTTGGGCTTGATGCGAAGAAGGGTTGGATTGTGTTGAGTGCCCCGCTTGGTGGGAGGCATTCCATCTGGCGGGATATTCATGAGTGTGGTTACTTTGGTGCACCCCTGCAGGGTAAATCTTCTCGAGAAGCCGTGTTTTCCGCGGTTATGGATTACTTGGTGAAAGTACTGGCTAACAAGTACTCAGGACAACTTCAACATAATGATCAATCATGTTTCACCCAATGATTAATAACTTGACTAGTAATAGGTTATTCACACAATAACATGACTCATCTTAATACCACGGAGTGAGTTATCCTCGGATTGCTTCTTCGGATAAGGGGCGAGATCCAGGATGGGTTTGATTGAAGTTATCTTTCAGTTGGTTACTATCACTCGATCTTATCTCCTTTCTGGTAGTTGGAAGTAATAGAATCTCTGTAGTTGGTTAGTGCAGCCTGTTGTCGCTTATTTGCAATAACCCCTTCTTCTCCGTTGATCCTAAAGTATTCGTATCTTGTGATGACTGGCTACGCCGGTAACTTGTGAGTATGGGCTTTATCCCCCTTGCCAGTACTTAACCGTACTGACCCACGAATCTCTTTCGTGGCTGCAAATTCCAACTTGCAGTCAACAGGTTTGAAGTCTGACGACGTTAGCTTGGGAATCCCTCCGGCTTGGCCTGGGCAGGGATTGGACGCCTTCGGTTATCTTCAGGACTCTTAGTCCAATTTGGTTTTTGTCCGTAGACGGACGATATGTTGTTTCTTCCGCTGTTATTTGGATCTTTGTATTGTATCAGTTGTAATCCCTGGCTAGTTGAGTCATCTTGTATCTTTCTGATGCTGTTGTAATTGTGGATTATTCGTGAACTATCGTAATGTTATCATAAATGGCAACCTGGAATCGGTTATTATGCGGAGTTGGCGGGAATGCTGAATTCTGCATAATGCCCGATCTCGGGGCGTCACAAATGGTATCAGAGCCTTGGTTCCGATTCCCGAGATTGTTTCGATACGAATGGTTATCGAAGCAACGGGTCCGCAAAGCCTGTAGGTTAACCTCGCTAACGGTCGTTGTTTCTAGAGTGTCAAAAACTAGTTCTGCTAAACTATTTTGGAAAACATCTCAATAGGATTCTTATTTTTCTCCTTACCCCTATTCTATTTCCCCTCCCATCTTATTTGTTTTGGAGTCTCCCCCTTGTCTATCTTTCAAAGTGTTAGGATCCTACGTGGGTGGACGTTTTCTGAGCCTTTAACCTAATAGGTACGATCATCGGAAGATTCCTGGTGGAAGAATATCGTCATCACTCCCAGCAAGAATCCCTTGTTAGTAGTGTCGAGAAGCCCTTGTTAGTGGTGTCGAGGAGATCAACTGGAAGCGCGAAGAATCGATAGTCGAACTTCTTTCCCCTCCCGGGTTAGCAGGTGGATTGCGAGGGCGCAATCCCTTGTTAGTGGTGTCGTCTGTAACACCTGGGGTG
Organism: Alopecurus myosuroides; assembly: GCA_028641055.1. Taxonomy (NCBI): domain Eukaryota; kingdom Viridiplantae; phylum Streptophyta; class Magnoliopsida; order Poales; family Poaceae; genus Alopecurus; species Alopecurus myosuroides. The sequence goes on from CM054058.1 coordinate 172,136,842, forward strand.
TTACCTGTTTGTTTGCTTGCATCATATGCATCACATTGCATTGCACCATGTTTGCATCACCACTGAAAATTTCAAAACAATTTAAACTTGCACCCCTTGCTCAAAAATTTCCAATTTCCAACTTGCAACCAAAACCCCTCCATTGTTTTTCAATGATTGAATTTGTTTTAATCAACTTGTCTGATACAATCTTTCAAATAAAGAATTGCAAAGCAAAACATCAATTGCTTCCAATTATTTTTCATATTGGATCAACTATTGTTGTTTAAATCAAATTAACCAAATTAAACAATTAATTCCAAATCAGTTCCAAAGTCAAACAAACTCTCAACTCAATACACTTTTGAATCCATGAAGTCACCACTAATTTGAATTCCTTAACTCACTTTTAAACCCTAAAGAAAACCCTATTGAAAAATACTTCGTTTTCCATTATTAATTAATATTTGGAATTTCAATCAAATTGGTTTGATTTTTTTTAAACAGCAAGCAAACAATTAAGTTTTTGAAAAGAAAAGCTACCAAGTGGTTGCATTTCAACTAAAGAATTTACCCTAATTTTCTCAAATTTGTCTATAACCAAAAAGCCATGTTTTTATTCCATTTACTTTTGCTACAAAAAAAAAGGGTATAAAACAAAAGGAAAAATAACAAAGGAGAAGAACCAAGCCCACTCCATCTTTTTCTTTCTCCCCCAGCCCAATTACCTTTCTGGCCCATACCCCTCTCTTTTCTGTCTTCTTCCTTCCTGTCGCTGTCACCTGTACGAACAGGTTCAGAGCCGTGGATGATCTCCTCCCCCTCCTGGATGTGCGTCGTACAACCTCACCCACCACGATAAAACAGCCACCCTCCCCGAGCCCTAACTAACCCTAGCTAGCTCCTAACCCTAGCGCCGCGGCGCCCTCCTCTTCCACACCCCGATCTCCCTCTGCTCTGAATAACTCTCTGAATAACTCGACACCGGAAAAAAAACCCACCGTGAGCTCACACCTCCTCCCCTCATCGCCGGTTACCCCATCCACCTCGAAGAGCACCGAGGGCGGGAATGGAACCGCGTCGCCCTCCTGGTTCTGCCCGTGTCCTCGCCTGTTGCTGGGATCCGCCGTGGGAGGCGCGCCATCGCCGGAGAGGGCCTCGCTGCTCCCGTCCGACAGCAGCAGCAGGTCGCCTTCCTCGACGAACAGGCCGTGGTAAGCCTCCGATCGCTCCCCTTCCTCTCCTGCCTTCCCTCTCGCCACTCGCATCCCACCTCCCCTCGCAGCAGCCCCAGCAACCACGGCCATCCGCCCAGCGCCACCGCGAGCCGAGCTCGCTGACGGCCGCCCGCCCCGTTTTTTTCTGTCCGCTCGATGGATGCGGTAGCATTCAGTTACCGATTCTGGAATAACTGCCGAGATCTGCACCTCTTACTCCCACCGATGCGGTACCTGACACCAAGCGCTCGCCAGCCCGACTGGCCACGCCTCCGTGCGCGCTAGCGCAAGCCCGCGGGTTCGAATCCCCGGGGAGGCATTTGCCTCCCCAATTTCTTTTCCTTGCCCACACCCGCGCTTGGACCCACCCGTCAGCTTCCCTGGAGGCCACCTCACCCTCTAACCCGTGCCACGCTGGCTAGGCCCACGGGGCAGAGACAGGGGTTAGCTAACAACTCGGTAACAAAAGGATTTCTGCAAAATTCCAACAATTCCAAAATCCTTTTAAATAGCAGAATTCAAACCAAACTTCAAAATTCAATATCTTTTGTTCTGTAATTTCAATAAATACAAACTTTATATGAATTCTGATCCAAATCTTCTAATCTTTCCAAATATCCAATTTGTGTTCTGATTTGGAAACTTCAAATGTATTTAAAATTCAAACTTAATTATTTCAAATGCTAATTTCTAAAATCCATAACTAATTATTTATAAGTCCAAATAATGCAAATAAAATATGTTTTCCATACCATTTTAAATCACCTTTTCAAATATAATTTTTGTTTTCTGTTTTGAATAATTAAAATTGCCTAAACCATTTAAATCTTGTTTAATTCAATTAAAACTTGTTTAATATTGTTTAATTCATAAATAATTAATCCAAACTCCAATTGCAACATGTGAAACATGTAATCCAACTAAAATTTGATAACCTTTTCAAATATCAACTTTGTTATTTGTTTTGCACACTTTAACTTGCTGAAAACAACCCCTACTTGCTCAACACCATTAAGTAACCAATTTTCCAAACTTAATAAATGCTTTCTTAATTGGTTAACTATCATTCTAATTGCATCTAAATTGTTACATTCTTGTTTCCATCATCCATGCATCATGCTAATCCACCTTCACCTGTTGATTAGTTGGAAAACAAATCATCTAACCATAATGCATGGGCTTTTCATATGCAACTCAAAATTGCATATGGGTCCATTTAAATCTGTTTATATTGTCAACTAGTTTACCTTGATGCATATTTAAACTTGTCATGCATCCATATCTTGATCATGCTGGATCTTTTGCCGTAGTAGTAATTGTTGCATCCGGTGTTTGTTCGAGGTTCGTTGCTTCTTCCCGGATAGGACGTTGAGATGATGTGAGCAACGACAAGTTCTGCTACCTTGCGGGATCTCAGGCAAGTATACTCACTTGCATGCCATATGGCTGCCTTTCATCACTTGTTACCGATTCTTTCCGTTGATTCTTTTCTGCTAGCCTTAGTAGTAGTTGTTTCTGTTACGAACCCATCACATGAATCCCTTAACCCTGATACTGCCTCACCTCCCTACCTATAACCATTGTTTGTGCCTGTGTCTTACTATCTTGCTTAGGGTTGCTTTTGCTCGAGCTCGTTGTCGGTTACTTCTTTTACTATCGTACTCTTTTATTATCGTACCGGGGGCTCGAAGTTAATCAATCAATCCTGTTAATGCTAATGTTAATAATAATTTTGATGATAAGGCACCGGCGGGAGGCCCAGGGTGGTTTTGAGGCCCGCTAGTGTCGACCCCCTAATTAGGAAAAGGGTCTTGTCTACTGATCCATGATGAGCGCACTACCCGCATTTGGGGAGTATGGGCTCCCCCTCAGTTTGACTCGATTCGCATCTCGTCCAAATCGCCGTACTAGTTCGGGCTTTCCATTTGCTGCATGCATGATCTTGCGAGCCCTTGGATCCCGGGTGGAATTTTTGTAGTCGCCATTTAGGGCGGCGTGGTCTTCCAGTGCTATGAGGGTCCCCTTTTCTTCGTGGGGCTCGATTAGCCGCGCACGCACAGCACGCGGTGCTTTGGGCTTGATGCGAAGAAGGGTTGGATTGTGTTGAGTGCCCCGCTTGGTGGGAGGCATTCCATCTGGCGGGATATTCATGAGTGTGGTTACTTTGGTGCACCCCTGCAGGGTAAATCTTCTCGAGAAGCCGTGTTTTCCGCGGTTATGGATTACTTGGTGAAAGTACTGGCTAACAAGTACTCAGGACAACTTCAACATAATGATCAATCATGTTTCACCCAATGATTAATAACTTGACTAGTAATAGGTTATTCACACAATAACATGACTCATCTTAATACCACGGAGTGAGTTATCCTCGGATTGCTTCTTCGGATAAGGGGCGAGATCCAGGATGGGTTTGATTGAAGTTATCTTTCAGTTGGTTACTATCACTCGATCTTATCTCCTTTCTGGTAGTTGGAAGTAATAGAATCTCTGTAGTTGGTTAGTGCAGCCTGTTGTCGCTTATTTGCAATAACCCCTTCTTCTCCGTTGATCCTAAAGTATTCGTATCTTGTGATGACTGGCTACGCCGGTAACTTGTGAGTATGGGCTTTATCCCCCTTGCCAGTACTTAACCGTACTGACCCACGAATCTCTTTCGTGGCTGCAAATTCCAACTTGCAGTCAACAGGTTTGAAGTCTGACGACGTTAGCTTGGGAATCCCTCCGGCTTGGCCTGGGCAAGGATTGGACGCCTTCGGTTATCTTCAGGACTCTTAGTCCAATTTGGTTTTTGTCCGTAGACGGACGATATGTTGTTTCTTCCGCTGTTATTTGGATCTTTGTATTGTATCAGTTGTAATCCCTGGCTAGTTGAGTCATCTTGTATCTTTCTGATGCTGTTGTAATTGTGGATTATTCGTGAACTATTGTAATGTTATCATAAATGGCAACCTGGAATCGGTTATTATGCGGAGTTGGCGGGAATGCTGAATTCTGCATAATGCCCGATCTCGGGGCGTCACAATACGCCCAAACTTCTCCAGGCTTCGCTCCCCGCCCACCCAACCCTGCTCAGATGCATGATCAGAGGGCTTCGATGGGGCAGCCAAGGCAAGGACCTCCTCGTGTCGTCACTTGCTACAAGTGCAAGCAGGCGGGGCACTACGCTGACAAGTGCACGCAGAGGCAGCTACCTCCACCACCACCTCGTCCCAACACAAACCAGGCAATGGTGCGCGCTCCCCCGCCTAAGGCCTTCAACTCCAACAACAGGCCTGTCGGGAGGACCGCAAGGGTGAATCATGTCAAGATCGACAAAGCTGAGGAAGCTCCTGACGTCGTTCTCGGTATATTACCCGTAAACTCTTTTCCAGCTAAAGTGTTGTTTGATACCGGAGCATCGCATTCTTTTGTGTCAAAGATTTTTGCCACAACAAACAACTTAATGGTGGTTCCACTAAGAAATCAAATCACTGTTCACTCCCCGGGATCTCAAATGTTGACTTCCAAGATAAGTAAGGATAATCAAATCCTAATTGGAGGCCACATATTCCTTGCTTCACTCATGTTGCTGGGAAGTTCTGACATTGATGTCATTCTTGGTATGGATTGGCTGAAAGCTAATAAAGCAAGGATTGACTGTGCTCAAAAGTCAATAACTCTGTTCCACCCTTCTGGCCAGATAGTCTATTCTCCAAATGAATCAAGTTCCTTTCAGCTGTGCAACCTAGATGCTAAACCTCTACCTTCACTTGAGAATGTTCCGGTGGTTTCCGAATTCCCTGACGTCTTTCCAGAAGAGTTGCCAGGGATGCCTCCGGACAGAGCTGTTGAGTTCGTGATCGAGCTTGAGCCAGGTACTGCTCCAATCTCTAAGCATCCGTACAAGATAGGAACTCCTGAGCTGAAGTTGTTGAAGGAACAAATTGATATGTACATGGAAAAAGGTTACATTCAACCTAGTTCCTCGGCTTGGGGTTGCCCAACTCTGTTCGTTGCGAAGAAGGATCACACAAAGAGACTCGTTGTTGACTATCGTCCTCTTAACGAGAAAACCATCAAAAACAAGTATCCAATTCCTCGTATTGATGATCTTTTTGATCAACTTGCTGGAGCCACGATATTCTCCAAGTTGGACTTGAGAATGGGTTACCATCAAATAAAGATCAGAAAAGAGGATATTCCAAAGACAGCCTTCACCACTCGCTACGGTCTATATGAATTCACCGTCATGTCCTTTGGTCTCACCAATGCACCGGCGACCTTCTCTCGACTCATGAATTATGTCTTCCATGAATACCTCGACAAGTTCGTTGTGGTATATCTCGATGACATTCTTGTCTACTCAAAATCCGAGGAAGAGCACGAAGAACATCTTCGTCTAACCCTCATGAAGCTTCGCGAGCATGGTCTATATGCCAAGTTCTCCAAATGTGAGTTCTGGATTTCAGAAGTTGCTTACCTTGGTCATGTCATCTCAGCCAAGGGCATAGCCATTGATCCAGAAAAGGTTAAAGCAATTGCTGATTGGAAACCTCCTAAGACGGTGAAGCAAGTAAGAAGTTTTCTTGGCTTGGCTAGCTATTGCCGTCGTTTCGTCCAAAACTTCTCCAAGATTGCTAAACCTCTCACTGACCTCACAAAGAAGGACAAGAAGTTTGTTTGGTATCCACAGTGTGATGAAAGTTTCAATCTCCTGAAGACTAAACTCACTTCTACACCAGTTCTGGTTGGCCCAGATCCTACCAAACCTTTCCAGATATTCTGTGACGCTTCTCTCCAAGGTCTAGGTGCAGTTCTTATACAAGAACGTCAAGTTGTGGCTTATGCTTCACGTCAGTTGAATGCACATGAGCTCAATTATCCCACTCATGACCTTGAACTTGCAGCAGTTGTGTTTGCCCTCAAGAAATGGAGGCAATACTTGTTGGGTAATCGCACTGAAATCTTTTCCGATCATAAGAGTCTGAAATACATCTTCACTCAACCAGATCTAAACCTCAGGCAAAGGAGATGGATTGAAAAGATTAAGGACTTTGATCTCACCATTTCTTACACTCCAGGCAAGGCTAATGCTATGGCCGATGCTCTCAGTCGCAAGTCGTATTGCAATAATCTCATGATCATGGAAAGCCAACCTCCACTTCATGAAGAATTCCAGAAGCTGAACCTTGGTCTTGTTCCTCAAGGCTATCTTGCGAACTTGACAGCCAGTCCAACTCTCGAGGACAAGATTCGTTCTGAACAACTTCGTGATGCTGAAATCAAGAAGATGGTAGAACACATCAAAGAAGGCAAGGAGAAATTTAAGTCCTTCTCAATTGATGACAAGGGAGCTGTGTTCTTCGAAGGACGCATTGCAGTTCCTCAAGTTCAAAGTCTCAAAGATGTCATTCTCAAGGAGGCTCATGAAACTCCTCTCTCCATACACCCTGGAAGTACAAAGATGTACCAGGATCTCAAGACACTGTATTGGTGGCCTGGCATGAAACGTGAAATTGCTCAATACGTTTCTGAACGCGACGTTTGTCAACGTGTTAAGGCAGTTCATCAGAAAACAGCCGGTCTTCTCCAACCTCTGAAAATCCCTGAGTGGAAGTGGGACATGATTGAAATGGACTTGGTCACTGGTTTTCCAAAGTCCAAGAAGGGCAACGATGCAATCTTCGTTGTCATTGATCGTCTCACTAAGGTAGCTCACTTCTTTGCTGTCAAAGAAACAATCTCAGCTAGCCAGTTAGCAGAGCTCTACACAGCAAAGATTGTTCCTCTTCATGGTGTTCCATTGGAAATAAGCTCAGACCGTGGAAGCATATTCACTTCTCATTTCTGGAAAAGCTTTCAAGAAGCATTGGGCACCAAACTTCTGTTCAGCACAGCCTATCACCCTCAGTCTCAAGGGCAAGCCGAAAGAGTCAATCAGATTCTCGAGGATATGCTCAGAGCATGTGGTATCTCCTTTGGCATGAAATGGGAAGAATCTCTTCCATATGCTGAATTCTCCTACAACAACAGCTTCCAGGCAAGCCTAGCCATGGCACCATTTGAGGCAATCTATGGCCGCAGATGCAGGAGTCCAATCAATTGGTCTGGAGCCGGTGAACGTTCACTCTTAGGCCCTGACATTGTTAAGGAAGCCAAAGAGAAAGTTCGTATCATTCGGGACAATCTCAAGATTGCTCAGTCTCGTCAGAAAAGCTACTATGACAACAAGCACAGGGATATGATTTATGCACCTGGTGACAAAGCATATCTCCGTGTAACTCCCCTCAGAGGCACTCATCGTTTCGGTGTCAAAGGAAAGCTTGCACCGAGATACATTGGTCCTTTCAACATTCTCTCAAGGCGTGCAGAAAATGCCTATCGTCTTGAACTTCCAGAAAAACTATCCAAGGTGCACGATGTGTTTCACGTGTCACAGCTCAAGAGGTGTTTCAAAGATCCAGATCGTGCAGTTGATCATGATTCCATTGAACTGCAAGAAGATCTCTCTTATGAGGAGCACCCTATTCGTATTCTCGATGAGACCGAGCGTAAGACTCGCAACAAGAGCACCAAGTTCTTGAAAGTGCAGTGGTCCCATCATTCCGATAAAGAAGCAACGTGGGAGACCGAAGAGGATCTTCGCAAGAAGTATCCGGACCTTTTCTCTTCTCAGTAGGAATCTCGGGGCGCGATTCCTTCAAGAGGGGGCGTTTTGTAACATCCCAAGTATGAAAACAACACCTTTAGAATGTTTGCTTTCTGTTAATTTATGTTTTGCATCATGGCATCTTAATCATTGCATTTGTTTTGCTTTGTTTTCCATCTGTTTTACTTTGTTTTTCATCTGTTTTCCCTTGTTTTCCCATTTGAAATTCAAACAATATTCAAATATTTGTTTCATACTTGTGCTGTCACAATTTTTCAAATCAAAACATTATTTTGTTTCCAATAACTTGGAAGTTCAAACCCGTTAAATTGCTTCTTTTCCACGTTTCAATTAATATCAAAAGTGCTCAAATTCAATTAAAATACAAACAGCAACTAATTTGAAATATTTGAAAAACAAAAGTTTGCAAACTTGTGCTGTTACATTTTCCAAATGAATATTCAAATCAAAATAATTGAATTGTTTCCATTAAAGTTGTAAGTTCAAACTAGTTTAAATTATTGATTTCAATAATTCAATTAATATCAAATTCAATTAAATTCAATTAATTTCCAAACAGCAACCATTTTGAAGTTTATGAAAATTACAAAACAAATCAATCATTTATTTCAAATAAACTTGAATTTAAAAACTTTTAAGTTGCTTAAGTTCAATTATCCAATTAATATTAAATTCAATCACATTCAAACAAATTTTGCAAACAGCAACATAGTTTCAAATTTTTGGAAAACAAAAGTTTGTATTATGGTGCTGTTACAAAACTAACCTATAACAATTTTTCCTAAATTTTTCTAACCCCCCAAAGCTATCTCTTTTTCCTTTTTCCTTTTCAGCAAAAAAAAACAGAACAGAGAAAATAAAAAAGAAAAAAAATCGCAGAGAGAGAGGCAGCAGGCCCAGCCCACCAAGCCTTTCCCCATGGCCTGCTACCCCCCTCTCTATCTTCCTCCTGTACGGCAGCGCATCCGTGCTGCCCACGTCGGCAGCGGCGGATGGGAGGCCGGGAGACCTCCTCCTCCACCTTATAAGCCCTACACGCGGCCTCCACCCCTAGCCCTAGTTCCCCTCCACTTTTCCCTCGCGCCGTCGTCGCCATTTCTTCTCCCTCCGCGCCACCTCCTCTCTCTGAACCTCACCACCCCGAGCGCCACCGTCTGAAACCTCGATGATCGCCGCCGTGCTGCTTCTCCTCCCCTCGGGCTAGCCACGGGAATCAAACCCCCTCCGTTCCCTCTACTTCCTCGACACCACCGCGGGCACGGAGAGCTGCTGCAACGCAGCCGCCGTCCAGCTCGCCGTTGCCGTCGTCCACTGCCCCGAGCACCTCCCTCTGAATTTCCACCCGGTGAGCTCCAGCACGATCCCCTCCTCCCTTTCCCTCTCTCTGCATCACGTCACGAGCACGCGCACACCCACAAGCACCCAGCAGCATAGCAGCAGCCGCCGGTGACCATCATCGCCTCGCCGTGGTTCAGTTAGCTGACGAAATTCAGTTTCGTCAGTCTAACGCGCTATCTGAACCTTATCCTCACTGCGCATCCCTTACTGACAAGCAACGCACAACACCGCAGTGGCAACGCACCCGTGCACGCGCGCCCGAGCCCAGAGTTTGGTCCCTGCCTTCGGGATTAAATCCCACACTTTTTCGCGAGGGCGCTGACAGGTAGGGCCCCCTGTCAGCGACCACACCTGCCACGCACGCGCCACGCTGGCCCAGGGCCCCCTCGTCAGTGGCCTAGGCTGGGCCACTGCGAGGTAGAAAATGTTTCTGCCTTTTTCTTTTTAAGTTTAAGTCCAAATCTTTTACAGATTAGTCCCTTTATTCAAAATGCAAATATCTTTTGATTTTCAAATCCAAATAATACAAATGAAATATGTATTCTGCACCAAATTAAATTCTTTACACGATTAAAGCATTTGTTTTCTGTTTTGAACATTTCAACTGTATTCAAATTTCAAATTCAAACAAATCATTTCAAATTTGGTTAATTTCATAACTAATTCAATATTATTTCAAATGTCACATATAAAATATGTTTTCCATGCTAAATTGAACCACTTTTCCAAATATAAACTATGTTTCATGTTTTGAATAATTAAAATTTGTTAAATAATTTAAACCTTGTTTAAATCATTTAAATTTGCTAAATTCATAACTTGCTCAAATTAAATTATTTTTGAACTTATAAAATATGTTTTCAAACCAGAAAAGTATAAAATTTTCAAATATGAATTTGGTTTAATGTTTTGAACAAATAAAAATTCAAATAACTTCATACTTGAATTAAATTCATTTAAATCTTGTTTAAACTTGTTTAATTCATAATTAATTCATCTTAATTCCTTTTTCAATAAGTGAACCATGTATTCCACCTAAAATTTTGTGTACTTTCCAAATATGAACTTTGTTATTTATTTTGAACAATTTAAATTGGTGAAAACAACAACTACTTGTGTAACACCTTTAAGAAGCAATTCTCATAACTTAATAAATAAAATTCCAAACTTGGTAAACTTTATTTCAAATTGGATCTATTGTTGTTTTCTTTTGTTTTCCTCATCCATGCATCATGCTAATTCACTTACACATGATGATTAGTTGTAACTCATTTAATCCAACCTAAATTCATGTGCTTTCCATATGCAATCCAAACTGCATATGGGTCCATTTAATTATGTTATCATGTCAACTAGCTTATTTTGATGCATCAGTTAAATTGTCATGCATCATCCCATGATTGTGCATTATGCCATGTTATTGATTGTTTGTCTCTCTGCGTTGTTTGTTTGCTTCTTCTCGAATAGACGACGATGTTGAGACGGACGAGGTTTACGACACTACTTCTAAGGAGTTAGCTCAGTACCAGGCTGCTGTGTTTGCAGGCAAGTATTCACTCACATGAACCATTGTGTTCCTTTCCACACTGGATACCGATACTTTCCGTTGTCTATCCTGCTAGCCCTATGAATCGTTGCTTGTGTTCCGATCCTATCACATGTTATCCTTTAACCCTGATATAGCCTCACCTCCACACCTATAACCCCGTTGCTTGTTGCCCGTGTCTTACTAGCATGCTTAGGGTTGTTTATGCTCGAGTCTGTTGTCCGTTACTTTCAGTTACCATATTCTATTATGTTCTGGGGCTCGATGTTTAAACAATCAACCTGTTAATATTTGAGGTAATGCTAATTTGATGATAAGGCACCGGCAGGAGGCCCGGCGTGGTTTTGAGGCCTGCTAGTGTCGACCCTAATTAGGAAAAGGGTCTTGTCTACTGATCCATGATGAGCGCACTAACCGCATGTGGGAAGTGTGTATGGGCGCCCCCATCAATTTGATTCGATCCGCATCTCGTCCAAATCGCCTCATTTAGTTCGGGTTTTCCATTTGCCGCACGCATATGCAGGTACGAACCCGAGGCCAGGGTGGAAACTTTTGTAGTCGGCATTTAGGGAGACACGTTCTTAGAGTGCTATGAGGGTCCCCTTTTCTTCGTGGGGCTTGATTAGCCGTGCGCTCAATTGCAGAAAGTGCAATATGGTCAACTAGAGGGGGGGTGAATAGGTGACCTACAAATTTTACTTCTTTTTCACTTTTAATGGGGGCTTTAAGAAAGTAAATGCTTCATTACCTAAATGTGCAACTAAGTGAACACCCTAGGTGGTACGAAGCAAGTAGCAGCGGAAATAAAGGAACGGTACAAGAAAACAACAAGTGAAAAAAACACGGAGACAAGGATATGTTTCCCGTAGTTTCCTTCTTGAAAAGAAGTACGTCTAACGTTGGAGAGGTGGGGAGCCACCTAGGCGCTCCTCAATAGCACGGATGTGCACACCTTGTTCTCCTTGAGCCTTCTCCGGTGAGGGAGATTCTGTTTTCCACTATGAGGTCGACTTGAAGGCGTTGACCAAACCCTTTACAAGGGGTTGAGGATACTCCACAAGTGAGATGGAGGCTCTCAACAATCGAAGCTTCTTGCTACAAGGTGGAAGCTACAAGAACTAGGGATGTCAAAGCAACCAAGAGATTACAAGATCCCAAGAGTTGTGGTGTGGGAACACACGTATTGGCTTGGTGGAAAGGTAGATCTAGTCCTCCTCCAGGAGATCCTTGATGGCACATCGAGTTTGGTTGGAGGAGGAGGGAGATCGGGGCGTTTTGAGCTCTACAACAATGAGGAGAGAGAGGAATGGACGAGCTACCTATCTAGAGAAGAAGACAGCTATTTATAGGCTCCTCCAAAATCTGAGACCGTTGCAGTCCCGCGGATCCGGAATATTACGGAGTTAAGGGCCGGAAATTTGAATTCTCCGGGGGGCGATATTTGAAATTATCTGGGGGCGGAAAATTCCGCCCCAATACCTCCGCCCCCATCTCTGCGCGCAGGCATCAACTTGTTGATGGAAAACTGCTAAGGACCAGGGGCCGGATATTTCCTCCGGACAATTCCGGGGCAAATTTCCGCCCCACCTTCCTGTGCGCGGGCATCAACCAATGATGGAAAAATCGACTAAGGACTTTGATGACCGGAATATTGAAATATCCGGGGGGGCGGATAATTGAAATGTCCGGGCCCCGGAAATTTCCGGACAGAATTTCCGCCCCCCATCTCTGTGCGCGGGCAACTTTGTACTGATCCAATTTCTGCTAAGTCCCAGAGGGCCGGATTTTTGCACCGGAAATTTCCGGGGCAAATTTCCGCCCTGGCATCTGTGCGCGGGCAGAAAAGTACTTAGTTCGTTTTCGAGAGTGCCAGGAAGGGGGCCGGAAATTTCCGGTATGAGGGCCGGATAATCCGCCCTTTAAGTTCCGGAATTTCCGGCCTGCGAACTGAAAAATCCGGTGGCAGTAAATTCCAGAATACAGTTCTTCTCTTTGATCTTTTGATGAGTATATAAAGATGAATCACCTGAGATATTAGCTGCACAGTTCTAAACAACATTGTTAGATAGGATATATCCGTGTTATCATCATCACCAAAATCATTAGAGGGATCATGAGCTTTCAATCTCCCCCTTTTTGGTGAATGATGACACCACGGGTATTTGCGGGAAAGTAAACTAACAATGCAAGATACGGTAAACATCACAGATAGCATATATAGGAGACATGCCTCCTAATAATAATAGTTCACCAACGAATAACGAGTACGATAGAACGAAGTTCGAAAAGACGCACGAAATGATAAAAAACGGCAAATGAAGAACGAAACCCTCCCAAGCAAATGCCCGCGATCATCTAGATCTTCTCCCCCTTTGGCATCAGGATACCAAAAAGAGAAAAGAGAGAGCTACGTCCCATGGAGCAAACTCTAGGCCTGGGTGTCCTCCTCTTCCTCTTCTGCTTCATCCTCGGTGACGTCCTCCATGTCCTCATCATCATCCACACCGATGTCCCAGTCAACGTCGCGGTTGTTCCAGTTCTTGTAGGCAATCCTGGGAGGAGGAAGTGGTGGCACATTGGGGCACCAAGAGCAGTCATGATGTGATGCTGGTTCTCGAGGATGCTGCGGCGCTCCACATAGGCGATGTAGTTCTCCTTGTGGAGGCACACATTCATGCACATCACCTTTTCAATTGCGCGAACAAGCCAGGAGCGCTTCTTCTTGCCAGGAGGAGGGGGACGCATGCGAGGATCCCGGTGGCCTTGACCTGTGGCACCAACATCATGTGCAGCCTGCTGAGTGTGGGCAGCCTTCTTGTACAGGGTGACGTCCTTGTGCTCCTCACAGTCAAGCTCAAGGTCCTCACGAAGTGCTGCGGGATAGCGGGCCTTGATGAGCTTCATAATATAGGGAGCATATGGAGGCACTTTGCGGTGGAAGAGAGCAAAGTGGAGCTCATGGAAGATGAAATCCATCACATCAATCTTGTGGGCCTCCATGTCAGTCATGTCGCTCTCAGTGAAGGTCAAGAAGGCGTGGTGCATGAGGTTGACCAAACCACCACGAATAGCATCATTATTACCACCACTTGGGGCAATAGACTCCCGGAACATGCGCACCAGAATGTCATATATGGGATACAGCCCTTTGGCCGAGCCAATCACACCTGTGGAGCCATACAATTCAGCCAGCTTGTTCTTCTCATACTCAACCCCGTGAATATGCATGCGGTGACCCTGGGGAGTGTTGAGGCCAGAAAAAGGATACCCAAGCTCAGAAGCAAAGTCAAGGAAATTGGCTGTGAGCAAGTGAGGGCCAGACATCCAGGACATCCCAATTTCTTCAGAATCATCAATGACAAGTGTGGCATAGAACTGCTGAATGAATGTGGTATTGTAGGAGCACCTAGTCTCCATGAGCGGGCGCAGACCAAGAACCTCAGCTAGCTGTACAGAGTTGTTGAAGTAGGCGGGGTTGGTAGCCAGATGAGCAAAGTTGATCACCTTCATGGGGCACACGGGCTTGCTCATCACAGTGTATACCTGCTTGAATAGGGTCTCCTGCTCAACATGCCAAAAGCATGAGTCAATGGTGGGGTCCTGAGGACCCTCGGTGTACCATGCCTTGGCCCTCCATGCCTTGAACTCCAGAATTGACATGGTGCCCACGTTGAGAGTGGCCTTGCCTTGCTGTCTGCCGGCCTTGTGGGCAGCCCTGTCAGCATCACGTTGACGCTCATATTCTCTCTCAGCATCCCTCGCACGCCGGCGAGTCTCATTATCCTCAACAAAAGTCCCCTCTTCATTTTCTGTCAGGTGGCGGAGGCGCTTGCGGGTACTGGGCAGCTTTCCGGGCCTAGAGCTTGAACCATCTGCGAGGAAGGCAGAAAAAGATGCAAAGAAAACCAAACAAAAATAAAAAACGGGGGCTCATGACTTGAGAAAATGAAGCAAGGAGATGACTGTTCGAGATTCAGTACAGGCCGGAAATTTCGGTCAAGGATGCGGAAATTCCGCAGGGCGGAAATTCCGGCCTCAGGGAAATTTCCGGGGGGCGGAAATTCCGGTCCTGGGGCGGAAATTTCCGGTCTGCGAAATTTTCGAATCGAGATCTGAATCTGGGCCTGGAATGAATCTAGAACGAGGAATCTAGTACAAAGATGAATCCTATAGGAAAGGTGATACGTGTGTGAACAAGGAACCGTGCTAAACCAAGAGGATCACTAGATAGGAGAAGAACGCATCTAATCAATCCAAAATTGCGGAGAAAACGTACACATACCGGGATCCATGAATAGGAACGGACGTGCGGTCTCTTGATCCGCAAAAGATGAGTAGATGACGAGGAGGGGAGGCAAGGGAGCCTCCCGGGAGTCTCGGAGGCGGCGGCGGCGGCTGGGGGCGAGTGGGGGCGAGGGGAGGGAAGCAACCTGGAACTGCTCCCTCCCGTCGCCCTTATATAGCCCCAGACCAACCACACCGGAAATTTCCGGTATTAAGTCCGGAAATTCCGGGGGGCGGAAATTTGGGCCGGAATATTCCGCCCAAATATCCGGTGTGTCCTCTGCGAGCGGGCACGCGGGATAGTTGGGGGACTATTCGAGTCCATTTTCGAACCCCGGAAATTTCCGGGGCTTAAGGCACGGAATATTCCGGGCCCCGGAAATTTCCGCTCCAATTTTCCGGTGTGCCTTCTGCAAGCGGGCACATTGGAAATGGGCGAAATTTCTGGGACAAATGTCTGAGGGCCGGAATATTCCGGGCCCTAGGCCGGAATTTCCGGTGTTCCCACGCCATCCGAGTTTTTGTGGAAGATGGAACAAGTCGTGAGCCTCCAAAAACGAAAATCACAAACAAATGCACGAACACGAAGAAAACACCAAAAACACATCAAATACAAATTCAAAGGAAAGAGTTGGTGGCCGAAGCCACCGTGTTTGAGTGATACCAAGGAGCCGCGAAGATGTATCTTGGACTCAAAAGTATAACTCACGTTTTAAGCACAATAAGTCACAAATTGACTAGGTATGCATGACGTTTTGATTGTTTTACGCATGATAGGTGGAGTGTTTGTTCATGAGTTGAACTACGCTCCCCCTATGTCCATGCCTACATCTAGACTAGATAGCACATATAGTGAAGGTACTCATGCAAGGGTTCAAGAGAAGTTAGACGCATCGATCACATTTAGTTCATTCCTCAAACCCCGAAATCTTGGTTCATCAAGGGCCTTCGTGAAAATATCCGCGAGTTGATCCTTGGTCGCAACATAGGAGAGGTCAATATCACCCTTCTCAACATGATCCTGAATGAAGTGATGCCGTATCTCAATATGCTTCGTCTTGGAGTGAAGAACGGGATTGTAGGCGATCTTGATGGCACTCTCATTGTCGCACAAGAGAGGAACGTTGTCGAAGATGATGCCATAATCTCTCAATGTTTGCCGCATCCAAAGTAATTGAGCACAACAACTCGCCGCGGAGATGTATTCGGCCTCAGTGGTGGAGAGAGCAATGCAGTTTTGCTTCTTGGAAGACCAACATACCAATGAGCGGCCATGAAATTGACAACTTCCGGATGTAGATTTCCTATCCGTCTTCTCTCCCGCATAGTCCGCATCCGAATACCCAATGAGCTGAAAGCTTGAACCCTTGGGATACCAAAGACCAAAGTTTGGGGTATGAACTAAATATCAAAAGATACGCTTAACCGCTTCAAAATGACTTTGTCTCGGGGAGGCTTGAAACCTTGCACACTTACCAACGCTATACATAATATCGGGTCTAGATGCACAAAGGTAGAGCAAAGAGCCAATCATGGAGCGGTATACCTTTTGATCTACCTCTTTACCATTCGGGTCGGGTTTCAAGTCAATAGTCGTGGACATGGGAGTCTTCATAGGTTTGGCATCGTGTATGTTGAAGCGCTTGAGCATGTCTTGAGTATACTTGGCTTGCTTGATGAATGTGCCTTCGGGGTGTTGCTTGATCTCAAAGCCAAGAAAATACTCCAATTCTCCCATCATTGACATCTCGAATTTATCCGTCATAAGCTTGCAAAACTCATCATTGAATGCGACGTTAGTAGAACCAAAGATGATATCATCCACATAGAGTTGGCATATGAACAAGTCACCTCCAACCTTTTTGGTGAAAAGGGTGGGAGATTAAACCAACATTGAACCCACGATCTACCAAAAACTCTTTAAGGTGCTCGTACCACGCACGTGGATCTTGTTTAAGCCCATATAGCGCCTTATCGAGTTTGTAGACATGATCGGTGTCGAATCTTTGACTCTACAAATCCCTTAGGTGACCCTATCGGGTTTCGACTAGGAGAAGTCATGAGCGCTGGTGAAATCGTCGGCTAGACAGGGGGCGAGATTTACCCAGTTTCGGGGCCCTCGTAGAGGTAAAACCCTTACTCCTGCCTCTTGTCGATCTGTATTGAAGATTAGATCGGTTACAATGGTGTGCTCGAGTCGAGAGTTGGTCTCGAGTTCAAGGCTTTTCGGTCGTGCGGTAATAGCTTGGTCCTCTCCTGGGGGCTCTCCTGGCCTTATATAGATGGCCAGGTCTACCCGGAGAGGACTCGAACTCTAACTAGGTCGGTTACAAGTTTCCTAGCTTAATCCGCAAGTCATTGCGGGTGGGCTTCACGTGGGCCTTCTAGAGTACTCCAAGGGCGCCTCTTCTTGGGCCTTGGCCTTGGGCCTGAGAGGGGGTGTTCTTACCCGCAGGGTCCAGAGTCCATATCTTCGTCAGTAGCCCCCGAGCGTCTGCTCGATTGAGATTTTTCCAGTTGAGTAGACGGTCAAACCTTTCTTGATCTTCGTTTGGAGGACCAGCTCGACTGTTATTGTTTTCTAAAGGGTGTGTTCCCTGTATCATGAGTCATCATGCTCGCGTGTCGAGCAACACAAGTGCCTGTTTTATACGGCTTTTTTCACAGAAGGATGTGGCACAGTAGCTTGGCTCTCCCGAAAGATCAGGGCCAATTAATTGCGACTAGGGCAAAAACATTCCTGGCCTACTCAGATTCGAGACCTCCGACTCGAATCCGATGAGGTGATTGTTGCGACTGGGCCGTTGTGGACTTATCGAGTCGAACTTAACCTATGGGGGTACCCGGCGCGTCCGCTAGGATTTTTCTTCGTGTTGTTGACACGGAATTATACCGGAGGACGCAGCTTTCGAGTGCGATTCCAGGCCCAAAAGAGAGATCTTTTTGGGCCTTACCTTCATACTCGAAGAATATGGCATCCGGATGTGCCTAGTTGGCTGAACAATCCAGGTTTTTATGATGTAAAATTATCATGTGTAGAAGAGGTAGGCTCTTCCTACCCGATCGGTTTGTTTGAGTTCCACGCGAAAGAAATTTCGTGCCGGAAGAAAAATTAAGTCCATATGAAAGAGTTTTCATGCTTGGAGCGATGTGCCCATACGAAAGAGTTTTCGTGTACGGGGTATTTTTCTCTTGTTCGAAGAGGTTTTGCTTCATGAGTTGTTCACAAAAAAGTTGCCTTTATTCGAAGGAAATGTTGTTCGTACGAAGATATTTTCGCGTTCGAACTTTCAATCGAGAGATCTTGATTTTGAATGATGTATGCCATGACGTCATGGCGCACTCCTCTTCTCCCGATGGGACGTGACAGAGTGGCAGAAGATGGTGGCCCACCTGGTCAGCTTTTTGACCGGGAAACGAGACGTCGTTCCCGGTTTTTACGCGAGACGCGCAGTAAATGCGCACGATCTTTTGTTAAGATCGTGGCACGAAACAGCGCTGGCCGCCGCTTCGTTTCATCCTCACGCGTGGCGGCCGTGATAAGCGCCACGTAGCGCATCGTACGGCTGATGTCGTCTCGCTCCGTGTATAAGTACGGGTCTTAGCGCTACGGTGAAATTTTCCCAGCTCCTTTCCTTCATCTTCTTCCTGGCGCCCATCTCCTTCTTCCTCGCGCTCGAGCTCGTGCTGCAAGCAATGGCTGGCGGAAAAAGGCGTGGTGCTGTCACCTCCGCGTCTGGGGAACCCTCTGCGCAACCCGCGCCCCGCGCCGGCGACTGGCGCTCCCCCAACACTACTGCGAAAAGCATCAGGGAGATGCAGCGGGAGGGACTGCTGCCGACGGAGACGGAGAAGCGGGTCCGCCTCGGAAAAAAGGAAGAGGTACCTAACCCGCAATCGAACGAGCGCGTGGTCTTTGTTGACCATGTGTCTCGGGGTCTCTCCTTTCCTCTCCACCCTTTCCTCCTCGGGTTGCTGTATGTCTATGGCATACAGCTTCACGATCTTCCTCCGAACGCGGTGAAGCACATATCGTGCTTCATCGTGTTCTGCGAGTGCTTTCTCAGCATTCGCGCGCACTGGGCGCTCTGGAAGGCGCTCTTCAAAGTCCGGATCTTCCGCGAGAGATCGCGGGTGGAATCTGAGCCCGGCGAACCACTTCGTACTGGCGGCTTCGGGATCCAAGCTCGATAGGAAGGCAGCTACTTCAACATGCATTTTGTCGACTCCGCCCAAAGCTGGCGGAAGAGGTGGTTCTACGTCATCGACAATAGCTCGGGTGGAATCATGGAGTTCCACCCGTTCGCTGTTCTGACAAGGCAAAAATCCTGGGGGCACAGGATGTCAGCCGAGGAGAATCAGACCATCGCGCCCTTACTCGCAAGAGTAGCTGCTCTCCGGGATCAGACTGCGGGAGTCGTGCTCAATGGGATGCATTTGGCGAGCATCTTCTTGAAGCGCAGGATCCAGCCTCTTCAGCAAAGGCCCTCCGCTATGTGGGAGTATCAAGGCTCAGAGGACCCCAGCCGAGTAAGCCGCGAGGAACTTTCGAATGTGGAATTCGAGAAGAAAATCGCAGGTATCACTCGACTGAAGGTGGGGGAAAAGTTCCCCGATTGTTCAGTTGAAGCCTTTGCCGCTTCAAATCCTCCTCCAGCCGAGGTTAGTTTCTTCCTTCTTGTCTTTGAATTTTCCCTTTTTGTTCTGAGTCCTAGCCGATAAGTTTTTCCTCGTCTTCTCTGTCTTTGTAGAGCTTGGCTATGGCAGATTGCTACCCGCCAATTACGGGAGAGGAGGCTTCAGAGCTACCGTCGAGTCACCAGGATGGTGCGGTTGACACCAGTCTTGCCAACGCTTCGTCGAGTTCTGATCGTGATTCTTCGGATGACACGGAATACTCGAATGGTGTTCCCCCCAAACGTCGTCGGGTGGATAATGACGAGGCTACTTCCAAGGACAATTCCTTGGGAGCATCGCCTGGTCAGGCCCCCGTCCTTGCGACTCCACTTCGTTCACTCGCCCCTTCGCCTTCGTTTCCAGTGATGAACACCGCTTGGAATGCGGACTTGTTGGATGAGGACGAAGATGACGAGTAAGCCTTTTTCCTTGTTAGTGGTCGAACATTCTTTGAGCTTTCATCCTGATGCTTTTATCTTTTGTTGCAGACTGCAGACTATTAGTCCTCGCAGGTATGCCTCTTCCATTCCTTCCGAAAAGAGGAACAAGGCAAAGGACGCGGGTGAAACTCCCACTGCGGGTACCGTCCAAAACTCCCCCAAAGCAGCCCCCAAAGCTGCGACTGCAGAACGCGAAGCCCCCAGCTTTGCCGCCAGGACTTCAACTTCTAAGGAAGTGACGGACAGCTCCGCGGATCCGCTCTTTCGCGCCACTGGCCAGGTAAAACTTCGTCTTCTGTCTTCAAATTTTTATCGGGTGCACGACAGTGCTCCCGATGGGAGTAGCCCCCGAGGCTGTAGTCGACCGCATGCGGTCGGCTACAGGCTCAAAGTCTGGTTTACTTCTTCTTCACGATTTCATTCTTATCGGGTGCACGGCAGTGCTCCCGATGGGAGTAGCCCCCGAGGCTGTAGTCGATTGTGAATAATCGGGTACAGGCTCAAATTTAATCCTTTTAACTCTTCTCTCTTCGTGCTTTCGCAGTCGCTTGTTGATTCTCTAGCGGCGATTGGTCGCCGTGTCATTGTCGCCGAGTCGGATTGCGAGTCACTTCGAACGGGCCGCAGCCGACTTCAGAATGAGAACGACCTTCTCAAGGGTAGGTTTTAGCATCTCCTTGTCTTCAGTATTCCGTCTATTCTTGATTTTTGATAAGTATTTCTTTGCAGCTCGACTTGAACTCTCGGAGTCCGAAAAGGTCAAACTCTCCGAGCAGGTAACCGCTCGGGAGGCCGAGCTGACGGCCATCCGACAAGAGCTGGAGGCTTCCCGCATGCAGTCGGAAGATTTTAGCCGACAACTTGCGGATGCGCGGAAGGCCTTGAAGGATTTAGAGGAAGCTGGCAGTAAGGCCGATAATGACGTTGTCGCGTTCCTCCGTCCCCTCGCTGAGCGTTTCGCGGGTAAGTGTTTTGCACTCTTGAGACTTTGATCCTTTATTTTGCTGAACTTTGCTAAGCGTTATTTTTCTTCTTTTATAGGTCTTCTGGATGTCCCTCTAGCGATCCCTGGGCTCCAGCGGGTAGATGTGCTAACCGACACACTTGCCCAGCTCAAGAGGCACTCTGATGGAGTTTTCTCCTTGATTAGTGATGCTACTCAAGTGCTTGTGCAACTGCATGGTCGCCTCATCGCCAACGCCACTCCTGCACCCGCGCTAGATGATCTGTTGAAGGTCTTCTCAGAAGGCAAACTTCTGGATGCCTTCGCGGTCGCTCAGTCGGAGTCTGGTGCGAAGACCGCGATCCAATTCGATTTGGCGCATGGAGTCGAAGGTTTGGAGGAGGCCTACTCATCTCTTCCAGTCGACCCCTCCACGGGCAAAAAGGTACGGCTCTCTCGTTTTGGCGAGCAAGCCGCTATTCTTGCTCGGAAGCTGTCTGAGATTTTTGCTCGACTGCGAGGAGGGGCGACTGCCGCTAGCGGGAGCACCAATGTAGCCTCATAGTTTTTCTTTTTTCTCCTTGAATGTAATGAACCTTGGGATGTATTCCCGTACCTTTGTTGTCTTTAACTGAAGAATTCGTCTTGCAATTCATTCCCCTTGTTTGTGCGTTGTCTCCCGATGGGAGTAGCCCCCGAGCGTTTGTCAGATGTGCGACTAGAAATGACTTGAGTAGGGCATCTTACTTCTTTCGTTGTATTCTTCCAGGCTACTGGGTTTGCCGCGGAAACTTCGGGTGGACGTGGTACTCCAGTAAATCCACTTGTTGCCGCTGTTGGCACTTTTGCGGGCCTTCGTGATAAGGTCCAGGAGGGTGAGCGCAAGCTAAAAGCTATGCGCGGGATAGCTGATGTGGCGAAGTCCAAGCAGAAATTGGCGACTGAACGCGAACAATTTCTGATGGATGAGTTGGCTGTAGTCGCAAGGGATTTGCTTTGTAAGTAGTGCAGCCCCCGTGCCTTGTCGTTCCTTTTTTCCTTAGCTGACTGAGTATTTTTTGGCTCTTTCAGTCGTTAATCCGGATGACAGGGAAGAAAAGCAGTGGGTAGAAAACCACATTCATCGAGAGGCTAGCAGCTCGGAACCTCATGCGAACAACTTTTGGTCTGATCGCAGTTGAGGATTTGTGATGTCCACCTTGAAATTCCGAGTCATCCAGGCGAGAATTCTCGTGAGTTCTTTTCACGAGGTCTTGGTTGAGATGAATGCTGCTTTTTACCCGTTCAAAAGGGGTCCCGAGGACTGGAGCTATCTTCTCAGGTTGTTTGGACGTGAAGGAGAAGTTCGCGCGTGCGTGCGCAATCAGATGATTTGCGGCGCGGTTGTAGCTCTCACTTTTGTCCGGATATGGCATCCTGAGATAGATGTTAACTCCGTAGCTAGGCGTCCAGATTATGCGATTGACGATATCTCGCCTTACTATGATGTTGTACGTCCTGCAGCGGAGAAAATTATCCGATTGACATCTGAAGAGGTAGATAGAGTGTTAGCGACTGAGAATGCCCAGCGCTTTGATTGATTTGTCTGATGTAAATATCCTGTAATCTGTTTATAGTTTGTAAAAACTGTTGTAAGGTGTACAACCTTGTTTGTATGATATTTTTTCTGTGATGCTTAGTTGTAGGTGTAGCCCCCGTGTGTCTCATGGGGTGTGTACCTGTAACTTTTAGCATGTAAAGAACGAGAAGCTTTGAGTGAATATGATGAAGGAATCATGTCTTTATTGCAATGACTGAAAAGCCATGTATTCGAGCTACAGGATTGGCTAGTATAGCCTTATTTTGTTGCGATAACAAGTAAACCTATGGATAAAATTTGCGGAGGTGTGCGATGTTCCACGGATTGGAGTAGATTCCTCCGGTCGCCGGATTCTTTAGCCTGTAGGCTCCACCTGGGATGACTTCGTGTATGATGAAGGGTCCTTCCCAAGGTGGTTCGAGCTTGTGTCCTTCCTTCTGTTTGAGCCGCAGCACCAGGTCCCCAACCGCGAATGCTCTGTGGCGTATTCGGCGACTATGATAGTTGCGCAAGGATTGCTGATATACTGCGGATCTTGCGAGTGCAATGTCACGCATTTCGTCGAGTGCATCCATATCTTCTGCGAGCGCCCTGTTGGAAGTTTCTTCGCTGTAGGCTACAACTCGTGGGGCGCAGAACCGAACGTCATCGGGAAGGACTGCTTCTGCCCCGTATACCATGAAGAATGGCGTGTACTTCGTCGATCGATTAGGAGTGGTGCGTAGGCTCCAAAGTACGGAGGGTAGCTCCTCTGCCCAATGTCCCGCAGCGGGGTGTAGACGATCAAGTAATCGCTTCTTGATGCCAGCCGAAACTAAGTCGTTGGATCTTTCGACTTGTCCGTTCGTTTGCGGGTGAGCAACTGAAGCAAACTTGAAATTGATGCCTTTTTCCTCGCAGAACTGTTGCGTTTCCTTTGCTGTGAAGTTTGTACCATTGTCTGTAATGATGTCATGTGGCACACCAAATCTGCATACAATGGAGTCGAGGAACTTCACGGCGCATTGGGCGCTAGCCGAAGTTACAGGCGTAGCTTCGATCCATTTGGTAAATTTGTCGACTGCGACCAGCAAGTGTGTGTATCCACCTGGTGTGGACTTGCGTAGTGGTCCAACCATGTCTAGCCCCCATTGTGCAAAGGGCCAGGCTATTGGTATCATGTGCAATTCTGTGGCAGGTGCGTGTGGTCTTGGTGCGAATCGCTGGCAGGCGTCACATCGTTTGACCAGGCTTTTTGCATCGCTGGCTGCTGTTAGCCAGTAAAATCCTGCTCGAAAAGCTTTTCCCATTATTTTTTTCCAGCTAGCATGATGTCCGCAATCTCCTTGGTGTATGTCCTGGAGTAATTCCTTGCCATCTTCGGGTGGGATGCATCGCTGAAGTATTCCCGAGATGCTTTGCTTGTATAATTCTCCATTGACCACTCGAAAGGACTTGCTGCGCCTGAGTATCTGTCGAGCCTCTCGTGGATCAGCCGGGAGCTGTTTATTGAGCAAGTAGTCGAGATATTTCTGCGTCCAGACTGGCTCGACCAGAAAGACCTGTCGTGATATATTATGAGTGAGCTCGATAAGCGCGACCTGCGGGCTGACCTCTATTTCTGGCGCTGCTGGTGTTTCTTCAGTTTTCTTCAATTTGACCGATCGCTTGACCATCCGTTCAAAGTATATTCCTGGCGGTATGGTTGTGTTCGTGGAACCCATGTTTGCCAGTCTATCTGCTTCTTCGTTGCTTGATCTCGCAATGTGCCTCAGTTCGCACCCTTTAAAGCTTCCTTCGAGTAGATTGTACATGTCACGATATGCGACCATGTTTTCAGCAATGGCGTCACATTCTTTCATTGTCTGCTGCACTATGAGATTGGAATCGCCGTAGATCATTAATCGGGTAGCTCCGCAGGCGATTGCCATCTTCATCCCGTGCAGCAGAGCTTCATATTCCGCGTCGTTATTTGATGCTGGATCATCTCGTGGAAAATCCAATCGCAGGACGTATTGCAGCTTGTCTCCATGAGGTGAAATAAGAACGAATCCGGCTCCTGCTCCTTCGTTTCTCTTGGATCCATCGAAGTACATTGTCCAATTGCTTGTGTACTCAGGCGGCCCGGGCGTTTGTAGCTCTGTCCATTCGCTGAGGAACTCCACGAGTACTTGAGATTTTACTGTGTTCCATCCTGCATAGGTGATGTCCCAGGCGCCCAACTCGATGCTCCATTTTGCTATTCTTCCGGATGCCATAGGGTTGTTCATGATTGTCCCGAGTGACGCATCATTAACCGCTGTGATGGCGTGTTCCTGGAAATAATTCTTGAGCTTTCGGGCCGTGAGAACAACTCCATATGCGAGCTTCTGGTAATGAGGGTATCGTTGCTTGCATGGCGAGAGGACTTCGCTGATGTAATATACTGGTCGTTGGACTCCGTATGCTTTGCCGTCTTCAGGTCGTTCGACTACGATTGCTGTGCTGATGACCTGGTTTGTAGCGGCTAAGTATAGGAAAAGTGGCTCTCTTTCTTGCGGTGTTGCAAGGACGCGCCTGCTTTGCAACGATCGCTTCAAGTCTGCGAACGCTTGTTTAGCTTCCGGTGTCCATTCGAATTTGTCCGTCTTCTTCAGTAATTTGTAGAAGGGTAACTGTCGTGGGATTATCACGGCAGACGTTACCGGGGGTAACTGATCTTGGGGCAAGACGACACAGGCGTTTGGGAGAGGGTTTAGCTCAGAGGGAAACATGGTGGAAATCGATCTGGTAGCCGGCAATCAAAGTCGCCAAGTCTCCGATCTTGATATAATAACTCAACTCTGGGGTTACACTGGATGCTCGATATCAAGCGATATTGCTAGGGTTCTTGGATCTCTTCTAAACTAGACCTAGGGGTCGGTTTATAAAGCACCCGTACCACCCTGGCCCGCTCTCCAAGGCGCAGCTTGAATCCTATCCGGACACCGCTTACAAACCCTAACTTTCCTTACCGTAACCCGCAATCCGGGTTACGAGGCCTACAAACTTTGGGCCTTCCAGAAGCTCTATTATCCTTAGCTGGATTGCGCACCGTGTTCCTTGGGCCGGGTTATGCCTTGGAGTTCGCCTACCGGGTTATTATCCCTCCATCAGTAGTCCCCAGAATGGCTTGGGCTTCACGGATTCTTCCTTGAAGCGCCGGCCATTCCCTGCAAAAATATCAAATGCTCGAGCTTATGAAGGCCCGGGTTAAGGGGCTCTGATATATAGCTGGGCCAAACTCCATAGTGGCCGCATAGTAGCCCGGCTTTTCCTCCAGATACTTCGCTTCACTTTCCCGGTCTAGACTTTGACAGAAACGCTAAAAACTCTACACTTTGCTCGATAATTTGAACCTGATACCACAAAAAGTATCCCTTTCTCTTTTTCGTCCGGATCTCCCGCTCAGTACTCAGCGCACATCCCACAAAATCCGCGTGGATAGCAATTACCCCAAATCTTTCGGATTCCACCCGTTGGGATAGGTTTATCCGCCCACACCTTATAAATAGAGCCCAAGGGGTAACTTGGACTCCCACACATTACTCCAATCTTTCATTGGCTCCCCTACTCCCTGCGCCTCGCAGTACCTCAAGAATCCCGAGCACGCCACCGTGGCCAGACCGCCGCCGGCTGCCTCCAACCCTGAGTCGCTCCGTGCTGTCGTCAAACTCCGCCACCGCGCCCCTGCTTCGCTCGTCAAGAGCTACAAGGGGAGAACCTGGATCACGACACCGGCCACCGCCAAGCCATACTCTAATTCCTCTCAGTAAGTACCCGTCAATCTAGCCCCGCAACTTTTGTTGATTTAATCTAGATTGGATCTGGTCAATCCGTGGACCATGCTTCCCATCACACCGAATTAGATGATTTAAATGCTCGCCATCTCCTTCAAGAACCTACTGGATGATCATTGCGCCACCCTCTATCGTTATTAATCATCAATTTCCCCGCAGAATTGTTCACGAGTTTCCCAATCTAGATCCATTTCATTCAAGTTTTCGCGCACATCATTAACACCCGGAAAATCCTCCTTTTCCGGCTATTTTGCTTGCAGTAGACATGGGCAACCATCCGTCCTCCCCAAACTCATTTCAATACGTAAGTGACCAGTAATTTCCATAGCTGTACTTGATACCCGGATAATTCGCAACCTTCACTCCGTGGCACAATACCCGGATAGTTCTTAGTTTTCACATCTTCCTGATACCCCGAATTTATACTCGGATATCCCAATATTTCCGAGTCTCATTCCCTGTATCCTTTTTCTGGTTCTTCGCAGGTTGATCCCATGGCTCCTAAGAGACAGGGAAAGCAGCCGGCTCAGGCGAAGGCAACCCAGACTATATCCGCCAACTGGGGAAGATCCACAGCCACAAAGGCCAAACTAGAAGGGCTGGCTGAGTTGGGAGTTCTCCCCTTCCAGAAGGAAATCCACTGGAGGGCGCCAGGTGACGAAACCCAACCCATACCCGCCGACAACGAGGTAATCTGCTTCGTAGAACATGTGACCCGGGGATTCCGTCCTCCGGGTCATCCTTTCTTTCGGGAGGTCCTCAACCATTATGGCCTCCGGGTGTTCGATATAGGGCCTAACTCTATATTGAACATAACCCACTTCATCGTCCTTTGCGAGTCTTATTTGTGCATTCCGCCAAACTTGACTCTCTTCGTAGAACTCTTTCAATGCAAACCGTGCCGCGAAAGCGGTGACGGGGCGCTTTTGACTTGCGGCGGGGTTTCCATCCAACGCCGCAAAAACTCCCCTATGCCAACTCTTAACTTAAATTCTCACGTTAAGCACTGGCAACTCTCCTTCTTCTATTGCCAAGACCCTCCCGGCGAGAGGAAACTGCCGGGTTACTCGGAGGCTCCCTTAGAGGTTTCCGAGTCTTTCAATGCCTTTCCCCCTGAATCAGACAGGGAGGCCATCCAGCCCTTGCTGGGTAGGTTAGCTGTTCTCTCGGCCCAAGGCCTTCTTGGGCTCAATTTGGCAAAGACGTGGGTTGAATTCCGAATTCAGCCCAACTCCATTCGTACCAAGTTAATGTACGAGTACTCGGGGCACACTACAGACGCACTCCGATACTCCACGAGGAACTTTGCGGCCGGTGATACCAACAAAACCATCAAGAGTTTTTTGACGGAAAAGTTGGAAGTGATAAGGAATATCACCGGGTTACCCCCATTCACTCGAGAGAACCCGGCTCCAGCGGTAAGATCCAATACTCATAATCCTTTTCCATACTTTGACCTGATGTAACCCGTAATTCTTACTTTCATCCTTTTGATCTTTTAGGCTGATGACCTCTTCTGGAGAATCGAAACCCCCCCCCCCCCTCCAGAGACCCGGAAGAAGAGGACGAGCCGGCTGATGACGATGAAGGTACTTATCCGAATCTCATGTTATCTTTTACTTGCACTGTTTTCCTACCATTTATCTTTTCCCTACGGATACATACTCGACTTTTCAGGGCTGGAAGATGAGGAAGAAAAAGAAGAGGAAGACCCGAAGGCCACTGAATCCGTTCAGGAGGTTACAGTCGGGGCCAAGAGGAAGGCCAGAGGAGTGGTTGCAAAGGTTCCTTTTTCCTTTATGTCTTCTGAGCCTTACTCCTTCGATACCATGTGTAAACTTAATCAACAATTTTCACACTCACCATTCTTGAAGGATCCTCTCCCGGCTAAGCGCAGGGTGACCCGGAGTTCCCCGGGCGAGGATCCCCTTAACCCGGGTATCCCCACTTCACCTGCTCCCCGAGCCAGCACTCCTCCTCCTCAGCCCTCCAAATCTCCTCAGCGCCACCCATCTCCTAGCCACCCACTCGCTGGGCAATTCCGGGTGCCGCTATCGGTGCCTTTGGCGACCTCGTCCGCCTCCAGTGACGAACTCCCACCGGATTACGCTGTGAACACCGGGTAAGTCTCCATCGCCTGATATCCTTTGACACCTGATAACTACCAACCTAAATCACTAACCACTTTTTCCTCCTTCCCATTAGCTCCCAAGCCACTACTAGTGACCCGGAAATCACAGAAGCAGAAAAGCAGGGGTCGCAGGGGCCGACTATTAATACGGGTGCTGAAGTTGATGATGAAGCTGAAGACGGCCAAGAACAAGATCCTTTCAACGATCCGGCCCAGCAGGAAACTGTACACCCAATATCCTCCGAAGAAGTGGATGAAGACATCATATTGGAGACAAAGTCGGGCTCTCCTAACCCGGACACCCAAACGGTCCGGGTTTCGACCCCAAGAGCCGGGAAAATTCTTCAGCCGGAAAACCAATCTGCCGGTCCTTCAAGAATTCGTCCTGAAGATATGACGTTTGCCCAAATGCTTGATGCCCTCTATACCTTGAGGGCCGACGAAGAAAATATTCTAGATGCCTTGATAACAAAACACAAGGTAAGTCCGAGTAATACCATCTGCATCCTTATATAGCCCCCAAGTTCAAAGTGAATTACTGGTTTAATTTGCTTGGAACTTCATAATAGACCTGACTGACCCTTCCTTGCATTTCCACCTAGGACTTCGTTATGCAATCTGAGAAGAAATTGGCGAAGGCTGCCAAATGCATTGTGAAGGAGACAACTCTCCGCGAGGCAGCTGAAACTGAAGCTCGTAGGAGTGGAAAAATCACAAGGAAATATAGAAAAAGGGCTCACTTGGCTGAGGACAGGCTAACAACACTTTCTGTGCAGATTGCCGATACCTATCGCGCAGCAACTGGTATGATCTTTGAACTTTAGCAATTAAGACCCGGAATTTCCTTTGGACGAATAGTCGGATCCCGTTGTTCATTACTTTTCTTACTTTTGGCAGGTCCGGATGATGCGATCCCGGAAGAGGATGATACTGCCAAGCTGAAGCTCATTAAAGATACTGTCCGGCGGCTCAGTGCCGGAATTGGATGGATTCTTGATGAACTACGCCTACCGGGTATTGGACCTGGAAACATGAAAAAGTTGCTGGAAGTCTGCTCGACCATTCCTGAGTGGATTTGGCATTGGAAGCGCTCATCCTGTCGGTTTGGAGTAACCCGGGGTCTTGCGCTGGCTAAAGCTTATGTCCCTAAGCTAGAGCCAGCCAAGCTAATGAGCGGGTTTCCAGAGTTTAATCCAGACGGGTCTAAGTTCTCGCCAAAGGATTTCAAAGTCATTCAGAAAGAAGTTCGTCACTCGGCCAGTGTGATAGCCGACAGTTTGGAGATTGATACTATTCTTCCTGCATATGATGCTAGCGATAAGGTTATTAAGGCAAATCGCCCCAAGCCATTCGATATGCTTGCCCGATGGAAGGAAGAAGCTGCCAGGATTAGGGAGGAAGCTGCAAAGAAGAAGGCTGAGGCCGACTCTGCGCCCGCTACCTCTACACCCATCGTCCCTCCACCTGCGCGAGCCGGCGTTGCTGCTGACCCTGCTGCTACCTCAAGCGATGGCAAAGGCAAGGCGAAGATGGACGCCACGGCTCAGAATGCCGAATAATACCTGCCACTTCTCATACGTCAGTCGTCCTGATGTGCCGTTTAAACAATTACTTTTGAATGGTGCGCCTGTGCACCTTGGATACTCTTTATCAGAACTTTGTAATGTATTCTAAGTTCCTGATACACCTTGTGCCGCTTCTGGCTTTTATGTTTATCTGCTTTTGACCCCATGTGATCTTGACATCCGACTTTCTTTATTCTCGATATCCGACTTTCTTTATTCTTGATATCCGACTTTCTTTTTTGTTGATATCCATCTTACTTTATTGTTCCTTTTGTGAGACTCGGTTTCCGGGTTTCATGGGTGTTGACAAGCGGATTTGCTTCTAAGTCCCCAAGTCCCCAAGACTCGGATATTTGGGTTTTTGGAATTTTAACAATTAAGCAATTTTTTCTCTTTCAAGATTTCGAATCACCCGGACCCGGATTTCCGAGTCTAGGACACGTGATCTTGAAAGGAGAACGAATTGCCTGCTGCTAAATTCACAAAGATTCCAGAGTCGTTTCACATAGGATTTGAAGTTATGCTTAATAATCGTTGAGTTTCCAGCTGTTAGCCTTGTACTCTGCATAACTTGTGGTTTAGATGACCCTTTTGACTATCTTGTACTGTAAGCCGGCTTTCGCGTGGATACCACGTTGTTACATCTATACGAAAACGTGGCCAGTCAAGTCCCGTCGGGTTTCATGGCTGACTGTAATTGTAAGCGAACAAATCATGCCACTTTAGTGCGAGTCACATCGAGCTTAAGTAAGAATAGCCAAGAAATTTGGACTTCTTTGTCCGGTTATAAGATTGTAGCCGTACTCGTTTGCAAGTAATCGGCCCTTATAACTCATAGGCATCATGGCCGGGTCTTTGAGTTCGCAACTGTGCTATTCAAGCAACCAGCCCCCAAGACCTAAATATACGCATCATACTGAGAGTACAGAACATGATAATAATCATCTCTTTTCTTGATAATCACCTCTTTTCTTGATATGAAAAATCTAGGTCAGCAAGCCGCCTCATTAAAAACCCGTCCAGTCCCCAAGGGTACCCTGGATAGGAAAAGAGTACGTCTGAAAACCTGCTGCCTGTTACATCGTTCAATTCCATATGCCAACATAATTTTTGCTAAGTATAATATGGACGTAGCTGAGCCACGTTCCACGGTCTGTCTCTTTCTTGCATAGATGAAGTGGTATGAGCAGTGTCATTAACTGTGGTCGACTCTTCCCTTGCATCTATCAAGTAATATGACCCATTATGCAAATTCCGGCTTACGATAAACGGTCCTTCCCATGGTGGTGATAACTTGTGCTTTCCTTCGTTCGACTGTACCAGGCGCAGAACCAGGTCTCCTTTCTGGAAGACCCGGGTTTTCACGTGCCGGCTATGATACCTTCGTAAATCCTGCTGATATATGGCTGATCTTTCCAGGGCTTGTTCCCTTTGCTCTTCTAACATATCCACGGCATCTTGCCGGGTCTTTTCATTCTCCACTTCGACGTATGCTGATACTCGTGGTGAATCATGAATAATATCACTCGGTAGTACTGCCTCCGCGCCATAGACCATGAAGAAGGGCGTCATCTGAGTAGATCTATTAGGCGTAGTATTGATACCCCAAACCACAGAAGGAAGTTCTTCGACCCATGCACCAGCTGCCCTGATACAGAGGACTCGTAATCGTGGTTTTAATCCGCGAAGCAATTCTTGGTTTGCCCTCTCCACTTGTCCATTGGCCTGCGGATGAGCCACTGATGCAACATCAAGCCGGATTCCATTGTTGCCACAGAACTTCTCCATCTCACCAAGGGACATGTTGGTTCCATTGTCGGTAATTATGCTGTGGGGATACCCGAACCGGTAGATAATCCTTTTCAGGAACTTGACTGTTGTAGCTGCTTCGCAATTAGTAACTGGCATAACCTCAACCCACTTGGTAAACTTATCAATAGCCACCAAAAGATGTGTCTTCTTGCATGGTGACATATGAAAGGGGCCAACCATGTCCATACCCCAGACAGCGAACGGCCAAGTTAACGGGATGGTCCGTAACTCCATAGCCGGCACATGGGTTTGGCGAGCGTACCTTTGACATCCGTCACACCTTGCTACCAATCGTTCCGCATCTGCTAGAGCCGTGAGCCAGAAAAATCCGTGTCGATAAGCTTTAGCCACAAGAGATCTTGTGGATGCATGATGTCCACAGTCGCCTTCATGGATTTCCTTGAGAATCTGTCGGCCTTCTTCTGGCGCTACGCAGCGCAAAAAGACTCTTGCTGCGCTTCTCTTGTATAATTCCCCATTGATGATAGAATATCCCTTTGCTCGCTTCAAGATTTGCCTTGCTAATACCTCCTGCTGTGGTAACTCGCCTCGCGATAGGTAGGCCAAAAACAGTTCTGTCCACTCGGGAATAGTACGTACAGTGGCCACAAGTCCTGAATCCGGGTCTTGATTTGCCAATTCCTCCTCTGACTCGGTTTTAACTGATGGTCGCCATAATTCGTCCAGGAAAACGTTAGGTGGAACCGGCTCTCTGCGCGAGCCGAGTCTGTCGAGTGCGTCGGCTGCCTCATTCTTTCTTCTGTCTATATGCTCCACCTCATACCCGGAAAAACATCCTGCAACCCTATCAACTTCCCTGCGGTATGCTGCCATAGTTGCGTCCTTTCTATCCCAAGTTCCTGACACCTGCTGTACCACAAGGTCCGAATCTCCGAAGCATCGTATCCTCTTGATGTTCATCTCCTTGGCTGCCTTTAAGCCATGCAAGAGGGCCTCATACTCGGCCACGTTGTTGGAACAGTCAAAGTGAATTTGTAGTACGTAACTTAATTTGTCTCCTTTGGGTGACGTCGGCACCACTCCAGCTCCTGATCCCTCGTATTGCTTAGATCCATCGAAGTGCATGATCCATGACTCGGAGTTTGGAACCGTTGTAGTCATGCCTGTATGTGTCCAGTCGTTAACGAAATCAATTAAAGCTTGAGATTTGATTGCTGACCTGGGTTCGTAGTTGATGTGATAATCCCCCATCTCTATCGCCCATTTGGCTATTCTTCCTGTCGCGTCCGAGTTTCTGATGATATCCGACATTGGTATTGAACTAACCACTGTTATGGGGTGTTCTTGGAAATACGGCTTCAGTTTCCGGCTAGCCATAAAGACCCCGAACACCAACTTTTGCCAATGCGGATAGCGCTGCTTTGCTTCTGATAATACCTCGCTGACGTAATAAACCGGTCTCTGGACCGGGTAACCCTTCCCATCCTCTTTGCGCTCCACAACAACAACTGCACTGACGGCTCGGGGGCCGGCTGCTACGTATAGCAACATAGGTTCTTTAGGACCCGGGGCCGCTAGTACTGGTGCTTCAGATAACTGTTTCTTTAGTGCCTCAAACGCCTCATCCGCCTCTTGATCCCATACGAATTTATCTGATTTCCTCAAGAGCCGGTATAGGGGTATTGCTTTTTCTCCGAGCCTGGATATGAATCGGCTCAAGGCTGCTACGCAGCCCGTGAGCTTTTGAACATGCTTCAAATTTTCCGGCTTTTTCAGACTCTGGATGGCCTTGATTTTGTCCGGGTTTGCCTCAATTCCTCTCTCGGAAACGATAAAGCCGAGTAATTTCCCGGCTGGAACTCCGAACACGCACTTTGTCGGGTTAAGCTTCATCTGATACCTCCTCAAGTTTTTGAACGTCTCCTTTAGATCATCGATAAATGTCTCCGCCTTCCTGGTCTTGATAACCACATCATCCACATAGGCATGGACGTTGCGTCCAATTTGGTCCTCGAAGCACTTTTGAATACACCGTTGGTAAGTTGCGCCAGCGTTCTTCAATCCAAACGTCATAGTTTTATAACAGAAGGCTTATAAATGATGTTTTCTCCCAATCCTCCCTCTTAAGCTTAATTTGGTGATACCCGGAGTGTGCGTCCAGGAAGCATAGCAAGTCACTCCCGGCTACTGCGTCTACGATCTGGTCTATCCTTGGTAGCGCGAACGGGTCCTTTGAGCAATGCTTGTTGAGACTCGTGAAATCGATGCACATCCTCCACTCGTTCGTCTTTTTCATTACCAGAACCGGATTTGCTAACCAATCCGGGTGAAACACTTCCATGATAAAGCCGGCTGTCAGTAGCCGAGCAATTTCTTCACCTATGGCTTTCCTTCTTTCCTCATTCATCTTCCTTAAGCCCTGCTTCACAGGCCTCGACCTGGGATCCACGTGCAAACTGTGCTCCGCCAACTCTGTAGGGATACCCGGCATGTCGCTAGGTGTCCAGGCGAACACGTCCGCATTTGAACGAATAAACTCCACAAGTGCCTTCTCCTGCTCTCTTTCCAAGTTAGACCCTATAGTAAATTGCTTAGTGGAATCACCTTCAACAAAATCTATCTTCTTGGTATCTTGTGCTGCCGTGAATTTCGCTCTCTCGTCCTCAGTATTCGGCCTTTTCAAAGCTGTTCTATCATCCGGATTCACTTGAGACCGGTAATACTCGAGTTCTTCTTTTCTGCATGCTTGCTCGGCCATTACTGAATCTCCTTCGTCGCACTCGGCCGCTATATCCCGGTTCCCATGTACGGTGATAGTCCGTTTAGGACCCGGAATCTTTAGCTGCAAATACACATAGCACGGCCTAGCCATAAATTTAGCATAAGCCGGTCTCCCGAACAGCGCGTGATAAGGACTGCGCAATTTGACCACCTCGAACGTGAGCCACTCAACTCGATAATTATCCGTTGATTCTCCGAAAGCAACCTCCAAGGTGATCTTTCCCTCGGGGCTCGCCGCGTAACCCGGCACGATCCCGTGAAAGACTGTCGAACTTTTCTGTAGCTGGGACTCTTTGAGACTCATGCGTAAGAAGGTTTCCCAATACAGGATGTTCTACTTCCACCGTCCATCAGGACCCTTTTCAGCTCATAACCATTGACCTGTGGCGCAACCACCAATGCCAAGACTCCTGGGCGCTCTATTCTTTCCAGGTGATCTCTTCTGCTCCATGTTACCTCTTGTTCCGCCCATCTCAGGTATCCCGGCACGGCCGAGGAAACCGAGTTTACCGCTTGCTTTAATGTCTCTTTGTCCCTGCTAGAAGTTCCTGTAGTATGCACATGATATTGTCCCTTTAAATCAGGCGTACGTACCATACCGATGAAGATGTTGATCTGGCCGACCGTCACAGTAGATCCGGACTCGAGGTGATCCGACTCTGGCCCCCAGCCGGAATCGTCCACCATCTTTTCTCCTTTGCGGTCGATGTAGATCTCGCCGATGACAAGATTCTCCATGTTCTTCCGAGCTTCTCCCGTAATGTAAACACCTTTGGACAGAGGCCCCACGGTGGGCGCCAACTGTCGTGTGATTATCACGGCAGACGTTACCGGGGGTAACTGATCTTGGGGCAAGACGACACAGGCGTTTGGGAGAGGGTTTAGCTCAGAGGGAAACTTGGTGGAAATCGATCTGGTAGCCGGCAATCAAAGTCGCCGAGTCTCCGATCTTGATATAATAACTCAACTCTGGGGTTACACTGGATGCTCGATATCAAGCGATATTGCTAGGGTTCTTGGATCTCTTCTAAACTAGACCTAGGGGTCGGTTTATAAAGCACCCGTACCCCCCTGGCCCGCTCTCCAAGGCGCAGCTTGAATCCTATCTGGACACCGCTTACAAACCCTAACTTTCCTTACCGTAACCCGCAATCCGGGTTACGAGGCCTACAAACTTTGGGCCTTCCAGAAGCTCTATTATCCTTAGCTGGATTGCGCACCGTGTTCCTTGGGCCGGGTTATGCCTTGGAGTTCGCCTACCGGGTTACTATCCCTCCATCAGTAACGCTTGCTCTCCCAATCGTGCGATGAACCTGCTTAGGGCGGCTAGTCGTCCTGCGAGCTGCTGGACTCCGCGTAGATTGGTTGGCTCCTTCATAGTCAGGATGGCTTGTATTTTCTCCGGGTTGGCTTCAATGCCTCTGGCGGATACCAGGTACCCGAGTAGTTTTCCTGCAGGGACGCCGAAAACGCATTTGGTCGGATTGAGCTTAATCCGATATGCATTAAGGGCGTCGAAAGTTTCTCTGATGTCCTCGAGGAGTGTGTCCTCTACTCGAGTTTTGATGACAATGTCGTCAACGTACACCTGTACGTTCTTGCCAATGAGATTGGCGAGGCATTTTTGCATGCAGCGCTGATATGTTGCGCCTGCGTTCTTCAGCCCGAAGGGCATTGTCGTGTAGAAGTAGACACCGTGGGGTGTGATGAATGCCGTCTTCTCTTCGTCTTCCCTTTTCATTCGGATCTGATTATATCCCGAATAGGCGTCCAGGAAGGAGAGGCGTTGGCAGCCTGCCGTAGAATCCACAATCTGGTCGATCCGTGGTAAAGGAAAATTGTCCTTGGGGCAGTGCTTATTCAACGACGTGTAGTCGATGCACACCCGAAGGATATCCGTGTTCTTCTTGGGGACCAACACCGAGTTTGCTAACCAGGTGGATATCTTGATCTTCCTAATGAAATTTGCGGCTAGCAATCTGTTTACTTCCTCTCCAAGCGCCTTCTGCTTGGGTTCTGAAAATCGTCGAGTCGTCCGTTTGATGGGTTTGGCGTCAGGAAAAACTTCGAGTGAGTGCTCGGCAAACTCCCTGGGTATTCCCGGCATATCTAAGGGCTGCCAGGCGAAAATCTCCCAGTACTCACGGAGGAGTTTGACGAGCGCGTCTTCCTATGCTGGCGAGAGGGTTGTTGAAACCATCGTTGTCTTTGCGGAATCCGTCGGGTGCACTTGATGCTTGCGAGTGTCGCTGTTGGCGCTGAATTCCAGTTCAGGCGCGTTTTTCTTCATGAGGGGCATGACGGAGTGATCCGTGGTTTTTGCCAATTCTTGAAGTTCTTCTTGCATCCCGAAAGATTTTGCGATCTCATTAAATTCTATGTCGCACTTGTCCGATTTCTGGAAGTCTCCGTCGATGGTGATCACACCGTATTCGCCGGGTAGCTTGAGCTTCAAATACGCGTAATGTGGTACGGCCATGAATCTGGCGAACGTTGTTCGACCAAGAATGGCGTGGTACTGTAAGGGCCAGTCGACGACTTTGAAGTCCAGGAATTCCCTTCTGTAGTTGCTTGGAGAGCCCAATACGACTTCTAGGTTAATTGTTCCGAGTGGACGGATTGCCTTGCCCGGAACTATCCCGTGGAAGGATGTTTCTGATTCCGATAGGCCGTCCAGATTCTTGTTCATTCGACGGAGTGTATCCGCGTAAATGATGTTAATGCCACTGCCACCGTCCATGAATACGCGGGCCAGGTCGTAATTACCAATTTGAGCTTGGATGACAAGGGCAGCGTGTCCTGGTCGATAGACTCGTGGCAGATGGTCTTTCATCGAAAACGTGATTGGTTGATCCGCCATCTTCAGGTACTCAGTTTTTGTTGGTGGTGTCTGCACTGCCATGCACAATTGCCTCGTGTTAGTCTTTTGAGCTCTGCGAGAGGGGCATACCTTCTGTATCATTGCGAGTTGTCCTGCCGGGTTCGGGTATGCATTGGCTCCATTGTTTTGTGGTGGTGGCGCAGGTAGTGCGGCTAGCGCCATGTTTGGATTTGCTGGTGGAGGTGGTGGTGGTGGCTGGAATTGTTGTCCTCCTCCTGGCAGAGACGGGTAGTTTTGGGTGGATGCAAATCTTTTCCTGGCGAGTGCCTCCGAGATGTCGTGAAACTTTCGGCAGTCCTTAAGAAGGTGTGTTGCCTTAGTTTTGCCCGTGCGCTTATCTGTAAATAGATGTAGCGAGCAGTATGCATCAAGATCTTCCTCGGGGGATTTTTCCTCTGCCTTAGGTTTCCACTCGCGGCTTCCGCGACGTCCAGAGTCGCGACTTCGCGTGAATTCTGCCGCCACTAATTCCTCTCTATCCTCGTGGTCATAGTATTTCCTTCTTTTTCTTCGCCCATGGCGGTCGTCTTCGTGTGCGGGTGATGACCCTCTTTCGTTGCGCACTGCGTCTTCTCCATTAGCCCATTTTTCGGCTATGATCATTAGCTCCCCGATAGTTTTAGGCGCTGCTCTGCCTAGTTCTTCCCAAAAGGCAGTTATTCTCGCGCCTTTAGCGAAAGCCTCGATCGCCACCTCTTCCGAGATGGTTCCCGCGGTGTTCCTAAGTGTAGTCCACCGCTGGATGTATTCTCGTGTGGATTCGCCACTCTTCTGTTTGCATGCTCGTAACTCTTCGATTGTGGCTGGCCTCTTGTAAGTCGACTGGAAATTTTTGCAGAAATCGCGGTGTAGATCGTCCCACGATGCGTAGCAAGATTTAGGTCTTCTCTCCAGCCAACTACGGGCCGCGCCTGTAAGATGCAAATTGAGGTATTGCATGGCTGTGTTCTTGTTCCCACGTTGGCATTTCACTGCCGTGAGGTAGTCTCTTAACCACTGGGAGGGCTCGAGTGAGCCGTCGTATTTTGTCACCTCCGTGCTGAGCTTGAACCGTTTGGGTAGGGGTGCTTCGCGAATACTGCGGGCGAAACAGAGCGCGCCGCAGGTTTCGTCATCCGAAGAGCCGGATGATGAGCGGTCGCGATATCTTGACGCCCTTGCCCTGTCCACTTTGTTCTGCGCGATGTCGGATCGCGCGTCGCGTCCGGGCCGATGGCGGTCAGCGTCCTTTCGTGGCTCCTTGCTGCGTTTTCGCGAGCGGCTGCTGTGGTGTCGTGAGTTTTTCTCTCTTGGACTGTCGTCGCTGCTGCTTCGACTGTCGCCACGGCGGCGGGCTTCTTTTCCTCGACCACGACGTGGCGATTTGTCTTTTCTCGGGGAGGAGCTTCTGTGCCTGCGGGGCGTTTCCTTATCTTTGTCCTTCTCCTGTCGCTCTTTCTCCAATTGTTCTTCAGTCTTTTTGCGATCGTGAGAGGCGAGCCTTGCAGCCGCCAATCCTAGCCCCTTGCGAATTTGCTTGTACTGTTCCGCCCGAGGACCGCTTTCCGTCGGTTGGTTCATCTGCATGTAAGTTGCTGCGGCTAGGACTGCAGCAGCAGGAGTTTGCGGATAGACGTTGCCGTCATCGTCGAACCTCATGAAGGATGATGTGGTCGACCTGCTGGTCCCAGCCATGGACTCGTAGTCCCTGGATGATGCAGCATGTCCCTTCCTTGCGTGCTGGGTACCGACCGAGGGCGCAAGGGACTGCTCGGCTCGTCGCAAGCTTGACTCGTCCGCTGCTCTTCTGCGACGGGCCAGATCTGCTCGGGCGTCTTTGATGGTCGAGGCCGCTCTCACTAGATGGTAGTGGTAGGCGGTTAGATCCTCCTGTGGCGCTCCTGCCGCGGGTGGCTGACTCTTTCGCATGGCTTCTTTGGCTCTGTTCCAGGCCTCCCGCGAGACGCCGATTATATTGCGCTCGGTTGCGCTGAATTCGGTTTCCGGGGGTGGCTCCGATCCGGCCATGCAGACTTGGGCCAATCGCGGCCCGTGCGTCCTAGGTGCAGATTGGAAAGCTTCCCGTACCCGAGATGGTTCCTCTGTCGAGAGGGCGTGGTAGTCCGCTGCGTTGAATCGGATGGATTCGCCGCTTTTCTCCACAGGAAAGCGCGAGTTGACGGCTCCAGATTCGTTGTCAGATTCGTCCGTGAAGTGGAGGATTCCGTCTCGGTTTGTCACGAAGTTGAAGCTCCCGAACGTCAGGGTGACGCTCTTCTCCAGATCCTCGAATACCGGGCGTGATTCCGGCGAGTGAGGTGTGACCACGACAGATCCGATCCGTATAGGATTGCTCGGAGCCGTAGTTGATGGTTTCCAACGGGAGTTGGACGTCGATGAAGCCGAAGATGCCGGTGATCCAGCGCCCGCGTTCCCCACGGTCGGCGCCAATTGTCGAATCTTTGACTCTACAAATCCCTTAGGTGACCCTATCGGGTTTCGACTAGGAGAAGTCATGAGCGCTGGTGAAATCGTCGGCTAGACAGGGGGCGAGATTTACCCAGGTTCGGGGCCCTCGTAGAGGTAAAACCCTTACTCCTGCCTCTTGTCGATCTGTATTGAAGATTAGATCGGTTACAATGGTGTGCTCGAGTCGAGAGTTGGTCTCGAGTTCAAGGCTTTTCGGTCGTGCGGTAATAGCTTGGTCCTCTCCTGGGGGCTCTCTTGGCCTTATATAGATGGCCAGGTCTCGAGTTCTACCCGGAGAGGACTCGAACTCTAACTAGGTCGGTTACAAGTTTCCTAGCTTAATCCGCAAGTCATTGCGGGTGGGCTTCACGTGGGCCTTCTAGAGTACTCCAAGGGCGCATCTTCTTGGGCCTTGGCCTTGGGCCTGAGAGGGGGTGTTCTTACCCGCAGGGTCCAGAGTCCATATCTTCGATAATCGGGGTGGTTGGGATCTTCGAAACCCGGAGGTTGCTTGACATAAACCAACTCGTGGATGGGACCATTCAAAAATGCACTTTTAACATCCATTTGTTGCAATTTAAAGTTGTGATGAGAGGCATAAGCAAGTAAGATGCGAATAGATTCAAGACGAGCAACGGGAGCGAAAGTTTCACCGAAATCGACACCTTCGACTTGAGAGAAACCTTGAGCAACCAATCTAGCCTTGTTGCGGATGACGATGCCGTCCTTGTCTTGTTTGTTCTTGAAGATCCAATTAGTGCCGATGACGTTCTTGCAATCTTTGGGTCTTGGCACCAATTTCCACACCTTGTTGCGCTCGAAATTGTTGAGTTCTTCGTGCATAGCTTCAAGCCAATCTTGATCTTCAAGAGCTTCATAGACCTTCTTTGGCTCAATGTGAGAGATGAATGCATGCGCTTTGCTAAAATCCGCTAGTTGCCTCCTTGTGACGACCCTTCCACGAACTTGTCCAAGAATCATGTCCTCCGTGTGACCGGCACGAGCAAGATTATCTAGTCTTCTCTTTGCCCTACGAGCTAGCATCTCCTCCAAAGTTTCCTTGGATAGTACTTGATCATCACCTTCATCATCGGAAACATGACCACCTTGATCTTGATCATCAACGGGAGGTGGATCCCTTATGTTCCTAGTTGTATCATCACCATGTGTATCTTGTTCCTCATTGTGAGCTTGGCCTTCATCATGAGCTTGACCTTGATTGTTAGCTTGGCCTTGTGGTGAAGCGTGAGGGCTTGGTGCATCTTGTTGGGTAGCTTGGTTATCAATGGATGTAGTCAATGGCTCCACTTGAGTGGGGCATAGTCCTTCTCCCTCCGTCATCCGGTAACCCTCAATGGGGATTATTTCACCAATCCCCATTCTTCTTATGACGATGGGAGGAATTGCATCTCCTACAATACCATGATTTATACGGCCCCCTTGGGACCCATTATCCTCATCAAATACCACGTCTATAGCTTCTTCAACTTGTCCGGTGGACTTGTTATAGACTCTATAAGCATGAGCGTTTGAGGCATAGCCAACAAAGATACCCTCATAGGATTTAGTCTCGAACTTTGAGAAGCGTTTCCCTCTCTTGCGAGTGAAGCATTTGCATCCAAAGACCTTGAAGTATGAAACCTCCGGCTTCTTGCCCGTGAGAATCTCATAGGGGGTCTTGTTCAAGATCTTGCGGAGATATAATCGGTTGCTAGCGTGACAAGCGGTGGAGACGGCCTCGGCCCAAAAGTTATAAGGAGAAGAGAACTCCGCAATCATGGTTCGACCGCATCCATCAGAGTCCGATTCTTTCTCTCCGCCACACCATTTTGTTGAGGAGTGTAGGGAGTGGAATATTGATGAGCAATGCCTTCCTCACTAAGAAATCCCTCTACGGTGTAGTTCTTGAACTCAGAGCCATTATCACTTCGGATAGCCATGATGCTTGTATTATGTTGTCTTTCCACCAAAGTGATGAACTCGATGACCCGCTTTTGAGTCTCACTCTTTCTCTTGAAGAAGTACACCCAACAATATCGTGAGTAATCATCCACAATCACCAAGCAATACTTCTTGCCTCCAAGACTATCATATCATAGAGGACCAAAGAGGTCCAAGTGAATGAGCTCAAGGATTCTTGATGTAGTGATGTTCGTCTTGGTGGGATGTGCTTCTCCATGTTGCTTTCCTAGAACGCAAGAGCTACACACACGATCTTTGGAAAACTTAGCATTTGTTAGTCCTAGAACGTGATTGCCACTTTGAAGGTCATGCAACGTCCTCATATTGGTGTGGGCTAACCGGCGATGCCATAGCCAACCCACATCAACTTTAGCCATTAGGCATGTCGCGGCACACGTGTCTCCTTTGGAGAAGTCCACTACATACATGCCGTTCTCGACATGCCCAACAAAGGCTACTTTAAGAGTCGTTTCCCAAGTGACAATCACATTCTCCTTATTAAAGAAAGAGGTAAAACCACTTTTAGCAAGTTGAAGAACCGAGATGAGATTGTAGCCAAGGGACTCAACAAGAAGAACATTCTCAATTGACAAGTCATTTGAGATTGCTACCTTGCCTCGTCCCAATACCTTTAGTTCGGAGTTGTCACCAATAGTAACGCAATTGAGATGAGGTAATGGAGGATGAATATCACTCATTGCGTCATTGCTTCCGGTCATATGTTGGGATGCACCACTATCCACCGTCCATTTGCTCGAACCGGAAGCACTTCCCTACAATAGATTAGTTTCTTGATTTAGGGACCCATCTTTGAATGGGTCCTCTCATGTTAGCGACAAGGGTCTTAGGAACCCAAATACTCCAATGATAATCGTCACCATAAGAAGTACCAACATATTTAGCATATACATGACCATCTCTAGACTTCATAAGAACATAAGATGGATTATATTTCCCGGCAAAGTTATTGTGAGTGGTGCTCCCCCTAGAGGTCTCACCACCCACAATGGTGTTGGTCTCCTTCCCTTTGGTCACCTCTCCCTCTTTCACAAATCTTACTTCTTGTGAGGGGGAGGTGACTCTCTTCTTGTTCTTCTTCTTGTACTTCTTCTTTGACTTGGCTATATAGCCAAGTCCCTCCCTTCCATTGTTGGCACGTTGAGAAGCAATCTCATGGGGACTCTTCTCATTTCCTACAAGATTAGTTGTACTACAAGCATTGCTAGGCAAGACATTCAGGCTAGAAAGTGAAGTGGATACAACTTGCTTGTTTGATTGTTGAGCTAGAAGATTGTCACGAGATTTGGTTAACTTGTCATGAATTTCCTTAAGAGACATGAACTCCTTTTCAAGTTTTTCATAACGAGTACCAAGTTCCTCGTGAGCAATTCCTAGCTTCAATTCTTCATGTTCAAGAGTTTTAATTAAGGCAAGAGATTGAGCATTTTCCTTCCTAAGCTTAGAGACACTTATGGCAAAGTTTTCTTCAAGACAAGACAATTTCTCCTCAAGTGAGGCACGAATGGAACGCTCATTATCAAGAGCTTTTTCAAGATCTTGCTCATTGCAAGTGTGACCTCCATGGCTTTCT
Source organism: Alopecurus myosuroides (assembly GCA_028641055.1). Taxonomy (NCBI): domain Eukaryota; kingdom Viridiplantae; phylum Streptophyta; class Magnoliopsida; order Poales; family Poaceae; genus Alopecurus; species Alopecurus myosuroides. Next base: position 172,180,426 of record CM054058.1, read on the forward strand.
AAGGTCATGATGATCTCCTCCTTTTCATCAACAAGAGAGTTAGCCTCATCAAGTTGCCTATAAGGACCCCAGACCGGCAGTCTGAAACCCTACGTATGCATACATTCACGATCCCAGAAAGATCAGTCGTGAACAACATACACAGTTGGCATACAGAAAAACATCATCCATTACACGAATACATAAAGGTATTACACAAATGATCACATGATCAAGTTTAACGCAACTGCCAAAAGGGCAGGCAACTTAACAAACACAACGGAAGACAAATAAAAACACAACGTAGTTGAGCCCAAGTCACGCCTTAACCTACAGGCTGCTGACCCGGAGACGATCCTAGTTCGCAAAGCCGTCGGCTCCGTACTTCTCTTCATAGATATCCTTCAGAGGCTCCTTCTCAAAGTCTGATAAGTAGATACCAGGGGCGAAACCATAATGAGTACGTTTGAATGTACTCAGCAAGACATCCATCATGTCACTTACCAACATGCAAATATGCTTATATGGTGGAATAGGTAGGCTATAAATAGGGTTCACTATCAATGGTGTTCATATATGATGACACCACAGTTGCAGTCAGGTTAATCTGTATCTTCGTTGAAGAAGATACTTCAGAAGAAAATAAAATAATATAGTTTTATTTCTCTTGTAGATATCACATGTACAAGAGGTTTTGTAAAGTTTTGTTAAAGAATATTTTCTCTTTGCAAAACTTCTTGGAATCAGTTTCCAGAATTCTTGCTTAGAGTAGAAAAGTTTTATTTGCAAAACTTTTTAGTTTGTAAAATAACTTCTGGCATTCCATCATCGGTACCTCCACGGTACAAGCTTTCCTTCCTTTCTGAACTTCCCGAGTTCAACACACCTTTTCAAAAACTCCTTTTTGAAAACATTGACACAATGCTAGCTACATGGCCATTCAACTGTCCATATCCGAGGACGCGGCTTCTTCGAAAAAGTTGTACTCTGCAGAGGTGTACACATCCACCAGATCCAGTACACCTACCGTGAACAACCACGGACTGTAACAACAGTATGTAAACATCAGGTATCTGATCATAACCATCCACTATGTTCAAGCTAGTATATGTCTATCTCTCGATTGAGTTTTGTTCTCCCCGGCACCAAGTCCCACCCTGCCTAGCCGGGAGCCTCAATGAATGCATCCGGAGGGAAAATTAATCCCACACTTTATATGCCTCAACATTGGGAGTTTTGACGACATTCGGTTCGAGGGTACGACGCCCCTTATAGCAAGTGAGATAGCACACACTAATAAGAACAAACTTCAAGTTAAGCCCCGTGCCCATGTTGGGGTAGGGTGGCAGTACGGTAAAGGTTGTCCGGCGAAGACTAGGTTATGTGTCATTTTTGAAAACAGCACTTTCTCAAAAATGACCACTTCCACATTCCTCCGGAGAACAAGGATCCGCCTTTTCTCCGGTTTTTTCCGTAAAGAGCCTTTGTTTTGTAGAATCACAATTTTAGGGTATCCACTTAGGGACTAGTATATTTGATGGTAATAAATACCATAGGTTGGCCTATGGGCTTGGTATTACCAAGTTTAACTACTGGCATAATAGTAAACCTATATTACTAGTATAGTAGTATTAGCCACATCAAAATAGTTTTGATAATCAAGTTTTGGTAAAACTTCAGAGGTAAAACATGCATGATAGATAATGATAAGTATTGTATCAGCAAGCATCAGGATGGCTTTCCTGGTATCTCTTTGTGTCCCCTGGTTGTTGGAGTGACTGGAACTTGAAACAGAGCTTCCCGACACTTCCTTCCTCTTCGTTTTCTAACGTCGTAAAAAGAATAAAGGACACACATTCAGAACCAAACAAGACAAACAAGGCTACAAGTAATACATACAGCAAGCAATCAAGAAGTACCACCCAAGTTCGCAATTTTTCCCTTAAGAAAAATTGGCATAAAAACTATAGTTGAAAAGTCTGCTTTTTTCCTAGTGTTTATGTGTGGCCAATTCAATGATTTTTAGTTAAGAAAACCATGGACCAGTGGGGTAAAGCACATGTTACTAGACAGTAGGGTGTCACATAAAACACATTTTGATGTCTAAAAATTCCCACAACAATCTCTATGGCTAGCACACATAATTTGCTAAAATACTCAAGTGGTGAAAAAGGTTCATGACAACAAGTCAAGCCTATTTTCCACCATGATGCAAAAGTACCAAGTGGGTGTTCCACTAGCAAAAATGCTCACCAAGAGGTTAATAAGCCTCTGGTCACTTTTATAAAAGTGCTCCAAACAAACAATCTAGCATCAAAAACTCCTACTCATCCTAGTAGAAAATTTAGGAAAAAATACTAGACTAGTTTAGGCTACACTAGTTAATTTTATGCACAAGTGTGCAAGCTAGCAGAGGCAAAAATACTCCTCTAACCAGCACCATAAATGCTACTGGATTCCACAAAATAACATAAAAAGCATATCTAGGAAACAAGGAAAAACTATGCTTAAAATGCTACACATGTGAGGAGATTAATTCCTACTCATCCAAGTGTTATTCATGCTTTTATGCTACTTGAGAGGAAACCTATCAGAGGTGAAAACCCTAAGATAATAATGCCACAAGGACATTCCATCCTATGGTTTCCACACCAAAGATTCATATTTTTCCCTAGGGGAAAACAAGACAAAAAGCATACATGAATATCCTAGTATGAAATTTAGACTTTAAGCATTTCTATTTAAATCTATTTCAAACACAAGCACAAAGTATCTAGAGGTGCTATAACCAAAATAACAGTACCTAAATGGTACTGGTTTCATGAGAATTAATCTAGCAATAAGCCTAAAAAACATTTAAAGATCTACTCAAAACATATATAAAAGAAACACATCTAGTGTGGGGGAAATAATGTTTCCACCAACAATGCAATGAAACCAGTGGGTGTTCCACTAGCATATCAAAGCATTAAGAGGTCACAAAGCCTCTGGTCATACTTGACAAAAATTAGCAAAAACCTAAACTAGCACCTAGTGCAATAACAATACTAGCAGAAAATAACAGGGTGCTAAAATAAGCAAGGCAATGCTACTCATGCTATTGTTTTCACACAAGTGAAAAATCTAGGAGTCAAGTACTCATAGTAACATTATCAAAATGCTACTGGACCTATGGATACAACCCAAAAATATGTGGTCACAAAACCACAAATGATTATGTCAAAATTCCACACCTGAGGGAATTTTTCCATAACCAAACTCATAGTCATGACAAAGCTAATAGTGCTTTTCTACCAATTCCAATGCAAGATAGCAGAGGTGATAACAACACAAAATAAGTACCAACATGGTACTGAATCCAATATCTCACCACAACAATTCAATCACTTGCACACAAATTAATCAATCAAAAATTATATGTAAGTAATGAACTAGAGATAAAACATATGCTATAAATATAAATCCTATTTCTTCTCAACTCAAGTCCCCACATTCTAACATGCTAAAATAGTTAATTAAAACTTAGAAAACAAGTTCACACAACTTATACATGCTAGAAAACAATATTGCAACACAAAAATATATTCACACAATTTAATTAGCTAAAATGCCAAAATGGCAGAAATATGCAAAACAAGGATCTGTCCACAAAATTTTCTAGGATTCTCTAAAAATTAAACCCTTCTAGGTTTTGATAGCCCTAAACATATACAAGACCATCCAGTTGAGTTTGCATCAAAATTCATCTTTAATTAATTTATAAAAATCACCAAAGTTCTCTCTGGTGTTTTACCAAATTGCATGCCATTTCAAAAATACAATGAATTTGGAAACTAGGTTAAATGCTACTGTTAGGAAATTTCAAGGGCTTTCCAATGCAATTGGCCTCACTTCATTCTGAGTTGTAAAATAAAAATGGTGCTCATTTTGGTGTTTCTGGTAGCTGTTACCAAATCATTTTTCATTTCAAATCTATCCATCCAAATGTAGATCTACAACTTGGAGATGGTTTAGAATTAGTTGAGGTACCACTGGTAAATTTGGTTTGGTCAAATTCATATTTTAAGTTACCTTTTCAGTTCAAAAGTAAACATGCACATTCTGTGAAAAATAAAATGGAATAAAAACTAGATATGGGCCAGATCCAGTGGCTGGGCCGGCCAGAACGATCCCCACCGCGGGCGGATCTAGCCGCTGGTCGCTGACGCGCGGGCCAGCCGCCACGCGGCAGCCACGCGGGCGAGCGCCAGGCCCACGGCCAGTTTGACTAGCAGAGCGCGCGGTCAAGGGGATGAGGTGAGCACGACGTCACCATGATGCCATCCGCCGGCGGGAATGTCTCCGGCGAGGTCTAATCCGACGCAAACGATCACCGATTCACGCAACAAATACCTCTACACGTAGCTCTCGACTAGGGGAACCAAATGGTCGCAGTCTCGTTTCCCGGGAGACGCCGGAGAGCGGCGGCGACGGCGGCGACGCGGCGGCCGGACGCGAGGACGGTGCGGCCACGATATAGGGCGAGAGGGAGAGGGGAAAAGGGACCGGGAGGATCGCGAGCTCACCCAGAACGCAACGGACCACTCGTCGAAGGCGGAGGAGACTCAGGGCGGCGGCGATAGCTCGCCGGAGCTCGTCGGGCTCGGAGAAGGGAAATGGACGGCGCGGCCTCCTCGCATCGCTTCAGCCCGATTCCTCTGGCACCGAGGGAAAACATGACACGGCGGAGAGGATGGCACACTCGGCAGCCGGCGGCGAGCTCTGCAACTCCCGAATCGACGGCGGCTATTTTCGGCTAGGGTTCGGTTTGAGCAGTTTTGCACAGTAGAGAGAGAGGAACTTCGAGGGGAGAGAGAGGGGGCAGGTAGCTGCACATGGGGGTCTTTTATCTACTTAGAAGGCTTACCTTCGAAGCAAAGAAGCATGGGCTTCCATGCCTGCTACGTGAGCTACAGGAAGAAGAAGATGACAATGACTAGGATCACAATTTGGTCCCTGCCAACTTTACAAGTAGGTCCTTTGCTCTCTGAAAAATGTGATTTTCACCAAGCAAACAAAGTCAAAATTTAATTTCCTTTTGCCCAAAATTCTTATTAGTTAAGGTACACAACATATGTGAAAATTGGCTCCATTGGATAAACTTTATAATTCAAAGTTGTTCAAATTTGAATTATTACATAAATGGACATTGAATTTATTAACCTACTTAGGAGATTCCAAAAATTATAATTTTTGGCCCACATTCCTTATTTGATGTGTTACTTATGTGGTAGAAATTTCAAGTCATTTAGAGTTACTTCATAGAACAAACTTGTTCAAATTTCTAAAAGGTGCTGTGAAGAAAACAGGGGTTTTTGGAAACTTAAACAATTCAAAAACTTGTTTCCTTTTGGTTTTCATCCTTATTTATGATATAGAGCAAGTGGTATTTATTTCATGGCATTTGGAAAAAGTTTGTAGAACAAACTTGTTCAAAATCCCAATTGTTGCTGTGGAGAAAAATCATGTTTTCAGGACTTTAATGGATTCAATTTTTGGTCTCCACTTGTGTGTGTTCCTTATTTGATATAAGGAAGCAATGGTATGAATTTCAAATCATTTGAGGAAAGTTTCCAATAGTAACTTGTTTTAGTTTTCTGTTTCTAGAAATATTGGAATTTCTATTTAATAAAGCACTTGGCTTTTCTTTAGCAATGCTTTGCCAAAATATTTATATGACTAGGGATAGCAAGTCAATGCTCTCCAATACCTTTGTTTTTAATCTTGCAAGGTTGGAAAAACATTTGATAATATTTTGGTGAAGCATTTAAGAATGCCTCTTTTTCTGATAATCTTTTTAGGGAAATTTATTAAGTGTTTCCTCTTTCTTAATTTAGGTCTTGGAATAATATTCAACAAGTATGAGATTCATAAGATGTTTTTGGAAAACTCTTTGATCAATATTTACTTTAGAAAATATTGTCAAAGTCATTGGAACAATATGTTGAATATTTTTAGTTCACTGCTTTGCTATCCTTTTAAGTTTGCAAGTTTATATAATTAGTTTGTTTAGTTGCACTCAAACAAACATAACCAAAGTTTAATTGTCAATCAATTAGCAAAACAATTGTGTTAACAGGTATTCCAAAATTGGGATGTGACAGGTCTTCCCCCCTTAAAAAGAATCTCGTCCCCGAGATTCACAAGCGAGGACTAAGGGAGGGCCAACCAACACCATGTTAGTGTTGGAGTGAAGGTGCTTCCCCCCTTTGACTTTTCTTGGGAGGTGGGGTACTACCCTAAATTAGCAACTTCATTTTAAAAAGTACACCAGCACTGTGTTAGGTCCAAAACTTTTGTTTCCTAGTTTGAACAAAAATTAAGGTTAGTGCAGAACTACCTGGAAAAATACCGTCAATTTTTTTACATGAGTTCCTAGCTATATCCCACATCTTACATAACACTATGGGGTGGTGTACCACTCTCATAATAAGGTATATAAGAAGCTAAAAATATAGCTTGTGGGTGCAAAGGTTAGGTTGCTAAGGTAAAAACAAACAGACAGAACAATACCCATGGCAGTGGGCATTACTCACCACAAGCAACTATCACTTAATATGTTCATGATTTTATTTGGATGTTTTAGTTTCATAAGATACTCTTAAGCACAATCATAACACAAGTATAAACTCATGCTAAGGTAAAACATTTAAACAAAATCCAATAAGCAAGCAAACAACACCACAGATGAATAGATTATTTATTCACTAGGTTATTGTTTATTAGAGGTTTTGGAAACCATCAATCATGAACAATTAGCAAACAACCAGTAGCTAAAAACTAATGAATTCAATAATAAAGATACTCTAAAACACCATCTTTACACAAGGTAAAACTTCTATTACACAGGCATAGAAAAAGGTCTGCACAAATCACACACTAGTATGAAAAATCTACACCAGCATGCTATAAGAGATAATCATATCCTATAACCATAGAACGTGCAACTAAATAATTCATGGCATGATAACAGAATTAATAACTTCCTAAACATGCTATATCAACATATATACTTATAAAATAAAAAGAGGGTAATACTAGAGCAAAAATCACCATTTTCTAGTGGTGAGACTAGTTTCACTCTAGAGAAGCAAACAATGCTATCATGATGTTTTAAACTTAAACAAGCAAGTCATGAATATAAATGTACCTAATAACAGTACACAAAACTTACTCATGTTAGTAAGCACAACCATCAAAACAATCCCATGATACAACTATTAAACATGCATAAATTTCTTCTAGCAATTTCTGTTTTTCTTAACCAATTACTAGCAAACAAGCAAGGTATAACTCACACAACTAGTAGCTATGCAATTAATGAAAAGTTATCTACAACTTTTCAAAAATCCATACACTCAATTTAAAATTATTCACAAACAATCTACCAATCAAGAGGAATTTATTTTATTTGCGAACAATTTAATTTCAGCACACGATAGTGAAACAAATATAAGGCTATTTAATCTGGTGAAGCAATACTAGTGCATAATGATAGCAATTCTTACACATGCTTTAATATTAAAAGACATGTAAGCTAACATAGGTACAAGCATCAAAATATCAGTACCTAAATGGTACTGGACTCAAAGAAAACATAGCACAAAATTTATCAAAGCATTCACACAAAGATCTAGCTTTCACAATAATTGCAAATAATAAAAACTGGAAAAATAGCAAATGTTACTCATGATTTGCTATAAGATCACATGCAAGTTAATGAAGATAACATCATATAAATAACAGTACCAAAATGGTACTGGATCTATCATAACCCTAGCAAAAATCTAGGTACAACAAATCTACAAGGATTTGCCCACTCAACAATCCAAATAATAAAACTGGAAGGTAACAAATGCTATTTCATTTTTATTCGAGTTTCCAAACATGCACACACTTTCTAGGGCAGATGTATTGTAAGAAAACAACATAATAACAAGTCCTAACAACTCCATATAAGTTAGTAAGCTAGATTGAAATAAAACATAAATTCATTTCAATCAAGAGCACACAAAGAAATAAAAACAGGAAAACTGCTGTTTCCTAGAGCTATCATAATTGTTCCATCGTTCACTTAATTTTCTAAACCCCGAATTTCATAGTACCTACAATGTCTACTAAAATTTGGTTTCCCAAGTAGATACACACGATATCCTATTGACTAGTAAACGAATAGGTCATCATCTTATTTTCTCGTGACTTCTCCTTTTTACCAACTAGATTAAAAGGTGTCGTAAGTCACTTAATTCCTTGGTTTAGAAAGAGTTGTCAGTAGTTCGCATGCTTTGGTTAGGTGTCAACCTAAGATTAGGCAAAACATGTTAGTCTTGTTAGCTTTCTATTTAATCATGTTTGGCCGACAAGACACGACTAGCGTCATACGTCGAATATTGAATTGCGCTCTTTTGATTGACTTTTGAGGGGGTTGCGCATCATGGCATGTAAAGACTTCTTTTTCAACTTTCTCCAGAGGAGGGAGGTATATAACTTTTTAAAAGGGGATTTCTTTAGTTTGGTCTTTTAAAAGGGGACATAAAGAAAATGTGCAACAATTTGCCAACAGGGTAAAAAGAGTCTTTTTGCAAATAGACGAACATAGAGGTTTTGGTCAGTATTGGTTGGTTTTCTTCACGCCTTTTTTTCTTTGAGGATTGTCGTTGTTGGAGCTTTATTTGTTGGAGTGCAGCATCGTTAGCAACGCTAGCAGCTCGTGTGGCTTGATGGTCCTCTATTATTAGGCACAACGGTGCTTTCATTGATTGTGGGAGAGATGGTGGTGGTTCACGACGGGTCGCATTATGAAGCGAAAACAAGTATAAGTCTAAGAAACAAATTCTTGTTTTTGAATACTATACTAACATTTTTGCTTGCAAAAATTTAACACGAGGCGATTCAAAAACAAGAGCGGGGCAAGCACAAATCTGCAAATTTTTAGCACCCCACAAACATATAGAAGCCTAGATGAACCAAATTCTACACCACACAATAGCACAAAGTCCTACGGACACACATAAACAAGCCAAAACACACAAGCAAGGCTCCATTGGAGCTACGTCGGGGGAGACGACTCATGGAGTTATCGCTAAATTACTCCAAACTAGACTAATCCAAAATCCTAGAAGTGGCTGAAGAACTATATCTACTGCTGACCATCATCACTGTAGAGCTAAGCAATTATTTTGGTCTTCTCGGGACATCGGCAAGTATAAAAGTTTTTGTATGGAAACAAGATAATAGAAGTAAAGTTTGATAAAACTTTTAATTGAGAGAGGTAAAACTATGCAACAATCTGTTTTTGAAACCCCAACTATTTTCTGGACAGAAAACTTCAAATACGAGAGATGTTTCAAAAACAGAGCGGAGCAGTTGCAAACAAGTAAGAAATAAACTCTTAACCGAGAGAGATACTAACTCTGTAAGGCCCGCCCTTCGAACCACTGTTCAAGGACGCCCTTAATATGCATTTAGAATCTTTTGAAAAGATATAAAGGAGGGAAAATATACTAAAATTCCCTTAGATAAAAATAATTTAGATAGTAAATAGGTTTTTACTCAAAAAATACTTTTCTTTCCTATCTGACGTCCATGCTAACTAAGGTCTCCTAAGGTCAGGATGGCTCTGATACCAACTCTATAAGGACCCCAGACCGGCAGTCTGAAACCCTACGTATGCATACATTCACGATCCCAGAAAGATCAGTCGTGAACAACATACACAGTTGGCATACAGAAAAACATCATCCATTACACGAATACATAAAGGTATTACACAAATGATCACATGATCAAGTTTAACGCAACTGCCAAAAGGGCAGGCAACTTAACAAACACAGCGGAAGACAAATAAAAACACAACGTAGTTGAGCCCAAGTCACGCCTTAACCTACAGGCTGCTGACCCGGAGACGATCCTAGTTCGCAAAGCCGTCGGCTCCGTACTTCTCTTCATAGATATCCTTCAGAGGCTCCTTCTCAAAGTCTGATAAGTAGATACCAGGGGCGAAACCATAATGAGTACGTTTGAATGTACTCAGCAAGACATCCATCATGTCACTTACCAACATGCAAATATGCTTATATGGTGGAATAGGTAGGCTATAAATAGGGTTCACTATCAATGGTGTTCATATATGATGACACCACAGTTGCAGTCAGGTTAATCTGTATCTTCGTTGAAGAAGATACTTCAGAAGAAAATAAAATAATATAGTTTTATTTCTCTTGTAGATATCACATGTACAAGAGGTTTTGTAAAGTTTTGTTAAAGAATATTTTCTCTTTGCAAAACTTCTTGGAATCAGTTTCCAGAATTCTTGCTTAGAGTAGAAAAGTTTTATTTGCAAAACTTTTTAGTTTGTAAAATAACTTCTGGCATTCCATCATCGGTACCTCCACGGTACAAGCTTTCCTTCCTTTCTGAACTTCCCGAGTTCAACACACCTTTTCAAAAACTCCTTTTTGAAAACATTGACACAATGCTAGCTACATGGCCATTAAACTGTCCATATCCGAGGACGCGGCTTCTTCAAAAAAGTTGTACTCTGCAGAGGTGTACACATCCACCAGATCCAGTACACCTACCGTGAACAACCACGGACTGTAACAACAGTATGTAAACATCAGGTATCTGATCATAACCATCCACTATGTTCAAGCTAGTATATGTCTATCTCTCGATTGAGTTTTGTTCTCCCCGGCACCAAGTCCCACCCTGCCTAGCCGGGAGCCTCAATGAATGCATCCGGAGGGAAAATTAATCCCACACTTTATATGCCTCAACATTGGGAGTTTTGACGACATTCGGTTCGAGGGTACGACGCCCCTTATAGCAAGTGAGATAGCACACACTAATAAGAACAAACTTCAAGTTAAGCCCCGTGCCCATGTTGGGGTAGGGTGGCAGTACGGTAAAGGTTGTCCGGCGAAGACTAGGTTATGTGTCATTTTTGAAAACAGCACTTTCTCAAAAATGACCACTTCCACATTCCTCCGGAGAACAAGGATCCGCCTTTTCTCCGTGTTTTTCCGTAAAGCCTTTGTTTTGTAGAATCACAATTTTAGGGTATCCACTTAGGGACTAGTATATTTGATGGTAATAAATACCATAGGGTGGCCTATGGGCTTGGTATTACCAAGTTTAACTACTGGCATAATAGTAACCTATATACTAGTATAGTAGTAATAGCCACATCAAAAATAGTTTTGATAATCAAGTTTTGGTAAAACTTCAGAGGTAAAACATGCATGATAGATAATGATAAGTATTGTATCAGCAAGCATCAGGATGGCTTTCCTGGTATCTCTTTGTGTCCCTGGTTGTTGGAGTGACTGGAACTTGAAACAGAGCTTCCCGACACTTCCTTCCTCTTCGTTTTCTAACGTCGTAAAAAGAATAAAGGACACACATTCAGAACCAAACAAGACAAACAAGGCTACAAGTAATACATACAGCAAGCAATCAAGAAGTACCACCCAAGTTCTCAATTTTTCCCTTAAGAAAAATTGGCATAAAAACTATAGTTGAAAAGTCTGCTTTTTTCCTAGTGTTTATGTGTGGCCAATTCAATGATTTTTAGTTAAGAAAACCATGGACCAGTGGGGTAAAGCACATGTTACTAGACAGTAGGGTGTCACATAAAACACATTTTGATGTCTAAAAATTCCCACAACAATCTCTATGGCTAGCACACATAATTTGCTAAAATACTCAAGTGGTGAAAAAGGTTCATGACAACAAGTCAAGCCTATTTTCCACCATGATGCAAAAGTACCAGTGGGTGTTCCACTAGCAAAAATGCTCACCAAGAGGTTAATAAGCCTCTGGTCACTTTTATAAAAGTGCTCCAAACAAACAATCTAGCATCAAAAACTCCTACTCATCCTAGTAGAAAATTTAGGAAAAATACTAGACTAGTTTAGGCTACACTAGTTAATTTTATGCACAAGTGTGCAAGCTAGCAGAGGCAAAAATACTCCTCTAACCAGCACCATAAATGCTACTGGATTCCACAAAATAACATAAAAAGCATATCTAGGAAACAAGGAAAAACTATGCTTAAAATGCTACACATGTGAGGAGATTAATTCCTACTCATCCAAGTGTTATTCATGCTTTTATGCTACTTGAGAGGAAACCTATCAGAGGTGAAAACCCTAAGATAATAATGCCACAAGGACATTCCATCCTCTGGTTTCCACACCAAAGATTCATATTTTTCCCTAGGGGAAAACAAGACAAAAAGCATACATGAATATCCTAGTATGAAATTTAGACTTTAAGCATTTCTATTTAAATCTATTTCAAACACAAGCACAAAGTATCTAGAGGTGCTATAACCAAAATAACAGTACCTAAATGGTACTGGTTTCATGAGAATTAATCTAGCAATAAGCCTAAAAAACATTTAAAGATCTACTCAAAACATATATAAAAGAAACACATCTAGTGTGGGGGAAATAATGTTTCCACCAACAATGCAATGAAACCAGTGGGTGTTCCACTAGCATATCAAAGCATTAAGAGGTCACAAAGCCTCTGGTCATACTTGACAAAAATTAGCAAAAACCTAAACTAGCACCTAGTGCAATAACAATACTAGCAGAAAATAACAGGGTGCTAAAATAAGCAAGGCAATGCTACTTATGCTATTGTTTTCACACAAGTGAAAAATCTAGGAGTCAAGTACTCATAGTAACATTATCAAAATGCTACTGGACCTATGGATACAACCCAAAAATATGTGGTCACAAAACCACAAATGATTATGTCAAAATTCCACACCTGAGGGAATTTTTCCATAACCAAACTCATAGTCATGACAAAGCTAATAGTGCTTTTCTACCAATTCCAATGCAAGATAGCAGAGGTGATAACAACACAAAATAAGTACCAACATGGTACTGAATCCAATATCTCACCACAACAATTCAATCACTTGCACACAAATTAATCAATCAAAAATTATATGTAAGTAATGAACTAGAGATAAAACATATGCTATAAATATAAATCCTATTTCTTCTCAACTCAAGTCCCCACATTCTAACATGCTAAAATAGTTAAGTAAAACTTAGAAAACAAGTTCACACAACTTATACATGCTAGAAAACAATATTGCAACACAAAAATATATTCACACAATTTAATTAGCTAAAATGCCAAAATGGCAGAAATATGCAAAACAAGGATCTGTCCACAAAATTTTCTAGGATGCTCTAAAAATTAAACCCTTCTAGGTTTTGATAGCCCTAAACATATACAAGACCATCCAGTTGAGTTTTCATCAAAATTCATCTTTAATTAATTTATAAAAATCACCAAAGTTCTCTCTGGTGTTTTACCAAATTGCATGCCATTTCAAAAATACAATGAATTTGGAAACGAGGTTAAATGCTACTGTTAGGAAATTTCAAGGGCTTTCCAATGCAATTGGCCTCACTTCATTCTGAGTTGTAAAATAAAAATGGTGCTCATTTTGGTGTTTCTGGTAGCTGTTACCAAATCATTTTTCATTTCAAATCTATCCATCCAAATGTAGATCTACAACTTGGAGATGGTTTAGAATTAGTTGAGGTACCACTGTTAAATTTGGTTTGGTCAAATTCATATTTTAAGTTACCTTTTCAGTTCAAAAGTAAACATGCACATTCTGTGAAAAATAAAATGGAATAAAAACTAGATATGGGCCAGATCCAGTGGCTGGGCCGGCCAGAACGATCCCCACCGCGGGCGGATCTAGCCGCTGGTCGCTGACGCGCGGGCCAGCCGCCACGCGGCAGCCACGCGGGCGAGCGCCAGGCCCACGGCCAGTTTGACTAGCAGAGCGCGCGGTCAAGGGGATGAGGTGAGCACGACGTCACCATGATGCCATCCGCCGGCGGGAATGTCTCCGGCGAGGTCTAATCCGACGCAAACGATCACCGATTCACGCAACAAATACCTCTACACGTAGCTCTCGACTAGGGGAACCAAATGGTCGCAGTCTCGTTTCCCGGGAGACGCCGGAGAGCGGCGGCGACGGCGGCGACGCGGCGGCCGGACGCGAGGACGGTGCGGCCACGATATAGGGCGAGAGGGAGAGGGGAAAAGGGACCGGGAGGATCGCGAGCTCACCCAGAGCGCAACGGACCACTCGTCGAAGGCGGAGGAGACTCAGGGCGGCGGCGATAGCTCGCCGGAGCTCGTCGGGCTCGGAGAAGGGAAATGGACGGCGCGGCCTCCTCGCATCGCTTCAGCCCGATTCCTCTGGCACCGAGGGAAAACATGACACGGCGGAGAGGATGGCACACTCGGCAGCCGGCGGCGAGCTCTGCAACTCCCGAATCGACGGCGGCTATTTTCGGCTAGGGTTCGGTTTGAGCAGTTTTGCACAGTAGAGAGAGAGGAACTTCGAGGGGAGAGAGAGGGGGCAGGTAGCTGCACATGGGGGTCTTTTATCTACTTAGAAGGCTTACCTTCGAAGCAAAGAAGCATGGGCTTCCATGCCTGCTACGTGAGCTACAGGAAGAAGAAGATGACAATGACTAGGATCACAATTTGGTCCCTGCCAACTTTACAAGTAGGTCCTTTACTCTCTGAAAAATGTGATTTTCACCAAGCAAACAAAGTCAAAATTTAATTTCCTTTTGCCCAAAATTCTTATTAGTTAAGGTACACAACATATGTGAAAATTGGCTCCATTGGATAAACTTTATAATTCAAAGTTGTTCAAATTTGAATTATTACATAAATGGACATTGAATTTATTAACCTACTTAGGAGATTCCAAAAATTATAATTTTTGGCCCAAATTCCTTATTTGATGTGTTACTTATGTGGTAGAAATTTCAAGTCATTTAGAGTTACTTCATAGAACAAACTTGTTCAAATTTCTAAAAGGTGCTGTGAAGAAAACAGGGGTTTTTGGAAACTTAAACAATTCAAAAACTTGTTTCCTTTTGGTTTTCATCCTTATTTATGATATAGAGCAAGTGGTATTTATTTCATGGCATTTGGAAAAAGTTTGTAGAACAAACTTGTTCAAAATCCCAATTGTTGCTGTGGAGAAAAATCATGTTTTCAGGACTTTAATGGATTCAATTTTTGGTCTCCACTTGTGTGTGTTCCTTATTTGATATAAGGAAGCAATGGTATGAATTTCAAATCATTTGAGGAAAGTTTCCAATAGTAACTTGTTTTAGTTTTCTGTTTCTAGAAATATTGGAATTTCTATTTAATAAAGCACTTGGCTTTTCTTTAGCAATGCTTTGCCAAAATATTTATATGACTAGGGATAGCAAGTCAATGCTCTCCAATACCTTTGTTTTTAATCTTGCAAGGTTGGAAAAACATTTGATAATATTTTGGTGAAGCATTTAAGAATGCCTCTTTTTCTGATAATCTTTTTAGGGAAATTTATTAAGTGTTTCCTCTTTCTTAATTTAGGTCTTGGAATAATATTCAACAAGTATGAGATTCATAAGATGTTTTTGGAAAACTCTTTGATCAATATTTACTTTAGAAAATATTGTCAAAGTCATTGGAACAATATGTTGAATATTTTTAGTTCACTGCTTTGCTATCCTTTTAAGTTTGCAAGTTTATATAATTAGTTTGTTTAGTTGCACTCAAACAAACATAACCAAAGTTTAATTGTCAATCAATTAGCAAAACAATTGTGTTAACAGGTATTCCAAAATTGGGATGTGACATTGCCTCAAAAGGGAGTTCACCTTTTCCTTATTCTCACCCTTAAGGCTAGATAGCCATATGCTTAACTCATTAGACTCACTAAACTCCTCACAAGCATTTTCAACACAATCCAATAACGAAGGAGGGTTAGTGACAATGGTCTTGGAGTTGGGAGAGCATACCGAAGTGGCTTTTGCCATAAGACATGTAGGTCGGGTAGCCACATTCTCATTGGGGGATTCGAATAGAGAGATCGAAGGTGATGATGTGTCGCACCCGGACTTCTAAAGGATACTCGCCGTTCCGTTGAACAGTAGTAGATTGGATTACGGGGCTTACCGGCACCCGCGTCCCCTTACGAGTAGGCCAACACACGTATGTGTGACAACCAACCCCTATCTGTTCAGCGTCGACGTAAACTATCCCATAGAAATCAGGACACTACCATTGACGTACTTCATACCATACACACATGGTACGTCAACGGTTTTTAACAGAATGATAGCACAACATATCTCTAAGACACAAAAGATTGAAATAAGTTGCAAATAGCTCTCACTAGAGCAGAGATAGCAAATACAATCATCCAGAGGACACATGTCCCAACATAACATCATTACATCTCAGCGGAAGCATTCAAAGGGGTCTGAGTACAGACAAATCCAAATAGGCTTAAGAAGCCGGAAACTGAAATAAAGACGGAGCCCATCCACGAAGTCTCGGATCCTGCCCGGGTCCGCTACCTACTCGTCAGCAGCCTCGTCAAACTCCACGTAGTAGCCGTCACCTGGATCCTCGTAAGCGTAGTCTGCGGAAACCACAGCCCCAAAGGGGTCAGTACATCCAAGTACTGGCAAGCAAGACTCACAGTTCACCAAAGTGTAGCCTGTCAACACCAAGCACAGATGCCTTGGGTTCAACGGAAGAAAGGGGATATAAAAGATGCTGCAACTGGCTGCGCTAACCAACTACAGAGATTCTACCACTTCCGGCTAACAGAAAGAAGATAAGATCGAGTATTGTAACCAACTGAAAGATAACTTCAAACAAACCCATCCTGGATCTCGCCCCTTATCCAAAGAAGCAATCCGAGGATAACTCACACAGTTGGATTAAAGATGAATCAAGTTATTGTGTCAATAATCCTATTACTAGTCAAGTTGTTAATCATTGGGTGTGAGATTGTGAATCATTACGTTTAAGTTGTCCTGAGTATTTGTTAGCCAGTACTTTCACCAAGTTAACCATAACCGCGGAAAACACGGCTTCTCGAGAAGATTATCCCTGCAGGGTTGCACCAATTTGGCCGTACACGTATGAATAACCCGCCAGATGGGATGCCTCCCACCAAGCGGGGCACTCAACACAACTCAACTCTTCTTCGCATCAAGCCCAAAGCACCTTGGTCGCACGGCTAATCAAGCCCCGAAGAAAAGGGACCCTCATAGCACTCTAAGACCGTGTCCCCCTATATGCCGACTACAAAAGTTCCACCCTGCGCTGGGCTCGCAAAAACATGCATGCGGCAAATGGAAAACACGAACTAAATGAGATGATTTGGACGAGATGCGAATCGAATCAAATTGAGGGGGGCTCCCATACTCGCTTCCCACATGCGGGTAGTGCTCTCATCATGGATCAGTAGACAAGACCCTTTTCCTATTAGGGTCGACACTAGCAGGCCTCAAAACCACACAGGGCCTCCTGCCGGTGCCTTATCATCAAATTATTATTTAACAATAACATTAGCATGATTGATTGATTAAACATCGAGCCCCCAGAGCATAATAAAATATAGTAACTGAAAAGTAACGGGTAACAGACTCGAGCAAAACAACCTAAGCATGCTAGTAAGACACTGGCTCAAACAATAGGGTTGTAGGAGTGGAGGTGAGGCAATATCAGGGTTAAGGGATTCATGTGATAGGTTCGTAACAGAAACAACTACACATAGGGCTAGCAAAATAGACAACGGAAAGTATCGGTAACCAATGTTGAAAGGAACACAGTGGTTCATGTGAGTGATAACTTGCCTGCAAACTCAGCAGCCGGGTACTGAGCTAGATCCTCAAAAGGGGTGCTGTAAAGATCGTCTGTCTCAACGTCGTCGTCTATTCGAGAAGAAGCAAACAAACAAGACAGAAATATAAACAATCAATATCATGGCATAGTGCACAATCATGGGATGATGCATGTCAATTTAATAGATGCATCAAAATAGACTAAGTGACATGGTAACACAATTTAAATGGACCCATATGCAATGAGATTGCATATGGAAAAGGTCCATGAATTAAGTGGAAACAAATGATCTATAATTAATTACCATGTGAAAGTTTGCTTAGCATGATGCATGCATGATTATAACAACATAATAACAACAATAGATGCAAGTGGAAAAGGAATTTAACAAGTTTGGAAATTATTTGTTAAGTTTGGAAAGTTTGGTTACTTAAAGATGTCACACAAGCAATTGTGTTTTCATCAATTCAAAGTGTTCAAAACAAATAACAAAATTCATATTTGAAAATAATACCAAATTTTAGTTGGATTACATGTTTCAAATTTTGAAATAGGAGTTAGGATGAATTTATTATGACTTAAACAATATTAAACAAGTTTTAAATGAATTTAAAACAAGTGTGAATTTTTATTTGAATTTTATTTGTTCAAAACATAGATTCAAATTCATATTTGAAAAGTTTATACTTTTCTAGTTTGAAAACATATTTTGCATGTTCAAAAATAATTTATTTTGAGCAAGTTATGATTTTAGCAAAATTTAAATGAATTAAACAAGGATTAAATTATTTAGGCAATTTAAATTATTCAAATCATGAAACAAAATTTATATTTGAAAAGATGGATCAAAATGGTATGGAAAACATATTTTATTTGCATTATTTGGATTAATTATGAATTAGTTATGGATTTTAGCAATTTGCAATTGAATTATTTAAATTTGAATTTTGGATGCATTTGGTAATTTCAAAACAGTACAAAATTGGATTATTTGGATAGACAAGTAAATTTAGAACAACAAACATATTTAACTTTTATTATTTGGAGTTATAGATTAGAAGTTATTAATGTTTTTGTTTTAGGGATTAAACTGCAAATTAAAAGGATTGTTTTTGAAACAGAAACGTGCAGAAACAATTGCTACCGTGCAGTGGGCTAGCCACAGCCACTGCACGTGGGCCTGGGGCCAACGTGGCGCTATGTGCGTGCTGGCGTGGCCACCAGGGTCACAGACGTGTGGACCCTGCCTGTCAGCCAGCGAGGGAAAAAAGTTGGTTTTTATTCGCAGCCGCAGGGCTCGAACCAGCGACCTGCGGGCGCGCGCGCTAGGGTGTAACCACTGCGCTGCTTTCGTGTGCTTGTCAGATACAGCGATGCAGCAAAGGTAACATTCAGATCCAGGTGTTAACTGAATTCAGACGCACGCAACGACTGAACTTTAGCTGACAGAAAAGAGACGCCGGCGGCGAGCGGTGGTTGTGCTCGTAGATGCTGCTGTGGTGCCGTGGGGTGATGGATGCGTGTGTGTGCAAGCAACAGAGAGGAAGGAGGAGACGGTGGCTCACCACCGTGCGTAGTCGAGCAGAGGCTCAGTGACGATGGCATGACGGCGGTGACAGCAGCGTCGGGGTCGTGGACGGCGGCGATGTTCTGGCTGCTCTCCGTGCTCCCTCCGGTGTCCAAACTGGAGAGGAAGAAGTGGTGGTGCGGTTCCAGTGCTTAGCGAGGAGGATTGGTGGCTACGGCGGTGGTTTCCATCGGAGATTCAGAGAAGCAAAACGCCGGTGAGGTACAGAGAAGTGGAGGTGGACGGTGAGGTGGCGATCGGTGGCGAAATCGAGGGGGGACAGGACCTAGGGGCTAGGGTTAGGTCTGCGGGGTCAGTAGGGGTCTAAATAGGGCACGGACGTCGATGGATGCCGTCGGTGTGCGCTGGTTGCCGCCGTGGCGTGCTCCGATGCGCGCCGTACGGGAGAAAGACGACGGGGGCGGCCAGCGAACCGTTTTCGGGCCAGCGCGCGAAGGTAAGTGGGCTGGGCCACTTTGGTTCCCCCCCTGCGCAGGTAAAACCTTTTTCCTTTTTCTGTTTTTTTTTTTTTTTTGCAGAAAACAAAAATGGAAGAAAAGGATAGGCTTTAGGTTAGTAAAAAATTTAGAAAAATTAGGGTCAGCTATTTAGGTTAATAGAAAACAAATGTTAACTTTTGTTTTCAAAAAGTTGGAGTTTAACTTGCTGTTTGTATTTAAACCAAAATTTGGATGATTTTTAAGTATTGAAAGAATATTAATGAAAACAACATTTTTATAGGGTGAACCCTATTGTTAATTTGGTTAAATTAGTTGATTTGATTTGGAGATTTTTATAAACTCAAGTTGGGTGCTGTTTGATGAATTGAGTTTGAGTTTTAAATGTGATTTGGAAATTAATTGTTTGATTAAAACCAACAATTTAATAACTGATCATTATGGAATTAAATGGGAACAAATGAGGTTTTGATTTGCATTTCTTTGTTTGAAAAAGGTTGTAACATGACAAGTATGAAATAAACATTTGAAATTGTTTGAGTTTCATTATGAAAACAAAGTAAAACAGATGAAATGGGGATGATGACATGATGCATTGCTTTAATTAAACAAGAAACAAAACAACTAGGGAGTTTTTCATACTTGGATGTTACAAAATGCCCCCCCCCCCTTGAAGGAATCGCGCCTCGAGATTCCTTACTGAGAAGAGAAAAGGTCCGGATACTTCTTGCGAAGATCCTCTTCGGTCTCCCACGTTGCCTCTTTGTCGGAATGATGCGACCATTGCACTTTCAAGAACTTGGTGCTCTTGTTGCGAGTCTTACGAACGGTCTCATCGAGAATTTGAACAGGGTGCTCCTCATAAGAGAGATCATCTTGCAGTTCGATAGAATCATGATCAACTGCACGATCTGGATCCTTGAAGCACTTCTTGAGCTGTGACACGTGAAACACATCGTGCACCTTGGATAGTTTTTCTGGAAGTTCAAGACGATAAGCATTTTCTGCACGCCTTGAGAGAATGTTGAAAGGACCAATGTATCTTGGTGTCAGCTTTCCTTTCACACCAAAACGATGAGTGCCTCTGAAGGGAGTTACACGGAGATATGCTTTGTCACCAGGTGCATAGACCATGTCCCGGTGCTTGCTGTCATAGTAACTCTTCTGACGAGACTGAGCAATCTTGATATTATCACGAATGATGCGGACTTTCTCTTCGGCTTCCTTAACAATGTCAGGACCTAAGAGTGAACGTTCACCAGCTCCAGACCAATTGATTGGACTCCTGCATCTGCGGCCATACAATGCCTCAAATGGTGCCATGCCTAGGCTTGCCTGGAAGCTGTTGTTGTAGGAGAATTCAGCATATGGAAGGCAATCCTCCCATTTCATGCCAAAGGAGAGACCACATGCTCTGAGCATATCCTCGAGAATCTGATTGACTCTTTCGACTTTCCCCTGAGACTGAGGGTGATAAGCTGTGCTGAACAGAAGTTTAGTGCCCAATGCTTCTTGAAAGTTTTTCCAGAAATGAGAAGTGAAGATACTTCCACGGTCTGAGCTTATTTCCAATGGAACACCATGAAGGGGAACAATCTTTGTTGTGTAGAGTTCTGCTAACTGGCTAGCTGAGATAGTTTCCTTGACAGCAAAGAAATGAGCTACTTTAGTGAGACGATCAATAACAACGAAGATTGCATCGTTTCCCTTCTTGGACTTTGGAAACCCAGTAACGAAGTCCATTTCAATCATGTCCCACTTCCACTCAGGAATTTTCAGAGGTTGGAGTAGACCTGCTGTTTTCTGATGGACTGCTTTAACACGTTGACAAACGTCGCATTCAGAAACGTATTGAGCAATTTCACGTTTCATGCCAGGCCACCAATACAGAGTCTTGAGATCCTAGTACATCTTTGTACTTCCAGGGTGGATGGAGAGAGGAGTTTCATGAGCCTCCTTAAGAATGACATCTTCGAGGCTTTGAATCTGAGGGACTGCAATGCGTCCTTCGAAGAACACAGTTCCCTTGTCATCAACTGAGAAGGACTTGAATTTATCATTGCCTTCTTTGATGTGCTCTACAATCTTCTTGATTTCAGTATCACGAAGTTGTTCAGAACGAATCTTGTCCTCGAGAGTTGGACTGGCTGTCAAGCTAGCAAGGTAACCTTGAGGAACAAGACCAAGGTTCAGCTTCTGGAATTCTTCATGAAGTGGAGGTTGGCTTTCCATGATCATGAGATTATTGCAATAGGACTTGCGACTGAGAGCATCGGCCATAACATTAGCCTTGCCTGGAGTGTAAGAAATGGTGAGATCAAATTCTTTAATCTTTTCAATCCATCTCCTTTGCCTGAGGTTTAGATCTGGTTGAGTGAAGATGTATTTCAGACTCTTATGATCGGAGAAGATTTCAGTGCGGTTACCCAACAAGTATTGTCTCCATTTCTTGAGGGCAAACACAACTGCTGCAAGTTCAAGATCATGTGTGGGATAGTTTTGCTCATGTGCATTCAACTGACGTGAAGCATAAGCCACAACTTGACGTTCTTGCATAAGAACTGCACCTAGACCTTGGAGAGATGCATCGCAGAATATTTGGAAAGGTTTGGTAGTATCTGGGCCAACCAGAACAGGGGTGGAAGTGAGTTTAGTCTTGAGGAGAGTGAAACTTTCATCACATTGTGGAGACCAAACGAACTTCTTGTCCTTCTTTGTGAGATCAGTGAGAGGTTTGGCAATCTTGGAAAAGTTTTGGACGAAACGACGGCAATAGCTAGCCAAGCCAAGAAAACTTCTGACTTGCTTCACCGTCTTAGGAGGTTTCCAATCAACAATTGCCTTAACCTTTTCTGGGTCAATGGCTATGCCTTTGACAGAGATGATATGACCAAGGTAAGCAACTTCTGGAATCCAGAACTCACACTTGGAGAATTTGGCATATAGACGATGCTCGCGAAGTTTCATGAGAGTGAGACGAAGGTGTTCTCCATGCTCTTCCTCGGATTTTGAGTAGACAAGAATATCATCGAGATATACCACAACGAACTTGTCAAGGTATTCATGGAAGACAGAATTCATGAGTCTTGAGAATGTCGCCGGTGCATTGGTGAGACCAAAGGACATGACGGTGTATTCATATAGACCGTACCGAGTGGTGAAAGCTGTTTTAGGAATATCTTCCTTTCTGATCTTTATCTGATGGTAACCCATCCTCAAGTCCAACTTTGAGAATATTGAGGCTCCAGCAAGTTGATCAAAAAGATCATCGATACGAGGAATTGGATACTTGTTTTTGATGGTTTTCTCGTTGAGAGGACGATAGTCAACCACGAGTCTTTTTGTTTGATCCTTCTTGGCAACAAACAGAGTTGGGCAACCCCAAGCGGAGGAAATAGGCTGAATGTAACCTTTCTCCATGTACATATCGATTTGCTCCTTCAACAATTTCAGTTCAGGAGGAGCTATCTTGTATGGATGCTTAGAGATTGGAGCAGTACCTGGCTCAAGCTCGATCACGAACTCAACTGCTCTGTCCGGAGGCATCCCTGGCAACTCTTCTGGAAAGACGTCAGGGAATTCACAAACCACCGGAACATTTTCGAGTAGAGGTAGAGGTTTTGCATCGAGGTTGAACAGCTGAACAGAACTTGTTCCATATGGAGAATAGACTATCTGGCCAGAAGGGTGAGAGAGAGTTATTGACTTTTGAGCACAGTCAATTTTAGCTTCGTGGGTCTTCAACCAATCCATACCAAGAATGACATCAATGTCAGAATTTCCCAGCAACATGAATGAAGCAAGGAATATGCGACCTCCAATTAGGATCTGATTGTCCATACTTATCTTGGAAGTAATCATTTTAGTTCCCAGAGAGTGAACATAGATTTGATTGCTTAGTGGAACCAGAGCTAGGTTGTACGTTGTAGCAAAGATCTTTGACACAAAAGAATGCGATGCTCCGGTATCAAACAACACTTTAGCTGGAATAGAGTTTACGGGTAATATACCGAGAACGACGTCAGCAGCTTCCTCAGCTTTGTCGGCCTTGATATGATTCACCCTCGCGGTCCTCCCGACAGGCCTGTTGTTGGAGTTGAAGGCTTTAGCCGGGGGAGCACGAATCATTGTCTGGTTGGTGTTGGGGCGAGGAGGTGGAGGTAGCTGCCTCTGAGTGCACTTATCAGCGTAGTGTCCAGTCTCCTTGCATTTGTAGCAAGTGACGACACGAGGAGGACCTGGCCTTGGCTGCCCCATTGGAACCCTCTGACTCTGCATCTGAGCTGGGTTGGGTGGGCGGGGAGCAAAGCTTGGAGAAGCTTGGGCATATGGAGCCCGAGTGACAGCAGCATTTGGCACCCAGATGCGGCGCTTCTTCGGAGGGGTGGTCATGTTGGAGGAGGAACCACCCTCACGCGAGTGCTTGCGAGAATCCTCGAACGCCTTGCGCCCATTTTCCTCATTGAGCGCGGTGTTCACAAGCTCCTCGAAGTCCTTGCACTTGATGTTGGTGAGAGCGTACTTCAGTTCCGGGTTAAAACCTCGGCGGAACCTTGCCATCTTCTTAGCCTCAGTGGACACTTCATCACCAGCGTATCGAGCGAGACGATTGAACTCGTTCTGATAGCCAATGACGTCCAGCTTGCCCTGCTTGAGAGAGCAAAATTCCTCACGCATCCTTTCCATGAGACCATCTGGGATGTGGTGCTTCAGGAAGGCATCCTTGAAACAACCCCAGGTGATAGGATAGCCAGCTCTCATGGTCTGGTAGTTCTCCCACCAAGCGGCTGCCTGACCCTTCAGTAGGTAGGTGGCATACTTGACTTTGTCCTCCTCAGCAACGTGAGCAATGTCCAGAGCCCTGGCCATCTCCCTGATCCAATCATCAACATCCAGAGGCTCACGTGTTGCCACGAAAGCTCTCGGACCCATACTGAGGAACTCCTTGATGCTGACCCACGGAGCATTCTGGTTGTTGTGCTGGTTAGCCTGGATCTGGGCCATCTGAGCCACGACCTGAGTCATCTGAGTCAACAGCTCCGTGAGCGGAGGTGGTTCAGGCGGGTTGCTCCTTGTTGGCGGCATCCTGAATAGACATGCATTTTAGCACAACAACGGAAAAGGATAGACTTGGTAACCGAAAGATAGATTATTCCGACGCATGAATAGATAACCAACAGGTACATCATCACATGTTCAAATACATCAGAATATCCAACACACCAATACATGGTTCGAAAGCCAAAGGATAACTAAACATAGCTAGGAATGGATACATCGGTACTCCCATGCTCATCACACAGGACGGCGGTGAGTAGTACGACGAGAGATACGGTGAGGAGGAATCCCACGGAAGTAGGTAGAACGACGATCCACGTAGATCGGGACTGCTCTGAGAGAGACTCTCGGTGTGGTGAAATAGAAAGCGTCGTCTCCCTGTGCTCCAAAGCGTGGAATCCCAGTGTAACCAGCTCCGAGGTTGAGGAGTGGACCTCTGATCGGCTCGTAACCTCCAGCATCTGGCAAACTACGTCCAACTGTCTGATGGAAACGTGCAAAGCGCTCATCTCCAACAAAGTCTGTGGTGTACGTCGCCAGACGAGTCAAAGCAAGGTAGAGCTGCTCCCTGACTGAGGCCAACTCCTGAGAAAGTGTGGTGGCAACAGCGTCACTGTGCCTCACAAACTGAGCGGTGGTGTGCAGCCTGGTGTTATCATGCTCGTAGACATCCAGGTTGTCGTAGAGAGTGAAGTGAGCTCCCTCCGAAGTGATGTAACCACGGGGGATGTGGCGATAGATAGAATCGTCAAACCCCCAGTAGTCAACACGAAGGACGGTGAGACTCACGTAAGCTGTCTGCTGCACGGCCATATCCAGTGTGGAACCTACTGCCTCGTAGCGGTGGACAACGCTCATGCCATCATCTGACAGAATGTAGACGATAGCCTGGTAGTAGGTCTGGTCAAACTCTCGCTGCTGCTCGTAGACCTGGTACTCTGGTGCCCAATGGAACCCCAGATACGTGACCATGTCTCTCAGCATCTCCGGATAACCGGCAGTGCTCTCGCAACGAGTCATCCGAACCACCTGCGGGAAGAACCTGAGATCCATCTTCAGATGATTTGGGAGGTTTTTATTAGACGCCGGTAGAGAACTGAAGTGGAACGCAACAACAAGGTTCAACGGAAGAAAAGGATGTTGAAAAGAACAGGATATTGAAGCAACATCGGGAAACACGAGACCAAAAACTCCTGAGGTACTACGGAGAACCCAAAACACGTGAAATCCTAACTTGAAAGTTTAGGTGAGAACAGAAAACAACGTTGCACTTCCTTACCAGAAAAGGGTGGGTGGGTGGGGAAAAAAGAAAAATGGCAGAATTCCTACTCTCACGTTTCATTTTTCCTATATAGCTACAAAAATAGTTTCTAGACTCAACTGCGACCAGTAAAAGGGATCCTACAGGCAGACAGGCTCTGATACCATTTGTCGCACCCGGACTTCTAAAGGATACTCGTCGTTCCGTTGAACAGTAGTAGATTGGATTACGGGGCTTACCGGCACCCGCGTCCTCTTACGAGTAGGCCAACACACGTATGTGTGACAACCAACCCCTATCTGTTCAGCGTCGACGTAAACTATCCCATAGAAATCAGGACACTACCATTGATGTACTTCATACCATACACACATGGTACGTCAACGGTTTTTAACAGAATGATAGCACAACATATCTCTAAGACACAAAAGATTGAAATAAGTTGCAAATAGCTCTCACTAGAGCAGAGATAGCAAATACAATCATCCAGAGGACACATGTCCCAACATAACATCATTACATCTCAGCAGAAGCATTCAAAGGGGTCTGAGTACAGACAAATCCAAATAGGCTTAAGAAGCCGGAAACTGAAATAAAGACGGAGCCCATCCACGAAGTCTCGGATCCTGCCTGGGTCCGCTACCTACTCGTCAGCAGCCTCGTCAAACTCCACGTAGTAGCCGTCACCTGGATCCTCGTAAGCGTAGTCTGCGGAAACCACAGCCCCAAAGGGGTCAGTACATCCAAGTACTGGAAAGCAAGACTCACAGTTCACCAAAGTGTAGCCCGTCAACACCAAGCACATATGCCTTGGGTTCAACGGAAGAAAGGGGATATAAAAGATGCTGCAACTGGCTGCGCTAACCAACTACAGAGATTCTACCACTTCCGGCTAACAGAAAGAAGATATGATCGAGTATTGTAACCAACTGAAAGATAACTTCAAACAAACCCATCCTGGATCTCGCCCCTTATCCAAAGAAGCAATCCGAGGATAACTCACACAGTTGGATTAAAGATGAATCAAGTTATTGTGTCAATAATCCTATTACTAGTCAAGTTGTTAATCATTGGGTGTGAGATTGTGAATCATTAGGTTTAAGTTGTCCTGAGTACTTGTTAGCCAGTACTTCACCAAGTTAACCATAACCGCGGAAAACACGGCTTCTCGAGAAGATTATCCCTGCAGGGTTGCACCAATTTGGCCGTACACGTATGAATAACCCGCCAGATGGGATGCCTCCCACCAAGCGGGGCACTCAACACAACTCAACTCTTCTTCGCATCAAGCCCAAAGCACCTTGGGCGCACGGCTAATCAAGCCCCGAAGAAAAGGGACCCTCATAGCACTCTAAGACCGTGTCCCCCTATATGCCGACTACAAAAGTTCCACCCTGTGCTGGGCTCGCAAAAACATGCATGCGGCAAATGGAAAACACGAACTAAATGAGATGATTTGGACGAGATGCGAATCGAATCAAATTGAGGGGGGCGCCCATACTCGCTTCCCACATGCGGGTAGTGCGCTCATCATGGATCAGTAGACAAGACCCTTTTCCTATTAGGGTCGACACTAGCAGGCCTCAAAACCACACAGGGCCTCCTGCCGGTGCCTTATCATCAAATTATTATTTAACAATAACATTAGCATGATTGATTGATTAAACATCGAGCCCCCAGAGCATAATAAAATATAGTAACTGAAAAGTAACGGGTAACAGACTCGAGCAAAACAACCTAAGCATGCTAGTAAGACACTGGCTCAAACAATAGGGTTGTAGGAGTGGAGGTGAGGCAATATCAGGGTTAAGGGATTCATGTGATAGGTTCGTAACAGAAACAACTACACATAGGGCTAGCAAAATAGACAACGGAAAGTATCTGTAACCAATGTTGAAAGGAACACAGTGGTTCATGTGAGTGATAACTTGCCTGCAAACTCAGCAGCCGGGTACTGAGCTAGATCCTCAGAAGGGGTGCTGTAAAGATCGTCTGTCTCAACGTCGTCGTCTATTCGAGAAGAAGCAAACAAACAAGACAGAAATATAAACAATCAATATCATGGCATAGTGCACAATCATGGGATGATGCATGTCAATTTAATAGATGCATCAAAATAGACTAAGTGACATGGTAACACAATTTAAATGGACCCATATGCAATGAGATTGCATATGGAAAAGGTCCATGAATTAAGTGGAAACAAATGATCTATAATTAATTACCATGTGAAAGTTTGCTTAGCATGATGCATGCATGATTATAACAACATAATAACAACAATAGATGCAAGTGGAAAAGGAATTTAACAAGTTTGGAAATTATTTGTTAAGTTTGGAGAGTTTGGTTACTTAAAGATGTCACACAAGCGATTGTTGTTTTCATCAATTCAAAGTGTTCAAAACAAATAACAAAATTCATATTTGAAAATAATACCAAATTTTAGTTGGATTACATGTTTCAAATTTTGAAATAGGAGTTAGGATGAATTTATTATGACTTAAACAATATTAAACAAGTTTTAAATGAATTTAAAACAAGTGTGAATTTTTATTTGAATTTTATTTGTTCAAAACATAGATTCAAATTCATATTTGAAAAGTTTATACTTTTCTAGTTTGAAAACATATTTTGCATGTTCAAAAATAATTTATTTTGAGCAAGTTATGATTTTAGCAAAATTTAAATGAATTAAACAAGGATTAAATTATTTAGGCAATTTAAATTATTCAAATCATGAAACAAAATTTATATTTGAAAAGATGGATCAAAATGGTATGGAAAACATATTTTATTTGCATTATTTGGATTAATTATGAATTAGTTATGGATTTTAGCAATTTGCAATTGAATTATTTAAATTTGAATTTTGGATGCATTTGGTAATTTCAAAACAGTACACAATTGGATTATTTGGATAGACAAGTAAATTTAGAACAACAAACATATTTAACTTTTATTATTTGGAGTTATAGATTAGAAGTTATTAATGTTTTTGTTTTAGGGATTAAACTGCAAATTAAAAGGATTGTTTTTGAAACAGAAACGTGCAGAAACAATTGCTACCGTGCAGTGGGCTAGCCACAGCCACTGCACGTGGGCCTGGGGCCAGCGTGGCGCTGTGTGCGTGCTGGCGTGGCCACCAGGGTCACAGACGTGTGGACCCTGCCTGTCAGCCAGCGAGGGAAAAAAGTTGGTTTTTATTCGCAGCCGCAGGGCTCGAACCAGCGACCTGCGGGCGCGCGCGCTAGGGTGTAACCAGTGCGCTGCTTTCGTGTGCTTGTCAGATACAGCGATGCAGCAAAGGTAACATTCAGATCCAGGTGTTAACTGAATTCAGACGCGCGCAACGACTGAACTTTAGCTGACAGAAAAGAGACGCCGGCGGCGAGCGGTGGTTGTGCTCGTAGATGCTGCTGTGGTGCCGTGGGGTGATGGATGCGTGCGTGTGCAAGCAACAGAGAGGAAGGAGGAGACGGTGGCTCACCACCGTGCGTAGTCGAGCAGAGGCTCGGTGACGATGGCGTGACGGAGATGTAAGTCTCAAGAACCGCCCCTTCTTGAACGTAGAGAGCCCTTGGCACCTTCCTTGCAAAGTTCTTGTTTTGAGGAGGCTTGGTCTTGTTCTTGCGAACGAGCTTGCCTTCGTTTTCTTCTCTTGGCTCAAAGGGGCACTCCTTCACAAAGTGGTTAGCGCTACCACAATTGTAGCATGTCCTTGGTCGCTCCCCCTTCTTCTTGTAGTTCTTGTTTCGTGAGGCCTTGGAGATCCGGCCTTGTGAGGTTCCCATCTCTTCCAATATCCATGCATAGCAAGGGCAATGCACTTGTGAGCTCCCGTGTAAGTATCTTCATAGTCTTCCTCATCATCATCATCCTCTTCACTTTCATCAACCCGAGCCATTGCCTTTGACTTCAATGCAAGGTTGGGAGACTTTCCTATCCCTCTAGAGCGAGCTAGAGCATCATCCGCACTCTTGTGTGAGAGAGAAATTGCGATGAACTCACTAAGAACACCAATGGAGTTGAGAGTATTGTAGTCCTCTCTTGTCCGGATACTAGTGGCAAGATTCTTCTAGAAGGGTGTGATAGCCTTGACAAATTTCCTCTTTATCCACTCATCGGTGATCTCTTCCTTGCCAAAGTCTCTCAGTTGATTGGCGAGAGTGACAACTCGTCTATAGAGCTCTTCAGGAGTCTCATCCTCTTGCATAACGAAGTTCTCGGAGTTGTCAATGGCCACATCATACTTGGAAGACTGAATACTAGCATTTCCTTGAAACAAGGTATCAAGTTTGTCCCAAGCTTCCTTGGCGGTCTTGCAACCGCGGATGTGAGTGAGATGCTCCCTTGGGAGAGCCTTCTGGATAATAACAAGAGCAGTTTTGTTGAGTTGAGATTCAACATCCTCCCTTGGAGTCAAGTTGCTTGGGTCATGAGGATGAAATCCATGGATCACGCTTCTCCACAATGCCGTACACGATCCTGAAATGTGAGATTCCATTTCAAACTTCCAAGAGGAAAATTCGTTAGTGTTAAGGATGGGTGGAACTCCAACATTAAGGATGTGTGGCATGGAAACGATTGGGTGGATAGAATCATAGTTTTGTGGTGGTGAAACTTTTGAATTGGACCCCGAACCATTAGCCGTTTGAGACTTGGAGCCACCGTCACTCTCCTTAGCTAGCTTTAGCCTTTTGTGCGGCTTTAGCCTTAGCTTTGGCAATGTTTTCTTCGATTTCGGAAATATCCGGATTTGTTTCCTCATCCGAACTATCCTCATCGGTAAACATGGGGAGAGTGAGACGGCCCCTTGGTTCTACCCATCATGTTCTCCAACATCTTCTTGATGGAGGAAACCTCCGAGCCCACACTAGAGCTAACCTTGGACAATTGGGTTTGAATGGTACAAACCGTTGTCTCTAGGTTGGCTATAGTGTCGGCCATTTTGGAGAGCTCCTCCTTAGAAGATTCGGGATCATCTCCGTTGACCATGATTACTCTTAGGCGGTTAAGCCCGATAAAAGAGCCGAGGCTCTGATACCAATTGAAAGTGCAATATGGTCAACTAGAGGGGGGGTGAATAGGTGACCTACAAATTTTACTTCTTTTTCACTTTTAATGGGGGCTTTAAGAAAGTAAATGCTTGATTACCTAAATGTGCAACTAAGTGAACACCCTAGGTGGTACGAAGCAAGTAGCAGCGGAAATAAAGGAACGGTACAAGAAAACAACAAGTGAAAAAACACGGAGACAAGGATATGTTTCCCGTAGTTCCTTCTTGAAAGAAGTACGTCTACGTTGGAGAGGTGGGGAGCCACCTAGGCGCTCCTCAATAGCACGGATGTGCACACCTTGTTCTCCTTGAGCTTCTCCGGTGAGGGAGATTCTCGTTTCCACTATGAGGTCGACTTGAAGGCGTTGACCAAACCTTTACAAGGGGTTGAGGCTACTCCACAAGTGAGATGGAGGCTCTCAACAATCGAAGCTTCTTGCTACAAGGTGGAAGCTACAAGCACTAGGGTTTCCCTTGGATTTCAAAGCAACCAAGAGATTACAAGATCCCAAGAGTTGTGGTGTGGGAACACACGTTTTTGGCTTGGTGGAAAGGTAGATCCAGTCCTCCTCCATGAGATCCTTGAAG
Organism: Alopecurus myosuroides; assembly: GCA_028641055.1. Lineage (NCBI taxonomy): Eukaryota > Viridiplantae > Streptophyta > Magnoliopsida > Poales > Poaceae > Alopecurus > Alopecurus myosuroides. Next base: position 172,212,123 of record CM054058.1, read on the forward strand.
GGCATCGATTTTGGTTGGAGGAGGAGGGAGATCGGGGCGTTTTGAGCTCTACAACAATGGAGGAGAGAGAGGAATGGACGAGCTACCTATCTAGAGGAAGAAGACAGCTATTTATAGGCTCCTCCAAAATCTGACCGTTGCAGTCCTGCGGGACCGGAATATTTCGAAGTTAAGGCCGGAAATTTGAATTCTCAGGGAAGCGGATATTTGAAATATCCGGGGGCGGAAAATTCCGCCCCAATACTCCGCCCCCATCTCTGTGCGCAGGCATCAACTTGTTGATGGAAAACTGCTAAGGACCAGGGGCCGGATATTTGCTTCGGAAATTTCCGGGGCAAATTTCCGCCCCACCTTCTGTGGGCGGGCATCAACCAATGATGGAAAAATCGCTAAGGACTTGATGACCGGAATATTGAAATATCCGGGGGGCGGATAATTGAAATGTCCGGGCCCGGAAATTTCCGGACAGAATTTCCGCCCCCATCTCTGTGCGCGGGCAACTTGTAATGATCCAATTTCTGCTAAGTCCCAGAGGGCCGGATTTTTGCACCGGAAATTTCCGGGGCAAATTTCCGCCCTGGCATCTGTGCGCGGGCATAAAAGTACTTAGTCGTTTTCGAGAGTGCCAGGAAGGGGGCCGGAAATTTCCGGTATGAGGGCCGGATAATCCGCCCTTTAAGTTCCGGAATTTCCGGCCTGCGAACTGAAAAATCCGGTGGCAGTAATTCCAGAATACAGTTCTTCTCTTTGATCTTTTGATGAGTATATAAAGATGATCACCTGAGATATTAGCTGCACAGTCTAAACAACATTGTTAGATAGGATATATCCGTGTTATCATCATCACCAAAATCATTAGAGGGATCATGAGCTTTCAATCTCCCCCTTTTTGGTGAATGATGACAACACGGGTATTTGCGGGAAAGTAAACTAACAATGCAAGATACGAAAACATCACAGATAGCATATATAGGAGACATGCCTCCTAATAATAATAGTTCACCAACGAATAACGAGTACGATAGAACGAAGTTCGAAAAGACGCACGAAATGATAAAAAACGGCAAATGAAGAACGAAACCCTCCCAAGCAAATGCCCGCGATCATCTAGATCTTCTCCCCCTTTGGCATCAGGATACCAAAAAGAGAAAAGAGAGAGCTACGTCCCATGGAGCAAACTCTAGGCCTGGGTGTCCTCCTCTTCCTCTTCTGCTTCATCCTCGGTGACGTCCTCCATGTCCTCATCATCATCCACACCGATGTCCCAGTCAACGTCGCGGTTGTTCTAGTTCTTGTAGGCAATCCTGGGAGGAGGAAGTGGTGGCACATTGGGGGCACCAAGAGCAGTCATGATGTGATGCTGGTTCTCGAGGATGCTGCGGCGCTCCACATAGGCGCTGTAGTTCTCCTTGTGGAGGCACACATTCATGCACAGCACCTTTTCAATTGCGTGAACAAGCCAGGAGCGCTTCTTCTTGCCAGGAGGAGGGGGACGCATGCGAGGATCCCTGTGGCCTTGACCTGTGGCACCAACATCATGTGCAACCTGCTGAGTGTGGGCAGCCTTCTTGTACAGGGTGACGTCCTTGTGCTCCTCACAGTCAAGCTCAAGGTCCTCACGAAGTGCTGCGGGATAGCGGGCCTTGATGAGCTTCATAATATAGGGAGCATATGGAGGCACTTTCCGGTGGAAGAGAGCAAAGTGGAGCTCATGGAAGATGAAATCCATCACATCAATCTTGTGGGCCTCCATGTCAGTCATGTTGCTCTCATTGAAGGTCAAGAAGGCGTGGTGCATGAGGTTGACCAAGCCACCACGAATAGCATCATTATTACCACCACTTGGGGCAATAGACTCCCGGAACATGCGCAGCAGAATGTCATATATGGGATACAGCCCTTTGGCCAAGCCAATCACACCTGTGGAGCCATACAACTCAGCCAGCTTGTTCTTCTCATACTCAACCCCGTGAATATGCATGCGGTGACCCTGGGGAGTGTTGAGGCCAAAAAAGGATACCCAATCTCAGAAGCAAAGTCAAGGAAATTGGCTGTGAGCAAGTGAGGGCCAGACATCCAGGACATCCCAATTTCTTCAGAATCATCAATGACAAGTGTGGCATAGAACTGCTGAATGAATGTGGTATTGTAGGAGCACCTAGTCTCCATGAGCGGGCGCAGACCAAGAACCTCAGCTAGCTGTACAGAGTTGTTGAAGTAGGCGGGGTTGGCAGCCAGATGAGCAAAGTTGATCACCTTCATGGGGCACACGGGCTTTCTCATCACAGTGTATACCTGCTTGAATAGGGTCTCCTGCTCAACATGCCAAAAGCATGAGTCAATGGTGGGGTCCTGAGGACCCTCCGTGTACCATGCCTTGGCCCTCCATGCCTTGAACTCCAGAATTGACATGGTGCCCACGTTGAGAGTGGCCTTGCCTTGGTGTCTGCCGGCCTTGCGGGCAGCCCTGTCAGCATCACGTTGACGCTCATAATCTCTCTCAGCATCCCTCGCACGCCGGCGAGTCTCATTATCCTCAACAAAAGTCCCCTCTTCATTTTCTGTCAGGTGGCGGAGGCGCTTGCGGGTACTGGGCAGCTTTCTGGGCCTAGAGCTTGAACCATCTGCGAGGAAGGCAGAAAAAGATGCAAAGAAAACCAAACAAAAATAAAAAACGGGGGCTCATGACTTGAGAAAATGAAGCAAGGAGATGACTGTTCGAGATTCAGTACAGGCCGGAAATTCCGGTCAAGGATGCGGAAATTCCGCAGGGCGGAAATTTCGGCCTCAGGGAAATTTCCGGGGGGCGGAAATTCCGGTCCTGGGGCGGAAATTTCCGGTCTGCGAAATTTTCGAATCCAGATCTGAATTTGGGCCTGGAATGAATCTAGAACGAGGAATCTAGTACAAAGATTAATCCTATAGGAAAGGTGATACGTGTGTGAACAAGGAACCGTGCTAAACCAAGAGGATCACTAGATAGGAGAAGAACGCATCTAATCAATCCAAAATTGCGGAGAAAACGTACACATAACGGGATCCATGAATAGGAACGGACGTGCGGTCTCTTGATCCGCAAAAGATGAGTAGATGACGAGGAGGGGAGGCAAGGGAGCCTCCCGGGAGTCTCGGAGGCGGCGGCGGCGGCGGCTGGGGGCGAGTGGGGGCGAGGGGAGGGAAGCAACCTGGAACTGCTCCCTCCCGTCGCCCTTATATAGCCCCAGACCAACCACACCGGAAATTTCCGGTATTAAGTCCGGAAATTCCGGGGGGCGGAAATTTGGGCCGGAATATTCCACCCAAATATCCGGTGTGCCCTCTGCGAGCGGGCACGCGGGATAGTTGGGGGACTATTCGAGTCCATTTTCGAACCCCGGAAATTTCCGGGGCTTAAGGCACGGAATATTCCGGGCCCCGGAAATTTCCGCTCCAATTTTCCGGTGTGCCTTCTGCAAGCGGGCACATTGGAAATGGGCGAAATTTCTGGGACAAATGTCTGAGGGCCGGAATATTCCGGGCCCTAGGCCGGAATTTCCGGTGTTCCCACGCCATCCGAGTTTTTGTGGAAGATGGAACAAGTCGTGAGCCTCCAAAAACGAAAATCACAAACAAACGCACGAACACGAAGAAAACACCAAAAACACATCAAATACAAATTCAAAGGAAAGAGTTGGTGGCCGAAGCCACCGTGTTTGAGTGATACCAAGGAGCCGCGAAGATGTATCTTGGACTCAAAAGTATAACTCACGTTTTAAGCACAATAAGTCACAAATTGACTAGATATGCATGATGTTTTGATTGTTTTACGCATGATAGGTGGAGTGTTTGTTCATGAGTTGAACTACGCTCCCCCTATGTCCATGCCTACATCTAGACTAGATAGCACATATAGTGAAGGTACTCATGCAAGGGTTCAAGAGAAGTTAGACGCATCGATCACATTTAGTTCATTCCTCAAACCCCGAAATCTTGGTTCATCAAGGGCCTTCGTGAAAATATCCGCGAGTTGATCCTTGGTCGCAACATAGGAGAGGTCAATATCACCCTTCTCAACATGATCCCGAATGAAGTGATGCCGTATCTCAATGTGCTTCGTCTTGGAGTGAAGAACGGGATTGTAGGCGATCTTGATGGCACTCTCATTGTCGCACAAGAGAGGAACGTTGTCGAAGATGATGCCATGATCTCTCCATGTTTTCCGCATCCAAAGTAATTGAGCACAACAACTCGCCGCGGAGATGTATTCGGCCTCAGTGGTGGAGAGAGCAATGCAGTTTTGCTTCTTGGAAGACCAACATACCAATGAGCGGCCAAGAAATTGACAACTTCCGGATGTAGATTTCCTATCCGTCTTCTCTCCCGCATAGTCCGCATCCGAATACCCAATGAGCTGAAAGCTTGAACCCTTGGGATACCAAAGACCAAAGTTTGGGGTATGAACTAAATATCGAAAGATAAGCTTAACCGCTTCAAAATGACTTTGTCTCGGGGAGGCTTGAAACCTTGCACATTTACCAACGCTATACATAATATCGGGTCTAGATGCACAAAGGTAGAGCAAAGAGCCAATCATGGAGCGGTATACCTTTTGATCTACCTCTTTACCATTCAGGTCGGGTTTCAAGTCAATAGTCGTGGACATGGGAGTCTTCATAGGTTTGGCATCGTGCATGTTGAAGCGCTTGAGCATGTCTTGAGTATACTTGGCTTGCTTGATGAATGTGCCTTCGGGGTGTTGCTTGATCTCAAAGTCAAGAAAATACTCCAATTCTCCCATCATTGACATCTCGAATTTATCCGTCATAAGCTTGCAAAACTCATCATTGAATGCGACGTTAGTAGAACCAAAGATGATATCATCCACATAGAGTTGGCATATGAACAAGTCACCTCCAACCTTTTTGGTGAAAAGGGTGGGAGATTAAACCAACATTGAACCCACGATCTACCAAAAACTGTTTAAGGTGCTCGTACCACGCACGTGGATCTTGTTTAAGCCCATATAGCGCCTTATCGAGTTTGTAGACATGATCGGGGTGGTTGGGATCTTCGAAACCCGGAGGTTGCTTGACATAAACCAACTCGTGGATGGGACCATTCAAAAATGCACTTTTAACATCCATTTGTTGCAATTTAAAGTTGTGATGAGAGGCATAAGCAAGTAAGATGCGAATAGATTCAAGACGAGCAACGGGAGCGAAAGTTTCACCAAAATCGACACCTTCGACTTGAGAGAAACCTTGAGCAACCAATCTAGCCTTGTTGCGGATGACGATGCCGTCCTTGTATTGTTTGTTCTTGAAGATCCACTTAGTGCCGATGACGTTCTTGCAATCTTTGGGTCTTGGCATCAATTTCCACACCTTGTTGCGCTCGAAATTGTTGAGTTCTTCGTGCATAGCTTCAAGCCAATCTTGATCTTCAAGAGCTTCATAGACCTTCTTTGGCTCAATGTGAGAGATGAATGCATGCGCTTTGCTAAAATCCGCTAGTTGCCTCCTTGTGACGACCCTTCCACGAACTTGTCCAAGAATCATGTCCTCCGTGTGACCGGCACGAGCAAGATTATCTAGTCTTCTCTTTGCCCTACGAGCTAGCATCTCCTCCAAAGTTTCCTTGGATAGTACTTGATCATCACCTTCATCATCGGAAATATGACCACCTTGATCTTGATCATCAACGGGAGGTGGATCCCTTATGTTCCTAGTTGTATCATCACCATGTGTATCTTGTTCCTCATTGTGAGCTTGGCCTTCATCATGAGCTTGACCTTGATTGTTAGCTTGGCCTTGTGGTGAAGCGTGAGGGCTTGGTGCATCTTGTTGGGTAGCTTGGTTATCAATGGATGTAGTCAATGGCTCCACTTGAGTGGGGCATAGTCCTTCTCCCTCCGTCATCCGGTAACCCTCAATGGGGATTATTTCACCAATCCCCATTCTTCTTATGACGATGGGAGGAATTGCATCTCCTACAATACCATGATTTATACGGCCCCCTTGGGACCCATTATCCTCATCAAATACCACGTCTATAGCTTCTTCAACTTGTCTGGTGGACTTGTTATAGACTCTATAAGCATGAGCGTTTGAGGCATAGCCAACAAAGATACCCTCATAGGATTTAGTCTCGAACTTTGACAAGCGTTTCCCTCTCTTGCGAACGAAGCATTTGCATCCAAAGAACTTGAAGTATGAAACGTCCGGCTTCTTGCCCGTGAGAATCTCATAGGGGGTCTTGTTCAAGATCTTGCGGAGATATAATCGGTTGCTAGCGTGACAAGTGGTGGAGACGGCCTCGGCCCAAAAGTTATAAGGAGAAGAGAACTCCGCAATCATGGTTCGAGCCGCATCCATAAGAGTCCGATTCTTTCTCTCCGCCACACCATTTTGTTGAGGAGTGTAGGGAGTGGAATATTGATGAGCAATGCCTTCCTAACTAAGAAATCCCTCTACGATGTAGTTCTTGAACTCGGAGCCATTATCACTTCGGATAGCCATGATGCTTGTATTATGTTGTCTTTCCACCAAAGTGATGAACTCGATGACCCGCTTTTGAGTCTCACTCTTTCTCTTGAAGAAGTACACCCAACAATATCGTGAGTAATCATCCACAATCACCAAGCAATACTTCTTGCCTCCAAGACTATCATATGATAGAGGACCAAAGAGGTCCAAGTGAATGAGCTCAAGGATTCTTGATGTAGTGATGTTCGTCTTGGTGGGATGTGCTTCTACATGTTGCTTTCCTAGAACGCAAGAGCTACACACACGATCTTTGGTAAACTTAGCATTTGTTAGTCCTAGAACGTGATTGCCACTTTGAAGGTCATGCAACGTCCTCATATTGGTGTGGGCTAACCGGCGATGCCATAGCCAACCCACATCAACTTTAGCCATTAGGCATGTCGCGGCACACGTGTCTCCTTTGGAGAAGTCCACTACATACATGCTGTTCTCGACATGCCCAACAAAGGCTACTTTAAGAGTCGTTTCCCAAGTGACAATCACATTCTCCTTATTAAAGAAAGAGGTAAAACCACTTTTAGCAAGTTGAAGAACCGAGATGAGATTGTAGCCAAGGGACTCAACAAGAAGAACATTCTCAATTGACAAGTCATTTGAGATTGCTACCTTGCCTCGTCCCAATACCTTTAGTTCGGAGTTGTCACCAATAGTAACGCAATTGAGATGAGGTAATGGAGGATGAATATCACTCATTGCGTCATTGCTTCCGGTCATATGTTGGGATGCACCACTATCCACCGTCCATTTGCTCGAACCGGAAGCACTTCCCTACAATAGATTAGTTTCTTGATTTAGGGACCCATCTTTGAATGGGTCCTCTCATGTTAGCGACAAGGGTCTTAGGAACCCAAATACTCCAATGATAATCGTCACCATAAGAAGTACCAACATATTTAGCATATACATGACCATCTTTAGACTTCATAAGAACATAAGATGGATTATATTTCCCGGCAAAGTTACTGTGAGTGGTGCTCCCCCTAGAGGTCTCACCACCCACAATGGTGTTGGTCTCCTTCCCTTTGGTCACCTCTCCCTATTTCACAAATCTTACTTCTTGTGAGGGGGAGGTGACTCTCTTCTTGTTCTTCTTCTTGTACTTCTTCTTTGACTTGGCTATATAGCCAAGTCCCTCCCTTCCATTGTTGGCACATTGAGAAGCAATCTCATGGGGACTCTTCTCATTTCCTACAAGATTAGTTGTACTACAAGCATTGCTAGGCAAGACATTCAGGCTAGAAAGTGAAGTGGATACAACTTGCTTGTTTGATTGTTGAGCTAGAAGATTGTCACGAGATTTGGTTAACTTGTCATGAATTTCCTTAAGAGACATGAACTCCTTTTCAAGTTTTTCATAACGAGTACCAAGTTCCTCGTGAGCAATTCCTAGCTTCAATTCTTCATGTTCAAGAGTTTTAATTAAGGCAAGACATTGAGCATTTTCCTTCCTAAGCTTAGAGACACTTATGGCAAAGTTTTCTTCAAGACAAGACAATTTCTCCTCAAGTGAGGCACGAATGGAACGCTCATTATCAAGAGCTTTTTCAAGATCTTGCTCATTGCAAGTGTGACCTCCATGGCTTTCTAAGGTCATGATGATCTCCTCCTTTTCATCAACAAGAGAGTTAGCCTCATCAAGTTGCCTCAAAAGGGAGTTCACCTTTTCCTTAGTCTCACCCTTAAGGCTAGATAGCCATATGCTTAACTCATTAGACTCACTATCCTCCTCACAAGCATTTTCAACACAATCCAATAACGAAGGATGGTTAGTGACAATGGTCTTGGAGTTGGGAGAGCATACCAAAGTGGCTTTTGCCATAAGACATGTAGGTCGGGTAGCCACATTCTCATTGGGGGATTCGAATAGAGAGATCGAAGGTGATGATGCGGTGGACTTGGCGATGTGAGCAACTCCAACTACCTCATCTTCTCCTTCATCTCCGGAGATGTAAGTCTCAAGAACCGCCCCTTCTTGAACGTAGAGAGCCCTTGGCACCTTCCTTGCAAAGTTATTGTTTTGAGGAGGCTTGGTCTTGTTCTTGCGAACGAGCTTGCCTTCGTTTTCTTCTCTTGGCTCAAAGGGGCACTCCTTCACAAAGTGGTTAGCGCTACCACAATTGTAGCATGTCCTTGGTCGCTCCCCCTTCTTCTTGTAGTTCTTGTTTCGTGGAGGCCTTGGAGATCCGGCCTTGTGAGCTTCCCATCTCTTCCAATATCCATGCATAGCAAGGGCAATGCACTTGTGAGCTCCCGTGTAAGTATCTTCATAGTCTTCCTCATCATCATCATCCTCTTCACTTTCATCAACCCGAGCCATTGCCTTTGACTTCAATGCAAGGTTGGGAGACTTTCCTATCCCTCTAGAGCGAGCTAGAGCATCATCCGCACTCTTGTGTGAGAGAGAAATTGCGATGAACTCACTAAGAACACCAATGGAGTTGAGAGTATTGTAGTCCGCTCTTGTCCGGATACTAGTGGCGAGATTCTTCTCGAATGGTGTGATAGCCTTGACAAATTTCCTCTTTATCCACTCATCGGTGATCTCTTCCTTGCCAAAGTCTCTTAGTTGATTGGCGAGAGTGACAACTCGTCTATAGATCTCTTCAGGAGTCTCATCCTCTTGCATAACGAAGTTCTCAGAGTTGTAAATGGCCACATCATACTTGGAAGACTGAATACTAGCATTTCCTTGAAACAAGGTATCAAGTTTGTCCCAAGCTTCCTTGGCGGTCTTGCAACCGCGGATGTGAGTGAGATGCTCCCTTGGGAGAGCCTTCTGGATAATAACAAGAGCAGTTTTGTTGAGTTGAGATTCAACATCCTCCCTTGGAGTCAAGTTGCTTGGGTCATGAGGATGAAATCCATGGATCACGCTTCTCCACAATGCCGTACACGATCCTGAAATGTGAGATTCCATTTCAAACTTCCAAGAGGAAAATTCGTTAGTGTTAAGGATGGGTGGAACTCCAACATTAAGGATGTGTGGCATGGAAACGATTGGGTGGATAGAATCATAGTTTTGTGGTGGTGAAACTTTTGAATTGGACCCCGAACCATTAGCCGTTTGAGACTTGGAGCCACCGTCACTCTCCTTAGCTTTGGCTTTAGCCTTTTGTGCGGCTTTAGCCTTAGCTTTGGCAATGTTTTCTTCGATTTCGGAAATATCCGGATTTGTTTCCTCATCCGAACTATCCTCATCGGTGACATGGGGAGAGTGAGACGGCCCCTTGGTTCTACCCATCATGTTCTCCAACATCTTCTTGATGGAGGAAACCTCCGAGCCCACACTAGAGCTAACCTTGGACAATTGGGTTTGAATGGTACAAACCGTTGTCTCTAGGTTGGCTATAGTGTCGGCCATTTTGGAGAGCTCCTCCTTAGAAGATTCGGGATCATCTCCATTGACCATGATTACTCTTAGGCGGTTAAGCCCGATAAAAGAGCCGAGGCTCTGATACCAATTGAAAGTGCAATATGGTCAACTAGAGGGGGGGTGAATAGGTGACCTACAAATTTTACTTCTTTTTCACTTTTAATGGGGGCTTTAAGAAAGTAAATGCTTGATTACCTAAATGTGCAACTAAGTGAACACCCTAGGTGGTACGAAGCAAGTAGCAGCGGAAATAAAGGAACGGTACAAGAAAACAACAAGTGAAAAAACACGGAGACAAGGATATGTTTCCCGTAGTTCCTTCTTGAAAGAAGTACGTCTACGTTGGAGAGGTGGGGAGCCACCTAGGCGCTCCTCAATAGCACGGATGTGCACACCTTGTTCTCCTTGAGCTTCTCCGGTGAGGGAGATTCTCGTTTCCACTATGAGGTCGACTTGAAGGCGTTGACCAAACCTTTACAAGGGGTTGAGGCTACTCCACAAGTGAGATGGAGGCTCTCAACAATCGAAGCTTCTTGCTACAAGGTGGAAGCTACAGGCACTAGGGTTTCCCTTGGATGTCAAAGCAACCAAGAGATTACAAGATCCCAAGAGTTGTGGTGTGGGAACACACGTTTTGGCTTGGTGGAAAGGTAGATCTAGTCCTCCTCCATGAGATCCTTGAAGGGCATCGAGTTTGGTTGGAGGAGGAGGGAGATCGGGGCGTTTTGAGCTCTACAACAATGGAGGAGAGAGAGGAATGGACGAGCTACCTATCTAGAGGAAGAAGACAGCTATTTATAGGCACCTTCAAAATCTGACTGTTGCAGTCCAGCGGGACCGGAATATTCCGGAGTTAAGGCCGGAAATTTGAATTCTCCGGGGGGTGGATATTTGAAATATCCGGGGGCGGAAAATTCCGCCCCAATACTCCGCCCCCATCTCTGTGCGTAGGCATCAACTTGTTGATGGAAAACTGCTAAGGACCAGGGGCCGGATATTTGCTCCGGAAATTTCCGGGGCAAATTTCCGCCCCACCTTCTGTGCGCGGGCATCAACCAATGATGGAAAAATCGCTAAGGACTTGATGACCGGAATATTGAAATATCCGGGGGGCGGATAATTGAAATGTCCGGGCCCAGAAATTTCCGGACAGAATTTCCGCCCCCATCTCTGTGCGCGGGCAACTTGTAATGATCCAATTTCTGCTAAGTCCCAGAGGGCCGGATTTTTGCACCGGAAATTTTCGGGGCAAATTTCCGCCCTGGCATCTGTGCGCGGGCATAAAAGTACTTAGTCGTTTTCGAGAGTGCCAGGAAGGGGGCCGGAAATTTCCGGTATGAGGGCCGGATAATCCGCCCTTTAAGTTCCGGAATTTCCGGCCTGCGAACTGAAAAATCCGGTGGCAGTAATTCCAGAATACAGTTCTTCTCTTTGATCTTTTGATGAGTATATAAAGATGATCACCTGAGATATTAGCTGCACAGTCTAAACAACATTGTTAGATAGGATATATCCATGTTATCATCATCACCAAAATCATTAGAGGGATCATGAGCTTTCAACGGGGTTCTTTGGGCTTGATGCGAAGAAGAGTTGAGTTGTGTTGAGTGCCCCGCTTGGTGGAAGGAATTCCATCTGGCGGGTTATTCTTACGTGTACGGCCAAATTGGTGCACCCCTGCAGGGTTAAATCTTCTCGTGAAGCCGTGTTTTCTGCGGTTATGGATGACTTGGTGAAAGTACTGGCTAACAAGTACTCAGAAAACTTACACCTAACTAATGATAACTTGACTAGTAATAGTCTTATTGACACAACAATTTGAACCATCATTAATCCAACTGTGTGAGTTATCCTCGGGTTGCTTATTTGGATAAGGGGAGAGATCCAGGATGGGTTTGTTTGGAGTTAGTTGTTAGTTGGTTACGATACGCCATCTTATCTCCTTTTCTGTTAGCCGGAAGTTGTAGTATGTATCTGTAGTTGGTTAGTGCAGCCCCCTGCCGCACCTTTTGTATCACCCTTTCTTCCGTTGAACCCAAAGCATCTGTGCTTGGTGTTGACGGGTACACTATGGTATTTTGTGAGTCTTGCTTGCCAGTACGTTTATGTACTGACCCCTTTGGGGCTGTGGTTTCCGCAGACTACGTTTACGAGGATCCCCGTGATGGCTACTACGTGGAGTATGACGAGGCTGCTGACGAGTAGATAGCGGACCCCGGGCAGGATCCGAGACTTCGTGGATGGGCTCCGTCTTTTCGTTACCGGCCTCTTAGGCCTATTTGGATCTTTTCTGTACTCAGACATTTTGGATGCTTCCGCTGTGTTGTAATGATGAATTGTTGGGACATGTGTCCTCTGGATGATTGTATTTGCTATCTCTGCTCTAGTGAGAGCTATTTGCAACTTATTTCAATCTTTTGTGTCTTAGAGGTATGTTGTGATATCAGTTGTTCAAAAGCCGTTGACGTACCATGTGTGTATGTTATGAAGTACGTCAATGGAAGTGTCTGGATTTCTATGGGATGGTTTACGCAGACGATGGATAGTAGAGAATGGTTGTCACACGTTTACGTGTTGGCCTTCTCACATTGAGATGCGGGTGCCGGTATGCCCCGTAAGCCATTTATCTACTGTTTAGCGGGCTGTGAGTATCCTCTAGAAGTCCGGGTGTGACAGTATTTTAGTTGTGTTGTGTGCAGTTTCCGCGTTGTTGTTGACACCGGTGAAGTGCCAGCACCACCGTCAGTGGCATCAACCTTCCAAAGATCCTCTTCCTCCTAGTGGATTGATAACCTTGGTTCTTAACTAAGAGAAATTCCTACCGCTACACTCATCACACCCTCCTCTTGGGGTTCCCAACACGTAGCATCAGGCAGCCAATCTTGCCTTGTTGCGAATGACGATACAATCTTTGTCTTGCTTGTTCTTGAACACCCATTTGGTGCCAATAACATTCTTGCAATCCTTGTGTCTTGGCACTAACTTCCAAACCTTGTTGCGCTCGAAGTTGTTGAGTTCATCATGCATGGATTCAAGCCAATATTGATCTTAGAGAGCTTCATAGAACTTTTTGGGCTCAATGAAAGAGACAGAAGCATGAGCCTTGCTAAAATCCGCCAATTGCTTCCTAGTGACAACTCTTCCATGAACTTTCCCAATTATCTTGTCCTCCGTGTGACCCGCTTGTTCAAGATTACCTAGCCTTCTCTTTGCTCTACGAGCTAGTATCTCCTCCAAAGATTCCTTGGATATTTCTTGATAATCACCTTCTTCATTGGAGTCATGTCCATCTTCATCTTGGCCTTGATCATCAATGGGTGAAGGATCACCACTCAGCCCGGCAATTCGACCCTTGGGTATGTCCGCCCATGGGCACCCGACCCTAATGGGTAGGGTATGGGTCGACATTTTCACCCATGGGTAACCCCATTAGCCATGGGTAGGGTATGGGTAACCATCTTCGCCCATGGGTTGCCCATGGGTAACCCGGCTAATATTTATTATTAAATATATGTGTTTTATTTGCTTGTGATGATAACGTGGTTGTTATCTAAAACAACATGTACACTACCGTCTAGCTTTTCTTGAGTAAAGCACTATACAATCTAGCTATATTTGTTTAATAGATAACCATCTAAAATACCGTATGTATCCTAGGCCTACTGCTTGTACCATGTTGCAGGCTTCCAGCCCACATAAATAGAGCTGAAAGCAGCTCGTCCATTAAAGTAACTCAATTAAAAATGAGCCCATCAAAGAAATAGACAACCCATGAGATACGAAATGTGATTGATTATTTACTAGACCTACCAGTGCAGCATATGGCAGGCATTAGACAACGAAGACAATGGTTGATATTAGTACCACCTCGGTAGTTGTAGGAAGTTCACATTGAAGGCGTGCCTATAAAGGGAGGCTCGCGGAACCAGGAGCATTTGTGCGGCTCTGCGATTGCCTGCGATCATGGGATTTGAACTGGCTGAGAAAAATAAAATAAAAAACTTGATATGTTGTACACAGACCCGACGGGTGAGTTGATGGGTCGGGTGATCCGATGGGTTTGGGCATGGGTCTGATATCATACCCATGGCCAGGGTCACGGGCACAAACTCTTGCCCGTTTGTTAATTGGGAATGGGTCTGCAGGAGGTCGAACCGGTCAAACCCGACCCGATTGCCGGGCTTAATCACCACTAGGTTGAGCTCTCTCAACAATGACGAGACTTTGATCATGACTTTGATGAGTATCTTGGCCTTATCACTTGTTTGACCTTGATCATTAGCTTGGCCTTGATAACTTGCTTGACCTTGATCATAATCTTGAGGGATTGGTGCATCTTGTTGGGTAGCTTCTGTATGAGTAGGTGTAGTCAATGGCTCCACTTGAGTGAGGCATAGTCCTTCTCCCTCCGTCATCCGATAACCCTCAATGGGGATTATTTCACCAATCCCCATTCTTCTTATGACGATGGGAGGAATTGCATCTCATACAACACCATGATCTATACGCCCCCTTGGGAGCCGTTATCCTCATCAAACACCATGTCTATAGCTTCTTCAACTTGTCTGGTGGACTTGTTGTTGACTCTATAGGCGTGAGAATTTGTGGCATAGCCAACAAAGATACCCTCATAAGATTTGGTCTCAAACTTTGACAAACGTTTACCTTTCTTGCGAATGAAGAACTTGCAACCAAAGACCTTGAAGTAAGATACGTCTGGTTTCCTGCCCGTGAGAATCTCATAGGGAGTCTTGTTCAAGATCTTGCGGAGATATAACCGGTTGGCAGCATGACCGGCGGTGGAGATGGCTTCGGCCCAAAAGTTATAAGGAGAAGAGAACTCCGCACTCATTGTCTTGGCCGCATCCATCAAAGTCTTGTTCTTTCTTTCCGCTACACCATTTTGTTGAGGGGTATAGGGAGTGGAATATTGATGAGCAATGCCCTCGTCACCAAGAAAACCCTCAACGGTATAGTTCTTGAAATCAGGGCCATTATCACTCCGGATGGCCAATATGGAAGCATTGTGTTGGCGCTCAACAAAATTGATGAACTCGATGACTCTCTTTTGAGTCTCACTCTTCCTCTTGAAGAAATACAGCCAACAATATCTTGAATAATCATCCACTATCACAAAGCAATACTTCTTTCCTCCGAGACTATCATAAGATAGTGGACCAAAGAGATCTAAGTGAATGAGCTCGAGACTTCTTGTGGTGGAGATATTGGTCTTGGTTGGGTGAAGTTCTCCATGTTGCTTCCCAAAGGCGCAAGAGCTACACACACGATCTTTAGCAAAATTAGCCTTGGTTAGTCCTAGAACATGATTGACACTTTGAAGGTCATGCAACATCCTCATATTGGTGTGGGCCAACCGGCGGTACCAAAGCCAACCCACATCAACTTTAGCCAATAGGCATGTCGCGGCACACCTGTCTCCTTTAGAGAAGTCCACTACATACATGTCGTTCTCGACAAACCCAACAAAGGATATTTTAAGAGTTGTTTCCCAAGTGACAATCACATTCTATTTATTAAAGAAAGAGCTAAAACCACAATTTGCAAGTTGGAGAATGTACATCAAGTTATAACCAAGGGACTCAACAAGTAGAACATTCTCAATTGAAAAACCATTTGAGATAGCCACCTTGCCTCGTCCCAATACCTTAAGTTCGGAATTGTCACCAATAGTGACGCAATTGAGATGAGGTAATGGTGGTTCTAGATTACTCATTGCGTCATTGCTTCCGGTCATATGTTGGGATGCACCACTATCCACCGTCCATCTACTCGACCCGGAAGCACTTCCCTACAAGTGATCAATTTCTTGATTTAGGTACACATCCTTCAATGGGTCCTATTTTGTTAGTAATAAGGGTCTTAGGAACCCAAATAGTCCAATGATAATCATCACCATAAGAAGTACCAATGTATTTAGCATAAACATGACCATCTCTATATTTCATGAGAACATAAGAGGGGTTATATTTTCCGGCAAAGTCATTGTGAGTGATGCTCCCCCTAGAGGTATCACCACCCACAACGGCGTTGGTCTCCTTCTCCTTGGTCACCTCTCCCTCTTTCACAAAGACAACATTACGAGAGGAAGAGGTGACATTCTTGGTTTTCTTCTTTGACTTGGCAACAAAGACAAGCTCTTCCTTCCCTTTCTTAGCTCCTTGAGAGCTTATGGAATCATTGAGAATTTTCTCTATTCCTACAATGTTAGTAGTAGTACAAGAGTTAAGCATGATAACAATCCTATTAGAGGAAGGTATCACTTGCTTAATAGATTGTTGAGCTAGAAGCTTATTCCGAGACGTGGTGAGTTTGTCATGATTTTTTTTAAGAGACGTGAACTCCTTTTCTAGTTTTTCATGACGCTCAAAAAGTTTCTCATGAGCCATTCCTAGCTTCAACTCTTCTTCTTCAAAGGTTTTAAGTAGAGCAAGAGATTTTTTATTATCCTTCCTAAGTTTGGAAACACTAATAGCGTATGTCTCTTCTAGACTAGATAGTCTCTCTTCAAGAGAGGCTCTCATGGATCTCTCTTTCTCAAGAGATTCTACAAGATCCTTGTCATTGTTCTAATGGCCACCACCATAAATCTCCACAGTAATAATGATCTCTTCCTTTCTCATCTATAAGAGAGTTAGCATCATCAAGTTGCCTCAAAAGGGCCTTTACCTTTTCTTTGGTTTCACCTTCAAGACTAGATAACCAAGAGCCTAGATTCTTCGCCTCCTCGTCATCATCAACAATGTTTTCAACACAATCCAATAATGAGGGAGAGCTAGTAGGAATAGGCTTGGAGGTAGAAGGTATTACCGCGGTGGCTTTTTCCATGAGACATGTAGGTCGGATCAATGCCTTCTCATTGGGGGATTCAAATAGAGAGACCGATGAAGAGGAAGACATTTCTATGGCGACATGGGCCACACCTACGACTTCATCTTCTCCTTCATCTCCGGAGTAGTATGTTACCAATGTGGGCCCTTCTTGAACATATAGAGCCCTTAGGACTCTTCTAGCAAGGTTCTTGTTTTGTGGAGTTTTGTTCTTGTCCTTGCGAACAAGCTTGCCTTCATTCTCTTCTTTTGGCTCAAAAGGACACTATTTGAAAAAGTGATTTGCACTTCCAAAATTGTAGCATGTCCTTGGCCGCTCCCCCTTCTTCTTGTAGACCTTGTCTCTCGCGGATCTAGGAGCACCGGACTTATGAGCCTTTCATCTCTTCCAATAGAGGTACATGGTAAGAGAAATACACTTATGAGCACCCTTGTATGTTTCTTCATAATCCTATTCATCCTCATCAACTTCTTCTATCTAAGCAGTCGCCTTATACTTCAAGGCGAGGTTGGGAGACTTCCCAATTCCTCTTGAGCGGGCGAGAGCATCATCCGCACTCTTGTGAGATAGCGATATGGCTATGAACTCACTAAGAACACCAATGGAGTTGGGTGAGTTGTAGTCTGATCTTGTTCGGATGTTAGTGGATAGGTTCTTCTCAAAATTAGTTATGGCCTTGACAAACTTTCTCTTGATCCACTCATCGGAGATTTCCTCTTTTCCAAAGTCCCTAAATTGGTTGCCAAGGGTGACAACTCTTCTATATAGCTCCTCGGGACTTTCATCTTCAAGCATGACAAAGTTCTCGGACTTTTCAAGTGCCACATCATACTTGGAGGATTGGATGCTATCATTTCCTTGGAACAAGGTGTGAAGTTTATCCAAAGCCTCCTTGGCGGTCTTGATACCGCGGAGGTGTTCAAGATGTTCTCTTGGGAGAGCCTTTTGGATAGTAACAAGAGCGGTCTTGTTGAGTTGAAAATTCAATATCCTCTCTTGGAGTCAAGTTGATTGCATCATGAGAGTGGAATCCATGGAGAACACTTCTCCACAAGGCTGTGCAAGATCCATAAATATGAGACTCCATATCGAACTTCCAAGAAATAAATTCGTTAGTGTTAAGCATGGGACGAAGTCCAACATTTAGAATGTGTGGCATAGTAGCAATGGGATGAATAGAGTCACAACTGGAAGGTGGTGGAACTCTTGAGTTAGACCTCGAACCATTAGCCGTTTGAGACTTGGAGCCTTCAGAACTCCCACCGCTCTTAGCCTTTTTATCGGCTTTTTCCTTGGCTTTCGCCTTGGATAAAGCAATGTTAGTTTCCGTTTCAGTGATGTCCAGAATGGAATCATCATCCGAGCTAACATCATCGACGACGGAGGGGGGTTCCTCGGGCTCCTTGGTTTTCCCCATCATGGCCTCCAACATCTTTTTTATGCTAGAAACCTCCCACCCAACACTAGAACTAACCTTAGACAATTTAGCCTGGATAGTTCCAACTGTTTCTTGTAGGTTAGTTATAGTGTCGGTCATTTTGGCGATTTCCGCATTACAAGCATCGGGCTCATTTTCATTGACCATTATACTCTTAGGCGGTAAAGCCCTTAGTAAGAGCCGAGGCTCTGATACCAATTGAAAGTGCACTATGGTCAACTACAGGGGTATGTGAATAGGTTGACTACCAATTTTTCTTCTTTTCCCTTTTAGTTTGGGCTAAACAAGTAATACAAGGTTCTCTAGATGTGCATAGGTGAGCAACCTATGTGATACGAGATATGATACGCAACGAAAGTAAAACGAAAGGTAACAAGATAAAGCACAAGTGTAAACAAGGAGACAAGGATATGTTTCCCGTAGTTCTTTCTCAAGATAAGTACATCTACGTTGGAGAGGTGGGGAGCCACCTAGGCGCTCCCAGTATCATGGTTGTGCACACCTTATTATCCTTGAGCTTCTCCGATGAGGGAGATTCTCGTTTCCACTATGAGGTCGACTTCAAGGCATTCACCAAACCTTTACACGAGGTTGAGGACACTCCACAAGATGGATGGAGGCTCTCAAACAATCTGAAGCTTCTTTGCAACAAGGTGGAAGCTACAAGCACAAGATCTACTAAGGTTTCTAGGCTTCAAGTAGGATTCTAGATCTACTAGGATGTGGTGGATGGATTTGCAATTCCTTTGGTGGAATCATGGATCTAGGTCTCCTCTAGCTATCCACAAAGTTATAGATTGATTGGGTGGTTGGAGAGGGAGATCTAGGAGGTTGAAGCTTGCATTAATGGCTAAGAGAGAGAGTGTGGAAAGCTTGGCATTTAAGTGGTAGGGGAAGGGCTTTAAATAACCCTTCCCCAAATCTGGTCGTTGGCCACTCCCACGCTGCACTGGTACCACCGGTGGTCTTCACAACCTGGAGCCCGCGCGGCTCCTTTTATTCTTAGTTGTTTCTTCTATAGGGGAGGAACCGGTGGTTCTGGTGGAGGTACCGCCCACCGGTAGTATCGGCGGGTTCCACCCTGGCCTCTGATGTGATGCACCCGAACGAGGTTTTGGTGGAACCTCCACCGGTAGAAAACCCGCACTTGTAGGCGAGTTGGACGGGCGGAGGTACCGGTGGGAACACCAGAGGTTCCGCCCACCGGTACCACTGGTGGCCTCCGCTCTAGGCTCCGCCATGAGTCACCCAAAGGGGTTTTTGGTGGAGGCACCAACGGTACCACCACTGGAACGCCCACCTGAGATTGTGCTGAGAAACAGGAGGGGGCGGAGCTACCGGTGGTTTCATCGGTACCTCCGCTGCTTGTAGACACTGCTTCAGAAACTTGTCGTTTTGAGCTCTTTTCTTTTGGATAAATAGTGCAATGCCATTGAGAATGTTATTGGGAGTATTCGGAATTTAGTGAATGATACGTCTCCAACGTATCTATAATTTCTGATGTTCCATGTTGATATTATGCCAACTGCTACATTTTTCCGTATGTTTTCTTACGTTTTCCGCGACTAACCGATTAACAAGATGCCACAGAGCCTGTTCCTGTTTTCTGCTGTTTTTAGTTTCAGAAAAGTTGTTCTGGAAATATTCTCGGAATTGGACGATTCAAAAGCCAGAAGTCTTGGAAGTCCCGGAAGCATCCAGAAGTCCCGAAGAGCCCCAGAGGGGGCACACCATAGGGTGGCGCGGCCAGCCCCTGGTGGCGCCACCCCCCGGCATTGCCCTTTCGCCTATTTATACTCCCCCGAGGGAAAACCCTAAAAGAATCGACCTTTTCCACAAAATACATCTGTAGCTCCGCCGCCTCCGCCGACAAGTTTTGGGGGACAGATCTCTGTTTTGGCACCCTGCCGGCACGGGGAAGTGCCCTCGGAGGCATCTCCATCGACTCCACCGCCATCTCCATCACCGTTGATGTCTCCTATGATGAGGAGGGAGTAGTTCTCCCCTGAGGCTGGGGGCTCTACCGGTAGCTATGTGGTTCATCTCTCTCTCTCTCTCTCATGGTGTGATCTGTATGTGATCGTGAGCTTTGTAATCTGGTTGAATAAGTAGATGTTACTCTTCATCTTGTGCTACTCAAGTGTTTTATTAATATGAACTTTGGAGTCACTTGTCTCGCGGTGTGAAGGTGACAGTGTGCACACTGTGTGTGTCTCCTCTATGAATTGTGGTGTTTGTCTAGTACCTTCTAGGGCGCTCATAGTGACAGCGTGGGGTTAACTAGACATAGGAATGCTTACTTTAAGTAATGCTTTTTGCAGCCCTACGCAATGATTAGTGTTAGTTATCCAACCGGAGAGGGTTAAGAGTAGCATAGTGAGGAGAAGATATTTAGTTATTCAATTATGTGATCATTGTTGAGAGTGTCCACTAGTGAAAGTAGGATCCCTAGGCCTTGTTTCCAAGCATTGAAACACCGTTTTCCGTCTGTTCTGCTACATGTTTGGTTGCTGCCATATTTATTTCAGATTGCTATTATTATTTATAACCATCCATATTACTCGCATTTCACTATCTCTTCGCCGAACTAGTGCACCTATATACCTGAAAAGTATATTAGGTGTGTTGGGGACACAAGAGACTCCTTGTATGTTAATTGCAGGGTTGCTTGAGAGGGATATCTTTGACCTCTACCTCCCTGAGTTCGATAAACCTTGGGTGATCCACTTAAGGGAAACTTGCTGTTGTTCTACAAACCTCTGCACTTGGAGGCCCAACGCTGTCTACAAGAATAGAAGCGTGCATAGACATCAGTGAAGTATCAAACAAACCCTGCACATGCTCAAAATAGAGATTAGTCCTTTAGTTGTGTTACTATAAATTATCAAACCGGAATATGATCTTTCACCCACCTGTGGGACCATTTCTTTCAACCTTCGCAGGTTTAGGGAAGAATGGTTCCCAAAATTCAAAACTTCCGAGTCCGTCAAATTCTCGATGGGCTCATTCTTTTATCATCTGGATGTTCCATATCTTGGGAAGGAGTTGGGCATTTCGGCTTTCGTCAATACCATAGCCACTCCTAAAGACAACTGGCGTTGGACGTAGTCCAGGTTCTTCCTCTGAACCTACTGCGGATTAAACGGCGGATTTCGAAACTCGTTGTCTATTCCCCTCCTCTGATCGGCATGGACACGGTCCTTTGCTGGCTCAGAAGGAGGATTCAGCCCTTAGCTTTCCACGGCGGTCGGCTTCTCTGTGAATACTCGGGGTTAGATGATGTGATGAGGGTGACAAAGTCGCCTTTGTCCAAAAAGGAATTCAAAAAGCGTGTCAACCAGTTGGTAGCTACTCGTGACCAATATGAGCAAAGTCTGCCAATGTTCAACGCCGAGAACCCTCCTCCCATGGTATGCTTTTTCTTTCTGTCTCTTGGGAAGTTTTTTCGCACTTTGCCTTTCACGAATGTTCTGAACTTATACGAGTTCATTTTTTGGCAGCTTGCTACTCTCTCAGAGGACCAGCTTGTCTCTGAGGCTGAAGTAGCAGGGTTAAAAGCCCGCTTTTTAGCGGCCGGTGGACGCAAGCGCAATAAGATTGCTTCGAGTCAGGAAGTAATCGATATTGAAAGAGTCGTTGTTGCTACCTCTAGGTAAGACTCGAACTTTTCTTTTGCATACTTTTCCTTATTCTTGCCTGAACCTTTTTCTCGGATTTTAATCTCGGCTTTTCTTTTCCTTTTAGCCTTTCTCCTGTTGCTTTGAAGGGGAAAGGCGGGAAGAAACACAAGGCTGCTGCTCTTAGGGGGCCTAATCCTTCCCCTGCTACCGCCTGAGTTACACCAGTGGCAGGTGGTGAAGAACACCCGGCTCCTCAAGAAGAGTCCGAGTTCCCCCTATCAAGCCAGCCTAGACAGCCTGATACAGCCACTCCAGTCATGCGGAAAAGGGCGGTAAATGAAGAAGGAGGGCCTTCCCTCGTCCAACCAATCGAGGATATTCCTCGGTTTGACGAGAAGTTTAAGGTAAAGCAGGAGGCTTGCTTTGATGAACATGGATATATGCATCCGTGAGCAAAAGAGCAATTTGCCCGAGCCCCCATGATTCGTCCATGGCCAAAAGGCGTATTACTTGTTCGGAATAATTACACCTTCTTGCCTCGGTAGGTTATCCAAGACGGAATCCACCATATGGGGGTTTATTTCTCGAAATACGGCAAGGAATTCACCGAACTATTGGGTGGTTTGCAAAGAATGAGATAGGTATTATCTCTAGCCCCCAAGTATTTAGACAAAAGCATACTTTTAGTTTGAATACTTTTCATCTTAGCCCGCTCGTTGTTTTTTAACAAGCCTTTTCCTTTGTATGTTTTCAGCAAACCGCCCAAAAAATTAACGTGGAAGTTTTTTTTATAAGATTACCATCAAGAACCAAGAGGTGAAATCCCTTGTTGGTATTCTAAATGAAAAAGACTTGGAAATTTCCGAGATTCAGAACCAACTGAAGGAGAGTGCCGGTAAGCATCTTATTCTTTCCCTGTATTTTGGTTCTGAGCTTGCGAATTTTCCCTTAAGTACTTTTCGCGTGAACTTTTTGGATTCTTTTTTTTTCAGCCTCTTTGGCCAAGGCCAAGAAGATTGCTGAAGATGCTTTGAATGCCCAGAACCTTCGTAAGGAAAACTTGGATCTTCACAAGATCAATGTGAAGCTTCAAAAAGACTTGGAGGAAAGCCAGCTGGCTTTGGGATTATCCGAGTCTCGGGCTTCGCCGCAAGCCGAGAAAGATAAGAGGACCATCCAGGATATCGAATCTGCTCTTCACCAGCGACTTGAAGAAGTCACTGAGATGGACAAGATTATTGGTAAGATTTTTTGATCATTTACCAAGGTGTACTTTTGTTTTACCGAATGCATTATTTTTCCTTTCTGGATTTCTTATATTTTCTCCTCTGTTTTTTATAACAAAGGGAAATCTTCTCATCTCTCGGATCGATCGCATCCGGGCTTTTGGGACTTTTGTCACCGAGTTGAAGAACGTCGGAGTGCTACTTATCAGTAGGTGCATTCTGTACAAAACTAACGAGTATCTAG
Source organism: Alopecurus myosuroides (assembly GCA_028641055.1). NCBI lineage: Eukaryota > Viridiplantae > Streptophyta > Magnoliopsida > Poales > Poaceae > Alopecurus > Alopecurus myosuroides. The sequence goes on from CM054058.1 coordinate 172,235,397, forward strand.
GCGAATTCCCGTTTGTCGGCAATATTTTGTCAGCTCTCCAGTTGAAAAGTTTGTCTCGTTATCCGTGATTATACTATGTGGGACGCCATATCGCATGACAATGTCAATGAAGAAATTTCTGGCAGTCATGCTGTCTAGTTTTTTTATGGGTTTAGCCTCCACCCACTTGGTATACTAATCTACTGCAACGATTAGATGCGTGACTCTGCCTCTTGCAGATTTGAATGGCCCCATCATAACTAGCCCCCCAGACCGCGAACGGCCATGTTATGGGGATAGTCTTGAGTGCTTGAGCCGGCATATTTGTTTGCTTGGCATAATACTGACATAAGCACATTTGTTAACTATGTGCTCTGCATATGTCTTGGCTGTAAGCCAGAAAAACCCTGCACATGATGCTTTCTTAACTATGCTTTTTGATTGAGCATGATGTCCTCAATCTTCGGCATGAATTTCTTGCATAATTTGTCATCCTTCCTCTGGCGAAATACATCACTAAAAATTTCCGATAGTGTTGCGTTTATACAAGCAACCATTGATTACCGTGTATCCTTTGCATCAGCATTTTATCTGCCTTTGCAAGACTTCATCTGCTCCATCCGGGAACTTCTGATCAACTAAGAAGTTTAAGTATGGAAGTGTCCAATCCGGATTAACAAGCAGAACTTCTATTGACTCGGAAACTAGGGGATAATCGACATCTCCTCCTTTTATTGATGGTTCGTACAGATGTTGGACGAATACCCCAGGTGGCAATGTTTTCACCCTTTCCGAGCCCATTTGGTCTAAAGCATCCAGATTCCAATTTTCTTCCCTTTTGATGTGATGTACCTCAAATCCTAGGAAGCAAATGGTGAATTCGTCGACCGTTCTTCGATATTCGGCCACTATGGGGCTTTTGGCATCCCATATTTAGTTAAGCTGGTGTTGTAGTAGATCCGAGTCTCCATAGCGAAGTATGCGTTTAACGCCTATTTCTTTTGCAATATGAAAGCCATGAAGCAATGTTTCGTACTATGCCACATTGTTGCTGGCATTGAAGTGTATTTGTAATACATATTCCAGGGTGTCCCCTTTTGGAGATTTCAGCACCACACCAGCACCAGCGCCTTCTTTCATTTTGTATCCATCGAAATGCATTATCCAATATTCCAACTCTGGCATTGGTGTGCTTTCCATTGCTTATGTCCAATCAGCTACAAAATCTGCCAACATATAGGATTTAATCGACATTCGGGGTTGGTACTTAATGTCGAACGCAGCGAGCTCAATCCCCCACTTGGCTACTCTGCCGGTTGCGTCCGCATTGTTTATAATATCCCCTATTGGTTCTTTGCTTACCATTGTTATGGAATGTCCTTGAAAATAATGGCGGAGTTTTCGGGATGCGAAAAATACGCCATATGCTAGCTTTTGATAATGTGGATACCTTTGACTCCGAGAATACTTCGTTGACGTAGTACACTTGATGCTGATCTGGAATGCTTTGTTCGTCTTGCCGTCTTTCCACAATTATCACCGCACTAGTAACCCTGTTTGTTGCTATGACATACAGTAACATGGGTTCTTCGTCTTTTGGGGATGCCAAAATCGGAGCTTTCATCAAAGTTTCTTTTAACTGGGTTAATGCTTTGTCCGCCTCCTCTGTCCATTCAAATTTGTCGGATTTCTTCAACAATTTGTATAATGGCAAAGCCTCGTCACCAAGTCGGCTTATAAACCTGTTTACAACGGCTGCGAAACCCGTCAATCTTTGGATGTCTTTTAGACACGTAGGTCTTTTGATGTTCAAAATTGCTTTCTTTTTCGGGTTTACTTATATTCCTCTGTGAGAAATGATGAAACCTAGAAGTTTTCCTGAGGGAACACCGAATACACACTTTAATGGATTTAAATTCATTTTGTAAGTGCGGAGATTGTCGAAGGTATCTCGTAGATCCTCAAGGAGCGTATGCTTTTCCTTGGACACGAAGGCAATATTGTTCACGTAAACATGGGCGTTTTTACCTATTTGATTATGCAAGCTTATTTGCATACAACGCTGGTATGTGGCTCCAGCATTCTTCGGGCTAAAAGGCATGGTTATGTAATAATATGTTCCATAGGGTGTTATGAAAGAGGTTTTTAATTGATCTTCTTATTTCATGCGTATTTGATGATACCCGGAATAAGCGTCCAAAAAGCATAAAAGCTCAGAGCCAGCAGTGGCATCTATTATTTGATCGATTCGCGGTAACGCGAACCTATCTTTTGGGCACAACTTGTTCAGACCGGTGTAATCTATACATATCCTAAGAATAATAATGTCCTTCTTCGGGACTAATACCGGGATCGTAAACCAATCAGTATGTATGACTTCCCGGATAAAATCAGCTGCTAAAAGTCAGATAATTTTCTTGCCAATAGCCTTCCGCCTTCTTCCATCAAAACAACGGAGACCTTGTTTGACGGGTTTTGATCCTGGAATAACCTTGAATTGATGCTGAGCAAGTTCCCTGAGTACACCTGGCATATCAGCGGGACACCAGGCAAAAATATCCCAGTTCTCACGTAAGAATTTGATGACCGCGCTTTCCTATTTGTCAGTCATTCTTGTTCCTACCACAACGAATTTTGTCGGGTCTTTAGGATCCAGGATGATTTGCGTTGTATTCTCAGACGCTTGGAAGCTGTTTGTCGGCTTCCGGCTTTCTTTTCCTGCCGTCATTTCTATCGGCGATACTTCTTTAGCCAACTCCTTCAGCTACTCTTTTCATATTACATGTTCTGTGCAAAGGGTGTTTCCTTTCTCGAGCTCGTTTTCCAGCTTGAAATCTCCTACAATGGTGATTACTCCGCCTTTTGGACCTTGCATCTTAAGCTTGTTGTAGATGTAGCACGACCTTGGCATGAATTTGGAAAAAGTCGGACGTCCGAGTATTGCGTGATACACACTTTCGAACGGTACTACTTGATACGTCATAAACGTATCCTTAATTTCTGACGTTCCATGTTGTTTCATGCCATATGCTACATGTTTTCCTTACACTTTATGTCATCTTTATTGATTTCTCGGGACTATCCTATTGACAAGATGCCACAAAGCTAGTTCATGTTTTCTGCCTTTTTTAGTTTTAGAAAAATTGTTCTGGAAATATTCTCGGAATTGGAAAATTCGAAGCCCGGAAGTTTTAGAATTCTCGAAGGTTCCACGGAGTCCTGAAGAGGCCCAGGGGGCACAGGGGGCCACACCATAGGCCGGCGCGCCCCCTGGCCGCGCCTGGGGGTGGTGTGGGTCCCTCGGGCGCCCACCGCCATCGCCCTTTCACCTATATATTCCCCCCGATGTGTGAAACCTAAAAATATACCAATTTTCCACACAAAAAACCTAAGGCTGCCATCATCGTCAACCCGAGATCGGGAGGGTTCTGGGGTTCTCCCCGGCACCCTGCCGGGAGGGAAATTCATCACCGGAGGGCTCTACACCACCATGCCCGCCTCTGGTCTGATGCGTGAGTAGTTCACCCTTGGACTTCGGGTCCGTAGCAGTAGCTAGATGGTTGTTCTCTCCTCCTTACGCCTCATGTTTGGACCTCATGAGCTGCCTCACATGATCGAGATCATCTTATTATAATGCTACATGTTGTGTTTGCTAGGATCCGATGATTATTGAATGTTATGTCTCTTGATTATCAATCTATCATGTTGTCTTCATGTGTATGTTATTTATGATCTTGCATGCTCTCTGTTGTTAGTAGATTCTCTGGCCAAGTAGATGCTAGTGACTCCAAGAGGGAGTATTTATGCTCGATAGTGGGTTCATGCCTCCTTTGCATCTGTGCTCGAGTGACATAAATGTGACAGATGAAGGATGTATTGTTGCCATTAGAGAGAAAACAACGATGTTTACTTCGTTTACATTGTTTACATTACACACTTTGCTTACTGTGATAATCTGTTGTTTGCAACTTAATACCCAACGTTTGTTCGGATGATATTCAGAGGGTGGATTATTAGTCATAGATGTAGTTAGATGACGATCTATGTATCTTGTTGTAATGCCCGCATGAATCTCATAGTAATCATCATGTCATGCATGTTTCTTTATCTATCAATTGTCCAGTTGTAATTTGTTCACCACGAATGTTAGCTATCTTTTATGGAGAGACACCACTATTCAACTATGGACCCCGGTTCATTTTCTTATACCGATAATACAACCACTGCTTCCGCTGTTTTCACACTGCTACTGATGTTTTGATACCATTCTCATACTATTTTCCACACCATATGTTTAACCTCTTTGTGTTCAGCAAAGCCAGTGAGATTGACAACCTCACTGCTTCGTTGGGGCAAAGTGAATTGATTGTGTTATGTAGGTTCCACGTTGCTGCTGAACTGTTAGTGCGCCCTGCCATCTCAGCTGCATCAACCTTCAGAAGTTTCTTCTTTCTCCTACTGGTCGATTCAACCTTGGTTTCTTTCTGAGGGAAACTTACTTATGTGCTCTTCATACCTTCCACTTGGGGTCTCCCAACAAACATGTGTTACACGTGCATCACTACTTCAAACGAAATCATCTCCTGGCGAAAGTGTCCCGCCTTTCCGAAGGTTATTTTTAGGTAAAATTCTCCTAGGGAATGTGCTTGCCTGTCGGGAACAATGCCGTGAAACGTACATTGTTGTGCTTGAGCTGCGTCTCTGAGAGATGCAACTGCTTCAGAGTAGTTAGGTACATGATATTGATACTGGATCTTCCATCCATCAGCACCCTTTTAAACCTAGTGTTTTTCACAATAGGACTTACAACCAAAGCATGTGTGCCAGGTTCTGGGATATTACTGGAATGATCAGACTGATCTCAGGTAGTTGGCGTCTTTGAATACTTCAAGTACTTTGGAGTTGGAGGCACAACCGCGTTGATTTCTCGAAGTGTTCGTTTCTCCTGTTTTGCTGATGGGGTTGCAAGGAAAGTTAGGTTACATTCTCCTTCAACTCTTGGAGAATTTAGGTTCGCCTTTTCGTTGCTGCTCCTAGATCTTGTCATCAGTGTCAGACTCACTTTCCTCTTTATCAGCTTCCGGCTTTTGCTTGTTGAATTTTCTTTTGGAATTCTTTCCTTTATTCAGATCCTGCATTCCCTTCATTTTCTTATTAATTAAGCCGGCATTGCACATTTGTATGGGTAGGTTTCCCAAATTGCGAGTGGTGGACACATGATTCTGACTTAATTTTTTCCCACTCTTCCTTGGAGTAGGAGATAGGTTCCCTTCTTTTTGTGCTTTTCCCTTCCATTTGCTGCCATTATCCTTTCCAAAGGCTATGTTTACTTCTTTGAGTTTTGGTTGTGCTTCTGGAGTAGCCTTCTTTTGAGAACAAGACGCCTTTTTGGCTTGAACCAAAGCATCGATATTTGCGCCTCTCGCTCTGATGTCGTCTTCGTCCACTTCATGCTCATTGGCAGTTGTGAGCATCGATAAGTCCTTGTGATCTTTCGAACCAACCATGAACAGTACGAGACCGGGTTTTTAGGCCATTGATGAAAGCATGCATTGCTTGTACATCACTTACTCCGGAGAAACTATTCTTCATTGTAGTCCATCTTGAGATAAAGTCGACATACGACTCGTCTTCTTATTGGACGCAATGGTTCAGCTGGTTGATGCTATTGGGGTGTTTATACGTACCCCGGAAGTGATGAGCGAGACTCTAGCCATATCCTTCCAGATGTCCACCGTTCTTGAGGGAAGGCCGTTAATCCAGTCTCTCGCTCCATCCAACAACATTAGGGGCAAGAACTTCACAGCTTCTAGATATGTCCCTTTGTTGATTTGGACGGCGGTATAGTAATCATAGAGCCATGTATCCGGGTTTGTAGTTCCGGTATACTTTTGATAAGTTGGCCAGACTTTGGAAAAACCAGAATGTAGACTGGTTTTCCGGATCCTGTCAGTGAAAAACTTTGGTCCGAAGTACAAATCGTCTCTTTCCGCCTTATCCATGTGTGCGGAATACCTTCCAGCTGAATGGACAAAGGGGGATCTAGTCCGTTCTGGTCCATTGTTGTGTGAATACGCTCTTTTGGGATCATCCCTATTTCTTTCGGCATCCCATCCTTTGGAATAAGGCGGATTTCTGCTCCTTGCCCTTTATTTGTTCCTTGGAGGGGTTCGGGATCTCTCACGCCTGTGAGGGTTGTCGTATCTTCCGGCTTTATCGGCCGGGTATCTCGGAGGCGACATTGCTTTTCCATCATTCAGGTTTTTCTCCTCCCGTTCTTTGTAATCACGGGGTTTTGCATTATTTTTGCCTTTTGGCGGATAGGATCCTGTTCTGGACGCTGCATCCTTGTTATCCGGGATTTTCTTGTCCTTCTTGGGATCTCCCTTCTTTTCCTTCGAATCACCTGAATCTCCTGGTTCGCCTGGGTCAGGTGCTCTAGCGGTGCACGTGGCAGTTTTGCACAAGGCTGAATCATCATGTAGCTTGCCTAAACGTGCTTGTCCTTGTTGTTACTGTTGTAATGATTTCCCTAAGAAAGCATACACTCCCTGCAGCTTTTCGTCATTGGAGTACAAATCATCGTTAAGGATGGCAAAACTGGCTTCTATGTTTTCAGCTGCCATTTTGTAGATGTGTTTCCCTTAGCATTTGTGTTGTTAACATGTCTTTGCCAAGATGGGTTTTCAAACCGCTTTCTTGCTGTCACTTCTTCCGGCTTTGAAATTCCAGGTAACATCGTGGGTTTAATTTCAGATATATTCCTTCATTCATATTCCTCGATTTCTTCCTGCTGCATTTTAATATCATCTTGGGTTTTGAGGAGGTTTTCCCGAGTTCGGAATAGACGTTGCTTCTGTCGCATTATTGCTTGTCGCCTGGCTTCCAGCACTTCCGGTGGATCATTACGTGCGACTGGGGTTTGTATTAGATCAATCTCCTCCTGTTCCGACATTTGGGGAACAGGGATTTCAGCCTTTTTCTTCTCCGCGGATTTTACGCCACTGCCTCCTCCAACTTCCAGGTTTTGGTTAGCAATGTCTGCCAATTTTTTCATCTTTTTCTTCTGTGATTTGGATAGCAGCTTCCTGGAGGACTTCTTTTTCTTCTTGGAAGATGGAGGTTTTCTGTTTGGTTCATCTTCCGTCAATTCCTTGAGGTCAGGATAGGTCGGACTAATTTCACCGTCCTCTTCCTCCTCCTTCTTCCATATCATTTGGTGGAGGCATTTTAGGGTCTTCTTCCTCTTCGGTTGGTTTTGCCATGAGTACTTCATGGAAGCTCCCCTCCATGGATTGGGCCTTTCTTTCGAAAGCATCTTCATCTTCATCTTCGGAATCTGTATCTGCAGTTCCCGTTTCCGATTTTAGCTTTGCTTCTATGGCTGCTAATATAGACTCAGCTTCCGAGTTCGTCGCGTGATCGGTGGATGTCGGATCTTCCACCTTTTCTGTGGGGTCATAATTTACTGCCTTTTCCACGGAATTTTGATCTTCCGTGTTTTCAGCGGTCTCTGACTGCAACATGCCAATGAAGTGCGATCTCGCTGCAGGCATCTCCTGAGAGGCGGCCAATCTAGTCATGATATGGCGATATGCAACTATTGAGGCTTAATCTGCCCCTATGTGTGAATAGGGTAGATATGAGAAAATTCCGGCATTGAATCCTTCATCTATTGGGCATAGGGCGGGTGGGATGAAACTGCTTCCACCACGGAATTCCATTTCTTCTGTTGCCAACCCGTTAAAAACATTAGCAGATCCGATTGGTAAGACACAAGCACTTACGAGGTGATTCCGTGCCGGCATATAGGATCCATTGTTGAGGAAGCGTCCGACGTTTCCGTCGAATTCCAGGCTTCCGACAGTGATCGAACTGCCGATTCCGCTGAGTATTCCCGATCAAAACGTAACTTCCGACGCCGTTGGCCCCACGGTGGGCACCAACTGTCGAGACTTCATAGTTAGGATCATGGACGGGAGTGCCATAATCCTACTGGTAGAACCATGGAGGAACGTGGGAGAACTGGAAGCGAGGACACAATTTACCCAGGTTCGGTACGACGCAACTATGGCAACGTTCCTACTCTTGCAATCTCACTAAAATCAGGGCTAAAGCCTGAAGTATACAGAGTACAATTGTGAGTATGATTTCTCTAACTCGGTGAGGATGAACTTCTCGGCGAGTTGGCCTCTAGCTGTTGTGTTGTTGTTCTCTCGCTCCCGTCCCGCTTTATATAGATAGTCGGACTAGGGCTTACAGGGAGGCGACATAGAAGACTGCGGAAAGTATCTAATCTTGGAAAGTAAGGCATCCGACTTCTTCTCCAAATCGTATCACGTGTGGGCCGTGATCCGGGTCCTTCTAAAATCCGGCTTCCTGCGCGTCGGCTTACTGGGCCGCCCAATGTACTTTGCTCCATTGCCTGTGGGCCACCCTGGTAATCCGTCCTCTGGCCAATGCCAGACATACCCCCGTTTGGCATATATCCGACAGTATCCCCCAAGGAGAATTAAGACTTTGTCTTGCCATCTTTTGTTGATTTGTATTCTTCTCGTAAAAGTAGGCGTTTTAGTCTTGAATCTTCTTTCATTAAAACTTCTAATGCCAAACTCGTATTTTCAAAATCCGGCATTTCTCCTATGAATCTTCGTAGAGAAGGAAAGTGTGACGTAAGCGATAAAAATCATGCTTATGTCATCAATGTTTGGTTTCAGTCAAAAGACAACTTTCTTTCTGCTGATGAAAATAGAATTCTTACATCGGATTTCTCTGTGAATGAAGTGTATGAAGCTATTTTTAGAATGGAAAAGAATAAATCTCTAGGTCCAGACAGGGTCCCAGCTGAATTCTACCAAATTTTTTGGGGGGTTGTCAAAGATGATCTTATGGCAATGTTTTTCCAGTTAAAACAAGGAAATTTTCCCTTGTTCAAATTAAATTTTGGAGTCATCACTTTGATACCTAAAAAGGAAGATCTGGTGCTAGTACAACAATATAGGCCTATTTGCCTCCTAAATGTTTGCTTCAATTTTTTACCAAGGTGGAAACAAACAGAAAAACGTCAATTTCTAGTAAAGTTATTAGACCAACGCATACGGCGTTTATGCCTGGAAGACACATCCTGGAGGGGGTGGTGCTTCTTCATGGCATATGCTAAGGTTAGGTGGGTTTTTCTACTTGAAGTCCTACGGATGAAAGGATTTGATCCCCTATGGTGTAATTGGATTATGCAGTTCATTCAGGGGGGAGGGGAGTGTAGGGGTTCGAGTGAATGATGACATCGGTCATTATTTCCAAACCAGAAAGGGTTTACGTCAAGGAGACCCACTTTCGCCCATTTTGTTTAACCTGGTAGTTGATATGCTTACTATCCTCATTGCTAGGGCAAAGGAGGATGGAAGGGTTGGACGACTAATCCCTCATCTAGTTGAGGGGGGTGTATCTATAATGTAGTATGCATATGATACGATCTTGTTCATGGAACATGATCTTGCAAAAGAAGTTAACATGAAGCTAATCTTATGTATGTTTGAGCACTTGTCGGGGTTAAAAATCAATTTCCGTAAGAGTGAGATTTTATGTTTTGGAAAGACAAAAGATGATGAAGACCAGTATAGACACATATTTGGTTGTAACGATGGCCCATTACCTTTCAAATACTTAGGTATACCGATCCATCATAGAAATTTACGCAATGCTAATTGGTACCAGGTAGAATCTCGCTTTGAAAGAAAGTTGAGCTGTTGGCAAGGCAAGTTGTTATCCTACAGAGATCGTCGTGTTCTTGTAAATTTGGTACTTACAAGTCTTCCTATGTTTATGTTATCTTTTCTCAAAATACCTATTGGGAGTAAGAAAGAGATTAGATTTCTATAGATCGCGTTTTTTTCTGGCAAAGTGATGAGAACAAACGGAAGTATAGGTTGACTAAATGGAATATGATATACAGACCCTGTGTAGCTCAACAATGAGAGAGAGAGAGAGTAAAAAGTAACTCAAGCAAACTCGAACATGAGACCATAAGTTCATCTAGACTGCGGTTGCTGCCATTGCGTTGGGCCTTCTTATTGCATTGCATATAGCTAATAGTCTATTCATACAAATTTTCAGCTGTGTACTGTAGCCAATTGTGGTTTCTTGCAAGATTTTGCTGCATACATCCTCGCAAGTTTTCCTCTAAAAACCCGAATAGAACCCCGAACAAGAGAAACGTGTTCAGTTGTGAAAGTGCATGGTGCCCATATGTGGTTTTGGTAATTAATGACAATCCTTATGGACCAATGTTTGCATTGATATTATTATAGATCTTGTCCATAGGAAATATCGGAGTTCATGTGTTGAAATCTATTAGCTTTCATGATGGCCATTGCTCTATTTAAGAATTTATATGAAGAATGGTCATGGATAGAGTTGAGCGTATTGCAAGTGTCTTAAAGAAAAGGATTAGGTGATCTTTCATGGTTATCTTCAATACATCATCAAATTAATATCGAAGAAAAGATACAAGGTTGATCAAGCAAGTGATCAATACACAAAGCTACAAGATGTACCAAGTGGGATTATGTATCTCGTGGTATGGTAATAAATTGACCATATAGATTTGTGAACTAACACATGATATGTGTGTGTGGAATCTCTACGTGTGGTTAGGTATCTTTCCATTGGCATGGATCAAAACAAAGATTTTATATAGCCCATGGTCTATGTCTTCAAGCGGTGTTCATCATCAAGCTTGATGTGGAAGCTCAAGTGAAGCATCTAGAAGAAATCCTATACATGTGCTTGCCACCCATTTGGAGATTGTGGCCTTTTGAATATTGCGGAAAAGGGTCTCTCCCGTAACAGTGTATGGGGGAGCTAATCTCTCCCATAATGGTGTATACGGGAGCAACTTGCAAGTCTTCATCAAGCGGAGCATGTGTTAGCAAGCACGATCAAGAAAGAGGATCCAACTTGAGAGAGTAAAGATTGTCATCATATAGCTCAAGTGGAATTCTCAAGGAAAAGGTATGATCTGATAGGTTTTCTATTTTACCGATCTCATGCCTTTGGGAGACCGGTTATAGGATCGATAGTCGTACTATCAAGAGAGTCTCTCGAGTGAGTAACTTGATCGAATCATTGTCGAGAGCTCAAACCATTGCATACTCGCATATCATCTTTCTTGGTTCTTATTTAGCTTTTAACTCTATGGGTTTTGGTGCTTGTCGTGATCTTCATGACAAGCCTAGGTTTCTCGAAAATGGACTGCATAAGAAAAACTTGTTGCGTTTTCGGTGGTGAAAATCTTATCGGTTCGTTTTTTTAGAAAGTTCCCACACCTTCCATGTTTGGTAATTTCTATATACTTTGAGGTATCAAGATTTGGATAGTCCTTGTTGTTATCTTTCCAATGCAATTGGATTTACCTCATTCGGAATTCATTTGCAAAAGTTATGGGGTTTCAGGATCAGCCTCACAGTTTTAGAAGGTGACCGAAAATTTCGAACCGGAAATTTTGGTTCGATCGTAATATCCGGTTCTGAAGACCAGTCAGAAAAACGGCTAAGGGCTAAAGGTATTCGGCACATATGTGAGCCGGAAATTTCCAACCGGAAATTTCGGGCAGCCGGAATATCCGATTTGAGAAGAAGGGCTCGAAAACGGCTAAGTCCCATATCCATGATGGCACAGAAGATAGCCGGATTATTGCTACCTGAAATTTCTGGCAACCAGCATTTCCGGTTTTGTCAAACCACGAAGAGCTCAGATCTGGTGATGTGCAACCAACCGGAATATCCCGTTCAAACTTGAACCGGAATTTATGGTCCCTTTTTTGCACTCCAAACGACTAGTTCTTGAGTGGACCTATTTAAGGGGTCTTCTTCTCCATTGGTCCCGAAGCTGCCCAAGCACGTTTTACCCCTCTCTCTCCCACCATTGTCGACCTTGGAAAGCTTTCCCCCTCTCAATCCCTCCCATGATTCTTGCATATCTTTGAGATAAAAGTGAGAGGAGATCTAAATCTACATTTCCACCAATCCATCTTCCTTCCTAGTGAGGGAGACCTAGTAGATCTTGATCTTGGAGTTCTTGGTGTTTCTCCACCTTTGTTCTTCCTCTCTTATTCCCCCATAATAATTTGTTGCTTTGTTGGAATTCGAAAGTAAAAGATTTGAGCACTTGTGCTCTTGCCATGTGCATTGGTCGCATCAGTTTGCTCTCTCCACGAGGATTCGTGAAAGTGAAAGCTTATGGAATTTTAATCTTGGGTCTTGGACCCTAGACAACTTTGTGGTGTTTTTGGGAGCCTCCAATTGAGTTGTGGATGTGTGCCCCAAGATTGTGGTGACATAGCGAGGCTCCAATTAAGTTGTGGATGTGTGCCTCGAGATTGAAGGTTGCCAATAGTGGAAGGTGAACTATGCCTTTGTGGCGAGGTTCATCGGAGAATAGGGTGAGGCCTTTCTGGCGTTGAATAGGCCTCTTGTGGAGATCTCACGCCCCTCCAATGAGACGTACTCCCCTCAAAAGGAGGAACTCGGGAATATGTCATCATCTCCGCGTGCCTTGGTTATTTCTATACCCGAGCTATTTACTTATGCAATTTACATTGTGATAGCCTTCGTCCTTGAAGTCATATATCTTGCTATCACCTTGTTACTTGTCTTACTTAGCATAAGTTGTTGCTGCACCTGGTTGAGCCTAGAATATTTAGGTTATGCGCTTGTTAATTTAAACACCTAGTTTATTTCTACATTTAGCAAGCCTTACCGGAAATGTTTTAATCGCCTATTCACCCCACCCCTAGGCAACATCGTTGTCCGTTCAAGTTGTACCAGTGCTGATGCCACTTCTGTAGAACATCTATTTGAATTGCATACAACTAATTAATAGGTTATTCATACACATTTGCAGCTACATACTGTTTTCCAATTTGCAAGTGTATTGCAAGATTTTTCTACATGCATCATTGCAAGGTTTCCTCTCCAAAAGAGAGAAAAAGATAAATGAATCGAACCTTAAACACGAGACTAAATTCAGATTTACTCCGATTGATCCCACTTCATTAGGGAATCTGATTGGACTGCATAAATCTAATAGGCTATTGGACATGGTGTGCATGTGGATACTACATAGCTACTCAAAATGGCAAAGCGACTAGCCTGGGATGTGGAGATGGTGGTGTGCATAGGGAAACTTCCAACTCATATTGGAAACCAAAGCGAATGTTGTGTGTAGAGTTCCGAGATGAATTTATTAACATTGCGACCGATTGACTATAAATATATGCACCGGCTGCTTCGCTAATCCACTGGACACCAACTCTGCACCATCATGGCACCTCCAATAATCTCGTCCACCACATTGTAGACACCTTTCTTGCCAGCAAAGACATCGACTACTACATGAAATTGTGTGTCGTGTGCCACAACTGGGGCGACAACACTTATGACCCACACAGTCGTATGGCGGATCCTCGTTTCGGACCCTGCAGATGGGTCCTGCTCGAGTCTCCTGTTGTAGATTACAATGGCTCCAGCCACCGTTATACCTTCGTCAATATCAACAACGGCCGCTTCCAGACGAAGGAAGTTTCGGTACCCCCCGGTTAAGCGAGTTTGTTTCATCCACCGAAGATGGCCTCATCCTTTTTGAAGACCTCACTAGTAATTCCAAGAATCTTGATCTATTTTTGGTAAATCCCTTCAAACTCAAAAAGACCGGTTGGCTCTATGAAGTATTCTATCTTGAAAACGAGGAGCGAGCGTCAGAGGATTCCGTGGTAGTGTTCGGGAGTAATCATACTATGACCTTTTTTTTCAAGATGGAAATTTTCCTCTTGGATCTACTTGGAAACATTTTTCATCCCTGAACACGGTTGACGAATTGGATACCGTTGTAGAATTCTAATGTCAACATAAAATGCATTGGCTTGCTTTGTGGAAACTATGTTACCCAAAGAGCAAAGGGGGCATCGGTTTGCGTGATTTTCACTATTTTAACCTTGCTATGCTAGCTAAGAAAGTTTGGAGGCTTATAGAAGAAAGTGACTCTCTGTGTGAAAAAATACTTTGGCAAAATATATTCCCATGGTGACATCCTCAAGGCTGGACCAAAGGCGGGAACCTCCTTCACTTGGCAAAGGATCCCCGCTGGTTTAGCTTCCTTAAAAAGGAGGTATATTTGGAAAGCTGGAGATGGTCACACCATTTAATACCTGGTCTGATAATTGGATCCCATCAAGTGAATATAGGAAAGTATTTTCTCCTAGAGGTGATGTGGTGTATACATAGGTGAGTGACCTCATTGAGCCTATTTCCGTCCAGTGGGACGTCCAACTCCTACATGATTTATTCTGGCATGTAGACATGGGGAGAATTCTGCAGATACCCATCAGTTCTAATGGCTTTAGTGATTTTATTGCTTGGAATTTAACCAGCCACGACAGGTACACGGTGAGCTCACGATATCACTATCAATGATAGCACCAATTCGTTCCAGTCTTTCACTCGAAAGCCTGGCATCCGCTACTGGTCAACTACTCTTAACTCCTGGGGTCGGAATAAGCTTCCGCTTCTCAGCCATATCCATCTTCAGCTTCTCCGCCTTTCGCTGATTCAACAACACCAATTGCTCGATCTTTAGAGTATTTTAGTACTGGTACTTCGGAATCTGGAGCAAGTAGGTTTCATTCCTAGTAAGGGTGATTGGTCGGTACTCCCCTCTGCCAACCCACGAGCTAATGGAAAAGGAAAGAGGAGAAGGAAGTAGACAAACATCGTGATTTCTTCATTACTGGAGCCTTCTCGGGTAGTCTACTTATGACATCTATTGGCCAAATAGTTCAGCTGGGTGGCTTGATTTCCAACCCAGTTTGGTTAATATTGTGGAATATCAGACTACCAAGCAAAATTAAAAAAATCGTCTATAGGGCTCTCCATGGAATTATTCCCGCAAAAAGTATCCTTCTTGATCACCATATTGACACTTCGGGTGGCTTCCCAATCTGCGATCAGGATATAGAGGATATTCGTTATCTTCTATTCCAATGTGGAACGGCTAAAGAACTATGGGAAAGCCTCGGGTTGACCCCCATGATTGAGGAGGCTATGCTTTCTGATAGAGGTAGCTCGGAGATCATGGAGTTCCTACTCCAGACCCCTAGCAATCAACTCCCGGAGTTCACCTTGTTGGGGCTGAAGGAGGCCATAGCAGTAATTGTTTGGTACCTATGGTGGATTTTCCGCCGAAGAACACACGATGAGAATGTGACGTCTTTGTTCAAATGAAAGATGTCGATTCTAGCTATAATAGCAATTTCAGATAGGGCTAACATTACAAAATCTAGGTCCAATGAGATGATATGGCCCCCAAGAAGAGTGCATTTGATACGGGGCGGCTCATCACAGACAAATGTACTTGTGGCCTATGAGAGTATCCATGCAATTAAAATAAGAGAAGGGTCTCTTCTAGTTTGTGTGCAGTTAAACTGGATATGCACAAAGAATACGACAAAGTGGAATGGATCTTCTTAGAAAATATGATGCGGAAGTTGGGTTTTCATTAAAGGTGGATAACAATTATGATGTCTTGTGTCTCCTCAGTAAAATATCAAGTGAGATTTAATTCTAATGAGGCGGAAATATTCATTCCCACTAAAAGGGTAAGACAGGGAAATCCTCTTTCTCCCTATCTATTCTTGTTATGCGCGAAAGTTCTCTCAAGTCTATTGTTGCACGAAGAAGTAGTTGGTTGCATCGATGGGATTAGGGTGTTCAGAAACACACTGTTAGTTTCACACCTACTATTTGTTGACGATTCCATTATTCTGATGAAGGCGAATATGACTAATGCAACTTTATTGCAATAGGTTCTTGACTCCTATTGTGCAAACTCGGGACAACTGGTGAGTGTGGCGAAGTCAAGTGTTTTTCCTCTCCTAATACACACGTCATCCTAAGAGCAGAAATATGAGAAATTGTGAATCAATACAGAAGCTCTCTAACAAATATCTAGAAATTCCTCCATATGTACGAGCTAATAGAAGTGATTGCTTCCAATATTTAATTGAAAGAATAATGCCACATATTAATGGATGAAAGGAGAAGCAACCAACTATTGGAGGTAAAGAAATTCTTCTTAAAACGGTGGCTCAAGCTATTCCTGTTTATGCTATGCCAGTATTCCAAATTCCTAAGGGAGTGTGTAAGAGAATAATGGATACTATTTCTCGTTTTTGGTAAGGAGATAACAAGAATTGCAAAAAAATGCACTGGCTTATTTGGTGTAAACTATGTTACCCAAAGAAAAAAGCGGGCATGGGTTTTCATGATTTTAACTCTTTAAAACTTGCTATGCTAGCTTAGCAAGTTTGGAGGCTTATAGAAGAACCCTATTTTCTTTGTGCCAAAATCCTTCGAGCAAGATATTATTCCCATGGTGATATCTTCAAGGCTGGACCAAAGTCGGGATCCTCCTTTACTTGGCAACGCATCCTCACTGGTTTAGCTTCCTTTAAAAGGGGGGCATATTTGGAGAGTTGGAGATGGTCACAACATTAATACCTAGTCTGATCCATGGATCCCATCAAGTGAAGATAGGAAAGTGATTTCTTCTAGAGGCGATGTGGTGTATACACAGGTGAGTGACCTCATTGACCCTATTTCCGGCTAGTGGGACGTCCAACTGCTTCCTGATTTATTCTAGCATGTAGACAAGTGGATAATTCTGAAGATACCCATCAATTCTAATGGCTTTAGTGATTTTATTGCTTGGAATTTAACCATCCACAACAGGTACAGGGTGAGCTTAGGATATTACTGTCAATGCCATCACCAATTCGGTCCATCTGCCAGACAAATGGCTCTACCGGGTGGCTCGATTTCCATCCCAGTTTGGAGAATATTGTGGAATCTCATACTACCAAGAATAATTGATTTTTTTATCTGGAGGGCTCTCCATGGAATTATTCCCATCAAAAGTATCCTTTCTAATCGCCATATTGACACGTCGCGTAGCTACCCAATCTGCAATCAGGATGCGGAGGATATTTCTCATCTACTATTCCAAGTGGCACGACTAAACAAATATAGGAAATCCTCGGGTTGACCCCCCATGATTGAGGAGGCTATGCTTGCTGATAGAGGTGGCTCGACGATCTTGAAGTTCCTACTCTGGACCCTAGCAATCAACTCCCCAAATACACCTTAGTAGGGCTGAAGGATAACATAGTTGTAAGTTGTTGGTACCTATGGTGGATTCGCTGCCAAAGAACACACAATAAGGAAGTGTCGTCTTTGTTCAAATGAAATATTTTGATTCTATCTATAACAGCAAATTCAGAGAGGGCTAACAGTACAAAATCTAGGCTCGTCACACACAATCTACTTGTGGCATATGAGTGTGTCCATTCAATACAAAAATAAGAGAAGGGGCTCTTCTGGTATGTGTGTGGTTAAACTGGATATGCACAAAGCATACTACAGAGTGTAATGGATCTTTTTAGAAAATACGATGCAGAAGTTGGGTTTTGATGAAAGGTGGATAACAATTATGATGGCTTGTGTCTCCTAAGTAAAATATCAAGTGAGATTTAGTTCTAATGAGACAAAGATGTTCACTCCCAATAGAGGTCCAAGACAGGCGGAATCCTCCTTCTCCCTTCTTTTCTTTCTATGTGCGGAAGGTTTCTCAAGTCTATTGTTGCACCAAGAAGAAGTTGATGGCATCGATGGGATTAGGGTGTGCATAAACGCACCATCAGTTTCACACCTACTATTTGTTGATGATTCCCTTATTCTCATGAAGCCGGATATGACTAATGAATCCTCATTGCAACAGGTTCTTGACTCCTATTGTGCAAACTCGGGACAACTGGTAAGTGTGGCGAACTCAAGTGCTTTTTTCTCTCCTAATACCCACGGTCATCTCAAGAGCACAAATATGCGAGACCTTACAAATCAATAAAGAAACACTATCTGACAAATATCTAGGACTCCCTACATTGGTAGAAGCTGATAGAAGTGATTGTTTCCAACATTTTATTGAAAGAATAGTCCAACGTATTAATGGATGGGAGGAGAAGCAACTTTTTATTGGAGGTAAATAAATTCTTCTTAAAGCGGTGTCTCGAGCTATCCATATTTATGCTATGTCAGTATTCCAAATTTGGAAGGGAGTGTGCAAGAGAATGATGCATACCCTTTCTCGGTTTTGGTGGGGAGATGACGAGAATAACAAAAAAACGCATTGGCTTGTTTGGTGGAAACTATGTTAACCAAAGAACAAAGGGGACATCGGTTTTCGTGATTTTCACTCTTTTTAACCTTGTTATGCTAGATAAGAAAGTTTAAAGGCTTATGGAAGAACCTTGTTATGCTAGTTAAGAAAGTTTTCACTCTTTTCGTGATTTTCCCATCAAGTGAACATAGGAAAGTGATTTCTCCCAAAGGTGATGTGGTGTATACAAGGGTGTGTGACCTCGTTGAACCTATTTCCGGCCAGTGGGACATCCATCTGCTTCATGATTTATTCTGGCCTGTAGACGTGGGGTGACCACTGTAGATATACATCAATTCTAATGGCTTTAGTGATTTTAATGCTTGGAATTTAACCAGCCACGCCAGGTACATGGTGAGCTGAGGATATCACTATCAATGGCAGCACCAATTCGGTCCATCTTTTTGCCAATTGGCTCTATTAGGTGACTCGATTTTCAACTCAGTTTTGAGAATATTGTGGAATCTCAGACTACCAAGAAAAATTGAAATTTTCGTCTGGAGGGCTCTGCATGGAATTATTCCCGTCAAAAGTATCCTTGCCAATCGCAATATTGACACGTCAGATAGCTGCCCAATCTGGGATCACAACATGGAGGATATTTGTCATCTCCTATTCCAGTGTGGAACAACTAAAGAACTATACGAAAGCCTCGGTTTGACCCCCATGATTTAGGAGGCTATGCTTGCCGATAGAGGTGGCTCGGCGATCTTGGAGCTCCTACTCCGGAGCCCTAGCAATCAACTCCCCGAATTCACCTCAGTGGAGCTGAAGGAGACCATAGTTGTAAGTTGTTGGTACCTCTTGTGGATTCGCCGCCGAAGAACACACAATGAGGACGTGGCGCCTTTGTTCAAATGTAAGATGTCAATTCTAGCTATAACAACAAATTCAGAGAGGGCTAACAGTGCAAATCTAGGTCCGTTGAGATGAGATGGAAACGCCTCGAGATGATACATATAAAGCTTAACATCGACGCCTCCTTTTTTGCTGTTAATAATGCAGGTGTAGGAGAGCATGCAGAGAGACTGTGATGGAACATTCATAACTGCTTCCTGTATATTTCTCCCCAATATCGCCTCGGCTAAGATGGCGGAGGTAATGACGATGAAGGAGGGACTATCTATGGCAAGCAGAATGGGTCTCAACAACATTGTATCAGAGGATGACTCGCAGGAAACAGGTGATGCGAGGTGGTGGAATGACTCATCGTGCATTTATGCTGACTGTGTTGATCTTGCCTCTGCTATAGGAAAGGTTGCTTTTACACACTATCTGAGGGAAACGAACAAAGTGGCCCACGAGATAGCTAGATTTGGTTGTTCTTAAATAAATTCTTGTAATTGGGTGGGAGACTCCCTAGCAAAATAGGATGCATTTTTTAATTAAAGTCAACCTTTTAAAAGTTTGACAAACTACAAATAAAAATACATTAACGTCTGCAATATCAATTCCACCTTGTAAGAAAATATATTTCATAGTGGTTCTAACTATATTTATATTGATTTGTGATGGTAAATGATGACCATTTTTTCTATATAGTTGGTCAAACTATACAAAGTTTGACTTTCAACAAAAACTATACGCATCCTATTTTGGGAAAGAGGGAGTATAATGGTTGTTATTTCGAAAATAAAATCGTTACTATCGACTCCACAAACAAGCAATATGTGAGATCAGTTTATATCCACAGCGATCGCACATGACCATCTAATAACAATCTGTCAAAAACTTCAACAAACGCAAGATACAAAACGATGTATTCCATCAAGTAACGTGCAATACCACAGCACATCGATGCAACAAGAAAGAACGAGATCAGCCCTGTCCGGTGCAGCTGAAAACCAGCCGGCCGGCGAGAGCAGAGCGAACGGTGTGTGCAGGTTGCGGAAGGGCTACATGGAGGCCAGACCGCGAGAGTCCTCAAGGAAAGGCAACAACCGGCCAATCCATTACAGCGGAACATACCACACCGCAGGCAGGCAGAGCCGCGCGGAAGCAAACAAGCATAAAAGCTGGGCTATGTATCTCGACGGCATGGTACAAAGCGGACATCGGGGCCCGGCCGGCGCGGTGGCGCGGCTTGGCGGTTTGTGGAATCTCCGACTCCGCGGCGCGCACGGCCGCTGCTGGGGCCGCCCGTGCCGGCACGGCATGTGGCTATCAGCCAGACCGCCGTTGCGCGTGCGTGCTGATTGCATAGGCAGAGGCCGGCGCGCGGGAGGGAGCCTGCATGAGCGCCCACGGACGTACGGTGAGCAGAGCAGCGACCTTGTGTGTGACACGTACCGCCGGGTCGCGCACAAGCGTTGAAACTCCGCGTGCAATCTGCTTCGACCCCAGCTCCTCTTGTCAGGTGATGTCCATCGCGATCTGATAAATTGGCTGGGGCCAGTGCTACTTACCGGAAATGCGGCGCAGTCTCTGCTTTGAGACCTGCCATTATTTCCCGTGACCGTAATTCAGAAAGACCGAGCCAAGGACCATCGGAGTATGCATGCCATGCCATGCCAGGCCAATCGACCCCATACTATCTCGTCTAGAAAAACCCATAATATCTTGATTGACACCGAGCCTGGTTGTAACTTTTAGATGTAGTGTCATACTACTACAAAATATTCTTGTGAAAAGATTGACAATACCCCTGGGAAGTGGGAATAACAAACAGTACTCCTTTGGGTGTATTAGACGTGGATTCTTGCACATAGCATCAGGTCGGTGAGGTAGTCCAGGCTGAGCACACGTGTAGCGGGGGACATGTAGGTCGCCTCTCCCCATACCTCCGGTTAATGCAGGGTGGTGGGGGGTGATACGGGCATACGATACGGCTAGCTGGTGGATGTCTTGTCGCTTGCCGCGCCCTCTCGACGTGGCTCGGGCGAGCCCGCCATATCGCTCCGTTGCCTCGCCGTTGGACTCGTCTGCGCCGGAGAAACCGGCAACTGCATGGCTCCTGCAGGGACAGAGGCGACCCCATGGCGGCCCATCCCCCCCGACGCGCATTCATAGCCCGGCTGGCTACCAACAAAGAGCATAGGAGGCAGGCAGGAAGTCAAGCTACCATTTACTCCCTTCTCCCTTGTCCCATACGTTCATCTTCCTTCCCGATTCCAGGCCGCGGGGTAGAGGCCAAAAGAGAGTATAATGAAAGGTTGGTGTTGAATATATTAGCAATTTAGCACATGATTTAATTCGAAATAGCAGTAGATGAATTGCGACAGTAGCAAATACAGTAATTATGCAAACGTCTAGATCTAGCACAGTAGACAGATTGATACAATCTATTGCAAGTACTAGACATACGAATTGCAGTAACATCTCATACAGATGAAAGAGAGATACGTACGATGGAGCGGTAGCGGCACCGCCGTTGTTGTTGTCCCCAGTGTCGGCCATGTCGTTGATGAAGAGGTTGCCGAGGTCGGGGAAGAAGTCGTCGTCGGGGAAGTCGTCGCCGTCAGCAGTCGCGCGAGTGCGCTCCCCAAAAACCTGATCGCCCCTCTCCCGTACAGGATCACAAGAGGCGGGGTTCCGGAGGCCTGCTGTCCCTTCTCGCGGTGCACGCCGGAAGGAGGGATGGAGAAGACTTGATTGGCGGCGCAGTGCTTTGGAACGGTGGTGCGAAACCATAAGACGAAGTGGCCGCTAGGGTTTACCGTATGCGCGTATTTATATGCGGGCTGGGAGAGACGTGGGCGTAACCCCACGTCTGAGTCGGTCCACGATCCAGAAAGGAAACGGAAACGGTTTTGGAATTAACGCGTCCGTTAATTACCAAATTAATGACTCATTAAGTTTTCCCAATCGACAAAATAAACGCTCTCGGCTCGGCTCATTCCCGCAACCCGCGACGCGTCGTGACGTGTCGTGACGAGGCGAGGCGTGGCGAGGCGGGCGGCGGAGGAGGAGGAGCGCGCGTGTGGCACACCTCTCCTCTTGCCTTACCTACTCATACATGAGCTAGAATGGCTCACCTTATAAGGTGCTCCCACTCTCTCCAAACTAGCAATGTGGGACTAAACTTTAGTCCCACTCACTCCACTTATTATTCATGAATGGGCCATGACAATTTCAGGATTTTAGTGGGCTTAGTGGGCTAGACATGTGAGCCCATATACATAGCCCATACAAAATTCCAACAATCCCCCACAAAGTGTCATTAGCACATTTCATAAACTCTGTTCCAAAACATTGTTTATATACCGGTGTTAGTGGAGACTGTTAAGTTGAACTTCCACTTAGAACATCATGCTACACTAGTTCACAACTTGAATAGTGGACTATGCCTTGAACTACAAGTTTGCTGTGATACCAGTTTTACACAACGTCTGAACCGATACTAGGCTGCCGCAAGGCTTCCCCGCGGTTTGGAGCGTATGCGTCATACTCCGAAGGCCTTTCATGAGTTTATTAGAGAGCACCCGATTCTCATAGACTGCGACGTTTAACAGTCAGACTCATATAGGTGAGTTCCTCAGGAGATGTTCTGTAGGACACATCTCTGCTTATATAAATAAGCCACTTGGAACACATTAAGACAAATGTCAACCTACCGTACAGATCAGGAGAGTATTGCATCTTTTATGGAGTGGAACAAAATATAAGGATACTCTCCTCTCAGCCGACCAACAGCTTGTCTCCCACTTCTAATTCACGGGATCTCCGATCACATAGAGTGGGTTACCACTGTGGGCAACTCATAACGTGGGTCTCAAACCCATCTCCCTCGATGCATTCTCTATCACATTCCGTGATAAACCCTTTGTGAAGGGATCTGCCAAGTTCATAGACGTTTGGATATAATCCAACGTAATAACTCCGGAGTTCTTCAATTTCCTGACAGATTTTAATCTCCTCTTCACATGTCTTGATGACTTTGCATTATCCTTAGAACTGTTCACTTTGACGATCACAGTTTGATTATCACAGTTCATTAGGATTGCGGGTATTGGTTTTTCAACCATAGGCAAGTCCATCAAGAGCTCACGAAGCCACTCTGCCTCAACAGTGGCTGTGTCTAATGCTGCGAGTTCTGCTTCCATAGTTGACCTCGTTAAGATGGTCTGCTTGCAAGACTTCCAGGAAACAGCGCCACCACCAAGTGTAAAAACATAACCACTAGTGGCCTTAAGCTCATCAGCATCAGATATCCAATTAGAATCACTATATCCTTCCAGAACCCTCGGGTTTCCGGTATAGTGAATTCCATAGCTCGCAGTGCCTTTTAAATAGCGCATAACTCTCTCAAGCGCACGCCAATGATCATCTCCCGGATTGGAAACAAACCGGCTCAATTTGCTCACAGCAAAAGAGATGTCAGGCCTCGTGGCACTCGCCAAATACATAAGCGAGCCTATAATCTGAGAATATCTCAGTTGATCTCTAGTAATCCGTTGATTCTTTCGAAGCAACAAACTAGCATCATATGGAGTTGAAGAAGCCTTGCAGTCACTATACCCAAAGCGACTCAAGACCTTTTCCACATAGTGAGATTGAAGCAGTGTGATCCCACCATTAACATCTCTCAACAGCTTGATGTTCAAGATAACATCAGCTACTCCTAGATCCTTCATCTCAAAACAGCGAGATAAGAAATCCTTAACTTCCTTGATTAAATCAAGATTGGTTCCAAAGATCAATATGTCATCAACGTATAGACATAGAATAACTCCCTCGCCCCCACCATGGCGATAGTACACACACTTATCAGCTTCGTTTACAACAAAGCCTTCAGCAGTCAAAGTCCTTTCAAACTTCTCGTGCCATTGCTTAGGTGCTTGCTTGAGGCCGTATAATGACTTCAACAACTTACACACCTTGCCTTCCTGACCGGGTACTACGAAACCATCTGGCTGATCCATGTAAATTTCCTCGTCCAACTCTCCATTAAGGAAAGCCGTCTTAACGTCCATTTGATGAACGAGAAGACCGTGTGAGGCAGCCAGAGATAGTAGCACACGAATAGTGGTCAGTCTAGCCACAGGTGAGTAAGTATCAAAGAAGTCTTCACCTTCTTTCTGGGTATAACCCTTGGCCACAAGCCTTGCCTTGTACTTTTCAATTGTACCATCAGGCCTAAGCTTTTTCTTGAACACCCACTTACATCCTACAGGTTTACACCCATAAGGACGATCAGTGATTTCCCAAGTTCCGTTAGCCAAGATGGAATCCATCTCGCAACGGACAGCCTCCTTCCAGTAGTCAGCATCAAGAGATGCATAAGATTCTGAAATAGTCCTGGGTGTGTCATCCACGAGATACACAATGAAATCATTACCAAAGGACTTTGCAGTCCTATGTCTCTTGCTCCTTACAGGAACTTCATTGTCATCCTCCTCGGGATTCTCAACGTGTTCTATCGGAATGGTGGATTCAGGAATCTCAGCTAATTCCTGACTAGATGAAACAGGTTTCTCCTGATTTGATGAGCTAGACATATCCTTCATAGGAAATATGTTCTCAAAGAAAGTCGCATCATTCGACTCCATAATCGTACCAACATGCATGTCGGATACCTCAGATTTTACTACCAAGAATCTATAACCAATGCTATTAAAAGCATAGCCCAGAAGAACACAATCTACGGTTTTTGGTCCAAGCTTGCGCTTCTTGGGAATTGGTATATTGACTTTCGCCAAACAACCCCAAGTACGTAGGTAGGAGAGTTTTAACCTTTTCCTTTCCCATTCCTCAAATGGAGTAATGGTTTTATTCTTTGTGGGAACTCGGTTTAGGACATGACATGCAGTCATTAGCGCCTCCCCCCACCATGCCTTGGAGAGACCCGAAGTGTCTAACATGGCGTTAACCAAATCAGACAACGTTCGGTTCTTTCTTTCAGCCACTCCATTTGACTGAGGTGAGTAGGGAGGCGTCCTCTCATGAATAATACCGTGTTCAGCACAAAAAGAATTAAACTCGTTGGAAAAATACTCTCCACCACGATCAGACCTAAGCCGTTTAATTTTACGATCAAGTTGGTTCTCTGCTTCGGCCTTATAGTTCTTGAAATAAGTTAAAGCTTCATCTTTAGATTTCAGAAGATACACATAACAATATCTAGTGGAGTCATCAATAAGTGTCATGAAGTATTTCTTTCCACCTTTGGTCAATACGCCATTCATCTCACAAAGATCAGAATGTATAAGTTCTAGTGGTGCCAAGTCTCTCGCCTCCGCGGTCTTGTGAGACTTGCGAGGTTGTTTAGCTTGAACACACACTTGACATTTGG
The DNA here is from genome assembly GCA_028641055.1 of Alopecurus myosuroides. NCBI lineage: Eukaryota > Viridiplantae > Streptophyta > Magnoliopsida > Poales > Poaceae > Alopecurus > Alopecurus myosuroides. The sequence continues at coordinate 172,260,871 of CM054058.1, forward strand.
AACCTTTAATAGTACTGAATTTCGGAATTAAACTCATATTTGCTAACCGCGTCATGCAACCAAAATTAATATGACAAAGTCGCGAATGCCAAACATCACAATCATTATCGTGGCAAACATTATTAATAACTTTGGTGCAAATATCTGACAAGGATAAGCGGAACAAGCCTCCGCACTCATAGCCTTTACCAATAAATTGTCCATACTTGGAAATTACAACTTTATTAGACTCGAAAACCAACTTAAAACCATCTCGACATAAACGTGAGCCGCTGACGAGATTTTTATTGATGGAGGGCACATGATGAACGTTCTTCAGTCGCACGATCTTCCCCGAAGTAAACTTCAGATCGACCGTACCAACACCACGAACAGTAGCATGTGACCCGTTCCCCATCAGCACGGGGGAAGTCCCTGTGACCTGATAAGAAGAGAACATAGAAGCATCAGCACAAACATGTACATTGGCACCTGTGTCAATTAACCATTCAGGTGAATGACAAACTGAAAGAATAGTGGGAACTATACCGTACCCAGAGTCCTTCATCTCAGTGTCAGCCATGACAACATTGGCGGTCTTGCCGCTGTTCTCCTGCTGCTGCAGCTCATAACGCTTAGGGCACTTTGGAGCCCAATGGGTCAGTTCACCGCAAACGTGACATGATCCCTTTCTCTTCTTGAAGTTGGTAGAGTGCGACGGCTTAAACTTGCCATCGGGCTTGCCTTTACCCTCGGATTTCTTCTTGATATATTTAGGCTTGTTGGGCGGGTAATGTTTCTTCTGTACCACATGAGCAGAAGAACCTACCTCAGCAACCCGAGCACGTGTATCCTTTGCTCTCGCCTTCTCTTCCACATCAAGAGATCCGATGAGGTCCATTACGGAAAACTCCTGTCTCTTGTGTTTTAGAGAAGTAGCAAAGGTGCTCCATGAAGATGGAAGCTTGGCAATAATGCCTCCGGCCACAAACTTGTCCGGTAACATACACTTAAAGTGCTCAAGTTCTTTAGCGAGTGACTGTATCTCGTGAGCCTGTTGAACAACAGAGCGCTCATCAGTCATCCTGTAGTCATAGAATTGCTCCATGACATACAGCTCGCTGCCAGCATCCGAGGCCCCAAATTTGGCCTCGAGTGCAGCCCACATATCCTTGCCGTTATCAAACGACATATACGGATCCACGATGGAATCATCGATAATACCGAGGAGGGCACTTTTAAACATAGTGTCCATATCCTCAAAGGCCTCCAGCTGTGCTGGATTGAGATCGCCCTCAGGCTTGCCCTTGGTGGCCGCATAGCAGCGCAAGGTTTGAAACCATAGCACTGCTCTCGTGCGCCACCTCTTAAAGTCCACGCCCTTGAAAGGGACTGGCCTTGTCGCCGCAATGACAGACGGCGCAGGTGCAAGAAATTGCCTATAATCAGGTTTTTGGATTGTTGAATATATTAGCAATTTAGCACATGATTTAATTCGAAATAGCAGTAGATGAATTGCGACAGTAGCAAATACAGTAATTATGCAAACGTCTAGATCTAGCACAGTAGACAGATTGATACAATCTATTGCAAGTACTAGACATACGAATTGCAGTAACATCTCATACAGATGAAAGAGAGATACGTACGATGGAGCGGTAGCGGCACCGCCGTTGTTGTTGTCCCCAGTGTCGGCCATGTCGTTGATGAAGAGGTTGCCGAGGTCGGGGAAGAAGTCGTCGTCGGGGAAGTCGTCGCCGTCAGCAGTCGCGCGAGTGCGCTCCCCAAAAACCTGATCGCCCCTCTCCCGTACAGGATCACAAGAGGCGGGGTTCCGGAGGCCTGCTGTCCCTTCTCGCGGTGCACGCCGGAAGGAGGGATGGAGAAGACTTGATTGGCGGCGCAGTGCTTTGGAACGGTGGTGCGAAACCATAAGACGAAGTGGCCGCTAGGGTTTACCGTATGCGCGTATTTATATGCGGGCTGAGTCGGTCCACGATCCAGAAAGGAAACGGAAACGGTTTTGGAATTAACGCGTCCGTTAATTACCAAATTAATGACTCATTAAGTTTTCCCAATCGACAAAATAAACGCTCTCGGCTCATTCCCGCAACCCGCGACGCGTCGTGGCGTGGCGAGGCGAGGCGGGCGGCGGAGGAGGAGGAGCGCGCGTGTGGCACACCTCTCCTCTTGCCTTACCTACTCATACATGAGCTAGAATGGCTCACCTTATAAGGTGCTCCCACTCTCTCCAAACTAGCAATGTGGGACTAAACTTTAGTCCCACTCACTCCACTTATTATTCATGAATGGGCCATGACAATTTCAGGATTTTAGTGGGCTTAGTGGGCTAGACATGTGAGCCCATATACATAGCCCATACAAAATTCCAACAGTTGGACTGACGGAAAACCCGGTTGCTTCAGTCACTCCATCACATGCAGCAGGCGGTGGAACCATTAACACCGATCATCGAGCAGCTGTACCGCATGCGACTGTGCGGCGGATTAGAACGTCGTTTCAGGCCTCGTGGTAAGTAAAGCCTGCTTTCAGCGACAGTGGCGAGGTTCGGCAGCGCGAGCCATTCGTGGGACAGCGACGCCACGGGGGACATTCCCGACTACGGGCCGGGTTTAGCTCACATCTGGTCGCCATCCTACTCCTACCACTGCTGCTGCTCGCGGTGCCTGCCTTGCCTAGGGCGACTGTGAGAGATTCAACACGCTCCCTGCGGTGCACGCCCGCTCCTCACGACGCGTACGTCCACGTCTACGCTGTTGCGGGAGCCGCATGTGCACGAGGGCCAGCAGTGCCCGTGCTCATCGATCATCGCAGGAGATGGATTCATGGATCAGCTTTCGCATGTCCCACCGCAACTGCAGCCGTGTGAAATTTGCACGTAGCGGCAAGGAAACTTTTGCACGAGGTGCGACTTAAATGTGCCCCAGCTGTAGTCAGTATCTATCGGATGGCGCCACCTCTTTTCGTTTTTATACTGCACGTATACAGCTTCTGAGTAATAACCTGAGAATTGGATCGGCTTTTCCAGAATACATGGAAGGAAATGTAGTTGATTCAGAGCCCTATAAGCCAGGGCCATCAAGAGCCCTATAAGCCATATTACACGGGAAGGCCCACAGAAAGATGCTAGTAGCTTTGGATGGTCCTAATACCAGTTACATGGGCCGGTTAGCTAAAAGGCCACCACCCACATTATATTTTTAACTTCAACCTGAACCGAACTTCCTGGTGCCACTAGAAAAAAAGAGGCCTCTCTCGCGAGCATAGGGAAGGGCAAAATGAGTTTATGCCAGGACGACACGTGGCGAGCTGTACGTGAGGAACTGTATGGAGGGAGTGCACGCATTTGCTTTTAGATCCTTTTTTCAAAACGAAATATCTCATGAACCGTAATTCGGAATTACAAACCGTTTTCATATTTGAATTCCTCGCGTCGAGATCTTAAAAACTAGATATCATGTTGATAGGTTCCGAAAAACTTTTTTTTTTAGATTTTGTACACCCTGTTGTCTATAGTTTATACTTTCGGTACCACGCATGTTGTTCTGAAAGTATACATGTTATATGTGAAAGTATAAAAAAAATGGTACTGGAAGTATACAAAAACTGTTCTGGAAAATATATGCACGGTGTAACTGGGTGTATATCCGGTGGTGTACATATCCGCATGGGTGTACGCCGGCCCTTCACTGGGTGTACAACCGTCTGGGTGTATGTCGGCTCTTCATTGGGTGTACAAGCACCTGGGTGTACAACCGCCTGCAACTGGGTGTACAACTGTCTGGGCATACACCCGTGGTGCACGTGTGTGTACGTCAGCACATGCACTTGGGCGTACTTCGTTCACTACACCTGGGCGTACATATGTGTGTAACTGGGCGTACATCCGTGTTGATTCTGGGTGTACAAGAAAAGGTTTCTCTAAACATATCAACATGGGATCTAGTTTTGAAGATCTCGACGCGAGGATCTCAAATATGAAAACCGTTCGTAATTTCGAAAAACGATTCGCGAGATATTTCATTTTGAAGAAACGGATCTCGAAATAAATGCGTGCCAATCCATCATCCGTCCGCGCGTGGGAAAGGGAACCCCCCTCCCCCCAAAAAAACTCTCTGGTGGCGACACTTCTCACGCATGCGGACACCCTGTGGAGGCTAGGAGGTAGGAGAGCGCGACAAGTGTCGCCTCCACAGCGCGCGCGAGGTGATCTTCCGGAAGACCGGCCTTTTTCTAGTGATTTCGGAACTTCCTCTCGGCGAAATCACTAAAAAAAAGTCTTCCGGAAGGGTACCCTACGTGGCTGCGCGCTCGACAAATGTAACTTTCTCCTTCCTCTTAGGCTTCACAGGGTGCTTGCATGCGTGACAAGTGTCACTACCGAGAGTTTTTGTGGGTTTTTGGAAGAAAAAAAGTGCAGTGCTGACATACACCCACGTGCAACACGGGTGTACGCCCAGACGGTTGTACACCCAGATACATGAGGATGTATACCCAGACGGATGTACGCCCTGTCGGATGTACACTCGGGCGCTTGTAAACCAAGTGAAGTGCCGACGTACACCTAGACGGTTGTACACTCAGTGAAGAACCGGCGTACACCCAGGCGGATATACACCCAGTACACCGCGTATATACTTTTCGGAAGAGCATTTGTATACTTTCAGTAGCAATTTTTTTATACTTTCACATATAACATGTATACTTTCAGAAATAACGTTTGTATACTTTCAGTAAAAAAAATTATACTTTTCAGATACAACACGTGTGTAATTTTTAGATGAAGCGCCGTAGGCATTTTGTTTGAGGCGAAGCCGAGCGGTACTACGTGGCAACGCCGAGCCGAGCATGCACTACGACCAATGCACGCTTTGACCAATGCGCACAACGACCTATGTACCCCATTCAAGATCTTTATAAATGGTTATCGAGGCGAAACCGTAAAAAACTATCGAGGCGAAGCCGAGCATCGCTGTTACTGGATGTACATGGTGTACACACGCGCATGCTACCGAAAGTATAAAGTATAAACAACAGAATGTACAAAGTCCAAAGAAAAGTTTATCGAAATCTACCAACATGGGTTCTAGTTTTGAAGATCTCGACGCGAGGAGCTCAAATATGAAAACGGTTCATAATTCCGAATTACGGTTCTGGAGATATTTTGTTTTGAAAAAGCGAATATAAAAATAAATGCGTGCTCACCCATCAACGCTCCATCCGGTGCGAAATCAAAAACCCACCAAAACTCTGTGGTGGTGACACTTGTCACGCATGCAAGCCATCGCGTTTCCCTCTCGGAAGGTTAGGAAAGGTTTCCCTTTCGCTAATCGCACCCTCGGTATCTAAGCCTTACTTTACTTGGGCCGAACATACTGGACGGCACATGTGTGACGTGAGAAGTTCCCGTGGCAATTCCTATTTGCCGCTCACAGAGAGCGCCTAAAGCGCAGGGTTGGCGGGCCGGCCTGCTTCTTTTTTTCCTCTGTTATACCATTTTTATCTGTTTCATTTTTCAAATAAATAATTTGAAAATTGTTCAAATTGAAAAAAGTTCAAATTTAAATTTGTTCAAATTAAAAAGTTCACATTTTTAGAAAATGTTCAAATCGAAATCTGTTCAATTCTGAATTTGTTCATATAAAAATATTCATTTTTTTTAAATGTTCTGATTTGATTTTTTTTATCAGTTTTGATTTTTGTTCAAATTTAAAAGCATAATTTAAACGCACAAACAAAGAGAAAAACAACTGTGTTTTTTTATTGGCCAATGTAGGAACGGCCCATGAAGCGAGTGCTTCAGGTGGTGGACCCAAAAACGAGTCGTCTAGGGGCGACAAATAGGAGCACCCAACTCATGCTGCTGGGCCAGGCCCATCAATTACCACGGGATCTGTTCCTGGGCCAGGCTTACATTATGAAGAAGAGAGGGTGTATGTTCCTTGATCTTGTTCGCAAAAAAAGATAAGTGTGTTCCTCGCTCATGTTCACAAAAAAAGATAAGTGTGTTCCTCGCTCCACACTACAACATAGCCAACCTTTCTAAAACACTTTAAGCTCCAATTGATGATGTTTTGCCAAACTGCCCCAATAGCAAGTAACTTCAAAGATCATAGCTAAGTTTGGAACTACAATGCACTTGTTGAGATTCAGAAATAAGTCCAAAACTACACTGCACATTTAAGCACTCCCCTACCTCGGCATGGTTCCTCAATTTTCAGTTTAGCACGTAAAGTATCTTTGCATTGGAGTAGGTTTCTAGAGTAGTGTAAATTTCAAATTCTAGAGTAGTTGCATGTAGAAAACATGAATTTGAAGCAAGTAGACACAAGCATCAATTTCAAGCAAACAAATAATTGAATCTATCCAAAGCACAAAATTATACTTGCACAAGATTTTACTCCAGTCCAACAAAATCAAATTAACCACATGCAACAAAAAAGGATCGACACAAAACTAGTCCTACTTTGGCAGCCAGATGGCAAGATCACTACAAATACTAAAACGCGTGTTCAAGAACTTAGTTTGAAAGCAGTACACTAAGAAGGTAGCAACATTTTACTTCTTGGCCTTGTCGGTGAAGAAGACGCAGATGAGGTCGAGCTTGATGCCGCAGAGGGTGTCCCCGAACCACTTCTACTACTCGGGGGGGCTCCCCAACCGCGTACAGGGAGCACGTTCGTGCGTGCGGGAGCTCAACGGTGCTAGCGCACCCCATCTTCTTCTCCCCGGAACCGGACGCTAGTACCTGGCCGTTGAAGGTTTGGGTGCATGAAAATAACATGCGGTACAAGTAAGGAATACATGACTGAATTGTACGAACTAAGAGTAAAACTGTACTTATGACTGAACTATACAAGGATGCCAGCAACTGGCCTAGGGCATCTCGTTAATAGGTTAGTCAATGAAAACATCTGAAAACGAAGGAAAACGATAGAAAACTTGTGGAAAACAAAAGGTATTGGGTAGAAAACAAGCATGGAGCATCAAAAATTATAGATACGTTTGCAATGTATCAGCATCCCCAAGCTTAACTCCTGCTCATCCTCGAGTAGGCAAGTGATAACAAAATAATTTTTGAGGTGACATGAAGCCAACACAAAATCTTGATCAACGTTATATAAAAGCATTGTATGCTGAGATCAAAGTACTTTAACAAATTCAAATGTAAACTTAGAAACTATGTTGCACGTGAAAAGTAACACAAATAAAACACAGTGAATAATGAAGCATTGAAAGTGATACGTTTGTTTCAGTCATAAAGAAAAAACATAATAAAGTGGTATCCAGCTTGTCCTTCGTGTGGTAGAAAAATGTAAATGCCAGGGCACCTTTAAAGTTTAAATAATTTGAGAACAAGCAATACCATAATCATGAATCAATCAGTAATAAATTTTGGGACTATGCACGTTATACTCAGAATGACAACTATGCTCTCTTAACTGGTGCATAAAGTAAGAAGATGAAGACTCAACATAAAAGTAAAAGAAAGGCCCTTCGCAGAGGGAAGCAGGGATTACTCATGTGCTAGAGTTTTTATTTAATAAAACGAAGATATCGAAAACAATTTTGAGAGAGGTGTATGTCTATGTCAACGAATGCTATCAAATGATCTATCATCTTTTCATGTTTAATGGATTCAAGAGCGGCTCCCATAGGAGAATCATAACATCCCCCTTTCTCCTTTTTGCACAAGCTAAGTTCATGATTTCTCAAGTCCATAGTGTGAGGAGATTTTAACGTTATTTTTGTAGCTTACTTTGGACCGGGCACCTAGATGCCTGCTCTTTTCGCAATATTAAGGACTAGAACATTATTCATGATAGTGAGGTGTGAAGCCATCAAACATGAAAACATAATAAGGAATCCAATACTTCCTCATGAGCTAAAACAGGAATACAAAACATGTTAATAATTTTAAAGGTTTAAAGGTAGCACACAAGAAATTTACTTGGAGTGGTGGTGAAATACCACATATAGGTAGGTATGGTGGACACATTTGGCAAACTTTGGTTTTTGGGAGTTGGATGCACGAGTAGAGCTCATACTCGGTACACGTGAAGGGTAGCAAAAGACTAGGTGCGACCAACTAAGAGAGCAATAGCGGCCATAATCATGCATAACAACAAAACATCATTAATCAAAGCATGAAGTGATATTACAAGACAAAAACTAAATGATTATAAAGGCTAGAGGTGCCTTTGTTTATAGTCATAACATGGTGTGAGCATGCGCCAAGTCAACCCACATAAATCATTCAAAGGAGAATACCACAATACCATGCTTCAATATGAGGGAACAACACCTGATTTAATTTCAATGGCACATTAAGCACTCTTAGCTATTTGAGACTAGTCATGATAAATCATATACTACTAATCACACAATTAAAATAACATCTAACATGACATGCCAATACCTAAGCCACAGCCAAAACAAGCTTCCTAATGCACCACTATAAGCATGAAATATTTTACTCTTTTTCAACACCAGTCAACTTATTTGAAACAACTCTCAAAGCAAATAATAATTAAAGACCAGAGAGCTAATCATATAAAACTGAAGAAAACCAACAATCTCTGAACAAAATTCGAGTGAAAAACAAGAGCTAAACGCGGAACACTCACAGAATAATAAGAGTGAAAACTAGAGTGTTCTAGGAAATGAAAACGAAGCGTGTCTCTCTCCAAAATAAAAGTTCTAGGATCAAACCATAAACTGAAGCAAAGAAAACAAAGCAAAATTGACATAAAATTAAAATGACGCTCCAAGACTAACACATATCATGTGAAGCAATAAAATATAGTGTTTTGAAAGAAACCTGATATTTTTGTTGAAGAAGAAGAGGATGCCTTGGGCATCCCTAAGATTTGACGCTTGTACTTCTTGGATATGTCTTGGGGTGACATGGGTATCCCCAATATTGAGCTTTTGTCCATCCTTCATCTCATCATATCATTCTTCTCTCCCTACACTTGAAAACTTCCTCCACCTAAAACTTCTCACAGTCTTCATTAGCAACGTTAGTACAATCAAAATAATAAATCCACTTGGTTCAGTTTCAACACAAGTCAGACACTCAATTCTAATCATTAGATACTTTCACAACTTATTTTGAGGCTCCCCCCTTCGAAAGAATGTCAGCAGAAAAATATTAAGAGGCAAATGCAAATATTGGCAGAAATCTGTCAAAATAGAACAGTCGGTAAAGATGATTTTTTTTTCAAAATCTTCTGTTGATCAAATAAAAAAGTGTGGAATTAATGAAAGTTAGATAATAACCTGGGGCATGTGTCTATGTTTTCAAAGTAATCTGACGTTCTGGCCGACAGAAATAATTTTTTTGGTAGCAGCCCAGAAATCTGTTTCAGAACAGCAACTTCCCCAAATCACACTACCTCTCTATTATAGGTTACTCTTGGCACAAAAACGAAATAAAAAGGATAGGGAGCGGGTTTTGCAGAGGTAAAAACTTCCAAGACACAAAAAAAATAGAATAAAATAAAGTGGGTTGCCTCCCACAAACGCTTTTCTTTGACGCCTTTTAGCTAGGCATAAAGAACGAATCAAGTATTATCAATAGAATCATGGGTAGTCCTAACAAGGGACTCAAAAGGTAACTTCATTATCTTTCGAGAGAAATGTTCCATGCCCTTTTTAAGGGGAAATTGAAATCTTATAATTCCCTCTTTCATATCAATAATGGCACCAATGGTGCAAAGAAAAGGTCTCCCCAAAATGATAGGACAAGAAGCATTGCATTCAATATCCAAAACAAGAAAAATCAATAGGGACATAATTATCATTAGAAATAATAAGAACATCATCAATCCTTCCCAAAGGTCTTTTAACAGTGGAGATACACTCCCAAAATACTCTCATCCAGTGGTTTCAAATGAAGCATATCATATAAACTTTTAGGCATAATAGAAAACCTTGCACCAATATCACACAAAGCATTGCCATCAAAATCATTCACTCTTATTCTAATAGTGGGATCCCAACCGTCTTGTAATTTTCTAGGAATAGATGCTTCAAGTTTGAGCCTTTCTTACTTAGCTTCAATGAGAGCATTAGTGATATGTTGCAAACGTATCTACTTTTCCAACCACTTTTCTTGCTATTTTCCCTCATATTTGCATGATTTGGATCAAACTAACACAGGCTAACGCTGTTTTTAGAAGAATTATCCTTGGTGTATAGTTTTGTGCAGAAATTCAATTTCCTCAGAAAATTCCAGAAATTATTTTTCCCGGAAAACTCCTGGAGCCCGAAGAACAGCTGGAGGGGAGCTACTGGGCCTCCAGGAGGGTGGTGGCCGCTCCCCCCTCTGGTCGTGCCTGGTGGGCCCCTAGGGGCGTGGGACCACCCTAGGTTCCCCTTTGGCATAAAGACTCCATCATCCCCAAAATGAGAACCCGCGATGGATTTTACCGAATATGATCCACAACTCTTCCGACACCCGAATCCCTAGTTCAGGAGACAGAAGTTCCTGTTCTGGCACCCTGCCGAGACTGGGATTGGAGGGAGATTGTCACCATCGTCATCGCCATCACCTCTCCATCAACTCTCCATGATTCCCCCTTTGATGTGTGAGTAATTCCCTTCTGTAGACAGAGGGGGTGGTAGGGATTGGATGAGATTCATCATAATAGATCACGAGATTATTAGGGCTTCATGCCTAGCATCCACTATTGTTGTCTATTGTCGTTGTTGCAACTTGGAGTGCTTAATGCTTTCCACTTAGGAAGCGAGTGCCATGATTTCATATCTGAACATGTTATGTTTTCATGAGTATAATTGTTGTTTTGGATCATATCTAGTGGTTGTATACACTTATTATTGTCCGGAACCCAAGACCCCAAGGTGACATGGTTGGGATATTGGAGGGGATGGACTCTAGTTCGAGGATTACATGTTTCCATCGTATGTTAATGCTTTGCTCTGGTTCTTGGTAGAAAAAGTACCTATTAGTTCCTTCTTGGACCCGCAGCAACAGGATGGCAGGACAAAAGTTGTCGTGCAAGTTCTTATTGCACGCACGTACGACCATTCTTGGGAAATATCCATATGATATTTTGTGACTTGGATACGCTCTTATATATTTGTGCTGCCCTTTGTTACCCATATTACATGGTTAATCTCATTCATGCAACACATGTACATCCACCCCTATGCCTAGAGTGTTTTTAGCACTGCTACTTATTCCGTTTACATTCGATGTAACTATTGCTACTAATATTTTCCTGGTACTGTTACTATTAAACTACTGCTACCATTATATCATAGTTACTACTAATAAATTGTGTGAAGCAAGATACTTAATTTCCAGGTGCAATTGAATTGACAACTCAGTTGTTAAGGCTTATAAATATTATTTGGCTCCCCTTTGTCTAATCAATAAACTGGGCCATATTTACCCTCGAATAGTGTTTTGATCCCCTACACTTGTGGGTCATAAAGACTATTTTCTAGCGCCGTTGCCGGGGAGCATAGCTTTATTTGTAAGCTCACTTGAGAATTATCTTGTTCGCTGCAATTTATTATCCATCATGGGAAATACTACTAATCCAAAGGTTCCAATATTACCTTCCACCACAAGGAAAGGTACAACTCTGAACATCGCTGGTTGCACTTGATTCACCTTCTGTTTTAAGTAAGCTTGTTAACCCATCGCATGCTTCACGTGCTATTGCTGCTGAGTCTGATACTATGTCTGATGAATTTGATGATGCTTCTACTATGCTTGATACCTCTTGTTCTCTAGGTTCTTTTTAGACACACAAATTGCTAGAGCTAAAGAAATTGAACATGCTGGATTTTTTGATAAACTGTTATCCACTCCTCAACAATCACCTAAACGACCTAATCTTGATAAGGATATGAATGATTTAGAGGAAACTGGTACACTTGATGATGACTTCTTTAAAGAGTATATGAGTTATGAAACTGCTCCTCATCCTGAGACTTTTGAGAAGTTTTGATGACCCACAAGTATAGGGGATCGCAACAGTCTTCGAGGGAAGTAAAACCCAAATTTATTGATTCGACACAAGGGGAGCCAAAGAATATTTATTAGCCTTAAAAAAATGAGTTGTCAATTCAGTTGCACCTGAAAGTAGACTTGCTCGCAACAATTTATCAGTGGTAACAGTTTTATAGCAGCAGTAGAAATAAAATAACAACAGTAGTAAAATAGTAACAACAGTAGCAATCGCGGAAAACATCAGTATGGGAAGTACCGTAGGCATAGAGGGAATGGATGGACGGGCGTTGCATGGATAACATAGGTCATGTAATAATCCAACACGTGCATTGCAGATAATAATAATAAAGCATCAAACATTTAGGAAAACCATAGGCATGTGTTCCAATATAGTCATACGTGCTCGCAATGAGAAACTTGCACAACATCTTTTGTCCTACCAGCTCGTGGCAGCGGGGCCTCTAGGGAAAATACTGGTAGTTAAGGTGCTCCTTTTAATAAAGCACCGGAGAAAAGCATTAACACTCCGTGAACACACGTGATCCTCACATCACAACCATCCCCTCCGGTTGTCCCAATTTATGTCACTTTGGGGCCTCAGGTTCCGGACAATGACATGTGTAAAACAACTTGCAGGTATGATCAAGAAACATAATTATACTCATGAAACAATAACATGTTCAGATCTGAGATCATGACACTCGGGCCCTAGTGACAAGCATTAATCGTAACAACTTGCAACAACCGTAGAAAACACTAACAATGGATACTAGGCACTATGCCGTAACAATCTGGCATTATTACATGATAGATTTCATCCAATCTCTTCCATCCCTCTCAGCCTACAACGGTGTTTACTCACACATGGATGGGGGAATCATGGATGGTTGATCGAGAAGAGGTGGCGCTGTCGATGGCGATGATCTTCTTTGAATTCCCGTCCCGTCAGGGCGCCAGAACATGAACTTTTGATCCCTGAATCGAGGTTCGGGGTGGCGGCAGCGCTCTGTTGTGTTTCTATGGAATATGACGAACCCCCCTCGGTTTTTAGGTTACGGGGCATATGTAGTCAAAAGGAGAGTCTGAGGCTGTGAGGGAGTGGCCCACACCACCTGGCGGCGCGGCCAAGGTGGGCGCGCCGGGGGGGTAGTGTGGCCCCCTCCTGGCTCCTCGCCTGGCCCCCTTCTGGCTCCCGGGGTCTTCTGGTGTTTTAGGACCAATGGGATCCTTTCTAGGCATTTTCCCGAAAGTTGATTTTTACACAAAAACGAGACACCAAGGTAATTATGCTGAAAACAGCGTTAGTCCGTGTTAGTGGTATCCAAAACTCACCAGTTTAGAAGAAAACAATAAGAAAAGTGTTCGAAAAAGGATGTACGTTTTGGACGTATAAAGCTTCTTGGGAAACATTCCATGAAAAGCAAGTTTTCTCTTGATCCTGAATTTACTAAATCTCTTGTGGACATTAGAGATGGGAAGTTTGATTTCTCTGTTGATCCTTCACTTATTCCTATGGTTGAAACTGAACCCTTTAATGGTATATAAAATAATGATGTTGTAGCCCACTTGACTAAATTTTTCGAGATTGGCTTGTTGTTTTCTGATGAGAATTTGATAAGAGGCTATTATGTTATTAAGTCGTTCCCTTTCTCATTAAAAGGGGATGCTAAATTCTGGTATGATAATTTGCCTTATGGTTGCATTAAGACTCCTCAATAGTTAACTCGTGTCTTTTGTGAGAAATATTTTCCTGCTCATATGCAACATGATGCTTTACAAAAGGTTTTTAACTTCAAGCAACTGGAAGATGATAAACTTCCTAAAGCTTGGAGGAGGCCTTGTCCTAATCGCAAGGGTAGGCCTCATCATACTATACCTAAGAATGAGCTTATTGATATATTTTATAATGGACTAACCACTAAATCTAGGAAATACCTGGATAGTTGTGCTGGTTGTATTTTCATAGAAAAATTGTAGAACAAGTTGAAGAATTATTGGGTAATATAGCCAAGAACCATGATGATTAGGATATTCCTGAACCTACACCATTGCCTACACCCAAGAAGAGAGGTGTTCTTTTCCTTAATTCCGAAGACATGCAAGAAGCTAATAAATATATTAAAGAGAAGGGAATTATATCTGAAGATGTGAAGAATTTACCTCCAATTGGAACTCTATGTGATCCTACCACTCACCCTCCTATGCATAGGTACATTATCTTTACAAATTTAATTCTAGGGATATTTCGTATGATAAACCTCCTAAACAATGCTTAGATGAATTTGATGATTTCATTGTTAAACAAACCCAATTTTAATGCACAAGTGCAAAATCAATTGAATGAGAATTCTATGTGTATCAAAAAAAATCATACTACTTTATGAAGAACTGTTAATGATGTTAAAGGTCTTCTTAAACACTTTGAAATGATTCGGACACAATTAGAGCAACTTACTAAAGTGCAAAAATATTTATTTGTTGAAATGTCTAGTCAAATTAAAGAAAATACTTGTAGTGTTAAAACTAGAGGTGGTGCTTTATCTGAGGATCCTCTTTATCCTGAGGGACATCCAAAATGGCTTGAACAAGACTCTCAAATGCTATTTGAAAATGTTGTTAGATCTCCTAAATTGAAAAAGAAGAAGGAACTTAAAAGAATTAGAGAGGCTAATGATATTAGTAATGATGCTAATAAAGAACCTCATAAAGATCCTAATAGTATATCTATTTATGATGCTGAAACTGAGAGTGGTAATGAACATGATAATGATAAAAAATGATGCTTACAATAAGGAAGAAAGTCAAGTAGAATCTAAAAACCCTCCTAAGAACAAGAATTATGATAAAGAAGGTTTTACTGCTAGGAAGCATGGTAAAGAAAGAGAACCTTGGGTGCAAAAACCTATGCCTTTTCCTAGTTAGTCTCTCAAGGGTAAAGAAGAAGAACATTATAATAAATTTTATGAGTGGATGAAACCTCTCTTCTTGCAAATTCCTTTTACTGATGCTATTAAGTTGCCTCCTTGTTCCAGGTATATGAAAGATATTGTTACTAATAAGAGGAAAATTCTCAATGAGGAAATTTCCACTATGCTTGCTAATTATTCCTTTAATGGTAAAATTCCTAAAAAGATTGGAGACCCAGGTATTCCTACCATTCCTTGATCTATCAAAATAATTATGTGTGAACTGCTTTATGTGATCTTGGAGCTGGAGTTAGTGTTATGCCTCTCTCTCTCTTTATAAGAGACTTTATTTGGATAAATTGATTCCTACTGATGTCTCTTTGCAAATGGCTGATAAATCTACTGCTATTCCTATTGTAATTTGTGAGGATGTCCTTGACCAGGTTGCTAATTGTGTAATATTAACTAACTTTGTTGTGCTGGAAATGCCCGAGGATGAAAATATGTCTATTATTCTTGGGAGGCCTTTTCTTAATACTGCAGGGGCTATTATTGATTCTAATAAAGAGAAGGTTACTTTCAATGTCAATGATAAAGAGCATATTGTTTATTTTCCAAAGAAGATTGATGATAAATATGGCATAAACTAAATTGAAAATATTGAGACCATCAAGATTGGAGATTCTATTGTCCCATTCTAGTGCCACAAAAATAATATGACACTATTATGATTGGGATTGTGTCTATCAAAATTGATGTAACATAATTGTGTTAGTGAAGCGCAAAGTTTTATTTCATATAAAATTAGTTTGGTGGCAAGACTTGATCAATCTTGTTAAAAAATCGATTTTGAATGAATGAAACTATGTCTTCACTTGTTTCCCGTTTCCTTGTTTTCTCTTGTTTCCATTTTGTTTTTACCCCTCCCACCTTGTTTTCTCATGTTTCCACTTGTCATTTACATTGTAGCATATCTTAGAACTTCTGTAGAATTAGTTTTGGTATTGTTTTCCATCACTTTTTGAACATTTTTCTGCGTTATAATCATTCATTGAAATTTTGGATTGCCCAAAAATAAAGTTTCGCGAAAAATTCCAGAAAATTTACATTATTTTTTTATGCAAAGGAAGGGGCATAGTGGCACCTGGGGAAACCTAGGGGGACCCACCTGTCACCCAGGAGGGCAGCATGCGCGACCACCCCATAGGCCACGCCTAGGGCTCCTGGGGACCCCAAGGCCCCACCACTTTAGTGCCTTCCTCTCATCCTTTCTCTCCCCCGAGAAACACCATTGCTCCGGAAAATTTCGAGTTCTTGTTGTTCTTCCTCGGATTTCTTAGATCTCCTTATTTATCCCATCATTTGTGTTGCAATTTGATACATCTCTTCTTCGGTATGTGACTCCTCCGCCTATACTTGTATAATTTTGATTGGTGATGTATATCTTGAGTATTTTGCTACACTAGGTGACCGGTTATTTGAGCTAGCATGCTTGTTTTGAGCTGATTTAAATTATTTTGAAGCATGTATTAGTTCTCCTAAGGTTGCTAGAGTGCTTTCCTATAATATTTATCTTCATAGTTAACTTTTACTGGGCTTGTTAAAAAATTCAGAATAGGAGTATGAGGAGAGCAAGGGGCTGGCTTCGTAAAACCTTAAAGAGCACACCAAATGAAGTACCACCCCTTGATGAAGACATTGCAGATTTACGCTTGTTGAACTTTGATGGAATGAAGGATGTTCGAGCATCTTCATATCCTTGTGATGATCTTCTACTAGTCTTGGGCATTTACAAGTCATTCTATGAACCTGTTTCTAACGCAGGTTTGCGAGACTTCGCGATGATAGAAGTGGACCAATATAGAAGGCTCACTTATATATTTGTGCAAACTTTTAAGTTTTATGATGTTGTTAACCCATACGTGGAATTTTGTCTTTATGATAGAAAGAAAAGTATGTCTCTTGAGGATTTTTGTAGGATGTTGCTTGCAGAGTTGACGAGGTAGTGGTTGCTTCTTGATGGCTTTGAATCCCCTGCAAGTGCCAGAACTTCTTTGATGCAAACGTTGATGGTGCGTTGGGAACCCCAAGAGGAAGGTGTGATGAGTGCAGCGGTAAGAATTTCCCTCAGTTAAGAACCAAGGTTATCAATCCAGTAGGAGAAAGAGGATCTTCGGAAGGTTGATGCCACTGATGGTGGTGATGGCGCCTCACCGGTGTCAGCAACAACGCGGAACCTGCACACAACACAACCAAAATACTTTGTCCCAACGGTACAGTGAGGTTTTCAATCTCACCGGTCTTGCTGAAAACAAAGATTAGACGTATAGTGTGGAAAATAGTGTAGGCTTGCAGTAAGTAGAGAAATTAGGGAATTGTAGTGCTTTGTTTAACAGTGTAGGAAAATGGACCGGGGTTCATAGGTTCACTAGTGGTGTCTCTCCATAAAAGATAGCATGCTGGATGAACAAATTAAAACTAGGCAATTGACAAATAAAGGTTGCACCGTAGTGCACATTCATGACATGATGACTACTATGATATTTCGTGCGGGCATTACAACAATATACATAGACCGTAATCCAACTGCATCTATGACTAATAATCCACCCTCAGGTTATCATCCAAACCCCCTTATGTATTAAGTTGTAAGCAACAGATAATCGCATTAAGCAATGTGTGTAATGTAAGCAATGATTGTGCACGCGGGCACTCACACCGCTGTTTTCTCCCTAGTGGGAACATCACATCCTCCCCCATCACGTTTCTGTCACTCGAGCACAGGCGAAAAGGAGGCATGAACCCAATTATCGAGCATAAATACTCCCTCTTGGAGTCACTAGCAACTACTTGTCCAGAGCAACCACTAGCAACGAAAAGCATGCAAGATCACAAATAACATATGCAATAAAGACTATAATCAACTTGGCATAAGTTCAATATTCATCGGATCCCAGCAAACACAACACATAAAATTACATAAGAACAATCTCAATCATGTTAGGCAGCTCACGAGATCTAAGCATTGAGGCATAGGAGGAGAAGACAACCATCTAGCTACTGCTATGGGCCCGTAGTCCAAGGATGAACTACTCACGCATCACTCCGGAGGCAGCCATGGTGATGAAGAGTCCTACGGTGATGATCTCCTCTCTGGCGGGGTGCCGGGAGACAGCTTCAGAACCCCCCTGATCTAGGGTTGACGATGACGGCGGCTGCGGAACTTTTCGGGGATTTTTTATCAGGTGCCTAGGGTTTTCCTTCGGAGGGGAATAAATAGGAAAAAGGGCAAAGGCGATGGACACACCACCCCACCTGTTTTCCTTCGGGGGCTCGAACGGAGGGGTTTTGGGGACGGGGAGTTGCTCACTATGGTCGGAGATGGAGGAGGATGGCAGCGGTATGGAGGATCTCTGGCGACGAATATCTCGGGCCTCGTGGCACGAAATCGAGGGGAGAGGGAGGGAAAAGAGAGAGGGTGTCTGTGGCATGTGTTGAGGGGGTTTCAGAGACAAGGAGGGTCGTGGGGGAGGAAATTGTACGCGTGCGCTCGGTCGTTTGCAACCGTCCGGAGGTGGAAGGAGATGGTGGCGTCACCCCGACGTCACCCTGTCGTAAGCTTGGCCCACCGGCCAAAGACAGAAAAGAGAGAGAGGGGAAGGGCTGCGGCTGGGCCGGCTTGTTGGGCCGCTTGCTGTTTTTCTGCGCGCATGCGGCAGATAGGGGATGTGGTGGGCTCAGCCTAGTTGGGTCGTTTCAACTTTTTTTTGTTCTTCCGCTTTTTTTTGTTCTTTTTCTTTTTATTTCTTGTTTTCTAAATTAAAACATATGTTTTAATTTATAGATCCAATTTGCCTCAAAAAAATTTATATAGTTTGGTAAAAACTATATCTTTTAAAATAAAAACATTTGGTGTTGATTCCAACATATTTATATTTTGAGTTTTGAAAATAGGGATAATTCCTTAATAATACTAAAAATCATTTTTAAATAGAAAATAATAATTAATTGGAAATAGGGTTTAATAAAAATTAAGAGAGGTGGTCTCAAATGTACATATTGGTTTTCAAAGTCTTTTAAATGTTTTCAAAACAAAGTAATTTATATAAACACTTTATTGGGCATTTCTTGATATAATACATGAAGGGCATAATGAAAATATTTTTATTCACATGAAACAATTTTGGAGGTATGGAAAAAATATTAGAGATAGTGATTCTCTGATTTTTAATATCATAAACATATCATAGTTATTAATGGGTTGAAAACATGTTTGTAAATAGGTTTGATAAGAAGAAATATTTTCTCTTTATAATGAAAACTAGTTTAAGGAAGAAAGTTTCTTTGGGTTCCAAATTCCAATTTCATTGAGATGTGTATTGTTTTGTTTTGTTTCTTGCATCTCATTTTGTTTTTGGTGACTTGCATAACAAGAAAACAAAAAGTTTCAAATTTTAGTGATTTTTGATTTTCTCCAAAAATCAGGGATGTCACAGACTACCACCCTTAAAAGAAATCTCGTCCCGAGATTTGGGAAGGCTAGAAAGATAGGTTTGGGTAAATGGGTTCCAAAAAAAAGGTGGGCTACCACCCTTAAAAGAAACTTTTGTGGGTAGTCTAAAACTCTTGTCTAACTGGTTACTAGGTTTATTATATCTCCTACTAGAGTTACGTCATTATCCATATTATTCTTGTATATCATGTATCCACTCCTGGTAGGTATTTGTGGTGTTGAATTGATGTTTTCAACATGTAGGACTCTATGGGTCCACATTCACTTCCAATAGGATGAGTCTATTCACATAGCTTGGATGTGGTTTTAATCAAGTTAGCTTGGGTAGAACTTTCTCTTGCATTAGAGCTCCAGATCAACATAAGTCTGTTGAGTTACCTTTGATGCTGAGGGGTCACTCTTTGGGTCAATCAGAAGTCCTTGGTCAGTATAACCTTATCTTCAGCTTCTTGGATGATGTCAGGACCAAAGAAATTTCTTTCTCCTAGGCCACTCCACAGCAAAGGTGTGGTGTATTCTATTCCCATACATAGCTTCAAATGGTTCCATGTAGATACTAGCTTGATAATTGTTGTTGTAGGAACAATTTTGTATATGGTAAGTTGTCATCCCAACTAGATCCATAGTATAAAGTACAAGCTCTTACCATATCTTCTAAAATCTGATACACTCTCTCAGCTTGACCCTCTGTTTGAAAATGAAACACTGTGCTAAACTCCAGTATGGTTCCTAAGGACTCATGCAGTTGTTTCCAAAAGTGTGAGCTAAACTGGGCACCCTTATCAGACACAATACTCTTTGGAACACTATGAAGTCGGACAATCTTGTTCATGTATATATCAGCAACTTAGCATGGTGTAAGTGGTCTTTACTAGCACACACTGTGCTATCTTTGTCAGAAGATCAACCACTTTCCAAAAAGAATCATACTTCAATTTGATTCGAGGTAATTCAGTGATAAAGTCCATGCCAATTTGTTCCCATTTTCGTGGCGATCTTTCATCATGTTGCTGTATCTCTTGAATGCAAACACCATGCTATTTCTAACGAAACTCTCATGGTAGGAAATATCTTCCATTGCATGATTCCTCCAAGATTGGCTTTTTCCTCTCCGAAGTTTAATACGTTTCAGCAACACTTTCCTAACATAGGGATATTATTACATCTAACCCTTCTATGGTTTTGGTTTAATATCGTCGTCACTCAACTAAGGATCAAGGAAAACATAGTTCCTTCAACCCAACATAGTAAGAGTGAATAACATGAGTAGTAGGAATGGTGATCAGTCCATCCTGCACACATATCATGTTCCACATGTAGATTTATGAACTACATGATCTAACACTCGGTCATGCTCACTTGTCCGACAAAAAGTTTCCCATCTGTAAGACAACCTGAACTAAACTATTGTTTCTCCAACTAGTGGGGTTGCGTAAACTCTTTGCACCTCCAGTTGAATAGTTGCATCTTCTTCATATGTCCTTCTCATAGTGTAGGTAGCTTTCTATGATGTCTTAGTTTAGGTGACTCTGACTCCACATGTCTATCATCCCTTGTTGATGGACTTGTAAATCCTTAGGATATAGGTCGCTTGATCATGGATGTGATTGTTCCTTCACACAGAAGAACATAATCCTGAGATCTTTGGTATTCCTCAAATGGATGGTTGTCTCAAAAGGTTCTCTTGGGTGTCGAGTCAGTTGTTGCACACCAATTTAGAAACTCACTATGGTTGGTAAAGGGGTATGGTGTTGGGTTTGGTTTCGTTTAGCATGGATGAGTAGAGATTTAGAAAAAGACTAAAGAAGGTTCCTACCCAAACACAACAGAGAAAGGCAAAACATCTTACAAACAACATCTAACAAGCAAACATTCATCACTCCAATCATCAAGGTTTAACAATCAACCTAGTATTGTCATAACACACTCAGTTGTATGATCAATACACTAACATGTTAACGTTGTTCTAACAAGGTAACTAGATTGGTGGTCTCATCTATATCTTCTTGAGATTCTTCAAGTCCTTCTCTCAGTGTCTTGAGGTGTTTACGATTGTTATGAAGTCTGGGTATATCTTCAAGTTTTCTTCAATGGTCTTGAGTGTAGATCTTCATGTTGAAACTAAAATGTCATGTGAAAACTATTCCTTTCACTCCATAATTTTCACCAACCATGTCTTGATGGAAAACAAGAGGTAGGTCATCTATAACAAGGGAAGAATATTTTGAAGGTGAATAATAGATGATAGGATAGATTATTATGTGATGTTCTATTTCTATAAGTTTTAAGAAAGTAGATTTTCAATCCTAGGGTCTTTTTCCTAGTTCCAATCCAAACTTAGGGTCTCGATCCTACAGGCAACACTATGCTCCGATACCATTTTGTAGCGCCCTACCTTTTAATAAAGATAGAACACCTATGTAACCTTCTATTCCCGGGATTTCTGATAGCATACACATGACAAAATGAAATATTCATTGCAATAGCATCATTCTACATCATTGATCCAGTGGATATGAAATAAAATAGTCTTAAAATTGGCATAGTCATCATGGACTAGCCCAATTAATAGAATTTCAAAGTAAAGACAACGGAAATAAATCATCAATGACCCCTCTTCATCTTCATGCGCCACAGGCAGAACATGTTGGCGATAGACTCAAGATTCTAAACGAAATCCTCACTCGTATTCACGTTTATCTGCACGCTCGAATATGCAGCCCCCACGGGGAAGGAAGTCAGTACAAAAAATGTACTGGCAAGTGACACTTATATAGTGGCAGTTTTGAGGAATAGACTAGCTACATGATATTTGGATGGTGGAGTCTGGGCTATTTGCATAAAGCCAGTTTTGTCCTATATTTGATAAATCTTTGTAAATCTATAGAAATCAACATGGGTAGACACACCATGTAGTTTGATAAAGGCATCATGGGTAGACACACCATGAAGTTTGATGAAGTCATCATGGGTAGACACACCATGAGTTTGAAAAGGTCATCATGGGTAGACACACCATAAGTTTGAAAAGGTAGCACAGAGGGGTAGACACACCATGTGCTCTAGGAAAGGGTTCTACCAGGTTTTAATTCATTCAGAAAAGATGAGGAGATCCTTCATCAGCAACTCTGTCTATTTTGCTCAAATTGCCCATAATCGGGGACACGGCTAAGATCTTAGTTTTTAACTCTGCAGAGGTTGTGCACTTTCACCTTGAGACTCATTTTCCCCGAGAGAAGAATGAGACAATGTCCTTGGGAAGAGGGATTCAACCATACCAGTATTGCCTCGTTGCTCCTAAATTTCTACCACCCTTGTCAATACAACAGGAGGAACCCCCACAACTTACTTAATCTTGGCAGAGCCCATATTACCTCAAGGATGCATGGAAGCTAACTATACATTGAAGACCTACAGATCTCTTTATTTCTGGATGGCAATCCACAAGTGTACCCTCAGGTGACAACTACCACATCCATGCCCTGGGAGTGACCCAAGTGACACGCACCATGGACATGGCCCTGAGTAGCCACTCAACATAATCCAAGCAATTACCAATCCACCCAGGTGTTTCATTGGGTTGTTAAATTTCAATTTAAGTACCACAACCCAATAAATAGCGGTAGCAGTTGTGATATTATTCTAGTATAACTAAACTAGTACCTAACAGGGGTTTCAGGTTGGCTACACACTACTAGGTGTTCTGAGCATAGCATATACTTGGAAAATAATAATATCACCTATCATGCACACTACTATAAATACTAATGCATTTGAAAACAAAATTAGGACATGAGTATCACTTTCCTTGTGGAAATTGGTATGGAGACACTCTCTTTACAAATAGAACTTTGCTCTCCGTACAATCTAAACAATACAAATAAATAACAATAAACAAGCAATTCACCAACATTCAAACAAATACAACAAAGTATACACAGAAGCATAACAGTTTATTCAACTTGATTGGTGTTAACATGGACAAGATTTTGACACATAATTTAATATGCAATAAGAATTATGATGAGATGGATTATTGTTTGGTATTTTATGGACAAATTCAAGTTTATCACAATAATTCAATTTATGAAAAGGAATTATAGTGGTTTGAGTTAGGCTTAACACATAATTCAATTTACAAAAAGAATTATGGTAGAAAGGTTTAGGGTTTGATACTTAATTCAATGTACAAAAGGGAATTAAGATGTTTGGGTCATGTTTTCCATATTGAAAAAGCAAACTTGTTTCAAGGGTCCTAGCGTTGGTCTTTTCTAACAAGGATCACACAAGGCTTTGGTCTAAGGGTTTTAGAAAACAAATCCATGATCATCAAACATCCTAAGGATTCCAAAAAAAATATTTGCAATTTTTTAGATTTGTAGAATTTGAATTATGCGAAAATTCCATAAACAAGCATATTTGATTTGAACCTATTTAAGTTTGTCAAATTTAAATTTGGACATTGCTAAAAGTTTCTACATGTTCAGGGGATTTCAAAAAGTCCAAGTTTTCTAAATTTGGCTAAGTGGATCAAAAGTAATGATGGTTGCGTGTTTCAGGGGCTATTCTGCAAAAATGCCAAATTATTTCTATTCGGAAAGGAACGGGATAAAGGCCAGGCCACGTGGCTCTCTCTGATTGGTCGGGGAAGCTGACTGTGTTGTTGCATGGCACGCTGACTGTGCACTGCCACGCGGCGGCCTGCTACTGGTTGATACCGGTTTGGTGAAAGTTCTAATCCTACCCACTGGTTCCAGATCGGACGGCTGAGGACGAGGGAGGGAACTCACGGGAGGTTGTCCTGCCGGAGATGGCTACACGGCGACCGGCACGCACGAAAATTCGATGATGACAATGTTATAGAGGCCCTCGGGCTCAACGGAGGTGATCTCGGGGTGCGGGACACCATGACGATCTCGATGGGGACAACGACGCGATCGCTCGCTTCCTCGGATGGCAGCAGGGGGCCGACGGAACGGCGGCGTCTCCGACGATCTTCGGGACATCTTGCCACTGGTGCTAGGCTGCAAGAAAATTTTGTCCAAGGACCTGAGAGGGTGCGGGGACCACGGGGGCTCGAACGGAGGGGTTTTGGGGACGGGGAGTTGCTCACTATGGTCGGAGATGGAGGAGCATGGCGGCGGTACAGAGGATCTCCGGCGACAAATTTCTCGGGCCTCGGGGCATGAAATCGAGGGGAGAGGGAGGGGAAAGAGAGAGGGCATCCTGGGCATGTGCTGAGGGGGTTTCATGGACGAGGAGGGTCGTGGGGGAGGAGATGGTGCGCGTGCGCTCGGTCGTTTGCAACCATCCGGAGGTAGAAGGAGATGGTGGCGTCACCCCGACGTCACCTTGTCGTCAGCTTGGCCCACCGGCCAGAGACAAAAAAGAGAGAGAGAGGGAAAGGGTTGCGGCTGGACCGGCTTGTTGGGCCGCTTGCTGTTTTTCTGCGCGCGTGCGGCAGATATGGGATGTGGTGGGCTCGGCCCAGTTGGGTCGTTTCACCTTTTTTTTTCTTCTGTTTCTTTTTTTTCCCGTTTTCTAAATTAAAACATATGTTTTAATTTATAGATCCAATTTGCCTCAAATTTGTTTCTATAGTTTGGTAAAAGCTATATCTTTTAAAATAAAAACATTTGGTGTTGATTACGAACATATTTATATTTTGAGTTTTGAAAATAGGGATAATTCCTTAATAATACTAAAAAATCATTTTTAAATGGAAAATAAGAATTAATTGGAATTAGGGTTTAATAAAAATTAAGAGAGGTGGTCTCAAATGTACATATTGGTTTTCAAAGTCTTTTAAGTGTTTTCAAAACAAAGTAATTTATATAAATACTTTATTGGCCATTTCTTGATATATTACATGAAGGGCATATTGAAAATATTTTTATTCACATGAAACAATTTTGGAGGTATGGAGAAAATATTAGAGATAGTGATTCTCTGATTTTTAATATCATAAATATATCATAGTTATAAATTGGTTGAAAACATGTTTGTAAATAGGTTTGATAAGAAGAAATATTTTCTCTTTATAATGAAAACTAGTTTAAGGAAGAAAGTTTCTTTGGGTTCCAAATTCCAATTTCATTGAGATGTGTATTGTTTTGTTTTGTTTCTTGCATCTCATTTGGTTTTCGGTGACTTGCATAACAAGAAAATAAAAAATTCAAAGTTTAGTGATTTTTGAGTTTCTCCAAAAAATCAGGGATGTTATAGGGGGCACGCCACCCTATGGTGTGGGCCCCCTGAGGCCCGTCTCCGGGTCTCTTCGGGAATTCTAAGACTTCCGGGCTTCGAATTTTCCAATTTCGAGAATATTTCTAGAATAACTTTTTCTGAAACTAAAAACAACAAAAAACATGGAACTCGATCTGTGGCATCTTGTCAATAGGTTAGTCCGGAAAATCGATAAAAATGACATAAAGAAGGGAGAAAACATGTAGCAATTGGCATAATATCATCATGGAACGTCAGAAATTATAGATACGTTGGTGAAGTATCATAGGACTATTGGAGTAACAAATCAAGGCTACTATGGGAAGATAACGGACCGCTCTAAACTTCAAGATTTATATTTGAGGCTCCGTCATAAATGTAAGAAGGCTAAACAATATAATAAGAGATCATGTATTCAAGACCCTGCGGTCAGGTATTTCGTGTGCTATCTCTCTAAAGGTGTCCTTGCTAGATAAAACACTAGTACTACTTCTAGTCTTATCTTTCCATCATGCTTGCTGCTGTAGAGAAGAATTATTCTTTTAGCATTGGTGCACAAATTTCTAGACGCCTTGATAATAATTTTGCTAAAAGGCGCACTTTTTGAGGCATTATTTCCTCGCGAGTTTTCTTCGCTCAAAATATTGTACCTCTTTATCCTACTAATGAATTGCTTTCCCCTCGAAGACTATATTTTAATACTCTTGCATCACACTCTTTGTTCAAGTCCAAGTGCACCCCTAGGGTTTAATTAGAGGCTATTATTCGAAAAGGAGGACAAAAAACCTCACTTTGTTCTTTTGCCTGCACCTCATTTGTTTGATGTTTCCAGGAACAGGTGTTCCTTTTATGAGGACGTATTGGACAAGAATCTTGCATCGGAGATGCCAAAGAAACTAACTACCTAGAAGGAGGCGTACAAGGAGGAGCCCGCGAGGCCATCCTCCTTCGCGTACATGGAGGACCCATCCTCGTTTTATCACGAGGGGGGATCTTCATCTTAGCCGCCTTCGATGGACGAACTCTCGCTGCAGCATGTGATGTGAGACATGCATCTCGCACCATACCAGTAGTATGAGTACATGCAGCAGTAGCTGATACGCCCATTTTGCATCACTATTTTATATCATAATTTGCTGTTATTCATCAATATATTTCATGCTATGATGCATCCATTATGTTATTTTATCTTATTTTGCATGTTTCATAACTTTTGGAGAATAAACACCGGGACCAGAAATCTGATGGAAAAAGCACCGTCGAGATACCATATTTTAGAAGATCAGAAGAAGAAGAGGGACACCGGGGGTGTCTTAGAAGTTCAGAGGAGGAGTCCAGCCAGAAGGGGAGCCAGAGGGTGGCCACCAGGGGCCCACACCATGAGGTGGCGCGCCCCTGGCCGCGCCACCAGGTGGTGTGGCCACCCTGGCCCACCTCTGGTGGAGGTCTTTCGTGTACTTGACCCCCAGGGAACCCTAAGCCTCATCTGTCCGGGAAATTCCTCTCCGGAGAGGGGAAATCATCGCCATCGTCACCGTCATCACTCCGGGCATCATCAAGATCGTCATCATCATCATCATCACCACCAGCGCCATCACCCTCATCATCCACCGTCATCCCGCTGTAACAATTAGGGGCCTCTATCGTTGTTTTACATTAAATCTTTCTCCCGGTGTAGATTACTTGTTAGTAGTTGATGCTTGTGAGATTTATTGGTGTTTGCACTTTATAACCAGATTGTTATCATCCATTATATCACCTCTGACTATGATCCATATGATGTCTTGTGAGTAGTTCGTGTTGTTCTTGAGGAGATGGGAGAATTCAAGTTGTTACTAGTGAAGTAATGTTGAGTAATATTTGATGGTTTGATATTTAAGTTGTGGTGTTATTCTTCTAGTGGTGTCATGTGAACATCGACTACATGATACATCACCATTTATGGGCCTAGGGGAATGCATCGTGTATTTGTCTACTAATTGTGGGGTTGCCGGAGTGACAGAAACCTAAACCCCCATTAGGAAACCATTACATGAGGGAGCGTAGGATCCCGGAGTTTAAAACTATGGTTAGATTTATTTCTTAATTACTTTATTGTAGTTGCGGATGCTTGCGAGGGGCATAATCACAAGTATGTATTAGTCTTGGATGGGACGGTATATTAGCATAGGTTCACCCACACAACACTTATCAAAACACTAAGATTATTCAGCGGCATGGAACAAAAGCACTTGACAGAAACCTCCCGTGTGTACTCGAGAACGTTTGTTAATCATAAGTAAACGCACTGGCTTGTCCTTTGCTGAAGAAAGGATTGGGCCACTTGCTGCAATTATTATTACTGCATTTTCTTTACTCGCACTTTATTTATCTGCAATATCAAAAAACCCTACAAATCTATCTTTCAGTATTTACAGTTATTCCTTCATCGAAACTGCTTGTCAACACCTTCTGCTCCTCGTTGGGTTCGACACTCTTATTTATCGAAAGTACTACGATACACCCCCTATACTTGTGGGTCATCAAGACTATTTTCTGGCGCCGTTGCCGGGGAGTGAAGCGCTATTGGGAAGTGGAATTGCTAAAGGAAGCTTCTGTTGTAAGTGATGTTTTTATTACTGTCTACTGCTTTATTACACTATGTTTGGATATCCTTTTGAGTCCTTATTTGCTGGCACCGTTGCCACGTCTAGGGTAGTAAGTGACCCACCGCCTGATGATTTGGATCCTTATAAAATACCTATAAAGATTGTTAAACATGTTATGAATAACTGCTATTCAGGTGATGGAATTGTCCATCCTGGTGATCATTTGCTCTTTTTACATGAATTATGCGAGTTGTTCAAGTGTGCAGGTATTACAATGGGCCGAGCGAAGAGGACATTATTCTCTATATCATTGACAGGCCGAGCTGCTGAATGGTTCAAACTGCTGAAAAATAGCCAGACTATTGGATGAGAGGAAAGTGTGCCTCTCTTTTATTCTAAATTCTATCCTCCTAGTGAAATTCGTAGGGATCGGAATTATATATATAATTGTTGGCCTCATGACGGAGAGGGTATTTCCCAAGCATGGGGGAGATTGAAGTTACTAATGCTCAAATGCCCCATTCATGAGCTCCCCAGTAATATTGTTATTAATAATTTCTATGCAAGGCTTTCTCTTCATGATAATGATTTATTGGATGCTTCTTCTTCTGGATCATTTACACGTATGAAGGATGAAGCTAAATGGGATCTTCTTAACCGTATTCAAGAAAACACTGAAGGATGGGAGAATTACAAAGGTAGAAAGTCAGGTATAAATTATGATTATGAATGCATTAAAAAATTTATGGTCTTGATTCTCAAGTTGCTGCAAACTTATATAAGGCTTTTGCTTCTTATATTGATATTCCCAAAAAGGAATGGGATAAGTACCATGCACCTTATAAAGATACTGTTGATTGTGTTCCTGCTAGAGATATAGAAGTTCATACCGTTGATTCTATTGTGCCTGAACCTTACATTGAGAAAATGCATTTCCCTGCTAAGGTAAAAGAACATTCTTTGTTAGCTAGTGTGGTTAATAAAAGTGCAAGGAAACCTGTAGAATCCGAGGAACAAATAACTGTAGAACCTACAGTAGCAATAGTAAAGGACCTTGTTTCTGAAAATATAGAAGAGGGACACATTATATTTTGTGAAGATGCTTCTAATATTGTCTCTCATCCTAGTAAATCTAGGAAACCTAGTGTTCCTGTGCTATCTGTTAGGATAGGTGATCATTTCTATTATGGTTTGTGTGATATTGGTGCTAGTTTTAGTGCTATTCCTTATGATCTTTATAGAGAAATCATGCATGAAATTGGTACTTCTGATCAACTAAGAAGTTTAAATATGGGATTGTCCAATCCGGGTTAACGAGCATGACTTCAATTGACTCGGAAGCCAGAGGATAATCAACATCTCCACCTTTTATCGATGGTTCGTACAAATGTTGGACAAATACACCTGGTGGTAGGATTTTTACCCTTTCTAATCCCATGCGAGCTAATGCATCCGCGTTCCAATTTTCCTCCCTTTAACATGGAGTACTTCGAATCCGAAGAAACATATAGCAAATTCATCAACCGTTCTCCGGTATTCGGCCATTATAGGGCTTTTGGCATCCCAAGTTTGGTTGAGCTGGTGCTGTACCAAATCTGAGTCGCCGTAGCATAAAATGCGTTTGACACCTATTTCCTTTGCGATATGCAAGTCGTGAAGCAAAGCTTCGTATTCTGCCACATTATTACTGGCGTTGAAGTGTATTTGTAATACATACTCCATTGTATCTCCTTTAGGGGATTATAGGACTACACCAGCTGCAGCGCCCTCCTTCATTTTGGATCCGTCAAAGTGCATGATCCAATACTCGGACTCCGGCATTGGTGTTTTTTCCATTGCTTCCGTCCAGTCGGCGACAAAATCTGCCAGAACCTGGGATTTTATTGCCGTCCTGGGTTGGTACTTAATGTCGAATGCTGCTAGCTCGATGCCCCATTTGGCTACTCGGCCAGTTGCCTCCGCATTGTTTGTTATATCCCCTAGTGGCGCTTTGCATACCACTGTTATGGAATGTCCTTGGAAGTAATGGCGAAGTTTTATAGATGCGAAAAATACGCCATATGCCAGTTTTTGATAGTGTGGATACCTTTGTTTGGACTCGGAGAAGACTTCACTTACGTAATATACCGGATGCTGGTCTGGTATGCTTTGTTCGTCTTTCTTCCTTTCCACCACTATTACCGAACTAATAACCCGGTTTGTAGCCGTTAGGTACAATAGCATAGCTTCTTCGTCTTTTGGGGATGCCAAAATCGGAGCTTTCATCAAAGTTTCCTTCAACTGGGTCAGCGCTGCATCTGCCTCCTCTGTCCACTCAAATTTGTCAGATTTTTTCAATAACTTATACAGTGGCAAGGCTTTATCCCCCAACCGGCTAATAAACCTGCTGACGACTGCAGCGGAACCCGTCAATCTTTGCACATCTTTTACGCACGTAGGCTTCGAGATGTTTAAGATTGCTTTGATCTTTTCCGGGTTTACTTCTATTCCTTCTATGAGAAACGATGAAACCCAGAAGTTTTCCTGAGGGAACCCCGAATATGCACTTTAATGGATTTAACTTCATTTTATAAGCGCGCAAATTTTCGAAGGTTTCTCGCAAATCCTCAAGGAGTGGTTCTTTTTCCTTGGTAACGACAGCAATGTCATCCATGTAAACATGGACATTTTTTCCAATCTGACTATGCAAACACCGTTGCATGCAACGCTGGTAGGTTGCACCTGCGTTCTTCAGGCCAAATGGCATGGTTATGTAATAGTACGCCCCATAGGGGGTTATGAACGAAGTTTTGATTTGATCTTCCTTTTTCATGCGTATTTGATGATACCCGGAATATGCATCCAAAAAGCATAAAAGCTCAGAGCCTGCAGTGACGTCAATTATTTGATCGATTCGCGGTAACGCAAACCTATCTTTTGGACACAGTTTGTTCAAGCCGGTGTATTCTATACACATCCTAAGGGTAGTAGTATCTTTCTTCGGGACTAATACCGGGTTTGCTGACCATTCAGTATGTATAACTTCCCGGATAAAATCTGCTGCCAAAAGCCGGATAATCTCCTTGCCAATAGCCTTCCGTCTTCTTCCGTCAAATCGACGGAGACCTTGCTTGACGGGTTTGGATCCTGGAATCACCTTAAGTTGATGCTCAGCAAGTTCCCTGGGTACGCTTGGCATGTCCGCTGGACACCAAGCAAAAATATCCCAGTTCTCACGGAGGAACTTGATGAGCTCGCTTTCCTATTTGTCGGTCATCCCAGTTCCCACTACGACGAATTTTGTCGGATCTTTGGGATCTAGGATTACCTGCCTTGTGTTCTCGGAAGCCTTGAAGCTATCTGCTGGCTTTCGGCTTTCTTTGCCTACCGTCATTTCTGTCGGCGATACCTCTTTGGCCAGCTCTTTCAACTATTCCTTTGCTATGACTTTCTTAGCGCAAAGGGCGTTTTCTTTTTCCATCTCGTTTGCCAACTTGAAGTCTCCAGATATGGTAATTACTCCTCCTTTGGGCCCTGGCATCTTCAGCTTGTTATAAATATAACATGATCTTGCCATGAATTTGGCAAAAGCTGGACGTCCGAGTATCGCGTGATACACGCTTTCGAACGGCACAACCTCGAAGGATACTTTTTCCTGCCGGAAGTGATCTTTGTCTCCAAAGGTTACATCTAGGGAAATTTCTCCTAGGGATCGTGCTTGTCTGCCAGGGACGATGCCGTGAAAACATATGTTGCTATGATTGAGTTGGGTCTCCGAGATTCGCAGATGCTTCAGTGTATCCAGGTACATTATGTTAATGCTGGATCCTCCATCCATCAGCACTCTTTTTAGCCTAATGTTTTGAACAATAGGACTTACGATTAGAGCTTGTGTGCCGGGTTCAGGGATATTCCCGGGATGATCGGACTGATCCCAGGTAATTGGTGTATTTGAGTATTTCAAGAATTTCGGGGTTGCAGGGACAACCGCGTTTATTTCTCAAAGTGTTCTTTTTGCCACCTTTGCTGAGGGAGTTGCCAGGAAAGTTAGGTTGCATTCTCCATCAACTCTCGGAAACTTAGGCTCGCCTTTTCGCTGCTGTTCCTGGATTTTTTCGTTAGTGTCCGATTCACTGTCTTCTTTCTCAGCTTCTGGCTTTTGCTTGGAAAACTTCCTCTTGGAATTCTTCCCTTTGTTTCCGAATCCTGCACTGCCTTTCATATGCTTGTTCAAGCGGCATTGTGCGTTAGTATGGGTGGTCTTCCCAAATTGCGAGTGGTGGACACAGTTTTCCGACTTTATTTTCTCCCACTCTTCTTTGGTGTAGTTTATCGGTTCCGTACTGCGTCCTTTCCATCTATTCCCATTTTCCCTTCCAAAGGCTATGTTGACCTCTTTGGGCTTTTGTGATGCATCTAGAGTTCCTTTTTTCTCAGGGAGAGGGTTCTTTTTGGCCTGTATCAGTGTATCGATATTGCCTCCTCGTGCCTTGATGTCGTCCTCGACGGCGGCATGTTCGTTGGCAGTTGTAAGCATAGATCCGAGATCTTTGTGCTTTTTGGAACCAATCATGAACTGTACAAGTCCGTGTTTTAGGCCATTGACGAAAGCATGCATTGCTTGGACGTCAGTTACTCCAGAGCAACTATTCTTCATTGCTGTCCATCTTGAGATGAAATCCACGTATGGTTCGTCCTCAAATTGGGTGCAACGGTTTAGTTGGTTGATGCTATTCGGGCGTTTGTAGGTTCCCCGGAAATGCTGAGTAAATACTTGAGTCATATCATCCCAGCTGTCGACAGTTCTGGAGGGTAATCCATTGATCCAATCTCTGGGTCCATCCAGTAACATTAGGGGAAGAAACTTTACAGCTTCCAAGTCTGTCCCGTTGTTGATCTGGATGGATGTATAGTAGTCTGAGAACCAGGTATCCGGGTTTGTACTACCGGCATATTTTTGGTTTGTTGGACCAACTTTGGCAAAGCCAGAATGTATGGTTATCCTTCGGACCCTATCTGTGAAGCACTTAGGTCCAAAGTATAAATCGTCTCTTTCCGCCCTATCAATGTGTGTGGAGTACCTGCCGGCTGAATGGACAGAAGGGGATCTACTCCTTTCTTTTCCATTGTGGCGCGAACGCGCTTTTCCGGGATTCTCTCTGTTTCTTCCGAGATCTTGCCCCTTTGGATAAGGTGGAGTTCTACTCCTGTTTCTTTCCTTATTTCTGGGGGGTGTCCGGGATCTCTCACGCCTGTGAGGTATATCCTATCTTCCAGCTTTTTCGGTCGGGCGTTTCGGAGGCGACATTGCTTTTCCGTCATTCCGGTGCTTTTCTTCCCGATCGCGAGGATTAAGTCCGTCTTTCGGGAGATGGGATCCGGTTCTAGACGCTTCATCCTTGTTGTCGGGATTTTTCTTGTCTTTTCTCGGGCCCGCTTTCCTCTCTTTTGAATTGCTTGAATCTCCAGGTTATTCCGGTCCAGGTGCTCCAGCGGCGCATGTAGCTGTTTTACATAGGGCTGAGTCGTCGTGCAACTTCCCTGATCGCTGCTGCCCCCGCTGTTGTTGTTGCAATTGTTTTCCTAAGAAAGCATAAACCCCTTGAAGTTTTTCACCATTGGAGTACATATCATTGTTGAGTTTGGCGAAAGCTGCTTCCGCATTTTCTGCTGCGGTTTTGTATATAGGTTCGCCTCGGGCATCTTTGCCGTTTACTTGTTTTTGCCAAGATGGGTTGTGAAACCTTTCTTTTGGCGGCAGTACTTCCGGTCTTACCATTCCAGGTAACCTTGTAGGTTTAATTCCAGATCTATTCTTTCTCTCGTATTCCTCGATTTCTTCCTTCATGAGCTTGATGTCATCCTGGGTTTTTTGGAGGTGTTCACGAGTTCTGAATAGATGTTGATGCTGCCTTTGGAGAGCTTGTCTCCTGGCTTCTAGCACTTCAGGGGGTTCGTGCAATCCCACTGGTGTTTGAAGTAACTCCTGTTCTTCTTGTTCTGTCATTGGCGGAACACGGATTTCTTTTTTTTTCTTCTCCGAAGGTTTCACTCCGCTTGCGTCTCCTACTTCCGGGCTTTCATTGGCTGGATCAGCCAATTTCTTCTTCCGGAGTTTATACTGGAGCTTTTTAGCAGCTTTGTGTTTCTTCTTGGAAGAGGGGGGGTTTCCTGCAGGGTTCTTCCTCTGTCAATTCTTTGACATCGGGGAATTTTGGAGAGGTTTCTCCTTCTTCTCTCTCTTCCTCTGGCGGAGGCGTTCTAGGGCTTTCCTGACTGTCGGCATCGGTGTTTTCAGCTAGTTTTGCCATCAGTACTTCATAGAATCCCTCTTGGAAGGATTTGACCTTTCTTTCGAAAGCGTCTTCGTCTTCGGTATCGAAGTGATCCGATCCGGGTTACGACTCTAATCTCGCCTCAATGGCGGCTAGTACAGAGTCAGCTTCCGAGTGCGTCGTGATGTTGACTGATGTCAGATCGTCCACCTCTGTTGTGGGAGTGTTGTTTTCTGCTTCTTGCACGGGATTACCTTCATCCGTGTTTTCGGCGATCTCGGATTGCACCATACCGACAAAGTGTGATTCACTTGTATGTCGGCGATCTGAGCAAAATCCGGCGTCATAGTCATCTTCGACTGGGTATAGGGCGGGTGCGATAAATCTACTTCCATCGCAAAACCCCATGGCCTCTGCAGTTAATCCGATAAAGATATTTGCAGATCCAAACGGTAACACGCAGGCACTTACCAGATGATTTTGCGTCGGTATGTAAGATCCATTATCGAGGAAGCGTCCAACGTCGTTGTCGAATTCCAAGCTTCCGACAGTTATGGAACTGCCAATTCCGCCGAGTATCCCAGATCGAAACTTAACGCCTGACGTAACTGGCCCCACGGTGGGCGCCAACTGTCGAGACATCGTAGTAGAATTCATAGACGGGGGTGCCATGAAACTACTGATAGAGATGTGGAGGGACGTGATTGTGCGAAGGACAATGTGAGGTTCTATTAGCTTCTCGTCAAGGATCAACCTCTCGGCGAGTTAGCCTTTAGCTTCTTGTCTATCTATCATATCTCCCGTCCAGCTTTATATAATAGCCGGATTAGGGCATACAGAATAGGAAACCTAGAAGACTACGGTAACTATTAACTTGGAAAGTAAGGAATCCACCTTCTACTCCAAGCCAGATCACGTGGGCCGCG
Source organism: Alopecurus myosuroides (assembly GCA_028641055.1). Classification (NCBI taxonomy): domain Eukaryota; kingdom Viridiplantae; phylum Streptophyta; class Magnoliopsida; order Poales; family Poaceae; genus Alopecurus; species Alopecurus myosuroides. Next base: position 172,296,269 of record CM054058.1, read on the forward strand.
ATCCGGGTTCTTCTAGAATCCGGCTTCTGTGCATCAGCTTACTGGGCCGCCCAATGGACCGTAATCCACTACCACTTGGGCCACCCGGGTAATCCGGCACTTTAGACTGCCACCTGATATGCCCCTATTCGGCATATATCCGACAATCCACCCTCCGAATATCATCCGAACAAACGATGGGTACTAAGTTGCAAGCAACATATTATCGCGGGAAGCAAAGTGTCAATGTAAACAATATAAACAAAGTAAACATTGTTGTTTTCTCTTTAATCGCAACAACACATCCTCCATCCGTCACGTTTCTATCACTCGAGTACAGATGCAAAGGAGCCATGAACCCACTATCGAGCATGAATACTCCCTCTTGGAGTCACTAGCATCTACTTGGCCAGAGCATCTAATAACAACGGAGAGCATGCAAGATCATAAATAACATACACATGAAGACAACATGATAGATTGATAATCAAAAGACATAGCATTCAATAATCATCGAATCCCAGCAAACAGAACATGTAGCAGTATAATAAGATGATCTCGATCATGTGAGGAAGCTCACGAGATCTAAAAATGAGGCATAAAGAGGAGAGGACAACCATCTAGCTACTCCTATGGACCTTTAGTCCAAGGATTAACTACTCACACATCACTCCGGAGGCGGGGATGGTGGTGTATAACCCTCCGGTGATGATTTTTCCTCCCGAAAGGGTGCCAGGGAGAACTCCAAAACCCTCCCGATCTCGGGTTGACGATGAAGGCAGCCTCGGGTGTTTTTCGTGGAAAAGTGGTATATCTTTAGGGTTCATGCATCAGGGGGAATAAATAGGCGAAAGGGCGATGGCGGTAGGCGCCCGAGGGGCCCACACCACCCCTAGGCACGGCCGGGGGCGCGCCGCCCTATGGTGTTACCCCGTGTAGCTCCCCTCCGGGCATCTTCGGGACTCCATGGAACCTTCAGGAATTCTAAGACTTCCGGGCTTTGAATTTTCGAATTCCGAGAATATTTCCAGAACAACTTTTCTGAAACTAAAAACAGCAGAAAACATGAACTGGGTATGTGGCATTTTGTCAATAGGTTAGTCCCGGGAAATCGATAAAAATGACATAAAGTGTAAGGAAAACATGTATAATATGGCATGAAAACAACATAGAACATCAGAAATTAAGGATACGTTTATGACATATCAATGGTGAATGGAGTTCCAGGTAAGCATTTTCAATGCAGGAGAGGAGTAGGGCAGGGGGACCCCTTGTACGCTTTGTTATTTGTTGTTGGTGGAGATTTGTTACAATCCGTCCTCAGTTATTTGAAGGATTCAACTTGCGTCACTTTCCCATAAAAAATAATGATATAGACTACCCAGATATCCAATATTTTGATGATATTGTCATTTTTGCTCATGCGTATGTTGAACATTTGTTGATCCTCAAAGAGGCATTATAGAAATTCTCTAGCTCTATTAGTCTTGCGATTAATTTCCACAATTCGTACATGTTGCCTACATATGTTTCATTGATCAGAAGGAGGAGCTAGCAGAAGCCTTTGGTTGTCAAATTGAGTCTTTCCCTCTCACTTATCTTGGGTTGCCCGTGGGAACCAAAAGGCCTTCTTGTTGATGACTCATATAAAAAAATCCCCCGGATGGCATGGTAGGGGTTTGAGAGAAGGAATCGATTAGGCATTGGCGGACTCGACGGTTAACAGGGGGCACAATTTACCTAGGTTCAAGGCCCTCGTAGAGGTAAAACCCATACTCCTGCTTGTCTAATCTTGTATTGTGGCGTGAGATTGCAATGGTGGGTGCTCTAGTAGAGAGATTAATCTCGAGAGGCTGCACCTATGGTGGTGTAACGATTAGACGATCCCCTCCCCGGGTGGTTCTTATAGCCTTTATATAGGAGGCTAGGTCTCAAACTCGTACCCGGGTAGGTTACAAACCCTAGCCCTAGGCGGTAACTCTTCCTTGCCTTGGCCCGTAAGTCTTGCGGGTGGGCCGCAGTTGGGTCTTCTGGAAGATCAAGGCGATCCCCCACGCTGGGCCTTTATGCTTTAGCTTGGACCGGATAGGCCCGTCAGGGGGACTCGGGAGTCATCCCCACGTCAGTAGCCCCCGAGTATTTATTCGACTTTGAAGAGTCGGGTAAGCACTCAAGGCTTGTCTAGGTTCTTGCGATTGAGTAGCCTGAGCCTCGCGAAGGAGGTGTCGATCCTGTGTGGACAAGACTCGAGTATCGAGCTAATGAGTGTGTCGTTTGTTGTCTTTTTCGTAGAAGGATGCAGCTCAGTCTCTTGGTTCACTCGACAGATCGGGACCAACTACTTGCTCTTGGGAAAAAGCAGACCTGGCCTACACAGACTCGAGTCCTCCGGCTCGAATACAGTTAGGTGATCGTTGCAACTTGGGCCGCGGAGGACTTATCGATTCAAACTTAACCTTTGAAGGGCTACCCGGCGCGTCCGCTAGGATTTTTATTCATGCTGCTAGCACGAAAAATCACTAGAGGATGCAGCTTGAGTGCGATTCTATGCCCAGAGGACGGATCCTTGGGTCTTACCTTCGCATTCGAGGAATGCGGCATCCAGGCGTGCCATGATGGCCGAACGACCTGGGGTTTGAAAGAAAGGCGCGGTGTGTTTGTACATCGGAGTCGCAATTTTTGTTGTTGCTGGGAGTATCTACTCGCGTGTTCGCTTCCGTAGTATGGCGAGTCATGTTTCAATGGCTTTGTAGAGTAGAGAGTGCTACTGTTTCTGCAACCCTCGAGAGAGGCGTGCCTTCTCTTATAATAAAGTGATTATGTGTGTTGAAGTTTTTCGATGATGTCACAACGCACTCGTCTGCTCTCGATGGGACGTGACATAGTGGGACGAGACGTGGTGGGTGATACGTCTCCAACGTATCTATAATTTCTGATGTTCCATGTTGATATTATGCCAATTGCTACATGTTTTCTCCCTTCTTTATATCATTTTTACACGTTTTCCGGGACTAACCTATTAACAAGATGCCAGTTGCCAGTTCCCTGTTTTCTGCTGTTTTTTATCTCAGAAAAGTTGTTCTGGAAATATTCTCGGAATTGGACCCCACGAATCCCGAAGTTCCTATTTTCCCCGGAAGCATCCAGAAGTCCCGAAGAGCCCCGGAGGGGGGCCACAGGGTGGCCACACCATAGGGTGGTGCGGGTCCCCCTGGCCGCGCCACCTGGTGGTGTGGCCCCCCGGCCACCCCCCGGCATTGCCCTTTCGCCTATTTATACTCCCCCGAGGGAAAACCCTAAAAGAATGGACCTTTTCCACAAAATACATCTGTAGCTCCACTGCTGCCGCCGATAAGTTTCGTAGGACACATCTCTATTCTGGCACCCTGCCGGGACGGGAAGTGCCCACAGAAGCCATCTCCATCGACTCCACCGCCATCTCTATCGATGTTGCTATCTCCTATGATGAGGAGGTAGTAGTTCTCCCCCGAGGCTGAGGGCTCTACCAGTAGCTATGTGGTTCATCTCTCTCTCCCATGGTGTGATCTATATGTGATCGTGAGCTTTGTAATCTAGTTGAATAAGTAGATGTTACTCTTCATCTTGTGCTACTCAAGTGTTTTATTAATATGAACTTTGGAGTCACCTTGTCCCGCGGTGTGAAGGTGACAGTGTGCACATCGTGTGTGTCTCCTCTATGAATTGTGGTGTTTGTCTAGTACCTTCTAGGGTGCTCATAGTGACAGCGTGGGGTTAACTAGACATGGGAATGCTTACTTTAAGGAATGCTTTTTGCAGCCCTACGAAATGATTAGTGTTCGTTATCCAACTGGAGAGGGTTAAGAGTAGCATAGTGAAGAGAAGATATTTAGTTATTCAATTATGTGATCATTGTTGAGAGTGTCCACTAGTGAAAGTAGGATCCCTAGGCCTTGTTTCCAAGCATTGAAACACCGTTTTCCGCATGTTCTGCTACATGTTTGCTTGCTGCCATATTTATTTCAGATTGCTATTATTACTTATAACCATCCATATTACTCGCATTTCACTATCTCTTCGCCGAACTAGTGGACCTATATACCTGAGAAGTATATTGGGTGTGTTGGGGACACAAGAGACTTCTTGTATCTTAATTGCAAGGTTGCTTGAGAGGGATATCTTTGACCTCTACCTCCCTGAGTTTGATAAACCTTGGGTGGTCCACTTAAGGGAAACCTGTTGTTGTTCTACAAACCTCTGCACTTGGAGGCCCAACACTGTCTACAAGAATAGAAGCGTGCATAGACATCAATCTCTTTTCTGGCGCCGTTGCCGTGGAGGTAAGGTAAAAGGTTCTCACATCCTCGGTTGTGAGTGATCGGAGTTATTTCCTTTAGATTCTGTAATTAAATCTTTTTGTTTCTTGTTTTCACTAGTTAGGCTTATTTTTACTTATTCCTTGTTTTTATATTTACTAGTTATACTTAATGGAAAACAACAAAAATATGATAGAACTTTATAGTATTTATCTTGAATTAGGACATGATGCTTTTGAAGAGAAAATTAAAGAACCTATGGAAGTTTGTTTGCATAATAGTGATAGTAATGTTATTAGCATTAATTCTTTGCACCCCATCATTCCTAATGCTAGGGAAAAGTCTAAGATTGAGGAAGCTTTTTACGATCTTTTTAGTTTTCCAGCTTTAGAGGAGAAAATTTGCTCTGATGATACTTTATCTCCCATATGTGATAAACCTAATGATGCTTGTGATATTTTAATCCTCCTACTGAAAGAATTCCTTTTAAAATTCCCAAGAAAATTGTTGAACTTGTCATGGATAACTGTTATTTTGGAGATGGAACTGTCCATCCTAGTGATCATTTACACTTTATGCATGAATTATGCGAGTTATTCAAGTGTGCAGGTATCTCAACGGACCAAGTTAAGAGGAGGCTATTCCCTTTGTCACTTAAGGACAAAGCAAGGGAGTGGTATGAACTACTAGATGATCCTCATCATTTGGAGTGGAAGGAACTTGAATCTTTCTGTTACTCTAAATTTTATCCTTCTCATGAACTATATTTAGATAGGAATTACATTTATAATTTTGGGCCTCATGATGGAGAAAGCATTTCCCAAGCTTGGGGAAGACTGAAAACATTAATACTCAAATGTCCTAACCATGAGCTTCCCGAGGAAATAATTGTTACTGATTTTTATGCAAGGCTTTCAGGACATTGGAAGGATTATCTAGATGCCTATTCAGAGGATTCTTTTTGTAGTAAGAAGGTTGAATCTAAGTGGGATCTTCTTGAGAGAATTCGAATCAATAGTGAAGATTGGAATAACAACAAAGGTAAAGAATCAGGTATAAACTATGAGTATGATTGCATTAAGACTTTTGCTGAAACTGGTGATTTTCACGAGCTTAATCCTAAATATGGTCTTGATCCTCAAATAGCTGTCGGTTGGTATAGATCCTTTGATTCTTATATTAATCTTCCTAAAAAGGGGGACATATATCATGAACCTTTTAAAATGACTTGCATGAAAAAATGAAATTGATATTGATGATTGCAATAAACATGCTAAAACTTCTGAAAATACTATTTCTTATAAGCATGTTAATTTCTGTGGAGCACTTAGACCTTGTGAAAAGAATCAAATCGAAGAAGAATATTGTATCAATCATCGGAATGAAAAACCTAGAATGTGGGATAGGGCTCTAAATGATCTTAGTGACAAAAAATTGTGCCCTCTATCCTTTTATTTGTGAACTTTGTTGTAAAGTGGGTATTTTAATTTTCAATTCTCAAGCCATGATAGTAGCCTTTCGAGTCCTATGAGTACTGCAAGTTTGTATTGTGATGACATGATCGCCCCTAATGAGCGTGATGAACTTACATTAATTTTGGGGTGTGAAGAGTTATTAAGAAAAACTTCTTTGATTGATATGAGTGCTTTTGATATGAATAGTGTCTTGCATGAATGCCATTTTTATTGTGTTGAAAACTGCCATGCAAATACTTACATACAAAATATTCTAAAAGAGTACACTTTACCAAAATATGACAGGACTAATATGAGTTTTATTCTTATTAATGAGGAGGAGGAATCCTCCAAAGTTCTTTCTATTGTTTCTGACAATAAACCAAGGTATGTGGAGAAGCTTCCTTTAAGCCTCTCCCTCCTAAAGAGGGGAAGAAGAAGAAGAAGAAGAAGAAGAAAAGGAGGAGTAGAAGGAGAGAGGTAACGGTATCTCTCCCTAAGCATGTTGCTCATATTACAGGTTTTGCTGATGAGTCTGAACTCGATGATTTTCCAATGCCTGTTATTTATGAAAGTGATCATGATTGGGAGAAATACACTACTTTTGATATTGAAAATCTGTTTGGTACCAATTCTAAAAACGATGATATTAATAATTCTTGTACTATTAGTACTATCCATGCTCCTTCCGATGATAATATAGAAATATCTAAACTTGTGGATGATGTGTTTGAAGATCCCTTTTCTATTAATGATTATATGCTTGATACATCTCCTCCTAGTAAAAATGAAGATATGTTTACAAATGAACGCCTTTTGGAAGAAAACTATTTTATTGCTTGTGATGATACTATGCCTTAAAATTATGATGATTGCAATTATGAATATGACATTATTAGTCCACCTACTATTGAGGAGAAAATTAATTATGATTTCAATATGCCCCCAGTCTTTGATAATTATTATAAAGAAAGTTATAACATAGGATATAATTACAATAATCCTCATGAACTTGCCATAATTGTGGTGGGATTACCCAAAACCATCTCTTTAATATGAAACTTGCCTATCATGTTCGAGTTCTTTATGATAATTATCACGACCCCGGACCCAGATATATACATACTGTTATGTGCTCCTAGCCATGGACTAACAAGGGCTTCAGGGTTACCAGCCCCGACCGCAACAAACAACGGCAGGCAGACTGGATTCATCGGAACGTAGTCCGGATCCCAGGTCTACTACTCCTTGTATCCATGCTAGTCATAACCAACTATGCATACCAAAGCGTCCACGAATCGAATGAAACTGAAGGAAACAGGACTAAAGCTATACAGAGATGCTATGTGTCCAGAAAGTGCAACAACAATCAAGGGTTACTGGGGTTACCTCGCCCCAGGCCGAATCACATCGGCAGGCGGGCTCGGACATGGGTCATCGGCTCCACAATCCCTCGACTGCGACAACTATGCAGGCATAGCCAAAACTGTATAACAATGAGCTCGAAACCAACAACCGATCAAAGCAGTACTCTAGACATGAAGCTTTAATCAACAGATATCACTAGAGTATAGCTTACAAGCAGAGGTCACTCGACCCAACATTACATCAGACAACGGAAGGTAAAAATATGTTGCTAATCAACAAGAACCAAAAAGGACTAAGAGGCCTCAACATAAGGCGACGTCCCAGCCCATAGATTCCAGGCTGCTACCTGGGAACCCCAAACTACTCGTCGATGTCCACGTTGAATCACCACCGAAGTGACGAACTCCACCTGAACCAAATTAAGCAAACCTGAGTACGGGAGGTACTCAACAAGACTTAGTTAACCTATTATATATCTGCTAACTTCAGAATGGGTTTTATGAAGCCTGTTTTGCGTAAAGCAATCTTTATTTTCCAAATCGAGGAGGAATAGCACGTCTCATAGAAGGTTTTCAAAACAGATGAGAAACTCACTACTGTAATCATCATCTTTTGAAACCACCAACATTATTTCCCAGCATCTCACATGCTACAAGGATCACCCCTCTCGGAATTTCCGAGGAGGCACCCTTGATCTACTGCCTCCATGCATTGTCAACATCTTTTACGTCACGTTCAAGTTATCTATGGCCACGTGACATTCACCAAGTCGTCCTTAACCGTGGACACGGCTTTCCGAAAGATTTATCCCTGCAGGGTGGTACACTTTACCCAGACGTACCATCCGACTCTTAACGCCACATGTACGCTCGTCCATGGAGCGCGGCAGAGGGTGGTTGGCCACGACCTTTACCTTGTCGAGCCCTATCCATGAGTCAACCCAAACAGGGCCACCCCGTCAACAGGGAGTTGGCCACCTCCCGATGGCAACTGTTCTGTGAGTCGGGATCAAGATCCGTGTACGTCCATCACTTGTCCCGGTCACGCCCTAAACACCCCCAAAAGGTTTTTGACTCACACGCAGATGGAAATCCCAAACTACGTGACTCACGCATAAAACCAAAAAAGTTAGTTAGTCGAGCGCGGTCTGTTAGGCCCCGCGTGTGGTTGCACGCTCAGTCTTGGTTTCCGCGGCGAGACCTTACTCCTAGGGTTGGCAAGTACAGTACAAACAACCACTTCCCAAGTGGCCTCCCGTCCTCGCCTTAGTCAGGTTAACCACACAATGCTCATCTCACCACGTCATCATATCATACTAGGTTATCGCAACTCTGATTCATCAACCGGATGGAGCAGAGGTAACAAATATGTAAAGCTAAGCGAAGCAGATATGAGGCTCTGGCGATGCGCACAAGCAAATCTATGGCGGCTAGGAGCAGTGGATCAGGACATTGTGGCAATCCAGTATATAGGTGAACTATATCTACTAGCATCAAATACTTTGGAACCGAATGCAAAGTACGAGATTCAAATGTTGTTCGAAAACATATATGAGCAGATAAGAGGTTATTCTTTCCTTGGTTATAATAAAACCAATAAAGATCTTTAGGGATAAGTTCTTGACTTGTCGGTTAACATCAAGTATTCGTCATTGGATTTGATGGCCTTCACTTCGGAGTCACGTTCTACCAAGGGGGAAACAACACCGAAAGAGAAATAACAATCAACACATGGCATCGATGCAATGCGCAATATGTATGCATGAGCAGGTTAATGCACTGAAATAAATCCCTAGACATGTTTGATGGGTTGCTAGGGTTTGGATGTTAGTTATGCGGTTTCTCTGAAATTTGCCCGAAATAGACCCCGGAGGGGCAATTCGGACGATTCTGAAAGTGTGTACAATTTAAAGTGCTCAAATGGGTTTGAAAACACCATAACTAGATTGTATTTGTCATTTTGAGCATTTTGATATATAACTTTTAATTTTCTAATTTTATTGAATAAAAACCTAATTTTCTATTTTTAAATGAATTAACAACATTACATAAATGCTTATTTTTGGACTTTCTCAAACATGTGCGCAAAAGACATATCTGGGTTGGAAATAATTTTCTAAACAACTTGGTACCTTCCTTTTATTTTTCTGAATTATAAAACAATAGTTATTGAATTATTAAAATTAATCATTTTTCTGGGAAAAGACAAAACATAGATATGACATCAGCATGACACTGGCATGACATCACCTGGCTCTGATCTTCACAGATGGAAACGAAATTCGTTGATTTGGCGCGCAATTCACGAATCAAAGTGTACCACGACGTAGAGCGGCTCGAAAGGAAACTAGGGGTGGCGGCGGAACGCCCAAATGGTCGCTGGAGATTCGTCGGCGACGACCTTCCGCGGCGGCGGACGGCGGGCACGACGGGCAGGAAATGCAGAGGGGTAGGGAGCAAGGGAGGTGCATGGTCATGCTCACCACGACGCTGTGAAGCGGATGGTGTGACAGGAGACGGCAGAGGCGGCCGGAATCATCGCCGGTGAGGGAAGGACGGCGGCGGCCGTGGCGGAGGTGGGCGGCGGGATTGGAGCTCTACCAGGGCTCCCTGCTGCTTCTCGAGCTCGAGGATGTCCAAGAGGAGACGGCGGAGGCGGTGAGGTGCTCTACGGCGCTCGGGAGCGGTCGTATTGACGGCGGCGAGCGGCGGCTATGCCCGGAGCTAGGGTTTCGCTCGGGAGGAAGGTACAGAGGAGAGGAGGGAGTGAGGGAGGGCAACAGAGGGGGTTGGGGCGCTCTCCTGGTGTGCTTATCCTCCTGGGAAGACCAAGCATGAGGTGGCAATCCGGCGACGGCGGCACTGCCACGCAGGGGCTCCTACTGTCAAAGGAAGAAGATGACCAAATTTCACAACACCCCCTGAAATTCCTGGAAAACACAACTAGGTCCTTTTCTATTTTAAAACAGTATAGAAAACAAACTTTTGAGGGCCTTTTTGAAATCAGAAAAATTGGAAAAAATACCTTTTGGAAAGCTTATAAATTTCCAACCTTGCCATGTTTTTCTTTGGGGAAATTGAATTATTTTCCAATACAAGATTTTGGGAACCAAAATAAGTACTATTTGTGGGATTTTCTCAAACCATTTAAATTCACAAATTAAATTGGTTAAAACATGATTTAAATTTTTGGTTTCATGCATGTATGATATGAACAACACCACACACCCTATTGTAGCAAAAATTGGGATGTTACAAATCTACCACCCTTACAAGAATCTCGTCCCGAGATTCCTGAAGGAGAAAGAAAGAAGGAACACCGGTTTGAACGATCTTCTCGAACCTTACGGTTCTCTTCCTGAAGAGGTTGATCCGTAGCATCTCGGAGTATTGAAGGGATACACCTTAGGTAAGAGGGAAACTCTTAGGGTTTGATCTTCACGAAGATCGAGTATCTCATGGATAACTCAGGACAGGACTGTTCATAAAGAACTGTTGAGTTATCGTGCATGAAACACATCAAGATAACGGAGGGAATGAGAGAAGGCTTCAAGTTTATGGACAATGGTTCTTGAAAGGATTTAGAATATGAGCTTTTCACAAGACTTTAAATCCTTTTTGAAAAGGAAGTTTCGACAACTTATGACATCAAGGTTTCTTCAAACAGAAAACCAAGATGGAAAGTTTGGTCTTGGATACCACAAATTAATATCCGTAGACGAGAAAAACAAAACACGAGGAAACACTGGAATCATGCATTGGAGAAAAGTTGATACAGGATCATGTTCACTCTTCGGAGTGGAGACGAAAGATGAAGGAACTTTCATTCCGTTAAAGTTTGTCGAAAACTTTGTCAAAGATCGGGATGTTACTTCACAACGGAGGATGAGTAACCAAAGGATGTTGTAACACCGTAACAAAGAAAGAATTATTGGTCACACCATAAAGATGAATAACAAACAAGGATTGAAACACCGGAAGAAAATAGGGAATCTCTTTCCTAATGTGGGTTATTCGTAACAATACGTTTACCACATGGTTAAGACCCCATGGCTGAAGTAACTGACAAATCCACACAATGTGTGAGATGAACAGAACTTCAGGTACTAACAACTTGAAAAAGGGAACTGATCAACGGCGGTTACGAAACACCAAGAGATGTTCTCCTGATGAACTTGTTTCCACTGAAACGAAGGTTTTGGAGGTTCAACGGAGATATTGGAAATATCAACTTCCAAGTTTTCCTTGATGTTCTAGATACCAATATCAGGCTTATGACAAGCCTTCTATAGGTAATCAAGTGAATGTAGAACTCCTGTTTTGGAAGAACGGAAAAGGGGGAACTTGTTAGAATGATCCACACCAGAATTCTCATGGGGAGTGGCTGTTCTTACGGATTCAAAGAGATATGACATTAGGCCTTCCGGCTAATTGTGTCAACCACAACATCAACCATGCCAGATTTTGGAAAGACCTGATTCAATACTCTTGAGGAAACACCAACCATCGTTGCTGCTTGAGATTCAGCTCTGGTTAGTGGATAGATAACTCAGTTCAATATGTATGATCAAAGAGGTTGCTCCGGTTACCAACGAGACACATATGCTAGATTCTCAAGATATGGACTACAATGTCAAGCTCAAGAAGATGAGCAGGATTACGGAACTCATGTATTAGCAACTTTTAAAAGACGGTTGCACCTACATGACTTACTTGCAAAAGAACACATCGGAGTCCTGGTTGCAAAGATGATTGCGAAGATAACGAAGTTCTTAAACTTCTTCTCTTTCACGAATGGTCAGTCAGTGTCTTAGTGTGGATGCACAACTTCTTCAAGAAATGTGGTAACAAACAACCATCTCAAGAATACTCCACACATGCATGACCAACTTGGGGTTATTCCCGAAGGAACAAGGAAACTATACTCGGATCCATGGCGACAACTTTCACCATAAGCACATGGACTGGAGTAAGCCACTTTGAACATCCAGAACACAACTTCGTGATAACACAAAGTTGGTTCTTGAAAGTTTCCAACATTTGTTGCCAATTGTTCAACATGAACCTTCTTAAGCATGGAGAAAACAAGGATGTCATCGTTGGGTTCAACAACACCCTTATCAAACACTCCAAGGATAGCGGTTCATATGATACATGAACGAGGCAAGGTATTGGTCATACTAGAGGACATGAAGGTGTACTCGAGCAAAACACCAAGAGTGAAAACACCATCAAGACAGTCCTTGGATCTTTTCTCGATTTGACGATAGCCCGAATCAAATCAAGAGGTAGAGTGATAGCATTTACGAAAAAGAGATACTATCATGCTTCAAAACAGAAGAAACTAGACATCCCTTAACTGATGATCAAGTTAGGCGGAGCTTTTGCCTTTCAACTCTCCAAGTTGTTGTTTAAGGTCAACCAACTAGTCTGGGATATCCAGCAGAGTTCCTTGGGGAAAGGAGTAGTTCAAGTTACCCTTTGTTTAGACATCACGGTCAGGTAAAACCTGGTGATACTTCTACAAAGACAACCAGAACATCACAACCTACCGGTATGTCTCGAAGTTCGAAAGGAATTATTGCTTTTCAAAGCAACTGATATGAACTTGAGAGCTTCGGAATGAATCTAACTCTCTGACCAAGATTGTACACCGGAATGAATAGGTTTGGTAACACGGTCAACTATAATTGGAGACCGGTTGATCAATAGTGCTAAGAAGAATACAAATGTTTTTAGACTTTTCAAAGCAATAAGAGTTTCTATGAATAACTGATACACATGTCAATGTACAGACCCACCATTCTCAAGCACCCAAGACTAGAAGAAAGGGGAGTGAAGACGTGTAAGAGCATCACTTCATCAATAAGGCCATGAAACACAACACAACCTCTTGATATATAAGGGTGTGATACTCGAAGGTGGAACATAACAGTAGCTAATGAAACTTCCTTATTCTGTGAATTACAAAACTTTGACCTGGTCCTGGAGATGAACGAGGTACTGGAGTTTTTTTTTTCTCCCGACATCCCAACGAGGAAAGTTCTGACGGAACACAAAAGTAAAAGCATTGTAAGAATCCAACACACATAAGAAACTTGGTTCCCAAACCATGGACAGAGGTAGGAAAGTAGGTAAAGGTAAGGACATGCTCCGGAGAATCTAGAGATCACGAGGAATGCACAGGTGATACTCTTTTGTAAAACCCATGCTAAAGGATTGGTATAGCTGAAATAAGAACAAAGACGTAGATGCCATGTGGATCACTCCTGTTGTGATCCTTTCTGGTTCCAAAAGAAAACCTATGGCTATTGGAGTTGATATTACCTAGCCATCCTGAGGTAGAACAGATTCCTCAGGATCCAAAGAAACAGAACTTGGGTTAAAGGTCAGCATGCTGTACTGATGGCATGAGCATCACATGGTTATGAAACCACACAATTCAACCCACTGCAATTCAGCACATTCCGGGACCTTCGGTTCAAGTCCAAGGTTAAACACACCGAGAAAGGGGTAACTACTATCTTAGTGCCTTGAAGGACACTACGAATAGCAATCACGAAGTATCTCTCAAAAGACAAACATAGCTCCGGAAAAATTTGAGCAGAGGACGAAAGATACATTCGAGATGAAAAGCAGATCTCGAGGTTCAGGATTTGAAACTTTGGAACATGTAAGAATGTGGAATTCAAACAACTCTGAGAGAGTATGATGGAAAGGAATCTCCCAGTTGAATCAAGAGATAACAGACTGTGGAACACACACGACTCCAGAAACTATAACACTAGGTCAACTTGGGTAAAAACGTCCTTGCCAGAGAAGGCACGACTAGAAGAGATAGCAAAACCTTTTCAAATCAAAACAGGTAAGGTAACCCAGAGTTAGAGCGATACCAGATAAGGAGTAAAAAGAATCCTAAGAAGGATTTTCACAACTCATTGAGGTTTCCAAATAGTTTTCACAAACACTAGACTCAACATCGACCAAGCAGTAAGGTTTTCCTACAGGAAGTCCTGCTCTGATACATGACTTGTCACGACCCCGGACCCAGAGATATACATACTGTTATGTGCTCCTAGCCATGGACTCACAAGGCCTTCAGGGTTACCAGCCCCGGCCGCAACAAACAACGGCAGGCAGACTAGATTCATCGGCACGTAGTCCGGATCCCCAGTCTACTACGCCTTGTATCCATGCTAGTCATAACCAACTGTGCATATCAAAGCGTCCACGAATCGAATGAAACTGAAGGAAACGGGACCAAAGCTATACAGAGATGCTATGTGTCCAGAAAGTGCAACAACAATCGAGGGTTACTGGGGTTACCTCGCCCCAGGCCGAATCACATCGGCAGGCGGGCTCGGACATGGATCATCGGCTCCACAATCTCTCGACTGCGACAACTATGCAGGCATAGCCAAAATTGTATAACAATGAGCTCGAAACCAACAACCGATCAAAGAAGTACACTAGACATGAAGCTTTAATCAACAGGTATCACTAGAGTATAGCTTACAAACAGAGGTCACTCGACCCAACATTACATCAGACAACGGAAGGTAAATATATGTTGCTAATCAACAAGAACCAAAAAGGCCTAAGAGGCCGCAACATAAGGCGACGTCCCAGCCCATAGATTCCAGGGTGCTACCTGGGAACCCCAAACTACTCGTCGATGTCCACGTTGAATCACCACCGAAGTGACGAACTCCACCTGAACCAAATTAAGCAAACCTGAGTACGGGATGTACTCAACAAGACTTAGTTAACCTATTATATGTCTGCTAACTTCAGAAAGGGTTTATGAAGCCTGTTTTGTGTAAAGCAATCTTTATTTTCCAAATCGAGGAGGAATAGCACGTCTCATAGAAGGTTTTCAAAACAGATGAGAAACTCACTACTGTAATCATCATCTTTTGAAACCACCAACATTATTTCCCAGCATCTCACATGCTACAAGGATCACCCCTCTCGGAATTTCCGAGGAGGCACCCTTGATCTACTGCCTCCATGCATTGTCAACATCTTTTACGTCACGTTCAAGTTATCTATGGCCACGTGACATTCACCAAGTCGTCCTTAACCGTGGACAAGGCTTTCCGAAAGATTTATCCCTCCAGGGTGGTATACTTTACCCACACGTACCATCCGACTCTTAACGCCACATGTACTCTCGTCCATGGAGCGCGGTAGAGGGTGGTTGGCCACGACCTTTACCTTGTTGAGCCATATCCATGAGTCAACCCAAACAGGGCCACCCCGTCAACAGGGAGTTGGCCACCTCCTGACGGCACCTGTTCTGTGAGTTGGGATCAAGATCCGTGTACGTCCATCACTTGTCCCGGTCACGCCCTAAACACCTCCAAAAGGTTTTTGACTCACACGCAGATGGAAATCCCAAACTACGTGACTCACGGATAGAACCAAACAAGTTAGTTAGTCGAGCGCGGTCTGTTAGGCCCCGCGTGTGGTTGCACGCTCAGTCTTGGTTTCCGGGGCGAGACCTTACTCCTAGGGTTGGCAAGTACAGTACAAACAACCACTTCCCAAGTGGCCTCCCGTCCTCGCCTTAGTCAGGTTAACCACACAATGCTCATCTCACCACGTCATCATATCATACTAGGTTATCGCAGCTCTGATTCATCAACCGGATGGAGCAGAGGTAACAAACATGTAAAGCTAAGCGAAACAGATATGAGGCTCTGGCGATGCGCACAAGCAAATCTATGGCGGCTAGGAGCAGTAGATCAGGACATTGTGGCAATGCAGTATATAGGTGAACTATATCTACTAGCATCAAATACTTTGGAATCGAATGCAAAGTACGAGATTCAAATGTTGTTCGAAAACATATATGAGCAGATAAGAGGTTATGCTTGCCTTGGTTATAAGAAAACCAATAAAGATCTTCAGGGATAAGTTCTTGACTTGTCGGTTAAGATCAAGTATTCGTCATTGGATTTGATGGCCTTCACTTCAGAGTCACGTTCTACCGAGGGGGAAACAACACCGAAAGAGAAATAACAATCAACACATGGCATCAATGCAATGCGCAATATGTATGCATGAGCAGGTTAATGCACTGAAATTAAGCCCTAGACATGTTTGATGGGTTGCTAGGGTTTGGATGTTATTTATGCAGTTTCTTTGAAATTTGCCCGAAATAGACCCCGGAGGGGCAATTCGGACGATTCTGAAAGTGTGTACAATTTAAAGTGCTCAAATGGGTTTGAAAACACCATAACTAGATTGTATTTGTCATTTTGAGAAATTTGATATATAACTTTTAATTTTCTAATTTTATTGAATAAATGCTTATTTTTGGACTTTCTCAAACATGTGCGAAAAAGACATATCTGGGTTGGAAATAATTTTCTAAACAACTTGGTACCTTCCTTTTATTTTTCTGAATTATAAAACAATAGTTATTGAATTATTAAAATTAATCATTTTTCTGGGAAAAGACAAAACAGAGATATGACATCAGCATGACACAGGCATGATATCACCTGGCTCTGATCTTCACAGATGGAAACGAAATTCGTTGATTTGGCGCGCAATTCGCGAATCAAAGTGTACCACGACGTAGAGGGGCTCGAAAGGAAACTAGGGGTGGCGGTGGAACGCCCAAATGGTCGCCGGAGATTCGCCGGCGACGACCTTCCGCGGCTGCGGACGGCGGGCACGACGGGCGGGAGATGCAGAGGGGTAGGGAGCAAGGGAGGTGCATGGGCATGCTCACCACGATGCTGTGAAGCGTATGGTGTGACAGGAGACGGAAGAGGCGGACGGAATCATCGCCGGTGAGGGAAGGACGGCGGCGGCCGTGGCGGAGGTGGGCGGCGGGATTGGAGCTCTACCAGGGCTCCCTGCTGCTGCTCGAGCTCGAGGATGTCCAGGAGGAGACGGCGGAGGCGGTGAGGTGCTCCACGGCGCTCGGGAGCGGCCGTATTGACGGCGGGGAGCGGCGGCTATGGCCGGAGCTAGGGTTTCGCTCGGGAGGAAAGTACAAAGGAGAGGAGGGAGTGAGGGAGGGCAACAGAGGGGGTCGGGGCGCTCTCTTGGTGTGCTTATCCTCCTGGGAAGACCAAGCATGAGGTGGCAATCCGGCGACGGCGGCACTGCCACGCAGGAGCTCCTACTGTCAAAGGAAGAAGATGACCAAATTTCACCACACCCCCTGAAATTCCTGGAAAACACAACTAGGTCATTTTCTATTTTAAAACAGGACAGAAAACAAACTTTTGAGGGCCTTTTTGAAATCAGAAAAATTAGCAAAAATACTTTTTGGAAAGCTTATAAAATTTCCAACCTTGCCATGTTTTTCTTTGGTGAAATTGAATTATTTTCCAACACAAGATTTTGGGAACCAAAATAAGTACTATTTGTGGGATTTTCTCAAACCATTTAAATTCACAAATTAAATTGGTTAAAACATGATTTAAATTTTTGGTTTCATGCATGTATGACATGAAAAAAACCACACACCCTATTGTAGCAAAAATTGGGATGTTACAATAATCCTACTCCTGTTGTTATTAATAAGAATGACTATGCTTATGTGGGGAATTTTAATTCTTTTATGCATGTCGCTCGTGATAAGAATGTTTTATGTGATAGATATAATGTTAATTTTATTCATGATGCTACTGAAAGTTATTATGAGAGAGTTAAACATGGTTTTATGCATCTCAACAATATTAAGTTTCCCCTCTTTATGTTGAAATTTTTGATGTTGCACTTATTCTGTGTTCCTATGCTAGTGACTTTGTGTTTCGTTGACTTGTTTTTCTACAAGATTCTTTTCCATAGAAAGTGGGCTAGACTTAAATGTGTTTTATATTTGCTTCTTGATTCTCTATTATTGTGCCTCAACTCTTATTCTTATGTGAGCATCTGTTAAAAATCATTGTGCCTAGCTGAAAGGCATTAAAAGAAAAGCGCTTGCGAGAGACAACCCGTCTTATTTCTCTGTTTTCAACCCGTTTTTCGTCATTTTCTTTTGTTTTCTTTGCACATGGGTGTTTTCTATTTCCATATAAACCCTGCTGTATATTTTATTCTGTGTCTTTGTTGAGCCAAGTAAAGCCTCTAGTGGAAAGTTGAGACTATATTTCGGATTTCTGTGCAGGAAACAGATTTCTGCTGTCCACCGTTAACTTCGTATAAAATCACAGAAAATTCAAAATAACCTGTGTTTTTTTGTGCTTAATCCTAGGCTATATACGTAACTTTTCTTAGTTGAACACTTTTTTATTTGAGCAATATAAGATTTTCGAAAAAAGTCATCTTTACCTGCTGTTCTGTTTTGACAGATTTCTGCTAATAATTGAATTTGCCTCTTAATCTCTTTATTTCGATGTTCTTTTGAGAAAAAGAGTTTTAAAAGAAGTTGTGACAGTAGATAAATTTTTTATGAGTTTTAGTCTTGTGTTGAAACTGAACCATGTGAATTTATTATTTCGATTTGCACTAACGTTGCTAATGAAGATTGTGAGAAGTTTGGTGTGAAGGAAGTTTTCAAGGGTCAAGAGAAGAGGATGATATGATGTGATCAAGAAGAGTGAAAAGCCTAAGCTTGTGGATGCCCCGGGGGTACATCCCATAAAATTCCAAGAAAACTCAAGCGTCTAAGCTTGGGGATGCCCAAGGCATCCCCTTCTTCATCAACAAATTATCAGGTCACTTCTAGTGAAACTATATTTTTATTCGGTCACATCTTATGTGCTTTACTTGGAGCTTCTTTTTTTTCAGTTTGTTTAGTTTTCTTTGCTGTATTTTATGGTTGTATCTTATCATACTTGTGTGGGAGAGAGATACGCTCCGTTTTCATTGCTTAGAATACTCTAGTTTTCATTCTTATTGTTCTGTGAGTGCTCACTTTTTGCTAGTACTGCGTTTAGCCTTTGTTTTCATGCATATCTTATTCAGAGTTGTTAGTTTTAGTAGTGTTATGTGAGTACTCTCATGTTTGCTTGCTGTATCATGTAGAGTATTTTTGTTAAAACATATCTCGTATGGTGTTTGTTGGGAAAAGAAACTGCTGCTTGAATTAGAATTTTTAATGGTGCAAGTAGAAGATTGTATAGACTGTGGCTAGAACTTTTTCGTATCATGCTAAATGTTATTCTATTTTTAAAGCCTTGTGGTTATTTGGTAGAATGATTATCCTGAAATAGCTGAGAGTGTTTAATGTGCCATTGAAAGATTCATGAGTTGTTCTTGTCATATTGAAGCATAAATTTATGGTATTCTCTTTCGAATGTTTTATTTGGTTGACTTGGCGCATGCTCACACCATGTTTATGACTATGAAACAGTCATGAATAGCCTCTATGATAATTTAGTTTTTGAACTTGTGATACCGCTTATGCTTTGATTAATGATGTTTATGTCGATATGCATGATTATGGCTCTTACGCTCTCTTGATTTGGCGCTCCCAGTCTTTTGCTAGCCTCCACCTGTACTAAGTATGGAATTATACTCGTGCATCCAACTCCCTAAAACCAAGTTTTCCCATTGTGTCCACCATACCTACCTACATGTGGTATTTAACTGCCACTCCAAGTAAATTGCTCATGTGTTACCTTTAAAATCTTCAAAATTACTCCTGCTTTGTTCCTGTTTTTTCTCATGGGGACGTAAATAGAGAATATTTATCTCACTTGTTGATTGGATTTCACACCCTGGACTAGTGTCTTCATCCGCTTATCCAACTGATAGAAGAGCTGGCAGCGGGGTGCCTAGCCCCAAATTAATACTCACAAAATCTCTTCACTATTTTTTGCCCCTGATTTATCAGTCAAAGCATAATTGTGTAAACAAAAGAGAAAGAGGGATGACCTTCTACACCAGTTGCGTCCTCCATATGGGAGCCGCTCTTGTGAAATCTAGTTGTCTTGTGACATACTGTATGTTCTGTTTACCACTCGTTGACATTAGCATACATCTCCCAAAATATAGACACTCCTCCATGGTATGTCATTGTTGGCAGGCACCCGAGGATTCGGTTAGCCATGGTTTGTGTAAGATGGATGGGAGGAGTGTCAAACTTTTAATACCTCTGTTTAATAAAATAAAAGCTCTAACACATGAGTGATCCCTGCTTCCCTCTACGAAGGGCCTTTCTTTTACATTTATGTTGAGTCTCCATCTTCTAACTTTATGCACAGTTGAGGGAGCATTTTTGCCATTCTGAGTTTTATGTGCATTTGTCCCAGAAACATTATTAATTGATTGATGATGTGTTATTTCTTGTTCTCTAATTATTTGTTCTAGTCTTCCTCACGAACTTTGAAGGTGTCTGATGACTCCCAAGTGCAGGAGATCAATTGTAGTACCTTTCGATAAGTATTTGAGTGTCGAACCCACGAGGAGCTGAAGGTAAGCTATCTATTCTCTAAAGCCCTATAACCCTCTTATATGGCTGTTTATGCAAATCAATAAGTTTGACTAAAAGGAACTAACTAATTAAAAGCAAGTGACATGGAGTGTGGTTTGTCTAGTAACTAGTGAAGCAAGTTTAAAATGCAAGTTTCTAAGAAAGTTTCACAAGTAGCAAGCAGCAAATATCTCAAGTATCTCAAGGGAGCAAGTGTTCTAGCAATAGGTGTTTCGTTCGTGTGGTTGTCACAATTAGTGAAGCACATGTTTTAGTCTTAGTTGTTTCTTCTAGGAAGGAGCCATGAATAGGTATAGTCAAGTAAATGATCTACAGCCCCTTATGATGGATCATGTGGCCAAGTAAATGACTGCACAAGATTGATTAAGACATAAAGTCCCACCATAGCCTTACGTTCTAAGGTCCCCTATATATATCCCCCAATAACTTAACTTTGTGGCTCGGTCTCAGGTTACAGTCACTCCCAAGTCACCACCACTCCATTATGATACCGGTGATCACCTTACATGCATTCCCCAACATATGCGTGCACTCATATATTGTACATAAAGACAATCATAGAAGATAACAAACTTGTATGCAACCAATCAACGAACTATTTCACCATTGCCAAGAACAATTCACTACTCAAACATAGACGGGGAGACACAATACATCAAGGGAATATAGTATTGCATCATACATCGTGTTTGCCAAGAGATTACAGTGGATAGATGGAGCTGATCTTGCTGTAGATGTTGATGATGAACACGCCGGAGGGGGGTGGAGCCCTCCGGGGGTGATCCCGGCGGCGTTTCCCCCCTCTGATCTTCTCCGGCGGCAGCCTTCTGTCTCTCTGTTTTGTGGTTTCGTCTCTTGGCGCCGCCTCCTCCTCGAAAAGGCCAGGGGACCCTTTATATAGTTGTTTTTAGGTCACGAGACACTCGGGAGAAGAAAGATCAACGGCATCAGAGCCACGGGGGCAAAAAGGGGGCCCCACACGCGGACAAGGAATCTGGCCGCGTGGAGGGTCCTCTTTTCCACCTGGTTGGCCTTTTGGCCCTCTACTTTGGCCCATGGTCTTCGTCTTGAAAATTCTGAACCGTGCTCTTTGGCCTTGCCCTTTTTGGAGTCCCGAAGCTCCCAGAAAGTCTGAAACACTAAAAAGTACGTTTTCTGGAAAAACAGGGTTAGAACCAAAAGAAGGGGGATTGTTTAGAAAATCCCCCAAATCATTATAAAAAATGAATATAAGTTGCTAATATGTAGGAAAAACAAGTAATAACATGCAAAGTTCATGTATGCATTTTACATGCATCAGTGTCCTAGCATTTATGTTTTGCCCCACTCTTAAGGACTAGCGAAATACCACTTTGCCATGCTTTCTCTATACTTGAAACAAACGTATATGTTTCTTTGCATTGTTATTCATGATATTTTATTCGAGTTACTTCTCATGATACAAAGTGATTGCTATGCTTTATTATTAAAGTTCTATTTATCATGTTTGTGTTTAAAGTTCTATGATATCAGCTTACATATGCTTTTACATTATTATGATCAAGATTGTGTGGTAGCATGTCACCTCAGAAATTATTTTGTTTTATCGTTTACCTACTCAAGGACGAGTAGGAAGTATGTCATGGTGTGGAGAAGACAGATGCCATGGGATGGCTTGAGTTTGGGGCCGATGGACACTCTAGGTATCCGGGGAGGGATCGCCCAACGAGTAACCGCGCTCAGGTATCACTGGAAACAACAAGAACTATCCAGGTTCGGGGCCCTCGTGTGGAGGTAACACCCCTACTCCTGCCTATCTCTCTATATGTATAGTATCCGAGTAGCCACAGTACAAGTTTGTCTCTTAGCCGAGTAGCCACTCGACAGTTCTCTCTTGCTCTAGTGCTGGTCCTTGTAATAAATGCGATCTGAGACAACGTCCCCCGCACATGAGGGGGCAGGGCACCTTATATACTGGTGCCCAGCCGAATAAACAAAGACTAAAAGGTACAACTGATGGGACATTCCCTCTGCGAAGCAGAGCACGCCTCCGGCTTCTCGCTGACGCGGGCGCGGGAAGTCGCTGCGCCGTCCGGCTGACAGGACCTGTCCACCCTGTCAGTCACATAGAGTAGGCCGTACCTGATGTCTTGTTCCCTCTGTTAGTGACAAGACTTGACAGGCGCCTACCTCACTGTAGCCACGCCGTAGCGCAGATAATCACGCGCTCCGTAAGTTGAACCGCGCGCCTGTACGGTTGCAGGATACGCGGGATCTTGTCAGAACGACTCCATTGACTTCTTGCCCGGGTAGGAACGCAGCCCATCTACTCGGACCACATGATCTCTACCCGGACGAGTACAATCTTCCTCAATATCTTCTCTTGGCCTTCAGTACTTATGACCGGATAGAGACTACCGGGTAGAAGGTACCCGGGTAGCCACCAACCCGGCCAACAGTACTCTTGTCGGGGGTTTACCCCCGACTAGGGGTAAGGCAAGTGGTAAAAGGCAAAGATCAGTGTACTGTTGGCCGGGTTGGTGGCTACCCGGCACCCCTCTACCCGGTAGTCTCTATCCGGTCATAAGTAGTGAAGACCAAGAGAAGATATTGAGCAAGTTTGTGTTCGTCCGGATAGCGGTCAAGTGGTCCGAGTAGAGGGACTGCGTTCCTACTCGGGCAAGAAGTCAATAGAGCCGTCCTGACAAGGGATCCCGCGTATCCTGCGTCCGTACCGGCGTGCGGTTCAACTTACGGAGCGCGTGATTACCCGCGCTACGGCGTGGCTACAGTGTGGTAGGCGCCTGTAAAGTCATGTCACTGACAGAGGGGACAGGACAGGTCTAGGGGCCTACCCTATCTCACTGACAAGGTGGACAGGTCCCATCTCCCGAACGGCGCGACGACTTCCCGCACCCGCGTCAGCGAGAAGCCGGAGGCGTGCTCTGTTCTGCAGTGTGCATGTCCCATCAATTGTACCTTATAGTCTTTCTCTATTCGGCTGGGCACCAGTATATAAGGTGCCCTGCCCCCTCCTGCGCGAGGGATGTTACACAATGCTGCTTCACTTCATATTTTTACTAGAGACAACACTAGAGCTAGAGAGAACAGCCGAGTGGCTACTCGGCCAAGAGGCATACTTTGTACTGTGGTTACTCGGAGATCACACATATAGAGAGAGAGAGGCAGGAGTAGGGGTGTTACCTCCACACGAGGGCCCTGAACCTGGGTAGATCTTGTTGTTTGCAGTACTAGAGATACCTTACGCGCGGCTACTCGCCGTGCGATCCCTCCCCGGATACCTCCAGCGTCCATCGGCCCCAACACTTTAGCCATCCTATTGCATCTGACGTGATACCACCACGACAGTTGGCGCCCACCGTGGGGCTACCAGCGGCGCTGGCTGGAGTTCACATTCGGACGAGACTGATTTCAGCTTCAGGGGAGCGCGTGGTCTGTGGCCTTGTCCACAGATTCGGCTCCTTCGACTTCGTCACCGACAACGCCGGAGATTTCGGCGGTAGACCCATGCAAGCAGGCGGCTCGGTGCTCTCCTTCGGCACGCATCTGGTCTACGTCGCCACCACCGTCATCCGCGAGTTCCCGGAGGTGGTGCTCGTCGCGGAAGATCCTCCTGCTGTACTCGCTGCCCGCGAGAAGTCAACTGGCTGCTCTGCGGACAGCGTGGAGGTGATGATGACAGGCCCGACTATCGATGCCGGGAAGGGCGCGGTCGCTACCGCTGGCGTCATCGAGGATCCTGCTGGTGCGAATGGCCACAAGCCCTACGATAAGCCCCAGAACATTCCAGGCTACGTGGATCCTTCCACGTCCACGGCGATACCAGTTGCTCGCGGAGGCGCAACCATGCAGCTGGGCATGCCGCAACCCAACGATGCGGAACTCGCCGCCATGAGGGTGCAAATCGAGCAGCAGCGTCGAGCGCCACTCTTGGAGACCCAGGAGCTCGAGAAGGTTAGGCTTGAGCTTAACCTGGCGCAAAACGAGTACAATGCAGCGCAAGGCTTTACTACTGTTTCTAGGCTTCCTAGCAAGATAGGCATTACCCGTCGCAACTTAGGGGCTGAGCTGGCTAGAGATGGTAGGGCTGCTAGCCAATCTGCTAGTTTGGACACTGTTGGTAGGCCTAGATACAGCACCCCCGCCAAAACTCTTAGTGTTGCGGAGGCAGTGGCTGCTGAGTTGCCGCATCTCACTAGCGACGCGCGCGCTAGGCAGCAGGAGAGACTCAACGAGCTAGTGCTAGAGGCTGGCAGGCAGAACAAGGAGTTCCGGAAAGCCAATCCGGGTGCTGGCGCTTCTCAGATTGTGCACTCGCATGCGGTCAGATCTACGGATGAGGCCTCATCGCCGCTTCCCGAAAATGAGAGGGACCAGAGTGTGCACTCTGGGAAGAGTAGACAGATGCAGGTGTACGACCCGGCTGTCGCCGCAAAACAGCACATTGTGCCGCGGCAGCCCGGTCAGAAACACAATATTGCAGGAGCAGGCTATCATGCCAATAAAGCTCACAGCAAGAGGCAAGAGGGAGACCACGCAGGACCTTCTCGGCATCCTGCCGCTCCGCCTACTCGGCAGAGGACGCAACAGCCAGCGGCAGCACAACCGCGTGCGGCTGCACCAGCAGCCAACCCGGTGGTACAGCCCGCAGTTGTGCAGGAGAACCGCTACGATGATGGCTACTCGGCGATGGGTCTAGCCGGCTATGCTGATCCAAGAGATGTCACTGACCGTCTGGGTGACCGCATGTTGGAGCCCAGTGATGCAAGATACAAGCTGGACCGGATCAATCGGTCTGCACAGCTCGAGAACAGGGGGCCACCTGGCTCATATTGCTTTGGTCGCCGCATCATGGAGGAGCCCTCCGTGAGCCATTTTCAGCTGGCTAGGGGGACCAAGTGTTATGATGGCAGCACCAAGCCGGAAGAATGGCTGAGCGACTACTCTTACCGCTGTACATATCGCAGGCGGCAACCGGAGATGGGCTGTGCGGTATGTTCCGCAAATGCTGGAGGAACCTGCTCGGACTTGGCTCAACAACCTGCCCAAGGACAGTATCCACTACTGGCTAGACTTCTCGGAAGCCTTCATCAGCAACTTCACCAGCACGTACAAGAGGCCGAATAGGCCGCAGCAACTGTCCGCTTGCAAGCAGCGGGAAGAGGAGACTGACCGCGAGTACCTGACTCGGTGGAGTACCTTGAGGAACACCTGTGAAGGTGTGAATGAGGACCAGGACATTACTTGGTTTGCTCAAGGCTGCAAGCATGGAAGCATGTTGTGGCAGAAGCTGCAGAGAGAGAGAGATGCCGAGTACGCTCGCCGAGACGATCAAGATTGCAGATATGTATGCACTCGGTGACCCAACTCAGCCTCTGCTTGATTCTCCTGAACCGAGAAGGAAGCACCAAGACAGCAGCAGGCGCAATGACTTCAGAAACAAGCGCAGAGGTGACCGCATTGATACTCGGTATGATCCCGAGGAGGTGAATGCTGTGACAACGGCTGCTAGGGTAGCCAAAGGCGAAAAACTGCTGGAGCCCAGTACGGGCAGAACCAGAATCAGGGCCAAGGCATCAAGAAGCTATACAATGCTCCCCAGCAGGGTAGCGGCAACCCGGATCCAGCTCCAAGCTTCATCTTTGAGAACATGAAGGTTGGGCCGTGTAGCTTCCATACTCGGCATCCGAGTAGGCCAACCAACCACACTACCCGGCAGTGCAGCTGGTGGGACCAAATCAAGAATGAGGACGCTGTTCAGCTGCCCCCTCCACCTCCTCTACCACTCTCGGGAGCCAACGTGCAGCCTGTTCGGGCAGCTGCTCCCAGGCCTGCAGTGTTTCCGAGAAGGGAGAACGTGAACCAAGTGGCTCATGGAGCCAACCGCAACTACAACAACGGCAACTGCAACTTCAACAACAACAACAACCGCAACTACAACAACAACAACAACAACAGGAACTACAACAACAACAACAACGGCAACAATGGTGGGGGAGACCGCAACCAGTACCAGGAACACCATGAGAGCTACATGATCTTCACCACCGAGCCAGCCAACAAGCAGTCACTGCACAGGCGTGCGATGGAAGTAAATGTTGTGATCCCTGTTGTGCCTCACTACCTGGTGCAACCAAGAGATCACGTGGTCCAGAGCTGATCATCCTAGGGTGATGCCCAACCCGGGTAGCTATGCTCTGGTGGTGGATCCCACCTTCTTGGGAACTCAGAAGAATGTCAGGTTCAGCAAGGTGCTGATAGACAACGGCAGCAGCATCAACATCATGTACCGGGATACACTGGAGAAGCTCGGCCTTGCCGAGAACATGTTTCTACCAAGCAGGACCACGTTCCATGGCATTGTGCCGGGAGTATCGTGTGCTCCAATCGGCCGCATCTGGGTGTATGTCTTATTCGGTACCTGGGAGAACTGCCGCACCGAGAGCCTGCAGTTTGAGGTAGTTGATCTTCAGAGCCCCTACCATGCTCTACTCGGTAGGCCTGCCCTCAGCAAGTTCATGGCCTCTACCCATGCTGCCTACCTGAAGATGAAGATCCGTGGTCCCAATGGAGTCATCACCATCTCGCGTAATTACAAGCGTTCCTTGGAATGCGCGTCCGCGGGTTCTCAGCTGGCGGAGTCCATGGTCATTGCTGCCGAGAAGAAGAAGATACACGAGGTGGTGGCTTTGGCACAAGCAGCGCAAGTCGGTGCGCCTGGCATGTCGAGTTCCCAGTACGGAACTGCATTCCAGGCGTCCCCGGAGACAAAGAAGGTTCAGGTCGATCCTGAGTTCCCAGACCGTGTTGCAATCATTGGCGCCGGGTTGGGAGAGAAATAGGAAAGCGAGCTCATCCACTTCCTCCATGAGAATCGGGATGTCTTTGCATGGTCCAATGAGGATCTGCCGGGTGTCCCGAGGGAGTTGGTTGAGCACTCGCTGCATGTGCGGCATGACGCCAAGCCGGTTAAGCAGGCTATGCGCCGCTTTGGTGATGAGAGGAGGAAAGCTAGCGGTGATCAGATCACGAAGTTGTTGATAAGCAACTTTATCATGGAGGTGTTGCATCCGGACTGGCTAGCCAACCCGGTTATGGTTGAGAAGAAGAAGGAGGACCCCAAGGCCGACACCGCATGGCGCATGTGCGTGGACTACACCGACCTGAACAAGGCCTGCCCCAAGGATCCATTTCCGCTACCTCGCATAGATCAGGTGATCGATTCCACTGCTGGTTGTGATCTTTTATCTTTCATAGATGCCTACTCTGGTTTTCATCAGATAGCTCTCAACCCGGATGATCAAATAAAGACTGCCTTTATTACCCCGTACGGGGCTTATTGCTATCGTTTCATGTGCTTTGGGTTGCGGAATGCTGGGGCTACCTATCAGAGATGCATGCAGAAATGCTTGCATGATCAAATTGGCAAAAATGTGCAGGTGTACGTAGATGACATTGTCATCAAAACGAATAAAACACATACTCTTCTTAGTGATATTGAGGAAACCTTTGCCAACTTGCGCAAGTACAAGATGAAGTTGAATCCGACTAAATGCACCTTTGGCGTCCCGGCTGGCAAGCTACTCGGCTTCTTGGTATCCAGTCGGGGCATTGAAGGCAATCCTTCAAAGATAAAAGCTATAGAGAGCATGTCTTTGCCGAGATCACTGAAGGATGTGCAGAAGTTCACTGGATGCCTGGCTTCTCTGAGCCGCTTCCTAGACAGGTCTAGGGGCCTACCCTATCTCACTGACAAGTTTGTCTGGACACCACAAGCTGATGTAGCGTTCAAGGAGTTGAAAGCCATGCTGGGTAGCGCTCCCATCCTGGCTAGTCCGCTACCCAAAGAGCCAATGTTGCTATACATTGCAGCAACCAACCAAGTAGTTAGTGTGGTGATTGTGGTGGAAAGAGAAGAGGAAGGCAAGACTGTGCAGCGGCCAGTGTACTATCTCAGTGAGGTGCTATCCAGCTCCAAGCAGAACTACCCGCATTACCAGAAGATGACTTACGGCGTGTACCTGGGCGCCAAGAAGCTGAAGCACTATTTCCAGGAACATCCCATCACAGTGGTGAGCTCTACTCCCATCTCGGATATTATGGGAAACAAGGAAGCAAGTGGTAGAGTAGCCAAGTGGGGATTGAGCTAGCCGCGTACGCTCCTCTGTACGCGAGAAGAGAAGCCATCAAGTCACAGATTCTGGCGGATTTTCTGGTGGATTGGGCCGAGGTGCAATATGAGCCTCCCTTGCCGGAAACCAACTACTGGAAGATGCATTTTGATGGCTCCAAAGTAAAGGAAGGCCTTGGTGCTGGCGTGGTGCTTACGTCACCCAAGCGAGATCAACTCAAATACGTGCTGCAGATTCACTTCAAGGAATCTAACAATGTGGCCGGGTATGAGGCCGTGGTACACGGCTTGAAGGTAGCCAAGGAGGTTGGCGTGCAGCGCATCATCTGTTTTGGCGACTCGGATTTGGTGGTGCAGCAGGTATCCGGCACCTGGGATGCTCTGGATGCCAACATGGCATCATATCGGTTTCTGGTGCAAACCATGACTGGCTTCTTTGAAGGATGTGAGTTCCAACATATACACCAAGCAGAAAATGACGCAGTTGATGAGTTGTCCAAGTTGGGGTCTTCTCGGCAGTTCATCCTGGCTGGGATTGCCTTGGACCATTTGAGAAAGCCATCTATCAAGCCATCCCCCAACTCGGAGTCTATCTTTGTTCCTTCTCTGCCAGGAGAGGAAGCTGTCCCAATGGAGATTGACTGGGAGGCTGCAAAAGAGAACCCGGGGACTGTCGTCTCCAACCCGGGAACTGACACCTGCAACCCGGGGACTACTCCATTCAACCCAGGGACTGTCACATTCATCGAAGGGGTCCTTGCCGCGTGCTCGGGGACTCGGGGGCTCGCCTCCAACTCAGAAGAGGTATTGGTGGCTGATCCAATGGAAGTGGACGAACCAGTGTTTCCCACACGGGAGACACCGAGTTGGGCTCTGCCCATATTATCCTTTCTAACGGATGGCACCTTGCCGAGCGATGAGGTTACAGCTAGGCAGATACAGAGAAGATCCAAAGGCTGCACCATCCTCAACAATATGCTTCATAGAAGAAGTCCTACTGGCTTGCTACAACGCTGCGTTGAGCCAGAGGAAGGAGAAGAAATTCTGGTGGAGATACACCAAGGAGAATTCGGACATCACGCCTCTTCTCGGGCTCTGGTCAACAAGGCTTTTCGGCATGGTTCCTTTTGGCTCACTGCCTTGAAGCAAGCTGAAGATATAGTGAGAAAGTGCAATGGCTGCCAAAGATTTGCAAGTAAGATTCATATGCCAGCTTCCGAGTTGAAAACCATTCCCATTACTTGGCCATTTGCTGTTTGGTGTTTTGATATGGTGGGTCCTTTCAAGCCAGCTAGAGGCAACATGACTCACATCTTGGTCATGGTTGACAAGTTCACCAAGTGGATTGAGGTCAAGCCTATTCGGAAGTGCGATGGAGCCACAACTGTGAGTTTCCTAAAGGATGTGATCCTGAGATACGACTACCCGCACAGCATCATTACTGATAATGGCACAAACTTTGCTGAGGGTGCTTTTGCGAGATTCTGCAAGGAGAAGCGGATCTGGCTAGATGTTGCATCTGTTGCGCATCCCGCCTCCAATGGGCAAGTTGAGAGAGCAAATGGCATGGTTCTATCCGGCATAAAGCCGAGGCTAATGGAGCCATTGCTGAAAACACCTCGGTGTTGGCTAGACGAGTTGCCGGCGGTGTTGTGGAGTCTAAGGACTACCCCTAACCGATCAACCGGATACACACCATTCTTCCTGGTATATGGAGCTGAGGCCGTGTTGCCCACTGACCTAGAGCATGACTCGCCCCGAGTAACCCTCTACACTGAGGCGGAGGCAAGCGAAGCTCGAGAAAATGACGTTGACCTGCTAGAAGAAGCAAGGGAGTTAACTCTGTCATGTTCAGCTGTTTATCAGCAAAACTTGAGGCGTTATCACAGCCGGAAAGTGAACCCAAGGGTTTTCCGAGAAGGAGACATGGTCCTTAGGCTCGTGCAGCGCATGGCCGGGACGCACAAACTGTCCCCTCCGTAGGAAGGGCCCTTCATTGTGAGCAAGGCTCTGCACAATGATGCCTATTATCTAGTTGACGCACAGGCACCCCAGAAGAACATGCCGGATAGAGCTGGAGAGGAATCTAAGCGCCCCTGGAATGTAGCTCTACTCCGCCGTTCATGAGCAGAAAGTTGTATGTATATCCTCAACCGAGTTAAAATTCTAGTAGGCACTCCGAATTCAAACTCGGGGACTGCCCTTGTCCAAATTTGTTCTGTGTTGTTCTAATCTGCTTTACTTTGTCTACTCGGTTGCTTTACTTAGAATTTCATAAGTGTATTTAGTAATGTGTTTAAACCTAAGGGCCAACTCTTCGACTCTGCTGCTGTCCGCAACCCGGCTTCATGGAAAGCAGGAGAACAAGCCAAAGGTCAATGAACACACGAAAAATCGCTAAGGAGAAGAGAGGTGTAGCAACCGAGTAGGGTGTTCTTCTCTGTTTTTGTTGTCTTTTTTTCGGCTAAGTGGTGGGCAGCATTATTATGAATTTTTCTAAGTGGCTAAGTATTTGAAACTCAAACTTTGAAATCTTGTGACTCGACTACCAAAAAATCCACAAGTGGCAGGTAAGAGCTGAGACGAAAAGAGAGAGTGGATGAAAAATGCAACTCGGGGACCTGCATAATAACGCAACCCGGCATTGAGCCAGAATTGCTAAAAACTTCAACTGGAATAAAATTGAGTAGCAACAAAGACATAATTGTACGATTACATCTGCACCCGGCATCCCAGGGATCTGATAAGAGTTTGGAGATAAAAGTGTTGCAGGAATTACACGGTAGTGGAGCCCGTGTTGTCAGCATCGTTGTTGACGGATGCAGTCTGATCGGAGGTCGCGGTAGCCGCTGAGATGGGGTCCGTTGCTGAGCTGGAGGCTGGAGTAGATTGGGAGCTGGGCATCGGGTAGGCACCAGTCGCGCCCAACTCGGGAGCTGGCTGCTGGATCACCATCTCGGTGGTGATAGTGGCCTCCTGAGTGGCGGGCTGCGGCTGCTCGACACCAGCGCTAGCATTCAACTCGGATTCCTCCGCGTTGCCCTGCTGCTCGGTTTCCTCAGCCTCCTTGGGCTCCTCCTGCTCGTTTTCCTCATCTCCGACACCCTCCTTGTCGTCAACGTCTTCATCATCGTCCTCCTCCTCATCATCTTCTGGCTCGGTATCTGGCTCGGGGAGGCCATCGATGTAGATGCCCGTGTCGGCGTAAGATGCAAACTCATAGGCGGTCTCCTTGCGGCGAGCAATGCAATCTAGTTCCTTGGTACACTTGGGTCTTCTCGGTGCTCGCGGATCTTTTGGAGGTCCAGGTTCTCATACCAACTCAAGACGAAGTGCAGCAGCTCGTCAGCTCCTGCCCGAGCTGCGGAAGCCCGCCACTTCTTGAGGTCTACCTTGACCTCGTCCAGATGGTCAGCAATACCGCGGAAAGTTTCCGGGACCTCCTTCTCGGGCCAGAAAAGCTTGTGAAGCTTGATACCAGTGGACACCATGGAGGTGCCCAGGCCTTTGAGGGAGCGGATCTGTGTCTTGATGCTGAGAAGGTAGTCGTTGATGGTGGAAGTGTTGTCAATGGGTAGACCGGCGGCAGCCCTGGCCTATCGCGCCTTCTCCGTGGCGGGCACACTAGGAGAGCGGAGTTCCGGGAAGATATCTTCATAAGGAACTAGGTTGAATTAGAAGCAGAACCGAGAAGAGGCAAAACCGAGAAGAAACAAAGAAGAAAAAAAGGAGGAGCGGAAACTTACATTCCATCTCAACCAGCAATTGCCCCAGCTTGATCTTCCAGTCATTCTCGTCCGAGATGTGCCTGTCTTCAATGCGGCGCGCATCTGCGATCTGGAGAACGAGTTGCCGGTTGTGTTCCTTCAGCATCGAGATCTCCATCTCGAGCGTTTTCTCTCTGGCCTTGGCGGTCTTCTTAACCTCGTACTTCTCGGCAGCTTGGTTGATGGCATCCTCGAGGGAAGCTTTCAAGTCAACCTGCATCTTCTCATAATCCTCCCTCTCGACGGTGCGTTCTTTCTTGATCTCCGCTTCTCGGGTTTCCAACTGCTGCTGCACCTCGGTAGGCATAAGGAAGTTCAGGTGCTGCCCCGGAATTTCTTATACTCTTCTGCGAGAAGAACAGCATTGTCAGCAGAGTAACCAGATAAGTGAATAGACACAATTGCAGAGAAGAGGGAAAGAGGCTCACCTTCCAGAGTTTGGATCTTGCTTTGGGCAGAGGCAGCAAAGACCTCGCAGTCCCGGTACCTTTCCATCAAGTCCTTGAGCTTGCCTGCAGAGTAAAATAAGATAAAGCAAAAAGCAAACACGGGCGTAAACACAAAACGCACAAACCGAGATGCTGAAAGCTTACCTTCAACTTCTGAAATCTGGAGAGTGCGGTCCAGGGTCATCTTTTCCATCGCCTCGCTATCCTTCTTGTCGGCTTCAAGAGCCGCGATACGATCCTTGGCAATGCGATGGTTCCAGAGCACCCGACGGAAAACCCTAGCCCTCTTCTGGACGCTATCCTGCAGAGAAGAAGAGAAAAAGTGTGAGTCTTTTGGGAGATTTGGCCCGAGTAGATGTCAACTCGGTTGAGTCTTCAACTACTCGGCCCGAATCTCGGGGACTGGGGGAATGACTAAGAGGAACAAAGAAAACGAGAATAGAGAGAAGAAACTGGCAACTCAGAGAATGCAAGATGAAGAAGAAACACTTACCGCATAGCCCTGCTCGATGTCCTCCATATTCTTGCACATAACAAAGAGCTTCCCGGCAAGAGTGCAGGCAGGGCTGGCAACTGTCATGGCGACAGAACCAACATCGGCTTTGTTCCAGTCGATGCGGTAGTGGTCGATCTCGCCCAGCTCCATGCTGTTCCATTTTGGGTTGCCATGTATCTGGCTGTTCCAGGCCTGATCGATGAAGCCAACTCGGTCCAAGATGGCAGTAAGGCCCTCTCCTTCAATTTCAGTATCTTCTTCGCCGCGCGAAAAGAGCTCAGGAGTAGCTGCATTCTTCCCCTTGGACTTGGTGGTTCCCACAGCTTGACCTTCTTTGAGAACAGCTAGCCGCTTCTCTCCTTTGGATAGCGGGATCTTGTACTGCTGCGACAGAGTCATCATGTACCCGGGGAAGGTTGCGCTCTGCTTCTCGTCAGGAACAACGGTAACCTCGGAGGCAGCCGGGTTGGTGTTGGAGCCAGAGGGAACAAGTGCCAGCTGCGTGCTCTTCACCTGCTTCCCGGAAGGCTTGCTCTGTGCCTTGGGGGCGGCATCTGCTGCCTAGACTGCGAAGCATTGTGCTTCGGCTATATCCGGGTGGCCTCGGTTCCAGACTTAATGATTTTCCTGGGGCTTGGAGTAGGGTCTGGCCGAGAAGCAGTTGGTGGCGCTTGGGGAGTTGGCTGAGGAGGTGGCAGTGTTGACTGAGTTGGTGGAGGAGTTGGTGCACGGGGCGGAGTCACCTGTTGAGTTGGCGGCACTGGTGGCCGGCTACCCGGTGCAGCATCTGACTGCACTGGGTCTTGATGGGTGAGCTCCACCACGTCTTCTTCTACCCACTGCTCTGCAGCGGGGTTTGGCCTGGTGTCTGCGTTGTCTTCTACCCGCGGCCCGGCCGTGGGATCGTCTTGAGTTGCAGCGTTGTCGTCTTGCTGCTGCTCAGAGTCGGCTTCTGGCCGCTCCGGGGCGGCATCGTCTCCCTGCTGCTCGGCAGCATGCTCGATGTTTTCCCCAGCTGAGGCAGCTGGGGGAGACGGCGGTGTCTCGTCATTGGCAGCTTCCCGAGCAGTTGCCCGCACGTCAGGCAGCAACGGCTCGGTGGTGAGGTCTATTTCTACCCTGGCGTCGTCGTTCTCGGCGCCAGCATCTTCTTCATCATCGACTGGGGAGGACGCACGCGCCCTTCCCAGTGACCTTTGATCTTCGTCATCATCCGAGAGATGAACAGTCTCTTCTCGGGGCGTAGTTGTATGTGTTTGAGGAGCGGACGAGGTAGCGGCATCAGCATCAAGAGCCGCGCTGGAAGTAGGAGTAGTACAAAGTCAGGAAGCAGAGAAGGAACTCAAGGGAATGATGCAACAAGAAGCAGCAACAAGTTAAGATTACTCGGAGGAACACTTACCCCTTGCGGGTAGGGGCCTTCCTCTTCTTGGACGCACCGGTCTTGGGCACGGCTGCCTTCTTCTTGGGTCTCTTGGAGGGGGGTTCCTGGGCGCCACTGCCCACCCTCTTCCGAGTATTGGGAGCAGCCATGGACAGAGGATTAACCTCCAGGGGATCATCATCTTCGTCCAGCTCAAGCTCCTCTGCAGAGTAGAAGAAGAAATGAATTCAGAAACAGAAAAGGGAATCAAAGTGCGCTACTAGTGAGCAGAGAGGTGAACTCAATCACCTTCGTCGTCTTCGGACCAATCCCAAATAGACGCATCAGCTCGGGACTTACCAGGTTGATTGGCGTGAGGGATGCAGAGGGTGTCTTGGGTGTCGTAGGCGGCTGCATCGTCCTCCTCTCGGTCCTTGGACCAATTGGCCTCGAAGATCTCAGTATCTTCTTCTAGCTGGCGATCGATGTGCTGTTGAGGCAAACATGAAGCACTGTGAGTTGGTTTCTCAGCTAAGGATTTCTATTCGGGATAGCGTGCAAACACAAAGCATATTTAGCTAAGGATTTCTACTCGGGACAACATGCAAATACAAAGCATATTCGGCTGAGTAATCCTACCCGGCACGGTGTGCAACCACAAAGCATATAGAGCCAAAAGGATATTTGTGATGTCCTACTCGGTGCAGCATGCAAAGATTAAGCATACAGAGCTGAGAAACTACCTACTCGGTATCAAAGTGCAAAAACAAAGCACGGAATGCTAACATGTCCAATGGGCTTGAGGCGGCTATACTGCGTGAAGCCGTACGCCCAGTTGTCAGAGAGCGAGGTCTGCATGATGGACCTGGCCCAGATAGCCACCTCGGCTTTGCTGAGCTCGAATGTCGTTGTCCTTGTGTAGTCACGGGGTCCTCCCATGTGGCACATCTTGTGTGATCGACGCTGGAGCGGGAGTACTCGGCGTGATATCCAGCACGCGATGGGATCGTCCTGACGAAACCCTTCCGAGATCAACTTGGTCAGGCGTCGCTCAACCTGGAGGACATCCTGGATGGTCTTCTTGGGGTCGTAGCCCCAGTGCTACGCGGTGGGCAGTGCATTCTTGAATTTTGGGAGCCCTATCCGGTCCTCGATAGGCTTCCCCTCTTCGGCAGCAACATTCTTCACATAGGGGAAACCGCGCTGCCACTTGCGCACGGTTTCCAATCCCTTGACCCTCGGGTGATGCCCGGTCTTGCGCTGCAACATCATGGCGCATCCCGTCTGGGTCATCGCGCGAATGCTCTCGGTGTTCCCAGGATCGGGAACACTTTGTTTTCTGAAGAAAAACTATCTGGCCCATGTGTGGATTGTCGGGTAGACACCTAAGAAGGCCTCACACACGACGGCGTGTATGGATAGCATTACGATTGCATTGGGTGGAAGATGATGCGGCTGAAGGACAAAGTGTTTGAGGAATTCGGAAAGAAAATCGTAGATGGGAAGGCCGAAGCCACGCTTCAAATGAGAGAGAAAGACGACGTACTCGTCCTTGTCAAGCTTTGGGATGATCTCGGTACCTGGAGGCCTGCAAACGACGCCGGGAGGGACGCGGCGCGTGTTGACGAGCCACTGGCAGTCTTCCGTTGTCACATCTGAGCCTTCCCAGCCGGCTCGGGCGGCAGCATCGTCGTCTCCGCGCGGAGCCATGGAGGCAGAAATGCTCGTGGGAGATTGGAGGCGGAGTTGAGCGGAGGCGCTTCTCTCTGTTTCTCTCGCGGTGCGTGGAGCGGCGGCGCAGCAAGTGCTTGCGGTGGCGGTGTGCTCGACGGCGACGGAGAGGCGAGGGGGCGCGAGATTGGGAAGAACGGGAAAGAGGAGAAGGGAGCGTCGCGGGGGTATTTATCTCTCCCCCTCGAGTTGCCGTTACCGGTGGATTGATCGTGGCATTGATCGTGGGCAATGATCGTGCAGCGTTGGTTAAGCGACCATTAGAAACGCACACAGCGCAGAATGCGTGCGTAACGGGCGCAGTTAATCCCACGTCCGGATCGTGGGCTCTCGAGTACGGCTGACGTGACCTAATGGGCTCGTGGGCCCAGGCTGCAGAGACTGGCGCGTGGCCTGCCGTGTCCCTGGCACCGAGGCGTCGGGGGCACAAGGGTGTGACACGTGCCCAGTAGCGACATGGAGAGGTGGATTTGGTCCGATCCTGCGGGATCGCGTTCAAAATTTCACTAAGTTATTTTACTCTGAAGCTCAGAAGATAAATTGATCTACTCAGTTACCAGGAAGGGTATCTCGTAACCACAGTTGAAGAGATTCGAGAAGGAGTTACCGGTTCAAGTTGGAGTGCAACTCGGTTTTAGTGACTCGAGAGAACAATTTGGTTTAAGCTGGCAGGGCCCAGTGAACAAGTTCGCAGGACTCTACCAGCTTCGGGGACTAATGTCGGGGGGTTACCCCCGAGTAGGGGTAAGGCAAATGGTAAAAGGCAAAGATCAGTGTACTGTTGGCCGGGTTGGTGGCTACCAGGCACCCCTCTACCCGGTAGTCTCTATCCGGTCATAAGTAGTGAAGACCAAGAGAAGATATTGAGCAAGTTTGTGTTCGTCCGGATAGCGGTCAAGTGGTCCGAGTAGAGGGACTGCGTTCCTACTCGAGCAAGAAGTCAATAGATCCGTTCTGACAAGGGATCCCGCGTATCCTGCATCCGTACCGGCGTGCGGTTCAACTTACGGAGCGCGTGATTATCCACGCTACGGCGTGGCTACAGTGTGGTAGGCGCCTGTCAAGTCATGTCACTGACAGAGGGGACATGACAGGTCTAGGGGCCTACCCTATCTCACTGACAAGGTGGACAGGTCCTATCTCCCGAACGGCGCGACGACTTCCCGCACCCGCGTCAGCGAGAAGCCGGAGGCGTGCTCTGTTCTGCAGTGTGTCTGTCCCATCAATTGTACCTTATAGTCTTTCTCTATTCGACTGGGCACCAGTATATAAGGTGCCTTGCCCCCTCCTGCGTGAGGGACGTTACACAACGCTGCTTCACTTCATATTTTTACTAGAGACAACACTAGAGCTAGAGAGAACAGCCGAGTGGCTACTCGGCCAAGAGGCATACTTTGTACCGTGGCTACTCGGAGATCACACATAGAGAGTAGGGGTGTTACCTCCACACGAGGGCCCTGAACCTGGGTAGATCTTCTTGTTTGTAGTGCTAGAGATACCTTACGCGCGGCTACTCGCCGTGCGATCCCTCCCCGGATACCTCCAGCGTCCATCGGCCCCAACACTTTAGCCATCCTATGGCATCTGCCGTGATACCACCACGACAACTCTGATCTTCATTTTACCACTTGCCTTACCCCTACTCGGGGGTAGCCCCCCGACATTAGTCCTCGAAGCTGGTAGAGTCCAGCGAACTTGTTCGCGGGGCCCTGCCAGCTTAAACCAACTTGTCTTCTTGAAGTAGTAATGCCGAGTTGCACCTCCACTTGGACCAAGGACTGCTTATCAAATCTCTCCAATTGTGGTCACAAAAGAAACTTCCTTGTAGCCGAGTAGAGCACTCTCTTTACTATGCTGCCGAGTAACCTAACTTAGCGAAATTTTTGAACACGATCCCACTGGATCAGACCAAATCCATCTCCTCGTGTCGCTGCGGGGCACGTGCCATGCACCAGTGACCGCGACGCCTCGGTGCTGCCGCAGGCCACGCGCCAGTCTCTGCGCCTAGGGCCTACAGCCCGTTAGGTCACGTCGAACGGGTACACGAGAGCCCACGATCTGGAACGTGGGATTAACTGCGCCCGTTACGCGCGCGTTTCGCGCTGTGTGCGTTTCTAACGGGCAGTTAATCCATGCCGCACGATCTCAGGCCACGATTAATCCGGCAGTAACTGCACCTTGCGGGGAGAAATAAATACCCCCACGACGCCCACTTCTTCTCTTTCCTCCTCATTTCCCAATCTCGCACCCCCCATCTCCTCTGTCGCCGCCGTCGAGCGCAGCGCCACCACGAGCACTCACCGCGCCCTTCACTGCAAGATCTGAGAGCAAGAATCTCAGCGCGCCCTCGCCGCCATCCTCGCCCTCTACTTCGACGAGCTTTTCCTCTCCAACAGCAACCTCACATCCATGGCTCAGCATGGAGACAAGGTGGTTTCCGCCCGAGCCGGCTGGGAGGGCTCGGACGTCACCGCCGAGGACTGCCAATGGCTGGTGAACACCCGCCGTGTTCCTCCCGGTGTGGTTTGCCGGCATCCTGGCACCAAGCTCGTCCTGGAACCTGAGAAGGATGAGTACGTGGTATTCCTCTCCCACTTCAAACGCGGCTTCAGCCTTCCCATTTCTAAATTCTTTGCCGATTTCCTTCGCCACTTCGGCCTCCAGCCGCACCATCTTCCACCAAATGCCATTGTTATGCTCTCCACACACGCCACCGTGTGTGAAGCCTTCCTGGGTGTCTACCTGACGGTCCAGACCTGGGCAAGATATTTCTTCCTTCGCAAGCAGAGTGTTCCCGATCTGGGCAACACTGAAGCCCCTCGCGTGATGACCCAGACAGGTAGCACGATGATGCTGCAGCGCAAGACCGAACACCACCCGAGAGTACTTGGGCTGGATACCGTGCGCAAGTCGCAGCGCGGGTTCCTCTATGTGAAGAACGTTCCCGCCGAGAAGGGGAAGCCCATCGAAGACCAGATAGGGCTCCCTAAGTTTGTGAATGCGCTGCCCACCGGGCAGAACTGGGGATACGATCCAAAGAAGACTGTCCCAGATGTTCTCTAGGTCGAGAAGCGCTTGACCGAGTTGGTGTCAGAAGGGCTCCTTCAGGACGACCCAATCGCCTGTTGGATCTCGCGCCGGGTACTCCCGCTCCAGGACCGAGCACACAAGATGTGCCACATGGGGGGTCCTCGGGATTGTACCAGGACAACAACCTTCGAGCTCACCAAGGCTAAGGTGGCCATCTGGGCCAGTTCTATTATGCAGACCATGCTCACCGATAACTGGGCATACGGCTTCATGCCGTATAGCCGCACCAAGAAGATCCCCCAGGTTAGTGCTCTTCTCTACACCCTTATTATCTGTAATTGACACCGAGTAGAACTCCCCTTAGCTTCATATGCTTTGTATTTGCATGTTGTGATGAGTAGAATGCCTCTTAGCTCTGTATGCTTTATGTCTGCACGCTATCCCGAGTAGAACCACTTAGCTTAATATGATTTGTGTTTGCACGCTATCCCGAGTAGAACTACTTAGCTTAATGTGCTTTGTGTTTGCACGCTTGTTCCGAGTAGAACCAATTATCTGAGAACTTACCTCACAGTGCTTGCTTGTACCAACAGCATATCAATCGCCAGAGAGAAGAGGATAGTGAAATATTCGAGGCCAACTGGCACGATGACAGAACTGAAGACGACAAGACCGCCTACGACACCCAAGATACCTTGTGCATCCCTCACGCCAATCAGCCCGGTAAGTCCCGAGCAGATGCCTCTATTCGGGATTGGTCCGAAGACGACGAAGGTGACTCGGTTCACCTTTCCGCTTACTAGTAGCATGCTTTGATTCCCTTCTTTCTTGCTTGTTCTGAATTCCCCCTTCTTCTCTGCAGAGGAACCTGAGCTGGATGACGGGGAGGAACCCCTGATTGTCGATCCGCTATCCGTGGCTGCTCCCAATACCCGGAAGAGGGTTGGCAGCGGTGCCCAGGCACCTCCTCCCAAGAGGACCAAGAAGCATCCAGCGAACGAAGCCGTCGCTTCCCGTAAGAGGAAGGTCCCAACCAGCAAGGGGCGAGTGTTCTCCGAGTAAACCTTGACCTATTGTTGTTTTCTGTTGTGCTTTTCCCTTCTCCCTTTTTCTGCTTTCTTTCTGACCCTATTTCTTCTTCCAGCGCGCCTCTCGACGCTGATGCTACTGCCGCACCTCCTCCCAAGAAGAAGACAAATGTGCCCCGAGAGCAGCTTGTGAATCTCTCGGATGAGGATGAAGACCAGGAACCGCAGGGTAGGACGCGTGCGTCCTCCCCCATTGACGAAGAGCAAGATCTCGGCGCCGAGCACGATGGCGCCGGGGACGATACCGACCAAGTCACCGAGCAGCAGCAACCTAAAGCGCAGCAAGCTGCCCAGGACGCTGCCAACACCGAGATGCCGCCAACTCCTCCAGCTGCATCGGCTGGGGAGGATACTGAACACGCTGCCGAGCAGCAGCAAGAAGACGCCGCCCTGGGGCGTCCAGAGCGTGCTGCGGGCCAGCAGCCTGAAGACAACACCGTAGAGCAGCATGACCCCGCGGCCGAGCCGCGGGTAGAAGACAAAGCCGCCGAAAGGCCTGATCCCGCTTCGGAGCAGCGGGTAGAAGATGATGTGGTGGAGCCAGCCCGCCAAGACCAAGTGCAGCCGGACGCTGCACCGAGTAGCCGGCCACCTGTGCCGCCAACTCAGCAGGCGACTCCACCCCGCGCACCAGTTCCTCCACCAACTCAGCAAGTATCTCCGCCAGTTCAACAAGTGCCACCACCTCCTCAGTCAACCCTTCAAGTGCCTCCGCCTTCTCGGCCAACTCCCATGCCAACCACCAAGTCGGGAGCTGAGGCAACCCGGCAACAGCCAAGACGCGCTGCCTCACAGGCTGGGCAGGCGCCGCAGCCCTCCAAGCCGCAAGATGGGAAGCCCGGGAAGCTGGTCAAGAGCACCCAGCTGACACTCACTCCGCCCACTCCAAGTGCCAACCCGGTTTCCTCCGGGGTAAACTTTGGCCCCGTCGAGAAGCTGAGTGCTGGTGCAGGCGCCAGCGTGCAGCGCAAATATCCCGAGTACTGGACAGACCTGTCGCAGCGCCACCAAATCCTGTTGTCCAAGGAGGATAAACGACTAGTCGCTCTCAAAGAGCACCAAGCCGTGTGAGTCTCCAAGTCCAAGGGAAAGAAGGATTCCTTGGTCAACAAAGAACTTTCTTCCCGCGGGGAAGACGAGGAGGAGCTTCCCGAAGAAGTCCTTGCGGCTATCTTGGACCGAGTAGGCCACATCGGGAAGGCCTGGGACATCAAAGTGCTCGGCAACAATGCCTGGGATGGTACCGAGTTGGGGAAACTCGACCATTATCGAACGGACTGGAACAAGGCCGACATTGGCTCTGTTGGCATGACGGTTGCCAGCCCTTACTGCACCTTGGTCGGAAAACTGTTTGTCCTGCGCAAGAACGCCGAGGACATCGAGCAAAGCTATGTGGTAAGTGTCTCTCTCTTCTTTGCATTTTCCGAGTTGCTGATTTCTTTTTTCTCTTCTCTTCTTCTCTTAGTCATTCCCCAGTCCCCGAGATTCGGGCCAAGTAGGTGAAGACTCACCCGAGTTGACATTTACTCGGGCCAAATCTTCCAATACTCATATTTTCCTTTCTATTATGCAGGATAGCGTCCAGAAAAGGACACAGATTTTCCGTCAGCTTCTCTGGAACCACCGCCAAGCCAGGGAGCGGAACCAATCCCTGGAGGCTGAGAAAAAAGACAAGGATGCAATGGAGGAGCAAGCCCTGGAGCGCACCCTCAAGCTTTCTGAAATAGAGAGTAAGATTTTAGCATCTCGGTTTATGCGTTTTGTACTTACGCCCGTTATTTGCTTTTTGCTCAATTACTATCTTCTCTGCAGGCGAGCTCAAGGCTCTGGTGGAGAGGCACCAGGACTGCGAGGTCTTTGCTGCCTCTGCACAAAGCAAGATCACTTCTCTGGAAGGTGAACAATCATCTCTCTTCTCTGCACTTGCTTTCTCTCATTTGACTACTCTGCTGATAACGTTGTTCTACCCGTAGAAGAATACAAGAAGTTCCGGGAGCAGCATCTGGATTGCCTCACACCCGCTGAAGTATAAAAGCAAATGCAGAGCCGGGAAGCCCAAATTGAGAAGGAGCACGTGGCCGAGAGGACATAGTTTGAGAAACTCCAGGTCGATCTCACAGACGCGCTCCAAACCGCAATCAACTCCGTCCGCGAGAAGCAGGAATTTGAGACGACTGCCAATGCTGAGAAGCGAGCACTCGAGCTGGAAATCACCATGCTCAAGGAAAGGAACCGAGCCCTCGAGGTTCAAATCAATGACTCGCGCCACGTCCATGACAAGTATCTCCAAGAAGCAGAGGACTCGAAGGTCAAGTTGGGAGCCCTGCTGGTAGACATGGAATGTGAGTTGCCGCTACTCCCTTTCTTCTTTTGTCTCCTTCTTCTCTGCCTTCTTCTACCCGGTTTTACTTCTTCTCGGTCACTGTTTCTGACTCAACTTAGTTCCTTATGAAGATATCTTCCCGGAACTCCGTTCCGCTGGTGTGCCTGCTTTGGACAAGGCAAGACAGGCCAGAGCCGCATCTGGTCTGAATATCGAGAGCACCTCCAGCATCAACGACCATCTCCTCAACATCAAGACACAAATCTGGTCCCTCAAGGGCCTGGGCACCTCCATGGTGTCCACTGGTATCAAGCTGCATAAGCTCTTCTGGCCCGAGAAGGATGTGCCGGAAACCTTCCGCGAAATTGCTGATCACCTGGATGAGGTTAAGGTGGAGCTCAAGAAATGGCGTGCCTCCGCAGCTCGGGTAGGAGCTGACGAGCTACTGCACTTCGTCCTGTCCTGGTACAAGAACTTGGATCTCCAAAGGATCAGTACGCGCCGTGAAGACTCCAAGTGGACCGTAGATCCGGATTGCGTCGCTCGCCGAAAAGAGGTGGCCTATGAGCTCGCCTCCTACGCCG
This sequence comes from Alopecurus myosuroides, assembly GCA_028641055.1. Lineage (NCBI taxonomy): Eukaryota > Viridiplantae > Streptophyta > Magnoliopsida > Poales > Poaceae > Alopecurus > Alopecurus myosuroides. The sequence goes on from CM054058.1 coordinate 172,339,728, forward strand.
ACACCAGCGTCTTCATCGACGGCCCCACCGAGCCTGATACGGATGTCGGAGAAGAGGATGATGACGAGGGTGTTGATGAGGATGATAGCATTACTGACGAAGACTTGGACGAGTTCGAGGTGGACACCGAGAAGGAGGGATCCAAGCAGGAGGAAGCCAAGGGGACGGAGAGTAACGAGCAGCAAGGCAATGCTGAGGACTCCGAGTTGGCAGACAACCCAGAGGCCAAGCAGCCGCAGTCTGCCGCGCAGGAGGCCACCATCACCACCGAAATGGTGATCGAAGAGCCAACTCCTGAGTTGGGCGAGGCTGGTGCTGCGGCGCATGGTTTCTACCCTCTGTTCGGCACCCAATCTACTCCAGCCTCCAGCTCTGCAATGGATCCAATCTCCACGGCTACAGCCACTTCCGATCCAGCTGCCTCTGCCAACACCAACGCGGACAACACTTCTTCTACTGTTGTGTAATTCCTGCAAATCTTATCTCCAAACTTTTATCAGATCCCCGGGATGCCGGGTGCATATGTAATCAGTACAATTGTGTCCTTTGGTACTCAGTTTTATTTGTTTAACAGTTTAGCAACTCTTTCTCAATGTCGGGTTGCGTTTCTATGCAAGTCCCCGAGTTGCATTTTTTATCCACCCATTCTCTTTGTCTTAGCTCTTACCTGCCACTTGTGGCTTTTCTGGTAGTCGAGTCACAAGATTTCAAAGTTTGAGTTTCAAATACTTAGCCACTTAGGAAAATGCATGGTAACGCTGCCCACCACTTAGCCGAAAAGAGAGATAACAGTAAAGAACACCCTACTCGGTTGAAGCACTTTTCTTTTCCTTAGCAGTTTTTCGTGTGTTCATTAACCTTTGGCTTGTTCTCTTGCTTGTCATGAAGCCGGGTTGCGGACAGTAGCAGAGTCGAAGAGTTGGCCCTTGGGTTTAAACACAGTACTATATATGCTTATGAATTTCTAAGTAAATCAACCGAGTAGACAAAGTAAAACAGAGTAGAATCACACAGAGCAAATTTGGACAAGGGTAGTCCCCGAGTTTGAATTCGGAGTGCCGACTAGAATTTTAACTCGGTTGAGGAGATACATACAACTTTTTGCTCATGAATGAAAACGGCGGAGTAGAGCTACATTCCAGGGACGCTTAGATTCCTCTCCAGCTCTATCCGGCCTGTTTTTCTGGGGTGCCTGTGCGTCAACTAGGTAATAGGCATCATTGTGCAGAGCCTTGCTCACAATGAAAGGCTCTTCCCACAGAGGGGACAACTTGTGCATCCCGGCTGTGCGTTGCACGAGCCTAAGGACCATGTATCCTTCTCGGAAAACCCTTGGGTTTACTTTCCGGCTGTGATAACGCCTCAAGTTTTGCTGATAGACAGCTGAACGTGACAGAGTTAACTCTCTTGCTTCTTCTAGCAGGTCAACGTCAATTTCTCGAGCTTCTCTCGCCTCCGCCTCAGTGTAGAGGGTTATTCGGGGCGAGTCATGCTCTAGGTCAGTGGGAAACACGGCCTTAGCTCCATATACCAGGAAGAATGGTGTGTATCCGGTTGATCGGTTAGGGGTAGTCCTTAGACTCCACAACACCGCCGGCAACTCATCCAACCAACAACAAGGGGTTCACTGTAATGGATCAATCAGCCTTGGCTTTATGCCGGATAGCACCATGACATTTTCTCTCTCAACTTGCCCATTGGAGGCCGGATGCGCAACAGATGCAACATCTAGCCGGATGCGCTTTTCTTTGCATAATCTCGCGAAAGCACCCTCAGCAAATTTTGTGCCATTATCAGTGATGATGCTGTGCGGGTAGCCGTATCTCAGGATCACATCCTTCTGGAAACTCACAGCAGTGACTCCATCACACTTCCGAATAGGCTTGACCTCAATCCACATGGTGAACTTGTCCACCATGACCAAGATATGAGTCATGTTGCCTCTAGCCGGCTTGAAGGGGCCTACCATGTCCAAGCACCAAACTTCAAATGGCCAAGTAATGGGAATGGTCTTCAACTCGGAAGCTGGCATATGAATCTTACATGCAAATCTCTGGCAGCCGTTGCACTTTCTCACACTATGTCTTCAGCTTGCTTCAAGGCAGTGAGCCAAAAGAAACCATGCCGAAAAGCTTTGTTGACCAGAGCCCGAGAAGAGGCGTGATGTCCGCATTCTCCTTGGTGTATCTCCACGAGAATTTCTTCTCCTTCCTCTGGCTCTACACAGCGTTGCAGCACGCCAGTAGGGCTCCTTCTATGCAGTAACTTGTTGAGGATAGTGTAGCCCTTGGATCTTCTCTGTATCTGTCTGGTTGTGACCTCGTCACTTGGCAATGTGCCACCCGTTAGAAAGGATAATATGGGCAGATCCCAACTCGGTGTCTCCCGTGTGGGAAACACTGGCTCGTCCACTTCCATTGGATCAGCTACCAAGACCTCTTTTGAGTTGGGGGCGAGGCCCCGAGTCCCTGAGTACTCGGAAAGGATCCCCTCAATGAATGCGACAGTCCCCGAGTTAAATGAAGCAGTCCCCGGGTTGAATGGAGCGGTCCCCGGGTTGCAGGTGCCAGTCCCCGGGTTGGAGACGACATTCCCCGGGTTCTCTTTTGCATCCTCCCAATCAATCTCCATGGGAACAGCTTCCTCTCCCGGCAGAGATGGAACAAAGATAGACTCCGAATTGGGGGATGGCTTGATGGATGGCTTTCTCAAATGCTCCAAGGCAATCCCAGCCGGGATAAACTGCCGAGAAGACCCCAACTTGGACAACTCATCAACTGCATCATTTTCAGCTCGGTGTATGTGATGAAATTCACACCCTTCAAATAAGCCAGTCATGGTTTGCACCAGAAACCGATAGGATGCCATATTGGCATCCAAAGCATCCCAGGTGTCGGACACTTGCTGAATCACCAGATCCGAGTCGCCATAGCAGACGATGCGCTGCACCCCAATCTCCTTGGCTACCCGCAGGCCGTGTACCACTGCCTCATACTCTGCCACATTATTGGATGCTTTGAAATGAATCTGCAGCACGTATTTGAGTTGATCTCTCTTGGGTGACGTAAGCACCACGCCAGCACCAAGTCCTTCCTTCACTTTGGAGCCATCAAAATGCATCTTCCAGTAGTTGGTTTCCGGCAGGGGAGGCTCATACTGCATCTCGGCCCAATCCACCAAGGAATCTGCCAGAGTTTGTGACTTGATTGCTTCTCTTCTCGCGTACAGAGGAGTGTACGCGGCCAGCTCGATTGCCCATTTGGCTACTCAGCCGCTTGCTTCCTTGTTTCCCATGATCTCCGAGATGGGAGCAGTACTCACCACTGTGATGGGATGCTCTTGGAAATAATGCTTGAGCTTCTTGGCACCCAGGTACACGCCGTAGGTCATCTTCTGGTAGTGCGGGTAGTTCTGCTTGGAGCTGGATAGCACCTCACTGAGATAGTATACTGGCCGCTGCACAGTCTTGCCTTCCTCTTCTCTCTCCACTACTATCACCACACTCACTACCCGGTTGGTAGCCGCAATATAGAGCAGCATTGGCTCTTTGGGTAGCGGGCTTGCCAGGATGGGAGCGCTACCCAGCATGGTCTTCAGCTCCTTGAATGCCACATCAGCTTGTGATGTCCAGACAAACTTGTCACTCTTCTTGATGAGTTGGTAGGGATGCAAGGCCTTCTCGCCCATTCTGCCCAGGAATCGGCTCAGACAAGCCAAGCACCCGGTAAACTTTTGCACATCCTTCAGTGATCTCGGCAAAGACATGCTCTCTATAGCTTTTATCTTTGAAGGATTGGCTTCAATGCCCCGGCTGGATACCAAGAAACCGAGTAACTTTCCAGCCGGAACGCCAAAGGTGCATTTAGTCGGATTCAACTTCATCCTGTACTTGCGCAAGTTGGCAAAGGTTTGCTCAAGATCACTAAGCAGAGTATGTGTTTTATTCGTTTTGATGACAATGTCATCTACATACACCTACACATTCTTGCCAATTTGATCATGCAAGCATTACTGCATGCATCTCTGATAAGTAGCCCAGCATTCCGCAACCCAAAGCACATAACACGATAGCAATAAGCCCCGTACGGGGTAATAAAGGCAGTTTTTATTTGATCATCCGGGTTGAGAGCTATCTGATGGAAACCAGAGTAGGCATCAATGAAAGACAAAAGTTCACACCCGGCAGTGGAATCAATCACCTAATCTATGCGGGGTAGCGGGAATGGATCCTTGGGGCAGGCCTTGTTCAGGTCGGTGTAGTCCACGCACATGCGCCATGCAGTATCGGCCTTGGGGTCCTCCTTTTTCTTCTCAACCATAACCGGGTTGGCCAGCCAATCTGGATGCAGTACCTCCATGATAAATCCGCTTATCAGCAACTTGGTGATCTGATCACCGATGGCTTTCCTCCTCTCATCGCCAAAGAGGCGCATAGCCTGCTTAACTGGCTTGGCGTCATGACGCACATGCAGGGAGTGCTCAACCAACTCCCTCGGGACACCCGGCAGATCCTCATTGGACCATGCGAAGACATCCCGATTCTCACGGAGGAAGTGGATGAGCTCGCTTTCCTATTTCTCTCCCAACCCGGCGCCAATGATGGCAACACGGTCTGGGAACTCAGGATCGACCTGGACCTTCTTTGTCTCCTGGGATGCCTGGAAAGCAGTTCCATACTGGGAACTCGGCATGCCAGGCGCACCACCTTGTGCAGCTTGAGCCATAGCAACCACCTCGTGTATCTTCTTCTTCTCGGCAGCAATGACCATGGACTCTGCCAGCTGAGAACTAGCGGACGCGCATTCCAAGGAACGCTTGTAATCACCTGAGATGGTGATGACACCATTGGGACCAGGTAGCTTCATCTTCAGGTAGGCTGCATGAGTTGAGGACATGAACTTGGTGAGGGCAGGCCTACCGAGTAGAGCATGGTAGGGGCTCTGAAGATCAACTACTTCAAACTGCAGGCACTCGGTGCGGCAGTTCTCCCTGGTGCCGAATAGTACATCAACCCAGATGCGGCCGATGGGAGCGCAAGATACTCCCGGCACAATGCCATGTAATGTGGTCCTGCTGGGTAGCAGCATGTTCTCGGCAAGGCCGAGCTTCTCCAGTGTATCCCGGTACATGATGTTGATGCTGCTGCCGTTATCAATCAGCACTTTGCTGAACCTAACATTCTCTGGGTTCCCAAGAAAGTGGGGTCCACTACCAGTGCATAGGTATCCGGATTAGGCATCACCTTGGGGTGATCAGCTCTGGACCAGGTAATCTCTTGGTCGCACCAGTGCAGGTAGTGAGGCACAGCCGGGATCACTGCATTTACCTCCATTGCACGCCCCGTGCAGCGACTGCTTGTCGTCTGGCTCGGTGGTGAATACCATATAGCTCTCATGGTGCTCCTAGTACTGGTTGCGGTCTCCACCACCATTGTTTCCGTTGTTGTTGTTGTTGTTGTTCCTGTTGTTGTTGTAGTAGTAGTAGTAGCGGTTGCGGTCATTGCGGTTGTCGTAGTTGCTGTTGGCTCCCTGAGCCACTTGGTTCACATTCCCCCTTCTCGGATTCACTGCAGGCCTGGGAGCAGTTGCCCGAATATGCTGCACATTGGCATTCGCAGGCGGCAGAGGAGGAGGAGGGGGCAGCTGACCAAAGCCTACACTCTTGATGCGGTCCCACCAGCTGCACTGCCGGGTAGTGTGGTTGGCTGGCCTACTCGGATGCCGGGTATGGAAGCTGCATGGCCCGACCTTCATGTTCTCAAAGATAAAACTTTGAGCCTCTCTTGCATCCGGGTTGCTTCTACCCTGCTGGGGAGCATTGTATGGCTTCTTGATGCCTTGGCCCTGATTCTGGTTCTGCCCGTATTGGGCTCCAGCAGTTTTTTGCCTTTGGCTACTCCGAGCAGTCGCAGGGTCTTGGTTCACAGCATTCACCTCTTCGGCCTCATACCGAGTATCAGGGCGATCACTTCTGCACTTGTTGCGGAAATCTTGGCGTCTGTGGCTATCATGGTGCTTCCTTCTCGGCTCAAATGCATCGAGCAGAGGCTGAGTAGGGTCACCGAGTGCATACATATCAGCTATCTTGATCGTCTCGGCAAGCGTACTCGGCATCTCTCTCTGCAGCTTCTGCCACAACATGCTGCCATGCCTGCAGCCTTGAGCAAACCAGGTGATTGCCTGTGACTCATTCACACCCTCGCAGATGTTCCTCAGTGTGGTCCACCAAGTAAGATACTCTCGGTCAGTCTCCTCTTCTTGCTGCTTGCAAGCTGAAAGCTGCTGCAGCCTATTCGGCCTCTTGTACGTGCTGGTGAAGTTGCTGATGAAGGCTTCCGAGAAGTCCAGCCAGCAGTTGATGTTGTCTCTTGGCAGGCTGTTGAGCCAAATCCGAGCAGGGCCCTCCAACATCTGCGGAACATACCGCACAGCCCATCTCCTGTTGTCGCCTGCAATGTGCACAGCGGTGACATAGTCGCTTAGCCAGTCTTCCGGCTTGGTGCTGCCATCATAGCACTTGGTCCCTCTAGCCAGCTGAAACTTGTTCACGGAGGGCTCCTCCATGATGCGGCGACCAAGACAATCTGGTCCGGGTGGCCCCTTCGACTCGATCTGCGCAGACCGATTGATCCGGTCCAGCTTGTATCTTGCATCGGTGGGTTCCAGCATTCGGTCACCCAAACGATTAGTGACATCTCTTGGGTCAGCGTACCCGGCTAGCTCCATCGCCGAGTAACCATCGCCGTAGCGGTCTAGCAGCACAGGACCGGGTTGAGTCACCGGGTTGGCTGCGGCCACAACTACTTGTGGCTGCACAGCTGCTGGCTGCCGCACTCTCTGCTGGACCGGGTTGGCAGCATGATGACGCGATGTTCCTGCACGGTTTCCTCCTTGCCCCTTGCTGTGAGCTTCAGTGGCTTGATAGCCTGCTCCTGCAGAGTTGCGTTTTTGGTCGGGCTGCCGCGCTACAGCGTGTTGTTTTGCGGCGACAGCCGGGTCGTACACCTGCATCTGTCTGTTCTTTCCAGAGTTCACACTCTGGTCCCTCTCATTGCCAGGAAGCGGCGATGAGGCCTGATCCACAGATCTAACCGCATGCGAGTGCACAACCTGAGAAGCACCAGCTCCCGGATTGGCTTTCCGGAACTCCTCGTTCTGCCTGCCAGCCTCTAGCACTAGCTCATTGAGTCTATCCTGCTGCCTAGCGCGCGCGTCGCCGGTGAGATGCGGCAACTCAGCAGCAACTGCCTCTGCAGCCCTAAGAGTTTTGGCGGGGGTGCTATACATGGGCCTAGTAGCAGTGTTCAAACTAGCGGACTGGCTAGCAGCCCTACCATCCCTAGCTAGCTCAGTGCCTAAGTTGCGACGGATAGCGCCTAACTTGCTAGGCAGCCTAGAAACAGGAGTAAAGCCATGCGCTCTGTTGTACTCGTTTTGGTCTAGGTTAAGCTCAAGCCTAACCTTCTCCAGCTCCTGGGACTCCGCGAGTAGCGCTTGACGCTGTTGCTCGAGTTACGCCCTCATTGTCATGAGCTCGAGCTCAGTGGGAGGCGGCATGCCCAGCCGCTCGGTGTCGCCACCGCGAGCAGCTGGTATAGCCGCGGACGTGGAAGCAGCCACGTAATCCGGAATGTTCTGGGGCATGTCGTAGGGCTTGTGGAGCCTTGCGCCAGCAGATTCCTCGATGACTTCCGCGGCAGCGGCCGCGCCTTTCCCGGCATCGATAGCCGGGCCTGTCATCATCACCTCCACGCTGTCCACAGAGCAGCCAGAAGGCTTCCCGCGGGCAGCGAGTATAGCAGGAGGATCTTCTGCGACGAGCACCTCCTCCGGGAACTCGCGGATGACGGTGGTGGCGATGTAGACCAGATGCGAACCGAAGGAAAGCACCGAGCCGCCTGCTGGCACGGGCCTGCCGCCAAAATCGCCGGCGTTGTTGGTGAAGAAATCGAAAGAGCCGAATCTGTGGACGAGGCCACAAACCACGCGCTCTCCTGAAGTAGAAATCGGTCCCGTCCGAATATGAACCCCAGCCAGCGCCGCTGCTGGCCCCACGGTGGGCGCCAACTGTCGTGGTGTGGAGAAGACAGATGCCATGGGATGGCTTGAGTTTGGGGCCGATGGACGTTGTAGGTATCCGGGTAGGGATCGCACGGCGAGTAGCCGCGCTCAGGTATCACTGCAAACAACAAGAACTACCTAGGTTCGGGGCCCTCGTGTGGAGGTAACACCCCTACTCCTGCCAATCTCTCTGTATGTATAGTATCCGAGTAGCCACAGTACAAGTTTGTCTCTTAGCCGAGTAGCCACTCGACAGTTCTCTCTTGCTCTAGTGCTGGTCCTTGTAATAAATGCGATCTGAGGCAACGTCCCCCGCGCAGGAGGGGGCAGGGCACCTTATATACTGGTGCCCAGCCTAATAAACAAAGACTAAAAGGTACAACTGATGGGACATTCCCTCTGCGAAGCAGAGCACGCCTCCGGCTTCTCGCTGACGCGGGCGCGGGAAGTCGCCGCGCCGTCCGGCTGACAGGACCTGTCCACCCTGTCAATCACATAGAGTAGGCCCTACCTCATGTCCTGTCCCCTCTGTCAGTGACAGGACTTGACAGGCGCCTACCTCACTGTAGCCACGCCGTAGCGCGGATAATCACGCGCTCCGTAAGTTGAACCGCACGCCTGTACGGCTGCAGGATACGCGGGATCTTGTCAGAACGGTTCCATTGACTTCTTTCCCAGGTAGGAATGCAGTCCATCTACTCGGACCACATGATCTCTACACGGACGAGTACAATCTTCCTCAATATCTTCTCTTGGCCTTCAGTACTTATGACCGGATAGAGACTACCGGGTAGAAGGTACCCGGGTAGCCACCAACCCGGCCGACAGTACTCTGATCTTCATTTTACCACTTGCCTTACCCCTACTCGGGGGTAGCCCCCTGATGGCTAGGTTGAGACTCCAAGTGCGGAGTGTGTAGCTAGTGGCAAGCCTTCTTCCCCACGAGGGTGACTCGAGGGTTTATATCGAACTCTTGGGGAGCCAGTATTTCAGCAGTTGTCTTCCAAGCTTCCTCCAGGATCCTGCAAACAAGTAGAGAATTTTGTGCCCTCAACCTCAACAAGTGGTTGTCAAGCACAAGGTGTGAGACTTCTAAATTGCAATGCAAAACTGAAAGTAAATGTGCAATAATTAAATCTACTACTAAATGCAAATGAGAAAATAAATATGCAATGGATTGTTTTTGTATTTTTGTGATGCAAGTGGTGACGGAGATAATGTAAATTCGAATTGGAGATGCAAGTAAAGTAAATTGCAGCAAAGTAACTATAGTGTTTTCTTATATTTAAAATAGGACTGGGGTTCATGGTTTCACACTTGCATTCTCTCAAATAAAGTGATAGACGGTGGACATAAAGAATTACATGTGAGATTACAATAACATGTTTAACATTGAGTACTTTCATATGGGCATCACGTCCTAGCATAGAGATCTCTACGGTCATATTGATCCCTCTTATACTCCACCAAGATGCGAAATAAATCATAACACCTCGATAATTAAGGAAAAACCAGAGTATAGATTTAAGCAATGTGACATGTAGTTGAAGTAAGAACTTGCTAGATCTAGTCATGGAGATTGATTAGTGTCACTTCAAATCCCCGGTAACAAGGTACTCCTTTTTATCCCTAGTGAGGTAACTAAGAAAGGTTTAACAAAACCTAAGTGGATCGCTGAACTTCTATCACTTTCACAGCACTAGCCACCCCCCGTTACTCCAACTAATGCACCCATCACCCCACACACGCTCTCAAGAACTAGATTGATCAAAGCTAGCAAATAAGAACGGGGTACATAAGATACATCTACTCAAATAACTCAAGAGAAACAATTGCAATCTCAGATTCAATAACCCATAGAAAAGATCCACCACATAGGAATTACAACGGTGCCCGTAATCATGTGAGGCAGCTCATACGGATCTAATTAGTGAAGCACATAGAGAGAGAGATACAAGTGCTACTTCCACAAACCCATAGCCCTGGGGTGGACTACTCCCTCTTCATGGAGATGTCGATGGAGATGACGTTGGAGGTGTAACATCCACCTTTTTGTAATATAAGGTTTGTGTGTTGTGCTTGTGATCATGTCATGTCATGCATGCATTTTTGAACCTAAGTTGTATTTAAAACAAGTACACCAAAAATTAATACCGGAGTTTATTAAAATCACTTAAAAGTGCCACCCTAAAAGGATGGTTTGAAATGGTACAATTTTTTGCAAAACAAAAATATGGTGAGGTTGTCCTTGTTGTAAGGAGCCCAAAAATAATTTTTACCAATTTTTGTTCTTACAGAAAAGTCCTCAAAATATGTTTTAAGTTGCTGTTTTAAAGGAGCAGGGACCTCTTTGCAGTTTCTGTCGTTTCAGGGGGGTATCCGGAAAACCCCTTTTGTCATCTTCTTCCTTTGGACAGAGACAGTGGGTAGCGAGCTTGAGCACGTCGCCGCCTCCTCCGCCACCTCCTGCTTTCCCCTTCGAGGGATAAGGCCGAGGAGCCGCCCCCGTACCCCTCTATTCTCTCCTTCCCTCGAAGCTCCTCTTCTCTGTTCCTTCCGTGTACAGGCACCCAAACCCGAAACCCTATCTGCCACCGTCCGCCGCCGGTCGCCGGCGAAAGGACCGGCCCCGCGCCCCGCCGAGCACCCCACCGGCTCCGCCTCGTCGCCCTCCTTCCCCTCGAGCTCGGGGAGCCCCTAAGGATCCCCGTGTGGCCCCAATTCCTCGCCGGACGGGACCCACGGCCGCCGCCGGAATCCCTCGTCGCCGGCGATTGCGGCCCCGCCCCGCCACCCCGACCACCTCATCACCATCACGGTGAGAAGACGCACCCGCCGGTGCCCTCCCCTGGCCCCCTCTCCCCCGTAGCTCCCTGTCGCCGGAGCCGCGGTCCGTCGCCGCCGCGACGAGCTCGCCGGCGAGCTTCCCGGCCACCTCCCGGCGAGCCGCGAGCACCCCCAGCTTCCCCTCGTTGTGCTCCACCCCGTGGTGATAGTTGATTCGAAGTTTGCGCGCGATTTTGGTCAATTGCATGGCATCTGTGAGTTTTTGAGCTCGGGTGATGTCATCACGACATCACGCTGATGTCACCAGGCCCTTTTTCAGCTAGTTCCTGTTAAACAAAAATGGTACTGACATGTGGACCCCACCTCTATTTAAATTACAGAAATTTGAATAAAATGGAAAATGCAATATCTTTTAATTGCTTAATCAGAAAAATATGTTCAATATACCAAAATGCTCAGAAAAATACAATCTACATGTTCATATCATTTTCACACATTTTTGACAATGTTGAATTTTGAGTATTATTTAAATCATTTAAAATAAAGAAAATAAGTTTTTATTCAAGAAAATTAGAAAATTGAAAGTTATATGTCAAAATGCTTAGAATTTCAAATGCAACCTAGTTATGGTGTTCTCAACCCTATTTGAGCCCTTTAACTTGTCGCACCTCTAGGTTTTGCCCGAATCGGCCTCCGAGGTTCACTTCGGGACTAAAATTCACTAAAGCTGTTTTCTTAACATATGAACCCTAGCAACCCATGAACCATGTTTAGGGCTTCTCTTTAATGCATTTAAATGTTCATTCATACATACTGAGCATTGCATCGATGCCTGTTTTGAATGTTGTTCTCTTTCTTTCCGGTGTTTATTCTTATCGGTAGAACGCGAATCCGGAGTGAAGTTCGACACCCCTGTTGCCGAATACTTGGTCTAAACAACCAAGTCAAGCACTTATTCCCGAAGCTTTATCTGGGTTTCTTGAAGCAAGGCAAGCATAACCTCTTATCTGTCCATATATGTTTTCGAAGTGTTTTCCTTCTCGTACGATGCATGCCTTACAAAGTATTTTGAGTCAATAGATAGAGTTATCCTATTTAGTTGCATAAACCAGATATCATGATTCCATGTTCCTAGCTGACATAGGATTTGTTTGTGTGTATCGCCAAAGCCTCAAATATGCCATGCTTAGTCATACATGCCTGTTGATCTCTGCTCCATCCGGTTGATGAATCAGAGTTACGAAATGAATCTAGTATGACAGGATGACGTGGTAAGGTTTGAGATGTGTGGTTAATATGATTAAAAGGCTTGGATGAGTTGCCACATGGAATGTGGTGATTTGCCTCGTTCATGCCCTAGGAGCGAGTTCTCGCCTTTGAAGCCAAGACTGATCGTGCAACCACACGGGGATTGGATTCCCCTCGGTTTCAACTTGTCTAGTTTGTTCCATGAGTTGCCTAGTTCGGGCGTTCCATTTGGATTTGCTGGGGATATCAAACCGTTTTCAAAACTAGGACGTGGTGGTGTATCGGCGCTCTGCGGGAAGGTAACCGTCGAGCATTGCGCACAACGATAGAGACCCGGCAGGAGATGGCCACTCCCTATTGGCGGTCCATCTCTACTCGGAGCGACTCATGGAATAGGCGAAGCAAGGGAAAGATCGTGGTCAGCCACCCTCTGCCGGCACATCGTCGGAATTGTGCCAATAGCTTGGCATTAAGAGTCGGTTGATACGTGTGGGTAAAGTTGTACACCCCTGCAGGGTTTAATCTTTTCGAAAAGCCGTGTCCGCGGTTAAGGACAACTTGGTGACGGATCCTGAGATCATAGATAACTTGAACATGACGTAAAATATGTTGACAATGGATGTTTAGTTTTAAGAGGTGGTTCCAGTTATCGGTGCTGAAGATGATGCTTCGAAGGTTCTGAAGGCAATACCCGAGGAAAGGGTATTCTTTTAAAAGATTTGTGAAAACTTCTCTATCTCCCTCTATTCGAAACAAAGTTGGCTTTACGCAAAACAACCTTCATAAACCCTTTATGAAAAAGCAGATATATAATAGGTTAACTAAGTCTTGTTGAGTACTTCCAGTACTCATGTTTGCTTCCATTTGGTTCAGGTGAAGTTCCTTACCTTCGGTGGTGTTTCCACGTGGACATCGACGGATAGTTTGGGGTTTCCCAGGTAGCAGCCTGGAATCTATGGGCTGGGACGTCGCCTTATGTTGTGGCCTCTTAGGCCTTTTTGGTTCTTGTTGAATAGCAACATATTTTGCTTTCCGTTGTCTGATGTACTGTTGGGTCGTGTGACCTCTGTTTGTAAGCTTTACTCTAGTATTACTTGCTTAATAAAGCTTCATGTTTAGAGTACTGCTTTGATCGGTTGTTGGTTTCGAGCTCATTGTTATACAGTTTTGGCTATGCCTGCATAGTTGTCGCAGTCGAGGGGTTGTGGAGCCGATGATCCATGTCCGAGCCCGCCTGTCGATTTGATCGGCCTGGGGCGAGGTAACCCCAGTAACCCTCGATTGTTGTTGCACTTTCTGGACACATAGCAGCTCTGTATAACTTTGGTCCCGTTCCTTCAGTTTCATCCGACTCTTGGACGCTTGGGTATGCATAGTTGGTTATGACTAGCATGGATACAAGGAGTAGTAGACCGGGGATCCGGACTACGTGCCGATGAATCCGGTCTGCCTGCCGTTGTTTGTTGCGGCCGGGGCTGGTAACCCTGAAGCCCTTGTGAGTCCATTGCTAGGAGCACATAACAGTGTGTATATCTCTGGGTCCGGGGTCTGACAAGTCTTGGTATCAGAGCAGGACTGCCTGTAGGAAAACCCTTGCTATTGGTCGATGTTGAGTCTAGAGTTTGTGAAAACTATTTTCGAAATGACAAATGAGTTGGAAAAACCTTCTTAGGATTCTTTTTACTCCTTACCTGGTATCGCTCTAACTCTGAGTCACCGTATCTCAATTGTTTTCAAATGTTTTACCTCTCACCTGTTAACTTCAAAGTTAGGAGCAAAATCGTTGGGTGTTTTTCCTAGTACTCCGTGTCAGGTTGCTAACGTTTTCAGAGTTTCCAAGTTACCTCCTTTGGTCTAAATCGTTGATATCTTTTGACTTCAATTGATCCATATCAAGTCATGAATCTTTCTGTTGCATTCTTTCCATGGGAGTGTTTCTCATGGTTCCGTTTCTTTGTACTCAGGATGTCCGGGAGTATTCAAGATTCCGTTGAAAGTGGTCATATCGAGGGAGAGTCTTCATCTTCCTTAATGACGCAAGTTCTTCAGGATATCGAGACTAACCGCCTGAGAAATGAACATCTCCTTGAGCGTGTGGCGCAAAACACCGAACGTCGTCACGACAAACGCGTTACATTTGGGGATTTAGTTCATGCTAAGCTTCCATCTTTCAGCAGTCTCAGGGAACCCATCGATGCTGATGATTGGCTTCGTGCCATCGAGCGCAAATTTAATGCTCTCCATGTTCCAGAAAGTGACCGTGTGAACTTCGCCGCCTATCAGCTAGAGGGTGAAGCTGGTTCATGGTGGGAAGGTTTCTTGGCGTTGCAATCGCCGGGACATAAGGTTACTTGGGAGGAGTTCCGTAAAGAGTTCCGTGCTGCCCATGTTCCTGAAGCAGTTATGGACTCCAAAAGAAAAGAGTTTCTAGATTTGACCCAGGGACAGATGGATGTTGAAACTTACGGGCGTGAATTCACCCGTTTGGCTCGTTATGCACCCCGAGATGTTGCAGATGATGCGGATAAGCAAGAGTTGTTCCGCAAGGGTCTGGATTCCGGAGTTCGCTATGAGCTACTCTCTTTCCAGTTTCCAACCTTCCAGGACCTTTATAATCATGCTCTTACCTTGGAGCGTGGCAAAAAGGAAATGGAAATTTCTTTGAAGCAGATTTCTGAAGAGTCACGTGCGTCTTCTTCTGGTTCCAAGAAGCGTCGTGTGTTCGTTCCGTACAGCGCCATTCCATATCCGTCAGTTGTTCAACAAGGTTACCTTGGTGGGCAATCCAGAGTTGTTGGTGGTAAGAAACGGCTGGTGACATGTCATGTATGTGATGAACTTGGCCATTACTCCAACAAATGTCCCCAGAGGACACCTTCTGCACTACAGTTCGTTCCTACACGTGTTGTTAACCGTGGTCGTTTGAACCATGTTCTGTTTGAAGAAGCTCAGAAAGCACCTGATGTCGTGTTGGGAATGCTTCGTGTCAATTTAGCTCCAGCATCAGTTATGTTTGATTCCGGAGCGTCACACTCATGTGTATCAAGAGCTTTTGTGGTGTTGCATGACATACCTCTTGCGAGTATGGTTCCTCCGTTAATAATTTCCACCCCAGGGTCCTTCTGCTGGTCTAATCAGTGTTGCCCTGGTGTCCCAATTGAAATTGGAGGTTTGGTGTTTCTTTCTACACTTTTCATCGTGGACTCAAATGACATCAACGTCATACTGGGCATGGATTGGTTGTCAACACATCATGCCATGATTGACTGTGCAGCCAAGTCTGTTACCCTGATTCATCCATATGGTCGGACAACTCGGTTGTTGTTTCCTTGTGGGACAGTCCAACCACAACCATGTCCTCAGCTCAATGCAATTGAAGTTCGATCATCTTCCGAGGTTCATGAGGTACCAGTGGTGTGTAAGTTCCCGGATGTCTTCCCAGAAGAGCTTCCTGGTATGCATCATGATTATTCAGTGGAGTTTGTTGTTGAATTAATTCCTGGAGTGGCTCCTACTTCTGAAAGACCATACCATATGTCTCTAGAAGAGTTGGATGAGTTGAAGAAGCAAATAGAGGAGTCAGAAGGGAAAGGTTTCCCTAATGCCAACACGTCTTCTTCTGGGTGTCCTACACTCTTCGTCATGAAGAAGGATACCACAGTTCCTCAGTTGGCCAGTGAATATTGTCCGTTCAATGATGTGGCAATAAAGCACAAGTGTTCTCTTCCTCGGACAAATGATTTGTTTGATCATCTGATTGTTGCCACTTTTTTCTCCAAGATACACTTAAGTCTGGGTTATCATCAACTTCAGACCAAGTCCGGGAATGTTTCTAAAACGGTTGTCAAAACTCGTTATGGTCTTTACGAGTACACTGTTACGTTTCCCGAACTCTCCAATGCGCCAACCATGTTGATGGGGTTTATGAAATCCATTTTCATGGAGTATCTTTACAAGTTCGTTGTGGTTTACCTCGACGATGTTATAATTTACTCCAAGTCCGAAGAAGAACATGCTGAACATCTTCGGTTAGCTTTGACAAAGCTTCGTGGGCATCGGCTCTATGCCAAATTCTCCAGATGTGAGTTCTGGTTGAAAGAGCTCATATTTCTAGGCTATGTCCTATCTGATGAAGGAGTTGCAGTTTCCCCTAACAAAGTTCAAGCCATATTGGACTGGGAGTCACCGAAATCCATCAAAGAGGTTCGAAACTTCCTCGAACTTATTGGTTGTTATCACCTCTCTATTGAAGGTTTCTCCAAAGCTGCCAAACCAATGACTGATCTTCTTAAGAAAGATAAACAGTTTGTATGGTCAAGAATGGCAGAAGAGAGTTTCCGGTTGTTGAAAACCAAGCTGGCTAATGCTCCTATGCTTGTCCTTCCGGACATGCGCAAGAACTTTGTCATCTTCTGTGATGCCTCTCGTCAAGGTATCGACTGTGGTCTATTGCAAGGTGGTCGTGTGGTTTCTTATGCTTCTCGACAACTGAAATCACATGAGCTCAAATATCCAACCCATGCTCTTGAGTTAGCAGCTGTTGTGTATGCCTTGAAACAATGGCGTCATCATCTGCTGGGAAATCAATGTGAGTTCTACTTCCACCAGCAGAGCTTCAGATATCTTTTCACCCAACCAGATCTGAGTCTCAGACAAAAGAGATGGTTGGAACTAGTCAAAGAACCCAATGTGGAGGTCAAATGTCAAGTTGATAAAGGTAAAGTCGTGGCTGACACGACAATTCAGAAGTCTTACTGTAACAGCTTGATGATACAGCAAGATCAACCTTCTCTCCACAAAGAGTTCTCCAAGCTCAATCTTGAGGTTGTTCCCTCTGGTTATCTGGTTAATCCAGAAGTGAAACCATCCTTCGAACATCAAATCAAAGATGCCCAAAAGCGGGATCTAAGCATTACCTTGGTCAAGAGAAAGATTTCTCGTGGAATTCCTACATGTTTCTCGGTTAATAATCAAGGTACCGTCTATTTCGGTGAGCGTCTTGTTGTGCCGAAGAAACGGAGTTTGAAACAACTTATCCTCCGTGAAGCCCATGAGTCACTTCTCTCTGCTCATCCTGGTAGCACCAAAATGTACCGTGATCTACGTCAAAGGTTCTGGTGGACCAAGATGAAGCGAGACATCGCTCAATTTGTGGCTGAATGCGATGTTTGTCGTCGTGCTAAAGCTGAACATCAAAGACCAGTTGCTACTCTCTACCCCACCCCTATTCCTGTTTGGAAGTGGGATGAAGTGGATATGAATTTCATTGTTGGTCTTCCAAGAAATGATCAGGGACACACCGCTATCTGGGTAGTGATTGATCGTCTGTCAAAGGTTGCTCATTTTGTTCCTGTCCATCAGGGCATCAATGCTAAACAACTGGCAGATTTGTACGTCTCTCAGATAATACCTCTTCATGGTGTTCCTAAGAAGATCCTTTCTGATCATGGAAATCTGTTTACTTCCAAAGGCTGGGCAAGTTTCAAGCAAGCTATGGGAAGTCGTATACATTTCACCATAGTTCATCAATCATCCCGTAATGATCACCTCGGGAGTCTGAATCAAACACTTGAAGACATGCTTCGAGCTTGTGTTGTATCCTTCGGTAATGATTGGGAGAAGTGTCTTCCATCTGCCGAGTTCGTTTATAACAACTGCTTCCAAGTTATCTTGGCCAAAGCTCCGTTTGAAGTTCTCTACAACAGAAGCTGTTCAATTCCGTTAAAGTGGTCAGAAACCGGTGAAAGACAGTTCTTTGGACCGAAGAATCTGATCAATGAGACTGAAGAAACAGTTCGTATCATCCGTGAAAATCTAAAAGCTGCTCAGTCTCGTCAGAAGAGTTATGGTGACCGTCAACAAGATATTCGTTATGATGTTGGTGGACAAGCCTATCTTCGAGTCACACCTTTGAAGGGTGTTCATCGTGATGTCATGAAGGGAAAATTACCGCCTCGCTATGTTGGTCCTTTCCCTGTTCTTGCAAAAAGTGGGAATTTTGCTTATCATCTCCATCTACCTTCAACGTTCCCACGGGTTCATGCTACATTCCACGTCTCACAACTCCATCATTGCTTCAAAGATTCTAACCGTGGTGTTGATCATGAAACCATTGATCTCAAGGATAATCTGACCTACCGAGAATGTCCTGTCCGTATCCTCGAGGCAGCTGAACGAAAGATTCGATGCCGAAGCATCAAGTGCCTCAAGGTTCAGTGGTCTCATCATTCTGAAGCTGAAGCAACCTGGGAACGAGAAGATCGTTTACGATCTGAGTACCCGTCCTTCTTTGCTAAAACCTAGGAATCTCGGGACGAGATTCTTGTAAGGGGGGTAGACTTGTAACATCCACCTTTTTGTAATATAAGGTTTGTGTGTTGTGCTTGTGATCATGTCATGTCATGCATGCATTTTTGAACCTAAGTTGTATTTAAAACAAGTACACCAAAAATTAATACCGGAGTTTATTAAAATCACTTAAAAGTGCCACCCTAAAAGGATGGTTTGAAATGGTACAATTTTTTGCAAAACAAAAATATGGTGAGGTTGTCCTTGTTGTAAGGAGCCCAAAAATAATTTTTACCAATTTTTGTTCTTACAGAAAAGTCCTCAAAATATGTTTTAAGTTGCTGTTTTAAAGGAGCAGGGACCTCTTTGCAGTTTCTGTCGTTTCAGGGGGGTATCCAGAAAACCCCTTTTGTCATCTTCTTCCTTTGGACAGACAGTGGGCAGCGAGCTTGAGCACGTCGCTGCCTCCTCCGCCACCTCCTGCTTGCCCCTTCGAGGGATAAGGCCGAGGAGCCGCCCCCGTACCCCTCTATTCTCTCCTTCCCTCGAAGCTCCTCTTCTCTGTTCCTTCCGTGTACAGGCACCCAAACCCGAAACCCTATCTGCCACCGTCCGCCGCCGGTCGCCGGCGAAAGGACCGGCCCCGCGCCCCGCCGAGCACCCCACCGGCTCCGCCTCGTCGCCCTCCTTCCCCTCGAGCTCGGGGAGCCCCTAAGGATCCCCGTGTGGCCCCAATTCCTCGCCGGACGGGAGCCACGGCCGCCGCCGGAATCCCTCGTCGCCGGCGATTGCGGCCCCGCCCCGCCACCCCGACCACCTCATCACCATCACGGTGAGAAGACGCACCCGCCGGTGCCCTCCCCTGGCCCCCTCTCCCCCGTAGCTCCCTGTCGCCGGAGCCGCGGTCCGCCGCCGCCGCGACGAGCTCGCCGGCGAGCTTCCCGGCCACCTCCCGGCGAGCCGCGAGCACCCCCAGCTTCCCCTCGTTGTGCTCCACCCCGTGGTGATAGTTGATTCGAAGTTTGCGCGCGATTTTGGTCAATTGCATGGCATCTGTGAGTTTTTGAGCTCGGGTGATGTCATCACGACATCACGCTGATGTCACCAGGCCCTTTTTCAGCTAGTTCCTGTTAAACAAAAATGGTACTGACATGTGGACCCCACCTCTATTTAAATTACAGAAATTTGAATAAAATGGAAAATGCAATATCTTTTAATTGCTTAATCAGAAAAATATGTTCAATATACCAAAATGCTCAGAAAAATACAATCTACATGTTCATATCATTTTCACACATTTTTGACAATGTTGAATTTTGAGTATTATTTAAATCATTTAAAATAAAGAAAATAAGTTTTTATTCAAGAAAATTAGAAAATTGAAAGTTATATGTCAAAATGCTTAGAATTTCAAATGCAACCTAGTTATGGTGTTCTCAACCCTATTTGAGCCCTTTAACTTGTCGCACCTCTAGGTTTTGCCCGAATCGGCCTCCGAGGTTCACTTCGGGACTAAAATTCACTAAAGCTGTTTTCTTAACATATGAACCCTAGCAACCCATGAACCATGTTTAGGGCTTCTCTTTAATGCATTTAAATGTTCATTCATACATACTGAGCATTGCATCGATGCCTGTTTTGAATGTTGTTCTCTTTCTTTCCGGTGTTTATTCTTATCGGTAGAACGCGAATCCGGAGTGAAGTTCGACACCCCTGTTGCCGAATACTTGGTCTAAACAACCAAGTCAAGCACTTATTCCCGAAGCTTTATCTGGTTTTCTTGAAGCAAGGCAAGCATAACCTCTTATCTGTCCATATATGTTTTCGAAGTGTTTTCCTTCTCGTACGATGCATGCCTTACAAAGTATTTTGAGTCAATAGATAGAGTTATCCTATTTAGTTGCATAAACCAGATATCATGATTCCATGTTCCTAGCTGACATAGGATTTGTTTGTGTGTATCGCCAAAGCCTCAAATATGCCATGCTTAGTCATACATGCCTGTTGATCTCTGCTCCATCCGGTTGATGAATCAGAGTTACGAAATGAATCTAGTATGACAGGATGACGTGGTAAGGTTTGAGATGTGTGGTTAATATGATTAAAAGGCTTGGATGAGTTGCCACATGGAATGTGGTGATTTGCCTCGTTCATGCCCTAGGAGCGAGTTCTCGCCTTTGAAGCCAAGACTGATCGTGCAACCACACGGGGATTGGATTCCCCTCGGTTTCAACTTGTCTAGTTTGTTCCATGAGTTGCCTAGTTCGGGCGTTCCATTTGGATTTGCTGGGGATATCAAACCGTTTTCAAAACTAGGACGTGGTGGTGTATCGGCGCTCTGCGGGAAGGTAACCGTCGAGCATTGCGCACAACGATAGAGACCCGGCAGGAGATGGCCACTCCCTATTGGCGGTCCATCTCTACTCGGAGCGACTCATGGAATAGGCGAAGCAAGGGAAAGATCGTGGTCAGCCACCCTCTGCCGGCACATCGTCGGAATTGTGCCAATAGCTTGGCATTAAGAGTCGGTTGATACGTGTGGGTAAAGTTGTACACCCCTGCAGGGTTTAATCTTTTCGAAAAGCCGTGTCCGCGGTTAAGGACAACTTGGTGACGGATCCTGAGATCATAGATAACTTGAACATGACGTAAAATATGTTGACAATGGATGTTTAGTTTTAAGAGGTGGTTCCAGTTATCGGTGCTGAAGATGATGCTTCGAAGGTTCTGAAGGCAATACCCGAGGAAAGGGTATTCTTTTAAAAGATTTGTGAAAACTTCTCTATCTCCCTCTATTCGAAACAAAGTTGGCTTTACGCAAA
This sequence comes from Alopecurus myosuroides, assembly GCA_028641055.1. Lineage (NCBI taxonomy): Eukaryota > Viridiplantae > Streptophyta > Magnoliopsida > Poales > Poaceae > Alopecurus > Alopecurus myosuroides. The sequence goes on from CM054058.1 coordinate 172,360,933, forward strand.
ACAACCTTCATAAACCCTTTATGAAAAAGCAGATATATAATAGGTTAACTAAGTCTTGTTGAGTACTTCCAGTACTCATGTTTGCTTCCATTTGGTTCAGGTGAAGTTCCTTACCTTCGGTGGTGTTTCCACGTGGACATCGACGGATAGTTTGGGGTTTCCCAGGTAGCAGCCTGGAATCTATGGGCTGGGACGTCGCCTTATGTTGTGGCCTCTTAGGCCTTTTTGGTTCTTGTTGAATAGCAACATATTTTGCTTTCCGTTGTCTGATGTACTGTTGGGTCGTGTGACCTCTGTTTGTAAGCTTTACTCTAGTATTACTTGCTTAATAAAGCTTCATGTTTAGAGTACTGCTTTGATCGGTTGTTGGTTTCGAGCTCATTGTTATACAGTTTTGGCTATGCCTGCATAGTTGTCGCAGTCGAGGGGTTGTGGAGCCGATGATCCATGTCCGAGCCCGCCTGTCGATTTGATCGGCCTGGGGCGAGGTAACCCCAGTAACCCTCGATTGTTGTTGCACTTTCTGGACACATAGCAGCTCTGTATAACTTTGGTCCCTTTCCTTCAGTTTCATCCGACTCTTGGACGCTTGGGTATGCATAGTTGGTTATGACTAGCATGGATACAAGGAGTAGTAGACCGGGGATCCGGACTACGTGCCGATGAATCCGGTCTGCCTGCCGTTGTTTGTTGCGGCCGGGGCTGGTAACCCTGAAGCCCTTGTGAGTCCATTGCTAGGAGCACATAACAGTGTGTATATCTCTGGGTCCGGGGTCTGACAGGAGGGGTAGGAGATCACACCGGCAGCGCCCCGCCGGAGTTTTCCCCCTCCCATCTGGAACTTCTGGTCTCTGTTTTGGTGTTTCGGTGTTTCGGCGGAGCTCCTCTTCGTAAGGGTACGGGGGACCCTTTTTATAGTCGGTTTTAGGTCAAGACGGAGTCGGTAAGTCGAAGATGGAAGGAATTGGGGCCACAAGGGCCAAAAGGGGTCCTCTCACGTGGCCAAGGAATCTGGCCGCGTGGAGGGTCCTCTTTTGGGCCTCCTTGCCCAATTCTCGTGGATCCTTCGCCCGCAAGTCTTCTCCTTCCAAGAAAATGACCCCCGCAGATTTTCAGGTGATTTCACGGAAGTTTGCCCCCTGAAACGTCAAAAATATAGAAAACGGGGTTTCTGACAGGGAGGGTTAATTCCCTAAAAGTTGGGGGACTTTGTAATTTAACCCCAAAATACTATAAAACATTGAATTATACCCTTATATGATGCAATATGTAATAGAAAACCATGTGAAAATATGCAAAATTCATCTATGCATTTTACATGCATCAACATCCCCAAGCTTAACCCATGCTCGTCCTCGAGTATGAAGGTGATAAAACTAAGATGGGTTTTGCATATTGAAACACTCATGGGATATCAAGGAGGATTATTCATGCTACATATAATCAAACGATTAATACTAGAAATGAGTAGCAATATACAATTCATGTTGTAAGAAATATCAAATATGCAAGCAAAGATGCTTCATGAAGGTTCACAAAGTGTATAATGAAATAAAAGCACTATGGACCAAATGCATACACAAAATGAAAAATAAAATCCTATATTGGTCAAAGAATAGCATAATGGAGAATAGAAAATATGGTGGACACTTTGGAGAAAATTGAGTAGAGGTAAAACATGATCAAGTCTTATTTAGCATCTAAATTATTCAACTAAAATTACTAATTGAAATGTGGTATCCATTTATCTAGGACTCTCATTGCCCCTTTATCACTAGCATCTTAAAATTGTGAGTATTGAAGTAATGAGAATGACAAGGTGGTTGAAAGCCTCATGCCCCGTGAGTGTGAAAACCTACTCCATGATTACTCAACTTAAGATTCCTAATAACTTTTGTACAATCATAATAAGTATTAATGACATCATAGAGAACCTCAAAGAGGTACCTCTTGCCCCATGACATGGAAACAAGCCCATGTTACAATGACAAGATGAACAAACAGAGTAGACTCATCATCCTTTTTATTTTCATTCACTATTATGCATAGCTTCTTATTTTATTATAGGATGTGTTGTAGAGTCACTCAAGCTGTAAGTAAATTTCCACCATGATAAAGCATGGCTTGGGTTAGCGGCCCAATGCGTTTCTCTAGTCATATAGATACTTACTCATCAAAACTTACTATTCCTCTATTTCATTTCGGCATGGAAGGAGTTCAAAAACAAAAGTACATGATATCAACCAAATGTAAATTTTTTTGTGCAATGTTGAAAGCTTTCCGGTGATACACGTTTATAGCTAGCTCCCAACCACACACTTGTCAAACACAAAACTTGTGGCTCCCATTATTGGGTCATGTTTATTAGATGCATAAAAAGTAAAGTGTGCCTTCAAAAGTTCGTGAGAGTCCTATCCCAAGTTCAACCCATGACAATTAATAAAGTGAATATCTTAATTTAGAACATAAATAACACAATAACATGGTGAACATACTCGGAATAGCAATGAAGCTAATGGGAAGATATGGTGGACTCACTGGAAATACTTGGCTAAGGAGTGTTAGAAACAAGTTTTTACTTGTTGGAATTTTTTAAATTTTTGGGCTACCAAGAGGGAGATAGTTGACCAGCTACTATGCATGCATATGTCCATAGAACTACTCATTTCATGACAAACTAAATAAACCAGCAATTAACATCAAGGACATGAATAAGAGATAGCTCAAGACAACATTATTGCAAATTTCTACACATAAAAAGCCTATAAATCATGCAAACATATGTAGCTCTTCAAATCAACCATGGCATCCCTATTCCAAGTCATAATACTAGCATCCAATACATTCCAACCCCAAACTCCAGTAGCTCAATCTCATATAAAATGATGGTGGTCTTATCAAAACAAAAATAAAAACAAAAACTAGACGCTTCAAGTCTCTACGATAAATGCTTTGCTTAGAAAAACAGAAAGTAGACGTGTGCTAACCAAAAGAGTGTAGCTCCAGTGGGTTGTTCATCACATCCCCAAGCTTATGGATTTCACCATTCTTGGATGTCTTGAGGCGCAGCTCCTCTATTCCCTGTGAAAAAACTTCACAAAACATGTTTCTCCCATTCTTTTTCTGTGGGGTGAGATTAGCAAGGACAAACAAATCACATGCTTGCTGTGCAAAATTCCAAATCAAATGCTCCAGTAGATAGATAATAATGTTCATTATGTTGTATGTTCACTCTCTTGCTTGAAAGAATCATGGAAATTCGATTCCCAAGCCCAAAGAGTGCATAAAACAAAAGAAGGCAGAATCTGTCCAGAAAAGCAGCAGCAGCAAAACAAACGTTTTTTCCTAAGCTAGACTCGTCAAAAAATTAAGACAATTTTTGTGCTTACAGAGAACGAAAAGTTTCAGAACATACAAAAAAAGTAGCTCAATCCGACATACCAATAAAAAACGTAAAATCATACGGTGAGCAGACTTGTGCTAAAACAGAAATTTCATGCACTAGGATAGCAACTTATAAGTCCTAATGGGTTTGACTTGACTCTTTATTGAAAACTCCAGAATTAAAAAAAAACTAATCTCTTGAGACAGCAAGAGGACACTAGGAAAATCCAAACAAAAACAACCGGGTTGCCTCCCGTAAAGCGCTTTCTTTATAGCCATATAGCTAGGCTTTACTTACTTGATAATCAAGAGGGATAAAGCTCATGAGGGAGCTTGTTCTTCAGCGTGCCCCTCTTCCTTGGGAAGTGATCCATGCTTTTCTTGTGAGGGAACTGAAACTTGACATTCCCTTCCTTGGAGTCTATGATTGCACCTGTAGTACGAAGAAAAGGTCTACCCAAAATAATAGGACTAGGGGATTTATCCCCATATCCATAATAATGAAATCAACGGGTACGAAAGTCATGTGCAATTCAATCATAACATCTTTTACTTGTCCTACAACATGTTTAGTAGAGTTATCAGCAAGGACAAATTCACTTGAGCACTTTTCTAAATTTTCTAGTTCTAGCAATTCATATAATTCTTTAGAGAGTACCGATACACTAGAACCTAGATCTAACATAGCATGGTGAATTTCTTTTCCAATTGAAACTAGCACCTTGGGGATCCATGCATCCCCAATCTTATGAGGTATCATGGCCTCATTCTTGTACCTAGCAATTTTTTCTTGCAAGACATGATTAGCAATATAAGATCCAAAACCAGGTTGATTAACATTTATAGTGGGATCACTAGCAAATTTTTGTAGAGTAGCAATAAGTTCTTGCAAGCTACTTTTTTCTAAATCAAGCAATGGATCCTTAATTTCAGTAAGCATCATAATTTCCTCTACTTTACTCTCTAATTTAGCTAGCATGCTTGATTCATGAGGACTAATTGCATCTTTGCTAGCAAGATAAGACATATATGGAAGTAAATATTCAGGGTACTTCACTATTTCATTCAAAGTTTCTTCTAAGCAAGTAGGGACATGCTCACTTGTATTCTCAGCAATATGATCAATATTTTCAATAATAGGAGCAGCAATAGTAATAGAATTCATTCCTACACTAGGTTGTGCTTGTGGCTTTCCTGCTGACATGCTTAATAGAGTTGCTTGATTATCAGCTAATTTTGACAATGCTTTATCTAAATTCGAAGATTGAAGTTGCAATCCTTTAATATCACTACTAATGGATGCAATAGACTTATTTAACTCATGTATCATAGCATTGTGACTAGCAACTTGTTCCATAAGCAATTTATTAAATTCAGAAATTTCACTAGAAGGCTTCGATTTATTTTCATTAGCATTAGGATATGGAACAAAAGGTTTATTTGGCACATAAGGAGGTTTACTATATGAATTGTAAGCATTACCAAAACCATTGCTACCATAATTCCTAACAAAATTAACATCCACACTTTCAGAATTACTACCAACTAGCTCCTGCAAAGTCACATTCTCCATATTTTGTTTATTAATAAAAGCAAGAATAGTGTCCATTTTAGAAGACAAATCATTGGTTTCTTCAATTGAGTTTATTTTCTTAGTGGGATTGGGTGCTCTTTCAGTTTTCCATTGACTATAATTTTGCAATATGCTTTCTAATATGCTCTTAGCCTCTCCTACAGTTTTACTCATAAAGGCACCTCCAGCAGCAGAATCAAGTATGTTTATAGACATGTAGTTTAGACCATTACAAAAAGAGTGTAGTATGGTCCATTCATTTACTCCATGTGATGGGCATGTTCTAAGCATTAATTTAATTCTATCCCGTGCCATGGCTACATGTTCATTATCATTTTGCCTAAATGAGAGGATATTATTCCTATTTTGCAAAATTTTAACGGGAGGATAATATTTCTTAATGAAAGCTTCTTTTAAATCATCCCAAGACTTTATACTAGCTGTAGGTAGTGAAAGTAACCATTCTTTAGCCTTTCCTCTAAGTGAAAAAGGAAATAATTTCAGTTTTAAAACACTACTTTCCACATTTTTAAATTTTTGCATATCACATATTTCCATGAAATCATGAAGATGCATAAAGGCATCCTCCATAGCACTACCACCAAATTGCTCTCTAGTAATTAAATTCAATAAACTAGGACTTACTTCATAGCTTTCAGCTTGTATTTCAGGTGTAGTAATTGGCCTAGCAATGAATTGGTCATTGGGTGTATTTGTGTAGTCACTTAATTTAGTTCTATCACCCATTTTAACAGTTTTTATGTGGTTTTTAATTTTTTATGCAAAACTGAAAAGTAAAGTAACTAGGCAAATTAGAAATACTAAAATAAACTAGAGAACTAAATGCAAAACTAAAATGCAAACTAAAATAAAATATGCAAGACAGAACAATAACAAGAACAGAAACAAAAACAAGGCAAGAAACAAAACAATCTACTTGAAAGAAGGCGGAGATAGAAAGGACGGTACTCACGTAGGTGCAACCTCCCCAAGCTTAGGTTTTTGCACACCTTGTTGGTGATGAAGACTTCTTGTGAGCTCCCTTGGACAACTCCTTCACCTATGGCTCCCCGGCAACGGCGCCAGAAAAACGCTTGATGGCTAGGTTGAGACTCCAAGTGCAGAGTGTGTAGCTAGTGGCAAGCCTTCTTCCCCACGAGGGTGACTCGAGGGTTTATATCGAACTCTTGGGGAGCCAGTATTTCAGCAGTTGTCTTCCAAGCTTCCTCCAGGATCCTGCAAACAAGTAGAGAATTTTGTGTCCTCAACCTCACCAAGTGGTTGTCAAGCACAAGGTATGAGACTTCTAAATTGCAATGCAAAACTGAAAGTAAATGTGCAATAATTAAATCTACTACTAAATGCAAATGAGAAAATAAATATGCAATGGATTGTTTTTGTATTTTTGTGATGCAAGTGGTGATGGAGATAATGTAAATTCGAATTGGAGATGCAAGTAAAGTAAAGTGCAAGTAAAGTAAATTGCAGCAAAGTAACTAGAGTGTTTTCTTATATTTAAAATAGGACCAGGGTTCATGGTTTCACACTTGCATTCTCTCAAATAAAGTGGTAGACGGTGGACATAAAGAATTACATGTGAGATTACAATAACATGTTTAACATTGAGTACTTTCATATGGGCATCACGCCCTAGCATAGAGATCTCTACGGTCATATTGATCCCTCTTATACTCCACCAAGATGCGAAATAAATCATAACACCTCGCTAATTAAGGAAAAACCAGAGTATAGCTTTAAGCAATGAGACATGAAGTTGAAGTAAGAACTTGCTAGATCTAGTCATGGAGATTGATTAGTGTCACTTCAAATCCCCGGTAACAAGGTACTCCTTTTTATCCCTAGTGAGGTAACTAAGAAAGGTTTAACAAAACCTAAGTGGATCGCTGAACTTCTGTCACTTTCACAGCACTAGCCACCCCCCGTTACTCCAACTAATGCACCCATCACCCCACACACGCTCTCAAGAACTAGATTGATCAAAGCTAGCAAATAAGAACAGGGTACATAAGATACATCTACTCAAATAACTCAAGAGAAACAATTGCAATCTCAGATTCAATAACTCATAGAAAAGATCCACCACATAGGAATTACAACGGTGCCCGTAATCATGTGAGGCAGCTCATACGGATCTAATTAGTGAAGCACATAGAGAGAGAGATACAAGTGCTACTTCCACAAACCCATAGCCCTGGGGTGGACTACTCCCTCTTCATGGAGATGTCGATGGAGATGACGTTGGAGGGGTAGGAGATCACACCGTCGGTGCCCCGCCAGAGTTTGCCCCCTCCAATCTGGAACTTCTGGTCTCTGTTTCGGTGTTTCTCCTCTCCGTAAGGGTACGGGGGACCCTTTTTATAGTCGGTTTTAGGTCAAGACGGAGTCGGTAATTCGAAGATGGAAGGAATTGGGGCCAAAAGGGGGCCTCTCACGCGACCAAGGAATCTGGCCGCGTGGAGGGTCCTCTTTTGGGCCTCCTTGCCAAATTCTCGTGGATCCTTCGCCCGCAAGTCTTTTCCTTCCAAGAAAATGACCCCCGCAGATTTTCAGGTGATTTCGTGGAAGTTTGCCCCCTGAAACGTCAAAAATATAGAAAACGGGGTTTCTGACAGGCAGGGTTAATTCCATAAAAGTCGGGGGACTTTGTAATTTAACCCCAAAATACTATAAAACATTGAATTATACCCTTATATGATGCAATATGTAATATAAAACCATGTGAAAATATGCAAAATTCATCTATGCATTTTACATGCATCACCCCCCCCCCGATAAAGTAAGCTTGGGGATGCTTGATACGTCTCCAACGTATCTATAATTTCTGATGTTCCATGTTGATATTATGCCAATTGCTACATCTTTTCTCCCTTCTTTATAGCATTTGTACACGTTTTCCGAAACTAACCTATTAACAAGATGCCAAGTGTCAGTTCCCTGTTTTCTGCTGTTTTTTATTTCAGAAAAGTTGTTCTCAAAATATTCTCGGAATTGGACCCCACGAATCCCGAAGTTCCTATTTTCCCCGGAAGCATCTAGAAGTCCCAAAGAGCCCCGGAGGGGGGCCATAGGGTGGTCACACCATAGGGTGGCGCGGGTCGCCCTGGCCACGCCACCTGGTGGTGTGGTACCCCTGGCCACCCCCCGGCATCTCCCTTTCGCCTATTTATACTCCCCCGAGGGAAAACCCTAAAAGAATGGACCTTTTCGACAAAATACATCCGTAGCTCCGTCGCCGCCGCCGACAAGTTTCGGGGGACAAATCTCTGTTCTGGCACCCTGCCGGGGCGGGGAAGTGCCCCGGAATCCATCTCCATCGACTCCACCACCATCTCCATCGCTGTTGTTGTCTCCTATGATGAGGAGGGAGTAGGTCACCCCCGAGGCTGAGGGCTCTACCGGTAGCTATGTGGTTCATCTCTCTCCCATGGTGTGATCTATATGTGATCGTGAGCTTTGTAATCTAGTTGAATAAGTAGATGTTACCCTTCATATTGTGCTACTCAAGTGTTTTATTAATATGAAGTTTGGAGTCACCTTGTCCCGCAGTGTGAAGGTGATAGTGTGCACATCGTGTGTGTCTCCTCTATGAATTGTGGTGTTTGTCTAGTACCTTCTAGGGCGCTCATAGTGACAGCGTGGGGTTAACTAGACATGGAATGCTTACTTTAATGAATGCTTTTTGCAGCCCTTCACAATGATTAGTGTTCGTTATGCAACCAGAGAGGGTTAAGAGTAGCATAGTGAAGAGAAGATATTTAGTTATTCAATTATGTGATAATTGTGGAGAGTGTCCACTAGTGAAAGTAGGATCCCTAGGCCTTGATTCCAAGCATTGAAACACCGTTTTCCACCTAATTTGCTACATGTTTGCTTGCTGCCATATTTATTTCGGATTGCTATTATTACTTATAACCATCCATATTACTCGCATTTCACTATGTCTTCGCTGAACTAGTGCACCTATATACCTGATAAGTATATTGGGTGTGTTGGGGACACAAGAGACTTCTTGTATCTTAATTGCAGAATTGCTTGAGAGGGATATCTTTGACCTCTACCTCCCTGAGTTCGATAAACCTTGGGTGATCCACTTAAGGGAAGCTTGTTGTTGTTCTACAAACCTCTCACTTGGAGTCCCAACACTATCTACAAGAATAGAAGCGTGCGTAGACATCAGTGGGTCCACCATGTCAGCTTTTTGACCGGAAACCAACTGCCGTGCGCCGGATTTCCCGCTTAGTGCGCATTTAATTGCGCACGATCTGCTTTAAAGATCGTGCAAAGCAACCGTCCTCGGCGCTTCATTTTCACCTGACGCATGGCAGTTGGGATTGGCGCCACGTGCCTTTCTTCAATGAAGATCAACGGCTTGAGGTGGCCAGGCCACAATATAAAGTGGAACCCTTGGGGAGAATCACTTTCCCCTTCTCATTTTCCCATACTCTTCCTCCAGCGCACCTATAGTCCCCTGCAACGAACCTCCATGGCCGGTGGCGGAAGAAGCAAGCGCGCTACACCCGCATCGTCGAGAAAGGATGTGGGTGCCGACTCCCCAAAAGAAGACATGCGAATGGCGCTCGTCAAATGTGACGAAGACGAGCCTTGTGCAGATACAAAAGGAAGGGTTGATCCCTCCCGAGGATCCAAATCGCGTGCGGAAGCCTCGGAAGGAAAAGGAGGTCCTGAGCCCCCGCGTCAACGAACACGTTGCGTTCTCAGAGCACGTCTCCCGTGGTTTGTCCTTCCCCCTCCACCCTTTCCTTCGCGGTTTGCTGTATATAGGGCATCCAACTCCACGACCTCCCACCAAACACGGTGCAGCACATCTCGTGCTTCATCGTGCTTTGCGAGTGCTTCCTCGGCATTCGCATGCATTGGGGGTATGGAGGACAATTTTCTCGGTGAAAATTCACCGGGAGAAGCGGCCCGCGGTCGAAAGAGGCCTGGGGAACCGCTGGCGACTGGTGGCTTTGGGGTCCAGACCAAGAGCAACATCCCCTATTTCGATATGAAATTCTTCGAGTCGGCCCAAGGATGGCGCAGAAGATGGTTCTACGTCCACGATACTGATGCGAGTGACGTGCCTGAGTTCAAGCCATTCACCATTTTGAAGAGAAGAAAATCTTGGAGCCACACCATGTCACCCGAGGAAGTCAAAGCCACAGCGCCTCTTCTAGAGCAAGTCGCGTAGCTTTGTAGGAAGGACAAGGGGCTTCTTCTTAATGGAGTGCATTTGGCGAGCGTCATTCTGCGTCGGAGGGTGCAGCCGCCACAAAGCAGGCCCAATACCCTGTGGCAGTATTTGGGTGCCTCCGACCCAAGCCGCACCTGCGATAATGTGCTCTTGAAGAATGAATTCGAGTCGAAGCTCACCACCATCACCAGCCTAAAGAAGGGACAAAAATTTACTGCTTCCCCCGTTGATCCTTTCGACTCTGGGCATCCTCCAACCGAAGTAAGTTCCTTCCTTTCCCTCTGTGTAGTTTTGATGTTTTCGAGTTCTCTTTTGATCGAGTTTTCTCTTCTTCTGTAGAACCAGGATGTAGTGACGTGCTACCCGCCACTTCCTGGAATGGACGGTGGAGGTTCGGACTTGCTGGCGAGCAACTTCAACGCTCCTCTCGACAACAGCGCTGCAGATGCTGAAACAAGCGAGGAGCAAGAAGAAGTTGAGGAGGAGGAAGAGGACGACAGTCTTCACCGCATCCGTCGTAAGCGCCACAGACGCGAGGAGGATGAGGTGACTTCCAAGGACGCTTCTCTGAGCCAAGAGGTGGTTGAGGGTGTTGATCCCACCATGGTCCACTCGATGACTCCTCTGAACACACTTCCCCCTTTGTTCCAGCAGCCGAAAGTTCCGACCGCGTGGAACTTGGACGCTTTCGACGAGGATGAAGATGACGAGTAAGCTTCTTGCCTTATTAGTGTTGAGTTGCTTTTTTGTTCTTTCTTAACATACGTATAGATGTGTGATGTTCAGCAAGGACGAGTTTGCATCTTCGGCTCAGTCCGCCAAGCATAAGGGAGGTGACAAGGAGCATGTCAAGGCTTTGAGCCTGCCTCCAAGAGATTCAAGTCCTCCTCCAAAGCCTTCGAGTCCCGCAAAAGCCGTGGAAGATTCTGAGTACGTTTTGCCCAGCTTCGCGGGTGGCCAATTGAAGTATGCGGAAGCGTCCGCAAGAAACAAAGCATCGGGCAACTCATCGATCCTTTCTCGACTCTGAATGGCAAGGTAACAGGGTTTTCTTTTGATTAGTTCTCTTCCCTTCGTCGGGTGCACTTCAGTGCTCCCGATGGGAGTAGCCCCTGAGTCTGTAGTCGATTGTTTATAGTCGGTTATAGACTCAAGTATTTCCAAATTTCAACGTTGTCTTGGTCGATTTTGTTTTTATCGGGTGCACGGCAGTGTCGTGCTCGCGATGGGAGTAGCCCCCAAGTCTATAGTCGATTGTTTACATTCGGGTATAGACTCAAGGAACACTGTACTGATTTGCATTTGTCGTCTTTGCAAGCTATCTTCGAGTTCTTGGCCATTTTCGGGCGTCGCCTCGTTGTTGCTGAAGCGGAATGTGTCGCTCTTCGCCAGGAACGTGACTAGATCCTTCGGGATCTTCAATCTTTGAGAGGTAAGTTTCTTGACTTTTGCGGGTGGCGCCGCTCTTCTTCTTCTTTGTCCTTAGCTTGTTTGCTTTGCTTTGTAGACGAGGCCACCCGCGCTAGCGTAAAGAGGGTTGAGGCTCGTGATCGAGCGAAGGGCTCCGAGAAGGAGTTGGAGTCTGCTCGAAAGGACGCTGCCGATCAACTTGCAAAGTCTCGAGAGGCCTTGAAGAAGTTGGAATAAGAAGGGAAGTCTAATGATAATGAGTTGTCTGATATCCTTTACTCTGTAGCTAGGGCTCTTTCTGGTATGCCACTCGCAAACCTTTGATGTTGTGCGTTCTTGAGTTTCTTTATTTCTTATAATTTCATTGGTCTTTGCAGATGCGCTTTGAGTTGCCCTAGCAATCCCTGGCCAAGTCAGGGTCGACGCTCTAATAGACATCTGCCACCAGCTGCAATGGCACGGGGCGAAGGTTGATTCTGCCATCCGCGATTCTTCACAAGTCCCTTCTTCGCTGCATGAGCGGTTGTTCATGGGGAAGCCAACTCCTTCGACTCTGGAAGTCCTTCTACATGCTTTCCTTGGCGAGGGGGATCCTCTTCACGAGTATACTCTCACTCAGATCGAGTGCGACACGAAGACGGCCATCCAAATTTCCTTGGCGAACGGCGTGGAAGGCGACTTGGAGAAGATATACTCGAAGCTTCCAAAGGACAGCGCGGGAAAAAAGGTAGCGATCAAACCTTTTGTCGCTCGCGCTGAGAAGTTAGCCCAGATGTTGTCGGAGTTGGTGTCTCGGGTCCGTAGCACAAAACCAGATGTGAGCGAAGCTATCTCTGGCAAATCCGCCATTCGTTAGAGTAGATTGTGCTCTTGCTTTGCTGTGGAATTTGTAATGAACTTATGATTGTTTCTGAAGTACTGCGCATTTTGCTTTCTTAAATGTGGGAATTTGGAGTGCTAAGTGGATTTCCTATTTTTTTACTCCGTGTTCTCCCGATGGGAGTAGCCCCCGGGCACTCGAAAGTATTTTTTGACGTAGCTTGTTGAGTGTCTTCCGTACGTGCGACTTAGTAGTTTGCATTGTTTCCTTCTTTTTGCAGGTGGTCGGGTCCGACTCTGGATCTTCGAGTGCTCCTAAGGCTCCCACCATGTCTTCTCGGACAGATGTGAGTATGGTCGCCACTCTCTGTGGCCGTGTTGCAGATGGTGAGCGGAAATTGAAGGCCTTGCAAGGTGTCGCGGATGTTGACAAGTCTAAGAAGAAACTTGCTGCTGAACGCGAGCAGTTCGTCATGGAAGAATTGGCCAACATTGCAAGATATTTGTTGTGTAGGTTCCTTAAGCCCCCGAGTCAATTTGAACTTTTGTTCTTTGTTTTTATGTTTCCTTCGTGCTTGCAGCCATTGAACCTGATACAGGACCTGAAGGGCAATGGGTGAACAACCGAATTGCTTCTGAGTCCAGCTGTTCAAATGTCCACGCCTGTAATTTCTGGTCTTATCGAAGTAGGGGTTTCATAATAGCGACTCTTCAGTATCGGGTGTGTCAAGTCCAAAATTTTATCGACTCGTGTAGGGAGTCAATGTCTTCTATTTGTCAAGCCTTGTACCCGCTGGATGTTACTCCCGACCGATTGAGTATGCTGCTGCAGAAATTTCGTCGAGTCGAAGATGTTCACGAGTGCGTACATGAGCAGTTGGTCTGTGGATCTCAGGTATCTTTGGCCTTTGTGCGGCTCTGGCATCCAAACGTAAACTTCAACTCTGTTGCGCAGCTGTCTGCTACCCTGTAGATTTTGATCCCCATTACGAAGTAGTGCGGCCTGCTGTGAGCGTATTATTCGGTTGACTGCTGCTGAGACGGAGTGATTACTCTGAGAAAGTGCGATTCGCCAGTACTTTGATCGTGATCGTGAAGGTGTATGTATCTTGTATGCTTTGAATTTGTTAAGGTGTGTTAAGGTGTGTACCTTGTGACCTTGTAAATGAGTGTGTTTTTGTGAATACACTGTTTCCGCTTTATGCTAGTTTAGCGTAGCTCCCGTGCGTTGGGGTGTGACCTTTTTTTAGCATGTATTTTGTCGATCAACAGAATAATGAAGCTAGGAGTCGAAGATTCTTTATTTCGATGGTTGAGAAGCCATGTATTTGTTCGAGTTACAACATGGCTGGGAACAACCTTATTTGCGAATAGGAGAATGACTTCCTAGGGATAGAATTTGCGCAGTTGATCGACGTTCCACGGGTTGGAGTAGACGATGCCGCTCTCCGGGTTCTTCAAGCGGTACGTGATACATCCAAAACGTATCTCCTTTTTCGAACACTTTTCTTATTGTTTGCCTCTAAACTTGTGAGTTTTGGATACCACTAACACGGGCTAACGTTGTTTTCAACAGAATTACCTTGGTGTCTCGTTTTTGTGGAGAAAAATCAACTTTCTGGAAATTTCCCGAAAAAGACCCCATTGATCTTATATCACCAGAAGACCCCGGGAGCCACAAGGACACCTGGAGGGAGGCAAGGAGTGGCCCAGACTACCCCTGGGCGCGCCCACCTAGGCCGCCCCGCCTGGTGGTGTGGGGGGGCACATCGACGCCCTCGGGCTCCCCTTTCGACTACATATGCCCCATAAACCTAAAACACGAGGGGGTTTGTCATATTCCACGGAAACACAACAGAGCGTCGCCGCCACCTCGAAACTCAATTCGGGGATCAGAAGTTCCTATTATGGCGCCCTGCGGGGACGGGGATTCGAAGGAGATCATCGTCATCGACACTGCCACTTCTTCTCCATCAACCATCCATGATTCCTCCGTCCATGTGTGAGTAAACACCGTTGTAGGCTGAGAGGGATGGAAGGGCTTGGATGAGATCGATCATGTAATATTGCTAGATTGTTAGGGCATAGTGCCCATTGTTAGTGGTTTCTACCGTAGTTGCAACTTGTTATGCTTAACGCGTGTCACTATGGACCGAGTGCCATGATCTCAGATCTAAACATGTTATTGTTTCATGAGTATAATTATGTTTATTGATCATATATGCAAGTTGTTTACACATGTCATTGTCCGGAACCCGAGGCCCCAAAGTGACAGAAATTGGGAAAATCGGAGGGGATGGTTGTGATGTGAGGATCACGTGTGTTCACGGAGTGTTAATGCTTTTCTCCGGTGCTTTATTAAAAGGATCACCTTGATTACCAGTAGTTTCCCTTGAGGCCCTGCTGTAACGGGCTGGTGGGACAAAAGATGTTGTGCAAGTTTCTCATTGCGAGCACGTATGACTATATTGGAACACATGCCTATGGTTAGCCTAGAACTTGGATGCTTTATTATTATCTGCAATGCCCATGTTTAGATTATTACATTAACTATTTTATCCATGCAATGCCCGTTCATCCATTCCCTCTATGCCTACGGTACTCCCATCCTGATGTTTCCCGCGATTGCTACTGTTGTTACTATTTTATTCCTGTTGTTATTTTACTACTGCTGCTGCTATAAAACTGTTACCACTGATAAATTGTTGCGAGCAAGTCTACTTTCAGGTGCAGCCGAATTGACGAATCAGTTGTTAAGGCTTATAAATATTCTTTGGCTCCCCTTGTGTCGAATCAATAAATTTGGGTTTTACTTCCCTTGAAGACTGTTGTGATCCCCTATATTTGTGGGTCATCAGTACGCGCCACCCGCGATAACTTAGTCTACTATGTAGGGTCCCTCCCAAGGGGGAGAGAGCTTGTGGTGGATTTCTTGCTTGAGTACCATCACCAAGTCTCCCTTCACGAAAGATTTTCCATGGATGCGGCGACTGTGGTAGTTGTGCAGTGCCTGTTGGTAGACAACCGACCTGGCGTAAGCGATGTCCCTTGCTTCGTTGAGTGCGTCCATATCTTCAGCGAGTATCGTGTGATGACCCACAAGTATCGGGGGTGTATCATAGTACTTTCGATAAATAAGAGTGTCGAACCCAACGAGGAGCAGAAGGTATTGACAAGCAGGTTGGATAAAGGATTCACTTCAAACATTAGCAAGCGTTTTTTTTGGTTGTTTTGGATAGAGCAGATAAATAAAGTATGAGTAAATAAAGTGCAGTAAATAATATTGCAGCAAGTGGCCCAATCCTTTTGAGAGCAAAGGACAAGCCGGTTGTATTACTTATGACTACCAAACGTTCTCGAGGACACATGGGAATTTTGTCAAGTGATTTCGCTTCGTTACGGTTGATTAATATCCATTGGTTTGTGAATTGTTGTGTGGGTGAACCTATGCTAATGCACCGCCCAACTAGGACTAATACATACTTGTGATTATACCCCTCGTAAGCATCCGCAAATACAAGAAAGTAATTAAGATAAATCTAAACACAGCCTTAAAACTCGGGATTCTATGGTCCCTCGTGCATTGGTTTCCTAACAGGGGTTTAGGTTTCTGTCACTCCGGAAACCTCACAATTAGTAGCCAAATACACAATGCATACTCCTAGGACCATAAAGGTGAAGTATCAAGTAGTCGACGTTCACAAGACACCACTAGAAGAACAACACCACAATTTAAATACCGACCCACGAGATATTACTTCTACATAACTTCACTACTAACATCATGACTTCTCCCATGTCCTCAAGAACTAAACAAACTACTCACAAGACATCATATGGATCATAATCAGAAGTGATATAATCGATAATAACAATCTGGTCATAAAGTGCTAACACCGATAAATCTCACAAGCATCAACTACTAACAAGTAATCCACACCGGGAGAGAGATCTAATGTAAAACAACGATAGAGGTCCCTAATTGTTGCAGCGGGATGACGGTGGATGATGAGGGTGATGGTGTTGGTGGTGATGATGATGACGATGATGATCTTGATGATGCCCGGAGCAATGACGGTGATGATGGCGATGATTTCCCCTCTCCGGAGAGGAATTTCCCCGACAGATTTCTCCTTGGCAGAGAGCTTTTCTCTCGGGTGTTTTGTGCCCCGAGGCGGCACCGTAATAATTCTTCGATGATAGTCCGGGGCTTAGGGTTCCCTGGGGGTCAAGTGCGCGAAAAATATCGATCAGAGGTGGGCCAGGGTGGCCACACCACCTGGCGGCGCGGCCAAGGGGGGCACCACCTGGTGGTGTGGGCCCCTGGTGGCCCCCCTCTGGCTCTCCTCGTGGATGGCTCCCTCATCTAGACTTCTAAGACATCTCTGGTGTCCCCCCTGTTCTTCTGATCTTCTGAAATAGGGTATCCTGGCGGTGCTTTTTCCATCAGATTTCTGGTCCCGGTGTTTATTCTCCAAAAAATATGAAGCATGCAAAATAAGATAAAATAACATAAGTGATGCATCATAACATGAAATATATCGATGAATAACAGAAAATAACAATATAAAACAGTGATGCAAAATGGACGTATCATCGTGTGTTTGAGGCTTCTTCGCTGTAGACGACGACTCTCGGTGCGCTGAAGCGAATATCTTCGGGGAGGACCGCTTCTACGCCATATACCATGAAAAATGGTGTGAGTCGATCGGTTTGGGGTTGTTCTCAGGCTCCACAGTACTGACGGTGGTTCTTCGGCCAGTGCCCTGCTGCCTCGTCCAATCGAGATAGTAGCCGCTTTTTCAAGCCACTTGAAAGTAAGCCATTAGATATTTCGACATGTCCGTTGGTTTATGGATGCGTCACGGAGGCGTAACTTAAAGTTATTCCTATTTCCCTGTAGTAGGGTTTAGTTTCTTTGGTTGTGAAGTTTAACCGTTGTCTGTGATGATGTTGTGGGGAACATTGAATCTGCAGACTATGGTGTCGAGGAATTTGACGACACATTTGGCGTGTTGAGACGTTACTGGAACAACTTCTATCCATTTTTGAAATTGTCGACTGCCACTAGCAAAAGGGTGTATCCTCCAGGTGTTGCTTTGCGTAGTGGCCCGACCATGTTGAGTCCCCACTGGGCAAAGGGACATGATAGTGGGATCATGTTCAACTCTATTGCTGGCATGTGCGGATTTGGCGCTAATTGCTGGCAGGCGTCACACCTTTCGACTAGGTCTTTTGCATCTCTAGCTGTCGTAAGCCAGTAAAAACCCGCTCGAAAGGCTTTACCCATGATGGCTCTCCAGCTAGCTTGGTGCCCACAATATCCTTGATGTATGTCCCGTAATAGTTCATTTCCGTCTTTGGGTGCAATGCAACGCTGGAGAGTTCCTGAGATACTTTGCTTGTACAGCCCACCGTTGATCACCTGAAAGGATTTGCTGCGTTGTACTATCTGCCTTGCTTCGGATACATCTTCTGGGAGCTGCTCTCGGAGCATATAGTATAGGTATTTGTGTGTCCAAACTGGCTCCACCAGGAAGATTTGCCTCGAGATGTGGTGTATTGCGGAAATAAGTGCGCTCTGTTCATCACCAATTTCTGATAAGATTTTTACCGATGTTTTTGAGGGCTTCTTGAGCTTGACGGACCTCTTGTTTATTTTCTGTACGTAGACCCCTGGTGGTACCGGTGCATTTGTCGACCCAATATTTGCCAGTTTGTCTGCCTCATTGCTTGAACGTGCGACATGCCTCAGCTCGCGGCCCTTAAAGGTTCCCTCGAGCAGGTTGTACATGTCGCGATAAGCAATCATGTTATCTGCGATTGCGCCACATTCCTTCATTTTTTGTTGCACGATGAGGTTGGAGTCTCCGTAGATCATTAGTCGAGTAGCGGCACAAGACAATGCCATCTTCATTCCATGAAGAAGTGCCTCGTACTTGGCGTCGTTGTTGGATGCTGCATCATCTGGCGGGAAGTCGAGTCGTAGGACATACCGAAGTTTGTCCCCTCTCGGTGATATCAAAACGACCCCGGATCCCACGACTTCATTCCTCTTGGACCCATCTAAGTACATTATTCATGAGCTTAAATACTCGGGAGGTCCCGGGGTTTGCAATTATGTCCACTCCGAGAGAAAATCTGGGACTATCTGCGATTTGAGGGCATCTCGTCCCTTGTACATAATGTCCCAGGCGCCAAATTCGATGCTCCACTTGGCGATTCTTCCGGATGCCATGGGGTTGTTCATGATTGTACTGAGTGATGCGTCGTTTAGCATCGTTACGGTATGCTCTTGGAAGTAATGCTTGAGATTTCGAGCTATGAAGACAACCCCATACGCAAGCTTCTGGTAGTGTGGGTATCGATGCTTGCATGGTGAGATTAGATCGATGAGGTAGTAGATTGGCCTTTGTACTCCATGCGTCTTCCCTTCTTTGGGTCGCTCTACCACAATTACCGTGCTGACCACCTGATTATTTGAGGATAGGTACACGTATAGGGGCTCTCTTTCTTCGGGTGTGGCCAATACTTTCCTGCTTGACAGTACTCTTTTCAGATCTGTGAATACTTTCTTCGCTTCTGGAGTCTACTTGAACTTGGTTGTCTTCTTCAATAGTTTGTAGAAGGGGAGGGCATGCTCGCCCAACCTTGCGATGAATCTACTGAGAGCTGCCAGCCGCCTTGCTAACTAATGCACCCTTGGAGGTTTGTGGGTTCTTTTATCGTCAGGATGGCTTGAATTTTCTCCAGGTTGGCTTCTATTCCACGAGCTAAAACCAAATAGCCGAGTAACTGCCCTGTAGGAGCGCCGAAGACGCACTTTGTCGGGTTGAGCTTGATTTTGTACACGTTGAGGGCGTCGAAGGTTTCCCTCATATCCTCGAGGAGTGTGTCCTCCACTCGAGTCTTGATGACTATGTCAACCACGTACACCTGGACGTTCTTGCCAATAAGTTTGGCGAGACACTTTTGCATGCAGCACTGATATGTAGCGCATGCGTTCTTGGTCCCGAAGGGAATGGTTGTGTAGCAGTATTGTCGGGGGGTTACCCCCGAGTAGGGTAAAGACAGGTGGTAAAGGCCGCTTACAGAAGAGAGGTTTGGTCGAGTAGCCGACTACCGGGTACTCGCTACCCGGTCGACTGCTACTCGGTCTCACCTCAAGATGGCCAGAAGGAGATATCAATCAGTTTCTACCCTGTCGAGTAGAAGGTTTGGCCCGAGTACAATTGGCGGGAACATTTGGCGGGAAACTACTCGGGCAGGAAGTCAAAGGAGCCGTTCTGACACAGGATCCCGCGTATCCTGGGTCCGTACTTGGCAGCATTCGAACTACTGTTCACGTGGGGACGGCCTGCCTGACAGTGACAGCATGGAAGCAGTCGGTGGCAGGATAAGGGGGGCCTACTCTGTGACTAGGTACAGTGATACCAGTCTGTCCCCTAGTTTTGCCCAACGACTTTACAGAAGCAGACAAGATCAACGACCAAAGCTGTCAGCGGGTACTCGGTGAAAGGACGATGTGCACACTATGTCGACACTTGTCTAGATTTGGACGTATCCGGCTGGGCATCGTGTATATAAGGTGCCCCGCCGCCTCCTGCGCGAGGCATGCTAACGGTTGCTCCCTGGAAACCCTAGAATCCCTAAGTTCTTGACCTAGCTCTACTCGGAGAAGAGAGAGAGGTTACTCGGTAGCAATACCATTTGTACTGTATCTACTCGGAGAGACATCGTAATACATAGAGAAAGGCAGGAGTAGGGGTTTTACCTCCTCACGAGGGCCCTGAACCTGGGTACATCGTGTTGTTTGTGTTGTGTGGATCTTACCTCACGCGGCTACTCGTCGCGTGATCCCTCCCCGGACACCTCCAGCGTCCATCGTCCCCACATCTTTAGCCATCCTATGGCATCTGCCGTGACACCACCACGACAGTTGGCGCCCACCGTGGTACAAAATGAAACTGAATCCGAGTAAGTGTACCTTTGGTGTACCAGCTGGAAAGCTACTCGGTTTCCTGGTTTCTAGTCGGGGCATTGAAGCCAATCCGTCTAAGATAAAAGCTATTGAGAGCATGTCTTTGCCGAGATCATTGAAGGATGTGCAGAAATTCACGGGTTGTCTGGCATCTCTGAGCCGCTTTCTTGGCCGGATGGGCGAGAAGGCTTTGCCTCTATACCAGCTGATGAAGAAAAGCGACAAGTTTGTCTGGACTCCGCAAGCGGACGTGGCATTCAATGAGCTGAAAGCAATGCTGGCTAGCGCTCCCGTCTTGGCTAGTCCGCTACCCAAGGAGCCTATGCTGCTATACATTGCCGCGACTAACCGAGTAGTCAGCGTGGTGATAGTGGTGGAGCGAGAAGAAGAAGGCAAGAGTGTGCAGCGCCCAGTCTACTATCTCAGTGAAGTGCTGTCCAGTTCCAAGCAAAACTATCCACATTACCAGAAGATGACATATGGTGTGTACCTAGGCGCCAGGAAGCTGAAACATTACTTCCAGGAGCATCCCATCACTGTTGTGAGCTCGGCTCCCATCTCGGACATCATGGGTAACAAGGAAGCGAGTGGCAGAGTAGCCAAGTGGGCGATTGAGCTAGCCGCGTACGCTCCCGCGTATACGAGAAGAGAAGCAATCAAGTCTCAGGTACTGGCGGAATTTCTTGTGGACTGGGCCGAGATGCAGTATGAACCTCCCGCTCCAGTTTCCAACTATTGGAGGATGCACTTTGATGGCTCAAAGGTGAAAGAAGGCCTTGGTGCTGGCGTTGTGCTTACATCACCCAAGCAGGATCAGCTCAAGTATGTGTTGCAGATCCATTTCAAGGCATCCAACAATGTAGCCGAGTACGAGGCAGTGGTGCATGGTTTGCGAGTAGCAAAGGAGGTTGGTGTGCAGCGCATTATCTGCTATGGCGACTCAGATCTGGTGGTGCAGCAAGTCTCAGGTACCTGGGATGCTTTGGATGCCAACATGGCGTCGTATCGCTTCCTGGTGCAGTCAATGACTGGGTTTTTCGAAGGCTGTGAGTTCCAGCACATTCACCGAGCAGAGAACGAAGCAGCAGATGAGCTGTCCAAGTTGGGATCTTCTCGGCAGTCCATCCCGGCAGGGATTGCCTTGGAGCATTTGAGGAAGCCATCCATCAAGCCTTCCCCCAACTCGGAATCCATCTTTGTCCCTTCTCTGCCAAGTGAGGAATCTGACCCAATGGAGATTGATTGGGAGAGTGCTGCAGGGAACCCGGGGACTGCCGTCCTATACTCGGGGACTGCCGTTCCCTACTCGGGGACTGCCGTCCTATACTCGGGGACTGCCGTTCCCTACTCGGGGACTGCCGTTCCCTACTCGGGGACTGCCGTTCCTTACCCGGGGACTGCCACTCCCTACTCGGGGACTGCCACTCCCCACCCGGGGACTGCCATTCCTTACTCGGGGACTGCCACCCTCAACCCAGAAGCTGTTGCATTCATTGAAGAAGTTCTCGCCAATCGGTCTGGGCTGCAGAGGAGCGCTCCTACTCCTCCTGTGCAACCAACAGAGCCTGTCCCAATGGAAATGGACGAACCAGTGTTTCCCGTGCGGGAGACACCGAGTTGGGCAATGCCCATATTATCCTTTCTAAGGGACGGTACTTTACCTGAAGATGAGGTGACTGCGAGGCAGATTCAGAGAAGATCCAAGGGCTACGCCTTAGTCCGAGATGTGCTGCACAAGAGAAGTGCCACTGGTGTGCTGCAACGCTGTGTGAGCCCAGAGGAAGGAGAAGAAATCCTGGTGGAAATACATCAAGGGGAATGTGGGCATCACGCATCTTCTCGGGCTTTAGTCAAGAAAGCTTTTCGGCATGGCTTCTACTGGCTCACTGCATTGCAGCAAGCTGAGGATATTGTGAGGAAGTGCGCCGGCTGCCAGATGTTCGCAAGTAAGATTCACATGCCAGCTTCCGAGTTGAAAACAATTCCTATCACATGGCCATTTGCTGTCTGGTGCTTGGATATGGTTGGTCCTTTCAAGCCGGCTAAGGGCAATATGACACATATCTTGGTCATGGTGGACAAGTTCACCAAATGGATCGAGGTGAAACCTATTCGGAAGTGCGATGGGGTCACAGCTGTGAAATTTGTAAAGGATGTGATCATGAGATATGGCTACCCGCACAGTATCATCACCGACAATGGCACCAACTTTGCAGAGGGGGCAATGGTGCGATTCTGCAGAGATAAGCATATCCGACTAGACGTTGCGTCAGTCGCGCACCCTGCCTCCAATGGGCAAGTTGAGAGAGCAAATGGGATGGTACTGGCAGGCATCAAGCCAAGGCTGATTGAGCCGTTGCTGAAAACACCTGGGTGTTGGCTAGAAGAGTTGCTAGCGGTGTTGTGGAGTCTAAGGACTACCCCTAACCGGTCAACCGGCTACACGCCATTCTTCTTGGTATACGGGGCTGAGGCCGTGTTGCCAATAGACTTAGAGCATGACTCCCCCCGAGTAGCCCTCTACACTGAGGTGGAGGCGAGAGAAGCTCGAGAAGACGACGTTGACCTGCTTGAAGAAGCAAGAGAGCTGACTCTGTCACGTTCGGCTATCTACCAGCAAAACCTGCGGCGCTATCATAGGCGAAAGGTGAACCCAAGGGTTTTCCGAGAAGGAGACATGGTCCTTAGGCTTGTGCAGCGCACAGCCGGGATGCACAAGTTGTCTCCTCCATGGGAAGGGCCTTTCATTGTCAGCAAAGCGCTGCACAATGACGCGTACTATCTTGTAGATGTGCGCCCATCGCAGGCGAACAGGGCAGATAAAGCTGGAGAGGAAACCAAGCGCCCCTGGAATGTAGCTCTACTTCGTCGTTTTCATTCGTAAGCAAAGATGTGTATGTACCCTCTCATCCGAGTTGAAATTCTACTCTGCAATCTAAAATTGTTCTCGGGGACTGCCCTCGTCCAAAATTGCTCTAAGTGTTTGTCTTACTCGGTTTGTTCCTTTGTCTATTCGGTTGCTCCACTTCTGAACTCATAAGTGCATTGAGTACTGTGTTTAAACCTATATGCCAACTCTTCGACTCTGCTGCTGTCCGAAACCCGGCTTCATGGCAAGCAAGAGAACAAGCAAAAGGTCAATGAGCACACGAAAATTGCTAAGGAAGAAAGAGTGCAGGAACCGAATAGATTGTCGGTTACTCTTTGTTCCCCGTTTTCGTCTTCTCGGCTAAGTGGTGGGCTGCGTTATCATGATTGTTTCTAGCGGCTAAGTATTTGCAGCTTTGTTCCTTGATTCTTGTGACTCGAATACCAAATAAGCGACAAGTCGCAGGTAGAGCAGAGATGAAGAGACAGGGTGAATAAGAAATGCTACTCGGGGACTCGCATGGAAACACAACTCGGCATTAAGCCAGTGTCGTTCAAATTGATTAATGTAAACATAAACAGAGTGGGCATAAAAACTAAGTAGCAAGCAAGATAAAGATAGTCTGTTACATCTGCTCCCGGCATTCCGGGGATCTGATAAAGTGTTCGAGTTGATAGAAAGTGCAGGTTGCTTCAAGTTGTGGAAGCAGTGTTCTCGGCGCTGGCCTTGGCAGCTGTTTCCTCGGCGGTGGTCTTGGCAGCAGCTTCTTCGGTGGCAGTCGTGGCGGCTGTTCCTTCGGTGCTGGCGTGGGTGGCATCCGCCTCCGTCTGCACGGCGGCGGATTCCTCCATCTCGGCATCTTGCTGGGCGGCCGCCTGCTCGGAAGTGGCCGTAGCCACCGAGACGGGTCCTGGAGCCGAGGAGGAGCAGGAAGCGTGGCCAGGAGGGGGCACCGTGTCGTCCAGAGCAGCACCTGAGGAGGTGCCGAAGTCGAGTGGCTCGCTGTCGATGTGCGCCCCTTCGTCTTCATCGCTACTCGCGACGACGGTGGCTTTCCCCTTTTCGGCCTTGCCCTTGGGAGATTCGAAGAAGTCACCAAGCTCTTCCTCCTCATCATCGTCTTCTTCGTCCTCGTACTCGGTGTCGGGTTCGGGGACGCCATCGATGTAGACCTCCGTCTCGGCGCATTCTGCGACATCATATGCAATCTGCTTGCGCAAGGCCACGCTATCGGCATCAGTCTCCCACTTGGAGTTATCGCGCTTCCCGCGGATAAGCTGCATATCCAGGTTCTCATACCAGGACGCAATGCAGAGAAGCATCACGTCCGCACCAGCACGGGCTCCGGAGGCTCGCCACTTTTTCAACTCGGCCTTCACGTTCTCCAGCTTGAGGGCGAGTTCCCGCATGCTTTTTGGCTCAGGATCATGAGGCCAGAACAGCCGGTGGAGCTCAAAGCCCGCATGCATCAAATCAGTCCCGCAGCCGGCCAGCTGTTCGAAGTAACCTTTGAGCACCAGCAAGCTGTCCTCGATATCAGCCCTGGTGTCAATCGGCTCACCCAGCGAGAGGCGAACTGCTCGGGCCTTGGCTATCGTGGGCGCAGAGGTAGACTCAAGACGAGGCCAAATATCTGAAATAGCAAGTGGCAAGATCAAAAACCGAGAAAGAAAAAAGGAAGCCGAGAAGGAATAAGACCGGGAAGAAAAGATGCAATGAAGAAAAGAACTTACCGATCAGTTGGCGGCGCAGCTGCTGCAGCTTGGTTCTCCAAGATTCCTCGTTGCTAATGTGCTTTGATTGGATCTGGCGCAGGGTGTCCATCTGAGCGAAAAGATCAGCATTGGTCTTCTTCAGAGTCTCGCATTCAGCCTCGAGGGCCCTCTCCTTGGCCTTGAAAGTGGTCTCGGCCTTGGCTTTCTCGGCGATGGCCGTGTCCCTCTCGGCGCCAATCTTCACGGCATCTTGGAGTGCATTCTGAAGCTGGAGCTGCAGCTTCTCCATCTCGGTGGTATGGTCCTTCACCAGAGTTATGGCCTGGTCGGATAGCTGCTTCTCCACCTCCACTGGCTTGACGCAATCTTGGTGCGCCTCAGCAAATGACTTGTAATCTTCTGCGAAAAGATAAGATGAGGTCAGTAAACGGGCAGAGAAGAACCAAACTCAAGGTCACACCGAGTAAACAGCAAACTCACCTTCAAGTTTCTTTATGGTGGCCTCGGCGTTCTCCACGAAGCTACGGCATTTTTCATGCTCATCGGCCAAGGCCTTCAGTTTGTCTGCAGAGAAGAAAAGGTTAGTGCGTGAGAAAGCAGAAGCGGGCGTAACCATAAAACGCAGGAACCGCGTGGCTAAAGGCGTACCTTGCACTTCGGCCAGCTGTTGGGTGCTGTCGTTTGCATTTTTGCTCGCGGCCTCAGCAGCTATCTTCTCCTTCTCCAGCGCAGCAATACGCCTCCTGGCGATGGAGTGATTCCAGAGAAGGATGCGGTACAAGTTGGTCCGCTTAAGAACGCTATCCTGAAAACCGAGAAGAAAATGAGTTAGGCAAAGCAGAGAAGATTCGGCCCGAGTAGGAGGCTACTCGGAGAGTATCCACCTACTCGACCCAAATCTCGGGGACTGGGGGTGATGGTAAGAAAGAAGAAAGGCGAAGTAGAAGAGA
Organism: Alopecurus myosuroides; assembly: GCA_028641055.1. NCBI lineage: Eukaryota > Viridiplantae > Streptophyta > Magnoliopsida > Poales > Poaceae > Alopecurus > Alopecurus myosuroides. The sequence continues at coordinate 172,386,849 of CM054058.1, forward strand.
AGAAAATTCAACTCGGAAAAGGCAAAAAAGACTTACTGCGTAGCTCTGTTCGATATCTTCGGCGTTCTTGCGGTGCAAGAACATCTTGGCTGCGAGGGTTGCGGTATCAGTGGAGACGGACATGGGCTGGTGTCCCAGGTCGATCTTGTTCCACTCCACGCGGTAGTGGTCGACGGAGCCAAGGGTCAAGCCGTGCCACTTCTCCTCTCCGAGAACCCTGCTGTCCCACTTGGCGCTGATGTGGCCAACAGTGTCCAGTACCTGCTCAAGACCCTTGGAGGTTATTGGCTTGTCTTGGGCTCCCCGAGAAGCAATATTGACGGGTTTGTTTTGGGCTGGATCGAAGGGAGGAGTATTCCTGGCTACAGCTTTCCTCCCCTTCTGAATAGCTACAGCTTTATCTTGGGGAGGGAAGCCGATGGCGTGCTGTTGGCTAACCTCGATCATATACTCCGGGTAGCAAGGCTGGCCAGCAGCGCGAGCGTCCGCAGAGAGCGCAGCAGGAATCGGGCCGGAGTCGCGGATCACAAGTGCTCCGCCTGCGGATGCGCCTTGGTCTCTGGCCCTCTTCTTCGTCTGCTCCTTCTCGATTTCCTGCTTCTCGACATCCTCGGGTTTCTTCCCGTCAGTCTTGGCCTTGGCCTTCTCGGCGACTGCTTTCTCGGCAGCTTGCTTCTCGGACTTCTTCTGCTCAGCCCTGACCTTCTTCTGCTCGGCCTTGGCTCTCTCAGCAGCTTCTTTCTCAGCTTTGACCTTCTCGGCGGCTTCCTCCTCGGCCCTGGCCTTCTCAGCAGCCACCTTATCGGCAGTCTCCTTCTCGGAAAGGCCTTTCTTGGAACAGTAATCCCTCAGAGCATCAAGGGCCTGTTGCTTGGCTGCTCGCCCAGGAGGGCTGGATGTATCCTTGCTCTGTGAAGACGAGGAGGAAGTTGGTGGTGTAGGGCCTTGCGCAGTTGGTGGCGTAGGGCCTTGCGCAGTTGGTGGCGCCGCTGCAGCTCCTGGTAGAACACCACTCGGTGCGCTGCCTGGCAGTGGGTAGACATCTGCTACGGTAGCATCCGCGGCGGTGTCGTCTGTCGTAAGCTGCTCGGCGGTGATGTTCTCTTGTGCAGCAGCCTCAGTGGTGGGCTGCTCCCGTTCTACTTCTGGCCGCTCAAGGGCGGCGGCGTCTTGCATTTCTCGTTCTTGGTTCTCCTCGGCGTTGCTAGCCGGAGGAGAAGGGGGTCTCTCGTCGTGGACGGCGGTGTCTTGTGCTGCTGGTTCTGACGCTGCTCTTTGTGCTGGATTGGCAGCAGCAGCATTGGCGTCGTGATCCTCATCATCATCGTCCAGGTTGACCAGAGGTACTGGTTTCTTCTGGGCTTGGTCGGACGCGAGGGCTGCGTTCGCATCCATGGCAGGACTGCAGAGAAGAAAGAGATCAGGGATTGGAAGAAGATTTGGGAGAAACCAGTACTACGCGAGAAGGAGGGCAAACGAGAAGAGAACTCACGCATTGGTGGATTTAAGCTGTCGTCGGGGTTTCTTGACAGTAACTTTCTTCTTCTTCTCGGCGGCCTCCTCCTTCTCGGCGGGCTTCCTCTTCTTGGCTGGAGGTGCCTGCGCTTCGCTCCCGGTCCGCTTGCGGGTTTCGGGAGGGGCAGTAGACAAAGGTTGGACGACGAGGGGCGCATCGCCCTCGTTCTCGCCCTCATCCTCGTCGTCCTTCTCCGCAGCGGCCTCATCTGAGAAGTTCAAAGGAGAAGAAGGAAGAATCAGGAACAGCAATGCAAGGGGTTGGTGTTTCTCAGAAGCAAACAAGATGAAAATAACAATACCGTGAGAGCCTTCATCCGACCAAGTGCGGAGAGCATCGCGCTTGTCAGGAACGGGGCTGCTCTGTTCCGCGTCGTCAGAGGGCAGCATGTCATCCTCCTCGCGATCGGCGAACCAGTTGTCCTCGAAAACTTCCCGACTCTCAATCAGCTGTCGAGTAAGAGTCTGAAAGACGGAGAAGGATCATAAGTAAACCGAGTAGCAGGATGGAACTCTACTCGGATAGGCGTGCAAACACAAAGCACACTAAGCCTATGCAGTTTTCTAAGTATTCTACTCGGACAGGCGTGCAGACACAAAGCACACTAAGCCTATGCAGTTTCCCAAGTGTTCTACCCGGATAGGCGTGCAAACACAAAGCATACTAAGCCTAAGCGCGAGTCGACTAAGTGCTCTACTCGGTGCACCAGGTAATTGCTAGTCGGGGCGGAAAGGGAAGTTATCTACTCGGGAGGCAGAGGTAAAAACAGAGTAGGAACAGCGTACCCGGGCAATCGGTTGCGTACGGCTGTACGGGACGAAACCATACCGCCACTTCTCGGTAAGGCTTGTCTTCAGCATGTTCCTGGCATGATAGGCAACATCCGCGTCGTCGATTTCGATGGTGGTGGTCCTGGTGCAGTCGCGCGGGCCTCCCATGTAACACATGAGATGGCAGCGCTCCTGCAGAGGGAGCACTCGGCGCTTAATCCAGCACACCACCGGGTCGTCGTTCTTGAGGCCCAGTTTCTTCAGCTCGCCGAGTCGATCTTCTATCTCGATGGCGATTTCGTCGATGGTGGGCTTCTCCTTCCAGTTCGACCCGAGTGGAGCACGGTTCCTCCAAGCGGGCAGGTTGATTCGATCATCAACCACACCTCCTTCCGTGGCGGGGACATTCTTGACATAGAAGAAGCTCTGCTGCCACATTCGGCAGGAATCCAGCCCCTGGATGCGGGGATGATTCGTCCCGGTCCGCTGCACCATCATGGCACAGCCCGTGTCGGTGGCGCGGCCGATGCCTGCACCGTCTTTCTTCCCGACTGACTGTTGGCGGAGATTGAAGTACCTGAGCCACGTATCAGTCGTGGGCCTGATGCCGAGGAAAGCCTCGCAGACCACCGCGTGGTAGGCGAGGAAGACGACCGCGTTGGGCGGCAGATGATGCATCTGCAGCCCGAAGTGGTCGAGGAATTTGCGCAGGAAGTCGGAGGCGGGCAGTCCAAAGCCGCGCTCGAAGTGCGACATGAAGACCACCCGCTCGCCGTCCTGCGGAGTTGGCACGACCTCGTCGTCGGGTGCCCGGCACTCCACGCCGGGGGGAACCCTTCTGCTGGTCACGAGCCAGGCGAGGTTGGCCTTGGTGACGGAGGAACCCGACCAGCTAGCCTTGGCCATCGTTGCGAGTGGGAGGAGTGGATGATTTTCGAGTGGAGTTGCTCGGTGGAGAGAGTCCGCGGCGGCGCGGGAGCTCGCGCGGCGGCGGAGGGCTCGGTGGAGAAGAAGAACAGGAGGCAGAAGGGGAAAAGTGCAGGGAAGGGGAAAAGGAAGTTACCGCGGGGGTATTTATACCTCCCTCGCGAGATTACCGTTACCACCGCGGTAGTGGGATCGACTGTGGCGTGTGGTGGGTCCTGTGGCCGGCTAGAAACGCACACAAGCGCGGGCTGCGCGCGTAACGGCCGCATTTGATCCCACCATCAGATCGTGGCCAGTAATTGCGCGTGATGGGACATGACGGCCGGTGGGCCCACAGCGTGAAAACTGGACACGTGGCGTCGTGTCCTGGGCAACCAAACGACGAGGTCGTGGATGCTTGACACGTGGGCAGTGCCTGCGTGAAGGGCTGGATGTTGCTCTGCGTTGCAGAGGCTCAGTTTGCGAAATTTCGCTAAGTCTTTTTACTCGGCTACAGAGAAGAAAGCAAGCGCTACTCAGAAGAGAGGAAACTCAAGGTACTCTCCAAACAGTTACTCGGAGAACCTGCTCGGCATCTTGAGGTTCGATGGCTGAGATGCAAAGGCTGGTTTTAAGCTGGCAGAGCCTAGTGAACAAGTTCGCAAGACTCAACCAGCTTCGGGGACTGCTGTCGGGGGGTTACCCCCGAGTAGGGTAAAGACAGGTGGTAAAGGCCGCTTACAGAAGAGAGGTTTGGTCGAGTAGCCGACTACCGGGTACTCGCTACCCGGTCGACTGCTACTCGGTCTCACCTCAAGATGGCCAGAAGGAGATATCAATCAGTTTCTACCCTGTCGAGTAGAAGGTTTGGCCCGAGTACAATTGGCGGGAACATTTGGCGGGAAACTACTCGGGCAGGAAGTCAAAGGAGCCGTTCTGACACAGGATCCCGCGTATCCTGGGTCCGTACTTGGCAGCATTCGAACTACTGTTCACGTGGGGACGGCCTGCCTGACAGTGACAGCATGGAAGCAGTCGGTGGCAGGATAAGGGGGGCCTACTCTGTGACTAGGTACAGTGATACCAGTCTGTCCCCTAGTTTTGCCCAACGACTTTACAGAAGCAGACAAGATCAACGACCAAAGCTGTCAGCGGGTACTCGGTGAAAGGACGATGTGCACACTATGTCGACACTTGTCTAGATTTGGACGTATCCGGCTGGGCATCGTGTATATAAGGTGCCCCGCCGCCTCCTGCGCGAGGCATGCTAACGGTTGCTCCCTGGAAACCCTAGAATCCCTAAGTTCTTGACCTAGCTCTACTCGGAGAAGAGAGAGAGGTTACTCGGTAGCAATACCATTTGTACTGTATCTACTCGGAGAGACATCGTAATACATAGAGAAAGGCAGGAGTAGGGGTTTTACCTCCTCACGAGGGCCCTGAACCTGGGTACATCGTGTTGTTTGTGTTGTGTGGATCTTACCTCACGCGGCTACTCGTCGCGTGATCCCTCCCCGGACACCTCCAGCGTCCATCGTCCCCACATCTTTAGCCATCCTATGGCATCTGCCGTGACACCACCACGACAAGTATACACCACATGGTGTGATGAATGTTGTCTTTTCCTCGTCTTCCAGTTTCATCCTTATTTGATTATATCCCGAGTAGGCATCAAGGAAGGAGAGGCGTTGGCAGCCTGCTGTGGATTCGATGATCTGGTCGATCCGCGGAAGCGAAAAGTTATCCTTGGGGTAGTGTTTATTCAATGACGTGTAGTCGATGCACACACGAAGGATGTCTATGTTTTTCTTCGGAACCAACACCGGGTTTGCTAACCAGGTGGAAATCTTGATCTCCCTTATGAACTTTGCCGCTAGTAGTCGATTCACCTCTTCTCCGAATGCGATGCGCTTCGTCTCAGAGAAATGGCGAGTGGTCTGCTTAACTGGTTTTGCGTCCTTGAACACTTCCAATGAGTGCTCGGCGAACTTCCTGGGTATCCCTGTCATATCGGATGGCTGTCAAGCCAAAATTTCTTAGTACTCACGAAGGAGTTCGACGAGCGCGCTTTCCTATGCGGGGGAAAGGCTTGTCGACACCATCGTCGTCTTCGCTGAATCTGTCGGGTGGACTTGATGCTTTCGAGTGTCGTTGCTTGGGCTGAACTCGAGGTCTAGGGCAATCCTCTTCGTTAGTGGCAGCACGGAGTTATCCATGGTTTTTGCCAGCTCTTCCAGATCCTCCTGCATCCCGAAAGATTTCTCTATCTCATGAAAGTCATTGTCACATTTATCCGATTTCTGGAAGTCTCTGTTCATGGTAATTGTGCCATATTCCCCTCGGAGCTTCAACTTGAGGTATTCATAGTGCGGTACTACCATGAATCTCGCAAATACGGTTCGGCCGAGAATGACGTGGTACTGGGACGGCCAGTCGACTACCTCGAAGTTGAGAAACTCCCGTCTATGATTGCTCGGGTCACCGAGGACTACTTCCAGGTTAATTGAGCCGAGTGGTCGGACTGGTTTGCCTGCCACTATTACGTGGAATTAGGTTTCTGAATCTGCGAGTCCTTCAAGGTTCCTGTATATTTTGCGGAGTATGTCCACGTATATGATGTTGATCCCACTGCCTCCATCCACGAATACTCTCGCTAGGTCGTAGTTGCCTATCTGCGCCTGGATGACGAGCGATGCGTGTCCTGGTCGGTACACTCGAGGTGGGTGATCTTCCCTTGAAAAGGTGATCGTGTGCTCAGACATCTTGAGGTACTATGTTTTGGATGGTGGTGCTTGTACTGCCATGTTAACATGGCGAGTATTGGTCTTCTGGACTCGTCGAGACAGACAGATCTTCTGTATAATGCCTATGGTTCCCTGAGGGTTTGGGTATCCGTTGGCTCCTGGGTTTGCGGCTATCGCCATGTTGTGTTGCACTGCTGCTGGTAAAGGCGGTGGAGGTGCGTTTGGCGCGACCGCACCACATTTAGGTACTTGCGGGCATCCTTGGTTTGTAGCGATTCAATGCTTCTTCGAGTATGCCTAGTGGATGTTCAGGAATTTCCGGCAGTCCTTGAGGAGATGGATGGCCTTGAGCTTGTCCGTGTGCTTGTCTGTGAAGAGACGCAGGGAGCAGTATCCGTCAAGGTCTAATTCGGGTAACTTGTCGTCTGGCTTTGGCCTCCACTCGGGATTTACGCGAGATCCTCCGTCACGGTTTCTAGTGAATTCGGCCGCAACAAACTCCGCATGATCGTCCTGATCGTAGTGTCACCTCTTTTTCCTGCAGCGGTCGTCGTCGTGTGTGGGTGAGGTGGGCCTTTTATTGCGTATAGAGTCTTCTCCGTTGGCCCATTTGTCCGCCATCGTCGTCAGCTCGCTGATGTTTTTGGTGCGCATCGCCCCAGTTCTTCTCGGAAAGTTGCGCATCATGCACCTCTCGAGAATACTTCGATTGCTTCTTCTTATGATATGTTTCCGGCCATGTTTATGAGCGTAGTCCATCTCTGGATATACTCGCGAGTGGTTTTGCCACTCTTTTGCCTGCAGGCTCGCAGCTCCTGGATGGTTGCGGGCCTTTTGTATGTTTCTTGGAAGTTTCTCTCGAAGTCGCGAGTAAGATCGCCCCCAGATCTGTAGCACGCGCTCGGTCTTCTTTCGAACCAGCTTCGAGCGGATCTGACGAGATGACGGTTTAAGTACTGCATGGTCACCTTATTCCCTCACTCGCACTTGACTGCGGTTAGATAATCCGATAGCCAAGTCCTAGGCTCCTGGGAGCCGTCATACTTCGGGAAATCCGAAGTCAGTTTGAATTTCTTGGGCATCTGAGCTTCACCGATATCGCGACTAAAACAAAGCGCGCCGCATGCCTCTTCGTCGGACTTTGATGATGACCGCGTGCGATTCCTTCGTGCACGGGTCCTGTCGACCTTGTGCTGAGTGATGTCGCTTCGCGCGTCGTGCGTTGCCCGGTCGCAGCTGTTGTCGCGCCATGGCTCTCTGATGCGATGTCGCGAGTGCGATGTTGGGGCTCCATGCTACGGAATCATGTCTCTTCGCTGCGCCTTCTTGGTTCTTCTTCGCGGTGTCGCGAGTGACCGTCACGACGTCGCGGGCTGTCATCGCTGTGTCGTGGCCTATCGTCGCGACGTCGTGCCTCCTTGCTCCGGTGGCGGCGAGGAGACTCCTCGTTCTTTCTCCTTGGTGACGCATTCTCATGACGGCATGGTGATTTGTCTATTCTAGGTGCTACGATTTCCAGAGCAGCCGTTTTCTTGTGAGCTTTGGCAGCAATTGCTGCTATGGAAAGACCCAGCCCCCCTGATGGCTTGGCGATGTTGTTCCGCACAAGGGTTGTTTTCTAGCGGTTGATCACCCATAGGTAGGTCGTGGCGGCGAGGACCGCGGCTGCGGGAGTTGTGGGGTGCACATTACCGTCTTCGTCGATGTGCATGAACGAAGACTCGATAGTTCTGGAGATCTCGCTAATAGTCTTGGTCCATACGAGCGGTTTTTGAGGCGTACTTTCCTCTTCTGGGAGGTTGTTCTCCCGTTGACTCGCGAGTTATGGATAGCACCGCTCTGCGAGCACTCGAGGCTTCTGTCGCGCGTCTGCGTGCATCGAGTTCCCGATTCGCGTTTATCACTTCCTGGTTTTTCTTCGACAGGAAGTAGTGATAAGCTGTCAGATCTTCTTGAGAGGTGCCTAGTTCCAGCGTGAGGTTGGCTTGCACAGCCGTTTTTTATTTGACCACGCTGCTCGCGAGACTAAGACTTGTTGTCTTTCAGCCGTGTTCTTCGCAGTTTCAGCGGGCTCTTCCTCCGGGCCAGCCACGCAGACGTGAGCCAGATATGGCCCGCGAGTCTTCGAGGGAAGCCAGTAGTCGTTGTCGAGATCAGCGAGTTCTTCCACCATGATGGAGTGGAAGTCGATTTTGTTGAGGCGAACTGAGTCAAGGTTCGATTCTGAACAACAGTCTGAGTCGGCGAGTGGCGATGCTGGAGTCGACGTGCTTGAGATCGATTCAGCGTCAGATCCGGCGGGTGCCGAAGAGTCGGGGAAGCGTAGTATTCCCTCCTTGCTGGCGCGGAAGTGGAGGTTGCCGAACGTCATCTTGACGCCCTCCTGGAGGCCGCTGAACGCCGGGCGAGAAGCCGACGAGTGAGGCGTGTAGATGAACGACCCGAAGCAGATCGACTCCGTGGTAGCCGATGATCCCGAACTCCATTTGAAGCTCGGTGTAGATTAGACCGGCGAAGCCGTGGATCCAGCGCCTGCCGTTTCCCACAGACGGCGCCAATTTTTGATGACTCATATCAACAAATCCCTGGATGTCATGGTAGGGATTTGAGAGTAGGAATCGATTAGGCGCTGGCGGACTCGACGGTTAACATGGGGCACAATTTACCCAGGTTCGGGGCCCTCGTAGAGGTAAAACCCTTACTTCTACTTGTCTGATCTTGTATTATGGTGTGAGATTACAGTGGTGGACGCTTTAGTCGAGAGATTGGATCTTGAGAGGTTGCGCCTGTGGTGGCGTAAAGATTAGATGATCCCCTCCCCGGGTGGTTCTCCTAGCCTTTATATAGGAGGCTAGGTCTCAAACTCGTACCCGGGTAGGTTACATACCCTAGCCCTAGACTCTTCCTTGCCTTGGGCCGCAAGTCTTGCGGGTGGGCTGCGGTTGGGCCTTCTGAAAGTTTAAGGTGATCCCCCACGCTGGGCCTTTATGCTTTAGCTTAGACCAGATAGGCCCGTCAGGGGGACTTTGGGAGGCATCCCACGTCACTTCTATTGCATATTTATCTCCCATGGTAACAAAATTGGAAAGAGGGATTTCAGCCAGTTCTAAGTTTCTAGTTTATGGGAGTAGATTGAAGTAAATAAGGTCGTGTTTGTCTTTAATGCCCATCTATTTTCTCTGTTCTTTGCATATACCTCATGGAATCATTAAGCAGATTAAGAGAGTCTTCAGGCAGTGCTTTTGGGGAGGTAATAATATATATTCCAAAAAGAAATTGTTGGCATCCTAGCCAACGATAGCTAAACCGAAAAAGAGTGGGGGACTGGACATTCTTGATATTTCTGTTAAGAATGATGCCCTACTCATCAAGCACTTCCATAAGTTTTATAATAGATAAGATATACCATGGATCAAGCTTATATGAGACTCATATTATCTACAAAAGGTTCCATATACTGAGAAGTTGTGTGGCTCCTTTTGGTGGAGGGACATCATTAAGTTGGTAGATAAATATAGAGATGTTTGCACTTTCAAGCTGGGTGCAGGGAATTCAGTAATTTTTGGGTACAATTGCTGGTGTGTCGAGCCTCTGCAAAACAAATTCTCTAGATTGTTCTCTTTTGCACTGAATTCTACTATATGAGTGAATGGGATTATTGAGTTAGAGGACAAAACATAGTTGTTGTTTTTTTCCTGTTAGCTCGGGCTTATTAGGAGTTTATTAAAGTGGAGAAAATCATTCTGTGTGTATCTTTAGCTCCTAATGACCCATATGAGTGGCAGACTGGATGGAAGGATGGTATTTACATGTCTAGTCGGTTTTATCAACATAGCTTCGGAAACATTTCAGCCAACAAAGTATATGATTGGATTTGGAAGAGTAAGTGCTTGCTTAGAATTAAGGTCTTTGTTTGGTTTATGGTGAGTGACCATCTGAATACGCGTAATATGTTGAGAAGGAGAAACTGGAATGCCACTAATGTGTACCACTATGTCCTTTGTTCTGGGGACATTTTTGAGGATTGTCAGCACTTGTTTTTTACCTGATCTCTTATCTCTTGAGTTTGGGCATATTTGTAGATTGAGTGGGAAGGATATATAAGCTTGGGCATTGATGATTAGTTTGCTGCAGCCAGAATAAAATTCCATAAACCTTTTTTTTCTGAGGTGGTGTTTACTACTGTTGGGAATATGCCCTAGAGGCAATCATGTATGATGTAATTCCCACTGTATTCATAAAGTTATTAAGTTGTCCTTGTTTTGAACATCTGATATATGTCATTGAATATGTGATTCGATTGTGGAACTATATATTCATGTTGTTCATACTAGATTGTCCTTGGCCATTTAGGTTGTGCTGGACACGAGACTAATGTGAGTGTTGGCTGATGACACGGTTCCACTTGTCATGGGCATGGTGATGCCATTCCAACGTTCACGGACTTGGCTAAAGAGTTTAGCAAGTCGGACTGACCCACATTGAGATGCAACGATCAAGTCGTCATTTGCATATCTCAATCAATGTAATCCTTAGACCTGAGGTTGTCGCACAATCCGAGTTGTGGATCACCGACTTAGATTCTGTCAAACGTTGTTCTGTGACAAGGCAACTATAAAGGCAGAGTTCGGGTCGAATGAGAAGCAAGCTGCGTGATGTGGATAATCAAGATGGGATTTTGCCCCTCCGAAAGGAGAGATATTCTCTGGGCCCTCTCGAGTGATATGATTCAGGAACCATGGCCATGCGCGACTCAGTTAAGTGTTAACTGTGTCGGTTGACTAAGAGTTAGTCAGATGAATCACATGTCACAGATCGAGAAGAGAGTTGAGCTATTCAAGGGATGACGATAAATCGCCTATAGCTCGACAAGGTATATCGTGAGGCATAAGGGACTAAGATGAATATCACATTGAAAGGTATGTCGTCATGACTCAATGGTACTTGGAAGTCGGCAAGTTCTGCTAGGAGCCGCTACCGATTGATCGATTGGGAGTTGGACTCCAATCGTGTCCAAGTCGCCATGAGCCCGCAGGGTCGCACACTTAAGAGCGGGAGCAAGTATTGGTCGGGTTGGACCCGAACCGAAAATGGACTGGTTTTGTGAGTCGGACTCACAGAGGAAATGGGCCACAAGTGTTGTGAAGCCCATTACCATTCGCTATATAAAGAGGGGCGCAGGTTGCCCAGCGGGCACGTTAGTCCACTCCCATGCGTTGGGAACCCTAGCTCCACTCAGTCCAGCCGTCGCACCGGACCTAGCAGTCCGTCGTCGGAGCTCCTCCTCGTACGTGTGGATACCGGCAGAGGTGCTGTACGTTCAGCACTTCGACGTTCGTGGGATTGGATCGGCCGGATCGGATCGTGGACTGCACTGCCCCGACGCGCTTCATCAATAATCCGCAACCGCGCGTCTAGTGGTAATCATCGTGGCCTTCTACCTCGGCTAGATCTTGGAAGCATCGCGTACGAAAAGTTTTTGTTTATCTCTACGCGTTCCAACAGTGGTATCAGAGCGGTAGCTTCTGGTATTAGGCCCGAGATCCGTACATATGTGATATGTAGTGAGCATTAGATGTGATCTAATTGCTGTTTTGGTGGTCGGTCTATGAGATAGATCGGTTTTGTACAAGGTTGATTGGATCAATCGTACTCAGGGTTAATGGATGATCTAGTTTCCGTGATCATACTGCTAAGGTCGTGGAACAACTTACCCCTACCGGTCGGTTTCCGCCATCGGGGTATACCGTGACACATAAATCCAGTTGCGGTGATCGAAGATCAAAGAGTTTGATCGAATCGGAATACGGATCAGATTTGGGTAAAATCGTTTTATCCGATGAAGAAATCCATGATCGGAATGCAGATGAGATCTGTGTTTTCGCCCTGTCGTAGCGCCTTAGATGTCGTTGCGAGTTTCACAACGCCGGTAGATATCGTATCTATGCATAACTTGTTTTTGCAGGAAGTTGTGAATGGTATGGCTTATGTGCATGTGATGTGTGTAATCCATACATGATCTGCGCATCATGTTTTTGTCAGCCGGCTGGAGCCTAGGTGCTGTCATTTTATTGTATACCGGCCTGCGTGTCGGATTCTCTATGTAAATTTTCATTTACTAGCTAGTGTAGCTTGTTGGAGAACCCGGAAGGCATGCAAGTCGATGTACAAGTCGGCTACATGGAGTAAGATGGCACGTGACAAGAGTTGGCATGAGTCGACTTACAAGCTTTGTGGAGATGGAGATCACCATGAAGAGAGCCATACCATTTCACATTATAATTGATTTATTTGTGTTATTGTTATGTCTCTATTTACCTCTATTTAGATAGTTGGTAGATTTTAATCCCTCAAAGAAGGTCTAGTCGGTCGCCCCGCCAGTGCTGCACCATCACAAGTCGGACATTCTTGGTAGTGGGCTCATGAAATTGAGGTGCTACCAATTCTTTCCGGTTAGGTGGGTTTGAGTCGGACTCTTACAAGCAGAAGCACTTGGTAATCTAGACGAGTCCATCACAACGGTTGTGGGGCTCGGGGCGAGGTAGGTTGGGAGCCGGGGCATGTGATGTCACCTAACTAACAGGAGTCGTATAGAGATACGATTGGCAAGGTGTTGCCTACCTAGATCACTTGACGGCTAGCGGTGATGCTAAAGCTCACTAGTCGACTTGCTTATTTAGGATCTTGAGTCACTTAGCAACCATCGGAGGGGTGTTGGTTCTAGTGGGAGCATAAGTATTAAAGCGTTTAATATGCCTGCTCTTTTATGAATACATGTCTTAAGTGTTTTTGCATATTTCTGTTGTAGATTAATGGCACCTACCAACCTTCCTCAGTTATCCACTTTCGCGTTAAGGTCAATCCTAGAGAAAGATAAGCTAAATGGAACTAATTTCACCAACTGGTATCGTAATCTGAGGATAGTCCTCAAGCATGACAAGAAAGAACATGTTCTAGAAACTCCACTTCCAGATGATCCAGATGACGATGTGACTGTCGCTGTCATGAATGCCTACCGTAAGACTAGAGATGAGTCTACGAAAATTAGCTGCCTTATGCTTGCACACATGGAACCGGACTTGCAGCAGCAGTTCGAGAATGTTGAGGCCTACGATATGATCGAAAGCCTCAAAAGTATGTTCCGGGCTCAGGCAAAGACCGAGAGGTATCAAGTCTCTCAAGCTTTGCTGGGTTGTAAGCTGAAAGATGGCGATCCACTGAGTCCGCATGTAATCAAGATGATTGGTTACATTCAGTCTCTGGATCGGCTAGGCGTCCCAATTAACGAAGAGTTCGCTACTGATATAATTCTGAACTCTCTTCCTAGTGCGTATGGTTCGTTCATCTCGAACTACCATATGCATGGTATGGATAAGAGTATCACTGAATTACATGGGATGCTCAAAACGGCAGAGGCTGATATCAAGAAAGGCGCCAGTCAATTGTTGATGGTGCAGAATAAGACTAAGTTCAAGAAGAGTTCTTGGACTAAGAAGAAGAAGGATAAGTCAGGAGGTAGCGCCCATGGCCCTGTCCAGAGTGCTTCCTCAAAGACTAAGCCTTCTCCTATAGCCGGAGCCAATTGCTTCTATTGCAAGCAGGATGGCCACTGGAAGAGGAACTGCACCAAGTATTTGGCTGACAGAGCCAAGAGTGGAGGTGTGACTTCCAACTCAGGTACGCTTGTGTGCAATGTTATAGACATTTATCTTGCTGATGCGCCTAAAAGTTCTTGGGTATATGATACCGGATCAGTTATTCATATATGCAACTCGTTGCAGGGACTGGTAAGAACTAGGAGTGTGGCAAGAGGAGAGGTTGATATTCGGGTCGGCAACAAGGCGAGAGTCGCTGCATTGGAAGTCGGCACGATGCAACTTCATTTACCTTCAGGATTTATTTTGGAACTAAATAATTGTTATTATGTTCCAGCGCTTAGTCGAAACATTATTTCCGCCTTATGTTTGATGAGACAAGGTTATGAGTCGAATATTAAGAATAATGGTTGTTCTTTATATTTGAAAGATATGTTTCATGGCTTTGCACCCGTTCAGAACGGGTTATTTATTTTAAATCTTGATAGTGAATCGGTCTATAACATAAATGTTAAAAGGTTGAAACCAAATGATCTGAATATGACTTACTTTTGGCACTGTCGGCTTGGTCATATAAGTTGGAAGCGCATGAAGAAGCTCCATGATGATGGACTTCTAACTTCGTTCGACTTAGAGTCATTCGAGACATGCGAATCATGCTTACTAGGCAAGATGACCAAGACACCTTTTGCAAGGAGTTGTGAAAGGGCGTCCGACTTGTTGGAACTAATACATAGTGATGTATGTGGACCAATGAGCACGACAGCTAGAGGTGGTTATGAGTACTTCATTACCTTCACTGATGATTTGAGTAGGTATGGATATATCTATTTAATGAAACACAAGTCGGAATCCTTTGAAAAGTTCAAGGAATTCCAGAGTGAGGTACAAAATCAACTCGGCAAAAAAAATAAAGTTTCTACGGTCGGACCGTGGGGGCGAGTACATGAGCCATGAGTTTGATGACCATCTAAAGAGTTGTGGAATAGTTCCTCAACTCACTCCTCCGGGTACACCGCAGAGAAACGGTGTATCGGAACAGAGAAATCGGACCTTGTTGGACATGGTACGATCAATGATGAGTCGGACAGATTTACCTTTATCATTTTGGGGTTATTGTCTAGAAACTGCAGCGTTCACACTAAACAGAGTACCATCAAAGTCAGTAGAGAAGACACCACATGAGATGTGGACTGGTAAAAAGCCAAGTTTGTCTTTTCTTAAGATTTGGGGTTGTGAGGTATTTGTCAAGCGACTTCAGTCGGACAAGCTCACGCCCAAGTCGGATAAGTGTATTTTCGTGGGGTATCCGAGGGAAACCTTGGGGTACTACTTCTACAACCGGGAAGAGGGCAAAGTGTTTGTCGCTCGGAATGGTGTCTTCCTTGAGAAAGAGTTTCTCAGTCGGGAAGTCAGTGGGAGCACGGTGCAACTCGAAGAAATTCGAGAGGAACTAGCTAGGGGCGAGTCGGCAATGGCCTTGGAGGCTGAGCCGGTCGTGGTACCTACACCGGTTACAGCACCTGAACCTCGGAGATCTGCCAGATTACAGAGTGCTCGAGATGTTTTACTGTTAGACAGTAATGAGCCGGCAACTTATTCGGAAGCGATGGTGGGATCTGATTCCGAGTCGTGGCTTGGAACCATGAGATCCGAGTTAAAGTCCATGGATGAAAACCAAGTTTGGAATTTGGTTGATCTGCCTGACGGTGCAAGACCCGTCGAGTGCAAATGGGTCTTTAAGAAGAAAATTGATATGGATGGAAATATTTCCGTCTATAAAGCACGAATTGTCGCGAAGGGGTTCCGACAAGTTCAAGGAGTTGACTACGACGAGACCTTCTCGCCTATAGCGATGCTTAAATCAATTCGGATCATGTTAGCCATAGGAGCCTATTTCGACTATGAGATATGGCAGATGGATGTCAAGACAGTTTTCCTTAATGGAAATTTAACTGAGGACGTGTATATGATACAGCCCAAAGGTTTTGTCGATCCAGCTAATGCTGACAAGGTATGCAAACTTCAGAAATCCATTTATGGGTTGAAGCAAGCATCTCGGAGTTGGAACATTCGCTTTGATGAGGTAGTCAAATCGTTTGGCTTCATCAAGAGTGATCATGATTCTTGTTTATACAAGAAGTTTAGTGGGAGCAAAGTAAACTTTCTAATCTTATATGTGGATGACATATTGCTGATTGGAAATGATATCATGATGTTGCAAGAAACCAAAGAGTCATTGGAAAGGAGTTTCTCAATGAAGGATTTGGGTGAGGCGACTTACATATTAGGAATCAGGATCTATAGAGATAGATCAAGGCGGCTCATTGGATTCAGTCAGAGTACTTATCTGGACAAGGTTTTGAAGAAATTCAAAATGGAAGAGTCCAAGAAGGGATTCTTACCGATGTCCCATGGCATAAAACTTAGCAAGACTCAGTGTCCTTCGACAACTGATGAGCGAAGTCGGATGAGTGTGATCCCGTATGCTTCGGCAATCGGATCCATCATGTATGCCATGATTTGTACTAGGCCAGATGTTTCCTATGCTCTAAGTGTTACGAGCAGATATCAGGCTGACCCTGGCGAAGCCCACTGGGCAGCGGTTAAAAACATGCTTAAGTATTTGAGAAATACTAAGGAAATGTTCCTAGTTTATGGAGGTGATGAGGAATTCAGTGTAAAGGGTTACACGGATGCGAGTTATCTCACCGACTCAGATGATTCTCGTTCGCAATCTGGATACGTGTTCGTGATGAACGGAGGGGCTGTGAGCTGGAAGAGTTCCAAGCAAGATACGGTGTCTGCATCTACAACAGAGGTTGAGTATATTGCTGCCTCAGAGGCGGCAAAGGAAGCTGTTTGGATCAGGAACCTCCTGATTGATCTTGGTGTGGTTCAGGGCGCGTCCAATCCTTTGGACGTATATTGTGACAACAATGGTGCTATCGCACAAGCGAAGGAACCTAGACAACACCAGAAGAACAAACATATACTCATGCGGTACCACCTCATTCGCCAGTTTGTCGAACAAGGTGATATCAAGTTATGCAAAGTACACACAGATGCAAACATTGCAGATCCGTTGACAAAGGCGCTACCACAACCTAAGCATGAGGCGCACACGAGAGGCATGGGCATTCGATGCCTAGGCATATGATGCCAGGATGATTGACTCTAGTGCAAGTGGGAGACTGTTGGGAATATGCCCTAGAGGCAATCATGTATGATGTAATTCCCACTGTATTCATAAAGTTATTAAGTTGTCCTTGTTTTGAACATCTGATATATGTCATTGAATATGTGATTCGATTGTGGATCTATATATTCATGTTGTTCATACTAGATTGTCCTTGGTCATTTAGGTTGTGCTGGACACACACCCTAGACTAATGTGAGTGTTGGCTGATGACACGGTTCCACTTGTCATGGGCATGGTGATGCCATTCCAACGTTCACGGACTTGGCTAAAGAGTTTAGCAAGTCGGACTGACCCACATTGAGATGCAACGATCAAGTCGTCATTTGCATATCTCAATCAATGTAATCCTTAGACCTGAGGTTGTCGCACAATCCGAGTTGTGGATCACCGACTAAGGTTCTGTCAAACGTTGTTCTGTGACAAGACAACTATAAAGGCAGAGTTCGGGTCGAATGAGAAGCAACCTGCGTGATGTGGATAATCAAGATGGGATTTTGCCCCTCCGAAGAGATATTCTCTGGGCCCTCTCGAGTGATATGATTCAGGAAGCATGGCCATGCGCGACTCAGTTAAGTGTTAACTGTGTCGGTTGAATAAGAGTTAGTCAGATGAATCACATGTCACAGATCGAGAAGAGAGTTGAGCTATTCAAGGGATGACGATAAATCGCCTATAGCTCGACAAGGTATATCGTGAGGCAAAAGGGACTAAGATGAATATCACATTGAAAGGTATGTCGTCATGACTCAATGGTACTTGGGAGTCGGCACGTTCTGCTAGGAGCCGCTACCGATTGATCGATTGGGAGTTGGACTCCAATCGTGTCCAAGTCGCCATGAATAAAAGTTGTCGGTTCAATATGAATAATTCCTATTTATTTTGAAGCAACTCGAATATGATCAGATGGAAAAAGTAAGAGAACATAAATTAAATACCAGGATTCGAAGAAAACAAAGCGGACATGTGTACCGTAGCTCAGATAAATTAATTATATAAAAGAATTCAGAAAGACACATAGATTTTGTAGGACAACCGTTTGGAATTCCAATCATTCGGACCATTCAAATAGACTTTTATGATGTGTCTCGAGAGATAGAAGGTATAACCTCCAAATTGATGTTAACTATTTGATTAGCCAATGCCTTTGATGTAGCCTGCATCTCCGGGCATACAAAGTTAATTGTCTACGTACGGAGATTGATGGAACATATGGATTAGTATTCAACAACGCAAAATGAGATCGGATCAATATGCTTTAGATATGACATCATAGTGTAGAGAAAAAGAAAAAAACGTGTTCAATATGTGAAACTGGCTAATCTAAATCAATTCGTAGATATGTATCGATCAAATAAGTGACCATTCAGTTTAGTCGCTGAAATGCTTCATGCAAAACTACACATCCAGTTTGAAAGGCTTGTTATTTCGGGAACTGATTGAAGTGCACGCAGTGGTCATGAAAATGCAAAAAATAAACATCTATTAGAAATCTTACAAATCTTTCTATGGAACAAATGGACCGACCAAAGTGGTAAAACCCTTCCATGCTAGGCACCTTCTCTTCCCAAATCAGATCATCGAAGTTCTCGCATGCAGAAACACATATATTTGCTTACAAAGTAGTAACAAATTATTTTGAAGAGACCAGAAGCAGAAAGAGTGGTCGAGTATCTAGAGTCTGAAAGAAAGAACCTGCATGCGTATGTACATCCATGCATGGTGCCTACCCTCAAGGATCAGTGTTGCAGTGCTTCCTGCTGGTGGTGCATACCTGGGCGAGGAGAGTGTCGCTTACGACCTTACGTGCCTTAAAACTTGGTAGCCTCCGGTAAGCATCCGCGCCGGAAGACGCAAAGCGACGTTGTCCTTCATCTCGCGTGCCTCCTCGGACATGTACAATCCTGCAATCCTGCTTCGCACAATAGCCTCCACGAGGACACCGTGGGAGAGGTCGAAGAGGGATATATAGGTGCGTACCGGAAAATATCCTAAGCAAGATCATGAGAATACAAATCACTGGGGTTTAGTGGTAATTAAGGTTAGTGGCTGTGAGAAGGTAAGGGGAACTACAAAGCAACGTGTCATTATTTCCTGGCGGGAAGAGGAAGCGATGAATGCGAAGGTTAAAGGTAAGTCTTGTGTGTGCCCTTATTTACTGGTCGCTCTAATATATTAGATGACTTTTGAGCTTACTGCCATCACGTGGTTGAATGAGGAAGCAGCGCATGTGCATCTATATTTTTCCGTCTGATTAGGTGGCAATTTTGCTTAGGTGGACAGTTATGATTGCTTAAGGATGATTGATGAGGTGGATGCTTTGCATGTTGAGAGAAATACACTTAGTGGGTTGCTCCCATTTAGATATTATAGATTAAATAAATTAATGTGGGGATTTTCCCATGTAGTTTCATGGTAAAGAAACATGAAGTTCTAGGTGAAATTTTAACTTAACAGTCTCCACCCTAGTGCCGATATATAAACAATATTTTGGAAACAAAGGCAAACTCTATATGCCTCTAGAATCTCGTGGGGGGATTTTTGAAATTTTAGCCAAAGATAGCGCATCCCATTTTTACTATTCCATAGTATTCGAAAATACTAGAGGCTCATGTGGCCCATCTGTGTATGACACTAGGTGGGACAAAAGTCACATATTGCTAGTTGAGAGGGAGTTTGAACTCCTTATAAGGGAGGCTCTTACACTTGGTGTATGAGTATGAGAAGAAGAAATATACACGTGCGCTACTCCTCCGTCCGCCTCCTCATGCGTCGGGTTTCGGGAATGAGCCCAGCAGCGATAGGACCTCTTCCATGTGTACGTGTTGTCTTCCTTTTGTCACACATGAATGTACGGAATACGAACGGTTGCACAGAGTTAAAACCTTCAACAAAAATCAAAGTTGAAACCGAAAGGTCTCTCGTCATGAACCGAAGGGTAACTGGTCCACTTTCTCTTCATCTTCTTGCTGCCTGTTCGCCTCCTGTTAATGTGCCTATATAATAGAGGTCACTCTTGTTTGTAGACACACCACAATAACTACTCCTCCTATATGAGTGACTCCTGATTCTTGAGTACTGCGTTGCCGATCAAGACTTCTCCATCATGTGTCGCAGTGTGCATCGTGGGACATGACATTAGTCCTTGGGAACCCCTCCTATGGCGATCATGTACGGGATAGGGACGATAAGGTTTTTGGGGAGCGATGTTGCACGACTACTGACTCTTTCGCCAACATAGACGACGACGCCTACTTTTTGAACGGTGACTTATTTTACGACATCGACGATCTCTTCGGCAACATATCTACTTCCAACGTGAATGGTTATTCCTCTGCACGTACGTGTTTCTAGTTCTTCTATTGACATGATGCTACATGTTGAGTTTTACCAATTTGCTTAGACTCGATGGTTTATACTTTCTGGTAGATTACATGTCTAGTTCATTTCCTGTTTTTATAGAACGTTTTATCTACACCCTTCGATCCATAAAAAATGTCGCTCACTTACTATAAAGTTTGTACTAAATTAGTACAAAATATGCGACACTTTTTATGGATTGGAGGGAGTATTATTTTTTATGGATTAAATCATTTGGAAAATTGCTCACGTATCGAACACTTAGAGCAACTCTAGCAGAGCTCGTAAACGCGGAACTGAAAACGCGATTTTCAGTTCGCATTTTCTCTGTTTTTAGGGTTCGTGGTGGAGGGGAGCGTAGCAAAGCCCGTAATCGAGAACTGGATAATAGTAAATTATGAAATTTGCGGGAATAGATACGGACAAACACTTGCAATTTCGAACTGAACTCGAACACAAACGATATTAATTACACATAATTAATAAGCGGCAATGAACTAGGGCCTACTAGGGGCAAAATTCCCGGCATCGTCTTCTTCGCCGGGGCTTCTTCTTTTCCCTCCACCGCACCGTCTTTAGTAGGAGTCGGAGTCAAGGGAGAACTCACAGCTGGAGGAGGCTGCATGATGCACGAATTGGGCCGCCACAATGGAGTCCCACTCCTGCTAATTCTGCCGCAGCTCCTCGTACGCACGGAGGGCGTGCTGCAGCTGGCGCTCGTTGAAGTCGTCGACGTGCCGCTAGTAGCGGCGGTGCCGAGTTGCCTGCTGATGCGTGTGCACACACGTTTGTTGGGAGACCCCAAGAGGAAGGTATGAAGAGTGCAGCGACAAGTTTTCCCTCTGGAAGAAACCAAGGTTTAATCGACCAGTAGGAGAAGGAAATCACTTCTGAAAGTTGATGACAACTGATGTTGGCAGGGCACACTACCATTCTCATCAGCAACGTGGAATCTACACAACACAATCAAGATACTTTGCCCCAACGAAACAGTGAGGTTGTCAATCTCACCGGTTTTCTTAACACAAAGGATTAGATGTATAGTGTGGAAAATAGTACTTGTTTATAGTAAATGAAAAGAGAACAATGATGGCAATGAATGAGAGGAAAACAATGATTGCAGTAAAGAAAACAGTGTTTGAAGTGGTTGTATTATCAATTTAAAAGAATATACTGGGGTCCATAGTTCATTAGTGGTGTCTCTCCATAAAAGATAGATAACATGCTTGGTAAAAAAATTACAGCTGGGCAATTGACATATATAAAGGATGCAGCGTAGTGCATATGCATTACATGATGATTACTATGTGATTCATGCAGGAATTACAGCATAATTCATAGACCGTTATCCAGCTGCATTTATGACTAGTAATCCACCCTCAGAGCGGCATCCAATCAAACCTCATGTATTAAGTTGGAAGCAACAGATTATTTCCTTAAGTAAAGTGTGTAATGTAAACAATGAAAACGTTGTTGTTTTCTCCCTAATTGTAACAACACATCCATCATCCGTTACGTTTCTGTCACTCGAGCTTGGATGAAAGAGGCATGAACCCACTATCGAGCATAAATACCCCCTCTTGGAGTTACAAGCATCAAATTGGCCAGAGCATCTACCAGTAATGGAGAGCATGCAAGATCATAAATAACATAAACATGATAGATTGATAGTCACTTGACATAGAATTCAATATTCATCGGATCCTAGCAAACACAACATGTAGCATTACAAACAGATGATCTTGATCATGTTTGGAAGCTCACAAGATCTAAACACGAGGCACAAAGAGGAGAAGACAACCATCTAGCTACTACTATGGACCCGTAGTCCAAGGATGAACTACTCGCGCATCACTCCGGAGGCAGGCATGGTGACGAAGAGCCCTCTGGTGATGATTCCCCGTCCCGGCAGGGTGCCGGGGAGAGCTTCAGAACCCTCCCGAACTAGGGTTGACGATGACGACGGCTACAGAACTTTTCGTGGATGGAGGCTCTGGTATTTAGGGTTAACCCGAGGAGGAGCTTAAAAAGGCGAAAGGGCAATGTCAGTGGGTGGCCACACCACCTGGTGGCGCGGTCAAGGGGGGGGGCGCCACCCTATGGCGTGGTGGCTCCAGGGCCCCCCTCCGGGTCCCCTCGGGACTCCGTGTTGTGACCGATTTCTAAGACCCCTGGGATTTTGTTTCGTCCAATTCCAAGAATATTTCCAGAACAACTTTTCTGAAACCAAAAACAGCAGAAAACAGGAACTGGCTCTGTGGCATCTTGCTAATAGGTTAGTCCCAGGAAATCCATAAAAATGACATAAAGTGTATTAAAAACATGTAGCATATGGCATGAAAACAACATGGAACGTCAGAAATTACAGATACGTTTGAGACGTATCAAGCATCCCCAAGCTTAGTTCTACTCGTCCTCGAGTAGGTAAAACGAAAAAAAAACTGAGGTGACATGCTACCAACATAATATTGATCATCATATTTGTAAAAACAACTTTAAGCTGAGATCATAGTACTTTAAACATAGACATGATAGAGATAATTCTAACAATGAAACTTAGCAATCATGTTGCATCATGAAAAGTAACACAAATAAAATATCATGAATAATAATGCACTCGAAAGGTATACGTTTGTTTCGAGCATAAAGAAAACATAGCAAAGTGGTATTCCGCTTGTCCTTAAAAGTGGAGCAAAACACAAATGCCAGCATACCTTCAAAATTCAAGTGGTAACTAGAAACAAATAATTTGAGAGCAAGTAATAACATATCATGAATCAATCAATAATAATCTTTGGGACCGATGCACATTATACTCAGAATCACAACTACGCTCTCTTAATTGTGCATAAAGTTAGAATATGAAGACTCAACATAAAAGTAAAAGAAAGGCCCTTCGCAGAGGGAAGCATGGATTAACTCATGTGCTGGAGATTTTTATTTTATAAACAAAGGTATTGAAAACAATTTTTTAGAGAGGTGTATGCTTATGTCAATGAATGGTAAACAGACAATACAATATGTAACAAGCCAACTAGACTTTACAAGAGCGGCTCCCATTGAAGGACACAACTAGGGTCAGAAGGTCATCCCTCTTCTCTTTTGTTTACACAATTATGCTTTGACTAATAAATCAGAGGAAAAAATAGTGAAGAGAATTTATAGTAACCAAGTTTGGGGTTGGACACCCCGCTGCCATCTCTCCTATCAATTTGGATAAGCGGATGTGCCACTAGTCTAGGTGTGTAAAGTCCAATCAACAAGTGAGATAAAGATTATTTATTCTAAAACAAGAACACAAAACCGGTATAATTATGAATGTTTTAAAGGTAGCACATGAGAAATTTACTTTGGAGTGGCGGTTAAATAACACATGTAGGTAGGTATGGTGGACACATTTGGCAACCTTTGGTTTCTGGGAGTTGGATGCACGAGTAGAGCTCATACTCAGTACATGTGGAGGCTAGCAAAAGACTGGGAGCGATAAATTAAGAGAGCAATAATGGCCATAATCATGCATAACGACAAAAAATATTAATCAAAGCATAAATGGTATTACAAGTCAAAAACCAAATGATCATAGAGGCTATAGGTGACTGGTTTGTAGTCATAACATGGTGTAAGCATGCGCCAAGTCATCCAAATAAAGCATTCGAAGGAGAATACCACAATATTATGCTTCAATGTGATAAAAACAACTCACGATTCTTTCAATGACACATTACGCACTCTCGTATATTTGAGACAAGCCAGGCTACAATAATAACTACTAAGCATAGAATTAAAATAACATCCAACATGACATGATAAAGTCTAGCCACAGTCTAAACAAGCTTCTTTTTGCACCGTTATAAGCATGAAATATTTTACTGCTTTCCAACACCAATCATTTATCTAAACAAAAACTCTCCAAAAGATATAGCAATGAAACAAGAGAGTACTACTACTACTCTACTAGAACTAACAGCTCTGAATAAGAGATGCATGAAAAACAGGAGCTAAAAGGATTTGCAGCAGCTAGAAGAAAAACGAAGAATACGAGTATGATGAAGAATACGAGTATTCATATGAAAAAGCGGAGCGTGTCTCTCTCCCACACAAGAATGCTGGGTTCCAACTAAGTTTATTGCAGCAAGGAAAAAAAAGAAAAAAAACAAAAACAAACAGACGCTCCAAGTAAAGTGCATATGATGTGACCGAATAAAAATATAGTTTCACTAGAAGTGACCTGATAAGTTGCTGATGAAGAAGGGGATGCCTTGGGCATCCCCAAGCTTAGACGCTTGAGTCCTCTTAGAATTTTCTGGGATGAACCACGGGAGAATCCCCAAGCTTTTTCTTTTCACTCTTGTTGATCACATTATATCACCCTCTTCTCTTGACCCTTGAAACCTTCCTTCACACCAAACTCAAAGTAATTCTCATTAGAGGGTTAGTGCACAATCAAAAACTCACATGTTCTCCTTGGACAAGAATTATTAATACTTTTTAAACATTAGCTACACCCACTGATGTTTTATGGAGCAAAGAAATGCACTCAACATAGTAAAAAAGAGAATGCAAGTAAAAAGGCAGAATCTGTCAAAACCAGAACAGTCTGTAAAGACGAATTTTTTTCGAGGCACTTATGTTGCTCAAATCGAAAAACTTAAAACTAAAAAAAAGGTTCGGAAATAGCTGAGGATTAATAACAAAAATTTGTAGGTCATTTTAATCTTTCTGTGAATTTATAAGAATTTAACAGTGGACAGCAGAAATTTGTTTTCTGCACAGAAATCCAAATCTAACTTCAACTTTCACTAGAGACTTTACTTGGCACAACAAATACGAGAAAATAAAGATACAAAGGAGTTGCTACAGAAGTAAACAACACCTTGACTCAAAGAAAACAGAAGAAAACATTGCAAAAATAAAAACATGGGTTATCTCCCAAGAAGTGCTTTTCTTTAACGCCTTTTAGCTAGGCCCAGAAAACAAGAATCAAGTATTTTCAAGTGAAGAAGCATCCAAATTGTAACTTGTTCTAATAATAGAATCAAAAGGAAACTTCATTCTCTTCCTAGGAAAGTGTTCCATACCTTTCTTGAGTGGGAATTGATATTTAATATTCCCCTCTTTCATATCAATAACAGCACCAACAGTTCTAAGAAAAGGTCTTCCCAAAACAATAGGACAAGAAGCATTGCATTCAATATTCATAACAATAAAATCAACGGGGACAAGGTTATTGTTAACCATAATAAGAACATCATCAACTCTCCCCAAAGGTTTCTTTCTAGCATTATCAGCAAGACGAACATCCAAATAACAGTGTTCCAAAGGTGGTAAATCAAGCATATCATAGAGTTTCTTAGGCATAACAGAGATACTAGCACCAAGATCACATAAAGCATTACAATCAAAATCATTCACCTTCATTTTAATGATGGGTTCCCAACCATCATCTAACTTCCTAGGGATAGAGGCTTCACGTTTTAATTCTTCTTCTCTAATTTGCATGAGAGCATTTGTAATATGTTTTGTGAAAGCCATATTCATAGCACTAGCATTAGGACTACTAGCAAGTTTTTGTAGGAACATAATTACTTCAGAAATATTGCAATCATCAAAATCAAGATCATTTTTATCAAAGGTAATGGGACCATTGTCTCCCATATTTCGAAAAAATTCAGCACTTTTATCAGGAACAGTTTCAGTGGTTTCAGGCAATTTTAAACGTTTAACAGAAGAAGTGGAGACATTGTCAACACCAATTACTTTACCATTAATAGTAGGAGGTTTACTAGCATTAGAAACTTCAGTTTTACTAGTGGTGGTAATAGTGCAACTTTAGCTATATTATTCTTTCTAGCAATTTCATCTTCTCTTTCCCATCTAGCATGCAATTCAGCTAACATCCTAATATTGTCATCAATTCTAACTTGAATGGCATTCAAAGTTTTGCTTTCTTTAACATCATGAGGCATAACCTTTATTTTAAGAAGATCAACATCAAGAGCAAGGCTATCAACTTTAGAAGCAAGAACATCAATTTTGCCAAACTTTTCCTCAACAGATTTATTAAAAGCAGTTTGTGTACTAATAAAATTCTTAAGCATGTTTTCAAGATCAGAGGGTACACTTCTATTGTTGTTGTAGGAATTACCATAAGAATTGACATAACCATTACCATTATTAGAAGGATATGGCCTATAATTGTTGCTACCAAAATTATTCCTATAAGCATTGTTGTTGAAATTGTTGTTTTTAATGAAGTTCACATCAACATGCTCTTCTTGAGCAACCAAAGAGGCTAAAGGAACATTATTTGGATCAACATAAGTTTTACCATTCACAAGCATAGACATAATAGCATCAAGCCTATCACTCAAGGAAGAGGTTTCTTCAACAGAATTTACCTTCTTACCTGGTGGAGCTCTCTCAGTGTGCCATTCAGAATAATTTATCATCATATCATCAAGAAGCTTTGTTGCAGCAGCCCAAAGTGATGGACATAAAGGTTCCTCCAGCAGCTGAATCCAGAAGGTTTCTTGAAGAAAAATTCAGACCTGCATAAAAGGTTTGGATGATCATCCAAGTAGTCAGTCCATGAGTGGGACAATTCTTTACCAAAGATTTCATTCTTTCCCAAGCTTTAGCAACATGCTCATTATCAAGTTGCTTAAAATTCATAATGCTACTTCTTAAAGATATAATCTTAGCAGGAGGATAATATTTTCCAATGAAAGCATCTTTACATTTAGTCCATGAATCAATACTATTTTAGGCAAAGATAGCAACCATTCTTTAGCTCTTCCTCTCAAAGAGAAAGGAAACAATTTCAGTTTAATAATATCTCCATCTACATCCTTATATTTTTGCATCTCACAGAGTTCAACAAAATTATTAAGGTGAGCAGCAGCATCATCAGAACTAACACCAGAAAATTGCTCTCTCATAACAAGATTTAACAGTGCAGGCTTAATTTCATAAAAATCAGCAGTAGGAGCAGGTGGAGCAATAGGTGTACTAATAAAATCATTGTTGTTTGTGCTAGTAAAGTCACACAACTTAGTTGTTCTCAGGAGTACTCATTTTAACAAGATTAAAAACATGATAAAAATAACAACTAGAATAAGAACTATTTTTTTGTGTTTTTGATATAGAGAAGCAAACAAGACAAAATAAAATAAACTAAGCAAAACAAAAACAAAGTAAAGAGATTGGAGGTGAGGGACTCCCCTTGCAGAAATCCTCTTCCTCCCCGACAACGGCACAAGTAAAAGTGATTGATGCGTGTAAACGCACATTCGTTGGAAGACTCCAAGAGGAAGGTATGAAGAGTCCAGCGGCAAGTTTTCCCTCAGAAAGAGACCAATGTTTAATCAACCAGTAGGAGAAAGAAATCACTTCTCAAGGTTGATGTCAGCTAATGTTGGAAGGGCACACTACCAGTCTCAGCAACAACATGGAATCTACACAACACAATCAAGATACTTTGCCCCAACGAAACAGTGAGGTTGTCAATCTCACCGGTTTTGCTAACACAAAGGATTAGATGTATAGTGTGGAAAATAATACTTGTTTGCAGTAAATGAAAAGAGAACAGTGATGGTAGTGAATGAGAGGAAAACAATGATTGCAGTAAAGAAAACAGTGTTTTCAGTGGTTGTATTATTAGTGTAAAAGAATGGACCAGGGCCCACAGTTCACTAGTGGTGTCTCTATAACATACCGGGTAAACAAATTATAGCTGGGCAATTGACAGAAAGGCTGCACTGTAGTGCATATGCATGACATGATGATTACTATGTGATTCATGCGGGCATTACAACATAATTCATAGACCGTTATCCAACTGCATCTATGACTAATAATCCACCCTCAGAGCGTCATCCAATCAAACCTCGGGTATTAAGTTGCAAGCAACAGATTATTGCCTTAAGTAAAGTGTGTAATGTAAACAATGAAAACATTGTTGTTTTCTCCCTAATGGCAACAACACATCCCCCATCCGTTACGTTTTTGTCACTCGAGCGTGAGTGAAAGGGAGGCATGAACCCACTATCGAGCATAAATACTCCCTCTTGGAGTTACAAGCATCAACTTGGCCAAAGCATCTACTAGTAACGGAGAGCATGCAAGATCATAAATAACATAAACATGATAGATTGATAATCACTTGACATAGCATTCAATATTCATCGGATCCCAGCAAACACAACATGTAGCATTACAATAAGATGATCTTGATCATGTTAGGCAGCTCACAAGATCTAAACATGAGGCATAAAGAGGAGAAGACAACCATCTAGCTACTGCTATGGACCCGTAGTCCAAGGATGAACTACTCACGCATCACTCCAGAGGCAGGCATGGTGATGAAGAGCACTCCGATGATGATTCCCCCTCCCAGCAGGGTGCCGGGGAGAGCTTTAGAACCCTCCCGAACTAGGGTTAACGATGACGGAGTCTATGGAACTTTAAGTGGATGGAGGCTCGGGTATTTAGGGTTAGCTCGAGGAGGAGGTTAAATAGGTGAAAAGGCAACGTTGGTGGGCGGCCAGGGGCCACACCACCTGGTGGCGCAGCCAAGGGAGGTCACTCCACCCTATGGTGTGGTGGCTCCAGGGGCCCCCTCCGGGTGCCCTCCGGACTCCGTGTACGTGAAAGATTTCTAAGACCCTGGGATTTTGTTTCGTCCAATTCCGAGAATATTTCGAGAACAACTTTTCTGAAACCAAAAACAGCAGAAAACAGGAACTGGCTCTGTGGCATCTTGTCAATAGGTTAGTCCCAGGAAGTCCATAAAACGACATAAAGTGTATAGAAAACATGTAGCATATGGCATGAAAACAACATGGAACATCAGAAATTATAGATACGTTTGAGATGTGTCACCTGCCTCTGCTCGTGGCGGAGGCTCCTATGGATCCCAAACTGGAGGAGGTCTTCCTCGGTCTCCATGGGGCCCTGATCCTCTAGAGCCTCGTCGCCGGAGTTGCTGTCCTCCATGAGGACCCGCAACACCCTCGCAGGTGACCGCGGGGGGGGGGGGGGGGGGGGGGGGGGGGGGGGGGGGGGGGGCAACTCCGACCGCGAGTGGGTCCCTGAGTCGCGTTGTCAGACCGGCCGAGTTTACGGATGATGTTAGGGACTAGAAACCGGACGCAACCCGAAAGCCGCCGAAATTATACGTGTTTGGTCTTTTTACGGGTTCTGCTACAGTTGCTCTCACCTCACGTCTGAATGTCTATCTCCCACCAAGTAACATTGATTCTGACAAAACAACATAGAACAAATTGTTTCACATGAAAGGTACTGAAGCATCGAGACTAGAAGTTCACTCACCTAAAAAATGGCTAAATGTTCGCTTCCCTAGTTGAATTTGCATGAACATTTAAACTAAAGAAAAACAAAAACGAATGTCATGAACATAATGACCGACTGGAATCACTGGTGCTCCCCGTTGGTGGTCAGGATTACCATGCTGGCCGCGGAGCCATTCAAGGTAGTATTCCTGACATGGACGACGCGTGACTTCTTGAAGAGGGAGATGACGATGAAGAGATCAGTGTGCCGATCGACGGCGAGCGCGATTGCGCCACCACGGCGGACGGTGCGCTCGATTTCAGCCGCAAACCGGGACGGGAAGAGTGCGCCGGCGAGCGCCGCTGGGTCGTCGGAAAGCGCCAGGTCGAAGGCGTCATCGAAGAACGGTAGGTTGTGCAGGTCTGCGCGGCGTACGAGGGGAGGAAAGTCAACAAGATCAACGCCGGTGACGTCCCCGACGCCGGCAACGTTGAGCGCGTCGACTGCTCGCCCCGCCCCGGCGGCGATGCAGAGAACGCAGGAGGAGTTGACTAGGAGGCGCAGGCGCCGGAGAGGGTCTACCACCGACGCGGAGAGGGCCGCATTGTGACGTCGCCAGCGCGGGGAGGACCGGAGCTTGGCCAGGCGGAGGTCGGGGTCGACGACGCGGCGGGATGCGGCGTCGCAGGAGGTGCGGGGGAAGGGCACCAGCGAGAGGGACGAATAGGCGGGCGATCTGGCGAAGCAGGAGGTGGATGAGTGTCGGAATAGGTGCATCAGGGCGGCGGTGGCCACGGCCGCCAGGGTGATGGCCACGCGGTTCAGCAGCCGCCGGACGTGCCCGTCCATGGCCGGGGTGACCAGATAAAATGGACCGGTCTGTGCGTCGGAGGCTTTTCCTTTAATTTTCCTGGTTTGGCTGTGTTGTGTTGGGCTGGGCTAACATTTCCACGGCCCGGTTAAGAAGCAGTGAGGTGCGTCGGGCAGCAAAACCCTCCTTCCATTCCACCTCTCGCCCCAAACCCCATCCGCCGTTTCCCCCCATGGCTTCCCAAGCAGCGGCCGCCGCCGCCGCCACCGCTTCCACCCGGGCGAACAGCCTCTCCCGCATCTTTGCCTCCTCCTCACCAACCGTAAAACCACCACCCAAGCAGAAACCAAAGATCAAGCGCTCGTCCACCCCGAAACCGCCCGCCGCCGACGCGGGCACCATCGTGGACAAGAAGCTCCAGAAGCCCCTCGGCACAAAGCCTGCCGCCGATGATCCTGAGTCCAACGGGGACCACAAGCTTCCGAAGCCCCTTCGTGCGATCCTCAAGAGCCTCCTCCGGCAGCGCGACCCTGAGAAGCTGGTCTCGGAGTTCGTGGAAGCGTCGACCCTGTCGCCGCGCTTCCGCGACCGGCACCGCGTGTACGAAGTAGCCGTGAGCCGCCTCGCTTCCTTCGGCCGCCAAGACGCCGTCGAGGCCATCATCGATGCGCAGAAGCCTTTCCTCGAGACCTCCACCGAGGGATTCGCCACGCGCCTCATCCGCCTCTACGGCCGTGCCTCCATGCCATCCCACGCTGCCGCAATCTTCCATGAACTTCCCGCACACCATAAGTCCACCATGACATTCAACGCCGTCCTTGCCTCATACGCTGAAGCAGGGGAATTCGACGCCCTCGTCCTTGCATTCCAGGAGATCCCAGCCACCTACACCTCGGTTGACCCGAGCGTGTACTCTTACAACATACTCATCCGCGCACTGTGCCAGAAACCCGACCTCTCAGCTGCTCTTGATACTGTCCCACTCATGGAGAAGCATGGTGTTTCACCTGATGTTGTTTCTTTCAACACGCTTTTGAATGGGTTCTACAACCATGGCCGCATGGATGACGCTGAGAAATTATGGGATATGATGAAGGAGAGAAATCTGGAGCCAGACGCAAAGTGCTACAATGCGAAGCTGCGGTGTTTGGTTGCGGAAGGGAGGATTGAGGACGCAGTTGCTCTAGTTGAGAGGTTGGAGAAGGATGGGCCAAAGCCTGATACAGTGTCCTACAACGAGCTGATTCGAGGATATTGCAAAGCAGGGAGGTTACAGGATGGCAAGAAGGTGTATGATGATTTGATAAAAAATGAGTACACCCCAAATAAGGGGACATATGAAACTCTTGTGCCACGGCTTCTGCAGGCTGGAGAGCTAGATTGTGCACTGAGTTACTGCCATGATTTGCTTACTGGGAAGGGGAAATCAAGAGTAGCGGTTGGTCTGCTGCAGGATGTGGTGGATGCATTGGTAGAGGCATCGAGGGAGGACGAGGCTACCAACCTTGTTTCGCTCGGGCGGAAGAAGTACTACCCCCGAAAGGGTTTGAGAATGCCAAGTGCTCCAGAAGACAATGAATTTGAAGCTGAAACTGACGAGGAAGAATCAATATCAGAAGAAAAGGAGCGTGAAGTGGAAGACGAGACTGAAAAATAAAATTCTTTGACGTCGATGTTCCTTCATAGGTCAGGCTTTGATCTGTCACACTGATATAAGACAAATTTCATCATGACCTGTGTGACCCAATTTCTTCTTTTGTTCTGATAGAACAAAAAACTACAAGTTAATGTAGTGCTTACACTGGTTTTAATAAGGTATTGCTTTATCTTTCCCCGTGCTGTAATTCCTATGGAAATATCTCTATCCATGATAGATGATCCACAGGAAGTCTTTATTGTTACCACAGTATCTAGCTTGGTGCTGATTTTCTACATTGCATCGAAAAATCCATTTTATGAATCTAGTATTTTGTGTTTGGAAATATTCTTTATATGCTATGTATGTTACGAGTATTTCCATTTTCTGGCCCTGGCTAATTCAACTGTTAGCCCTGTGATGAAGCTAAACTTATGCCTCCCAATTTGTCATTCTTGTTGTTGATTTAGCATTTTCTCTTTGAAGCAAGGACAATGCAAATGTTATGACATACATTAAGTTAATGTCATTGATCAATTATCACCTTCGATAGAATTTTGTTAGGTTACTAGTTTGCTAACTTGTGCTGGATTAGTTGTAGCTCCATCCCAAAATGGATTCAGAACTGATCCTTCATATTTGATCAGATAACGAGCCACTAGAGCTGTAAACCAAACAAGCCTCCATCCCAAAATGGATTCAGAACTGATCCTTCATATTTGATCAGATAACGAGCCACTAGAGCTGTAAACCAAACAAGCTTGTATCATATGGATTATGATAGTAGGTGAACTACCTTTTTCTCACATTCAGATTCCCGCTTCATACAAAGATGGTACGACTGGACCTTTAATTGTGGGAATATGTACCGAGTGATGTAGCATTTATCTATCTACTTGTTTGAGTAAAGGCTTTGTTTTGTGACAAGTTTGACCATCAGTATGACACTGCTATGTTTTGAAATGATATTCGGAATTCTTCCAAGAGTATAAACTATGAAATTAAGTATGAAGTCAAATAACAGATTTCTGAGGTTATATTAAAATACATATGGTTTTGTCAAATGTTAGTATTCCAATTTCTTCTCTTGTTCTGATAGAACAAAAAAGGTGCAAGTTAATGTAGTGCTTACTCTGGTTTAATACTGTATTGCTTTATCTTTCCCCATGCTGTAATGCCTATTGAAATCTTTCTATCCATGTTAGATGAGATCCACAGGAAGTCTTTATTGTTACTACACTATCTAGCTTGTTGCTGATTTTATTCATTGCATCGAAAAATTGATTTTACAAATCTAATATTTTTTTTGTTTGGAAATATTCTTCAAATATTGTGTATTTTATGAGTATTTTCATTTTGTGGCCCTTGATAATTCAACTGTTAGCTCTGGGACGAAGCTAACGTTTATACCTCCCAATTCGTTCATTCTTGTTGATTTAGTATTTTCTCTTTGACGCATGGGCAATGTAAACGATATGATATACATGAAGTTAAAATGCCCTTGATCAATTATCAGCTTCGGTAGAAGTTTGTTAGGTTACTATTTTGCTAAATAGAGGTGGCTTAGTTGTAGTTCTATCCCATAAGGGATTCATGACACCGTCAACTACTATTTTCATTTGCTGTAGTGAGCTTTGTTTCTTTTCTCCCCTTTTATCATCTGATCTTCGGATTTGATCAGCGAACCACTAGAGCTGTAAACCAAACAAGCACAAGCCACATGGATTAGGATAGTAGCTGAACTACCTTTTTCTCACATTCAGATTCCTGCTTCCTACAAAGATGCTAGGACTGGACCTTTAATTGCGGGAATATGTATCTATCTACTCGTTTGAGTAAATGCTTTGTTTGTGTGACGAATTTGACCTTCAGTATGACACTGCCAGGTTTATCGGAATTCTTCCAAGAGTTCAAACTATGAAATTAAGTATGAAGTCAAATAACTGATTTTCTGAGATTATACTAAAATACAAATGGTTTTGTGAAATGTTAGCACTCCCTCCGATTCATATTACTTTTTACTAAATCTGCGACACTAATATGGATCGGAGGGATATTAAAATCACATGGATTATGTTCGAGGATTGGTGGGTGGACCGGTTGATGCCACACCTCATTGGCCGAGCAGTGCTCGGTGCTGTCCGCTTGTTCATGTCAAACTTTGTACTTTAGGAGATGGTTACTTTCTGGGTGTTGTTCAGGTAGATGGTCTTCATTTATCAGACATTTATTTGGGCAGTGTCATGTCTCTATCTATCCGTGCAATTGAAGCGTTTTCTCAATTGCTCTGATACCTAACGAGGCGTGTCTATTTCCAGATATTATGGAGTGCAGGTTATGTTCATTTTTCCATTTGTCATCTGGCTTTATCATTCATGTATGATCACTGTGAACTATGAGAATATATCAGCAAATTTGTTCAGTCCTTCCGCAGGTCAGTTTTCCTGATCTTGATGTACAAAGCTCAATGCGTACTGAGAACATATAAAACATTTTGTCCTTAAGGCCATTCAGAGGTAAGTCTCCGGACCAACAATGTCCAAAGCTTGTGGTTTAACGGTTTCCCTATCTCTGGTAGTTAATTATATCTATTATCTAGTTGCTGTCATATATAAATTGAGGCTTTTCAGTTCATTTTGGAAACTTATTGGTAACAATTCCATTGTAGTTCAACACCTGGGAACCCAACACCACTCCAATATCCCCAAAAGACTTAACAACGCCCTTACCATCCCCAAATCGCAAGTGCAGTGATGACGATAATCTGCTGTGTTTCTGCGGTCTGGTAGGTTGATTACATATATGCACGCAAGAACACTTGGGCCCGTCATGTGCCCTGCGTCCATTTAGCTTTGCCCCCACCAGGTAGCCCTGAAACCATCTGCTTAGCTATACGATGTTTTATCCTTCAAAAAAGAAAAGGCTATACGATTTTTTTAGAGAAAAGGTTTTTGCAGAGTACTGGGATCCAGCCAGTTTACAATTGCAGGCTACACCATAAAAGCTTTTATTGTACTTGTCCTATTTTCTGCCAAAACAACTTAACAGCCAACACTAAAAATTCTAGGCTAAGGCTTTAAAAAGCAAAAAACTGTTGAGAAACTGTCCCCTCTATGATGAAGGTTACACCACCAAAAGTAGAAGAACACTCACATGAGTCTTGCAAGCAAGAGGAAAAGCATCAGGTTCAACCTTACTGCCTTAAAAACCATGGCACCATTGCTGCAAAAAAGGATAATATACTCAGCAGGGCGTTTCAAGACTTTATCTTAAAAAAATGAGTTTATTCTGAATGATCCAGAGAGACCACAATGCAGTAGCAATTCCAATACAATTGAGTAAAAACTTTTCTCGACTCCCATATTTGGTTAAGGCCAGAATTTCTAACACTCCAAGGGGGTTTGCTGGCCATAGTGGGATATCTCTGACCATTGACCACACAAACACAAACATTGGACATTGGAACATACGATGATCCAGAGATTCACATTCCCCACACAACTGACATTTACCATCAGTAAGGATACCTAGTGGGGATTTGCTCCTTGGTTGGTAGGCGATCATGAATTTCCTGCCATAGAAAGAATCTGATTTTCATGGGGATTTTCAATTTCCAAACTTAATGCAAAACAGGATCTGATACTCCCTCATATGCAAAGCTACATATACATTGATTTAGTAGTGTATTGCCCCTATTTTTTCTCAAAAGCCCACTTGATTCTGTTGGGATGGTCAGATAAAAAGGTATACCGAATCATATCCAGCATAGACTCCCATAGAACCATCTATCTCCCAGAAGAACCTCTTGAAAATAGTATTCCAGTAATGAGAAGAACCATCATAATCGTCTCTCACAGAAGCATTCGGATTAGATGCTGCCCAGAACAACACTGAGAATCTGGTTATCGAGGAATGTCTCCAATCCACACATCATACCAAAATCTCATCCTTCTCCCCCCCACCTACTATATGAATTGCCCCCCCACTGAAACAACCTTTTAACACTTTGCAAACCGTTCCAGAGTTGGGAGTCCCTTGTTTCATTAATGAGAATGGATCTACCATTAGGTAGATATTTGCTATTTAAGATTTGCTACCAAGAGC
This sequence comes from Alopecurus myosuroides, assembly GCA_028641055.1. NCBI lineage: Eukaryota > Viridiplantae > Streptophyta > Magnoliopsida > Poales > Poaceae > Alopecurus > Alopecurus myosuroides. The sequence continues at coordinate 172,422,781 of CM054058.1, forward strand.
TGTCACTTGAGCTAATGAACGGTTTCCAGGCTTCCTCTTCATCATATGGTAATTGAAAGATTGTGAGCACCCTTTCCAAAAAAATCTCCCTATGACTTTATCCGTTCCACTATGAACTCCTCCCAAATTAGCTATTCGATGTCCAGGACCACATTTTGCAGTCAAGCTTCTTTTGCATACAAGGTTCCACTGTTGGTTTGGCCTGCCTCTGAATGAACATTTGAGAGTCGCAGTGAAGCTTCAGACTGCAGAGCGTTGATGGCATTGCGACCACGCTCTTGCCTGGAAAGCTGAGACCAGTATGCAGGCACAAGCACCCCACCACTCCACCAGGCACGGAGCCACTGCAAACATCCTGATCAGACACATGGTAGCAACATGGTTTCTCATTCCCCCCCCCCCCCCCCCCCCCCCCCCCCCGACGGTGCCGTGCCTAAGGGCATCTCCAGCCGTCCGCCCCAGCGCCCACAGGACGCGAATTAACGCCGTTTTCCTCCAAAAGCGCCGTTTTTCTACCCGCCCCCACAACCCCAAATAGCGCCGTTTCGGCGGAAATTAGCGCCGTCGCACCCAGGCGGAACCCAGCTCGCTGGGTTCGGCTTGGGGGGCGGGGGGGGGGGGGGGGAAGGAAAAGCGCGCGTGGGCCAGCACTGTGGGCGAGGCAACACCATTTCCCCCCACTTTCCCCACCCCGACTCGCCTTTTCCTCTCGCTCGGCTCGCCGTCGCCACCCCGTCGGCCACCATCACACACGAGCGACGAGCCGAACCACCGCCGTCTAGCTCCACCACGCCGCCGCTGCCGTTTGCTCGTGCCTCCGCCACGAGAGAGGTTGTGCCCGGCGAAACGCGTCCACCGCCCGGCAAGGTGTTCGACGTTCTGTCCCCATGGACTCCGACGACGAGGAGATGCTCGCCGAGCTCTTCGACGAGGAAGATCAGGCCGCCATCGACGACGAGGAACACTTGCTGATCCTGAGCTGCCTGGCAGGCTTGTAGGCCCAGGCCGCCCAGCCGCGGCGTGCTGGATCGAGGCCCGGTCGCCGTAAGAGCAAGCCGAGGCAGCGGTACGAAGGCTACTGCATCCTCTACTCCGACTACTTCGACGAGGATCCCACCAACGACGAGAAGGTGTTCCGGCGTCGTTTCAGGATGAAACGCAAGCTCTTCCTTAAGATCATGCATGCCATCCGGGAGTTCGACACCTACTTCAAGTTGAAGAAGGACTGCACCGGCACGGTAGGCTTTACCTCTATTCAGAAGTGCACGATGACCATGAGGTTGCTTGCATACTGTGCTCCCGTAGATGCACAAGATGACTACGTGCGCATGAGCGAGTCCACGGCCCTTGAGTGCTTGAACAAGTTCTACCGGGTAGTGGTTGCAGTTTTTGGCCCAACATACCTGCGATCACCCAATGCGCAAGACACTGCTCGTCTCCTCGCAGAGAATGAAGCAAGAGGCTTTCCTCGGGATGCTTGGCAGTATCGACGGTATGCATTGGGCATGGAAAAACTGTCCATTTGACCGGCAGGGGATGTACAAGGGAAAAGAAGGAGAGTGCTCGGTGGTTCTCGAGGCCGTGGCTTCGTACGATCTATGGATTTGGCATTCATTTTTTGGTATGCCTGGAAGTCACAATGACATCAATGTCTTGGAGTGCTCGAATGTCTTTGCCGAGCTTGTCGAAGGCCATGCCCCCCTGTGAACTATGAGATCAATGGACACCCGTATACAAAGGGGTATTATCTTGTAGATGGCATCTACCCGAAGTGGGCAACATTTGTGAAGAGCATCTCCAATCCTATCCCAGGAAGCGCAAAAGTTTGGTTTTCCAAGTGCCAGGAGGCTTGCAGGAAGGATGTTGAGCGGGCATTTGGTGCGCTGCAATCTCGATTCGCTGTTGTCCGATACCCAGCTATGACTTGGTCGAAGTCCAACATGTGGGAGGTGATGCAGTGTTGTGTGATCTTGCACAACATGATCATTGAGAGTGAGCGGGATGACCCGGTGCCTGACAGTGAGGCAAACACACCATACTACCGGCAGGGTCCTCTTGCAACTGTTGATCACCAGGTGCCGGCATCATGGACAGACTTCCTTACCAAGCGGCAGGAGATTCGACACGCTGGAACACATCATGCTCTACAGAATGACCTGGTGCAGCATTTGTGGGCGCGAAAGAGGAATGACAATGTTGAGGACGATGACAATGAGTAGTATAATTTATTTTATTTGTTTAAATTGTTGAACTATTTATTCGTGTGGCAAAACTCTATTTATTTGTGTTGCAAAACTCCATTTATTTGTGTGCCAAAACTCTATATTCCCAAATATGGGCGAATCGCCGGCGCCGGGGGGGGGGGGGGGGGGGGGGGGCGAACGGCTGGAGATGCCCTAACCAGCCAATACTCTTTGCAGTTAGGCAGGGCAAAGAAGCGGGTAAACTATGTTTTGAAATGATACTTAATTCTTCCAATAGTTTAAACTAGAAAGTAAGTATGAAGTCAAATAACATATTTTATGAGGTTATATTAAAATATAAATGGTGTTGTGAAATGTTAGTATTAAAATCACATATGGACTATTTGTTTGGGCAGTGGCATTTCTCTATCTATCTGATCAATGGAAAGTGTTTTCTCAATTCTTCTGATACCTAACGAGGCGTGTTTTGTCCAGATATTATGGAGTGCAAGTTATTTCCAATTTTTCCTTTTGTAATCAGGCTTTATCATTCATTTATGATCATTTTTAACTACGAGAATATATCAGTCATCTTGTTGTTCAGGCCTTCCCCATGTCAGTTTTCCTGATCTTGATGTACAAAAGCTAACTGCTTACTGAAGCATCTTCTGTAACCGAGAAAATATCAAACATTTTGTCCTTGAGGCTATTGGGAGGTACTTCCTCTGAGCCGAGTAGCTTGGTGACCTGCAATGTACAAAGCTTGTGATTTGCTAACAGTTTCTCTATCCTCTGGTGGTTAATCATATCTAGTTGCTGCCATATATAAATTGAGCCTTTTCAGTTCATTTTGGGAACTTATCGTTCTCAATTCCATTGTTGAAGGTGTCAACTTAACACGTGGGGTACCCGACACCACTCTAAAATCCCCAAAAGACTTAACAACGCCCAGAACATAACCTGTTAGAATCTCCAAATCACAAGTGCAGGGATGACTAATCAGGCCCAGCAGGCCATGCATGTGCTTAGCTATTCGATTGTTTTTTTTCTAGATAAAAGGTGTAAGCAAAGTTTTTTTTTGGTTCCCTGCAAAAAAAAAAGCAAAGGTTTTTGCAGAGTACTGGGATCCAACAAGTTTACAATACCAGGCTACATCATACAATATTTTATTGTACTTATCCTATTTTATGCCGAAACAACTTAACAGCCAACACAAAAGAACCTCCAATATAAGGCTTTCAAAAAGCAAAATCTATTGAATCACATAGAGCATAAACTGTAACCTCCAGGATGAAGCTTACACCACCAAAAGCAGAAGAACACTCCCATGAGTCCTGCAAGCAAGAGGAAAAGCATCAGGTGTGACGGCATGAACGAGCCAAACTTCCTCTTCACCTAGTCAATGGAGTTTTCGGTCTTGGGATCCCAAGAGGGCGCCATTGCTGCAAAAAGGATGATACACAGCAAATGGCATCAGCAGGGCGTTTGAAAACTTTACCTTAAAAAATGAGTACATTCCAAATAGTCCAGAGAGACCACAATGCAGTAGCAATTCCAATCCGATTGAGTAAAAAATTTCGCGACTCCCACATTTGGTAAGGCCAAAAATTCTAGAACGCCAAGGGGCTTTGCTGGCCATAGTAGGATATCTCTGACATTGACCACAAGAACACAACCATTGGACATAGGAACATTAGAATATCCCGAGTTTCACGTTCCCTACACAGCTGACATTTACCATCAGTAGGACCATGCCCAGTGAGGATTTGCTCCCTGGTTGGTAGGCGATCATGAATCACCTGCTGTAGAAATGATCTGATTTTCATGGGAATTTTTAATTTCCAAACATTATGATACTCCCCCCCTATTCATTCATGAGAATGGATTCACCGCCATGTAGACATTTGTTCTGTAAGATTTTGCATCAAGGTCTATCACTTGAGCTTTTGAACAGGTTCCAAATCCACTTTAGCAACAAAGAAGGCCTCCTTTGATTTGTAGGGTACAAAACGTAAGGGAATATGAAGTGTATAGGATTGGAATGTCCGGCCACTTGAATCTTAGGGGCAAAGGATTTCTCGTGAATGGTTGTTTGATTACACTAAATAAAACGTTTACTTCCCAGTAGGAATTTTCCATGAGCTCTGACTTCATGTATGTTTTCCTGTGAAAACACACTACGAATTCCTATAGGAATAATTCCTACAGGAATCAATTCCTGTGAATCAAATGACTTTGAAAGGAAAAAATCCAGCATATCCCAATCCTATGGAAATCCTTTACAGATCCTACAAATCAAAGAGGGCCGAAATGTTCATTAGCCTAGTATCAATGATGACCAAACCCCCCATAATCTCCGGGACTGCATACAGGCTTCCGCTTCAATCATATGGTATTTGAAAGATTCAAATCCCCCTCTGACTTTTATCCATTCCACTATGAACTCCTCCGTATTTACAATAAACTTTAGCTTGGATATTTGGTCACTTCTCTTGCTTAGTGCAAGCGCTGAGCGGTTCCGGCCTGCCTCTGAATGATCATTTGAGAGGCGCAGTGATAGTGATAGTGCAGACTGCAGACTGCAGAGGGTTGATGGCATTGCGCCCACGCACTGTTGCCCGGAACCAATATGCAGGCACGCACGAGCACCCCGCCACCACCGCGAAACGTCCTGATCAAACACATCCGCAGCTGCAAGCCAGCGAGGCTTCTCATTTCCCCTGTCACAATGGCGTGCCGAACCAGCCAATACTCGTTGTAGTTAGGCAGGGCAAAGAGCCAAAGAACGGAGTAAACAAAGATGGCTAGGCCTAGGCCGTGGCCGAGAAATTTGTCAAGGTGTGCCAAACTGGACACCGACGTGATTAGCGCGCCACGCGGAGAGGAAGGGCGCAAGTCGCGGACACGGAATTGTAGGCGGGCGTCCGTACGTGCGTGCGTGCGCGCAGTGGACGCGTTTGAATGCGCGAGTTTTCATGGTCAAAGGAACAGAGATTAGTGACATGCCAAGAACTTAGCGCCTGTCCAGAACACGGCAGTATTGCACGGGACGGGAGTACTCCGTATTAACTATGCCTCTTGGCACTAGGAGGAACGGCGTACTAGTCTGCTCTGAAGATCCTTGGGATGGTTAATCGAGATTAAAACTTCAGTGACACAGTGGGCTAGCTGGTTGGGTCTAAAAAAATGCATGTTTTGTGATAGTGATGAATCGGTGGATCACTTGTTTATACATTGCAGTTTTGCTAAACATATTTGGAGGCTGCTTCACTTTACGTTTAGTATAGCTCAACCAGCTAGCATTGATCATATGTTTAGTAATTGGCTACATGGGATAGACAACAAATCTAAAGCTCGAATTTAAATTGGAACTTGTGCTTTTATCTGGGCAATTTGGAATTGTAGGAACGACATGGTTTTTAACAAATCTAGAGGTGCTCACTTTTTGCAGGTTACTCACCAGACCACGTATTGGATTCACATGTGGTACTTCCTTCTGCCATTGGAGCAGCGGGATCTTATGGATTCTGGATGTACTCGTTTGATGGCGGTCGTTCAGGCTATCTACAGCCAGGGTGGCTGGCTGCACACTAGACGGATCCTACGAGTTTTTTAATAATTTTGATACAATTCTTGTGGTTGATCTTGGTATCCATTCTGGATGTTGCGTGATTTGTAAGACATTGATTTGTACTTTTCATCTTTTTTAATATAAAAGTATCAGCTGTGTACATCCTCGCGATGCAGAGGCTAGGGCTATGCTCCCATTTCAAAAAAAAAATACGGTCATCACGGTCAGTTTTAGACCTGTCGGCCGGCTAGGCACCGTGTCATCGAGTATGGTACAGTACTAGACTAGCAGTTTCTGGAAGCGGCTTCGGTGACTTTGAAGTACAAACTCACCACTTGACTTTCGGCGCATCTCAGTCCTCTAAAACCAATCTAACGGACACTAATCGATCTAGACAAAATTCATAAAAATTAAAGTGTTTAATTTTTTTTTAAAAAAACCAGAAGATTATATACGTTGCATTACGGATTCTGCATTTTTTTTTGTTAGATCGGACATACGGGTTGTGAGAAATCTCATTTTAAGTTAACCTGAGATACGGTGCCTAGATGTGCCCCAGTTGATTTTGATGCTATCCTCCATGGGTTCCCCTCCCTACGCTCACACTTCTCCATCCGCTATTTGGGGCTGCCGCTTTCGTTACGTCATCTTAAGGGGGTTGACTTCCAATTTGTTGTAGACAAGATAGCTTTCCTATTGGCCAAGGAAAATATGTCACTACCCCCTCCCTCCCGGAAGACTAGAGATTATCAAATCCTTCACCACATCGCAAGCAATCTACACTCTCACTTCGTTGGTCCCTCCAAAAGGTGTCATGTTGGGGATGATCAAGCCTGAGCGTGCTTTCCTTTGGGCAGCTTCGAATAAGGTTCCCGCGGCAAATGCAAATTCAAATGAGAGCTGGTTTGTCGTCCTAAAAGTATGGGAGGACTTCACGTTTTGGATCTCGAGAAGTTTGCGAGAGCGCTAAGATTAAGATGATCAATGCTTAAATGGGAGGACCCGGACCACACTTGGGTTGGATTGGGGCAGATATGGGACACCACAGATTTGGACCTATTCTACAATTGCACTTCCATTTCCATTGGAGATGGTAAGACCACCAAATTTTGACACTATTCATTGCCTCGGGGCCTCAAGCCAAAGAACATCGCCCCGTCAATTCTTGCTATATCAAAGCTCAAAATCTTCACCGTTCACAAAGTCATGAAGCAAGATTTTTGGATCCGCGGCTTAAATATGGGTCGTGCTATCTTGACCACTCACATCATAGAGTTCTTCATTTGGAGCAAGATTCAAAAGTTTCATCTCGTTGACGGTGCAAGGGACTCGGTTACTTGGAAGCTCACCACATGTGGGATCTATTTTGCGACTTCGGCATACTCCGCGTAGTTCGAGGCTTGTCCTACCTCCTTCATGATGATGGAGGTTTGAGAGAATTGGGTACCACCTAAATGCAGGATTTTTGCGTCGCTAATCCTCCAAAATAGAGTGTGGATGGTTATCGCCTTCCTAGGCGGAGATGGACAAATTGTGTCACATGCCAACTTTGTAAAAGAGAGCTGGAGACCGCTCTGCACATAATGTTTCAATGGTGATACTCAGTCCGCATCTAGAGGGGGCTAAAAGGTTGTCTACGCTTGAATGATTTTGACATATCGCACTGGAGCGGCTACATGACGGTGATGCTCTATCTCCGGTATGCATGGTCGTCGTCATAAATCCATCTCTTCGTTGCTCCTCCTCGCCGCATGGAAGATTTGGAATGAGTGAAACACGAGAGTGTTTAAAAACCATGCATCTGAGCCATCCGTTGTTATTTTTTTCGATTATGAGGGAAGCCAACCTTTGGGGATGGGCGGGGGAAAAGCGTTTGAGTAATATCTCACCGCGAGAGTAGGACATTTGTTTGGGGCCGGTTGGCTCGTTCTGGTTCGTGGTTTGTGTTGTAACCTTAAAATCCTTTCTTAATCAATGAAATAACCAAAGCTTTGGACTTGTTTCAAAAAAAAAGAGCATCGCCACCGGTCCCAAAGGCCCATTAGGGTGCCAGACAGAAAAAACCGCCACAACGGCACCCCAAAGGTGGGTCCTATACGATTTTTTTTTCTGTCGCCCCCAATGGGTCTTCAAACTTGGAGGCGGGCGAGGGTTTTTCGGACAGTGTGTGGACACGTCCTAATGCACAAGATGATAGGCGGGCTCGGCTTGTCCCACAATAGTCATGTCGAGGTTAATGGCGCATAAATCTTCCCAAGCGGTGCTATGAAGCCAACAGGCTGGAGACGTGTCACCGGAATTAAACCTCAGCACATACCCGTGGATTCCCATGCGCGCCACCATATGTTCCCACCGGTTCCGGACTCGGTTTCCCGCCCATTTGGCCGGTTATAATAATCCCCGCTATGTTGCCACCCTCGCGTCTCGCGGCCGATATTAGAACCCATGCGCCCCCAACGACAACATGACACACCGCCTAGGTATCTCTCGGTCGACCTGCCGCCATTCCCTCCCGCCGTAGGAACCAGATCCTTCGCTGGTAGACGTCACACATAATGAGGAGAGCGAGGATGAGTGCGGTTGGGAGAAGCCGAAGCCGCAAGTGCACCGGCCGCACCTCTGGCCGGACGAGGTCACCGCGTAGAACTCCTTCGCCACCTTCCGTGGCGTGGAAACATATCACCAGGTGAGGGGGTGTTGGAGATATGCCCTAGAGGCAATAATATTCAGTTATTATTTTATCACCAAGTTCATAATTAAGTTTATTTCATCATCGTACAACCGCTACAGCACTTGAAAAGTGAGTTTTTAGAGGAAAATATTTGTGTGCGTGTGAAGACATAAATAAATAAGAGTTCCTAATCTTGTCTCTAAAATTAGCTTATGCTTTGTGAGATGATCACTTTTTTCTGATCATGGACTTAGTTAAAGTCTAGCAAAACACAAGAGTTTATTGTTAGAGTAAAAATAGTACTAAACCGACACAAGTATATGATCTTACTAAAAGAGACTAACAATTGTAATGTATTTAGGAAAGTACATATGAATTTTTCATCGACTATAATTCCTATACCATGAGAATATCTAGTGGCCTCACAATCAAAAGTTATACTATGGATGTCTTCAACCGTCCACCGTAATAGGAGATCATAAAGTTGACATCTGGATATAACCTAAAGCGTGTAAAGGAACTGAGATCGTTCAATACTAGTCCTTAACTCCTCTAAACGGTAGAGAGATACGTGCTCTAGGCCCTCTCAGTATCAGTGATGTCAATCAATCGTCCAAGAAGACACAATGTGATTTATCACAAGAACATCAAGGATATGGATAGAAAAAAGAGGACGATACCAGAACTAGTTTTTATGTATTATGATAAACGAGTCCGATCATATTAGATCACATAGTCTCACCTCGTGGTATCGTTGGTATCAAAGAGCCTTTACTCTCACACGCTTAACCTTTTCCAATCTTTAATTGAGAGAATAACATTGTTTCTATTGGTTTTATGAATGTTAGATATCGATACGATGTCAGAGAAACAAGTTCGGTCTCATACGGAGAGGTTTCGAAGAAGTTACTATAAGAGAGAAATAATGCCGGTGTTAGGAAGAATTTTATATGAGAGAAAACGGAGGAAATGATATGTTGCGGGATATTAGAAATATGTTTATAACATCAGTAGATAAGGTCGATGATTTTATCTATTGGGGTCGTAAGGTTCCAGCAGATTTTCAAGCAAAAACCATAAATGGGAAGTGCCGGAGGGGGGTAGATTTGTCCCTATGGCCGCACCCACTTATTGAGGGCTGGCAGGTGGGCCCTAGGGCCTCCAAGCATGGAGTAATACACCTTCTAGAAGTTTTCCATGTTTGGTTATAAGATAAAAAGGAAAAACTAAAAGGAAAAAGGAAAAGGGAAGAGGAGGTGGAGTTGGACTCAATATTAGAGCCCAATCCGATTGGGTCTAGGAGAGAGGGTGCGACCACCCATTGGTACGGCAAAGCCTCTCCTCCTAGGAGGAGTAGGACTCCTTTCCATCAAGGAAAGTCCCCCTTCCTCAACTATATAAAGGAAACCCAAGGCTCATTGCAAAATATATCAATTGGCTCTTAAGCCTCCCTCTCTCTCTAGTAGAATTATAGGGTCTATTTAGAGCTTCTAATTAGAGGCCCTCTAATTGGATTAGAAATCTGATAATTGGGTTTTTGAGGTGTCCTCTCCAGATTATACCTAGCTCTAATCACTATTCTCTCCCATGTGTTGAGAAACTTCGAGAATCATATAGCCCTAATCATAGTTGATCAGTGCTACCAATTAAGCAACGCCGAAAGGTTATCTCTCTATATCGATGGTGAGTCCTAGATGGTGTAGTGCTGGGGGGTTGAAACGAGCATACGCATGCACACCATAATAGGAATTACATGTGTGGTCCTTGATGAGGGAAGCTTAGCAACATCCTTATAACTAGGCCTAGTTGTTCAAAACTCTTCTACGTCTACATCGAATCCGCTGCTCGGTGAGTTATGATCCTCATCAATGAATGTATGGGCATGCATCGTTATCTGCATAGTGATCTTGACGGTTATGTAGGGTAATTTTTGTAAATTCCGCAGCATACAACAGTAGTGGTATCAGAACATGCTATGCGTAGATACGATTTGATGTAGGGAACAATTTTGTGCGGGTATTGCACAAGTTTGTGCAGGTATATTAGAAAGTTCTATAATCTTCTGTTTATCTTTGTTTCTTCCCAATAAGCTATGTTTGTTTTGAATCTGACGGCATGGCGTGGCTTTCTACAAATTTCTGGCAATCCTAGGACTCTCGAGTTGCCCCTTGCATATATCGCTTGATCTGAAGAAGTGCTTCAGTATCTTTGGGTTGCACCATAGTTGGTCTCATATAACGGCGTGGTGAAAAGGGCATGTGGATTGGATCCACACGGGGTCATGGTTATGAATAAGTTTAGACTAGACGTTTTTGCAACGTCTGTGTTTCAATCACCCCACAATGTCAATCTAGCAATGAGAATAAACATACCTCGAATTGTGTAGGTTATGACGATAGTTGAACTTAGAACCTACAACCACGCTAAAATTTGCAAACAAAGAATTAGAGGCGTCTAACTTAGTTTTTTAGGTTGTGCATGTGGTCTGGTATAGCTATCTTGTTATCGTGTTTGACACGATGGCCAATGCCAAAGGGTTTTCATTGCTCGACATCGACAATCATGCGTTCATCATGGATCTCAGAGGAAGTACATGATAAGAGAAGGATTTTTCCGTAGGGGAATTTGCTCGGATGCTTATCCTTTGTTGTTTGCACCTTGGTTGTGCAATAGTCGTTTATTAGGGTGATTCCTCGTTGAAAATATCAAGGTTTGTTCGTGTTCTCCCATACTGTAGCAACCGTCATAACAGATTTGGGTTCGCGTTCATCACTTGTATCTAAGGGTCAACATGTTCTTATCGTCTGCAGGCTGGTATGGAGTGATGACTTGTATCCAAAGATCATTCCATACATGGACGTTCAGGCATAACTAGTGATGATCTTGGAACACATACATCGAAATATGAGCGATAATCACATGGAGTGATTGGCATAGTATCCTACCCTTTAGGTTGTGATTGGTTAAGATGTATCCATCCTTCATGTCATAATTTATTGGGATCTCGTTTCACAGAAAGTTGATTTTGAAAAATATCAGTTTTAATGCGAGCATATCTTAATTTCAATTTTATTGAATTATAAAGTCTGAATAAAATTGCTTTACTGTAGAGATGGATCCCTTTGAAAGATATCATTTTAATCTGATGCTAAGTCGTGGGCCTTTAGCTGCAAATGGAAACAATTTTGGGGAATAGTTTCATGCTCTCATGGTAGTTCTAAGGAACAACAATATGGATTACTTTGTGGGACACATGCCTGGAGATGAGGTTCATGAAGGACCTCATATCCAATGTGGTGTGTGCATTGTCAAGGAGTTCTTGCACACATTCATTGATGTTGAGCTGGTTGACCGATTTTGCAACCGTCATTCCTACCATTTGGTAGAGGAACTGATGCCTCTATTCACACATCAAGTGCACAATGAGCGTTACAATCTGACCTGGGAACTCATGAATAGTCGGTTTGCGTTGGGTGAACCCATAAAGTTATTTGAAATCAGAATGATCGGTTTGGAGAGAAGACTCTAAGATGTTGGTTTTCCAATGGCTTAAGAGCACTTATGTGACATCATATTAAGATCACTTTCGCCGATGTACCATGGTTTTGTAAAACTTTACAACACCACTGCGGAAGAGTGGCATGTTCAGATGTTGTTTGTCTTACTCAAGCAAGAAGAAGATTATAATGAAGCCGGAGATCCTACATGGACTAAGACAGGTATAAGAGTTATACCAAAACTATTGACATAGTTCTAGCAAAAATCATTTAGTATGAGATACTAATAGATACTCGCGCATGCACCAGTGGCAGGTACTTCAGAGGGAGCAAATGTTGGAAAGAAGAGGAAGATATGGAATAACGTTACAAATGCACTTGGAGTGTAGTTGGTCATCTCATGAATTCCAAGTCAATGGAGAGGATCAACACTAGGACTTCAAAATATTCTATCATTTTGTAATAAATATTTTATATTTCGTAAACCATGTTGAGTTCGAATTATAAAATATGTCTGGAAATTGCAAGCTAGGGAATTTAAAAGTTTCTGGTATTCTTTATTGTGTCAAGTCATTAAGTTCTATTATTAAGTCTTGAATTTTTTTTATTCAAATTATTACTTGAGTTTGAGTAATATTTTATAGCTTGTTAAATAAATTGGAGATGAGTCTTTTATTGATTTAACATGGTTTAAAGATTGTCTCCAAATTATTTGATAAAGTAAAAAAATCCATAAAGTGCTAGTCACTTGTGAATTTCAAAATTCACATAAAGGATGTATGTTTTCCCAATTGATTAAATTCCATTGTAGACTCAATGTGATAAGTTGATTATACTGATGAAGTGGAATAGATGAAATATTTGAATTTTCTATGTTCCATAAAAGTTAGTGGGACTACTTTGAATCGAAAATTGAGATCAAAGAAATTTGACTGAAGTAGAAAAAGGACTTAATAAGAAATATAACATGATTGGAAAATTAAAGTTTTCTTAGTCAATATTAATCACGGTTAATTTTGGGAGACTAAAAATTACCGTAATAATTAAATCTTTGTGAGACAAAGACTTAAGCAATGTTAAACTGAGATTATCTAAATGTCTTTGTGTGATAAGTTAAAGCGTGATATAAAAATAATTCTCAACCCACTAAGAAATTTTTGTTTGTTTGGTAAGGTTTATAGCATTGTTATTAATTAACTTAGAGTTATTTAAAAGAAAGTTCCAAGCAATCAATATTGCTCAAGTGTGATGCATAATTGATTAAGTCGATTTGCATAAAACCAATATGATTATTGGTAGTAAATTTCCACTTTAACTTCAAGTGTCTAACACGTTGGATTAAGTAGAAAAGTGTCTTCTCATGATGGATAAGGAAATTATATTAATTTAAGATTGTGGATCTTTGGAGTAAGGATTGAATGAAAGGGGAAACATGCAAATCTTACAAGTTCATAACCTTATTCAGGAATTTATGTATAATATACATGAAGTTTGAAGTTAATATTGAATAAAGGACATACAAGGAATTTGATATAATATTCACTTTGTGATGTAGTCACAAAAATTTCAAGACAATCACCGTGAAATGCGAAACAAAACAAGACAAGTGCTCATATATATGACATTGGATTTTCATAGAGATCCAAGAAGAAGGATATAGTGATATTAAATCATGGAAACATGAATATTTTCATAAGGGAAAATAGATATGAATATGTGATATTCATAAAGTTATTCTCAATTAAATTTATTTTATCAAGAACGAATAAATGATAAAGGTGAGTTGAAAAACTTACCTTATGAATTGCTTAATATTTTTATTGGATCAATTAGCAAATTAATTGCTAAAGTGTAATTAATTTTAGATTACTAGATTAATCTGGAATATTACATTATGAGTGATAAGTCAGTCGTATTAGTGAAATAAGAAGTTCTTTAGTTTCATTATGTAAAATGAAAGGAATTAAAAGTCAGTGGGAGCTGAATATGATCTTTTAATTTGGCTGGGCCTAATTGAAAGAAAGATACCTCATGAAAAGACTTTAAAAAGTTTAAAACGAATTGTCAGAATGCGTCTTATTAAATTCAGGATCTATGATATAGATTAAGGAGTTTAATAAATCGGAATATGATGAGTATGCTAAGTGTAATTCTGAAAAAAATCGAATTGCAATGAGACAAAAGATTTTTTTTCTCAAACGTAACCATGACATGATATATTGCAATAGACTTGAACTTCATAGTATTGGTGAGTTAAATAGAAAGGGTTGAGATCAAATCATAAAGTTTGTGATTTGACCTGTCTTGTTGTGGTGAATAGGCACATAAGAACCGGTATGTTTCCGATTGAACCTAGAAATATTATGGTGGGGTGATTCTCACATAAATATTTTATGGTGTTATTACAAAGTAAAAACGAATTAGTGGAATTTTTTAGAGCTTCAAATAATATTGTGAGATGTTTGCTCACATATGTATTTGTAGTGGAATTATGAAATCAAATCTTTATTGATTTAATTCGGATTATGATTCTTAAATTAATAATACCGTATGTTTTAGAAATATCAACATTAGAGTATTATGAGTGAACTCTTCTACAGTATATTACTATGGATAATTGCAACAGAATGTGAGACATTGTGGATTGCAAGTTACTGGATAAAAATCATTCAACTTAGTGAGGTTTCAAAAGATGGTATGATAATTCATTTGGTGACGCTTGAATTATTAATGCTACTACGGAATCAGAGTCACACAATTCAAATTACTAATAAATCCTATGCAAGTTTATCACAAGTTGATTCGACCAAAAGATGAAAGACAATGGTTTAAGGAACCACAAGTATAGTGTGAGTAACACTTGATTTCCATAAGTTGAAAGTGCATGGTGCCCCATATGTGGTTTTGGTAATTAATGAATATCCTTATGGACTAATGTTTGCATTGAGATATTCTTATAGATCTTGTCCATAGGAAATATTGGAGTTCATGTGTTGATCTCTATTATCTTTCTTGTTGGCCATTGACACCTTTAAGGATTTATATGAAGAATGGTCATGTTTTGAGTTGAGATTATTGCAAGTGTCTTGAAGAAAAGGATTAGATGGTATTTCATGATTATCTTCAAGACATCATTATATGAAGAATGAAGAAGCAAAGATACAAGGTTGATCAAGCAAGTGATCAACACACAAAGCTACAATATGTACCAAGTGGGATTTTGTATCTCGTGGTATGGTAATGTAGCATCCCAACTTTTACTAAAGCTGGAATACCTGTGTTAAGTGCTAGTCCCTGGATCAATGCTAGCACCACAGTACAAAATTTAAAGTACCATTGCAGAAGTATCAATTATTACAACGAAAATCCAGAGTAGCCAAGTATTTATTACAACTTGCATAGTCTTGATGACTAGCTAAACATCAAAGTAATAAAGCAGAAACATGATAGCAGTGAGCCTCCATCTTCAGCATGCGCCACTGGCATTCATGTTGAGTGTAGACTCGAGTCCAACAACTTAGTATTCTTCCTCCGAGTTACCTGCACGTTGGAATATGCAGCCCCCGAAGGAGAATCAGTACAAACAATATACTGGCAAGTGACTTTGGTGGACATAAATGACAAGTCTATTCTACATGCACTTATGGCTTGGTGGAGTTTAGTTTTTCTGTAGAAAGCCAATTTTCTCCTAACACTTAGTAAAATAGTTTTATCTTTTCAAAAGGCTTGCACCATAAAACACAATTTTCCTTAGTCAAATTTTACTTCATGAAAACTTAATGTTGAGACTCTTCCATCCATCCTTGTCCAGCTACTCGGAGTTGTCCATTACCGGTACACGGCTAAGTACTTAGTTTTTTACTCTGCAGAGGTTGTGCACTTTCACCTTAAGCCCCAATTAACCCAAACATCCTATACACGCTTGGTGCATTAAGGAAAGGAGAGAATTGAGACAAGACCCTTCAGAAAGAGAATTCAACTATACTAGCAAGACCCGTTCCACCTATAATTCTGCTACATCTTCACGTCAAGCTGACGAGTTGAACTCCCACATCTTCCTTGGTCAAGACAGAGCCCATTGTCTTAAGGCTGCACTGGAAGCTACTAAACTTGGTTGGACTTAGGAATCTCTTCGACCCTGGGTGGCAATGCACAAGTGAATACCTCATGTCAACCCTTGGAAAAGGGCCCTGAGGCAACACTCAACTCTCAACATCCATGCAACCAGCCCACCCAGGTGTTTCATTATGTTTTTGTACTTAAAATTTTTCCTCAATAGCTAGAAATTTAAAATTTTGTTGCATGGCTAAGTAAATGTATATATATAGCATAGGAGCCACGAAATTCATCAAGAAAAAATGGCTAAACAACTAAGGGGATAGGCATAGCAATAATAACTTAGAGAAAAATCCCTAACATGCATACTACTTCATAATACTCTAATGCACTTAAGGAAAATATGGGGTGGTTCATGAATATCACTTGCCTTGGTAACAGGAAGAACAAGCACAACAACACTCACACGAAAGTCCTTTCTCCTCCTCAAAATCTAAGACAAGGAAAACAAGCACACATAAACATAGAATTCACTAAGACAATACAAAAACATGTATGCATGCCATGCAATGAACCATGATGCACAAAATTTACAACAACACTAAAAACATGATTAATATTTCTCCCTGATGTTACTTAAATGAGTTGGATGCATGGAAAAACAATTTGAGCACACTTAGAAAATTTAACATTAAAAAGGATTCCAAAAAGGGCTAAAAACTAGTCTTAAAGTTTTCGGCCACGTAAACACATCCTAGAATTTCTCCTCGGCCACTACTGCATAGGGGACATCAAAGCAAAACTAACCCAATTGGGTTTGCTCAAAAATACCTTTTAGAACAAAAGTTATAAGCAATTTAGTGTAATTAAAGATCTACAAATAACATGTGTTTGCACAAAACTAAATTAAAATTTTAATGGCTCAGATTAAACTACATGTCATGGTGATTTCAAAAAGTCCAAAATCACCCAAAATTGGATAAACAGAACTCAAGTTATGCATTTTTGAAGATTGGAACAATATTCTGTTTTTATTTTTAAAAACGCAGAACTGCTCGATCCGTGGCACTCTCCGCGGCGGCTTCTGATTGGTTGGGGGCGTTTCGTGCGGATTGCGGTCGTCGTCCGTCCGATCGCAGTGAAGATGGACGCGTCAGATCGCTCTGTACCGCTGTGTCGCCGCGTCTGTTGTGCGTCGCGTGATTGGGATCCTACGGCTGGGATTAGATCCCGTGGCTAGTGGCGCTGGGCCGTCGTCGACTCGTCGGAAAAACGTGGGCGCGCGGCGGCGGAAACTAGACACGCACGGTGGGGGTGTTCTACACAGCTAGGAGGCTAACGGGACGTACCAGGACCTTCAGGAAGGTGTCGCGAGCTCGATGGCGAGGTGGTCGGGGATGGCGCGGCCTTCTCCTCCCGCGGTTCCTCGTCGGAGTTGAGGCAGACGGCGGCTAACTCCTGTCGCGAACGGCGGCGGTGATCTGAGCGGAAAACAGCCGCGCGGCCATGTCAGAAAGGAGCGCGAGGAAGCGATATAGGTAAGGGGGCAAGGGGGGACAGAGGGCGTCGATCTACCCCCCGGTGGAGTTCGATCACGGTGGCGGTGATCTACGGGACGGCGAGGTTCTTTCCGAGCAGCCTGGGGGCGTTTGATCGTGGATTTGGGGGTACGGGGAAACGGGTGGATTCCGGGGTATAAGAGGAGAGGCAGGCGTGGGAAAGGGGTTAGGGTTTGCAGCGAAAATCGCTCGGATTCGTTGTCACCGACGCGGGCGATTTTCGTCGAACACCTCTCGGGCGCGATCTCCGGGTAGGAGTAGGGGACGATCCGGGGCGGGCCGCGGTGTGCTAGTTGGGCCGGCCCAGTGTGTGGCTGCTGCGCGCGTGCGCGGGGAGAGAGGGAGTGGGCTGGCCCAGTTGGGCTGGCCTGCGCGGGAATGACCCTTTTCCATTTTTTTTAAACTCAAATCAAACCAAAACAACACAAAACAATTTCAGAAAAATTAATAAAATTATGTTTTGGAGAGCTTAGAACCTAAAGAACAAGTTTGGCCTGTCATTGCCAAACAAAGAAATAATTTTCTTTATAAATTGTTTGAAAATCCAAATAGGGCTTATTAATAATAATGCCCCTAATTTTGGTGTTTTCCAAAACAAAAATTCAAACAAATGCAGGAAAGTTATGATGCACATGTATGCATGGTGACTTTTAAATTTTGAAAACTTGGGATGTTACAGACTAACCACCTTAAGATGAAGCTCGCCCTCGAGCTTCGGATAGGTCAGCAAATAGGTGAGGGTGGTCCTCCCAAAGATCATCCTCTCTTTCCCAAGTGGCTTCTTCTTCGGTGTGATGACTCCATTGGACTTTGCAGAATGTGATGATCTTGGTGCGTGTAACTCTTTCTGCTGTTTCCAATATTTTGATAGGCTTTTCCTCGTAAGTAAGTCACTTTCCAACTGTACTTCCTCAAGTGGTATTGTATAACCCAAAGGTGTCTCCAACATATCAGGATGGCATTTCTTCAACTGACTGACATGGAACACATTATGAACTGCTGACAATATCTCAGGCAGTTCCAACTCATAAGCCACTTCACCTTTGCGAGACAAAACTCTGAATGGTCCTATGAATCGAGGTGCTAACTTTCCTTTAATTCCGAACCTCTTAACACCTCGAAGTGGTGATACTCTAAGATAGGCCCTATCACCAACTTCGTAAACAAGTTCCCTACATTTGTTATCAGCGTAGCTCTTTTGCCTTGATTGGGCTATTTTTAGTCTATCCTTAATCAGTTTAACCTTCTCTTCAGCTTCTTGAATTATGTCACGACCAAAGAAATTGCATTCTCCTACTCCACTCCATAATAATGGTGTTGTGCATTTTCTCCCGTACAAAGCTTCAAATGGTGCCATCTCAATACTCGTTTGATAGCTATTATTGTAAGAAAACTCTGCGTATGATAAATTATCATCCCAACTAGATCCATAATCCAGTGCACAAGCTCTAAGCATATCCTCTAGGATTTGATTTACCCTTTCTGTATGGCCATCTGTCTGCGGATGAAAAGTTGTGCTAAATTCAAGTCTAGTTCCTAAGGACTCATGCAATTGCTTCCAGAAATGAGATGTAAACTGGGTGCCTCTATCTGACACAATACTCTTGGGAACACTGTGAAGGCACACAATCCTCTTCATGTAAATCTCAGCTAATTTGGCACTGGTGTATGTGGTCTTTACTGGAATGAAGTGGGCTACCTTTGTTAACCGATCAACCATTACCCAAATAGAGTCATACCCAGACTTAGTTCTGGGTAATCAAGTAATAAAGTCCATACCAATTTGATCCCATTTCCACTCTGGACTTTTAAGGGTTGCAATAGTCCTGCTGGTTTCTGATGTTCGGCTTTTACTCTGCTGCATACATCACATTTAGCTATGTATTCAGCTATGTCTCTTTTCAAATTATTCCACCAGAACCTTTCCTTTACATCCATGTACATTTTGGTATTACCTGGATGAATGGAGTATGGCGTTTCGTGGGCTTCTTGCAGAATTAGTTTCCTAATGTCAGGGTCATTGGCCACACATACCCGTTTCTCAAACCACAAGGTTCCATGTTTATCTTCAAGAAATACCTTGGCCTTTCCTGCCCTCAGGTTGACTTTAATCTCCTCTATGTATTGGTCCCCCTTTTGTGCCTTGCGTATCTTATCCATCAAAGTTGGTTGTACTACTAATGATGCCACGAAACCTTCTGGTACCACTTCCAACCTAAGGTCCTTGAATCCTTTGCATATGTCTTCGGGCAATTCTCCTGCCGTGAGGCCATTGACATAAACCTTGCGACTTAGGGCATCCGCTACTACATTAGCCTTCCCGGGATGGTATTGCAAACTTAGATCATAATCCTTAATAAGTTCCAACCATATCCTCTGCCTCATGTTCAGCTCCTTTTGAGTGAAGATATATTTCAAACTCTTATGGTCGGTGAAAACTTCACACCGTTTCCCCATCAAATAATGTCTCCAGGTCTTCAAGGCATGCACTACTGATGCTAACTCAAGATCGTGCGTGGGGTAATTTACTTCATGTTTCTTGAGTTGCCTAGATGCGTAGGATGCTACTCTGCCTCCCTGCATCAAAACACTTCCAAGACCTTGACGTGAGGCGTCGCAATACACCTGGAATTCTTTCTCTAAGTCTGGTAGGCATAGAACTGGTGCTGATACTAGACGTTTCTTCAGTTCCCGGAAACTGGCTTCACATGCTTCATTCCATTCGAATTTCTTCTCCTTCTTCAATAACTCCGTCATGGGCTTAGCAATCTTAGAGAAGTTCTCAATAAACCTGCGGTAATAACCGGCTAATCCCAGGAAACTACAGATTTCGCCAACGTTCTTAGGTGGTTCCCATTCTGTCACAGCGGATACTTTGGAAGGATCCACAGCGATTCCCTCCTTTGACACTATGTGCCAAAGAAATCCCACTTCCCTTAGCCAAAATTCGCATTTACTAAACTTGGCATAGAGTTTGTGTTCTCTAAGCTTTTCCAGGATCAGACGAACATGCTTCTCATGCTCCTCGTTGCTCTTGGAATAGATCAGAATGTCGTCAATGAAGACTACGACGAACTTATCAAGAAATTCCATGAAAACTTTATTCATCATGTTCATGAAGTATGATGGGGCGTTGGTTAAACCAAACGGCATCATTGTATACTCATATGATCCATATCTTGTGACAAAGGCTGTCTTAGGTATATCATAATCCCTAATCTTCAGTTGGAAGTAGCCCGATCTGAGATCAATCTTGGAGAACACACAAGCTCCCTCTAGTTGGTCAAACAGATCATTGATTCTGGGCAGAAGGTACTTGTTCTTAATGGTTACCTCATTCAGGTTTCGATAGTCCATAACCAAACGTTGACTCTTGTCCTTCTTCTCTACAAACAAAACTGGTGCTCCCCATGGGGATGAACTCTCTTGGATGAATCCTTTTCCCAGTTGTTCTTCTAGTTGTTTCTTAAGTTCCTTCAGCTCATCAGTGGACATGGGGTAAGGTCTTTTTGCTATAGGACCAGTACCTGGTAGCAGATCCATAAGAAACTCCACATCTCTATCAGGTGGCATTCCCGGTAACTCATCTGGAAAAACATCGGGGTAGTCCCTTACTATGGGGACTTGGTCTAGGCTAACCCCCTTAAGAGAATTGAGCCTAACCCCCTTTATTTTCGACTGGGATTTGTATCTAATCCTTCTTCCTTCAGGGGTTGTGAGCGAAATTGCTCTATTAACGCAGTCAATGACTCCGGCAAAATTGGTCATCCAGTCCATACCCAAAATAACATCTAGACCTTGGGATTCTAGTATCACTAGATGGGTTGGAAAATGATACTTACCAATCTCCAAGATGAGATCCCTACATCCCGCATTCACCACCATCTCTCCTCCTGGAGAACTCACTCTAATGGTTCTGCCTATGGTTTCCGAGGGTATCCCATTTTTTTGGACAAAGTTTCTGGATATGAATGAATGCGATGCTCCAGTATCAAATAGTACCAATGCCGTAAAGGAGTTGAGTAGGAACGTACCGATCACAGCCTCTGGTTCATCCATTACCTCCTCTATGTTGATGTGATTCACATGCCCCTTCTGGAACGGGTTTGGCTTGGTATTCTCATCGGCCTTCCTCTCTGGGCAGTCATTCACATAATGTCCTTTGTTCTTGCACTTGAAACACATAACCTGGGTCAGATCCTTCTTGGCCTCTGGATTGGGACGAGATTGACCATTGCCATGGTTGTGACCATTTTGATTATTTCCTCTATAACCCCCATTGTTACCTCTGAATCCTCCATTATGGTGGTGGCCCTGATGTCCGTGGCCATTACCATTGTGGTGGTTGCTTCCATGCTTATGAAATACATGGCCACCATTGCCTTCCGAGAAATGATGTTTCTTGTGTGAGGACTCTGGGTAAACTTTACTGGCATTGAATTTTCTCTTTCTGTTTTCTTCCTTTCTCATGTTGTTGTCTAGAGTGATCGATTGATCTAACAGTGATTGATAATTTGGAGCAAATTCCACAGATAAAGGTATCTTTAGTTCCCCCTTAAGACCATCGAGGAATTTTTTTCCTTCTCTTTGCATCAGTGTCCACATCCTCTAGTGCATACCTTGATAGTGAGCAAAAATCATCCATGTACTCCTTCAGACTTCTGCCTCCTTGCTTTAAGCTGCGGAATTCCTCCTTCTTCACTTTCATGGTGCCAGAAGAGATGTGACCATTGCGAAACCCTTCCTTGAATGCATCCCAAGTCATGCCCTCCAGCGGATGGGTAACTTGGTAGGTCTCCCACCACATAGCAGCAGGTCCTTCCAGTAAGTGAGCGGTGAACCTCAGCTTTTCAGCATCTGTGCATTCACAGGTCACTAGGTCCTTGTTGATTGAGTGAAGCCAATCATCCGCCACTATGGGTTCAGTTACAGAGGAGAACTTGTTAGGCCTAAGCCTCAGAAATCTGGCAAGTCTGTCCACAGGGGGTGGAGGTGGTGGAGGTGGATTGTTGTTGTTGTTGGTTGCTGCGATAAATTGTGCCATCATCTGCATGAGTTGAGTCTGAGAGGCCAACATCTGTTGCATTGCATCATTGTTTTCCTCGTTGTTGTTGGGGTCACGACGGGGAGGCATCTGTTGGTTTTAGCATGGGTAAGTAAAAGGGAGATTAGAACTATGGAGAGTATGTTTCCTACCCATGCACAAGCAACAACCCAGCAATAATGAGATAAGGACTAAACTTTTGTTGCCCAAGGGTAATTTTCGAAATTTGGTCTATTAAAATGGTAAACTTAAGCAAAAACAACGAAGTTTGCAACCCAAACACTTTAGCATTACCATACCACAAGTTGGTAGGTCAAAACTTAAACAAACGTAAGCTAACGAAAGATTAAATACTTGGTGGTCCAACTGTAAAACTACTCGTCCATGGCTTCAACTTCCTCTTCAACTTCCTCAAGTGCAAAACCTTGATCGTCGAGAAAACCTTTGAGCTCTTTCACTTCATTCTCTAGCGCTTCGTTTTTCTCTTCTAGGACTTCCTTCTCTAGCATCTTCCTCTTGAGTTCTTCCATCTCCAACTCTAAGGCTTCAAACTTCTCTTGTAGCGTTCTCTTTTCGCCACGTAGTTTAGCTATTATGTCGCTGTCAACCTCTAGCTGCGCCTCGTAGACCTCCAGATCCGCCTTCAGTTCTCTAATCTTCTTGTCCTTCTCCTTGTTCCTCTTCTCTTGACTTTTAAACTTCTTATCTTGGGCATTGATTTTCTCCTCTTGTTCCTTGAACTTTTCTTCTTGCGCATTGGTCGCCTCTTCTTCTTCCTCCATCTTCTTCTTCATCTCCTTGATTTGGCCGAGTAGTCCGTCATTCACTAGAAGTTCCTCGACCCTATCGTCCTCAAGGTCCTTGAGGTGCTGCTCTAAGTCTTGAAGGTATAGGACTAAGGGGTGGCGCTTTGCCTCCTCGTCTGTGAGGAGGGGGAAACCGTTTTCATCACGCCTTCCGAGGTCTAAGGGGTGGTCCTTCAGCTCTTGATGGTGTTTTCCGCAAAGACGCCCTATCAACTCTTGCATGGCGACGTTGAGACCCTTCTGCATGGAGTCACTAAGTGTTTTGAACTGGATGTCTTCAGCAACCTCGCGTCCAGGTTGAGTGAGTTTGACACACCAAAAGCCTTCCTTGTGAAACTTCATTTGCATTTCTTTGATTGAAGGGAGAGGCGGCTCCAACACTTCTAAAATCTGGAGAAGATATTCCCCAAAGAGCGTGCTATGGAAGTCCTTCTCGGTGGTGAAGTAGACGATCGACATCTTTATGTTAGAAAAAAAACAAAGTAAGTCAGAGCACACAAGGAAAGGAAGTACTAGAATAGGGGTGCATAAATACTTAGAAAAATATAAGTCCTACTTTAAGGTGATCAAAATTTTATTAGCAACTTATTGTAAATTGGATATTCACTATAGTGAGAGAAACTGGCACCCTCTAGCCAATTAGGGAACCGGTCTCATGTACGTGGACATGTAATGTTGGTCCGGGCCGCGTCATCTCACTATGCCACTAGGATCCAAAATATTTCAAAGGAGTTAATAACTTGATCAAAAAGGGGCTTTCCAACCTAAGGGCTCGAACCTACTGGCAACACTTTGCTCTGATACCATTTTGTAGCATCCCAACTTTTACTAAAGCTGGAATACCTGTGTTAAGTGCTAGTCCCTGGATCAATGCTAGCACCACAGTACAAAATTTAAAGTACCATTGCAGAAGTATCAATTATTACAACGAAAATCCAGAGTACCCAAGTATTTATTACAACTTGCATAGTCTTGATGACTAGCTAAACATCAAAGTAATAAAGCAGAAACATGATAGCAGTGAGCCTCTATCTTCAGCATGCGCCACTGGAATTCATGTTGAGTGTAGACTCGAGTCCAACAATTTAGTATTCTTCCTCCGAGTTACCTGCACGTTGGAATATGCAGCCCCCGAAGGAGAATCAGTACAAACAATGTACTGGCAAGTGACTTTGGTGGATATAAATGACAAGTCTATTCTACATGCACTTATGGCTTGGTGGAGTTTAGTTTTTCTGCAGAAAGCCAATTTTCTCCTAACACTTAGTAAAATAGTTTTATCTTTTCAAAAGGCTTGCACCATAAAACACAATTTTCCTTAGTCAAATTTTACTTCATGAAAACTTAATGTTGAGACTCTTCCATCCATCCTTGTCCAGCTACTCGGAGTTGTCCATTACCGGGACACGGCTAAGTAGTTAGTTTTTGACTCTGCAGAGGTTGTGCACTTTCACCTTAAGCCCCAATTAACCCAAACATCCTATACACGCTGGGTGCATTAAGGAAAGGAGAGAATTGAGACAAGACCCTTCAGAAGAGAATTCAACTGTACTAGCAAGACCCGTTCCACCTATAATTCTGCTACATCTTCACGTCAAGCTGGCGAGTTGAACTCCCACATCTTCCTTGGTCAAGACAGAGCCCATTGTCTTAAGGCTTCACTGGAAGCTACTAAACTTGGTTGGACTTAGGAATCTCTTCGACCCTGGGTGGCAATCCACAAGTGAATACCTCATGTCAACCCTTGGGAAAGGGCCCTGAGGCAACACTCAACTCTCAACATCCATGCAACCAGCCCACCCAGGTGTTTCATTATGTTTTTGTACTTAAAAATTTTCCTCAATAGCTAGAAATTTAAAATTTTGTTGCATGGCTAAGTAATTATATATATAGCATAGGAGCCACGAAATTTATCAAGGAAAAATGGCTAAACAACTAAGTGGATAGGCATAGCAATAATAACTTAGAGAAAAATCCCTAACATGCATACTACTTCATAATACTCTAATGCACTTAAGGAAAATATGGGTTGGTTCATGAATGTCACTTGCCTTGGTAACAGGAAGAAAAAGCACAACAACACTCACACGAAAGTCCTTGCTCCTCCTCAAAATCTAAGACAAGGAAAACAAGCACACATAAACATAGAATTCACTAAGACAATACAAAAACATGTATGAATGCCATGCAATGAACCATGATGCACAAAATTTACAACAACACTAAAAACATGATTAATATTTCTCCCTGATGTTACTTAAATGAGTTGGATGCATGGAAAAACAATTTGAGCACACTTAGAAAATTTAATATTAAAAAGGATTCCAAAAAGGGCTAAAAACTAGTCTAAAGTTTTCGGCCACGTAAACACATCCTAGAATTTCTCCTCGGCCACTACTGCATAGGGGACATCAAAACAAAACTAACCCAATTGGATTTGCTCAAAAATACCTTTTAGAACAAAGGTTATAAGCAATTTAGTGTAATTAAATATCTACAAACAACATGTGTTTGCATGAAACTAAATTAAAATTTTAATGGCTCAGATTAAACTGCATGTCATGCTGATTACAAAAAGTCCAAAATCACCCAAATTGGATAAACAGAACTCGAGTTATGCATTTTTGAAGATTGGAACTATATTCTGTTTTTATTTTTAAAAACGCAGAACTGCTCGATCCGTGGCACTCTCCGCGGCGGCTTCTGATTGGTTGGGGGTGTTTCGCGCGGATTGCGGTCGTCGTCCGTCCGATCGCAGTGAAGATGGACGCGCCCGATCGCTCTGTACCGCTGTGTCGCCGCGTCTGTTGTGCGCCGCGTGATTGGGATCCTACGGCTGGGATTAGATCCCGTGGCTAGCGGCGCTGGGCCGTCGTCGACTCGTCGGAAAAACGTGGGCGCGCGGCGGCGGAAACTAGACGCGCACGGTGGGGGTGTTCTACACGGCTAGGAGGCTAACGGGACGTACCAGGACCTTCAGGAAGGTGTCGCGAGCTCGATGGCGAGGTGGTCGGGGATGGCGCGGCCTTCTCCTCCCGCGGTTCCTCGTCGGAGTTGAGGCAGACGGCGGCTAACTCCTGTCGTGGACGGCGGCGGTGATCTGAGGGGAAAACGGCCGCGCGGCCATGTCAGAAATGAGCGCGATGAAGCGATATAGGTAAGGGGGCAAGGGGGGAAAGAGGGCGTCGATCTACCCCCGGTGGAGTTCGATCACGGCGGCGGTGATCTGCGGGACGGCGAGGTTCTTTCCGAGCAGCCTGGGGGCGGTTGATCGTGGATTTGGGGGTACGGGGAAACGGGTGGATTCCGGGGTATAAGAGGAGAGGCAGGCGTGGGAAAGGGGTTAGGGTTTGCAGCAAAAATCGCTCGGATTCATTGTCACTGACGCGGGCGATTTTCGTCGAACACCTCTCGGGCGCGATCTCCGGGTAGGAGTAGGGGACGATCCGGGGCGGGCCGCGGTGTGCTAGTTGGGCCGGCCCAGTGTGTGGCTGCTGCGCGCGCGCGGGGAGAGAGGGAGTGGGCTGGCCCAGTTGGGCTGGCCTGCGCGGGAATAACCCTTTTCCATTTTTTTTATACTCAAATCAAACCAAAACAACACAAAACAATTTCAGAAAAATTAATAAAAATATGTTTTGGAGAGCTTAGAACCTAAAGAACAAGTTTGGACTGTCATTGCCAAACAAAGAAATAATTTTCTTTATAAATTGTTTGAAAATCCAAATAGGGCTTATTAATAATAATGCCCCTAATTTTGGTGTTTTCCAAAACAAAAATTCAAACAAATGCAGGAAAGTTATGATGCACATGTATGCATGGTGACTTTTAAATTTTGAAAACTTGGGATGTTACAGGTAAGAAATTGACCATATAGTTTTGTGAACTAACCCATGATATATGTGTATGGAATCTCTATGTGTGGTTAGGTATCTTTCCATGGGCATGGATCAAAAGGAAGATTTCATATAGCCCATGGTCTATGTCGTCGGCAAGTGGTGTTCGTCATCAAGTTTGATGTGTAAGCTCAAGTGAAGCATCTCGAAGAAATCCTACTTGATGTTTGCCACCCTTTTGGAGATTTTGGCCTTTTGAAGATTTTTCGACAAAGGGTCTCTCCCATAATTGTGTATGGGGAAGATAGTCTCTCCCATAATGGTGTATGGGGGAGCAACTTGCAAGTCTTCATCAAGTAGAGAATGTGCTAGCTAGCACGATCAAGAAAGAGGATCCAACTTGAGAGAGTCAAGATCGTCATCATCTAGCTCAAGTGGAATGCTCAAGTCAAAGGTGTGATATTGATAGTTTTCTATTTTACCGGTCTCATGTCTTTGGGAGACCAGGTTATAGGATCGATAGTCGTACTATTGATGACCCACAAGTATAGGGGGTGTAACGTAGTACTTTCAATAAATAAGAGTGTCGAACTCAACGAGGAGCATAAGGTGTTGACAAGCAGTTTCGATGAAGGAATAACTGTAAAAACTGGAAAACAGATTTGTAGGGTTTTTTGCTATTGCAGATAAATAAAGTGCGAGTAAATAAAATTTAGTAGTAATAATTGCAGCAAGTGGCCCAATCCTTTCTTCAGCAAAGGACAAGCTGGTGAGTTTACTTATGATTAACAAACATTCTCGAGGACACACGGGAGGTTTCTGTCAAGTTCTTTTGTTCCATGCAACTGAATAATGTTCGGTGTTTTGATAAGTGTTGTGTAGGTCAACCTATGCTAATGTACCGTCCCATCCAAGACTAATACATACTTGTGATTATAACCCTTGCAAGCATCTGCAACTACAAGAAAGTAATTAAGAAATAAATCTAACCACAACTTTAAACTCCGGGATCCTACGCTCCCTCGTGTAATGGTTTCCTAACGGGGGTTTAGGTTTATGTCACTCCAGCAACCCCACAATTAGTAGCCAAATACATGGTGCATTCCCCTACGCCCATAAATGGTGAAGTATCATGTAGTCGACGTTCACATGACACCACTAGAAGAATAACTCCACAACTTAAATATCAAACATTAAATATTATTCAACATTACTTCACTACTAACAACTTGACTTCTCCCATGTCCTCAAGAACAACACATACTACTCACAACACATCATATGGATCATAATTAGAGGTGATATAATGGATCATAACAATCTGGTCATAAAGTGCAAACACCGATAAATCTCACAAGCATCAACTACTAACAAGTAATCCACATCGGGAGAGAGATCTAATGCAAAACAACGATAGAGGCCCCTAATTCTTATAGCGGGATGAAGGTGGATGATGAGGTTGATGGTGCTGGTGGTGATGACGATGATGATGACAATCTTGATGATGCCCGAAGCGATGACGGTGACGATGGCGGTGATTTCCCCTCTCCGTAGAGGAATTTCCCCGGCAGATTTCTCCCTGCCAGAGAGATTTTCTCTCTCGGGTGTTTCCCGCCCCGCAGCAGCGGCGGAATAATTCTTCGAGGATGGAATGAGGCTTAGGGTTCCCTCGGGGTCAGGGGGCCAAAGATGACCCCCGGAGGTGGGCCAGGGTGGCCACACCCCTAGATTGCGCGGCCAGGGGGCGCGCCACCCCAAGGTGTAGGACCCTGGTGGCCCCCCTCTGGCTCTCCTTCTGGCTGTGTTCCTCCTCGGGATTTTTAGGAACCCCCGGATACCCCCTTCTTCTTCTGATCTTCTAAAATATGGTATCTCGACGGTGCTTTTTCCATCAGATTTCTGGTCCCGGTGTTTATTCTCCAAAAATTATAAAACATGCAAAATAAGATAAAATAACATAAGAGATGTATCGTAACATGAAATCTATCGATGAATAACAGAAAAATTATGATATAAAATAGTGACGCAAAATGGACGTATCAACTCCCCCTAAGCTGAGACCTCGCTTGTCCCCAAGCGAAACTGAACTCAGAAAACATGACCACATGTTTATGGAGTGAATACTCGATAAATAAAATACGGACAAGAAGCATCACATTTACCTATGCACCAATCATTACAGACAACAACTTCCTCTCATATAACTTAGCTTGAAACAAGTAAAGGGAGTCACAAACAAAGATACAAAAGAGAGAATCAAAATTGGTGATGGCAAACTTCGTTGTTGGTTAGAGAACATTTAATGAACTTATACTTATCTTAGGTGAAGTCTTTATAACAAAGTTTATATTGTAGAGCTTAACACGTTTAATTATAACAACTCTTTTACAGTGATTCATAGATTTCAAAGTAATATTCATTCAGATAATAAAGCATGTGCTAAACAAAGAAGGATGGAAAACATGATTGAATAAATCAACATATAGACGATGAGAACACAACAACTCAAATGCTTGCTGGAGACAGAAGGAAAATGGGTAAACTGACTCAACATAAAAGTAAAAGATAGGCCCTTCGCAGAGGGAAGCATTGACCACTCATGTGCTAGAGCTTTTATTTTAATAAAAAGAGGTATAAAATGCATGACACTCCTCCCATCCATCTTGCACAAACCATGGCTAACCGAATCCTCGGGTGCCTGCCAACAATCACAAACCGTGGAGGAGTGTCTAAATTTTGAGAGGTGTATATTTATGTCAACGAATGGCAAACAGAAAATACAGTATGTCACAAGCCAACTAGACTCACAAGAGCGGCTCCCATAGAAGGACGCAACTGGTATAGAAGGTCATCCCTCTTTCTCTTTTGTTTACACAATTATGCTTTGACTGATAAATCAGGGGCAAAAGGAGTGAAGAGAATTTGTATTATTATTTGGGGCTGGGAACCCCGCTGCCAGCTCTTGTAGCATTTTGATAAGCGGATGACGCCACTAGTCCAGGTGTGTGAGTCCAACCAACAAGTGAGATAAAGATTCTCTATTTGCGTCCTCATGAACTAAAACAGGAACACAAAACAAGAGTAATTTAAAAGTTTTAAAGGTAGCACATGAGCAATTTACTTGGAGTGGCGGTGAAATACCACATGTAGGTAGGTATGGTGGACACGAATGGCAAGGTTTTGGGTTTCAGGTTTGGATGCACGAGAAGCATTCCCTCTCAGTACAGGGTTTTTGGCTAGCAAGGTTGGGTAGCAAGCATAAGAGTTGAAGGGAAACAAACAAATATACATATGATGAAACCAATCATGCAATCTTCATTGAAAGCACAAGCTATCTTAACTTGTGAATACTAAGTTTATGAGCTAATGAGCAAATTCCTCTTCCTTATACTACCAACTCAAATTATTATTTCTGCTGACCCAAGCTAAGTTTGCAAAAACCAAGTAGATTAACTTGATGATCTCTAGAGTGATACCAAGTACTAATAACAAGCTTAACCATATGACAGAAGTTGGAAACTGAAATAATGTGCATAGAAAGTAAATGATGAAACTTCTCATTAATATTTCAAACCGGCAACTCACACCAACGGATACAATGATAACCAACTAGGGAGAGACACTTCCATACTGCAAACCATCCTATATGACAACCTCTATACTCATGATATGACTCTACTGAAAAAGTAAAAAGATGAAAGATAGTGATGTGATACCGCGGCACTCCCCCCAAGCTTGGAACAAGCCGAGGGGATGCCAAAACCAATGACGAATCAATTCTTCGGTGGTGGTGGTGAATACTTCTTGATGAGCTTATCAATAGATTTCTTCAGATCTTCAATCACGAACATAAGCATACGCATCACCTCCGTATTGCGATCAATACAGTTTGCATGCCCGTCAGACGGTGAATCCCAGCCACCAAGATTTTCCTCCCACTCTTCCTTAGGTTCAGAGCTTCCTTCATCTGCACGGTTAGAACGATTCATATCCCACACAAAGGGCAAATACCTATTGGGCACCTTTTTGATGGCATGGAGGCTATTACGGAAGAAAAGGAATTATCAAACAAAGATACGAAGAAAAGGGGAAAGATTCTCGACTAAAGAACAACAAACTCACTCGTCCTCGTCCTCGTCATCCAGAATGTCCACATTCCAGGCGGTAGTGACCTTCGACTTGAGGGACGAAGGAGGAAGCACATTCAGAGGCGTCACCTGGAGAGGCTCGGTCGCCTTGCCAGATCCACCACCCAAAGAACTGTCTTTGGAGGTGGCTTCATCATCCCCTGCCTGCAGTGATGGAGCTGGTCGCTACCCGACTCTTCCACGTCGTCTGAAGAGCCGTGCTCGGAGCTCGAGTCGGCTTCAACAACACTGGTGTCGAGAGCAGCCTCAACATTGCTCGCTAGGAGGTCCGAGGCATCCTCAGCCGAGACTGGCAGGTAGCATGTTGCTATTTTCAAACTCTACGAAAGAACAAGAAGAAAAGAAGAGAAACTTTAGTCGATAAATTTTCAGATGGAAAAAAGAATTAAAAAAGGAGACAAAGAAAAAACTTCACCTCGGATGGAGGGGGCTTCGAAGCCTCGAATGGCTCAAGAGAGCAGGTGGCGAAGGGCTCGCCTACCTTCAGCTTGGTGATAGCCGCAATCTTCTTCTCGAATTCGGCATTCGAGAGGATATCTTGGCAGACGCGGCTAGGGTCTTGAACGCCCTGATACTCCCACATAGTCGACGACCTCTCTTGTAGAGGCTGAATCCTACGCCGAAGGAAGACGCTCGCCAAGTGCAGGCCATTCAACGCAACCCCCATTGTCTGATCGCGAAGGTTCGCCACTTTCACGAGTAGCAGGGAGACGATCCGGCTATCTTCGACAGTGAGCCTGTGCGCCCAGAACTTCCTTCGCTTCAAAATGGCGAACGGGTGGAATTCGTGAGCTCCACCCGCGCTGTTATCGGCGACATAGAACCACTTCCTCCGCCATCCTTGTGCGGAGTCGATGGAGTGCATCTCCATATAGAAGTTGTCCGTCTTCGCCTGGATCCCGAAGCCGACGGTGCGGAGTGGCTCTCCCAGCTGGTCGCCTAGCCGCGACTTCTCATCGAAGACCCACACTTTGAACAGGGCCTTCCAGAGGCCCCAGTGCGGGCGAATTCCTAAGAAGCACTCACAAAGTACGATAAAGCACGAGATGTGCTGAATCGCATTTGGAGGCAGATCATGAAGTTGTATGCCGTAGACATACAGCAATCCAAGGAGGAAACGATGGAGAGGGAGAGAGAGGCCGCGCGAGACGTGATCCGCTAAAATCACGCGCTCATTCGCGCGGGGATTCGGTACCTCCTCTTTCTTGCTCAGGCGAACACGCTTGTCGCCTTCGGGGGGCAGCAGCCCCTCCCTCTGCATCTCCTTGATGCTCTTGTTGGTGGTGCTGGAGGAGCGCCAATCGCTCATCCTCACGGCGGGTGGCGCGGGGACATCTTCAGCCGCCTTCGATGACGACGCGGTAGCGCCGCGCTTCTTCCCTCCAGCCATGGGAGCTCGTGGGTGCTTGCAGAGAAAGGAAGTGTGCGCGAGGTGGAAGAAGGAGAGCAAATGGCCAGGAAAATTTACTTTCCACCTACGGGTAATTACTTATACGCGAGCCAAATCGATCTGAGCCGTAGATCTGGTGACGTGGCACCCATCGCGGCTGCCACGTGTGGAGTGGAAACGAGGCGGCGACACGCAGTTACCTCTGCCACGATCTTTACAGTAGATCGTGCGCATTTACGGCGCGTGGCTCGCGGGAAAAGCGGAAACGACCTCTCGTTTCCGGTCAAAGACTGACAAGCTGGTCCATCACGCTCTGCTCCGCTCTGTCACGTCCCATCGGGAGGAGCCAGAACAAACAAATGCGCAATGACATCATTGCATACCTCATCAAATTTGAAAATCCCCTCGGGTAGGATCCCTGACACGAAATTTCCTTCGTATGAACATATCAAGACGCGAAAACTCTTTCGCATAAGCTCCATAACACGAAATTTCTTTCGTATGGACATATCAAGACGCGGAAACTCTTTCGCATAAGCTCCATAACACGAAATTTCTTTCGTATGGACATATCAAGACGCAAAAACACTTTCGCATAAAAGCTCTTGACACGAAATTCCTTTCGTATAGGCACAACAAGGCTTCCAGACACGAAAACTCTCGCGTATGGACAAAACACAAATGCAAAAATCCTTATGTGTAAATACAACAAGGAAAATTTCTTTACTCGAAAAATCTCGAGACAATATTCGCGAGTGAGAAGTCCCTGCCACTCTAACACACGATGTATACACATCTTTACCCTGGATCCTTCAGCCGACTAGGCACATCTGGATGCCGTATTTTCTTGGATCCGAAGGTAAGACCCAAAAGATCTCTCTTGAGGGCCTGAAATCGCACTCAAGCTGCGTCCTCCGGTAAATTTACGTGTCAATAACACGAAGAAAAATCCCAGCGGACGCGCCGAGTACCCATATAGGTTAAGTTCGACTCGGTAAGACCTCCACGGCCGAGTCGCAATGATCACCTCGCCGGATTCGAGTCGAAGGTCTCGAGTCTGCGTAGGCCAGAACTGTTTTTGCCCTAGATGCAATTAATTGGCCCTGAGCTTCGGGAGAGCCAAGCAACTGAGCCACATCCTTCTGCGAAAACAGCCAACACACAGGTACCTTTATTTCTCGATACTCGAGTACAAGAATCGCATCGCACACAGGGTATGCGCCCTCTTCAAGCGATTAAAGCCGTCAATCAAAAAGAAATCAAGACAAACTTTGAGCGTCTACCCGACGGATTCTCAGCCGAGTAAACGCTCGGGGGGCTACTGACGAAGGGATGGATCCTGTACCTATCGGGTGAGCCTACCCGGTCCAAGGCCCAAGACCCAAGCTCCAATGGAGATGCCGTGGACAGTTCTAGAAGGCCCAATCAAGGCCCACCCGCAAAGCCTTGCGGGTTAAGAAAGAAAACTTGTAACCGACTTTAGGTTAGGGTTTGTATTCCCCCGAGGACGATTTGAGATCTGGCCATCTATATAAGGCCACAAGAATCACCAGGAGGGGGACCAAGCAAGACCGCACCACCTAAGCCTTGAGATTGAGATCTACTCTCGACTTGAGCACCCCCACTGTAACCGATCTATTGTGCTAATACAGATCGACAGAAGCAGGAGTAAGGGTTTGCCTCTACGAGGGCCCCGAACCTGGGTAAATTGTGCCCCCTGTTAGCCGACGATCGTCATCAGCGCCTACTCGTTCTCCTACTCGAAACCCTATCGGTTCACCCGAGGGACTTGTTGAGATGCATATTCGACAGTGGTCCACCGCTGAATGTACTCGTGAGTAGACTCACCACTCTTCTGCTTACAAGCCCGCAGCTCCTCGATGGACGCGGGTCTTTTATATGTTGCTTGGAAGTTCTTGCGGAAGTCGAAAGTTAGATCGTCCCATGATCCGTAGCACACTCTTGGCCTTCCTTCGAGCCAGCTGCGCGCAGCGCCTACAAGATGTAGGTTGAGGTACTGCATAGCCGTTGTCTTGTTCCCGCGTTGGCATTTTACTGTCGTGAGGTAATCTGACAGCCAGGATTTGGGCTCCAGCGAGCCGTCGTACTTTGGCACCTCCGTAGTAAGTTTAAATCTCTTGGGCATCGGTACCTCACGGATGTCGCGAGTAAAGAATAGAGCACCGCAGGCCTCTTCGGCAGAGGAGGTGGATGGGGACCGTGCACGGTTCCAGATCGCTCGGGCCTTGTTGATTTTGTTCTGCGCGATGTCAGATCGCGCGTTGTATTCAGGCTGGTCGCGATAATTCTCCTTTCGCGGTTCCTTGTTGCGGTGTCGCGAGCGGTTGCTATGATGCCGTGGACTGCGATCACGATCCCTCGGGCTGTCGTCACTGCTACTCGGGCTGTCACCGCGACGCCGGGCTTCCTTTCCTCGGGCGCGACGAGGTGATTTCTCCCTTGTAGGTGATGCGCTCCCACGTCTGCGGGGTGTTTCTTTGTCTTTCCGAGGGGTCTTCTCAGTCTCTTGTGTAGTCGCGTTCTTGCGGTCTTGGGCCGCGAGTCTCGCGGCTGCCATTCCTAGCCCCTTCTGGACTTGTCGATATTGCTCCGCGCGGGGGTCATTCTCTCCTGGCTGGTTCGCCTGCAGGTAAGTGGCTGTGGCCAGGACTGCGGCAGCGGGAGTCGTCGGGTGTATGTTGCTGTCGTCGTCGACGTGCATGAGAGATGTCTCGAATGTCTTGCTGGCCCCGCTAAGAGATTCGCGATCCAGGGTTGCGGTCTTCGAGATGTATTTTTTCTTCGGGGGATTGTTCCCTACCGAGTAAGTTTTGGAGAGTGTCGCACGGCGTAGACTCGATTCATCCGCCAATTTCTTCCGCTCGTCCAGATTCTTGCGGGCCTCCTTGATCAGCTCTGCTGCTTTCACCAGATGATAGTGGTATGCAGTTAGATCTTCTTGAGGGGGCCCTTCTTCAATCAGCTGGCCTAGATGTACGGCCTTTTTCGCCTTGAGCCAGGCGTCCCGCGACACTTTGATGTGTTCTCGCTCTTTCAGGCCGTGTTCCGTTTCTTCGGGTGGCTCGGTCGATCCTGCCATGCAGACTTGAGTCAGATATGGCCCGCGAGTCCTAGGCGTAGGTTGACAAGTTTTGCCGACCCGAGAAGGTTCTTCAGCTGAGATAGTATGGAAGTTGCGAGTGCTAAGGCGGATGGATCCGCTGCTGGGTGCTAGATCGCGATCAGCGTCGCTGATTAGCGAGTCGAAGGATGCCGGGCTCGAGACAGACTCGGAGTCCGATTCGCCGAGATCGGCCTGTTCGGAGAAGTGCAGGATTCCTGCTTTGTTGGCGTGGAAGTGGAGGCTCCCGAACTTCAGACTGACGCTCTTCTCCAATCCACTGAACACCGGGCGTGATTCCGACGAGTGGGGCGCGACGACGATCGACCCGAATCGGATCGGATTTGCTGAAGTCGAGGTTTTGGGGCTCCAGCTGAAGGTTGGCGATGATGTGGTCGAAGACGCCGTTCCCACAGACAGCGCCAATTGTCGAATAGTCATCTCAACAAGTCCCTCGGATGAACCG
The DNA here is from genome assembly GCA_028641055.1 of Alopecurus myosuroides. Lineage (NCBI taxonomy): Eukaryota > Viridiplantae > Streptophyta > Magnoliopsida > Poales > Poaceae > Alopecurus > Alopecurus myosuroides. The sequence goes on from CM054058.1 coordinate 172,459,126, forward strand.
AGAAGGTTTCGATTAGGAGAACGTATAGGCGCTGGTGACGATCGTCGGCTAACAGGGGGCAAGATTTACCCAGGTTCGGGGACCTCGTAGAGGTAAAACCCTTACTCCTGCTCTGTCGATCTGTATTATCAATAGATCGGTTACAATGGGGGGGGTGCTCGAATCGAGAGTATGGACTCGAGTTCAAGGCTTTGGTGGTATGTGATTGCTTGGATCCCCTCTCGGTGGTTCTCCTAGCCTTATATAGGTGGCCAGGTCTCAAACCGTACCCAGGGGGGTTACAAACCCTAGCTTAGGTCGGTCACAAGTTTCCTTCTTGACCTGCAAGGCTTTGCGGGTGGGCCTTCGATTGGGTCTTCTAGAACTGTCGGTGTCACCTTTCCTTGGGCCTTGTACCGGGTAGCCTCACCCGATAGGTCCAAGATTCATCCCCACGTCAGTTGATGAGCTACACGGCCAGACGCCGGAAGCGGGAACTTCAATCGTGACTAGCAGGCCACATCGACAAAAGTGGCCCAACCCCAAGTTCGACGGGACGACCTAGTCCAATTAATGGTTAAGCATCGAACTTCTAAACGTGTAAGCCAGATGCATCCAGTTAGATCAGGAACGAACGACTCTCTTCTGTATCCCTGCTTCTCCTTCCATGTCTCCTTTCGGCCTTGTTTGGTACTAGAGTATTTTAGGGGATTATTGGGGATAATCCCTAGAGGGTTTGGGTGAAACCCCCACCTCCACCCAATCCCCTCAAATCCCTTCCCTCCCAATCCACTTGTTAGAGGGAGTGAATTTGATATGAAGAAAAATACTCTATAGGTTGGAGAATTTTGGTGGAAAAGTGGGGATAAACCCTACTAAATACACTTGTACCAAACGAATTTTTGAATATTTTGGGGGATTTAGGGTTAGACCAGGATAATCCCCACCAATCCCCAAATATGCACCCGTACCAAACAACGCCTTCTCGAATTCAAACTCCCCATAGGCGATCGTATCGAATCCTCACGTGAATTGAGTGAACAAGCCCTAGAAGATACTCCCTCTGTTCCTAAATATAAGATGTTGTAGCTATTGTTCATGTTGTCTAGATACATGTTAATATGAGTGAACATGTGCACTAAAACTAGTTTTAGTCTAGATACATGTAGATATGTGTATATGGAAAATGGGTAAAACATACATTTAGGAAACGGAGGGAGTACCTCACAAGAACCTTGGAATAAAAAAAGACCTTATTGTTTGTAAGGTGGGGAGCAATTCAACGAGAGTTTGTCTCGCTTCTCGTCTACCTTGACAAATTTCCACAGCTGGTTTCCCAGTCCAACTTCAAAACCGAGCACCGCCGCCGCCCAAGAACAAACTTTCTTGTTTTCCGATGAAAGCGAACCAACCGTAAATAGGAAACGAACAGTGCAAGTTTCTTGGTTTTTCCCATAGCACAGTACAGGGTGAGGTCCAGCAGCCCAGCTGGTCCATCGCATCACTCTGATGTATACTGTGGCTACAGACGCCTTGACAAAAACAGCATTAATGGGCCGTTCAGATGGCTGGTAGCGATCTACTGCACAGTATACGGGAAAAGATCGCTGCACCGAAGCAGATGATGAGATTTGCTCAGAAGCTCGCAGCAAGGCCGGCGCGATTTTGAAAAACGGAGAGGGTCAGAGCACCATTCGTTCATCCACGGAGGGAAGAGCTACCGAACAGATTTTGAAATAAGAAATGGCCGGGAGTCCAATTTCAGACTATAATATGCAGAAGTCAGATGCCATTCAAGAGAGCGGCGCGGCGCGGCGCAGATTTGAAACGCAAAGATGGAATCGAATCCATTCAAAGACGACTACGCAAAAGTCAGAGACATGTGATACTACGAGTCTACTACTACTAGCATCTGTTTATAATACAGCTCTGCATCTGTTTTTTTTTTTTTTGTTGAAGGGATCTCTCTATGCTTTAGCCTTTTTATACTAGGTCGGACCAGTATATACATACCTGCACAAAGCAGGAAGGTGCTCCATGCAGCTTCACAGGGTACCAACAGATCACAGATGGGTGAGGCCTCTGGTAGGTCTCGATCACGCGACAAGGAGTGAGTACAAAAAATTGTTGGAGCACGCAATGGAAGTATTCGTTCGTTCGTTTCGTTTCAGCTGATGTCGTGTAGTAGCAGTAGCAGTGACCACTCGGAAAACGGTGAAACAATCAGCTCCTACACAGTTACACGTGAAGGTACATTCACAGAAGGAAATATGGACAAATGCATCCGACCGATGTCATATAGCTCGTGCAAACGTTAACAGAGTGGCAACCGAGACGAGAGAGACGCGTGGCGAGAAAAAGAATTGGTTAATTACTCGATTAGCGTGGAGGAGGAAGAGAATCCACTGTGGATCAAGGCTTGCAGATGACCACGAAGCACGGGAGCAGCGCTCTCGGGTTCAGCAGGTACAGCTCCTCGATGTTGGCGTAGGGCCCCACCTTGCCCGCCAGCGAGTCGAACCCCGTCTGCCCCGCCAACTCCTTGAGGTTCTCCAGCGGCTTGTGCACCCTGCCGGCGATCACCCTGCACACCAGCAGCGCCTTCCGCGCGTCCTTGGCGACGTCGTCGGCGCAGGCGTCGTCGAGGACGGACTCGAACGCCCGGCCGCTGGTGGAGGTGGTGAAGACGCCGACGCCCGCCCCGGTCCTGCCCTCCTTGGAGGAGAAGCCGTGGCGGATGATGCGGCAGACGGCGCACTTGTCGGAGGCGCAGAGGCTGCTGCTGGAGGCGCCGCCGGAGCCCAGCGCGCAGGAGAGCGTGGCGCCGTGGAAGCGCAGCAGCTCGTTGCCGTCGGCGAGGCAGCGCGGGTGCTTCTTGGGCAGCTTGCCCGCCTTGAGCTTCACCGCCTCGCGGTACTCCTCGAACCGGGACAGCGTGCGCTGCGTGTTGTGCACCTTGAACACGCGCTCGATCCGCACGCAGCTGCTCTCCGACTTGAGCAGGCTCGTCCGGCAGATGATCTCCACGATCTTCCGGGACGAGTCCCCTTCAACCAGCTCCGTCACTGACACCAAAAACATTCACTAGATATAATACTTTGTGTATGTTCTACTGTATGAAGAAACAGAGAAGACACGCTGCAAGATTTTAAACATAATTGTAGGTACATTGTTCGGTGAAAGATCGACAGCTTGTAGTACTGCACATGATGTTTGCATTGCAAGAATAGCCTAGTGACCATGAGACAACAGTCTACTGCTACTCCACTGAAATGTGGCATGGGCGCCATATACATCATAATGTAGTATGCAAAAAACATGGAGTCATAATTATAGGCAGGCTACAATCAAAATGGAAGATCTGGCAGAATCTCAATCACAAGGGTCGCACTTATTGTGTTAAAGAGCAAAAGACAGATATCTGGTGGTGAAAGTGGAACTGAAACCTAAGCCATTTGAGCTCAAAAGAATTGAAGTGAGGCCAGAACTGCATAGCACCTTTTGCATACTGATTGCGAGAAGAATATTTTTAAGCTGGTAACGAAATTGGAAAACGATGGGAGTGCAGTTAAGATCCACCAACCAGGTCGATCTGTGCAGCAAGCATCACCAACAAAAGCTATTCTGTAGTTACCTGCATGTTTGGATAGATGGTGCGCCTCCAGGGCCTCCCATTTGGTGAACTGCTCACTGCACCTGTGGCAGCTGAGGCTGCCGGAGCCCTTGCCGCCGTTCTTGCCGGCGTCGACCTCGCAGGAGGCCCGGTGGCCCGTGGCCGGGGCGCCGTCCCTGTCGAGCAGCGGGTTGGGCGACCTCGGCGGCGTGCAGCGCATGCTGCCGCGGCAGGAGCCGCTGTACTGCAGCCCGCCGTGGCTCCAGCCGGGGCCCGGCGTGCCCGGGCGGAGCGTGCCCACGAAGGACGACACGACGCCGCCGTCGCCATGGTTGCCGCCCTCGGCCTCGTGGGGCAGCGCGCCCGGCCCCGCGAGGCCGCCGAAGCCGGTGATCTTGAGCTCGCAGCGGGAGTTGGTGCTGAGGACCACCTCGTGGGCGATGGGGTTGAGGAACTCGCTGCTGCCGATGGAGCGCGGGCTGCAGCTGGGCGGCTGGCCCGGGTGGCGCTTGCTCCCGTGGATGACGTCCCGCAGGTTGGCTATCGACCGCGAGCACCCCGACCGCGCCGCGCGCTTCGTCATTATCGACGACAGGTGGCCCGTGCCGCCGGCGTTGGGGGCGGCGGCGGCCTTGGGCTTGGGCACGTGCACCTCCGACGGCTGCGACCGGCACTGCAGCGACTTCTTCAGCGCGAACCACACCGTGGGCGGCGGCGCCGGCGCTGCGGCTTTCTTTTCCTCGTCGGCTCGGGCGGCACCGCCGGCGAGGGCGGTGGCGCGCCTCCTCCTCTCGCCCATTTGGACGCGGGTGGGTAGATGGGGCGTAAATGCGCGCGTCGTCGGTGAGCCCGTCACCGCGGAGTGCGCATTACTTATGGCAGGTGCAGGTGCAGGCTCGGGCGCCGCAGCGGCAGCGCATCCAAGCGAGAGATACTAGCCAGGAGGCAATTAAATCCTGGGGCTGGGGCTGGGCGGTAGTAAAGGCGCAGCACCAAACCAGCTGCTCCCTCGGCTAGCCTGTTTGTTGCTTGCCGAGTCACTCTATATGGCGAGGACGAGAGGTGACCTGATGCTTCCTCGCGACTTGCGAGATTAGGTTTTGAGAGTTGAGCACACGAGAGACGGGGACCAATGCAACGGGGAGAGGCCGCGAGTAGAAACAAATGTTGCATCGTGTAAATGGGGACGGAGGCGGCAGGTACAGGTGTGGCACTCAACACAAGGGGCGGCCATAATCACGAACAACCAAGGGAAAATCACCCGACACCGTGATACCACGGGCACACGACACGGGTATGTGTGTGTTTCCCTACTCGTGTCATCGCCGGGGAAATCACGAAATGCTACACACGGGATGCACAGTTTTGGGCCCAGCCGGTAAACTTGTGGCTTCCATAATTCGTTGTGTATAAAAGTTCCTGCATCCACGCCCAAGTTTCCAACTAAATCGAGCGAACGTGCTTTGATGCATGCACCCCGCGCGAAGAAACAACAACAATCCGACTCTATCCTTACGAGCATGAGTATACTGTAGATCTGTTAGCATGTGCGTCCATTGGAAGAATCGGAAAGAACAATTCTGCCAATTTGTCCGTATAGTGGACTTCGTTTTATTTCAATCATTATGTTCATCTCACCCTGCCATTTTCTTCGCTACCAAGGCATTCCATGATCAAATATGGCTTTACTGTCTCGACTAAAACTCATTGGGTAATACTCCTCTTTCGAAACAGCCTCTCACCCCGTTTAATAAATAAAGACTAACAACCGAACCGATACAAAATGATGAGGAGAATGAGCCCGATGTATGAGGATCCACGACGACGCTCCAGGAGGGTAACGACGTCACACGTCGCCATCGTCGAGCCGAGAGATCAAGGGTTTTCACCCAGAGACCCAAGGCGACGAAGGTAGCCACGACAACACCCCCACGAGGGCACGATACCGGTAGGCATCGCGGAAATTAGCGTCAGAGTGTAGAGCTTTCGCTCGAAAGAACCTATGTACAACGTTCGCAAAGTCGGGCCACCCACTACCCCAGAGAATGGTCCCCAGACCACGATGCGGGAGTTGCCACCTAGAACCTCCGCCGCCCACTCCTTGCCATCCACATGCCAAAGAACGAGGCCATCACCGCCGCCAGGCCGCTCGCCGTAGAGACGCCCGTGCAATCCACCTTCCAGGGCCGCTCTCCGGCGTCTGCAACCTCCTACCAGGGAGCGAGTAGGTCACGGGGTCACCATGACAGTCGAGTACGGCCGGCGACAAATCCAGGCTGCGAGGTCGACATCAGACCTATATGAGGAGATCTGTCATCATCAACCGCCCAAGGCGGTCGACGACCGGACACAACATCAGGGCCGATCAGGCCTAGATCAGACCCTAGTAGACCTGTTGCCAAGCTGCAGCGCCAAAGTCGTCGATGTCATCCTTCAGAAGGTCTCGCAGACGTGTGCATCGGCTGGGGCACTTAGAACCCAGATCAGGCCGAAACGGGCTGAGATCTAGGCCGCACATCACTAGCCATGGACACGTCAAAGGTCCACCCATCCCTTCCGCGGGTGTTGTCCCCACTGGGAGAGACTGATGCCGCCAGATCTGTCGCCCTTCATCGAGAAGGGCCGGTATGGCCTCGATTGCCGGCCACAGGGAGAGACTGATGCCGCACCGCCAGAGTTCCCAGCTACCTTGGAGTTCGTCCTAGGCTGTCGTCGTACCAGCGCGCCGTCCCGCCACGAAGCCGTCGCACCACCACCGGAGCAGTCGTGCCACTACGCCATTCGAACAACCGGGCGCCTAAGCCAACGCCCTGGCTTGCGGAAAGGCCCCACGCTAGGGAAAAAATAAGCCCCGCCACGGCCCGTGTTTGGCCTTCGGCCAGAGGCCCACCGGCAGCAGCGAGGAGGATAAGAGAGCGAGTGAGGAGATCTAGAGGCAAGGGTTAGGGTTCCCCTGGCGCCGCTCACGGGAGCGACGAGGGGGGAAAGGGTTGGATTTGATTTCGACTCCCGCTCGTTAAGTGATACTCCCTCCATTCTAATCTAGTTTATTTCTATTTGTCTCTCTCTATATATATGACAAATTTATGCTACTCCCGGGTGTAGCTACACCCACATGTGGTTAGTATGATGTATGTAGTATCTATCATACCGGAGAGTATGTACGTGTAGTATGCAGTATATATATATTACAATTTCGGCAGTATATATACTACTTTTTATGTAGTATGTGTAATTTTTTTGCATAGTCCTTTTATACGTACATATATACCGGTATTTTGAATATATAGTGCAAACAATATGTTCAATTTTATAATTTTGACGTAACTTGTTTTGGAGTATCTTAGATATAGTATATGAACATACTCAGACCGAAAAAGTATGACACATGCCTCCGTACGGCAGTATATGAGACGTGGGTGTAGCTACAGCCGGGAGTAGAAACCATTTTCCCTATATATATACATATGTATATTTTTTTATAGAAATAGAAGCGTTTGCCCCGGCCTCTGCATCAGGACGACGCACACAGCCGGTTTTTATTAAAAAAGAATACAAAATCAAGTTTTGTAGCCAGTACAGTTGTCACGGATCACTCAGAGTGGATAAAAAATAAGCCACTTAAAAATAACAAGCTTAAACTTCTAGGTGTCTAGAACGAAGCCACCTAGGCACCCAGCCTGGCTGTAGATAGCCCGCACAACCGGTATCAGTCGGGCACAACCTGTATCCATAAGTCCTCCCTGATCGGCAGGGAGGAGAAATGACCATTTCTGTCTAGAATAAACCATTTTGTTTACAATCTGCAAAAAATGAGCATTGTTTTGTTTATTAAAAATCACATCGTTGCGACTAGTCCAAATACCCCAAAGGAAAGCCGTAGCACCAATTCGAATTCGTGCCTTGGTTTTCCTATCAATGCCATTTAGCCAACTACCAAACATGTTCGCAATGCTAGTCGGTGGAGAGATGTTAAAAGTAAAATGCACAAGACACCAAATATCCCGAGCAAATGGACAAGTGATAAATAAGTGTTCAACCGGTCTCTTCCGAATCGCAGAACACACATTTTTTTTAATCCAACCCAATTTCTTTTAGTCAAATTATCCTTCGTTAGAATAACTTTTCTATTCAGGAACCACAAGAAAAAAATTATCTTAAGTGGAATATTTAATTTCCACAAGTATTTACGCAAATATACCGTGGAGCCGTGAAGCAAATCGCCATAAAAAGATCTAACCGAAAACACCCCATTCGTTGCTAAACGCCATTTAAATGAATCAGATTCATTTGTTAGAGATATGCTCATTAATCTCTCGACCAAATGAAGCCACAGATCCTGTCTATTCCCCAAAATCGGTCTACGAAAGTTTATATTTAGAGGGTTATGAGATAACACGTTTGCTACCAAAACATTTTTATTAGGAACAATGTTATTGATGGGGGGATAATAACCCGGTAGGCCAAACTCCAAGGAGTAACCCGGCCCAAAGGACGCTGCGCAAGATCCGGCTAAGGATAAGGAAACTTTTGGAAGGCCCAAGCTTGTAGGCCCAGTAACCCGGATTGTGGATTATGGTAAAGGAAAGTTAGGGTTTGTGCGCCGTGTCCGGGTAGGATCTAGGATGCGCCTTGGAGGGTAAGCCAGGGGGTACGGGTGCTTTATAAACCGACCCCCGGTCTAGTTTAGACAGAGAACTAAGAACCCTAGCAATATCGCTTGGTATCGAGCATCTATTGTAACCCTAGAGTTGAGTTGTTATATCAAGATCGGAGACTCGGCGACTTTGATTGCCGGCTACCAGATCGAGTTGCATCATGTTTTCCTCTGAGCTAAACCCTCTCCCGAACGCCTATGTCGTCTTGCCCCAAGATCAGTTAACCCCGGTAACGTCTGCCGTGATTATCCCACGACAGTTGGCGCCCACCGTGGGGCCTGCGTCCAAAGGTGTTTACATCACGGGAGAAGCTCGGAAGAACATGGAGAATCTCGTCGTCGGCGAGATCTACATCGACCACAAAGGAGAAAAGACGGTGGACGATTCCGGCTGGGGGCCAGAATCGGATCGCCTCGAATCCGGATCTGTCGTGACAATCGGCCGGATCAGCGTCTTCATTGGTATGGTATGTACTTCCAGTTCGATCCCTGACAATTTTGGATCTGATGCTGTGTCAGGGGAAGCCACTTCTATCTGATCAGATGATGAAGAATCGATCGGAACGACGTATCCGGCGGAAGAACCCATCGCGAAGTGGGAACAGCCGGAGGAGCCGGCATGGACCCCGCGCGACCGGGTCGAGAGAGAGGATGATACCGAGTCCATCCTGGATCTGCTGGAAAGCCGGTACGAGGAGAATAACGCCGGAGAAGAACAGCATGAACTTACACCGAGTATCATACGCCGAGTCGCGGTCTACACCGCTCCCGCGGCCAATCTCAACCAAGAGAACGCAACCGCAGCAACAGTCGGGGCGGCTCAGGCATTGGTCCAGCAGCGGGACGCGGCTAACGGAGACCCGGTTCTGGCCCGGGTTGATGGAGAGTCGGCATCAGTGACCAGCCGCGCAGCAGACGAGGAGTTGCACGCAAATACGTTCGGGTTCCTGGGAAACCGGACACCAGGGGCGGGTCCTTCGAACCCGCGTCACCCGGCCTTATTCGATAATAATCTGATTCTAGACCCCACGGTTCTTGCAACGGTTATCACTCCAGAAAATGCAGCGGAGCGTGTCAGGGATCTGGACGTGGCTCGTCGTGCGCTGGAACAGCAAAGAAGGCAAGTAGAGGTAGAAAGGCAAGGGATGGCCACGCGGCAGCGTGAGCTGGATGCGCTGGAAACCCGGCTCCGGGAGGAAACATCTAGAGTACATCAAAGGCATCAAACTAGGTTACCAGCAACGGGCGGGGTTATTAATCCGGCTACTTTGTTTGTCACACCTCAGGATCAGCCGATACCAGTGGTGAACCAGGGAACCGCACCCCAACCGGCAACAGCGGGGACACATACGGCAAATGAGCGGGCCGGGTTACCCCCACCACAGACTAGAGTCACAACCGGCCACGATCTACCACCACCGTCACCATCACGATTTCGCACACCAGCCGGTCACTACAATAATCCCATGGACAACGTGTATGCGGCGACACTCGCGTTAAACCAAATCCCTGTGGGAGAGTCACCTCATGCAGAGAAGACCCGGCAAGCCATCGATCTGTTGCACACTGCGGTGGCACAGCAAGCCAATTATCCGGATCATAGAAGCGGGATGCACGGGACGCCATACATCAGTCAACAACAAGGGAATATCCAAACAAGTTCAGCACGGCGGAGGGAAGAGCAGCAGCAAATGCCGCCTCCTCCCCGCGTTCAGGCAGCATCAGCAGCACAGGCTGTTGTGGACAGTTCCAGGGCTCGGAGGGCCGCGGCCGGGTCTGCAGCACATGGACTTCCCGCAGCGCCGCACCCAGCCGCGCCCCCCGCTGTATCACACGTTTCTAGAGCAAGGCCGGCCTCGACCGTTCTTGCGGGACCCAAGTGTCTCTCGGACAATATCAGAGCTGAACCGTACCCGGAAAAATTCAAAGAGCCAGGGAAGGTAGTGAATTACGAGCCAACTATGGATCCGGAAACATGGCTAAGTAGTTATGAGATGGCAATGTCGATTCGCAACGCATCCGAGAATCTTCAAGCCAAGTTCATGTACTTGATGATGTCAGAGGGGGCAGCAAAGTTGTGGTTCACCAATTTGCCGGAAGGATCGATCAAGTCCTGGGAGGAGTTGAAAACCGCGTTTGTCAAGCACTTTCATGGGACGTGCAGGAAGTTGTTCACTATTGATGATCTAGAACGATGCGTCCAGAAGAAGGGAGAGTCGGCGCGCAGTTGGGTGCGCCGGGTTATGGAGGTACTTCACTCGTCCACGGATATTCAGCCCAAGGATGCACTACAAGCTATGGCAAAAACATGCAAGTATATACCTTTAGTGCAAAAGTTAACTCGCATGAAGTCAAGTCGGAATGCGTCGGAAGTTACAATGGGAGAATTGATGGATGCGTGCAACAAGCACGCTGCGACAGATACTACAGAGGAGGAAGCTGACGACAAAAAGGTGAAAGCAAACACAAGCAATAGCGGAAGAACCGGTAATGGATCAGCACCGGGTAATAACGGAAATAGCCAGAACAAGCGCCCATTTGAAGGAGGCTCCGAGTTTGTCGCCAACACAAAGGCCGGGTCTTCGAGACCCAGAGCAGAAGGAAATTTCAACGGAGGTAATCACAGTGGAGGAAACTATCAAGGACCACCAAGGCCGAGTAACAATTGGGACATATTCAGAATGGCATGCCCGAAGCACAGCAGGAACGGCAGGCCAGCTAACCACTCCTTGGAGCAGTGCGCTGACTTACAAAGATGAAAAAATGAGGAAGTGAACAGAGCTATGCGAGGTGCAGGACGGGGAGGAGGACCGGGTCCAGGGGGAAACCCGGGCAACGGCCCACCCCCAGCTGGTAACCCGGCGGCTGGAAATCAAGGTAATAACCAAGGGGGGCAGGAGGTTTCCAGGCTAATCCCAAACAATTGGGTCAATATCATGTGCATACTACAGGAGGCTCTAACAAGGACAAAAAGATACTGAAGCAAGCGGTCAACTCAGTTTCGTCAGCTGTCCCGAGATACTTGAGATGGTCAGAACAGGAGGTAACATGGAGCAGAAGGGATCACCCCGAAAGAGTGGAACACCCGGGAGTCTTGGCATTAGTAGTCGCACCGCAGGTAAATGGGTATGAGTTGAAAAAGGTTTTGATGGATGGTGGAAGCAGCATCAATATACTGTATTGGGAAACCTTCCTACGCATGGGTCTCAAGGAGTCTCAGCTACAGAAAAGCTCAACAATTTTTCATGGGATAGTGCCGGGTCATTCAGCGTGCCCCGAGGGAAAAATCGCATTGGAGGTAGCTTTCGGGGAGTCAAAGGATAACTATCGAGTTGAGTGGCTTACCTTTGAGGTAGTCAAATTGCGCAGCCCTTATCACGCGTTATTCGGAAGGCCGGCTTATGCCAAATTCATGGCTAGGCCGTGTTACGTGTATCTACAGCTAAAAATCCCGGGTCCCAAGAAGACCATTACCATACATGGAAATCGAGACATAGCAGCTGAATGCGATGAAGGAGACGCAGCAATGGCCGAGCAAGCCTGTAGAAAAGAAGAACTCAAGCACTACCGGTCTCAAGCAGACCCGGAGGACAGAACCACATCAAAAAGGCCGAGTACTGAAGGCGAAAGAGCAAAGTTCAAGGTAGCACAAGATACTAAAATGGTGGCTTTTATCGAGGATTACTCCCCCAAACAATCCGCTATAAAAGAAGAAACTGCACGGCCGCTCACAACCAGCCACGTCATGGAAGCACCTCACCCGGGTTGGCTAGTAAACCCGGTACTCATCATGAAAAAGTCCAACATGTGGAGAATGTGCATCGGTCACGCCAGCCCGGGACCGGTGCCCACGAAGAACTAAACAATGTAACGGGCAGCAGGTTTCAGACGCGCTCTTTTCCTACCCAGGGCACCTAAGGGGACTGGAAGGTTTTTAATGAGGCGGCCTGCTGATCCAAAACTTTCTCGCATCAATAAAGAGATGATTATCAAGTCCTATCTCGTTACAGCCTGATTACAAGTAAGTAGTATCCATGTGACATCAATACTTCAGTATCATTAAGAACGTTGAGTGTATACAGGTCTCGGGGGCTGGTTGCTCAAGTAGCACAGCCACAAACCCAAAGACCCGGCCTTGATGCCTATAAGTTATAAGGGCCGATTATTCGCAAACAAGTACGGCTGCAATCTTATAACTGGACAAAGGAGCCAAATTTTCTTGACTTTTCTTACTTAAGCTCGATGTGACTCGCACTAAAGTGGCATGATTTGTTCGCTTACGATTACAATCAGCCATGAAGCCCAATGGGACTTGTCTGACCCTGTTTTCGTATAGATGTAACAACATGGTATCCACGCGAAAGCCGGCTTACAGTACAAGATAGTCAAAAGGGTCATCTAAACCACAAGTTTATGCAGAGTACAAGGCTAATAGCCCGAAACTCAATGACTATCAAGCATAACTTCAGTACTTACACGGAATGGCCTCAGGTTTTCGACTCGGTAAAAAACAATTTGTTCTCTGAGAAAGGCCACACCCCCATGACTCGGACTTTGGGCCATGGGGGCTGGGGACTTCGAAACAGAAACAAACTACTTGGCTATCGAAGTTCGAAAGACCCTACCATCCGAGTCTTGGGGACTTAAAGAACAGTCCACTTATCAAAGCCCCTGATACTCGGAAAACCGAGTCTTACGAAGGGAGCCAAAAAGAGAGCCGGGTATCGAGAACAAGTTCAAAGAATAGACAAGTAGCACGATTATCAAAAGGCCATGAAAGCCGCAAAGTGTATCACGGACTAAAAGTACGTTACAAATTGCGATACCAGTATCAGGGGCGCACAGGCGCGCCATCAAAAGCATACTAGTGTGAATACAAAGTATCATGTGATCAAGGTATTATGATGGCATTGCCCTATTCGGCTTCCTGAGTACGGTCTTCCGGTTCTTGGTCCTGGGCTTGTTGCTTAGCTTTCCCGGCAGCATTACCCGGACTCACCGCACCAGGGCGGACAGGTGGAGGGACAGCTGGTGTAGAGGCAGACGGCCCTGATCCTAACTCGGCCTCCCTCTTCGCAGTTGCCGCCCTCTTCCTGGCCGAGTTAGCAACCCACTTCTCCAAGATATCAAAGGGCGGGGGTGCTTCCTCCGTAACAATTTTGCCTTCAGCGTCGTAGGCGCTCATAATCGTGTTTAGATCCAAACTATCGGCTAAAGTGGTAGCCGAGGGACGCACTGCGGACTGTATGGCCTTGAAATCCTTGGGTGTAAATTTGGAACCGTCCGCCTTGAATTCTGGAAACCCGGATATTACCTTGGCCGGGTCAAGCTTCGGAAAGAAAGCCTTGGCCAGGGCAAAGGCCCGAGTCATACCGATCCGGCATGACGAACGTTTCCAGATTTCAATCCAGCCAGGCACAGTGGAGCAGGCTTGAATGAGATTTTCTTCACCCGTATATACCTCCGTAGGCCACTTTACGGCATCCAGTATAAATTTTGTGCCGGCAAAGAAAGTCCGGAGCACGGTCTTTAGGGTTCTAGCCTTGACAATGGCATCCTCCTCTGGGGCCGCAAGGTTGGCACCTACAGTTGAAACAAAAGAAAGAACGTATCAGTAATCCCGAGTATCATATAATAAAGCAAAGACATGAAGCCAATTGGCAGCAAAAACTTACTAAGTAAGATCTGATAAGTATCGGCGACTTGGTCCGATAGTTTCTTCAGTGCGGTCTGAGCGGTATTGCACTTCTTCTTGTATTTAGAAACATCCTTTTTCAAAGTTTTCATGTCATCCTCAAGGGTTTCCCTTCGCTTTACCTCGGCAAGAAGAAGTTGTTCGGTCTTAAGTAAAATTTCATCAGACCGGGTTATCTGCGCCTGTAAGTAGCAAGGAACGCAAGTATCAGTTGGATATCATGGTAAGCTGAATATTGCGTAAAGTACCAAGCATAACTTTAGCAAGTCATGCTCGGAACTTGGGGACTAGGTATGCACTATGAGGTATCAAGTGTCACTACCTGGTGCTCTGCAGCCATGCGCTCCAAGATCTTGCTCTCCGAAGTCTTCATAGTGAGGAGAGTGTTCATCAATTGATCAAAAGTGTCTTTACCCGTATCAGAGGACCCGGGGCCTTAGAAATTCCGAGAAGGAGCTTTCTTCTTAGTGGGAGGCGGCACCCGGGTCATTTGTATGTCGGAATCCGATGCTCCTTCTTCTGCACCCAAGGTTGTGGCTCTGTTCTTCTTGCTTGCATGGGAGGCAATCGGATACTCGGCTTCTTGTATGTCCGGGTTTATCGGCGACGCTTGCCCTTCGTCGCTAGACGCGGCTGTAGTCTTATCAGCCGGGCTTCCCTTACCCGGGCCCTCGGTTTCCATATCCTCTTGGTCGCTGGTAACGACCGTGGCCCTATAGATGTTATGAGTAAGCAGTTAGTATACAATCAGGAAAGGGTGATGAAGCGTGGTAGAGCATCAGGAAAGGGATTTTACCCGGTATTCACCGCGAAATCCGCAGGAAATCCATCACTGGACCCGGGAGAGGCTGGAAAGTATCAAGTGAGATTTCATAAAGGAATGGTTCAAGGAGAATGTTTCGTTCGAGAAAGGATAGGGTAAATACCGGCCCGCCGAGTCGGAGTCGATGAAATACCCGGGTTAAGAGCATCATCACCCGGGTGATTTCGAGTTGACCTGCGCTTGGTCATGGGCGACTCCTTCAAGCATGGCCAGTGAAACAACGTTAAGGTAGCTCATGTATATCATTAAAGGAATACGAATTGAATGCGAGGAGGTGATATGAAACCTTGGAGGTGGCCTCTTGAGTCTTTCTCTTTGATCCGACTTTGACTGTCGGCTCCAGCTCCTCCTCGTCGCTGGCGGATTCTACTTTGCCGTCGGAGTTTTCTTCTTCGTCATCTTCTTGTTCTGGATATCATCAAAGTTATAGTTGGAAAATGAAGGGGTTACGATGAGCTTAAGGGAACCAAGTAAAATCCGGAGAGCACCTTCGTCCGAATTAACGGCTTCTTCTTGCTCCTCTGGACTTTCGGAGCTAGGAGAAGTGTTGGTCTTCCAAAAATCATCATCAGCCTGAAAAGTATCAGTATAAGGGTCATCAACTGTATCGAGTGGAAAGAGCAAAGGTAAAGACATCAAAATTAGGTTTTCACCTTGGGGGCTGGGTTCTCGAGTGTGAAGGGCTCTAATCCGGATATGTTCCGGATTACCTCAAGCTTTTCCGTCAGAAAACCCTTGATAGTTTTATGAGTGTCACCAGCCGCGAAGATGTTGTCAGAGTACCGGAGTGGGTCTGTAGATTGCCCCGAATACTCGCACATCAACTTTGTGCGGATGGAATTGGGTTGGATCCGGAAGTCGACCCAAGTCTTCACCAGGTTGAGCCCGATGAGACCTTGGGCCGTGAGAGTGGTGATTTTGGCTAGCAGAGGTTGAATTGCCTCCCTGTCCGAGTCAGGGGAAAAGGCACTAAATTTTTCGGAGATGTCAAGAAGGCCCTCTGAGTAACCCGGCAGTTTCTTTTGGCCGGGTGGGGAGGTGTCTTGGCAGTAAAAGTATGAGAGCTGCCAGTGCTTGACATGGGAGTTAAGAGTGAGGGGTGGCATCAGAGAATTCTTGCGGCGCTGGATAGAAACCCCGCCGCAAGCGAGAAGCGCCCCGTCACCGCTTTCGCGGCACGGTTTGCACTGAAAAAGCTCAACGAAAAGAGCCAGACTTGGCGGAGTGCACAAGTATGACTCGGAAAGGACGATGAAATGGGAAATATTTAATATAGAATTAGGCCCGATATCAAAAACGCGAAGGCCGTAATGGCTTAAGACATCACGGAAGAAAGGGTGACCTGGCGGACGGAAGCCCCGGGTCACATGTTCCAGGAAACAGATTACCTCGTCTTTCGTCGGGGTAGGCCGGGTCTCCTTGCCCGGCACCCTCCACTGGACATCCTCTTGAGGAGGAAGAACTCCCAGCTCGACCAGCTCCTCCAACTTGGCCTTGGTGACCGTAGACCGCGCCCAGTTGGCGGATATGGAGTTGGTGGCTTTGGCTTTAGTCGGAGTTTTTTCCTGCTTCTTGGGAGCCATGTGGTTGACCTGCAAAGCACAAGGAAGGAGGATAAAAGGAATAAGATACGGAAGCTGTGAGCCGGCCAAGTATCGGCAAGGTAATATCGAGACATGAAAATTGTGTATTATCCGGGTGTTAGTTTGCAGAGTGAAGTTCGAACTATCCGGGTATCAAGTATTATAGCGAGAATTATGTGGATCTAAGCGTTGAAGGAGCTTTTGAGGACGATGGATGGCTGCACAGGCACTTAGCGCGAGTAAAAGGAACTGGAAAGGGGAGGACTAGCCAGGTGATTGAGGCAAAGGCGGAAATTTTGAGTGGTTCGAGCCCAGATTGGAAATTCCATCTTCAGATTTGTGGCGAAATTAATAATTGTAGGTGGTAGGAGAGTGGATTGGAGTCTATATCTTATCTATTGGGCGAGCTAGAGAGAATACTAGCAACCTAATTCGGCATGGCCGAGAAATCATTGGCGGGTTGACTTGGATCTAATCTGAGGTGAAATCAAGAAATTGCAAGGGCAAATTAATGGGTGCAAGAGGCTTACTGGAGGAGATCTGAGTGAAGCCTTGCGGAGGCAGATGGCGCAAGCCTGGTGTCCTTTCGCGGTTCCTGACGGGCCGGATGGAGATTTGCCGGTGGGTCTTGGCGGCGGCGCGGGGTGAGCTGTGGCGGAGCGCAGCCTCCGGCCAATGGGCTCCGGTGATGCGCGCGGGATTTCCGTGGTGGCGCTCAGTGAGGATGAGCGCGGAGGGAGAAAGGAAGCAGAGTGGGGGGAAATGAGCCGTTAGGGTTCGGGTTACCCCCAAGGAGCCTATTTATAGCGCGAGTGGATAAGCCCGGTTCAGCGAGCGGGAGCCGGGAGTTGCGGAGTAAACGGCTATCTATTTGAGTTTTTGCGAGATGTGCTTTAAATGTTGAGCAGGGTATCTGAACGAAAAGGAGAAAGAGATCCATCCCGTGATATCAGGTCAATTATCAAGTATAGAATCTTGACATTTTGGGGTTTAGACCTGGAAAAGTAAGTTAAGTAATTGGGGAAGAGCCGGGTTACTATATGGCCACCATGGAGTAAGGCCTAGCTATCTATTGAGGCACCGTAACCCGGCCTCCACGTACTCGTGTGTTTGATATCCTTGCAGGGAATAGCGAGCGCTTCAAGGAAGGATCCGTGAAGCCCAGGCTATTCTGGGGACTACTGATGGGGGGATAATAACCCGGTAGGCCAAACTCCAAGGAGTAACCCGGCCCAAAGGACGCTGCACAGGATCCGGCTAAGGATAAGGAAACTTTTGGAAGGCCCAAGCTTGTAGGCCCAGTAACCCGGATTGTGGATTATGGTAAAGGAAAGTTAGGGTTTGTGCGCCGTGTCCGGGTAGGATTCAGGATGCGCCTTGGAGGGTAAACCAGGGGGTACGGGTGCTTTATAAACCGACCCCCAGGTCTAGTTTAGACAGAGAACTAAGAACCCTAGCAATATCGCTTGATATCGAGCATCTATTGTAACCCTAGAGTCGAGTTGTTATATCAAGATCGGAGACTCGGCGACTTTGATTGCCGGCTACCAGATCGAGTTGCATCATGTTTTCCTCTGAGCTAAACCCTCTCCCGAACGCCTGTGTCGTCTTGCCCCAAGATCAGTTACCCCCGGTAACGTCTGCCGTGATTATCCCACGACAGTTATAAAAAGCAGGATATTGTTGTGATAACGGTTCATCACCACCAAGTATCCTCCCAAAATCTCACATTAAGCCCATTTCCTAGCACGAACGCACCGCGCGAGAAAATTTCCTGCTTAACCCTCATAATACCTTTCCAAAAAGGGGAATCAGAAGGTTTTGATTGAACCTGGGATAGCGTTTTGTCCCCTAACTATTTATTAGAGAGTAGTTCGTGCCACACACCTTCTTCGGTTAACAGTTTAAAAGGCCATTTGCTCAGCAAGCACATATTTTTAATTTCTAACACCTCGATCCCCATACCCCCTTGATCTTTCGGACGACAAACAATATTTCACTTAGATAACCTATACTTTCTCTTTTTAACGTCACTCTGCCAAAAGAACCTAGACCGATAAAAATCCAATATCTTCCTAACTCCAATAGGAATTTCAAAAAAGGAGAGGAGAAACGTCGGTAAACTTGTGAGCACTGAGTTAATCAATATGAGGCGGTCCCCATATAAGAGTAACTTTCCTGCCCAAGAACTTAACTTACTCTCAAATCTATCCTCGACAGGTTTCCACTCCTTATTTAATAATTTCCTAGAATGAATTGGAATGCCTAGATATTTGAAAGGAAAATCACCAACCTCACAACCGAAGATGAGGCGGTAATCATCCTGAGCCTCCTTAGCTTTTCCAAAACAGTAAATTTCACTCTTGTGGAAATTAATTTTCAAACCCGAGAGCCGCTCGAACATCGCAAGAATAAGTTTCATGTTGATAGCCTTTTGGAGGTCATGCTCTACGAAAAGAATAATATCATCAGCATACTGAAGAATTGATACACCACCTTCAACAAGATGTGGTATCAATCCTCCTACTTGACCATCTTGTTTAGCAAACTCAATCAAGATAGCCAACATATATGCCGCAAGGTTAAAAAGGATAGGAGATAACGGTTCGCCCAACCTTAAACCTTTGAGAGTTTGGAAATAATGACCGATATCATCATTCACTTTTATACCAACGCTACCACCCTAGAAAAATCTAGCAATCAATTGACACCATAAGGATGAGAAACCTTTCAATCTCAAAACTTGTTGAAGAAAACACCAATTAACTTTATCGTAAGCCTTCTCAAAGTCTATTTTAAAAAGGACACCATCTAAACGTTTTCTTTTTAATTCGTGAATTATTTCATGTAAGACAACAACCCCTTCTAGAATATTTCGCCCGAGAAGAAAAACTGATTGAGTTGGTCGAATAACTCTACTCGCAACTGAGGTTACTCGATTAGTACCCACTTTAGTAAAGATCTTGAAACTGACATTCAATAAACAAATTAGTCTATATTGTTCAATCCTACTGGCATCTTCTTTTTTTGGTAGCAACGTAATAATCCCAAAATTTAGCTGAAACAGTGGTAACTCACCACTATACAGTTGAGCAAACATATTCATCAACTCATCTTTAATCAACTCCCAGAAACATTGATAAAACTCCGCAGGAAACCCCTCTGGTCCTGGAGCTTTATTGTGTTCCATTTGCATAATAGCTTCCATTATTTCCTTTTCCAAAAAAGGAGCAGTAAGAATAGCATTCTCCTCGGGAGAAATTTGAGGCATATCCCCCGTCATATCCTCATCCAAAGAAACATAACTGAGGGGAGGAGCACCAAATAATTTCTTGTAGTATTCGGATGTGAAAACCCGCATATTTGCCACTCCCGCTATTGTGTCCTCATCTTGTTCTAATTGAATTTTTTTTTCTATATTTACCATTAGCAATTAGGTGAAAGTATTTCGTATTACTCCCTCCTTCTTGAATATATTTAACTTTTGCACGTTGAGCCCATTTTAATTCCTCACCCCTCTTTAACTTAGCAAGACAAGCATCAGCCTCCCTTTTAGCAACCCGCTCGGCCTCTCTTAAAGGGATTGTTTTTGCTTTTATGTCAAGTTGATCAATCAACAGAATTAATTTCTGTTTTAGTTTTTTATACTCATCGCCCAAATTCTTAGCCCATCCACGCAAAAATTGACGGAGATGCCTAATTTTATTCTGCCATATCTCTATTGGAGAACTACCGGAATGAATCGACATCCATTCTCGGCGAACTATGTCATCAAAACCTTCTTGGCGCATCCACGAAATCTTGAAAAAGAAATGGCTTTTATTACCAACATGTGCTTGAGCCCCGGAATCCAAAATTAACGGTGTATGATCAGATCCTGACCGGGTCAACGCATGCACCGTTACTAAATGATACTTCTGCTCCCACTCGATACTAGCAAGAAAACGATCCAACTTTTCGCATGTTGGATTGTCTTGCCAACTGACCCAACTATATTGATGGCATTACAATCTTAGTTCTTTTAAGTTTAAAGTTTCTATAATAGCATTAAAAATAAACGACCAACATGCATTAAAATTATCATTGTTCTTTTCTTCTTGACGTCTAATGATATTAAACTCTCTCCCAATTAACAATGACAATGATTCATTTTCGCATATCCGAACCATTTCTACCAAAAAAGCTGGTTTCTTAGCTTTTTGTGCAGCACCGTAAACCACGACAAAGGCCTAAAGAAACCCATCAGCCTTGGTCTTAATATGAAACTTAGCACAAAACTCTCCCGACACAACGGTTTATGCTGAGAGGTATGTATATAAACGAATGGAAATCAAATATTTTGAAACAGAGTGAGTAATAATCAATCACACCACATCCGTGCCATGCCCCTGGCGTATTGGTCGTCGCAACGGTGATGATTTGCTCTGCCAATGTGATTCTACAGTTTTGCTGTTTTGCCTCAAGTTCTACAGTTGTACAGAAGTGCAGAACTGACGCCGCGCCCACTGGCCACAATTTGTGCCCAAGTATGGTGATTTTATTTTACAGCTGAACTAAAAAAGAATTAAGAATGCTAATGTAAACACTTCTCCGTAAAAACAACAGCAGAAACAATGTCGGACATTGTAGTATGCGTAGTTCTATTAATGTAGCAGTACTTCACTGTAGGAGTGGTCCAAGGATGAAGGAGTACCCGTGATTCTGTTGGCGCTAACGACGCAACGTTGCAGCCTCGTCGTGCCATTCTCCGTGCCCGTCTGCTCATCTCAGCTTCCGTGCGTGCTCCCAAAAAACAAGAATCCGTAACCATTCAAGTCCTGTCTCCATACGCCGTTTCAAAGACATGAACAGCCGTTCATGCTCGACGCCAGCTCCTCAGATTGTAATGGATTTTTACCCGGTTTTCGTAGTGATACGTACTGTCACACTGAGGTGCAAAACCTCAGCATTAAGTTTTTCTTCAGACAAAGAAACGTAGTACGAGTGCTCAGATGCACCTAGCTACTTATGCGGAGTTAAATGCGGCCTGCTTTTCGTGCATGGTGCTCGTACTAGTCTAGGGGAGCAGCAGTGTTGGGGATAAATTAGCTTGATGACTTCTGAAGACTGCACCTATATGGCGCTATTTGCAGGTTAAATGATGCGGGCATCTTGTTTTCTTCAATCGCAAGCGACCTGCCGGTGAATGATGGGATTGTACGCACGGAGCCCTGATAACTTCTGACTTTTGTTCGTAGTCCGGTTCGACAATTCAATTGGTGCATAGTACGATCATATATGTCCCTATTTGTTTTACTTCTTTTGAAATCGAAATGTCCTCCCAGGTAAAGCTTTAAACCAAAACTGGTGCGCTAGAGTACAAGTCCATCAAACGGAAAAACGTATGTCCGTCTGCGTTCAGACATTTTTGGCCAGTTTAGAGGTGCAACTTCATAAGATATAACACCCACCTACATTTTTCTTTCTTCATAACGCAGGCATAAAACTGCCTCATTGCATCACATAAGAAGAGAGTTATGAGGTACCAGCGAAAAACCAAGTTGCTACGACAGGCTGATAGAACTTTGATGCCCGGGCTAAATCTTCATTGCGGTGGTGGAGGTGCAGCATCAGGTATACCATTTTCATGTTAAAGTTGTGAGGAAGTCTCGAAACAAGTGTTGGTGCCAAGAATAGATATAGAGAGGGTTATTTTAGTGATCGACTTTCTTAGTTACTAGTACTAGAGGTCTAGGTGGTCGGGGATTTAAAGGTCAAAAATAGGTGTGAGTGGTGGACGTATTCAATACGGTAATTTGAGGTTTAGACGGTTCTGCGTAAGATAGAGTTAGAGGCTTGTTGAGTGGTAGCCATGGTTTCAACTTCACTTGCAACAGCTGGTAGGGACATTTGTTTTGGTGTTCAAGTAAATTGAACCATATTGCCTCTAGTTATGTCAATCGATGGCTTAATCCTAATACAAAATTAAACTATTCAAACTGTTGCGAATATAAATCTTAAATAATTTAAGCTCAACTAAGGGCACCAACATCTTACTACTAAATATTGTATGAATGGATAAATCCCTACCGAGGTTCCCTTAGTCTGATGTGACATAATCATAAGCGTCAAGTCAAGTTCAGCGAGTCAAAATAGTGGATAAAGGAAAAATCAAGTTAAGGCCCACGATGTAAGCCTACTATGGTTAAGGGATAGGAGAGATGGTCCATCTTAGACTTTCGGCACTCCCTCTCTCATTAGACCACCGTGGATTAGTGGATCAAGTTCTATCATCCAACCTCTATTTTTTCTCAAGGGTGGTCTTGGTTATTTGTCAAATACTCATAGCCTATATAAAAACCCATGGGACATATAACCATATATTCTCACATGGAATACACTTACACGGGAGAGGCTCTCAAGGGACCTGAGGGACCTTGCAAGACTCATTCCCACTAAGGGCGTGTTCGGTTCGTCCCTATCCCAAGTGGATTGAGGTGGATTGGAAGGGATTGACAGGGAATTTGACTTACAAGGATTTAATCCACCTCATTCCCTGCTAATCCCCTTCCTAACCTTGCAAACCGAACAAGGCCTAAGAGGGACGGGGGGGGGGGGGGGGGGTTCAAAGTGGGAGTTCCTTTGGCCCGAGCCACTAGGCAAGACACACCCTTGTTTGACTCTCCCAATATAGGATTAAGTCGTGCTCCCATGAGACAAATGAATCTATTCCAAATTTTGAGGGAGACAAATTGAAAATCAAAATATGGAATGATGTGCATAGAGATATTGGAAAATAACTAGGGTAGGAGAAAAAAATTCTTTTGTCATGTTAGAATAGCTAAAATTTACCCACTTCGTATACAACCATATAGCCAGTAAAGTCAGTTTGGGAAGAGGAAACTAAAATTTGAAACAATGTTTTGAGTTAGAATCTCTCTCACTTTACATTTGTTTATTTGGATTCTATAAGAATGTTGGTCTCATCTAAGAGTAAATATGTATGTTAGCAATACTACATTTTATATATAAGTTTTGAAACAGTGATGGTTCAAGACGTGAGGAGTCACATCCTCATTTTGGAATAGCATGTTGTAAGGAGAGAAAACACAAAATTTCGGACCAACAAAAACTTTTATGTTGATCCTGTAATCATCTAGATGATTTGGTCCCTGTGTTATCTCTAATGCTAATCCAAGGGTTTCTCAATGTTGTTACTTCAGTTATTCCCTTGTCCAAATATCAATCTTCCATTTTCTTATCATGTTATCGTTGTCATGGATTAATCCTAAGGAAAAATCCCTAAGAGAAATGACCAAGTCTTTCTCTATATTCCTATTATTTCTTTCACTTTTAAACCTTTCCAAATATGATGTTATCTAATTCCAATTCTTGTTATTTTTGGTTGACATACAACCTTGAGGTATGGAATAGTCATCTGTCGTGGTGTTGTCACGTTGAGGACTAGATTGCGAGGCCATTGCTACTGAGCGAAACTTCGAAAAGGTTAAGGCGGAAACGAGAGACGCGAGTTTACCCAGGTTCGGCCCCTCGATTGAGGGTAAAACCTACTCCTGCTTTCTATCAGAAAACAGGGTCTCGATTACAAAGGGCGATTCCGACTCTCGGTGTCTCCAGCTACCTTGCTGTTGGCTTAGAATTTGTCTTTCTACGTCCCAGGGTCTCGCCTTATATAGTGGACAAGACCTCCAGTTACAGAGGTATCCGGGTTATTCCCGTGGCCGGAGTCCTAGCCACGTCCGGTTCTTGGTCGTCCTGTTCCGGTTCTCCCCATGATCCGATCACAACCGTCCGGTCTTGGGCTGCTTTCTAGGCCTTGGGCCCCCGAGTCTCCTGGCTTCACGGGCCGGTTCCCACATCCTTTCCGGGTCACACACATGGTAACCCGTACCTTCTCCTGCATAGTGACCATCATCATAGTCCGGATTTCCTTGTTATAAACCGGACCAATGGTCTTGAGCCCCATTAAGTGGGTTCCGGTTTATATGAGGGGTAGGTGAGGCTCCCCCTCACCTATTCCCAAAACATTAGCCCCCCGAGTTAACGTGAACACTTAAGTTGAGACTTACGATGTTCACGTTAAACTTCTTGTAGCGCAACCCAGGCAAAAATTCATTTTCCTTTATAAGATAACCTTTAAAGAAATATCCAAACCGGATTTCACGGGCTAAGCTCTTTATCTCCAAGATCATATCTTTCCATTTCTTGAAAAGATAACTCCTGCGTCTTCATCTCAGAGATCTCCGGAACCAGAAAAAATCTTAATTTAACCCGAATTTTTCTCCACGCAATTACTGCATTTTCTCAGATAAAATATCCTCCTGTAGATCCGATCTGCCCACGTTTTTCTCGTAAAAAGGATAATCTTGAGGTTCCTCTGTGCAAAATTACCACCTAACCCTAGGGTTTAGGCCTCCGCCTATAAATAGTCCACCGTACGGTACCCAGGGTTCATCCGCCCCCCTGAGCATCAACTTCATCTTCCTCCTCCGATCAAGAGCTCGAGAGCTCCACTCCTCCCCTCGCGTCACCGCAGCCGAGGCATCATCGGCGTTCGCCGCGAACATGGTGAAGGAGAAGAGACAGGCGTCCAAACCCGGAGGAGTCGGAAAAAAAGAGGAAGGCCGGAGGCGCCTCCGGTTCTGCCGCGGCTAAGCCTGGCCGGTCCGTAATGCAAGTTAACTGGTGCAAGTCAGAAATGACTCAAGGACGGATGACTGAGATGGAGGACTCCAGCTTACTCCCGAAGAACTTGAAATGGAGAGCTCCAGGGAACGAGACCCGGCATGAACCAGGGTCGGGCGAGGTAATTGTCTTCGAAGCCCAGATTCTCCGTGGGTTTCGCCCACCCGGCTCTCACTTTTTCCGCCGGCTTCTCAATTACTATGGTCTCCACCTTCAAGATCTTCCACAAAACTCTATCCTCAATGTTAGTAACTTCGTAGTTCTCTGCGAAGATTACCTCCAAGTAGAACCTAACTTAGATCCCTTCCTCGAGTATTTTTGCTGCAATAAACACCCGGAAGTTGCCGGGGGTGAGCTTATCCACTGTGGTGGTGTCTCCTTTCAGAGCCGGAAAGACATCGCCTACCCATGCATTCCCCTCGCTAGTCATCCTATGTTATGGCAAAAATCCTTCTTCTACATAAAAAACACTTCTCCAAAAGGTGAACCGGCGCTTCTGGGTTATCGCCTTGAACGTCTGGTTTATACCAGCACCATGAACGCCTATGCCAAAGCCTCTGATCGAGTCAAAATACGTCCGCTCTTGAAGCGCGTAACTGTAACATCCCAGTGTTTGGGAAGTTATAAGGATCTAAATATAATATGTGCATTTGCAAAGCATGCATCTAAAAATACGGGAAATTTTGGCGCGAAAGTTTAAACAAACCAAAGTGACCAATGTTTCACTTGACATGATGAAATAGGTCTAGTTCATCTAGTCAAGAGTACATTTAGAGTGATCTTTATAACATAGTATCTCTACAAACCAAAACATCTGATAAGGCAAACCATAATTGGTTATGATCAAATGCAAACCCTCAACAACCTTAACTACAAGTCTAGAAGTGACTTGGGATAATTCCCTAGGTATCTACAACCCAGAGAGGGGTGAGTACCCAAATCACACAACTGATAATCATACTTCCACCAATAAGTAATACCCAACTTAAACATCTCATCGACAGAGATGTTATCACCTATAAAACAATAACTCTTTAAATTATCAATCATTCACATTAGCCTCTTATAAATTATCTCATAACTACTTAAGTTATCAACCATTCACACAATATCTTCCCAAATTATTTAGTAACTACTAAGTTAACCTTCACATGTAAATAATAAAGGTTTAATAGAACACAACAGATACAAACAAGTGTTAACTCAAAACCCACAAGTGGAAAATGACATAATAATTGTATTAACATATTTATCGAATATGTACATATCTCATCAACCATAAAAGATGAAATAAATCTTCTTAAACTACTGCTAAACCTTGATCATTACATATGATATTCCCAAACCTCTATATCTGCATTACAAATGACAAAGGTAATAAAGTGATGAATATAAAGTAATTCACGACACCTGGGAAAACAAATAACAACTAAGACATAAGTCATTAAAACCCAATAAGCTTCACATGCTCATTGTCTCATTCATCTTATACAAGTGAGTATCTGAAATCTCAACACATCAATGAACCATTTGATCAAGTTACTATTAAGTCATCATTCCAGAAGAAATCCACACTTCTATTCAAATCACCATTCAACAATTAAAGTATCTCTGGATACAACTAAGGATACCAACAAGATATATTCTATTAGGGAAATTGAAATCATAGCTAAGTAAAACCAATCATGTATGAAACAAGTAAATATCTTATGGGAAATAAAATAAGAAGTATATGGAAGGATAATAAAAGCATGAACTAAATCTTAATCTAGATCTTGTTCTTCTGGCTAGACTATAGTATTTTGTTTTCTAATCTTCTCTGAATCATTCTGTAAGAGAAGCAACCCATAAGAAAGGAGGAACTACCACAAGAAGATCTTCAGGAAGATTCTCTAGAATGTTATAGAAGTGTCATTCCAATATATCATAAGAGTACTTGGAAACTCTTATATCTTGATCTGATCTTATTAACTCTCTTGATATAGTGTGATATTCCAATGTTAGTGTTATATAGAAGTAGTTTGGTAACAAGACTAATTACCTTGTTAATAGATCACTTTTGTATACTCAAACAATTGTGTGTCATACACAAACAAACAAAAGATTGAATAACCTGGTACATCTCAGCCTATTGTATGTGAGTAGAAAATTGGAGTCAAGACTAGCTACCTTGTTAACAAATTCTTCTTATATGCATAGGGCAACATGATGTCATAAAATAGACTCACATTCTTTTACAGTCATCTAAGTAAAATCTTTGCTTGGAGTAATTGGATGTTTTCACCACAATGGTGAGACAGTTGAGGTTGGAAACCCAAAAGAGGAACCTATCTACAACGGACCAAGGTGATAACAGAAGACTAGTGTCAACTAGAGAGAAGAACATCAAGCAACAAAAGACCACAAGAAGCAACACTGCCTCAGTAAGGGATCATAAGAAATTATCCAGTGAATCATTAGGTCATATTAGAGAATCAATAACCTCTGTCAAACTCATCAGAGATGAGGAACACATAGTAATCTCTTTAATGGAAACACTTATCAAGGAAGAAATACTAACCAACTATTGCATTCCTAAGACTTGTGTTATGTTGAGGCAGATGATAACAAGTCTAACTTGTTTTCCAGATCTTTTCCATCCATAGTACAAATAAATGATAATAAAATACATCTACACATAAACCTGGAAATGATCACATGTTTCCAAAATAAACATCGAACAATATCCATACCTGGAACCTAGTGGAAAACAAACAAAGAGATTCCAAAACCACACATGTTTTCCACTTGATCAAGTATTGAAAACAACAAACATAGAGTACACACACTTCAGTAAGATGACAACCAAAATTGCTAAGAGTTTTAACTATGAAAATAACATAGTATTATAAAAATAAAACAAGTTCCTTCACTGTTTAAGAATCATTTGGTGTGTGATGGCTCCCAAGTGCAGGAGATCAATCGTAGTCTTCGATGGGAAGTATTACCCAAATTTGTAGTTCGACTCAGTGGGAACACAAGAATACCGGTGAGACTTTAGCAATTGGGACGTCACTCCCAACCACACCTGTGTATCAACAAACTTGCAGCGAGAGTGGTGAGTGTAATAATGCAGTGAAAGTAAACAAACAGAAAGTAAATGGAGAGCAAGTGTTTTCCCAGTTTTCACCGGAAAAGAGTGAAAGTAAACCAGAGACTAAAACACAGGCATGAGGTGACAGCGGGGTGTTGCACGGATAAGATTGATCATGTAATAATGTTTTGCTAGCAGCGGGGCCTTTCTCTTTCTCAGTTTTATGTAGGTATGTGTTCCGTAAATTATTGTGCGTACTAACCAAGAGAATTTGCACAAAGCCTATTGTCCTACCTGCCCATTTCACCGGGGCCAATTTGGAACTACAGGTAATTAAGGTCTACCCTTTCGAATAGCCCGGACCAACGCATTAACACTCCATGAACACACATAATCCTCAAACTAGAACATATCCCCCTTGTTTTCCCTAGCTGTCACTTTAGGGTTCGCAGGTTCAACATAATAGGAGGTAATACACATTGCAGATAGATACCAAACTCAAATATATGATGTAGCAATGTAAGTTCAGTACTGAAATCATGCCACTTGGGCCATAGTAACAAGCATTAAGCCTAGAAATAGTGCATCAACATAAGACATAAGAATTCTCAAGACAAACCCCTAGATCCCGCATACCGGGTAGCAATTACATGATCAATCTCATCCAAAACCCCTCACACCTCACATGCCTACAACAACTACTCACACATGGAGGGGGTGATGGAGCTCATGGTTGATGGAGATGATGGTGGTGATGATGATGGTGACGAAGCCCCTCGAATTCCACCTCCCGGGGTGAAATCTCGGATCAATCTGACTCCGAAATCGAAGATCGTGGTGGCGGCGGTTCTCCGTTTCGCGAACATCCCTCCCCTTCGAAACCCGTCAGTTTCTCGTATATATGGAGGGGTACGTCGAAGACCTAGCCGGAGTGGGCCATCTGGGCCCAAAAGGGTTGACCCCACGCGGCCAAGGAATCTGGCCGCGTGTGGGCCCCCTTTTGGCCCTCGGGTGGCCCCCCGGCCCCATCTGGTGCTCATTCCCCTTCTTTTCCATAAAAAGTTACGTGGTTTTCGTCCCCTATGAAAAGTCCTGCGAAAATAGATGGAAAGAAGACTTTTGCTAAAAACATCGTCAGATTCAGCAGATTTATTCAATTATGGGGGGACTCCGGAGAGAAATACGATGCAAAGTGCTTGGAAAAGTAGATGCATTTTGGGTGCATCAACTCCCCCAAGCTTAGCTCGTTGTTTGTCCCCGAACAACTCAAACGCAGTGCATAAGCGATAAAAACTTTGGCAAGAACTTTGCATTGCATGTGCATCATCAATTAATACTAGCAAATACTCAAGACATGATTCCTGTAACAAGTAGCAAAATACTAGCAAGTGTGCATCTACTCAGTGTTGAAGCATATATACTTGTTGCAATAGAAATAACATGAAGTGTTAATACTTGAATGAGTTTGCTCAATTGTAGACATAAACAAAGGCTTGTGCATCGCTGATGATTGAATCATATCAAGATTTTTGAGATCTCTGATTCTTTAATATGTTGACAAGTAAAATCATTGCGCTTACTACCTTGCTCTCAGTTTTGCTAAAGCATTAATTTTTTTATTTTGGTTCTTATGCTTGACAAACTACAAGTTGAAAGCCTCATGCCCCTTAAAAGCGAAGTCCCGCACCATGATTACTCAACTCTAGATTCCTAATAAGCCTTGTACAATCATTGTAAGTATTAATGACATCATAGAGAGCAGCAATTGGGGTACCTCTTGCCCCATGACATGGAAACCAGCCCATGTCAAAATGGCAAGAAAAACAAATGGAATGGACTCATTATCCTTTTTTATTTCATTCACTATATGCATATGTTCTTATTTTATTATAGGATATGTTGCGGAGTCCATTCTAGCTATAAGTAAATTTCCACCATGATATCGCATGGCTTGGGTTAGCGGCCCAATGCGTCTCTCTAATCATATATACTTACTCATCAAGACTTACTATTCCTCTACCTCATTTCGGCATGACAGGCATCCACAGTTAAAAGAACATGATATCAACTTGAATATAGAATTCTTAGTGCAGGGTTGAAAGTTTTCCATGTGATACACATTTAGACTAACCCCAACCATAAGTTCGTCAAGCATACGACTCCACTTTTATCATTCATGAAATTTTCTCTTTTAATTCTTTCCTTGGTTGGCAAGTTCAGTAAGCATAATGGGATGCGTAAACCTTTGCTTAAGGCTACAATTATTCAATCCATCAGCCAAGTAATGACACTAAACAATATTTCAGTTGCATCAGAATATATTCTACTAAACCACGGAGAAGATAAACAATGGCTATTATGTCACTAAGTGTTAAGGGAATCATAAGGGGTGCACTTGCTGTTATTAAAAAGCATACATAAGCACGGCAAAGGTGTCATACCTTTCATCCGTTCAAGCACATTATCATATCATTGTTGTTCTCCTCTCCCCACTTGAACTGCTCAATAAAAACTCAAATCTTGCTATAAAAAGTTACTGCATTCAGCAATTTGTTTACCTACCTAAACACCTCAAAAGTTTCTCATGTTTTACAGAGGTGAAGGCCATAAAAAGTTGCAGTAGTGAATAAATTTTCAGCTCAAACGGAGTCACAAGTAAAGATTAAAGTATATAACAGTGAACATATTTCAGCAATTCCTGCAGCTCCGTATTTATACTAAACTCAAGAAAACAAAAATCTTTTTGTGGTTTTTGATTTTTAGAAACATAATGTAAATAACCAGAAGTAAACTAGCTAACAAATAACAAAAATATTTTTGTGTTTTTCAGATTTAAAGAACATAAAACAACAAATAACATACAAGTGATATAACACAACGAATGAGGAGGGAGAGAAATACTCCCCCAAGCTTGTGATCAAGCTAGTATCCTGGGTGGTAATCATATCCACCACTCAACGAACCTCCCTGGAAGAAGGATGGATCCTGCCATGCCTGTGCTCCAAGGTGTGGTTCAGGGAAGCCCCAGGGATATGCCATAGGCGCCTGGTATTGGGGCTCTTCCTGTTGTTGCTCTTTTTGTTGTGGCTCTTCTTGCACAGTCCACTTTGTCTCCCTGTCAAACAAGTCAGCACAAGGGAGCCTAACAGACACAATGTGCCCATTAGAATCCTTATAGCAATATGAAAAATATTCTTTCTCAGCCCTGCTCATAACCATGCGAAAAAGTAAACCAAAATCCAGCAGTCGAGACTCATTTACCATGGTACCCAAGTTATCATTAAAACCCCGTTCTGCCATAATGTATTCATGGATTAAAGTGGCAATGACACCAACATATAAAGGAGTTTTATCCGTGCCATTCCTACTCACAGCTAAATGCAAGTTCTAGCAAGTATGGTTCCCAGGTTATATATAGGTGTTGTATTTTCCATTGCACATTTTAATAAATAGATCATAGGACCAGTGCAAGCAGAAGTGTTATCCCTAGCAAGGAATCCTCTAGAAAGAAACAATGCAAAATATCTAAGGCCCGGGTGTTGGATGCATGTGAGCTTGCCTCTATTCATTCTTTCAGGAATATTTTTAGCAATGCTACGCCAGAATGTGAAAAGTTCTTCTCTAGAATCAGCATATGTTTCATCCCATAACCCCGTAGTTGGTACACGTATAGCCTTACAGAATTCCTCTAATGACATGACTAAACGCTGCCCCCTCATTGTAAATTTAATGATAAAAGTAGCTGGAGGAGGGTTCTTAGACTTATTTTTCCGGTGCACCACCGGTCCCTCAAACCTGAATCTAGAGAGGAATTCCCTCGAGAGTTCCACATATGTGTTGCGTGGATGGCGTGAGAACTCAAGCAGCCCCGTAGTTGCAGCAAAGGCTTGGAAATCTTCAGCAATCCCCCAATGTTCAAGAACTTCGGGGTCTTGCCATCTTGTGGTATGGACACGCATATTTTCACCTGCAAAAACCAATTCATCCTCCCATAACTGATTATCATCATGATTGTTGGACACCCTTGATTCTCTTATCCTTGTCCTTGAGGACATCCCAAGCAATGCCTTTCCCTTGTTCAGCATGTTACCTTGCTGTACCAAAATAAAATTCAACAAAAATTAAATTGTATCACTCTAAAACATTGCTAAGGCATCCATAACTAGTCCTCTAATCAATATCATGCATCCATATCAACTAGAAAACTTAAATTCATGGAGTTCTTAGACATAATAGGTGACACCTAGTGCAGCAAAATACTTCATACACAAAAGCATGGGAGCAAAAAGTAATTGGATGAGTGAAGGAGTTACATACCAAGGAGTGATTCCATCAAACAAATTTGAAAAATCTGCCTCAAATGTGGAGATCGAGGATTGACGGAGAAACAGAGCACGGGAAAAATGGAGGAGATGAACTGGGGTTGGTTTTCGGTCGAAAGGGAGCAGATGAGCATTGGATGGGCCCCAGCATCCACGTGTGGCCAAAAATGGGGTATCCCACGCGGCCAAGGAATCTGGCCGCGTGGAGGTACCTATTTTGGCCCCTGGTGGCCTGCTGGTGCCCCCCCACTGGCTGCTGGTCCCTTCGGGCAAAAAACTGACCCCCTAATTTTTCTGAAATTTTACGTGAAACTTTTCTACAGAGAATTTCTAAAACTTCATATTCTGTGACTTCTGATTCTAAATTTTTTAATACTATGTCTATGTCTCACAATTTTAAAGCAAATAACATAAAAAAATGCAATTTAAATGTTTGTGAATCATGCCTTTATCATTTCCACATTAGTAATGAGGTTGATCAGGTCTCATTAGCAACATGTAAAGAATATAGCTCATGATTCTTATTATTACTTATTATAAAACAATAAATCAAGTTACCTCATATTTGATTGGAATGGTCCCAATCATCAATATTTCATACCTTGGTGCTGGAGGTGGTATAGGTATTTCAATGCTGCCAATCTTAATGGAATTTATTTGTATAGCATCCACACTTGTGCTCATACTTGTAACATGTTTCTTCTTGGGAAAATAAATAGTGTGCTCTTTGCCTTTAACATTAAATGTCACTTTTCTCTCAGTGCAATTTATCATAGCTCCTGCAGTATTCAAAAAAGGTCTACCAAGAATAATAGATAGATTATCATCTTCAGGCATTTCTAATATAACAAAATCAGTAGGTATCAACTCATTAGCAATAGATATGGGAACATCCTCACATATTCCTATAGGTACAGCAGTTGTTTTATCAGCCATTTGTAAAGATATTTCTGTTGGAACTAGTTTGTTCAAATTAAGCTTCTTATATAGTGAGAAAGGCATAACACTAACACCAGCTCCTAAATCACATAATGCATATTTCACATAGGCTTCTTTAATTTTGCAAAGAATAGTAGGAATACCAGGATCTCCATGTTTTTCAGGCAATTTTCCTTTAAATGAATAATCAGCAAGCATAGCAGTAATAGCATCAATAGGTATCTTCCTTTTATTAGTGACAATATCTTTCATGTATTTTGAATATGGAGGATTCTTAATAGCATCAATAAGTGGAATCTCTAATTTCATATTCTTAATCATCTCATAAAATTGCCCATACCTCTCTTCATCTTTTGTTTTTTATACCTCTTGGGGATATGGAATGGGTCTTTGTACCCATGGATCCCTTTCTTTACCTTTATCTTTATCTTTATTTGGTTTCTTCTTCTTCTTGGTCTTCTCAATAGGAGGCTGAGGATCCTCCTTACCAGCAGCTTCTTCATTATTATCATCATGTTGTTCAATATCAGGTGGAGATGATTCTTCTGCTTCATTATTATCATCCTCAGTTTCAGCATTAGAAATAGAAATATCCTTGTCTTGCTCATTGGAGTCATCATCATTCTCATTTTCATTGGGAGATTTTCCTGCAAAAGATTTATCTTTAAGAGCAACTTGCTCTTTTCTTTTAGGATGATCATCAGGATAATCAGGATCCTGGGTGCTTGCACCTCCCCTTGTATTAACTCCACATAACTGTTTTTGTTTATTCAGATTTTCATACAATTGATTTTGTAAAGAAATCATTTTCTCAACTTGATTGTTCATCATTTCACAATGTTTAACAATTCTTTTAACTTCCCCTACACTAGCATTTAAATTTTCACGGAGGAAATTAATTTTATGATGGTTTTCCATGATAGTCATTCTAATTTTACGCTCCTCAGGATTATCATGATAAGCAAAATTGTTAACATAAAAGACATCAAAAAGAGGTGTTACCTCCTCATTAGCTTCCATAGGGAGTATAGAGTTCACTTGAATTGGAAAGCATGGTTCATCAGTAGGAAGTTTAATACCCATTTCAGATAATTCCTTGAGATGAGAGGTTTTAATTCCCTTCTCTTTAATATCCTTGGAAGCTTCAGCCATTGTTTCTTGGTTCAATTCGAGTATACCTCCTTTCTTCTCTGGGAGTGTCTCATTTTTATCTATCTCCTCAATGTTCCAATCAGCTTCATTCTCGAGAATAGACTCCAGTAATTCAATTGCTTCATCAACACTTCTGTCCCTAAAGATATTCCCTGCAATACTATCAAGGTAGTCTCTTGTTTCCCCCATTAGTCCATTATAGAATATATCAAGCAATTCATGAGGTTTAAAACCATGACCAGGACATTTCTTACACATTTTACCAAATCTCCCCCAAGCTTGGGGTAGACTCTCTTTCTTATCTTGTTTAAAATTGCCAATTTCAACAGTTAATGCATGTATCCTTTCAGCAGGAAAATATTTATTGAAAAACAATGGCAAGCATTCTTCCTTACTAGTAATACATGCAGGTCCTAAACGATTATACCAAACTCTAGCATCTTCACCCAAAGAAAAAGGAAACATTTTTAAGAATAAATAATGTTGACGGATTTCATCATTTCGAAATGTAGTAGATAAAGCATGCAATTCAGCAATATGATCAAGAGGAGACTCCTCATCCTTTCCACAGAATCTAAACTTCTCAACTATCTCAATTATCTCAGGATTAACATTGAATTCATAATCTTTATCTCTAATTCTAATAGCTGGGCCACACAAATTCCTAGTAGCACCAAAACAGTTTCCAAGAGATGCATCATCATAAATAGATAGTTTATCAAGTTTTGTATAATCAGGTGATATAAAGTCCTCAATAAATGCTTCTTCTTCAGAAGAGGCCCCATATTCATACTCTCTACGAGTCTCATTTCTTTCTAGCTCAAGTTCTACATTTTCATCTACAGAAGATTCAGGAATTTCAGTTGTTTCAGGTGTTTCATTTGCCTCAGGTGTTTCAATAGTTTCAGGCATTTCAGAAGCTAGTTCTTTGTCTACATTATCAAGTGTTTGTTCATTAGATGTACTAGTAGACATTTTTGACAATGGTGATTTACCAGCTATTCCTTTCTTTTTCTTAGCAGCCACAGTAGAAACAATATTAGGTGAAAATTTTGGTCTACTAGGCAAATCATTACCAGAACGAGTAGTCGAAGGCATTACCTCCTTCGAAGTGTCCTTTCCCTTTCCCATTGTAGGGAACAAGAAAGTGCAGCAAGTATACAATAACAAGTGGTCTTACCAATAAAGCTAGGCTCCCCGGCAACGGCGCCAGAAAACAGTCTTGATGGCTCCCAAGTGCAGGAGATCAATCATAGTATTCGATGGGAAGTATTACCCAAATTTGTAGTTCGACTCAGTGGGAACACAAGAATACCGGTGAGACTTTAGCAATTGGGACGTCACTCCCAACCACACCTGTGTATCAACAAACTTGCAGCGAGAGTGGTGAGTGTAATAATGCAGTGAAAGTAAACAAACAGAAAGTAAATGGAGAGCAAGTGTTTTCCCAGTTTTCACCGGAAAAGAGTGAAAGTAAACCAGAGACTAAAACTCAGGCATGAGGTGACAGCGGGGTGTTGCACGGATAAGATTGATCATGTAATAATGTTTTGCTAGCAGCGGGGCCTTTCTCTATCTCAGTTTTATGTAGGTATGTGTTCCGTAAATTATTGTGCGTACTAACCAAGAGAATTTGCACAAAGCCTATTGTCCTACCTGCCCATTTCACCGGGTCCAATTTGGAACTACATGTAATTAAGTTCTACCCTTTCGAATAGCCCGGACCAACGCATTAACACTCCATGAACACACATAATCCTCAAACTAGAACATATCCCCCTTGTTTTCCCTAGCTGTCACTTTAGGGTTCGCAGGTTCAACATAATAGCAGGTAATGCACATTGCAGATAGATACCAAACTCAAATATATGATGTAGCAATGTAATTTCAGTACTGAAATCATGCCACTTGGGACCTAGTAACAAGAATTAAGCCTAGCAATAGTTCATCAACATAAGACATAAGAATTCTCAAGACAAACCCCTAGATCCCGCATACCGGGTAGCAATTACATGATCAATCTCATCCAAAACCCCTCACACCTCACATGCCTACAGCAACTACTCACACATGGAGGGGGTGATGGAGCTCATGGTTGATGGAGATGATGGTGGTGATGATGATGGTGACGAAGCACCTCGAATTCCACCTCCGCGGGTGAAATCCCGGATCAATCTGACTCCGAAATCGAAGATCGTGGTGGCGGCGGCGCTCCGTTTCGCGAACAGCCCTCCCCTTCGAAACCCGTCAGTTTCTCGTATATATGGAGGGGTACGTCGAAGACCTAGCCGGAGTGGGCCATCTGGGCCCAAAAGGGGTGACCCCACGCGGCCAAGGAATCTGGCCGCGGGTGGGACCCCCTTTTGGCCCTCGATCGGGTGGCCCCCCGGCCCCATCTGGTGCTCATTCCGCTTCTTTTCCATAAAAACTTACGTGGTTTTCGTCCCCTGTGAAAAGTTCCGCAAAAATAGACGGAAAGAAGACTTTTGCTAAAAACATCTTCAGATTCTGCAGATTTATTCAATTATGGGGGGGGGCTCCGGAGAGAAATACGATGCAAAGTGCTTGGAAAAGTGGATGCATTTTGGGTGCATCAGTGTGGCATGGAATAAATTCCATATTAAATGATTTTATAATAGTGCATAGAACCAGTACAAAGTAGTTTTATTAAATTACTTTCTATAAGGGTTTATACTTAAACTTATCCAATTAAGTTATATCACCTTGTTAACCACATGGTTGTCAGGTGTAATCATAATACTCATGCTTAAAATAATTTAATAGCCATTTAATAAATTAAATAGAGTGAAAACAATAAAATCACTTAATCTAGCACCCTAAATAAAAAAATATAAATATTCTTTAAATTCACCAAAACAAAATATGGTGAGATTGCAATTTTGATGAGGAATTCAAATATAATTTTTAATATTTTTTATCTTCACAAAAAGGCCCTGAAAACACATGTTTCTTCTCAGTTTTAAGGACATAAGGACTCATTTGTAATTAAGTGAAATCTCAGGGGGTTATCGAAAAGTGGAAATGAATTTCCTTCTTCTTCTTCCTTTGCCAGAAGGCAGAGGAGAACGTCGCCGTGGCAACCTCGATGCCACGTCATGCTCGCCGCCGTTTTGCGAGTATAAGGTCGCTGGGAGACGTCTGCATCGAGCTCTCTCGCTCACTCCCTCGCATGCTCTCTCTCTGTGTAAATGAGCAGAAACCCGAAACCATAGCCCGTACGGCCCCGCCACGCGCCGTCGACTCCGTCCACCCCGGGACGAATTGATGCCACCCTCGGGTGCGCCGTGACCTCCTCTACCCCTCCACAAAACCTCGTTTGTTGGGATGGGCGGGAGCCAGGGAATTCGGCCGTTCCCTTTGCTCTCCGCTCCGGCCGCCGCGGAAGCGCGCCGGCGATTTCGACCACGCCGTGGCACACCGACCACATCATCATATTCCTGGTAAGCCCATGCATCTTGGGGTATTCTCGGCTTGGGATTTGAGGCCCTAAATCCTCTATGTCACCGTGCGCCACCTCCGGCCACCACGGAAGGTCACCGCCGGTGACATTCCGGTGACCATTTTGTCAGGCCGAGGCCTCCCACATGCTCACTGAGGTTCCCTCTAGCTCTTACTTGGGAGAAATTCAACCAATTCGTAGCCAGTGCGTGGATTGGATTCGGGCAGAGGAGATTTCCTCCATTGCTGACGAATTCATGACATCATCATGACGTTAGTCAGCTTTTTCTTTTATTTTTTATCTAAAAATTCGGACCCACCTGTCAATTTGAATATTGGCAGAAATTAATTAAAACTTTATAATTCAATAACTTTTAATACAATAATCAGAAAAATATAAATAAAATATGAAAATGATTAGAAAAATAAAATCTATTTGTTTATCAACTTTGCAAAAAATGTTTAATAAAATTTAAAATTAAATATTTTCTTTAATTAAATTAAATCATTTAAAATTAGAGAAAAAAATAATTAATTCATAAAATCAGAAAAATACAAGTTATATACCAAAATGCTCCAAATGACAAGTACAACTCATCTATGATGTTTTCAAAGTAATTTGACCAAGTTTTCATGTGTGCAATATTTTGCCTAATCATTTAATTCATTTAAAATTAATAAATTGATATCTTATACAAATATTTTCATAATACTTCAAATGAGATACCAAATTAAAGAGAAAAATATTTTCAACTCAAATATGTCAAACACAAAATATTTTTTTTAACTTATAAACTTGTTTCTAAGGGTGTAATGGAATTCTATAATATTCCATTATAACCAGTAATAACTACCTTAATATCATTTCCCTTATTAATAAAACTCACATGTTTTCACACCTACTAAACCTATCATCACAAGTCAATAGCAAGTATTGTGATGATATAGTTCATTGTACTAGTTCATCGTTTTCAAGTAAACTCATTGTCATTAGCTCTACACTTTTGAAACATAAAATCAAACATGTTTGTTACCTTTTCAATAACTGTTTTCCATGTGCTATTGTCTTGTTACCTCACCAAGTAGTCAACACTTCTACTTAAACATGATAACAATTGTTTGACAAGTAAAAGTGAAACACATGTAAGTCTAAAAGAAAAAATAACCACAACACCACAAGTAATGAAACAATTCATCTAAAACCCGTGTGATTAAGTTATCATATCAAATATATCTTACACCTGTAAGCTGGGGTGTTTTTAAGGGTATTTCGAGATGCATCTCATTACGATGCATGTATCATATTTGCCAGTGTTTTATGTAGTCCTTACCGGGACTACTTTGCTATTTTTTTAGATGTCGGGATTTTCTACGCGACCCTTGAACCCGAGGACATTGATTATAATGGTTATTTCAATCATAGAAAAGTTCATCACCTGCTCATATCCTTTGCAGTACATCATAACAAACTAATTGCAAAAACTCTATCGTATTACCACCTAGTCTCAAAAGAATGCATGATCCTATTTTTATAATAATATGACTAATTGAATGACTACATGAGTGGTAGTGTTCTGTTTGGTGGGCGGATGGAACCATGGTAAGATGAATAGGTCAAAGGAAGGTTCCATCTGCATGGGAAAGTATTACTTAGGAATTAATCACAAATGCCGTCAAAACTCGGTGCGCCGTAAATACCGCGTTAACCATGGGTCTTCTATGGGGGGAGTAAGTCAGCTGTGATCTTCTCTTGTTCGCATGTCAACGGGCTGCCAGAGACGTACGATGTAGGTCTTGCGAGACTACATGCACATGGGTGGGATCCCTTAATTCCCGCGGACTCTGGGGTCTATGATGGTCTGCCAGGGGTGCCTAGATATCCATCGTGAGGGGTGGAATCAGGGTTTCAACCTGCTGGCAGAAACGGGTGGGCATGTGTTGTGCGGACAAGCACAGTTTGGCTTGGACCAACAACCGGGCCCCACACCTAAGTGGGAGTGGACAGGAACATACGCCTGGTTGTGCAACATGGTCTTGGTCATCCATGGGTAAAGTAACGCACATCTGCAGAGTGTAAAAGGATGTGGCATGTTACCCCTTGTTCTGGGAAGGAACTACGAACGCTACAAGAAAGGAAACTCCATAAAGTTCTAGTCCTGTGATGGTGTGGCGGGCATAGTTTTCGGAATTAAAAGCAACCTCTTGAAGAAAGTTTTACAAAAACATGCATTAGCTGAGGACTCTTTTGAGTCTAAAGATGTAGTTAGTGCATCAAACCACCCACTATATATCATGAACTTGCTGAGTAACGCTCGTTACTCATTCGTTCCCGTTTGACCCCCTGCTTAGAGTTTAAGCCCTACGGAGCCGCCATCGTGAAGCCATCACTACCTCATGAAGCTAGGTGGAGTCTTATGCTACTTAGCTAATAAAGCATCGTCATCAACAACGCTGGTGGAGGAGAAGCTATCAAGGTGTAGGTGAAGACCATTCGTGGACTTAGCTGTTACAAGCCATAGTTTAGGGCTGACATCAGCCATAGTAGATTAGTTCTGAGCTAGAGTTCTTCTCCAGCTTGGAGCTTCGCATTGCTTCTTCTGCTGTTCACTTGCAGGCGATCTTCTTGATTCATCAAGGAGATTCTCAAGATTTTGTAATGAAGTTTGTATCCTATAGCTTTGCTTGGACGCGCTGTGTTTCTGTCATACCACTCTGAGAGATGTAATATTCACAGATAAGTCCTTCTGTGAGTATTTATGTCACCGACTTGCACACTACACATGAAGTGGTGTGCTGGGCCACCACAGTAACTTCCTTGATAGTTCACGGGCTTACCGGTCTAGACTTAACCAAAACTTGGGTGGACTGGCGCATTCAACCTCTGAGTATCAGGAACCGGCTATTCCATGAATACACCGGTTTAGCTGATCCCATGTGTTATTCCGAGTCTCCAGTATCTAAGTCTGATATGGTGACTTCCCTCAAGCTTCTGGTTGGAATAAAACAAGATAGGTTATTTGACGTTGGCCTAGAGCCCTTTTGCGCTTCTACCCTGGCTCCTCCTGTAAGTTTCTATACGTTTTTTTATAAGTACTTTTCATTCCTTTAAATTGCGTAAGCCCTAGCCTTGACGTTGTCCGATTCACAGGTCACGGACCCCTTCCGGATTACCACAGAAGAGCCTGCTTCTCCTCCTGGAGATGAAGAATCAGAGGAGAAGAGTGACGAGGAGGAAGAGGATTCTGAATTTGACTCCCTCGGTCACTTGCACAATCAATTTGCTGACGCTGATTACTCGCAGGATGAACAGGCAGAACAAGAGGACGCCAGGTTAGGCGAAGCACAGGCTGGTGAAGAAGCGCCGGGTCAGGAAGCTCTGGATCAGATTATGCCGGATCTCGACCCCTCTAGTCCCATCACTGGTTCCAACTTGGTGGCTAATAAGGAATCTCCTGCTGGCCAAAAGAGGGCCCGACAAGCTGTTGCAAAGGTGCCTATCTCTAGACTGTCAAAAAATCCCTTGAAACCATCCTCACACACAGAGAAAATGCAGGATGATGAGGAGGGGAGGAAAAGAAGGAGGCCCTTGACCTCCGGCTCAAGCGAGTTAGAAACAGGTTTCCCTGGGAAAACTCCTCTTCGCCGGGTCTCTGATGGTGCAGATCTTCCACTCGTTGGGATACCCCAAGAGGAGGGTGTGATGAGCACAGCGGTAGGAAGTTTTTCCCTTAGTTAAGAACCAGGGTTATCAATCTAGTAGGAGAAAGAGAATCTTCGGAAGGTTGATGCCATTGACGGTGGTGCTGGAGCTTCACCGGTGTCAGCAACAACGTGGAACCTGCGCACAACACAACCAAAATATTTTCCCCCAAAGGTATAGTGAGGTTGTCAATCTCACCGGTCTTGCTGAAAACAAAGATTAGACATATAGAGTGGGAAAACTGTGTATGCTTGCATAAAGTAAAGAGAGCAGGAAATTTTTCTGGGTTGTTTAACAGTGTGAAAAATGGACCGGGGTTCGTAGTTTCACTAGTGGTGTCTCTCCATAAAAGATAGCATGTTGGGTGAACAAATTACAGCTGGGCAATTGAAAAATAAAGGTTGAACCGTAGTGCACAATATGACATGAAGATTACTATGTTATTTAGTGCGGGCATTACAACAAGATACATAGACCGACATCCATCTGCATCTATGACTCTTAATCCAACCTCAGGTTATTATCCGAACCCCCTCAGGTATTAAGTTGAAAGCAACAGATAATTGCATTAAACAAAGTGTGTAATGTACGCAATGATTATGCACGCGGGCACTCTCACCGCTGTTTTCTCCCTAATGGCAACATCACATCCTCCCCCTTCACGTTTCTGTCACTCGAGCAAGGCAATAAGGAGGCATGAACCCACTATCGAGCATAAATACTCCGTCTTGGAGTCACTAACAATTACTTGGCCAGAATAACCACTAGCAACGGAGAGCATGCAAGATCACAAATAACACATGAAAATAAAGACTATAATCCACTTGGAATAAAGTTAATATTCATCGGATCCCAGCAAACACAGCACAGAGAATTACATAAGATCAATCTCGATCATGATAGGCAGCTCACGAGATCTAAACATGGAGGCATATGAGGAGAAGAAAACCATCTAGCTGCAGTTACGAACCCGTAGTCCAAGAATGAACTACTCACGCATCACTCCGGAGGCAGGCATGGTGATGAAGATGCCTCCGGTGATGATCTCCTCTCCGGCAGGGTGCCGAAAACAGCTTCAGAACCCCCAGATCTAGGGTTGATGGTGACGGCGGCTGTGGAACTTTTTCGGGGATTTTGATCAGGTGCCTAGGGTTTTCCATCCGGGGGGCTTAAATAGGAGAAAGGGCGAAGGCGGTGGCGCTCCAGGTTTCCCACACCCTGTGACGCCCCGAGATCGGGCACTATGCAGATTTCAGCATTTCCGCCCAAATCCACATAATAACCGATTCCAGGTTGCCACTTGTGATAACATTACAACAGTTCACGAATAATCCACAACAACAACAGAGGAGGTATATACAAGACGACTCAAACGAGTCAAGGATACAACTGATACAATACAAAGATACAAATAATAGCGGAAGAAACAACATAGTGTCCGACTACGGACAAGATACAAATTGGACTAAGAGTCCTGAAGATAACCGATGGCGTCCAATCCCTGCCCAGGCCAAACCGGAGGAATTCCCAAGCTAACGTCGTCAGACTTCAAACCTGTTGACTGCAATGTGGAATATGCAGCCACGAAATGGATTCGTGGGTCAGTACTATTAAGTACTGGCAAGTGGATAACCCATACTCACAAGATACCAGCGTAACCAATCATCACAAGATACAAATACTTTGGGTACAACGGAAAGGAAGGGATTATTGCAAAGAAGCGGCAGCTGGCTGCACTAACTAACTACAGAGACGCGCTACAACATCCGGCTAAAAGAAGGGGATAAGATAGCGTATCAGAACCAACTATAACTACTCACCAAACAATACCCATCCAATGTTACCCCCTACTAAGGAAGCAACCCAAGGAAAACTCACACTATTGATTAAGGTGACAGTCATTTTTATGGTGGAGGTAATCTATATTACTAGTCAAGTTATCATCGTTAAGTGTAAGTTGTCTGAGTACTTGTTAGCCAGCACTTTCACCAAGTCATCCATAACCGCGGACAACACGGCTTCTCGAGAAGATTTAACCCTGCAGGGATAAACCAATTTGCCCGTACACGTAAGAATGACCCGCCAGATGGAAAGGCCCTTCCACCAAGCGAGGCACTCAACACAACCCAACTCTTCTTCGCATCAAGCCCAAAGAACCCCGTGCAATTGAGCGCACGGCTAATCAAGCCCCACAAAGAAAAGGGGACCCTCATAGCACTCTAAGAACGTGTCTCCCTAAATGCCGACTACAAAAGTTCCACCCTGGCGCCATGGGTTCGCACCTGCATATGCATGCGGCAAATGGAAAACCCGAACTAAATGAGGCGATTTGGACGAGATGCGAATCGAATCAGAGTTGCGGGGGGCGCCCATACTCGCTTCCCACATGCGGTTAGCGCGCTCATCATGGATCGGAGGACAAGACCCTTTTCCTAATTAAGGTCGACACTAGCAGGCCTCAAAACCACGCCGGGCCTCCTGCCGGTGCCTTATCATCAAATTAATATTACCCAAAACATTAATATGAAGTTGATTGAATTGAAACCCAACTATCGACTAAACAGGTGATACGACAAAGGACAACAGGACTAGAGCGCAAACAACCCTAAGCATGCAACTACGACACGAGGGCCAACAAGGTAAACAAACAACAGTTAATAGGAAGTGGAAGGAAGGCTATATCATGGCTGCAAGGTAAACATATGATAGGATCGAGACACAAGCATCGAATCATAAGGCTAGCATAAAGATAACGGAAAGAATCGG
Organism: Alopecurus myosuroides; assembly: GCA_028641055.1. Classification (NCBI taxonomy): domain Eukaryota; kingdom Viridiplantae; phylum Streptophyta; class Magnoliopsida; order Poales; family Poaceae; genus Alopecurus; species Alopecurus myosuroides. The sequence goes on from CM054058.1 coordinate 172,503,572, forward strand.
TAACAAGTGATGAAAGGCAGCCATAGGTAGCAAGTGAGTATACTTGCCTGGAATCCAGCAAGTAGAGGTACATCCGAGGAACTTGTCGGGGCTCACATCATCTCAATGTCCTATCCGCGAAGAAGCAACAAACCAGAACAAAAACCGGATGCAACAATTACTTCTACGGAAAAAGATCCAGCATGATCCTATTTTATATGTATGACAATTAATTGATGCATCAAAGTAAACCAGTTGACATGGTAAACATATTTAAATGGGCCCATATGCAATTTGGATTGCATATGGAAAAGCCCATTAATTAATGTTGAATTAAATGATCTACAAATAACCATCATGTGAAAGTTGATTAGAATGATGCATGGATGATGAAAACAATAAGAAAACAACAATAGCTTCAGTTTGATATGTTGTTTACCAAGTTTGGAATTTTATTTATTAAGTTATGAACTTGGCATTTTAAATGATTTAAACAAACATTTGTTGTTTTCACCAATTTTAAATTTTGAAAACAGATAACAAAATTTATATTTGGAAATCTTGTTCAATTTTGCATGGAAACCATATTTTACATGTTGGAATTGGATTTGAATTGCCCAAGTTATGAATTTTGCAATTTAAAAGGTGTAATAAAAGTATTGAATTATTACTCCAATTTTAATTAGGAAAAACAGTAAACAAATTGTATTGAAAAGGTTGAAAACATGTAGCAAATGTTTCACTGAACATTTTGAGCTATTAAACATAATTTTTGGATCATTATTGAATTTATTATGCATTTTTCCATAAGCATTTTTATTCTGCCCCTTATAGTAAACAGAAGGAAACATGTTCAAATTTAATTCAATTGTGACCAAATAAAATACCAATGTGTAGAGTTTGTTAAGAAAAAAATTTAGAGCCCAAGTTTGATCAATTTGGGTGAACAGAACTCAAGTTATGAATTTCCAAAGTTTCAAATTTTAATAGCCTTTTCTGTATTTAATTATTTAGTGCAAAATTTATTACAGAAACATGTTGCAACTTTGTTACTAACAGAAAGAGCACAAGATGCTGAATCCATAGAAACTTGAATCATTGAAATTGGAGCATTTTTCAATTTGTTATTGATTTTACAAATAAAGACTCAGTTCTATTTTTCTGGATTTTCGAGAACAAAAGAAAATGGCCGAAAAAAAAGAGGTGGCTTTGCCACGGGTGGGATTCGAACCCGCGACCACAGCGGGCGCGCGCGAGGCTCGGGCCACTGGGCTGTTGTGCGTTTTGTGATACAAGATGGAACTGACAAAATAAGAGGTAACAGGTGCGGGCTCTGAACTTTCTGACGAAGCTGAACCTGCACGCAACGGTGACCGGCGGCCGGCAGCGATCCGCAGCGGGGTGGAGGGTGCAGCTCGATGGCGAGGTATTGGCGCTCGACGGCGGCCCACAGAGCAACGGGGAGGAAGGAGGAAGGGGCTCGGAGGGCGGAGGCGCTCACCGTGGGGTGTCTCGACGGACGCGCCGTGGACGCGGTCGTGTACTGCAGGTACCGAACGGAGGAGATGAGGGAGCTCGCCAGCTTCGCGGTGGTGGTCCTCGGGACCGATCTTGGAGGCGAGGAGGTAGAGGGAGTGGTCCTGGTTCCATTCCCGCTAGCAGAACGGCTCGAGGACGGCCGTGGAGGTGGCGCCAAGGTCTCCAAGTGCCGGCCATGGAGGCGTCCTTCTCGGGTACAGTAAGGTTCAGAGAATAGGGAGGGAACCTAGGAGGAAGAAGGAGGGAGATGGCGGCGGGCAGGAGAGGGAGGAGAGAGTGGTTGGGCTAGGGTTAGGGTTGGAGGGGAGGAGAGGCTTTAAGGGAGAAAGGAGGAGCAGGTGGAGGTGGGTGGAGGTGCTCTGCTCTTTTCTCCCGTGCGTGCGTCATGCCGTACGGAGAAGAAGGTAGTGGAGGTGGGCTGGGCTGCTCTGTGGGTTGTAGGTGGGCCTTTGTGGCCTGCCTCCCCACTTGTGTTTTTATCCTTTTTCTTTCTTTTATTTTTTTTGCAGCAAAGGGATAAGGGAGAAAGAAAAGGGTTTTAGGGTTTTGTAAAATTTTTGAAAACAATTTTATTGCATTGAGCATATTGAATGCCCAAGTGCACCAAGTTTTGTTTTTCAAAATTTCAAATATTTATTTGTTGTTTGAATTTGAATTTGAAATTCAAATGAGGGTTTTAATAAAAGGAATTTTATTAACCAAGCCAATTTTTAATTTCAATTCAATTTTTATGGAAACAATTTGATTTGAAAACAAAGGCGTATTGTTTGAAAATTTAAATTGGTTTGAATTTTTGTTTTGTTTTTTGAATTGGTTTGCAAGCAAAGGTGCAAATGATGCATCTGATTCAATGCCATGAGAAAGAAAAGCAAACAATTCTAGTTGGGGGAAAATCCCCCGGGTGTTACAGACGACACCACTAACAAGGGATTGCGCCCTCGCAATCCACCCACTAACCCGGGAGGGGAAAGAAGTTCGACTATCGATTCTTCATGCTTCCAGTTGATCTCCTCGACACCACTAACAAGGGCTTCTCGACACCACTAACAAGAGATTCTTGCTCGGAGTGACGACGATGTCGTTCCGTCGAGAAATCTTCCGAAGATCGAACCTATTAGGTTAAAAGCTCAGAAAACGTCCAACCCACGTAGGATCCTAACACTTTGAAAGATAGATAAGGGAAGAGACTCCAAAACAAATAAGGTAGGAGGAGAAATAGAATAGAGATAAGGAGAAAACAAGAATCCTATTGAGATGTTTCCAAAACAGGTTTTGCACAAATAGTTTTTGACACTCTAGAAACACGACCGTTAGCGAGGTTATCCTACAGGCTTTGCGGACCCGTTGCTTCGATAACCATTCGTATCGAAACAACTTCGGGAATCGGAAACCATGCTCTGATACCATTTGTGACGCCCCGAGATCGGGCACTATGCAGATTTCAGCATTTCCGCCCAAATCCACATAATAACCGATTCCAGGTTGCCACTTGTGATAACATTACAACAGTTCACGAATAATCCACAACAACAACAGAGGAGGTATATACAAGACGACTCAAACGAGTCAAGGATACAACTGATACAATACAAAGATCCAAATAACAACGGAAGAAACAACATAGTGTCCGACTACGGACAAGATACAAATTGGACTAAGAGTCCTGAAGATAACCGATGGCGTCCAATCCCTGCACAGGCCAAGCCGGAGGAATTCCCAAGCTAACGTCGTCAGACTTCAAACCTGTTGACTGCAATGTGGAATATGCATCCACGAAATGGATTCGTGGGTCAGTACTATTAAGTACTGGCAAGTGGATAACCGATACTCACAAGATACCAGCGTAACCAATCATCACAAGATACAAATACTTTGGGTACAACGGAAAGGAAGGGATTATTGCAAAGAAGCGGCAGCTGGCTGCACTAACTAACTACAGAGACGCGCTACAACATCTGGCTAAAAGAAGGGGATAAGATAGCGTATCAGAACCAACTATAACTACTCACCAAACAATACCCATCCAATGTTACCCCCTACTAAGGAAGCAACCCAAGGAAAACTCACACTATTGATTAAGGTGACAGTCATTTTTATGGTGGAGGTAATCTATATTACTAGTCAAGTTATCATCGTTAAGTGTAAGTTGTCTGAGTATTTGTTAGCCAGCACTTTCACCAAGTCATCCATAACCGCGGACAACACGGCTTCTCGAGAAGATTTAACCCTGCAGGGATGCATCAATTTGGCCGTACACGTAAGAATGACCCGCCAGATGGAAAGGCCCTTCCACCAAGCGAGGCACTCAACACAACCCAACTCTTCTTCGCATCAAGCCCAAAGAACCCCGTGCAATTGAGCGCACGGCTAATCAAACCCCACGAAGAAAAGGGGACCCTCATAGCACTCTAAAAACGTGTCTCCCTAACTGCCAACTACAAAAGTTCCACCCTGGCGCCATGGGTTCGCACCTGCATATGCATGCGGCAAATGGAAAACCCGAACTAAATGAGGCGATTTGGACGAGATGCGAATCGAATCAGAGTTGCGGGGGGCGCCCATACTTGCTTCCCACATGCGGTTAGCGCGCTCATCATGGATCGGAGGACAAGACCCTTTTCCTAATTAAGGTCGACACTAGCAGGCCTCAAAACCATGTCGGGCCTCCTGCCGGTGCCTTATCATCAAATTAATATTACCCAAAACATTAATATGAAGTTGATTGAATTGAAACCCAACTATCGACTAAACAGGTGATACGCCAAAGGACAACATGACTAGAGCGCAAACAACCCTAAGCATGCAACTACGACACGAGGGCCAACAAGGTAAACAAACAACAGTTAATAGGAAGTGGAAGGAAGGCTATATCATGGCTGCAAGGTAAACATATGATAGGATCGAGACACAAGCATCGAATCATAAGGCTAGCATAAAGATAACGGAAAGAATCGGTAACAAGTGATGAAAGGCAGCCATAGGTAGCAAGTGAGTATACTTGCCCGGAATCCAGCAAGTAGAGGTACATCCGAGGAACTTGTCGGGGCTCACATCATCTCAATGTCCTATCCGCGAAGAAGCAACGAACTAGAACAAAAACCGGATGCAACAATTACTTCTACGGGAAAAGATCCAGCATGATCCTATTTTATATGTATGACAATTAATTGATGCATCAAAGTAAACCAGTTGACATGGTAAACATATTTAAATGGGCCCATATGCAATTTGGATTGCATATGGAAAAGCCCATTAATTAATGTTGAATTAAATGATCTACAAATAACCATCATGTGAAAGTTGATTAGAATGATGCATGGATGATGAAAACAATAAGAAAACAACAATAGCTTCAGTTTGATATGTTGTTTACCAAGTTTGGAATTTTATTTATTAAGTTATGAACTTGGCATTTTAAATGATTTAAACAAACATTTGTTGTTTTCACCAATTTTAAATGTTGAAAACAGATAACAAAATTTATATTTGGAAATCTTGTTCAATTTTGCATGGAAACCATATTTTACATGTTGGAATTGGATTTGAATTGCCCTGGTTATGAATTTTGCAATTTAAAAGGTGTAATTAAAGTATTGAATTATTACTTCAATTTTAATTAGGAAAAACAGTAAACAAATTGTATTGAAAAGGTTGAAAACATGTAGCAAATGTTTCACTGAACATTTTGAGCTATTAAACATAATTTTTGGATCATTATTGAATTTATTATGCATTTTTCCATAAGCATTTTTATTCTGCCCCTTATAGTAAACAGAAGGAAACATGTTCAAATTTAATTCAATTGTGACCAAATAAAATACCAATGTGTAGAGTTTGTTAAGAAAAAATTTTAGAGCCCAAGTTTGATCAATTTGGGTGAACAGAACTCAAGTTATGAATTTCCAAAGTTTCAAATTTTAATAGCCTTTTCTATATTTAATTATTTAGTGCAAAATTTATTACAGAAACATGTTGCAACTTTGTTACTAACAGAAAGAGCACAAGATGCTGAATCCATAGAAACTTGAATCATTGAAATTGGAGCATTTTTCAATTTGTTATTGATTTTACAAATAAAGACTCAGTTCTGTTTTTCTGGATTTTCGAGAATAAAAGAAAATGGCCGAAAAAAAGAGGTGGCTTTGCCACGGGTGGGATTCGAACCCGCGACCACAGCGGGCGCGCGCGAGGCTCGGGCCACTGGGCTGTTTTGCGTTTTGTGATACAAGATGTAACTGACAAAATAAGACGTAACAGGTGCGGGCTCTGAACTTTCTGACAAAGCTGAACCTGCACGCAACGGTGACCGGCGGCCGGCAGCGATCAGCAGCGGGGTGGAGGGTGCAGCTCGATGGCGAGGTATTGGCGCTCGACGGCGGCCCACAGAGCAACGGGGAGGAAGGAGGAAGGGGCTCGGAGGGCGGAGGCGCTCACCGTGGGGTGTCTCGACGGAGGCGCCGTGGACGCGGTCGTGTACTGCAGGTGCCGAACGGAGGAGATGAGGGAGCTCGCCGGCTTCGCGGTGGTGGTCCTCGGGACCGATCTTGGAGGCGAGGAGGTAGAGGGAGTGGTCCTGGTTCCATTCCCGCTAGCAGAACGGCTCGAGGACGGCCGTGGAGGTGGCGCCAAGGTCTCCAACTGCCGGCCATGGAGGCGTCCTTCTCGGGTACAGTAAGGTTCAGAGAATAGGGAGGGAACCTAGGAGGAAGAAGGAGGGAGATGGCGGCGGGCAGGAGAGGGAGGAGAGAGTGGTTGGGCTAGGGTTAGGGTTGGAGGGGAGGAGAGGCTTTAAGGGAGAGAGGAGGAGCAGGTGGAGGTGGGTGGAGGTGCTCTGCTCTTTTCTCCCGTGCGTGCGTCATGCCGTACGGAGAAGAAGGTAGTGGAGGTGGGCTGGGCTGCTCTGTGGGTTGTAGGTGGGCCTTTGTGGCCTGCCTCCCCACTGGTGTTTTTATCCTTTTTCTTTTTTTTTCTTTTTTTTTTGCAGCAAAGGGATAAGGGAGAAAGAAAAGGGTTTTAGGGTTTTGTAAATTTTTTGAAAACAATTTTATTGCATTGAGCATATTGAATGCCCAAGTGCACCAAGTTTTATTTTTCAAAATTTCAAATATTTATTTGTTGTTTGAATTTGAATTCGAAATTCAAATTAGGGTTTTAATAAAAGGAATTTTATTAACCAAGACAATTTTTAATTTCAATTCAATTTTTATGGAAACAATTTGATTTGAAAACGAAGGCGTATTGTTTGAAAATTTAAATTGGTTTGAATTTTTGTTTTGTTTTTTGAATTGGTTTGCAAGCAAAGGTGAAAATGATGCATGTGATGCAATGCCAGGAGAAAGAAAAGCAAACAATTCTAGTTGGGGGAAAATCCCCCGGGTGTTACACACCCCTAGCTGGCGCGGCTAGGGGGGCTGCGCCACCCTATGGTGTGCCCCCCTGCTGCCCCTCTCCGGCTCCTCTTCGGTCTTCTGGATGCCTCTGGGGAAAATAGGACTTCCGGGCTTCGAATTTTCCAATTCCGAGAATATTTCCAGAACAACTTTTCTGAAACTTAAAAACAGCAGAAAACAAGGAAATGGCTCTGTGGCATCTTGTTAATAGGTTAGTCCGGAAAACGTATAAAAATGGCATAAAGAAGGGAGAAAACATGTAGCAATTGTCAAAATATGATCATGGAGCATCAGAAATTAGGGATATGTTTATGACGTATCAAGCATCCCCAAGATTAGTTCCTACTCGTCCTCGAGTAGGTAATCGATAAAACATTAATTTATGAGGTGACATGCTACTAACACAAACTTGATCAATCTAATGTAAAAGCATATGCACGTTGAGATCATAAGACTTTAAACACAGGCATGATAATAGAACTTTAATAATAAAGCACATCAACTACTTTGCATCACAAAAAGTAACTCAAATAAAGGATCATGAATAATAACGGAAAGAAAGGTAAACGTTTGTTTCAGGTATAGAGAAAGCATGGCAAAGTGATATTTCGATAGTCCTTAAGAGTGGGGCAAAACATAAATGCCACGGCACCTTCAAATTTCAAGAGGAAGACTAGAACAAATAATTTAAGAACAAATTATAACACATCATGAAGTAATTATTGATGCTTATGGGACAAATGCACATAGAACTCAGAATGGCAAAAATGCTCTCTCAACTGTGCATAAAGTTAGAAGATGGAGACTCAACATAAAAGTAAAAGAAAGGTACTTCGCGAGGGAAGCAGGGATCACTCATGTGCTAGAGCCTTTATTTTATTAAACAGAGGAATTAAAAGTTTGACATTTGTGGAGGAATGTCTATATTTTGGGAGATGTATGCTAATGTCAACGAATAGTAAACAGAAAATACAGTACGTCACAAGTCAAATGGATTCGCAAGAGAGGCTCCCATTGTGAAGGATGCAACTGGTGTAGAAGGTCATCCCTATTTCTCTTTTGTTTACACAATTATTCTTTGACTGATAAATCAAGGGGAAAATAGTGAAGAGAATTTGTATGCATTAATTTGGGACTGGGCACCCCGCTGCCAGCTCTTCTATCATTTGGATAAGCGGATGAAGCCACTAGTCCAGGGTGTGAAATCCAATCAACAAGTGAGATAAAGATTCTCTATTTACGTCCTCATGAGCAAAAACAGGAACATAAAGAGGAGTAATTTTGAAGGTTTTAAAGGTAACACATGAGCAATTTACTTTGGAATGGCAGTTAAATACCACATGTAGGTAGGTATGGTGGACACAATGAGAAAAACTTTGGTTTAAGGAAGTTTGGATGCACGAGTAGAGCTCATACTCAGTACAGGTGGAGGCTAGTAAAAGACTGGGAGCGACAAATCAAGAGAGCATAAGAGCCATAATCATGCATAGCGACATAAGCATCATTAATTAAAACAAAAGCAGTATCACAAGTTCAAAAACTAAGTGGTCATGGAGGCTATTTCTGACTGGTTTGTAGTCATAAACATGGTGTGAGCATGTGCGAAGTCAACCAAATAAAACATTCGAAAGAGAATACCATATATTGATGCTTTACTATGACAAGAACAACTCAAGAATCTTTCAATACATATTAAACACTCTCAGCTATTTGAGGATAATCATGCTACTCAATAACCACAAGGATTTAAAACTAAAATAACATTTAGCATGGCAAGAAAAAGTCCTAGCCATAGTCTATACAAGCTTCTACTAGTACTGTTATAAATTCTACTTCAAGCAGCAGTTTTCTTTCGTTTCTCCCAACAAGCACCATACAAAACATGCTTTAGCAAAAATAATATTTATGATATAGAAATAAAACATGAGAGTACTCAAATAATACTACTAAAACTAACAGCTCTAATAAGAGATGCATGCAAAATGGGAGCTGAATAAATGCAGCAGCCAAACAGAGACTAAGAATACAACATATTCTCATGAAAAAGTGGAGCGTGTCACTCTCCAATAAAAGAATTCTGGGGTCCAACCAAGCTTATTATGAAATTAAAAACAAAATGAAAGAAAAAAAAAGCAAACTGAAAACAAAAATAAAAGACGCTCCAAGTAAAGCACATAAGATGCGACCGAATAAAAATATAGTTTCACTAGAAGTGACCTGATACTTTGTTGATGAAGAAGGGGATGCCTTGGGCATCCCCAAGCTTAGACGCTTGAGTCTTCTTGGATTTTTATTGGATGTACCACCTGGGGATCCCAAATCTTAGGCTTTTCACTCTTCTTGATCACATCATATCATCCTCTTCTCTTGACCCTTGAAAACTTCCTTCACATCAAAATTCTCACAATCTTCATTAGCAACGTTAGTGCAATTGAAATAAGAAATTCACATGGTTCAGTTTCAACACAAGTATAACACTCAAAAACACATTAGCTACTGTCAAAACTTCTTTCAAAACTCTTTTTCTCAAAAGAACACCAAAAGAAAGAGATTAAGATGCAAATGCCATAAATGGCAGAAATCTGTCAAAAAACAAAACAACAGGTAAAGATCGATTTTTTCAAAAATGTTTTGTTGCTCAAATCAAAAATTTATCTTCTAGAAAAAGTTGCGTATATAACTCAGGATTAAGCACCAACAAGCTCAGGTCAATTTGAATTTTCTGTGATTTTTAACGGAATTTACAATGGACAGCAGAAATCTGTTTCCTGCGCAGAAATCTGAAATATAGGCTCAACTTTCCACTAGTGGATTTACTTGGCTCAACAAAAAATAAAAAGAAAAGATACAACGGGGTTGCTAAGAAAATAGAGAACACCCAGGTGCAAGTACACCAAAGAAAACAAATGAAAACTGAAACAAAACAAAGAAATAGAACGGGTTGTGTCGCGGTAGCGCTTTTCTTTAAAGCCTTTTAGCTAGGCATGGAAAAATCAACTCAAGTATTTTCAAGTAAAGAAGCATCATCTATATATTCCTCTAAACCATTATTTGCAACAATAGGTTCTTTAGATGTTTTTGAAGATTCAACCGGAAGGTTATTCTTAGTCTTATTAATTGTTTTAGCAATTTTCAGCACATATTGATATTTGGGTTTAACCATCTTAGGAGCATACATAAATCTTTGCTCCTTTAACACATAGGATTTCTCCTTTTTTAATTTAAGAGATGAAAAGGTTGAGCTTAAAGCTCCCATAGCATCCTCTAGGTTACCAATCCTAACATTTTGATTATCATGAGTGTTGCTAGCTTCTAGAGAAGTGATTCTTTTATCAATAGTAACTAGTAATTCATCAACTTTGCTAGCATTATCAAGGAAAACTGATAAGTTCATTTCCAAAGAGTTTAGTTTATCAATAACATCCTACAAGGTGGTCTCAGTTTTAACAGTTGTAATGGGAGCTGCTCCTACTAAACTTCCAATCAAATTGCAGGCTTCCAAAGCAAGAGTTCCTAGAAAATTTCCACCCGTAAGAGTATCTAACACATGCCTATACCAGCCAGAAATACCAACATAAAAATTTCTCAGGAGTATCAAAGTAGAATATTTTTTTGTGCACCTCTTATGAGCATTATTTATTCTATAACAAGCATCTTTTAAACTTTCTCCCCCTTGTTGCCTAAAAGAACGAACCTCTACTTCAGGAATACTCATTCTAGCAGAATAAAAGCAAGCAAATAAATAACAGCTATGAAATAAACTAATTTTTGTGTGTGTTTTCAATATAGAGAAATAAACTATTCTTTTGTGTTTTTGATATAGAGAAATAAAAACAGGACAAAAATAAAAACAAGACAATAAAAACAAAATAAAGAGATTGAGAGTGAGAGACTCCCCTTGCCAGAAGACTTCCTTATCCCCGGCAACGGCGCCAGAAAAAGTCCTTGATGGTGCAGATCTTGCACTCGTTGGGATACCCCAAGAGGAGGGTGTGATGAGCACATCGGTAGGAAGTTTTGCCCTTAGTTAAGAACCAGGGTTACCAATAGGAGAAACAGAATCTTCGGAAGGTTGATGCCACTAACGTTGGTGCTGGCGCTTCACCGGTGTCAGCAACAACGTGGAACCTGCACACAACACAACCAAAATACTTTGCCCCAACGGTACAGTGAGGTTGTCAATCTCACCGGTCTTGCTGAAAACAAAGATTAGACGTATAGTGTGGAAAATCAGTGTATGCTTGCAGAAAGTAAAGAGAGCATGAAATTGTTGTGGGTTGTTTAACAGTGTGGAAAAATGGACCGGGGTTTGTAGTTTCATTAGTGGTGTCTCTCCATAAAAGATAGCATGCTGGGTGAACAAATTACAGTTGGGCAATTGAAAAATAAAGGTTGCACCATAGTGCACAATATGACATGAAGATTACTATGTTATTTAGTGCGGGCATTACAACAAGATACATAGACCGACATCCATCTGCATCTATGACTAATAATCCACCCTCGGGTTATCATCCGAACCCCCTCGGGTATTAAGTTGCAAGCAACAGATAATTGCATTAAACAAAATGTGTAATGTAAGCAATGATTATGCACGCGGGAACTCTCACCGTTGTTTTATCCCTAATGGCAACATCACATCCTCCCCCTTCACGTTTCTGTCATTCGAGCAAGGAAACAAGGAGGCATGAACCCACTATTGAGCATAAATACTCCCCCTTGGAGTCACTAACAATTACTTGGCCAGAATAACCATTAGCAACGGAGAGCATGCATGATCACAAATAACACATGCAAATAAAGACTATAATCAACTTGGCATAAGGTCAATATTCATCGGATCCCAGCAAACACAGCAAAGTGAATTACATAAGATCAATCTCGATCATGATAGGCAGCTCACAAGATCTAAACATCAAGGCATATGAGAAGAAGACAACCATCTAGCTACAGCTACGAACCCGTAGTTTCCAAGGATGAACTACTCACGCATCACTCCGGAGGCAGGCATGGTGATGAAGAGGCCTCCGGTGATGATCCTCTCCGGTAGGGTGCCGGAAACAGCTTCAGAACCCCCCCTGATCTGGGGTTGACAGTGACGGTGGCTGCGGAACTTTTTTGGGGATTTTGATCAGGTGCCTAGGGTTTTCCATCCGGGGGGCTTAAATAGGCGAAAGGGCGAAGGCGGTGGCGCTCCAGGGGGCCCACACCCCTAGCTGGCGTGGCCAGGGGGCCGCGCCACCCTATGGTGTGGCCCCCTGCTGCCCCTCTCCGGCTCCTCTTCGGTCTTCTGGATGCTTCCGGGGAAAATAGGACTTCCGGACTTCGAATTTTCCAATTCCGAGAATATTTCCCGAACAACTTTTCTGAAGCTAAAAAACAGCAGAAAACAGGGAACTGGCTCTGTGGCATCTTATTAATAGGTTAGTCCAGAAAACATATAAAAATGACATAAAGAAGGGAGAAAACATGTAGCAATTGTCAAAATATGATCATGGAGCATCCGAAATTAGGGATACGTTTATGACGTATCAGTCTCCAAAGTTCAAGTTTCACCCACTGCTTCACATCCCTTGGACGGACAAATAAGGCCCAAGCTGAGTCGTCCTTTTCATTCAGATTCTCCGAACTCAGATTCATCTCATTTTAGCGGGGCTAGTGAGTTCTCCATTAACTCTGGGTAAGCTAGCTTTTCCACCTTCTGTTTATTACTACTAATATCTTAGTGATGCAATCTAACTTATGGTTCTCCTTTTACTGCAGAGCCGAAGCTGTACTGAAATCAAACCCTGTCTCATCTGCTGCTCCTGCTGTAAACCTTGGGGAGAGAGTCCTTGGAGAAGGACGGGATGAACCGGCTGCTCCATCGCCGGGTCATATGGACGTTATAGTTGAAGAACGTGAAGAAGAGGTGAACCCGGTTGATAATATCCCGGGTAATGATCCTCCGGTTGAAGAGGTGGCTGCTCAAGACCCGGATGTTGTCATAACCGGATCTCAGGCTGCCCAGGTTATTGCGACTTCCACAGTGCTCTCCAAAGTTACTGAAGACCTGAGAGTGAAACCGGAAGAAAGGAATGCTCCTCCTAGCCTGAATATTGAAGGCCAAGCTTTTTATACGCTAGCTCAAGAACTTTCTGAGAACCGGCGCCGCGCCGATGGTATTATAGAGTATCTGAAGCAGAAATATGAGGTAACCTTGATATGCATAACCTGTAGCCCTCAATCTTCCAGTTTATATTTGTAATATATACTTGGAGATTTTTCATTGCATGTTGTAAACTGAATAGCTGTAGCCCCCAAGTGCCGGTTTATAATTTCATTGCAAACCGAGACTTATTCTGCTTTTGTTTTTAACCACTGTAACTTAGATTGCAATACTGTAGCCCCCAAGTGCCGGGTTGCGAGCCTGCAACTGGGCGGGACTTAGTCATAACTTATAACCATATGTTTGGACCTGAAATAATGTAGCCCCCAAGTGATGGGTTGCAAGCCTGCAGCAACTCGGGACTTATCCATATGTTGAAATATACTTTTATAAATCGGATGTTCTTCAAGTTATGACTTAAAACTAATGATAACTTGTTCTGATGTAACCAATAACTTTAAGAGTCTTGAATCCTCCTCGCAAAAGGATGTTTCAAATTTGAAGAGCCTGCTAGCACAAGAGGCTAAGAAGACTGAGGAGGCCAGGACCCGGCAGAAGGAACTAGAAGATCAAATCCCCAAGTCAGCCAAAACTTGGTCTGTTCTCCAGCAGGATTTTGAAAACCTGGAAAAGGCTCTTCTAACCAGAGCAGAAACTGCTGAGAAGGACTTGGAGGAAATCCGGTCCAACTTCACCAAGGTCAAAGATCTGCTAAGAGATATCACCTGCAGTGTGTTTGGTAAGTTGTCTGGTTCACTACCCCTTTTGTCAATGCATTGCTTTTACAGTTCAGTATTTCCTTTGCCTTGTTATCAATAGCTTGGTTCTGATCAAAAAAATTCTTGTAACCTATAGGAAGAATGCATGGCAATAACCTCCAACTTCCTGACCTGAAATTGAAGGCCTTGTTCACCTTGATCCGGCAGCTGTATGTTGGAGGTGGAGAATGTATTAAAGCCGTCAGGAACTGGGACAATCCTCCTAAGAGGCTTGGTGACATGCTGGTGGAGCTGACTCAAGTCCCTCAATGGATAGAAGAGCACAAAGTGTCATCCTGGCGTCGCGGAGCCATCAAAGTTATGTCCCTGGCAAAATCCTATCACTCGGAATTGAATCGGATCTTCTTGTGAAGGGCTTCCCAGAATATAAAGCGGATATGTCCAAGTATGACAGAAAAGACTTCGCTAGGATTGAGAAGGAGTGCCGGTTTTAGGCTTGCACTATTGCTGAAAAGGTTACGTTGAAGGATCTGTGTCCGGGTTATACCTCGTCGGGTGAGCATAAGATGTCGTTTTCTCCTCAAGTTGTGCTGCTGTCCGCCAAGCCCCGCAGAAGAGCCGGCTCTCTATAGCCTCTTCATCTAGTGCGCCTCAATCTATTACTCCTTCCGTTTCTGCTCCACCTCGCCCTTTATATGAACCCGAGAACATTACTGATGCTCTGGCTCAGCTGGGGTGGAAGTACGTTCCTACCGCTGAGGTTGAAGGGACAGAGGCCATCCAAGTGACAGCCGAACCGGAGACTCAAGACCCGGAGCCTAAAGACCCGGCGACTCAAGATGCGGCCCAGCAGAAAGGAAAATCTGCTGTGGAGTAATCATTTGATTTCTGCAAAAACAATAATTTAACCCTGATGGGTCTGTAATAGGCTAGATTAACTGCTTTATTTCTAGTCCTATTTTTGAAAGTGTGCATATGCACTTATGCTACAATCTTGTGTGTAATAACTCGGTTTCCCTTCGAGGTTATGCAAATTGTTTACGGTTTTACTTCATTTTTGCAACATCTTCTATTTGCATGTGAAACTTTTCTTGACTTGGTTTTTCTTTGCTTTCTAGCTCAGCCGGTTTTTCGCACGACTTATTCTAGTGTGTACAACTCTGGTGAGTTGAGGGTCATAGTAACCCGGTTTTGCCGGGTTATAACATGATTGACTCAACCAGGTTTAAACATCTAGGTCATAAACTTGCGTGTAACCACTGACTGGCAGGCAAGTATAACCAATATATTTTGGCTTATGCCAGATTCTTGAGATATAGACTGTGCTCTAGCATCAGCCCCCAAGTAATCATATGTAAAATGGTTTGACTTTGTGTCATAATGATATGAAAAAAATCCCAATAACTCAGATATTGTTAACTCTGCTTTTTATTGCCAATATAACATAGTGATTACAATGATCCTATGTATAATATGGCCTTAACTGGGCTATGTTCCATGGTCTTCCAGTTTCTTCCTTAGATGTTTGTGAATTATCAGCATCACGCATATCAATGAGGTAATACGATCCATTATTTAGTTTCTTACTTACACAAACGGTCCTTCCCATGGAGGACTTAGCTTGTGCATCCCGTCCTTTTTCTGAATCAGGCGTAAAACCAAGTCAGCTTCCTGGAAACTTCGAGTCTTAACCCTGCGGCTATGATAGCGGCACAGGTCCTGCTGATATATAGCTGACCTAGATGCTGCTAGGTCACGTGCTTCCTCTAGAGCATCTAGCGAGTCTTGACGAGCTATCTCATTCTGGGTTTCCACATAAGCAGCCCTTCGTGGTGAATCGTGACATATATCACTTGGCAAAACCGCCTCCGCTCCATAAACCAGAAAGAAAGGTGTGTAACCTATTGACCTGTTTGGGGTAGTTCTTATACTCCATAAAACGGCAGGCAACTCCTCAACCCAACAACCAGCAGTTTTCTCTAATGGAACCTAGATCCTAGGTTTGATACCTTTGAGTAATTCCTGGTTAGCCCGCTCTGCTTGTGCGTTAGACTGTGGATGTGCCACTGATGCAAGGTCTAACCGTATATGGTTCTGTTCGCAAAACTTCTGCATTGCTCCTTCTGACAAATTTGTCCCATTATCTGTTATAATGCTATGTGGGTAACCAAATCTGAAAATCAACTTCTTTAAGAACTTGACCGTTGTAACCGCGTCACATTTACTGATTGGTTCTGCTTCTACCCACTTTGTAAACTTGTTAACTGCCACCAGTAGACGAGTCTTTTTATTAGCTGATCTTTTGAAAGGTCCTACCATGTCAATTCCCCAGACTGCAAAAGGCCAAGTTATGGGAATCATGCGTAAATCTTGAGCTGGCACGTGATCCTGCCTTGCATATCTTTGACACCCTTCGCACGTTCTTACTATATGTTCTGCATCAGCGTTTGCAGTTAACAAGAAAAATCCATGTCTGAAAGCTTTACTGGCCAAATATCTAGAACTTGCATGGTGGCCGCAATCTCCCGAGTGGATTTATGTTAAAATTTTACACCCTTCTTCCAGAGAGACACATCTCTGAAAAATTCCAGCCGCAGTTCGCTTGTGTAACTCACCATTGATAATTGTATAGGACTTGGACCTTCTTGTAACCTGACAAGCCATAACCTCGTTCTGCGGGAGCTTGCCTCTCATAAGGTATGCCAAATATGGTTCAGTCAACTCTGGGATTGTATGGAGGGCGGCTACCATTTCTGACTCTGGGTCTAGATTTGCTAGGTCTTCCTCTGTTGGGATTTGAACTGATGGGCTATGAATTTCATCCATAAAAACATTTGGTGGAACTTGCTTTTTCTGGGAACCTAGACGAGCCAGTGCGTCAGCTGCTTTATTGAGATGTCGGTCAATATGATCAACTTGATATCCTTAGAAATGTCCAGCCAGCTGGGTAACCGCCCGTCTATATGCTGCTATAACTGGGTCCTTAGAATCCCAGGTTCCTGTAACTTATTGAGAAACAAGATCATAATCACCCAGACATCGAATCCGAGTTATGCTCATCTCCTTCACAATTCGAAGCCCATGGAGCAAAGCTTCATACTCTGCTGCATTATTAGTGCATTTGAATGAAATTTGTAAGACATAGCGAAACTTATATCCTCTTGGGGATGTTAAAACCACACCAGCTCCCGAACCTTCCAGTTGTCGAGACCCATCGAAATGCATAGTCTAGTATTTAGTATCTAGTTTATCCGGTGGAACCTGTAATTGTGTCCAGTCATTTACGAACTCGATCAAGTCTTGGGACATTATTGCAGTCCTTGGCTCATATTTGATATGATACGACCCCATCTCAATAGCCCATTTTGCAACTCTCCCTGTCGCTTCTCTATTCTGAATAATATCGGACAAAGGTGCTGAACTAACCACAGTAATAGGTTGTTCCTAGAAATAATGTTTCAGCTTACGACTAGCCATAAACACTCCAAAGACCAGGTTCTGCCAATGTGGGTAACGCTGTTTAGACTCTGTCAGGACCTCGCTCACATAATAAACCGGTCGCTGGACAAGGCCTTCTTTGCCTTCCAGCTTACGTTCGACAACTACCACCGCACTGACCGCCCTGTTATTTGCCGCTATGTATAGTAACATGGGCTCTTTCTTCTCAGGCGTAGCCAATATAGGTGCGTTGGAAAGTTGTTTTTTCAGGGCCTCTAATGCCTCATCAGCCTCTTGATTCCACACAAAGGTGTCAGTTTTCTTCAACAATCAGTATAAGGGTATAGCTTTTTTGCCTAGTCTGCTTATAAACCGGCTCAAGGCAGCCACGCAACCTATCAGCTTCTGAACGTCCTTCAGGCAAACCGGCTTTTTCAGGTTATGTATGGCCTGAATTTTTTTCGGATTTGTTTCAATACCTCTCTCTGAAATAATGAAACCCGGTAACTTTCCAGCTGGTACTCCAAAGACACATTTTGTTGGATTGAGCTTCATGTGGTACTTGCGTAAGCTGGCAAACGTATCTTCTAGGTCTGAAATCAAAGTGTCACCCTTTTGGGATTTGACTACTATATCATCCACATAAGCGTGCACGTTGCGCACAATCTGACTTTCCAAACAATTCGAGATACACCTTTGATAAGTTGCCTCTGCATTTTTTAAACCAAAACGCATTGGCGTATAACAAAATGCTCCAAAAGGAGTAATGAATGAGGTCTTCTCTTGATCCTCTTCCTTCATTTTGATTGGATGATAACCTGAGTAAGCATCTAGGAAACATAGTAAGAATAGGTTTCAAGTTAGGATCCACATTTAAACTGTGCTCAGCAAGTTCCCTTGGGACACCTAGCATGTATGAAGGTTTCCATGCAAAGATGACCCAATTCTCACGGAGGAACTTGATGAGCGCGCTTTCCTATTTGTCTGTCATGTGAGCCCCCACGCTGAACTGCTTAGATGAGTCACCTGGGGTAAAGTCCACCAACTTGGTGTCTTGAGCAGACTTAAATTTTAACTTAGACTCAGCTGATGGATATTTGAGCGTGGTCATGTCTTCTAGATCAACTTGCAGTTTATACAATTTGAACTCCTCTTCTGCACAAGCAGTCTCTGTGTATGTTGCATCACCTTCCTCACACTCCAAAGCTATGTCTCTGTCACCATTGACAATAATATTTCCATTGGGACCTGGCATCTTCAGCTTGAGGTAAACATAGCAGGATCTAGCCATAAATTTGGCATAAGCTGGCCGTCCGAACAGAGCATGGTATGGACTTTTGAACTTGACCACTTCAAATGCTAGCATCTCTGTCCTGTAATTTTAAAATACTCCAAAAGCAACTTCAAGGAATATTTTTCCGATAGGCTGTCCATACTTACCAAGTACAATCCCATGAAACACAGTTGATGATGGCTGAAGATGTTTCTCTTGCAGGTTCATCCTTTTGAACGTATCGTAGTAAAGTATGTTTATACTGCTTCCTCCATCCATCAATACTTTGTCTAACTTATATCCTCCAACTTGTGGAGCCACAACCAGAGCCACTCCTCCTGGATTATCAACTCGTGGAGGATGATCAGCCTGACTCCAGGTTATGGGTTATTCTGACCAGTTAAGCCACCTAGGAACAGCCACTATATTGACATCACGTTTCTACACCTTACGTTCTTTCCTGCATGAATTGGTAGTGAATACATGATATTGGCCCGAGCTTAACTGCTTCGGATTTGTTTGAAAACCAGAATTTCCTCCTTGGTGACTACCACTCGGGTTTGTTCCCTGGTTACCCTGGCCATGATGACCCGGATTATGATTTCCAGGCCCAGAACTGCCGGCTCCCGGGTGTCCACCTCCCATATTTCTTGGGTTGCCTCCTCCACTGTTTCCTGGTCCATAGTTGTTACTTCCGCTAGGTCTAAAACCCCGCATGATGAAACAGTTTTCCCATGAATGATTTGCTAACTTTCCGTTTTTGCTGTGTCGAGGACATGGGCCCTTTAGAGCCTTCTGAGCCTGTGCAAAGCTGTTTGGTCGAAAATTTTGATTTCCTCTGAAATTGTTGCTCTGACGTTGGTTTCTGTAACCTGTATTCGTGTTTGCCAACAAATCCGAAGTCCCACCTCCGTTTTTACGCTTGTTATTATTCTGGTTCTAAGGGTTGTTGTTGCTCTCGTTCGGGTTCTGGCTACCCTTGGTCCTAGTTTTCTTTCCCTTCGCAGATTTCTCATCATTCGAGTCTTCGTCCTTTGTTTTGTTAGATTTCGCATACTTGGTCATGGCATCCATCAATTCGCTCATATCACTTACGTATCGCTTGATGCGCCCTAGCTTATGCTTCAGAGGGTCAAGCCTGCAATTTCTTTCCAATGCTATGACTGCTTGCTGAGCGGTGAGTCCGACAGATGAATGTGTAATTTCCGCAACGCGCCGAGACCAATGCTGGGCAGACTCCCCCTCCTTCAGAACACAGTTTTCCAGATCTGTAATAGTCGTCGGTCGCTTACATGTTCCCTGAAATGTTTTGATGAACTTATCCTTCAGCTCCTGCCAGCTATTAATTGAATTTGCGGGCAAGTTCTTTAACCAGGATTTAGCTGGACCTTCCAACATCACGCTTAAGTACCGCGCACATACTGCATCGCTTACTTCCAATATCTCCATGGCCATCTCATAACCTTCTATCCAATCCGCGGGCTCCATGTCTGGCCTATAGTTTACAACTCTGCGAGGTCCTTTAAAATCAGCCGGTATTCTCTCGTTCCTGATTGCCGGACCAAGACACTGGATACCAATCCTGCAAGACCCAGTCGGGGCGAGGTTAGAGACTGCGTTCTGAGCTGGGGGTTGGACATGACCCGGATTCCTGTTTTCTGGTTCCACAACTCTATTACCTGTATTTATAACTCCAGGCGCATAAGATACGGTCTGCCTGGGTGGGTTTTGTTGCTGCCGGTTTGCGTTGCTAGAGCCGGCCGGAACTGGTGAATTTCCATGGTGACTTCTTGGCAAGAAATTCCTACTATTGTAAGGAGTTGAGTGTATCCCGTCCTGGTTACTATAATTCATCTGCTGAACCACTGTTGTTTACAACATCTCAATTTCCCTCTGAGCTTCAATTCCAATAGGATCATTGGGGTTGACTGGAATCCGTGCCAGACTATTTGTTGCTGCCCAAATGTTATCCATTGGATTGTTAAAATTACCTGGTGGCGTATGAAACCTTTCCTGTAGAGGCTGTTTCGGGACCGCAACAGGATTCGGGTTACTATGCAGCTGGATAGGTGGCTGGAAACGTGCCGGATGACTCGAAACTGGAGAAACTGGTGGGTTCATAGCGTAAACCGGCTGGGCGAGGTTAGGTGCCCCGAGCGTCCCAACCGGGGACGCGAACAAGTTCTGAAGGTTGGTAGGTCCCAATCCCGCGCCGAACTCGTTGTTCAAACGGGTGTGATAACGCCTATCGAAGCTAACTCCCTCTGTCTGAAGTTTAGATGGATCCATTTTCTCTCTAGACGTGTTGCTTCCTCCAAGACTTCTGACCGAGCTTTGTTAATACATGTTACCTATTTCTCGATCTCCCGACGAGTGCGAGTTATTTCCTCTCGAAGCCTTTCGATCTCTGCGTTACGCTGCACCAAGTTCTCCGGGGTAATCGGAGTAGCCAAGATTTCATTTAGTGAGTCCATCGCAGCCATCAACTCGGACCTTGGGTGATGGTGCAGATCTTGTACTCGTTGGGATACCCCAAGAGGAGGGTGTGATGAGCACAGCGGTAGGAAGTTTTCCCCTTAGTTAAGAACCAGGGTTATCAATCCAGTAGGAGAAAGAGAATCTTCAGAAGGTTGATACCACTGACGGTGGTGCTGGCGCTTCACCGGTGCCAGCAACAACATGGAACCTGCACACAACACAACCAAAATACTTTGCCCCAAATGTACATTGAGGTTGTCAATCTCACCGGTCTTGCTGAAAATAAAGATTAGACGTATAGAGTGGAAAAACAGTGTATGCTTGCAGAAAGAAAAGAGAGCAGGAAATTGTTGTGGGTTGTTTAACAGTGTGGAAAAATGGACCGGGGTTCGTAGTTTCACTAGTGGTGTCTCTCCATAAAAGATAACATGCTGGGTGAACAAATTACAGCTGGGCAATTGACAAATAAAGGTTGCACCGTAGTGCACAATATGACATGAAGATTACTATGTTATTTAGTGTGGGCATTACAACAAGATACATAGACCGACATCCATATGCATCTATGACTAATAATCCACCCTCAGATAATCATCCGAACCCCCTCAGGTATTAAGTTGCAAGCAACAGATAATTGCATTAAACAAAGTGTGTAATGTAAGCAATGATTATGCACGCGGGCACTCTCACCGCTGTTTTCTCCCTAATGACAACATCACATCCTCCCCCTTCACGTTTCTGTCACTCGAGCAAAGGCAACAAGGAGGCATGAACCCACTATCAAGCATAAATACTCCCTCTTGGAGTCACTAAAAATTACTTGGCCAGAATAACCACTAGCAACGGAGAGCATGCAAGATCACAAATAACAAATGCAAATAAAGACTATAATCAACTTGGCACAAGGTCAATATTCATCGGATCCCAGCAAACACAGCATATAGAATTACATAAGATCAATCACGATCATGATAGGAAGCTCACGAGATCTAAACATGGAGGCATATTAGGAGAAGACAACCATCTGACTACAACTACGAACCCGTAGTCCAAGGATGAACTACTCACGCATCACTCCGGAGGCAGGCATGGTGATGTAGAAGCCTCCGGTGATGATCTCCTCTCCGGAAGGGTGCCGAAAATAGCTTCAGAACACCCCCTGATATGGGGTTGACGGTGACGGCGGCTGCGGAACTTTTTCGGGGATTTTGATTAGGTTCCTAGGGTTTTCCATCCGGGGGACTTAAATAGGCGAAAGGGCGAAGGCGGTGGCGCTCTAGGGGGCCCACACCCCTAGCTGGCGTGACCCCCCTGCTGCCCCTCTTCGGTCTTCTGGATGCTTCCAAGGAAAATAGGACTTCCGGGCTTCGAATTTTCCAATTCCGAGAATATTTCCAGAACAACTTTTCTGAAACTAAAAAACAGCAGAAAACAGGGAACTGGCTCTGTGGCATCTTGTTAATAGGTTAGTCTGGAAAACGTACAAAAATGACATAAAGAAGGGAGAAAACATGTAGCAATTGTCAAAATATGATCATGGAGCATCAGAAATTAGGGATACGTCTATGACGTATCAAGCATCCCCAAGCTTAGTTCCTACTCGTCCTCGAGTAGGTAAACGATAAAACAGTAATTTCTAAGGTGACATGCTACTAACACAAACTTGATCAATCTAATGTAAAAGCATATGCACGTTGAGATAATAAGACTTTAAACACATGCATGATAAATGAAAATTTATTAATAAAGCATAGCAATTACTTTGCATCACAAAAACTAACTCAAATAAAGGATCATGAATAATAATGCAAAGAAAGGTAAAGGTTTGTTTTAGGTATAGAGAAAGCATGGCAAAGTGATATTTCGATAGTCTTTAAGAGTGGGGCAAAACATAAATGCCAAGACACCTTCAAAGTTCAAGAGGAAGACTAGAACAAATAATTTAAGAACAAATAATAACACATCATAAAGTAATTATTGATGCTTATGGGACAAATGCAAAATAGAATCAGAATGACAAAAATGCTCTCTCAACTGTGCATAAAGTTAGAAGATGGAGACTCAACATAAAAATAAAAGAAAGGCCCTTCATAGAGGGAAGCAGGGATCACTCATGTGGTAGAGCTTTTATTTTATTAAACAGAGGTATTAAAAGTTTGACACTCCTCCCATCCATCTTTCACAAACCATGGCTAACCGAATCCTCGGGTTCCTGCCAACAATCACATATCGTGGAGGAGTTTCTATATTTTCGGAGATGTATGCTAATGTCAACGAATGGTAAACAAAAAATACAATACGTCACAAGTCAACGAATGCTAATGTCAACGAATGTCAACGAACTGGATTCACAAGAGCGGCTCCCATGGTGAAGGGCGCAACTGGTGTAGAAGGTCACCCCTCTTTCTCTTTTTTTTACACAATTATGCTTTGAGTGATAAATCAGGGGGAAAAATAGTGAAGAGAATTTGTATGCATTAATTTGGGGCTGGGCACCCCGCTGCCAGCTCTTCTATCATTTGGATAAGAGGATGAAGCCACTAGTCCAGGGTGTGAAATCCAATCAACAAGTGAGATAAAGATTCTCTATTTACGTCCTCATGAGCAAAAACAGGAACATAAAGCAGGAGTAATTTTGAAGGTTTTAAAGGTAACACATAAGCAATTTAGTTTAGAATGGCAGTTAAATACCACATGTAGGTAGGTATGGTGGACACAATGGAAAAAACTTAGGTTTAAGGGAGTTTGGATGCACGAGTAGAGCTCATACTCAGTACAGGCGGAGGCTAGCAAAAGACTGGGAGCGACAAATCAAGAGAGCATAAGAGCCATAATCATGCATAGCGACATAAGCATCATTAATTAAAACATAAGCAGTATCACACGTTCAAAAACTAAGTGGTCATGGAGGCTATTCGTGACTGGTTTGTAGTCATAAACATGGTGTGAGCATGCGCCAAGTCAACCAAATAAAACATTCGGAAGAGAATACCATATATTGATGCTTAACTATGACAAGAACAACTCAAGAATCTTTCAATACATATTAAACACTCTCAAATATTTGAGGCTAATCATGCTACTCAATAACCACAAGGCTTTAAAACTAAAATAACATTTAGCATGGCATGAAAAAGTCCTAGCCATAGTTTATACAAGCTTCTACTAGTACTGTTATAAATTCTACTTCAAGCAGCAGTTTTGTTTCATTTCTTCCAACAAGCACCATAACAAACATGCTTTAACAAAAATACTCTTTATGATACAACAATCAAACATGAGAGTACTCAAATAATACTACTAAAACTAACAGCTCTAATAAGAGATGCATGCAAAACAGGTGCTGAATAAATGCAGCAGCCAAACAGAGACTAAGAATACAATGTATTCTCATGAAAAAGCGGAGCGTGTCACTCTCCAATAAAAGAATTCGGTGGTCCAACCAAGATTATTATGAAATTAAAATCAAACTTAAAGAAAAAGAAAAATCAAACTGAAAACAAATAATAAAATATGCTCCAAGTAAAGCACATAAAATGCGAACGAATAAACATATAGTTTCACTAGAAGTGACCTGATAATTTGTTGATGAAGAAGGGGATGCCTTGGGCATCCCCAAGCTTAGATGCTTGAGTCTTCTTGGAATTTTCTTGTATGTACCACCGGGGAATCCCCAATCTTAGGCTTTTCACTCTTCTTGATCACATCATATCATCCTCTTCTCTTGACCCTTGAAAACTTCCTTCACATCAAAATTCTCACAATCTTCATTAGCAATGTTAGTGCAATTGAAATAAGAAATTCACATGGTTCAGTTTCAACACAAGTATAACACTAAAAAACACATTAGCTACTTTCACAACTTCTTGCCAAACTCTTTTTCTCAAAAGAACACCAAAATAAAGAGATTAAGATGCAAATGCGATAAATGACAGAAATCTGTCAAAAACAGAACAACAGGTAAAGATCAATTTTTTCAAAAATATTATGTTGCTAAAATAAAAACGTGGTATTCTAGAAGACGTTGCGTATATAACTCAGGATTAAGCACAAAAAATCTCAGGTCAATTTGAATTTTCTGTGATTTTTAACAGAATTTACAATGGACAACAGAAATCTGTTTCCTGCGCAGAAATCCGAAATATAGGCTCAACTTTCCACTAGTGGCTTTACTTGGCTCAACAAAGACTCAAAAGAAAAGATACAGAGGGGTTTCTAAGGAAATAGACAACACCCAGGTGCAAGCACACCAATGAAAACAAAGGAAAACTGAAAGAAAACAGAGAAATAAAACGGGTTGTCTCCCGGTAGCGCTTTTCTTTAAAGCCATTCAGCTAGGCATAGAAAAATCAACTCAAGTATTTTCAAGAGAGGAAGCATAAACATCATATTTTTCTCTAATAATAGAGTCAAAGGGTAGCTTCATCTTCTTTCTAGGAAAGTGTTCCAAACCTTTCTTGAGGTGAAGTTGATATTTAATACCCCCCTCTTTCATATCAATAATAGCACCAACAGTTCTAAGAAAAGGTCTTCCCAAAACAATAGGACAATAAGCATTGAATTAAATGTTCATAACAACAAAATCAGCAGGGGAAAGGTTATTATTAGCCATAATAATAACATCATCAATTCTACCAAGAGGTTTCTTCTTAGCATTATCAGCAAGATGAACATACAAATAACAGTGTTCCAACGGTGGCAAATCAAGCATATCATAAAGCTTTTGAGGCATAACAGAGATACTAGAACCAAGATCACACAAAGCATTGCAATGAAAATAATTTACTTTTATCTTAATGATAGGCTCCCAACCATCATCTAATTTTCTGGGGATAGATGTCTCAAGTTTCAACTTTTCTTCCCTAACTTTCATGAGAGCATTGGTAATATGTTCAGTAAAGGCCATATTCATGGCACTAGCATTGTTACTTATAGCAAGATTTTGTAGAAACATAATAACTTCAGAGATGTTGCAATCATAAAAATCAATATTATTATCATCAAAAGTAATGGAACCATTATCTCCCACACTTCTAAAAATTTCAGCACTTTTATCAGAAGTAGTTTCAGCAGTTTTAGGCAGTTTAACACGTTTCACCAAAGGAGTAGGGACTTTATTAACACCAACTAATTTACCATTCATAGTAGGAGTTTTAATAGCACTTGGAACTTCAGTTTTACTAGTTGTTGTGATAGTACAAACTCTAGCAATATTATTCTTTTTAGCCAGTTCATCTTCTCTTTCCCACCTAGCACGTAATTCAACCATCAACCTAACATTATTGTCTATTTGAACTTGGATGGCATTCAAAGTTTTATTTTGTTTAAGATATTGTGGCAAAACCTTCAGTTATAGAAAATCAACATCAATAGCAAGGCTATCTACTTTAGAGGCAAGAACATCTATTTTACCAAGCTTTTCCTCAACAGATTTATTAAAAGCAGTTTATGTGCTAATAAATTCTTTAAGCATGTTTTGAAGATAAGAGCTAGAGCTTTTATTATTATTGTAGGAGTTTCCATAAGAATTACCATAACCATTATTAGTAGGATAGGGCTTATAATTGTTTCCACCAAAATTATTTCTATAAACATTGTTGTTAAAATTATTATTTCTAATAAAGTTCACATCAACATGCTCTTCTTGAGAAACCAAAGAGGATAAATGAACATTATTTGGATCAACTTGAGCTTTACCATTAAAAAGCATAGACATAATAACATCAAGCCTTTCACCTAAAGAGGAGGTTTCCTAAACCGAATTTACCTTCTTACCTTGTGGAGCTCTCTCAGTGTGCCACTCTGAATAATTTATCATCATATCATGAAGAATCTTTGTTGCATTGCCCAAAGTGATGGACATAAAGGTCCCTCCAACAGCTGAATCCAATAGGTTCCTTGAGGAGAAATTCAGTCCTGCATAAAAGGTTTCTATAATGATCCAAGTAGTCAGTCCATGAGTGGGACAATTCTTCACCATAGTTTTCATTCTTTCCCAAGCTTTAGCAACATGTTCATTCTCAAATTGTTTAAAATTCATTATGTCACTTCTCAGGGATATAATCTTAGCAGGAGGATAATATTTTCCAATGAAAGCATCTTTACACTTAGTCCATGAATCAATACTATTTCTAGGCAAAGATAGCAACCATTCTTTAGATCTTCCTCTCAAAGACAAAGGAAATAATTTCAGTTTAATAATATCTCCATCCACATCTTTATATTTTTGCATCTCACATAGTTCAACAAAATTATTAAGGTGAGCAGCAGCATCATCAGTACTAATACCAGAAAATTGTTCTTTCATCACAAGATTTAATAAAGCAGGCTTAATCTCATAGAAAGCAGCAGTAGGAGTAGGTGGAGCAATAGGTGTGCAAATAAAATCATTGTTGTTTGTGCTAGTAAAGTCACACAACTTGGTATTCTCAGAGGAACTCATTTTAGCAGAATAAAAGCAAGCAAATAAATAACAGCTATGAAGTAAACTAATTTTTTTGTGTTTTCAATATAGAGAAATAAACTATTTTTTGTGTGTTTTTGATATAGAGAAATAAAAACAAGACAAAAATAAAAACAAGACAATAAAAACAAAATAAAGAGATTGAGAGTGAGAGACTCCCCTTGCTAGAAGACTTCCTTCTCCCCGGCAATGGCGCCAGAAAAAGTCCTTGATGGTTCAGATCTTGCACTCGTTGGGATACCCCAAGAGGAGCGTGTGATGAGCACAGCGGTAGGAAGTTTTCACCTTAGTTAAGAACCAGGGTTATCAATCCAGTAGGAGAAAGAGAATCTTCGGAAGGTTGATACCACTGACGGTGGTGCTGGCGCTTCACCATTGTCAGCAACAACGTGGAACCTGCACACAACACAACCAAAATACTTTGCCCCACCGGAACAGTGAGGTTGTCAATCTCACCGGTCTTGTTGAAAACAAAGATTAGACGTATAGTGTGGAAAACAGTGTATGCTTGCAGAAAGTAAAGAGAGCAGGAAATTGTTGTGGGTTGTTTAACAAGTGTGGAAAAATGGACCGAGGTTCGTAGTTTCACTAGTGGTGTCTCTCCATAAAAGATAGCATGCTGGGTGAACAAATTACAGCTGGGAAATTGACAAATAAAGGTTGCACCGTAGTGCACAATATGACATGAAGATTACTATGTTATTTAGTGCGGGCATTACAACAAGATACATAGACCGGCATCCATCTGCATCTATGACTAATAATCCACCCTCAGGTTATCATCCGAACCCCCTCGGGTATTAAGTTGGAAGCAACAAATAATTGCATTAAACAAAGTGTGTAATGTAAGCAATGATTATACACGCGGGCACTCTCACCGTTGTTTTCTCCCTAATGGCAACATCACATCCTCCCCCTTCAAGTTTCTGTCACTCGAGCAAGGCAACAAGGAGGCATGAACCCACTATCGAGCATAAATACTCCCTCTTGGAGTCACTAACAATTAATTGGCTAGAATAACCACTAGCAACGGAGATCATTCAAAATCACAAGTAACACATGCAAATAAAGACTATAATCAACTTGGCATAAGGTCAATATTCATCGGATCCCGGCAAACACAACATATAGAATTACATAAGATCTATCTCGATCATGATAGGCAGCTCATGAGATCTAAACATGGAGGCATATGAGGAGAAGACAACCATATAGCTACAACTATGAACCCGTAGTCACGCATCACTCTGGAGGCAGGCATGGTGATGTAGAAGCCTCCGGTGAGGATCTGGGGTTGACGGTGACGGTGGCTGCGGAACTTTTTCGGGGATTTTGATCAGGTGCCTAGGGTTTTCCGTCCGGGGGGCTTAAATAGGCGAAAGGGCGAAGGCGGCAGCGCTCCAGGGGCCCCACACCCCTAGCTGGCGCGGCCGGGGGCGCGCCACCCTATGGTGTGGCCCCCCTGCTGCCCCTCTGTAGAGCCCGCAAACCGGAAGGTCCAGAACCCCTCATATGCATACATTCACGATCCCAGGAAATTCAGTCGTGAACAACATACGAAAGTGGTACATAGATACATTATCCATTACACGAATAACAACAGTCTTACAAGCTAATGGTCACATGACCAAGTCTTTATTTACTGCCACGCAGGCCAGACAAAGTCTTACAACTTACTAACACAGCGGAAAACAAACAAACGTAGATAGCCCATGTCACGCCGTCACCGACAGGCTGCTGACCGGGAGCCGGGCCTAGTTCGCGTAGTCGTCAGAATAGTATTCCTCCTCGTATTCCTCCTCCGGCGGTATCTCCTCAAAGTCTGGCCAAGTAAATAGCCAGGGGCGAAACCAATATGAGTACTTTTGAATGTACTCAGCAAGTCATACTTTATACACTTACAAAATGCATCATGCTTATATGGTGGATAGGTAGGCCATAATTAGGGCTCACTACCAATGATGTTCATATAAGATGACACCATAGTTGCAGTCATGTTAATCTGTATCTTCGTTGAAGAAGATACTTCAGAAGAAAATAATATAGTTTTCTTTCTCTTGTAGATATCGCATGTACAAGAGGTTTTATAAACTTGTTTTATAAAAGAAAGTTTTTCTTTGCAAAACTTCTTGGAACAACATGTCCAGATCCTTCATCAGTACCTCTCAGGTACAGCCTTGATTCAAAACACATTTTGAAAACTTAGCACAATACTAGCTACATGGCCTTTCAACAGCCCATATCCGAGGGCTCGGCTATTCTGAATAGTTTTACTCTGCAGAGGTGTACACATTCCACAAGATCCAAAACTCTGCCATGGACCACCTATGGATCGACACAGCGATATGGAAGCACCAGAGAATTGATCCTAACTGTCCACTCTGACACAAGCTAGTATATGCTTATTCCTTCAGATGGGTTGTTTCCCCGGCATCAGGTCCCACCCTGCCTAGCCAGGAGGGCCAAACTGTCGCTTCCGGAGGAGAACTTAATCCCTCACTGTGTATGTCCCGTTTCTCCCTCCTGGCGACACTTCGGTTCAGAGAATCATCCTCTCTATAGCATTTTGGAATAAAACACAAACTAACAAGCTCAAGTATATAGATAGGCCCCGTACCCATGTTGGGTAGAGTGGCAGAACTTCTTGGTTGTCCAGTGAAGACTAGGTTATGTGCCTTTTGTAAAACCTTTGAAAACAACTCCTCAGCTCCTCCGGTGAACAACGTCCCGCCTTTCCACCGTGGACTTCTCATAGAACCATTTTGTTTGCAAAAGCACTTTTTAAGATGTCCACTTCGGGACTCAAGACTATTATCTTAGGCGGTATTTATATACCTTATGGTGGCTAAAGGCTTGGTAACACCAAGTTGACTAATGGCAAGGTGATAATATACTATATAATAGTAGTAGTAATATTCACTCAATAAAAATAGTTTTTGGTAATCAAGTTTTTGAAAACTTCAGAAGTAGATAATGCATAATGGTAAGTGGAGAAATAACAACAAGCTTTAAGGATGGCTTGCCTTGGAGTAAACGAGGATCTTGCTCTTGCTCACAACAGGAGTGGTAGTAATAACCTCCTGCTCCGACTATCTCTTCGTCGTTTTCTATCGTCATAAAATAAAAGTAAAAAACACTCCATCAGAGCCTTACTAAGAAATCAATTGCACTCAACTATAACATACAGCAAGTAATGAGCACACAAAAATAACACACAAGTTCCTAGAACAATTCCACACAAGCATGTATCAAAAATAATAATATTTACTATTATTACTACAACTACTATGGTTGAAATAATTTATTTTTCAACCAAATGAGATGGAACCAGTGGGTGTTCCGCTAAGTTTTCCATGTCATTTTAAGAGGTATTATGCCTATGGTCCAACTTGTGGAAACAAAATAATTTCATAAAAAAAATTGCTACTAGCTATTCTAGTGGAAACAATGCTACTAGTAATAAATACTAAACCTATACATGCATTCCTAAAATAAAGAAATGTAACCTTACAGAGGTGAAAACATGTAATAACCAGTACCAAAATGGTACTGGATCCATGTGAAAATACTCATAATAACTAGGACAAAATTCTAGCTAACCACTTCCATGACAAAATGAAATAGAAATAAACTAGGTGTTTCTCCTATGCTCATACTAGTTACAAGCAAATCCTAAACATGCGTAAAATTTCTGACATGGCATCTCTGTGAGAAAACAACATAATAACACTTAATACATCAATTAAACATGCTAGAAAACAGAATGACACTAGCAAACAATTATTTACAAATTAAAACTATCCCTTTTATTCTTAACATAAAAGTGCATTTTCTTAGATATGTTGCCAAATTAATTCTAGAACTCTAAAAATCACACAAAGCCAGGATAACATAGATCCATATAATATCTAAAAGATCCAATTGGATTCACATCAAAAAGTGCTGTAAAATAAATCCTAAAATTCACAGAACATGCTACTGGACTTTTACCAAAATGGATGCCATTTCCAAATGGTATCTCACCTTGAGGTGACGTCAAGTTCTACTGGTAGATCTAGTCAAGGGCTACTCTAGAATTTTAGTTTTCACATTTTAACCATTCCAATCAAAAGTTACAACATTTTTGTTCTAACAGACAATGCCCAGTTCATCATTTTTCATTTGTTCACAAAACGTCCAAATCCAGTTCTGTCAGTTGCATACGTTCAAGAATTTGTTCGTGCATCTCAGGTAATTTTGTTCATTTTATTTTGGAGTTTAACATTTTTATTTTCGATTAAAGTAAACCGGCAGTTTCTGTGTATTTTCGAGAAAGAAAAGAAACATGGCAGTGGGCTGAGCAACGCACGGGTGTGCGGCCCAACTGCGCCTGGCGGCCCGCCTCGCTTCCGCAACGCGCGCGAAAACGCATACCGCTTCGGGATCCAAGCGTGGCCGTAGATCTCTAGATCTACGGCGCACAACCGCTACCTCTCTCTCTTTCTTCCCTCCGGCGAAAACGCGAGCGGCCGGCGGCGAGCTCGGGCTAGAATCTCACCTAGAGGGCTCGTAGGGCAGTGATGAGTTGTCGAGGGAGTCGCGGGTGGTCATGGCCATGCAGGGGCGCAGTAACCAGGGCTCGAGGTGGCTCCAGTCGATGGCGCCGTGCAGGCGTCCCGCGGCGGCTCCGATAAGCTCCCCGGCGGTCCTGTAAACGAGGAGCCACGGGAAAAGGTCAGGCGTGGTCCATAGAGGGTGTGTGGTCGATCTATGGTGACAGGAGAGGTTAGGGTGGACGAGGATGATTGTATTTCACCTCGTTGACCTGCGGTGGCCGCGGCGAACTCTCTGGCGATTCGAGCTAACGAGGGCAGCTCGGTCCCATTGGGGTGGATGGTGAGTGAGAGTGAGGGAGTTGGAGTGGTGTGCACGGATGCAGGGGGCTCGGGGTTGGTTTTATACGGTGGAGCAGCAGCGCGCACGCTCGGGTGGCTGTGGCGTCCGCGGGACGCGCGCCCGTGCACGCCCTGGCGTGCCCATGCCGCACACCCTGGCTCTTGGGCGAGTACAAGGGCACAAGGGGAGGGGTCAATGCCCACTTGCACACGGGGAGGCTAAGAAAACACGGAGGGGTGCCACTATGGCATGGGACAGGGATGAGGCTGTCAGGTCTCCCATCCTCCCCTCCCCTTTCCCGCTCTGAATCCTCCTCTCTCTCTGATCCTAGTCAATCCACTTGGGGGCTAAGGCATGGGAAAGAGGGACTGCTGACTCAGCTTCTAGAAGCACCAAACAGTGCAGCAAAAGGTTGATCCAATTAAAAGATATGTGTATTTGAAAATCGAACGATCTCACTATTTTTCTGAAAAAAAATCCAGTTAAGGATTAGCCAAGGATTTGTTTTCATGCCTCAAATATTTTCCAAAGTTTGTTTTCCAAGCATGGTTCTGTTAAGCAACATTTATACTTTCCAAACAGAAAAATAAATTAATTTTGAAACTCAAATTCTTGGTGAAAACAAGGTGGAAAAAGGGCTACTTGGAGTTTTTATCTGTTTTCCAAAAATCAACAATTCTGCCTTATTTTCCTAACACAAAAACAACAAGCAAATGATTGCTTCTGTGATTCAATTTTTTAAACTAAGTTAACCAAATTGTAGTCCATATAATATAGATCACATCCATGCCAAGAAAACACAAAATGTGAATCCCGAGCATATAGATAACAAGGGTGAAAAACCCCTAATTGACTTATTTTTCAGGAATGATTTTTATTAAAAAAAACTAAGGAAAACTTTGGATTTAACTTTTGTGAAATTGTTTTCTTTATTCTATTCCATCCAAATATTAATTTTAAGTTGATTTCAACATTGCCACATGAATTTTGATTTAGGGTTGCAAGGATACTAAAATCGAAATAACCCATAAATGATCAGAAACTCCAGAAACAAGGTGAAAGAATTTTGAATCCAATTTGCTTGCATTTCATACTCAACCATGGTCTAATACATAATGTGGATTACACAAGGGCATTAAAAAGTTTTTGTTGGCTCACAAAATAGGTCTCCCTCGTGTGTTACAAGTGTCCGAAATCTGGGGTGTGACAGATCTCCCCCCTTAAAAGAATCTCGTCCCGAGATTTGCGGGTTTAGTCTTTAAGGAAACCAGGGAACTCCTTCCTGATGTAATCTTCATGCTCCCAGGTTGCTTCCTCCTCAGAATGATTAGTCCACTGAATCTTAAGGAACTTATCAGAATGATTTCTCCTGGTAGCACGAACATTCTCCTCAAGTACCCGCAGGGGTCGATCACGGTAGGTCAAATCATCGTTGAGGTCAATGGTCTTGAAGTCATTGTCTTGGTGATGGCTAGGTTGAGACTCCAAGTGCAGAGTGTGTAGCTAGTGGCAAGCCTTCTTCCCCACGAGGGTGACTCGAGGGTTTATATCGAACTCTTGGGGAGCCAGTATTTTAGCAGTTGTCTTCCAAGCTTCCTCCAGGATCCTGCAAACAAATAGAGAGTTTTGTGCCCTCAACCTCACCAAGTGGTTGTCAAGCACAAGGTGTGAGACTTCTAAATTGCAATGCAAAACTGAAAGTAAATGTGCAATAATTAAATCTACTACTAAATGCAAATGCAAAAATAAATATGCAATGGATTGTTTTTGTATTTTTGTGATGCAAGTGGTGATGGAGATAATGTAAATTCGAATTGGAGATGCAAGTAAAGTAAAGTGCAAGTAAAGTAAATTGCAGCAAAGTAACTAGAGTGTTTTCTTATATTTAAAATAGGACCGGGGTTCATGGTTTCACACTTGCATTCTCTCAAATGAAGTAGTAGACGGTGGACATAAAGAATTACATGTGAGATTACAATAACATGTTTAACATTGAGTACTTTCATATGGGCATCACGTCCTAGCATAGAGATCTCTACGGTCATATTGATTCCTCTTATACTCCACCAAGATGCGAAATAAATCATAACACCTCGATAATTAAGGAAAAACCAGAGTATAGCT
Organism: Alopecurus myosuroides; assembly: GCA_028641055.1. Lineage (NCBI taxonomy): Eukaryota > Viridiplantae > Streptophyta > Magnoliopsida > Poales > Poaceae > Alopecurus > Alopecurus myosuroides. The sequence goes on from CM054058.1 coordinate 172,537,998, forward strand.
TTAAGCAATGTGACATGAAGTTGAAGTAAGAACTTGCTAGATCTAGTCATGGAGATTGATTAGTGTCACTTCAAATCCCCGGTAACAAGGTACTCCTTTTTATCCCTAGTGAGGTAACCAAGAAAGGTTTAACAAAACCTAAGTGGATCGCTGAACTTCTGTCACTTTCACAGCACTAGCCACCCCCCGTTACTCCAACTAATGCACCCATCACCCCACACATGCTCTCAAGAACTAGATTGATCAAAGCTAGCAAATAAGAACGGGGTACATAAGATACATCTACTCAAATAACTCAAGAGAAACAATTGCAATCTCAGATTCAATAACTCATAGAAAAGATCCACCACACAGGAATTACAACGGTGCCCGTAATCATGTGAGGCAGCTCATACGGATCTAATTAGTGAAGCACATAGAGAGAGAGATACAAGTGCTACTTCCACAAACCCATAGCCCTGGGGTGGACTACTCCCTCTTCATGGAGATGTCGATGGAGATGACGTTGGAGGGGTAGGAGATCACGCCGGCGGCGCCCCGCCGGAGTTTTCCCCTCCAATCTGGAACTTCTGGTCTCTGTTTTGGTATTTCTGTGTTTCGGCGGCGCTCTCCTCCGTAAGGGTACTGGGGACCCTTTTTATAGTCGGTTTTAGGTGAAGACGGAGTCGGTAAGTCGAAGATGGAAGGAATTGGGGCCACATGGGCCAAAAGGGGGCCTCTCACGCGGCCAAGGAATCTGGCCGCGTGGAGGGTCCTCTTTTGGGCCTCCTTGCCCAATTCTCGTGGATCCTTCGCCCGCAAGTCTTCTCCTTCCAAGAAAATGACCCCCGCAGAGTTTCAGGTGATTTCGCGGAGGTTTGCCCCCTGAAACGTCAAAAATATAGAAAACGGGGTTTCTGACAGGCAGGGTTAATTCCATAAAAGTTGGGGGACTTTGTAATTTAACCCCAAAATACTATAAAACATTGAATTATACCCTTATATGATGCAATATGTAATAGAAAACCATGTGAAAATATGCAAAATTCATCTATGCATTTTACATGCATCACTTGGTAAGTGAGATTCTGCTCAGGTACTTGAAGACACTTCCGGAGCAATGACACGTGAAAAACATCGTGACAAGCTGACAGCTCTTCAGGTAGCTCCAGCTGATAAGATACCTCTCCACGACGGGCTAGGATCTTAAACGGGCCAATATATCGGGGTGCAAGCTTTCCCTTGACATGAAAACGCTGCATCCCTTTGAGCAGCGTAACACGAAGGTACACGAAATCTCCAATAGTGAAAGAGACATCGCGACACTTAGTGTCCGCATAACTCTTCTAGCGTGATTGTGGATTTAAAACGGTCACGGATTAAATGCACTTGCTCCTCTACAGCTTTCAGAGTATCAACTCCAAAGATCTGACTGTCTCCTGTTTCAGTCCAGTTCAGAGGGGTACGGCATTTCCGTCCATACAACGCCTCAAAAGGTGCCATCTGCAGGCTTGAATGATAGCTGTTGTTGTAGGAAAACTCTGCAAACGGCAGGCAATCTTCCCACTTAACTCCATAGGACAGAACACAGGCACGAAGCATGTCTTCCAATATCGGGTTCACACGCTCTGTTCTTCCATCATTCTGCGGATGGTAGGTGGTGCTAAAGGCTAGTTTGGTTCCCAAGGCTTCGTGTAACTTCTTCCAGAATCGAGAAGTGAACTGTGATCCTCGATCTGACACAATCCTGCTGGGAACTCCATGTAGGCTGACTATCCAAGAAATATAGAGATCAGCAAGCTGGTCCCCACGATATGTGGTCTTGACAGGAATAAAGTGTGCGACTTTGGTGAGCCTGTCAACGACTACCCATATCGAATCATTTCCTCGAATGGACCGTGGCAGTCCAGTAATGAAGTCCATCCCAACTTCGTCCCATTTCCAAACATGTACTTGCAATGGCTGTAACAAACCAGCGGGACGCTGATGTCCAGCCTTCACTTGCTGACAAATATGGCACTTGGCTATAAACGAGGCAATATCTCGCTTCATTCGATGCCACCAAAACTTCTCCTTCAAATCTTCATACATTTTGGTCCCACCAGGGTGAATCGAGTATAAAGTGTCATGAGCCTCAGTCATGATGTCTTGCTTCAACTCAGATTCAACCGGAACACAAATGCATCCTTCATACCATAAGACTCTATCAAAATCAATGGTAAAACCGGCAACTTCTTCCTTCTCCATGCGGGTTTTAATTCCCTCAATGCTTTTCTGGCCCTTCTGAGCTTCCTTGATTTGATCAACTGGAGTTGTTTAACATCCATGGCTTCCAACATGCCATAGCTGACCACCTCGATACCAATCTGGTCAAGTTCTTTCCACAACTCCGGTTGTCTGATTTGGATCATGGAATTCAGAGAGACCGGCTCTCGACTAAGAGCGTCCGCAACAACATTCGCCTTTCCGGGGTGATAGTGGGTATTAAGATCATAGTCCTTGATGAGCTCTATCCAACAGCGCTGCCTCATATTGAGTTCACGCTATGTGAAGATATACTGCAAACTCTTATGATCTGTATAGATTTCATACCTCTTCCCAATAAGGAAATGTCGCCATGCTTTGAGAGCATGTACAACAGCATCAAGCTCTAAGTCATGAGTAGGATAATTCAGCTCATGAGGTCTCAACTGGCGTGAGATGAATGAGATGACCTTTCCTTCTTGCATGAGAACACTTCCAATTCCAAGCTTAGAGGCATCACAATACACATCGAACTCTTGGAGACATCCGGCATAATGAGTACCGGAGCTGTCACGAATCGGTTTTCAACTCTTGGAAAATCTCAGCACATTTGTCCGTCCAAACGAACTTGCTCTCCTTCTTGAGCAACTACGTGAGTGGTCTGGCTATACTGGAAAATACTTGAACAAACTTGCAGTAATATCCGGCTAATCCCTGAAAAGATCTGACTTCAGTCTGATTAGTCGGGGCAGCCCGATTAGCGACAGACTGAACCAGAGCAGGGTCAACAGAGATTCCACCTCCGGATACTACATGTCCAAGAAATCCAACTTCCTTCAACCAGAATTTGGGACTTAAGAACTTAGCATACAGATGATGCTGTCGAAGTGTTCCTAGAACAATTCTCAGATGTTCTTCGTGTTCTTCCTCACTCTTGGAGTAAATAAGAATGTCGTCAATAAAAACCACGACAAACTTGTCCAGGCATTCCATGAAAACCTTATTCATAAGATTCATGAAGTAGGCGGGGGCATTGGTCAGACCAAAAGACATCACGGTGTACTCGTACAACCCGTAAGGTGTGGTGAAGGCGGTCTTTGGAATATCGGTCTCACGAACCTTCAAGTGATGATAACCAGTACGAAGATCGATCTTTAAGAAAATTCTCGCCCCATTTATATGGTCAAATAGGTCATCATTTTGGGCAGCGGGTATTTTTTCTTGATGGTAACATCATTCAACTTACGGTAATCCACACATAGACGTGAGGAACCGTCCCGCTTGTCCACAAAAATGACAGGTGATCCCCATGGTGGTGCACTAGGGCGAATCAGACCTTTCCTTAACATGTCATCCAGCTGTTTCTTCAACTCATCTAGCTCCTTCGGGTTCATCCGGTAGGGTTTCTGTGCTATGGGTCCAGTACCGGGTATCAACTCAATCACAAACTCGATATCCCGATCAGGCGGCATACCGGGTAATTCATCAGGAAACACATCCGGGTATTCACATACTACCGGAACTTCCTCAAGTGCAGGTGTGGCTATATACGTGTGGCAGTGGGTCTCTGACCCTGACTTGGTTGCGGCGAAGGCAACTCTTTCCCCATCACTGGCAGTCAATGATATGGACTTTCTGGTGCAGTCAATCACACCACTATACTTGGTCATCCAATTCATGCCTAGTACTACTTCTATCCCTTGGGATCCCAGTACTATCAGGTTGGCATGAAAAGTTTTCCCTTGTATATCCACGGGTACTTATTTGCAAACATGGTTGGTCTTTGTGCTGGCTCCGGGTATTTGTACTAACATAGGGTTTTGCATGATGGCGGGTTTCATCCCACTCTTTTCAACAAACGACATAGTAACAAAGGAATGCGATGCACCCGAATCAAACAATACTTCAGCAGGTATGGAGTTGACAGGAAACGTACCCATCACCATCTCTGGCGTGTCCTGAACCTCCTCAGCAGTGACGTGATTCAAGTGTCCTCTGTTCACATTTTGCCTCTTGGGCCCTGGGGCATGTGTCATCTTGGTAGCATTGTTTTGAGCTGGTGCAGCATTCTTGGTTGGGTAGTCCCGTGCATAGTGTCCTTCCTTGCCACAGGTGAAACAGGCTCCTCTAGGTTTGGTGTTCTGGTTTGGCTTGGCAGCATGGTTGGGTTTGTGTCCATTCCCATTTCCATTTCCGCTGCCTCCAGGCTTGGGTGCATAGGACACACGGTTGTTGTTGTTGTTGTTATGGTGGTTGTTGTGACTGTTGTGGTGGTTGTTGTTGTGGTTGTGGCTGTTATGGTGGTTCTTTGGCACAAAAGTTGGCGCCCTATGTGGTGGTGGCCTGGTATATGGGGTAGGGCGGTTTCTGGGTGCACTTGGTCCTCCCTTGAACTGCATCTTCCTCTTTCTGTTTTCAAGGACATTTTGTCTCTTGTGCTCCATCATCATCGCGGCATCCGCAAATGGAATGACCACAAGGGCACACTGCAACTCATCGTGCAGCCCATTCAGAAATCTTTCCTTCTTCTTGGCTTCGGTATTAACTTCATCTGGTGCATACCGGGCTAGCAGAGTAAACTCTTCCTAGTATTTTGATACAGACATTCCTCCTTGCCTCAGCTTCAGGAACTTGTCCTTCATGATGTTCATCACCCCCTGAGGGATGTGATACTTGCGAAAACGGGCAGAGAAGTCTTCCCAGGTGAACACGTAATCAGGAGCGACGGTGTCACAGGTGGTCTCCCACCAAGTCCTCGCTGGCCCAGCAAGAAAATGGGTGGCGAAGAGCACCTTGTCATTCTCATCAACTCCTGCCACTTTCAGATTGTTTGCGATGGTGCGAAACCAGTCGTCAGCGTCAAGTAGTTCCACGATCTTCGTGAACACCGGAGGGTTTGTCTGCTGAAACACCTTCAGCTTCGAGCGTCCGCCGTTACCGTTTTCATCGCCATGGTTGTTATTGTTGTTGGCGCTGGTAGCGGCCAACTGCTGCATGGCAGTAATTGTGGCAGCACTCTCGGCTCTAGTGGCCTGACGATCTTCCATCATAAGTGCCAGCAATGCCTCCACCGTTGGTGGGGGTGGTGGCGGTGGTTCGCGACGCGGCGTCATGCTGTTTAGTGAAACATGTGTGAGACTATGTGGCAAGACTTATTGTTTTTAGAATGCCTTGAAAATTCAAACCATCAAAGGAGTGTAAAAAAACGAAAAGGCAAGCGATTTAATTAGCGTGGAGATTTTTAAGGGTTGAGACAATTTTCCAAACATAGTTGTCATACAGACAAACATCATACTAAAGCATCAAGTCCTACATAGCACAACACTCCAACAGACATCTACCACAACTACGCTCCTCAGAGCTACATCGGGGGGATTCACCTTACAAGGTCGGCGTATATCTAACTGGCACTACTCCACAACTAGGAGGCACTACGACTAGTCCTAAGTACTATCGACGTCAAAGAGGATCTCCTCTGGGTCCTCCTCCTCAACGAAGTCGTCGTCCTCATGCAGACTCTGCTCGCTCATGTCCATGCCCTCTGCATCGGACATGATGTCATCGTCAACGAGGAGGTCCTCGTTCTCCCTGCAGAGGTCGGAGTTCTCCTCCTCTTACTCCTCGAGAGTGGAGTCTCGAGTGGCCAACTCCTCCCTAGCGGTCTTCAGGCGGTCACGCAGGATTGCGTCCGCCTCCTGAAGGGATCCTACCTTGGTGTCGAGACGGTCACGGGCCCGGCGGGTGGTCCGTAACTGCCTCTCCAAGGCACGGGATCGCGAAGTAGCTGCCTCTAGATCGAGCATCGTCTTCCCCAGATGGGTACAGAGAAGACGGCATTCTACAGCAGTGGTGCACTGCAGGATGCTCAAATCGTCGAGACGACGCTGGGTGCGGTAAAGCAGAACCTCCATGTCGTCTTGGTGTGCACCGAGACCCGCAAAGTCCTGAGACACGACAACGGGTGTGCCTGTCTCGTCCCTCCTCCCGAGGAACTCGTAGCTGGACCCCACAAACTGGTAGTCTTGTAAGTGAGCCAGGCGCGCCATAGACTCCTGGATCACGCGTACTGCTCCCTCCTGCCAGGAGCGCTCGACGGTGGCGAAGAAGAAAGCCTCCGCAGTAGGAGTAGTAAGTGGAGGGCGTATCACACACTCCACCAACCACTCCCCCTCTATGGGAGTCCCGGTGATCATCCCTCCCCGAAGCTCGGGAACAGGACGGTCAAGCAGCTCGGTCATCGCGACGAGTCGCCGCTCGAAGCGAAAAGGGAAGTCCCTGGCCAGTCCTAACTGGCACGCCTCCGTGTAAACGATGTCCATCTACATAAAATTTTAAGTGAGATTTAGTTAGACCCAAGTGTGCAAACTTTTAGAGTCGAACATGATATAACTTGATGTAATTAGAGTTTGAGAAAATAGGGAACATAGGTATAAGAATCTTTTAAAGCTTAGTCACTTAAGTATATTATCATATATATATAGTACTAGTTGACGTCCATGCTAACTAAGGGCTCCTAGGGTCAGGATAGCTCTGATACAAACTTTGTAGAGGCCCCAAACCGGAAGGTCCAGAACCCCTCATATGCATACATTCACGATCCCAGGAAATTCAGTCGTGAACAACATACGAAAGTGGTACACAGATACATTATCCATTACACGAATAACAACAGTCTTAGAAGCTAATGGTCACATGACCAAGTCTTTATTTACTGCCACGCAGGGCAGACAAAGTCTTACAACTTACTAACACAGCGGAAAACAAACAAACGTAGATAGCCCATGTCACGCTGTCACCGATAGGCTACTGACCGAGAGCCGGGCCTAGTTCGCGTAGTCGTTAGAATAGTATTCATCCTTGTATTCCTCCTCCGGCGGTATCTCCTCAAAGTCTGGCCAAGTAAATAGCCAGGGGCGAAACCAATATGAGTACTTTTGAATGTACTCAGCAAGTCATCCTTTATACACTTACAAAATGCATCATGCTTATATGGTGGATAGGTAGGCCATAATTAGGGCTCACTACCAATGATGTTCATATAACATGACACCATAGTTGCAGTCATGTTAATCTGTATCTTCGTTGAAGAAGATACTTCAGAAGAAAATAATATAGTTTTCTTTCTCTTGTAGATATCGCATGTACAAGAGGTTTTATAAACTTGTTTTATAAAAGAAAGTTTTCCTTTGCAAAACTTCTTGGAACAACATGTCCAGATCCTTCATCAGTACCTCTCAGGTACAGCCTTGATTCAAAACACATTTTGAAAACTTAGCACAATACTAGCTACATGGCCTTTCAACTGCCCATATCAGAGGGCTCGGCTATTTTGAATAGTTTTACTCTGCAGAGGTGTACACATTCCACAAGATCCAAAACTCTTCCATGGACCACCCATGGGTCGACACAGCGATATATAAGCACCAGAGAATTGATCCTAACTGTCCACTGACACAAGCTAGTATATGCTTATTCCTTCAGATGGGTTGTTTCCCCGGCATCAGGTCCCACCCTGCCTAGCCGGGAGGCCCAAACTTTCGCTTCCGGAGGAGAACTTAATCCCTCACTGTGTATATCCCGTTTCTCCCTCCTGGCGACACTTCGGTTCAGAGAATCATCCTCTCTATAGCATTTTGGAAAAAACACACACTAACAAGCTCAAGTATCTAGATAGGCCCCGTACCCATGTTGAGGTAGAGTGGCAGTACTTCTTGGTTGTCCAGCGAAGACTAGGTTATGTGCCTTTTGTAAAACATTTGAAAACAACTCCTCAGCTCCCCCGGTGAAAAAGGTCCCGCCTTTCCACCGTGGACTTCTCATAGAAACATTTTGTTTGCAAAAGCACTTTTTAAGATGTCCACTTAGGGACTCAAGACTATTATCTTAGGAGGTATTTATATACCTTATGGTGGCCAAAGGCTTGGTAACACCAAGTTGACTAATGGCAAGGTGATAATATACTATATAATAGTAATAGTAATATTCACTCAATAAAAATAGTTTTTGGTAATCAAGTTTTTGAAAACTTCAGAAGTAGATAATGCATAATGGTAAGTGGAGAAATAACAGCAAGCTTTAAGGAAGGCTTTCCTTGGAGTAAACGAGGATCTTGCTCTTGCTCACAACAGGAGTGGTAGTAATAACCTCCTGCCCCGACTATCTCTTGGTCATTTTCTATCGTCGTAAAATAAAAGTAAAAAACACTCCATCAGAGCCTTACTAAGCAATCAATTGCACTAAACTATAACATACAGCAAGCAATGAGCACACAAATATAACACACAAGTTCCTAGAACAATTCCACACAAGCATGTATAAAAAATAATAATATTTACTATTATTACTACAACTACTATGGTTGAAATAATTTATTTTTCAACCAAATGAGATGGAACCAGTGGGTGTTCCAGTAAGTTTTCCATGTCATTTTAAGAGGTATTATGCCTCTGGTCCAACTTGTGGAAACAAAATAATTTCATAACAAAAATTGCTACTAGCTATTCTAGTGGAAACAATGCTACTAGTAATAAATACTAAACCTATACATGCATTCCTAAAAGAAACAAATGTAACCTTACAGAGGTGAAAACATGCAATAACCAGTACCAAAATGGTACTAGATCCATGTGAAAATACTCATAATAACTAGGACAAAATCTAGCTAACCACTTCCATGACAAAATTAAATAGAAATAAACTAGGTGTTTCTCCTATGCTCATACTAGTTCCAAGCAAATCCTAAACATGCATAAACTTTCTAACATGGCATATCTATGAGAAAACAACATAATAACACTTAATACATAAATTAAACATGCTAGAAAACAGAATGACACTAGCAAACAATTATTTACAAATTAAAACTATCCCTTTTAATCTTAACAGAAAAGTGCATTTTTTTAGATCTGTTGCCAAATTAATTCTAGAACTCTAAAAATCACACAAAGCTAGGATAACATAGATCTATCTAATATCTAACAGATACAATTGGATTCACATAAAAAAGTATTGTAAAATAAATCCTAAAATTCACAGAACAGGCTACTGGACTTTAACCAAAGTGGATTCCATTTCCAAATGGTAGCTCACCTTGAGGTGAGGTCAAGTTCTACTGGTAGATCTAGTCAAGGGCTACTCTAGGAATTTTAGTTTGCACATTTTAACCATCCAATCAATAGTTACAACATTTTTGTTCTAACAGACAGTGCCAAGTTCATCATTTTTCATTTGTTCACAAAACGTCCAAATCCAGTTCTGTCAGTTGCATACGTTCAAGAATTTGTTCGTGCATCTCAGGTATTTTTTGTTCATTTTATTATGGAGTTTAACATTTTCGTTTTCGATTAAAGTAAACCAGCAGTTTCTGTGTATTTTCGAAAAAGAAAAGAAACAGGGCAGTGGGCTGAGCAACGCACGGGTGCGCGGCCCAACTGTGCCTGGCGGCCCGCCTCGCTTCCGCAACATGCGCGAAAATGCGTACCGCTTCGGGATTCAAGCGTGGCCGTAGATCTCTAGATCTACGGCGCATAGCTGCTACCTCTCTCTCTTTCCCTCTTTCTTCCCTCCGGCGAAAACGCGAGCGGCCGGCGGCGAGCTCGGGCTAGAATCTCACCTAGAGGGCTTGTAGGGCAGTGATGAGTTGTCGAGGGAGTCGCGGGTGGTCGTGGCCGTGCAGGGGCGCAGAAACCAGGGCTCGAGGTGGCTCCAGTCGATGGCGCCGTGCAGGCGTCCCCCGACGGCTCCGACAAGCTCCCCGGCGGTCCTGCAAACGAGGAGCCACGGGAAAAGGCCAGGCGTGGTCCACAGAGGGTGTGTGGTCGATCTACGGTGACAAGAGATATTAGGGTGGACGAGGATGAGTGTATTTCACCTTCTTGACCAGCGGTGGCCGCGGCGAACTCTCCAGCGATTCGAGCTAACGAGTGCAGCTCGAGCTCATTGGGGTGGATGGTGAGTGAGAGTGAGGGAGTGGGAGTGGTGTGCACGGAGGCAAGGGGTTCGGGGTTGGTTTTATAGGGTGGAGCAGCAGCGCGCACGCTCGGGTGGCCGTGGCGTCCGCGGGACGCGCCCGTGCACGCCCTGGCGTGCCTATGCTGCACACCTTGGCTCTTGGGCGAGTCCATGGGCACAAGGGGAGGGGCCAATGCCCACTTGCACACGGGGAGGCGAAGAAAACACGGAGGGGGTGCCACTGTGGCACGGGACAGGGATGAGGCGGTCAGGTTGCCCATCCCTCCCCTCCCGTTTCCCTCTCTGAATCCTCATCTCTCTCTCTGATCCTGGTCAATCCACTCAGCTTCTAGAAGCACCAAACAGTGCAGCAAAAGGTTGATCCAATAAAAAGATATGTGCATTTGAAAATCGAACCGTCTCACTGTTTTTCTGAAAAAAAATCAGTTAAGTTTTCAGTTTCAGAAATTTTCTAAGTGTTGGATTTCAGTCAGGATTAGCCAAAAGTTTGATTTGTTTTCATGCCTCAAATATTTTCCAAACTTTGTTTTCCAAGCATAGTTCTGTTAAGCAACATTTGTACTTTCCAAAACAAAAAAAAATTAATTTTGAAACTCAAATGCTTGGTGAAAACAAGGTGGAAAAGGGCTACTTGGAGTATTTCTCTGTTTTCCAAAAATCAACAATTCTGCCTTATTTTCTTAACATATAAACAGCAAGCAAATTATTGCTTCTGTGATTCAATTTTTCAAACTAAGTTAACCAATTTGTAGTCCATATAATAGAGATCACATCCATGCCAAGAAAACACAAAATGTGAATCCCTAGCATATAGATAACAAGGGTGAAAAACTCCTAATTGACTTATTTTACAGGAATGATTTTTATTAAAAAAACTAAGGAAAACTTTGGATTTAACTTTTGTCAAATTGTTTTCTTTATTCTATTCCATCCAAATATTAAATTCTAAGTTGATTTCAACATTGCCACATGAATTTTGATTTAGGGTTGCAAGGATACTAAAATAGAAATAACCCATAAATGATCAGAAACTCCAGAAACAAGGTGAAAGAATTTTGAATCCAATTTGCTTGCATTTCATAGTCAACCATGGTCTAATACAGAATGTGGATTACACAAGGGCATTAAAAAAATTGTTGGCTCAGAAAATAGGTCTCCCTCATGTGTTACAAGTGTCCCAAATCTAGGGTGTGACACCCTCTCCGGCTCCTCTTCGGTCTTCTCGATGCTTCCGGGGAAAATAGGACTTCTGGGCTTCGAATTTTCCAATTCCGAGAATATTTCCAGAACAACTTTTCTGAAACTAAGAAATAGTAGAAAACAGGGAACTGGCTCTAGCTGTGGCATCTTGTTAATAGGTTAGTCCGGAAAACGTATACAATGACATAAAGAAGGGAGAAAACATGTAGCAATTGTCAAAATATGATCATGGAGCATCAGAAATTAGGGATACGTTTATGACGTATATTTGGGTTATATGACGAGGGGCACTGTTAAGTCAATCACTGCCTCAGCCGGCCCAGAGCTAGTTAGGCCGCGTCCTGTTGAGCGTGGTTCTGTTGGGCCAACCGGGGCTACCGTTGGGCCTGTTGACGCTGTTCCTGCGCCTCCTGGTCCTCCTGGAACTGGATTCGAAGTTGAAATAGTGTTTGTAATTCAATTGCCACTAGCATCATACCTGGGCTCCGTAGGTCGTATTGGTCCAGCCATGTAAACAGTTGCACGATGAGCTGTTTCCATTAGACTCTGCAGATCTGGCTCAAGGTCTCGTCCCAATATGACTTCAAAGAGCTGGTGGATGGAACCCGTTTCATCACGATCATCATTGTTTCCAACTGAAGATTCACCATCAGAGTATATCATCGTAGCCTCCTCCGAGACTGAGTTTGACTGCTGGTCTGGGTTCGTTGCTCCTACGAAGCCAACGAAAACATGGACACCACCGAAGGGAACTCGAAACCCTGACTCCACCGATGCGAACTCTGGACCCCACGTGTCATGTTTGTAGTAGTTTCCACGCCGAATCCTCCTGAGCCAGTCTATCGCGAGCTTCTCGATCTCTGGTAAGGCTCCTTCCGAAAAGACGACGCTTCCGCGAGCTTCTCGATCTCTGGTAAGGCTCCTTCCGAAAAGACGACGCTTCCGCGAGCAGGCCCCACGGTGGGCGCCAACTGTTGTGGTGTTGTCACGGCAAGTGTCCTCATGTGAGGACTAGATTAGGAGGTCATTGGTACTGAGCGAAACTTCGAAAGAGTTAAGGCGGAAACGAGAGACGCGCGTTTACCTAGGTTCGGCCCCTCGATTGAGGGTAAAACCTACTCCTGCTTTCTTACTATCATAAAACAAGGTCTCGATTCCAAAGGGCGATTCTGGCTCTCGGTGTCTCCAGCTACCTTGTTGTTGTCTTAGAACCTTTCTTTCTACGTCTCAGTGTCTCGCCTTATATAGTGGACGAGACCTCCGGGTTATAGAGGTATCCGGGTTATTCCCGTGGTCGGAGTCCTAGCCACGTCCGGTTCCTGGTCGTCCTGTTTTGGTCTCCCCATGATCCGATCACGGCCATCCGGTCTTGGTCTGCTTTCTAGGCCTTGGGCCCCAGAGTCTCCTCGCTTGGGCCACGGGCCGGTTCCCACATCCTTTTCGGGTCACACACATGGTAACCCAGACTTTCTCCTGCATAGTGACCGTCATCATAGTCCGGATTTCCTTGTTATAAACCGGACCAATGGTCTTGAGCCCCACTAAGTGGGTTCCGGTTTATATGAGGGGTAGGTGAGGCTCCCCCTCACCTATTCCCCCAACATCATCCATACTGTAGTAGTAATTTTTGTGATGGCCTAAGCATTCTTTTCACCTATGTTTTCTTGCCCTATTGAGAAAACAGAAAATAGGAAAATAGAGAAAACAGAAAACATGGCCCTTTTCTCTTTTTTTATTACATCCTTAGGATTTTTCTAAAAATTATTAAAAATGGGTTTATGAATGTAGATGTCATGATCTACAATCTCACATTTGAAATTTCGAAATTGGGAATTCATTTGATAATTCTTTCATGCCCAAACTTATTGCTGATTCTAACAGAAACTCACGACTTAAGATTTTTTCTAATTATAACTGAACTTTTCTGAATCTATTTTTGGACAGATTTCAAACTCACTCAAACAAATGCCTCTGATTCGAATTTAAGTTGATGGCCATGTCATTTGGGATCACTAGACTGCCCTCTTCTAAACCGTGCCTTTTGAACATTCTAAGATGAACTGGAGAGAGATGGAGTGATGCCACGTGAGGTGGCAGCGGGGCTGGGATGTTAGCCGCCCGAGCCCAAAACTCGCCCGACCATATTTGTCTTCTTCCTCTCCTCGTCGTGTCCACTTGTGCACGCACGTACCAAGCCCCGACATGCCTCTACACGTGCACATCATGACTTGGTGTTGTCTCCACGTCGGCTCCCGTGCCACTCGATGCACCCGAGAAGGAGAGGAAGACTTGGCGCCGGTATAAAACCATTGCCTCGGTCTCTCCTCATGCCAGTTGCTCACTCCTACTCCACTCCCTCACCTCGAGTGCGCCCAGCGCTCTGGTCTCCCTCTATAAGCCGGCCACGGCGAGAAATCATAGCAGTAGCCCGACAGAGAGAAGGGAAAGGTTGATCTCATCACCGGCATTCCCTCGCCGCCATTGTCGTCCCACTCTCCTCTGCTCCCTTGCACACACCGCTGACATTTTGTGGCAGTTGTTTTCTCGCAGGATCGTCACTGCCGTGCACGACATCGTCTCGGGGCACCAGTGGATCAACGCCGTGCTCCGGCACTGCTACAACGCCCGCGACCGCCACTGCACTGCCTCAACCTACCTCCGTCGTCACCGAGCACCGCCACCGAGCCACGACGCCCCTAGGTGAGCATCCTTGGCCTCCCGAGCTCGCGGAGATCGCCGGTATCTACGTGTCGGCATGAGGAGGAGGACGGCACCTAGCCGTTTGATCCAGATCCAGTGGATCCGCTTGAATGCGACCACCCTCGTGCAGCGCCTCGTACGCGCGCGTGTCCGTGGGCCAAATGGCCTCTACGCAGCCCAACTCCCGCAGATCTATTCAACGCGGTGGTTTTTCTCTGTTTATTTTTCTTTTTCTGAAAACCAGAGAACTACACCTTTGGCTTTAATCAAAATAAAATTGCTAGAACTAAAAATTTTGCACAGAAAAAATCACAGTGACACATGCATGTTTTCTTAACCACATGCAAGTGACAAATCTGAAATTGCTCCTTTGATGAACCCTGGGGAAAATCTGTGACGCCCCGAGATCGGGCACTATGCAGATCTCAGCATTCCCGCCAAAATCCACATAATAACCGATTCCAGGTTGCCACTTGTGATAACATTACAACAGTTCACGAATAATCCACAACAACAACAGAAGAGGTAGATACAAGATGACTCAAACGGGTCAAGGATACAACTTATACAATACAAAGATCCAAATAACAGCGGAAGAAACAACATAGCGTCCGACTACGGACAAGATACAAATTGGACTAAAGAGTCCTGAAGATAACCGATGGCGTCCAATCCCTGCCCAGGCCAAGCCGGAGGGATTCCCAAGCTAACGTCGTCAGACTTCAAACCTGTTGACTGCAATGTGGAATATGCAGCCACAAAAAGGATTCGTGGGTCAGTACGGTTAAGTACTGACAAGTGGATAAACCATACTCACAAGATACCGGCGTAATCCGATCATCACAAGATACAAATACTTTGGGTTCAACGGAAAGGAAAGGATTATTGCGAAGAAGCGGCAGCGGGCTGCACTAACCAACTACAGAAACACGCTACAACTTCCGGCTAACAAAAAGAAGATAAGATAGCGTATCAGAACCAACTACAACTACTCACCAAACAATACCCATCCAATGTTACCCCCTACTAAGGGAGCAACCCAAGGAAACTCACACGGTTGATTAAGGTGACATTCATTCTTATGGTGGAGGTAATCTATATTACTAGTCAAGTTATCATCGTTAAGTGTAAGTTGTCTGAGTACTTGTTAGCCAGCACTTTCACCAAGTCATCCATAACCGCGGACAACACGGCTTCTCGAGAAGATTTAACCCTGCAGGGATGCACCAATTTGGCCGTACACGTAAGAATAACCCGCCAGACGGGGGATCAACCCGCCAAGAGAGGTACTCAACACAACCCAACTCTTCTTCGCATCAAGCCCAAAGAACCACATGCTGTGTGTGCGCGGCTAATCGAGCCCCCACAAAGAAAAGGGGGACCCTCATAGCACTCTAAGACCACGCCGCCCTAAATGCCGACTACAAAAGTTCCACCCTGGCGCCAAGGATTCGCACCTGCATATGCATGCATCAAATGGAAAGCCCGAACTAAGTGTGGCGATTTGGACGAGATGCGAATCGAATCAAGTTGAGGGGGGCGCCCATACTCGCTTCCCACATGCGGTTAGTGCGCTCATCATGGATCAGTAGACACGACCCTTTTCCTAATTAAGTTCGACACTAGCAGGCCTCAAAACCACGCCGGGCCTCCTGCCGGTGCCTTATCATCAAATTATTATTACCCAAAACATTAACATGTTGTTGATTGAATTGAAACCCAACTATCAAACTAAACAGGTGATCAGACGGACAACAAGACTTGAGCGCAAACAACACTAAGCATGCAACTACGACACAAGGGCCAACAGGGTAAACAAACAACAGTTAATAGGAAGTGGAAGGAAGGCTATATCATGGCTGCAAGGTAAACATATGGTAGGATCGAGACACAAGCATCGAATCATAAGGCTAGAATAAAGGCAACGGAAAGAATCGGTAACAAGTGATGAAAGGCATCCATTTGGCAGCAAGTGAGTATGCTTGCCTGGAATCCAGCAAGTAGAGGTATATCCGAAGAACTTGTCGTTGCTCACATCATCTCAACGTACTATCCGTGAAAAAGCAACGAACCTCGAACAAACACCGGATGCAACAATTACTACTACGGCAAAAGATCCAGCATGATCCTATTTTATATGCATGACATGGCAAGATGCAACGGAGAGGAAACAACTTAAGCAATTTAATCGGAACCGGAGTCCGGAGAAATAGGAATTGGTTCAAGTTGTTTAGCTAACCATCAAGTTAAATGTTGTTTAGCATGGAAATCACTAAATAGGTGAGTTAAGCAATATTAAATGGAATAGGGCAACAATTGAATTAAATACCCCACACATTCCATATTTATTTATTAGGTGAACATACATAACACTACTACAAATGCAACATGCAAGGTGCAAACATGAACATGGATGGCATGAACAGATTAAGTGCATTTTTCTGGTATGAAAACATATTTTATTTGTTGGATTTGGAATTAAAATGAGCAAGTTATGAAATTGACAATTTTAAATGCATTAAGTAAGAAACAGTTGTTTTCAGCAATTTAATTTATTCAAAACAGAAAACAAAGTTGATATTTGCAAATTTTAGAGAATTTTTGATTGGAAAACATATTTTACTTTTCAAATTTGGAGTTAAAATGAATTAGTTATGATTTATGCAATTAAATCAATTTAAATTGAGCCGGAAGCCCAACATTTAATTTAGGAGGTTCACATTATTTATTTACCCATCAAGATTAAATTTTGTTTAACATGGAGTAACAAGGATATAGATGAGATACACAATTTAAATGGAACCGGGACAATATTTAATTATCCCAACTCATTCCATATTTAATTATTAGATGATATTATTATTACCCGCACCCACAAAAATGCAATGCAACACATGAATGATTTAACATTTATAAAATAGATGGTATTTATAAAATACGCATATAGAGGTTAGTATTAGGGTTTGGGTTCGCACGTTGGAAAGAGGGTCTTCGGAGTTAACGCCGGAAACTTCGGAACGTGGAGGAAGTAGACGTAGTAGTGGAAGTAGTCGACGTAGGGGAAGTAGCCGTTCGTTCTCATGTAGTCGAGGAAGTAGTTGTTCCGGGGTCGTAGTTGTGGTGGGATCGCAACATCATATCCGTTGTTCTCGAGTCGTCGTGGTAGTTGGCGTAGTAGAGGAAGTAGTCGTTGTAGGCATTCTCGTTCCATATTGGAAGTAGTCGTGGCCGAACCTTACATCGGCATCTCCGGGGTTGGTGGCGAACTTGACAGTTTCGGTCTTCGGGCGCGCACGAAGGTGGCCGACGCAAAACGGACATGGCGAAGATCTTGGCGATGGTCGATGTTCGACCTTCGAGTCAAACACATTCCCACGGCCGGCGTCGGTCATGGCGTCGTGGCGGATCTTGTCGACGAGGTACATGTTGGTGTCGAACTTGTCGCCGGGAATTTTTGTCAGGGTCACATGGACGCTGAACGCACAGGGCACGAAGGCCCCGGCCACAACGAAAGAAACACCTGCACAGATGGGTGCCCGCGACGCACCAATTCTCTTGCGGGATTTTTGTCGAACACCTGCAGCGCGTCAAGACGGAGTGAGCAGGGGCCATGGAAGGTGACGGGCAGGGGGGTGCAGAGCGAGGTGGAGGTCCTCGAGGATGCCTTGGTGGGGGAGGAGCACACCAGGACGCGCAGGGAGGCGCCGGAGGTCGTCCACGTCGGCCACGGCGGTGACCGGCGCGGGGCAGTTGGAGGAGGAGCTCGGCTCCTGCCATGGAGGCGGAGCTCGGGAGGAGGGCGCGACCTGCGAGCGGCGCTCCTGGCCGCGGGAACGGGGGCGGCCGGAGACGGCACTGTCGGAGGGCGGCCGGGAAGGGCTCGGGGACGGCCGGCCGGAGCTCGACCCGGCGGAGTGGAGGGGAGCTCGGGAGGGGCGCGGCGGAGCCCTGCTCTTGCCGGCGCCGCGGACGGAGAGGAGGCCTCGAGACGGAGGCGCTGCTACGAGGGGGAGGTCTTGGGCGGCCTCCTGCCGGTGGGAGAGGAGGCGAGGGCGACGGGAGGCTGGGCTCGATAGGAGGGGATCGAGCGAGGAGAAGGGAGGTGCTCGGCAGTTGGGGATCGAACGATCCCCTTCCGTTCGGTTTGCCTGCGTGCGTGTGGGTTTCCGTGCAGATCTGTGTCGGTGTGGTCGTGTGTGCGTTGTGTTCGGTGGTTGGGGTACGGGTGGGCTTAGGGTTTGCTAGGTTCGGTTGGTGGCCTCCGGTTGGGCCACTAGGGCCTGGCCGATTGGCTGCCACCCAGCCAAACATTTTTTTTTGTGTCATTGTTTTCAGCTCTAGAAATTGTTTGGGCATTAATAAAAATATATTGAGGCATCAAATGAATTGCAGGAGATTTAGAAAATAAGTCTTGAGGAGTTTTAATTTGTTTGCAAGTTTTGAATGAATGGTGATGCATGATGGTATGCTGTGAATAAGGAAAACAAACAAAATCTAATGGAAGAAAAACCCCGGGTGTTACAAAATCCCAAACCAGATCTCTCTGAAAACTCATTTTGGGCATAACTTTAGTTATAGGGATCCAAATGATGTGAGGTAAATTTCTCTAGATAGATATATGTGGTACCTAGATATAGCACTTGACCTTGCATGAGATTTCTATCTGAAATGGCATGTAATTCAGTAAATGGCTAGAGAGCCACTCATTGATTTTTATGAATTTTTCTGTAATGCTTTTATAGATGAATCCTAATCCTAGCTTGGCATGATTTTAGGAGCCATAGATTATTTTTGGTGTGCATGTTAAGATTAGGGCCTTTTATGCCATTTTTTTATTGAATAAATGCTTTTATTTGTTATTTATTGAATTGTAATTGTTATTCCTTGCATGTGTAGGTTGTATGCTCTCAGTTATTTTGAGGTCTTCCTCAATAACTAGCATGTAGTAGTTGATTGTGGGTAAGCATGCTAAGATGATGATTGTATAATCCTCTTTGCTTTAGTTCTCTAGTTTCTTGTTATTTGATGTTATTAATTGTCCTAGTTGATGAAATATTTTTAGAAATGCATGGTGTGTTTAGTATGACATTGCTACTGTTATTTTGACATGTCATCTCTGATTGTATAACTTGTGTTATTCGAAAAGCATGTTCTAATTAGGACTTTGCTGTGATGTTTTGTTATTGCCTTACTAGGCTTATTTAGATGTTTTGGTATCGTTAAATTGCTTTAGTAAAAATCCTCATGAGTAACCAGAGGGTCATTTAGCTTTTTTATGTCATGATGTGAGAGTGGCACGCGCACTGAACTCATGACATTCTAGTTGAGGATTACTGATTTCATTTCTAGTAGTATTCTAGTGCTTTTAGACATGTATGCTCGATTGATTGTGTGTATCTCTAAGTAGAACATTGGAGTGATGTTATTTTGTGAAATGCTTGCTATATGTTGTTAGTATTAGCAAGTGCTTGGATTTGTTTGGTTCTGATTGTGTTTTTTTATTTTAACGACGTTAGAAAATGAAGAAGGTGATATTGTTGCCGAGGAAGTTTATTGCCACTCTTGTTTATTTCAAGACCAGGGGCCTGGAGTAGGGGTCGGCTCAGGCTCCACCATAGTCCAATCATCATGATTTTGGCTTATTTTAGCCATTAATTCTTCAGCTTCTTCTGGAGTTCTTTGCCTGAAAACACAACCAACACAACTATCCAGGTATATCCTAGATTCAATAGTTAGTCCATTATAGAATATATCAAGAAGTTTATTATCTTATAGCTTATGCCCAGGTGCAGCTCTAACTAAAGAACCGAACCTTTCCCAAGATACAGACAATTTCTCTTCTTCCAATTGCTTGTAATTAAATATATTTTGTAAAGCAGCATGTTGAGCACTAGCAGGAAAATATTTCTGAAAGAAAGCATTAACCAAACCAACAGGACTATCAATAGATCCAGGAGACAAATTGTTAAACCAAGTTTTCGCTTCATCCTTTAATGAGAAAGGAATATTTTAGCAACAAAGTAGCTACGTTTCTTAAGATCATCGGAGAATAAACTACTCAAAGAGGAGAGCTCATTCATATGTTTTATAGCACTTTAATTTTCAGTTCCACAAAAAGGTTATTTCTCAACAACAGATATATAAGATAAATCAAGAGAGAAATCAAAATCCTTGTCCCTAATATTAATAGGAGAAGTGGCAAACTTAGCATCAGGAGATAATTTATATCTAACATCACGACTTTCCATAAGACGTATAACAGCATCTTTATCCTTCAAAGCATGTATTTCATCAATAAGATCATCACTCAGTTCAATATAAGCATCATCTAGATCATCACTAGGGTTGTCTCTAAATTCAGGTGAAAAAGCAGAAGTAACAGGGTTTTTAGCAGGAGTTTCAGTGTTTGCAATATTTTTCGCTTTAGCAATAGTAGCATCTAAGAAAGGACCAAGAGAACCACTCTCATCAAGCACAGTAGAAGCATCATCAAAAGTATCAGAAGCATTTTCAGATTCAGTAGAAGTAGCATGTGGTGGTGTAAGCAGCTTACTCATAATAGACCGTGAATCAAGAGCAACAGAGGTGTTCAGAGTTGTACCTCTTCTTGTAGTGGATGGTAATATAGGAACTCTTCCATCATGATACTTACCCATGATGAATGATTGGCAGTAGATAATAATACTCTCCGGTGAGCTTGCAAATAAAGCTATGCTCCCCGGCAATGGCACCAAAAAATAGTCTTGATGACCCACAAGTATAGGGGATCGCAATAGTCTTCGAGGGAAGTAAAACCCAAATTTATTGATTCGACACAAGGGGAGCCAAAGAATATTTGTGAGCCTTAACAAGTGAGTTGTCAATTCACCTGCACCTGAATGTACTTTTGTTCACAGTGGTTTATCAGTAGTAACAGTTTTATAGTAACATCAGTAGTGAAATAATAACAGCAGTACTATGAAAACAACAACAGTAGAGATGGAAGTAAACAGCGGATTAAATACTGTAGGCATAGGGATGGATGAACGGGCGTTGCATGGATAATAAAGTTCTAAGGGCATCTCCAGCCGTCCCCCCCAGAGCCCCCCAGGGGGGTTTTTTCGCGGCGGAAGCGACGAAAAGCGCCGCTTCTTCACCACTCGGCCCCCCCAGCAGCCCAAATAGCGTCGTTTCGGCGCTAAATAGCGCCGCGGCACCCAGGCCAAACCCAGCCCGCTGGGTTCGGCCTGGGGGGGCGAAACTGCGCGGCTGCGCGCGTGGGCCAGCTCGGTCAGCGACGCGGGAGAAAGCGCGGGACGAGAAAGCGCGGGAACAGAAACGCCCGTGATCGTCTTCTCGGCTTCCGCGCGGTCGCTGAACACGCTGCAACCGCTCGACGTCGAGACCGCCGCCCAGTGGAGCCTGCGCGACAACACCCAGGCCGAGCTCGCCCTTCAGCGCCGCCTGCTGGCTGAAGCCGAGCAGCGCAAGGCGGCGCGCGAGCGCGAGGAAGCCGCGGCGGCGGCCCTCCTCCGCGTCCCTCCCCCACCAAAGCAGAAGGAGAACGTCTACATCGTTCTCGACGAGGACTCGGACGACGACGACGTGATCCAGCAGGTGCTCGAGGTGAGCAGGTGGGATTGCGGCGGCGGCGACGAGGGACAGGGGGGAAGCAAGCGCCCCGGCGACGCCCCCAGCGACGATGACGACGACGACGGCGGCGACTACAGCCAGGCGATCGCCGCCAGCCTAGGGCTTAACTAGTTTAGTTTAAATTTATCGTTTTAGCTTTAAATTCGCGCCGAATATGTATGCAGTTTCAAATTTCAATAAAATTTCGACTAGTTTTTCAACTGCGTTTGTTTGGGCCGATTTGTTGGGCTCGGGACGCGACTGGGAAACGCGCCCCCCCAGGTTCCAGAATAGCGCCGTTTAGCGCCGCGGCGGCACCAAAACGGCGGCGTTTTGGGCCCTGGGGGGGCGCAACGGCTGGAGATGCCCTAATAATGATCATCTCAGGGGCATGGCAGATAAATAAGATAAAGCATCCAAGCACTAAGTAACCATAGGCATGTGTTCCGTAAATAGTCGAACGTGCTCCTAATGAGAACTTGCACAACATCTTTTGTCCTACCAGCCCGTTTTCAGCGGGGCCTCAAGGGAACTACTAGTAATTAAGGTGTTCCTTTTAATAGAATACAGGGGCAAAGCATTAACACTCCGTGAACACATGTGATCCTCACATCACAGCCATCCCCTCCGGTTGTCCCAATTTCTGTCACTTCGGGGCCTCGTGTTCCGGACAACAATATTTGTAAACAACTTGCAGGTATGATCAAGAAACAATAATTATCATCGTGATTCAATAACATGTCCAGATCTAAGATCATGGCACTCGGGTCCAAAGTGGCAGGCATTAAGCATAACAAGTTGCAACCATGTCTATAGCACTAATAGAGGACACTAGGCACTATGCCCTAACAATCATGGCATTATTACATGAACGATCTCATCCAATCCCTACCATCCCCTTCAGCCTAAAGCGGGGAATTACTCACACATGGATGGGGGAAGCATGGATGGTCGATGGAGAGGCGTTGGTGATGATGATGGCGATGATCTCCTCCACTTCCCCGTCCCGGCAGGGTGCCAGAACAGAAACTTCTGATCCCGAATCGAGGTTCGGGACGGCGGCGATGCTCTGTTGTGTTTTTGTGGAATATGACGTACCCCCTCGGGTGTTAGGGTTGAAGGCTACTTGTAGTCGAAAGGGGAGTCCGAGGGGGGTCCTGGGGGCCCACACCCTATGCTGACGCGGCCAGGGGGACCCGCGCCACGGGGTGTGGCCACCCTCTGGCCCCTCTCCTGGCCTCCTTCTGGCTTCCGGGGTCTTTCGGGGTGAAAACATCAATGGGCTCTTTTCTGGGCATTTTCGCGAAAGTTGATTTTTCTGCATAAAAACGAGACACCAAAGTAATTCTGCTGAAAACAGCGTTAGTCCGTGTTAGTTGTATCCAAAACACACAAGTTTAGAGGAAAACAATAAGAAAAGTGTTCGGAAAAGGAAATACGTTTTCGACGTATCAATGACTACTATGATATTTAGTGCGGGCATTACACCAATATACATAGACCGTAATCAAACTGCATCTATGACTAATGATCCACCCTCAGGTTATCATCCGAACCCCCTTAGGTATTAAGTTGCAAGCAACAGATAATCGTATTAAGAAATGTGTGATGTAAGCAAAGATTGTGCACGCGGGTGATACGTCTCGAACGTATCTATAATTTATGATGTTCCATGTTGAGATTATGCCAATTTCTACGTGTTTTCTCCCTTCTTTATAGCATTTTTACACGTTTTTCGGGACTAACCTATTAACAAGATTCCAAGTGCCAGTTCCCTGTTTTCTGTTGTTTTTTATTTCAGAAAAGTTGTTCTGCAAATATTCTCGGAATTGGACCCCACGAATCCCGAAGTTCCTATTTTCCCCGGAAGCATCCAGAAGTCCCGAAGAGCCTAGAAAGGGGGCCACAGGGTGGCCACACCATAGGGTGGCGCGGGTCCCCCTGGTCGCGCCACCTGGTGGTGTGGGCCCCCGGGCACCCCGTGACGTCGCCCTTTCGCCTATTTATACTCCCCCGAGGGAAAACCCTAAAAGAATCGACGAAATTACACGAAACCTTCTGCAGCCGCCGTCATCGTCAACCCCAGTTTCGGGGGACAGATCTCTATTTTAGCACCCTGCTGGGACGGGGAAATGCCCCCAGAAGCCATCTCCATCGACTCCACCGCCATCTCAATCGTCGTTGATGTCTCCTATGATGAGGAGGGAGTAGTTCTCCCCTGAGGCTGAGGGCTCTACCGATAGCTATGTGGTTCATCTCTCTCTCCCATGGTGTGATCTATATGTGACCGTGTGCTTTGTAATCTAGTTGAATAAGTAGATGTCACTCTTCATCTTGTGCTACTCAAGTGTTTTATTAATATGAACCTTGGAGTCACCTTGTCCCGCGGTGTGAAGGTGACAGTGTGCACATCGTGTGTGTCTCCTATATGAATTCTGGTGTTTTTCTAGTACCTTCTAGGGCGCTCATAGTGACAGCGTGGGGTTAACTAGACATGTGAATGATTACTATAAGGAATGCTTTTTGCAGCCCTACGCAATGATTAGTGTTCGTTCTCCAACCGGAGAGGGTTAAGAGTAGCATAGTGAAGAGAAGATATTTAGTTATTCAATTATGTGATCATTGTTGAGAGTGCCCACTAGTGAAAGTAGGATCCCTAGGCCTTGTTTCCAAGCATTGAAACACCGTTTTCCGCCTATTCTGCGACATGTTTGCTTGGTACCATATTTATTTCAGATTGCTATTATTACTTATAACCATTCATATTACTCGCATTTCACTATCTCTTCGCCGAACTAGTGCACCTATATACCTGACAAGTATATTGGGTGTGTTGGGGACACAAGAGACTTCTTGTATCTTAATTGCAGGGTTGCTTGAGAGGGATATCTTTGACCTCTACCTCCCTGAGTTCGATAAACCTTGGGTGATCCACTTAAGGGAAACTTGCTGCTGTTCTACAAACCTCTGCACTTGGAGGTCCAACATTGTCTACAAGAATAGAAGCGTGCGTAGACATCAAGCTCTTTTCTGGCGCCATTGCCGGGGAGGTAAGGTAAAAGGTACTCACATCCTCGGGTGTGAGCGCTCGGAGTTATTTCCTTTATATTCTGCAATTTTATCTTTTTGTTTCTTGTTTTCACTAGTTAGGCTTATTTTTACTCGCTTCTTGTTTTTATTTTTACTAGTCGTATTAATGGAAAACAACAAAAATATGATAGAACTTTATAATATTTATCTTGAATTAGGTCATGATGCTTTTGAAGAGAAAATTAAAAAACCTATGGAAGTTTGTTTGCATAATAGTGATAGCAATGTTATTAGAATTAATTCTTTGCACCGCCTCATTCCTAATGCTAGGGAAAATTCTAAGCTTGGGGAAGCTAGTTTTTATGATCTTTTTAGTTTTCCAGCTTTAGAGGAGAAAATTTGCTCTGATGATACTTTATCTCCCATATGTGATAAACCTAATGATGCTTGTGATATTTTAAATCCTCCTACTGAAAGCATTCCTTTTAAAATACCCAAGAAAATTGTTTAACTTCTCATGGATAACTGTTATTTTGGAGATGAAACTGTCCATCCTAGTGATCATTTACACTTTATGCATGAATTATGCGAGTTATTCAAGTGTGCATGTATCTCAACGACCAAGTTAAGAAGAGGCTATTCCCTTTGTCACTTAAGGACTAAGAAAGGGAGTGGTAGGAACTACTAGATGATCCTCATCATTTGGAGTGGAAGGAACTTGAATCTCTCTTTTACTCTAAATTTTATCCTTCTCATGAACTATATTTAGATAGGAATTACATTTATAATTTTTGGCCTCATGATGGAGAAAGCATTGCCCAATCTTGGGGAAGACTGAAAACATTAATACTCAAATGTCCTAACCATGAGCTTCCTGAGGAAATAATTGTTACTAATTTTTATGCAAGGCTTTCAGGACATTGGAAGGATCATCTAGATTTCTGTTCAGAGGGTTCTTCTTGTAGTAAGAAGGTTGAAGCTAAGTGGGATCTTCTTGAGAGAATTCGAATCAATAGTGAATATTGGAATAACAACAAAGGTAAATAATCAGGTATAAACTATGAGTATGATTGCAATAAGACTTTTGCTGAAACTGCTGATTTTCATGAGCTTAATGCTAAATATGGTCTTGATCCTCAAATAGCTGTCGGTTGGATAGATCCTTTGCTTCTCATATTAATCTTCCTAAAAATGGGGACATATATCCTGAAACTTTTAAAGACACTTGCATGAAAATGAAATTGTTATTGATAATTGCAATAAACATGCTCAAACTTCTGAAAGTACTATTTCTTATAAGCATGTTAATTTTTGTGGAGCACTTAGACCTTGTTAAAAGAATCAAATCAAAGAAGAATATTGTATCCATCATAGGAATGAAAAAACTTCTTTATGATAATCCTACTCCCGTTGTTATTAATAAGAATGACTATGCTTATGTGGAGAGTATTAATTCTTTCACGCATGTGGCTCATGATAAGAATGTTTTATGTCATAGCTATATTGTTAATTTTATTCATTCTGCTACTGAAAGTTATTATGCGAGAGGTAAACATGTTTTTATGCATCTCAACAATATTAAGTTTCCCCTCTTTATGTTGAAATTTTTGAAGTTGCACTTATTTTGTCTTCCTATGCTAGTCACTTTGTGTTTCGTTGACTTGTTTTTCTACAATATTATTTTTCATAGGAAGTGGGTTAGACTTAAATGCGTTTTATATTTGCTTCTTGATGCTCTGTTATTGTGCTTCAACTCTTATTCTTATGTGAGCATCTTCTCAAATTATCATGCCTAGCTAAAAGGCTTTAAAGAAAAGCACTTCTTGCGAGATAACCCATGTTTTTATGTTTGCATTGTTTTTCTCTGTTTTCTTTGAGTCAAGGGGTTGTATACTTATGTAGCAACTCCTTTGTATATTTATTTTCATGTCTTTGTTGAGCCAAGTAAAGCCTCTAGTGGAAAGTTGAGACTATATTTCGGATTTCTGCGCAGGAAACAGATTTCTGCTGTCCACTGTTAAAATCGTAAAAAATCACGGAAAACTAAAAATAACCTGAGTTTTTTTGTGCGTCGTCCTGGGATATATACGCAACTTTTCCTAGTTGACCACTTTTTTATTTTAGCAACAGAGAATTTTTGAAAAAAATCATCTTTACCTGCTGTTCTGTTTTGACAGATTTCTGCCAATAATTGCATTTGCTTCTTAATCTATTTATTTTGGTGGTCTTTTGAGAAAAAGAATTTTAAAATAAGTTGTGACAGTAGCTAATGTGTTTATTAGTTTTAGGCTTGTGTTGAAACTGAGCCATTTGAATTTATTATTTCGATTGCACTAACGTTGCTAATGAAGATTGTGAGAAGTTTGGTGTGAAGGAAGTTTTCAAGGGTCAAGAGAAGAGGATGATATGACGTGATCAAGAAGAGTGAAGAGCCTAAGCTTGGGGATGCCCCAGAGGTACATCCCAGAAAATTCCAAGAAGACTCAAGCGTCTAAGCTTGGGGATGCCCAAGGCATCCCCTTCTTCATCGACAAATTATCAGGTCACTTTTAGTGAAACTATATTTTTATTCGGTCCCATCTTATGTGCTTTACTTGGAGCGTCTTTTATTTTTGCTTTCAGTTTGTTTAGTTTTCTTTGCTGTAGTTTATGGTTGGATCTTATCATACTTGTGTGGGAGAGAGACACGCTCCGTTTTCATTGCTTAGAACACTCTAGTTTTCATTCTTATTGTTTTGTGAGTGTTCACCTTTTGCTAGTACTGCGTTTAGCCTTTGTTTTCATGCATCTCTTATTCAGAGCTGTTAGTTTTAGTAGTTTTCTGTGAGTACTCTCGTTTTGGCTTGCTGTATCATGTAGAGTATTTTTGTTAAAACATATCTTGTATGATGCTTGTTGGGAAAAGAAAGTGCTCCTTGAGGTAGAATTTTTAATGGTGCAAGTAGAAGCTTATATAAACTGTGGCTAGAACTTTTTCATACCATGCTAGATGTTATTTTAGTTTTAAAGCCTTGTGGTTATTGAGTAGCATGATTAGCCTCAAATAAATGAGAGATTTTAATGTGCCATTAAAAGATTCATGAGTTGTTCTTGTCATATTGAAGCATAAATTTATGGTATTCTCTTTTGAATGTTTTATTTGGTTGGCTTGGCGCATGCTCACACCATGTTTATGACTTTGAACCAGTCACTAATATCCTCTATGATCATTTAGTTTATGAACTTGTGATATCGCTTATGCTTTGATTAATGATGTTTATGTCGCTATGCATGATTATGGCTCTTATGCTCTCTTGATTTGTCGCTCCCAGTCTTTTGCTAGCCTCCACCTGTACTGAGTATGGAATTCTACTCATGCATCCAACTCCCTAAAACCAAGTTTTTCCATTATGTCCACCATACCTACCTACATGTGGTATTTAACTTCCACTCCAAGTAAATTTCTCATGTGTTACCTATAAAACCTTCAAAAATTACTCCTGCTTTATGTTCCTGATTTTGCTCATGAGGAAGTAAATAGAGAATCTTTATCTCACTTGTTGATTGGATTTCACACCCTGTACTAGTGGCTTCATCATCTTGTCCAAATGATAGAAGAGCTAGCAGTGGGGTGCCCACCCCCAAATTAATACACACAAAATCTCTTCACTATTCCCCCCCCTGATTTATCAGTCAAAGCATCATTGTGTAAACAAAAGAGAAAGAGGGATGACCTTTTATACCAGTTGTGTACTTCATATGTGAGCCGCTCTTGTGAAATCTAGTTGCCTTGTGACGTACTGTATTTTCTGTTTACCATTCGTTGACATTAGCATACATCTCCCAAAATATAGACACTCCTCCATGGTATGTAATTGTTGGCAGGCACCCAAGGATTTGGTTAGCCATGGTTTGTGTAAGATGGATGGGATGAGCTTCAAACCTTTAATACCTCTGTTCAATAAAATGAAATCTCTAGCACATGAGTGATCCCTGCTTCCCTCTGCGAAGGGCCTTTCTTTTACTTTTATGTTGAATCTCAATCTTCTAACTTTATGCACAGTTGAGAGAGCATTTTTGCCATTCTGAGTTTTATGTGCATTTGTCCCAGAAACAGTATTAATTGATTCATGATGTGTTATTACTTGTTCTCAAATTATTTGTTCTAGTCTTCCTCATGAACTTTGAAGGTGTCCTGGCATTTATGTTTTGCCCCACTCTTAAGGACTATCGAAATATCACTTTGCCATGCTTTCTCTATACTTGAAACAAACGTATATCTTTTTTTGAATTGTTATTCATGACTTTTATTTTAGATACTTCTCATGATGCACAGTGATTGCTATGCTTTATTATTAAAGTTCTACTTATCATGTTTGTGTTAAAAAGTTTTATGATCTCAGCTTACATATGCTTTTACATTTTTATGATCAAGATTGTGTGGTAGCATGTCACCCCAGAAATTATTTTGTTTTATTGTTTACCTACTTAAGGACGAGTAGGAACTAAGCTAGGGGATGCTTGATACGTCTCCAACGTATCTATAATTTCTGATGTTCCATGTTGATATTATGCCAATTGCTACATGTTTTCTCCCTTCTTTATAGCATTTTTACACGTTTTCTGGGACTAACCTATTAACAAGATGCCAAGTGCCAGTTCCCTGTTTTCTGCTGTTTTTTATTTCAAAAAGTTGTTCTAGAAATATTCTCGGAATTGGACCCCACGAATCCCGAAGTTCCTATTTTCCCCGGAAGCATCCAGAAGTTCCGAAGAGCCCCGGAGGGGGGCAGAGGGTGGCCACACCATAGGGTGGCGCGGGTCCCCCCTGGCCGCGCCACCTGGTGGTGTGGGCACCCTGTCCACACGATGACATCGCCCTTTCGCCTATTTATACTCCCCCGAGGAAAACCCTAAAATAATCGGCGAAATTCCACGAAACCTTCCGCAACCGCCGTCATCGTCAACCCAAGTTTCGGGGGACATATCTCTGTTCTGGCACCCTGCCGGGACGGGGAAGTGCCCCCGGAAGCCATCTCCATCGACTCCACCACCATCTCCATCGTCGTTGCTGTCTCCTATGATGAGGAGGGAGTACTTCTCCCCCGAGCCTGAGGGCTCTACCGGTAGCTATGTGGTTCATCTCTCTCTCCCATGGTGTGATCTATATGTGATCGTGAGCTTTGTAATCTAGTTGAATAAGTAGATGTTACTCTTCATATTGTGCTACTCAAGTGTTTTATTAATATGAACTTTGGAGTCACCTTGTCCCGCGGTGTGAAGGTGACAGTGTGCACATCGTGTGTGTCTCCTCTATGAATTGTGGTGTTTGTCTAGTACCTTATAGGGCGCTCATAGTGACAGCGTGGGGTTAACTAGACATGGGAATGCTTACTTTCAGGAATGCTTTTTGCAGCCCTACGCAATGATTAGTGTTCGTTATCTAACCGGAGAGGGTTAAGAGTAGCATAGTGAAGAGAATATATTTTGTTATTCAATTATGTGATCATTGTTGAGAGTGTCCACTAGTGAAAGTAGGATCCCTAGGCCTTGTTTCCAAGCATTGAAACACCGTTTTCCGCCTGTTCTGCTACATGTTTGCTTGCTACCATATTTATTTCAGATTGCTATTATTACTTATAACCATTCATATTACTCGCATTTCACTATCACTTCGCCGAACTAGTGCACCTATATACCTGACAAGTATATTGGGTGTGTTGGGGACACAAGACACTTCTTGTATCTTAATTGCAGGGTTGCTTGACAGAGATATCTTTGACCTCTACTTCTCGGAGTTCGATAAACCTTGGGTGATCCACTTAAGGGAAACTTGCTGCTGCTCTACAAACCTCTGCACTTGGAGGCCCAACACTGTCTACAAGAATAGAAGCATGCGTAGACATCAACGGGCACTCACACCGTTGTTTTCTCCCTAGTGGCAACAACACATCCTTCCCCGTCACGTTTCTGTCACTCGAGCATAGGGGAAAAGGAGGCATGAACCCAACTATCGAGGATAAATACTCCCTTTTGGATTCACTAGCAACTACTTGGCCAGAGAAACCACTAGCAAAGGAAAGCATGCAAGATCACAAATAACATATGCAATAAAGACTATAATCAACTTGGCATAAGTTCAATATTCATCGGATCCTAGCAAACAAAGCACATAGAATTACATAAGAACAATCTCGATCATGTTAGGCAGCTCACGAGATCTAAACATTGAGGCATAGGAGGAGAATACAACCATCTAGCTATTGCTATGGAACCGTAGTCCAAGGATGAACTACAAACGCATCACTCCGGAGGCAGGCATGGTGATGAAGAGGCCTCCGGTGTTGATCTCCTCTCCGGCAGGGTGCCGGGAGACAGCTTCAAAACCCCCTGATCTAGGGTTGACGACAACGGCGGCTGCAGAACTTTTAAGGGTTTTCCTTCGGAGGGGAATAAATAGGCGAAAGGGCGGCGTCGGTGGGCCACCAGGGTGGCCTCACCACCCCCAGGTGTGGCCAAGGGGGGCCGCGCCTGGCTATGGTGAGGCCCCCCTGGTGCCCGTCTTCGACTCCTCTTCAGTCTTCTGGATGCTTTTGGGGAAATAGGAACTTCGGGATTTGTGGTGTCCAATTCCCGAGAATATTTCCAAAACAACTTTTCTGAAATAAAAAAAACTGCAGAAAACAGGGAACTGGCACTTGGCATCTTGTTAATAGGTTAGTCCCGGAAAACGTGTAAAAATGCTATTAAGAAAGGAGAAAACATGTAGCAATTGGCATAATATCATCATGGAACATCAGAAATTATAGATACGTTGGATACGTGTCAAGCATCCCCAAGCTTAGTTCCTACTCGTCCTCGAGTAGGTAAACGATAAAACAAAATATTTTCTAAGGTGACATGCTACCACACAATCTTGATCATAATATGTAAAGTAGAGCATGTAAACTAGGATCAAATGCACTAAAGTTGTGATCTATATTTGATATCAACAAGTAATGCATAAACAAATAAGAAGAAAGAAGCAAAACTTTTAATGAATCAATAATAAAAGACTATCAACCGTGCAAAGTTTATTAGAGATGATTTAAGCTTTCAAGAACAACAATATCATGCACGTCAAACGATCTTCACAACCCCTGGTAGGATCAAGTCAAGCTTTCCACACGATGCAATGCTTCAATCTTAAACTATTTGCGCACTAAAAACAATCAAGTGTTCTGCGTTGGTCCCTGGCACCGGGATGTTATGGCAAAGAGAACATTATGAGGGGTTTGGAAGGCAATGGAAGAAAGGCTCACAAAGATGAAAGTGGTCATTAGACAAGAGAAAGTCTTACAACCGAAGCTATGCAAGGAGTAGGGATTTCCACATGACGGATGCACATAGAGCTATAAGTGTATGAAAGCTCTCCAATGGAACTAGTGGGGGTGCATCCAACTTTCTTGCTCACGAAGACCTAGAGCTCATTTGAGGAGGCTCATCATTGGAATATACAATCCAAGTTCTATAATGTAAAGTTACCCACATAGTTATGAATGAATGATAATATGAAAACTCTCTCCAAACTGAAGCATTGGTGCTAAACATGAAGCACAAGTGTGTCATAAAGGATAGTGATGCGCCCCCTCTCTCTTTATTCTCTCTTTGGCCCTTTTTTTTTGTCTTTTTGGGCTTTTTCATTTTTTCATTTTTTATTTTATATATCCTCACCGGTAGGGGAAACATCCTATATTACAATGAATCATCACACTTTTAGTACTTATAACTCATAATGGAATATCTCTGATGTATCCAACTACATGCTCCTGCTAGTGTAGTAGTATGCATAAATAACCATGAAGCTCATCATCAAGTAACATAATGGAGGTGGATGTTGTGCAGCAATATATCTCGGAATGGCTATGGAAATGCCATGATAGGTAGGTATGGTGGCTGTTTTGAGGAAGAATATACGGGCTTATGTGTAGGAGAACAAAGTACTCACACGGGATTTGGATGCACTGGCGAAGTTTGCACCAACTCTCGATGTGAGAAAGGGCAATGCACGGTACCGAAGAGGCTAGCAAATATGGATGGTGGAAGTGCCAGGAACCGCAACATAGACTCACGAGTTAAAAGGTTGCAGCAAGCAAATCATCTTTACAAGGCACAATGCAAATCACTCCAAGAGGGTCCGTGGCAGTGTCAAGTGTGGCACAAGGCCGATCAGGAATGTATCACTCGTAGAAATCATATACCATTGTTTCTATCAGCTGGTAATTTAAGTGTGGCACATTTTCAAGTTTCTTAGACCAACCATTAAAAGTTTATACTTCCTAGTCCTTCCCGTTTATCCATTACGCAAATTAATATTACAAAGCAACAGCAGTGATTCAAGTGAAGCAGTTTAGTGATCTACAAGACCATGAGAATTTTTACACTATACCAACTATCACATAAGCATTTCTATTCCCAACCAAGCACATATATGAGACAACAAAAAATCTCTCTCTAAGCATATAGAAATGAAAACTAGAGAGTACTAACAGCTCTAAATAAGAGATGAATGCAAAACATGAGCTAAATAAATGCAGCAGCTAGACAAAGATTAAGAATACAAAGTGTTCCCATGAAAAAGCGGAGCATGTCACTCTCCAATAAAAGAATGCTGGGGTCCAGCCAAGATTATTGCAAAAATAAAAACAAACTGAATGTCGGGGGGTTACCCCCGAGTAGGGTAAAGGCAAAGGGTAAAGGCCACTGTCAGAAGAGAAGTTTGGTCGAGTAGCCGCCTACCCGGTACTCGCTACCCGGTCGACTGCTACTCGGTCTCACTTCAAGATGACCGGAAGGAGATATCAATCAAGTTCTGTCCATTCGAGTAGAAGAGTTGGCCCGAGTAAAATTGGCGGGAACCTACTCGGGCCAGAAGTCAAAGGAGCCGTTCTGACACAGGATCCCGCGTATCCCGGGTCCGTACTTGGCACTATTCGAACTACTGTTCATCTGGGACCGGCCTGCCTGACAGTGACAGCATGGAAGCAGGCGGTCGCAGGATAAGGGGGCCCCTCTCTGTGTTTGGCACAGCGATACCAGTCTGTCCCCTTGGTTTTGCCCAACGACTTTCCGGATGCAGCCAAGATTAGGAACCAAAGCTGTCAGCGGGAACTCGGAAGAAGGACGATGTGCACACTATGTCGACACTTGTCCATGTTTGGACGTATCCGGCTGGGCACCAGGTATATAAGGTGCCCCGCCGCCTCCTGCGTGAGGATCGAACACATTGTGACCTAATTCTTGACCTAGTTCATCACGTAGAGAGAAGAGTGGCTACTCGGTAGCAAGATCATTGTACTGTGGCTACTCGGTGAGACACCAGAATACATAGAGGAAGACAGGAGTAGGGGTTTTACCTCCTCACGAGGGCCCTGAACCTGGGTAGATCGTGTTGTCTGCAGTGTTACTTCGTACCTCACGCGGCTACTCGTCGCGTGATCCCTCCCCGAGCACCTCCAGCGTCCTTCGTCCCCACATCTTTAGCCATCCCATGGCATCTGCCGTGACACCACCACGACAGTTGGCGCCCACCGTGGGGCAACCAGCGGCGCTAGCTGGAGTTTCTGTTCGGACGGGATCTTCTTCAGCGGAGCGTGTGGTCTGTGGCCTTGTCCACAGATTCGGCTCCTTCGACTTCGTCACCGACAACGCCGGCGATTTCGGCGGCATGGCCATGCCGGAGGGCGGCTCGGTGATCTCCTTCGGCTCTCACCTCGTCTACGTCACCACCGTCGCCAACCGCGCGTACCCCGAGCTGGTGCATGACGCGGAGGATCCTCCTGCGGTGATCGCTGCTCGCGGAAGGCCCGCGCGCCGTTCTGCGGACCGTGCTGAGGTGATGGTGACTGGCTTGGCGGCGAACGCTGGCGCAGCCGCTACTGGCGCCGCGGCCGTCGTCGAGGATCTTGCTGCACCGAGCGCTGGTGGCAGGACTCACAGGCCTTACGAGAAGGAGTGCAACTTGCCGCCTTCCACTACTCCGACTATTCCCGCGTCGGCTGGGCGGCTTGGCATGCCGACTCCCACCGACATCGAGCTTCTAGCCATGAGGGAGCAGCTCGAGCGGCAGCGCCAGGAGCTGCTTGCCGAGCAGGCGGACTTGGATAAGGTGAGGTTGGAGTTGAGTCTAGACCAGCTCGAGTACAACAAGGCTCATGGCTTCACGCCCGTCACTAGGAGGGCTAGCAGAGTAGGCGCCACGCGGCGCAACCTTGGTGCCGAGATGGCGACAGTTGTAGAGGTTCCTGCTCAGTCCACCACCGCAAACACCTCCACTAGGCCCAGATATAGCACACCCGCCAAGACACTTAGAGCTGCAGAGGATGTAGCTGCCGAGTTGCCTCGTCTAGACGGCGACGCGCGCGTTAGGCAGCAGGAAAGGCTCAACGAGTTGGTGTTGGAGGCTGCTAGGCAGAATGAGGAGTTCCGGAAGGCCAACCCGGGTGCTGGAGCTTCGCAGGTGGTGCACTCGCACGCGGCTAGATCTAACGATCAGGCCTCGTCTCCGCACCCCAGCCGCGAGAAGAGCCGCAGCGGACGTTCGGCCAGAGATAGGCAAATGCAGGTGTATGACCCGGCTGCTGCCGCGAGACAGCTTGCTGTGCCGCAGCAGCCCGGGCAGGAACACAACGCTGCAAGAGCAGGCTCTCAAGCCCATCAAGCTCAAAGCCAGGCCCGAGATGGAGCGCGCCCAGGTCCTTCTCGGCAACCCGCTGCTCAGCCTACTCGGCAGAGGCAGCAGCCGCGAGCAGTGGCGCCAGTCGCCAACCCGGTGGAGCAGCCAGCAGCTGTGCAGGTGGACAGATGTGATGATGGCTACTCAGCCATGGAGATGGCTGGCTATGATGTTCATGATCGTGTTGGCGAGCGCAGGCGCCTGGAGATGCGAGGCATCAGCTGGACCGGATCAGCTTGTCGGCGCGGCTGGAGAACACGGGTCCTCCTGGCCCCGAGTGCTTTGGTCCGCGCATCATGAACGAGCCATCCGTGAAGAACTTCCAGCTCGCAAGAGGCACCAAGAGCTACAATGGCAGCACCAAGCCGAAGGATTGGCTCAATGACTATGTCACCGCGGTCCATATCGCGAACGGCAACAGAAGGTGGGCAGTGCGCTATGTCCCGCAGATGCTAGAGGGTCCAGCTCGCACTTGGCTCAACAACTTGCCCAAGAACAGCATCAATTGCTGGCTGGACTTCTCGGATGCCTTCATCAGCAACTTCACGAGCACATACAAGAGGCCGAATAGGCCACAGCAGCTGTCTGCTTGCAGGCAGCGAGAAGACGAGACAGACCGCGAGTATCTTACTCGGTGGAGTACATTGAGGAACACCTGTGAAGGTGTGAATGAAGCACAGGCCATCACTTGGTTTGCGCAGGGATGCACGCATGGCAGTATGCTATGGCAGAGGTTGCAGAGGGAGATGCCGAACACTCTGGCGGAGACCATCAAGATTGCGGATCAGTACGCACTTGGTGATCCTACTCAGCCCCTGATGGACTCCTCTGAGCCGAGAAGAAACTTCAGCAATAGCAAGCGCAACGAGTTCCGCAACAAGCGCCGAATAGATACTCGGTATGATCCTGAAGAGGTGAATGCAGTGACTGTTGGAGCTGGTGGCAGCCAAAGGTAGAAACCTGCTGGAGCCTACGGGCAGAACCAGAACCAGGGCCAAGGCAACAAGAAACCACTTCGCACTTCTCAGTCGGGTAGCGGAAACTCTGAGCAGCCGAAGGAGTTTGTCTTTGATGACATGAAGGATGGCCCATGCAGTTTTCACACTCACCACCCCTCGAGGCCTGCTAACCACACTACTCGGCAGTGCGAGTGGTGGGATGTGATCAAGAGTGATGGCTTGCCTCCTCCTCCTCCTCTGCCAGCGGCCAACGCCAATGTGCAGCCTACTCGCGCACCCGCAGCTCGGCCGCCAGTGTACCCGAGAAGAGAGAATGTGAACCAGGTGGCTTTAGGAGCCAACCGCAACTTCAACAATGAGAGCTACCGCAACAACAACAACAACTACAACCGCAACAACAACAACAGAGGCAACAACAACTACCGGGGCAACAACAACAACGGCAACAATGGAGGCGGAGGCTCCAACCAGTACCAAGAGCACCACGAGAGCTACATGATCTTCACTTCTGAGCCAGTCGACAAGCAGTCACAGCACAGGCGGGCCATGGAGGTCAATGCAGTGATTCCTGCTGTCCCTCACTATATGTATTGGTGTGACCAGGAGATCAGGTGGTCCCGAGTAGATCATCCCAAGGTAATGCCCAATCCGGGTAGCTATGCCTTGGTGCTGGATCCTACCTTCCTGGGCCCCGAGAAGAATGTGAGGTTCAGCAAGGTGCTAATCGACAACGGCAGCAGCATCAACATTGTGTACAAGGACACACTCGAGAAGCTTGGCCTGGCCGAGAACATGATGCTGCCCAGCAAGACCACTTTCCATGGCATTGTGCCCGGGATCTCGTGCAACCCGATTGGCCGAGTGTGGATAGATGTGCTATTCGGCACCAGGGATAACTGCCGCACAGAGCGCCTGCAGTTCGAGGTGGTTGATCAT
This sequence comes from Alopecurus myosuroides, assembly GCA_028641055.1. Classification (NCBI taxonomy): domain Eukaryota; kingdom Viridiplantae; phylum Streptophyta; class Magnoliopsida; order Poales; family Poaceae; genus Alopecurus; species Alopecurus myosuroides. The sequence goes on from CM054058.1 coordinate 172,575,321, forward strand.
CAGAGTCCTTACCATGCCCTACTCGGCAGGCCTGCTCTGAGCAAGTTCATGGCCTCTACTCATGTTGCATATCTGAAGATGAAGATCCCTGGTCCCAATGGCATAATTACTATCTCTGGTGATTACAAGAAGTCCATGGAGTGTGCCTCTGCTGGTTCCCAGTTGGCGGAGTCGATGGTGATTGCTGCCGAGAAGAAGAAGATGTATGAGGTGGTGGCCATGGCGCAATCCGCGCAAGCTGGCGCGCAAGGCGTGCCGAGTACCCAGCACGGGACCGCATTCCAAGCATCTCAGGAGACCAAGAAGGTCCAGGTCGACCCCGAGTTCCCCGACCGCGTAGCCATCATTGGCTCCGGGTTGGCGGAGAAATAGGAAAGCGAGCTCATCCACTTCCTCCGTGAGAATCGGGACGTATTCGCCTGGTCCAATGAAGATCTACCAGGAGTCCCGAGGGAGTTGGTTGAGCACTCATTACATGTGCGTCCTGACGCCAAGCCAGTGAAGCAGGCTATGCGCCGCTTCGGAGATGAGAGAAGGAAGGCCATTGGTGACCAGATCACCAAGTTACTGATAAGCAATTTCATCATGGAGGTGCTGCATCCGGATTGGCTAGCCAACCCGGTCATGGTCGAGAAGAAGAAGGAGGATCCCAAGGCTGCCACTACATGGCGCATGTGTGTCAACTACACCGACTTGAACAAGGCATGCCCCAAGGATCCCTTCCCGCTACCTCGCATCGATCAGGTGATCGATTCCACTGCTGGTTGTGAACTGTTGTCTTTCATAGATGCCTACTCTGGTTTCCACCAGATTGCACTCAATCCTGCTGATCAAATAAAGACTGCTTTCATTACCCCGTAAGGGGCTTATTGCTATCGTGTCATGTGTTTTGGCTTGAGGAATGCGGGTGCAACCTATCAGAGATGCATGCAGAAATGCTTGCACGACCAGCTCGGCAAGAATGTGCAGGTGTACGTAGATGACATTGTCATCAAAACGAATAAAACACATACTCTGCTTGCTGACCTGGAGGAAACCTTTGCTAACCTACGCAAGTACAAAATGAAGCTGAATCCGAGTAAATGCACCTTTGGTGTCCCGGCTGGCAAGCTACTCGGCTTCCTGGTGTCTAGTCGGGGCATTGAAGCCAATCCTTCAAAGATAAAAGCTATTGAAAGCATGTCTTTGCCGAGATCCTTGAAGGACGTGCAGAAATTCACTGGTTGCTTGGCATCTCTGAGCCGTTTTCTGGGTCGAATGGGCGAGAAGGCACTGCCTCTGTACCAATTGATGAAGAAAAGTGACAAGTTTGTCTGGACTCCGCAAGCGGATGTGGCATTCAATGAGCTGAAAGCAATGCTGGCTAGTGCTCCCATCTTGGCTAGTCCGCTACCCAAGGAGCCAATCCTGCTGTACATTGCTGCGACTAACCGAGTAGTCAGTGTGGTGATTGTGGTGGAACGAGAAGAAGAAGGCAAGAGTGTGCAGCGCCCAGTGTATTATCTCAGTGAAGTGCTGTCCAGTTCCAAGCAAAACTACCCGCATTATCAGAAGATGACCTATGGCGTGTACTTAGGCGCCAAGAAGCTAAAGCATTACTTCCAAGAGCATCCAATCACGGTTGTGAGCTCCGCTCCCATCTCGGACATCATGGGTAACAAGGAGGCGAGTGGAAGAGTAGCCAAGTGGGCAATCGAGCTGGCCGCGTATGCACCAGCGTACGCGAGAAGAGAAGCCATCAAGTCTCAGATTCTGGCGGAATTCCTGGTGGATTGGGCCGAGGTGCAATATGAACCTCCTGCTCCAGTTTCTAATTACTGGAAGATGCACTTTGATGGCTCGAAGGTGAAGGAAGGCCTTGGTGCTGGCGTAGTGCTCACGTCACCCAAGCGAGATCAACTCAAGTATGTGCTGCAGATCTACTTCAAGGCATCCAACAACGTAGCAGAGTATGAGGCAGTGGTGCATGGCTTGCGAGTAGCAAAGGAGGTTGGCGTGCAACGCATTATATGCTATGGCGATTCAGATCTGGTGGTGCAGCAAGTCTCTGGCACTTGGGATGCTCTAGATGCCAACATGGCATCATATCGCTTGCTGGTGCAGTCTATGACTGGGTTCTTCGAAGGCTGCGAGTTCCAGCACATTCACCGAGCAGAGAACGAAGCAGCAGATGAGCTATCCAAGTTGGGATCTTCTCGGCAATCCATCCCGGCGGGGGTTGCCTTGGAGCACTTGAGGAAACCATCCATCAAGCCTTCTCCCAACTCGGAGTCCATATTTGTTCCTTCTCTGCCAAGTGAGGAATCTGATCCCATGGAGATTGACTGGGAGAATGCTACAGGAAACCCGGGGACTGCCGTCCTCTACTCGGGGACTGCCATTCCTTACTCGGGGACTGCCACTCCTTACTCGGGGACTGCCACTCCTTACTCGGGGACTGCTGTCCTTAACCCGGGGACTGTCGCATTCATTGAGGAAGTCCTTGCTAATCGTTTTGGGCTTCAGAGAAGTGCTCCCATCCCTAAAGAGCAACCAGAGGTACCCGTCCCAATGGAAGTGGACGAACCAGTGTTTCCCACACGGGAGACACCGAGTTGGGCTATGCCCATATTATCCTTTCTAAGGGACGGTACTCTACCAGAAGATGAGGTGGCTGCAAGACAGATTCAGAGAAGATCCAAGGGCTACACCATAGTCCGAGATGTGCTGCACAAGAGGAGTGCCACTGGCGTGCTGCAACGTTGTGTGGACCCAGCGGAAGGAGAAGAAATTCTGGTAGAGATACACCAAGGAGAATGCGGGCACCATGCCTCTTCTCGGGCGTTGGTCAAGAAAGCTTTTCGGCATGGCTTCTACTGGCTCACAGCACTGTAGCAAGCTGAAGACATCGTGAGAAAGTGCAATGGCTGCCAGATGTTCGCAAGTAAGATTCACATGCCTGCTTCCGAGCTGAAAACAATTCCTATCACTTGGCCATTTGCTGTTTGGTGTTTGGACATGGTCGGGCCCTTCCAGCCGGCTAGAGGCAACATGACTCACATCCTGGTCATGGTGGATAAGTTCACCAAGTGGATCGAGGTGAAGCCTATTCGGAGGTGCGATGGGGCCACAGCTGTGAAATTCGTGAAGGATGTGATCCTGAGATATGGCTACCCGCACAGCATCATCACCGACAACGGCACAAATTTTGCTGAGGGAGCAATGGTGCGGTTCTGCAGAGATAAGCATATCCGACTAGACGTTGCGTCAGTCGTGCATCTCGCTTCCAATGGGCAAGTTGAAAGAGCAAATGGCATGGTACTGGCAGGCATAAAGCCAAGGCTGATTGAGCCACTGCTGAAAACACCTGGGTGTTGGTTAGACGAGTTGCCAGCGGTGTTGTGGAGTCTAAGGACTACCCCTAACCGGTCAACCGGCTACACGCCATTCTTCTTGGTATACGGGGCTGAGGCCGTGTTGCCAATAGACTTAGAGCATGACTCCCTCCGAGTAACCCTCTACACTGAGGTGGAGGCGAGAGAAGCTCGAGAAGACGACGTTGACCTGCTTGAAGAAGCAAGAGAGCTGACTCTGTCACGTTCGGCTATCTACCAGCAAAACCTGCGGCGTTATCATAGCCGAAAGGTGAACCCAAGGGTTTTCCGAGAAGGAGACATGGTCCTTAGGCTTGTGTAGCGCACAGCCGGGATGCACAAGTTGTCTCCTCCATGGGAAGGGTCTTTCATTGTGAGCAAAGCGCTGCACAACGATGCTTACTATCTTATAGATGCGCGCCCTCCACAGGCGAACAGGGCAGATAAAGCTGGAGAGGAAACCAAGCGCCCTTGGAATGTAGCTCTACTCCGTCGTTTTCATTCGTGAGCAAAGATGTGTATGTACCCTCTTATCCGAGTTGAAATTCTACTCTGCAATCTGAAATTGATCTCGGGGACTGCCCTCGTCCAAAATTGCTCTAAGTGTTTTTACTCGGCCTTACCTTTTGCCTATTCGGTTGCTCTACTTCAAAATTCAAAGGTACATTGAGTACTGTGTTTAAACCTACATGCCAACTCTTCGACTTTGCTGCTGTCCGAAACCCGGCTTCATGGCAAGCAAGAGAACAAGCAAAAGGTCCATGAGCACAAGAAAAAATACTAAGGAAAGGAAGAGTGCAGGAACCGAGTAGGGTGCTTTTATTACTGTTCTGTGTCTTGTCTTTTTGGCTAAGTGGTGGGCTGCGTTACTATGATTGTTTCTAAGCGGCTAAGTATTTGCAGCTCTACTCTTTAACTCTTGTGACTCGAATACCAAAAAAGCAACAAGTTGCGGGTAGAGCTGAGACGAAAAGGGAGAGTGAATAAGAAATGCAACTCGGGGACTCGCATGATAACGCAACTCGGCATCAAGCCCAGATTGAGCAAATTGATTAAATTGAAAATAACAAGTGGGAATAAAATTGAGTAGCAAGCAACAAGATAAAATAGTCTGATACATTTGCTCCCGGCATCCCGGGGATCTGATAAGTGTTTGAGTAAAAAGTTTGCAGGATAAAATCATGTTGAGGAAGCGGTGTTGTCGGTGCTGGCCTTGGCAGCTTCATCTTCTGTGGTGGTCTTGGTCGCCTCCGCTTCCGAGCCGGCATCAGCTGTTCTCGCAGCTTCCTCTTCGGCGCTGGCGTTGGTCGCGTCCGCTTCCAGGTGGACGGTGGTGGACTGCTCCATCTCGACGTCGTGCTCGGTGGCTACCTGGTCTGAGGTGGCCGTGGCCACCGAGACAGGTCCTGTTGCCAGGGAAGAACCAGAAGCTTGGCCTTGGGGGCGTACCGTGTCGTCGAGGGCGGCTCCTGATGAGGTGCCAAACTCGAGGGTGGCTGTGTCGATCTCCTCGACCTCTTCATCGCTACTCGCGACGACCGCGGCTTTCCCTTTCCCGGCCTTGCCCTCAGGTGAATCGAAGAAGCCCAAGTCCAGCTCGGAGTCTGCTTCTTCGTCCTCCTCCTCGTCCTCCTCCACCTCGGTGTCGGGTTCAGTGAGGCCATCAATGAAGGTTGCCGTGTCAGCATACTCCGCAACCTCATGCGCAATCAGCTTGCGCATGGTCACGCAGCTGGGGTCCGTCTCCCACTTGGAATTGGCGCGCTTCCCGCGGATAATCTGCATGTTCAAGTTCTCATACCAGGAGGCGACGCAGAGCAGCATCAAATCAGCACCCGCCCGAGCTCCCGAGGCGCGCCACTTCTTCAATTCGGCCTTCACATTGCGCAGCTGCAGAGCAAGGCCACAAATAGTTGTTGGCGCAGGATCCTGAGGCCAGAAGAGCTCGTGGAGCTGGAAGCCGGTGCGCACCAGGTCAGTGCCCACGCCGGCTAGGCGTTCGAACTGCCCTCGCATCACCAGCATGCTATCCTCGATCTTGGCTCTGGTGTCCGCAGCCTCGCCCTTCTCAATACGAGCTGCTTGGGCCTTGGCCAAAGCAGGCACGCAAGAGGACACGATGTCAGGGAAGATTTCTGCAAAAAGCAAGTGAGAAATTCAGTAACAGAATTAGAGAGGAGGTAGGACCGAGAAGAAGAGATGCAGAAAGGAGAAAACTTACTATTCAACTCGTGGCGCAGCCCCTGCAACTGGCTCTTCCATGTTTCTTCATTGGATACATGCTTCTCCTCGAGCAAGCGGAGCCCCTCCAGCTGAGTAAAGAGCCCAGCATTGGCTTTTGTCAACACCTCGCACTCCTGCTCGAGGGCTTTCACCTTGGCATTGGCTGTTGTCTCGGCCTTTGCCTTCTCGGCGATGACTCTGTCCCTCTCGGCGCCAAGGTTGATAGCATCCTGGAGTGCCTTCTGCAGCTGGAGTTGTAGCTTCTCCATCTCGGTAGCGTGCTCACTCTGCAGAGCAGCAGATTGGCTTGCCAGTTGCATCTCCACTTCGGCAGGCTTGAGGCAATCTTGATGCTCCTCGGCAAATTTCTTATGATCTTCTACGGAAAGCAAAAGCACGATCAGCGGAAAAGCAAAAGAAACAGACACAAGGGCGAACCGAGTAGACAGTGGTTTACCTTCAAGCTTCTTGATGGTAGCCTCGCCATTCTCAACAAAGGCACGGCAGTTCGCGTGCTCGTCAGCCAGGGCTTTCAGTTTCCCTGCGGAGTAGAAATGGTTAACGCAAAAAAGCAGAAGCGGGCGTAAACAAAAAATGCAAGAACCGCGTAGCTAGAAGCGTACCTTCAACTTCAGACAGCCTCATGGTGCTGTTCATTACTTCCTTGTCGGCTTCCTCGGCAGCTACCTTCTCCTTCTCAAGAGCAGCAATACGCCTCTTGGCAATGGCATGATTCCAGAGTAGCTGACGGTGCAAGTTGGTCCGCTTCAGTACGCTATTCTGAGAGGCAAAAGAAACAAGAATCAGGCAAAGTAATTGAGATTCAACCCGAGAAGGCGGCTACTCGGGAGAGTGTCCGCCTACTCGGCCAGAATCTCGGGGACTGGGTGATGGATAAGGAAAAGAGGGAGAGTAAAAAAGAAGTGAAAACGCAACTCGGAAAGGATGATTAGGAACTTACCGCGTAGGATTGCTCGAGGTCCTCGGCGTTCTTGCGGTGGACAAACATCTTCGCGGCAAGTGTAGCAGAGGTAGTCGAGACGGTCATGGGTTTGCAACCCAAGTCCACCTTCTTCCAATCCTGACGCATATGGTCGATGTCGCCGAGATTGATGCCGTTCCAGTTGGGGTTGCCGAGAATTTTGCTGTCCCACTTGGCGTCGATGAAGCCGATCAGGTCGAGTACTTGCTCGAGGCTCTGGGACGTTATCGCCTGGTCTTGAGCTCCCCGAGAAGCAATGGAGACAGACTTGTCTTGATTTGGCGCCGGGGGCCTAGAGTTCACTGCCACGGCTTTCCTCCCTTTCTGAAGAGCAAGATTCCGGTCTGTGGGGGAGAAGCCGACCTGGTGCTGTTGGCTAACCTTCACCATGTAATCAGGGTAGTAGGGCTGATCAGCTATAGCAGCGGCGGCAAGAACCGCACTGGTATTGCGGATAACCAGCTGCCTGGACTGGCCAGTTGATGTTGGCGGCGGCATGTCGGCAGCCCGCTTCTTCGCCTTCTCCTTCTGGGCAGTTGGCTTCGCGACAACCGACTTCTCGGCTTTCTGCTTCTCGGTCTTCTCCTCAGCCTTCTCCTTCTCGGTGGCTGTCTTCTCGGCTGCCTCCTTCTCGGCAGCATCTTGGGTTTGTTTCCTGGTGACTCGCCCGGCAGGAGGGCTGGCTGTGTCCTTGGTCTGCTCCACCAAGGAGGAGTCTGGCGGTGCAGTGCCCTGGTCAGTTGGTGGCACCAAGGGCGTGCTATCCGCTGCGCCATCTGGTTGGGCGCTACTCTGCGCAGCGTCTGGTTGAACGTCGCTCAGAGGGTAACGCCCAGTCGCGTCCTCTACCCGCTGTTCAGCAGCAGGATCAGGCTGGGAGATATCCATTGCTTCCACCCGCGCCTGGGACGCAGGATCTTCTTGCTCAGCACCTCCTGTGGCTGGCTGCTCCTGTTCTGCTCCTAGCCGCTCGAGGGCGGTGTCATCATGCATCTCTTGATCTTGGTTCTCCTCGGCGGTGTTGGCCGGAGGAGACGATGGCTTCTCTTGACGAGCAGTGTCCTGCGCCTCCTGCACGGCGCGGAATCGTTGCTCTGGGTCGGTGCCTTGGGCATCAGTGCCCTGTGGTTGTGCGTTGGCGGTGGTATTCTCATCATCGTCGAGGTTGATTAACTTGTCGACGTCGATGGCAGTTTGCTTCTTGGCCTGGTCAGGCGCGAAAGCGGCATCCGCATCCAAGGAAGCTCTAAAGAAAAAATTGGGGTCAGAGATAAGAAAAGGGCAGAGGAAATCAAGAGAAAACAGTGAAGCAAAAGGATTGGGAGTCAACCGAGAAGAACAAAGTAAACTGAAACATGCAACCGAGAAGAAACTTACGCGTTGGTGGAGGGGATCGTTCGTCTTGTTCTCTTCACGACCTTTTTGGTCGTCTTCTCGGATGGTTTCTTCTTCTTGGTGGGGGGCTCTAAGGCGCCACTGCATGTCCGCTTGCGGGTAACAGGAGCGGCGACTGATAGAGGATTGGCCTCGAGGGCTCTCTCGTCCTCATCCTCGTCATCATCCTCAGCATCTGCAGCATTTGTGAAATAAAGAGAAAGAAAAACACTTCATAAACAGCAGGCATAGGGCTGGTGTCTCTCGCAGACAAAAAGCGTGAATTCAGTTACCCTCCAACTTGTCATCGGACCAATCGCGGAGAGACGTTTCGGCAGGCTGCTTCTCTGTCGAAGGGGAATGAGGAAGATTGATCTGATCCGCGGTCTCAAGGGAGGCCTGGTCATCTTCTTCTCGGTCATCTGACCAATTGCCCTCGAAGCGTTCGCAGCTTTCAGCTTTCTGGCGGTCAAGAACCTGAAGAACAGGGAAGTGACGCGAGTTAACCGAGTAGCACGAAGGCACTATACCCGAATAGGCGTGCAAACACAAAGCATACTAAGACTAGGGAAGCTTGCTGCATATCCTACTCGGAAAGGCGTGCGAGGATCAAGCATATTAAGCCTAAGAATTTCTTCTAAGTATGCTACCCGACAAGGCGTGCAAACATCAAGCATACTAAGCCTAAACAGTTCTGATAAGTGCTCTACTCGGTGCGGAAGGCAATTGCTAATCGCAGTAGGAAGAGGAGAATACCTACTCGGATTGCATAAACTGGAAGCAGAGAAAGGGGAACATACCCGTGGAATCGGCTTCGTGCGGCTGAAGGGGGTAAACCCATACTCCCAATCGTCGCGGAGGCCCGTGGTCAGGATGGACCTCGCGTGCTCGGCGACGTCCGCGTTGCTGAGCTCGAACGTGGTCGTTCGAGTGCAATCGCGGGGGCCTCCCAGGTAGCACATTGGATGGGAGCGCTGCTGCAGAGGCAGCACTCGGTTCTTGATCCAGCAGGCGACGGGGTCATCGCTCCTGAGGCCCTCTCCGATTAGCGCGGCGAGCCGCTCCTCCATCTGCACTGCGTTGCGGTCGTTGGAGGGCCTCGTCTTCCAGTTCTGCCCGGACGGAGCTCGGTTGCTCCAGGCGGGCAGGTTGATGCGGTCCGTCACCGGTCCCCCCTTCGTGGCGGGGATGTTCTTCACGTAAAGGAAAGATTTCTGCCACATACGGACGGAATCCAACCCCTTGATGCGAGGGTGGTTGGTTCCTGTCCGCTGCAGCATCATAGCGCTGCCGGTGTCGGTTACCTGACTGCCAGTGGCCGCGCCATCCTTCTTCCCCTTGCTCTGCTGACGGAGATGGAAGTACTTCAGCCATGTCTGTACCGTGGGGCGGACGCCGAGAAAGGCCTCGCACACCACGGTATGATAGGCGAGGAAGACGACCGCATTCGGAGGGAGGTGGTGCATCTGGACACCGAAGTGATCCAGGAAGGAACGGAGAAAATCGGAAGCTGGCAGGCCAAATCCTCGCGCAAAGTGCGCGAGGAAGACGACATGCTCGCCCTCCCGCGGGGCCAGAACGATTTCGCCGTCGGACGGCCGGCACTGAACACCGGGAGGAACCCTCCGGGTGTTCACGAGCCAGGAACAGTCATCGACGGTAACATCAGAACCAGCCCAGCCGGCGCGAGCAGCCATGGCAGCGAACGAGAAGGTGGTGGAAGATTGGGAAGGATCTGGTGGAGAAAACGAGTCCGCGGCGGCGCAGAGAGTTGCGCGGCGGCGGAGAGCTCGGCGGCGGAGAAGAGGCAGAAAGGCGAAAGAGGAAAGTACGGAGGTGGGAGAAGAGGAAGTTACCGCTGGGGGTATTTATACCCTCGCCTCAGATAACCGTTACCATCGGGGTAGTGGGATCGATCGTGGCCATAACACTCGTGTGGTGGGGCCTGTGGCCGGATAGAAACGCACGCAAGCGCGAACGCGCAGGTAACGGCCACAGCTGATCCCACGACCAGATCGTGGCCTATTACTGCGCTTGATGGGACATGACGAGCCGGTGGGCCCGCTCCGTGAAAACTGGGCGTGTGGCACGTCGTGTCCTGGGCAACGAGACGTCGGGGTCGCTGATGCACGACACGTGTCCAGTTGCGGCACGGAAGGCTGGATTGTGCTCTGCGCTGCAGAGACTTGGCTTGAGAAATTCTCTAAGTCTTTTTACTCGGACGCAGAGAAGGAGACTAGCCCTATTCGGAAAAGAGGAGACCCAAGGTGCTCTCCAGAGTGCTACTCGGAGGTTTTACTCAGCATCTTGAAGTTCAAAGGTGTTATTACGAAGATTGGTTTTAAGCTGGCAGAGCCTAGTGAACAAGTTCGCGAGACTCTACCAGCTTCGGGGACTGCTCTCGGGGGGTTACCCCCGAGTAGGGTAAAGGCAAAGGGTAAAGGCCACTGTCAGAAGAGAAGTTTGGTCGAGTAGCCGCCTACCCGGTACTTGCTACCCGGTCGACTGCTACTCGGTCTCACTTCAAGATGACCGGAAGGAGATATCAATCATGTTCTGTCCATTCGAGTAGAAGAGTTGGCCCGAGTAAAATTGGCGGGAACCTACTCGGGCCAGAAGTCAAAGGAGCCGTTCTGACACAGGATCCCGCGTATCCCGGGTTCGTACTTGGCACTATTCGAACTACTGTTCATCTGGGACCGGCCTGCCTGACAGTGACAGCATGGAAGCAGGCGGTCGCAGGATAAGGGGGCCCCTCTCTGTGTTTGGCACAGCGATACCAGTCTGTCCCCTTGGTTTTGCCCAACGACTTTCCGGATGCAGCCAAGATTAGGAACCAAAGCTGTCAGCGGGAACTCGGAAGAAGGACGATGTGCACACTATGTCGACACTTGTCCATGTTTGGACGTATCCGGCTGGGCACCAGGTATATAAGGTGCCCCGCCGCCTCCTGCGTGAGGATCGAACACATTGTGACCTAATTCTTGACCTAGTTCATCACGTAGAGAGAAGAGTGGCTACTCGGTAGCAAGATCATTGTACTGTGGCTACTCGGTGAGACACCAGAATACATAGAGGAAGGCAGGAGTAGGGGTTTTACCTCCTCACGAGGGCCCTGAACCTGGGTAGATCGTGTTGTCTGCAGTGTTACTTCGTACCTCACGCGGCTACTCGTCGCGTGATCCCTCCCCGAGCACCTCCAGCGTCCTTCGTCCCCACATCTTTAGCCATCCCATGGCATCTGCCGTGACACCACCACGACACTGAAAGCAAAAATAAAATACGCTCCAAGTAAAGCACATAAGATGTGACCGAATAAAAATATAGTTTCACGAGAAGTGACCTGATAATTTGTCGATGAAGAAGGGGATGCCTTGGGCATCCCCAAGCTTATACGCTTGAGTATTCTTCGAATTTGCTGGGATATACCACCGGGGCATCCCCAATCTTATACGCTTGAGTATTCTTCGAATTTGCTGGGATATACCACCGGGGCATCCCCAAGCTTAGGCTTTCCACTCTTCTTGATCACGTCATACATCCTCTTCTCTTGACCCTTGAAAACTTCCTTCACACCAAACTTCTCACAATCTTCATTAGCAACGTTATTGCAATCGAAATAATAAATTCGCATGGTTCAGTTTCAACACAATCCTAACAATAATAAACACATTAGATACTATCACAACTTCTTTTTAAACTCTTTTTCTCAAAAGAACACCAAAAGAAAAAGATTAAGATGCAAATGCAATTATTGACAGAAATCTGTCAAAACAGGACAACAGGTAAAGATGATTTTTTTCGAAACTCTTCTGTTGCTCAAATCAAAAAGTGTTCAACTAAGAAAAGCTGCATATATAGCCCAGTATTACGCACAAACAAACTAAGGTCATTTTGAATTTTCTGTGATTTTATACGAATTTAACAGTGGACAGCAAAAATCTGTTTCCTGCACAGAAATTCGAAATATAGTCTCAACTTTCCACTATAGGCTTTACTTGGCTCAATAAAGACACAAAAGAAAAGATACAGAAGGGTTTCTAAGGAATTAGATAACACCCAGGTGCAAAGAAAACAAAAATAAACGATGGAAAACGGGTTGAAAACGGAGAAATAAAACGGGTTGTCTCCCGGTAGCGCTTTTCTTTAACGCCTTTCAGCTAGGCATAGAAAGCAACTCAAGTATTTTCAAGTGAAGAAGCATCAAAATTAAGCTTATAAATCTCCTCAAAAATGAATTTTATTTCATCTATAGAAGTTTTAGATGCCCCTTTATCAGCACTTGTAGGCACACTACTTTCATCAAATGGGTTTGCAGGAACAACCCAATCAAAATTCTTTTCTAGAGCTTCATGCATTCCTACCAATTTAAAGAGTATTGGTATTTTAATTTCCTTATCATTGGCTTTACCCAGTGTGCTATTATCATCTACACATGAGCCTGCCATCTCAAATCGGTTAAAAACTTTTCTAGCCTAAATGGCAACATCACCAAATTCTTTAAACAAGGTTTCTGGAATAAACTCCCTTTTTCTCTATCCTTAATGTTATCAAGGTTGAGGAACATTTGTTGCATTATGGGATTAAGGTTAACAAACCTAGCTTCCGGCATACGAACTAGAGATTCTGCAGTGGTTTCATAATCTGGAGCAAGTTCAGCTAAGGATCTATCCTCAAATTCTTTGTGCTTACTAACATAATTAAAGAACTCTCCAACATTATCTTTCGCAATTATATCACCGCTACCTATTGGTATGTCTTTCAAGGTAAACTTTTGTAGAATCATGATTAGAGATTAAACAAAGAGCAGAAAATCAAAAATAACAGCTATGAAGTAAACTATTTTTTTTGTGTGTTTTTGATATAAAGAAGCAAAACAAGACAATAAAGAAAATAAAGAGGTTGAGAGTGAGAGACTCCCTTTGCCATAAGACTTCTTTATCCCCGGCAATGGCGCCAGAAATCCTTGTTGCTTCACCTTAATGGTTCCTTGAGGCGGCAGAAATCCTTTGCTATGGATGGTGTGTTAAGAACCCCAAGAGGAGGGTGTGATGAGTGCAGCGGTAAGAATTTCCCTCAGTTAAGAACCAAGGTTATCGATCCATTAGGAGAAAAAGGATCTTCTGAAGGTTGATGCCACTGACGGTGGTGATGGCGCCTCACCGGTGTCAGCAACAACGCGGAACTTGCACACAAACCAAAATACTTTGTCCCAACGGTACAGTGAGGTTGTCAATCTCACCGGTCTTGCTAAAAACAAAGATTAGACGTATAGTGTGGAAAATAGTGTATGCTTGCAGCAAGTAAAGAAAGTAGGGAATTGTAGTGGTTTGTTTAGCAGTGTAGGAAAATGGACTGGGGTTCATAGGTTCACTAGTGGCGTCTCTCCATAAAAGATAGCATGCTGGGTGAACAAATTACAACTGGGCAATTGACAAATAGAGGTTGTACCGTAGTGCACATTCATGACATGATGACTACTATGATATTTAGTGCGGGCATTAGAACAATATACATAGACAATAATCCAACTACATCCATGAGTAATAGTCCACCCTCAGGTTATCATCTGAACCCCCTTAGGTATTAAGTTGCAAGCAATAGATAATCGCATTAAGCAATGTGTGTAATGTAAGCAATGATTGTGCACGCGGGCACTCATACCGCTGTTTTCTCCCTAGTGGAAAAAACACATCCTCCCCCGTCATGTTTTTGTCACTCGAGCACTGGCGAAAAGGAGGCATGAACCCAACTATCGAGCATAAATACTCCCTCTTGGAGTCACTAGCAACTAATTGGCCAGAGCAACCACTAGCAACGGAAAGCATGCAAGATCACAAATAACATATGAAATAAAGACTATAATCAACTTGACATAAGTTCAATATTCATTGGATCCCAGCAAACACAGCACATATAATTACATAAGAACAATCTCGATCATGTTAGGCAGCTCACGAGATCTAAACATTGAGGCATAGGAGCAACCATCTAGCTACTGCTATGGACCCGTAGTCCAAGGATGAACTACTCACGCATCACTCCGGAGGCAGGCATGGTGATGAAGAGGCCTCCTGTGATGATCTCCTCTCCGGCACGGTGCCGGGAGACAGCTTCAGAATCCCCCTGATCTAGGGTTGACGACAACGGCGGCTGCATAACTTTTCACGAATTTTTTATCAGGTGCTTAGGGTTTTCCTTCGGAGGGGGATAAATAGGCGAAAGGGCGGCCTCGGTGGGCCACCAGGGTGGCCTCACCACCCCCAGGTGCGGCCCAACGAGGGGTCGCACCTGGCTATGGTGAGGGGCCCCTGGTGCCCGTCTTCGACTCCTCTTTGGTCTGTTGTATGCTTCCGAGGAAAATAGGAACTTCGGAATTTGTGGGGTCCAATTTCGAGAATATTTCCAGAACAACTTTTATGAATTAAAAAAAGCAGAAAACAGGTAACTCGCACTTGGCATCTTGTTAATAGGTTAGTCCCGGAAAACATGTAAAAATGCAACAAAGAAGGGAGAGAACATGTAGCAATTGGCATAATATCATCATGGAACATCAGATATTATAGATACGTTGGAGTCGTATCAGTTATATAGAAGTAGTTTGGTAACAAGTTTCTAGACCTTGTTAACAGACCACTTTTGTATACTCAAACAATTGAGTGTCATATACAAACAAACAGAAGGTTGAATAATTTAGTACATCTATGCCATTTGGATATGAATAGTAATTTGGGGAAAGCCTTGCAAACTTGTTCACAGATTCTTCTTATATGTATATGGCAAATTGATTTCTTAAAATGCACCTATATTTATTTATAATCATCTAAGAGAAAACTTGCTTTGTGTAGTTGGTTTTCTTCACCACAAAGGTGAGACAGTGAAGGTGGAATCCAAGAGCTGATTTTACTTGCTATTGAACAAGGAAACATCCGAAGACAAATGGCAACCAGAGACAAGAACATCAAGCAACAGAAGTCAACAAGGAGCAACACTGCCTCAGTAAGGGAGCATAAAAAATTATTTAGTGAAGCATTAGGTAATATTAGAAAATCAATAACCTCTATGCCTTGTAAAGATCATAAGAGATGAGGAACATATAATAAATCTCTTAAATATAAAGAAGTTAACTACTTTGTTTTCTAGATCATTTCCATTGATAAGACTAACACATAACAACAAAAATACATCTACACATAACCATGCAAATGAACACATGTTTCCAAAACAAGCATGGGATAATATCCATACTTGGAACCTGGTGGAAAACAAATAAATAGACTCCAAAGCCACACATATTTTCCACTTGATAAAGAACCTAATATATCAAACATGGTTTACACACACTTAATTAAAATGTCAACCAAACTTGCTAAGAGTTTCCAATTAAGAAAATTACAAACCCACATAAAAGAAAACAAGTCCTCTCATTAAACAAAATCATCTGGCATGACTTGGAAATAAATTCCATAGCTAGTGAGTTTATTTTCAATGCATAACAAACACTACTCAGTAGTTTTACAAATCAGTTTCTAAAATAATGGTATATAAAATGGTCCAATTAACACACACCATTTGGTGAACCATATGTGTGTTGTGTGAACAAGATATTCATGTCTAAAATAACTCTAAAGCCATTTAATAAATTAAATGGAGGGAAAACAATAAAATCACTTAAAATTGAACACCCTAAGAGAAAAATTAATCTTCTTCAATTTCACCAAAACAAAACATGGTGAGGTGTAAAATTTGATAAGGAATTCAAATATGAATTTTAATAATTTTTATGTTTACAAAAAAAATCCTGAAAACAATGTTTTTCTCTCAGTTTATTTAATAGAAGGACCTATCAGTAATTTGTAAAACCATTCAGGGGGTTATGGGGAAAACTTCCCCTTTGCCTTCCTCCAGGACGGCGTTGTGCGTGTCACCGCCGTTGACGCCTCCATGCAACCTCCGTCGCACGAGGATAGCCTCCAAGAGGGAGTGCCGTGCTCTCTTCTCTCTCTCCCTCGCAGCCCCTCTTGCTCACTGTATCTCTGCTTCTCAAGAGCACAAAGAAACCAAACCCTAACCCAAGGTCCGGCCATCTCTCGTCGCCGTCAATTCCGCAGTCTCGGGAGGAACCGAGACCACCTCTGAGTTCCTCGTGGTCCTCTTAGTCGACTCGAGCTCGCTCTAGGGCGGAGATGACCCCGACACCACAGATTGGACTTCCTTCCTCAACTCCGGACCCCGGCGATTTTTGACACCGCCGTCGATTCCGACCACCTCGGGCTCCACCGAGTAGCTTAACGCGCTCCGGGTGAGCTCACGCATCTAATGGTCTATCGTATTTAAATTTTGGTCGATGAATTGGTTCCAGCCACCGTGAGTCATCATCGCCACCGCGCCATTGCTCACCGGCTCACCTCCGGCAACCATATGGTCGAAATGCCACCGCCCCTGCACTCACTATGATCCCCTCTAGCTCTAGGAAGTAGTGAATCAGGCCAATTCGAGCTAGATCACGGGATTGAGAATCCACAGTAGGAATCCCATCTGTGGATGACGCAACCATGATATCATTGGGACGTCATATTACTTATCTTTTATTTTTTGTATTAAAACTTAATATGACAGGTGGGACCCACCTGTCAATTTAAAATGTCAGAAAATGAATTAAAATTAATAAATAAATAACTTTGAAATATTCATCAAAAAATACAAATAAAAATTATAAATGTTTAGAAAAATAAAATCTAAATGTTCATCAAGTTTTCAAAAATGTTTGAAAAGTTTAAAAATAAATTCTATTTGAATTTAAATTAAATCATTTCAAATTGAGAAAAATAATAAATAATTCATAAAATCAGAATAATACAAGTTATATACCAAAATGCTCCAAATGAAAAATGCAACTAATCTATGATGTTTTCATAGTCATTTGACAAGGTTTTCATATGTGCAACATTTTTCTTAGTCCTTTAATTCATTTAAAATTAATAAATTAATAACTTATTCAAATATTTTCAGAAAGCATAAAATGTTATATGAAATTATAGAGAAAAACATTTCCAATTCAAATATGTCAAACATAAAATATTTTTTTTAACTTATAAACTTGTTTCTAAAGGTATAATGGAATTCTATAATATTCCATTATAACCAGAAATAATTGCCACAACATTATTTTCCTTATTAACAAAACCCTCATGTTTTCACATCTACTAAACCTATCATAACAAGTCATTAGCTAGTTATGTGATCATAGAGTTAGCTGTGCTAGTCCTCATTTTCAATTAAACTCTTTGTCATTAGTTCTACACCTTTGAACATAAAATAAAATGTGTTTGTTGTCTTTTTAATAATTGTTTTCCATGTGTTGTTGTTTTATTGCCTAACCATGTGATAACACTTCTACCTAAACATGATAACCATTGTTTGTTAAATAAAACTGAAACACATATAAGTCTAAAAAATTTAATAACAACATCGCCATAAGTAATGAAACAACTCACCTAAAACCTATGTGATCTTAGTATCGTATCGATCATAGCTTACACTTGTAAGATGTGGTATTTTCCAGGGTATTTCGTGATGCATAATATTACTATGCATGTATCATTTTGCCAGTGTTTTCTGTAGTCCTTACCGGAACTACTTTGCTATTTTTCAGATCTCTGGATTTCTCTACGCGGCTCTCGAATCCCGAAGACATGGATTATTATTGTTATTTCCATCTCAGGAAAGTTCATCACTTGCTCATATCCTTTGCAGTATTTCATAACAAAGTATTTGCAAAAACCCTATCGTATTACCACATATTCTCAAAAGAATGCATGATCCTATTTTTTATAATAATATGACTACTTGAATGACTATTCGAGTGGTAGTGTTCTGTTTGGTGGGCGGATGGGACCATGGTAAGATGAATAGGTCAAAGGAAGGTTCCATCTGCATGAGAAAGTATTACCTAGAAATTAGTCACAAATGCCGTCAGAACTCGGTGCACCGTAAATACCGTGTTAACCATGGGTCTTGTATGGGGCGAGTAAGTCAGCTATGATCTTCTCTCGTTCGCATGTCAACGGACTGCCAGAGACGTACGTTGTGAGCTCTTACGTCCCACAAACTCTTGGGTCTATGAGTGTCTGCCAGGGGAGCCTAGATCTCCATCGTGAGGGGTGGAATTAGGGGTTCAACCTGCTGGCAGAAATGGGTGGGCATGCGTTGTGCGGAGAAGCATGGTTTGGCTTGGATCAACAACCGGGCCCCACACCTGAGTGGGAGTGGACAGGAATGTACACCTGGTTGTGCAACATGGTCTTGATCGCCCATGGGTAAAGTAACGTACCTCTGCAGAGTGTAAAAGGATGTCGCATGTTACCCCCTGTTCCGGGAAGGAACTGCGAACGCTACAGGAAAGGCAACTCCATAAAGTTCTAGCTTCTGTGATGGTTTGGTGGGCATAGTTTTCGGAATTAAAAGCAACCTCTTGAAGAAAGATTTACAAAAACCTTGCTTTAGTTTATGACTCTTTCGAGTCTAAAGTTGTAGTTAGTGCATCAAACTACCCACTATATATCATGAACTTGTTGAGTAACGCTCGTTACTCATTCGTTCCCGTTTGACCCCCTGCTTAGAGTTGAAGCCCTTATGGAAGTCATCATCGTGAAGTCGTCGCTATCTCATGAAGCTGGGAGGAGTCTTATACTACTTAGCCAGTATAGCATCATCATCAACAACGTTGATGGAGGAGAAGCTATCAATGTGTAGGTGGATACCATTCTTGTACTTAGCTGTTACAAGCCATAGATTAGGGCTGACATCAGCCATAGTAAATTAGGTTCTGAGCTAGAGTTACTCTCCAGCTTGGAACTTCGAATTGCTTCTTCTGTTGTTTCATTTGCATGAGATCCTCTTTGGTACTTCAAAGGGGAATTCTCAAGATTTTGTAATGAAAGTTTGTATCCTATAGCTTTGCTTGGACCTGCTATGTTTCTTTTGTACAATTCTGAGGGATGTAATATTCACGGATAAGTCCTTCTGTGAGTATTATGTCAATGACTTGCGCACTACACATGCAGTGGTGTGCTGGGTCACCACAGTTGATTATAAATCTATCATGTTTATGTTATTTGTGATCTTGCATGATGTCCGTTTCTAGTAGATGCTCTGGCCAAGTTGATGCTTGTAACTCCAAGAGGGAGTATTTATGATCGATAGTGGGTTCATGCCTCCCTTTCATCTGTGCTCGAGTGACAGAAACGTGACGGATGGGGGATGTGATGTTGCCATTAGGGAGAAAACAATAATGTTTTGTCTAAGCATAATTTTATTGTTTACATTACGCACTTTACTTAATGCAATAATGTTGCTTGCAACTTAATACCCAAAGTCTGCTTGGATTACGTTTTGAGGGTGGATTATTAGTCATAGATGCAGTTGGATTACGGTCTATGTATGATGTTGTAATTCCCACATAAATTTCATATTAATCATCATTTCTTGCATATGCTCTACGGTGCAACCTTTATTTTGGTCAATGGCCCAACTATAATTTGTTTGCCCAGCATGTTATCTATCTTTTATGGAGAGGCGCCACTAGTGAACTGTGGACCCCGGTCCATTCTTTTACACTAATAATACAACATACTGCAAGCACTGTTCTTTTTACTGCAATCATTGTTCTCATTTTTTTCACTGCAAACAAATACCATTTTCCACACTATACGTCTAATCCTTTGTTTTCAGCAAAACCGGTGAGATTGACAACCTCACTGTTTTGTTGGGGCAAAGTATCTTGGTTGTGTTGTGTGCAGATTCCATGTTGCTGCTGAGCCTGGTAGTGCGTCCTGCCAACATTAGCTGCCAACAACCTTCAGAAGTGATTTCTTTCTCCTACTGGTCGATTAAACCTTGGTTTCTTTCCGTGGGAAAACTTGTTGTTTTTCTCTTCATACTTTCCTCTCGGGATCACGCAACGAGCATACGTTTACGCACATCACTTGGGTCTTATCGCGTTGTGTATGCTACTTTCCGCTCTGTGTGTGTTGTCTGCCCTGCGTGACAGTTATCTAAAGACTTGGTTATGTGACCAGCTTGTGTAAGCTTTGTGTATCCGTGTAATGGATGTTGTACTCTGCACTACCAGCTCTAAATATGTTGTTCACGACTGTTTGATCTGGGATCATGAGTGTATGCATATTGGAGGTTTTGGACTGCTAGTCTGGGGTCCCCACATTAGGAATAGTGCAATAGTTTATTTTCGCCTTTTTAATACGGATGAACCCATATTTATGTGGTTGTGTTCCAAGTGCTTTTATTACTTATGCCTTTTTAAGGCTATTACTCTCATGTGTTCACAAGATATGAGATTCAGAAAGTGGCATCACTGCCAACTAAAATATTTATAAGGAGAAAAAATTTAAATATGTGCATCATAAGTTTACACTAGTACAAATCGAACCTATGTGAAGGGATATGGATGTCGTCTAGAGGGCTGTGAATAGGCAATTGAAATAATTACGGTTTAGATTTGAATAAATAAGGAATATACTGGCATTTAATCTATCAAGCACAAAACATAAAACCACTAGACTCAACTATGTGCACCAAGAACTTATACTAAACAAGATACATACCTAGGTGATAGCAAGATGTGTAACTTGAAACTCAACAGCTATCACAACGGGTATAGAAATAACCGATACACGCAGAGACTATAATTTATCCCAAAGTTCACTTCCCAATGAAAACTAATCTCCGTTGGAGAGGTGTGGATGAACAATTCTCTCCAATAGCCACACTGTCTCACCTTATTCTCCTCGTTCGCTCGCACAATGCAAGGTGCCGCGATTCCATTATGAGGTGGTGTTGAGGGAATTCACTGAACCCATACGAATTGCCAGTGGGTGATCTACACAATTTAATTGAAAGGTCTCAAAACTTTTCCCGATGCTTCTCACCATGTTGATCTTCGTGACAACACCAGCCGTCTATGGAGCCCAAGAACCAAAGAGCAACAAGATATAGGGCATCCAAGTATCCAAGATTAATATGCTTCTCAAAATTTTACATCCACAAATCACCATGGAGAACTCAAATAGATGCAAGTAATGTGATGGCAAGAACACACGAAGTGGTCAAATCCATCACTCTCAAATCCCACCAAAATAATTAATGATATGGAGAAAAGAACGAGGACAAACTCAACAAATGAATGCGATCTAGATCCAATGGATTCTCTTCACTTAGGGGAGAGATTGATTGGTGAAATTATAGATGTAGATCTTTTCTTTCTTTTCCCTCCAGAAAGAAAGAGAATCATTGGAGGTATTAAGAGAAACAAGCTTAAAGAAGATCAACACTGGAGAGCAAACAATAGCTCAAGAGACCAGAACCTTTTGGGGAGTAAGGTCCCTTAAATAGGTTCCCATGGAAACCAAACAGTTATAAACAAGGTGTTCGAAGGTCCGGCCTCGGCCCAGGCCCGACCACTCAAGGGCACATCTTGGAACCAAAACCGAAGTTTTCAGTAGAAAAAGGCGGATTACAAACCTCACAACTCCGAGACACATTCTGCGACCGAAACTGAAGCTTTCTGGAGCGAACCCGGACTAAGCTCGGACCACTCCGCGTGCCCGGAATCAGGCCCGGACCAGTCTGGCCAGATAGAACAATGAAACTGAAAATGTCTGCATCGGAACTCCGTTTTCGGTAAACTTGAGCGTGTTTTGGATCTAGCAAGAATCTCTAGCTCATCATACAGATAAACGCCAAAATAAACAAAGGAGAATAAATCAACATGGTGGTAATAGGTTACCGCCGACGAATCATCCTGTTCGCCAACGCTATTTAGCTACCGCTGGCGAACACCCTATTTTGTTCGCCAGCGGTAAGTTTAAAATATGTAAAATTTCAAAATATTTTTTTTCATTTTTTTGAAAATTTCAAAACAATTGAGTTGTTGAACCTTTTAATCGCAGCATAGTATTTGTTCTTCTTTTTTTCGCTTTATTTCAATTTAAATAGTCTACTTCCCCATCAGTCAACCATCCTTAGACTACTATAGTCTCAGCACGCTTAACTTTTTAGTTCCCCCTATGAGGGACCTTATGAACCCCTCATACTTTGTTAACAATATAGTTCTATCAATCTTATTAATGAGTGAGACTTTGGTGTCACAGGATTTTACTTTTTGGATCAAACAAAAAATGCATAATTAATAATAATCTTGAATATAAATAGCAATACAATAAATTTAAATAATTTTTTTCATTTTTAATTAATATTGAATAATTCATATCTACAAATCCGTAAATCGGAATTCGACAAATTATATGTACAAATTGATTAAAAAAATAAGAGGAATCCAAATATAACATCCATATCATCTTTTTTAAAATTATTTTTTTTGAATTTTTTTGTTGGATTTTATTTTTTGAAGTTTCTACCATTTTCGTTTATGTTCGTGAAAACTAAAAAAGCGGTCCACGAGGGGCGGGGATGGGTGGGTGTGTGGAGCGCAACAATTCAAAACTTACCGTCGGCGAATAAAAACAGATGTTGGCCAGCGGTAAGTTTAGCGCTGGCGAAGCGACATGTCCGCCAGCGGTAATAATAGCACATGTCCGCCAGCGGTAATAATAGCACTGGCGAACCAAAAAAGATGTTGGCGAGCGGTACTTGCCGCCGCACTCACCCCTAGAACCACTGTTACCGCTGGCGAACCAACTGGCATGTTCGCTAGCAGTAAGCGTGGTACCGCTGGCTAACACACAAATCGCTTCGCCAACGCTATTACGCTGGCCAACAACAAAGTCATTTCGCCAGTGATAAGCTGATTGCTATAAGACTTTTCCTACTAAGGTAGGAGGCTTGGTTGCATCTTGTGGAAATACCTATATTAGTGCAGCTGTGATGAGTTTAAGTGGAACCTAACATGCAGACTTTCAGTTAAATCTTTATATGTGGATTTGATGAATGGCTGCACCCGTTTCTTACGTACCACTAAAGACTATGATTTTTATGTGGTTCCTTCATCGTAAGGTTTTACTAATCAATGGTAATTTTGTAAGGTGAAATTGGACGAGTGTACTAAGTGTTTTTTTTTCATGAGGAAAAACCCATTTAACATCTTTTTACATCCTGTCAATTTGCAAAGCATATATGGAGACTAAATCATTTCACTTTTAGCATTCATACTCCAACTAATATCACTAATTTGTTTAGTAACTGGTTATATGGGGTCGGGTCGAAATCAAAAGCTAGCATCCGTTTGTACTTTTCGTGGAATTGTTAGAATGATGTGGTATTTAACAATACTGGAGTGCGATATTTTTTGCAGGTTGTTCATCAAGCCACTTGCCGAAATAGGCTTTCGCCCCGCTATATTGATATAGCAACCACACTGATACACAGTTTGAACCAAACCAAGTGATGGGGCAACAACAACACACGCACAAAGAGAAAAAGAAATGAAAGTCGAGGAGAGGAGCCCAAACAAAGATGACCCGCCACCGCTACGCCCTCCATCTTCGTCCCACCGCGAACCAGGCACCCCCAAGCACCTCGTGCCAAGCAGCCCCTTCAAGGAGGGTAGCACTGTCGACATAGCGCTGCTACCCGGACCCGAGGTCCTAGGGTTTCCCCCGACACGGGTAGTAGCGGGTAGGGATTCCTACGACGCCCTCCATGAAGGACTGGTGCCACACGACGGCGGCACCGCGCCCGAGTCAGACTAGCTGACAGGGATTTCTCCCAACCCCTACCCACAAACCAACCGCCGCAAGGGGTACCTCCACTGAGCATCTCCAGCCACCGATACACGCCACGACGATCTTGAGCCACCTTCAGCGGTCACCTCGTGGCCCCGGAAGACGGAGTGGAAGACGGCAGCATCCGACATAGTCGGGACAAAGGACACTAGCTCCGCAGCCCGCGGGAGGTACCCACCCCCACCGCCCAAAGGCAGTCATCGGCCGGACAGAGCAGTAGGGGCACACCAGGCCCCGTCGGGCCCGGCCGAACCCAGATGGGCTCGTGAAGCCCCGACCGCCCTGCTGCAATACTCAGGCCGCAGTGTCGTCCCCGTCCGTCCCGACCAGTCGTTGCCACTGCCTCCAGGGGGATCCAGCCGCCACAGGGCCCCGGCCGGCCCGAGCCCATCTGGGCCTGCCGAGCTCATCTGAAGACCACGCCCTGCTCGTCGCCGATGCCGCCTGCCGCACGGATGCCCCGCCTCGGAGACCACCGCCTCCTTCGTCACCCAGCCGCGCCGTACCCGGACTTCCCTAGGAGCACAGCCGTCGAGGAAGGAACCGGCCCCGACCAATCCTCCACGCCGTGGGGAAAAGAGGAGTCCAACGCCGCCGGCGCCGCACGGGCCTTTGCCCGGCGACCCATGCCGACGGCGACCGCAGGGGGAGAAGGTAGGGGAGAGCTCGACCGACTAGAGGTGGGGGGAGGAGCCCCGTCGCCCTGGGGGAGGGGGGCGAGATGGGGGAGGAGCCTCGTCGCCCTCGGGGGGGGGGGGGGGAGAGGTGGGGGAGGAGCCCCTTCGCCCTCGGGGGGGGGGGGGGTGAGAGAGGGGAGGAGCCCGTCGCCCTCACCAAGCCACTTACTTGATCCATATGTGGTCCCATCTCCTACCCGAAGACCAGCAAGGACGTTTATCTACCGGATGCAATCGGCTAATGATGTACGGCCTAATTACAACTAGGGTGTCTGGTTTATGTCTATATCAATTTCAAATTAGAATTATTTATTCAGGTGGTTGATTGGCCACGGTTGAGTGATCCCTGATTGTACACTTTTATACACTACTCTTTTTGATTAATCGAAAACTGGCCGGATTACAACTGAAAGTGGTTCATGCTGGCTAATGGCCGTGGTAGTTCACTTGTCAAACAACACGCGATACAGTGCATAGCTCACTGAAACAAGCAATTAATTATTTTTAGGTCTCCTCGAGCCCTACAACACCCCTCCCGCTCTTCCCGTCGGGGCTGCGCGCACGGTCCGTCGACGACACGGAGACAATGGCTGGCGCGCCGCTGATCGACCTCGACCCGCCGGCGGCGAACGACGACGAGGCAGGGCCGAGCCACTTGGGGGCGCCGGCAACGACAACGTGTTCAACTAGTGAACACGTCGATTTTAGTTTAGTTTTATGTTTTAGTTTATTCTCATTTAAATTTTATTCAAATTTTGTAAAATATCCTAAAAATTTGAATGAAATCGTCGTTTCAAACCAAATGTATTATTTATGTAAAGGACCTCTCCGGACGCTATCCGGATGGCAACAAAGGCCGCTAGTGGAGATGCTCTAAGGTGAAATACGCCCAACGGACATCCCGGATATCTCATCGGGAAGCTCGTTCTTATTGCCAGGGATGTCATGAAGGTCTATCCCATCACACCTTATTGGGACTACGAGGCTTTTTTGAGAATTGGCACACACGCGGATCACCTCGCCAAAGGAAGTAAGGAACTCAATATCCTGCTTGATGGGAGCAACAAGGTCATCCCCACTCTCTCCGTGGTATAGCTCCCACGGCTTCGTATATCCCAATGGGGTGTCACCGTGTGAGAGCTTGGTGTTGATATGCTCTCCTGCTCTTCTGGCGGTGCCGCGGTGGTAGTGCTTGCACGGGCGGGTCGGCTCGCACTTGGGAGAGTCTTGAATTGTTCTTCGACTTTGTTTAGTGGTGGTGTACTTGTATTGTGGTTTTATCTCGTTATATATTGATTAGTGGTTCACGCTGGCTAATACCCGTCGTAGTTCACCTGTCAAACAACACGGTGAAAGTATCGGGCATAGAATGACTATCTCATCCGAGACGGTGCATGACTCACTGAAACAAGCAATTAATTATTATCAGGTCTGAACACAGAATCTAAACACGCGATACAGTGGACGGTAACATCTGATTGCCTCGTGGCCTAATCGAAAACCTCCCTCAATTTACAGAGCCAGTACCGCAAACCAAAGAGCAACTAGCCCCAGTGTGGCGTCGCCCCACTTTGCCTGCCACACGGCAACAGCATGCGACGACATCGGCGGAGACGGAGTCGTCGACGACGACGACATTGGCGCAACGGCCGCGACCGGGAGAAACCTCTCCGCCGACTGCACCACGGGAGGCATCGTCGGCGCAGGCTTAGGCGGGGAGTGCCCCTTCTTGTGCTTCTTGTGCCCTGCGTGTCTCGGCGGTTCAGCCGCGGGTGCCGGCGGCAGCTGAGGCGGGGAGCTGGTGGGCGCCGTGGGCGCAGGGCGGTCGGCGACGTCCACCTCCACCTTCATCCCGTTCTGGCAGTGGCCCGGCCCGCCGCAGATGAAGTAGCGCTTCCCGGGCGCGGTGAGCGCGACGGTGGTGATCCCGCTGTTGTCGAACGACACGGGGTTGGCCGTGGAGCACGCTTCGTAGTCGTCGGCGGTCACCTCGAGGACGTTGTGGTACGAGCTGTACTTGAACGCTGCATGCATTGCGTTAACGTTAGCGCACAAAAACGTTGGCAGGATTAGCATGGACTGCAGGATCATTCTAGGTTTTTTGTGTGCAACAATTAATCACACGCTTACCCTTTCTTGATACGCCTCACTGCCTTGATCTGATGCATATCACAAAGAATGTGTTTGAAAGTTTGTTTGGCACGCTGCTCAACATGCCGGAGAGGACCAAAGACGGGGTGAAAGCAAGAAACGACCTGAAATATTTTGGTATTAGGGTAGATCTTCAGGGGGGACGCCCGGATGATGACGACGGCGATCAATCGTGTGATGAGGAGACGGATGGTCGCAAGGCCAAAAGGGTTAAGAGGAATGACTATTACTGCCCCCCCTCCTGCTTCACTCTTAGTCCGGACGAGATCACAAAATTGATGATGTGCCTTCTCGGAGTCAAAGTCCCTAGCGGTTACTCAGGGCTAATAAGCAGATTCCTCGACGCGCAGAAACAAAAGTTTAGCGGGATGAAGTCTCATGACTGTTACGTGATGATGACGCAGATACTTCCGGTTGCGATCCGCGGAATAATGGACAAACACGTCCGGGAAACCCTGTTTGGCCTCTGTAACTTCTTCGACGTTATATCTCGAAAGTCGATCACGGGGAAGCAGATCTCAAGGCTGCAGGAAGAGATTGTCGTGATACTATGCGAGCTTGAGATGTACTTTCCACCATCATTCTTTGACATATGTGTCCATCTGTTGGTCCATATCGTGGACGATATCATCCATCTCGGGCCGTTGTTCCTGCACAACATGATGTCGTTTGAAAGGATGAATGGGGTCATCAAAGGATATGTTCGCAACAGAGCTCGTCCGGACGGAAGCATCGTTCAGGGCTTTCTCACCGAAGAGTGCATCTCTTTCTGCACGAATCATATGGACGTGGAGGACCCAGTTGGTCTGCCCAGAAACAAGCACATTGGCAAGCTCGATGGAGTAGGTCACAAAAATGGACGTAGAGAAGTGCATGTGGATCGGGCTTGTCGACGCACCGACTTTAACAGGGCAAACTTAGTAGCTCTCCAACACATTGACATGGTCGATACTTGGGTGGAAAAACACAAGAGCTCGATTATGAAAAAGTACAGTGAACAAGGCAAGCGGAGGACCGAAGGAGAAATAATCACAGAGCATAACTCCACTTTCTTGCGTTGGTTTAAAGATGTGATCGTCGCTAATCCACCGCCAAGGGATTGTGCGAAAAATAAACTTTTGTACGCCTTGGCACATGGCCCAGCTCCCAACCTAGCGACGTTTCAAGCATATGATATCAACGGGTTCACTTTCTACACAGAGGAGAAAGACAAAACTTCCGATTATCAAAACTCAGGGGTAACGATGGAATCCTACACCGGTGACAAAAAGTTAAGATACTACGGAAGGATCGAGGAGATATGGGAGCTTAACTACTCTGGAGAGAAGGTGCCTATGTTCCGCGTCAGATGGGCTAGGATGTCGACCGTCAGAAAAGAAGACCAATACTTTACAACCATGGTTATTCCCGAAGCCGGAACCTCATCAAGCGCGAATGTCACAGCGCAAAATGAGCCATGGGTATTGGCTAAACATGTGTCCCAATGCTTCTTCATAACAGACCCCGCAAGGCCTAGCCGTGTTGTCGTGAGGAGAGGGAAAAAAATATCCTCGGAATGGATGGAGTCGTTGATGAGGACGAATTCGACACGTTCGGCGACCCAAATATTGACGATGATCAAGAAGATGATGATGATAGTCATGCAACATACACAACAAGAAGAAGCAGAACAACGCTACCTAGGCATGGTCTTCCATTCATAAGAAGAAGTCATAATGTGGGGTTAAATTATGCAACTGCGACCAAAAAAGGCAAAAAGATCAAACACTGAGAAACTATGTATGCATTTGTCTGCCAATTGTATGCGACGAAATTATGTATATGCATGGGGTCTGATATCGATGTGCACTTATTATAAATTAAATGTACCTTGTTCTGTATTTCAAATGTGTGGACTTATATTATTTGAAACATAAAGGAAACAAACAGAAAACATGAAGGAAACAACGGAAAAAAAATAGAACACATAAAGAAAAACAATAGAAAACATAAACAGAACAAGAGAAAACATAAAGGAAACAAGTAGAAAAATGAAGGAAAATAATGGAAAACAACTAAAACCAAAATAATGAAAAGAGAAAATCAAGAAGGAAATAGTTGAAAACAAAATAAAACATGAAGTAAAACAATTGAAAACAATAGAACACATGAATAAAACAATAGAAAACATAAAGAGCACAAGAGAAAACATAAAGGAAACAAATAGAAAACATGAAGGAAAATAATGGAAAACAACTAAAACCAAAATAATGAAAAGAGAAAACAAGAAAGAAAATATTGAAAAACAAAATAAAACATAGCGCTGGCGAACAAAGATTTGTTCGCCAGCGGTAGCATAGCGCTGACGAACTAGCCTCTATGTTCGCCAGCGGTGTGGTAGGGCCCCTCTCACAGCGGAAGCATAGCGCTGGCGAACAAATCTTTGTTCGCCAGCGGTAGCATAGCGCTGGCGAACTATCCGCTATGTTCGCCAGCGGTGTGGTAGTGCCCCTCTCACTTACGCGTGGGCCCTCGCCTCCTCCCTACAGAGCGCTCCAGGACTTAGCCGTTTTCGCAACTGGCACGAGATCGACACGCGCGTGCGCACCCCGGCCATCTCCTCTGTCTCCGGCGACTCCCGGCGACCACCGCGCGCAACCTAGAGCCCCTCCACTCCTCCACCTCCCTAGCGCCCCTCCACTCCTCCACCGGCCCTCCCCCTCTCTCTGCACGCGCCGCCCCGATCCACGGCCACCTGCACGACGCGCCTGCCCTCCACGGCTGGCGGCCATCGACGCCACGCCCCGGCCAGCATCCACCTCCCTAGCGCCCCTCCACGTCTCCCTCCTCTTCCCCTGCGGCTGCCGCGCTGCCTCCTAGAGCGGCGCCGCCCCTACTGCCCTGCTGCTGCCCTCTCTTCTGCCTTGCACCGCAGGTGCTCGACCATTGTTCTGCAAGAACAACAGGTATTTTTTTGTTCTCTTTTTGGTCTATGATGATCCAGTAACTGTTCTTTGTTAGCTTAATTTTGTTGGGCTCAAGGAGTGTGTGTATGTTTTTCAAACATGTGAGTACTCCTAGCTTAATTTTGCAAACCTGTATGTACTAATGATTCGAAAATGAATTTGTTAGCCAAGTTCATCGTCTGTTTAATCCCTAATGTGAGCCATATTTTGATTGATCAATACATGACTATAAGCACCTGATGAACACAGTACAGACGCAGGCTATAAATAGGAGCTAGGGAATTTGTAAGCACCTGATTAGCACAATTGTGAGCATTGGAGCGGAGGGAATTCCTAAGCACCTGATTAGCACTAGTTGTGAGCATTGGAGCAAAGCTTCTGTTGCCTTCATAGATGAAATCATCGCTGTGAATTAACTCGACATAACCTGAGTGAACTATATATTATTCAGAGTTCGTGACCACACTTAATAAGGAATTCTGTACAGCATTATTATATTATTCTCTACACTATTTAATAGGATTGCCTCACTTGCTTTCTAGCTGCCAACTGGTCTAGAAAACGTCTACCATGATTTGCTTTCGAAAACAGACCTCAGAAACCGAGGAAAGTAGTCCATTGTCCCTTAAACAATTAAAAACTTTATGAAAATTTGCAGTAAATTCTTATTTAACATAAAGAGATCGTGGTAAAATTTTGAGATCATTTGGATGAGTTTGGTAGAACAAACTTGTTCTAATTTCAATTCTGCCAAAATTTAAATTTAATTACTTTGGGCAGTTAACAAACTTCAATTGTTATAAAAGTTTGTGTGTCACTCTTATTTGGCAATAAAAGGCCATGGTACAAATTTCAAGTCATTTTGATGATATTTTTAAAACACACTTGTTTTCATTTTATTTCTGCAATTAACTTCCAATAATTAATTGAGGCACTTAACTAGTTCAAAACCACATGAGATTTGGTGGAAAGTTATTATTTACCATAAGGAGGCACTGGTAGAAATTGGAGATCATTTTGATAAAGTTTGTAGAACAAACTTGTTAAATTTCTGATTTGTTGCTGTGGAGAAAACCATGATTTTTGGGGCCTTAAACAACTTAATTTTTGGTGCCACTTCTTGTGCTACTCTCATTTGATATAAAGACCATGTGATTAATTTTACAAAGTATTTCGGCAAAGTTTGTAGAAGTAACTTGTTTGCGTTTTCACCTTATGGCAATTCTGCCATTTTTCAAACAGAAAAGAATTCATTCTGTTTTGTGCCCATGTGCTTATATATCTTAACATAAATCATATTTTTGTGCCCATGTTATGTCACAATTGTTTTTGGTGGTTGGTGATGGTTGGTGGTGATGGATGTGGGGTGTGTATGGATGGTGGTGGTGATGGATGGTGGTGTATGGATGGTGGAGATGGTGTGTGGTCGTATTGATATGTGCCCACCTTCGTGTGGATGACGATGATAATATGAGGGGTGGGATTATATGAGGGGTGGGTTTTTATGTGCAGGTACCCCACGTGAGTCCCTATTTGCCGGAATGTTGATTAATTTCCGTTCCGGCAAATTTGGGTACTCCATTTGTGATATTTTTAGCAAAGGTCATGCCGAAATTTTCCGTGAATTTTGGCATGATCTTTGCTAAAAATATCACAACTTAGAGTGTCCGAGAAATTTGGACTCATATGGGGTACATCGTCTAAATTGTAGGATTTGTTGAACTTATTTCGGGTTTTCTCTCCTTCATTAGATATGGCTCACAACGACGAGGCGGGTGGTTCTGGTCTCGGACACGGCGGAGACAACGACGATGCGTGGCTTTCCATGCTAAGCGCGGGAGGCGGACCCGTAGATCCGCACCCGGATCTAGAGATGGAGGGCGACGATGCAGACGACGAGATGGACGAAACCGTTCGCCAGGAGCTAGAGCCACACAACGATACATCGGGCGCAGAAGGTGATCAAACCGGTAGTGGCACCGGGGATACCGCCTCCGGTAGCGAGGCGGCGGCTAGGCGCAAAGAGAGGCGGCACAACATGCTCGCCACCATGCGGGAAGAGTTCACGGAAGTGGACCCCAGCGGTGCTCCCCTCGAGCCGGAGAGTTATGCCAAGGGCTATGGAAACCAGATAGGCTGCATAGCTCGAGACTTCGGCAACGTTAACATGGAGCACCTCAAAGCTAAAGAAAACACGGCTCATGCCGCCCTGCTGATTGAGAAGCTGCACACAAGGTATAAATTCCCGGATCCTTACGACAACCAGGACCTGAAGAAGAATCTGGTCAACTCCTTAGCACTGAACAAGTTCGCCAAAGCGTTTACGACTTGGAGATCCAGTTTGCGGCAGATGCTTGCGAAGGGTAAGGATTTTGATGAGATCCATAAGATGTGGCCCTCCATTTCCGAGGAAGACTTGGCCCAATTCAAGATCGACGAACTCAAACCGGAAAGGATTGCGCTGACTAAATGGGGGAAAGAACAGCGAAACAAGAACATTGGCCCTCACAATCTCGGAAGCCGGGGTTACCTTGGGAAGCAGAAAGTATGGGCCAAGGAGGATTCGAAGAGAGAAGGGCCGAACCCGTTTGACAAGATCACCGACCCGCAGGTGAGAAATTTTGTCAGGGCCCATTACAGGGAAGATCCCAAAAAGCCCGGCGATCTTGTGTTGAACGAGAAGGTCAAGCTGCTCGAGGATAAGTATCTCGAGGAACAAGAAAAAGAACGCCTATCTCAATCTGACGGGGGGTCCTCGGCGACGACGAACAAGGACCCGTATGACACCCCTTTCATTAGGGCGCTTAACGCGATGAAGGGAGTGCCCCTTGACAAGAAGCCGAATCGTAGCCATGTGCATGGCCTCGGAAAGGGTCATCGGCATGCGCAATACTACCCCGACACCAGGGAAAAGCGCAAGGAGCGGAACAAGGGCCCGGAGAAGACGGTCGACGAGCTTGTGAACGAGAGGCTCAATGAGCTCCTCCCTACCATCTGTTCGACCGTCGCTCAGTCCTTAGCGCCGTGGATGCTAGGTGGAGGACAAGGGCCGCTCCCGCAGATAAACATAGCCCAAATGGTGCAGCCAGCGCCGCAGAACGTGGCCCCCGTCGTGGCGCCGCAGAACGCGGCCCCCGTCGTGGCGCCGCAGAACGCAGCCCCCGTCGTGGCGTCTGCTGCGCGGAACGAGCCGGCCCCCAACCCTCAGCCGGAAGGTCGCAAAGATCCGTCGCCGCCCCGCCACATCTCTTCAACGCCGCCGCCGACACTTAGCGGTCCATCCCCCTTGTCCGAGCTCAATGCCCTCACGGTAATTCAATGTGCACTGCTTAATTATATATTATGACTTGATTCGTGACGGCATCAGTCTCTAACAACGATCGCGCGACGTTTCGCAGGCCGACGAGACGGGATGCACATTGCTCCTTAATGTGAACGGCGAGTTAAAGGACGTCGCCAAAGGAAAAATCATCACACCTCTGAACCGCGTATCCCACGGCGTTCGTATGCCCGAGGACGTGTTCAGAGTGACATTAAGTCGGGTGCTCCCTGGTTGCGGTGCTCTCGATCCTCCGAACCAACCACCCGCAGCCGACAGCGAGTTGAACCTGGAGCAATGCTTGGTTTGGCCATTGACCTGGCCGAAATCACTAATTCGTTTGGAAAGTACTCCTGCCAACACTCCAACACCGGTCCAGGGGTCGGGGCACCCGAGCCAACACAAGGATTTCTCACCTGCAAAGTCCGTGCAGCACGACGGGGACGAAGATGAGAACCCGAATGACTACCTCGTCGACGATCCTTACGAGGGGGCGCCCGGCCTGGATGATCTTGATCAACTTCTCTTGCCAGCGGAGGAAGCGGATAAATATCGATGCACAAAGCGTCTTTTCTCTTCTCAAGAGCCGGCAGTCCCCGAGCAAGAAGTCATCAGCCAGGATGCCCTCAAAGAGGCGGTAGCGGATGTATTTCATAAGACTCAGCCTAACATCAAGTATGCACGGAAAAGAACTAAGAAGGCTCCTGCCGTTGCATCGATGAGCCAACCGGTGGAGGGGACCAAGTCTAAGCCGCAGACAGGACGTGTATTGGATAGGATACCCATAACCGACTGGCATCAGATCCATGAGATGGGGAAACCAATGCTTCCGCCGAGGTTGGTCGCCTTGCTGACAGGTGATATGCGTAGCGTCCATGACGGTGTACTATATATGGAGGAGGTGCTTCTCAAAGAGAAAAATCCAACGCTGCCGGTTTTGGTCGCAAAGGTGCCATCTACGGCGGGATTTGTCACTGAAGGCAACGCAAACAAGATCATCATTAGATTTGACGACATTTTCCGGATGTTCCACATGAAAGCACTCCACTCGTCAATCGTCCGTCTGTTTACGCTCAGCTTGGCGCATCAGCTATCCGTAGAGAATGTCAGAAACATCGGGCTAGCAGACCCCTACTACATGCACGACATGTACTTGAACAACCCCAAGGGTAGGGCAAAAGCGACAAAGTACCTCGAACAAGTGTTGCTCACTAACCATATGAACAAGAGGATCACCCTCGTGCCCTACTTTCCTGAGTAAGTTATATTTCCCATCTTTACATAAGTTCGCGCATATACAATTTTTGAGGATTATATATATGGACTCTCCTGTTTTGCGCAGAAACAAATACGACACCCTCATCATGCTCTACCCGAGAGACGCGCACGCAGTATATCTCGACTCCGGGAGTACGATGAAGGAGAAGAACTACACCCTCATCAAGTCTGTTCTCAATGATGCTATGGATGGCTACATCAGGGGGGAAGGATTCTGCGACAGGACGAAACAAATTAAAGGAAAATATGTGTTCAGACACAGAACAGAGTTTCCCTGCCCCAAGCAGGCGCCAGGCGGCCAAATGGAGGCATGGTACCTCATCCAACACATGACGGAGATCGTGAAGGACCAACATAGTCTGCAATACATGTCTGCTGTGGACAAATGGTCTCGCAGCATGGTGGAATGGTCTGATGCTGAGTACAGACAAAACTTTGGTCGCATCCAGCGCAAGATCTGCACAATCATCTATAAGGATGTAGTAACTTCAGGATCTAGCTTCCACTGGAACGGTACCCCACCATCTAACAATGAGTTGCGACAATATGTGCTAGAGCAGACTGACGAGAGACCATTCAACTCGTTAGAAGGTGCTCTTCCGTTCCCGCCGGAAAAGAAACAGAAGATCACAACATCGAGGAAGAAATGATCGACGGTATGTATTCGATTCGTTACGAATTGCTCCTAATAAGAACTTGTGATTTCCTTTGCCGGTCTAATGCTTTTATCTTGGTCTACAGAGAGATGAAGAAGTGGACGGCGCGCTGGCCCTAGCGAAAGATCGCAAGCGGAGGCGGAAGCTAAAGCGGAGGCGGACCGTATATCTAGCTAGTCTTCTTTGCGATTGATCTCTATATCGCGCGTACGTTGCATAGATATGTAGTAGTCATACCTTTGTAATCGTTGAACTAATTAGATGGCTATATTTTGGGTTCGAAATCTTCCGACATATTATTGAGATCAATGTGTTGTATTCGTACTTATGAGAATTGGATATGGATGCATATGTATAGATGTGTTAATATCGTTATCGATGTGTTAAATTCGTTATGGATGGATGCATATGTATCTATGATTTATCGATGTGCTATCAGTGATTTATATGTGTGAAAGTTTATAAATTATAGAATTTGAATGTATTTGGACCTGGGAATATATACAGAATCAGAATATATAAACTGTTATAACAAAAAAAAGAAAAAATACAAACCTGTGAAACCTACCACTGGCGAACACAGTACCTACCGCTGGCGAACTATACCACTGGCGAACAACCTGACTACCGCTGGCGAACCGATAGCGCTGGCGAACAGCAGAGCTACCTCTGGCGAACATAGCGCTGGCGAACAAAGTCTTGTTCGCCAGCGGTAACCTGCACTACCGCTGGCGAACTGGTGTTCGCCAGCGGTAACCTGCTACCACTGGCGTGGTACCGCTGGCGAACACAAGTTCGCCAGCGGTAGCTGATATTTGTTCGTCACTGGTAGCCCTTTCCCTACTAGTGCCTCGTGGCCCCGGAAGACGGAGTGGAAGACGGCAGCATCCGACATAGTCGGGACAAAGGACACTAGCTCCGCAGCCCGCGGGAGGTACCCACCCCCACCGCCCAAAGGCAGTCATCGGCCGGACAGAGCAGTAGGGGCACACCAGGCCCCGTCGGGCCCGGCCGAACCCAGATGGGCTCGTGAAGCCCCGACCGCCCTGCTGCAATACTCAGGCCGCAGTGTCGTCCCCGTCCGTCCCGACCAGTCGTTGCCACTGCCTCCAGGGGGATCCAGCCGCCACAGGGCCCCGGCCGGCCCGAGCCCATCTGGGCCTGCCGAGCTCATCTGAAGACCACGCCCTGCTCGTCGCCGATGCCGCCTGCCGCACGGATGCCCCGCCTTGGAGACCACCGCCTCCTTCGTCACCCAGCCGCGCCGTACCCGGACTTCCCTAGGAGCACAGCCGTCGAGGAAGGAACCGGCCCCGACCAATCCTCCACGCCGTGGGGAAAAGAGGAGTCCAACGCCGCCGGCGCCGCACGGGCCTTTGCCCGGCGACCCATGCCGACGGCAACCGCAGGGGGAGAAGGTAGGGGAGAGCTCGACCGGCTAGAGGTGGGGGGAGGAGCCCCGTCGCCCTGGGGGAGGGGGGCGAGATGGGGGAGGAGCCTCGTCGCCCTGGGGGGGGGCGAGAGGTGGGGGAGGAGCCCCTTCGCCCTGGGGGGGGGGGGTGAGAGAGGGGAGGAGCCCGTCGCCCTCACCAAGCCACTTACTTGATCCATATGTGGTCCCATCTCCTACCCAAAGACCAGCAAGGACGTTTATCTACCGGATGCAATCGGCTAATGATGTACGGCCTAATTACAACTAGGGTGTCTGGTTTATGTCTATATCAATTTCAAATTAGAATTATTTATTCAGGTGGTTGATTGGCCACGGTTGAGTGATCCCTGATTGTACACTTTTATACACTACTCTTTTTGATTAATCGAAAACTGGCCGGATTACAACTGAAAGTGGTTCATGCTGGCTAATGGCCGTGGTAGTTCACTTGTCAAACAACACGCGATACAGTGCATAGCTCACTGAAACAAGCAATTAATTATTTTTAGGTCTCCTCGAGCCCTACAACACCCCTCCCGCTCTTCCCGTCGGGGCTGCGCGCACGGTCCGTCGACGACACGGAGACAATGGCTGGCGCGCCGCTGATCGACCTCGACCCGCCGGCGGCGAACGACGACGAGGCAGAGCCGAGCCACTTGGGGGCGCCGGCAACGACAACGTGTTCAACTAGTGAACACGTCGATTTTAGTTTAGTTTTATGTTTTAGTTTATTCTCATTTAAATTTTATTCAAATTTTGTAAAATATCCTAAAAATTTGAATGAAATCGTCGTTTCAAACCAAATGTATTATTTATGTAAAGGACCTCTCCGGACGCTGATCCGGACGGCAACAAAGGCCGCTAGTGGAGATGCTCTAAGGTGAAATACGCCCAACGGACATCCCGGATATCTCATCGGGAAGCTCGTTCTTATTGCCAGGGATGTCATGAAGGTCTATCCCATCACACCTTATTGGGACTACGAGGCTTTTTTGAGAATTGGCACACACGCGGATCACCTCGCCAAAGGAAGTAAGGAACTCAATATCCTGCTTGATGGGAGCAACAAGGTCATCCCCACTCTCTCCGTGGTATAGCTCCCACGGCTTCGTATATCCCAATGGGGTGTCACCGTGTGAGAGCTTGGTGTTGATATGCTCTCCTGCTCTTCTGGCGGTGGTAGTGCTTGCACGGGCGGGTCGGCTCGCACTTGGGAGAGTCTTGAATTGTTCTTCGACTTTGTTTAGTGGTGGTGTACTTGTATTGTGGTTTTATCTCGTTATATATTGATTAGTGGTTCACGCTGGCTAATACCCGTCGTAGTTCACCTGTCAAACAACACGGTGAAAGTATCGGGCATAGAATGACTATCTCATCCGAGACGGTGCATGACTCACTGAAACAAGCAATTAATTATTATCAGGTCTGAACACAGAATCTAAACACGCGATACAGTGGACGGTAACATCTGATTGCCTCGTGGCCTAATCGAAAACCTCCCTCAATTTACAGAGCCAGTACCGCAAACCAAAGAGCAACTAGCCCCAGTGTGGCGTCGCCCCACTTTGCCTGCCACACGGCAACAGCATGCGACGACATCGGCGGAGACGGAGTCGTCGACGACGACGACATTGGCGCAACGGCCGCGACCGGGAGAAACCTCTCCGCCGACTGCACCACGGGAGGCATCGTCGGCGCAGGCTTAGGCGGGGAGTGCCCCTTCTTGTGCTTCTTGTGCCCTGCGTGTCTCGGCGGTTCAGCCGCGGGTGCCGGAGTCGGCGACCACGGCGCAGGTGCCGGCGGCAGCTGAGGCGGGGAGCTGGTGGGCGCCGTGGGCGCAGGGCGGTCGGCGACGTCCACCTCCACCTTCATCCCGTTCTGGCAGTGGCCCGGCCCGCCGCAGATGAAGTAGCGCTTCCCGGGCGCGGTGAGCGCGACGGTGGTGATGCCGCTGTTGTCGAACGACACGGGGTTGGCCGTGGAGCAGGCTTCGTAGTCGTCGGCGGTCACTTCGACGACGTTGTGGTACGAGCTGTACTTGAACGCTGCATGCATAGCGTTAACATCAGCGCACAAAGACGTTAGCAAGGATCGGTATGCATGGACTGCACGATCATAGTAGGTTTTTTGTGTGCAACAACTAATCACACGCTTACTTAGGGTGTCTCCGGGAGCAAAGGTTTGGGCGGAAGCCCAGGACTTGTAGTCCGTCTTCCCCTGCCAGCCGCCGGTCGGGTCGCCGACGATGTAATCGGCGGCGGTCGCAACGTGGATCAGCGTTGCTACTACTGCGGCGACGCAGATCGCCGCCTTCATCTCTGCCATCTTCGTCGCGGAAGGCATGTTCTGGAACGTGTTTGAGGTTGTTGTCTTAAAAGGTGTGTACTCTCTGCCGCCGCTATATATAGCGGAAGTCTGGCCTAGAGTTTCGCCCCGGCAGACGGAAGCTGCAGGCATGGAAGGAGGCTGGTAATGGTACGTGACACAGAATGGAACAACCGGAAGAGCAGATCCACCTTTTGGAACATGCGGAAGCACCGCGTATAGATGTCGGTTTGTCCACTGAAGCCAGCAGCAGCAGGCCATGCGCAGAGGCGTTCGTCGAGTCCAGCCGGGCAGAGTGCATCTCTCGGGCACGTAGTGGCGTCCGCAACGTGCTCGGCCAGTCGTCGACAAACGTCTCCGGCCACAAGGGGTGGCCTGCCTGCCCGCTGGCAACGGCGGGCGGCGTAAAGTAGTAACAGAAAAGGAATGTTAAACCGAGCCGCACTTGGCGCGTGCACCGCCCGGGAGGCCGGAAGGCGCCTTTTCACCGCTGCACCACAGCGTGTAGTGGTGTGCGTTCCCTCCGGGACGCGCAACGCTACAGTGCACGCTGGAATCTGCTCGGCGCCGGATACGGCTAGATGGAGTGTCCAAGACCGTAGGGCCTGGACCGAACACTCGAGACTACGGGCCGGTCCACCTTGCACATGTGCCGGCGGGCGCAACCGCTGCCAATAGGGCGAGCACGCAGGAGATGGCGCCAATTGATACATCCCAAGGTTAGCTCGCTTCTCCCTGAACTCAGCGAAGGGCACGTTATAATTGTCAGGGTGGAAACTGTGTGCAGAACTTCAGAACTCAGATTCAGATTCTTTTTTTATTTACTTCGACGCAGAAAATTTCATCCTAGCAAACTCGATCGCAGCCTGACGACGACCTGGTTATGTTGGACCAAGGAGAAGCGAGGTCAGTTAAGGAAACAACAAGAGGAGAAGCAAGGTGTCAGAGGCTTTTTTTTTTTTTTACAAATGTTAGCTCTTTGGTTCTTTTAAGGTGAATTCCACGTTTCACCTCCTAGTTGCCCCTTTTGGAAAGGGAGCATGGCCACGGCCTCTATGATTACTCCACCTAGTCAGAATTCGTATAAGTCACCTATTTACAATGTTTTAGACCCTTCTGATCCATCTCCGCTGGGCAAGGTGTGAGGCGATGGTTGAGATTCGAATATGTAAGGATGACGACGAGGAATGGAGCAAATTGACAAGAGGATGATTCATATGATGATCACCTATGATGCCTTCCTAGCTTTACATCACGTTTTGCACCACATCGGTCTTACCTAACAATACACTTAAAATGCTAAAATTGGGGTAACAACCGTGTTCATTTTTTTTAGATGGGGTATTTTGATATAATTCTCACTAAATGTATGGCACATATTTTAGATGGGGGGAAAAAGTGGAATTCACTATTTTTAAAAATAAATCAAAACCTTTAATACTCCCTCTGTCCCATATTAAGTGTTGTAAAAGTGGGTAAAAATGTATCTAGACATGTTTTAGTCTAGATACATCCATTTTTTGTTAATTTTTGCAACACCTAATATGAGACGTGTTGAATATATTAGCAATTTAGCACATGATTTAATTCGAAATACTATCAGATAAATTTTGACCGTAGCAAATACAGTAACCATGCAAATATCTAGATCTAATACAATAGACATACTGAAACAATCTATTGCAAGAACTAGACATAAGAATTCCAGTAATATCTCATACAGATGGAATAGAGATACGTACGATGCAGCGGTAGCGGCACCGCCGTTGTTGTTGTCCACTTCGGCCATGTCGTCGATGAAGAGGTTGCCAAGGTCGGGGAAGAACACAATCTACGGTTTTAGGTCCAAGCTTGCGCTTCTTGGGAATTGGTATATTGACTTTCGCCAAACAAGGTAGGAGAGTTTTAACCTTTTCCTTTCCCATTCCTCAAATAGAGTAATGGTTTTATTCTTTGTGGGAACTCGGTTTAGGACATGACACGCAGTCATTAGCGCCTCCCCCCACCATGCCTTGGAGAGACCCGAAGTGTCTAACATGGCGTTAACCAAATCAGACAACGTTCGGTTCTTTCTTTCAACCACCCCATTTGACTGAGGTGAGTAGGGAGGCGTCCTCTCATGAATAATAACTTGTTCAGCACAAAAAAAATTAAACTCGTTGGAAAAATACTCTCCACCACGACCAGACCTAAGCCGTTTAATTTTACGATCAAGTTGGTTCTCAGCTTCGGCCTTATAATTCTTGAAATAAGTTAGAGCTTCATCTTTAGATTTCAGAAGATACACATAACCATATCTAGTGGAGTCATCAATAAGTGTCATGAAATATTTCTTTCCACCTTTTGTCAATACGCCATTCATCTCACAAAGATCAGAATGTATAAGTTCTAGTGGTGCCAAGTCTCTCGCCTCCGCAGTCTTATGAGATTTGCGAGGTTGCTTAGCTTGAACACACACTTGACATTTGGAACCTTTAATAGTACTGAATTTCTAAACTCATATTTGCTAACCGTGTCATGCAACCAAAATTAATATGACAGAGTCGTAAATGCCAAACATCACAATCATTATCGTGACAAACATTATTAATAACTTTGGTGCATATATCTGACAAGGATAAGCGGAACAAGCCTCTACACTCATAGCCTTTACCAATAAATTGTCCATACTTGGAAATTACAACTTTATTGGACTCGAAAACCAACTTAAAACCATCTCGACATAAACGTGAGCCGCTGACGAGATTTTTATTGATGGAGGGCACATGATGAACGTTCTTCAGTCGCACGACTTTCCCCGAAGTAAAGTTCAGATCGACCGTACCAACACCACGAACAGTAGCATGTGACCCGTTCCCCATTAGCACGGGGGAAGTCCCTGTGACGAAGAGAACATGGAAGCATCAGCACAAACGTGTACATTGGCACCTGTGACAATTAACCATTCAGGTGAATGACAAACTGAAAAAATAGTAGGAACTGTACCGTACCCAGTATCCTTCATCTCAGTGTCACCAATGACAATGTTGGCGGTCTTGCCGTTGTTCTCTTGCTGCTGCAACTCATATCGCTTAGGGCATTTTGGAGCCCAATGGGTCAGTTCACCGCAAACGTGACATGACCCCTTCCTCTTCTTGAAGTTGGTAGAGTGCGATGGGTTAAACCTGCCATCGGGTTTGCCTTTACCCTCGGATTTCTTCTTGTTATATTTAGGCTTGTTGGGCGGGTAGTGTTTCTTCTGTACCACATGGGCAGAGGAACCTACCTCGGCAACCCGAGCACGTGTATCATTTGCTCTCGACTTCTCTTCCACATCAAGAGATCCGATGAGGTCCGTAACGGAAAACTCCTGTCTCTTGTGTTTTAGAGAAGTAGCAAAGGTGCTCCATGAAGATGGAAGCTTAGCAATAATGCCTCCGGCCACAAATTTGTCCGGTAACATACACTTAAAATGCTCAACTTCTTTAGCGAGTGACTGTATCTCATGAGCCTGTTGAACAACAGAGCGCTCATCAGTCATCCTGTAGTCATAGAATTGCTCCATGACATACAGCTCGCTGTCAGCATCCGAGGCGCCAAATTTGGCCTCGAGTGCAGCCCACATATCCTTGCCGTTATCAAACGACATATACGGATCCACAATGGAATCATCAATTATACCGAGGAGGGCACTTTTAAACATAGTGTCCATATTCTCAAAGGCCTCCAGCTATGCTGGATTGAGATCGCCCTCAGACTTGCCCTTGGTGGCCGCATGGCAGCGCAAGGTTTGAAACCATAGCACTGCTCTCGTGCGCCACCTCTTATAGTCCACACCCTTGAAAGGGATTGGCCTTGTCGCCGCAATGACAGACGATGCAGGTGCAAGAAATTGCCTATAATCAGGTTTTTGGAATGTTGAATATATTAGCAATTTAGCACATGATTTAATTCGAAATACTATCAGATAAATTGTGACCGTAGCAAATACAGTAACCATGCAAATATCTAGATCTAATACAATAGACAGACTGAAACAATCTATTGCAAGAACTAGACATAAGAATTCCAGTAATATCTCATACAGATGGAATAGAGATACGTACGATGCAGCGGTAGCGGCACCGCCGTTGTTGTTGTCCACGTCGGCCATGTCGTCGATGAAGAGGTTGCCAAGGTCGGGGAAGAAATCGTCGTTGGGGAAATAGTCGCCGTCAGCAGTCGCGCGAGTGCGCTCCCCAAAAATCTGATCGCGCCTCTCCCGTACAGGATCACAAGAGGCGGGGTTTCGGAGGCCTGCTGTCCCTTCTCGCGGTGCACGCCGGAAAGAGGGATGTAGAAGACTTGATTGGCGGCGCAGTGCTTTGGAACGGTGGTGCGAAACCATATGACGAAGTGGCGGCTAGGGTTTACAGTATGCGTGTATTTATATGCGGCTAGGAGAGACGTGAACGTAACTCCACGTCTGAGTCGGTTCGGTTTCACGATCCAGAAAGGAAACGGAAACAGATTACGAAATGACTCATTAAGTTTTTCCCAACCGACAAAATAAACGCTCTCGGCTCGGGTCATTCCCGCAACCCGCGGCGCGTCGGGACGAGGCGAGGCGAGGCGAGGCGTGGCGAGGCGGGCGGCGGAGGAGGAGCGCGCGTGTGGCACACCTCTCCTCTTGCCTTGTCAACTCATACATGAGTTAGAATGGCTCACCTTATAAGGTGGTTTCATTCTCTCCAAACTAGTAGTATGGGACTAAACTTTAGTCCCACTCACTCCACTCATTATTCATGAATGGGCCATGACAATTTTAGCATTTATTGGGCTTAGTTGGGCCACACTGCAGGCCATAAATTCCAACAAGACGGAGTACAATTTATTAATTGAGAAGGGGTTTTACATAGTAAGTAAAATATACTGCAACCAGCACGATTTAACTCAAGGGTTTTGCATCCACTAAAACTCATAGGTTTGGAGATCCTTCTATCGTACGTAGTCCGGGTGCTGTCAATCAGCGGCGGGCCTAGAATCTTGTCAATGGGTATTCAAAATATTTTTTTAACAAGAATACTAGAAATACTAGTGAAAGAATGAGTGTTTTATACAAAGTAAAGCTGATGTTTAAGGCTCTATCACATGGTTTAGAAGTTTTGGTAAACAATTCTGATATTTTGTTGCATACTCATGTATACACTTGTGTCCGCGACTGGCGTCATTGGTGGTGTTTGTATTCC
This sequence comes from Alopecurus myosuroides, assembly GCA_028641055.1. Taxonomy (NCBI): domain Eukaryota; kingdom Viridiplantae; phylum Streptophyta; class Magnoliopsida; order Poales; family Poaceae; genus Alopecurus; species Alopecurus myosuroides. The sequence goes on from CM054058.1 coordinate 172,619,001, forward strand.
GATTGGTGGGACTTTTTTCTTCTTTTTGTCCTTTTTGGCCATGTGTATTCTTAATGTTTTAACTATCTCCGGGCATTATATTGTTTAAAAGACGGAGTGTAATTGGTATCAGCTTGATATTTATATTCGTTTTACATTGATAAAAAAGAAACATGATTGCGTATAACACTTGTGCACGACTAAATCATATTTCTAAATCGTCAACCAAACCGGTTGAATAAATCATGTACGAGTAGGTTGCACCTAGAGATCATTATATAAATATATCAAGCTGATACCAATAAAACATGTACGAGTAGGTTGCACCTCTGGAGCTTATGTTGCTAAATTGAGGACAACGTATAGACCAATATGAAATTTGCGTATGACGTGCAAAAGGTTGAAAGATTTGGCTTTGACCAACATAAATCGCTTACTCCTCCACAGATATGTGTTTTTACAGGTTTACTAATCGCACTAAAGTAGTTTCCAAACATATTTATGAGACTCCTTTGTGAGGGTAGATTGAAAGTGACCTGAACAATTTTCTATACTAAAATTCGCTAAAAGACATTGACAAAAACAAATTATGCATCATTCGAGCGACTCCACGAGCGTGCCGCCGCCGGCGGCCCTCCGGCGGGGACAGCCGAAGATGCCCGACATGGTCACCAAGGTTTCAATGCCACGACCCCATATACCCGGGGAATGGCTTAGGAGTTCGCGCGAGCGCGAGTTCCCGGAGTTGATCGCTCGCTGGGAGGCCTCGTTCTCTGCCCTCATCGCAACCGCATCGCCGGAGTCAATCCACCCGGGGACGCTCATCCTGCGTCACGAGGCAGCGAGGTTAGTGCCGATCGATGCCGGGGAGAGAGTGGTGGATGCTCGTTGCCTCCGGGAGGGCGAGCAGGTTGAGATCGGAAGGGTGATCGAGTTCCCAGCACACATGGTGACGCCGCGGGCGCTGCTTCCTCTTTCGACGGCGATTATTCCGGTCAGATCCACGGCGGCGATTTCAAGCTGGAATGTCCCTTGGCCAAAACCGAGCGAGGTGGAACATGAGTTGGTTACGCATGTTGATAGCCCACAGAGCCCACAGTCTACAGTGCGGGCCCATCAAACGGAGAAGTCGTCGACTGATAAGGGCTCCCAGGGCTCGATCCTCTCATTTCTTCTCCCAGAGCTCCTCTCCCACTTCTGGTGTCCATCTAGGGTTTCGCTCGAGGCGGCGCCGGCAGAATCGTTTGGGTGGTGGCGAGGGAAGGCGGGGGGAGATCACAGATCGTTTGCTCGGGTTGCGGCTTCGCCTCCACGTCAAGAGCCACGACCTCACGCGCCGCTGAGGAAGATGGGGGACCGGGTGGCCGGTTCGCGGGGCGGAGAGGAGGAAGCGTTGGCGGTGGCGCGGGAGGCCGTACCAACAACGCTCAAGACCCACCAGGGCCTGGTTTGGCACCGGGATCCCCCACCCAGGGCCAGTGGAAGCCAAGCGGGGCCTGGTGTGGATCGATGGGAAGTTGCTGCTGCTCGCGAAGGGGGGGGGCGCAAGGCCAAAGCGCAGTTGAAGAACCCACCCCCGATGGCCCCTGCGAGAACTTCGGGCTCTCCACCTGCAGGGAATTCTCCTTGCCTGAACTGCAATGTAAGTGGACACCTTGCTGCCCGCTGTCCTACGATTCGATGCGAGAGGTGTGGGAAACTAGGGCACATGATATAGATTTGCCAGGCAACGCTTCCTTGGGAATGGGTTACAGCGATGTGTGGCTTTCAATAACCTGGGCATGGATTCTTCTTTTTCCCTGAGGCTTCCTCTGCTAAACAAGAGAAACAGAGGTCTTCTAGCTTAGTTATCACTGTTGTAGAGGGGGATCCTACTACTAGAGAACTTGAGCAGGAGTTCACTGAATACCTGAGATCTAGTTGGAGATGCACGGCTAGGAGAATCAATGCCACTCAATTTACTATGTGTTTCCCTAGTGTGAGAGAAGTAGAAAGAACTTGCTATTTTGGTGGTTGTATGGAGATGAAGCTATGCAATGCTGTTCTGCACTTGGCCCCTTGGTCAACTGCTGTGGGTGCGAAGGGCATGTTACACAAGGCATGGATTAGGGTCTGAAACATTTCTGTTGACAAAAGGTGTGATGCTAATGCTGCCTATGGTGAGTCGTTGGTAGGGGTCACACTTGAAATTGATCAAGCTACTTTACATAAACCTGAGTTTTGTCGCATCATGTTGGGTTGTAGGGACATATCTAAGCTTCCTAAGTCTGCTGAAGGTGTTCTCGGAGATTATTTTTATGATTTCCTATATGAGGTGGACAATGTTGTGGCACAGGGACCTCCTGCTAATCACATTTCGATTCATGTGAGTGATTCATCCGTACATCCTTCTCCTAAGAGACACAGATATGGTCAGTGTGCAGAGGACTCGGCTGCTTCCTCTGAAAGCCAAAATGCCTCTGCCAGCTATGTGGGGACTGGTTTTGGAAAGTCTTATTGTCAGTCATTGCCAGTGGTCCCTGAACATGAGTTAGAGGAAGAGAGTGAAGATGATGAAGGATTGTTGATTGATGTGATTGCGAGAGAGAACATGAGAAAAATGACAGACAAAGCTGAGATAAGAGATGTAGTGGGAGATGTCCCTGAGGTAGGCTTATTGTCCCCTGGAAAAAAAGTGATGCAACATGATGTGGCTCTGGACATGGGAGAGGGAAGGGTTCAAGCACCTATAACTCCTGTGGTTGAAAAAGAATGTAGCTCCCTGGAAAGTGTTGGTCAAGAAAAAAGTTTGGTTCTATCCTATGTTGCTGCAGTGGTGGGAGAAACTTGGCCTGTAGAACCCATTGTAACAGAATTGGAGAGCTCCAGTCCCGTTGAAGGAAACAATACAACTTCTTATTCTGTTCAGTCCCCTCCCTCTAATGTTTCTGAATCTGAGGAAACTGAAAAATCTCCTGGAGAAGTTGGCCTTGGAGTTGGGGGCCGCAACCAGGCTGGGAATATGGAAGATGTCAGGGAGAGAGCAGCTGCATCCTCCAAGAAGAGAAATCTGGAATGTGAGTATAAATCTTGTGCTCAGTCCTCTAATTCTTTTTCGTTTTTATCCAACTTAGATATTATGTCTCGTGCGTCTATGATGGGTATCAATATTCCTTCTTATAATTTTGATAGTATTGATCTTCTTAGGGAACTGGAAAAATCTAGAACTTGCTTAGCCGCAAAAATAGTTCCATTTCAGATGTCCCTTTGGTTACTGTGCATGATAATGGGGGTAAGAACCCCTTTGTGTTAACCCTGGCTAAGTGATGGATAATTAGATGAATCATTTATTGTGGTTAAATCTAGGAAGGAAAAAAGACTGAGAAAGTCTAATGTGATTGTTTCTCGGCCTGCTACTAGAGGGCAAAAGAAGACTGATACGGCTACCATGGCTCTTGGTAGACCTATCAGGCAGAAAAAAAAGTCCTGACAAATTTAAATGTTAGGTGGCTTTTGGAATATTAGGGGTGCGAGTAAGAAAGGTATTTCCACTTGTATCCTGGACACTATTGTTGAGAATAAATTGGATTTGATTGGCCTTTTGGAAACTATGAAAAAGAATTATTCTCCTGTTTTTTTAGGAAAATTGATCCTGGTAACAATTACTTCTGGAAATGGACTCCTTCTGTTGGTAAATCAGGGGGTATCCTTTGTGGCTTTAAGTATGAGTCTTTAGAAGTACAGAATGTGAAACTGGGGGATCATGTGATTTTGGTCTACCTTTGGGATTAAGTCAAAAAAATGCAGATGGGCTTGTGGGGTTGTGTATGGCCCAGCACATGAAGAACTTAAACCTAAATTCCTCTCTGAATTAGCTTCTTTTTGCAATGTGGTGGACTGCCCTTTCGTTGTTGGTGGGGATTTTAATATTCTTAGAAACATGTTAGAGAAAAACAAACCTACTATTTTTTCTCACTCCTCGGATTTATTTAACTCGGTGATAAACTCCTTTTGCTTGAGAGAAATTGAAATGGTTGGGGGGGTAAATACACCTGGTCAAATAAATAGAGAAATCCCACCCTTGAAAAATTGGACAGAGTCCTTATGTCCACTTCTTGGGAAGGTTTGTTTCCTATGGCTTTGGTTAGGAAACTGGTAAGAGAACAATCTGATCATAACCTCTTATTGTTGGACTCGGGGGATAATACCTTTGTTAGGATCAGGAGAGAATTTAAATTTGATATTACTTGGCTTAATAATGAGGGTTTCCTTCCCAAAGTTGCTAAAATTTGGGCACAACCTGTGAATAGCGATGATCATATTGACACTATTAATATTAAGCTCAAAAGAATTAAAATATATTTCAAGGGATGGGGTTCCAATTTATTTGGTAACTTCAAGAAAAAGATAAAGGAGTTGAGGGATGAATTGGAAATGTTGGAGCAAATTGAAGAAAACAGTGACTTGTCCCCTGATATGTTTAGTAGGAGAACCCACATTCCGACTGAGATTTTTTAAAGGATGCCGAGGAAGAAACGTATTGGTATCAGAGGGCACATGAAAGGTGGCTTTTACAGGGGGACTTAAACACCTCTTATTTCCATAGAATTGTGAAAGGTCGAAAAAGGAAAAATGTTGTGATCTCGTTGGAGGATAATGGTGTGGTGGTCGAAGGGTCCGATAACCTGTTGAGTTTGGCTACAAGTTATTACAAGAACCTTTTTACTTTATCTCCTTCTTTGTGGTCCAATGAGGAAATTCTATCCGGGGAGGATAATGATATGCTCACCAAGCCTTTTTATGTCGATGAGGTGAAAACAGCCCTTTTCTGCGATGGATACCAATAGAGCTCATGGCCCGGATAATATTCCAGCTGAGTTTTACCAGCATTGCTGGGAAGTGGTTAAATATGACAACATGCGCTTATTTGAATTTTTTCACCGTGGGCAATTAGATGTCCAACGCTTAAACTATGGGGTGATTACTCTTTTGCCTAAGTAGTGGAGCAAATAAAATTCAACAGTTTCATCCTATCTGCCTCCTCAGATGTATCTACAAGTTAATTACTAAAACACTTACCCTCAGATTAGAGCCCCTTGCTGCTAAGTTGTTCAGTATTCACCAAAGTGCTTTCATTAAAAACAGAGACATTGTGGATGGCATTTGTTCCCTTCATGAAATTATGCACCATGCTCATGTGAAAAAACAAACTGGCATTATTTTGAAACTTGATTTCGAAAAATCCTACAACAAAGTTAATTGGGACTTCCTCCATGTTGTCTTAAGGCTAGTGGCTTCAGTGATGTTTGGTGCTCCTGGATACAACAAATTCTTCATAATAGAACGGTTAGTGTGAAAATTAACAACCAGGTTGGACATTATTTTCAGAGTGCCAAGGGTGTGAGGCAAGGGGACCCATTGTCTCCTTCCCTTTTTAATATGGTGGGAGAGGTTTTGACTCATATGGTTTTACAAGCTCAATCTAATGGTTTATTATGTGGGATGGCTCCTGACTTAGTGGCTAATGGAATTGCAATTTTGCAATATGCCGATGACACGGTGTTGTGCATTTCCCATGACATGGAGAAAGCTGTCAATTTGAAACTCCTGTTGCATATGTTTGAACTTATGTCAGGCCTTGAAAATTAATTTTGATAAAAGTGAGGTTTACCTGATAGGGGGAGATAATGAGATTGCCTCTTTTTATTCCAATATGTTCAATTGCAATGTGGGGCAGTTGCCTATAAAATACCTTGGTGTTCCTATTACTTATTCCAACCTTAAAACAATTGACTGGGATTTTTTGGATGGTAAGATGCTTAAGAAGCTGGATGGTTGGATTAGTGATGCTGCCTTCTCGGGTGGGAGGTTAAATCTTCTAGACTCTAGTCTCACTGGGATTCCTATGTACTACATGTCTATGTTTCTGTTGATTAAGTCGTTTATTGATAAGTTGGATAAACACAGAAGAATGTTCTTCTGGGCTGGTAAGAGCAAAAAGAAAAAAAATACCACATGGTTAAATGGGCCAGGGTCCGCCGTTCTAAAAATAAGGGTGGTTTAGGGGTCAAAGACCTACACCATCAAAATGTCAGCTTGCTTTGCAAGTGGTGGTGGAAACTGGAAAATCACTCGGGTTTGTGGCAAAAAAATAGTTACTGCTAAATATCTTAGAGGTAAATCTGTGGCCTCGGTCAAAGGTAGAGTGTCAGATTCTCCTTGTTGGAAGGCGTTGATGAAAGTGAAAGAAACCTATATGGCTGGTAGAAATGTCATTTTGAATAAAGGTGATTTAGTTCGTTTCTGGAAAGACCCATGGCAGGATGGTTGTTCCCTGCGTGTTTCTTATCTAGGGTTGTTTGACATTTGTCAAGCCCAAAACTGGACAGTGGAAAAAGTTAGGGCCCATAACCGTGAGTTGCCTTTTCGACGTCGTTTATCTCCTGAAATGTCCAACCAGTGGGAACTCATAGTGGCTGGGTTGAATGGAAGACCTAGGGTGGATGATGGGGACCAAGTTAGGTGGTCTTTGAACACAAATGAGAAATTTACTACAAAATCAGTGTACTGCTTCCTGGAATCAAACTTATCTGGCTCGAATAACATTTGGATTTGGAAGGTTAGAATTCCTTTGAAGATCAAAATATTTCTTTGGAAACTTTTCCGTGATGCTATCCTCACGAGGGATAATTTGAAAAAAAAGAAAATGGTTGGGTAACCCCACTTGCTCCTTCTGTAATGAGTTGGAGTCAGCTACACACTTATTTTTCACTTGCCCTCATGCCAGGGTGGCTTGGGGGTCGCTTGGGACAGTGGTTGGAACTACTGCTTGCCCTAATTCTTTGTGGCAGAGCATGGCCTGGTTTCATCGATATTTGCCTGGAAATAAGAAGTTTCATATCCTCTTACTCGCTGCCATCTGTTGGGCAATCTGGTCCGAATTCTATAACATTTGAGAACAAATTGGTGAGATCACCGGTTGTAACGGTGTTTGTTCGTTGTTGTGCTATTGGGCAGGTCTGTATGAAGCTGGAGATAACTCGAAGATCAAGGAAGTGTCCGCACAGCTGATGCGCAAGGAGGCGCTGCTTGCGTTCAGTGCGCTACCTGGAGGACTGCTACCGGAGAGGGCCAGGTGATGCTACGCATCACGGATGGTTCGGAGGCCTGAGAAGGGTGGTGTTCTCACTGGCGAAACGTCTCCCTTGTTAATTGTGGTTGTCGTTGGTAGTTCTGTGACTTTTGAATATGTTAGAACAAAGTTTCCTGTTGGTTTTGTGTTGCCTGTAGTGGACTCCTTTATTTTTGGTAGTTTAGTTGGTAGGTTTTTTTGCCCCGCAGTACGTTTCTCAAGTCGAGTTCGTACAATGGGTTTTCCTATCAGTTATCTACCCCTTCTTCTTCCTATTGTATTTGGTTGAACCCTGTATTTCCATTGAAGAAATTTAATAGAAAGGGGTAGTTCCCAGTTGGAAAAAAAAAATTATGCATCATTCTGTCACAATCATAAAACACAATGTTTTCACTTTGACGGCAAAATTCGCATGGTAGCGCAAACTCGCGGCCGTGAGGATGTCTTTGTGTTTCCTTTAGCAAGGGATCCTGAAACCCATGTACTGCCCGCTCGTGTACTGCGCCCAGACGTGAACTGCGCCGGAGCAAGCTATGACGACGGCGCTGAGAGCCAAGACGGCAGCAACCATGAGGACGATGAGCGAAACCCTGCCCGACTTCCTGATGGCGCCCTCTATCACGACCAGTCCGACGATCGAAGCTACGAAGCAGACAACGGCAAAGACTATCGCGCCCACGATCCCATCAACTCCCAGGATTATGAACTGGACCATCGACATGGACGCGCAGAAGAAAACCATAAACATCGTCGTCGCTGACGCTGTCTGAAAAAATAAAATTCAGAACAGAGCATCAGCTAGCTAATTGCTACTGAACTTGCATTTATAAAATTCAAAACAGAGCATCAGCTAGCTAATTGCTACTGAACTTGCATTTATAAAATTCAAAACAGAGCATCAGCTAGCTAATAGCTACAGCACCGAACTTGCATCTACTTGCTGATATGAACCGGAAATTAAAAGCAAGGAAATGCTTACTTTTGGTGGTACTCCAATTTGGAGTAGGGTGGGGTTGAGAAGCAGGCCTCCTCCAATGCCAAAGAGACCACTCAGGACGCCGGTGAGCAGAGCAGCCACGGGAAAGACGTACACCGGCAAAGCATCCAGCCTGCTCTTCCCTGCAACTGCCTGCGCGTTTTGCCATCGAAGGAAAAAAAAATCATACCTGAAGTTAACTGAAAAATCGTCCTCGCAAAGAAGTTTACTGAAGAAAAATTACCAGCTCAGCCACTCGGCTGTTACGAGCTTGTGATTTTCTTTTCTGGTGCACAATACACGCTGTGAAAGCCACTGCGACGGGGACTTGGGCCACGGTGATGATCCAGTATGCAACTCCACACGGCTTCATGTCAAACGCCCCCTGAAGAAAAGGATGTGTGTGTTCCCACAATCTTCAGTTAAGAGCAACATACTAGTACGATTTTGGCATCAGATACGTTATAATTTTTCGCATTACTTTTGCTCCATTTAAGAAAAGTAACTGTGTAATGAAGAATGAAACAAAAAAATGGTGGAAAACCGGAAGACATTGAGTAGGGAGATTATCATACCTGGGCGCCCTCGCCTCCTATGAACAAATGCACGACAAAGAAGCAGAGCCAGACCGTGACAAGCACCGCCAAGTCCACCCAGTGACACCCATGGCCACCTCCTCCCCCCGTCCGGTCAATAAGCGGTTCCTCCGTGCCCTCTCCGGCGCTCGCCCCCGCCAGTATCCTCCTCGCCGCCGCCGTCTCGCCGCGCCACCGCCGCATCCCGGTGCCGTACGTCTTGAACGTGGCGAAGGACAAGAACGCCGCAAAGAGCGCGGTGACGAGCCACTCGGGGAACATGACGTTGCACACCACCCCGGCGCTCACACCCAGGAGGAGACACGGCTGCGAGACCACCGCGATGTCGTAGTCGATCAGCGGTTGCCCGTCCGGCCCGGGGCCGCGCGCTAGTAGAGTGTAGAGCACGTTGGACAGCGTGCCGCCGGTGACCATGAAAGTCGAGAACGCCGTGGACGTCTTCACGCTGAGCCCGGCCACGATGTTCAGGATAGGCACGTACAGTGAGCCGCCGCCCACACCCCCGGCGCTGGAGATGGTCGCCGCCAAGAAGGCGAGGACGCATGCGAGGACCGTACGGAGGTTGCTCTGCGACTGCAAGGAGGATTCCATGTCCATCACATGCGATCCCCACGGGGACAGGTAGATTGTTGAGTTCATCGCTCTTGCAGCCGTGAGCAATTGCGAGGAACTCATGTAGTCAGTGTTTTCTGGGAAATGAGTTCTAGATTTCGGTGTTGCCTTCTTCCAAGTTCCAAATGTAACGCAACAATATAAGCACCAACCTTTGAGCCTTTGAGCTGTGTTTCTCCACTCAGATGATTTGAAGTGTGTATTGGCAAAATGTCAACGCGGCGTAGTTTGTGCAATAGCAAAAAATAATCATACATTTGTCTCTATATAGTGTCAGACACAAAAAATATTGCACTTGTCCCTGCATAGATACGAACGGGCGGAAGGAGTTGAATCTGTCTATAATAATATCCACTTGCTTTCGTTACTGTGTTTTGTTTTAAGCAAGAATTTAATTAGGAGTATTCCTCGTTTCAGACGCACACAATCAAACATTATTTTCTTTTGAAACTATGGTAAAAGTTTTTGCCATTTTCGATTAAATTAAGAAGTAGTTTGAATATTTACACGAGACGCCTGAGGCGAAACAAACAAATTACTCCCCGGAATTACAACACCAACATGAGAGGCACGCGACCTCGATCGGACTGGTACGTCTCGCCCTCCCCTCCCTCAGATTTTTGTTTTTCGGTTCTCGATTCGGTCTCTCTCGGGCACTTGGCTCAGGTTGCGGAAGATTGTAGCATTGTCTTCCGGGGTGAGCGTGGTCCTAGGTTTTAGTTGAAAGAGTCCATTAGAGCGAAGGAGATCTATTAGGGGTCCTTGCAGCGCCTCGTGCTCAGGAGGAGCGTGAGCGCCAGGGCCCCTAGAACCCACTGGACCTGTGCAGGAGGCACCGGGGTCCGGCAGTGGTTCCGCTCCTTCGCCTAATGGGGTGGTGAGGTGGGGAGGAAGCGCGTGAGGCCACATAAGACAATGTCGCATCCCTAAACCTCTGGTAAGTCCCGATCGGTCCCCTGGAAGTGGACCACCTCCGCCAGCGTGTTCCAATGAATATCAGTCTACTTGATTGGAACATGCAGGGGTTCGGGTAGGATGGCCGACAACGTCAATTGGTAGAGTATATCAGAGACGAAGATCCATACATAGTGGGTATTCAAGAAACGATCCGCCGAGACTTCTCGACCCCGGAACTTCTTTTCTGATGTATAGTGAGCCCTACTCTTTCTTTTTTCACTTCTCTCTCAACAGTAATTAATTTGAAATATCATAACATACAAAAATGAAAACTTCCAAAAGGCCCCCATATTTTCTTCTGGGTAAATCACCGATGACCGGCAACAATCTCTTGTGGGACTAAATCTTTTCCTATACTTAGTGAATCTAATACTTAGTCCCTTAAATGTTGCATTAATTACCAAAGTCCACTTAGAGGTTTAAATGTCCTTTCAACTTCAGAGGCACAAACTATTATTATGGTATTAAGAAATGCAAAACACAACTAGGATTGATATAAAAATTGCACTCTTTTTAATAAAGAAAACGTCATTGAAATCTCTTTCTTCTATGTCTATACGCAATAATGTGGCATGTTGTTCATGTTTCTTGTTGCAAGCTCGCATAACCTTGTTAGAAGGCTATTTGGTTGTGTCATATGATATTTTTTACAAGGAAAAAAACATTCATCATACTTTGCATGCAATTTTCTCAGTGCGCGGTTGGTTGTGATTATGTTCTTTGCTACAACAAATGGAGCATAAGTAACATATGGTGACACGCTACATAGGACACCAGATTGATGTGTACGATACTCCCTCCGTTCCCAAATAGGGGGCATACAAATCTAGTTCAAGAGTCAATTCTTTCTAAATTTGACCAGATATATAGAAGAGAATATCAATAATTACAATATGAAATAATGCATTGAAAATATACCTTATGATGGATCCACTACTACTGATTTAGTCTTATAAATATTTATGTTTTTATTTATATATACTTGATCAAACTTAGACAATTTGATTTTCTTTACGACTCAATTTATACGTCACCTATTTAGGGACGGATGAGTATGGGCATAGGTAATTTCAGAATTAGTCAGATCGTCATGTGGCTTTGTGGATCATTAAGCAAGATTGCCAGATAAAAGACATAATGCAAACTTCTTTCTAGATACATAAATATTTGTGTGCGTTCAGTATATGTCTATAATAAGATTCACTTGCTAATTAATTAGTCCTTACGCGTCTGAACGCTCGTCCATAGACACCAACTGCACTTCTATATGCTGCTCATTAACTAACAACTTAGTTTGGTCAACTATGCACGTAGACGCTTTGTGGTTGTAGGGGGGTTTTGTTGCCCAAACTTGAATGGAGATAAGTTTAAGAAGTGCTGACAGTTGGTAGTATGCTGGTGATGCAAGCCTTTTTTTTCAGAAGTACAGGTTTATTTCAGACAAAAATATGTTAAACCTAAAGCCCATAAACAGCCATAACAACATTCCTCGAGAAAGAAATCGACCCCAAGCCAAAAATAAGTAGCCATATAATAAGCACCTCTCTACACTCATGCTTCCAATAGTATGTACGTATACACCAGTCACCACTTTGTCCACTCATGCAAGCCTGTTTTCAGAAGTACAGATTTATTTCAGACAAAATTATGTTAAAGCCTAAAGCCCCAAAACAGCCATGCATAACATCATCAAAAACATAAATACTCCCTTCAGAAAAAAAAAATCCATGGACGCCAACCCAAAATAATTAGCCATCGATAAGCACCTCTCCACACTCATGCTTCCAACAGTATATACGTATACATCACTCAAGATGTTTCTGTCACTCAGCAAGGTAACTTGAATCCCATATATGCTCCACCACTGTACTGCGTCCAGACATCTATAGCGCCGAAACCAGTGACGATGGCGGTGCTGAGCGCCATGATGGCAGTCACCAAGAAGACGATCATGGAGACCCGCCCGGACTTCCTGACGGCTCGTTCGATCAGAACTACGCCGGTGACGGAACCAACGAAGCATACCCCTGCGTACACCGAAGCCCCTGCGATCCCGTTCATGCCCAGCAGAATGAACTGAACCATCGACATGGACGCGCAGAACAGCACCATGAACGATGACGTCGCCGCTGCCGTCTTCACATCGAAAAAATAGCACATTACTCGAGTATATATGTACAGTAGTGTTACACATTGGAAAATTTCAGAGCATCGATTAACTACAGAACATGCATGCTGGAGCATGTCGAGTACCTGCGGGGGTATTCCGATCTGAAGGAGGACAGGGTTCAGAAGTAGGCCTCCGCCGATGCCGAAGAGGCCACTCAGAGACCCGGTCACGAACGCGGCCAGAGGGAGTGCGATCGCCGGCAGGGTTTCAGTTTTGGCGACGAAAGAATTTGGCACCTACATGAATGGCCATGGAAAAAGTCAGTCTCATTTTCCCCCAAGAAGAATGAGAACATAAGGGGTTATTGGTCCACGTACCTTGCCATCTTCGTGGTCGTCCACAAGGTGCTTGTTTCTCTTTGCGTATATGATATAGGCTGTGAAAGCCACGGCGAATGGCACCTGGGATATGGTGATAAGCCAGTAGGCTATTCCACAGGGCTTTATCCCGATCATTCCCTGGACCATAGTGACAAGATCACATTAATGAAATCACATGTGAGTTTTATATGATCGATTGATGAAAATATCTGAACGTCTTCGATCGGTCGAACTCATGTACAATGAATCTGGACAGGCACGGTGACCCGATTCTCAGCTCACAAAAAAACAACTTCCGACCAACTGGCTGTCTTCTGATTCAGTAGTAGCTTCTCTGAGGGAAATAACCAGCCTTAACTAATCCTTGGTGCTGTCCATTCGTTGGATAATTGAATAGATAAATAAGTTTTGACAGGCATAACCATTGCACTGCTCCAGTTGAGTTTTAAAAATAGGAGACAGATGGCTAGTTGAATTGTACTAGAATGAACCTAGACGGCTTGCTAGCCAGTAGCCTGTTTGATCTTTCCCGTACCCATCGACCTACGTGAATGGTGCCACCATCGAGTGAACTAGAAGGACCTCCGCTAAATGATTTTGAACCGGTGTCAAGCTAATGATTTTATTTTGACGAAATGGATGCCGACAATCTTGCTACAAATTAAGAAAATAATACAGAGTATTAGTTAGAACGTTGGTTCCAGTGTCGCCACCCTGGTCGACAACTTGGTGGTCTCTGTGAGACTGTGACGGCATGGTTGTGTTGGACCAAGGAGAAGCAAAGCTGCCAGCCGGTTGTTTTCAAAGGTTAGAACTTCAGTTAATATTTCTCAAAAGATAATAAATAACAACTCTATGCCCACAATTACATGACGTTCTTGTTTTGTGTGCTCTAATTTTGATCACTAATTTGAAAAATAATATGTGGGAATTATGTTATAAAAATATACCATTAGAAATTTTATTCGAGTATTAAATTCCCATGTTTTATTAGTCAAAGTCAAACCTCAGAATACGTGTGCACTATGTAATAATCATGTACTCCCTCTGTTGTAAAATAGATGACTTTCATTTGTTCAAACATGCATGTATGTGGACATGTTTTAGTGTCTACATACATGCATGTATGGAAAAATGAAAGTCATCTATTTCGGATCGGAGGGAGTAAATGTTAATGTAGAGAGTATTTCGTGTGAGCCAATCACCACATTAGAACTTTCAGTGTATTTCCTAAACCCCTTGTAGGTCACCTTCTATCCGGGTCCTCTAGCTTTACATCAAGATATGTCCTTGCCGTTTTTTAGTTTTTTTTCTTCTAAAAAACATAACATATAAACTTGAAACTTTGGTCAATAAATACGGGTTGATACTACAAGTGTGTAGAAGCAACGTAAACACTTCAAATTATATACTCCCTCCAATACATATTATTTGCAGCTGAGTCGGATGTATCTAGCGCTAAAACATGTCTAAATACATTCGATAAGAGGCAATGAATATGAATTGGAGGGAGTAGCTTAATCGAATAATTATCATCTACTAGATATTTACGCGACATCGAAGATTTAGAAAAAAAACGTATTACGCACAATGAAATACAAGTGCATACACATTTACTTAGGAGGCTGGCGGGTAATTGCAAATTACGACTGCTTAGAACGTGAGCAGCAGGATTACAATCCTTTAGTTGCTACGAGAGAGATGCAGGGATGCACGGTGTTAGTAGGATTCACAGGATACGTTGCCCCCATATATTATGGTGTTTGGAAGAATCTAGAAAAGATAGAGGAATTTCGGTGCATAGACCTCAAAACATAAAAGAGACGGCTAGACAGAAAGGTGTGTATCTAGATTGTCATGCAAGTGTAAAAGTTAATTCAATCTATTTTCTACTTTTAGGTAAGGTCTTCATGGGTAGCTTTTATAATACTGTATAAACTATTGTAATAGTTACGCCGTCCACTTAAAGTTTGCCGAATGAAACTAGGGGGTTCATAAGGATAATAAACTAGGGGCTGCTCTGGCGATGGACTACCAACGCCGAATACTCTTCGAAATCCTGTTATGACGCCATGTTCCTTGGGGCCATCGAGTCGAGGTCCTGGAAGTTAAATTGGAAAAGTTGGACGCCACCAAAGGTGAAATTCTTCATGTGGCTCACTTTCCTTGATCGCTGCTGGACAGGGGAGAGACTCGAAAGACGCGACCTGCCACATCATGCACACTGCCCGCTATGTGATCAGGAGGTCGAGTGAATGTCTCACATCCTTACTGGGTGCCCATTCTCCCGCACGATCTGGCACGAGGTCATATCCTGGATCCGATCAACCTCCAGACCTCCGGTTGTGAAAGACGACTTCGTCGACTGGTGGTTGCTGACCCTACAATACCCCCCCCCCCCCCCCCCCCCCCGTCCGCTGCGCAAAGGCACTTCATCAGTGATTATGCTCACGGCCTGGTGGATTTGGAAGCAGCGAAACGCGGTCGTTTTCGACAACGCGAGGCTTTCGGTTAGCGCGTTGGTGTTTGGGTAAGCGCAGGGGCGAGGGGACTCGGACAAATTCTCTCCTAGTGAATGTCGCTAGGTTGAGTTGTATCGTGTGGGGTCGCCTCGTCTGTAGGCTTGTACATAAAACTCTCTTTCTATCAATACAATGAAACGCAAAGTTTTTGCGTTTTCGCGAAAAATGATGATAAACTCTTTGGTCTGGCAACTATCAACATTTGACTGAAACAACTATTTCTATTGGCGAGTGAGTCTTATATAGTCACTGCATTATAAACATGAGAATTTTCATTGTTACTACTCACTCCGTTCTAAAATAGATGACTGCTCCCTCCGTTTCAAAATAGATGACTATTGTGGAATGGAAGGAGTAGAAATTAACCAGTATTTAAAAAAACTGGCGATGTTTCCCTCAGCAGTGGGAAACTGTTTTAGAGAGGACGTGCTACAGAGGCTGGGAAGAAAATCAAAACCTAACGCCCGAGTGACATGCATGGCAGTGTCAATTCGGTAAAGCAAAACAAAAACGGCTTGTAGCCACTACTTTCCGGCGCATCAGAAAAGGAGAGCATAGTGCCAATGAGAAATGACAAGCGAATCGCCGCGTGATCACGAGTGCGCACTATCTTGGCCTTTGGCAACTACTCATATTACTGCCGACCTGATCTATCTATCCAATTTTTGTGCCTGTGCTGTACTGCTGTGTGCTCCTATCCTATGCACAGTGGCGCGCACTCCTCATTTAGATTCGACCGTGATCAACGCGTCACAATCGTGCCTCACGCGGCTCTCATCAGCAAAACCGTGCACAGCACCGCCACCGCTGCTGTACTGTAACGGCAGCTCCAAAACAAAAAGCTTGCGACGAGAAGGGATCGCGTCGCAAACGTAGGCCATACCTTCCCGTGCTTATCTCCAATGAAGACATGGAGCAAGAAGAAGCAGAGCCAGACCACGAGGAGCACCGCCACGTCCTTCCACGGGAACCCCGCCGCGCGGCCACGGGAAGAACCTCCATTGCCAGACCCTTCACACGACGACCCTTCGACCCCCTCCGACCGGCTGGCAACGGTAGCCCGCCGCCAAGCAGCAGCGGCACCTTGTGGTCGGGGTGCGCGGCCACGCTCTCGGCCCGCCAGATCTTGACCCCGGCGCCGCACGTCTTGGCGGTGCAGAAGGCGAGGAAGAGCGCGAAGAGCACGGTGATGAGCCACTCCGGGAACATGACGTTGCACACCACCCCGATGCTCACGCCCAGGAGCAGGCACGGCTGGAAGAGCAGCGCGATGTCGTAGTCGATCAGGCCCCGCCCGCAGGAGAGGTTGTAGAGCACGTTGGAGACGGCGCCGCCCGTGACCATGAAGGAGGAGTAGGCCGTGGCCTGCTTCAGGCTGATCCTCGCCACGAGGTTCAGGATGGGGAGGAACAGCGACCCGCCCCCGACGCCGCCCGCGCTCGACACGGACGCGGCCAGGAAGGCGAGGATCCATGCCAGGACCGTCTGCCGACGCGCGCTCGTGGCGCCGGCTTGTGAGGCCGCGTCGGACAGGTAGTGCTCCCGCCATTGCGAAACCTGGACGAGGAGGTGGCCGGGGTGCGACGAGGTGGAATTGGGCGACGCAGCCGCTACGGCCGAGAGCAAGGAGATGGAGGTGGCGGCGACGAGGAGAGGGAGGACGACGCGAGCAGTCCACGACATGTTCGGTCTCAGCTTACTATTTGGGGAATGTTGTTCCGCGGTTCTGCGTGGCGGTGGGAGGCAAACCTGCAGGGTTTATATGCAGGTTTTGGTGCCGTGACACGACAAGACCGGGTTAAGAAAAATAAGTTTTGAAACGTTACACAAATGCAGAAATTTCGTTTCGGATCCTTAGAAAAAGATACTCCCTCCGATTCATGTTAATAGGTGCTGAAGTGGATGTATCTAGCAATAAAACATGTCTAAATACATCTACTTCAGCACCTATTAATATGGATCGGAGGGAGTAGTAGTATGTGCCACTTCAAATAGCAAATGTCTACTCGGTTACATGAAATGTACAAGTCGGCCGTACAGTGTGATATAGTAGTTGCCATTATCTCCAATATCCCAGCTCTTGTGAAGCCCAAATGCCCCTTCTCTTTCTCGGTTGATAATTTCTTGAAATAAAACGACCGCATCAGTAGTGTCATATTATACGATCATCGTCAAACAGGGCTGCACCCCTCTGCCGACTCTTTAAATTATTTTCCCCTCGTCTTTAAAAGAGCGACGACACAGAAGATTTATCAATCCTGAATGCACATTTCATTGTTTCGTGGATGAGATCAAGGACGAGGCAAGTACGTGGGCAGGATCTAGAGCGGAATGTACCACCCAGCTGATGGGGCATCTTTCATCAAGTGTCCTCTTTGGTCTGACAAAAGCTTTTATAAACCAAACTCTAAAGTTTAAACATGGAACGAGAAAAGGAAGGGAAGATAGCTTTCTCTCGCAAGTATTTTCAATTAGCATTATTAGCTAGGCTAATCTCTCTCCTTGTTTGACTTGGCGAGTACTGACAGCACGACACAGAATAACCTGTGCTGTGCTACTGGTCCAGTTGCAGAATGAAAAGGCTCGGAACTCATGGGAAACCTCTAGCTGCTGCCACTAGCAAGGACACACAAGCATGTAAATATTCACAAATTAAGGAGAGCTGTTATTGAAAATGTAGCGAACAATCTCGTTATGTACAGATTCTTGTAAGATAGAAGAAACCCAAACTTTACATCACTAGAGCTTCCATATCCAACATAGGGCCATAATTCGACCTCCCTTCATCCCTTCATCGGTAAACTCGTCATGAATGCATATAAATAGCAGTGTACAAGAGAGGCCAAGAACTCCGGATGGAGATATGAAAGAATAACAGTTACACAAGCATAAGGAAGACTTCGGTGATTCAAGAAGCTCCTCCAACACGACCATAACCAGTGATCATCTGCAAAAGGCATGCCAAGAGCCCATGACCATGTTTAGTTACCAAATGAAATAGTTCAAGTAATATCAGTACCCACAGAATTAGCAGCGGCAAATTTAGCAGCATGTAAACCCTACATAGAAGAGGTGCAGAATAAAGACTGATAATATATGTGCTGAGAATAGAGAAGATCTAAATCAGCGCCCAGTCGCAATAGCAAACCAATTCAGGTAAAAGGGTGATTAAATACTTATTTGCAAGGTAGGATGTTCAGATCTCAAAAAAAAGGTAATGTTCAGACGCAATGGATTCGCTGCCTCAGAAGTTTGAACATTCTATGTATGCCCATGCTTAAAAATGTTGTGGTTATTACCTTTGATGACGGTCACTATCACAAGTAGGGGAGTAGCTCTCTATCGACGACATCCTCTTCGCTATTTACAACTCCGAGCTGGGCCTCCGTGTTCAGGCTCTCAGTGTTATTTACAAGCTCGGCTTGGCGGTTAAGAATTGAGTTCTTATTTACAGCAGCAGAACTATCTTCTACTAAATATTGACCGAAACTGTTATCATCAGCGCTATTTGGGACTTCAGACATGCAGTCCAAAGAACTAGAACTGCTTCTGCGAGAGAGTCTACCATCTGCTGAAAACCCAGACTTCTGTCGCTGCAGAAATCCACTTCTGTTACTATCAGGTGTGTTCACCCTAAAGAGAAAAAAGAAAACAAGTTAGCAGAAAAGAAATAAAATGAAAATTACAATTAAGACGATTTCAATTATAATATGAATCACTAACATAAATCACCCAGCACAGATGCAAGCTTAGAGCATACCTTGTCTGTTGATACCTGGATGTGTGAAGAGATTCATAGACCGGTATGAGATTCTTTGACCTTGATTCTATGTTACGAGTCCAGACTTTTTCTATTTCGGTTTCCCCTGAAATATCATCAGTGTCTGCTTCTGAAGTTCCTCCCCCTATTACTTGAAAGTGTACCTGGCCACCAGTTAATACACAGGTGTTATGATCCTGCATACATGGAAATCAAACAAAAAAAAAGACAAATTTGGTATTGAATGAGAGCAAATAAAAAAAAAGTACCCCAGATCTTGACCAGATAGGAATTTGCACAACATGTGTCTGCAGTTCACTCTCAGAAATATAATAATTGTGTCTTTCATCAGCACTAAGCTTCAGCCTTTCAACTGCAGCAGAATTGGATGGGTAGATACTATTTCCTTTCCTGACCACTTTCTGGAAAAGTTTATTATTTTCTCCACTATCATAATCATTGTATAAATTACTCTCAGCAGTGTCTCTTCTATTTCTCTTTTGGCAAACATCCCATTTTTGAAGAGCTTCTATAACAAACTTTGTATCAGTTTCCCTTTGGGATCCGTAAGGAACAGCATCTGGAGGAAAATCGATTCCAGAATCCTGTTCAGCCGAGTGATGGAGAACATACTGTATGATACTTCCAGATGGGGAAAACACTAGTAAATAATACTTCATGCAGAGTGAACCGCCATCTGAGTGAACACCACCCTTGCAGTTGTGAAATGTTGAAGCAATAGCACCAGAAATTGGACTGGAAACACCCGTCGCAAATGCTGCAGCACCATGGACAGCACCCTTCAACAAGTTACTCCCATTTCTTATTCTACTTACAACAGACAGTGCGACAGGGGGGCCCGACAAGGAAAGCATCTTTTGATTGAGGCTCAGAGAGGGAGTTGCATTTTGTGACCAATGAGCTACATGCTTGACTGATGAATCCACTACATAATTATTTTCTGCAAGGTTGCTATCACTGTAGTGAAAGCTTGTGGATCCACTATATGGAGATATTGCAAAGAAATGGCTTGTTCCCCTCGACGAGCTGATCAGTATCCATTCACTGTCGTCACTAAAGCTGATATCTTTTATGACCTATCACAAAGGTCATACTGTTACAAGTCATCAACCATTAAAAAAATGGTTCAGAAATGTGAATTGAGGTTATCTAAAATAAATTATATGAATATCAGCTTACCGCATTGGTGATGCCTCTTTGCAACTTATACAAATGTACATAGGTGCCATTTGGACCATCTTCTGATGCACTCCCATCTGAAGAAGGCATAATGCGAAAAACATTGATGTTTCGTCCATGAATAGAAGCTGTTACAAGCAAAGTTCCGCTGGGATCAAAACAGAGTGCTGAAATGGGACTAGTATGTGCCCTGAACTGAACTATCATTGCCTTGGAGACAATATCGCGTACGATGACCTGCCATTGAAAGGGAAAGGGAACAGCTTCTATGTCACGTTTCATGGAGAACACAAGAAAAACAGAGCACATATGAGATAACGTTATAATTTACCAAACAAAAATGCTTGTTCGCACTTAACTAAAACTAGTAATTCATCATAATCAGTGGGCTAAGTTTCAGCATCCAACTATTACATTTGAAACCCACACAGACCCAAGACAGGAGGGGATTACTTTCCACATGTCCTGCTAAACTACCAACTTTATTTAGATTTTACCTTTTCAGACAAAAAAGGACTTCTCGTAATCTTTTTGATATACCAGATTAACAAAGACTTTTACCTCGAAGGAAACAACCAAAAAATTGCCCTGTTTACAAAACATTGTATACAGTCTGCCAATTTTTTTTGCACGGCATTTCTATAGGGTAGAATCGAGCAGAGAAGACTGTTGAGTACCAACTGCATTGTGAGGTTGTTACCCATGATGAGGTTGGTACTTAGGATCAAAAATTTGTTGCTGTATATATGATTAGCATAATGAAACAAAATAATAGAGTTCCCCAAAGGTCATGACCGATTGTTGAACCACCAGTGGGATGAGTTAACAAAAGATATATGTGCTGTGACAAATTACGTACCATTCCAGCATATTCGCCGTCAATAGTATGTCCATTTGCTACTCCATTTGCTTTGAAGCCAGAATTCCCCTGCTTCGTAGTACCATTACCATTTGGAATTAAGTCTGAATAATACCTGGAAAGCTTCTTATATCCAACATCACTAAGTGTTACAATGCCAGCCGCCAATTGCTTGCTTGATTCTTTTGCATAGTATGCCACCACACTGCCATTAGAACTAGGAGGTGGGACTAAGGGAGACAGGCCAAGAAGCTGAGGGGTGACACGGCCTCTATTTGAAACTGGAACTGGATTCCCAGAATATGCAATCCATCTAGGACCTAATCCAAGAGGGCCATATCCTGAAACCGGTGAAATTATAGGGTTGGTAAGGAGTGTATATTCCAGCTCCAATGTTGCAGCGTCAAAACAATGTATCTGCAAAAAATGTATCGTTCCATTAAGATCATTCATGAACCAAACACTGAGTTAGAACTGTGAAGCATGCATACCTGAGTAGCCTGAGAAACAGCTACAACTCTGGAACTGCACCTAATGGAATAGACAGCTGATCTGAACTTCATTGAATGAACGTAACCATGGTCCTTCAGTGAATAAAAGCGAAGGTTGGTAGGCAGTTTTTCACCGCCAACATTATGGTGAGTGCCATTTGTTCCATTGAACATAGGGCCATTGGCATCATTGCTGTTTGCACTTCCTGTGCTAGTTCCACCACCAGCAATAGCTAGCAATGGCCGTACATCTACAAATCTGTCTTCGCCTTTCTTCGAAGCATTCGGTTTCTTTAGCAGTTGCATGAAAGTAACCGCACCATCGTGCCTAGATTCTAGCTGTCTTACATCATCAGCTTGTTCAACATCCCATACTTGGAAGCCAGATCTGTACGCTAGCAGCAAAACCTGCCGCAGCACATCACCTCCACATTCAAGTTTATCAAACCCGGCCCATTGTACCTGTAAATCATATGAGAAATGGGACATGTATTAGCGCATTTTTACATGGAGATATTACTTGCAAGGATTATCAGAATCATGTATCCAAGAAGATTAGAGCCTACGCACTTTGCATGGAAATGCGAAGGGTCTAAAATCGCGTCAGTACTCGTACTAAAATGCTGAACATTTAACATACAGATAGTCTTATCTTTTTTTCCTTGCCAAATGAAAGTCTAATCATCAGTCTCAAGATCATGAGCAACACTTTTGCTTACATACAATATATTTGCTACGCATAATACGGTGAAGTTCATGGTTGATGTCCTTAGCTTATGGACTCCAAGTACAACTCCATGCCCTTATCGTCTAATCATACTACTAGCTAGATTCATTGGCATAGCATACGATCACAAGGGATAGAAATGATTTATAACAAATGAACTGTCATAATGCCCTGACCTGGCCAACCAGGAACATTTTTCAATCCAGATAATAGCAACCAGAACTCAAAGCTAGCTTGTATATTCATGACAACTCTACGGTTCCAAATCTGCTACTTGTCTTGATAACATCCTAATCATCTGACAACTTTGCATTACTGCTAGATTTAGTATTAGCTAGCATATGACAATAACAGACCAAAAGAGCAGTACTGTACAAACATCAGCAGTTGGGTATATGATACTCAGGATAGATGTATCGGTTGCTAACACTAAATACTAACAGAAATATTAATGTTGCCACATAGGGTGTGTCTGGTGAAGACGGAACAAAATTGGCAGTGCCCTACGGCCACAATTAATTTTTTTGCTCATTTTGCATCAGTTACCATTAATGCACACGTGGAGCTACTAAAAGCGTGCATAGTATCCAATAAGTAGCAATACTAACTATAACAGCAGAGAATTGGTGAGAAAGGAAAAGGAGAAATCAAAAGAGGGGACACAACAACCTGGTCGCGGCTCCCATCTTCCTCGTGGCTGGCGATCGAGTTCACCAGCGAGGCGCCGGCCGAGCGCAGGGTGGAGGCGGCCGTGGAGGCCCCCGAAGACATGATCCGCATGTAGCTGGAGAGGGAGCGCGCGGAGAAGAGCCCATTGCCGCCCCCGCCGGCGCGAGGAGCCTGCGCGCCGTTGTTCCGCATCAAGGCTGCCAGGAAGAAGCACTAGTCGTGCACGCTACCGGCACCGCCAAACTCCCCCCTCCTCCTGCTCAGATGCGGGACGGAGCCTTGGCCTGGAAGCTAAACCAAACCTAGACGGAAGCTGCGGTTGCTTGACTTGGGAGGGAGGCGCGAGGAACGATCGATCGAATCAACAAAGAACTGACGCCCCCGGGCTGTTTCTCTTGGGACTCGGGGGAGACTCTTGCAAGAAACAGCCCACCGACCGTATCCTCAGGTGAGCGCCATGGCCGCGCGGGGGGTCGGAGGTTGGGGTTGGGGGAGGGAATCGGCACGGGCGAGAGGCCTAGATGAGCCGGCGCGGGGACTGGTGGTGGGGAGGCCGGCGAGCGTACTGGTGGTGGTGGTGGTCGGGCGAGCAATTCGATCGGAGAAAGCGAGGGTTTGCGGTTTTGGTTCTTTTCTCTGTTTCCTTGGCCGTGTGGAAGGGGAACAACAGACGAGGGATGGGATTAGGTGAAAGGAAATATAATACTCCCAGCAATGGAGGTTAGAGAAGGAGTAATATTCTCTTTTTTTCGTTTGAAAAAAACAATACGGAACCGGTTGGCGTTCAGTGGTTTTGCTTGGCTTCGTGCGGGAGTTTTGATGCGGCAAGGAAACGAATACGAGGCGGCCTAGGAAGGAAGGAAGCCGAGCTGAAGGTTGACAAAGGGGATGGATAATCTCGCCTCTCACGTTCCTGCCGTTGCCTCGCCGTCTGCCGCTTCGCTGCTCTCGTGTGGTCCGGTCGCCTCTGCTTTATGGCTCGTGCACACCAGATCTGATCTGGGTCGATTCACCGCGCCGGGCCGGGGACAGGTGGCTCGGACTGCTCTTTTTATTTCCCTCGGCCGATTGCCTGGCCTGAAATGCATATATACCACTCAAAAAAATAATTATAAGAGCATTTGGCATTCCCAAGTTTTATCCGGCATCCTAGAAAATATGTCCGCTTTGATGGTGTCGGATGCCTCCAAACCAACTCAGCCATGACGATTTTATCATGCCAAAAAATAGAAATTGCAAGTAAAAGGTTGGTTTGATTCAAATTTTGGGACACATATAGTACTATGAAATTTAAAACATACACTAAATCCGGCGCTTCCTAAGACTAGCCACAATGCGAGTAACATAGATGGTATCATAAGTGCCACATAGGCAAAAAAAGATGATGTGACACTCATTTAATGAGGAGAGATGTGCTAGTGGTATCATAGGTAGATACTGTAACATAACGTATTCCAAGACAAGATGAGTCTATAGCCTAATAAATATACTAGTATATGGTACCATAAATATGTTATCATGCATTGTGGAGGTGGTAACATAGGCTAGTATTATATACATGATACTACTATATGATACTCCTCATTGTGACTAGTCTAACTCTTCGCACGTCTCGACGGGTGCGGGATTGGGCATGTCCCCGCACTCACAGGCGGATCCAGTGGGGGCGAGGGGTGGCCTGGCCACCCCGATGATTCGGCCACCCCCAATGGTACGTAGCAGGGGCTATAAGATATATAATCTGGTAATTAGGCTAGTTCTAATCCTCTCAGCTCGCCATGGCCGTATGCTAATTTGTTTGTGCCAAAGCCAATGCATCCAGTCAAGCACCTAAGGTCATAATGGCATGCACGTGTACCATACTTGTAGATTGCACGACGTGCATGCAATCAGGCGGCCATAATCGCATAATTTATATTGCTTGTCTGCCGAATTCTATGGAGCGGCGATGCCGCCGTCGCCGCAAGAAACACCTATAGATTCGAAACGAAAGATCAAGGAAGCTCAATTGGTGACGGCGACCTACTGCCATTGTCTCATGCGCGACGACCCCAATATCAATTTTCTCGCCTGATCTGATCCGTTGATCGCCCAAGCCCCAAGCTAGATACTATATATCTGATCCTTGATAATTTGTTTAGCTAGTTATAATGGTTTACTATTTTTTTTAATAGTATAGCTACTTGCTACGAAGAGGAAGACGTCACCGATTAGTAATTATTTCAAGACGATTGGTTCAAACTCCAGTTATGTGGCTAAAAATACAAAACCATCCAAGAAAACAACGATTCCAACACAACCTACTATACATAATGATATTTATAAGACTTGATATTTTTTTCATCTTTTACGATCAATGTCTTGTCTGGCCCCCGTCATGCTCAAATCCTGGATCCGCCCCTGCCCGCACTGTCTACCTCGAGGGTATCATTAGCAGCTTGACGGACAGAGGAGGAACAGGACGATGCGTCGGAGCAGGAGGATGAAGAGGACGGCGAGCCGGCAACTCCGCCACACGCGTGGAGGACTTGGTCACCGTGGTCCCCGTGGGACTCTTGTCTACCAGCACCGACGGCAGCACATGCGTCAGCACTGACGGAAGCACCAGGGCGCATCGAAAATTCATGTTTACCATCTAGAAAAGGAACAATTGGCTTGAGGCATAGCCCGGGCCTGGCCCTACTCGAGCGCTAGCTAGTGACCAAATTCACCTTGTTCGTCCTCGCTTGCCCGTCTATGCTCGCGACTGCGCGACCTTAGGACTGCGCGACTCTGAACGGATAGTAAGAACATCTAGAGGGAGGTGAATAGGTGCTACGACCAATTTTAATTTTCCTTCAAGATTAGGCTTGACACAAAGGTAAATTCTCTAGATAATGCAACTACGGTGAATTTACCTATATGACAAGAACAAACAACAAACACAATACAAGCACAAGTAAAGAGGGAGGGAACGAGATAACCGATATGAAGCACGCGGAAACACGATGTATTCCCGAGTTCCTCCTTGTTAAGGGAGTACGTCTCGTTGGAGGGGTGTGAGCTTCGTCACGAAGACCTACTCAACGCCACAAAGGACTCACCCTATTCTCCGATGAACCCCGCCACAAAGGCCTAGTCCACCTTCCACTATTGATCCCCTTTGAGGCGGGAATTGAATCCTTTACAAACAAGTTTGGGGCACACACCCAAAACAAAATTGGAGGCTCCCAACACCAAGAATCACAAAGTGTAGCAAGAGGTCTAGGTTCTCCACAAATGGAAACCCTAGACTCAAATCTCTCAAGTGAATGAGGGGCAAATGAAGAACGGTTCGGTGAAGCTGTAGATCGGGGCCTTCTCCTTCAATCCTCTGAAGATCAACAAGGTAGGTGGGAGGGATTGGGAGTAACTGAGGATTTGGTGAGCGCAATAAATGGTATTCAATGCAATGGACGAACTAGAGATCAAGGAGGAAGAGGAGGGGTATTTATACCCCCTCCCCAAATAGAGTCGTTTGAGTAGGAAAATGGATCTGGTTTTTCGACTTCATTGACTTCTACCGGAAATTCCGGTTGGAGAGAATAATCTAGTTTGAAATATCTGGCTCGCTTCTGTTCCGAACAGGCTCCTGAACCGGAAATTCCGGTTGATATGGAATAATCCGGTTGGAAATTTCCGGTTGACTTCTGCGTCTTCAACTTCCAGTCCTTAGCCATTTTGAGCCCAAACTTCCACAACCGGAATTCCACAAATTTTCGCTTGGAAATTTCCGGCTCATCTCTGTATCAAACTGGGTTGGGATCTTCCTAACCGGAAATTTCGGTTGCCCTGGAAATTTCCGGTTAGAAATATTCGGTTCCTCTCTGTCCCAAACCTCGGTGATCTATCTTCACCGATCTTTTGATGATCAATGCGGATTTTCAAAATAACACCTACACACTCAACACCTCGATAAATAATGTACTTAGTATTGTTAACTAACACACAAAACCAACAGGAAAACGAAATGCATTTTCAGTCTCCCCATTTTTTGTGTTAGATGACAGTACTAAGATTTGCAATAAAAACTCGACAAGATCATGTTTGCAACAAATGGAAATTTCTCCCCCTACACATATGCATATCTTTTGTTTGCCTTACATGCAAAAATGCAATATCCACGAGGAGAGTAATTTCCAACAAGTAATACAAACATGATAAAGGAAACAATATGTTGAGGAAGTTGAAAGAGATACCTTGTGCGTAGAGATAATAGCAAGTATACCGAAGCACATTAATAGATAATCCTCAACATAGAGCATAGATAATCATAGGTAACCAGATAACCATAGTCTCACAACACATAGTTCAAACGAGATAAAAAGCAAATAGTTCACGAAACAAACTAAATGGACACAAGCTCTCAATAAATGATAAAAGCATATGCTTGTGCCCAAACCCATGCAAATCCTACTTCTCCCCCTTTGGCATTGAGACACCAAAAAGGAGATAGGTAGTGGTGCTAGCGTCCCGTAGACAAACTAAGCATACGAGTGCTCAGAGGACTCTCCAGCTGACGCCTCGGAAGCACCCTTGGCGTATCTCTCCTGATCTTCATTCACTTCCTCATCTTCCTCATCATAGTCATCACCAACAGGAGCGCTAGATGAAGCAGTAGTGACACGAAGAGCCTCCTCAATCTGGGGTACAATCTCTAGAAGCCCACTGTGAGTATGAGTCAGGAACCAAGGCAGCAGGGATATTACCAGTAGCACCACTCACATGATGAAGTATCTGGCGCTGAGAGCTGGACATAGAAGTGTCCCTGCGGTAAGCCTGATACTGCTCCTTGTGGATATCCACCTTCATGCAAAGAAAATTGCGCTGGAACCAGGAAAACTTTCTGACATTGCGCAGAGTAGTGGTGGTGCCAGCCTTGCGAGCACTAGAAGGGGCATCTCCCATAGAGGAACCACCCTCAGGAGGAGGGGCAGGAGCAGCAGTAACATACTTCTTCCTCTTCACATACAGCTTCTTGAAGGCATGTTCTTGCATAGGCAGCTCACGGAATTCTCTCCCCATCGTGTCCTTGATCAACATCATGATGTATGGTCCATATGGGATAGTGTTCCCACCAATCATAGCATTGCGGAGCTCGTGGAAGATGACGTCCATGACATCCACCGTGTATGATGCAGTAGGGAGGTTGCAAAGCGGACTGGTAAGAGAATCATTATTGCCACCACTAGGAACCAAGAAAGACCGAAAGAGGTGTACCAGCTGATCATAGAACGGGAGAAGTCCTTCCAACTTACTAATAGTGTACCCAGGAGCATACATGTCAGCCATACTCTTCTCACGCTAAGGTTTGTCCACATCAGGCATACGGTGACCAAGTGGAGGATGAGAGCGGTACCTATAGCCAAGAGCATTGCCCAGCTTGAAGAACTGAGCCTCACATGGAGTGGACTGGGTCATCCACTTCAAACTGCAAACAACACCTGAGTCAAACGCCAACGTGGATATGAACTGGACAACGAGATCAGTGTTGTATGGGCAGAGAGTCTCCATGAGCTTCACAAGACCAAACCTCTCAATAATACTAGCAACTTCAGCAAATACTTCCTTGTCCTTAATGAACTGGAACTTGGTGGGATTCATCGGGCGGACTGGAAACTTGTAATCAGAGTAGATGTCAGCAACGATATAGGACTGCTCCATACACCAGAACCAGCATCATCAATCTCCATATCCCTTGGAGTGTTGTACCAGTCCTTCTGACAAATCTGAGCAAATTCCTGAGTGGTCACATCATGTTTGTAGTTCTTCCTGACTTCCTTGCCTTTCTTCCTCCTTGAGGATGGCTTCGAAGCAACATACTTTACTCTCCCCTTGGCAACAACTTTCCTTGGAGACCGGGAGTCACCGGGGTCCTCATCACTAGTGTCTTTGTAGGACGGACGCTTGCGAGTGCTCAACTTTTCCACCTAAGAACCACCTGTGAATGAAGCATATAGACGGAAGAAAGGGGGTAAGTGCACACAAGTCAACAAAGCGGAATCATACAGTCAAAACAATAGGAGAGCATCCACAAAATGATCAAGTAACAATCCTAGAGAAAAGCAAAAAGTACTAAAAATTTTGGGACAGAACCCAACTGGAAATTTCGGTTCAGTTCTGAACCGGATATTCCGGTTCCACGAATCCAGCACTAGGTTGATTTTCACCTAGGTTCAAAACTAGATCGGAGATACGGGGTGCTAACCTATTGTCTCTAGTATGCAATAGATGTCCTAGGGAACATCCTCAACCAAGCATTAACCAAAAAATCATACATCCAAGGAGGGGTAGGGTTAGGGCACCAAGGTTCAAAGAAAATGAGGATTACCCGCTTCCATTGATGAAAATGCTTGGATGAAATTGATCCCAAGGAGATGGAGCACGAGATCCGGCCAAAGGCTTGCAAATCCCGTGGAGGAAGTGGCCCGGGAGGCCAACAATCAGAGGGGCGGCGTTTTTGGAGGAGGAGGACGTTGGGGATGAATGGCAAGAACTGCCATTCCATCCCGTGCTCCTTAGATTTGAGGTAGATACGCCGGACCGGATATTCCGGGTCCACCCGGAAATTCCGGTACAAAACTGTACCAGAAATTACGGCTGCCTTCTGATCCGAAACTTCCAAGTTTCAAAAGAGTGACTTGAGTGCTAGATAGAGTTTGGTTTTTAGGTAGAAAGGCTTAGGATAGAAATACCAAACTGGAAGTAGTACTTATCCCACTCATTTTCAAGAAACAAACAAAACATCCAAGTGAGTGAGATTTTCCTACAAAAACACTTAGCAAGGGAAAACAAGAGAAATGCAATGAAAATCAAATAAACCCCAACTAAGATCCAACTCTTCGCTAAGAAGAGGTTGGTGTACTAAGCCACCATGTAAGAGATCATGGTATGAAACCGCGAAGATATATCTTGGGTGCATTGCCAATTCTCGACATTGAAGCTCATAATTCAACATCAGAAAAAAAAGAGATAGCAGTGAATTTTTGCTTTGGGCATAATGGTGGGAGGGAGAACCCAATGTGTTAGGATAACACTCCCACTGTGTCCATGCCTACACCTAAAACCAAACATGTATCAACTAAAGGGGTGTGTGCAAGATCTTCAAGTCAAACTCCTAGAATCGATGATATTTAGCTCATTTCTCAAGAACATGAATCTTGCATCATCATCAAGTGGCTTCGTGAAGATGCCCGCAAGATTATCCTTGGTGGGGACATATGCTAGCTCAATATCACCTCTTGCCACATGATCCCGGATGAAATGATGACGAATCTCAATATGCTTCGTCCTTGTGTGTTGCACGAGGTTGTAGGCGATCTTGATGACACTTTCATTGTCACACATTAGAGGCACCTTGTCCAAGTGAACATCATACTCTTTGAGGGTTTGCCTCGTCCATAGCAATTGGGTGCAAGCACTAGCGGCCACCACATACTCGGCTTCGACGGTGGGGAGAGATATACAATTTTGCTTCTTGGAAGACCATCTCACCAAGGACCTACCAAGAAATTGGCAAGCCACGAAAGTAGACTTCCTATCATCTTGATCACCGGCCCAATCCGAGTCCGTGTAGCCCTTGAGAGAAAATTGTGCCCCCTTTGGGTACCACAAACCAAACCTTGAGGTATGAACCAAATATCGAAAGATCCTATGGACCGCCACCAAGTGGCTT
The DNA here is from genome assembly GCA_028641055.1 of Alopecurus myosuroides. Classification (NCBI taxonomy): domain Eukaryota; kingdom Viridiplantae; phylum Streptophyta; class Magnoliopsida; order Poales; family Poaceae; genus Alopecurus; species Alopecurus myosuroides. Next base: position 172,649,643 of record CM054058.1, read on the forward strand.
TCCTTAGGAGCCGCTTGATACCTTTCACACACACCTACACTCAAAACGATATCGGGTCTAGATGCACAAAGGTAAAGCAAAGAACCAATCATAGAAAGATACAACTTTTGGTCCACATCTTTACCATCCGGATTGCGCTTGAGGTGGCATTTGACTTGCATAGGGATCACGCGACGGTGGGCGCCAACTGTCGTGGTGGTGTCACGGCAGATGCCATGGGATGGCTAAAGATGTGGGGACGATGGACGCTGGAGGTGTCCGGGGAGGGATCACGCGACGAGTAGCCGCGTGAGGTAAGATCCACACAACACAAACAACACGATGTACCCAGGTTCAGGGCCCTCGTGAGGAGGTAAAACCCCTACTCCTGCCTTCCTCTATGTATTACGATGTCTCTCCGAGTAGGTACAATACAGATGATATCGCTACCGAGTAGCCCCTTGCTCCTCTCCGAGTAGAGCTAGGGCAAGAACTTAGGGTTTCTAGGGTTCACTATGAGCCTGGGATGAGATCGTCTCAGAGCCTCTGGGAGCCTGCCTCGCGCAGGAGGCGGCGGGGCACCTTATATACATGGTGCCCTAGCCGGATACGTCCAAATCCTAGACAAGTGTCGACATAGTGTGCACACTGTCCTTTCTCCGAGTACCCGCTGACAGCTTTGGTCGTTGGTCTTGGCTGCTTCTATAAAGTCGTTGGGCAAAACTAGGGGACAGACTGGTATCACTGTACCTAGTCACAGAGTAGGTCCCCCTTATCCTGCCACCAACTGCTTCCATGCTGTCACTGTCAGGCAGGCTGTCCCCACGTGAACAGTAGTTTGAATGCTGCCAAGTACGGACCCAGGATACGCGGGATCCTGTGTCAGAACGGCTCCTTTGACTTCCTGCCCGAGTAGTTTCCCGCCAAATGTTCCCGCCAATTGTACTCGGGCCAAACCTTCTACTCGACATGGTAGAAACTGATTGATATCTCCTTCTGGCCATCTTGAGGTGAGACCGGGTAGCAGTCGACCGGGTAGCGAGTACCCGGTAGTCGGCTACTCGGCCAAACCTCTCTTCCGTACGCGGCCTTTACCACCTGTCTTTACCCTACTCGGGGGTAACCCCCCGACATGGCTTCTCTTTTGCACCTTGGAAATTAAACCTCTTGAGCATGTCTTGGGTTTACTTGGCTTGAGAAATGAAAATCCCACGAGCCAATTGCTTGATCTCAAAGCCAAGGAAGAATTTAAGCTCTCCCATCATGGACATCTCAAACCTGTCAGTCATAAGCTTTGAGAACTCATTATTAAAAGCTTGGTTAGTTGAGCCAAAGATAATATCGTCCACATAGAGTTGCCATATGAAAAGCTCTCCCTTTACCCTCTTTGTGAAAAGGGTGGGGTCGATCTTCCCAACTTCAAACCCACAGTCTTCCAACAACTCTCTAAGGTGCTCATACCACACACGTGGTGCTTGTTTAAGTCCCTAGAGCGCCTTATCAAGTTTGTAGACATGGTTAGGGAAGTTGGGGTTATCGAACCCCGGAGGTTGCTTAACATATACCTCCTCTTTTAATGGACCATTTAGAAAAGCATTTTTGACATCCATTTGTTGCAATTTGAAATTATGCGAAAATGCATATGCAAGAAGGATACGAATGGACTCAAGGCGAGCCATGGGAGCATAGATTTCATCAAAGTCAATGCCTTCCACTTGAGTGTAACCTTGAGAAACCAATCTTGCCTTGTTCCGTATGACAATATCATGCTCATCTTGCTTGTTCTTGAATATCCACTTAGTGCCAATAACATTGTGGCAATCCTTGGGCTTCTCAACTAGCTTTCAAACTTTATTGCGCTCAAAGTTACTGAGCTCATCATGCATAGCTTCTACCCAATCAGAGTACTCAAGAGCTTCAAACACTTTCTTTGGTTCCACCGTGGATATGTGAGCTTGATGCTCACTAAAGTTTATCAATTGCCTTCTTGTATATCTTCTAGCTTGAACATCTTCCAACATCTTGTTGTCGGATGCATCAATACGCTTCAAAACTCTTCTAATACTTTTAACACGATGGGCTTTGATCTCCTTATTATTGCGAGGAGGAATCACTTGATCATCTTGATCATTTGGGTCCCCATCTTGACCAAATTGTTGGCCTTGATCATCATCATCGTTGTCATAATCATCATCATCATAATCCTTAACACTTGCTTCAACTTGAGGAGAGGAGGATGAGGAAGGTTGATCTTGGTCTTGATCTTGACTAGCTTGAATGATAGGAGTGGTTCCATCTTGCATAGTAACTTGGTCAATGAGAGGAGGGTCTTGAACATGCTCTTGGTTAGGTGCATCACTTGGCTCCTTGGCTTATTCTTCTATTGTAGAGGAGGGCTCCACTTGAGAAGAGCATAGTTCTTCTCGAGTTGCCATAAGGTGTCCCTCAATGGGGCGGAAAAATTCCATACCCATCCTTCCTATGGCTTCTTGAGGCATTTCAACATCTACATTAGAAACATGAAATTGCGCCACTTGGGAGCCATCATTTTCCTCGAAAAACACACTACAAGATTCTATGACAATCCGTGAGGCTTTGTTAAAGACTCTATAAGTGTGGGATTCGGCAGCGTAACCAAAAAATATACCCTCAATAGTTTTAGATTGAAATTTAGACAACCAAATACCCTTTATCAAATAGAAACGCTTACAACCGAAAACACGGAAGTATGAGACGTTGGGCTTGTTGCCGGTGAGGATCTCATATGGAGTCTTGTCTAAGCCCTTGCATACGTAGAGGCGGTTGGAGGAGTGGGATGCGGTGGATATGGCCTCGGCCCATAGATATTGGGGATAAGAATACTCCGCCAACATGGTCCTTGCCATATCCAATAGAGTTCTATTCTTCCTTTCAGCTAGAACATTTTGTTGAGGCGTATAGGTAGCGAAATATTGATGACGAATACCCTCTTCACTAAGGAATTCATTCAAAGTGTAGTTCTTGAACTTGGAGCCATTGTCACTCCTAATAGCCATGATTTGAACATTGTGTTGGCGTTGCACTTGGTTGGAGAAGTAGATGATAGTTTGTTGGGTCTCACTCTTGCACTTGAAGAAATAAACCCAAGTGTATCTTGAATAGTTATCAAAAATCACCAAGCAATACTTATTGCCTCCATGACTTGCCTCGGGCATGGCACCAAAGAGATCAAAATAGAGAAGCTCCAAGATCCTCTTTGATGAGATAATAGTCTTGGCCTTATGGGCGGCATCATGCATGTTTCCTTAAACAAACGACCTACAAACGCGATCTTTGGAAAAGTAAACATTTTATTTTAGTCCGGGGATAAGGCCACCTTTGTGAAGACTTTGCAAAGTTCTCATGTTGACATGGGATAAGCGGAGATGCCACAACCACCCCAAGTCCGCCTTTCCGAAAAGACACATCGATTGAGACTTGGTAGACTTCGAAAAGTACACCACAAACAACTCATTTTAGACATGTCCCATGTATGCGACGTAAAGAGTCTTACTCCTCAAAGGAACACAATATTAGGATCAAAGAAGATAGAGTAACCCATCTTACCTAAAGCACGAACTGCAAGTAAATTATAACCAAGGGATTTAACAAGCATGACATCCACAATAGTGATATCATGAGCAATCACAACCTTGCCAAACCCCGATACCTTAGACTTGGACTTGTCTCCATAGGTGACGGTTGCATCAATAGTATTTGGGCGCAACTCCGTCACTAGTTCTTTGATTTCGATCATATGACTAGTGCATCCACTATCAATTATCCATTTAGACCCACCGGAAGTATAGTCCTGCAAGAGATCATTGACTAGAATTATGAACCGAGGAGGGTCCCCTCATGTTAGCAACAAGGGTCTTTGGAACCCAAATGGTATAGTTAATGAAACTTTCAATGGGACCAACATATTTAGCTTACACAACACCATAATAATAAACATATAAGAAATTGTGTGGATTGTTAGTTCCCGCGGAAATGCTACGAGTAGTGTTGTCCCTCATGACATTACCACTCGAAGCAAAATTGTTGGCTTGTGCGGGAATGCTACGAGTAGTGTTGTCCCTAATGACAATACCACCCGAAGCAACATTGTTGGCCTTCTTCATGTTCTTCTTCTTCTTGTTGTTGTTCTTCTTCTTGGCAACATAGAAAAGACCTTGCTTGCCAACTTGTGGCCTAGGAGCACTCACTTATGGTCTAGAAGCAACCACTTGTGGGCTTGAGGCCACAACCTTCTCAACTTGAGGGATCTTGCCCTTGAGCCTTGCTAGCTCATACTTCAACCTAGCATTTTCCTCAATAATATTTGCATGATAACAAGAAGAACTAGAGGTGCTAGGGGTGTTGAATTGATTGAGTTGAGTTTGAAGTTGTTCATGTAACTCTTTGAGGGAAGAGTGTTGACTCTCCAAGGCCTTGTGAGCCTTGGTGAGATTTTCAAACTTCCTGGTTAGTTTATCATGACCAAACCCAAACCCAACCTTATACTTTTTAGCATTTTATATTTAGCAATTGCATGGTCACGTTCTTTAGTGATATTAGCAACAAGTTCATTATGTGACTCGTCAATAGATTCAAGTTCCTTCTCAAGAGAAACTCGACCCTCATGCTCTTCCTCAAGGGGTCATAGAGAGAGATGCCTTTTCATCCGCATCTCTTCATTCAATCTCACCTTTCTTCTCAAGAGCTTCATGGGCCTCTCCCAATTGGCTCATGAGGAGATCAAAGTACATCTTGGTATATCCTTGCATGTTAGACATAAAACGTTCCAAAGAGGCAATTTCATCTTCTACTCTAAGACTAGCATGATTAACCAATTCATTTGGAGTCTTAGAGTTGGGAGAAGGTGATACCTCCGAGGCCTTAGCCATGAAGCACTTGGCATTGGGATGAGGAAGATTCTCATTGGGGGATTTAAAGAGTGATGAAGATGATGGAGTTGTAGCAATAGCAAGAGCGGCCACTTCCCTTGTGGTTTCTTTTTCTTCATCACTTTCGGAATCATACTCCTCTTGATCACAAGCACAAACTTGGTGGGAGAATTCTTGTTGAAGGGTTTCCTCTTGAAATGAGGCTTCTTGTACTCAACCTTGGACTTGTCCTTGCGAATGAGCTTGCAACCATGATGTTCCCTATTCTCAAAGGGGCACTCCACAATGAAATGGTGATTGTCTTGACAATTTTAGCAAGACCTCACTCTTTGAGTCTCTTTGTTGCCATAACGAGACTTGGTCTTCCCTTCAACATATGCCTTGGCCTTGGATTGATTATTCCAAAACTTTTGCACGGTAAGAGCAATGACATCTTTGAGCACGGGGTCATATTCTTGATCCTTCAACGGGGCCAAGTCCTCAATGCAATATTCTTGATACTCAATCTCCCTTGACATTACCTTGGCCTTCAACGCAACCGATACTCCTTTGTGCATTCCTATGGATCTAGCACGGTTGTCAAAAGCATTTTTGGTTTGCACTTGATAGGAGCACATTTCTTGCATCACTTGAGTTGAGGTCAAATAAGCAAAGTCATGTCTTCCTTGAATGCTCTTCAAGTCCGTGGGCTCAAAAGGCATAAGATCAATCATGTACTTCCTCTTGATCCACGCATCATCAATATACTTGGCACCAACATTGTTGAATGCGGTGGCAAGAGTCTTGAGACTTTGGTACATGTCTTCATTGTTCTCACCATCATGCATATAGAATCCTTCGGCCTCATTGCTCAAAGCACCATACCTATTCCCTTGCATGCTCTCATTTCCCACAAACATGACGACAAGAGCGTCCCATGTTTCCTTGGCGGTGGAATATTGTTGAAGATGAGGCATGTGGTTTGGACCCACGACTTGTTGAATGATGGACAAGGCGGTGTAGTTGAGTTGACAATCTACGGCTTCTCTCCTTGTCAAGTTCTTGGGGTCATGTGGCTTATATCCATCTCGAGTGACCCTCCAAAGTTCAATACAAGAAGAGTTCAAGTGAGCTTTCATGTAACATTGCCACTCAAAGAATGTGCATCAATGTTAGGAGGTTCTCCTCTAGGAATTATACGAGGATGTGGGACGGGAGGATCGGGAGAATAGTGTCCTTCGACGGAGTGGAATTCTCCTTTTCCTTCTGTACCCTTATCGATGGAGTTCTTAGCGGAAACATCTTTAGGTGGTTCAACATTATCCCCATTCTTGGCACCCTCCGGAATTTCATCCGTAGGAGATGAAGTGGAGGTCTCCGGTTACTTGGGCTTCATTAATTGCAACATGAGTGTTCGCAACTCATCTATTTTTTCCTCCATGGATGAGGTCCAGGAATTTTTCAACTCCTTGAGATCATCCATAGTGACATGCACCAAGAAACCGGTGACATCAGGATCATTGGCCATACTGTAGCATCCCAACTTTTAATAAAGATGGAATACCTGTGTTATTGTACTAGTCCCTGGATCAATTGCTAGCACCACAGTACAGAATGAAATATCATGCAAATGCATCAAATTCTATTACATCGCATGATCCAGTCTTTACAAAATAGGATTACAACTTGCATAGTCTTAGAAGACTAACAGAAAACAAAGAAATACAGCGGAAAACATAGTACAACATTGAGCCCATCTTCTTCATGTGCCACAGGCAAAACATGTTGGCGATAGTCTCGAGATCCTAAACGAAATCCTCACTCGTCTTCAGAAATATCTGCAATATGGAATATGCAGCCACAAGGGAGTCAATACAATTTAATGTATTGGCAAGTAACACTATGGTGGATATAAATGGAAAGACTAATACTACATGCTTATTTGGCTGAGTGGAGTTTTGGCTAAGTTTGCATAAAGCCAGTTTTCTCCTATCAATTTTGTAAAACAAACTTTTCTTTTCAAAAGGGTGGCAACATTGGATTAAGATCCAAGCACCACAATATTGTTCACTTGGTCAAATTTTACTTATTGAAATTGGTGATGAGATTCTTCCGTCAATCCTTGTCCAGCTGCTCATAGTTGTCCATAACCGGGGACACGGCTAAGATCTTAGTTTGTTGACTCTGCAGAGGTTGTGCACTTTCACCTTCAGACTCAAATCAGCCCAAACATCCTATACACCCTGAGTGCATTAAGGAAAGGAGAAGATTGAGACGAGATCTTTCAGAAGAAATTCCACCACCATTTGGCTTACCCGTTCCACCTATAATTATGCTACATCTGCTGGTAAGCCTAGTGAGTTCATTCCAACTTAGTTGATCAAGACAGAGCCCATATGACTAAAGGTTGCACGGGAAGCTACTAGATTTAGAGGGACATAGTAATCTCTTTGTTCCTGGGTGGCCATCCTCAAGTGACAACCTCAAGTGGAATAACCCTTAGATAAGGGCCCTGAGGCAACACTCAACATAAACCAGTCTTACCACTTCCACCCAGGTGGTTCATTCATTAGTTATACTTAGAATTTTTCCTCAACATCTAGTAAAACAAATTTTGTAGCATGGCAAAGCATCTAAATAAGTACCAAGGCATCAAAATAACAAGGTATAAGGATGGCTACACACTAGTAGGATATAGCATAGCATAATATAACTTATTAAAAATTCCTATCATGCATACTACTCAAAATCAACTAATGCATATAGAAAATAATGGGTAGTTGATGATGTGTTACTTGCCTTGTTGAAGTTGGTGAAGAATTCACACTCTCTTCACAAAAGATCGTTGCTCTCCGTACAATCTATTCATTTAAAACACAATAACAAAATAAACAATCATTCTACCAAACAACATACAAGTGTAGAAAACATACAGAGAAACTAACATATCAAAAAGGGGTTTAACCAAGTTAACTAGGACAAGGTCAAGATTTGAGTTCAATAATTGTTAAGGAAATTCCAATGGTTTACTTGGGATGGTCTAGGTTGAGTTTGCAGTGATCAAAATTTATTATAACCATACTTGTCGAGGAAGTTCCAAGAGTTCACTTAGAATAAACATATTACTTCTTCAACTAAAGTAATACGTGCAAACACTTGGTCATATTCACCTTCAAAAATATTTGAGTGACTATGTTAGTATTTTCCATTGTGGTTAGGGTAGGTCTACTAACTTCATCATCAAAGGGAAAATATTACTAAGTCTTGGGTTTTCCATTTGGGTCAAAGGTTGGACAAAAATAACTTGTTAATCTTCAACTTGGGTGGATTGCTTCTAGTCCTCATGTGATTGCCTTCTTGAAGATCATCATCATGCCATCTAAGTTGCTTCCTTCCTTGGTGTGGTGCTTCTCTTGGTCTTGATAGTCTTCATGGTTTTCACTTCACTAATTGGTTTGGGTATGGGATGGGCACAAATACCACTAAGTCAATTTGAAAAGAAAGAAATGGAAGGGATAGGAAGAGAGAGGAAAATGTCTTCTCCTTGATTTTCTTCATACTCCTGTAGTTCATTGAGTTTCTTCTTGTTGTTGTGGAGTCTATGCCCTTCCTTCAATTTCTTCAATGATATTCCTCATAGCTTTTCATGTTGCCACCAAGTTGATATTGAAGTTTCATTCTTGTGCTTGAGTCTTGATCTCCATTTTGCTGACTTGGTGAACTCTTGAAGCAAGAATGGGGGAGTGGAGAAGATAGAAAACTAAAGTTCACTACTTGGTACTATATGTGATTGACACATTCTAAGGACTTGGCTTGGCTCCAAATAGACATAACATCAAGGAATAACAATTGAAAACAATTTCTAAGACATGGTGAAAATGGATGTATCTTTGTTGGGTTTTTGGTCAAAACACATGGTCATGGTCCAAGGGTGTCCAAAATGGTTGGGCATAATGTCTATGGTTCAAGGTTACCAAATGGAGCAATTTTGCAAAAGGAACTATATTGAAAATATTTATAGAAATTAATCTATGTCAAAAATACTCAAATAGACAACTTAATTCTAAATTCAATTTTAATTTGTTCAAATATTATTTTGGGACAGAGGATATGAAAGTACACATCCTAAGGTTTCCAAATATATTTTATTTACAATTTTTGGATTTGTAGAATTTGAATTATGCCAAATTTCATCAAACAAGCATATTTGAATTTGAACAGTTTTAAGTTTGTAAAATTTAAATTTTGCCAGTGCCAAAAGATTCTAAATGTCAAGGGATTTTCAAAAAGTCCAAGATTTCTAAATTTGGCCTTATGGATCAAAAGATATGATAGATCTAAGATGTAGGGGCTTTTCTGCAAAATAGACATTTTATTTTTATTCGGGAATTAAATCCAGAGACAGATGGGCTCAGATCTGTTATTTACCGCGCAGGGCGATGAATAGGGACTGGGCTTGGGCCAGCTACGCACTGCGTGGGCGACAAATAACCAAATCGGCGCAGCTGACTGGCGCACACGTGGCGTAACCTAATTCGTTGATACCGATTCATTTAAGTGATATAACAGGAGCGGTCCGATCTAGATCTAGCGGACGGAAATAAAAGGGAGGGGAGAGAGAGAGGGAGCTCACCGCCGGATTTTTGCCGGAAAATGGCGGGGACGGCTGCCGGCGCTCGGGTTGTCGTCGGCGATGGCGCTGGAGAGAGTCCTAGGGCTCGGGGAGGTGTCGCAGGGGTGCGGCGCGACGCGGGGAACTCGATGGCGTCCTTGGCGTTTCCAGTGGGGCTCTCTGTTGGCGGCGTGGTGCAAACGGAGGAGCTCGGGCGCCGGCGAGCTTCAGAATTGGATGGCGCGGCTCTTCCTGCGACAAAAAGAACCGAGAAAGGCATCAGAGAGATGCGCACGAGCAAGGGAAATAGAGAGGGACCAAAAGGGGCGGCGGAGAGCAGCTACGGTGGTCGGGATGCTTGAAAACGGCCGGCGGCAGTCTCCAACTCCGGCGAGGAATAACCGTGGTCTCGGGGCATGATTGAGAGGGCAAACGGGGGGGGGGGGGGAAGAGAGAGGAGAGGAGGGGCTATAAGGAGGAGGAAACGACGAATTGAATCAGCGCTTAAATCCCATGAATTGAAGGCATTGAAATCGGCAGTTTCTCTGCCATTACAGAGATGGAAGATGATGACGTCATGATGACGTCATCAATGATTTTCTTTTCTTTTTAATTTCTATTTTCTCATTTATTTTATATCTTCTGTTTTATGAATCCAATTAACATGAAACAAAATTCTAAAATCATATTATTTCAAATACTTTCTAACAGTACCATTTTTGTAAACTTTCAAAATATTTTTATTTTTGAATTTTGAAAATTGAAATAATTCCTTAATAGAGCTTAATGTGATTTTTTTAATTTAGAAAATTATAAAATATAATTATTAGTCAAATATAATTTCAGTGGCTTTATAAAGATCAAATACTATTTTCCAAAACCATTTCAAAGAGTTTTCATCTCTTTTATGTTTTGAAAATATAATTAATTCACTAATGGAACTTAATACCATTTTAAAATAGAAAATAATAAAATGGGGTTTTTGATTAAATAAATTTTTAGAGACATTTAAACATTTCAAATAATGTTTTCGAAAGTCATTTTCAAACCATTTTCATAATTAATAATTTTAGGACATGAAGGATTTATTAATAGTAACTTAGTGCTATTTTTAAAATAGAAAATTAAAAAAATATAAAAGTGGCTTCATAAAATTTTGAAAAAAAAAATCCCACAAGTCATAATATTGTTTTCTAAGTCCACTTTTATGTTATTTTCAAAGCAATGCATTTTATTTTCACACCTTTGTGTTTAAAACTGGAATAACAAATAAAAGTTATTATTAAAATATTTTATTCTCATCAAATGTTTTTGAGGCTTAGAACTTTATTAAGGGTTATAAATCTTTGATTTTTGTTGCCATAAACTATATTCAAAGTAATGGTTGATTCGAAAACATGTTATAAAAAAGATTTCTAAGAGAAAACAATTCCTTTGAATAATGAAAATTTTGAATGGGCTTTTAGGGTTTAGGAAAATAGAGGCCTAATGGATTCTTAATTTCAATATGTATTGTTTTATTTTGTTTCTTGCATCTCATTTGGTTTTTGGTGACTTACTAAACATGAAAACAAAAAAGTTTCAATTTTTAGTGATTTTTGCACTTTCCAAAAATCAGGGATGTTACACATACTAAATTGTTAGGCGGTTAAGCCCCATAAAAGAGCCGAGGCTCTGATACCAATTCAACCGATAGTAAGGGCACCTAGAGGGGGGTGACTAGGTGCTACGACCAATTTTATTTTTCTTTCAAGATTAGGCTTGACACAAAGGTAAATTCTCTAGATAATGCAACTAAGGTGAATTTACCTATATGACAAGAACAACAACAAACACAATACAAGCACAAGTAAAGGGGAAGGGAACAAGGTAACCGATATGAAGCACGCGGAGACACGATGTATTACCGAGTTCTTCCTTGTTAAGGGAGTAAGTCTCGTTGGAGGGATGTGACCTTCGCCATGAAGGCCTACTCAATGCCACAAAAGGCATCACCCTATTCTCCGATGAACCCCGCCACAAAGGCCTAGTCCACCTTCCGCTACTAATCCCCGTTGAGGCGGGAATCAAATCATTTACAAACAAGCTTGAGGCACACACCCACAACCAAATTGGGGGCTCCCAACATCAAGAATCACAAAGTGTAGCAAGAGGTCTAGGTTCTCCACAAATAGAAACCCTAGACTCAAATCCCTCAAGTGAATGAGGGGGAAATAAAGAGCGGCTCGGTGAAGATGTAGATCGGGGACTTCTCCTTCAATCCTCCAAAGATCAACAAGTTTGGTGGAAGGGATTGGGAGTAATTGAGGATTTAGTGAGCTCAATAAATGGCATTCAATGCAATGGACGAGGTAGAGCTCAAGGAGGAAGAGGAAGGGTATTTATACCCCCCCCTCCCGAAATAGAGTCGTTTGAGCAGGAAAATGGAACCAGAATATCTGGTTCAAACTTGAACCGGAAATTCCGGTTGTCTTTAATCCTTCAGATCTGGTTTTCGACTGCGTTGACTTCTACCGGAAATTTTAATTGGAGCGAATAATCCGGTTTGAAATATTCGGCTCGCTTATGTCTCGAACAGGCTCCTGAACCGGAAATTCCGGTTGATATGGAATAATCCGGTTGGAAATTTCTGGTTGACTTCTGCGTCTTCAACTTCCAGTTCTTAGCCATTTTGAGCCCAAACTTCCACAACCGAAATATCCGGTTGTTCCAGAAATTTCCGATTAAATTTTTTCGGCTCATCTCTGTCTCAAACTGGGTGGGATCTTCCTAACCGGAAATTCCGGTTTCCCTGGAAATTACCGGTTAGAAATATCCGGTTCCTTTCTGTCCCAAACCTCAGTGATCTATCTTCACTGATCTTTTGGCGATCGATGCGGATGTTGAAAATAACACCTGCACACTCAAAACCTCGATAAATAATGTGAACGTGCAATGATGTCTCCTAGAGGGGGTGAATAGGCTATTAAAACTTTTCCGGTTAAGGCTTGCTAAATGCGGAAATAAACTAGGTGTTTAAAATAACAAGCACAGAACCTAAATATTCTAGGGTCTGAAGGGAATATGCCCGAGAGGCAATAATAAAGTGGGTATTATCTTATTCCTTGTTTATGATAAATGTTTATTTCTCATGCTAGAATTGTATTAACCGGAAACGTTGATACATGTGTGTTTAATAAACAAATAATGGTTCCTAGTAAAGCCTCTCTTTTAACTAGCTCGTTGATTAATAGATGATCAAGGTTTCTTGATCATGAACATTGGATGTTGTTAATAACGGGGTCATATCATTAGAAGAATGATGTCATGAACATAGACCCAATATCAAGAAAACAATACAATCAAGTCATTTAGTTTATATTGTTATATCTTGCATACGAAGTAATTTATTCCTTAGACCCTGAGATCATGTCAATCACTGATACCGAAAGGGTGCTTTGATGTCATCAAACATCACACGTAATAGGGTGACTATAAAGGTGTCGTTAGGTATTCGGAAATTATTAGTTGAGTCTCATGGATCAAGAGTGGGATTTGTCCATCCAAATGACGGAGAGATATACTCTGGGCCCTCTCGGTGATATCACATCGACACCGCTTGCAAGCACGTGACTAGGTCACAGGGATGTCATATCACGAAAACGAGAAAAGAGTACTTGTCGGTAACGAGACTGAACAAGGTATGGTTGATACCAATGATCGAATCTCGGATAAGTAAAATATCGCGAGACAAAGGGAATTAGTTACGACATTGATGGTTCACACGATCACGAGAGTCGTCGTTGAATATATAGGAGTCACCACGAATCTCCAGAACCCGCTGTTGATTGTTGATCAGAGTGGTGTCTCGATCATGTCTATGTTATTCGCGAACCGTAGGGTGACACACTTAAGGTTCGATGACACATTTGATAGGATACGGAATATCGGAGAAAAGTTTGGACAACACCGAAATTGTTTCAGGGAATATTGAAACAGTCACCGGAATTGTTTCAGGTAATTTTGAAATAGTTCAAGGGGATTCTTATCAAATGGTTGTTAATATATTTAACAACTAACTCAAGGGGTTATATGTTAATGTTTGTTAATGGAATTAACAAATATTAAAATAAAGCAATAAAATTGTTTTATTTATTTATTAAAGAAAACCCTTGGGATTTTTAGTGGGAATTAATGGAAGAATGAGTGGGTTGAGTGGAGACTCCACTCACATGATGAGGGAGAGGTGGAGACACCCAAAAATTTGTGGCTGCCATCCCCTCCTATATAAGGAGGGGTGGAAGCTCCCTCTCCGACAGACACACACTTGTGTCATCTCTTCCTCCCTCCTCCCGCTGCTCCACCACTTGTTCGTGCGCTTGGCGAAGCCCTGAGCAATGTTTTCTCCTCCACACCACGCCGTCGTGCTACTGGAGTTCTGAGGGATCCTCTACTTCTGCCTCCCTGCTGGATCGAGGGAACGGAAGTCGTCATCAACCGTACGTGTGACCGATCACGGAGGCACCGCCGAATTGCGGTGCACATCTTCTCGCTCTCGAGACCGGTGTGAGTACGACTACGCCAACAATGAGATTTGATCTCGTAACACTTTGTGTCTTCGAGGGTATGTTCTTCTTAAGACTCTCTCTATTGCCGTTGCACTTCGTCTCCTAGATAAGATCTTGGCCTTTCGGGTGTCTCTCGCGTAGGAATTTTTTGTTTTCTATGCAACGACCCCTTCAGTGGTATCAGAGCCGGATCTATGCGTAGATGTTTTGTACGGGTAGAACACATAGGTGTATGTGTGCGTTTATGATCATGTTATTGCCTCCTTGAGTATTTTATGATCTTGGTGGCATAGTTGGATGAAGATGCCCTAGACTAAGTTTATGTGTACTATGTGCGAGAGAATTGTCTCACTTGTGGCTGAGGGGGTGTCCGTTTTTCCAACTATAGTTAAGATCTAATCTGCGAAGGGTTGTTAAAAATGTGTTTATCAACGTTGTGGTTGATGTTCGTAGGTATGAACGGTTCTATCCTCGAAATCCCTAAGACACATAAAATATGCAAAAATAAATTAGAGGCATCTAACTAGTTTTTGCTGGGCATGTGATGTGATATGGTCAATGTTACAAATTTGATTATGAGATGATCTCTTTTGTAATTTATTGATATACCGGAAGGTATTCATATGGTTGTCTTATTATTGATGGACAATCAAGATGGGGGTGCCACGGAACTTGGTACCACGCCGGTGGAATGATGGAGATCATACCATGATGCACATGATGGAGATAAAATGCAAGAAGGACCATATCATATCACGTTATCCATACATGTGATGTTAATCCTTTTATGCATCTTATTTTGCTAAGATAGCGACAGTAGCATTATAAGATGACCCCTCTCACTTAATATCAAGATAATAATGTGTTCTTCCTCAAGTATGCACCGTTAAGAAAGTTCTTCGTTTTGAGACATCACGTGATGATCGGGTGTGATAGACTCAACGTTCGCATACAACGGGTGTTTTCAAGCCTAGCATGTACAGACATGGCCTTGAAACACACGCAATACTACGGTTCTACTTGGCAAGCCTAGCATGTACAGACATGGCCTCGGAGCACGTAACCGAAAGGTAAAGCATGAGTCATATGGATGATATGATGAACATGTCGATGTTCGCCTTTGAAGCTACATCATCTCACATGATGATCAGTTTTGATGTACTCCCTCCGTCCACTTTTATAAGGCACACTTCTTGCCATTAAAATGCTAAGAAGTGTGACTTATAAAAGTGGACGGAGGGTGACGAAGACATAGATCTTGGACCCTGCGGGTAAGGACACCCCCTCTCAGGCCCAAGGTCAAGGCCCAAGAAGAGGCGCCCTTGGAAGACTCCAGAAGGTCCACCAGAAGCCCACCCGCACTAAACTTGCGGGTTAAGTTAGGTAGTTTTGTAACCGACCTAGCTAGGGTTTGAATCCTCTCCGGGTAGGACTCGAGACCTGGCCATCTATATAAGGCCAGGAGAGCCCTCGAGGAGAGGACCAAGTAACACCGCACGACCAAAAAGCCTCGGAACTCGAGATCTACTCTCGATTCGAGCAACCTGTAACCGATCTAATCATCCAATACAGATCGACAAGAGGCAGGAGTAAGGGTTTTACCTCTACGAGGGCCCCGAACCTGGGTAAATCTCGCCCCCTGTCTAGCCGACGATCTCACCAGCGCTCATGAGTTCTCCTAATCGAAACCCGATAGGGTCACCTAAGGGACTTGTCGAGTCAGGGATTCGACAATTGGCGCCGTCCGTGGGGAACGCGGGCGCTGGATCACCGGCATCTTCGGCTTCATCGACATCCAACTCCCGTTGGAAACCAACGGCTACGGCTCCGAACAATCCTATACGGATCGGATCTGTCGTGGTCACGCCTCACTCGCCGGAATCTCGCCCGGCGTTCGAGGAACTGGAGAAGAGCGTCACCCTGACGTTCGGGAGCTTCAACTTCATGGCGAACAGAGACGGGATCCTCCACTTCTCGGATGAATCTGAAACCGAATCTGGAACCGTCAACTCGCGCTTTCCTACGGGGAAAAGCGGCGAGTCCATCCGCTACAACGCAGTCGACTACCACACCCTCTCGACAGAGGAACCCTCTCGGGTACGGAAAGCTTTCCGATCTGCGCCTAGGACGCACGGACCACAACTGGCCCAAGTCTGCATGGCAGGGTCGGAACAGCCCTCGGACACTGAATATAGCGCAACCGAGCGCGATATAATCGGCGTTTCGCGGGAAGCCTGGAAAAGAGCCAAGGAATCCATGCGAAAGAGCCAGCCACCTGCGGCGGAAGCCACGCATGAAGACCTAACCGCCTACCACTATCACCTAGTGAGGGCGGCCTCAAACATCAAGGATGCCCGAGCAGATCTAGCCCGTCGCAGGAGAGCGGCGGATGAATCAAGCCTACGTCGAGCCGAGCTATCCCATGCACCTTCAGTCGGTACCCGACCTGGGGGGAAGGGACCCGCAGCGTCGACGAGGGACTACGAATCTATGGCTGGAACCAACAGGTCTACCACGTCTTCTTTCATGAGGGTCGACGACGATGGCAACGTCTACCCGCAAACCCCAGCCGCCGCGATCCTAGCCGCAGCAACCTACATGCAGATGAACCAGCCGACGGATAGCGATCCCCGGGTGGAACAATACAAGCATATTCGCAAAGGTCTAGGGTTGGCGGCCGCGAGGCTCGCCTCTCACGATCGCAAAGAACAATTGGAGAAGGAGCGACTGGAGAAGGATAAGGACAAAGAAACGCCCCGCAGGCACAGAAGATCTTCCCCAAGAAAAGACAAGTCGCCACGTCGTGGCCGAGGGAAAGAAGCCCGCCGCCGTGATGACAGTCGAAGCAGCGGCGACGACAGCTCGAGAGAAAAAAGCTCGCGACACCGCGGCAGCCGTTCACGCAAACGAAGCAAGGAACCACGGAAGAACGCCGATCGCGATCAACTCGGACGTGACGCGCGATCGGACATCGCACAAAACAAAGTGGATAGAGCAAGGGCGTCAAGGTATCGCGACCGATCATCATCCGGCTCTTCGGACGACGAAACCTGCGGCGCGCTATGTTTCGCCCGTAGTATCCGCGAGGCGCCCCTACCCAAGCGATTCAAGCTCAGCACGGAAGTGACGAAGTACGACGGCTCACTCGAGCCCTCTCAATGGTTGAGAGACTACCTCACGGCAGTGAAATGCCAACGTGGTAACAAGAACACGGCTATGCAATACCTCAATTTGCACCTAGCCGGAGCAGCCCGCAGCTGGCTGGAGAGGAGACCACGATCTTGCTACGCATCATGGGATGACTTACACCGTGATTTCTGCAAGAACTTCCAGTCGACCTACAAGAGGCCGGCTACAATCGAAGAACTACGAGCCTGCAAACAGAAAAGCGGTGAATCCACCCGAGAATACATCCAGCGGTGGAACACGCTCAGGAACACCGCAGGGACAATCTCTGAAGAAGTGGCGATTGAGGCCTTCGCCAAAGGAGCAAGAAGAACCGCATTTCGAGAAGAGCTCAGTAGAGCCGCGCCCAAAACCATCGGGGAGCTCATGGTCATAGCCGAAAAATGGGCCAATGGAGAAGACGCAGTACGCAACGAAAGAGGATCATCACCTGCACACGAGGACGACCGCCACAGACGAAGGAAGAGAAGAAAATATTACGACCACGAGGATAGAGAAGAACTAGTGGCAGCAGAATTCACGCGAAGTCGCGACCCCGGTCGTCGCGGAAGTCGCGAGTGGAAACCAAAGGCAGAAGAAAAATCGCCCGAGGAAGACCTCGATGCGTACTGCTCGCTACATCTGTTCACAGACAAGCGCACGGGCAAGACTAAGGCAACGCACCTTCTCAAGGATTGCCGAAAGTTCATCGAAATCTCGGACGCGCTCGCCAAGAAAAGATTTGCTTCCACCCGAAACTATCCACCACTGCCAGGAGGGGGACAACAATTCCAGCTACCACCGCCTCCACCTCCACCGACCAACCCAAACATGGCGCTCGCCGCATTGCCAGCGCCACCACAACAAAACGCGGGAGCAAATACATACCCGACTCCGCAAGGACAACTCCTCGGGATGATATAGAAGGTATGCCCCTCTCGCAGAGCTCAAAAGACTAACTCGAGACAAATATGCATGGCAGTGCAGACGCCACCAACAAAGCCCGAGTACCTGAAGATGGCCGGTCAGCCAATCACGTTCTCGAAAGAAGACCACCCGCCACGAGTCTATCGGCCGGGACACGCCGCCCTCGTCATTCAAGCTCAAATTGGCAATTATGACCTGGCCCGCGTATTCATGGACGGTGGCAGTGGCATCAACATCATCTACGCGGATACACTCCGTCAAATGAACAAAAATCTGGACGGCCTAACGGAATCAGAAACATCCTTCCACGGGATAGTTCCGGGCAAGGCAATCCGTCCACTCGGAACAATCAACCTAGAAGTTGTACTGGGCTCCCCACGCAACTACAGAAGGGAATTCCTGGACTTCGAAGTCGTCGACTGGCCCTCACAGTACCACGCCATTCTTGGTCGAACAGCGTTCGCCAGATTCATGGCCGTGCCACATTACGCATACTTGAAGCTCAAGCTACCTGGCGAATACGGTGTGATCACCATCGACGGAGACTTCCAGAAATCGGACAAGTGCGACATAGAATTTAATGAGATCGCAAAATCTTTCGGGATGCAAGAAGAACTTCAAGAGCTAGCAAAAACCACGGACCACTCCGTTATGCCCCTCACGAAGAAAAACGCACCCGAACTGGAATTCAGCGCCAACAGCGACACTCGCAAGCACCAAGTGCACCCGACAGACTCCGCGAAGACGGCGATGGTTTCCACAACCCTCTCGCCAGCATAGGAAGGCGCGCTCGTCAAACTCCTCCGTGAGTACTGGGAGATTTTCGCCTGGCAGCCCTCAGATATGCCAGGAATACCCAGGGAGTTTGCCGAGCACTCACTCGAAGTCTTTCCTGACGCCAAACCCATCAAACAGACGACTCGACGATTTTCAGAACCTAAGCAGAAAGCGCTTGGAGAAGAAGTAAACAGATTGCTAGCCGCAAACTTCATCAGGGAGATCAAAATATCCACCTGGTTAGCAAACCCGGTGTTGGTCCCCAAGAAAAACACGGATATCCTTCGGGTGTGCATCGACTACACATCGCTAAATAAACACTGCCCCAAGGACAACTTTCCTCTACCACGAATCGACCAGATCGTGGACTCTACGGCAGGTTGCCAGCGTCTCTCCTTCCTAGACGCCTATTCAGGATATAATCAAATCCGAATGAAAAAGGAAGACGAGGAGAAGACGGCTTTCATCACACCCCACGGTGTATACTGCTACACGACAATGCCCTTCGGGCTGAAGAACGCAGGCGCAACATATCAGCGCTGCATGCAAAGATGCCTCGCCAATCTCATTGGCAAAAACGTACAAGTGTACGTCGACGACATTGTCATCAAAACTCGAGTGGAGGACACACTCCTCGAGGACATCAGAGAAACATTCGACGCCCTTAACGCATATCGGATCAAGCTCAATCCGACCAAATGCGTTTTCGGTGTCCCCGCAGGCAAACTTCTCGGGTACCTGGTATCCGCCAGAGGCATTGAAGCCAACCCGGAGAAAATACAAGCCATATTGACTATGAAGGAGCCAACCAATCTACGCGGAGTACAGCAGCTCGCAGGACGACTAGCAGCCCTGAGCAGATTCATCGCACGATTGGGAGAGCAGGCATTACCCTTCTACAAATTACTGAAGAAGACGGACAAATTCGAATGGACACCCAAAGCTAAAAAAGCGTTTGCAGATCTGAAGCGGTCCTTGCAAAGCAGGCGCATCCTTGCGACACCGCAAGAAAGGGAGCCACTTTTCCTATACTTAGCCGCTACAAACCAGGTCATCAGCACAGCGATCGTAGTCGAAAGACCTGAAGACGGCAAAGCATACGGAGTTCAAAGACCAATATATTACATCAGCGAAGTACTTTCGCCATGCAAACAACGCTACCCTCACTATCAGAAGCTCGCATACGGGGTTGTTCTCACAGCTCGAAAGCTCAAACATTATTTCCAGGAACACGCCATCACAGTGGTTAATGATGCGTCACTCGGGACAATCATGAACAACCCTATGGCATCCGGAAGAATAGCAAAGTGGAGCATCGAGCTGGGCGCCTGGGACATCACCTATGCTGGACGCAACGCAGTCAAATCCCAAGTTCTCGTGGAATTCATCAGCGAATGGACAGAGCTACAAACACCCGGGCCACCCGAGTATACGAGCAATTGGATAATGTACTTCGATGGATCCAAGAGAAACGAAGGAGCAGGAGCAGGAATCGTCCTCATCTCACCTAGCGGAGACAAACTGCAGTACGTCTTGCGACTGGATTTTCCACCCGATGACCCAGCATCGAACAATGACGCAGAATATGAAGCACTATTGCACGGGATGAAGATGGCAATCGCCTGTGGAGCTACCCGATTAATGATCTACGGCGATTCCAACCTCATAGTGCAGCAAACGATGAAAGAATGTGACGTCATTGCTGAAAACATGGTTGCATATGGCGACATGTATAACCTACTCGAAGGAAGCTTTAAAGGGTGCGAGCTAAAACACATTGCAATATCTAGCAACGAAGAAGCAGACAGACTGGCCAACATGGGTTCCACGAACACACCCATACCGGCAGGGATATATTTCGAGCGGATGATTAAGAGATCGGTCAAACTGAAGAAAGCCGCAGAAACACCCGCAGCAATGGAAACAGAGGTCAGCCCGCAAATCGCGCTTCTCGAGCTTACTCATAACATATCACGGCAGGTTTTTCTGGTCGAACCAGTCTGGACGCAGAAATATCTCGACTACCTGCTAAACAAACAGCTCCCGGCCGATCCACGTGAGGCTCGACAGCTAATCAGGCGTAGCAAATCCTTTCGGGTGGTTAACGGAGAATTATACAAACAAAGCATCTCGGGAATACTTCAGCGTTGCATCGCACCCGAAGACGGCAAGGAATTACTCCGGGACATACATCAGGGTGATTGCGGACATCATGCTAGCTGGAAAGCGATATTGGGAAAAGCCTTTCGAGCAGGATTCTACTGGCTAACAGCAGCCACCGATGCAAAAAACCTGGTCGATAGATGCGACGCCTGCCAGCGATTCGCACCAAAGCCGCACGCACCCGCCACGGAGTTGCACATGATACCCATCGCCTGGCCCTTTGCACAGTGGGGGCTAGACATGGTTGGACCATTACGCAGATCCATACCCGGTGGATATACACACCTGCTGGTCGCAGTCGACAAATTCACAAAATGGATAGAGGCAAGACCAGTAACTTCGGCTAGCGCCCAATGCGCCGTGGAGTTCCTCGATTCCATCATATGCAGATTTGGTGTGCCACACGACATCATTATAGATAACGGCACAAACTTTACGGCAAAGGAAACACAGCAGTTCTGCGAGGAGAAAGGCATCAATTTCAAATTTGCTTCGGTCGCCCACCCGCAAACGAACGGACAAGTCGAAAGATCCAACGGCTTAGTTTCGGCTGGGATCAAGAAACGACTACTCGACCGTCTGCACCCCGCAGCAGGGCATTGGGCAGATGAGCTACCCTCCGTACTCTGGAGCCTCCGGACAACCCCAAACAGGTCTACAAAATACACACCATTTTTTATGGTATACGGGGCGGAAGCAGTCCTTCCCGAGGAAGTTCGATTCAGCGCCCCACGGGTTGTGGCCTACAGCGAAGAAACCTCCAACAAAGCACTTGCAGAAGATATGGATGCACTCGACGAAATGCGGGACATCGCACTCGCAAGAACCGCAGTTTATCAACAATCACTACGCAACTATCACAGTCGCCGCATACGCCACAGGTCATTCGTGGTAGGTGACTTAGTGTTGCGGCTCAAGCAGAAGGAAGGACACAAACTCGAACCGCCTTGGGAAGGACCCTTCATCGTACACGAAGTTATCCCAGGAGGAGCCTACAGGCTCAAGAATCCAGAGACCGGAGGAATCTATTCCAATCCATGGAATATTGCACAACTCCGCAAATTCTACCCCTAGGTTTACTTGTTTCTACAACAATAAGGCTATACTAGCCAATTTTGTAGCTCGAATACATGACTTCTCAGTCATTGCAATAAAAATACATGATTTCCTCATCATATTTACCCGAAGCTTCTTGTTTACTGCATGCTAAAAGTCATAGGTACACACCCCATCGCACACACGGGGGCTACACCTAAAAACTTAGCATCTCAAAGAAATATCATCAAATACAAGGTTACACACCTTACAACAATTTTTACAAACTATAAACAGTTTACAGGATATTCACATCCGACAATCAGTCAAAACGCTGAGCATTCTCAGTCGCTAAGACCCTATCTACCTCTTCAGAGGTCATTCGGATAATCTTCTCGGCTGCAGGGCGTACAGCATCATAAAACGGTGTGATGTCCTCGATTGCATAATCTGGGCGCCGAGCTACGGAGTTCAAATCTATCTCAGAATGCCATATTCGGACAAAAGAGAGAGCCACAACCGCGCCGCACGTCATCTGGTTGCGTACGCACGTGTGAATCTCCCCTTCCCGACTAAACAACCTGAGTAGATAGCGCCAGTCTTCGGGACCCCTTTCGAGTGGATAAAAAGCTGCATTCATCGCGATCAAGACCTCGTGAAAAGAACCCACGAGAATTCTCGCCTGCAGAACTCGGAATTTCAAGGTGGCCATCACAAACGCTCGACTGCGATCAGACCAGAAGTTATTCGCATGAGGTTTCGGGCTGTTAGCTTCTTGCTGAATGTGGTTTTCCACCCACTGCTTTTCCTCCCTGTCATCCGGTCTAACAACTGAAGAGCAGACGCACTTAGTCAGCTGAGGAATACAAAGGAGGAAAAATGCACGGGGGCTGCACCACTTACATAGCAACTCCCTCGCGACTGAAGATAGTTCGTCCATCAGAAATTGTTCGCGCTCAGCCGCCAATTTCTGTTTGGATATCTCCACATCAGCAACCCCGCGCAGAGCTTTCAGCCTACGCTCACCCTCCTGAACCTTATCACGGAGGCCAGCAAAAGTGCCCACGGCGGCCACAAGTGGATTTACTGGATTACCACGTCACCAGAAGTTTCCGCGGCAAACACAGTAGCCTGGAAGAAGTACAAGGAAAGAAGTGAGATGCCCTACTCGAGTTGTTTCTAGTCGCACATCTGACTAAAAACGCTTGGGGGCTACTCCCATCGGGAGACAAGGCACAAACAAAAAGAATAAAAATTCCAAAGGATAAATGCTTCGATCAAGGACAACAAAGGTACGGGAATACATCCCAAGGTTCATTACATTCAAGGAAGGAAATAAAAAAAAACTACGAGGCTACATTGGTGCTCCCACTAGCGGCAGTCGACCCTCCCTTCTTCCGAGCAAAAATCTCAGAAAGCTTCCGAGCAAGAATGGCGGCTTGCTCGCCAAAACGAGAGAGCCGTACCTTTTTGCCCGTGGAAGGATCGACTGGAATGGACGAGTAAGCCTCCTCCAACCCTTCGACTCCGTGCGCCAGAGCAAATTGGATCGCAGTCTTCGCGCCAGCCTCTGATTGAGCGACTGCGAAGGCATCCAGAAGACCGCCTTCCGAAAAAGCCTTCAGCAGATCATCTAGCGCAGGCGTAGGAGTGCCGCTGGCAACGATGCGACCATGCACTTGCACCAATGCCTGGGAGGCATCGTTAATTAGAGAGAGAATTCCATCGGAATGTCTCTTGAGTTGTGCAAGTGTGTCGGTTAGCACGTCCACCCGTTGGAGCCCAGGGATCTCTAGGGGGACGTCCAGAAGACCTGTGAACAAAGAAGACCGAACTTAGCAAAGTTCAGCGGAATAAAATATCAGAAGTCGCAAAATGCACTTACCCGCAAAACGTTCCGCGAGGGGACGGAGGAACTCGACAATATTATTGTCGGCTTTACTGCCAGCTTCAACTTGCTCCTTCAGGGCCTTCCGCGCATCCGCAAGCTGTCGATTAAAATCTTCTGATTGCATGCGGGAAGCCTCCAGCTCTTATCGAATGGCCGTCAGGTCAGCCTCCCGAGCAGTTACCTGCTCAGAAAGTTTGACCCTTTCGGATTCCGAAAATTCAAGTTGAGCTACGAAAAGATGCTTATCAGAAATCAAGAATTCACAGGACAGTGAAGACAAAGAGATAATAGAACTTACCCTTGAGGAGGTCGTTTTCAGTTTGAAGTCGGCTACGGTCCGTTCGAAGGGACTCGCAATCCGATTCAGCGAGAACGACGCGGCGACCAATCGCCGCAAGAGAATCAACGAGCGACTGCAAAAGCACGAAGACGGAAGAGTTAAATGGATTAAATTTGAGTCTGTACCCGATTATTTACAATCGACTACAGCCTCGGGGGCTACTCCCATCGGGAGCACTGCCGTGCACCCGATAAAAACACAGAGATAAAGAAGAAAGGAACTAGATTCAGAGCGTGTAGCCGATCGCTTGCAATCGACTACAGTCTCGGGGGCTACTCCCATCGGGAGCACTGTCGTGCACCCGATAGAAAATTTGAAGACGTAAGATGACGTTTACCTGGCCAGAAGCGCGAAAGAGCGGATCCGCGGAGCTGTCCGTCACTTCCTTAGAAGCTGAAGTCCTGACGGCAAAGCTGGGGGCTCCACGCTCCACAGTCGCAGCTTCAGGAGCCGCTCTGGGAGAGTTTTGGACGGTGCCCGCGGTGGGAGTTTCACCCGCATCCTTGGCCTTATTTCTCTTCTCGGGAGGAACGGCAGCGGCGTACCTGCGAGGACTGATCGTCTGCAGACTGCACCGAAAGATAGAAACAATCGATATTGAAGCACAGAAAATGTTCGACTAAGATTAAGGAAAAAACACTTACTCGTCGTCCTCGTCGTCATCCAGCAAGTCCGTGTTCCAAGCGGGCGTCATCACTGGGAACGAAGGCGAAGGAGCAAGGGCTACCCGACGACGTTTCGTCGGAGCGCCATTCGAGTCCGCAACGTCATCCGAAGAATCGTGCTCTGAACTCGAAGAGGCATTGGCGACGCTGGTGTCAATCGCGCCGTCTTGATGACTCGACACTTGTTCTGAGGCGGCTTCCCCCGTAGTTGGCGGGTAGCAGTCCGCCATGGCTAGGCTCTACAAAGGCAAGAAGAAGACAAGGAAAACCTTATCGACTAGGACTCAGAACGAGAAAAAAGAACAACTCAAAGACGAAAAAAGAGAAAGAAACTAACCTCGGCTGGGGGAGGATTTGAGGCGGCGAAGGCTTCAACAGAGCAATCGGGGAATTTTTCTCCCACCTTCAGTCGGGTGATACCCGCGATTTTCTTCTCGAATTCTACATTCGAAAGTTCCTCGCGGCTTACTCGACTGGGATCCTCTGAGCCCTGATACTCCCACATGGCGGAGGGCCTTTGTTGGAGTGGCTGGATCCTGCGCTTCAAAAAGATGCTCGCCAGATGCATCCCGTTGAGCACAACTCCCGCGGTCTGATCCCGAAGAGCAGCTACTCTCGCGAGTAAAGGCGCAACAATCTGGGTCTCTTCGGCTGACATCTTGTGCCCCCAAGACTTTCGCCTGGTCAAAACAGCGAACGGGTGGAACTCTACAATCCCACCCGAGCTGTTGTCGATGACGTAGAACCACATTTTCCGCCAGCTTTGGGCGGAGTCGACGAAATGCATGTTGAAGTAGCTGCCTTCTTGTCGAGCCTGGATCCCGAAGCCGCCGGTGCGAAGCGGTTCGCCAAGCTCGGACTCCACCCGCGACTTCTCGCGGAAAATCCGGACCTTGAAGAGCGCCTTCCACAGCGCCCAGTGCGGGCGAATGCCAAGATAGCATTCGCAGAACACGATGAAGCACGTAATGTGCTGCACCGCGTTCGGGGGGAGATCGTGAAGCTGTATGCCATAGACACACAGCAACCCGAGGAAGAAAGGATGAAGGGGAAAAGAGAGGCCCCGAGTCACGTGGTCCACAAAGACCACGCGCTCGTTCGATTGAGGATTGGGTACCTCTTCCTTCTTCCCGAGGCGGACTCGTTTCTCCGTCTCCGCCGGCAGCAGCCCCTCCCGCTGCATCTCCTTGATGTTTTTTGCGGTGGTGTTGGGAGAACGCCAGTCGCCGGCGCGGGGCGCGAGTTGCGCGGAAGGTTCACCGGATGCAGAACCGGCAGCACCGCGTTTCTTTCCGCCAGCCATTGTTTGCAGCGAAAGCTCGAGCGCGGGGAAGATGGAGACGAACGCGAGGAAGAAGATGAAGACAGAGAGCTGGGAAAGTTTTACCGCAGCGCTAACACCCGTATTTATACACGGGGCAAGGCAATCTCAGCCGTACAATGCGCTACGTGACATCTATCACGGCCGCCACGCGTAAGGGTGAAACGAAGCGGCGGCCTGCGCTGTTTCGTGCCACGATCTTAACAGAAGATCGTGCACATTTACTGCGCGTCTCGCGTAAAAACCGGGAGCGACGTCTCGTTTCCCGGTCAAAAAGCTGACAAGGTGGGCCATTTTCTGCTGCCACTCCGTCACGTCCCATCGGGAGAAGAGGAGTGCGCCATGACATCATGGCATTCGTCATTCAAAACCAAATTCTTTTCGATTGGAAGTTCGAACGCGAAATTATCTTCGTATGAATAGCAATTCCTTCGGATAAAAGCAACTCTTCCATGAACAGTTCATAAAGCAAGACCTCTTCGAACAAGAGAAAAATACCCTATGCACGAAAACTCTTTCGTATGGGCACAGCATCCCGAGCATGAAAACTCTTTCATACGGGCTTAGTTTTTTCTTCCAACGCGAAATTTCTTTCGTATGGAGCTCAAACAACTCAAATCGGGTAGGAAAAACCTGCTTCTCCTATACATGATAATTCTACATCATAAAAACCTGGATTGTTCAGCCGACTAGGCACATCTGGATGCCGTATTCTTCGAATATGAAGGTAAGACCTAGAAAGATCTCTCTTTCTGGGCCTGGAATCGCACTCGAAAGCTGCGTCCTCCGGCATAGTTCCGTGTCAATAACACGAAGAAAAATCCTAGCGGACGCGCCGGGTACCCTCATAGGTTAAAGTTCGACTCGATAAGTCCACAACGGCCCAGTCGCAACAATCACCTCATCGGGTTCGAGTCGGAGGTCTCGAATCTGTGTAGGCCAGGAATGTTTTTGCCCTAGTCGCAATTAATTGGCCCTGATCTCTCGGGAGAGCCAAGCTACTGTGCCACATCCTTCTGCAATAAAAGCCGCAAAAACAGGCACTTATGCTGCTCGATACTCGAGCGTTATAACTTACAATGCAGGGGACACACCCTTCGAAGACAACAACTGTCGAGCTGAACCTCCAAGAGGAGATCAAAAAAGGTCTGACCGTCTACCCGACTGGAAATAAATCCCAGTCGAGCACACGCTCGGGGGCTACTGACGAAGACATAGATCTTGGACCCTGCGGGTAAGGACACCCCCTCTCAGGCCCAAGGTCAAGGCCCAAGAAGAGGCGCCCTTGGAAGACTCCAGAAGGTCCACCAGAAGCCCACCCGCACTAAACTTGCGGGTTAAGTTAGGTAGTTTTGTAACCGACCTAGCTAGGGTTTGAATCCTCTCCGGGTAGGACTCGAGACCTGGTCATCTATATAAGGCCAGGAGAGCCCTCGAGGAGAGGACCAAGTAACACCGCACGACCAAAAAGCCTCGGAACTCGAGATCTACTCTCGATTCGAGCAACCTGTAACCGATCTAATCATCCAATACAGATCGACAAGAGGCAGGAGTAAGGGTTTTACCTCTACGAGGGCCCCGAACCTGGGTAAATCTCGCCCCCTGTCTAGCCGACGATCTCACCAGCGCTCATGAGTTCTCCTAATCGAAACCCGATAGGGTCACCTAAGGGACTTGTCGAGTCAGGGATTCGACAGAGGGAGTAGTGAATTTGGTTCGTGTAATCACTAAAGACGACTAAGAGGGATGATGTTTTTGGGTGGGAGTTCATGGTATAATTTTGAATTAACTTGAACTTATTTATCATGAACAACCAATCAAAGTGAATTTGCACAAATTGTAGTATTCATTGGCATCCACATAACTACCTTACACTTATATTGTTAATTGAGATATAACTGTCATGATCTTGTAAAAATTATTTAAGATTGGTACCGTATCAGTGAAATTTAAAATTGAGTCCTATTGTAGATTTTCGGTATTTCCTACCTAGCTCCATATGATTAATGATTGATTCATCTAGAGAGCAACCAATTTCTACTTAGAATCCAAAGTCATGGTTGCTTCCATATTACTTTATCTTCAAAAGAATGTTTTGTTGATCAAGGTGATTTAGGAACTGAAAAGAGTTGTTTCCAGAAACAATCAAGTGAAAGATATATTGATATCTAGAAACTTATTTGTGGCAACATGACTGAGTATAATTTAGCGTGACAATGTTTGCTTATATTATATGAATATATGCAATGATTGAAGACGCTAGGCGTTTGAATATTCCAAGAAGTTGGGCGCTAAAAATTATCCTCTAAATTCCTTCCTTCGAGCTATAGTAGCTTAATCATAAAATTGTTATGATGGGATGGATTAAAAGTATGGGTAAAATCGTTTACCTTGCTTGGAGATTGCTAAGTGTGTAATCTAGAAGAATACTATTAATAAGGTGATATTAGTAGAGCACTCAAACTCAAAGTATGACTCAATGGGTGATAGTATATGACTAACACGCCAAAGAAAATGAGCTAGTAAGACTAGCATTGTTTGATGTTGAATGATTCTTCGGTAAAGGAAAGATAATATTGAAAATAGAATTACAAAAAAGATATATGGTAGAAAAAGAAGATAACTGGAAAATTCCAGCTCAGGAGTATATGCTTGATATACAAGTTATAGATGTATTACTAGTTAACAAAGTATTTTTGGGTATTTTGATACCACATTGGTTGGTATGAGTTGTCATACAAAGCAACACAATGCAAGAAATACAAGGGCCTAAAAGGAATTTGTAATGGATGTGGAATCGATTATGACAAGAACATAAATAAAGTGTTATTGTGTTCATTGTCGTATCGAACCAAACATTCAAGATTTATTTTAAGTACTTAATAAGTTGTTATTTTGTTCTAGTCTTTTGTGAGAACAAATGAGATTGTTCAAACTATGACCATATTCCATAATTGATGGATATGTTAATATAAATCATGTTGGTAAAGTAAACATATATAATACTAAATGCTAAACGTTGCAAGACGTAAAAGATTTTCACTTAAATTGTGACACCACCATTTTAGTTTATATCGGAAAGGAAAACATGAAGGAACTCCATATTGATGGACTTCCGGAGTCGAATAAATTGACGCTTGTGAGATCTCTTCCAAAAGATGACTAGAATTCCGTTCATAGGCCAAAGTATAATGGACGACTAATTTATTGGAGATTATACATGTTGATGTATATAGTCCATTATGTGTAGTCATGTATGGTGGATTAATTTTTCCTTCATAAAATTCTATCAATGATTTGAGTAGATATGTGAGTATATCTATTTAAAGAGAACGGAGTTTGACATTTTGAATTGGTTCAAATGTTTGTTAATATGAAGTAAACATCATTGTAACAATATAATCAAGTATTTATGATTAGAACATAAAGGATAACGTTTGAGTTACAAGTTCAGAAAAACATCTGAGGAGTTGTAGAATTGTTCTACAACTTATACTGCTCGAATTACCCCACGTTAGTTTAGAGTGTTCGAGTGACAAAATCAAACCTTGTTTGACATGGTAATATAAGTAAAATGCCATTATAATTTTGTAGTTTATACATTAGAGACAACCGCTTTTACACTAAAAAGAGCGCCATCATGATCCGTTGATATTGACACCATATAAGATATGGTTTGGGTAACGACCGAATTGTTTTTTTCTTAAATTTTGGTATGCATAGCATGTGTAAAATGTTTACAACCAAAATAGGATACATATATGTTTATAAGGTTATCCCAACGAATCCATTAGGTATTTCTCCTATGACCAAACCAAAGAAAAATGTTGTTTGTCAGAAAGGGTTGATTTCTCGAGAAAGTAGTTCTTGCGAAACAAGTGAGCGAGGACAGTACAAACTCAATGAGATTAGAGAATCTCCGTTATCATGTCAAGAGTAGCGCAACACTGGAAGTTGTTCCGGGGTTTCCTATTTTCACTAAATAGAAGACATTACATATGTGGTAGATACTTCGAATGAGTTTGCGAACCACAAAGTACTTAGACCAACTTGTGGTTTAAGATTAAAGTGTTGTTTTGACAACAAAGGACCTGGACCTTATAAAGGAAGCAAATGATGGGCCCTGACTTCGTAAAATTGACTATGAGTCATTATATCTGCCATAGTATCCTTGTACGAATATCAAGTATGTGACTTGGTAGTCCTTTCGATAGGCATGATGCCTAACGATAGCAAAAGGGTATATATAGAAACAAAGACATGGATTTTATATCCTTTGAAAGTTGTACTTATCGAAAAGATGTTTTCGACGAAGTTCAAAGAGTTGACTACTACAAGATTTTGATCTTCCGTAGTGATGCTTTAGTCTTTGCGGATAGTTCTAGCAAAAGTTACATATTATGATATGGTAGTTGAATAACAAAAACCAACTTTCCTCTCAAGGAAGTTTGATCGAGGATGTGTACTTGACACAGTCTGAGAGTTTTTTAAAATTAAAAAGGTTGCTAGAAAGGTATGCACACTTCAATGGTTGAAGTGAGCATAACAAAGTTGGAATCTTTATCTTAATGACGTTACCAAAAGAGTTTGATTCCATCATGAACGATAAAGATGCTTGTAGAGTTACAAGAAATTAAGTGGGAGCGCTAAGACATATTTTCAATGCTTTATGTAGATGACATATGGTTGATTGGAAAATATGTATTTTAAATTAACACGGCTAATATTTTCATATTTATGAAAGTCTTAGGAGATATTGGGCATCGATATCTACAAGAGATGGATTGAAGCGTCTGATATGGTTGAGCCAAATTACATAGATGAAATATTGAAGTAAGTCAATGTCGAAATGACAAGAAGAAGTTCTTGCCACATGGAAAAGAATTAAGCAAGATTCAAGTGTTTTGACACATGATGAGCATAATTGAAATTAAGATTTCTAAGTCATGTGTTCCATGCCATGTACACAACCAGATGAGTCATGTGCTATAAAATGTTATAGCAGGATAATTCATATGATGATTAGACAAGAGCGGGAGAGATCCTTATGCCATTTTAGAAATGCTAAGGATATGTTTTCCTATGTAGTAATGACAAACTATTTGTTGTAATATGTTACACTAATAGTCTTGTCATCTATTCAAATAATTTTATCTCAATTAAAATATGTGATGAAGGGCAGCACAATAGGCTGGAAGAAAGTTCCATGCTGGATTTGAAAGCGTTTCAAAATTAAAGTATTGTGACGGATACTACAACAAATGCTAAGTATATCATTGTGTTGACAACAAATAATATGAGTATTTTGTGTTAAGGAGTTCTTTATTGAACTTGGTGAATTTCCAAGAATGCTGACACTATGAAGCTACATTTTCACAATGTTAGTAATATTGGTTTAAGCTGAGGAATTAAGGTTTCACCAGTTGACCAAATATATACAAAGCCATCTCATCAGAGAATGAGTGATGCGTGTAGACGCAAAGAACATGCAAATACAATAGGACATGAATAGTTCAGATCTTTTTGATGATGTTTACCACATGCGAAGCATGGTAATAACACTGGAGCTCCATATGTGTTAAGTGTTTACAGACTAGATTATTGACTCTAGTGCAAGTGGGAGACTGAAAAGAATATGCCCGAGAGGCAATAATAAAGTGGTTATTATCTTATTCCTTGTTTATGATAAATGTTTATTTCTCATGCTAGAATTGTATTAACCGGAAACGTTGATACATGTGTGTTTAATAAACAAACAATGGTTCCTAGTAAAGCCTCTCTTTTAACTAGCTCGTTGATTAATAGATGATCAAGGTTTCCTGATCATGAACATTGGATGTTGTTAATAACGGGGTCATATCATTAGAAGAATGATGTCATGAACATAGACCCAATATCAAGAAAACAATACAATCAAGTCATTTAGTTTATATTGTTATATCTTGCATACGAAGTAACTTATTCCTTAGACCATGAGATCATGTCAATCACTGATACCGAAAGAGTGCTTTGATGTCATCAAACGTCACACCGTAACAGGGTGACTATAAAGGTGTCGTTAGGTATTCGGAAAGTATTAGTTGAGGCTCATGGATCAAGAGTGGAATTTGTCCATCCAAATGATGGAGAGATATACTCTGGGCCCTCTCGGTGATATCACATCGACACCGCTTGCAAGCACTTGACTAGGTCACAAGGATGTCATATCACGGAAACGAGAAAATAGTACTTGTCGGTAACGAGATTGAACAAGGTATGGTTGATACCAATGATCGAATCTCGGACAAGTAAAATATCGCGAGACAAAGTGAATTAGTTACGACGTTGATGGTTCACACGATCATGAGAGTCATCGTTGAATATATAGGAGTCATCATGGATCTCCATATCCCGCTGTTGATTATTGATCAGAGAGGCGATCATGTCTATGTTATTCGCGAACCGTAGGGTGACACACTTAAGGTTCGATGACGCATTTGAGAGGATACGGAATATCGGAGAAAAGTTTGGACAACACTGAACTTGTTTCGGGGAATATTGAAACAATCACCGGAATTGTTTCGGGTAATTTTGAAATAGTTCAAGGGGATTCTTATCAAATGGTTGTTAATAGATTTAACAACTAACTCAAGGGGTTATATGTTAATTTTTTTAATGGAATTAACAAATATTAAAATAAAGAATTAAAATTGTTTTATTTATTTATTAAAGAAAACCCTTGGGATTTTGAGTGGGAATTAATGGAAGAATGAGTGGGTTGAGTGGAGACTCCACTCATATGATGAGGGAGAGGTGGAGACACCCAAAAATTCGTGGCTGCCATCCCCTCCTATATAAGGAGGGGTGGAAGCTCCCTCTCCCCCCCCCACACACACTTGTGTCATCTCTTCCTCCCTCCTCCCGCTGCTCCACCATTTGTTCGTGCGCTTGGCGAAGCCCTGAGCAATGTTTTCTCCACCACACCACACCGTTGTGCTGCTGGAGTTCCGAGGGATCCTCTACTTCCGCCTCCCCGCTGGATCGAGGGAACGGAGGTCGTCATCAACCGCACGTGTGACCGATCACGGAGGCACTGCCGGATTGCGGTGCATATCTTCTCGCTCTCGGGATCAGTGTGAGTACGACTACGCCAACAACGAGATTTGATCTCGTAACGCTTTGTGTCTTCGAGGGTATGTTCTTCTTAAGACTCTCTATATGCCCGTTGCACTTCGTCTCCTAGATTAGATCTTGGCCTTTCAGGTGTCTCTCGCGTAGGAAATTTTTTGTTTTCTATGCAACGACCCCTTCAGGGTCAACTAGGTGAACCATAAACTTATGCTAAGCAAGACAAGTAACAAGGTGATAGCAAGATATATAACTTCAAGAACGAAGGCTATTACAATGTAAATTGCATAAGTAAAAAAGATCGGGTATAGAAATAACCGAGGCACACAAAGACGATGATGTATTCCCGAGTTCCTCCCACAAGGGGAGTACGTATCGCTGGAGGGGTGTGAGCTCGCCACAAGAGGCCTACTCAATGCCACAAAGTCCTCACCCTATTATTCGATGAACCTCGCCATAAAGGCCTAGTTCACCGTCCACTATTGGCAATCTTCGATCGAGGCACGCATCCACAACTTAATTGGAGGCTCTCGATGTCATCACAATCTTGGGGCACGCATACACAACTCAATTGGAGGCTCCCAAGAACACCACAAGTCGTTTAGGGTCCAAGACCCAAGAGTAACAAGCTCACGAACTTTCACTTCCACGAATGCAACCAATGCAAACCGATGCAACCAATGCAAATGGCAAGAGCACAAATGCTCAAATCATCCACTCTGAAATTCCAACAAAGCAACAAATGCTTATGGGGGAATAAGAGAGGAAGAACTATGGAGGAGAAACACAAAAAACTCCAAGATCTAGATTCACTAAGTTCCCCTCACTAAGAGGAAAGATGGATTGGTGGAAATGTGGATCTAGATCTCCTCTAGCTTCTTCCTCAAAGATATGCAAGAATCATAGGAGAGATTGAGAGAGAGGCAAGATTTCCAAGGTCAACAATGGTGGAGGGAGAGAGGAAAAACGTATTTTGGCAGCCTTAGGGTCAATGGGGAAGAATACCCAGTGGTATTACAGATAGGCCCAGCGGTACTACCGCTACGGGGCGTTTCGGTACTGGTTTGGGCGGTACTGGACAAATACTACCGCCGGACCAAAAAACAGCAAAAACACCTGAAACGAAAACTGCCATAACTTTTGCATCCGGACTCCGTTTTCGATGATCTTGGGCTCGTCGAAATCACAACGACGAGCTCTACAAGATACTTCAGAGAAACATCATTATCGGATAATGAAGCTTAAAACCAAATGGTGAAAGGAAATACCTCTCTAAAAAGGACCAACCGGGAAAACCTTCAGCATCAAAAACTCATCAAGTGTTTAATGTGAAAACCGTTTTTGATGAACTTGGGATTGTCATGAAGATCAAAAAAATCACCAAAACCCATAGAGATAAAGGCCAAATAAGAACCAAAAAAGATGATATGCAATAGTGCAAAGGTTTGAGCTCTCCGCAACGATTGGATCAAGTTACTCAACTGAGAGCCCCTCTTGACAGTACGTTTATCGATCCTATAACCCGGTCTCCCTAAAACCATGAGACCGGTAAAATAGAAAACCTATCAATATTATACCTTTTCTTTGAGCATTCCACTTGAGCTAGATGATGACGATCTTGACTCTCTCAAGTTGGATTCTCTTTCTTGATCGTGCTAGCTAGCACTAGCTCCGCATGATGAAGACTTGCACATTGCTCCCCCATACATTATGGGAGAGACCCTTTATGAAAAATATTCATATGGACAAAATCTCCAAATGGGTGTCAAGCATCAAGCATAATATCTCTTCGAGATGCTTCACTTGATCTTCCACGTCAAGCTTGATGACGAACACCGCTTGACAACATAGACCACGGGCTATATGAAATCTTTATTTTGAAGCAAGCCCATGGAAAGATACCTAACCACACATAGATATACCACACACACATATCATGGGTTAGTTCACAAAGCTATATGTACAATTGCTTACCATACCACGAGATACATAATCCCACTAGGTACATCTTGTAGCTTTGTGTGTTGATCACAATCTTGATCAACCTTTTATCTTTTCTTCTTTCTTCATACATAATATTGATGTATTGAAGGTAGACATGAATAACCACTCCATATTGTTCTTAAAGACATACAATCAATAAGCTTAACAACACAACGGTCCTACCGCCCACTGACATCTCAGGGTACCCAGTGTACTGCACACTGGTGCTCAGCGATACCACAGAGAAGTACCATGAAGCTCCAGTAGCAGTACTACTGTAACCGACAGCGGTACTACCATTGGCTCCGAACTCGATATAAAATCGAAATGGCTGGTGGTAGTACTAGGCCACTACCGCCCTAGTACCGTAATCATTATCGTGAGCAAAACTTCCCTGGCGGTATTTTGACCGGTACTGCCAGCGGTACTACCGCGTCCTAGTGAAAGTGCATGGTGCCCCACGTGTGGTTTTGGTAATTAATGACAATCCTTATGGACTAATATTTTCATTGAGATATCCTTATAGGTTTGTCCATTGGCACCACTTGAACTCCATGTGTTGGATTCAAGGTTGGATGCCATCAAGATCATTGCTTATAATGAATATATTTGATATGATCAAGAAGAAGAATTGCCATGATATTATTGATCATATTGCAAGTATGTCTTGAAGAAGGAGATTGTGTGAACATTCATGTTTACCTTCAAGACATCATCATCATGAATAAAGAGAAGATACTTAGTTGATCAAGTTGAAGTGCAAGTTCAAGATGAGCATCAAGAAGATTTCAAATGCTTGATGCTTGCCACCCATATGGAGATTATTGTCAAGTAAAGATGGACATGTGAGAAGCTCTCCCATATTATCTTAAGGGGGATCAATTTAGAAGTCTTCACAAAGCAAAGCGCAATCAAGAAAAGTGCTCCAACTTGAGGTGATTAAGATCGTCATCATCTATCTCAATTGGAATGCACAAAACAAAGGTGACATTTATAGGTTTTCTATTTTACCGGTCTCATGCTGTTAGTAGGGAGACCGGGTTATAGGATAGATAACCGTCTATCAAGAGGAGCTCTCGAATGAGTTGCTTGATCGTATCGTTTGTAGAGAGCTCAAACATTTGCATACTTGGTATCATCTTTCTTGGTTATTATTTGGGTTTTCTCCATGTTTGATTTTAGAGCTTGTCTTGTTCTTCATGTCAAGCTCAAGTTCATCAAAAACGGATTTCGTATAGAAAACTTATTGCGTTTTTGTTATTGGAGATTTTTCCGGTTCCTATCTTATAGAGAGGTCTAGACTTTTCCCATTTGGTTTTATTGTCCCTTGTTGTACTATTATGTTTCTCTGAATATTCTTGTAGTGCTCATTGTAACGAGCCCAAGAACATCGAAAACGGAGTCCGGATGCAAAAGATATGGCCATTTTCGTATCAATGTTTTTGCAGTTTTCACGGGGGCGGAAATTCCGGTCTAAGGCCGAAAATTTCCGGCCAGGCCGGAATATTCCGGGGCAAATATCTGGCCCGGCACCTGTGAGCGGGCACTCGCGCTCCAGGGGTCTTGGGTCGTCCGGAAATTTCCGGGGTAAGTGAAAAATTTCCAGCCCGGACAGCCCTAACGGCCATATTTTGTGGGAAGCTATAAATAGCCTTCTTCTTCCTCAAGAGAAGGCTGACCAACCCATTTCCTCTATCCTCCATTGTTGACCTTCAAGAGCTTGGGTTTCTCTCAATCCCTCCAATGATTTTTTGCCCCTTTTTAGGGAAAAGAGAGAGGAGATCTAGATCTACTATTCCACCAATCAATATCTCCTCTTAGTGAGGGGAATCCATTGGATCTAGATCTTGGGATTCATATGTTGTTTTCCTTGTTCTTCCTCCTTCCTCCCTCCATAGCATTAGTTGCTTTGGTGGGATTTGGGAGAGAAGGACTTGATCACTTTGTGTGTTCTTGCCATTGCATTAGGTGCATCGGTTTGAGTTCCCCACGGGATTCGTGAAAGAGAAGTTAGTGAGCTTGTTACTCTTGGGTGCTTGGTCACGAGAGATATTGTTCCTCTTGGGTGTATTGAGCACCCTAGACGGTTAGTGCTTGGGGCTTCCACCTTTTTGCAAGAAGCTTCGTTGAGAGCCTCCAACTTACTTGTGGAGATAGCCTCCAACTTACTTGTGGAGATAGCCTCAACCTCGTGTAAGGTTTGGTCACCGCCTTCAAGACGACCTCATAGTGGAAACGAGAATCTCCCTCACTGGAGAAGCTCAAGGAGAATAAGGTGTGCAAATCCGTGCTATTGAGGAGCGCCTAGGTGGCTCCCCACCTCTCCAACGAAGATGTACTCCCCTTGGGAAGGAACTTTGGTAATCACATCGGTGTCTCATTGTGCTTCGGTTATTTCTATACTCTAACTTGTTACTTATGCATTTACCTTTGTGATAGCCATCGTTCTTGAAGTCATCTTTCTTGCTATCACATAGTTGTATATCTTTCTTAGCATACGTTGTTGGTGCACATAGGTAACCTAGCCTGTATAGGTTTTGTGCTTGATAAATTAAACGATTGTTTTATTTCGCATTTATTCAAGCCTAAACCTTAATTATTTTAAAGCGCCTATTCACCCCCATCTAGGACGCATCCTTGTACTTTCACCTGGAAGGAGCGGTACTACCGCTAGCGGTAGCGGTACTATCGCCGTGGGGAGTGTTGCTCCGAAAGTGACTAAGTACCA
Organism: Alopecurus myosuroides; assembly: GCA_028641055.1. Lineage (NCBI taxonomy): Eukaryota > Viridiplantae > Streptophyta > Magnoliopsida > Poales > Poaceae > Alopecurus > Alopecurus myosuroides. Next base: position 172,687,769 of record CM054058.1, read on the forward strand.
GCGGTAGTACTACGCCGGTATCGCCTGGGTACCGTGGATATCCGTGGCCTTTTCTTTGCTAGCGGTACCTCTAGCGGGGTCACCAGCGGTAGTACCGCTCCTGGGAGGAGACGGTACAAACCGTAGTACTACCGCTGTCTGGAGTGTACCAGGTGTGTTGAAGCAGTACAACTCCACGAGGAGAGCGGTACTACCGCAGCACAACCCGGTACTACCGCTGGACAGAGAAAAGGCTTCTCGGCCATATCTTGGACATCACATGATATTCTTCGATTCACACAAGGACTCCAAACTATTCTTATGGACAAGTCCTGAAAGAATATCTCAATACAAACATTAGTCCTTAAGGATTGTCATTAATTACCAAAACCACATATGGGGCACCATGCGCTTTCAATCTCCCCCATTTTGGTAATTGATGACAATCCCTTTTTACGAGGGTTTATATAATGAATAAAACAACCATGCAACACAAAGAGCAAGGATGCAAGAGCATGGAAGTTAGATGCTTAAGAACGAAACTAAAGCATAAAACTAAATTCCCTTAAACCCTCTAAACTTCTCCCCCATTGGCATCCATTGCCGAAATGGGAGGAAAAACTTAGAAGGTCAATATAATAAGATCTCCCCCATAATGTATGCATTCCTCATGATATGAGTGAAATCAAGTGCATATATCCAACAACGAATAGATGGAGGGAGATCAAACTATATTGAGGATCCAAAGATTGCAAACAATATTCCTCTAAACATCTACCCACAAGGAGACAAGCAATCAAAGAGATCCAACAAGAGAGTTATAGAAAAAATTGAGAAGCTCCCCAATGTCTATGCACTATTGATGAGTGCAAAAATATGGAATCATCACTCCGCATAATCATCTACAACCCACAAGAAGTGCAAGAGAATAGATGGTAAAAGAAGCAATGCAACTGGCAACAATAATATAGGTCCACAAGCTTATTAAGATGCAAAAAGAGTACAAAATGAAAAACAAAGCTTGTGCCTTTTAGAAACCACCAAAGAATTAAAAGCAACAAAATGTGGTTACTAAAGAGAGGAAAACCAATTAAAGAGGTAGCTATTCTCATGTGTATAAGTTTCTTAGTGGACACCAATCACAAAGATATAAGTCCACAGAGAAATATGCACACACGAAATAGGTATGAAGGATAAGAACATGATATCCAAAAGAGAGTCATAAATACACCAATAAGATTTTTTCTTGAAAGCAAAGCACAAAGCTTAAATTTATCTTAAAGGGACATAAATGAGCAATCAACAAACTCATCAAAGCATCACAAATATCACAAGGGAAAAGTGATAGTTGGAATTCTCCGAGAAAGGTAACACGTATCACAAAAAGGCAAATGGTTTTGAGAAAATATCAATATTGCATATGAGAGACTTCGAGTATAAGCTTCTAGATTAATATACTTGGGATTGGTGAATCATGAAAATGATTATAAATATCCCCTTGATATGTAATCATCTCAGCTTACTCATATTTGCAATACAGATGCTTCTGATAAGACATTTGCAAGAACCAAATGAAATGCAAAAAATGGAATTCATGCCAAGATGCAACCTACACAAGGTTGAAAGATAGAAATGTATGCATGAGATAGATACTTGTTACCGAGATAGATATTAGTGATGAAGAGGATGCAAATTCATTAATCATCGTAGCTTGACTCCTATAATCCCATGGTGAGAACACCTTCCTTATGAATGAGGCAAGCAACCAATGTATCTCCATTGTACCTAAAAACAAAATTCAAGTACAAAATGGTTCCCAAACGTATTGGCTCCAAAGTAGTTAGAACAACTACAATACATAGGACAAACTCCACATAAATATGTGCATATTAATATGAATTTGAATTTCATGCACATCTTAGACATTTAGGATTTGATGGAGTTTATCCTATATATTGGATAAAATAAAGCAAGCATATCAAAATATATACATGGTAAATATACATGCATAAAAACTTTCAAGAACCAAACAAGATACAAATTGGACAAAACACCAATTAAAGAAAGAAAGCACTCAAAAGAGTCAAAAGCAAGGCAATTGTCCAAATTATATCAAAACCCGAATCAACACATGATTGAGGATACAAAAAAAGAGAAGATACCAAAAATAAAGATCAAATAATAATCAAATCCTCTACACTTTTCATGATGGCACACAAAATACCAAGACGAAAAATGTTCGTCTTCCAAAGAGACAAGTCATTGGGATAAAATACCAATTTCAAGACAACACGTGTTCAAACGCATATATGATAGCTCTTCCAAGAATAGTGCATTACTTATGATCTTTATTTTGAATACAAAATGCACACAATGGAATCATTACTCTCCATATATATTGTTCAAACACTAGTCAAGCTCAAGAAAATCTATACCAATACCAATTTAAAGAATGGTGATCTACTCAAAGTAGGATAGCTTTCCCAAGAAGTGCAACATAAATAAGTATGACTTTGAATGAAAGTGCACAAGAATGGGATCATTTCTTTTCCTAACTTAATAAAGCGTAAAACAAATTTTGAGTAGAACAAAAGGAAGACACAAAGGAGTTTGAACCAAACAAATCCTTGGCGAGAAACAAGGCAATTTTAGAGCAAATGCCGAAGGAAATATGATCAATAAACTTACCACAAATTATTATCACTTGTCAAAGACAGGAGATGTATGGAGATATTTCTCGGTGGTAGATTTTTTCACAATCAAATTCACAAACCATAAGCATGTGGTAAAAGATAGGAATAGAAAACATGCTTAAATAGTGATTATTGAAGGCATCAAATAAAAATCGAATATGCAAAGCACCAAGAAACTCTTTTACAAATAATATACCAACGAAAAGAAACAAAACATATTTTAAGCAAATATGGAACTTATTTGAGCAACATGCCACATAGGAACAAGATTATTGACAACATCAATTCTAGGTGGCAATACCTCACATGCTCACATTTTATAGGCTTGTAATATGCACATAGCTTATTACTCCCCCATAATGTGATAATCCATTTTTCAACAAGAGGCAAAGAAAATATCCAACTAGAGAAAGTTAATGGACATTATAATTTGAATTTCTCATGATAAAGACATACCATAGAGAGACAAGATAATATTGATATATCAACACTAAGTGGTATTCCTCATGAACACAAATTTTAGGATAGTAAAGTGCCAAGAGCATATTACTCCCCCAAAATGGGATAGTCCATTAATGTCCCAAAGAGCCAACTAAAAAAACAAAATTTTGCAAGGAAAGGCTCAACACAAAACACACAAGTACATGGAGTGCAAACCAACAGACACAAACTAGATTACTCAAGATAGGTAAGTAGTAAGCACACCATATACAAACACATGCTAGGGGGCAAGTAACTTTCAATGAATATATGATTTAGATACAAGTTACCGCAAGGAGAAACATTGGATAATATATATATATATATATATATATATATATATATGATCCAAGTGACTTGGCTTGAGGAAATATAATTGATGAAGATCCCTTAATTATTCATGAGATCGCCAAGTCTCCAATGCCCACCAACAACAACTATTCATCAAGGTTTAGCTTGTTGGTCCCCAACCAAGTTGGGTCGTAAGAGGTTAGTCACAATAGGTTTTGAAACCCACATGGTTCTTTTCTTGACACCACTTGGAGTACCAACATACTTGGCAAACACATTGCCCACATTATCTATCCTAATGGAATAAACATCATCAACAAGGATAGGGTTGGATAATGTACCATTAGTGCATGAAGAAGCAAAGTGTCACTTCTCACAACAAAGGTAGCAACATCGACTCTTTTCTTTCTTCTTAATTGGCTTCTCAACTTGAGGAGCATTTGCTTGATTATTATTAGGAGGTGGCCGTTATTCAACTCGTGGTTGAGCATGAGATTGAACAATAGGCCGCTTCCCTAGTTGCTTCTCACTAAGAAGCTTCTTCTTCAAAGGGCAAGATCTAACATGGTGCCCTTCAATCTTGCACTTGAAGCAAATAATCTTGGCCGAACTTTTACTTGTTCTTGGCCCTTCTTCTTGTCAACATTGGACTTTTTCTTGATATTGGAGTTGAATCCAAGTCCACTCTTGTCATTGGGAAGTCTTCGCACCATCAACATCTTGTCAAGGGTGGAATTCCCTTCATGACACTTTTCCAAGTTTTTCTTCAAAGAAGTGACTTGGGCCTTGATATCTTTAATTTCCCTTACATGGTTAGAATAAACACTAGAGATAGAGGAAGTAGATGCTTCATTGTTAGAGAAATAAGGCAAGGAAACAATTCATCACAAGATGTAGAAACATTATGAGAGGATGAATTACTAGTACTAACACAAGGCAATATAACATTATTTGAAGAGATTGTGCTAGTAACCACATGAGGCTCACAAGATGTTACCTTTGTAGTGATAGCCTCAAGAGCTAAATTTAGCTTAGTATGGGATGCTAGAAGATCCTCGTGAGAGCTAGATAGCTTTTCATGGCTTTCTTCCAACTTCCCACACTTGCTAGTCATCAACTCAAGTTGAGCCCTTAGCTCAACATTCTCCTTAAAAATAGATGTTTCACAAGATGTGGAGTTAGTATCACAAGCATCATTAGAAATAGAAGAAGACAACTTGGCAAGATCATTATTCAATTTAGCATTTTCCTCAATTACTTTAGCATTTCCAACAACAAATTCAACCTGTTCCTTTTTAAGCACTTTATATTTAGCAATAGTATGGTCACGTGCTTTAGTGAGAAAGGCTATTTATTCATTATGGAGCTCCTCAATAGACTCAAGTTTATCATCAAGAGTAACTCGGATCTCATACTCTTCCTCAAGAGAAATAGTGACGGATGCCTTTTCATCGGCATCCCTCCTTTCAATCTCACCTTTCTTCTCAATGATTTTGGCGATATTAATAGCAAAAGCCAAAAATTCACCCAAAGGAGAGATATCATTACTACATTCAGGGAGATCAAGAAGAACCATCTCACCCTTCTCCATTAAAGAGACATCATCATCATACTCTCAATAGAACAAATCCTCATCCTCATCATCACAATATGTAGAGGTTTCCAAAGGTGGAGATACCTTTGAATCCTTACCCATAAGGCACACGTGATGATAGGAAGACGATCAAGAGAGAATGCATGAAGCTCCATTGATGTCCATGTCTTGTTCCAACAAATGCTGGGATTCCTCTACATTGTTAGACACACAAATACTAGAGGAAATGGAAGCATTGTTTTTATGAAAACAAGACATAAGAAGCATATCATCATGGGATTTAGTTAAACAACTAGTACATGATATGCAAGAACTATCAACACTAGCATGTAAGACATATGGAGTGCTAGAAGAGTTTAAGTACAAAGATAGGACATTGCAATGGGATAGAGATGAAGTATAGTTAGTAGTAAATTCGCTATCCACAATGAAATTTCTATCACCACTCACCATATCATTACCTTGTGACAAATCACATGTTGGTGGAGTGGAGAAAAATGTGAACTCATCACGTCCGGAAGTGGATGGAGAACAATCATCCTCAATAATGTTGGAAACATCATATTTATCTTGAATTTCTGTCCATAACTCATGAGCATTCTGAAAAGGCTTGATTGATTCAATGACTACATCGCTCAAAACACACAAGAGACCAGTAGATACAAGAGTATCGAGATAAGAGTTTTCCTCATCCTCTAAAGATAATTCTTGAGAATCCTTTGGATGAGGAAAATCCATATTTACAATTCTCCTTACATACTTTGGACCCATGTCCGTAAGAAGATTAAGAATGCGAATTTTTCAAATATCATAATTTCTACCATAGAATATAAAAGCGGGACCGTGCTCTATTTCCCTAAATGACATTGTACTCTCGAGGATGTAAATCCTAATAAAGAGAGACCAGACTCTGATACCAATTGAATGTGCAACGATGTCGCCTAGAGGGGGGTGAATAGACGATTAAAACTTTTCCGGTTAAGGATTGCTAAATGCGGAAATAAACTAGGTGTTTAAAATAACAAGCACACAACCTAAATATTCTAGGGTCAACTAGGTGCACCAACAACTTATGCTAAGCAAGACAAGTAACAAGGTGATAGCAAGATATATAACTTCAAGCACGAAGGCTATCACAAGGTAAATTGCATAAGTAAAAAGCTCGGGTATAGAAATAACCGAGGCGAAAGGAGACGATGATGTATTCCCGAGTTCCTCCCACAAGGGGAGTACGTATCGTTGGAGGGGTGTGAGCTCGCCACAAGAGGCATAATCAAAGCCACAAAGGTCTCACCCTATTCTCCGTTGAACCTCTCCACAAAGGCCTAATTCACCTTCCACTATTGGCAATCTTTGATCGAGGCACGTATCCACAACTTAACTGGAGGCTCTCGATGTCACCACAATCTTGGGGCACACATACACAACTCAATTGAAGGCTGCCAAAACATGTTTTTCCTCTCTCCCCCCACCATTGTTGACCTTGGAAACCTTGCCTCTCTCTCAATCCCTCTTATGATTCTTGCATATCTTTGAGGGAGAAGTTAGAGGAGATCTAGATCCACATTTCCACCAATCCATCTCTCCTCTTAGTGAGGGAAACTTAGTGAATCTAGATCTTGGAGTTCTTTGTATTTCTCCTCCATTATTCTTCCTCTCTTATTCTCCCATAAGCATTTGTTGCTTTGTTTTAATTTGAGGGTGAAGGATTTGAGCACTTGTGCTCTTCCTATTTGCATCGGTTTGCTCTCTCCACGAGGATTCGTGGAAGTGAAAGTTTGTGAGCTTGTTACTCTTGGGTCTTGGACCCTAGACGACTTGTGGTGTTCTTGGGAGCCTCCAATTGAGTTGTGGATATGTGCCCCAAGATTGTGGTGACATCGAGAGACTCCAATTAAGTTGTGGATGTGTGAATCGATCGACTACATGATAATTCACCATTTATGGGCCTAGGGGGATGCATTGTGTTTTTTTATACTAATTGTGGGGTTGCCGGAGTGACAGAAACCTAAACCCACATTAGGAAACCATTACTCGAGAGAGCGTAGCATCCCGAAGTTTAAAGCTGTGGTTAGATTTATTTCTTAATTACTTTCTTGTAGTTGCAGATGCTTGCAAGGGGTATAATCACAAGTATTTATTAGTCTTGGATGGTACGGTACATTAGCATAGGTTCACCCACACAACACTTATCAAAACACCTAACATTATTCAACTGCATGGGACAAACGCACTTGACAGAAACCTCCCGTGTGTCCACGAGAACGTTTGTTAATCATAAGTAAACCCTCCAGCTTGTCCTTTGCTGAAGAAAGGATTGGTCCACTTTATGCAATTATTAATACAAAATTTTATTTACTCGCACTTTATTTATCCGCAATATCAAAAACCCCTACAAATCTATTTTCCAGTATTTACAGTTATTCCTTCATCGAAACTACTTGTCAACACCTTCTTCTCCTCGTTGGGTTCGACACTCTTATTTATCGAAAGTACTACAATACACCCCCTATACTTGTGGGTCATCAAGACTATTTTCTGGCGTCGTTGCCAGGGAGTGAAGCGCTATTGGAAAGTGGAATTGATAAAGGAAGCTTCTGCTGCAAGTGTTGTTTTTATTACTGTCTACTGCTTTATTACACTATGTTTGGGTCTCCTTTTGAGTCCTTATTTGCGGGCACTGCTACCACTGCTAGGGTAGTAAGTGATCCACCTTCTGATGATTTGGATCCTTATAAAATACCTATAAAAATTGTTAAACATGTTAGGGATAACTCCTATTCAGGTGATGGAAATGTCCATCCTAGTGACCATTTGCTCTTTTTACATGAATTATGCGAGTTGTTCAAGTGTGCAGGTTTTACAATGAGCCAAGTAAAGAGGAAATTATTCTCCATATCATTGACAGGACGAGCCTCTGAATGGTTCAAACTGCTAAAAAATAGCCAAACCATTGGATGGGAAGAAATTGTGCCTCTCTTTTATTCTAAATTATATCCTCCCAGTGAGATTCATAGAGATCGGAATTATATATATAATTTTTGGCCTCACGACTGAAATAGTATTTCCCAAGCATGGGGGAGATTGAAGTTACTAATGCTCAAATGCCCTGTTCATGAGCTCCCCAGTAATATTGTTATTAATAATTTCTATGCAAGGCTTTCTCTTCATGATAAGGATTTATTGGATGCTTCTTGTTCTGAATCATTTACATGTATGAAAGATGAAGCTAAATGGGATCTTATTGACCGTATTCAATAAAACACTAAAGGAGAATGACAAAGGTAGAAAGTCAGGTATAAATTATGATTATGAATGCATTAAAACTTTTATGTCATCCGATGATTTTCATAATGTTAGTACTGTTTATGGTCTTGATTCTCAAGTTGTTGCAAACTTATATAAGGATTTTGCTTCTTATTTTGATATTCCTAAAAATGAATAAAGATATTGTTAATTGTGTTCCCGCTAGAGATATAGAAGTTCATACTGTTGATTCTATTGTGCCTGAACCTTATATTGAGAAAATGCCTTTCCCTGCCAAGGTAAAAGAACATTCTATGTTAGCTAGTGTGGTTAATAAAATTGCAAGGAAACCTGTAGAACCTGAGGAACAAATAACTGTAGAACCTACAGTATCAATAGTAAAGGACCTTGTTTCTGAAAATGTAGAACAGGGACACATTATATTTTGTGAAGATGCTTCTAATATTGTCTCTTATCCTAGTAAATCTAGGAAACCTAGTGTTCCTGTGCTATCTGTTAGGATAGGTGATCATTGCTATTATGGTTTGTGTGATATTGGTACTAGTTCTAGTGCTATTCCTTATGAGCTTTATAAAGAAATCATGCATGAAATTAGTTCTTGTGAACTTGAAGACATTGATGTGATTATTCAACTTGCTAATAGGGAAACTATTTCTCCAATTGGTATTGTTAGAGATGTGGAGGTCTTATGTGGTAAAACTAAGTTCCTGCTGATTTTCTAGTACTAGGCACTTATGCTAGCGATACTTGTCCTATTATATTTGGTAGACCTTTCTTAAACACTTGTGGTGCTGTTATTGATTGTAAAAGGAGAAAATTCTTACAAAGTTTGATGGAGAGTCTTATGAATTTAATTTCTCCAAATTTGCTAAAGCACCTTATGAAGCTGAATTGCCTAATGAGAATTATAGATTTGAACAATTGGCTGCTATTGCTCTTGCTCCTAACAATCCTTTTCAACAATACATGGAAGACCATGAAAGTGATGTCTTTAGGGAAGAAAGGAATGAAATTGACGAGATTTTCCTACATCAGCCAACGATGTTGAAACATAATTTACCGGTGGAAGACTTGGGTACCACATTACCACCCAAGGAGGATCCTGTTTTTGATTTAAAGCCTTTGCCTGACAATCTTAAATATGCTCATATTGATGATAAGAAATTATATCTTGTTATTATTAGTTCTAAACTTTCTGGTAAAGAAGAGGAGAGATTATTGGGAATATTGAAGAAACACAAAGGTGATATTGGTTGTACTCTGATGATTTGAAGGGGATTTCTCCTGCTATATGTCAGCATGCTATTAATATTGAACCTGATGCAAAGCCAGTTATTGAAAATCAACGCCATTTAAATCCTAAGATGAAGGACGTGGTAAGAAACGAGGTATTAAAACTCCTTGATGCTGGTATTATTTATCCTATTGCTGATAGTAGATGGGTTAGTCCTGTGCATTGTGTCCCTAAGAAAGGAGGAATGACTGTTGTGCCAAATGAAAATAATGAACTTATCCCTCAAAGAGTAGTGGTTGGTTATAGGATGTGCATTGATTTTAGGAAGGTTAACAAAGTTACTAAGAAAGATCATTATCCTTTGCCTTTTATTGATCAAATGTTAGAAATGTTGTCTAAGAAAACTCATTTCTGCTTTCTTGATGGTTATTCTGGATTCTCTCAAATTGCTATTAGGAAGCCTGATCAAGAGAAAACAACTTTCACTTTTCCTTTTGGAACTTATGCTTATAGACGTATGCATTTTGGTTTATGTAATGCTCCTGCTACTTTTCAAAGATGCATGTCTGCTATCTTTCATGTTTTTTTTGAAGAAATTGTGGAGGTCTTTATGGACGATTTCTCCGTCTATGGAACTTCTTTTGATAATTATTTGCAAAATCTTGATAAAGTTTTGCAGAGATGTGAGGAGAATAATCTTGTTCTTAATTGGGAGAAATGCCATTTTATGGTTAATGAAGGAATTGTTCTTGTCCGAGGGATGTTAAAGGTATCCGTAGTATTCTCTCAAAGAGGTATTGAAGTTGATAGAGCTAAAGTTGAAGCTATTGAGAAAATGCCCTGTCCGAGGGATGTTAAAGGTATCCGTAGTATTCTTGGTCATGCTGGTTTCTATAGAAGATTTATTAAAGATTTCTCTAAAATATCAAAGCCTCTTACTAATCTTCTTCAAAAAGATGTACCTTTTGTTTTTGATGAAGATTGTAAAGAAGATTTTGAAATTTTAAAGAAGGCTTTAATATCTGCCCCTATTATTCAACCACCTGATTGGAATTTACCGTTTCAAATCATGTGTGATGCTAGTGATTATGTTGTAGGTGTTTTTCTTAGACAGCGGGTAGATAAGAAGTTAAATGTTATTCATTATGCTCGTAAAACTCTTGATGCTGCTCAAAAGAATTATGCTACTACTGAGAAAGAATTCCTAGCTGTAGTTTTTGCTTGTGATAAATTTAGGCAATATATTGTTGATTCGAAAGTTACTATTCATACTGATCATGCTGCTATTAAGTACCTTATGGAAAAGAAAGATGCTAAGCCTAGGCTTATTAGATGGGTGCTTCTCTTACAAGAGTTTGATTTACATATTGTGGATAGGAAGGGTGCTGAAAATCCTGTTGCTAATAATTTTTCTAGATTAGAAAATATCTCTGATGACCCTATTCCTGTTAATGATAGTTTTCCTAATGAACAGTTATCTGCAATAAAAGTGAGCTCTCAAGAGAGTCCATGGTATGCTGATTATGCTAACTTTATTGTTTCAAAGTATTTGCCTCCTACCTTTACAGCTCAGCAAAGAAGAAAATTCTTCTACGATTTGAGGCATTATTTTTGGGATGACCCACCCTTATATAAAGAAGGTGTTGATGGTATTATGCGAAGATGTGTTCCTGAAAATGAACAACAAGAGATATTGAGAAAATGTCATAGTAGTGCTTATGGAGGACATCACGCTGGAGATAGAACTGCACATAAGGTTCTACAATCAGGTTTTTATTGGCCTACTCTCTTTAAAGATGCTAGAAAATTTGTTTTATCTTGTGATCAATGTCAAGGGGTTGGAAATATTTCTAGACGTAATGAAATACCTATGAATTGTTCTCTTGTTATAGAACCGTTTGATTGTTGGGGTTTTGACTTTATGGGTCCTTCCCCTCCTTCAAAAGGCTACACTCATATTCTTGTTGCTGTTGATTATGTTACTAAATGGGTAGAAGATATACCTACTAAAAGTGCTGATGGTGAAACCTCAATAAAAATGCTTAAAGATATTATTTTCCCTAGGTTTGGTGTGCCTAGATATCTTATGACTGATGGGGGTTCTCATTTTATTCATGGTGGTTTTAGAAAGACCCTTGCTAAATATGATGTTAATCATAGAATTTACTCACCCTATCATCCTCAAACTAGTGGGCAAGTAGAATTATCAAATAGAGAAATAATCTATCTTGCAAAAGACTGTTAACAAATCTAGAAAAAGTTGGGCTAAGAAATTAAATGATGCTCTGTGGGCTTATAGAACTTCTTATAAAAATCCCATGGGCATGTCTCCTTATAAAATGGTTTATGGAAAAGCTTGTCACTTGCCCCTAGAATTAGAACACAAAGCTTATTGGGCAGTGAAAGACCTAAATAGAGATTTTAAACTTACTAGTGAGAAAAGGTTGCTTGACTTAAGTTTGTTAGATGAATGGAGGTGTGAAACATATGAAAATGGTAAGCTCTTTAAAGAGAAAGTTAAAAGGTGGCATGATAAGAGAATTATTAAAAGAGAATTTCACGTTGGTGAGAAAGTGCTTTTGTATAGGTCTCGTCTCAGATTTTTTGCAAGAAAATTACTCTCGAGATGGGAAGGACCTTTTGTTATCGAAGAGGTATATCGTTCGGGGGCAATTATTTTTTTTCCTTGAAGACAACTCCTCACAAGTGGTGAATGGCCAAATACTCAAGCATTATATTTCTGTAGATCCTTATAATGAAAATGTTGATTGTATTCGAGCCATGATCCTAGAGGAATTTATTAAGAAGCATATTTCAGAAACTGCAGAGTCAATTTTCGAATAGGTAACAATTTTGGTAAGAAAACTTTCGCGAAACATCTTCCAACTTTTATTTTTACTGTTTTTGGAAAATATGAAAAATTATGAGCCGGAAACAAGGCGGAGACGGAGCCCGGAGGATCCACACCATAGGGTGGCGCGGGCCCACCTCTGGCCGCGCCAGCCCATGGTGTGGGCGCCCCGGATCCCCTCTCCGACTCGTTTTCGACCTGGACTTTCCTTTCGTTATGAAACTTTTTTGCTATATAATCCCCCGGACCCCCCGAGGTCCGTATATCGTTTTCTGGTCGTGTTTCTGTTTCGAGCTGTTTCTGCCAGATTACGTCTTCAGATCTAGAGCAACAATGGCTTCTCCTGGATCTTCGAAAGTCAGTTTCTTTGAGAACGTCGTCAACCCATACATGAACGAGTTGAAGAGGCATCCCAAGGAATTGCTGCTCAAGGAAGGGAAGGTGCAGATTGAAGATGTTCGGGGCCCTAGAGGAGAAGCAGTCTGGAAGCTAGGATGGAAGAACTGGATCAAGAAGTTTTCAGGTACAAGAAGATGGCAGAGCTTGAAGTTGAGATCATCGACAGGATAAAGACAGAACAGATCGCTGAATACAAGAGGGAGAATTTGAAGGTTTGGGAGGAGATTCTCTCACTCACCAAGACCACAAACGATCTGCAAGCAGAACTCTATGACGTGCAGAAACAGAACTGTGAGTACGAGAACAGGTTTAAAAGTATAAGCTCTGCCGCTAGTTTCAGGATGATGAAGACTAGGATGTCATTTGTGGATGGAGAGCCTTTACCTTGGAAGACCGAGGATGAGAAGGATTCACCACCACCGAAGAAATAATTCGTCATTGGTATTGGCATCCCCTCGGCTTGTTCCAAGCTTGAGGGAGTGTCGCGTTATCACATCACTATCTTTCATCTTTTTTACTTTTTCAGTAGAGTCATATCATGAGCAGAGAAGTTATCATATAGGATGGTTTGCAGTATGGAAGTGTCTCTCCCTAGTTGGTTGTCATTGTATCTGTTGGTGTGATTTTCCGGTTTGAAATATTAATGATGTCGCACCCGGACTTCTAGAGGATACTCGCAGTTCCGTTGAACAGTAGTGGATTGGATTACGGGGCTTACCGGCACCCGCATCTCTTACGAGTAGGCCAACACACATATGTGTGACAACCAACCCCTATCTGTTCAGCGTCTACGTAAACCATCCCATAGAAATCAGGATACTACCATTGACGTACTTCATACCATACACACATGGTACATCAACGGCGTTGAACAAACTGATAACACAACATATCTCTAAGACACAAAAGATGGAAATAATTTGCAAATAGCTCTCACTAGAGCAGAGATAGCAAATACAATCATCCAGAGGACACATGTCCCAACATATCATCATTACATCACAGTGGAAGCATTCAAAGGGGTCTGAGTACAGACAAATCCAAATAGGCTTAAGAAGCCGGGGATGAAAAGAAAACGGAGCCCATCCATGATGTCTCGGATCCTGCCCGGGTCCGCTACCTACTCGTCAGCAGCCTCGTCAAACTACACGTAGTAGCCGTCACGGGGATCCTCGTAAGCGTAGTCTGCGGAAACCACAGCCCCAAAGGGGTCAGCACATAAACGTACTGGCAAGCAAGACTCACAGTTCACCAAAGTGTAGCCCGTCAACACCAAGCACAGATGCCTTGGGTTCAACGGAAGAAAGGGATATGAAAGATGCTGCAACTGGCTGCACTAACCAACTACAGAACAAACTACAATCTCCGGCTATCAGAAAGGGGATAAGATAGCGTATAGTAACCAACTATAACTAACCACCACACAAACCCATCCTGGATCTCGCCCCTTATCCAAAGAAGCAATCCGAGGATAACTCACACAGTTGGATTAATGATGGATCAAATTGTTGTGTCAATAAGCCTATTACTAGTCAAGTTATCATTAGTTAGGTGTAAGTTGTTCTGAGTACTTGTTAGCCAGTACTTTCACCAAGTTAACCATAACCGCGGAAAACACGGCTTCTCGAGAAGATTTATCCCTGCAGGGGTGCACCAATTTGGCCGTACACGTAAGAATAACCCGCCAGATGGGAAGGCCTTTCCCACCAAGCGGGGCACTCAACACAACTCAACTCTTCTTCGCATCAAGCCCAAAGCACCACGTGCTGTGCGTGCGCGGCTAATCGAGCCCCACGAAGAAAAGGGGACCCTCATAGCACTGGAAGACCACGCCGCCCTAAATGCCGACTACAAAAGTTCCACCCTGGCCTCGGGTTCGTACCTGCATATGCGTGCATCAAATGGAAAACCCGAACTAAGTGTGGCGATTTGGACGAGATGCAAATCGAATCAAATTGAGGGGGGCGCCCATACACGCTTCCCACATGCGGATAGTGCGCTCATCATGGATCAGTAGACAAGACCCTTTTCCTAATTAGGGTCGACACTAGCAGGCCTCAAAACCACGCCGGGCCTCCTGCCGGTGGCTTATCAGCAAATTATTATTACCTCGAATTAACAGGTTGTTGTTTAACATCGAGCCCCAGAATATAATCAAATAGGATAACGGAAAGTAACTGATAACAGACTCGAGCAAAAACAACCCTAAGCATGCTAGTAAGACACGGGCCCAAGCAACGGGGTTATAGGACTGGAGATGAGGCAATATCAGGGTTCAGGGTATCATGTGATAGGTTCGTAACAGAAGCAACGATACATATGGCTAGCAGAAATAGACAACGGAAAGTATCGGTAACCAATGTTGAAAGGAACACAATGGTTCATGTGAGTGATAACTTGCCTGCAAACTCAGCAGCCTGGTACTGAGCTAGATCCTCAGAAGGGGTGTCGTAAGTATCGTCTGTCTCAACGTCGTCGTCTATCCGAGAAGAAGCAAACAAACAATACAGGAAGATAAACAATCAATATCATGGCATAGTGCACAATCATGGGATGATGCATGTCAAGTTAATGGATGAATCAAAATAAACTAGTTGACATGGTATCACAATTTAAATGGACACATATGCTATTTTGAGTTGCATATGAAAAGCCCATGAATTTTGGTTGAAACAATTGTTTTCCAATTAATCAACAGGTGAAAGTGGATTAGTATGATGCATGGATGAGGAAAACAACAAAATAACAACAATAGAACCAATTGGAAATGAGGTTTACCAATTTAGAAATTTATTTATTAAGTTAGGGAATTTTTTGGTTCCTTAAAGGGATTACACAACTAGTTGTTGTTTTCACCAATTTATATTGTGCCAAATAAAAAACAAAATTCATATTTGAAAAGAACACAAAATTTTAGTTGGATTACATGTTTCAATTATTGAAAAAGGAATTACAATAATTTAATTATGAATTAAACAAGTTTTAAATGAATTTAAAACAAGTTTGAATATTATTTGAATTTTATCTGTTCTAAACATAAATTCAAATTCATATTTGAAAATTTTATACTTTTCTAGTTTGAAAACACATTTTACATGTTCAAGAATAATTTATTTTGAGCAAGTTATGAATTTAGCAAATTTAAATGATTTAAACAAGGTTTAAAATTATTTAAGCAATTTTAATTATTCAAACCATGAAACAAAATTTATATTTGAATAGGTGGTTTGAAATAGCATGGAAAACATATTTTATTTGCATTATTTGGATTAAGTATGAATTAGTTATGGAATTTGTCAAATTACAATTGAATTGTTTGAATTCAAATTTGAAATGCATTGGGAAAATTCAAAACAGAAAACAAATGTCATAAATAGATAGATAATTTAATTTGGATCAACACACATATTTTACTTTTATTATTTGGAGTTATAAAGTGAAAGTTATTTGCAATTTAAGTTTAAGGACCAAACTGCAATTTAAAAGGACTTAGATTAAAACAGAAAAGGTTGAAAACCTTTTCTACCGCACTGCTAGCTAACCCAGGGCACTGCCACTGGGCCCTGGGCCAGCGTGGCATGCACGCGTGGCAGCTGGCCACACAGCAGCTGACAGGGGGGGCCACCCTGTCAGCGCAACGCGCAAAAGAGTGGGTTTTATTCGCGGATGCCAGGGCTCGAACCCGCGGCCGTGCGCGAGCGAGGGAGGCAGTGCTACCACTGCGGTACTCGTTTCAGTTCTGTCAGTATAGCGCGCGTAGGCAGGTTATCGTTCAAATCCAAGTTTAACTGAACTCTGCGCGCGCGCGACTGAAACTGACAGCAGAACGACGGCGAAAGTTCGCGTGCCGTGGTGGTGCTGCTCTGCTGCTGTGCTGGGGTGTGTTGTGGTGTGCGTGATCGATCGTGTGCAACTGCAGAGAGGGAGGAGGTGGTGAGCACGGCGAGCTCACCGGCGATTGTAGTCGAGCAGAGGCCCGAGGAGGTTCCGGTGGCGGCAGGTCGAGGATGGCGGCGACGGTGTGGACTTCCTCAGCGGCTACGGTGGTGTTCAAACGGGAGAGGGAGAGGTGGTGGTTCGATTTCGGTAGCTAGGTGGGTAGGCGGCGCGTCGAGGTGGCGGCGGCGTTCATGGTTTCAGAGAGAAAACTCCGGTGAGGCGGGGGGGTGGTTGCAGAGAGAGGGGATCCGGCGAGGGAGAGGGAAAGATGGCGGCGGAGCTCGAGGGGATAGGGTAGAGGGTCTAGGGCTACGCCAGGGGCTCGAGGGGGGTAGTTATAGGGCTCCAGGGGCGAGGATGGCCGTCTGCTCGCGGCGGCGGCGACGTGGCACCGCTCTGATCGCTGCCGTACGCAGGGAAGAAGGAGGGGAGCGCGGCGAAACGGTACCAGGCCGTGGTGGGCTGGGCCGTGTGCTTCCCCTCCGCGCGCGCGTTTTTTTCCTTTTTCTATTTTTTTTTGTGTTCTGTTTTTTTTCAGCAAGAGAAAATGGAAGGATTAGATGGGTTTTAGGGGTAGGAAAAATTTGGAAAAATTATGGTTAGGTTAGTTTTTATACTAGCAACTGATTGTCAACTTTTATTTTCCAAAATTTTCAAATTTAATTTGCTGTTTGTATTTAATTCAAATTTTGAAGAAATTGCTTATCAAGTGACTATTAATGAAAACAAACTTTTTAATAGGTGAACCCTAAGTTTTAATTAGAACAATTGATTAAAGTTGTTTTGGTGATTTTCATAATTTGAAATTGGGTGCTGTTGTAACATGTGATTTGAATTTGAATTTTTTTAAATGCAAATTGGAATTAATTCATTGATTAAAAGCCACCATTTAAATAGTTAAACATTATGGAATAATTGGAAACAAATGGTTGTTTTTATTTGAACTTTTTTATTTAAAGGGTTGTAACAGAGCAAGTATGAAATAAATGTTTGAATAAAGTTTGAAATTGAATTGTGAAAACAGAGTAAAACAGAAGCAAACAAATGGGAAACAAGGTAAAACAAATGCAAACAATTCAATGAATATGATGACGTGATGCAAAACTTTAATTAAACAAGAAACCAAACATGCTAGGGGTGGTTTTTTCATACTTGGGATGTTACAAAACGCCCCCCTTGAAGGAATCGCGCGCCGAGATTCCTACTGAGAAAGGAAAAGGTCCGGATACTTCTTGCGAAGATCCTCTTCGGTCTCCCACGTTGCCTCTTTATCGGAATGATGCGACCACTGCACCTTTAAGAACTTGGTGCTCTTGTTGCGAGTCTTACGCTCGGTCTCATCGAGAATACGAACAGGATGCTCCTCATAAGAGAGATCATCTTGCAGTTCAATGGAATCATGATCAACTGCACGATCTGGATCTTTGAAACACTTCTTGAGCTGTGACACATGAAACACATCATGCACCTTGGATAGTTTTTCTGGAAGTTCAAGACGATAGGCATTTTCTGCCCGCCTTGAGAGAATGTTGAAAGGACCAATGTATCTTGGTGCAAGCTTTCCTTTCACACCGAAACGATGAGTACCTCTGAGGGGAGTTACACGGAGATATGCGTTGTCACCAGGTGCATAGATCATATCCCTGTGCTTGCTGTCATAGTAGCTTTTCTGACGAGAATGAGCAATTTTGAGATTGTCACGAATGATGCGAACTTTCTCCTCGGCTTCCTTAACAATGTCAGGGCCTAAGAGTGAACGTTCACCAGCTCCAGACCAATTGATTGGACTCCTGCATCTGCGGCCATAGAGTGCTTCAAATGGTGCCATGCCTAGGCTTGCCTGGTAGCTGTTGTTGTAGGATAATTCAGCATATGGAAGGCAATCCTCCCATTTCATGCCAAAGGAGATACCACATGCTCTGAGCATATCCTCGAGAATCTGATTGACTCTTTCGACTTTCCCTTGAGACTGAGGGTGATAAGCTGTGCTGAACAGAAGTTTGGTGCCCAATGCTTCTTGAAAGCTTTTCCAGAAATGAGAAGTGAATATGCTTCCACGGTCTGAGCTTATTTCCAATGGAACACCATGAAGAGGAACAATCTTTGCTGTGTAGAGCTCTGCTAACTGGCTAGCTGAGATTGTTTCTTTGACAGCAAAGAAGTGAGCTACCTTAGTGAGACGATCAATGACAACGAAGATTGCATCGTTGCCCCTCTTGGACTTTGGAAAACCAGTGACGAAGTCCATTTCAATCATGTCCCACTTCCACTCAGGAATTTTCAGAGGTTGGAGTAGACCTGCTGTTTTCTGATGGACTGCCTTAACACGTTGACAAACGTCGCATTCAGAAACGTATTGAGCAATTTCACGTTTCATGCCAGGCCACCAATACAGCGTCTTGAGATCCTGGTACATCTTTGTACTTCCAGGGTGAATGGAAAGAGGAGTTTCATGAGACTCCCTGAGAATAACATCTTTGAGACTTTGAACTTGAGGAACTGCAATGCGTCCTTCAAAAAACACAGTTCCCTTGTCATCAATTGAGAAGGACTTAAATTTCTCATTTCCTTGTTTGATGTGCTCTACCATCTTCTTGATTTCAGTATCACGAAGTTGTTCAGAACGAATCTTGTCCTCGAGAGTTGGACTGGTTGTCAAGCTAGCAAAATAGCCTTGAGGAACAAGGCCAAGGTTCAGCTTCTGGAATTCTTCATGAAGTGGAGGTTGGCTTTCCATGATCATGAGATTATTGCAATATGACTTGCGACTGAGAGCATCGGCCATAACATTAGCCTTGCCTGGAGTGTAAGAAATGGTGAGATCAAAGTCTTTAATCTTTTCAATCCATCTCCTTTGCCTGAGGTTTAGATCTGGTTGAGTGAGGATGTATTTCAGACTCTTGTGATCGGAAAAGATTTCAGTGCGATTACCCAACAAGTATTGCCTCCATTTCTTGAGGGCAAACACAACTGCTGCAAGTTCTAGGTCATGTGTGGGATAGTTTTGCTCATGTGCATTCAACTGACGTGAAGCATAAGCCACAACTTGACGTTCTTGCATAAGAACTGCACCTAGACCTTGGAGAGATGCATCGCAGAATATCTGGAAAGGTTTGGTAGTATCTGGGCCAACCAGAACTGGGGTAGAAGTGAGTTTAGTCTTCAGGAGATTGAAACTTTCATCACACTGTGGAGACCAAACGAACTTCTTGTCCTTCTTTGTGAGATCAGTGAGAGGTTTGGCAATCTTGGAAAAGTTTTGGACGAAACGACGGCAATAGCTAGCCAAGCCAAGAAAACTTCTGACTTGCTTCACCGTCTTAGGAGGTTTCCAATCAACAATTGCTTTAACCTTTTCTGGATCAATGGCTATGCCCTTGGCAGAGATGACATGACCAAGGTAAGCAACTTATGGAATCCAGAACTCACATTTGGAGAACTTGGCATATAGACGATGCTCGCGAAGTTTCATGAGAGTGAGACGAAGGTGTTCTCCATGCTCTTCCTCGGATTTGGAGTAGACAAGAATGTCATCAAGATATACCACAACGAACTTGTCGAGGTATTCATGGAAGACAAAATTCATGAGTCTAGAGAACGTCGCCGGTGCATTTGTGAGACCAAAGGACATGACGGTGTATTCTTTTAGACCGTACCGAGTGGTGAAAGCTGTTTTTGGAATATCTTCCTTTCTGATCTTTATTTGATGGTAACCCATCCTCAAGTCCAACTTTGAGAATATTGAGGCTCCAGCAAGTTGATCAAAAAGATCATCGATACGAGGAATTGGATACTTGTTTTTGATGGTTTTCTCGTTAAGAGGACGATAGTCAACAACGAGTCTTTTTGTTTGATCCTTCTTTGCAACGAACAGAGTTGGGCAACCCCAAGCGGAAGAACTAGGCTGAATGTAACCTTTCTCCATGTACATATCTATTTGCTCCTTTAACAATTTCAGTTCAGGAGGAGCTATCTTGTATGGATGCTTAGAGATTGGAGCAGTACCTGGTTCAAGCTCGATCACGAACTCAACTGCTCTGTCCGGAGGCATCCCTGGCAACTCTTCTGGAAAGACGTCAGGGAATTCACAAACCACCGGAACATTTTAAAGTAGAGGTAGAGGTTTAGCATCGAGGGTGTATAGCTGAACAGAACTTGATTCATTTGGAGAATAGACTATCTGGCCAGAAGGGTGGAACAGAGTTATTGACTTCTGAGCACAGTCAATCGTAGCTTTATTGGCCTTCAACCAATCCATGCCAAGAATGACATCAATGTCAGAATTGCCAAACAGAATGAGAGAAGCAAGGAATATGTGGCCTCCAATTAAGATCTGATTCTCATGACTGATCTTGGAAGTTTGCATAGTTGCTCCAGGGGAGTTTACTACTAGCGGGGAACCCAAACCAACAAAAGGTAGTTTAACTGCTGTCGCAAAGATCTTTGACACGAAAGAATGCGATGCTCCGGTATCAAACAACACTTTAGCTGGGTTAGAGTTAACGGGGAATGTACCGAGAACGACGTCAGCAGCTTCCTCAGCTTTGTCGACCTTGACATGATTCACCCTCGCGGTCCTCCCGACAGGCCTGTTGTTGGAGTTGAAGGCTTTAGCCGGGGGAGCACGCACCATTGCCTGGTTGGTGTTGGGGCGAGGTGGTGGTGGAGGTAGCTGCCTCTGAGTGCACTTGTCAGTGTAGTGCCCCGTCTGCTTGCATTTGTAGCAAGTGACGACACGAGGTGCATCTGGCCTTGGCTGCCCCATTGAAAACCTCTGAGCCTGCATCTGAGATGGGTTGGGTGGGAGGGAAGCGAAGCCTGGAGAAGCTTGGGCATATGGAGCCCGAGTGACAACACCATTTGGCACCCAGATACGGCGCTTCTGCGGAGGGGTGGTCATGTTGGAGGAGGAACCACCCTCACGCGAGTGCTTTCGAAACTCCTCGAACGCCTTGCGCCCATTTTCTTCATTGAGCGCGGTGTTCACGAGCTCCTCGAAGTCTTTGGCCTTGATGTTGGTGAGGGCGTACTTGAGTTCCGGGTTAAAACCTCGGCGGAACCTTGCCATCTTCTTAGCCTCAGTGGACACCTCATCACCAGCGTAACGAGCGAGGCGATTGAACTCATTCTGATAGCCAATGACGTCCAGCTTGCCCTGCTTGAGAGAGCAAAACTCCTCACGCATCCTTTCCATGAGACCATATGGGATGTGATGCTTCAGGAAGGCATCCCTGAAACAACCCCAGGTGATTGGGTATCCAGCTCTCATGGTCTGGTAGTTCTCCCACCAGGTAGCTGCCTGACCCTTCAGTAGGTAGGTGGCATACTTGACTTTGTCTTCCTCAGCAACGTGAGCAATGTCCAGAGCCCTGGCCATCTCCCGGATCCAGTCATCAGCATCCAGAGGCTCGCGTGTTGCCACGAAAGCTCTCGGGCCCAGACTCAGAAACTCCTTGATGCTGACTCGTGGAGCATTCTGGTTGTTGTGCTGGTTAGCCTGGATCTGGGCCATCTGCGTCACGACCTGAGTCATTTGAGTCAACAGCTCCGTGATTGGCGGTGGCTCAGGCGGGTTGTTCCTTGTTGGCGGCATCCTGAATAGACATGCATTTTAGCACAAGAACAGAAACAGATATACTTGGAAACCGAAAGAGAGATTATTCCGACGCATGAATAGATAACCAACAGGTACATCATCACATGTTCAAATACATCAGAATATCCAACACACCAATACATGGTTCGAAAGCCAAAGGATAACTAAATATAGCTAAGAATGGATACATCGGTACTCTCATGCTCATCACGCAGGACGGCGGTGAGTAGTACGACGAGAGGTACGGTGAGGAGCACGCCCACGAAAGTAGGTAGAACGATGATCCACATAGATCTGACGTGGTCTGAGAGCGACTCTAGGTGTGGTGAAGTACATAGCGTCGACTCCCTGTGCTCCAAAGCGTGGAATCCCAGTGTAACCAGCACCAAGGTTGAGGAGTGGACCTCTGATCGGCTCGTAACCTCCAGCATCTGGCAGACGACGACCAACTAACTGATCGAAACGTGCAAAGCGCTCATCTCCAACAAAGTCTGTGGTGTACGCCGCCAGACGAGTCAGAGCAAGGTAGAGCTGCTCTCTGACTGAAGCCAACTCCTGAGAAAGTGTGGTGGCAACTGCGTCACTGTGCCTCACAAACTGAGCGGTGGTGTGCAGCCTGGTGTTATCATGCTCGTAGACATCCAGGTTGTCGTAGAGAGTGAAGTGAGCTCCCTCCGAAGTGATGTAACCACGGGGAATGTGGCGATAGATAGAATCGTCAAATCCCTAGTAGTCAGCACAAAGGACGGTGAGACTCACATAAGCTGCCTGCTGCACAGCCATATCCACTGTGGAACCTACTGCCTCGTAGCGGTGGACGACGCTCATGCCATCATCTGACAGAATGTAGACGATAGCCTGGTAGTAGGTCTGGTCAAACTCTCGCTGCTGCTCGTAGACCTGGTACTCTGGTGCCCAACGGAACCCCAGATAAGTGACCATGTCTCTCAGCATCTCCGGATAACCGGCAGTGCTCTCGCAACGAGTCATCCGAACCACCTGCGGGTAGAACCTGAGATCCATCTGCAGATGATCGGGGAAGTTTTGATTAGACGCCGGTAGAGAACTGAAGTGGAAAGCAACAACAAGGTTTCAACAGACGAAAAGGATGTTGAGAAGAACAGGATATCGAAGCAACATCGGGAAACACGAGACCAAAAACTCCTGAGGTACTACGAAAAACCCATCCGGGCTTCTAAAGGATCAATATCTACTGCTTAAGGGATAGAGGATTTGCTTCCGGGGCTTACACGCCTCCGTTCTTAATCGTGAGTAGGCAACATGATAAATCATGTCACAACCACCTCCATTCCTATGGTCTAGTAGATATAACTATCCCAGAGAAACCAGGATTCGTGAAATCCTAACTTGAAAGTTTAGGTGAGAACAGAAAACAACGTTGCACTTCCTTACCAGAAAAGGGTGGGTGGGTGGGGAAAGAAGAAAAATGGCAGAATTCCTACTCTCACGTTTAATTTTTCCTATATAGCTACAAAATAGTTTCTAGACTCAACTGCGACCAGTAAAAGGGATCCTACAGGCAGACAGGCTCTGATACCATTTGTCGCACCCGGACTTCTAGAGGATACTCGCAGTTCCGTTGAACAGTAGTGGATTGGATTACGGGGCTTACCGGCACCCGCATCTCTTACGAGTAGGCCAACACACGTATGTGTGACAACCAACCCCTATCTGTTCAGCGTCTACGTAAACCATCCCATAGAAATCAGGATACTACCATTGACAAACTTCATACCATACACACATGGTACGTCAACGGCGTTGAACAAACTGATAACACAACAGATCTCTAAGACACAAAAGATGGAAATAATTTGCAAATAGCTCTCACTAGAGCAGAGATAGCAAATACAATCATCCAGAGGACACATGTCCCAACATATCATCATTACATCACAGCGGAAGCATTCAAAGGGGTCTGAGTACAGACAAATCCAAATAGGCTTAAGAAGCCGGGGATGAAAAGAAAACGGAGCCCATCCACGATGTCTCGGATCCTGCCCGGGTCCGCTACCTACTCGTCAGCAGCCTCGTCAAACTCCACGTAGTAGCCTTCACGGGGATCCTCGTAAGCGTAGTCTGCGGAAAGCACAGCCCCAAAGGGGTCAGGACATAAACGTACTGGCAAGCAAGACTCACAGTTCACCAAAGTGTAGCCCGTCAACACCAAGCACAGATGCCTTGGGTTCAACGGAAGAAAGGGATATGAAAGATGCTGCAACTGGCTGCACTAACCAACTACAGAACAAACTACAATCTCCGGCTATCAGAAAGGGGATAAGATAGCGTATAGTAACCAACTATAACTAACCACCACACAAACCCATCCTGGATCTCGCCCCTTATCCAAAGAAGCAATCCGAGGATAACTCACACAGTTGGATTAATGATGGATCAAATTGTTGTGTCAATAAGCCTATTACTAGTCAAGTTATCATTAGTTAGGTGTAAGTTGTTCTGAGTACTTGTTAGCCAGTACTTTCACCAAGTTAACCATAACCGCAGAAAACACGGCTTCTCGAGAAGATTTATCCCTGCAGGGGTGCACCAATTTGGCCGTACACGTAAGAATAACCCGCCAGATGGGAAGGCCTTTCCCACCAAGCGGGGCACTCAACACAACTCAACTCTTCTTCGCATCAAGCCCAAAGCACCACGTGCTGTGCGTGCACGGCTAATCGAGCCCCACGAAGAAAAGGGGACCCTCATAGCACTGGAAGACCACGCCGCCCTAAATGCCGACTACAAAAGTTCCACCCTGGCCTCGGGTTCGTACCTGCATATGCGTGCATCAAATGGAAAACCCGAACTAAGTGTGGCGATTTGGACGAGATGCGAATCGAATCAAATTGAGGGGGGGCACCCATACACGCTTCCCACATGCGGATAGTGCGCTCATCATGGATCAGTAGACAAGACCCTTTTCCTAATTAGGGTCGACACTAGCAGGCCTCAAAACCACGCCGGGCCTCCTGCCGGTGCCTTATCAGCAAATTATTATTACCTCGAATTAACAGGTTGTTGTTTAACATCGAGCCCCAGAATATAATCAAATAGGTTAACGGAAAGTAACTGATAACAGACTCGAGCAAAAACAACCCTAAGCATGCTAGTAAGACACGGGCCCAAGCAACGGGGTTATAGGACTGGAGATGAGGCAATATCAGGGTTCAGGGTATCATGTGATAGGTTCGTAACAGAAGCAACGATACATATGGCTAGCAGAAATAGACAACGGAAAGTATCGGTAACCAATGTTGAAAGGAACACAATGGTTCATGTGAGTGATAACTTGCCTGCAAACTCAGCAGCCTGGTACTGAGCTAGATCCTCAGAAGGGGTGTCGTAAGTATCGTCTGTCTCAACGTCGTCGTCTATCCGAGAAGAAGCAAACAAACAATACAGGAAGATAAACAATCAATATCATGGCATAGTGCACAATCATGGGATGATGCATGTCAAGTTAATGGATGCATCAAAATAAACTAGTTGACATGGTAACACAATTTAAATGGACACATATGCAATTTTGAGTTGCATATGAAAAATCCCATGAATTTTGGTTGAAACAATTGTTTTCCAATTAATCAACAGGTGAAAGTGGATTAGTATGATGCATGGATGAGGAAAACAACAAAATAACAACAATAGAACCAATTGGAAATGAGGTTTACCAATTTAGAAATTTATTTATTAAGTTAGGGAATTTTTTGGTTCCTTAAAGGGATTACACAACTAGTTGTTGTTTTCACCAATTTAAATTGTGCCAAATAAATAACAAAATTCATATTTGAAAAGAACACAAAATTTTAGTTGGATTACATGTTTCAATTATTGAAAAAGGAATTACAATAATTTAATTATGAATTAAACAAGATTAAACAAGTTTTAAATGAATTTAAAACAAGTTTGAATATTATTTGAATTTTATTTGTTCTAAACATAAATTCAAATTCATATTTGAAAAGTTTATACTTTTCTAGTTTGAAAACACATTTTACATGTTCAAGAATAATTTATTTTGAGCAAATTATGAATTTAGCAAATTTAAATGATTTAAACAAGGTTTAAAATTATTTAAGCAATTTTAATTATTCAAACCATGAAACAAAATTTATATTTGAATAGGTGGTTTGAAATAGCATGGAAAACATATTTTATTTGCATTATTTGGATTAAGTATGAATTAGTTATGGAATTTGTCAAATTACAATTGAATTGTTTGAATTCAAATTTGAAATGCATTTGGAAAATTCAAAACAGAAAACAAATGTCATAAATAGATAGATAATATAATTTGGATCAACACACATATTTTACTTTTATTATTTGGAGTTATAAAGTGAAAGTTATTTGCAATTTAAGTTTAAGGACCAAACTGCAATTTAAAAGGACTTAGATTAAAACAGAAAAGGTTGAAAACCTTTTCTACCGCACTGCTAGCTAACCCAGGGCACTGCCACTGGGCCCTGGGCCAGCGTGGCATGCACGCGTGGCAGCTGGCCACACAGCAGCTGACAGGGGGGCCACCCTGTCAGCGCAACGCGCAAAAGAGTGGGTTTTATTCGCGGATGCCAGGGCTCGAACCCGCGGCCGTGCGCGAGCGAGGGAGGCAGTGCTACCACTGCGGTACTCGTTTCAGTTCTGTCAGTATAGCGCGCTTAGGCAGGTTATCGTTCAGATCCAAGTTTAACTGAACTCTGCGCGCGCGCGACTGAAACTGACAGCAGAACGACGGCGAACGGCGGCGTGCCGTGGTGGTGCTGCTCTGCTGCTGTGCTGGGGTGTGCTGTGGTGTGCGTGATTGATCGTGCGCGACTGCAGAGAGGGAGGAGGTGGTGAGCACGGCGAGCTCACCGGCGATTGTAGTCGAGCAGAGGCCCGAGGAGGTTCCGGTGGCGGCAGGTCGAGGATGGCGGCGACGGTGTGGACTTCCTCAGCGGCTACGGTGGTGTTCAAACGGGAGAGGGAGAGGTGGTGGTTCGATTTCGGTAGCTAGGTGGGTAGGCGGCGCGTCGAGGTGGCGGCGGCGTTCATGGTTTCAGAGAGAAAACTCCGGTGAGGCGGGGGGGGGGGGGGGGTGGTTACAGAGAGAGGGGATCCGGCGAGGGAGAGGGAAAGATGGCGGCGGATCTCGAGGGGATAGGGTTTAGGGTCTAGGGCTACGCCAGGGGCTCGAGGGGGGTAGTTATAGGGCTCCAGGGGCGAGGATGGCCGTCTGCTCGCGGCGGCGGCGACGTGGCACCGCTCTGATCGCTGCCGTACGCAGGGAAGAAGGAGGGGAGCGCGGCGAAACGGTACCAGGCCGTGGTGGGCTGGGCCGTCTGCTTCCCCTCCGCGCGCGCGTTTTTTTTCCTTTTTCTATTTTTTTTTTGTGTTCTGTTTTTTTTTGCAGCAAGAGAAAATGGAAGGATTAGATGGGTTTTAGGGGTAGGAAAAATTTGGAAAAATTATGGTTAGGTTAGTTTTTATACTAGCAACTGATTGTCAACTTTTATTTTCCAAAATTTTCAAATTTAATTTGCTGTTTGTATTTAATTCAAATTTTGAAGAAATTGCTTATCAAGTGACTATTAATGAAAACAAACTTTTTAATAGGTGAACCCTAAGTTTTAATTAGAACAATTGATTAAAGTTGTTTTGGTGATTTTCATAATTTGAAATTGGGTGCTGTTGTAACATGTGATTTGAATTTGAATTTTTTTAAATGCAAATTGGAATTAATTCATTGATTAAAAGCCACCATTTAAATAGTTAAACATTATGGAATAATTGGAAACAAATGGTTGTTTTTATTTGAACTTTTTTATTTAAAGGGTTGTAACAGAGCAAGTATGAAATAAATGTTTGAATAAAGTTTGAAATTGAATTGTGAAAACAGAGTAAAACAGAAGCAAACAAATGGGAAACAAGATAAAACAAATGCAAACAATTCAATGAATATGATGACATGATGCAAAACTTTAATTAAACAAGAAATCAAACATGCTAGGGGTGGTTTTTTCATACTTGGGATGTTACAAATGAGAAGTTTCATCATTTACTTTCTATGCACATTATTTCAGTTTTCAACTTTTGTCATTTGGTTGAACTTGTTAATAGTATTTGGTATCACTCTAGGGATCATCAAGTTAATCTAGTTGGTTTTGGCAAACTTAGCTTGGGTCAGCAGAAATAATAATTTGAGTTGCTAGTATAAGAAAGAGAAATTTGCCTTTTAGCTCATAAACTTAGTATTCACAAGTTAAGATCGCTTGGGATTTCAATGAAGATTGCACGATTGGTTTGATCATATGTATATTTGTTTGTTTTCCTTCAACTCTTATGCTTGCTACCCAGCCTTGCTAGCCAAAAACCATGTACTGAGAGGGAATGCTTCTCGTGCATCCAAACCTTAAACCCCAAAAACTTGCCCATTGTGTCCACCATACCTACCTACATGTGGTATTTCACCGCCACTCCAAGTAAATTACTCATGTGCTACCTTTAAAACTTTCAAATTACTCCTGTTTTGTTTTCCTGTTTTAGCTCATGAGGACGCAAATAGAGAATCTTTATCTCACTTGTTGATTGGACTCACACACCTGGACTAGTGGCTTCATCCGCTTATCCAAATGCTAGAAGAGCTGGCAGTGGGGTTCCCAGCCCCAAATAATAATACAAATTCTCTTCACTCTTTTTGCCCCTGATTTATCAGTCAAATCATAATTGTGTAAACAAAAGAGAAAGAGGGATGACCTTCTATACCAGTTGCGTCCTTCTATGGGAGCCGCTCTTGTGAGTCTAGTTGGCTTGTGACGTACTGTATTTTCTGTTTGCCATTCATTGACATAAACATACACCTCTCAAAATTTAGACACTCCTCCATGATTTGTGATTGTTGGCAGGCACCCGAGGATTCGGTTAGCCATGGTTTGTGTAAGATGGATGGGAGGAGTGTCATGCATTTTATACCTCTGTTTATTAAAATAAAAGCTCTAACACATGAGTGGTCAATGCTTCCCTCTGCGAAGGGCCTATCTTTTACTTTTATGTTGATTCAGTAAACCCATTTCCTTCTGTCTCCAGCAAGCATTTGAGTTGTTGTGATCACATCATCTATGTGTTGATTTATTCAATCATGTTTTCTATCCTTCTTTGTTTAGCACATGCTTTATTATCTGAATGAATATTACTTTGAATGCTATGAATCATTGTAAAAGAGTTGTTATAATTAAACATGTTAAGCTCTACAATATAAACCTTGTTATAAAGACTTCACCTAAGATAAGTATATTTCATTATATGTTCTCTGACCAAGAACGAAGTTTTCCATCACCAATTTTGATTCTCTCTTTTGCATCTTTGTTTGTGACTCCCTTTACCTGTTTCAAGTTACGTTATATGAGAAGAAGTTGATGTTTGCAATGATTGGTGTATAGGTATCTGTGATGCTTCTTGTCCGTATTTTATTTATCGACTCTTCACTCCATAAACCTGTGGTCATGTTTTCTGAGTTCAGTTTCGCTTGGGGACAAGCGAGGTCTAAGCTTGGGGGAGTTGATACGTCCATTTTGCATCACTATTTTATATCATAATTTTTTGTTATTCATCGATATATTTCATGTTATGATGCATCCCTTATGTTATTTTATCTTATTTTGCATGTTTTATAATTTTTGGAGAATAAACACCAGGACCAGAAATCTGATGGAAAAAGCACCATCGAGATACCATATTTCAGAAGGTCATAAGAAGAAGAGGGACATCCGGGGGGTCCTAAAAGTTAAGAGGAGGAACCCAGCCAGAAGGAGAGCCAGAGGGGGGCCACCAGGGCCCCACACCTAGGGGTGGCGTGCCCCCTGGCTGCGCCACCTAGGGGTGTGGCCACCCTGGCCCACCTCTGGGGGGTATTTTTTGCATGCTTGGACCTGAGGGAACCCTAAGCCTCATTCCATCTTCGAAGAATTATTCCGCTGCCGCCACGGGCCGGAAAACACCCGAGAGAGAAAAGCTCTCTGGCAGAGAGAAATATGTCGGGGAAATTCCTCTCCGGAGAGGGGAAATAACCGCCATCGTCACCGTCATCGCTCCGGGCATCATCAAGATCGTCATCATCACCAGCACCATCACCCTCATCATCCACCGTCATCCCGCTGTAACAATTAGGAGCCTCTATCGTTGTTTTGCATTAGATCTCTCTCCCGGTGTGGATTACTTGTTAGTAGTTGATGCTTGTGAGATTTATCGGTGTTTGCACTTTATGACCAGATTGTTATCATCCATTATATCACCTCTGATTTTGATCCATTGATGTCTTGTGAGTAGTTCGTGTTGTTCTTGAGGACATTGAAGAAGTCAAATTGTTAGTAGTGAAATAATGTTGAATAACATTTAATGTTTGATATTTAAGTTGTGGTGTTATTCTCCTAGTGGTTTCATGTGAACGTCGACTACATGATACTTCACCATTTATGGTCCTAGGGGGATGCATCGTGTATTTGGCTACTAATTGTGGGGTTGCCGGAGTGACAGAAACCTAAACCCCCGTTAGGAAACCATTACACGAGGGAGCGTAGGATCCCGGAGTTTAAAGCTGTGGTTAGATTTATTTCTTAATTACTTTCTTGTAGTTGCGGATGCTTGAAAGGGGTAT
Organism: Alopecurus myosuroides; assembly: GCA_028641055.1. NCBI lineage: Eukaryota > Viridiplantae > Streptophyta > Magnoliopsida > Poales > Poaceae > Alopecurus > Alopecurus myosuroides. The sequence goes on from CM054058.1 coordinate 172,718,748, forward strand.
AATCATAAGTATGTATTAGCCTTGGATGGGACGGTACATTAGCATAGATTCACCCACACAACACTTATCAAAACACCTAACATTATTCAGCTGCATGGAACAAAATCACTTGACAGAAACCTCCCGTGTGTCCTCGAGAACGTTTGTTAATCATAAGTAAACCCTCCGGCTTGTCCTTTAAGAAAGGATTGGGACACATGCTGCAATTATTACTACTGCATTTTATTTACTCACACTTTATTTATCTGCAATATCAAAAATCCCTACAAATCTATTTTCCAGTATTTACAGTTATTTCTTCATCGAAACTGCTTGTCAACACCTTCTGCTCCTCGTTGGGTTCGACACTCTTATTTATCGAAAGTACTACGATACACCCCTTATACTTTTGGGTCATCAGCTGGCAGGCCGGCTTACCACACTCGTGCCCCGGCCTCCCCAGACCCCATTTGACAACCCTGCACCCGTTCCCCGGCTTGCCCGCATCTATTGGGCACGAAGACACGCCACCGCCTCCTTCACTAGCCTGCCTTGTCTAGCTCCAGCTCTGGCATGTCGATTCATGTCCTCTTACTGGGGCCAGTCCCCTTTCTATGGTGAGTGAGCTTCTAGGTTTGGTTCTCCCCTTGATCGATTTCTCCTTGGGTCGGTGCCTCTAGGCGGGGCTAATTCTAGATATTTTCTCTTCGGCTTGGTACACTTCTGCTTCTAGGATTGATTTGTAATTGAATTCATTTAACAATTGTTTGACAACGATTTCAAGTCTTAGGAATTAAAGATGAAGAGATTTTTTCCATCGATCTCAAAACCGAACCAAGCCGAAAAAGCTCCCCAAGCCAAAGATACCCAAACTGAATCAGCCCCCTCAAAGCAAAGAAACTAAGAACCGTGAATATCGTGTTGCCAATGCCAATACTCATCTCGGACTCCGGTATGGATGCGATGTTTAATCTGTTTTGTCATCACTTATGTACTTTCCTGGACCAATAACAATTGGAATTGAAAACATATGTTTATAATTGCAGTCATACCAAATTTCTATATGATGAGTTGAAATTTTGTGTGGAAGTTTTTTGAGCCAAGAGTTTGGTCCAAGGTGTGCTTAAATCTTGGCTCCGCCACTAGGAGTAGGCCTCCAACTTTGAAGGGTGTGCTGGGATGTCGAACAAGAAAAAACTCGACCCAGACACTTGGGCTGTTGTTGTGACTTTGGGAGTGCTTTGGAAGGTGTCGTGGAGATGCTTTTAAGGGATTAAACTAAAAAAACGATGCATACAGTATACAGTTGGTCGTAATATTAGGAAGGCAGTACCATTTGTCAAACATTGTAGTACTCTCATCCATCCTAAATTATTTATCATAGATTTGTCAAAATTTGGATGTATCTAGACATATTTTATCGTATGATACATCATATTTGTCAAATTCACGACACCTAATTTGGGATAGAGGGAGTAGGTATATAGTACCGTTCACCGAACGTTGTGCTAGATTGTTGGACAAGTTTACTCAACGGAGATCGTGCATGTCATTAAGGATGCTGGTTACTTTTTTTAGATACTAGGCCAGAATGGCCCTGCTTTAAATTAATAAAACAGTAGGGTTCCCCGCTGAGGCAAACAGCTTAGCCAACATGAAATAAGCAAGCGGGGTCGGCCACCCCAAAACAGACCGGTAAACGCACATGGACTAGCTAGTCCTACTTCTTGGTGCGAGGGCGGCGAAGATCTCCCGAAGTCTCACGAGCAGATTCCGAAGGAGCACCTGGTCGTCCTCCTTTGAAAGGGGCATCCACTGCTGCAGGTTAACAATAATTTTAAAAATAATGTCAGTGGGGTGGTTAAGAACTTTATCCTCGAAAGTAAGCTTATTGCGAACAGTCCAAAGAACCCAACACAAGGCCGAAAACAGCAGCCAACACACTCTGCGTTCATGCCCCAAGAGGGACTGGAGAATAGCGTGGAACTGGGGGAAATTGGCTGGGCACCAGCTGCACCCAAGCAGCTCGCGCACAATACTCCAGCCAAATTTCGCAAGGTCACAAGAGAAGAATATGTGCGTCGCGTCCTCCTCGTGGCCACAAAGAGAACAATTGCCGTCCGCGGGGCCCTTCCGCGTCGCAACCAAGAGACTAGAAGGTAACCGATCGAGAGCTAACTGCCAGGTGAAGATTTTGAGCTTTAGGGGCAGCCGCGCCCCCCAGATACTTTTGCTGTGCGCAACGGACGCACCGGCCGACAGCTTACGGTAGAGTGAGGCCACAGAGAATTGGCCGTTGGTCTCTAGGGACCATCTCACCGAGTCTTTGCCCTCCTCGAGACGAACCGCAATGAGGAGCTCCCTCAGCTCCCGCCATTGGATCGCACGCGCAGGGTCCAAAGACCGCCGGAAAGTGATACCCTCCACCTCACCGACGAGAGCTTCGGCCACCGAGATGTGGGGCTCGCCCGCAATCGCAAAGAGGTCCGGGAACTTGTCCTTCAGGGGGCCATCCCCAAACCACCAATCATCCCAGAAGGAGGTCCGGGCCCCATTACGCACGACATACTTGGCACCCAGCTTGAACAGAGGTTTAAGCTTATGAAGGGATTTCCAGAACTGCGAGCTGTCGCGGCTCTCCGAGGCAAAGATGTTATCCGCTTCCAAGTACTTAGCAGAAACAATAGTTTTCGAGATAGAGATACCACCCTGGTCCTCCTGGAAAAGCTTCCATATCCATTTAATCATGAGGGCCTTGTTCATAGTCTTAATATTACACAGGCCCAGGCCACCACCCTGGTCCTTCTGGATGCTGGTTACTGATAACTGAGTGTTAGGAATATGCTTATATAACAAAGTGAGTTTCCCTGAAAAGTTGTAAAAGGTTGGCAAGTGATGGTGATGAAATAGAGTACTGATGGCGAGAGGTGTGACGATAAATCTGTCGAGGAAGGATCATTTGAGTAGATAGTAGTAGCAGAAAATTTATGCACGTAGTTCTGACAATCATTGCTATCGATGCAGTGCTAAATAAGTTAAGCAGCAGTCCACGAGAGTAAAGAAATATGGCAGCTGAACGGACAAAGACGACGATAACGACGATGCATAAATAGTCGGTGCAGGTTTCATTCTAGTTCATTCGCTGCAGCTTTCTTAGTATCCAACCAAGGCACCTCGAGAGAAAATTAAAATACGCGAGACACGAATAAAATACAGAAGCAACCGGCTAGACAGTGTCTACCTGGGCTAAGAGCATCTCCAGCCGTTTGCCCGGACCGTTTTTTCGCGCTAAATAGCGCCTTCTTCAGCCCAACCCAACCAGGCCCCAACCCAACCAGGCGAAGTTTGGCAACATTCAAGCAAATTCGGTCGAACACTTGCGATCATAAGCGATTTGATAAGTTTTGGACAAATATATGCGGTTTATTACATACACGATTTAAACAAAGAAACTAAAATCTAAACTAGTTGATGCCGAGGAGGTGGTAGAAGTCGGTGTAATCGCCGTCGTCGTCGCTCGACGGCTGATTCTTCGGGGCGGCAAAGCTGTAGCTCGCCCCTGGGTCGCCGCCACTGAAATTCTTGGGCGGCGGCGCCACCTCCCCGTCGCGATCGTCGAGCAGGATGAAGCCCCACTCCTCGTCTGCGTGTTGCCGCTCGGCTGCCTGCTCCTGGACGCGCCGCTCGGCGATCTCCTCCAGGGCGCGCAGCTGCTGTGCCATCTGCTCCGCCAAGAATTGCGCCTTGGACTCGGCAAGCACAGACTCGATATCGTCGGTGGCCATGGCAGCACGTTCTTCCCTCCACGTCGTCGGCTTCTTCTGCTTGGCGTCGGGCTCCTTCTTCAGCATGACGAGGCAAAGATGACCGCGTGGAGGCGACGGTGCGTGGCCACCCTCGTTGATGACGAGGTTGCCGCCGCGGGTGCACCGTCAGAGCGGCGACTCCTGCGGTTCGCGCTTGACGGGGGAGAGGGGAGGCCACGGTGCCGAGCCCAGAGAACGGGAGAGGGGAGTCATCGGCGCCGAGCCCGGCGACCGGGAGGTCTCCCCTGCTGAAGACGCCGAGGACCAGGTGGCCATGCCCCTTGCATCCACGAAGCTCCTTGCCGCCGAGAGAGAGAGAGACGGCCGAGGCCACTCAAGCGGCAGAGAGTTGCCGGCCTGGATGTGGGCGAGGACGGCCTCGAGTGTCCACCCGGGCTCACCACACCAGCAGCGCCGCCCAACAGAGTTCATGCGCCCCCCCACGATAGGCGCGCCGTTCGTGGATGGCGTCCCGCGGCATGGCGGCGCAGATCTCTGCGCTCTCTGCCATGCGGTGCGCGCCGGTGGGCAACGACGCCACTGGGACACCTCTGGTGCTCATACGCCAGGTGCCTGACACGCGGATGTCGGGTGGAGAAGGCGAGCTTCCCAGTCGTGCAAGTGGCGGTGGCCAAAGCCGTTTCTGCTGCACCGTCGTCGGGGAAGCGCTCAGCCATGGACGCAGAGGAGAGGAGAGGGCAAGAAGAGAGGAGTGCGCGGGGATGGTGGACGGGGGGATATGGCGGCCGACGGCGAAGTGGAGCGGGGTGGGGGGGGGGTATTTATATCGGCCGCGTGAGCGGGAACGGGGTAGACACGTGGGCGGGAAGCTCAGCGGTGGAGCGTCATTACGCCGCCGCGTGGGCGATTGGACAGCCCGACCAGTCTGAAAGGCTGCCGACGCGCATTGGAAAGCGCATGGAACAAGGCGATAAGGACGAGATAGTCGCTGACTCGGCGGGCCCGCGGGCGAGGGAAACGTTTTTCGCGCCATTTCCCTTCATCCGGCGCGCAACTGCGCCTCGACGCGCTGGGTTTGGCCTGGGTTCGCCAGGCGCTAATTTGGCCCAATCCGGCGCTATTTGGTATCGTGGGGGCGCGACTGGACAAAAAAGGGCATGCCGACGAATATAAAGTGGCCCTGGGGGGCTCCTAGGGGGATGGAGATGCTCTAAGTGGCACGATAGTCTGATGGCCAAGTGATTTTCCTCTTGAACAGACAACAATCGGAGTAAATACAACCCAAAATGGACCCAGGCAGATGTGCTTATTTTGTATGACGCCACGGTTTAGCATAAGTCACAGAATCATACGAGAAATATATTGGTGTTATTGGGGGGAAAAACCTCCCAAACCTTTGAGTGACAGCGGGCGGCGCTCGGGCGATTCCAATCTCCGAGGTGCTCGTGGGTTCCCTCCGGCCGGTCAACAGGTGTGTCCCGAGTGTCGGTGGCCTCTACCGTTTGGCAGAGGCTTTATCGCAGCCCGGGGGCCTGGGCGTGGGCGCTGATGTCTTTGAAAGAAGGTGAGGGGCAAGCGAAGGTTCGGGTGGAAGATCTGCTCAGGTAGATGAACCTGACAGACAGAGAGAAGAAATCGGTGGTTTTCGAGGACCCCTAGGAAGAAGATGCTGGGTCAAAGTGGGCGTTGGTAGGGAAGGTGATGAACAGGAAGAATTTTCACGTGAACACGATTGAGGGAGCTCTCGCCTGGCTTGGGGCAACCCGAGGGGCCTGACTTTCCGACCTGTCGGCGACAATGTGTTCATAGCAACCCTAGAATCACAAAGGGACCGTGATCGCATATGGAGGGTGCACCTTGGAAGGTCAGCAAGCACGCAGTGGTGTTGGAGTTCTTCAATATTGATTTAAAGCCTACCGACCTGCGATTCGAGCGTATCCTGATGTGGGTTATGATGGTAAATCTAACCTTCAAATTTCTTCTCCCACCTTGGGTAGAGAGAATTGTTGCTCTGGCGGGAGATGTGATAAAGTTAGATACTGATGCGAATGATTTCGCATGGGAAGAATTCCTGCGTGTGAGAGTATGGGTTCCGGTGAATGAACCGTTGATGCGGTATCGTAAAATTGATCAGATCTTGAAGATTAATGGTGAAAGGAGGAGGATTGAGGAATTGTCCGATCTTCAATATGAGAATCTTCCAAACTTTTGTTTTCCTGCGGCAAATTGGGACATGCAGATAACTTCTGTCCTACACCGGCTAGTCGGGACGATCATGGTCGTCTTCCTTACAGTGACAAGCCTAGAGCGCCATCAAAAAATAAAAGTTGGGGGAATACGTACACACAACAGAGCTGTGGGAGGTAGTAAAGGAGATTATTATGAGGATGTTGAATCAGGGGAAGAGTTTACCTCACCGGTCAAGATTCATGGATGGGGCCATAACATGGGGAACCAGTACAATGCTGGGTATGGCTCGGGTCGAGGTGGAGGCCGAGATGATGGGCATGGTAGAGGTCGCAATCAAACTTATCGCCGGTTGTTGCCTAAAGATGGGACTGTTTTAATGTTACCGGATCAAGAGACACTAAATAAGAAACGGGTCAATGAAACTGTGGATGGGTCAGAGGAGTCTAAGGAGGACAGTAGAGACTAAGAAGAAGAAGGCTGTGGATGATGCAGAAAGCTCAAATCTTGCGGAGGCTAAGGTCCAGCCCCGCACGTCACAATGAGTTGCCTAATATGGAACGGTCGCGGGCTTATGAACCCAGAGACTGTTCTGGAGCTTAACAATTTTATGAGGCTGGAAGCGTCCGCGTTAGTCTTCGTAGTGAGACTAAGGTTGATGTAGAAAGAGTTTGCAACCTGACCACACGGTTATGATTTGCTGGTTGTGTGCCTGTGGCTAGTGATGGCCTTAATGGCGGTTTGATTCTTTTTTGGTCAAAGGAAATCGAAGTTGAATTGAAAACAGTTTCAAACCAACATATAGATGTCCATGTTTTCAATGTTGGTGGAGATAGAAGGAAGTGTCGATTCACATGTTTTTATGCTAAGGGAAAACACAGTGAACACGCAGCGAGCTGGACTCTGTTGGAATGGTTATGGACTCAGAGTGGTCTCCCTTGGCTCTGTGGGGGTGATTTCAATGAAATTCTGAATAACTCCGGGTATTTTGGAGGAAATGAGCGACAAGAATGGCAGATGGCCGGATTCAGGAAAACAGTTGATGCGCGTGACTTCCAAGATTTGGGGTATACATGTGTGCCCTTTACGTGGGAGAATAAACAGAATGCTGAAGCTAATGTCAAGGTTCGGTTGGACAGAAAGCTTGCAGATCCGAGTGTTGTGGCGTATTATGGTAGTATAGTTGTACGACATATTCCTACGATCAAATCAGATCATTGCATGTTACATCGGCCTCATGCTATCGAGCGATGTTCCTGGGGTCGTTTGAGTCGGCATCATGGTAGCTCCTATGGATGTCCTGGGCAGGCAGCAGGAGCAGGATCGTTGTTCCTCTGGCTAGCCTGCCAGGATCGTTGTTGGACGGCGGATAGATTGGCCCATCATGGGATGCGACACCACCCACGTTGTGTGCTATGCAACCAGACTCTGGAGACGATGTAGCACATCCTAGTCGGTTGTCCCTATGCCAAGATCACCTGGCACAAGGTGTTCTCTTAGGTGCGGTCCACGGTGGGCACCCTGCAGGTGGACCCCCGCTTCGAGGTATGGTGGCGAGAGGCCGCCCTTGCATATCCTTCGGGGGCACGTAAGGGCATTTCTTCGGTCATTATGCTCACGGCGTGGTGGCTTTGGAAGAGGTGCAACACGGTCACCTTCGATGGCGTGCGACCCGACCCGAGGGGCTCGTTGGACACGATCAAGGCGGAAGCCCGGGCGTGGGCCAGAACCGGAGCGTCGGGACTGATTGCGATTCTGCCTCCGGCCTAGCTATAGAGCGTTGAGTTGTATTCGGGTGTGGCCTCTTCAGGCTTGTACTAAACTAAACTCTTTCCATCATGCAATTAAAAGCAAAGCTTTTGCGTTTTCTCAAAAAAAATTCAAACTACCTAGTTAATTGAAAATGGCAAAGCTTTGCCATGTTTAAAAAAAACTTTGGTAATTCTTGGTTAAAACTAAACGCAGTAATGAGAGCAGGTGGATTTTATTATAGACAGATTCAACTCCTTCCGCCCATTCGTATCTATGTAGAGCCAAGTGCAATATTTTTGTGTGTCGACATTTGCAGAGACAAGGGTGCGATTATTTTTTGCTATTGCACAAACTACACCGAGTTGACATTTCGCCAATACACACTGCAAATCATCTGAGTGGAGAAAAACAACTCAAAGGTTGGTGCTTATATTGTTGTGTTACATTTGGAAGAAGGCAGCACCGAAATCTAGAACTCATCTCCCAAAAAACACTGACCACATGAGTTCCTCGCAATTGCTCACGGCTGCAAGAGCGATGAACCCAACAATCTACCTGTCCCCGTGGGGATCACATGTGATGGACATGGAATGTAAGGTCCCCCATAACCACTGTTCAAGGACACCTCCGATATGCATACATTCACGATCCCAAATCACACAAGTCATGAACAACATATCAAGTTGGTACACAGATACAATATCCAATACATGATTACATAAAACACATACAAAAGAGACATGGTCACACGACCAAGTCTAACCCAATTGCCACGCAGGGTAAACACACACAACACACACATCGGAAGTCTAAAACACACAAACGCAGCAGAGCCCAAGTCACGCCTTAACCTACAGGCTGCTGACCAGGTGACGATCCTAGTTAGCATGTCCATCAGCGCAGTACTCCTCGTAGATCTCCTCCTGAGATTCCTTCTCGATGTCTGGCAAGTAAATACCAGGGACGAAACCAATATGAGTACATTTGAATGTACTCAGCAAGACACACATCAACAGTTTACCAAATGCAAGTATGCTTATATGGTGTAGTAGGTAGGCTATACATAGGGTTCACAACCCATGATATATGAAGATATATCATAGTTGATTTTAAAATCTCTATATCTTTGTTAAAGAAGATACTTGAAAATAAAATAGTATAATTTTCTTTCTCTTGTAGATATCACATCTACAAGGGTTTTGTAAAACTTTGTTTTAAAAAAAAGTTTTCTCTTTGCAAAACTTTTTGGAATCAACTTCCAGTTTTTGTTTAAAAAAGAAAGATTTTCTTTGCAAAACTTCTTGTAAAACAACTTCTGGCTTTTCTTCATCAATAACTCAAAGGTAAAAAGTTCCTCCTTTCCAACCCTTCACAAGTCCAACTTTGTTTTGAAAACTCTTTTTTGAAAACATTGACACAATGCTAGCTACATGTCCATTCAACTGTCCATATCCGAGGACGCGGTTATTCAGAATAGTTTGACTCTGCAGAGGTGTACACATCCACCAGATTCAGTACATCCGCCGTGAACAACCACGGACTGTAACAACAGTATGTAAACATCAGATAACCGATCCTAACCATCCACTATGTTCAAGCTAGAATATGCCTATCTCTTCAGTTGGGCCTGATTCCCCCGGCATCCTGTCCGTTAGCGCCACGGCAGGGGACCCAGCTGCTGCGACCGAAGGAGAAATTAATCCCACACTTTTTATGTACCGTATTCCCCTCCTAGCGACAATCGGCTCGAGGGCATGACGACCCTTATAGAAAACTGAGATAGAACACACACTAATAAAAACAAACTTCAAGTTAAGCCTCGTGCCCATGTTGAGGTAGGGTGGCAGTACGATAAAGGTCGTCCGACGAAGACTAGGTTATGTGTCATTTTTGGAGAACACCATTTTCCCAAAAATGACCACTTCAACAATCCTATGGTGGACAAGGCTTCACCTTTCCACCGGGTTTTCCATAAAGCCTTTGTTTTGCAAAAACCTATTTTTAGGGTGTCCACTTAGGGACTTATACTTTTGGTGGAAATAAATACCATATGGTGGCTATGGGCTTGGTAACACCAAGTATCAACTACTAGCATAATAATAGTATATATAATAATAGTAGTAGTAGTCACTCAAAAAAATAGTTTTTTGGTAATCGAAGTTTTTTTTAAAACTTTCAAAGGTAAAACATGCATGATAGATAATGATAAGTGCTTCTTCTTCTTCTTCTTCTTCTTCTTCTTCTTCTTGTTCTTCTTGTTCTTCTTCTTCTTCTTCTTCTTCTTCTAACGCCGTAAAATAAATAAAGACACACACTCAGAACTCAACGAATGCAATCAATAACACAAGTAACACATACAACAAGCAAACTTATACTAGCGCAATCGCTCAAAAGGTTATCGCGAAAACTATCTCACAAACTCTCATGGTATAAAACTATCGCCAAACAAACATATGGTTGAGAAACCATATCCCACATCTAATATATCATATATGGAGTGGGTGTACCAATCTCATAATAATATATTCAAGAAGCTAAAAATATATCTCGTGGGCACAAAAGGTGAGAATACTAAAATACAACAATCAATCAAATCAATACCCATGGCAGTGGGTATTAACAACACACATGCAAACATCACCAAACAAGTTCACTACTAAAATAATGCATAGATAACAAGATACTACTAAGCACAACAATAGCATGAGTACAAAAATAACATAAGTACAATACTCATGCTAAGGTAAACACTCATACAATCTTCAAACATCAAACAAACATACCATAGAAGAATAAGCTAGTTACTGACTATGCTTAAGTCTACCTCCAAAGCTAAGGAATCCATCAATCCTGAAAATAACTAAACAAACTAGTAGCTCAACCAATGGTAACAAGTCCTAATACACATCCTAACACACAATCATTACAATGGATAATAAGGCTAGCCATACATAACAACGGGAGTCCACTAATAGCATACTAGTATGAGAGTACTACACAAGCATGCTATAATTGTATTATACAACTAATCACAACTAGCAACTCAAAGAGTCAAGTCATAATAACAGAAGTGAAAACATCTTAAACATGCTAGAATAATCAGACACTCATACAATAAAAAGGCATCAGTACTAGAGAAACTCATAATATCTAGTGGTGACACTAGTTCATCACTAGGGAAGCAAACAACACTTCAAGGATGCATAATCCTACACAAGCAACACATGCTTATAAAAATATACCTACTAACATCACATAACACCTTACACATGCTAGTAATCAAAACACTAAAATAATTCCATGAAAGCAACTACTAAGCAAGAATCACTCATCCTTTTCTAACCATCAATCACCAAGCAACCAAGATACATGCTATACAACCAGTAGATATGAACTCAATAAAAGATCAGCTAAACACTTTCAAAAATCCAAACACTCAAGGAAAACTATCCACACATAAATTACCAATCACTAGGAAAACATTCTATTTGCAAACAACATCAATTTAAACCACACAATAGTAAAACACTTCTTAACATGATATACCTAAGGGAACATTATGTTAACAAATGCACCACAACTAAACATACTAGTATTCTCAAGGAAATACTAAGCACTTCAATCAAAAAAGTCAAACAAACAACCATTTTCCTTGATGGAAAATATTAAACACACATATAGAAATATAAGCTACAAGCAAACAAGTGTATGGTAGGGGATTTGTATCCCTAACCAAAATGCAATGGGACCAGTGGGTTATGGGCCCATTAATACCAAGGCATTTAGAGGTCACAAGGCCTCTGGTCACACTTGACAAAAATAATCTATCAAAGCATTTAATACAATGCTATTCATACTAGTGAAAACTATACTAGTGAAAGCAAACAACAAATGTTACACATTCTTTTCTAATAATCAAAGTGCAAGCTATCAGAGATGATAACATCAAAGTACTGGACTCAACTCAACAACATCAAAAACTTAGGTGCACAATCACACAAAGATTTGTTCACACAATGTAGTCAAAAATAAATACTAGAAAACAATAAAAGCTATTTCTATAACCATATGATTTTCAATCATGCACACACTTCCTAAGGTAGTTGTACTGCAAGAAAACAACTAATAACAAATAGCAACACATCTATGAATTCTAGGAACAAAGTATCAAGCGATCGAACATTTGTTTACAAACAAATACACACATAACAAAGAAAACAGAAAAGCTGTTGTCTCTAAAATGCATGCCAAAAATAATCTAGGGATCCAAAAATTAATCTAATCTAGGATTAGATATATCTAGTCACACACAAACTCATCCAATTGGATTAACCTCAAAAATCAATTTTAAACTCCTTCTAAAAATCCTAGAAATGCCTACTGGTCATTTACCAAAATTGTCGGCATTTCCATTTGGTAACTCACCTTAATGTGGCCAAGTCATAATGATAGATCTATTTACTAGCTACTCAAAACAATTTGGTTTGACCAAAATGGAGAAACCCACAAAAAGTTATGTCCAAAATGGTCCCACAGACAGTCTGTGGCAAAACAATTACTATTGCAAAAATAAAGGTGCAAACCTAGATCTACCAAATGGAAATGGTTAAGAAAACATAATTCTACTGCCACATAAATTTGTAGAAATAAACTAGCAATAAAACTATTTTTAACAAGATCAAAGCAATCAACCACTTACTGCAAAGATTTAAAAAGAAAAAGGAAAACACAGAGGACTGGGGGTTTCTCGCGGGCGCGTCCCAACTAGCCAGCGAAGCGGCCCATCGTGGGTGCGCGCGCGAGCACGGGCCGGAAATGGCACGTTCAAGCGCGGCCGTTGATCAAAAGTTCAATGGTCGGCTGTCTCTCTTCTTCCTCTCCCCCTCTCTCTCTCCTACCCGCATGTCGGAAAAACTAGGGCGGCCGTGTGCTCACCGTTTGGCTGCGGCGAGGGGCGGCGCGGGCTCAGGGGAGGTGCAGGGGTGCAGGGGAGTCGAGGAGAGTCGAGCTCGCGGTCGGAGGCGGCTGGAAATGGCGAAGTACGACGGTGCGGTCGCGCCGGTGTTCCTGCGCAGGTGAGAGCACGGGTGTGAGTCAGGGCGAGTCAGTGAGTCACGGGGAGCTCAACGGAGGTGGGAGGGGCGGGATCGGGTGCTCCACCTCGGGCACATGCACGGTGGCCGGCGGCGGTTTTTGCGCTCGTGGGGGCTGCGGTGAGCTCGAGGGCTCGTTCCTTCGGCTCGAGGTGTGAGTGGAGGTGGTGAGGTAGCTAGTGGCGAAAGGGACACAGTTTTGGGGCTTATAGCCACGGGGGTGAACCAATGGCATTAGGGTGGGCTCGGGCTGATGCCGATGAGCGGCATGGGCGCATCCAGAGGGTTGTCCTCGACAGGCATGGCTAAGAGATGATGCCAAGGGGCAAGGCTAGGGTTGGGACAAGTCAAATATGGCTTTTGGGGCTGGGAAGGCCACAGCCAAGACCACAAGGGTCAAGGCATGGAAGCCCATACCATGCCACATCAGCTTGTCCCCCTCTCTTTCTTACTGATTTTGTTTCTCCACAAACCTTCTAGAAGCCAAGAAAGGGATCCTAGGTGGAGTCCAAACTAAGGTCAACACAAGGGACAAAGTCTCATTTCCAAAATTGCAAGAAAAAGAAATGAAAAAAGTGTCAAACATTGTATCTACCACTGTTCCAAAAATTCAGAAAATTCAGTTAACACATTAATTTTTCTAAGTGTTGGAAAACGGAAGGAATGAGCCAAAAGTTTGGAATGTTTTCAGAGAGTAAATGGATTCCAATTTTTTTTTTCCAAGTTGGAGCTTGTGAACCATGTTTTAAAATTTCAGAAACATCTTTTAAAAACAAATTTGGAATAGTGAAACGCTATAAAAACAAAGTGAGAAAAGGGCTACTTTCTGTTTTTCTCTGATTTCTAAAAATGCAACTTTCTGCCTTATTTTTCTTCCACAAAAAAAACAAGCAAAAGATCATTTTTATTCCAAAAATCCAACCAAGGTTATGGATTTGTAGTCCATATTACAAGGAACAAATACAAGTCAAGAAAACACAAAATGGAATATTATAGCCTAGTGAAAACAAGTATGGAAAAGAGGTACTTGGCTATATTTTTAGGGAATATTTTCTATAGAAAACTTAGAAGAAAAATTCCATAAATCATTTAAATTTTTGTTTTCTTGGATCCAATAAATCTAAAATTTTATTGTAAGAAACAAACAAGAATGACCCAAGTCTTGGAAAAAGTTCACTCAAGTTAGATCACGGAAAACATCAAGGAAAAGTATAGAATTGTTTTCAGGAAACTTTTATATTGGTTTTATAAAGAAACAAAGCTTGCATTGCATATATGATTAAGATCATATACACATGTTGGTTCAAATAATTATGTTTTTAGAAAAAAAATTGTTGGCCCTAATTTTTGTCTCCTTCAACTACAGTACAATGTTCCAAAAACTGGGGTGTGACAGACCTTCCCCCCTTACAAGAATCTCGTCCCGAGATTCGCAGGCAAGCGAAAAGAGGGTGTGGTCGAAAAAACAATGTTAGATCATTTGTTTACAAAAACATGTGCTGCTGGTTGGTAACATTAAGCGCAGATGCTTCCCCCCTTTGATTAATCTTACCAAAATCCACCGGCAGGTTATTTTTCCAAAGGTTCTGGGTGCCATGTTCTAAACCTCGAACTTATCGTTCCTCAAAACTATAATAGTTATTCCAAGGGTTATCCTTTAAACCTTAATCTAGTAGTTTCCAATCTCGTAAGATTATCATACCACTATTTCTCCTTTGGGCATAAACTCTCTCATCATTATATATTTCAATATCCACCAATATTTCTTACACCTGAGCTTTCCATTGCTCATTTATTAAAATCCAGGAAATCCACTATCTCCTCTTAATTTGTCTCCCTCAAAGTTATTTTCTCAACTATCATGATGCCAAAGCTAAACCAACCAATCCGACATACATATACCAACTCTGTACTACTTCTATAAATCCTTTTCAACTCTCTCAACTCTTATCTCAATATAATGCTAAACCATTTGTCCTCAAATAATCTCAATAGAGCGTGAGAAGCTCCAAGAATATATCACCAAGATAAATCATCTACTATCTCCAAGCCATATTGATATTTCCTAAAATACAAATCATTCTTTTAAGTTCACCAATTACTTCCTATATCAAATCCAATATTCCTCCAATCCATCTTTAATCAAAAATCGAATATGTATCCCAATCCAACATAATCTTTTTACTACAATCAACCTTTCTGCTAAAATCCAGTATAAGAATCACTTATGCAAATAATTATCATCATCATTCCAAAATCACAAATTGTTCTTAATGGGCTACTCCTAATCAATCCAACCTTCATCATTAAAACAAGTGCTTCCTAAGAATCCAATAGTTTCCACCGATATTTCTAAACCTCAAATCATTTCTTCAAAGCTACAAATCTTAGTTACCGATAACTTCCAAAATTTTGGGATCCACAACTGGTTATCCCCAGATAATGTATACTATAATTCAACTCAACTAATCATCATGTGATCCTCAATCTTTCATTCCTAAGCTAAAGCTCAAATGAGTCTCCACACTCATATTTTCTCAAATCAGCTTCTTCCAAAATATAACACGAAAGATCTTATTGCCTAGTAAAATCATAGCTCACAAATCCAATGTTCCCTTCAACTTCCTCTTTCTGTCAAACAGCTATATCGAACATTCTAAGGCACCTTTCTCCTTGGTTTTGAAAAGTTGGTAGAGGTTTTTAAAACTGGTGTTAGGTGTTAAGCTGAAGTTAGATAAAGTACGTTAGTATTGTTAATTTTAAAGATCATTTTTCTAGTCCGACGTGACACTTCTAGTGTTCCATTTACGTCGGATTTATCAGGTTACAAAGTCAAACCAAAACTAGGGTAGTCACAGATCTAGTTTGGAAACGTACCATTAACTATGGCATGAGTCACAGGTGCTTCTGCAACATCATCTTGGTCTCGAGGTCCACTCATCAAACTCTTGCGCTTCTTCTGGGTTGGACCCTCTCCAGCAAGCATGCGCTGGTACTCTCTCATAAGGATCGCATTATTCTCAGCGTTGGTGGTGACAAGATGAGTCAAATGCTCCAGGGAAGCATGGGTGGGAAGGTGTTCATCACAAGAGACTTCACGTTCTTCCCTCAGCAGAGCAAACAGTTGGGCAACTGTCGGCTCCAGTGGTGGAGGTGAATCGTTGGCCATGCTCTGGAAAAAGGGTGGCATAAGACGAGAGCAGACAAAAAGGTAGTTTTGTTTTGAAAACTTGCGAATCAAACCGGCTCATAACAGAGATTAGAATGGTAGGTAACACAACAAAAAACAAGCATCTAAGAAGCAATCACAATCACAAATAAAAACTAACACACACATGAAACAGAGTCTCAACAAGCATAACATAACTTTAAGGTTCACACGGCAACAACATAAGGCTTACAACAATTCTAGTACACACCTAGCTCTTAGCAGAGTTCACCCAATACAACACAAACTAGCATCCGGGGTGGGAGTAACACAACTCCTAATATCCTGCGGGAAACCTAAGTGCTCGAGGATGCGCGTAGCTGTTCCTCCAACTCTTCAACTCTAGCTTGGCTGGTCGCAAGATGATACTGAAGGCTTCTCACTTGTGCACTAAGATGAGAGTCAACATACTTCATGGTCTTCCTTTGTGCCACGAGACGCCGCTCTGTAGCAGAGGAAACTCTCAGGTCTTTCTCTAGCTGGAAGATCTCTCTTCCTCGGACATCGAACTCTCCTCTGAGTCTATCTAGTGCAAACTGAGTGTTGTGCAGCTGTCCTTCCATGTGCTGGGAGTGCCGAGCAAAGACAAAGTCTTCAGTGATACCTATGGGCTTGTAAAGTGATCTCGGGGGTCGGCGGTGCTAGCAAATGAGCACGAATGGTACAGACCACCAACAAGGACAACTCTTGTCCATCATGGTGAATCTGAGCTCCCTTCAACTCAAGTACTGGGCGACTAATAAGACGGGCCATCTTGATCAAATCCTCCTCAAAATGGCGGTAGAAAAGTGATGCATACCTAGCCGGAAGGATTTAGTGAAGACAACTGCCATCTACACCAATGGATAGGTGTAGTTTAAGCTAGGTAACAGTGTGCAAAATTTTAAGATGCTCAACGGTAACTTAGCATAAGTAGAGTTTTCAAAAACACAGAGGGGATGGAGTATCTAGAATATTTTTGTAAATAGTCATCTTAGTACTTAGTATTTTATACTAACTCTCCAGATTACTAGATAACGTCCATGCTAACTAAGGTCTCCTAAGGTCAGGATAGCTCTGATACCAACTCTGTAAGGTCCCCCAGAACCACTGTTCAAGGACACCTCCGATATGCATACATTCATGATCCCAGATCACATCAGTCGTGAACAACATATCAAGTTGGTACACAAATACAATATCCATTACACGATTACATAAGAAACATACAAAAGAGACATGGTCACATGACCAAGTCTAACCCAATTTCCACGCAGGGCAAACACACAACACACACATAAGAAGTCTAAAACACACAAACACAGCAGAGCCCCAGTCACGCCTTAACCTACAGGCTGCTGACCGGGAGAAGATCCTAGTTAGCAAGTCCATCGGCGTAGTATTCCTCCTCGTAGATCTCCTCCTGAGATTCCTTCTCGATATCTAGCAAGTAAATACCAGGGACGAAACCAATATGAGTACATTTGAATGTACTCAACAAGACACCCATCATGTAGCTTACCAAATGCAAGTATGCTTATAGGGTGTAGTAGGTAGGATATACATAGGGTTCAGTACCCATGATATATGAAGATATATCATAGTTGATTTTAAAATCACTGTATCTTTGTTGAAGAAGATACTTCAAAAGAAAATAACATAATATTCTTTCTCTTGTAGATATCACATGTACAAGAGGTTTTCTAAAACTTTGTTTAAAATAAAGTTTTCTCTTTGCAAAACTTCTTGGAATCAACTTCCAGTTTTTGTTTAGAAAAGAAAGATTTTCTTTGCAAAACTTCTTGTAAAACAACTTCTGGCTTTTCTTCATCAATACCTCAAAGGTACAAAGTTCCTCCTTTCCAACCCTTCACAAGTCCAACTTAGTTTTGAAAACTCCTTTTTGAAAACATTGACTCAATGCTAGCTACATGGCCATTCAACTGTCCATATCCGAGGACGCGGCTATTCAGAATAGTTTGACTCTGTAGAGGTGTACACATCCGATTCAGTACATCCGCCGTGAAGAACCACGAATTGTAACAACAATATGTAAACATGAGATAACCGATCCCAACCATCCACTATGTTCAAGCTAGAATATGCCTATCTCTTTAGTTGGGCCTGATTCCCCCGACATCCTGTCCGTCAGCGCCACGACAGGGGACCCAGCTGCTGCGATCGGAGGAGAAATAAATCCCACACTTTTTATGTCTCGTATTCCCCTCCTAGCGACAATCGCTTCGAGGGCACGACGACCCTTATAGAAAATAGAGATAGAACACACACTAATAAAAACAAACTTCAAGTTAAGCCCCGTGCCCATGTTGAGGTAGGGTGGCAGTACGATAAAGGTCGTCCGGCGAAGACTAGGTTATGTGTCATTTTTGGAGAACACAATTTTCCCAAAATGACCACTTCAACAATCCTATGGTGGACAAGGCTTCACCTTTCCACCGGGTTTTCCATAAAGCCTTTGTTTTGCAAAAACCTATTTTTAGGGTGTCCACTTAGGGACTTATACTTTTGGTGGAAATAAATACCATATGGTGGCTATGGGCTCGGTAACACCAAGTATCAACTACTAGCATAATAATATTATATATAATAATAGTAGTAGTAGTCACTCAAAAAAAAAGTTTTTTGGTAATCGAAGTTTTTTTTTAAAACTTTCAAAGGTAAAACATGCATGATAGATAATGATAAGTGTAGTAGCAAGCATCAGGATGGCTTGCCTTAAATCTCTTAGTGTCCCTGGCGTTGAAGTAGCTTGAACTTGACACACAACTCTACAACTCCTTCTTCTTCTTCTTCTTCTTCTTCTTGTTCTTCTTCTTCTTCTTCTTCTTCTTCTTCTTCTTCTTCGTTTTCTAACGCCGTAACAGAAATAAAGACACACACTCAGAACTCAACGAATGCAATCAATAACACAAGTAACACATACATCAAGCAAACTTATACTAGCGCAATCTCTCAAAAGGTTATCGCGAAAACTATCTCAGAAACTCTCATGGTACAAAACTATCGTCAAACAAACATATGCTTGAGAAACCATACCCCACATCTTATATATCATATATGGAGTGGGTGTACCAATCTCATAATAAGATTTTCAAGAAGCTAAAAGTATAACTTGTGGGCACAAAAGGTGAGAATACTAAAATACAACAATCAATCAAAGAAATACCCATGGCAGTGGGTATTAACAACACACATGCAAACATCACCAAACAAGTTCACTACTAAACTAATGCATAGATAACAAGATACTACTACGCACAACAATAGCATAAGTACAACAATAACATAAGTACAATACTCATGCTAAGGTAAACACTCAGACAATCTTCAAACAGCAAACAAACATACCATAGAAGAATAAGCTAGTTACTGACTATGCTTAAGTCTACCTCCAAAGCTAAGGAATCCATCAATCATGAAACTAACTAAAAAAACCCAGTAGCTCAACCAATGGTAACAAGTCCTAATACACATCCTAACACACAAACATTACAAGGGATAATAAGGCTAGACATACATAACAACAGGAGTCCACTAATAGCATACTGGTATGAGAGTTCTACACAAGCATGCTATAATTGTATTCTACAACTAATCACAACTAGCAACTAAAAGAGTCAAGTCATAATAACAGAAGTGAAAACATCTTAAACATGCTAGAATAATCAGACACTCATACAATAAAAAGGCATTAATACTAGAGCAACTCATAATATCTAGTGGTGACACTAGTTCATCACAAGGGAAGCAAACAACACTACAAGGATGCATAATCCTACACAAGAAACACATGCTTATAAACATATATCTACTAACAGCACATAACACCTTAAACATGCTAGTAATCAAAACACTAAAATAATTCCATGAAAGCAACTACTAAGCAAGAATCACTCATTCTAATAACTCATGCTTTTCTAACCATAAATCACCAAGCAACCAAGATACATGCTATACAACCAGTAGATATGCACTCAATACAAGATCAACTAAACACTTTCAAAAATCCAAACACTCAAGGAAAACTATCCACACATAAATTACCAATCACTAGGAAAACATTCTGTTTGCAAACAACATCAATTTAAACCACACAATAGTAAAACACTTATTAACATGATATCCCTAAGGGAACATTATGTTAACAAATGCACCACAACTAAACATACTAGTATTCACAAGGAAATACTAAGCACTTCAATCAAACAAGTAAAACAAGCAACCATTTTCCTTGGTGGAAAATATTAAACACACATATAGAAATATAAGCTACAAGCAAACAAATGTATGGTAGGGGATTTGTATCCCTAACCAAAATGCGATGGGACCAGTGGGTTATGAGCCCACTAATACCAAGATATTTAGAGATCACAAGGCTTCTGGTCACACTTGACAAAAATAATATATCAAAGCATTTAATACAAGGCTATTCATACTAGTGAAAACTATACTAGTCAAATCAAACAACAAATGTTACACATGCTTTTCTAATAATCAAAGTGCAAGCTATCAGAGATGATAACATCAAAGTAACAGTACCAAACTGGTACTGGACTCAACTCAACAACATCAAAAACTTAGGTGCACAATCACACAAAGATTTGTTCACACAATCTAGTAAAAATAAATACTAGAAAACAATAAAAGCTATTTCTATAACCATATGATTTCCAATCATGCACATAGTTCCTAAGGTAGTTGTACTGCAAGAAAACAACCTAATAACAAGTAGCAACACATCTATGCATGCTAGGAACAAAGTCTCAAGCAATCAAACATTTGTTTACAAACAAATATACACATAACAAAGAAAACAGAAAGGCTGCTGTCTCTAAAAATGCATGCCAAAAATAATCTAGGGCTCCAAAAATTAATCTAATCTAGGATAAAATAGATCTAGTCACACAAAAACTCATCCAATTTGATTCACATGAAAAATCAATTTAAAACTCCTTGTAGAAATCCTAGAAAAGCCTACTGGTCATTTACCAAAATGGATGGAATTTCCATTTGGTAACTCACCTTGATGTGAGGCCAAGTCCTAATGATAGATATATTTACTAGCTACTCAAAACAATTTAGTTTGACCAAAATGGAGACACACACAAAAAGTGATGTCCAACATGGTCCCACAGACAGTCTGTGCCAAATAATTACTATTGTAAAAATAAAGGCGCAAACCTAGATCTACCAACTGGACATGGTTAAGAAAACATAAGTCTACTGCCACAAAAATTTGTAGAAATAAACAAGCAATAAAACTAATTTTAACAAGCTCAAAGCTATCGACCACTTACTGCACAGATTTAAAAATAAAAAGGAAAACACAACGGGCCGGGGGTTACTCGCGGGCGCGACCCAACTAGCCAGCGAAGCGGCCCAATGCGGGCGGGAAACGGCGTGTTCAAGCGCGGCTGTTGATCAAAAGATCAACGGTCGGCTGCCTCTCTTCTTCCTCTCTCACTCTATCTCTCCTACCCGCACGTTGGAAAAACTAGGGCGGCCGTGTGCTCACCGTGGGGCTGCGTCGAGGGGCGGCGCGGGATCAGGGGAGGTGCAGGGGTGCAGGGGAGTCGAGGGGCGTCGAGCTCGCGGTCGGAGGCGGCTGCCAACGGCGGCATTCCTGCGTAGATGAGAGCACAAGTGAGCTCAACAGAGGTGGGTATGAGAGGTGGGAGGGGCGGGATCGGGTGCTCCACCTCGGGCATACGCACGGTGGCCGGCAGCGGTTTTTGCGCTCGTGGGGGCTGCGGTGAGCTCGAGGGATCGTTCCTTCGGATCGAGGAGTGAGTGGAGGTGTTGAGGTAGCTAGCGGCGAAAGGGACATGGTTTTGGGGGCTTTTAGTCATGGGGGTGAACCAATGTCATTAGGGTAGGCTCGGGTTGATGCCAATGAGCGGCATGGGCGCGTCCAGAGGGTTGTCCTCGACAGGCATGGCTAAGAGATGATGCCAAGGGGCAAGGCTAGGGTTGGGAAAGTCAAATATGTCTTTTGGGGGCTGGGAAAGCCACAACCAAGACCACAAGGGTCAAGGCATGGAAGCCCATACCATGCCACATCAGCTTGTCCCCCCTCTCTTTCTCACTCATTTTCTTTCTATACAAACCTTCTAGAAGCCAAGCAAGGGATCCTAGGTGGAGTCCAAACTAAGGTCAACACAAGGGACAAAGTCTCACTTCCAAAATTGCAAGAAAAAGAAATGAAAACAACTGTCGAACATTGTATCGACCACTGTTCCAAAAATTGAGAAAATTCAGTTAACATTAGCAATTTGGAATGTTTCCAGAGAGTAAATGGATTCCAAATTTTGTTTTCCTAGTTGGAGCTTGTTAACCATGTTTTAAACTTTCAGTAACATCTTTTGAAAATAGATTTGGAATAGTGGAAGGCTATGAAAACAAAGTGATAAAATGGCTACTTTCTGTTTTTCTCTGTTTTCTAAAAATGCAACTTTCTGCCTTATTTTTCTTCCACAAAAACAACAAGCAAAAGATCATTTTTATTATTCCAAAAATCCAACCAAGCTTATGGATGTGTAGTCCATATTACAAGGAACAAATACAAGTCAAGAAAACACAAAATAGAATATTATAGCCTAGTGAAAACAAGTGTGGAAAACAGGTACTTGGCTATATTTTCGGGAAATATTTTCTATATAAATCTTAGAAGAAAACTTCCATAAATCATTTTAAAATTTTGTTTTATTGGATTCAATAAAGCTAAAAGTTTATTTTAAGAAACAAACAAGAATGATCCAAGTCTTGGAAAAAGTTCACTCAAGTAAGATCAGGGAAAAGTATAGAATTGTTTTAAGGAAACTTTTATATTGGTTTTATAAAGAAACAAAGATTGCATTCAAACAATCATGTTGTTAGAAAAAAAATTTGTTGGCCCTAATTTTTGTCTCCTTGAACTACATTACAAGGTTCCAAAAACAGGGGTGTGACATGAAATCCTCAACATCGTGGCCGGGCTCAGCGTGAAGACGTCCACGGCGTTCTCGACTTTCATGGTCACCGGCGGCACGCTGTCTAACGTGCTCTACTAGTCTACACTACACTCTACTAGCGTGCGGGCCCGGGCCGGACGGGTAGCCGCTGATCGACTAAGACATCGCGGTGGTCTCGCAGCCGTGTCTCCTCCTGGGTGTGAGCGTCGGGGTGGTGTGCAACGTCATGTTCCCCGAATGGCTCGTCACCGCGCTCTTTGCGGCGTTCTTGTCCTTCGCAACGTTCAATACGTACGGCACCGGGATGAAGCGGTGGCGCGGTGAGACGGTGGCGGCGAGGAGGATACTGGAGGGAACGAGCGCCGGAGAGAGCACGGAGGAACCTCTTATTGACCGGACGGGGGGAGGAGGAGGATGCCATGGGTGTCACTGGGTGGACTTGGTGGTGCTTGTCACGGTCTGGCTCTGCTTCTTTGTTGTGCATTTGTTCATAGGAGGTGAGGGCGCCCAGGTATGATAATCTCCTTACTCAATGTCTTCCGGTTTTCCACCATTTTCTTTTTCATTCTTCATTACACAGTTACTTTTCTTAAATGGAGCAAAAGTATAGCGAAAAATTATAACTGTACTAGTATCTGATGACAAAATCGTACTAGTATATATGTTGTTCTTAACTGAAGATTGTGAGAACACTGAACACACATCCTTTTCTTCAGGGGGCGTTTGACATGAAACCGTGTGGAGTTGCGTACTGGATCATCACCGTGGCCCAAGTCCCCGCCGCAGTGGCTTTCACAGCGTGTATTGTGCACCAGAAAAGAAAATCACAAGCTTGTAACAGCCAAGTGGCTGAGCTGGTACGCTACAACAAAAATCTGGTCTCCGGACAGATAATTTTTCTTCAGTTAACTTCTTTGCGAGGACGATTTTTCAGTTAACTTCTGGTGATTTTTTTTCCTTCGATGGCAAAACGCGCAGGCAGTTGCGGGAAGAGCAGGCTGGATGCTTTGCCGGTGTACGTCTTTCCTGTGGCTGCTCTGCTCACCGGCGTCCTGAGTGGTCTCTTTGGCATTGGAGGAGGCCTGCTCCCACCCTACTCCAAATTGGAGTACCACCAAAAGTAAGCATTTCCTTGCTTTTAATTTCCGGTTCATATCAGCAAGTAAATGCAAGTTCGGTACTGTAGCTATTAGCTAGCTGATGCTCTGTTTTGAATTTTATAAATGCAAGTTCAGTAGTAATTAGCTAGCTGATGCTCTGTTTTGAATTTTATCTTTTCAGACAGCGTCAGAGACGACGATGTTTATGGTTCTCTTCTGCGCGTCCATGTCGATGGTCCAGTTCATAATCCTGGGAGTTCACGGGATCGTGGGCGCGATAGTCTATGCCGTCGTCTGCTTTGTAGCTTCGATCGTCGGACTGGTCGTGATAGAGGGCGCCATCAGGAAGTCGGGCAGGGTTTCGCTCATCGTCCTTATGGTTGCTGCCGTCTTTGCTCTCAGCGCCGTCGTCATAGCTTGCTCCGGCGCAGTTGACAGTTCATGTCTGGGCGCAGTGCACGGGCGGGCAGTACATGGGTTTCAGGATCCCTTGCTAAAGGAAACACAAGACATCCTCACCAAGAAGCATGTGTTTTATGATTGTGACAGAATGATGCATAGTTTGTTTTTGTCAACGTCTTTTTGCGATTTTACTATAGAAAATTGTTCAGGTCACTTTCAATCTACCTTCACAAACCAGTCTCGTAAATATGTTTGGAAACTACTTTAGTGGGATTAGGTAAGCCAGTAAAAACACATATCCGTGGAGGAGTAAGCGATTTATGTTGGTCAAAGCCAAAGCTTTCAACTTTTTGCAGGTCATAGGCAAATTTCAGATTGGATCTGTACGTTCTCCTCAATTTAGCATACAGAAGCTCGAGAGGTTCAGCTCTCTGGGTGCAGCCTACTCGTACATGTTTTACTTAACCGGTTTGGTTGACGATTTAGAAATATGATTAGTTGTGCACAAGTGTTATATGCAATCATGTTTCCTTTTTATCAATAAAACGAATATAAATATGTAACATCTCAATGTAGCATGCATCTAAAAATACGGGAAATTTTGGAGCGAAAGTTTAAACGAAGCAAAATGACCAATATTTCACTTGACAAGATAAAATAGGTTTAGATCATCGGGTCAAGTGTACATTTGGAGTGATCTTTATAATAGTATCTCTATAAACCAAATCATTTGATAAGACAAACCATAATTGGTTATGACCTAGCACAAACTCTCAACGACCTTAACCATAAGTCTATAAGTGACTTGGGATAATTCACTAGGTATCTAGAACTCAAAGAGAGGTGAGTATCCAAATCACATAACTGGTGATCATACTTTCACAAATGAGTAATGCATAATTGAACCATCTCATCAATAGAGATATTATGTCCTCTAAACATGAACTCTTTAAGTTATCAACCATTCCCACAACATCTTTCTAAATTATCTGATAACTACTAAGTGAACCTTCACAAGTAATTAACAAAGGTTTAATAGAACATAAATGATATAAACAACTATTAACTCAAACCCCACAAGATGGAAATGACATAATAATTGTTATTAACATATTTATAGAATATGTACATATCTCATCAATTATAAATAAGTACCTAAAAGAAGAAATAGATCTTCCTAAACTATTGTTAAACCTTGATCATTACATATGATCTCCCCAAACCTCTATGTCTGTATTCTGCATGACAAAGACTACAAAAGAAGAATATAAAGTGAAAAACACAACACTCTGAGAAACCAACTCACAACTATGACATAAGTCATTAAACCCCAATAACCTTCATATGCTCATTATCTCATTCATCTTATAAAGTGAGCATATGAGATCTCAACACATCAATGAATCATTTGATCAACTTACTATCTTAAGTCATCATTCCATAGGCATTATACACTTCTATTCAAATCCACCATTCAATAACTAAAGTATCTCTGTATACAACTACTGAATAACAACAAGTTATAACCTCTATTAGAGGAATTGAATTGATAGCTAAGTAAAACCAATCATAATGAAACAAATACATAGCTTATGGGAAATAAAATAAGAAGTATATGAAAAGAGAATAAAAACATGAACTAACTCTTAATCTAAGATCTTGTTATTTCGTCTAGACCATTCTATTTTGGATTTTCCAATCTTCTCTAAGTCATTCTGCAAGAGAAGCAAACCACAAGAAATGATGAACTACGACAAGAAGATCTACAGAAGGATTCTTTAGATTGTTCTAGAAGTGCTATTCCAATCCATTATAAGAGTATTTGGAAACTCTTATATCTTGATCTGATCTTATTAACTCCTCTTGAAATAGTGTGATACTCCAATGTTAGTGTTATATAGAAGTAGTTTGGTAACAAGTTTCTAGACCTTGTTAACATATCACTTCTGTATACTCAAACAATTGAGTGTCATACACCAACAAACAGACTCACATTCTTTTACAATCATCTAAGTAAAATCTTTGCTTGGAGTAATTGGATGTCTTCACCACAAAGGTGAGACAGTTGAAGTTGGAAACCAAGAGATGAACCTATCTGCAATGGACAAAGGTGATAACAGAAGACTAGTGGCAACTAGAGACAAGTACATCAGGCAACATAATACCACAAGAAGCAATACTGCCTCAGTAATGGAGCATAAGCAATTACCCAGTGAACCATTAGGTAATGTTAGAGAACTTAGAATCTCTATTCCTTGTCAAGCTCATTAGAGATGAGGAACACATAATAATCTTTTAAATGGAAACAATTATCCAGTAAGCAATGATAACAAGGCATTGCATCCAAATGTCTTGTGATATGTTGATGTAGATGGTAACAAGCCTAACCTATTTTCCGTACCCTTCTCATACACATGACAAATAGGAAATAATAAATAGTCATCCCTACACAACCATGTAAATAAATACATGTTTCTAAAACAAACATTTGATAATAGCCATACTTGGAAACAAGGATGGAAAACAAACATATAATCTCTTGATATTGGGTATCAATGTGAACTTAAGCCACTCAGGTTTTACACCTGATCAAGTACTTATATGTCAAAACATGGCTTACACACAATATAAGGAAATGTCCACCAGACTTGATAAGAACCTCAAGTATGAAAATAACAAAGCCACACCAAGGAAAACAAATCCATTTATTACCCAACAACATTTCGCATGTCATGGAATAAATTATCTATTGGGTGATTTTCACTACAATGCATAGAAACACTGCTAAGTAGTTTTACTAACTGTTTCGTATAAAACTTGTATCAAAATTATTCAGTTTTGAAACACACCATTTGTTAATCACATGATTGTTGTGTGTGCTCATGTTAATTATGCATAAAAGAATTTTGAGTCCATGTGAAATCAAATTGAAAGAAAACAACAAAACCACTTAATTTAGCACCCTAAGTATAAAAATAACATCTTGACCAATTCCACCAAAACAAAACATGGTGGGGTTGCAAATTAAATAAGGATTTCAAATATGTTTTTTAATAATTTTAAAGTTTACAAAAAGATCCAGAAAACATGATTTTCTATTCAGTTTCTAATGCCAAAAGGACTTAGTTGTAAAATATAGAAATTTCAGAGGGTTATCAGGATTTTTTTCCTTTCTCCTTTCTTCTTCCTCTGCCAGAAGGCAGATGAGAATCGACGTTGTGGCGCGACTACCTCTACGCCCTGCTTCCCCATCACGGATAAGGAGGGCAGCGCGAAGCCGTACCTCACTTCCTCTACTCCCTCCTCGCAATCTCTCTCTCTGTCTCCCGCGGAAAAGACGAACCCTAACCCTACTACCACCGGTCACTGCCGTCGCCTTCGGCCACGACATAATAAACTGAGACCCTCCGGAGATGCGCCTGCTCTTCCTCGATCTCCTCGAGCGCGCACAAGGGAGGGGATGCCCTAGGCGATGGGAATTTTGTCGCAGTTCCCAAGTCCGTCCGCCTCCTAATTCTTCTCGCCGTCGTCGATTCCGGCATCGCCTCACCTCCGCGATGACGCCATCAAGATCTTGGTGAGCTACTGGTTCTCTTGCACCTTCCCGTTTTCCTCTCTCCTATTAAGTCGCCGTAGCTCTGACGACTGCCGCCGCCCGCCGCATTTGAGCTCGTCCTCGGCCACCCAATGACCATATGGTCCAATAGCCACCACCTCTAAGTTCCCTAAGTCACGTTCTACCTTTTCATACCAAGAAATCGGACTAATTCGCATCAAATCGGCCAATTGCAACCTCACAGTAGCAATCCCCTCCGGTGATGACCTAACCCCAACGTCAGCATGATGTCGTAATTTGTTTTTATTTATAAATAAATCCAACCTTACAGGTGGGTCCCACCTGTCAATTAAAAAAAGGCACAATAATCCATAAACTCAATAATTCAATAACTTTTAATCTAATAATCAGAAAAATAAAAATAAAATATAAAAACGATTAGGAAAATAAAATCTAAATGTTTATCAGCTTTTAAAAAATGTTTGATAAAGTTTAAAAATAAATATTTTTCGAATTTAAATTAATTCATTTAAAATTGGGAAAATAATAAATAATTCAAAAAATTCGGAAAAATACAAGTTATATACCAAATTGCTCAAAATGACAAATGAAACTCATTTGTGATATTTTAAAGGAATTTGAACAAGTTTTAATGTGTGCAATATATTGCCTAGTCATTTAATTCATTTAAAATTAAGAAATTAACAACTTATTCAAATATTTACCAAAAGCTTCAAATGTTACACCAAATCAAAGAGAAAAAACATTTTCAATTAAAATACGTCAAAAAAAACATTTTGTTTAACTTATTGAACGGATAGTAAGGGCACCTAGAGGGGGAGTGAATAGGTTCTACGAACAATTTTTTTTTTCAAGAATAGGCTTGACACAAAGGTAAATTCTCTAGATAATGCAACTACGGTGAATTTACCTATGTGAACTAGAACAACAACAAACACAATACAAGCACAAGTAAAGGGGAAGGGAATGAGGTCGATATGAAGCACACGGAGACACGATGTAAAGGGAGTGCATCTCGTTGGAGGGGTGTGAGCTTCGCCACAAAGGCCTACTCAACGCCACAAAGGCCTCACCCTATTCTACGATGAACCCCGCCACAAAGGCCTAGTACACCTTCCACTATTGATCCCCTTTGAGGCGGGAATCATATCCTTTACAAAGTAGCTTGGGGCACACACCCACAACCAAATTGGGGGCTCCCAACACCAAGAATCACCAAGTGTAGCAAGAGGTATAGGTTCTCCATAAATGGAAACACTAAACTCAAATACCTCAAGTGAATGAGGGAGAAATGAAGAACGGCTCGGTGAAGATGTAGATCGGGGCCTTCTCCTTCAATCCTCCGAAGATCAACAAGTTTGGTGGTAGGGGTTGGGAGTAATTGAGGATTTGGTGAGCTCAATAAATGGTATTCAATGCAATGTACGAACTAGAGCTCAAGGAGGAAGAGGAGGGGTATTTATACCCCCTCCACAAATCTAGCCGTTTGAGCAGAAAAAAGGAGCCGGAATATCCGATTCAAACTTGAACCGGAATATCCGGTTAGCCTCAATACTTGAGATCTACAATTCGACTGCGTTGACCTGTACCGGAATATCCGATTGGAGCGAATAATACGGTTGCAATAATCCAGCTAGCTTCTATCCCTAACAGGCTCCTCAACCGGAATATCAGGCTGATATGGAATAATCCGGTTGAGTCCTGCGTGTCCAAACTTCCAGTCCTTAGCCATTTTGTGCCTCAACTTCCACAACCGGAATATCCGGTTGTTCCAGAATAATCCGGTTGGAATAATTCGGCTCTTCTCTGTCTCGAACTGGGCTGGGATCTTCCTAACCGGAATATCCAGTTGCCCTGGAATAATCCAGTTCCTCTCTGTCCCAAACCTCAATGATCTAACTTCAACGATCTTTTGGTGATCGATGTAGATGTTGAAAATAACACCTGCACACTTAACACCTCAATAAATAATATACTTAGTATTGTTAACTAACACACAAAACCAACGGGAAAATGAAATGCACTTTGAATCTCCCCCTTTTTGGTGTTAGATGACAATACTAAGATTTGCAATAAAAACTCGACAAGTACATGTTTGTAATAACATGGTAATTTCTCCCCCTACACGTATGCATATATTTTGTTTGCCTCAAATGCAGAAATTGTAATATCCATGAGGAGAGTAATTTCCAACAAGTAATACAAACATGCCAAAGTAAACAATATAAACAATATGTTGAGGAAGTTGAAAGCGATACCTTGTGCGTATAGATAATAGCATGTATACCGAATCACAATAATAGATAATATTCTCAAGATAGATAATCATAGATAACCAGATAACCATAGTCTCACAACACACAGTTTAAACGAGACAAATAGAAAATAGTTCACAAAATAAAACTAAATGGACACAAGCTCTTAAGAAATGTTAAAAGCATATGCTTGTGCCCGAACCCATGCAAATCCCGTAAGCCTAAGACTACTTCTCCCTCTTTGGAATCGAGACACCAAAAACGAGATAAGTAGTGGTGCTAGCGTCCCATAGAAAAGCTAAGCCTCCGAGTGCTCAGAGGACTCTCCAGCTGACGTCTTGGAAGCACCCTTGGCGTATCTCTCCTGATCTTCATCCACATCCTCATCTTCCTCATCAAAGTCATCACCAACATGAGCATTGGATGAGGCAGCAGTGGCACGAAGACCTCCCCAATCTGCTCCCAAGGGGTACAGCCTCTAAAATCACACTGAGAATAAGAATCAGGAACTAAGGCAGCAGGGAGATCACCAGTCGCACCACTCACATGGTGAAGTATCTGACACTGAGAGTTCGACATAGAAGTGTCCCTTCGGTAGGCCTGATACTGCTCCTTGTGTTTATCCACCACAACACATTGCGCTGGAACCAGGAAAACTTCCTGATGTTGCGCACAGTAGTGGAGTTGTCAGCCATGCGAGCACTAGGAGGGGCAACTCCCATAGAGTAACCACCCTCAGGAGGAGGAGAAGGAGCAGGAGCAGCAGTAACAACCTTCTTCCTCTTCACATACAGCTTCTTGAAGGCATGATCTTGCAAAGGCAGCTCACGGAAGTCTCTTCCCATTGTATCCTTGATCAACATCATAATGTATGGTCCATATGGGATGGTGTTCCCACCAATCATGGCATTGTGAAGCTCGTGGAAGATGATATCCATGACATCCACAGTGTACGATGCAATAGAGTCATCATCCACCATACACTGCTTTGCCAGAATGAGAAGGTTGTAAAGCGGACTAGTGAGAGCATCATTATTACCACCACTAGGAACCAAGAAAGACAGAAAGAGGCGCACCAGCTGATCATAAAACGGGAGAAGCCCTTCCAACTTGCCAATAGTGTATCGAGGAGCATACATGTTAGCCATAGTCCTCTCACAATGAGGTCTGTCCACATCATGCATACGGTGACCAAGTGGAGGATGGGAGCGGTACCTATAGCCAAGAACATTGCCCATCTTGTGAAACTGAGCCTCACATGGAGTGGTCTGGGTCATCCACTTCAAACTACAAACTGCACCTGAGCCAAAAGCCAATGTGGACATGAACTGGACCACAAGATCGGTGTTGTAGGGGCAGCAAGTCTCCATGAGCTTCACAAGACCAAACCTCTCACTAATACTAGCTGTCGTGGTGGTATCACGGCAGATGCCATAGGATGGCTAATGTTGGGGCCGATGGACGCTGGAGGTGCTCGGGGAGGGATCACACGGCGAGTAGCCGCGTGTGGAATGTCTCTAGCACTGCAAACAACAAGATCTTACCCAGGTTCAGGGCCCTCGTGTGGAGGTAACACCCCTACTCCTGCCTATGTCTTTATATGGGTGTTTACCGAGTAGCCGCAGTACAATACATGCCTTCAGCCGAATAGCCACTCTTCTCTCTAGCTTTCTCTTTGTGAAGTGAAGTAACGTCTAGGTTCCGAACCTCTCACAGGAGGAGGCAGGGCACCTTATATACTGGTGCCCAGCCGAATAGAATAAGACTAAAAGGTACAGCTGATAGGACAGGAGCACTGCAGAACAGAGCACGCCTCCGGGTTCCCGCTGACGCTGGTGCCGTAAGTCGTTGTGCCGTTCGGAGATGGGACCTGTCCACCCTTGTCAGTGAGATAGGGTAGGCCCCTAGCCCTGTCATGTCCCCTCTGTCAGTGACAGGACTTGACAGACGCCTACCGCACTGTAGCCACGCCGTAGCGCGGATAATCACGCGCTCCGTAAGTTGAACCGCACGCCGTACGGACGCAGGATACGCGGGATCCTTTGTCAGAACGGCTCATTGACATCTGGCCCGAGTAGGAAACCACTCCCTCTACTCGGACAAACTCCTCTACTCGGAGGAACATAACTTCCTTGATTCTTCCTTCTGGCCATTGGCGGGTACGACCGGATCGCAGCCTACCGGGTAGCCAGCTTACTCAGTCAAACAGCCCCTTTGACCTTGCTTTTAGCACTTGCCTTACCCCTACTCGGGGGTAACCCCCCGACATTAGTCCCCGAAGCTGGTAGTGTCTTGCGAACTTGTTCACTGGGCCCTGCCAGCTTAAAAACAAATCTTGTCTTCGTACTGTAAGAGGCCGAGTAGCCCCTCCGTGTAGCCCTTAACTCTTGCTTGAATCTCTACTTCTCTGAGTAGCAACACCCTTCTTTGGTGATGCCGAGTAGAATGACTTAGCGAAATCTCGAAAGACAATCCCGCTCAAACAGTGCGAATCCACCTCTGCGTGTCGCTACGGGGCACGTGTCACACCCCCGTACCCCCGACGCCTCGGTGCCTGGAACGCCACAAGCCACGCGCCAATAACTGCACCTCGGGCCCACTAGCATGTTAAGTCACTTCAACCGCACTCAAGTGCCCACGATCTTGACGTGGGATTAATTGCGCCCCTTACGCGCGCGATATGCACTGTGTACGTTTCTAACCGGCGCGCAGCCCACGCCGCACGATCTCTGTGCACGGTCGATCCCGATAAATCCGCTGGTAACGGCAACTCGAGAGGAGATATAAATACCCCCTCGACGCCCCCTTCTTCTCTTTCCTGCTCATTCCAATCTCCTGCCCCTTCGTCTCTCTGCCGCCGTCGAGCACGCCGCCACCGCAACCGCTTGTCGCGCCGCTGCTCCACGCGCCACCGGAGAGACAGAGAGAGATCCTTGTGCCTCCAAACTCCAATTCGCATCTCCCACTAGCGCCTTCGCCTCCAATCTCCCCCGCGCATCTCTGTCGCAATGGCCGCCCACGGAGATGACGATGCCGCCGCCCGCGCCGGCTGGGAAGGCTCCGAGGTCACCGCAGAGGATTGTCAATGGCTCGTGAACACGCGCCGCGTGCCTCCCGGCGTGACGTGCCGCCATCCAGGTACGGAGATCGTACCCAAACCAGAGAAAGATGAGTATGTCGTTTTCCTTGCGCACTTCAAGCGCGGCTTCGGCCTTCCGATTTCTTCTCCAAATTTCTCAACCATTTTGGCCTTCAGCCACACCATCTTCCACCCAACTCTCTCATCATGCTCTCCACCCACGCCATGGTGTGCGAGGCCTTTCTGGGCGTGTACCCCACTATCCACACATGGGCGCGGTACTTCTTCCTTCGTAAACAGAGTATCCCCAACCCGGGTAAGACAGATAGCGCCCGCGCCATGACCCAGACGAGATGCGCTATGATGCTGCAGCGCTCCACTGGTAGCCATCCCCGAGCTAAGGGATTGGAATCTGTGTGCAAGTGGCAGCGCAGCTTCCTCTACGTGAAGAACGTCGCCACCGAAGACGGGAAGCCGATCCAGGACCGGATAGGCCTTCCCAAGTTCAAGAACGCCCTGCCTACTCAGCAGAATTGGGGATACCATTCGAAGACCACCGTCGAGGATGTCATCCAGGTTGAGCGACGCCTGGCCGAGTTGCGCGAGCAGGGGCTTCGCCAGGATGATCCAATTGCATGCTGGATCTCACGCCGAGTACTCCCGCTCCAGCGCCGCTCGCACAAGATGTGCTACATGGGAGGAGCCCGTGACTGCACCAGGACCACAACTTTTGAGCTCACCAAGGCCGAGGTGGCTGTCTGGGCCAGGTCCATCATGCACACCACGCTGAATGACGATTGGCTGTATGGCTTTGAGCCGTATAGCCGCACCGAGCGTATTGGACAGGTTAGTACTCTGTGCTTTACTTCTGCACTTTGATACCGAGTAGATGGTTTCTCAGCTTTGTATGCTTAGTGTTTGCATGCTGCACCAAGTAGAACATCATAAGTAACTTGTTGGCTTTTTTATGCTTTGTGTTTGCATGCCATTCCGAATAGAAGTCCTTAGCTGAATATGCTTTGTGTTTGCATGTTATTCCGAGTAGGGCATCACAAATACCCCTTTGGCTTTATATGCTTTATGTTTGCATGCCTTGTGGGTAGAAATACTTAGCCAAATATGCTTTGTGTTTGCATGTTGCTCCGAGTAGGACCCCATAGCCGAGAACTCAACTCACTGTGCCACTTGTTTGCCTTTCCAGCACATCGATCGCCAGGGAGAAGAAGATGTTGAAGTCTTCGAGGGCAACTGGCACGATGACCGAGAAGAGGATGATGAGAAGGCCTACGACACCCAGGACACTCTCTGCATCCCACATGCCACTCAGCCTGGTAAGCACCGAGTTGATGCGTCTATCCGGGATTGGTCCGAGGATAACAAAGGTGACCAAGTTCACCTTTCTGATCACGAGTAGCGTGCTTTGATTTCATTTTCTGTTTCTGAATCCTCCTTTTCTTCTCTGCAGAGGATCCCGAGCATGAGGATGACGAGGAGCCCATCGATGTCCAGCCTCTATCTGTGGCTGCTCCCACAACCCGGAAGAGGGCGGGCAGTGGTGCCCAAGAACATGCTGCCAAGAAGACGAAGAAGCCGGGTAGCAAGAAAAGTCACCACCAACAGAAGGCAACCCCCCACCCGCAAAGGGTAAGTTGTTCTATTCGAACACCAACTCGCTACTGCTTCTCGCTGTTCTGCTTCTCCCTTTCTAAACTCTTTCTTTCTTCTCATCCAGCGATCCATTGGATGCTGACGCGGCCGCGGCCCCCACTCGTACCAAGAGGAAACCCGTCGTGGGCCTCGAGAAGCTAGTCGAGCTCTCCGATGATGAAAACGAGCCAACACCGCAGGATAGGACGCGTGCGCCCTCTCCTGTGAAGCTAGAAGAAGAAGACACGGGAGCCGAGAACACGGGCGCTGGTCACCAAGATGATGAGAACTTGGAGCAGCAGACCTACGCGTACCAGAGTGCGCAGGATGCTGCTCACAACGAGACGCCTCCCTCTCCCTCAGCTACCTCAGCTGGGGAGAATGTTGAACAAGATGCCGAGAACCAAGACAGTGCCGCCCTTGAGCGGCCAGATGACAACACCGAGCAGCAGGAAGAACACCCTGCAGCTCAAGATGACCCTGCGGCCAGGCCGCGGGTAGAAGAACAAGTTGACATAAGACCTGATCCCGCTGCCGAGCAGCGGGTTGAGAAGACCGTGGTGGAGCCCGTGCTCCAGAGCCAAGCGCAGCCAGAAGCTGCGCAGGGTAGCCGGCCCCCTGTGCCGCCTACCCAGCAGGCTACTCCACCAACTGCACCAAGCCCTCCACCAAAACAGAGCGCACCCAAGACCGCTTCTCAACTTATGCCTCCGCCCACTTTACGCCAAGAGCCTCCGTCCGCTTCTCGGGCGGACACTGCTCTCAAGAAGGCCGCCAAGCCTGAAGCTGCAGTTGTTCGGAAGAACCCACCGCGCAAGGTTGCGCAGTACGGGGATCTGATGCCGCCACCCACGACACCAAAGAGCACGCAACTCACCATTGGCGCTGCTGCTGGATCTGCTGGCCCAGGCGAAGGGTCGAGTGCTGGAGGTGCTGCCCGCGTACAGGGCAGCTGGCCATCATACCTGCTGGAGGTGTCCCAGCAGCACAACATCTCCTTGGCCAAGGGCGAGAAGCGGCTTTCCGCCCTGAAGGAGGGCCAGGCCAAGGCGGTGGCTGCCCAGGCCAAGGCCAAACAACCTCTGAAGTTCCACTCGTGCGAAGCCGGTGAGGACAAGATTGAGTCAGAAGAGCTAATCGCGGTCCTGGACCGGGTAGGATTCGTGGACAAGGTCTAGGAGAGCGACGCTCACGGCATCGAGAAGTGGAACGACAGCACCTTGGGCGCTGTTGACCACTACCGCGTCGACTGGAACAAGGCCGACATCGGCTCTGTCCCAGTGACCATTGCCTCCAACACCTGCACACTAGCCGGGAAGCTGTCCTACCTCCGCAAAGCCACCGAGGACGTGGAGCAAACATATGCTGTAAGTTTTTCTTGCTTTTCTTGCTTTTTCGAGTTGAAGTTTTTCTTTTCCTCTTCTCTTCTTTTCCTCTTAGCTATTCCCCAGTCCCCGAGATTCAGGCCGAGTAGACGGGTACTCAACCGAGTTGCCGTCTTCTCGGGACAAATCTTCAAAAAATTTCTAACTCATTTTTCTTCTCTTCCACAGAATAGCCTTCTGAAGAGAACCAATGTGTTCCGCCAGCTGCTCTGGAACCACAGCGTAGCCAAGAACCGCATCGCAGCTCTTGAAGCCGAGCGCAAAGATGATGCAGCAATGGAGCAGGCGGCACTGGACCGCGCTCTCCAACTTTCTGAGATAGAGAGTAAGCTTTCAGCTATTCGGTTTGTGCGTTTTGTGTTTACGCCCGCTTTTGCTTTTTGCTCTAACTCTGTTTTACTCTGCAGGCAAATTCAAAGAACTGCAGGAGCAGCATGAACACTGCCACGTCTTCTCTTCCTCTGACGAAAGCAAAATCAAGCAACTGGAAGGTGAGTTGTCAGCTACTCTGCCATTGCAACTTTCTTTACTTGGTTACTCTGCTAACCCTGCTGTTCTATTTGCAGAAGAATACAAGAAATTCCGGGAGCAGCATGTTAACTGCTTGATGCCTGCCGAGGTGCAGCAGCAGCTGGACACCCAAGATGCGGAGCTCAAGGAGGAACGCGACGCAGAGCGCGCCGAGTTTGAAGAGATGCAGGTGAAGTTGAAATCGGCTCTTGAGGATGCTCTCGAACAGGCTGCCAAGAAGGACAGGGTGAAGGCAGCTGCCAAGGCCAAGGAGAAGGCGCTTGACATGGAGATCTCAGTGCTAAAGGATCACAACGTGCAACTCGTCCTCCAGATCTCCGATGCACGCCGCATCGAAGATAGGCACATTGCTGACGAGGAGGACTGGAAGATAAAGCTTGACGCGCTGCTGGTTGATCTCAAACGTAAGTTCCCTCTTCTCTACATCTGGCTGTTTTTCCTCTCATTCCTTTTACCTGGTTTCATCTCTTCTCTGCCTCCCTTTCCAATTCTTATTGGTTTCTCTTTCAGATATCTTCCCTGATCTCCACGCCGCCAGCACTCCTGCTCTTGAGAAGGCACAGCAACTCCGAGCCGCATCCGGGATGCCCGTCAACACCAAGTCCAGCGTCAACGACAATCTTCTGAGCATCAAGACCCAACTCCGCCAACTCAAAGGCCTGGGCACCACCATGGTGTCCACATCGTATAAACTTCATGATCTGTTCTGGCCGGACCAATCTGCGCCAGACAGCTTCAGCGCGCTCGCCGAGAAGCTGGATGGCGTGAAGGCCGAGTTGAAAAAGTGGCGCGCTTCGGCAGCTCGGGCAGGAGCAGATGAGCTTCTTCACTTTATCTGCAGCTGGTATGAGAACCTCAACCTCGACCGGATCCTTGAGATGCGCCAAGACTCCAAATGGTCCAAGGATCCCGATTGCATTGCTCGCCGGAAGGCAGCAGCCTATGAGGTAGCCTCCTACGCGGACACCGCCACCTATATCGACGGCCTC
The DNA here is from genome assembly GCA_028641055.1 of Alopecurus myosuroides. Taxonomy (NCBI): domain Eukaryota; kingdom Viridiplantae; phylum Streptophyta; class Magnoliopsida; order Poales; family Poaceae; genus Alopecurus; species Alopecurus myosuroides. The sequence continues at coordinate 172,756,649 of CM054058.1, forward strand.
CCCGAGCCAGACACTGAAGCTGAGGAAGAGGACGACGAAGAAGATGAGGACACCGAGTCGGATGACTTGAGCGTGTTCGAAGAGGATGCCGCCAAGGGAGGGGCCAGGAAGGGGAAGGGGAAAGCCAAGGTTGATGCCGAAGCCGAGAAGCCGCAACCCAGCGCCAAGGAGGCCACCATCACCACCAAGATGGTGATCAACCAGGCGGCTCCGGAGCTGGGCGCAACTGGCGTCTTCCCGATGCCCAACTTCCAATCTTCCCGATGCCGACAGCGCCAAGGCAGATGCTGATACCGAGAAGGCTGAAGCCGATGACCAAGCTGCGGACAACACCTCTACCTCCAACTAGTGAATGCCTGAAAAACTGTTTCCTCAAACTTTTATCAGATCCCCGGGATGCCGGGTGCAAATGTATCAAACTATTAAGTCTTTTGCTGCTACTCAATTTTATCTTAGTTGAAGTTCTTAGCAACTCTGGCTCAATGCCGGGTTGCGTTAATATGCAAGTCCCCGAGTTGCATTTTTTATCCGCTCTTCCTTTTTATCTCAGCTCTTACCTGCAACTTGTTGCTTTTTTGGTAGTCGAGTCACAAGAGTTCAAAGTTGGAGTTTCAAATACTTAGCCACTTAGAAAAATCATAGTAACGTTGCCCACCACTTAGCCGAAAAGAAAAAACAGTAAAAAACACTCTATTCGGTTGCCACACGCTTCCTTTCCTTTGCAATTTTTCATGTGTTCATTGACCCTTTGGCTTGTTCTCTGGCTTGCCATGAAGCCGGGTTGCGGACAGCAGCAGACTCGCAGAGTGTCCGGTGAGTTTAAACACACTACTTTGTATGCTCTTGAAATTCTAACTGGTTCAACCGAATAGACAAAGTAAAACAGAGTAAACACAAGGAACAATTTGGACGAGGGCAGTCCCCGAGTTCAATTTCAGATTGCCGAATAGGAGTTTAACTCGGATAAGAAGATACATACACAGTTTGCTCATGAGTGAAAACGTCGGAGTGGAGCTACATTCCAAGGGCGCTTGGATTCCTCTCCAGCCCTATCCGTCCTGTTCTTCTGGGGTGGCTGTGCGTCAACTAGATAGTAGGCATCATTGTGCAAGGCCTTGATCACAATGAAAGACCCTTCCCATGGAGGGGAAAGATTGTGCATCCCGGCCGTGCGTTGCACGAGCCTAAGCACCATGTCTCCTTCTCGGAAAACCCTTGGGTTCACTTTCCGGCTATGATAACGCCTCAAGTTTTGCTAGTAAACAGCTGAACGTGACAGAGTTAGCTCTCTTGCTTCTTCTAGCAGGTCAACGTCATTTTCTCGAGCTTCTCTAGCCTCTGCCTCCGTGTAAAGCGTTACACGGGGCGAGTCATGCTCTAGGCCAGTGGGCAACACGGCCTCAGCTCCATATACCAGGAAGAATGGCGTGTAGCCGGTTGACCGGTTAGGGGTAGTCCTTAGACTCCACAACACCGCTGGAAACTCATCTAGCCAACACCCAGGTGTTTTCAGCAACGGCTCAATCAGCCTTGGCTTTATGCCGGATAGCACCATGCCATTTGCTCTTTCAACTTGCCCATTGGAGGCGGGATGCGCAACAGATGCAACATCTAGCCGAATGCGCTTATCTCTGCAGAACCTCGCAAAAGCACCCTCAGCAAAGTTTGTGCCATTGTCAGTGATAATGCTGTGCGGGTAACCGTATCTCAGGATCACATCCTTCAGGAAACTCACAGCAGTGACTCCATCACACTTCCGAATAGGCTTCACCTCAATCCACTTCGTGAACTTGTCAACCATGACCAAGATGTGAGTCATGTTGCCTCTAGCTGGCTTGAAAGGGTCCACCATATCCAAGCACCAAACACCAAATGGCCAAGTAATGGTTATGGTCTTCAACTCGGAAGCTGGCATATGAATCTTACTTGCAAATCTTTGGCAGCCATTGCACTTTCTCATAATGTCTTCAGCTTGCTTCAAGGTAGTGAGCCAAAAGAAGCCATGCCGAAAAGCCTTGTTGACCAGAGCCCGAGAAGAGAGTGATGCCCGTATTCTCCTTGGTGTATCTCCACCAGAATTTCTTCTCCTTCTTATGGCTCTACACAACGCTGCAGCACATCAGTAGGACTCCTTCTATGCAGCACATCTCTGAAGATTGTATAGCCTTTGGATCTTCTCTAAATTTGCCTCGATGTAACCTCATCACTCGGCAAGGTGCCGTCCTTTAGAAAGGATAATATGGGCAGAGCCCAACTCGGTGTCTCCCGGATGGGAAACACTGGTTCGTCCAGTTCCATTGGATCAACCACCACTTCCTCTTCTTCTGAGTTGGAGACGAGTCCCCGAGTCCCCGAGCACTCAGCCAGGACCCCCTCAATGAATGCGACAGTCCCCGAGTTGGGAGGGGCAGTCCCCGAGTAACAAGGGACAGTCCCCGGGTTGCAGGTGCCAGTCCCCGGGATGGCGACGGCAGTCCTCGGGTTCTCTTTTGCAACCTCCCAGTCAATCTCCATGGGAACAACTTCCTCACCAGGCAGAGAAGGAACGAAGATGGATTCCCAGTTGGGGGATGGCTTGATAGATGGCTTCCTCAAATGCTCCAAGGCAACCCCAACCGGGATGTACTGCCGAGAAGACCCCAACTTGGACAGCTCATCAGCTGCCTCATTCTCGGCTCGGTGTATGTGCTTGAACTCGCACCCCTCGAAGAAACCAGTCATGGTTTGCACTAGAAACCGATATGACGCCATGTTGGCATCCAGAGCATCCCAGGTGCCTGAAACTTGCTGCACCACTAGATCCGAGTCGCCATAGCATACGATGTGCTGCACGCCAACCTCCTTGGCTACCTTCAAGCCGTGTACCACGGCCTCGTACTCTGCTACATTGTTGGATGCCTTGAAATGAATTTGCAGCACGTACTTGAGTTGATCTCGTTTCGGTGACGTGAGCACCACACCAGCACCAAGGCCTTCCTTCACTTTGGAGCCATCGAAATGCATCTTCCAGTAGTTGGCTACCGGAGTAGGAGGCTCATACTGCACCTCAGCCCAATCCACCAGAAAATCTGCCAGGATCGGTGACTTGATGGCTTCTCTTCTCGCATACGCAGGAGCGTACGCGGCTAGCTCAATCGCCCACTTGGCTACTCTGCCACTTGCCTCCTTGTTTCCCATGATGTCCGAGATAGGAGCAGAACTCACCACAGTGATGGGATGCTCTTGGAAATAGTGCTTCAGCTTCTTGGCGCCCAGGTACACGCCGTAAGTCATCTTCTGGTAATGCGGGTAGTTCTGCTTGGAACTGGACAGCACTTCACTGAGATAGTATACTGGCTGCTGCACAATCTTGCCTTCCTCTTCTCTCTCCACCACAATCACAACACTGACCACTCGGTTGGTCGCAGCAATGTACAGCAGCATTGGCTCTTTGGGTAGCGGACTAGCCAAGATGGGAGCGCTACCCAGCATGGTTTTCAATTCCTTGAATGCTACATCAACTTGCGGTGTCCAGACGAACTTGTCGCTCTTCTTCATCAATTGATACAGAGGCAAGGCCTGCTCGCCCATTCTGCCCAGGAAGCGGCTCAGAGAAGCCAAGCAACCAGTGAACTTTTGCATATCCTTCAGTGATCTTGGCAAAGACATGCTCTCTATAGATTTTATCTTTGAAGGATTGGCCTCAATGCCCCGACTGGATACCAAGAAGCCGAGTAACTTGCCAGCCGGGACGCCAAAGGTGCATTTAGTTGGATTCAGCTTCATCTTGTACTTGCGCAAGTTGGCAAATGTTTCCTCAATGTCACTAAGCAGAGTATGTGTTTTATTCGTTTTGATGACAATGTCATCTACGTACACCTGCAAATTTTTGCCAATTTGATCATGCAAGCATTTCTGCATGCATCTCTGATAGGTAGCCCCAGCATTCCGCAACCCAAAGCACATGACACGATAGCAATAAGCCCCGTACGGGGTAATTAAGGAAGTCTTTATTTGATCAGCAGGGTTGAGAGCTATCTGATGAAAACCAGAGTAGGCATCTATGAAAGACAAAAGCTCACAACCAACAGTGGAATCGATCACCTGATCTATGCGGGGTAGCGGAAAGGGATCCTTGGGGCAGGCCTTGTTCAGTTCGGTGTAGTCCACGCACATGCGCCATGCGGTATCCGACTTGGGGTCCTCCTTCTTCTTCTCAACCATAACCGGGTTGGCTAGCCAATCCGGATGCAATACCTCCATGATAAAGTTGGTGATCTGATCACCAATAGCTTTCCTCCTCTCATCACCAAAGCGGCGCATCGCCTACTTGACTGGCTTGGCATCATGCCGCACGTGTAGCGAGTGCTCAACCAACTCCCTCGGGACACCCGGCAAATCGTCATTGGACCAGACAAAGACGTCCCGATTCTCACGGAGGAAGTGGATGAGCTCGCTTTCCTATTTCTCTCCCAACCCGGCGCCAATGATGGCAACACGGTCTAGGAACTCAGGATCGACCTGGACCTTCTTTGTCTCCTGGGACGCCTGGAACGAAGTCCCGTACTGGGAACTCGGCATGCCAGGCGCACCACCTTGCGCTGCTTGCGCCATAGCCACCACCTCATACATCTTCTTCTTCTCGGCAGCAATGACCATGGATTCCGCCAGCTGGGAACCAGCAGAGGCACACTCCATAGACCTTTTGTAATCACCCAAGATGGTGATCACTCCATTGGGACCATGGATCTTCATCTTCAAGTATGCATCATGGGTTGAAGCCATGAACTTGCTGAGAGCAGGCCTACCGAGTAGGGCATGGTATGGGCTCTGGTGATCAACCACCTCGAATGCCAAGCTCTCAGTGCGGCAGTTCTCCCTGGTGCCAAATAGAACGTCTATCCAGACGCGGCCGATTGGAGAGCAAGACACTCCCGGCACAATGCCATGGAAAGTGGTCCTGCTGGGTAGCAACATGTTCTCGACCATCCCGAGCTTCTCAAGTGTGTCTCTGTACACAATGTTGATGCTGCTGCCATTATCGATCAGGACCTTGCTGAACCGGACGTTCTTCTGAGTACCCAAGAAGGTGGGATCCACCACCAAAGCATAGCTACCCGGGTTGGGAATCACCCTAGGATGATCAGCCCTGGACCACGTGATCTCTTGGTTGCACCAGTGCAGGTAGTGGGGCACAGCAAGAATCACAGCATTGACCTCCATCGCGCGCATGTGCAGAGACTGCTTGTCGGCGGGCTCGGAGGTGAAGATCATGTAGCTCTCATGGTGTTCCCGGTACTGGTTGCGGTCTTCACCATCATTGTTGCCGTTGTTGTTGTTACCTTGGTTGTTGTTGTTGTTGTTGTTCCTGTTGTTGTTGCGGGTGTAGAAGTTGCGGTTGCGGTCGTTGTTATTGTAGTTGCGGTAGTCGTCATTGTTGAAGTAGCGGTTGGCTCCTAAAGCCACCCGGTTCACATTCTCTCTTCTCGGGAAAGCTGCAGGCCTGGGAGCAGGTGCCCGAATAGGCTGCACATTGGCATTCGCAGCTGGCAGAGGAGGAGGAGGGGGCAGGCCCTCATTCTTGATATGTTCCCACCAGCTGCATTGCCGAGTAGTGTGGTTGGCTGGCCTAGCCGGATGCCGAGTGTGGAAACTGCATGGCCCATCCCTCATGCTCCCAAAGATGAAGTTTGGAGTAGGATCCGGGTTGCCGCTACTCTGCTGGGGAGCATTGTACGGCTTCTTGATGCCTTGGCCCTGATTCTGGTTTTGCCCGTACTGGGCTCCAGCAGTTTTTTGCCTTTGGCTACTCCCAGCAGCCGTAGTCATATCATTCACCTCCTCGGGATCATACCGAGTATCAATCCGGTCACCTCTGCGCTTGTTGCGGAAATCGTTGCGCTTGTTGCTGTTGTAGTTCCTTCTTCGCTCGGGAGAGTCCATCAGAGGCTGAGTTGGGTCGCCGAGTGCATACAAATCCGCGATCTTGATGGTCTCAGCAAGAGTACTCGGCATCTCGCGCTTCAGCTTCTGCCACAACATGCTGCCATGCCTGCAGCCCTGCGCAAACCAAGTAATGGCCTGGGCCTCATTCACACCTTCACAGGTGTTCCTCAAGGTGCTCCACCGAGTAAGATACTCGCGGTCGGTCTCATCTTCCCGCTGCTTGCAAGCGGACAACTGCTGCGGCCTATTCGGCCTCTTGTAGGTGCTGGTGAAGTTGCTGATGAAGGCCTCCGAGAAGTCCAGCCAGCAATTGATACTATCCTTGGGCAGGTTGTTGAGCCAAGTCCGAGCTGGACCCTCTAGCATCTGCGGAACATACCGCACAACCCATCTCTGGTTGCCGCCTGCAATGTGCACGGCTGTAACATAGTCACTCAATCAGTCCTCTGGCTTGGTGCTGCCATTGTAGCAATTGGTTCCCCTGGCCAGCTGAAAGTGGTTCACGGATGGCCAAAGCATTCTGGACCAGGCGGCCCCCTGTTCTCGAGTTGCGTGGATAGATTAATCCGGTCCAGCTTGTACCTCGCATCACAGGGCTCCAACATGCGGTCTCCCAGACGGTCAGCAACACTCCTTGGGTCAGCATAACCGGCTAGCCCCATCGCCGAGTAGCCATCATCATATCTGTTCTCCTGCACAACAGCGGGTTGCACCACAGGGTTGGCTGCTGGCGCAGCTGCACGCGGTTGTGCTGCAGCTGGCTGTTGCGTCCTCTGCCGAGTAGGCTGAGCAGCAGGACGCCGAGAAGGCCCCGCGTTGTCTCCGTCTTGCCCCTTGCTGTGAGCTTTATGGGCTTGATAGCCTGCTCCTGCAGTAGTGTGTTTCTGACCGGACTCTCGCGGCACAGCGCGCTGTTTTGTGGCGAGAGCCGGGTCATACAGCTGCATCTGTCTACTCTTACCAGAGTGCACACTCTGGTCCCTCTCGCGGTTGGGAAGCGGTGATGACGCTTGGTCATGAGATCTCGCTGCACGCGAGTGCACAATCTGAGAAGCATCAGCACCCGGATTGGCCTTCCGGAACTCCTCATTCTGCCTAGCAGCTTCTAGCACTAACTCATTGAGCCTCTCCTGCTGCCTAGCGCGCGCGTCGCCGGCAAGGTTTGGCAACTCAGCAGCTACGGCCTATGCAACTCTAAGTGTTTTGGCGGGGGTGCTGTATCTGGGCCTGGTAGCGGTGTTTACAGTGGCAGACTGGCTAGGAGCCTCACCAACTACTGCCATCTCGGCGCCTAAGTTGCGACGAGTAGCGCCTACCTTGCTAGGCTTCCTAACAACAGGAGCAAAGCCATGGGCCTTGTTGTACTCGTTCTGGTCTAGGCTAAGCTCGAGCCTAACCTTTTCCAGCTCCAGGTGCTCAGCGAGCAGCTCCTGACGCTGCCGGTCGAGCTGCGCCCTCATGGTCATGAGCTCAAGCTCGGTGGGAGGCGGCATGCCCATCCGCACGGCGGATGCCGGTATCGTCGGTGTAGTGGAAAGAGGGCTGTTCGAGTCCTTCTCGGAGGGCTTGTGGACCCTCTGGGCACCACTTGGGCCAGCGGGTTCCTCGATGACCCTCGCGGCAGCAGCCGCGCCCTTCCCGGCATCGGTAGCCGGGCCGGCCACCATCACCTCCACGCTGTCCGCAGAGCAGCCAGTTAGCCTTCCGCGGGCAGCGATCACAGCAGGAGGATCCTCCGCGACCAGCACCTCCTCTGGGAACTCGCGAATGACGGTGGTGGCGACATAGACGAGGTGCGAGCCGAAGGAGAGCATCGAGCCGCCTGCCGGCATGGGCCTACCGCCGAAATCTCCTGCGTTGTCGGTGACGAAGTCGAAGGAGCCGAATCTGTGGACAAGGCCACAGACCACGCGCTCCCCAGTAGCAGGAATGAGTCCCGTCCGAACATGGACTCCAGCCAGCGCCGCTGTCTGCCCCACGGTGGGCGCCAACTGTCAAGGTGGTATCACGGCAGATGCCATAGGATGGCTAATGTTGGGGCCGATGGACGCTGGAGGTGCTCGGGGAGGGATCACACGGCGAGTAGCCGCGTGTGGAATGTCTCTAGCACTGCAAACAACAAGATCTTACCCAGGTTCAGGGCCCTCGTGTGGAGGTAACACCCCTACTCTTGCCTATCTCTTTATATGGGTGTTTACCGAGTAGCCGCAGTACAATACAGGCCTTCAGCCGAATAGCCACTCTTCTCTCTAGCTTTCTCTGTGTGAAGTGAAGTAACGTCTAGGTTCCGAACCTCTCACAGGAGGAGGCAGGGCACCTTATATACTGGTGCCCAGCCGAATAGAATAAGACTAAAAGGTACAACTGATAGGACTGGAGCACTGCAGAACAGAGCACGCCTTCGGGTTCCCGCTGACGCTGGTGCCGTAAGTCGTTGCACCGTTCGGAGATGGGACCTGTCCACCCTTGTCAGTGAGATAGGGTAGGACCCTAGCCCTGTCATGTCCCCTCTGTCAGTGACAGGACTTGACAGGCGCCTACCGCACTGTAGCCACGCCGTAGCGCGGATAATCACGCGCTCCGTAAGTTGAACCGCACGCCGTACGGACGCGGGATACGCGGGATCCTTTGTCAGAACGGCTCCATTGACTTCTGGCCCGAGTAGGAAACCACTCCCTCTACTCGGACAAACTCCTCTACTCGGAGGAACATAACTTCATTGATTCTTCGTTCTGGCCATTGGCGGGTACGACCGGATCGCAGCCTACCGGGTAGCAAGTACCGGGTAGCCAGCTTACCCAGTCAACCAGCCCCTTTGACCTTGCTTTTAGCACTTGCCTTACCCCTACTCGGGGGTAACCCCCCGACACTAGCAGCATCAGCAAATACCTCCTTGTCCTTGATGAACTCGAACTTGGTGGGATTCATCTGTCGGATTGGAAACTTGTAATCAGAATAGATGTCAGCAAAGATATAGGACCACTCCTTGCACCAGAACCGAGCATCCTCAAAATCCATATCCGTGGGAGTGTTGTACCAATCCTTCTGACGAATCTGAGCAAATTCTTGAGTGGTCACATCATGCTTGTAGTTCTTCCTGACTTCCTTGCCTTTCTTCTTCCTTGAGGATAGCTTCGAGTCAACAGACTTGGCTTTCCCTTGTCAACAACTTTCTTTGGAGGCCGAGAATCACTGGGGTCCTCATCACTAGTGTCCTTGTAGGAAGGACGCTTGCGATTGCTCAACTTGTTAGCCTGAGAACCACCTGAGAAATAAGCACATAGACGGAAGCAAGGTGGGGGGGGGGGGTAAGTGCACACAAGTCATCAAAGTGGAATCATACAGTCAAACCAATAGTAGATTATCCAAAAAATGATCAGGTAACAATCCTAGAGAGGAGAAAAACAGTACTAAAAATTTGGGACAGAACCCAACCGAATATTCCGGTTTAGTTCTGAACCAGATATTCCGGTTCCATGAATCCAGCGCTGATGTGATCTTCACCTAGGTTCAAAACTAGATTGGTGATACAGGGTGCTAACCTAATGTCTCTAGTATGCATTAGATGGCCTAGGGAACATCCACTACCAAGCATTGACAAGAAAAACATGCATCCAAGAAGGGGTAGGGTTAGGGCACCAAGATTCAAATAACTTGAAGATTACCTGCTTCCATGGATGAGAATGCTTGGATGAGGTTGATCCCAAGGAGATGGAGCACAAGATCCGGCCAAAAACACGCAAATCACGTGGAGGAAGTGGCCCGGGAGGCCAAGAATCAGAGGGGCGGCGATTTGGTGGAGGAGAGGGGTTGGGGAAGAAAGGCAGGAACTACCTCTCCAACCCGTGCCCCCTCATATTTGAGGAGATTCGCCGGACCGGATATTCCGGTTCAAGTTTGAACCGGATAATCCAGGTCCGCCCGGATATTCTGGTACATAACTGTACCGGAAATTCCGGCTGCCTTCTGATCTGAAACTTCCTAGTTTCAAAGGAGTGACTTGAGTGCTAGATAGAGTTTGGTTTTTTAGGTAGAAAGGCTTAGGATAGAAATAACAAACTGAAATTAGTACTTATCCCACTCATTTGCAAGATTCAAACAACAAAATCCAAGTGAGTGAGATTTTCCTACGAAAACACTTAGCGAGGAAAAACAAGAGAAATGCAATGAAAATCAAATAAACCCCAACTAAGATCCAACTCTTCACAAAGAAGAGGTTGGTGGCCTAAGCCACCATGTAAGAGATTATGGTATGCAACCGCGAAGATATATCTTGGGTGCATTGCCAATTCTCAACATTAGAAAAAGAGAGATAACAATGAATTTTTGCTTTGGGCATAATGGGGGGAGGGAGAACCTAATGTGTAAGGATAACACTCCCCCTATGTCCAGCCTACACCTAAACCCAAACACGTATCAACTATAGGGGTGTGTGCAAGATATTCAAGTCAAACTCCTAGAATCGATGATATTTAGCTCATTCCCCGAGAACATAAATCTTGCATCATCAAGTGGCTTCGTGAAGATGTCCGCGAGATTATCCTTGGCGGGGACATATGCTAGCTCAATATCACCTTTTGCCACATGATCCCGAATGAAATGATGATGAATCTCAATATGCTTCATCCTTGTGTGTTGCACGGGGTTGTAGGTGATCTTGATGACACTTTCATTGTCACACATGAGAGGCACCTTATCCAACTGAACATCATATTCTTTGAGGGTTTGCCTCATCCATAGCAATTGGGTGCAAGCACTAGCGGCCACACATACTCGGCTTCGGCGGTGGAGAGACATATACAATTTTGCTTCTTGGAAGACGAACTCACCAAGGACCTACCAAGAAATTGGCAAGCCCCGGAAGTAGACTTCCTATCATCTTCATCACCGGCCCAATCCAAGTCCGTTTAGCCCTTGAGAGAAAATTGTGCCCCCTTTGGGTAACACAAACCATACCTTGAGGTATGAACCAAATCTGGGTTGGAAGCTTGGTATGCCATCTTTCAGATGAGGGAGTACTTAAAGGATGCACAAGAGGTATTGCTACCAAGTGATCTCCGAGACAAGACCACAAAGATGGCCAACACCTCCGATGAATATGTGAGAGCTGAGTTCCGTCGCATCCAATGGAGGATCTGCGCGATACTCAAGTCGTATGTCATCACTCGGGGTGGCTTGTTCTTCCACGACCATGCACCACCGAGCAATCGTGACGTAGAAGCACACCTACGACAACAACATGACATCCGGACATTCACCACCATAGGATTGGCAAAATGTTTGTCTACACTTGATGATTTACTTTCCAATGCATATAATCTCACTATAGTTTCATCATATAACTGTTAGTCCTTTACTTGTCATGTTTTATTCATAAACCTTGATGCTTCTGTTCCTTGGATAGTTATTTGCAGTCTATTATCAATTTCCATGTTAAACACATATTTTTGTGTTGTGCACATATGACATGGTATGTTGTGTATAAGGGTAGGGTTCTCGGAGTCTACGGCGATTGGGAACACTGCCGGAGACAGGTGCACGGTTTTAGAGCAACAATTACAAGGGGTACAAGACCATGGTGGAGGAGGAAGCTCGATACGCCAGTTATCTAGCGAGAGAGAATACGGAGACGACAAGGGACCGTATGACCACCTCCGCCATCGCTGTGTTGATACTCCTTGTGTTGATGCTACTTATTCTAGTGCTTGTCTAGCTATAGCTACACTAAGGGCATTGAACTATCTTGAGAGCCTATGTTGTAATCTAAACTTGTGTATTTTGTGTTGATGATCAATTTTATGTAATGAATACTAATTGTTGATGATCGATGATGGAATCCTATCTTTCTAAACTTAGTGCCAATTGAGTGTATATTATTTTGTGCATCTCTGTCAATTTTTTGTCATTTTGAGATAATTCCTGTAATTTGTGCCAATTGAATGTATGTTTCTTTCTGTTTTTCTTGGCACGCGTAAAACTTAGCACAGACGCATATATTTGTTACCCCAGGCGCACATGGCTTGTTCGCCAGCGCAATGTGGAGATACGACAGGCGAATCCTTAGCGAAGCGCCGGTGCTACGTGGAGATACCGTGGCGAATATCATAGTGCGCCAGCAGTAAACGCAATACCACCCGCGTAATGGTCGCATGAGAACGGAAATGCGCCTGCGGTAAGACCATTTTGTTCGCATGCGGTATGGTTTCCCTAGTAGTGGTAGGGCCCACCTCTTGGAAAGCTGCTACCTCCATAGTGGAGAGTAACATGAGTGTAGTGTAATGCAAATGCACATTTATTAGATTTGTAGAATCATTTTAGTTTGAAAATTTTGTTACCACTAACACCTCTCTTCTCACTAACTCCTTGCCTTATAAGGCTGTTGAGTATTTAAGCAATTTACTGATTAAATTAATCCAAGTATAGATCATGCGAATGACGTAAACAGACTGATATTTGAAAATATTCTTGCATACTAGATGAATGGTAGGAATATCTACGCAAACTAATAGTACTGCACATATAGAAATAAACAAGATATGGATAAGTGTATTATACCCTCTAGATGGCCAGTTCGCAGTAGCCGCAGCAGAGGCGGCGGCCGCGGCGGCAACGGCAGTTGTAGCCTCGCCGGCAGCAACCGTCTCAGTAGCAACGCGTTCGGCTTCGGTGGACATGTTGACGACGAAGGCGACACCGTAGTAATAGAAGTAGATTAACAGAAGCAAGCAGTCGTATTGAAGACGCTCCCCAAAAACCTAATCGCCCCTCTCCCGTACAAGATCTGGAGAGGTGGGGTTTCAGAGGCCTGCTCTGCCATCGGTCATGTACGCGGTAGACGGGATGGAATCATCAGCGGCAGCAACAATGAAAGGAATGACGCTGGCGCACGAAGGCAGTGCATATGAGAGAGATGTATGTATCCGTCCGCCCAAGCCTCCAATATATAGGTGCGACAAGTAGGAGAACTGCCAGCTCACAAAATCAATTGGCGTTTACTACAGCCGTTACCACGAGATAAATGTGGCGTTTACCGTGTGTTACCAAAATCAATGTGACAATTACAAACGACAATCAATATGACGTCTCATATTATTGGCGCGTGTGCTGCAGACTATCTGTTTCCGACTGTAGAAATAAAGGCATCAGCTCGGCTCATTCCCGCAACCCGCGACACGTCATGACGTATCATGACGAGGCGAGGCGGGCCGCAGAGGAGGAGCGCGCGTGTGGAACACCTCCACAACTCCTCTCTCTTCATACAACCTCATACTAGTGGGGAGAGAGCTCATCTTATAAACTGGTGCAAAACTCTCCCAACTAGCAATGTGGGACTAAACTCCCACCACTTTCTATGGCTTCATGGGCCTAGTGGGCCTAAGGCCCACTCCAAATTTCAGCAATCCCCCACCATGCCTTGGATAAACCCGATGTATCTAACATGACGTTAACCAAATCTGTTAGAGAACGGTTTTTCCGTTCGGCAACCCCATTTGACCGAGGTGAATAGGGAGGCGGCCTCTCATGAATAATACCATGTTCCGCACAGAAACAAGCAAACTCATTAGAGAAATACTCTCCACCACGATCTGACCAGATTCGTTTAATTTTCTTTTCAAGTTGATTCTCAACTTCTGCCTTATAGATTTTAAATTAGTGTAGAGCCCCATCTTTAGTGTTTAACAGATATACATAGCAAAATCCAGGTGAATCGTCTATTAACGTCATGAAGTATCTCTTTCCACCTTTAGCAAACACACCATTCATCTTACATAGATAAGAATGTATGAGTTCTAACGATGTCAAGTGTCTCTCTTCCGCTGCCTTATGGGGTTTACGGGGTTGCTTTGCTTGCACCCACGAATGGCACTTAGATCCTTTGCCTAAAGTGAAACTTGGAATTTAATTTAATTTTGCTAACCACGTCTTGCAACTGAACCAATGTGACAAAGACGTGAATGCAAAACATCTGTTTCATCAACACTCGAATGAATATTGTTCACGACTTTATTACATAAATCAGCGAGGAAAAAGCGGAACAAACGTCTGCACTCATAACCTTTTTCAACAAACAGTCCATATTTTATTACAACTACTTTATTAGACTCGAAAACCAACTTAAAATTTTCTCTACATAGAAGAGCCACTAACGAGATTATTGTTGATGGCGGGGACATGCTGCACGTTCTTGAGCTGCACAATCCTTCTTGAAGTAAACTTCAGATCGACCATGACAACACCAAGTACAGAAGCACTTGCGCCATTCCCCATCAATATGGACCCGTTCCTTGTGACCTGATAAGAAGAAAACAATGATATGTCAGCACACATATGAATATTTGCACCTGTGTCAATTCACCAATCGGTAGACTTACAAACTGAAAATACAGTAAACAAATTACCTTACCCAGATGCCCCATTCTCATTGTTGCTCACAATCATGTTGACATCCTTCGAATCATGTCCTGGCTTCTTGTACTTGTTTGGGCACTTCCCAGCCCAGTGTTCCAGTGAACCACAAGTGAAGCAGCCATCTTACTTCTTATCCTTTTTGAAGGTCTTCTTAGCCTTCTTCTTGAAGTCGGTATTCTGTTGGACACCAGTCCTCGCCTTGTTCTTGTGGGAGTTGTAGTTCTTCTGTAACATATTGGCCACAGAAACCCCTTCCTTCCCTTTTCCGTGCGACTCCTTTTCCCTCGAATTCTGCTCAACACTCAGATGGCTGATGACATCCTCTACTGAGAATTCACGCCTCTGATGTTTCACAGTAGTGGCAAAACTCCTTTAGGAATTAGGGACCTTGGCGATTATGCATCCCGCGATAAACTTGTCCGGTAACATACACTTAAGAATTTCAAGCTTCATAGCGATGCACTGTATCTCATGAGCCTGCTCCAATACAAAACGTTTTTGACCATTCTGTAATCACGGAACTGCTCTATAGTGTACATCTCGCTGCCAGCATCGGTTGCACCGAATTTGGGTTCGAGCGCATTCCACAAGTCCTTGGCAACCCGCATATGTAAATATGTGTCAACAAACTTATCTCCGATCGTGCCCAGAACGCATCCAACAAAGGCGACGGTGGCATCCCTAAACGCCTTCTCCTGTTTGGGAGTAATCGTTCCGTGGGAGTGACATCGGCGACCCAGAACACATTCATAGCCATGAGCCATAAGATTGTTTTGGTCTGCCAACGCTTAAAGCACGCCCCGTAAACGGGTCCGGTTTCAGTGCAGTAGCAAAACCATGGATAAAAATTTGCCTACAGATATTAGGTTTTTGGATTGTTGAGTATTTAAGCAATTTACCGATTAAATTAATCCAAGTATAGATCATGAGAATGACGTAAACGGACTGATATTTGATAATATTCTTGCATACTAGATGAATGGTGGAAACATCTATGCAAACTAATAGTACTGCACATATAGAAATAAACATGAGAGTGATAAGTGTATTATACCCACCACATGGCCAGTTGGCAGTAGCTGCAGCAGAGGCGCCGGACGCGGTGGCATCGGCAGTTGCAGCAACGGTAGCAGCCTCGCCGGCAGCAGCCGTCTCAGCAGCAACATGTTCGGCTTCGGTGGACATGTTGACGACGAAGTCGACTCGGTTGTAGTAGAAGTAGATGAACAGAAGCGAGGAATCACGTAGAAGACGCTCCACAAAAACCTAATCGTCCCTCTCCTGTACATGATCTGGAGAGGCGGAGTTTCGGAGGCCTACTCTCCCGTCGGCCGTGTACACGGTAGACGGGATGGGATCACCGGCGACAACAACAATGAGAGGAAGGACGATGGCGCAAGAAGGTAGTGCGTATGAGAGAGATGCATGTATCTATCCGTCCAGGCCTCCAATATATAGGCGCGGTCGAGTAGAAGAACGGTCAGCTCACAAAATCAATTGGCGTTTACTACAACCGTTACCACAAGATAAATGTGGCGTTTACTGCAGCTGTTACCAAAATCAATATGACAATTACAGGCGGCAATCAATATGATATCTCATATTATTGGCGTGTCTGTTGCAGACTCTCTGTTTCGACTACCAAAATAAAGGCATCGGCTCGTCTCATTCGCGGGACCGGCAGCGTGTCGTGACGTGTCGTGCCAAGGCGAGGCCGGGTGGCGGAGGAGGAGTCTATGTTACTACTTTCATAATGCATAGTACATATGTGTGGTATCATATACTTGTATATTTATTAGCCTATAAACATATCTTGTCTTGGAATGCGTTATGTTACCGTATCTACCTATGATAGCACTAGCACCTCTCTGCTTATTAAATGAGTGTCACGTTATCTTTTTTTGATTATGTGGCACTTATGTTACCACCTATGTTACTCCCACTGTGAGAAGTCTAAGCAAATTTGTCTTGAGGTGTGTGATGATACTAGCTTGGTTACTCCCACTATGACCAACCACTCGATCCACGTCAAAATTTCATTAAGGCTGGTCACAGTGGGAGTAACTTGAGTAGTAACATAGATGCCACATATGTAAAAAAGATGACATGGCAGATATTTAATGAAGTGAGACAGTGATGTGATAACATATATATAGTTACCATAACATCACATATTGCAATCCAATATGAATCTATAAACTAATAAATGCACATTTGCATGACACCACTTTTATGTTACCGTCCAAACTGTGGAGATAGTAACATAGTCTAGAAAAAGTGTATGTTACTTCACATTGTGAGCAGCATTAGACCGGTCACAGTGGGAGTAACCTAGGTAGTAACATCACTCACTCCATTTTTTTTTCTTACGTGGCAAGTAGTTACTGAAGAGAAATGTGTTTGTGGTAACTAGCTATGTTACAGTAATATTACACATACTCCGTCCATCTCGCTTTATAAGCCACAATATGAAAACCATATTTTCTCTATAGTTAGGCACAATTAGCATTAATTAAGAAATTTTAATTATGGTGTGACTAGTTTTGTATGCATGCGGTGATAGACTCGACCAGTGCATGTGCGGTTAAATCATCACGATTGGGTCTGGTCTTCCCCTCCTTAACGTTTGCACTAAAGGTGAGAGTGCTAATTCGGTGAAACATGGGGTGGGGAGGGGGGGGGGGGTAGATGTTGCATGGCCAATCCTCCTTCGCCTTGGTCGCAGAGAATTGCATATTGTGGCTTATAAACTGAGATGGATGAAGTACCAAAACAAAATGAGCCTATAGCCTAATAAATACAATTTTGCACACTTATGTAGTTGTAGTAACTTACACTACTAACGTAAAACATGTTACTAGTCTAAATTACTTCCCGTTGTAACCAGCCTTAATGAAAACAAATAGAAAAACTTAGTTTTTATTGTTGTTAATCGAGGAGACAATTAATGTCAAGAGCCTAAAATACTCTAATGAAATAAAATACCAATCTAGAATGTAGATTATTAGTCTTTCTATAATGTCATACCATGTAACGTACTATCTAGGTGTCCAGTTAGGATATCTTACTTCCTTTAAAGACTATTTAAAGCAGAATAGAGAAGAGTCATTTCTTACAATGACTACGGCTTTTGTGCCTCTACCCAAGACAAATACCACTCTCTCCGTATTGAAATATAAGATGTTTTATCTTTTCCTAGAAAAAATATATTTAGTACTAAAACATGTCTAGATACTTGTTGTTTAAAAATGGGTAAAACATATTATATTTTGATACGGAGAGAGTAGTAAATAACCATACTCAATCAGTGTACTCCTTCGTGCAAAAAAAATCAATCCCTCCGTCCAGGTTTTTAGGACCCCTAACTAAAAACTTTTTGTCCCGAAACACAAATAGAATATGGCCCCAAAGATATTAATTACATTAACTGCAACTCCTAAAATTACACCTCCCTACCATTACCATGAAATGTTGTGTGAACATAAGCTGGTTTCATCCATGCCTGATCGTGTCAGCATGTAGGCCTATGTCTTGCTGCAAAGTTTTAGGGGCACTAAAAACCTGTACGGAGGGAGTATCGGAGCGCCCCTTAGCCAATCAACACTACAGGACTGGTTCAATACGCCGACGCCCTGACCCCGTCGGTGTAGGGGTAGGCCTACGTGGCCGTCGGAGTATGCCGCCCACGTGTCTTTGGCGTAGAAAATCCGCCGGCGTAGGTTTGCAGTATTTTTATAATTTTGTTTTTTAAAATTAAATCTTTTTTTTCCAATTTTTTATTTCACTTGTTTAACCACTTAATCACACTGTAGACACATTTATCTTTATCTCTAAAGATTTTTAATTTTAATCTAAATTACTCGCTTCTACTAACACTTCTCGATCGTTCACTCATCCTCAGATTGTTCCAGCCGCAACACGCTTAACTTCTTAGTTCCTTCTGTGTGAGCTACTGTTGGGGGGTTACCCCCGAGTAGGGGCAAGGTTGGTAAGAAATGGTGTTTGAGGTACTGTTTAACGAGTTGGATGACACCGAGTTGGATGGATACCGAGATGGAGCTATCTCGGTAAGAAGAACAAGGAGCCAAGTGAAGAAACGGGTCTTCCCCGGGTTGTCCGAGATACACTTGGAGAAACTGGGTAGACAAAGATCTTCTCTATCTTGGAGGGAGGTCAACGGAGCAGTTGTAGTCCCGCAGATCCAGGGAGAGTACACACGTGCGATTCAACTTACTAGACGTGATGATGCGTACACATACGCTGTTACGGTGCAGGGTATGGGGGAGGCCACGTCCTGTCTCTGACAAGGGAGACATGACATGACAGCGGCGACGACGCATAATACTTTCGGCGTCTGTCAGCGAGATTACGCGAGCGTGCGCTACGACACAGTGTGTAGTCACGTAAACCTGTACGATTAGTTGGTGGCCACCAGTATATAAGGTGGCCACACCCCTCCTGTGCGAGGGACGCCCCAGTCGACATATGAGAAGAGAATTGCTGCTAGTTTGTTTAGAGAGAGAGCAGTAGAGCTTCTTGTTCCTCTAGCTCCTTGAGCTTGAGGAGCACTTGTACTCGGTTACCAAACATAGAGAAAGAGAGAGACAAGAGTAGGGGTGTTACCTCCACACGAGGGCCCCAAACCTAGGCAGATTGTTGTGTTTGCAGTGTAGTGAGCGCACCATTTAGGCATGCGATCCCTCCCCGGATACCCACAGTGTCCATCGGCCCCAAACTTAAGCCTTCTTATGGCATCTGTCAGTTCACCACCACGACAGTTGGCGCCCACCGTGGGGCCAGCAGCGGCGCTGGCTGGGGTTTCTATCTGGACGGGACCTCTTCTTTGTTTGGGGGAGCGCTTGGTTTGTGGCCTTGTCCACAGATTCGGCTCCCGCGACTTCGCCATCGACAACGCTGGTGATTTCAATGGCAGGCCCGTGCCCGCGGGCGGATGTGTCATCAGCTTCGGCGCGCATTTGGTGTACATCGCCACCACGGTCATCCGTGAGTACCCCGAGGTGGTGCTCGTTACTGCGGATCCTCCTGCCATTCTCGCCGTCCGCAGTCAGCATATCGATCGCCCCGTGGGCAGCGTGGAGGTGACGATGACCGGTCCGGCTCCTGCAGCCGAGAAGAGCGAGACCAATGTCGCTGATGATGTTGGCACATCGGCTCGACTGGGCCACAAGCCGATGGAGAGGCCTGAGAACCAACCGGGCTTCAACGCTTCTGCTACACCGACTCTGAGGCCGTCTCCTTTCGCCTACGTCATCGAGAAGCTGAGCGTACCTGTCGCTACGGAAGCGGATCCGGCGATGGTGCGGCAGCAACTCGAGGAGCAGCGCCAGGCCATCCGGCTCAAGGCCAGAGAGATGTCCAAAACCAGGCGAGAGGGTCGATCTCGACATGAATGAGTCCAATAGGGCTCATGGTCTTACTCCTGTTGGCAATGATCCTAGTCGGTTAGGGATTGTGCGGAACCGAGTTTGTAATCTCGGTGCCGAGTAGGCTATAGATGGTAGAACTGCTAGTAAATCTGCTAGTGTTAATCCTGCTGGTAGGCCCAAATATAGCTCTCCTTCTAAGACTCTTAGGGTGACAGAGGCAGTTGCTGCCGACTTGCCAAATCTAACCGGTGAAGCTCGCTCTAGGCAGCAGGACCGGCTTAATGAACTTGTTCTTGAGGTTAGCAGGCAAAATGAGGCCTTCCGGAAGGCGAATCCGGGAGCCTGTGCATCTCACATGGTTCAGTCGCATGGGGCGAGATCCGGAGGATAGGCCTCCTCCCCTCATCTTTGTGGTGGAAGATCTCGGAGTGTGAACTCCGGGAAGAATAAGAAGATCCAAGTGTATGACACGGCTGGCGCCAGAAAACAGTTAGCAGTAGAGTGGCAGCCCGGACAAGAACACGTTGCTCAAGGTTGCCATGATGCTGCCTGAGTTTAGCAAGGTGGACAAGGACGCAACCGAGATGGTCCATCTCGGCACCCGACAGCCAACCCGGTTCAGCCACAACCCGGTGCCGCACCTGCTGTTCAGCCCCCGGGAAATGCCCCTGCAGCCAACCCGGTTCAGCACCAACCTGGTGCTGGACATCAAGACCGATAGAATGATGGCAACTCGGCAATGGAGAAAGCCGGGTATCATAGAAATGATCGCTATGCTAGTGTTGGAGCTCGGTTGAGGGCTCGAGTGCTGTAGCCGAGTGATGCAAGGTACAAGCTTGACAGGATTTACCTGTCAGAAGAGATGGAGGAGCAAGGCCCTCCGGGAGCACTCTGTTTTGGTCCCAGGATCATGAATGAGCTGGCTGTGTCCAAGTTCCAGCTGGCTAGAGGAAAAAAAACCTATGACGGCAGTACCAAACCGGAAGATTGGTTGAGTGATTATGTCACTACCGTGTATATTGCAGGCGGTGACCGCCGGTGGGCGGTGAGATATGTGCCACATATGTTGGAGGGTCCAGCTCGGATCTGGCTAAACAACTTGCCGAGAGAGAGCATTAACTGCTGGCTTGACGTCTCAGAGGCTTTCATTAGCAACTTCACCAGCACCTACAAGAGGCCAAACCGTCCGTAGCAACTCTGCGTGCAAGCAGAGAGAGGTGGAGACCGACCGAGAGTATCTTACTCGGCGGAGCACACTGAGTAACACATGTGAGGGTGTGAACGAGTCGCAGGCCATTACTTGGTTTGCACAAGGGTGCCGACATGGCAGCATGTTGTGGCAGAAGCTCCAGAGGGAGATGCCGAGTACACTGGCCGAGACCATCAAGATCGCCGACATGTATGCTCTCGGAGATCCGACACATGCTGTCGTGGGATAATCACGGCAGATGTTACCTGAGGTAACTGATCTTGGGGCAAGTCGACACAGGTATTCGGGAGAGGGTTTAGCTCAAAGGAAGACATGGCAAAAGCGATCTGAGAACCGGAGAATAACTCGCCGGATCTCGATATGATTATACTGGATACTCGATAATAGGTGTTACAGTTATGACTTGAATCTCTCTTAGGCGAAGCCCAGGGGTTGGTTTATATAGTACTCATATCCCCCTTGACTTGCCTTACAAAGCGCTTCTCGAGTCCTATTCGAACTCTTCATACGAACCCTAACTTTCTTTACCGTAACCCACAATCCGGGTTACGATCTTTACAAGCCCTGGGCCTTCCAGAAGCTTCTGCGTCCTTAGCCGGATTTGGTCCATACACCGTTTGGGCCGGATTACACCTGGGGTTGGCATACCGGGTTACTATCCCCTCATCAGTAGTCCCCAGAATAGCTTGGGCTTCCAAGATTTACTCTTCGAAGCGCCGGCTATTCCCTACAGAAATATAAGACACAAACATATGAAAATCAGGACGCAGCGCGCTGATGAATAGCCGTGACTGGTACCAAGGAAGCCAAGCAAAAGCCCGGCTCTCCCTCAAGGGTTCTCCTTTAATCTTCCAGACTCGAGCTTTAGTAAGGAACTCCATGACTTCGCACCTTCTTCGATAATTATTGCTAATACCAGGAAAGAGATTCCCCCCTTCTCTTTTCTCGGGACCATATCTAAGTGCACATAAAGCACGTCTTCAAATTTCAAAATGTCCAACTATTACTCCGCAACCCCCGGGTTTCGCCCGTTAGGATAAGCCTTTCCACCCGGTTTATTATAAATAAGCCCCAGGAGGCAAACTCAACCCTTAACGGCTCACTTTCCCCATTTCTCTTCTCCCCAAGTTCAAGCTCGCAGAGCGCCACCACGGGAACCCCACGCATCTCGCCGGAGCCCCTCCGCCTTCGTTTGCGCTCCGCCGCCGCGCGAGCCGCACCAGCTCCCGAATCCACCGTCAAGCCTCCGATTCGCCGGCCAACGACCACGAAAGGACACGAATCTTGCGCCATCTGTCTCCGCAAGGCCTTACTCCAATCTCCTTCAGTAAGTCCCTTACATCCTCCAACTTACCCCCACAATTTCTTAGTTCTTCCTCTAATTAGATCTGAATTGAGCGGTCCGCAATTTCTCGGGCTGCGCCGGATTAACTCACTGGTACTTACCATAAACATTCCTATGGATAGGATTCATAGCTTATATTACTCCCCTAACTCCAGTAATCGTTAATCTGGTCACAATTTTAGAAATAGGATTCCCAATCTAAGCTCGGGCCATCTGAAATTTCCGCCCTTGTTCTCCTTCCTCAGAAAATCTTACTTCTCCGACTCATTCGCAGATGGTAAGCATATAAGCATCCCCCTAACTCCTCCAAACATTTGCTTTTACGGAAAGCTCCATGTATTTTGTAAGGTCACTTGATACCCGGATAAATCATTCTTGACCCAGCGAGGCAATAGCCGGGTTATGTTCAAATTGCGGGTAACTGCTTGCCTGCTAACCTCCAAGTTTTTGTTCCTTACGTCTTTTCCTTCGATGTTTTACCAGGTCAATCCCATGGCACCCAAGAGGCAGGGGAAACAGCCGAATAAGGCTAAATCCACAAGCTCCATATCGGCCAATTGGGGGAAGTCCTCCGTCACCAAGGCCAAGCTGGAGGAGTTGGTCGAGCTTGGAACCCTACCTCCACAGGAGTCTATCCACTGGCGAGTGCCAGGCAATGAAACCCGGCCTTCTCCAGCGACGAATGAGGTAATATGCTTCGTTGAACATGTGACCCGGGGCTTTAGGCCTCCGGGTCACCCCTTCTTCCGTGACGTCCTAGACCATTACAACCTCCGTATCTTCGATATAGGTCCAAACTCCATTTTGAACATCTCCCATTTTATTGTTCTTTCCGAATCTTACTTGTGCACACCGCCAAGTCTAGCCCTCTTCGTCGAACTTTTTCAGTGCAAGCCGTGTCGCGAAAGCGGCGACGGCGCACTTCTCACTTGCGGCGGGGTCTCTATCCAGCGCCGCAAGAACTCCCTGATGCCTCCTATTTCTCTCAATTCCCACGTAAAGCACTGGCAGCTTTCGTACTTCTACTGCCAGGATACCTCTCCACCCGGCGAAAAGAAGTTGCCGGGTTACTCGGAGGGTCAACTTGATATCTCCGAGAAATTCAACGCCTTCGCGTCTGAACCGGACAGGGAGGCGATCTTGCCTTTATTAGCTAGGATCTCCATCTTGTCCGCCCGAGGCCTCATCGGGCTAAACCTGGTGAAGACCTGGGTTAGCTTCCGCATTCAGCCAAACTCCATTCGTGAGAAGCTGATGTGCGAATACTCCCTTAGTCGGTTCATTGGGAAAATCGGCGAGGAGGATTTACCTCTGTACCAGCTCATGAAGAAAAGTGACAAGTTTGTCTGGACCCCACAAGCCGATGTGGCTTTCCGAGATATCAAGACCATGCTGGGTACAACTCCAGTTCTAGCGTCTCCTCTGCCTAAGGAGCCAATGTTGCTCTATAATGCAGCTACCAACCGAGTCGTTAGTGTTGTGGTGGTAGTGGAGGGAGAAGAGGAGGGAAAGTCGGTGCAGAGGCCGGTGTATTATCTCAGTGAGTTGATCTCCAACTCGAAGAAAAACTATCCTCACTACCAGAAGATGACATATGGAGTCTATATGGCTGCCAAGAAGCTCAAGCACTATTTTCAAGAGCATCCAATTACAGTGGTGAGTACTGCCCCCATCTCGGAGATTATGGGCAACAAGGATGCAAGTGGCCGAGTAGCCAAATGGGCGATTGAGCTAGCTGCTTACACACCCGTATGTATGCAAGAAGAGAAGCCATCAAATCTCAAGCCCTGGCAGATTTCTTTGTTGATTTGGCCGAAATGCAATATGAGCCTCCCTTGCCGGAAACAAATTATTGGCGAATGCATTTCGATGGCTCTAAGGTGAAAGAAGGTCTCGGTGCCGGTGTTGTGCTCACCTCACCCAAGCTGGATCAACTCACATACGTCCTGCAAATCCATTTTGCAGCGTCCAACAACGTTCCCGAGTACGAGCCCTTAGTCCATGGACTGAAAGTATCCAAGGAGATTGGTATCCGCCGAATAATATGTTATGGCGACTCGGATCTGGTGGTTCAGCAAGCCTCGGGGACTTGGGACGTGTTGGATGCCAATATGGCTTCATATCGGTTCCTTGTCCAGGACATGTCAAGATTCTTTGATGGATGTGAGTTCCACCATATCCACCGAGCTGAAAATGATGTTGCTGATGCTCTGTCAAAGTTGGGCTCTTCTCGGCAGTCCATCCCGGCAGGAATTGCATTGGAACATCTCAGGAAGCCTTCCATCGAGCCATCTCCTGAGTCGGATTCAATATAAGTCTCGTCTATGCCTAAATTAGAAGTTGTTCCCATGGAGATTGATGACGGGACCGTGAAGGAGAACCCGGGGACTGCCCCCCTCATCTCGGGGACTGTCTCTTCATCTCGGGGACTGCCTCGCAGAACTCGGGGACTCGTTCCTATCTCGGAGCAAGTGATGTCGGCTGATCCAATGGAGGTTGATGAGCCCATGTTTCCTACTTGGGAGATAACGAGTTGGGCTCAGCCCATAATGTCTTATTTGGCGGATGGTACTTTACCGAGTGATGAGATCTCGGCCATGCAAATACAGAGAAGATCCAAAGGCTACACCATCATCAACAAAGAACTGTACAAGAGAAGTACCACAGGCGTGCTCCAGCGCTGTGTTGAGCCAGAGGAGGGAGAAGAGATTCTCCGAGAAATACATCAGGGGGAATGCGGGCACCATGCCTCATCTCGGGCTCTAGTGAAGAAAGCTTTCCGACATGGATTCTTTTGGCTCACTGCCTTGCAGCAAGCAAAAGATCTAGTGAGAAAATGCAATGGGTGCCAGAGATATGCAAGCAAGATACATATGAATGCTTCCGAGATCAAGACTATTTCTATCACTTGGCCATCTGCATTATGGTGCTTGAACATGGTGGGACCCTTCAAGCCAGCTCGGGGCAACATGACTCACATTCTCGTCATGGTTGACAAGTTTACCAAGTGGATTGACGTGAAGCCAATCCGGAAGTGTGATGGGAACACAGCTGTGACCTTTTTGAAGGATATTATCCCGAGATATGGCTACTCGCATGGGATCATCTCGGATGATGGAACAAATTTCGCTGAGGGAGCCTTTGCTCGGTATTGCAAGGAGAAGAGGATCCGGCTAGACACTGCGTCAGTTGCACATCTGGAATCAAATGGACAAGTTGAAAGAGCTAATGGCATGGTCCTATCCGGAATAAAGCCTAGGCTAATTGAGCCATTACAGCGAACCCCGGGTTGTTGGCTGGACGAGTTGCCTGTGGTGTTGTGGAGTCTAAGGACTACCCCTAACCGATCTACCGGATACACACCATTCTTCCTGGTATATGGAGCAGAGGCCGTGTTGCCCACTGACCTTGTGCATGACTCACCGAGAGTAACCCTCTATACAAAGGCAGAGGCAAGAGAAGCCCGAGAAGATGATGTTGATTTGCTAGAAGAAGAAAGAGAATTCATTCTATCGAGATCAGCTGTATATCAAAAGAATCCGAGACACTATCATAGCCGGAAGATAAACCCAAGGGTATTCCGAGAAGGCGATTTAGTGCTTAGGCTGGTGCAACGCACAGCCGGGATGCACAAGCTTTCCCCTCCATGGGAATAGTTGTTCATTGTGAGCAAGGCTCTGCACAATGATGCATACTATCTCATTGATGCACAGGAACCACAGAAGAACAGGACCGATAAGTCCATAGAGGAAACTAAGAACCCATAGAATGTAGCTCTACTCCGTCGTTTTCATTCCTGAAAAAGCATTGTATGTATCTCCTCACCGAGTTGAATCTATGTCGACATCCCGAGAAGGAACTCGGGGGCTGCCTGTGCCTAACTTGTTCTGTTTTTTTACTTCTTACTTTGGTTATTCGGTTAATCATCTCGGAATTTCATGTGTAAGTTTAGTAGTGTGCTTAAACCTAAGGGCCAAATCTCCGACTTTGCTGATGTCCGAAACCCGGCTTCATGGCAAGCGGGAAAACAATCCAAGGGTCAATGATCACACGAAAAACTATTAAGGAAAGAAAGAGTCAGTCAACCAACATAAGTTGTTTTTTCTTCCGTTTTTTCAGCTAAGTGTTGGGCAGTTTTATTTCCTATCTCAGAGTTGTGAGTATTATAAACTTGGTTTTCGAAATCTTGTGACTCGACTGTCAAAAAATCACAGGTGGCAGGCAAGAGCAGAGAAGAAAAAAGCCAGGTGGATAAGAAAACAAACTCGGGGACTCGAATTAAAGCAATCCGGCATTCAGTCAGTCTTGCACAAGCTTAAATAAAATAGAGTGCAAAACGATAAGTGTATTTCTTACAACTGCACCCAGCATACCGGGGATCTGACAAATTTAAAAGTGTTTGATAGAAACTTAGGCCGAAGCCAAGGGAGTGGAGTCCGTGGCGGCCTCTTCCGGGTTGCTGGACTCGGCGGCAGGCTCAGAGGCGACTGTCTCGGTGGTAGGCACAGAGACAACCATCTCGGTGGCGAGCTCGGGTGCAACCATCTCGGTTGAAGGCGTTGGGGTACTCAGCTCGGGAGCGGGCTGGGAGATAACCATCTCGGTGGCGACAATCTCGGCAGTTAGAGGGGAGGCCATCTCGGTGACTCGGGTTGGGTCGATCTTGTCATCGATCTCCTCGTCAACCTCCTCGGAGTCATCACCCTCCTCATCTTTGTCATCGACCTCATCGGCCGCATCGTCCACATCCTCGTCTTCATCCTCGCTCTCCCTGTCGGGCTCGGGGGGACCATCCACGTACTCCTTCGTGTCGGCGTAGGAGGCCAACTGGTATGCCATTTCCTTGCGAGCCCGGACGTAAGCCTCTACTGAGGACCATTTGGACTTGGTCCGCATGGTCTTGAAAGCATCGAGGTCCATATTTTCATACGAAGAGAGGACGAAATGCATCACCTCGTCTGCGCCAGCTCGAGCGGAAGAAGCGCGCAACTCCTTGAGGCGACCCTTGACTTGGTCCAGGTTCTTGGCCAGCTCGTCGATTGTCTTGGGGAGATCATTTTCCAGCCAGAAGATCTCGTAGAGCCGGTGTGCACTAGAAACAAGACTGGATCCCATGGATCTCAGGGGCAGAACTTGGGCTTTGATGCCCTCAACCTGGCCCTCAATATTATCACCTGCTGAGACGACAAACCCGACTTCTTCTCTTCTCTTCCTGGCCTTGGCAACGTAAACTACGGCGTCATTTTCCATGTCAGGGAATACTCCAGTAAGGAAGGCTATCCGGGTTAAGTCAAGAATCGATTCGGCAAGTAAAATCAAGAGATAAGGAAAACAGAGAAAGAGTAAGGCTTACTTTGCAACTCCAGGGTGAGTGTAGAGAGCCAATTGTCAGCGTCCGCATGGCACTTGTCCAGCAGAGTGCGAGAAGAGGCCACCATAGCTTTGAGCTTGGTGTTCCTGTCCTTGAGGTTCTTGATCTCCACATCCTGGCGGGCCTTCTCGGCAGTAGCGTTCTTCTCCAACTCGTACTTGTCCTTCTCGGCCTCTTCCTTTTGCCTCTGCATCGCTGCCAGTGCCAGCTCTAGCCGAGTAACCTCGGCCTTCTCGGTTTGGAGCTCGCCCTTGAGCTTGGCCTCACAATCATTGATCTACAGCTGCGGCCAGTGTGAGATAGTCTTGATGTTTTTCAACAAAAAGTTTGCGCTCAGCTATACAGAAATCAGTCCGATTAGCAAGAGAACGGGAAAATGGAAACAAACTACAGAGAAGGGGAGTAGGCTTACTCTCAAGGGTCGAGATCTTGCTCTGTGCAGATTCAGCCAGCATGGTGCAGTCCTGGTGCTTCTCGGCAAAAATCTTATGATCATATGCATCGAACAACAGAGTTAGCCAGCGAGAAGGAAGAAAGTGTAAACATAAAACGTAATATAGAGAATGAGGCACTTAATTTGCAGAGAAGAGATCTTGGTAATGTACTCTGTTAGCTGCTTCTCCAAGATAGCTGTGAAAGGGAAAATAGAGCCCGAGTTAGAAAATTGATGCATAGGAAAGCATACGAAATATCTCAGTGTGGAAAACATTACCTTTACCTCCCAATTCCCTCTGGAGGCTGACGTTGTGCTTAGTGGCGTTGCGGTGGGCCTAGAGAAGCATCTGGTATAGCTTGGCACGAGTCTCGGTGCAAATCTGAGAAGAAACAAAGGAATAGTTAGTTGGAAGATTCGACCCAAGTAAACTTCAACTCTGTCGAGTATTGCCTACTCGGCCCAAATCTCGGGTACTAGATATAGGTGTTAATCTCGGGTTCACAATTTGGAATCTCGGAAAAACCGAAAAAAGAAGATGTTACTTACCCGAGAAGTGAGCTCGGCATATTCAGCGGCATTGCGCAGATAGAACATCTTGTGCGCCAGTGGGCTGCTGGAGGCCGTAACCGTTGTCGATATCGGACCAACATCGGCCGGATTCCAGTCTTTGCGGTAATGGTCCAGTGGGCCCAGTTTCTTCCTGGCATAGTCCGGATCAATGTAGCCGACTCGGTCAAAGGTCACCTCCAGATCCTGCCGGAGCATCCCAAGGAGTTCGTGCTGCACGATTTGGGTGTCCGAGCTGATCGCCAACTTGCCGGGCTTAGTTTTCCCCATCCCGGACTTTTTCTGCTGCACCTCGTGTTTCTTTGACCGAGGGACTATGGGAACTTTTACAAGTCCCCCGGTGCTTTTCTGTGAGCTGCCCTCACCGGCCACTGGCCCATGCGATGGCGCAAATTTGACCTGAGCTCGCTGCCGGGTGCGAGGGAGGTTTCTTGTCGGGCCTGCTAGTGGTGCTGCTGTTCTCGGTGGCGTTGGGCTTCCTGCTTCTGGGGAGTTGCTGTTGGGCCTGTTGTTGTTGTTGTTGTTGCTGTTGTGCCTGTTGCTGTTGGTGTTGGGTCTGTTGTTGCTTCTGTTGCGGTAGCTGCGGTTGCTGCGGTTGCTGCGGTTGTTGCCGCCGGAGTGGCAGATGGTGTGACGGGTGGTGCTATCGTTCTCGGTAGTGTTGGTGGTGTTTCTGCCGCTGCTTGTGGAACCTCTTGCTGTGCTAGCGCTTGTTGCTGCGCTGGTGCTTCTTGCTCTTGCTACTGCTCTTGTTGCTGCTCAATGGCCGACTCCGGGTGTTCCGGAGCCTCATTAGTTTCCATCTCGGCGCCTATGTCACCGGCACCAAGATCCTGGTCCTCCCTCAGTGGGATCTGTATCTTGGGGATGTTCGTGTCGTGGGCTTCTGTGTCCCCTGTGTCGAGGTTTATGTAGCCACCAACATCCGGAAGCACGATCACGGGAGGAGTCTTGCTGCTTGATTTCCCCAAAGAAGAGCGCTTCAGGGTCATGGTAAACTTTGGCATCTCAGAGATCTCAATGTCGATCGGATCACTGCGAGAGAAGAAGGAAGAGGAGAAAAACCAAAGGCAGATGAGTTGTCTCGGGAGAAAGAGGCAAAACATTATAGAAAATGCAAACACAAAGCATCTCGGAATAGACTTACCCGTCCGACATGGGCTGATTGTTCTTTCGGCAGCTAGCTGTGACCTTGGTCGCTTTGTTCACGGTTTCCTTGTTCCCGGATTTCTTCTGTCTCTTGGGCGGGGGATCGACTGCGCCGCTTTCGGCCCTCTTCCTAATTTCCACGGGGGCGGCCATGGCCACGAGCCTCGCATCGACCGCATGTTGTCCCGTATCAACTGAGAGCGAGGGAAGAGGATACACGAATAGGACCGAGAAGGGATCGGGTACCTCCAATAGAGTGAAATCATCATCACTGTCACCTTCGTCATCCTCAAACCAGTCTCGGATTGAGGCTGGAACTCGATGCTTACCGGCTTGGGCGGCGAGATAGGCGTCCGGGATAGGGAGGTTATCCTGGTTGTCGAACTCCTTGGCATCATCCTCAACCCGGTCCTCTGTCCAATTGTCCGAGGGGGTATCATGATCTTCTACTTTCTGGCGCTCGAAAAGCTGCACATGCGAAACACTAAGCATAAGTTAAAAAGTTGGGTGATCTCGGAAGGTACCGAGATGAACTCAACTCGGTAACACATACGAAAGAGAAAGCATATATCTCAAAGTTGAATGATCTCGGAAGATACCGAGATGAAAGTAACTCGGTTGAGCAGCAAATACTTACTCGGGGCGCCAGCTTCGCTCTGCTATAGGGTTCAAGTCCCCAGTCTCAATTTTCTGCGAAACCGATCTTGGAGATGGATTTAGACCAGATGGCAACCTCCTTTTTGCTGAGTTCTAAGGTGGTGGTGCGCATGCTATCTCGGGCCCGACCATGAAATACATTTTGTGGGATTTGCGTTGAAGTGGCAGAAACCGGCGGCTAACCCATGTGGCGAGCAGATTGTCACTTCGGAGCCCTTTCTTGACGAGCTGCTTTAGCCGGCTGTCCACTAGGTTCACCTCGGGCACATATTTCTTCGGGTTATACCCCAAGTTCACCATCTCAGTTGGGGCTCGATGTGGAAGGCAGGAAGCATGAGGAGATCTTCTTTGGGGGGATTCTTCACATAGAAAAATCCCCGTTGCCACTTGCGGCAGGATTCAAGTCCCTTAACTCGGGGGAAATCGGTTCCATTCCGAGGGACAATCATCACAGTACCGCACTGGGTCATGCGTTTTGGGGCATTTGGGTTGATGGCGTTTAGGAGAACTTGTTTGCGGAAGTGAAAATACTTGGCCCAAATATCTACGGTGGGAAGGAGGCTGAGATAGGCCTCCGAGAAGGAAACGAAAGAGGAGAGGATGGTAATCGCATTAGCAGGAAGATGGTGGGGCTGTAGGCCGAAATGGCGAAGAAATTTGTGCATGAAGTTAGAGACGGGGAGACCAAACCCACGCTTGAAGTAGCTCATGAAGACCATGAACTCGCCTTCTTGTGGTTCGGGTTCAATCTCGTCGTCTGGAGGTCGGCAGATCTGCCCTGCCGGGATGAGGCGTGTGTCCTGTAGCCACTTGATGTCGTTGGCGTCCGTGTCGGATCCTTCCCACGCTCTGTGTGTGGACGCGGATCCTTCAAGCTCGAGCTCCTCCACGGTGTCGAGCTCCATCTTGGCGCTTGTGGATCTCGGAGCCTCCGAGATGCTCACATGCGAAAGGGAGTGCTTGGGGAGAAGAGGACGAAGGAGCATGGCGGCAGCGCGGAAGATAAACGCCGTGGTTTGATTTCCGCGGCGAGTCGCTCGGTGAAGAACGGCGCATGGAGAAGCAGTGGAACGGTGGCGCGGAGTTGCGCAGATCTGCAGTGCGCGATGGAGTCCTCTAGCGCGGTCGCGTTCCGGGTGAGCCGTATCGCTCGGCGGTGTGGTGGCTTCCTCGGTGCGCGGTGGCGTTTGACGGTGTGCGGTGGAGCGGTGAACGAAAGAGGAGCCGTATCAACGAGCCGACTTTCAAGAAGAAGCCAACTCTGCGCGCCCAACTCTTCTCGAGTCTGCACGCGCGGTACGAGTTCCCTCCCCCTACAACAACGAGAATCTAGAGGGCAACCTGGTGAACAAACTCGCCCTCGCTAGATTCACCAAAGACCTGAGCAATTACCAGACTATGGTGAGGGCGATGATTAGGGACGAGGAACCATTCGAAGAGATCCATCGCCACTTCCCGCGGATTACGCCCGATGACTTCAAGACTTTCCTAGATAACCAGTCGCTTGATTTCACTAAGAATCAAACGGAATGGGGGAGGGACCTAGCGTCGAAGAACATCGGTCACCACAATCTCGGCTGTCGTGGCTACAACGGGAACGAGCCAGTTTGGGCGAAAGAGAACCAGGCCTACATTGAAAAAGGGATTGAGAACCCTTACGCCAAGTATGCCCATGACCCGCAATTCCAGAAATTCATGAGGTCGAGGTACAAAAAAGTAACTCCGACCGGGGAACTTGTCACGGACCCGAAGATGGTGGAGGGTGTTATTTTGGTCACGGACGATAGCGTGAAGAATGTTGAGAAACTAGTGGTAAGAAATTTACCATTTCATGCAACTCATCATCATCAAGTCCATGATTTCATTCTAGTACGAAACCATTTCTAAACCGTTCATATGCTGCTTCTGCAGCTAGAAGAACAACAGCTTGAATCTTCCTCGTCGCAGACGTTGACGGCCAAAGTCGCGTGGGATAAGCCTTTCATCAGGGGGTACAACAAGGCAAAGAGCCAGGACCCTCTGAAAAGGCCGCACTTAGGCCGTATCACCGGTGGTGGATTAAATAGGAAGCACGCCAACTATGGCTTGGCTGAGCCCAACACTAAGGAGTCGCGGGCGGCGAAGAAGAGCCAGTCGAACGAGGAGGCGGAGGCGCTGAAGAAGAAGGTCCAGGACTTGGAAGAAAACATGGAGAAGAAGATTGAGGAAAAGGTCGGGGAAAAGATGAATGCGCTCATCCCCTTCGTATTTGAAAAACTATATGGCTACATCGCCAGGGGCTCATAGGGGCCGTTACCTACGATCAACATACCGTCGACGTTGGTCGTGCCCGCCGCGGCCGCCGCCGGTGGTCCATCGACGTTGGCCGTGCCTGGCGCGCCCGCCCCCGCCGTGACCGACGCGCCTGCCCCCGATGGACCGTCGGCCGTGTCCGGCGCGGCCGATGGTCCGTCGATGTTATCGTTGCTCGACGAGCCCACCATCACCTTTGGTCCGTGGACGTTAGCCGAGCTCAATGCCCTCACGGTAAATTATTGACCGTCCCAAGCTGTAGCCAGTTCAATATAACCCTACTCTCTGACCTATCCATGCATGTTATCGCAGGCTGACGCGACGGGATGCACCTTCCTGCTAAAAGTGGGCAGCGAGTTGAAGGATGTTGCAAAGGGGAGCATCTTGCAGCCACTCTCCCGCAAGTACCACTGCAGAGATATACGGGCCAACGTGCTTCGGGTTCGTGTCGATCTGGTGCTAAAGGGTTTCCAGGACTTGTATCCTCCTAATCAACCCGCCGATGCCGACAGCGAGCTGAATCTCGGCCAACTGGACAATCAAATCTTGCTATGGCCGAAAGCCCTTATTCGGCTGAACACCACGTCAGGGTTGGCGCCAAGCCAAGGCATGACCTTCACCACTACACCTGTTGCGCCCGCGGCAAGCCAACAAGACAAGGTCCAACATGACAAGGTCCTCTCTCCACCTCCGGTGGATTCTCCTCCTCCCGAGCACGAGACGTCAAATGACGAGCAACATCACGAGCATGAGACCCATGACGACTACATGGATATTTAACTTGCTCCCATTGACGATTTCATAAATCAGTTGGATGGCGAGAAGGTTCCTACGGAGTTACCCACCAGAATTCTTAATATCCAGAAGAATGTAGATGGCGAAGAGGGCGGTTCTTCTGAGTTACCCACCAGAAAACCGGATATCCAGAAGAAGCTAACCTATTCCCAAGAAACTCCTGAGGAGCAGACAGCCTTTACGGCTCCACAACCTATGCTGGTTACCCCGAATACACTCCGTGCTACGGCCGAGGAGGCGGTAAAACAAAGCGGCACTCCCATCTGCTTGAGGCCGAAGAAGCATCGGAAGAGGCCGGCAGCCAACAAGAAGAAAGGTGGTGCCTCCTCTAGTAGCCAGCCAGCGGCCGGCCGAGTCCTGGATCGTTTGCCGCCTGCCGACCCGTGGAGGAAGGTGCATGAGATAGGTCAGCCGATGCTGCCGCGAGAGGTTGTCGCTGTCATGGGTGGTGACATGAGGAGCATCCACGACGGAATTTTGTTCAGAGAGAATGAACTTCTACGTGAGAAACATCCCTCCTACCCGCTATACATGGTCAAGGTGCCCCGATCCGTGGGCTTTGTGGATACAAATCCCGCAGAGGTGTTATTCATCAGATACGAAGACATATTTAGGGTCTTCCACTTGGGAAAGCTCGACCGAAGCATTGTCCGCCTGGTATCGCTCAGCATGGCGCACGATATGGTCATGGAGAATACCCCGCACATCGCGATTATGGACCCGTACTACATGGTTGAGGACTACTTGCGGTCACCTGTGGACCGGGTTGTTATCACGAACTACATAACGGGTTTTTGATAGATAACAAGGATAAGAACGCCATTCTCATGCCATACTTTCCCAAGTAAGTAGTCCTCTCCGCTTCCCGTCGTTACATTCTTTCTAGAATCTCCTTAGTATTCCGATTGATGATATTGATGGCTTGTTCGAAATGTTCTGCGCAGAAACGGAGGATGCGTACTCATCGTCATGGAACCGCATTGGTCCGTATGCACTTATCTCGATGCGGGTAGGGCGGTGCAGAAGGACTACAACGACATAAGAGCTATTCTTAATAGTGCCTTCAACGGCTTCACCGCCGATTTAGGCAAGCCCCTAAAAAAGGAGAAAATAGTCCGAGGCGCCTACGTGTGCAACCACGTAACAAACTTCCCCTGCCTCAAGCAATCAGAGCAAGAATCTGGGTTGGAAGCTTGGTATGTCATCTTTCATATGAGGGAGTACTTAAAGGATGCCCAAGAGGTATTGTTACCAAGCCATCTCCGAGACCTGACCACAAAGATGGCCAACACCCCCGATGAATATGTGCGGGCTGAGTTCCGTCGCATCCAGCGGAGGATCTGCACGATACTCGCGTCGGATGTCATAACTCGGGGTGGCTTGTTCTTCCACGGCCACGGATCACCGAGCAACCGTGACATATCCTACAAGAGCAACGTGACACCCGGACATTCAACACGCTAGAAGGCGTTCGTCCGTTCCCACCGAGACCATAGGATTGGCAAAATGTTAGTATACACTTGCATCATATAACTTTTAGTCCTTTATTTGTCGTGTTTTATTCGTAAACCTTGATGCTTCTATTTCTTTAATAGTTATTTGCGGTCTATTATCACTTTCGATGCTAAACTCGTATTTTTGTCCTATGCACAGATGACATGGTATGTTGTGTATGTCGGTAGGGTTCTCGGAGTCTACGACGACTGGGAACAATGCCGGAGACAGGTGCACGGTTTCAGCGGCAACAGCTACAAGGGGTACAAGACCATGGTGGAGGCGGAAGCTCGATACGCCACTTACCTAGCGAGAGAGAAGACGGAGAAGACGAGGGCCCGGATGACCACCTTCGCCATCGTCGTGCTTATACTCCTTGTACTCCTAGTGTTGATGCTACTTGTTGTTTTGCTTGTCTAGCTAAACTATCGATTTGTTGAACTATCTCGCTTCGAGACTATTGTTCGAGACTATGTAATATTTGTTGAACTACGTGTTGATGATCGAGACTATTGTTCGAGACTATGTGTTGATGATCGAGGTTATATTATTTGTTGAACTATCTCTGTTCGAGACTATGAAACTTAGTTCTGTCATTTTGTTGTTATTCTGTCATTTTGATACT
Organism: Alopecurus myosuroides; assembly: GCA_028641055.1. Taxonomy (NCBI): domain Eukaryota; kingdom Viridiplantae; phylum Streptophyta; class Magnoliopsida; order Poales; family Poaceae; genus Alopecurus; species Alopecurus myosuroides. The sequence continues at coordinate 172,792,311 of CM054058.1, forward strand.
TATTTCTGTCATTTTCATGTAATTCTGTTATGTTGGTTTCTTTTATTTTTTGACACAGCAAAACCATACCCCAGACGAATGGCATATAATACCCTAGGCGCATCTGTACCCCAGGCGCACAATGCTTGTTCGCCACAGGTAAAAGGCTTACCGCAGGCGCACAAGGCCAATTCGCCTGGGGTATGTCAAGTTACCACATGCGCATTTTGTAATTCGCCTGGGGTAAGCCATTACCGCTGGCGATATGGTCCTAGGCGAACTGAAATGCGCCTGTGGTAGGCCTTTTTGGTTCGCCTTTGGTAAGCTTTCCTCTAGTAGTGAGTGGTGGGATCTCGGTAAAATCCAATTCAATGCAATCATCTCGGATGTTGGTGATAAAGTGATACTGGAAGTTATGGATTGAATCCGAGTTCGAGATGGAGCTTGACCGAGATAGGAGCATCTCGGTCAGCTATTCTAAAGATTGTTTGTTTAAACTGGCACAGCCCAGTTTCGAGGACTAATGTCGGGGGGCTACCCCCGCGTAGGGGCAATGTTGGTAAAAATGGTGTCTGAGTTACTATTTACTGAGTTGGATGTTACCGATTTGGATGACACCGAGTTGAATGGCTACCGAGATGGAGCTATCTCGGAAAGAAGAAGAAGGAGCCAAGTGAAGAAACGGGTCTTCCCCACGTTGTCCGAGTTACACTTGGAGAAACCGGGTAGACAAAGATCTTCTCTATCTCGGATGGAGGTCAAGAAAGCAGTTGTAATCCCGCAGATCCAGGGAGAGTACGCGCATGCGGTTCAACTTACTAGGCGTGATGATGCGTATACGTACGCTGGTACAGTACAGGGTATGGGCGAGGGGTATGGGCGAGGCCACGTCCTGTCTCTAACAAGGGGGACAGGACATGGCAGCGGCCACGACGCAGAAGACTTTCAGCGTCTGTCAGCGAGATTACGCGAGCGTGCGCTATGTCACAGTGTGTAGTCACCTAAACTTGTACGATTAGTTGGTGGCCACCAGTATATAAGGTGGACACATCCCTCCCGCGCGAGGGACGCCCGAGTCGACACATGAGAAGAGAATTGCCGCTAGTTTGTTTAGAGAGAGAGAAGTAGAGCTCCTTCTTCCTCTAGCTCCTTGAGCTTGAGAAACACTTGTACTCGGTTACCACATATACAGAGAGAGACGGAGTAGGGGTGTTACCTACAGACGAGGGCCCTGAACCTGTGTAGATTGTTGCGTTTGCAGTGTAGTGAGCTCGCCATCTAGGCATGCGATTGACGAAGGCATGGATCCTAGGCCTGTCGGGTATGCCTACCCGGTCTCAGGCCCACGGCCCAGGCTCTAAAGGAGGCGTCGCGTACTGTTCTAGAAGGCCCAATTGAAGCCCACCCGCAATGCCTTGCGGGTTAAGATAGAAAACTTGTAACCGACATAGGGTTAGAGTTCGAGTCCTACACGAGTATGGTTTGAGACCTGGCCACCTATATAAGGCCAGGAGAACCACCGGGAGAGGGACCAAGCAATACCGCACCACCAAGCCTTGAGCTCGAGATCGTACTCTCTACTTGAGCAATCCCCCATTGTAACCGATCTATTCGTGAATACAGATCGACAGAGGCAGGAGTAAGGCTTTTACCTCTACGAGGGCCCCTAACCTGGGTAAATCGTGTCCCCTGTCTAACCGACGATTGTCAGCAGCGCCTACACGTTCTCCTAATCGAAACCCTATGGGTTCACCCGAGGGACTTGTTGAGATGCATATTCGACAATTGGCGCCGTCTGTGGGAACGGCGGGCGCTGGATCTCCGGCATCTTCGGCTTCATCGACGACCAACTCACGTTAGAAACTTTCGACTTCGACTCCGACAAACCCGATTCGGATCGGATCTGTCGTAGTCACCCCTCACTCGCCGGAATCACGCCCGGAATTCAGCAATCTGGAGAAAAGCGTCACCTTGACGTTCGGGAGCTTCAAGTTCTACACCAACAAAGACGGGATCCTCCACTTCCCTGAAGAATCGGGATCTGAGTCAATTTCCAGCCCAGGAGCTGTCGATTCACGACCCTACTTGGCGAAAAGTGGCGAGTCCATCCGCCTCAACACCAGCAATTTCCATACCCTCTCTACAGAGGAACCCTCTCGGGTCAGGAAGGCCTTTCGAGTTGCGCCTAGGACTCACAAGCCACGTCTGGCTCAGGTCTGCATGGCGGGATCGGAACAGCCACCCGCGGAAACTGAACAAAGCGCGAAGGAACGCGCCGAGATCAACGTTTTGCGAGACGCCTAGCTCCGAGCAAAGGTGGCCATCGGCACAAGCAAACCAACTGCGGCCGGGGTCCCACACGAAGACATGGTCGCCTACCACTACCATCTAGTGAGAGCGGCCACTACTATTAAAGAAGCTCGAGAAGATCTGGTCGTGCAAAAAAGATTGGGAGACGAACCGAGCCAACGCCGAGCGGAGCTATCCCTAACACCTTCCGTCGGGAACCGCCCCCAGAAGAAGGGACACGCCTCGAGAACCGCGACCATGGAGGGAGATTCCTTAAGCGGAATCGGCAAATCACTTATGCGTGTGGACGAAGATGGAAACATCCATCCGCAAACTCCCACAACCGCGGTGCTAGCCGCAGCTACCTACATGCAGATAAATCAACCAGGGGAAAACGATCCCCGCACGGAACAATACAAGAAAGTGCAAAAAGGACTAGGCATGGCAGCCGCAAAACTTGCCTCCTATGATCGCAGGAAGGCAGCCGAACAGAAGGACAAAGAAGCACCCCGTGGACGTAGGGGCACATCACCCGACAAGGAAAAATCGCCCCGCCGAGCACGGGGGAAAGAAGCTCGGCGACGAGGAGATAGCCCGAGTGGCAGCGATAGCAGCCCAAGGGGTCGAGACCGTAGCCGCAGCCCGAGAAGAGGTCGAGATCGCAGCCCGCGGAGGAATCGAGATCGCAGCCCGCGAGGAAATCGAGATCGCAGCCCGCGAAAAGATCGAGACAGCAGCCGCTCGCGACATCGCAGCAAAGAACCGAGAGGAGACGCCAATCGCGATGAGCCCGGATACCGATCGGACATCGCCCAGCGCAAGGTTGATAAAGGTCGGGCGGCCAGAAACCGTGCGCGCTCCCCATCCACATCCTCCGATGACGAAGTCTGCGGAGCCCTATGCTTTACCCGCAGCATCCGCGAAGCGCCGCTACCCAAAAGATTTAAGCTATCCACAGAAGTACAGAAATACGACGGTTCGCAAGAGCCTTCAGCCTGGTTGTCAGATTACCTCACAGCAGTAAAATGCCAACGTGGGAACAAAAACACAGCTATGCAGTACCTCAACCTACACCTAGTCGGTGCTGCCCGCAGCTGGCTCGAAGGAAGGCCGAAGGCATGCTACGGGTCTTGGGACGACCTAAACCTCGATTTCTGTAAAAAAATCCAAGCAACATACAAAAGACCTGCGACCATCCTTGCAAGCAGAAAAGTGGCGAGTCTACTCGCGAATATATTCAGCGATGGATCACGCTAAGGAATACAACAGGGAATATATCAGAAGAAGTCGCGGTTGAAGCATTTGCCAAAGGAGCACGGCGAACTTCTTTCATGGAAGAACTGTGGCGATTAGCACCTAAAACCATGGGAGAATTGATGGCCATAGCCGATAGATGGGCAAACGGCGAAGACACAGTGCGCAACGAGAAAGATTCATCCCCAGCACGCGATGACGACCGCCATAGTCGAAAGAAAAGAAGAACGAACTACGACCATGATGATCGGGAAGAATTTGTGGCAGCGGAGTTCACAAAAAATCGCGACAGCGGATATCGTGGAAAATGCGAGTGGAAATCAAAGCAAGAAGACAAAACACCCGAGGAGGACCTCGACGGTTACTGCACGCTACATCTATTTACAGATAAGCGCACGGGCAAAACTAAGGCAACACACCTTCTCAAGGATTGCCGAAAGTTCATCGATATCCACGAGGCCCTCTTAAAGAAAAACAGAGCAGCAATTAGTCAGGGTTACCTGCAGCTTCCCGGAGGAGTAACTCAAGGATTTCAACAGCCACAAGCCCTGCCCCTAGTAGGAAACCAAAACGCAATGCTAGCTGCGCTGCCAGCGCCACCCGCCCCAAATCAAGGAGCCAACGGGTACCCGAACCCAGCAGGACTCTTAGGCATGATACAAAAGGTCTGTCCATCACGCATAGCTCAGAAGACAAACACGCGACAGCTATGCATGGCTGTGCAAACTCCACCTACAAGAACTGAGTATCTGAAGATGGCGGAACAACCGATAACTTTTTCCAAGGAAGACCACCCTCCGCGAGTCTATTGACCAGGACACACCGCACTTGTCATACAAGCACAAATTGGCAATTACGAGTTGGCTCGCGTGTTCATGGACGGAAGGCAGCGGCATCAACATCATCTACGCAGACACGCGCTGACGAAGGCATGGATCCTGGACCCTGCGAGTAAGGACACCCCCTCTCAAGCCTTCTGGTCAAGGCCCGACAGGAAGCGCCCTTGGAGTACTCTAGAAGGCCCATGAGAAGCCCACCCGCATCAACTTGCGGGTTAAGTTAGGGATTGTAACCGACTCAAGCTAGGGTTTGTATCCTCTCCGGGTTGGACTCGAGACCTGGCTATCTATATAAAGCCAGGAGAGCCCCCAAGGAGAGAACCAAGTAATACCGCACGACCACAAAAGCCTTGAAACTCGAGACCTACTCTCGATTCGAGCATCCTGTAACCGATCTAATCATCTAATACAGATCGACAGAAGGCAGGAGTAAGGGTTTTACCTCTACGAGGGCCCCGAACCTGGGTAAATCTGGCCCCCCTGTCAAGCCGACGATTTCACCAGCGCCTATGACGTCTCCTAGTCGAAACCCGATAGGGTCACCCGAGGGATTTGTGGAGCCAGAGCTTCGACAATTGGCGCCGACCGTGGGGACCGCGGGCGCTGGATCACCGGCATCTTCGGCTTCATCGACATCCAACTCCCGTTGGAAACCATCGACTACGGCTCCGAACAATCCTGTACGGATCGGATCCGTCATAGTCACGCCTCACTCGCCGGAATCACGCCCGGTATTCGAGGATCTGGAGAAGAGCGTCACCCTGACGTTCGGAAGTTTCAATTTCATGGCGAACAGAGACGGAATCCTCCACTTCTCGGATGAATCTGAACCCGAATCTGGAGCCGTCAACTCACGCTTCCCTATGGAGAAAAGCGGCGAGTCCATCCGCTTCAACACGATCGATTACCACGCACTCTCAACGGAGGAACCCTCTCGGGTGCGAAGAGCTCCCCGATCTGCGCCTAGGACACACGGACCACGACTGGCCCAAGTCTGCATGGCAGGGTCGGAACAGCCCTCGGAAACTGAATATAGCGCAACCGAGCGCGATCTAATCGGCGTCTCGCGGGAAGCCTGGAAAAGGGCCAAGGAATCCATGCGAAAGAGTCAGCCACCTGCAACAGGCGCCACGCAAGAAGATCTAACCGCCTACCACTATCACCTAGTGAGAGCGGCCTCAAACATCAAGGATGCCCGAGCAGATCTAGCCCGTCGCAGGAGAGCGGCGGATGAGTCAAGCCTACGTCGAGCCGAGCTGTCCCTTGCACCTTCGGTCGGTACCCGACCCGGGGGAAAAGGACCCGCAGCATCGACAAGGGACCACGAATCTATGGCTGGGACCAACAGGTCTACCACGTCTTCTTTCATGAGGGTTGACGACGATGGCAACGTCTACCCGCAAACTCCAGCCGCTGCAATTCTAGCCGCGGCAACCTACATGCAGATGAACCAGCCGACGGACAGCGATCCTCGGGTGGAACAATACAAGCATATCCGCAAGGGTCTAGGGCTGGCAGCCGCGAAACTCGCCTCCCACGATCGCAAGGAACAACTGGAGAAGGCGCGACAGGAGAAGGACAAAGACAAGGAAACGCCCCGCAGGCACAGGAGCTCCTCTCCGAGAAAGGATAAATCGCCGCGTCGCGGCCGAGGAAAAGAGGCTCGACGCCGCGGCGACAGTCGAAGCAGCAGCGACGACAGCCCGAGAGACAAAGATTCGCGGCACCACAGCAGCCGCTCGAGAAAACGAAGTAAGGAACCAAGAAAAGATAGCGACCGCGACCGGTCCGGGTACGACGCGCGATCCGATCTCGCCCAGAAGAAGGTGGATAAAGCAAGGGCTTCACGATATCGCGAACGCTCCTCATCCGGGTCTTCGGACGACGAAACCTGCGGAGCACTTTGCTTTGCTCGCAGTATTCGCGAAGCACCTCTACCCAAGAGATTCAAGCTCAGCTCGGAGGTGACAAAATACGATGGCTCACTCGAGCCCTCCCAGTGGTTAAGCGACTACCTCACGGCAGTAAAATGCCAACGCGGTAACAAGAACACGGCCATGCAATACCTCAATTTGCACCTAGCCGGAGCGGCCCGCAGCTGGCTGGAGAGGAGACCACGATCTTGCTACGCATCGTGGGACGACCTGCATCGCGATTTCTGCAAAAACTTCCAGTCGACCTACAAAAGGCCAGCTACAATCGAAGAACTACGAGCTTGCAAACAGAAAAGTGGCGAATCCACACGAGAATACATCCAGCGGTGGAACACGCTCAGGAACACCGCAGGGACAATCTCTGAAGAAGTGGCGATTGAGGCCTTCGCCAAAGGAGCAAGAAGAACCGCGTTTCGAGAAGAACTCGGCAGAGCTGCGCCCAAAACCATAGGGGAGCTCATGGTCATAGCCGAAAAATGGGCCAATGGAGAAGACGCGGTACGCAATGAAAGAACATCATCGCCCACGCACGACGAAGACCGTCATAGGCGAAGAAAGAGAAGAAAATATTACGACCACGAGGATAGAGAAGAACTAGTGGCAGCAGAATTCACGCGAAGTCGCGACTCCGGTCGTCGTGGAAGTCGCGAATGGAGACCAAAGGTAGAAGAAAAATCACCCGAGGAAGACCTCGATGCATACTGCTCGCTACATCTGTTCACAGACAAGCGCACGGGCAAGACTAAGGCAACACACCTTCTCAAGGATTGCCGAAAGTTCATCGAAATCTCGGACGCGCTCGCCAAGAAAAGATTCGCTTCCACCCAAAACTATCCACCACTACCAGGAGGCGGACAACAATTCCAGCTACCACCGCCACCACCTCCACCGGCCAACCCAAACATGGCACTCGCCGCATTACCAGCACCACAACAACAAAACACGGGAGCAAATACATACCCGACTCCGCACGGACAACTCCTCGGGATGATACAGAAGGTATGCCCCTCTCGCAGAGCTCAAAAAACTAACTCGAGACAAATATGCATGGCAGTGCAGACGCCACCAACGAAGCCCGAGTACCTGAAGATGGCCGAGCAGCCAATCACGTTCTCGAAAGAAGACCACCCGCCACGAGTCTATCGACCAGGACACGCCGCCCTTGTCATTCAAGCTCAAATTGGCAACTATGACCTGGCCCGCGTATTCATGGACGGTGGCAGCGGCATCAACATCATCTACGCGGATACACTCCGTCGAATGAACAAAAACCTGGACGGCCTAACGGAATCAGAAACATCCTTTCACGGGATAGTTCCGGGCAAGGCAATACGTCCACTCGGAACAATCAACCTTGAAGTTGTACTGGGCTCCCCACGCAACTACAGAAGGGAATTCCTGGACTTTGAAGTCGTCGACTGGCCCTCACAGTACCACGCCATTCTTGGTCGAACAGCGTTCGCCAGATTCATGGCCGTACCACATTACGCATACTTGAAGCTCAAGCTACCCGGCGAATACGGTGTGATCACCATTGACGGAGACTTCCAGAAATCGGATAAGTGCGACATAGAATTTAATGAGATCGCAAAATCTTTCGGGATGCAAGAAGAACTACAAGAGCTGGCAAAAACCACGGGCCACTCCGTCATGCCCCTCACGAAGAAAAACGCGCCTGAACTGGAATTCAGCGCCAACAGCGACACTCGCAAGCACCAAGTGCACCCGACGGATTCCGCCAAAACCGCGATGGTTTCCACAACCCTCTCGCCAGCATAGGAAAGCGCGCTCGTCAAACTCCTCCGTGAGTACTGGGAGATTTTCGCCTGGCAGCCCTCAGATATGCCAGGTATACCCAGGGAGTTTGCCGAGCACTCACTCGAAGTCTTTCCTAACGCCAAGCCCATCAAACAAACGACTCGACGATTTTCAGAACCCAAGCAAAAGGCGCTGGGAGAAGAAGTAAATAGGCTGCTAGCCGCCAACTTTATTAGAGAGATCAAGATATCCACCTGGTTGGCAAATCCGGTGCTGGTCCCCAAGAAGAACACGGATATCCTTCGGGTGTGCATCGACTACACGTCACTAAACAAGCACTGCCCCAAGGACAACTTTCCTCTACCACGAATCGACCAGATCGTGAATTCCACAGCAGGTTGCCAACGTCTCTCCTTCCTGGACGCCTACTCAGGATACAACCAGATCCGAATGAAAAAGGAAGACGAAGAGAAGACGGCATTCATCACACCACACGGTGTATACTGCTACACGACAATGCCCTTCGGGCTAAAGAACGCAGGCGCAACATATCAACGTTGCATGCAGAGATGCCTTGCCAATCTCATTGGCAAGAACGTACAGGTATATGTCGACGACATCGTCATCAAAACTCGAGTAGAGGACCCACTCCTCGAAGATATTAAAGAAACATTCGACGCCCTTAATGCATATCGGATCAAGCTCAACCCGACAAAATGCGTTTTCGGCGTCCCCGCAGGAAAACTCCTAGGATACCTGGTATCCGCCAGAGGCATTGAGGCCAATCCGGAGAAAATACAAGCCATCCTCACCATGAAGGAGCCTACCAATCTACGCGGAGTCCAGCAGCTCGCAGGGCGATTGGCCGCCCTAAGCAGGTTCATCGCACGATTGGGAGAGCAGGCGTTACCCTTCTACAAGCTACTGAAGAAGACGGACAAATTCGAATGGACACCCGAAGCCAAACAAGCATTCGCAGACTTGAAACGGTCGCTGCAAAGCAGGCGCATTCTCGCAACACCACAAGAAAGGGAGCCACTTCTTCTCTATTTAGCCGCCACAAACCAGGTCATCAGCACTGCAATCGTAGTCGAACGACCTGAAGATGGCAAGGCATACGGAGTCCAGCGCCCAATATATTACATCAGCGAAGTGCTCTCGCCATGCAAGCATCGATATCCTCATTACCAGAAGCTTGCATATGGAGTTGTCCTCACAGCCCGAAAACTCAAACATTACTTCCAGGAACACGCCATTACAGTGGTTAATGATGCGTCACTCGGGACAATCATGAACAACCCTATGGCATCCGGAAGAATAGCGAAGTGGAGCATCGAGTTGGGCGCTTGGGATATCACCTATGCAGGACGCAATGCAGTCAAATCCCAAGTTCTCGTGGAATTCATCAGCGAATGGACAGAGCTACAAACACCCGGGCCACCCGAGTATACAAGCAATTGGATCATGTACTTTGACGGATCCAAAAGAAACGAAGGAGCAGGAGCTGGAATCGTTCTTATCTCACCTCGTGGAGACAAACTGCAATACGTCCTGCGACTAGACTTCCCACCAGATGATCCAGCATCGAACAACGACGCAGAATATGAAGCACTGTTGCACGGGATGAAGATGGCGATTGCTTGTGGAGCCACCCGGTTGATGATTTATGGCGATTCCAATCTCATAGTGCAACAAACAATGAAAGAATGCGATGCCATTGCTGAAAACATGATCGCGTACCGCGACATGTATAATCTACTTGAAGGAAGCTTCAAAGGATGCGAGTTGAAGCATATTGCAAGATCCAGCAACGAAGAGGCGGATAGACTGGCCAACAAGGGTTCCACGAATACACCCATACCGCCAGGGATATACTTCGAGCGGATGATTAAGAGATCAGTCAAAGTGAAGAAAGCCGTAGAGACACCCGCAGCACAAGAAACAGAGGTCAGCCCGCAAATCGCGCTTCTCGAGCTAACTCATAACATATCACGGCAGGTTTTTCTGGTCGAGCCAATCTGGACGCAGAAATATCTCGACTACCTGCTCAACAAACAGCTCCCGGCCGATCCACGTGAGGCTCGACAGCTAATCAGGCGTAGCAAATCCTTTCGGGTGGTTAATGGAGAATTGTACAAACAAAGCATCTCGGGCATACTCCAGCGCTGCATCGCACCCGAAGACGGCAAGGAATTACTCCGGGACATACACCAGGGTGATTGCGGACATCATGCTAGCTGGAAAGCAATACTGGGAAAAGCCTTTCGAGCAGGATTCTACTGGCTAACAGCAGCCAACGATGCAAAAAACCTGGTCGATATATGCGACGCCTGCCAGCGATTCTCACCAAAGCCGCACGCACCCGCCACAGAGCTGCATATGATACCCATCGCCTGGCCCTTTGCGCAATGGGGCTAGACATGGTTGGACCACTACGCAAATCCACACCAGGGGGATACACACATTTGCTGGTCGCAGTCGACAAATTTACCAAATGGATCGAAGCTATGCCAGTAACTTCGGCTAGCGCCCAATGCGCCATCAAGTTCCTCGACTCCATAGTATGTAGATTCGGTGTACCACATGACATCATTACAGACAATGGTACAAACTTCACCGCAAAGGAAACACAACAGTTCTGCGAGGAGAAAGGAATCAACTTCAAGTTTGCTTCGGTTGCCCATCCGCAAACAAACGGCCAAGTCGAAAGATCCAACGGCTTAGTTTCGGCTGGCATCAAAAAGAGATTGCTAGATCGTCTACATCCCGCTGCGGGACATTGGGCAGAGGAGTTACCCTCCGTACTTTGGAGCCTCCGCACAACTCCCAATCGATCGACGCAATACACACGATTTTTCATGGTATACGGGGCAGAAGCCGTCCTTCCCGAGGAGGTCCGATTCAGCGCCCCACGAGTTGTAGCCTACAGCGAAGAAACCTCCAACAAAGCACTTGCAGAAGATATGGATGCACTCGACGAAGTTCGGGACATTGCACTCGCAAGATACGCGGTCTATCAACAATCACTACGCAATTACCACAGTCGACGCATACGCCACAGGTCATTCGTGGTAGGCGACTTGGTGTTGCGGCTGAAGCAAAAGGAAGGACACAAGCTCGAACCGCCTTGGGAAGGACCCTTCATCGTACACGAAGTGATCCCAGGAGGAGCCTATCGATTGAAGAATCCTGAGACCGGAGGCATCTACTACAATCCATGGAACATCGCGCAACTGCGCAAATTCTACCCCTAGGTTTATTTGTTTTGAAACAATAAGGCTATGCTAGCCAATCTTGTAGCTCGAACACATGACTTCTCAGTCATCGCAATGAAATACATGATTTCCTCATCATATTTACCCGACAGATTTCCAATCGATTACATGCTAAAAAGTTACAGGTACACACCCCATTAAATACACGGGGGCTACACCTAAAACTAGGCATCACAAAGAAATATCATCAAAAACAAGGTTATACACCTTACAAACAGTTTTTACAAACTATAAGCAGTTTTACAGGATATTCACATCCGATAATCAGTCAAACCGCTGTGAATTCTCAGTCGCTAAGACCCTATCTACCTCTTCAGAGGTCATTTGGATAATCTTCTCGGCTGCAGGGCGTACAGCATCATAGAACGGTGTGATGTCCTCGATTGCATAACCTGGGAGCCGAGCTACGGAGTTCAAATCTATCTCAGGATGCCATATTCGGACAAACGAGAGAGCCACAACCGCGCCGCACATCATTTGTTTGCGTACGCACGTGCGAACCTCTCCTTCTCGTCTAAACAGCCTGAGAAGATAACTCCAGTCTTCGGGACCCCTCTCGAGTGGATAAAAAGCAGCATTCACCGCAACCAGGACTTCGTGGAAAGAACTCACGAGAATTCTCGCCTGGCGGACTCGAAATTTCAAGGTAGCCATCACAAAACCTCGACTGCGATCAGACCAGAAATTACTCGCATGAGGTTTTGTGCTGTTAACTTCTTGATGAATGAGGTTTTCCACCCACTGCTTCTCCTCTCTGTCATCTGGCCTCACAACTAAAGAGCAAGCGCACTTAGTCAGATAAGAAGCAGAGGGGAGGAAAATAGAATGGGGGCTACACTACTTACATAGTAACTCCCTTGCAATCGAAGACAGTTCATCCATCAGAAATTGCTCGCGCTCAGCTGCCAATCTCTGTTTGGATATCGCCACATCAGCTACCCCGCGCAGCGCTTTCAGTCTACGCTCACCCTCCTGAACCTTATCACGAAGGCCAGCGAAAGTGCCCACGGCAGCCACAAGTGGATTTACTGGATTACCACGCCCACCCGATGACTCCGCGGCACACACAGTCGCCTGGAAGAAGTACAAGGAAAGGAGTGAGATGCCCTACTCGAGTTGTTTCTAGTCGAACATTTGACTACACGCTTGGGGGCTACTCCCATCGGGAGACAGAGTACAAACAAAAGGATTAAATTCCAAAGGCACAATGCTTCGATTAAGACCAACAAAAGTACGGGAATACATCCCAAGATTCATTACATTCAAGGAAAAAGATAAAAAAAAGCTACGAGGCTACATTGGTACTCCCACTAGCAGCAGTCGACCCTCCCTTCTTCCGAGCAAAAATCTCAGAAAGCTTCCGAGCAAGAATGGCGGCTTGCTCGCCAAAACGAGAGAGCCGTACCTTTTTGCCCGTGGAAGGATCGACTGGAATGGACGAGTAAGCCTCCTCCAACCCTTCGACTCCGTGCGCCAGAGCAAATTGAATCGCAGTCTTCGCGCCAGCCTCCGATTGAGCGACTGCAAAGGCATCCAGAAGCTTTCCTTCTGAGAAGACCTTCAACATATCGTCGAGCGCAGGTGCAGGAGTGGCCTTGGCGAGGAGGCGACCGTACAGTTGCCCTAGCACTTGGGTAGCATCACTGACAATGGAAGAAACTCCATCAGCGTGCCTTTTAAGCTGGGCAAGCGTATCGGTTACCACATCCACCCGCTGGAGTCCAGGGATTTCTAGAGGAACATCCAGAATACCTGCGAAGGGAGAAAATAATACTCAACAAACTACAGCCAAGTGAAGAAGCAGAATCGCGAAATTTCATCAAGCTTACCCGCGAAGCGCTCAGCAAGGGGACGGAGGAACCCGACAAGCTCGCTGTCAGCCTTACTGCCGGTTTTCTCTAACTCCTTCAGGGACTTCCGCGCTTCCGCAAGCTGTCGACTGAAGTCTTCCGACTGCATGCGGGAAGTCTCTAGCTCTTGTCGAATGGCCGTCAAGTCAGCTTCTCGAGCAGTTACCTACTCCGAAAATTTGACCTTTTCGGATTCCGCGAATTCAAGTCGAGCTGCAAAGAGGCGCTTGTCAAAACCTCTAGAATGAATGAAGTGTGGAAGACAGGGGAACGATAGAGCTCACCCTTGAGAAGATCGTTTTCAGTCCGCAGTCGGTTACGGTCTGCTCGAAGAGACTTGCAATCCGATTCAGCGAGAATGACGCGGCGACCAATCGCCGCAAGAAAATCAACGAGTGACTGCAAAAGCGCGAAGACAGAAGAGTTAAAAAGATCAAATTCGAGCCTGTACCCGATTATTTACAATCGACTACAGCCTCGGGGGCTACTCCCATCGGGAGCACTGCCGTGCACCCGATAAAAATCAAAAGCACGAAGATAGAAGAATTAGAAGGATTACATTGGAGCCTGTACCCGATTATTTACAATCGACTACAGCCTCGGGGGCTACTCCCATCGGGAGCACTGCCGTGCACCCGAGAAAAGCAAAATCATGAAGAAAGGATGAAACAGAACTTTGAGCCTGCAGCCGATCGCACGCGATCGACTACAGCCTCGGGGGCTACTCCCATCGGGAGCACTGCCGTGCACCCGATAAAAAATTCTTGAAAACCAAGAGATAGAAGTTTACCTGTCCGGTGGCGCGGGAGAGAGGATCCGCAGAACTGTCCGTCGCCTCCTTCGAGACCGAAGTCCTAGCGGCGGAGCTGGGGATTTCTATCTCCACAGTCGCAGCATCAGGCGCTGCCCTGGGAGAGTTCTGGACGGTGCCTGCAGTGGGGGTTTCACCCGCGTCTTTTGCTTTGTTCCTCTTTTCGGGAGGAACGTTAGCAGCAAACTGACGCGGGCTGATCGCCTGCAGACTGCAGTGAAAATTAGAAAAACATCAATATCGGAATCTAGAAGTTGATCGACTGGCGTTACAAAAGAACAAGGAAGAAAACACTTACTCATCATCTTCATCATCATCCAGAGCATCCGCATTCCAGGCGGCTGCTATCACTGGAAACGAAGCCGAAGGAGGAAGAGATTGGAGTGGAGTGACATGGATAGGAGCTTGACTAGGCGATGCTTCCAAGGATTTGTCCTTTGAAGTAGCTTCGTCTTCAGCTACCCGACGACGTTTCGGGAGGGCGCCATTCGAGTCTTCGACGTCGTCCGAGGAATCGTCCTCCGAGCTCGAGGAAGCATTGGCGACACTGGTGTCAACCGCACCGTCCTGGTGGCTAGACACTTGCTCCGAAGCAGCTCCCCCCGTAGCTGGCGGGTAGCAATCCGCCACGGCTAGACTCTACGAAGACAAGAAAACAAAAAAGATATTATCGACTAAAAACTCAGAAGATGAAGGTAACTCAAAGACAGGAAACTAACCTCAGCTGGAGGAGGATTCGAAGCGGAGAAAGCGGCAACCGAGCAGTCGAGGAATTCTTCCCCTACCTTCAGTCGAGTGATTGCAGCTATCTTCTTCTCGAATTCCACATTCGAAAGTTCTTCGCGGCTCACTCGACTGGGGTCCTCTGAGCCCTGGTACTCCCACATGGGGGAAGGTCTCTGCTGAAGAGGCTGGATCCTGCGCTTCAAGAAGAGGCTCACCAGATGGAGCCCGTTGAGCACGACTCCCGAAGTTTGGTCTCGAAGAGCGGCTACTCTTGCGAGTAAGGGCGTGACCGTCTGGATTTCCTCGGCTGACATCTTGTGGCTCCAAGACTTGCGCCTCGACAGGACTGCGAATGGGTGAAACTCTACGAGCCCACCCGAGCTATTGTCGACGACGTAGAACCACTTCTTCCGCCAGCCTTGGGCGGAGTCGATGAAGTGCATGTTGAAGTACGCGTTCTCCTGGCGCGCCTGGATCCCGAAACCACCCGTGCGAAGTGGCTCGCCAGGCTCGGACTCCACCCGCGGCCTCTCGCGGAAGATCCGGATCTTGAACAGTGCCTTCCAGAGCGCCCAATGCGGGCGAATGCCGAGGTAGCACTCGCAAAGCACGATGAAGCACGAAATGTGCTGCATCGCGTTCGGAGGAAGGTCGTGAAGCTGTATGCCGTAGGCACACAGCAGCCCGATGAAGAAAGGGTGAAGGGGGAAAGAAAGACCTCGAGTCACGTGGTCCACGAAGACCACGCGCTCATTCGACTGAGGGTTGGGTACCTCTTCTCTTTTCCCGAGGCGGACGCGTTTCTCCGCCTCCGCCGGTAGCAATCCCTCCCGCTGCATCTCTTTGATGCTTTTTGCGGTGGTGTTGGGGGAGCGCCAGTCGCCGGCGCGAGGAGCGGGTGGCGCAGAAGGCTCGCCAGACGCCAAAGTACCAGCGCCACGCTTCCTTCCGCCAGCCATTGTTCGCAGCGAGAGCTTGAGCGCAAGGAAGATGAAGATGGGCGCAAGGAAGAAGACGAAGACAGAGAGCGGGGAAAATTTTACTGCGGCGCTAACACCCCTATTTATACACGGGGTAAAGCAATCTCAGCCGTACGATACGCTACGTGGCACCTATCGCGGCTGCCACGCGTGAGGATGAAACGAAGCGGCGGCATACGCTGTTTCATGCCACGATCTTAACAAAAGATCGTGCGCATTTACTGCGCGTTTCGCGTAGAAAACGGGAGCGACGTCTCGTTTCCCGGTCAAAAAGCCGACAAGGTGGGCCACCATCTGCTACCACTCCGTCACGTCCCATCGGGAGAAGAGGAGTGCGCCATGACGTCATGACGTTCGTCATTCAAAATCGAGATCTTTTCGAATGGAAGTTCAAACGCGAAAATTATCTTCGTACAAATATCGATTCCTTCGAATGAAACCAACTTTTCCATGAACAAAGCAAGACCTCTTCGAACAGAGAGGAAAACACCCTATGCACGAAAAACTCTTTCGTATGGGCACAACATCCCGAACATGAAAACTCCTTCATACGGGCTTAGTTCTTTTTTCCAACGCGAAATTTCTTTCGTATGGAGCTCAAACGAATCCATCGGGTGGAAAAAGCCTACCTCTCCTACACGTGATAATTCTACATCATAAGAACCTGGATTGTTCAGCCGACTAGGCACATCTGGATGCCGTATTCTTCGAGTACGAAGGTAAGACCCAGAAAGATCTTTCTTTTGGGCCTGGAATCGCACTCAAAAGCTGCGTCCTCCGGTATAGTTCCGTGTCAACAACACGAAGAAAAATCCTAGCGGACGCGCCGGGTACCCTCATAGGTTAAGTTCGACTCGATAAGTCCACAACGGCCCAGTCGCAACAATCACCTCATCGGGTTCGAGTCGGAGGTCTCGAATCTGTGTAGGCCAGGAGTGTTTTTTCCCTAGTCGCAATTAATTGGCCCTGATCTCTCAGGAGAGCCAAGCTACTGTGCCACATCCTTCTGCAAATAAAAGCCGTAAAACAGGCGCCAGTACTACTCGATACTCGAGTTTTATAACTTGCAATACATGGGACACACCCTTCAAAAATAACAACCGTCAAGCTGAACTTCCGAGAGGAGATTAAAAAAGTTCTGACCGTCTACTCGACTGAAAGTAAATCCCAGTCGAGCACACGCTCGGGGGCTACTGACGAAGGCATGGATCCTGGACCCTGCGAGTAAGGACACCCCCTCTCAAGCCTTCTGGTCAAGGCCCGACAGGAAGCGCCCTTGGAGTACTCTAGAAGGCCCATGAGAAGCCCACCCGCATCAACTTGCGGGTTAAGTTAGGGATTGTAACCGACTCAAGCTAGGGTTTGTATCCTCTCCGGGTTGGACTCGAGACCTGGCTATCTATATAAAGCCAGGAGAGCCCCCAAGGAGAGAACCAAGTAATACCGCACGACCACAAAAGCCTTGAAACTCGAGACCTACTCTCGATTCGAGCATCCTGTAACCGATCTAATCATCTAATACAGATCGACAGAAGGCAGGAGTAAGGGTTTTACCTCTACGAGGGCCCCGAACCTGGGTAAATCTGGCCCCCCTGTCAAGCCGACGATTTCACCAGCGCCTATGACGTCTCCTAGTCGAAACCCGATAGGGTCACCCGAGGGATTTGTGGAGCCAGAGCTTCGACACGCGCCGTCGTATGAACAAGAATTTGGATGGACTCGCGGAATCAGAGACATCCTTCCACGGGATAGTTTCAGGAAAAGCAGTCCGTCCACTCGGAACAATCAACCTGGAGGTGGTGCTAGGCAACCGAAGTAATTATATGCGAAAATTTCTTGATTTCGAAGTCGTCGATTGGACCTCACAGTACCACGCCGTTCTTGGTCGAAAGGCGTTTGCCAGATTCATGGGAGTTCCGCACTATGCATACTTGAAGCTCAAGTTACCTGGAGAATATGGCACGATCACCATCGACGACGATTTTCAAAAATCCAATAAATGCGACATCGAATTCAACGAGATCGCCCAATCTTTCGGGATGCAGGAAGAACTAGAGGAGATAGCAAAAACCACGGATCACTCTGTGATGCCTCTCACCAAGAAGAACGCTCCAGAGTTCGAGTTCAACACAAATAGCGGTACCCGCAAGCATCAAGTACACCCGACGGATTCTGCGAAGACGGCGATCGTGTCCACCACCCTCTCGCCAGCATAGGAAAGCGCGCCCGTCGAGCTCCTCCGTGAGTACTGGGAAATTTTCGCCTGGCAGCCTTCAGATATGCCAGGGATACCCAGGGTGTTCGCCGAGAACTCACTCAAAGTCTTCAAAGACTCTAAGCCTATCAAGCAGACTACCCGAAGGTTCTCAGAGCCCAAACAAAAAGAACTCGGAGAAGATGTAAACAGACTACTCGCAGCAAAATTTATTCGCGAGATAAAAATTTCCACCTGGTTAGCAAACTCGGTACTGGTCCCGAAGAAAAATACCAACATCCTTCGCGTGTGAATCGACTACACGTCCTTGAATAAACACTGCCCCAAGGATAACTTTCCCCTGCCACGAATCGATTAGATCGTGGTCTCTACAGCAGGTTGCCAACGCCTCACTTTCTTGGATGCCTACCCAGGCTATAATCAGATCAGAATGAAGAAGGAAGACGAGGAGAAGACGGCGTTTATAACACCCCACGGTGTTTACTGCTACACGACAATGCCCTTCGGGCTGAAGAACGCAGGCGCAACATATCAGCGCTGCATGAAAAAAATGCCTCGTCAAGCTCACTGGCAAGAACGTACAAGTGTACGTTGACGACATCGTCATCAAGACTCGAGTGAAAGATACGCTTCTCGACGATATCAGAGAAACATTCGACGCATTGAACGCATACCGAATCAAGCTCAACCCGACCAAATGTGTCTTTGGCGTCCCTGCAGGACAACTTCTCGGGTACCTGGTCTCCGCTCGAGGTATTGAAGCTAACCCGGAGAAAATCCAAGAAATCCTGACAATGAAGGAGCCAACCAATCTCCGTGGTGTGCAGCAGCTCGCGGGACGACTAGCCGCTGAAAGCTCATGATCCCTCTAATGATTTTGGTGATGATGCTAACACGGATATCTCCTATCTAACAATGTGGTTCAGTCTGTGCAGCTATTGTCCTAGATGATCATCAGTATATTCTTGTCAAAAGATCAAAGAGAAGCTCTCTATTGTGGAAATTCAGCCACCGGATTTTTCAGTATATAGGGCGGAAATTCCGGGACTTATGTGGCGGATTATCCGGCCATCCAACCGGAAATTTCCGGCCTCCTTTCTGGCTTCCACGAAAACGACTAAGTGTTTGTCTGCCCGCGCACAGAAGCCAGTACGGAAATTTGCCCCGGAAATTTCCGGACCAAATATCCGGCCTTCAAGGACTTAGCAGAAATTGGTCTATCTCACACTGCCCGCGCACAGAAGCCAGTACGGAAATTTGCCCCGGAAATTTCCGGGCCAAATATCCGGCCTTCAAGGACTTAGCAGAAATTGGTCTACTTCACATTGCCCACGCACAGAAGGTGGGGCGGAAATTTGCTCCGGAAATTTCCGGAGCAAATCTCCGGCCCTTGGTCCTTAGCAGTTTTCTTCAAGAGGTTGGTGCCTGCGCACAGAGATGGGGGCGGAGTATTGGGGCGGAAATTTCCGCCCCCGGATATTTCAATTTTCCGCCCCCCCGGAGTTTTCAAAAATCCGGCCAACTCAGACCGGAATATTCCGGCCTTTACCCCGGAAATTTCCGGTCCCGCAGGACTGCAACGGTCAGAATCTGGAGGAGCCTATAAATAGCTGTCTTCTTCCTCTAGATAGGTAGCTCGTCCATTCCTCTCTCTCCTCCATTGTTGTAGAGCTCAAATCGCCCCGATCTCCCTCCTCCTCCAACCAAACTCGATGCCCTTCAAGGATCTCATGGAGGAGGACTAGATCTACCTTTCCACCAAGCCAAAACGTGTGTACCCACACCACAACTCTTGGGATCTTGTAATCTCTTGGTTGCTTTGTCATCCAAGGGAAACCCTAGTGCTTGTAGCTTCCACCTTGTAGCAAGAAGCTTCGATTGTTGAGAGCCTCCATCTCACTTGTGGAGTAGCCTCAACCCCTTGTAAAGGTTTGGTCAACGCCTTCAAGTCGACCTCATAGTGGAAACGAGAATCTCCCTCACCGGAGAAGCTCAAGGAGAACAAGGTGTGCACATCCGTGCTATTGAGGAGCGCCTAGGTGGCTCCCCACCTCTCCAACGTAGACGTACTTCTTTTAAGAAGGAACTACGGGAAACATATCCTTGTCTCCGTGCTTTCACTTGTTGTCATCTTGTACCGTTCCTTATTTCCGCTGCTACTTGCTTTGTATCACCTAGGGTTCTCACTTAGTTGCACATTTAGGTAATCAAGCATTTACTTTCTTAAAAGCCCCATTAAAAGTGAAAAAGAATTAAAATTTGTAGGTCACCTATTCACCCCCCCTCTAGTTGACCATATTGAACTTTCAATTGGTATCAGAGCCTCGGCTCTTTTATCGGGCTTAACCGCCTAAGAGTAATCATGGTCAACGGGGATGTTCCCGAAACTTCTAAGGAGGAGCTCTCCAAAATGGCCGACACTATAGCCAACCTTGAGACAACGGTTTGTACCATACAAACCCAATTGTCGAAGGTTAGCTCTAGTGTCGGCTCGGAGGTCTCCTCCATCAAGAAGATGTTGGAGAACATGATGGGTAGAACCAAGGAGCCGTCTCACTCTCCCCATGTCACCGACGAGGATAGTTCGGATGAGGAAACAAATCCGGACATTTCCGAAATCGAAGAAAACATTGCCAAAGCTAAGGCTAAAGCCGCACAAAAGGCTAAAGCCAAAGCTAAGGAGAGTGACGGTGGCTCCAAGTCTCAAACTGCTAATGGTTCGGGGTCCAATTCAAAAGTTCCACCACCGCAAAACTATGATTCCATCCACCCAATCATTTCCATGCCACACATCCTTAATGTTGGAGTTCCACCCATCCTTAATGGTTCTTTGCTCACACAAAGTATCATCTATTCATCCTCGTACTAGATCCCCTGTTCCAGATTCGTTATAGGCCCAGATTCAGATCTGGATTCGAAAATCCCGCAGGCCAGAAATTTCCGCCCAGGGCCGGAATTTCCGCTCCCCGGAAATTTGCCCTGAGGCTGGAATTTCCGTCCTCCGGAATTTCCGTGTTCATGACCGGAATTTCTGGCCTATACTGAATCTTCACCATCACTCCACGATATTCCATTCCTCATTTCGTGAGCCCCCGTGTTTGATGTTTGTTTGCTTTTCCTTGGTTTTCTATTTGCTTTCCTCGCAGATGGTTCCACCTCTAGGTCTGGCAAGCTGCTCAGTTCCCGCAAACGCCTCCGTCATCTGACAGAAAATGAGGAGGGGACCTTTGTAGAAGACAATGAGACTCGCCGGCGTGAAAGAGATACTCAGCGCGCATATGAGCAGCAACGTGAGGCTGATCGGGCTGCTCGCAGAGCTGGTAGGCAGCAAGGCAAGGCAACTCTCAACGTGGGCACCATGCCCATTGTTGAGTTTAAGGCATGGCGTAACAAGGCTTGGCACACGGAGGGCACTCAGGACCCCACTATTGACTCGTGCTTTTGGCACGTCGAGCAGGAGACCCTCTTCAAGCAAGTGTACACCGTAATGAGCAAACAAGTGTGCCCCATGAAAGTGATCAATTTTGCTCATCTAGCTGCCAACCCAGATTACTTCAACCCCTCTGTTCAGCTTGCTGAGGTTCTTGGTTTGCGTCCACTTATGGAGACTCGTTGCTCTTACAACACCACCTACATCCAGCAGTTCTTTGCTACTCTTGTCATTGATGATTCTGAAGAGATTGGGATGACTTGGATGTCCGGCCCTCACCTGCTCACTGCAAACTTTCATGACTTTGCCACTGTGCTTGACTATCCGTTTGCTGGCCTCAACACTCCTCAGGGCCACCGTATGCATATCCATGGGGAAGAGTATGAGAAGAACAAGCTTGTTGAGCTCTATGGTTCTCAAGGCACAATTGGATCGGCTAAAGGCCTCTTTCCAGTCTATGATATCCTCCTGCGCATGCTCAGGGAGTCCATTGCTCCAAGCGCGGGGAATAATGATGCTATTCGTGGTGGCTTGGTCAACCTTATGCACCATGCCTTCTTGACCTTCTCTGAGACTGATATGACTGATATGGAGGCTCACCGGATTGATGTGATGGATTTCATTTTCAATGAGATCCACTATGCTCTCTTCCATCGTAAGGTGCCTCCATATGCCCCTTACATCATGAAGCTCATCAAGGCACGCTATCCTGAAGCACTCCGAGAAGACTTGGAGCTGGACTGTGAGGATCACAAGGACGTTAATCTCTATAAGAAGTCTGCCCACACTCAGCAGGCCGCTCATAATGTTGGTGCATCTGGACAGGGACACAGGGATGCTCGCATGCGTCCTCCTCCTCCTGGGAAGAAGAAGCGCTCGTGGCTTGCTCGTGCCGTTGAGAAGGTGCTGCGCTTGATGGTTTGCGTCCACAAGGAGAACTATGCTGCCTATGTGGAGCGCCGCACTATTTTAGAGAACCAGCACCACATCATGACTGCCCTCAAGACTCCCACTGTGCCACCTCTTCCTCCCCCTCGGGTTGCTTACAAGAACTGGAACAACCGTGACGTTGACTGGGATATCGGTGTTGATGAAGATGAGGACATGGAGACTGCCACCGACAGTGAAGCTGAAGAGGACGAAGAGGACACCCAGGCCTAGAGTGTGCTCCATGGGACGTAGCTATCTCTTTTCTCTTTTTGGTGTCTTGATGCCAAAGGGGGAGAAGAATTAGATGATCGTGGGGATTTTCTTGGGAGGGTTTCGTTTGTTCTTCGTTGCCATTTCCGTTTTTCGTGTGTCTTTTTCGAACTTCGTTCTACCGTACTCGTCCTTTATGTTGAACTATTATTATTGGGAGGCATGTCTCCTATATATGCTATCTGTGATGTTTTTCATATCCAGCATTGTTAGCTTTATTCCCTGCAAATACCCGTGTTGTCATCATTCACCAAAAAGGGGGAGATTGAAAGCTCATGATCCCTCTAATGATTTTGGTGATGATGCTAACACGGATATCTCCTATCTAACAATGTGGTTCAGTCTGTGCAGCTATTGTCCTAGATGATCATCATTATATTCTTGTCAAAAGATCAAAGAGAAGCTCTCTATTGTGGAAATTCAGCCACCGGATTTTTCAGTATATAGGGCGGAAATTCCGGGACTTATGTGGCGGATTATCCGGCCATCCAACCGGAAATTTCCGGCCTCCTTTCTGGCTTCCACGAAAACGACTAAGTGTTTGTCTGCCCGCGCACAGAAGCCAGTACGGAAATTTGCCCCGGAAATTTCCGGACCAAATATCCGGCCTTCAAGGACTTAGCAGAAATTGGTCTATCTCACACTGCCCGCGCACAGAAGCCAGTACGGAAATTTGCCCCGGAAATTTCCGGGCCAAATATCCGGCCTTCAAGGACTTAGCAGAAATTGGTCTACTTCACATTGCCCGCGCACAGAAGGTGGGGCGGAAATTTGCTCCGGAAATTTCCGGAGCAAATCTCCGGCCCTTGGTCCTTAGCAGTTTTCTTCAAGAGGTTGGTGCCTGCGCACAGAGATGGGGGCGGAGTATTGGGGCGGAAATTTCCGCCCCCGGTGTCGTGGTGGTGTCACGGCAGATGCCATGGGATGGCTAAAGATGTGGGAACGATGGACGCTGGAGGTGTCCGGGGAGGGATCACGCGACGAGTAGCCGCGTGAGGTAAGATCCACACAACACAAACAACACGATGTACCCAGGTTCAGGGCCCTCGTGAGGAGGTAAAACCCCTACTCCTGCCTTTCTCTGTGTATTACGATGTCTCTCCGAGTAGGTACAATACAAATGATACCGCTACCGAGTAGCTCCTTGCCTCTCTCCGAGTAGAGCTAGGTCAAGAACTTAGGGTTTCTAGGGTTCACTATGAGCCTGTGTGCGTACGTGCCTCGCGCAGGAGGCGGCGGGGCACCTTATATACATGGTGCCCAGCCGGATACGTCCAAATCTGGACAAGTGTCGACATAGTGTCCACACTGTCCTTTCTCCGAGTACCCGCTGACAGCTTTGGTCGTTGGTCTTGGCTGCTTCTGTAAAGTCGTTGGGCAAAACTAGGGGACAGACTGGTATCACTGTACCTAGTCACAGAGTAGGCCCCCCTTATCCTGCCACCGACTGCTTCCATGCTGTCACTGTCAGGCAGGCCGTCCCCACGTGAACAGTAGTTCGAATGCTGCCAAGTACGGACCCAGGATACGCGGGATCCTGTGTCAGAACGGCTCCTTTGACTTCCTGCCCGAGTAGTTTCCCGCCAAAGGTTCCCGCCAATTGTACTCGGGCCAAACCTTCTACTCGACAGGGTAAAGCTTGACTGATATCTCCTTCTGGTCATCTTGAGGTGAGACCGGGTAGCAGTCGACCGGGTAGAAAGTACCCGGTAGTCGGCTACTCGACCAAACCTCTCTTCTGTAAGCGGCCTTTACCACCTGTCTTTACCCTACTCGGGGGTAACCCCCCGACAGCAGTCCCCGAAGCTGGTTGAGTCTTGCGAACTTGTTCACTAGGCTCTGCCAGCTTAAAACCAGCCTTTGCATCTCAGCCATTGAACCTCAAGATGCCGAGTAGGTCCTCCGAGTAGCTATCCGGAAAGTATCTTGAGTCTCCTCTTTCCGAGTAGCACTTGCTTTCTACTCTGTATCCGAGTAAAAAGACTTAGCGAAATTTCGCAAACTGAGCCTCTGCAGCGCAGAGCAACATCCAGCCCTTCACGCAGGCACTGCCTACGTGTCAAGCATCCACGACCTTGTCGTTTGGTTGCCCAGGACACGACGCCACGTGTCCAGTTTTCACGCTGTGGGCCCACTGGCCGTCATGTCCCATCACGCGCAATTACTGGCCACGATCTGAAGGTGGGATCAAATGCGGCCGTTACGCGCGCAGCCCGCGCTTGTGTGCGTTTCTATCCGGCCACAGGACCCACCACACGCCACAGTCGATCCCACTACCGTGGTGGTAACGGTAATCCCGCGAGGGAGGTATAAATACCCCTGCGGTAATTTCCTTTTCTTCTTCCCTGCGCTTTTCCCCTTCTGCCTCCTGTTCTTCTTCTCCACCGAGCCCTCCGCCGCCGCGCAAGCTTCCGCGCCGCCGCGGACTCACTCCACCGAGCAACTCCACTCGAAAATCATCCACTCCTCCCACTCGCAAGGATGGCCAAGGCTAGCTGGGCGGGTTCCTCCGTCACCCAGGCCAATCTCGCCTGGCTCGTGTCCAGCAGGAGGGTTCCTCCCGGCGTGGAGTGCCGGGCACCCGACGACGAGGTTGTACCGACTCCGCGGGACGGCGAGCGGGTGGTCTTCATGTCGCACTTCGAGCGCGGCTTTGGACTGCCCGCCTCGGACTTCCTGCGCAAGTTCCTCGACCACTTCGGGCTGCAGATGCATCATCTGCCGCCCAACGCGGTCGTCTTCCTCGCCTACCACGTCGTCGTCTGTGAGGCTTTCCTCGGCATCAGGCCCACGACTGATACGTGGCTCAGGTACTTCAATCTCCGCCAACAATCAGTCGGGAAAAAAGAAGGTGCAGGTATCGGCCGCGCCACCGACACGGGCTGTGCCATGATGGTGCAGCGGACGGGTACGAACCATCCCCGCATCCAGGGGCTGGACTCCTGCCGAATGTGGCAGCAAACCTTCTTCTACGTCAAGAACGTCCCCGCCACGGAAGGAGGTGTGGTTGATGATCGAATCAACCTGCCCGCTTGGAGGAACCGTGCTCCACTCGGGTCGAACTGGAAAGAGAAGCCCAACATCGACGAAATCGCCGTCGAGATAGAAGATAGGCTCGGCGAGTTGAAGAAGCTGGGCCTCAAGAACGACGACCCGGTGGTGTGCTGGATTAAGCGCCGAGTACTCCCTCTGCAGGAGCGCTGCCATCTCATGTGCTACATGGGAGGCCCGCGCGACTGCACCAGGACCACCACCATCGAAATCGACGACGCGGATGTTGCCTATCATGCCAGGAACATGTTGAAGACAAGCCTCACCGAGAAGTGGCGGTATGGCTTCGTCCCGTATAGCCGCACGCAACCGATTGCCCGGGTACGTTCTTGCTTCTCTGTTTTTGCCTCTGCTACCCGAGTAGACAACTTCCCTTTCCGCTCCGACTAGCAACCACCTGGTGCACCGAGTAGAGAACTTAGTCGACTCGCGCTTAGGCTTAGTATGCTTTGTGTGTGCACGCCTATCCGGGTAGAACACTTGGAAAACTGCATAGGCTTAGTGTGCTTTGTGCCTGCACGCCTGTCCGAGTAGAATACTTAGAAAACTGCATAGGCTTGATGTGCTTTGTGTTTGCACGCCTATCCGAGTAGAGTTCCATCCTGATACTCGGTTGACTTATGATCCTTCTCTGTCTTTCAGACTCTTACTCGACAGTTGATTGAGAGTCGCGAAGTTTTTGAGGAGAACTGGTTCGCCGATCGCGAGGAGGATGACATGCTGCCCTCTGATGACGCGGGACAGAGCAGCCCCGTTCCCGACAAGCGCGATGCTCTCCGCACTTGGTCGGATGAAGGCTCTCACGGTATTGTTATTTTCATCTTGTTTGCTTCTGAGAGACACCAACCCCTTGCATTGCTGTTCCTGACTCTTCCTTCTTTTCCTTTGAATTTTTCAGATGAGGCCGCTGCGGAGAAGGAGGACGAGGATGAGGGCGAGAACGAGGGCGATGCGCCCCTCGTCGTCCAACCTCTGTCTACTGCCCCTCCCGAAACCCGCAAGCGGACCGGGATCGAAGCACAGGCGCCTCCAGCCAAGAAAAGGAAGCCCGCCGAGAAGGAGGAGGCCGCCGAGAAGAAGAAGAAGGTTACTGTCAAGAAACCCCGACGACAGCTTAAATCCACCACTGCGTGAGTTCTCTTCTCGTTTGCCCTCCTTCTCGCGTAGCACTGGTTTCCCCCAAATCTTCTTCCAATCCCTGATCTCTTTCTTCTCTGCAGTCCTGCCATGGATGCGAACGCAGCCCTCGCATCCGACCCAGCCCAGAAGAAACCAGTACCTCTGGTCAACCTGGACGATGATGATGAGGACCGCGACGCCAATGCTGCTGCTGCCAATCCAGCACAGGGAGCAGCGTCAGAACTAGCAGCACATGACACCGCCGTCCACGACGAGAGACCCCCTTCTCCTCCGGCTAGCAACGCCGAGGAGAATCAAGAACAAGAAAAGCAAGACGCCGCCGCCCTTGAGCGGCCAGAAGTAGAGCAGCCCACCAACGAGGCTGCCGCACAAGAGAACGTTGCTGCCGAGCAGCTGGTGACAGATGACACCGCCGCGGATGCTACCACAGCAGATGTCTACCCACTGCCAGGCAGCGCACCGAGTAGTGTTCTGCCAGGAGCTGCAGCGGCGCCACCAACTGCGCAGGGCCCTACGCCACCAACTGCGCAAGGCCCTACACCACCAACCTCTTCCTCGTCTCCACAGAGCAAGGACACATCCAGCTCTCCTGGACGAGCAGCCAAGCAACAGGCCCTTGATGCTCTGAGGGATTACTGTTCCAAGAAAGGTCTATCTGAGAAGGAGACTGCCGATAAGGTGGCTGCTGAGGAGGCCAAGGCCAAGGAGGAAGCCGCCGAGAAGGCCAAAGCCGAGAAAGAAACTGCTGAGAGAGCCAAGGCCGAGCAGAAGAAGGCCAGGGCTGAACAGAAGAAGGCCGAGAAGCGAGCTGCCGAGGAAGCAGTTGCCGAGAAGGCAAAGGCCAAGACTGAGGGGAAGAAACCTGAGGATCTCGAGAAGCAGAAAATCGAGAAGGAGCAGACGAAGAAAAGGGCCAGAGAGCAAGGCGCCTCCGCAGGCGGAGCACTCGTGATCCGCGACTCCGGCCCGATTCCTGCTGCGCTTTCTGCGGGTGCTCGCGCTGCTGGCCAGCCTTGCTACCCGGAGTATATGATTGAGGTTAGCCACCAACATAGCATCGGCTTCCCTCCCCAAGATAAAGCTGTAGCTATTCAGAAGGGGAGGAAAGCTGTAGCCAGGAATACTCCTCCCTTCGATCCAGCCCAGAACAAACCCGTCAATATTGCTTCTCGGGGATCCCAAGACAAGCCAATAACCTCCAAGGGTCTTGAGCAGGTACTGGACACTGTCGGCTACATCAGCGCCAAGTGGGACAGCGGGGTTCTCGGAGAGGAGAAGTGGCACGGCTTGACCCTTGGCTCCGTCGACCACTACCGCGTGGAGTGGAACAAGATCGACCTGGGACACCAGCCCATGTCCGTCTCCACCGATACCGCAACCCTCGCAGCCAAGATGTTCTTGCATCGCAAGAACGCCGAAGATATCGAACAGAGCTACGCAGTGAGTCTTTTTGCCTTTTCCGAGTTGAATTTTCTTCTCTTCTACTTCGCCTTTCTTCTTTCTTACCATCACCCCCAGTCCCCGAGATTTGGGTCGAGTAGGTGGATACTCTCCGAGTAGCTTCCTACTCGGGCCGAATCTTCTCTGCTTTGCCTAACTCATTTTCTTCTCGGTTTTCAGGATAGCGTTCTTAAGCGGACCAACTTGTACCGCATCCTTCTCTGGAACCACTCCATCGCCAGGAGGCGTATTGCTGCGCTGGAGAAGGAAAAGATAGCTGCTGAGGCCGCGAGCAAAAATGCAAACGACAGCACCCAACAGCTGGCCGAAGTGCAAGGTACGCCTTTAGCTACACGGTTTCTGCGTTTTATGGTTACGCCCGTTTCTGCTTTCTCACGCGCTAACCTTTTCTTCTCTGCAGACAAACTGAAGGCCCTGGCCGAGGAGCATGAGAAATGCCGCGCTTTCGTGGCGAACGCGGAGGCCACCATAAAGAAACTTGAAGGTGAGTTTGCTGTTTACCCGGTGTGACCTTGATTTTGTTTCTTCTCTGCCCATTTACTGACCTCATCTTATCTTTTCGCAGAAGATTATAAGTCATTTGCTGAGGCGCACCAAGATTGCGTCCAGCCAGCAGAGGTGGAGAAACAGCTGTCCGACCAGGCCATTACTCTGATTAAGGACCACACCACCGAAATGGAGAAGCTGCAGGTCCAGCTTCAGAACGCGCTCCAAGACGCCGTGAAGATTGGCGCCGAGAGGGACGCGGCCATCGCCGAGAAAGCCAAGGCCGAGACTACTTTCAAGGCCAAGGAGAGGGCCCTCGAGGCTGAATGCGAGACTCTGAAGAAGACCAATGCTGATCTTTTCGCTCAGATGGACACCCTGCGCCAGGTCCAATCAAAGCAGATTAGCAACGAGGAATCCTGGAGAACCAAACTGCAGCAGCTGCGCCGCCAACTGATCGGTAAGTTCTTTTCTTCATTGCATCTTCTCTTCTCGGTCTTATTCCTTCTCGGCTTCCTTTTTTCCTTCTCGGTTTTTGATCTTGCCACTTGCTATTTCAGATATTTGGCCTCGTCTTGAGTCTACCTCTGCGCCCACGATAGCCAAGGCCCGAGCAGTTCGCCTCTCGCTGGGTGAGCCGATTGACACCAGGGCTGACATCGAGGACAGCTTGCTGGTGCTCAAAGGTTACTTCGAACAGCTAGCCGGCTGCGGGACTGATTTGATGCATGCGGGCTTCGAGCTCCACCGGCTGTTCTGGCCTCATGATCCTGAGCCAAAAAGCATGCGGGAGCTCGCCCTCAAGCTGGAGAACGTGAAGGCCGAGTTGAAAAAGTGGCGAGCCTCCGGAGCCCGTGCTGGTGCGGACGTGATGCTTCTCTGCATTGCGTCCTGGTATGAAAACTTGGATATGCAGCTCATCCGCGGGAAGCGCAATGACTCCAAGTGGGAGACTGACGCCGATAGCGTGGCCTTGCGCAAGCAGATTGCGTATGATGTCGCAGAATGCGCCGAGACGGAGGTCTACATCGATGGCGTCCCCGAACCCGACACCGAGTACGAGGATGAAGAAGATGATGACGAGGCGGAAGAGCTGGGTGACTTCTTCGAATCTCCCAAGGGCAAGGCCGGGAAGGGAAAAGCCACCGTCGTCGCGAGTAGCGATGAAGACGAAGAGGCGCACATCGATTCCGAGCCACTCGACTTCGGCACTTCCTCAGGTGCTGCTCTTGACGACACGGTGCCTCCTCCTGGCCATGCTTCAGGCTCCTCCTCGACTCCAGGACCCGTCTCGGTGGCCACGGCCACTTCCGAGCAGGCGGCCACCCAGGAAGATGCCGAGATGGAGGAATCCGCCGCCGTGCAGACGGAAGCGGATGCCACTCAAGCCGGCACTGAAGAAGCAGCTACCGCCACCGCCACTGAAGAAACTGCTGCCAAGGCCGCCGCCGAGGAAACATCAGCCAAGGCCAGCGCCGAGAACGACGCCTCCTCATCTTGAAACAACCTGCATTCTTTTCTTTCACTTGAACATTTTATCAGATCCCCGGGATGCCGGGAGCAGATGTAACAGACTACCTTTATCTTGCTTGCTACTCAGTTTTTATGCCCACTCGGTTTATGTTGACATTAATCAATTTGAACGACACTGGCTTAATGCCGAGTTGTGTTTCCATGCGAGTCCCCGAGTAGCTTTTCTTATTCACCCTGTCTTTTCATCTCTGCTCTACCTGCGACTTGTCGCTTGTTTGGTATTCGAGTCACAAGAATCAAAGAACAGGGCTGCAAATACTTAGCCGCTAGAAACAATCATGATAACGCAGCCCACCACCTAGCCGAGAAGACGAAAACAAGGAACAAAAAGTAACCGACAATCTACTCGGTTCCTGCACTCTTTCTTCCTTAGTGATTTTCGTGTGCTCATTGACCTTTTGCTTGTTCTCTTGCTTGCCATGAAGCCGGGTTTCGGACAGCAGCGGAGTCGAAGAGTTGGCATATAGGTTTAAACACAGTACTCAATGCACTTTTGAGTTCTGAAGTGAAGCAACCGAATAGACAAAGGAACAAGCCGAGAAAAAACACTTAGAGCAATTTTGGACGAGGGCAGTCCCCGAGAACAATTTTAGATTGCAGAGTAGAATTTCAACTCGGATGAAAGGGTACATACACATCGTTGCTTACGAATGAAAACGACGAAGTAGAGCTACATTCCAGGGACGCTTGGTTTCCTCTCCAGCTTTATCTGCCCTGTTCGCCTGCGATGGGCGCACATCTACAAGATAGTACGCATCATTGTGCAGCGCTTTGCTGACAATGAAAGGCCCTTCCCAAGGAGGAGACAACTTGTGCATCCCGGCTGTGCGCTGCACAAGCCTAAGGACCATGTCTCCTTCTCGGAAAACCCTTGGGTTCACCTTTCGGCTATGATAGCGCCGCAGGTTTTGCTGGTAGATAGCCGAACGTGACAGAGTCAGCTCTCTTGCTTCTTCAAGCAGGTCAACGTCGTCTTCTCGAGCTTCTCTCGCCTCCACCTCAGTGTAGAGGGCTACTCGGGGGGAGTCATGCTCTAAGTCTATTGGCAACACGGCCTCAGCCCCGTATACCAAGAAGAATGGCGTGTAGCCGGTTGACCGGTTAGGGGTAGTCCTTAGACTCCACAACACCGCTGGCAACTCTTCTAGCCAACACCCAGGTGTTTTCAGCAACGGCTCAATCAGCCTCGGCTTGATGCCTGCCAGTACCATCCCATTTGCCCTCTCAACTTGCCCATTGGAGGCAGGGTGCGCGACTGACGCAACGTCTAGTCGGATATGCTTATCTCTGCAGAATCGCACCATTGCCCCCTCTGCAAAGTTGGTGCCGTTGTCGGTGATGATACTGTGCGGGTAGCCATATCTCATGATCACATCCTTCACAAATTTCACAGCTGTGACCCCATCGCACTTCCGAATAGGTTTCACCTCGATCCACTTGGTGAACTTGTCCACCATGACTGTAACATCCAAGTATGAAAACAACCCTTAGAATGTTTGATTCCTTGTTTAATTTCAAGCAATGCATCATGTCATCATGTTTACTTATTGTTTGCATTTGTTTTCTATCTGTTTTATCCTGTTTTCACAACTCAAATTCAAACCTTTTTCAAACTTTGGTTTCATACTTGCTATGTTACAATTTTGGAATACAAATAACAACTAAAAACAACCATGTTATCCCTTTTCTCACTTATTAAAATTGTTGCTTTAATCCAACCAATAATTCAATCATTTATTCTCAAATCCTCTTTTAAATTTCAAAACAAGTTCAAATCAGTACTTATTTTGAACCCATCAAAATTCACCACACTTTGTGATTCTAAAATCATGTTTTAAAACTAGGGGTAACCCTATTCAAATGTTGTTTTCAATAAAGAAATTAAATATGAAAATTCCCCATATTTGGTTTCAAACACTAACTACAATTTTAAATTTTCATTTTGGAAATCCAAGTTGATATTGTGGTTACTAATTAATTAAAAAGCTTAACCTAATTTTTCTAGAATTTTTCTCAAATAAAACCTTAACAACTTTCTTCCAAAAGCAGAATGCAAAAAAAAAATAAAAACCAGAAAAGAATAAAAGAGAAAAGCGCGCGGCAGCTAAGCCACTGGCCCAGCCCACCTAGCTCTACGCGCGCGCGCACCGCAGCCCAGCCCGCGCAGCACCACTTACCGGTTCGAGCTGCGCCAAGATCCGTGCGAGCTCATCGGCGTCGTCTCCCACCTGTACGGCGTGCATCCAGCGGAGCCACGGCGGCCCCCGCGCGACTCCGGCGGCCAGGAGCAGCCCCGCGGCCCTATAAAACCCCCCTAGCCCCCTGGGAGAAACCCTAGACGCCTAGGTTTCCTCCTCCTCCTCGCGATCGCCGCCAATCACCTCCTCGCTGTCGTTTTCCCTCACTGCAACTCGACGCCGCCGTCGATCCTCTGACGAACTCCATGGCGCCGCCGTATCTCTCTCCCACCTAGCCATCCCTCAGCTGCCATCGCGTCGCCTCTCTACTCTCTCTCTACTGGACCCTAGGATCCCCTCTGGTAAGCACCAGATCATCGACGCCGTCCTCGTTTTTCCTTCCGGCCACCGTGCCATCTTTTCTGAACCCGAGTGGTTCGTCGCCGTTGCAGAGCCTCCCACCGCCGTTGGACCGCTGGGCTAGCACCACCTCTTCCTCCTCTACGTGTTGAACATCTACGGAGGCACGGGGAAGCGTCACACCCTCGACACCGTCCGTGACCGCGCCGCCGTCGAGTTCATCCACGGCAGCCACCGCGGTGAGCGACCACCACCGTTCCCTCCTCCCTCTCTGTTGTTCGTAATCACCACCGCACCGTGCACGTCCACCAGATCGCATCGCAGCACACGCGCATGCCCGCTCGCGCCGTTGATCGCCGGCGTCCACTTTCTGTCAGTCGAGCACCGCGCCGTTCGTCAGTTTCGTCAGATACGAGCGGGATCTGAACCTTAACCTGAAACCTCCCCCTCTACTGACAAACACACAGCAGCAGCGCAGCGGTCCGAGCCTTTTGCACACACAGCGAGCTCGCGGGTTCGAGCCCCGCGGCCGCAAATTCTTTTGCGAATTTCGCCCAGCGTGCGGCCCCACCTGGCAGTGGCCCTCCTTGCCACGCCAGCACGCACACGCCACGCAAGCCCAGGGCCCACAGGGCAGTGCCTGTGGGTACGCCTCCTGTGCGTATAAAAAGGAATAAAATGAATCTGTTTTAAATTCTATTCTCTTTTAAATAGCAGAATTAAATCAAAACTTTGAAATTCAATAACTTTCATTTTGTAAATCCAATAAATACAAACCTGATGTCTATTCTGATCCAAATTTTATAATCTTTCCAAATATGCAATTTGTGTTCTGTTTTGAATTTTCAAAATGCAATTTAAATTCAAATCCAAATAATTCAAATGCAATTTGGAATAATTCATACCTAATTCATACTGTTTCCAAATAATTCAACTAAAATATGTTTTTCACACCTTTTTGAATGCTCTACTCAAATATAAATTTTGTTTTCTGGTTTGAACAATTTAAATTGCCCAATCTATTTAAATCATGTTTAATTCAATTAAAAATTGTTTAATTTTGTTTAATTCATAACTAAATAATCCAAAGTCCAATTTCAAATTGTGAAACATGTAATCCAACCAGAATTTGATGTTCTTTTCACATATCAACTTTGTTATTTGTTTTGAACATTTTAAATGGTTGAAAACAACAACTACATGTGTGGTACCTCTAATGCACCCAAAATTTTCCAAAATTAATAACAAACTTTTAAATTGCTACAACCTATTGTAATTTGGTTCTAATGTTGTTATTTTGCTGTTTTCCTTTTGCATGCATCATGC
Source organism: Alopecurus myosuroides (assembly GCA_028641055.1). Classification (NCBI taxonomy): domain Eukaryota; kingdom Viridiplantae; phylum Streptophyta; class Magnoliopsida; order Poales; family Poaceae; genus Alopecurus; species Alopecurus myosuroides. The sequence goes on from CM054058.1 coordinate 172,826,385, forward strand.
TAATCCATTATCATCTGTTGATTAGTTGGAAAACAAATAAACTAACCAAATTCCATGGGCTTGTCATATGCAACTCACAGTTGCATATCAGTCCATTTAAATTGTGTTATCATATCAAATAGGTTATTTTGTTGCATCTATTAAATTGTCATGCATCATAGTTGATTGTGCACAATGCCATGTCAATGTTTGTTTACATACCTGTTTTGTTTGTTTGCTTCTTCTCGGTTAGACGACGACTACGTTGAGACCGACGATCCTTACGACACCACTTCTCAGGACCTAGCCCAGTACGATACTGAGCTGCCAGGCAAGTTATCACTCACATGAATCATCGAGTTTCCTTTCCACACTTGTTGTCGATACTGTCCTTTTGTCTACTATTGCTAGCCCTATGTATCGTTGCTTGTTCTCCGAACCCATCACATGATACCTTGAGCCATGATATTGCCACCACCTCCATACCCATAGCCTTTGCTTGTGCCTTAGTATTATCTAGCATGCTTAGGGTTGCTTTTACTCGAGTCTGTTGTCGGTTACTACTGTTACTATCTTATTATCCTGTACCGGGGCTCGTTATTAATCAATCAATCCTGTTAATTGCTAATGGTAATAATAACTTGATGATAAGGCACCGGCAGGAGGCCCATGAGTGGTTTTGGAGCCTGCTAGTGTCGACCCTAATAGGAAAAGGGTCTTGTCTACTGATCCATGATGAGCGCACTACCCGCATTTGGGAAGCGAGTATGGGCGCCCCCCTCAACTTGACCTGATTCGCATCTCGTCCAAATCGCCTCATTTAGTTCGTGTTTTCCATTTGCCGCATGCATGTTTTTGCGAGCCCAGCGCAGGGTGGAACTTTTGTAGTCGGCATATAGGGGGACACGTTCTTAGAGTGCTATGAGGGTCCATTTTCTTCTGGGCTCGATTAGCCGTGCGCCCAAGGTGCTTTGGGCTTGATGCGGAGAATGGTTGGTTGTGTAGAGTACCCCGCTTGGTGGGTTAGCTTCCCATCTGGCGGGTTATTCTTGAGTGTACGGCCAAATTGGTGCAACCCTGCAGGGATAATCTTCTCGAGAAGCCGTGTTTTCCGCGGTTATGGATTACTTGGTGAAAGTACTGGCTAACAAGTACTCAGGACAACTTCAACCTAATGATCAATCATGTTTCACCCAATGATTAATAATTTGACTAGTAATAGGTTATTCACACAATAACTTGATTCACCTTTTCATAACTGTGTGAGTTATCCTCGGATTGCTTCTTTGGATAAGGGGCGAGATCCAGGATGGGTTTGGTTGAATTTATCTTTCAGTTGGTTACAATCCTCGATCTTATCTTTCTATTAGCCGGAACTTGTAGATATTTCTGTAGTTGGTTAGAGCAGCCAGCAGCAACTTTTATATCACCCCCTTTCTTCCGTTGATCCCAAGCATCTATGCTTGTGTTGACGGGTAACTCCTTGATGAATTGTGAGTCTTGCTTGCCAGTACTTGGATGTACTGACCCCGTTGGGGCTGTGGTTTACGCAGAGTACTACTACGACTACGATGCTTCCCAGGATGGCTACTTTGTGGAGTTCGATGACGCTGCAGACGAGTAGTTAGCTGGACCAGGGCAGGATCCAGACCTTCGTGGATGGGCTTCGTTTTCCTTTATGTTCTCAGGCTTCTTAAGCCATGGATTTGTCTGTACTCAGACCCTTTGATTGCTTCCGCTGTTGTAATGGATGATATGTTGGGACATGTGTCCTCTATATGACTGTATTCGATGTTTTCTGCCTTAGTGAAGGCCAGTTGCCCTTATTTCATTTCTTTGTGTCTTAGAGACATTCTGTGTTATCATTCGTACCAAACTGTTGACGTACCGTGCGTGTTTGATTATGAAGTACGTCGACAGTAGTGCCTTTTGGGTTCCTAGCGGATAGTTTACCTCGACGGTGGAAGCAGGGCTTGTGTTGTCGCGCATAAGCGCAGGCCTACCAGGAAGCTGGGACGTGGGAGCAGTTATGCCCCATAATCCAAGCACCTGACTTCCAGTTCGTGCGAGGAGTATCCTCTAGAAACCCAGGGTGCGACAAATGGTATCAGAGCCTGTCTGCCTGTAGGATCCCTTTTTACTGGTCGCAGTTGAGTCTAGAAACTATTTTGTAGCTATATAGGAAAAATGAAACGTGAGAGTAGGAATTCTGCCATTTTTCTTCTTTCCCCACCCACCCACCCTTTTCTGGTAAGGAAGTGCAACGTTGTTTTCTGTTCTCACCTAAACTTTCAAGTTAGGATTTCACGTGTTTTGGGTTATCTGTAGTACCTCAGGACTTTTGGTCTCGTTTTCCCGATGTTGCTTCGATATCATGTTCTTCTCAACATCCTTTCGTCCGTTCAACCTTGTTGTTGTTTTCCACATCCTTTTTCATCTACCGGAGTCTAATCAAAACATTCCAAATAATCTGCAGATGGGTCTCAACTACTATCCGCAGGTGGTACGCATGACTCGCTGTGAGAGCACCGCCGGTTTTCCGGAGTTGCTGAGAGACATGGTTACCTTTCTGGGGTTCCATTGGGCACCAGAGTACCAGGTCTACGAGCACCAGCGAGAGTGTGACCAGACTTGCTACCGGGCTATCGTCTACATTCTGTCGGATGATGGCAGGAGCATTGCACACCAGTACGAGGCAGTAGGGTCCACAGTGGATATGGCAGTGCAGCAGGCAGCGTACGTGAGTGTCACCGTTCTCCGTGCTGACTACTGGGGGTTTGATAAGTCTAGCTTTCGTCACATCCCCCGTGGTTACATCACGGCAGCAGGAGCTCACTTCACTATCCACCGTGACATGGATACCTACGAGACTGATAGCTCCAGGCTCCAGGTCACTGCCCAGTTCGCTAGTCACAGTGATGCTGTTGCTTCCGCACTTTCTCAGGAGTTAGCCTCAGTCAGGGAGCAGCTCCGCCTTGCTCTCACTCGTCTGGCGACGTACACCACAGACTTTGTTGGAGACGAGCGCTTCGCACGTGTCGTTCAGCCAGCTGGTCTTCCGTTGCCAGATGCTGGAGGTTACGAGCCGATCAGAGGTCCACTTCTCGATCTCGGAGCTGGTTACACAGGGATTCCCCGCTATGGAGCACAGGGATACGACGCTTCCTACTTCACGACACCGAGAGTTGCTCTCAGAGCAGTTCCTATCTACAGGGATCGTCGTGATACCTACTTCCGTGGGATTCCTCCTCACCGTATCTCTCGTCGTACTACTCACCGCCGTCCTGCGTGATGAGCATGGGAGTACCGTTGTATCCATTACTAGCTGTGTCTAGTTTATCCTTTCGTTTTCGAACCATGTTTTTGGTCTGTTGGATATTCTGATGTATTTGAACATGTGGTGATGTACCTGTTGGTTATCTATTCATGCGTCGGAATAATCTATCTTTCGGTTACCAAGTCTATCCTTTTCTGTTGTTGTGCTAAAATGAATTTCTGTTCAGGATGCCTCCAACCAGGAACAACCCGCCACCGCCACCACCAATGGGGGAGCTGTTGGCTCAGATGACCCAAGTGGTGACACAGATGGCCCAGATCCAGGCTAACCAGCAACACAACCAGAATGCTCCAAGGGTCACCATCAAGGACTTCCTCAGCTTGGGCCCAAAAGCTTTCGTGGCAACACGTGAGCCCCTGGATGCTGATGACTGGATCCGTGACGTGGCAAGAGCTCTGGAGATAGCTCATGTTGCTGAAGAGGATAAGGTCAAGTACGCCACCTACCTACTGAAGGGTCAGGCAGCTACTTGGTGGGAGAACTACCAGGCCATGAGGGCTGGCTTTCCTATCAACTGGGGATGTTTCAGAGATGCCTTCCTGAAGCACCACATCCCGGATGGTCTCATGGAAAAGATGCGTGAGGAATTCTGCTCTCTCAGACAGGGCAAGCTGGACGTTCTCGGCTACCAGAACGAGTTCAATCGTCTCGCTCGGTACGCTGGTGACGAAGTGTCCACCGAAGCCAAGAAGATGGCGAGGTTCCGCCGAGGTTTTAACCCGGAACTGAAGTACGCTCTCACCAACATCAAGTGCAAGGACTTCGTCGAGCTTGTGAACACCGCGCTCAATGAGGAGAATGGGCGCAAGGCGTTCGAGGAGTCGCGCAAGCACTCGCGTGAGGGTGGTTCCTCCTCCAACATGACCACCCCTCCGCAGAAGCGCCGCATCTGGGTGCCAAATGGTGCTGTCACTCGGGCTCCAAATGCCCAAGCTTCTCCAGGCTTTGGTCCCCGCCCACCCAACCCATCTCAGATGCAGGGTCAGAGGTTTCCGATGGGGCAGCCAAGGCCGGGTCCTTCTCGTGTCGTCACTTGCTACAAGTGCAAGGAGACTGGACATTATGCTGATAAGTGCACTCAGAAGCAGCTACCCCTACCTCCTCGCCCCAACACCAACCAGGCTATGGTTCGTGCTCCTCCGGCTAAAGCCTTCAACTCCAACAATAGGCCTGTCGGGAGGAACGCGAGGGTGAACCATATCAAGGCCGACAAAGCCGAAGAGGCTGCTGACGTCGTTCTCGGTATATTACCCGTAAACTCTATTCCAGCTAAAGTGTTGTTTGATACTGGAGCATCGCATTCATTTGTGTCAAAGATTTTTGCAAAAGCATACAACCTAGTTCTGGTTCCGCTAAGCAATCAAATGACTGTTCACTCTCCGGGACCGCAAATGTTGACTTCCAAGATAAGCATGGACAATGAGATCCTAATTGGAGGTCGCATATTCCTTGCTTCACTCATGTTGCTGGGAAATTCTGACATTGATGTCATTCTGGGTATGGATTGGTTGAAGACCCACAAAGCTAAAATTGACTGTGCTCAAAAGTCAATAACTCTCTCCCACACTTCAGGCCAGATAGTCTATTCTCCATATGGATCAACTTCTGCTCAGCTGTTCAGCCTCGATGCCAAACCCCTTCCGGCAATTGAAAATGTTCCGGTGGTTTGTGAATTCCCTGACGTCTTTCCAGAAGAGTTGCCAGGGATGCCCCCGGACAGAGCAGTTGAGTTCGTGATCGAGCTTGAGCCAGGTACTGCTCCAATCTCTAAGCATCCATACAAGATAGCTCCTCCTGAACTGAAATTGTTGAAGGAGCAAATCGATATGTATATGGACAAAGGTTTCATTCAGCCTAGTTCCTCCGCTTGGGGTTGCCCAACTCTGTTTGTTGCCAAGAAGGATCAAACTAAAAGACTCGTGGTTGACTATCGTCCTCTCAACGAGAAAACCATCAAGAACAAGTATCCACTTCCTCGTATCGATGATCTTTTTGATCAACTTGCTGGAGCCTCAATATTCTCAAAGTTGGACTTGAGGATGGGTTACCATCAGATAAAGATCAGAAAGGAAGATATTCCTAAGACAGCTTTCACCACTAGGTACGGTCTATATGAATACACCGTCATGTCCTTTGGTCTCACCAATGCACCGGCGACCTTCTCAAGACTCATGAATTCTGTCTTCCATGAATACCTCGACAAGTTCGTTGTGGTATATCTTGATGACATTCTAGTCTACTCAAAATCCGAGGAAGAGCATGGAGAACACCTTCGTCTCACTCTCATGAAACTTCGCGAGCATCGTCTGTATGCCAAGTTTTCCAAATGTGAGTTCTGGATTCCAGAAGTTGCATATCTTGGTCATATCATCTCTGCCAAGGGCATAGCCATTGACCCGGAAAAGGTTAAGGCAATTGTTGACTGGAAACCCCCTAAGACGGTGAAGCAAGTTAGAAGCTTTCTTGGCTTGGCTAGCTATTGCCGTCGTTTCGTCCAAAACTTTTCCAAGATTGCTAAACCTCTCACTGATCTCACAAAGAAGGACAAAAAGTTCGTTTGGACTCCACAATGTGATGAGAGTTTCAACCTCCTGAAGACTAAACTCACTTCCACACCTGTTCTAGTTGGCCCCGACACCACCAAATCTTTCCAGATATTCTGTGATGCATCTCTCCAAGGCTTAGGAGCAGTTCTTATGCAAGAACGTCAAGTTGTGGCTTATGCTTCACGTCAGTTGAACCCACATGAGCAAAACTATCCCACTCATGATCTTGAACTTGCAGCAGTTGTGTTTGCCCTCAAGAAATGGAGACAATACTTGCTGGGTAACAAAACTGAAATCTTTTCCGATCACAAGAGTCTGAAATACATCTTCACTCAGCCAGATCTGAACCTCAGGCAAAGGAGATGGATTGAGAAGATTAAAGACTTTGATCTCACCATTTCTTACACTCCAGGCAAGGCTAATGTTATGGCCGATGCTCTCAGTCGCAAATCCTATTGCAATAATCTCATGATCATGGAAAGCCAACCTCCACTTCATGAAGAATTCCAGAAGCTGAACCTTGGTCTTGTTCCTGAAGGATACCTTGCTAGCTTGACAGCCAGCCCAACTCTCGAGGACAAGATTCGTTCTGAACAACTTCGTGATAATGAAATCAAGAAGATTGTGGATCACATCAAGGAGGGCAATGATAAGTTCAAGTCCTTCTCAATTGATGACAAGGGAACTGTGTTCTTCGAAGGACGCATTGCAGTCCCTCAGATTCAAAGTCTCAAGGATATCATTCTCAAGGAGGCTCATGAAACTCCTCTATCCATTCACCCTGGAAGTACAAAGATGTACCAGGATCTCAAGACTCTGTATTGGTGGCCTGGCATGAAACGTGAAATTGCTCAATACGTTTCTGAATGCGACGTTTGTCAACGTGTTAAGGCAGTCCATCAGAAGACAGCAGGTCTACTCCAACCTCTGAAAATTCCTGAGTGGAAGTGGGACATGATTGAAATGGACTTCGTTACTGGGTTTCCAAAGTCCAAAAAGGGCAACGATGCAATCTTCGTTGTTATTGATCGTCTCACTAAGGTTGCTCACTTCTATGCTGTAAAGGAAACTATCTCAGCTAGCCAGTTAGCAGAGCTCTACACAGCAAAGGTTGTTCCCCTTCATGGTGTTCCATTGGAAATAAGCTCAGACCGTGGAAGTATTTTCACTTCTCATTTCTGGAAAAGCTTTCAAGAAGCATTGGGCACTAAACTTCTGTTCAGCACAGCTTATCACCCTCAGTCTCAGGGGCAAGTCGAAAGAGTCAATCAGATTCTCGAGGATATGCTCAGAGCATGTGGTCTCTCCTTTGGCATGAAATGGGAGGATTGCCTTCCATATGCTGAATTCTCCTACAACAACAGCTACCAGGCAAGCCTAGGAATGGCACCATTTGAGGCACTGTATGGTCGCAGATGCAGGAGTCCAATCAATTGGTCTGGAGCTGGTGAACGTTCACTTTTAGGCCCTGACATTGTTAAGGAAGCCGAGGAGAAAGTTCGTATCATTCGTGACAATCTCAGGATTGCTCAGTCTCGTCAGAAGAGCTATTATGATAGCAAGCACAGGGATATGGTCTATGCACCTGGTGATAAGGCATATCTCCGTGTAACTCCCCTCAGAGGCACTCATCGTTTTGGTGTGAAAGGAAAGCTTGCACCAAGATACATTGGTCCTTTCAACATCCTCTCAAGACGTGCAGAGAATGCTTATCGTCTTGAACTTCCAGAAAAACTATCCAAGGTGCACGATGTTTTCCACGTGTCACAACTCAAGAAGTGTTTCAAAGATCCAGATCGTGCAGTTGATCATGATTCCATTGAGCTGCAAGATGATCTATCTTATGAGGAGCACCCTATTCGTATTCTCGATGAGACCGAGCGTAAGACTCGCAACAAGAGCACCAAGTTCTTGAAAGTCCAATGGTCGCATCATTCTGATAAAGAGGCAACGTGGGAGACCGAAGAGGATCTTCGCAAGAAGTATCCGGACCTTTTCATTTCTCAGTAGGGAATCTCGGGGCGCGATTCCTTCAAGGGGGGGCGTTTTGTAACATCCAAGTATGAAAACAACCCTTAGAATGTTTGATTCCTTGTTTAATTTCAAGCAATGCATCATGTCATCATGTTTACTTATTGTTTGCATTTGTTTTCTATCTGTTTTATCCTGTTTTCACAACTCAAATTCAAACCTTTTTCAAACTTTGGTTTCATACTTGCTATGTTACAATTTTGGAATACAAATAACAACTAAAAACAACCATGTTATCCCTTTTCTCACTTATTAAAATTGTTGCTTTAATCCAACCAATAATTCAATCATTTATTCTCAAATCCTCTTTTAAATTTCAAAACAAGTTCAAATCAGTACTTATTTTGAACCCATCAAAATTCACCACACTTTGTGATTCTAAAATCATGTTTTAAAACTAGGGGTAACCCTATTCAAATGTTGTTTTCAATAAAGAAATTAAATATGAAAATTCCCCATATTTGGTTTCAAACACTAACTACAATTTTAAAATTTCATTTTGGAAATCCAAGTTGATATTGTGGTTACTAATTAATTAAAAAGCTTAACCTAATTTTTCTAGAATTTTTCTCAAATAAAACCTTAACAACTTTCTTCCAAAAGCAGAATGCAAAAAAAAAATAAAAACCAGAAAAGAATAAAAGAGAAAAGCGCGCGGCAGCTAAGCCACTGGCCCAGCCCACCTAGCTCTACGCGCGCGCGCACCGCAGCCCAGCCCGCGCAGCACCACTTACCGGTTCGAGCTGCGCCAAGATCCGTGCGAGCTCATCGGCGTCGTCTCCCACCTGTACGGCGTGCATCCAGCGGAGCCACGGCGGCCCCCGCGCGACTCCGGCGGCCAGGAGCAGCCCCGCGGCCCTATAAAACCCCCCTAGCCCCCTGGGAGAAACCCTAGACGCCTAGGTTTCCTCCTCCTCCTCGCGATCGCCGCCAATCACCTCCTCGCTGTCGTTTTCCCTCACTGCAACTCGACGCCGCCGTCGATCCTCTGACGAACTCCATGGCGCCGCCGTATCTCTCTCCCACCTAGCCATCCCTCAGCTGCCATCGCGTCGCCTCTCTACTCTCTCTCTACTGGACCCCAGGATCCCCTCTGGTAAGCACCAGATCATCGACGCCGTCCTCGTTTTTCCTTCCGGCCACCGTGCCATCTTTTCTGAACCCGAGTGGTTCGTCGCCGTTGCAGAGCCTCCCACCGCCGTTGGACCGCTGGGCTAGCACCACCTCTTCCTCCTCTACGTGTTGAACATCTACGGAGGCACGGGGAAGCGTCACACCCTCGACACCGTCCGTGACCGCGCCGCCGTCGAGTTCATCCACGGCAGCCACCGCGGTGAGCGACCACCACCGTTCCCTCCTCCCTCTCTGTTGTTCGTAATCACCACCGCACCGTGCACGTCCACCAGATCGCATCGCAGCACACGCGCATGCCCGCTCGCGCCGTTGATCGCCGGCGTCCACTTTCTGTCAGTCGAGCACCGCGCCGTTCGTCAGTTTCGTCAGATACGAGCGGGATCTGAACCTTAACCTGAAACCTCCCCCTCTACTGACAAACACACAGCAGCAGCGCAGCGGTCCGAGCCTTTTGCACACACAGCGAGCTCGCGGGTTCGAGCCCCGCGGCCGCAAATTCTTTTGCGAATTTCGCCCAGCGTGCGGCCCCACCTGGCAGTGGCCCTCCTTGCCACGCCAGCACGCACACGCCACGCAAGCCCAGGGCCCACAGGGCAGTGCCTGTGGGTACGCCTCCTGTGCGTATAAAAAGGAATAAAATGAATCTGTTTTAAATTCTATTCTCTTTTAAATAGCAGAATTAAATCAAAACTTTGAAATTCAATAACTTTCATTTTGTAAATCCAATAAATACAAACCTGATGTCTATTCTGATCCAAATTTTATAATCTTTCCAAATATGCAATTTGTGTTCTGTTTTGAATTTTCAAAATGCAATTTAAATTCAAATCCAAATAATTCAAATGCAATTTGGAATAATTCATACCTAATTCATACTGTTTCCAAATAATTCAACTAAAATATGTTTTTCACACCTTTTTGAATGCTCTACTCAAATATAAATTTTGTTTTCTGGTTTGAACAATTTAAATTGCCCAATCTATTTAAATCATGTTTAATTCAATTAAAAATTGTTTAATTTTGTTTAATTCATAACTAAATAATCCAAAGTCCAATTTCAAATTGTGAAACATGTAATCCAACCAGAATTTGATGTTCTTTTCACATATCAACTTTGTTATTTGTTTTGAACATTTTAAATGGTTGAAAACAACAACTACATGTGTGGTACCTCTAATGCACCCAAAATTTTCCAAAATTAATAACAAACTTTTAAATTGCTACAACCTATTGTAATTTGGTTCTAATGTTGTTATTTTGCTGTTTTCCTTTTGCATGCATCATGCTAATCCATTATCATCTGTTGATTAGTTGGAAAACAAATAAACTAACCAAATTCCATGGGCTTGTCATATGCAACTCACAGTTGCATATCAGTCCATTTAAATTGTGTTATCATATCAAATAGGTTATTTTGTTGCATCTATTAAATTGTCATGCATCATAGTTGATTGTGCACAATGCCATGTCAATGTTTGTTTACATACCTGTTTTGTTTGTTTGCTTCTTCTCGGTTAGACGACGACTACGTTGAGACCGACGATCCTTACGACACCACTTCTCAGGACCTAGCCCAGTACGATACTGAGCTGCCAGGCAAGTTATCACTCACATGAATCATCGAGTTTCCTTTCCACACTTGTTGTCGATACTGTCCTTTTGTCTACTATTGCTAGCCCTATGTATCGTTGCTTGTTCTCCGAACCCATCACATGATACCTTGAGCCATGATATTGCCACCACCTCCATACCCATAGCCTTTGCTTGTGCCTTAGTATTATCTAGCATGCTTAGGGTTGCTTTTACTCGAGTCTGTTGTCGGTTACTACTGTTACTATCTTATTATCCTGTACCGGGGCTCGTTATTAATCAATCAATCCTGTTAATTGCTAATGGTAATAATAACTTGATGATAAGGCACCGGCAGGAGGCCCATGAGTGGTTTTGGAGCCTGCTAGTGTCGACCCTAATAGGAAAAGGGTCTTGTCTACTGATCCATGATGAGCGCACTACCCGCATTTGGGAAGCGAGTATGGGCGCCCCCCTCAACTTGACCTGATTCGCATCTCGTCCAAATCGCCTCATTTAGTTCGTGTTTTCCATTTGCCGCATGCATGTTTTTGCGAGCCCAGCGCAGGGTGGAACTTTTGTAGTCGGCATATAGGGGGACACGTTCTTAGAGTGCTATGAGGGTCCATTTTCTTCTGGGCTCGATTAGCCGTGCGCCCAAGGTGCTTTGGGCTTGATGCGGAGAATGGTTGGTTGTGTAGAGTACCCCGCTTGGTGGGTTAGCTTCCCATCTGGCGGGTTATTCTTGAGTGTACGGCCAAATTGGTGCAACCCTGCAGGGATAATCTTCTCGAGAAGCCGTGTTTTCCGCGGTTATGGATTACTTGGTGAAAGTACTGGCTAACAAGTACTCAGGACAACTTCAACCTAATGATCAATCATGTTTCACCCAATGATTAATAATTTGACTAGTAATAGGTTATTCACACAATAACTTGATTCACCTTTTCATAACTGTGTGAGTTATCCTCGGATTGCTTCTTTGGATAAGGGGCGAGATCCAGGATGGGTTTGGTTGAATTTATCTTTCAGTTGGTTACAATCCTCGATCTTATCTTTCTATTAGCCGGAACTTGTAGATATTTCTGTAGTTGGTTAGAGCAGCCAGCAGCAACTTTTATATCACCCCCTTTCTTCCGTTGATCCCAAGCATCTATGCTTGTGTTGACGGGTAACTCCTTGATGAATTGTGAGTCTTGCTTGCCAGTACTTGGATGTACTGACCCCGTTGGGGCTGTGGTTTACGCAGAGTACTACTACGACTACGATGCTTCCCAGGATGGCTACTTTGTGGAGTTCGATGACGCTGCAGACGAGTAGTTAGCTGGACCAGGGCAGGATCCAGACCTTCGTGGATGGGCTTCGTTTTCCTTTATGTTCTCAGGCTTCTTAAGCCATGGATTTGTCTGTACTCAGACCCTTTGATTGCTTCCGCTGTTGTAATGGATGATATGTTGGGACATGTGTCCTCTATATGACTGTATTCGATGTTTTCTGCCTTAGTGAAGGCCAGTTGCCCTTATTTCATTTCTTTGTGTCTTAGAGACATTCTGTGTTATCATTCGTACCAAACTGTTGACGTACCGTGCGTGTTTGATTATGAAGTACGTCGACAGTAGTGCCTTTTGGGTTCCTAGCGGATAGTTTACCTCGACGGTGGAAGCAGGGCTTGTGTTGTCGCGCATAAGCGCAGGCCTACCAGGAAGCTGGGACGTGGGAGCAGTTATGCCCCATAATCCAAGCACCTGACTTCCAGTTCGTGCGAGGAGTATCCTCTAGAAACCCAGGGTGCGACAATGACCAAGATATGTGTCATGTTGCCTTTAGCCGGCTTGAAAGGACCAACCATATCCAAGCACCAAACAGCAAACGGCCATGTGATAGGAATTGTTTTCAACTCGGAAGCTGGCATGTGAATCTTACTTGCGAACATCTGGCAGCCGGCGCACTTTCTCACGATATCCTCAGCTTGCTGCAGTGCAGTGAGCCAGTAGAAGCCATGCCGAAAAGCTTTCTTGACTAAAGCCCGAGAAGAGGCGTGATGCCCACATTCCCCTTGATGTATCTCCACCAGGATTTCTTCTCCTTCCTCTGGGCTCACACAACGTTGCAGCACACCAGTGGCACTTCTCTTGTGCAGCACATCTCGGACTAAGGCGTAGCCCTTGGATCTTCTCTGAATCTGCCTCGCAGTCACCTCATCTTCAGGTAAAGTGCCGTCCCTTAGAAAGGATAATATGGGCATTGCCCAACTCGGTGTCTCCCGCACGGGAAACACTGGTTCGTCCATTTCCATTGGGACAGGCTCTGGTGGTTGCACGGGAGGAGTAGGAGCGCTTCTCTGCAGCCCAGATCGATTGGCGAGAACTTCTTCAATGAATGCAACAGCTTCTGGGTTGAGGGCGGCAGTCCCCGAGTAAGGAGTGGCAGTCCCCGGGTAAGGAGTGGCAGTCCCCGGGTAAGGAATGGCAGTCCCCGGGTAGGAAGTGGCAGTCCCCGAGTAGGGAGTGGCAGTCCCCGAGTAAGGAACGGCAGTCCCCGAGTAGGGAGTGGCAGTCCCCGAGTAGGGAACGGCAGTCCCCGGGTAGGGAATGGCAGTCCCCGAGTAGAGGACGGCAGTCCCCGGGTTCCCTGCAACACTCTCCCAGTCGATCTCCATTGGGTCTGATTCTTCACTTGGCAGAGAGGGAACAAAGATAGATTCCGAGTTGGGGGAAGGCTTGATGGATGGCTTCCTCAAATGCTCCAAGGCAATCCCTGCCGGGATGGACTGCCGAGAAGATCCCAACTTGGATAGCTCGTCTGCTGCTTCGTTCTCTGCTCGGTGAATGTGCTGAAACTCACAGCCTTCGAAAAACCCAGTCATTGACTGCACCAGGAAGCGATATGATGCCATGTTGGCATCCAAAGCATCCCAGGTACCTGAGACTTGCTGCACCACTAGATCTGAGTCACCATAGCATATAATGCGCTGCACACCAACCTCCTTTGCTACTCGCAAGCCATGCACCACTGCCTCGTACTCGGCTACATTGTTGGATGCCTTGAAATGAATCTGCAACACATACTTGAGCTGATCCCGCTTGGGTGATGTAAGCACCACGCCAGCACCAAGGCCTTCTTTCACCTTTGAGCCATCGAAGTGCATCTTCCAATAGTTGGAAACTGGAGCGGGAGGTTCATACTGCATCTCGGCCCAGTCCACAAGAAATTCCGCCAGTACCTGAGACTTGATTGCTTCTCTTCTCGTATACGCGGGAGCGTATGCGGCTAGCTCGATCGCCCACTTGGCTACTCTGCCACTCGCCTCCTTGTTACCCATGATATCCGAGATGGGAGCTGAGCTCACAACAGTGATGGGATGCTCCTGGAAGTAATGTTTCAGCTTCCTGGCGCCCAGGTACACACCGTATGTCATCTTCTGGTAATGTGGATAGTTTTGCTTGGAACTGGACAGCACTTCACTGAGATAATAGACTGGGCGCTGCACACTCTTGCCTTCTTCTTCTCGCTCCACCACTATCACCACGCTGACTACTCGGTTAGTCGCGGCAATGTACAGCAGCATAGGCTCCTTGGGTAGCGGACTAGCCAAGACAGGAGCGCTAGCCAGCATTGCTTTCAGCTCATTGAATGCCACATCCGCCTGTGGAGTCCAGACAAACTTGTCGCTCTTCTTCATCAGCTGGTACAAAGGCAGAGCCTTCTCGCCCATTCGGCCAAGAAAGCGGCTCAGAGATGCCAGACAACCCGTGAACTTCTGCACATCCTTCAATGATCTCGGCAAAGACATGCTCTCAATAGCTTTTATCTTAGACGGATTGGCTTCAATGCCCCGACTAGAAACCAGAAAACCGAGTAGCTTTCCAGCTGGTACACCAAAGGTACACTTACTCGGATTCAGTTTCATTTTGTACCTGCGTAGGTTAGCAAAGGTTTCCTCCAAGTCGGCAAGCAGAGTATGTGTTTTATTCGTTTTGATGACAATGTCATCTACGTACACCTGCACATTCTTGCCGAGTTGGTCGTGCAAGCATTTCTGCATGCATCTCTGATAGGTTGCACCCGCATTCCTCAGGCCAAAACACATGACACGATAGCAATAAGCCCCGTACGGGGTAATGAAAGCAGTCTTTATTTGATCAGCAGGATTGAGTGCAATCTGGTGGAAACCAGAGTAGGCATCTATGAAAGACAACAGTTCACAGCCGGCAGTGGAATCGATCACCTGATCGATGCGAGGTAGCGGGAAAGGATCCTTGGGGCAAGCCTTGTTCAAGTCGGTGTAGTCGACGCACATGCGCCATGCGGTGGCAGCCTTGGGATCTTCCTTTTTCTTCTCGACCATGACCGGGTTGGCCAACCAATCCGGGTGCAGCACTTCCATGATGAAGTTACTGATCAGCAGCTTGGTGATTTGATCACCGATGGCCTTCCTTCTCTCATCCCCGAAACGGCGCAAGGCCTGCTTCACGGGCTTGGCGTCAGGACGCACATGCAAAGAGTGCTCAACCAACTCCCTCGGGACTCCTGGTAAATCTTCATTGGTCCAGGCGAACACGTCCCGATTCTCACGGAGGAAGTGGATGAGCGCGCTTTCCTATTTCTCGGCCAACCCGGCACCAATGATGGCCACGCGTTCCGGGAACTCGGGGTCAACCTGGACTGTCTTGGTCTCCTTGGCAGCTTGGAAGGCAGTACCATGCTGAGTACTCGGCACACCCTGTGCGCCAGCTTGTGCGGACTGAGCCATGGCCACCACCTCGTACATCTTCTTCTTCTCGGCAGCAATCACCATCGATTCCGCCAGCTGGGAGCTAGCAGAGGCACACTCCATGGACTTCTTGTAATCTCCCGAGATGGTGATGATGCCATTGGGACCAGGGATCTTCATCTTCAGGTAAGCCACATGGGTCGAGGCCATGAACTTGCTCAGAGCAGGCCTGCCGAGTAGAGCATGATAGGGGCTTTGATGATCCACCACCTCAAACTGCAGGCGCTCTGTGCGGCAGTTCTCCCGAGTACCGAATAGTACATCAATCCACACTCGGCCAATCGGGTTGCATGAGATCCCGGGCACAATGCCATGGAAAGTGGTCTTGCTGGGCAGCATCATGTTCTCGGCCAGGCCGAGCTTCTCGAGTGTGTCCTTGTACACAATGTTGATGCTGCTGCCGTTGTCGATCAGCACTTTGCTGAACCTCACATTCTTCTCGGGGCCCAGGAAGGTAGGATCCAGCACCAAGGCATAGGTACCCGGATTGGGCATCACCTTGGGGTGATCTGCCCGTGTCCACCTGATCTCCTGGTCACACCAATACATGTAGTGAGGGACAGCCGGAATCACTGCATTGACCTCCATGGCCCGCCTGTGCTGTGACTGCTTGTCGACTGCCTCAGAAGTGAAGATCATGTAGCTCTCGTGGTGCTCTTGGTACTGGTTAGGGCCATTGCCCCCGTTGTTGCCATTGTTGCCGTTGTTGTTGCCCTGGTAGTTGTTGTTGCCTCTGTTGTTGTTGTTGCGGTTGTAGTTGTTGTTGTTGTTGCGGTACCTCTCGTTGTTGAAGTTCTGGTTGGCTCCTAAAGCCACCTGGTTGACATTCTCTCTCCTCGGATAGACTGGCGGCCGAGTTGCGGGAGCGCGAGTAGGCTGAACAGTAGCATTGGCGGCTGGCAGAGGAGGAGGAGGAGGCAAGCCATCACTCTTGATCACATCCCACCATTCGCATTGCCGAGTAGTATGGTTCGCAGGCCTTGAGGGGTGGTGAGTGTGAAAGCTGCATGGGCCATCCTTCATGTCATCGAAGACAAACTTCTTCGGCTGCTCGGAGTTCCCGCTACCCGACTGCGCAGTGCGGAACGGTTTCTTGTTGCCTTGGCCCTGGTTCTGGTTCTGCCCGTAGGCTCCAGCAGGTTTTTGCCTTTGGCCACCACCGCCTCCGACATTCACTGCATTCACCTCCTCGGGATCATACCGAGTATCTACTCGGCGCTTGTTGCGGAACTCGTTGCGCTTGCTGCTGTTGAAGTTTCTTCTCGGCTCAGAGGAATCCATCAGTGGCTGAGTAGGATCACCGAGTGCGTACTGATCAGCAATCTTGATGGTCTCGGCCAGGGTGTTGGGCATCTCCCTCTGCAATCTTTGCCAAAGCATGCTGCCATGTCGGCAACCCTGCGCGAACCAAGTGATGGCTTGCGCCTCATTCACACCCTCACAGGTGTTCCTCAAGGTGCTCCACCGAGTAAGGTACTCGCGGTCCGTCTCGTCTTCTCGCTGCCGACAAGCCGACAACTGCTGTGGCCTATTCGGCCTCTTGTAGGTGCTGGTGAAGTTGCTGATGAAGGCATCCGAGAAGTCCAGCCAGCAGTTAATGCTGTTCTTGGGCAAGTTGTTGAGCCAAGTGCGAGCTGGACCCTCTAGCATCTGCGGCACATAACGCACTGCCCATCTCCTGTTGCCATTCGCGATATGGACCGCGGTGACATAATCATTGAGCCAATCTTCAGGCTTGGTGCTACCATTGTAGCTCTTGGTGCCTCTTGCAAGCTGGAAACCCTTCACGGAAGGCTCGTTCATGATGCGCGGGCCAAAGCACTCGGGGCCAGGAGGACCCGTGCTCTCAAGCCGCGCCGACAAGCTGATACGGTCCAGCTGGTGCCTTGCATCTCCAGGCGCCAACACACGCTCACCAACACGGTCATGGACGTCGTAACCAGCCATCTCCATAGCCGAGTAGCCATCATCATACCTATCCACCTGCATAGCAGCAGGCTGCTCCACCGGGTTGGCGACTGGTGCCACTGGGCGCGGCTGCTGCCTCTGCCGAGTAGGCGGAGCTGCGGGTTGCCGAGAAGTACCCGGACGTGCGGCTTCTCGGACACGGCTTTGAGCTTGATGGGCTTGAGAGCCTGCTCTTGCAGCGTTGTGTTCCTGCCCGGGCTGCTGCAGCACAGCAACCTGTTTCGCGGCAGCAGCCGGGTCATACACCTGCATTTGCCTGTCTCTACCCGTACGCCCGCTGCGGCTCTTCTCGCGGCTAGGATGCGGAGATGAGGCTTGATCGTTAGATCTTGCCGCGTGCGAGTGAACCACTTGCGAAGCTCCAGCTCCCGGGTTGGCCTTCCGGAACTCCTCGTTCTGCCTGGCGGCCTCCAGCACCAGCTCGCCGAGCCTCTCCTGCTGCCTGCGACGCGCCTCTCCCTCTAGGCGCGGCAACTCGGCAGCCACAGCCTCCGCAGCTCGCAGCGTCTTGGCGGGAGTGCTGTACCTTGGCCTTGTGAAGGTGTTCGCGGTGGCGGACTGCGCGGGCTCCTCCGCAACAGTCGCCATCTCGGCGCCCAGGTTGCGCCGGGTAGCGCCTACCCTGCTAGGCCTCCTGGCGACCGGCGTGAAGCCGTGAGCCTTGTTGTACTCGAGCTGGTCCAGGCTCAGCTCCAACCTGATCTTTTCCAACTCCGCCTGCTCGGCGAGCAGCTCCTGGCGTTGCCGCTCGAGCTGCTCCCGCGCGGCTAGGAGCTCGACGTCGGTGGGCGTGGGCATGCCGGTTCGCGCCGCAGACGCGGGGATGACCGTAGACGTGGAAGGCGGTAGGTTGCTCTCCTTCTCGTAAGGCCGGTGAGTCCTGCCACCAGCAGGCGGGTCGTCAACTTCCTCGACGACGGCCGCAGCGCCAGTAGCAGCTGCGCCAGCGTTCGCCGCCAAGCCCGTCACCATCACCTCAGCGCAGCATGCAGAGCTGCATGCGGGCCTTCCGCGAGCAGCAACAACCGCGGGAGGGTCCTCCGCGTCGTGCACCAGCTCGGGGTAGGTGTCGTTGGCGACGGTGGCGACGTAGACGAGGTGAGAGCCGAAGGAGATCACCGAGCCGCCCTCCGGCATGGCCTTGCCGCTGAAACAGCCGGCGTTGTCGGTGACGAAGTCGAAGGAGCCGAATCTGTGGACAAGGCCACAAACTACGCGCTCCGCTGATGAAGATCCCGTCCGAACAGAAACTCGAGCCAGCGCCGCTGGTTGCCCCACGGTGGGCGCCAACTGTCGTGGTGGTGTCACGGCAGATGCCATGGGATGGCTAAAGATGTGGGAACGATGGACGCTGGAGGTGTCCGGGGAGGGATCACGCGACGAGTAGCCGCGTGAGGTAAGATCCACACAACACAAACAACACGATGTACCCAGGTTCAGGGCCCTCGTGAGGAGGTAAAACCCCTACTCCTGCCTTTCTCTGTGTATTACGATGTCTCTCCGAGTAGGTACAATACAAATGATACCGCTACCGAGTAGCTCCTTGCCTCTCTCCGAGTAGAGCTAGGTCAAGAACTTAGGGTTTCTAGGGTTCACTATGAGCCTGTGTGCGTACGTGCCTCGCGCAGGAGGCGGCGGGGCACCTTATATACATGGTGCCCAGCCGGATACGTCCAAATCTGGACAAGTGTCGACATAGTGTCCACACTGTCCTTTCTCCGAGTACCCGCTGACAGCTTTGGTCGTTGGTCTTGGCTGCTTCTGTAAAGTCGTTGGGCAAAACTAGGGGACAGACTGGTATCACTGTACCTAGTCACAGAGTAGGCCCCCCTTATCCTGCCACCGACTGCTTCCATGCTGTCACTGTCAGGCAGGCCGTCCCCACGTGAACAGTAGTTCGAATGCTGCCAAGTACGGACCCAGGATACGCGGGATCCTGTGTCAGAACGGCTCCTTTGACTTCCTGCCCGAGTAGTTTCCCGCCAAAGGTTCCCGCCAATTGTACTCGGGCCAAACCTTCTACTCGACAGGGTAAAGCTTGACTGATATCTCCTTCTGGTCATCTTGAGGTGAGACCGGGTAGCAGTCGACCGGGTAGAAAGTACCCGGTAGTCGGCTACTCGACCAAACCTCTCTTCTGTAAGCGGCCTTTACCACCTGTCTTTACCCTACTCGGGGGTAACCCCCCGACACCCGGATATTTCAATTTTCCGCCCCCCCGGAGTTTTCAAAAATCCGGCCAACTCAGACCGGAATATTCCGGCCTTTACCCCGGAAATTTCCGGTCCCGCAGGACTGCAACGGTCAGAATTTGGAGGAGCCTATAAATAGCTGTCTTCTTCCTCTAGATAGGTAGCTCGTCCATTCCTCTCTCTCCTCCATTGTTGTAGAGCTCAAATCGCCCCGATCTCCCTCCTCCTCCAACCAAACTCGATGCCCTTCAAGGATCTCATGGAGGAGGACTAGATCTACCTTTCCACCAAGCCAAAACGTGTGTACCCACACCACAACTCTTGGGATCTTGTAATCTCTTGGTTGCTTTGTCATCCAAGGGAAACCCTAGTGCTTGTAGCTTCCACCTTGTAGAAAGAAGCTTCGATTGTTGAGAGACTCCATCTCACTTGTGGAGTAGCCTCAACCCCTTGTAAAGGTTTGGTCAACGCCTTCAAGTCGACCTCATAGTGGAAACGAGAATCTCCCTCACCGGAGAAGCTCAAGGAGAACAAGGTGTGCACATCCGTGCTATTGAGGAGCGCCTAGGTGGCTCCCCACCTCTCCAACGTAGACGTACTTCTTTTAAGAAGGAACTACGGGAAACATATCCTTGTCTCCGTGCTTTCACTTGTTGTCATCTTGTACCGTTCCTTATTTCCGCTGCTACTTGCTTTGTATCACCTAGGGTTCTCACTTAGTTGCACATTTAGGTAATCAAGCATTTACTTTCTTAAAAGCCCCATTAAAAGTGAAAAAGAATTAAAATTTGTAGGTCACCTATTCACCCCCCCCTCTAGTTGACCATATTGAACTTTCAGCCGCCCTAAGCAGATTCATTGCGAGGCTAGGCGAGCAAGCATTACCTTTCTACAAGTTACTGAAGAAAACGGATAAGTTCGAGTGGACACCCGAAGCACAGAAAGCATTCGCAGACCTCAAGCGAGCATTGCAGAGCAGGCGCGTCCTGGCAACGCCACAAGAACGGGAGCCACTGTTCCTCTACCTAGTCGCGACAAATTAGGTCATTAGCACAACAATCTTGGTCGAACGGCCGGAGGACGGCAAGGAGTTTGGTATCCAAAGGCCAATATATTACATCAGCGAAGTGCTTTCGCCCTGCAAACAGAGATGTCCCCATTACCAGAAGCTCGCGTACGGTGTGGTGCTCACAGCCCGAAAGCTCAAACATTACTTCCAGGAACACACCGTCACGGTGGTAAACAACGCATCACTGGGTACTATCATGAATAACCCAATGGCATCTGGAAGAATTGCAAAGTGGAGTATCGATCTCGGCGCCTGGGACATCATATATGCGGGTCGCAAGTCTATCAAATCACAAGTGCTCGTGGAGTTCCTAAGCGAGTGGACATAACTACAACACCAGGCCCTCCAGAGTATACAAGCAATTGGATAATGTATTTCGATGGATCAAAGAGAAACGAAGGAGCCGGAGTTGGGGTAGTCTTAATATCCCCGAGAGGTGACAAGTTACAATACGTCCCCCGATTGGACTTTCCACCCGACGATCCGGCGTCAAATAACGATGCAGAGTACAAAGGCCTCCTACACAGCATAAAGATGGCGATTGCCTGCGGAGAAACCCGTCTACGGAGATTCAAACCTCATAGTGCAGCAGACAATGAAAGAGTGTGACGCCATTGCAGAAAACATGGTTGCCTATCGAGATATGTACAATCTACTCGAAGGAAGTTTCCAAGGGTGCGAACTAAAGCACATTGCGCGATCCAGCAAACGAAGAAGCGGATACATTGGCAAACATGGGTTCTACAAACACACCCATACCGCCTGGGATATACTTCGAAAGGATGATAAAGCAATCAATCAAAGTCAAAAAAGCAGCAGAAGCACCCGAGACATTGGAGACAGAGGTCAGCCCGCAAGCTGCTATGATTGAGCTTACCCACAACATCTCAAGACAAGTTTTTTTGGTCGAGCCAGTCGGGACGCAGAAATACCTCGACTACTTGTCCAACAAACAGCTCCCAGCAGATATTCGCGAGGCTAGACAGATAGTGCGACGCAGGAAAGCTTTTCGAGTACTCAATGGAGAACTATACAAACAGAGCATATCAGGAATATTACAAAGATGCATAGCACCTGAGAATGGCAAGGAACTACTACGGGATATCCACCAAGGAGATTGCGGACATCATGCTAGCTGGAAGGCAATCGTGGGTAAAGCTTTTCGCGCAGGGTTCTACTGGCTCACAGCAGCCAGGGACGCAAAGGACCTAGTCGACAGGTGCAACGCATGTCAAAGATTTGCGCCCAAGCCACACGCCCCTGCCACTGAGCTTCACATGATCCCAATCGACTAGCCCTTTGCGCAATGGGGGCTAGATATGGTGGGACCTCTGAGAAAATCAACACCCGGAGGATACACTTACTTGCTAGTTGCAGTCGACAAATTTACAAAATGGATTGAGGCGATGCCAGTCACCTCAGCCAGCGCTCAATGCGCCGTCAAATTTCTTGACTCTATCATGTGCAGATTTGGAATACCACACAACATCATCACCGACAACGGAAGCAATTTCACAGCAAAGGAAACAGAGCAGTTCTGCGAGGAAAAGGGCATCACCCTCAGTTTCGCCTCTGTGGCTCACCCGCAAACCAATGGCCAAGTCGAGCGATCCAACGGATTGGTCTCGGCTGGAATAGAGAAACAGTTACTAGATCGACTGCATCCAGCAGCAGGACATTGGGCAGAGGAGTTACCCTCCGTACTATGTAGCCTACGCACGACCCCAAATCGATCAACAAACTACACACCATTTTTTATGGTATACGAAGCTGAAGCAGTCCTTCCCGAAGACGTCAAGTTCAGCGCCCCGCGAGTCGTCGCTTACAGCTAAGAAACCTCTAACAAGGCACTCTCGGAAGGCGTGGATGCACTCGAAGAGATACGCGACATTGCACTCGCAAGATCCGCGGTATATCAACAGTCGCTACACAACTACCACAGCCGTCGTATACGCCACAGAGCCTTCGTAGCAGGAGATTTGGTGCTACGACTCAAACAGAATGAAGGACACAAGCTCGAGCCACCGTGGGAAGGACCCTTCATAATACACGAAGTTATCCCTAGTGGCACTTGTCGACTGAAGAACCCCGAGACCGGAGGCATCTACTCCAATCCATGGAATGTTGCACACCTCCGCAAATTTTATCCTTAGATTATTCTACTCGACAAAATAAGGCTATTCTAGCCATGTTGTAGCTCGAAGACAATACATGACTTTTCAGTCATATTAATAAATTACATGGTTTCTCAACCATAGTTTCTCACGTCATTGATCTTTACACGCTAAATAACAGGTATACACCCCAAACACACGGGGGCTACGCCTAACATAACATTATTTACAAAAGCAGGACTACAAACAAGGTTGGCACCTTTTAAAAGTTTCAAGACAACTATACAAAGTAACATGATACATACATCCTATATTTACATACGGCGGCGAGCGTTTTCCTCGGCTAAAACCCGATCCACCTCTTCCGAGGTCAATCGAATAATTTCCTCTGCTGCAGGCCGAACAGCTCTATAATGAGGGGTCATGTCGACTCGACCATCAGGGAGCATGGCTACAGAGTTGAAATTCACCTCAGGATGCCACAATCGGACGAAGGAAAGTGCTACTACGGACCCGCAGATCATTTGGTTGCAGACGCACTCGCGAATTTCTCCTTCTCGCCCGAAAGTTCTGAGGAGATGGCTCAAATCTTCTGGACCCCTTTCCAGCAGATAGAAAGCAGAGTTCACAGCAATTAAAGTCTCATGGCAGGAACTCACGAGCATCTTCGCCTGGATTACTCGATACTTCAAAGTAGCCAACACAAAGCCTCGACCACGATCGGACCAAAAGTTATTTGCATGGGGTTTTGAACTACCAGCTTCATGAATAATATGGTTCTCCACCCAATGCTTTTCACAACGATCGTCAGGCTGAACAACTGCGAAGAAAGCTACAGAGTCAAAGAAAGAAAGAAGACATGGAAAGCTAGGGGGATGAGATACTTACAAAGCAAATACTTGGCAACGTCCGCCAATTCATCCATCACAAACTGCTCACGTTCAACCGCAAGTTTCTGTTTGGACTTGGCTACATCAGCCACCCCACGCAGAACTTTTAGCTTGCGTTCACCATCCGCAACACGGTCACGGAGGCCAGCAAAAGTGCTAACAACAGCAACGAGCGGATCCAATCGTACAGCAGATCCACTCGAAGACTCCGCAGCAGCACCAATTTCCTGGAGTTAAACACAAAGGTTAAAGAAAGAGTTTCAGAATAACCCCACTCGAGAAAGTAAAACCACCTATTTAAAAAGGTGCTCGGGGGCTACTCCCATCGGGAGAACTTCACGACAATCAATGGCAGGGAATCACAAGGCTCGAATATCAAAAGAACATTCTGATTAAAGGAAAAAGTACGGGAATACATCCCAAAGGTTCACTACATCAGGAAGAACAAGTTAAAATAAATCATATCCTATGGAATCGCGGAAGTGCTGCCACTCGCAGCAGGTTGCCCCTTGCGACTGGCGCTAGCAATCAAGGTAGCCAACTTCCAAGCCAGGGCTTCAGCTAGCTCGCCAAAAGGACGAAGCGCTACCTTTCTGCCCGTGGAAGGATTGACGGGGAGACTCGAGTAGGCTTCATCCAAGCCTTCAACTCCATGCGCCAGCGCAAACTAGATAGCAGTCTTCGCTCCGCACTCTGACTGGGCAACTGAGTAGGCCTGAAGGATGTCGTCCTCCAGAAAAACCTTCAGAAGACCGCCCAGAGTAGGCGGAACTGCCACGTTCACCAGAAGGCGCTCATGGAAATTCCTCAGCACTTGGGTGGCATCGCTGATGAGGGAACCGATCCCATCTGCATGCCTCCGGAGCTGGGCGAGGGAATCCGTTACCGCATCCACTCGAGTGACCCCAGGCAGCTCTAGCGCGACGCCAAGGATATCTACAAGAAGCAGTATTAGTTTCAAAGGCGGTCCAAGTTAACCATAGAATGACAAAGGAAAGTAATACTTACTCGCGAAGTTTTGAGCTAAAGGACGGAGGAAGTCGACAAGATCGTTGTCCTGTTTGGCGCCGGCTTCCTCCAATTTCTTCAAGGCGTCGTCAGCACCCGTGAGCTTCCCCTCGTTGTCAGCCGACTGCTTGCAAAGGGACTCAAGTTCCTTTCGAGCAGTCTCCAACTCAACCTCGAGGTTGTTCGCCCGAGTGATAGCGTCGGCCTTCTTAGCCTTCAGAACTTCGACTTGAGCTGCACAAACAATGGATTTCAGAGATGAAGGAATTCGCACGACTGGAAAAGATAAAGAGAAAAAAGCAGAACAAGTTACCTCGGAGGAGTTGAACTTCCGAGTCGAGTCAGTCGCGATCTGCCCGAAGGGTCACGCACTCCGTCTTAGCCAAAATCACACGGCGGCCAACAGCCACGAGGGAGTCAAGGAGAGCCTGCAAGACAAGGAAGAAATAAAAAAAGATAGAAAAGTTTGAGCCTATTCATGACTGCACACACTCGTGAATAGCCTCGGGGGCTACTCCCATCGGGAGCACTGCCGTGCACCCGATAAATTGAAGAAAAGGAAAGAGCTTAAGTTCTTGAGCCTATAGCAAATCGCACGCGATTAACTACAGCCTCGGGGGCTACTCCCATCGGGAGCACTGCCGTGCACCCGATAAAAATCCGAAAACGAACAAAGTACAAGATGCGAAGGAAGATAACAAAGTTTACCTGGCCTTGAGTGAGGCAGAGAGGATCAGCCAAGCTACCCGAAACTTCTTTCGAAGTCGAACCCCTAACCGCAAAACTAGGGAGCTGATAGTCCGTAGCCGCAGCTGTGGGGACTGGACTCGGTGAATCCTGGACGGTGCCGGCTGTTGGAGTCCCACCCGCAGCAACAACTTCTTTCCTTTTTTCGAGAGGAAGTGAAGAAGCAAACCGGCCAGGGCTGATGGATTGGAGGCTGTCGTGAAGGAAAACCACAAGTGTCAGAAGAAACAAAAAAGAAACGTTCGACTAGAACGAAGAGGCGAAAACTTACTCGTCATCATCCTCATCATCCAGCATATCTGCGTTCGAAGCGGTTTGGATTGTCGGATTGAGAGCAAGAGGAGCACGCACACTCAGCGGGGTCGCGTGGAGAGGCTCCTTATCAGACGCTCCGCCAAGGGAGTTGTCCTTAGAAGTAGCTTCGTCCCCCTCCGTCCGGCGGCGCTTGCGGTGCTGGAGATCACTACCCGATTCTTCCACGTCATCCGAGGAGTCATGCTCAGAACTCGATTCGGCTTCGGCGACGCTGGTGTCGGCAGGGACAACCAGGTTGCTCGCCAACAAGTCCGAGACTTCTTCACCGAAAACTGACGGGTAGAAGGTGACCACCGCTAAACTCTACAAGAAGAGACGGAAGAAGAAATTCAGTCGACAAACTTTCAAGCTAGAAAAAAGAACTAAGACAAGAGAAAATCTGAACTTACTTCGGGTGGAGGAGGTCTCGAAGCCTCAAAAGCTACGACAGAGCAGTCAGGGAAGGTCTCACCCACTTTCAAGCCGGTGAAAGCCGCGATTTTCTTCTCGAATTCAACATTCGAAAGTTCTCCGCGGCTCACGCGGCTGGGGTCTTCAACACCCTGGTACTCCCACATCGTGGAGGGCCTCTCCTGCAGGGGCTGGATCCTGCGCTTGAGGAACACGCTCGCCAGGTGCAAGCCGTTCAGCACAACTCCTGCGGTTTGGTCACGAAGGGCGGCCACCTTGGCGAGTAGTGGGGCGACGACTCGACTTTCTTCAGCTGAAAGTTTGTGGGCCCAGGACTTCCGCCGCTTCAGGACAGCGAACGGGTGGAACTCATGAACTCCACCCGCGTTGTTGTCGACGACGTAGAACCACTTCTTTCTCCATACTTGCGCGGAGTCGATGAAGTGCATCACGAAGTAGCAGTTGTCCGATTTCGTCTGGATTCCAAAGCCACCAGTGTGCAGCGGCTCTCCAGACTCAGTCTCTACCCGCGATTTCTCGCGGAAGACACTCACCTTGAAGAGGGCCTTCCAAAGGCCCTAGTGAGGGCGGATGCCCAAGAAGCACTCGCAAAAAACGATGAAGCACGAGATGTACTGCACCACATTTGGAGGCAGGTCGTGGAGCTGTATGCCATAGGCATACAGCAATGCCACAAGAAAAGGATGGAGGGGGAAGGAGAGCCCGCGTGAAACGTGATCCGCGAAGATCACGCGTTCGTTCGCGCGGGGATTTGGTACCTCTTCCTTTTTTCCGAGGCGAACCCGCTTCTCGGTCTCCGGCGGCAGCAGCCCCTCCCTCTGCATCTCCTTGATGCTTTTGTTCGTCGTGTTGGGCGACCGTCAGTCGCCTGAGCGCGGTGCAGGTGGTGCGGGAACTTCCTCCGTCGCCTTCGAAGTAGAAACAGCTGCGCTGCGTCTCTTGGCTCCCGCCATGGATGCTAGTGCGAGCCCACATAGAAAGAGTTGGGCACGAGGAAGACGAAGGCTGGAAGCAAATCACGGGAACTTTTCACCGTTTACGTAAGGGCCACATTTATACACATGGCCGCCCAATCCTAGCCGTTCATCGAGCAACGTGGCGCCCATCGCGGCCGCCACGCGTGAAGGTGAAACGAAAAGGCGGCGGAAGCTGTTTCGTGCCACGATCCCAACAGTAGATCGTTCGCAATTACTGTGCGCAGTTCGCGTAAAAACCGGAAACGACGTCTCGTTTCCTGTAAAAAAGCTGACAATGTGGGCCAACACCTCTGCTCTCGCTCCGTCACGTCCCATCGGGAGGATAAAGTGCGCCGTGACGTCATAGCGCACATCATCAGGCCCAGAGTTTCTTCGGGTAAAAGTCCCAAACACGAAATAGACTTCGTATGGGCAAATCAAAAACGTGAGAACTCCTTCGCATGAAGTTCCAAACACGAAATAACTTCGTATGGACAAACTGTGACGCGAAAATTCTCTCGCATAAAAGTCCCAGATATGAAATTTCTTTTCGAATGGGCATGACAAAATTTCCAAACACGAAAACTCTTTCGTATGGAAGGAAGATTACAAAGCACAAAGCACTTTGTGCGCAAAATCAAGGGAGAAAATTCACTCGAAATATCTCTGGAAAAAAACCGGCTAGTGCGCTCTTACCACTCGATCATACAATGTACACACATCAATCTCCCGGGTCGTTCGGCCGACTAGGCACATCCGGATGCCGTATTTCTTTCGAATACGAAGGTAAGACCCAAAAGATCTCTCTTAAGGGCCTGGAATCGCACTCAAGCTGCGTCCTCCGGTAAATTCCGTGTCAACAACATGAAGAGAAATCCTAGCGGACACGCCGGGTACCCCTTTAGGTTAAGTTCGACTCGGTAAGACCTCAACGGCCCAGTCGCAACTATCACCTCGCCGGATTCGAGTCGGAGGTCTCGAATTTGTGTAGGACAGAACTGTTTTTGCCCTAGAGGAAATTAATTGGCCCTGAGCTTTCGGGAGAGTCAAGCGACTGAGCCGCATCCTTCTGCGAAAACAGCCAACAAGGCGCATTTACCACTTGATGCTCGAGTACAGAGGCGCATCGCACACAGGGTATACACCCTCAAAACCTGACGATTGAATAACCAATCGAAGAAATCAAGAACGGACTCTTAGTGCTCACCTGACTGATTCTCAATCGACTAAACACTCAGGGGCTACTGACGAAGGGATGGATCCTAGGCCTGTCGGGTATGCCTACCCGGTCTCAGGCCAACGGCCCAGGCTCTAAAGGAGGCGTCGCGTACTGTTCTAGAAGGCCCAATTGAAGCCTACCCGCAATGCCTTGCGGGTTAAGATAGGGAACTTGTAACCGACATAGGGTTAGAGTTCTAGTCCTACACGAGTATGGTTTGAGACCTGGCCACCTATATAAGGCCAGGAGAACCACCGGGAGAGGACCAAGCAATACCGCACCACCAAGCCTTGAGCTCGAGATCGTACTCTCGACTTGAGCAATCCCCCATTGTAACCGATCTATTCGTGAATACAGATCGACAGAGGCAGGAGTAAGGGTTTTACCTCTACGAGGGCCCCGAACCTGGGTAAATCGCGTCCCCTGTCTAGCCGACGATTGTCACCAGCGCCTAAACATTCTCATAATCGAAACCCTATGGATTCACCCGAGGGACTTGTTGAGATGCAGATTCGACAGCGATCCCTCCCCGGATACCCACAGTGTCCATCGGCCCAAACTTAACTCATTTTATGGCATCTGTCAGTTCACCACCACGACAACTTTCTAGAAAGAACAGATGTTTTACTGACAATAGTATCCAATTAATCATGTTAACCCTTGGACCATCATGTCACACTCCTGTATTTTGTGAATCCAAACAATTATTTAATTAAATAATAATAATACTGAATTCAAATAATCTTTCATTTAAATAATAATTAACATTTTTGCCTTTTCCATTTAATATTGAATAATTCATATCTATAAATCCATAAATCAAAATTTGACAAATAATATGTCTAAATCGATTAGAAAAATGAAGAAATTCAAATATGACATCCATATAATATTTTCTATCATGCATATGACTTTACTAAGTGAGGTGTTTAGTGTATGGTTGATACGTCATAAACGTATCAATAATTTCTGATGTTCCATGTTGTTTTCATGTTATATGCTACATGTTATCTGACATCCATATAATATTTTTATTGATTTCCTGGGACTAACCTATTGACAAGATGCCATAGAGCCAGTTCATGTTTTCTGCTATTTTTAGATTCAGAAAAGTTGTACTGGAAATATTCTTGGAATTGGACTATTCGAAGACCAAAAGTCTTAGAATTCCCGGAGGATCCACGGATTCTAAAAGAGACCCGGAGAGGGGCCACACGGGAGCCACACCATAGGGATGCGCACCCCCTGGCCGCGCCATGGGGTGGTGTGGGCCCCCTGGACCCCCACTGACGCTGCCCTTTCACCTATTTATTCCCCTCAGAAGGTTAACCCTAAAAGAATCGATCTTTTCCACGAAAAACCCCCGAGGCCGCTATCATCGTCAACCCGACTTCGGGAGGGTTCTGGAATTCTTCCCGGCACCCTGCCGGGAAGGGAAATCATCACCGGAGGGATCTACATCACCATGCCCGCCTCTGGAATGATGCTTGAGTATTTCATCATTGGACTACGGGTCCATAGAAGTAGCTAGATGGTTGTTCCCTCCTCTTTATGCCTCATATTTAGATCTTGTGAGCTGCCCTACATGATCAAGATCATCTTGTTGTAATGCTACATGTTGCGTTTGCTGGGATCCGATGAATATTGAATTCTATGTCTCTTTATTACCAATCTATCATGTTATCTTCATGTGTATGTTATTTATGATCTTGCATGCTCTCCGTTGTTAGTAGATGCTCTGGACAAGTAGATGCTAGTGACTCCAAGAGGGAGTATTTATGCTAGATAGTGGGTTCATGCCTCCTTTGCATCTGTGCTCGAGGACGTGTTGTTGCTATTAGGGAGAAAACAACGATGTTTACATTGTTTACATTACACACTTTACTTACTGCGATTATTTGCTGCTTGCAACTTAATACCCAAGGATTTCTCGGATGACATTGTGAGGGTGGATTATTAGTCATAGATGCAGTTGGAAAATGGTCTATGAGTCTTGTTGTAATGCCCGCATGAATCACATAGTAATCATCATGTCATGCATATGCACTACGGTGCAGCCTTTATATCTATCAATTACCCAACTGTAATTTGTTCACCACACATGTTATATATCTATCTTGGAAGAGACACCTCTAATGAATTGTGGACCCTGGTCCTTTTTCCTCATACTAGTAATACAACCACTTCAATCTATGTTTTCATACTACTGCTACTGTTTTACTACTGCCATCACTGTTCTCTTTCATCTGCTGCAAAAAAGTATTATTTTCCACATGGTATGTTTAACCTCTTTGTGTTCAGCAAAACTGGTGAGATTGACAACCTCACTGCTTCGTTGGGGCAAAGTGATTTGATTGTGTTGTGTAGGTTCCATGTTGCTTCTGAACCGGTAGTGCGCCCTACCACCTCAGCTGCATCAACCTTCAGAAGTCGCTTCTTTCTCCTACTGGTCGATTCAACCTTGGTTTCTTTCGGAGGAAAACTTGTTCATGCGCTCTTCATACCTTCCTGTTGGGGTCTCCCAACGAGTACAAGATCTGCACCATCAAGACTATTTTCTGGCACCGTTGCCGGGGAGGAAGAAAATTTCGGCAAGGGGAGTCTCTCACTTCCAATCTCTTTACTTTGTTTTTATTTTGCTTAGTTTATTTTATTTTGTCTTGTTTGCTTCTCTTCATCAAATCACAAAAATAGTTCTTATTCTAGTTGTCCTTTTTATCATGTTTTTAATCTTGCTAAATTGAGTACTCATGTTCCTTTTACCATGTCACATGAAGAAATGATCTTCACTTTCAAACAGGGGAGTGATGATAGTTTTAAAGAAGCTTGGTCTAGAGTTTTTTTTTATTCCTATTGCAAAATTGAACCTAAAATGACTCTAAGCCTGTTTCGTAGTTTTTATCTTGGTCTTGTTCTTTGCTATAGGTATGACTCAAACAGAGGAGATTTTCTTCATTGTGATGGAGATCAAGCTTTTAATGCAATAAAAATAATAATTGCAACCTATAGCTCACCTAGTAGCTCTGATAAAGAATTTGCAAGCATTTATGCTAGATTGAATACTCTTGAGTCATGCATAATACTGGAACCGGATCGAAGTCCAAATCCAAATAGGAGACGACCAACTAATGTCCATTCTGACGTGGCCCGATCCATCTCCAGTCCACGTTAGCTTCATGGTATCCAAATCCATCCAAATCCAAGTTGACAAACTACTGGATAGTCCAAGTCCAAATGGATCTTCCATGGTGCGTTTGGGAATCATCTAGTGATACCTCGCAGATAGAAAGCAGTGGAGGAGACAAAGCCTTGTCGTCTTCCTCAGGGAGCCAACCAGCTCGCTGTCGCTTCCCATGCCTCCGACCATCGCTGTGGTGCACCCTCGTCGCCGCGGCCGCTTCTTCGGACGTCCCCGCTCCCGTCTGAGCCAGCCCAGAGCTACTATATCTCTTCCTCCATGTCCCCAGCGATGCAAGCTTGCTGGAACGGTTCCAGTCGCCTGGATCGGGTCCATCTTCCCCAAAGTCCACCTGGACGCGCCGTCGCGTCGAACTGCTCCCTCACGTACTCCTCCGACTTTCCCTACCCTCCCGTCAGATTCAGGGTACGACCTCTGTTCTTCGGGACAAATTTCCCATCTCCCTGGCATCCTGGTTCGCTGCTGCGTCGCAGCCCCTGACAGTCGCGGCAACGCGTGTGAGGCAGACCAGGCTATTTCACTTGCGAGAGGGAGCGTAGGCATGAGGCGATGATCCAATGGATATTGGACTACTCAATTCCCAGGTCCAAAGCATGTCTAGCGTTGTTGGATCTTAGGTCCAACTGATGTCCATGTCCAATAAAATCCAATCCAACAGGGTCCAACGAAATTTAGGTCCAAAGTCCTTGGACTATGGAAATCCAATTCCAGATTTGGTCACGCATATGTTGTTTAAAAGAAGGTCATAATCAGATTCGTGAACACCTTGATTATGTCCCAATAAACTCTAAAGCCTCAAATATGATTCCTACAGTGAAGGTTGCTATAAATGGTGAAACTTTTCATGCTCGTTGTGATATTATGTCTGAATTTTGTCTTATGCCTAAAGAAATTTATGAATCTTTGAGTCTTTGGGGACTTTCTGAGGGAGGAGAAGAAATACATATCACTAATAACACTAATATATTTCCCATTGGGATAGCTGAGGGAGTGTTTACAAAACTCCTAGGAAGAACGGTCTCCACTGATTATCTTGTTATTGAATGTGTAGGAGGAGGCCAAATTACCCTTGGAAGATCTCTGTTAAAGCTCTTAGGAGCAACTATTGATGTGGGGAAAGGTACCATGACTTTCACTTCTAAACCATGATCCATCCATCAGTTAGCTAAAAGTAAGAATAAGGGTAAGGAAGGTAAACATAAGCCTCGTAATGGTTTGGATTCTTCTTAACTTGAAAACACTTGATTTTATTTTTCTTGGCCTAGCTAAAAGGCATTAAAGAAAAGCACTTCTTGGGAGATAACCCATGGTTTTATTTTTTATTTGTTTTCTCTGTTTTCTTTGAGTCAAGGGTTTGTATATTTCTGTAGAAACTCCTTTGTATCTTTATTTTCATGTTTTAGTTGTGCCAAGTAAAGTTTCTAGTGAAAGTTGGAGTTGGATCTGGCTTTTCTGTATTGTTTTGGAAGGACCTATGGTTGGGTGATTTTCTTTCACTCAAGTTTCCAAGGCTATTTTATTTTGCTAAAGACAAGTTTGCTTCTGACCTGAAAGTATTGCCTGACTTTTCTGATGCTTTTCATTTACCTCTCTCAAATGAAGAATTTCAGGAATTTGTTATTTTGCAAGGGTTTTTGGTTGATATTCATCTGGATAATATTGATGATGTCTGGACTTGTAACTTCAATAAAGGTATATATACCTCTAGTAAATTTTACCAGCTTCAATTTTCTCAGATGCCTGATGATAAGCCAGCCAAATGGATCTGGAAATCCAAATGCATTTCAAAGCATAAATTCTTTGCTTGGTTGATTCTCCATGACAGGATTAACACTAAAGATATGATAAAGAGGAGAAAGTGGAAGATCCAAGGACATGAGTATTGTGTCTTGTGTCACCAGCGTTGTCTTGAGGACTGGACACATCTTTTCTTCCAGTGTTATTTCAGCTCCAGAATTTGGAATTACTTGCAGAATGGAGTGATAACACTGTTATGACCAATCTTTCACAAGCTAAAAAGGCTTTGAATGGCCCCTGTTTTACTGAGATAGTAATTCTGGCTTGTTGGAATATTTGGAAGCAAAGGAATGGAGTTATTTTCAAATTTGAGAGGCATTCTTTCATAGGTTGGAAACTTTGGTTTTTGCTTGATCTCACCTTGCTTAAGCATAGGTTGAATTCTTCCTTGGATGAGAAATTTTCATCATGGCTTAGTTCTCTTCACTAGCTTCTGATAGACTGCCTTAGTCTATCCCTTTTGTACATTTTTTAATATCTATAAACTATCTTTTGTGGCAATAAAGGGATGTGGGGGACTCCCCTGCAGTAGAAAATGTTTCAAAAAAAAGTTGGAGTTGGTTTTGGATTTGTCCGCAGAAAACAGAATTTTCTTCCGTCCACCATAAAAAATCGTATAATTCACAGAAATATCAAAATGAACTGATTTTTTTTCTTATTCCTCAAATAATTACAAAACTTTTTCATTCTTTATGTTTTTCGATCTGAGCAACTTAAGTGCCCCGAAAAAAAATCTTCTTTATAGATTGTTCTGGTTTTAGCAGATTCGGCTATTTTTCTTGGATTTGCTCTTTTACTATGTCGAATGGATTACTTTGCTTCACAAAACATCAGTGGCTGTAGCTAATGTTTAAAAGTATCAATAGAACTTGTGCCCATGCAGAACCCATGATTTTTTTTAGTGTGCACTAACCCTCTAATGCGAATTACATTGAGTGTGGAGTGAAGGAAGTTTTCAAGGGCCAAGAGAAGAGGGTGATATACTGTGATCAAGAAGAGTGCAAAGTCAAATTTTGGGGATGCCTCCATGGTTCATACTAGAAAATCCTAAAAAGACTCCAGAGTCTAAGCTTGGGGATGCCCAAGGCATCCCCTTCTTCATCAACAATTTATCAGGTCACTTCTAGTGAAACTATATTTTTATTCGGTCACATCATATGAACTTTTACTTGGAGCGTCGTTTTTTTTTTCTTTTGATTTCCTTGCTGCATTAATATTTTTGGAACCTAAAATTATTTTTGTGGGAGAGAGACACGCTCCGCTTTTTTATATGAATAGTCGTTATGCTCGTATTCTTAGTTTTTCCTCTAGTTGCTGCAAATTTCCCTTTTAGCTCCTGTTTTTCATGCATCTCTTATTCAGAGCTGTTAGTTTTAGTAGAGTTGTGTTAGTAATCTCTTGCTTCGTTGCTATATCTCTTGGATAGTATTTGTTTAGTATAAAATTCTTGGTGTTGGAAAGCA
The DNA here is from genome assembly GCA_028641055.1 of Alopecurus myosuroides. Classification (NCBI taxonomy): domain Eukaryota; kingdom Viridiplantae; phylum Streptophyta; class Magnoliopsida; order Poales; family Poaceae; genus Alopecurus; species Alopecurus myosuroides. The sequence goes on from CM054058.1 coordinate 172,861,103, forward strand.
GTAGTACAGTTTTCGTACTTATAACGGTGCAATTAGAAGCTTGTGTAGACTGGGGCTAGACGTTTTCATGTCATGCTAGATATTATTTCAATTCTAAGCCTAGTGGTTATTTTTGTAGCATGACTTGTATGAAATATCTCAGAGTGTTTAATGTCCCATTGAAAGAATTGAAGCATAAATTTGTGGTGTTCTCCTTTGAATGTTTTATTTGGTTGACTTGGCGCATGCTTACACCATGTTTATGACTACAAACTAGTCACTTATAGCCTCTATGAAAATTTAGTTTTTGAACTTGTAATACCCTTTATGCTTTAATGAATAATGTTTTTGTCTCTATGCATGATTATGTCCATTATTTCTCTCTTGATTTGTCGCTCCCAGTCTTTTGCTAGCCTCCACCTGTACTGAGTATGAGCTCTACTCGTGCATCCAACTCCCAAAAACCAAAGTATGCCAAATGTCTCGACCATGCCTACCTACATGTGGTATTTACCTGCCACTCCATGTAAATTGCTCATGTGTTTCTTTTAAAACTTTCAAAATTACTCCTGTTTTGTGCTCCTGTTTTAGCTCATAAGGACGTGAATAGAGAATCTTTATCTCACTTGTTGATTGGATTTCAAACCCTGGACTAGTGGCTTCATCGGCTTCTCCAAATGATAGAAGATATGGCAGCGGTGTGCCCAGCCCCAAACTTAATACAACAAATTCTCTTCACTATATTTTCCACAGATTGATCAGTCAAAGCATAATTGTGTAAACAAAAGAGAAAGAGGGATGACCTTCTACCCAGATGCGTCCTTCTATGGGATCCGCTCTTGTGAAATCTAGTTGGCTAGTGACGTACTGTATTTTCTGTTTACCATTCATTGACATAAGCATACACACCTCTCTAAAAAAATTGTTTTCAATACCTCTGTTTAATAAAATAAAACGCTCTAGCACATGAGTGATCCCTGCTTCCCTCTGCGAAGGGCCTTTCTTTCACTTTTATGTTGAGTCTCCACTTCTAACTTTATGCACAGTTAAGAGAGCAAAGTTTCCATTCTAAGTTTAATGTGCATTTGTCCCAGAAACATAATTAATTGATTCATGATGTGTTATTATTTGCTCTCAAATTATTTATTCTAGTCATCCACTTGAACTTTGAAGGTGTCCTGGCATTTATGTTTTGCCCCACTCTTAAGGACAAGCGAAATATCACTTTTCATGATCGTGTATTTGTGTTACTTTTCATGATGCAAGGTGATTGCTAAGTTTTATTGTTAAAATTATATCTATCATGCTTGTGTTTAAAGTACTATGATATCAGCTATACTTATGGTTTTACAATTTAGATGATCAAGTTTATGCTGGTAGCATGTCACCTCAGAAATTAATTGTTTTTATCGTTTACATACTCGAGGACGAGTAGGAACTAAGCATGGAGATGTTGATACGTCATAAACACATCCATAATTCCTGATGTTCCATGTTGTTTTCATGTTATATGCTACATGTTTCCTTTACACTTTATGCCATTTTTATCAATTTTCTGGGACTAACCTATTGACAAGATGCCACAGAGCCAGTTCCTGTTTTCTGCTGTTTTTAGTTTCAGAAAAGTTGTTCTGGAATATTCTCGGAATTGGACGATTCGAAGCCCAGGAGTCCCCCGGAGGGGGGCCACAGGGGATCCACACCATAGGGCGACGCGCTCCTGGTCGCGCCATGGGGTGGTGTTGTCCCCCTGGCCGCCCATCGATGTTTCCCTTTCGCCTATTTATTCCTCTCGGAAGGTTAACCTTAAAAGAATCGACCTTTTCCACGAAAAACACATGAAGCCACCGTCATCGTCAACCCGAGTTCGGGAGAGTTCTGGAGTTCTCCCCAGCACCCTGCCGGGAGGGGAAAACATCACCGGAGGGCTCTACACCACCATGCCCGGCTTCGGAATGATGTGTGAGTAGTTCATCCTTGGACTACGGGTCCATAGCAGTAACTAGATGGTTGTTCTCTCCACTTTATGCCTCATGTTTAGATCTTGTGAGCTTCCCTACATGATCAAGCCAATCTTATTGTAATGCTACATGTTGTGTTTGCTGGGATCCGATGAATATTGAATGCTATGTCTCTTGATTATCAATCTATCCTATTATCTTCATGTGTATGTTATTTATGATCTTGCATGCTCTCCGTTGTTAGTAGATGCTCTGGACAAGGAGATGCTAGTGACTCCAAGAGGGAGTATTTATGCTCACTAGTGGGTTCATGCCTCCTTTGAATCTGTGTTCGAGTGACAGAAATGTGACAGATGGAGGATGTGTTGTTTCCATTAGGGAGAAAACAACGATGTTTACATTACACACTTTGCTTACTGCGATTATCTGTTGCTTGCAACTTAATACCCAAGGATTGCTCGGATGAGATTCTGAGGGTGGATTATTAGTCATAGATGCAGTTGGATAACGGTCTATGAGTCTTGTTGTAATGCCCGCATGTCACCATGTCATGCATATGCACTACGGTGCAGCCTTTATATCTATCAATTGCTCAACTGTAATTTGTTCACCACACATGTTATCTATTTGTCTTGAGAGAGACACCTCTAGTGAACTGTGGACCCCGCTCCTTTTTCCTTATACTGATAATACAACCACTGCAATCTATGTTTTCATACTGCTGCGACTGTTTTACTACTGCCATCACTGTTCTCTTTCATCTGCTGTAAACAAATATTATTTTCCACACAGTACGTTTAACCTGTTTGTGTTCAGCAAAACTGGTGAGATTGACAACCTCACTGCTTCGTTGGGGCAAAGTGATTTGATTGTGTTGTGTAGGTTCCATGTTGCTTATGAACCGGTAGTGCGGCCTGCTAGCTCAGCTGCATCAACCTTCAGAAGTTGCTTCTTTCTCGTACTAGTCGATTCAACCTTGGTTTCTTTCTAAGGGAAAACTTGCTGCTGTGCTCTTCATACCTTCCTCTTGGGGTCTCCCAACGAGTGCAAGATCTGCACCATCAATGGTATATGATCACCCAACCAATGTAGGTGTCGAAACTTGGGTTTAAGGAGAAAACATGCCAAACTTGGGCACCAAGTGAGCAAACTATGTTGGAATGTGCCAAGTGTCGGAGAGTGGTCTGTCAAGGACATGATCTCTCTAGAGGTTCAAACACTGGGGGCTAAACACAATTCCATCACCTCTCAAGGAGGCTTCCCGAGGGAAGCTTGAGAACAACGACAATGGCGACACAGAGAGTTTACCCAGGATCAGGCCACCAGTGTGGTGTAAAACCCTGCCCCTTCTTGTCTGATGGATTGCACTGTGGTGTCTACAGTACAAATGCAAACTAGTGCTCAGGTCAGACTATGGGGGCTCTCTGTGAAACCGGTGTTTGGACCTCTTTCCCACTCATCTAGTGGAAAAGGGTTCCCACAATACGCCAAAGTGAGGACAAACCGTCCTCTACGCCGCATGCACGGTCTTGGTCGTCGAGGACAGCTGCACCATCCATGGTCGAATGGTGGGGGCGTCCTATGACATTCCCCCGTCTTGTAGTGTAGTCATGATCCAGGGGAATTCTTGGGAAGACACTTTGGCGTCGACAGTGGTGGCTCTCTCTTTATACACGAGAATGGCAACTACGGCCAAAGAAGCCCTGCAGCTCTGCGGCGCCTTCGTCATCGCACAGAGGAGCAATCATCAGCGGCACATGGTATGTCCCCTCCCGAGAGGGGGGCCTTCTCAAGAGAGGACCGAGGACGAGGTAGAGCTCTTCTCCTAGGGAAAACAAACCAGTTCCTCGCGTGGGGGCTTCTCCTTCGGACTGAAGGGAATATGCCCAAGAGGAAATAATAAAGTGTTTATTATGTTATTCCTTGTTTATGATAGATGTTTATTTCTCATGCTAGAATTGTATTAACCGGAAACGTTGATTAATAAACAAACAATCGTTCCTAGTAAAGCCTCTCTTTTAACTAGCTCGTTGATTAACCGATGATCAAGAGTTCCTGATCATGAACATTGGATGTTGTTAATAACGGGGTCATGTCATTAGGAGAATGATGTAATGAACTTAGACCCTAACTAAGTATAACAATACGATCAGGTCATTTAGTTTTATTGTCATGTCTTGCATTCGGAGTAACCTTATTCCGTAGACCATGAGATCATGTTAATCACTAATACCGAAAGAGTACTTTGATGACATAAAATGTCACACCGTAACAGGGTGACTATAAAGGTGGTGTTAGGTATTCTGAAAGTGCTAGTTGAGGCTCATGGATCAAGAGTGGGATTTGTCCATCCAAAATGACGGATAGATATACTCTAGGCCATCTCGGTGATATCACATCGACACCGCTTGCAAGCACGTGACTAGGTCACAGGGATGTCATATCATGGAACGAGTAAAAGAGTACTTGCTGGGTAACGAGATCGAACAAGGTATGGTTGATACCTATGATCGGATCTCGGACAAGTAAAATATCATGAGATAAAGGAATTAGTTACAACATTGAAGGTTCACACGATCACGATAGTCATCGTTGAATATATAGGATTCATCACGGATCTCCTGGTCCCGCTATTGATTATTGATCGGAGAGGAGTCTCGACCATATATGTATTATTCGCGAACCATAAGGTGACACACTTTAGGTTCGATGAAGCATTTGAGAGGATACAGAATACCGAAGAATGTTTTGGGCAGCATCGAAATTGTTTCGGGAAAAATTGAAATATTTCAAGGGGTTTTTCGTCAAATGGTTGTTAATAGAATTAAAAAATTATTCGAGGTAATATATGAATTTTTTGTTAATGGAATTAACAAATATAAATAAAGATATAATTTTATTTATTTATTTATTAAAGAAAAACTTTTGGATTTTCTAAGTGGGAAATTATGGGAGCATGAGTGGGTGTGAGTGGAGCTTCCACTCACATTAAGAGAGAAGAGGTGGGGGCACACCATGGCTGTCCGCACTCCCCCCTTTGGGCTGCCTCCCCCTCCCCTATAAAAGGAGGGTGAGAGCTCCTCTTCCTCACACACTTGTCCCACCTCCCTTCCACTCCACCTGCTGCTCCATTCCATGGTCTCTGGCTTGGCGAAGCCCTGACCGTGGGATTCTTCACCACGACCACGCCGTTGTGTTGCTGGAGTTCTGGAGGATCCTCTACTTCCGCTGCCCCGCTGGATCGAGGGAACAGAGGTCTTCATCGAGCTGAACGTGTGACCGATCACGGAGGCACCGCCGGATGCGGTGCACATCTTCTCGCTCTCGGGATCGGCGTGAGTACGACTACGCTAACAACGAGATTTTGTCTCGTACCACTTAGAGTCTTCGAGGGTATGCTATCCTAAGACTCTTTCTCCACGTTACCTTTCATCTCCTAGATTAGATCTTGGCCCTTCGAGTTTATCGCGCGTAGGAAATTTTTTGTTTTCTATGCAACGTACGCTTCAGTGGTATCAGAGCCGGATCTATGCGTAGATGATTTGTACGGGTAGAACACATAGGAGTATGTGGGCGTTGATGATCATGTTTTTGCCTCCTTGAGTATTTTATGATCTTAGTGGAATAGTTGGATGAAGCTGCCCTAGACAAATTTACGTGTAATATGTATGCGAGACCTGTCTCACTTGTGGCTGAGGAGGTGTCCATTTCTCCAACTATAGTTAAGATCTAATATACAAAGGGTTGCTAAAAATATGTTTGATCAACATTGTGGCTATTGTACGTAGGTATGAACGGTTCTATCCTCGTAATCCCAAACCACGTAAAACATGCAAAAATAAATTAGAGGCGTCTAACTTGTTTTTGCAGGGCATGTGATGTGATATGGTCAATATTACGAACTTTATGTATGAGATGATATCTTTTGTAAATTATTGACATACCGGCTGAAGCCATATGGTTGTCTTATTTTTATGGCCTACGTGATGTATATCATATCCATGTGATATGTTGTAATGGACAATCAAGATGGAGGTTCCATGGACCTTGGTGCCACGCCGGTTGAATGATGGAGATCATACCATGATGCACAAGATGGAGATCAAGTGCAAGAATACCATATCATATCACATTATCCATGCATGTGACGTTAATCCTTTTATGCATCTTATTTTGCTTATATCGCGACGGTAGCATTATAAGATGATCCCTCTCACTTAATATCAAGATAACAATGTGTTATTCCTTAAGTATGCACCGTTAAGAAAGTTCGTCGTTTCGAGACACCACGTGATGATCAGGTGTGATAGACTCAACGTTCGCACACAACGGGTGTTTTCAAGCCTAGCATGTACAGACATGGCCTTAAAACACACGCAATACTACGGTTCTACTTGGCGAGCCTAGCATGTACAGACATGGCCTCGGAACACGTAACCGAAAGGTAAAGCATGAGTCGTATGGATGATATGATAAACATGTTGATGTTCGCCTTTGCCACTACACCGTCTCACGTGATGATCGGTTTCGGTGTAGTGAATTTGGTTCGTGTAATCACTAAAGACGACTAAGAGGGATGTTGTTTTTGAGTGGGAGTTCATGGGATAATTTTAGAATTAACTTGAACTTAATTTATCATAAACCTAGTCTAAATAGTCTTTGAAAATATGTTGTAGATAATGGCACCACCCACCTTCAATTTAATATGTTCATGGAGAGAGAAAAACTAGCGAACAATGGAAGCAACTTTACCAACTGGGCACTTAACCTGAGGATTCTCCTCACCGCTTGCAAGAAGCTCTATGTGCTTGATGAACCGCTAGGTGACCAGCCCGCTAATGATGCTTCTGACGAAGATAAAAATGTTTATCTGACTCAACAAGAAGACCACAGTATTGATCATTGCGTCATCCTTTATGGATTAGAGCCAGAATTGCGAAAACGTTTCGAGAACATCACTGCCTATGCTACAATGGGAGAATTGAAAATGATTTTCGATACCCATGCAGCAATTGAGAGTTATGACGCTTCAGAAAAGTTCTTTAGCTGCATGATGGAAGAGAACAGCTCCGTTAGTAAGCACGTACTCAAGATGTCTGCGTACGCTGATGAACTCATAGCCTTGGGAATAACGATTCCCAATGAGCTAGGAATACATCGTGTTCTCCAATATCTTCCACCTAGTTACAAGAACTTTGTGATGAACTATAATATGCAAGGCATGAAGAAGACTCTTCCTGAGCTTCTCTCGATGCTTAAAACTGCTGAAGTGGAGATCAAGAAAGAACATCAAGTGTTGATGATCAATAAGACCACTAGTTTGAAGAAAGGCAAGAAAGGCAAGCCAAGGGTAAACTTCAAGAAGGGTGGCAAGTCTGTTGCTGCACCTGAGAAGAAAACCAAGTATGGCCTATGCCTGAGACTGAGTGCTATTATTGCAAGGGCACTGGCCACTGGAAGCGCAATTGCCCCAAGTATCTGGCAGATAGGAAGGCCGATAAAGTGAACAAAGGTATATATGATATACTTGTTATTGATGTGTACCTTACTAGTACTCGCAGTAGCGCCTGTGTATTTGATACTGGTTCGGTTGCTCAGATATGTAAATCGAAACAGGAGCTGCGGAATAAGCGACCACTAGCAAAAGATGAGGTGACGATGCACGTCGGCAATGGATCAAGAGTTGATGTGATCTCCGTTGGGACGCTGCCTCTTCGTTTACAATCCGGATTAGTTATAAACCTGAATAATTGTTATTTGGTGCCTGCATAAAGAATGAATATCATTTCTGGATTTTTCTTAATGCAGAGTGGTTATTCCTTTAAGCTGAGAACAATTGTTGTTCGATTTATATGAATAATATATCTTATGGTCACACACCTGATAAGAATGGTTTATATCTTTTGAATCTTGATAGTATTGATACACATATTCATAATGTGAATGCCAAAAGAATTAAGTTAAATGATGATATTGCTACTTACATGTGGCATTGCCGCTTAGGTCATATTGGTGTTAAGCGCATGAATAAGCTCCATTCTGATAGACTCTTAGAATCACTTGATTATGAATCATTTGAAACATGTGAACCATGCCTTATGGGCAGGATGACTAGAACCCCGTATTCTGGAACTATGGAACGGGCGACAGACTTACTGGAAATCATACATACTGATGTGTGTGGACCAATGAGTGTATCGGCACGCGGTGGATATCGTTATTTTGTCACTTCCATAGATGATTTGAGTAGATATGGGTATATTTACTTAATGAAACACAAATCTGAGACATTTGAAAAGTTCAAAGAATTTCAGTGTGAAGTTGAAAATCATCGTAACAGAAAGATTAAATTTCTATGATCTGATCGTGGAGGTAAATATTTATGTTACGAGTTTGGCATGCATATGAAACAATGTGGAATAGTTTCACAACTCACACCTACCGGAACACCACAGCGTAATGGTGTTTTCGAACGTCGTAATCATACTTTATTGGATATGGTTTGATCTATGATGTATCTTACAGATTTTCCACTATCGTTTTGGGGTTACGCACTAGAGACCGTTGCATTCACTTTAAACAGGGCACCGTCCAAATCCGTTGAAACGACACCGTATGAATTGTGGTTTGGAAACAAACCTAAGCTATCATTTCTAAAAGTTTGGGGATGCGATGTTTATGTGAAGAACCTTCAACCTGATAAACTCGAACCCAAAGCGGAAAAATGCGTCTTCATAGGATACCCTAAGGAAACTATAGGGTACTCCTTCTATCACAAATTCGAAGGCAAGATTTTTGTTGCCAATAATGGATCCTTTTTGGAGAAGGAGTTTCTCTCGAAAGGTGTGAATAGTAGAAAGGTAGAACTTGACGAGGTTATTGAACCTTCTCTTCTTGGAATGGTGAGTAGCGTAGCGCCGGAAGTTGTTCCGGTGCCGACCCCGTCATATGAAGAGAGAGCTAATGATCAAGATCATGAAACTCCAGAAGAGGAATATACCGTGCCTCGCAGGTCAAGTAGGGATCGTACAACTCCTGAACTGTATGGGAATCCCATCTTAAACTTCATGGTAGATGGAGGTGATGACCCTGCGACGTATGATGAAGCGATGATGAGCCTACATTCCAATAAATGGCTTGAAGCCATGAAATCCGAAATAAGATCCATGTACGAAAACCAAGTTTGGACTTTGGTGGACTTACCCGATGACCGCAAGGCCGTTGAGAACAGATGGATATTTAAAAAGAAAACTGACGCTGATGGTAACGTGACCGTCTATAAATCTCGACTTGTCGCAAAAGGTTTCCGAAAAATTCAAGGAGTTGACTACGATGAGACTTTCTCACTGGTAGTGATGCTAAAGTCAGTTAGGATTATGTTAGCAGTTGCTGCATTTTTCGATTATGAAATCTGGCAGATGGATGTCAAAACGGCGTTCCTTAATGGTAATATTGAGGAAGAGTTGTATATGATGCAAACCAAAGGTTTTGTTGATCCTAAGGATGCTGACAAGGTGTGCAAGCTTCAATATTCCATTTACGGACTAAAGAAAGCATCCCGGAGTTGGGACCTCCGTTTTGATAAGGTGATCAACGGGTTTGGATTTGTCCAAACATACGGAGAAGCTTGCATTTACAAGAAATTGAGTGGGACCTCTATAGAATTTCTAGTACTATATGTGGATGACATATTGTTGATTGAAAATGATATAGAACTTTTAAAAGGCGTAAAAGGTTATTTGAACAGTAGTTTTTCTATGAAAGACCTCGGTGAAGCAGCTTATATATTAGGCATCAAAATCTACAGGGATAGATCAAGACGCTTAATTGGACTTTCGCAAAGTACATGTCTTGACAAGATTCTGAAGAAGTTCAGAATGGAAGATAGTAAGAAGGGGTTCTTACCAATGTTGCAAGGCAATACGTTGAGTAAGACTCAATGTCCAGCTACAACAGAAGATAGAGAGATAATGAATAAGATTCCCTATACTTTAGCCATAGGTTCTATCATGTATGCTATGCTATCTACAAGACCGGATGTGGCACATGCTATTATTTTGACTAGTAGGTACCAATCCGATCCAGGTTTGTAACACTGGACGGCAGTAAAGAATATCTTTAAGTACTTGAGAAGAACTAAGGATATGTTTCTCGTATATGTCGGTGAAGAAGAGCTCGTCGCAAGAAGTTAAGTCTATGCTAGCTTCGACACTGATCCGGATGAATCTAAGTCTCAATCCGGGTACATATTTGTTATGAATGGAGGAGCAGTAAGCTGGAGGAGTTCAAAGCAATCCATGGTGGCGAGATCATCAACATAAGCAGAATATGTTGCTGCCTCAGAGGCAACACATGAAGGAGTTTGGATGAAGGAGTTCATATCTGAACTAGGTGTGGTTCCGAGCGCGTTGGATCCAATGGTTATCTATTGTGACAACAATGGTGCCATAGCCAATGCTAAGGAGCCAAGGTCTCACAAGAATTCCAAACATATGGGTGCCGTTTTCACTCCATCCGTGAACATGTCGCAGATGGGGATGTGAAGATTTGCAAAGTACACACAGATCTGAATGTGGCAGATCCGTTGACTAAACCTCTCCCAAAGGCAAAACATGATCAACACCAGAACTCCATGGGTGTTAAATTCATCACTATGTAATATAGATTATTACCCTAGTGCAAGTGGGAGACTCAAGAGAATATGCCCGAGAGGCATAATAACGTGTTTATTATGTTATTCCTTGTTTATGATAGATGTTTATTTCTCATGCTAGAATTATATTAACCGGAAACGTTGATACATGTGTGATTAATAAACAAACAATCGTTCCTAGTAAAGTCTCTCTTTTAACTAGCTCGTTGATTAACCGATGATCAAGGTTTCCTGATCGTGAACATTGGATTTCGTTAATAACGGGGTCATGTCATTAAGGAGAATGATGTGATGAACTTAGACCCTAACTAAGTAGAACAATATGATCATGTCATTTATCGAAAAATAATTTGATGACATCAAACGTCACACCGTAACAGGGTGACTATAAAGGCGGTGTTAGGTATTCGGAAAGTGTTAGTTGAAGCTCATGGATCAAGAGTGGGATTTGTCCATCCAAAATGACAGAGAGATATACTCTGGGCCCTCTCGGTGATATCACATCGACACCGCTTGCAAGCACGTGACTAGGTCACAAGGATGTCATATCACGGAACGAGTAAAAGAGTACTTATCGGGCAACAAGATCGAACAAGGTATGGTTGATACCGATGATCGGATCTCGGACAAGTAAAATATCGCGAGACAAAGGGAATTAGTTACAGCGTTGAAGGTTCACACGATCACGAGAGTCATTGTTGAATATATATGAGTCATCCCGGATCTCCAGATGCAGCCGTTGATTATTGATCGGAGAGGAGTCTCGATCACGTCTGTATTATTCGCGGACCATAGGGTGACACACTTAAGGTTTGATGAAGCATTTGAGAGGATACGGAATACCGAAGAATGTTTTGGGAAGCACCTAAATTGTTTTGGGGAAAATTGAAATAGCACTTAGAAAAACCTTTGGATTTTCTAAGTGGGTAATTATGGGAGCATGAGTGGGTGTGAGTGGATCTTCCACTCACATGAAGAGGGAAGAGGTGGGGGCACACCATGGCTGGCCGCACCCCCCTTTGGGCTGCCTCCCCCTCCCCTATAAAAGGAGGGTGAGAGCTCCTCTTCCTCACACACTTGTCCCACCTCCCTTCCACTCCACCCGCTGATCCATTCCATGGTCTCCGGCTTGGCAAAACCCTGGCCATGGGATTCTTCACCACCACCACGCCGTCGTGCTGCTAGTGTTCCGGAGGATCATCTACTTCCGCTGACCCGCTGGATCGAGGGAACATAGGTCTTCATCGAGCTGAATGTGTGACCTATAATGGAAGCACCGCCGGATTGCGGTGCACATCTTCTCGCTGTCGGGATCGGCGTGAGTACAACTACGCCAACAACGAGATTTTGTCTCGTACCACTTAGAGTCTTCGAGGGTATGTTATCCTAAGACTCTTTCTCCCCGTTACCTTTCATCTCCTAGATTAGATCTTGGCCCTTTAGGTTTATCGCGCGTAGAATTTTTTTTGTTTTCTATGCAACATACCCTTCACGGACTGGCCTGGACAGAGATTGGGCATGAAGTTGGCCCTACCGACATGGGATGCGCCTATACGGCCGTGGGCGCTCTTTAAGCTGCGCCGCAACAGTCGGACAGGGATACCCAGGTATCCAAAGTCCCGACACAAAGATATAGAAAAGTGGAGCACAATTGTATTTCAAACAAAAATAGACCTAGGTTTGTTGAGTTGGATGTGTAGTATAGGGTCACCCCCAGCAAATGAGCTATCTTCTACGAAGATTCTTGGCTTTTGGGCCAAATGACGGGTGTTATGGCCACACACATGGCATAGTTTGTTAAAATGTGCCCATATAGTACAAAAACGTGCATCTTGGAAGCACGAACAATGTTGACAAATAAATTTTTCCTTTTCATTGTACAAAAAATCCATTTTCCATTTTCCGAGTGAAAAAAATGGGTTTTTTGTGAAGGACCAACCACAGATATGTTGCAAAACCTTAGAGCTACAATTTTCGAAAATACTAGACCATATTATATGCACAAATAACCAATTTGTTGCCTCTAAAAAGGTTTCCATCCACCTCTTTGAAAAACACAAGTTTCTGCCGATTTAGTTGGAAACGGGTCAAATTGGAACTACAGGTCCATCATAGTTTGCTCATGATTTTTGGCAAAAATCATTTTTGGATACATGGATACCTATTTCATCAGAGATACACCAATAGTTTCTCAATATTCAACCCCTAGCTACGAACAGTCATGCCTAGCCCCGCTGGAGAAAAAACCCAGCTTATAGGTCTACACCCGGTACCGGCGTCAAAAGGAGATAGCAAAGTGCAATTTGTTTTACTTGGAAGTGTTAGGTTAGCCCCTAGGAACACCCATAACAAACTTATACCCCAAATCTCCACAAGATTCCCCCCGCTTCGACTGAAGTGAAAGTTTGTACCTATAAGTTCATAAACTCACTAGAGAGAAAACTGATGATGGTGAAACCGCTAACATCTCGGATTTATTTCTTGGACATATACTATCTAAAACACAATTGTACACACTTGGTATGGCATCACCTAATTTTTGGTTGGATTCCGACGCCCTAGAGCCCCTCTGACGAAACCGTTAACCCTTTCTTGTTAGTTCTGTTCTTTCTCATGATTTTTTAAGAATGTAGCTTGAAAAATATGCATGATGATGTAGATCTGTTTCTTCTTTTCGAAACGAGTTAAAAAACGTCAAAATCCGAATTCGAATGCAAAAATTATGCTCAAAATAGTAAGTAAGTAAAAAAATGAAGTTAGGCCAAAAAAAAAATAGACCGACGACATTGCCGTCGGCGTACCTCAATTTGTTTTTAGCATGTCGGGCTCTACGCTGACGGCCCCAACATTTGGCCGTCGGCTTCTTGTGCCAGTCCCATAGTGCAGGGCAGCATCTGGGATGAAGCAAAAGCATTTAACAATGGAATATAATTTTTGGCGTATCTTACTCGTGCGTGCTGATGTGGCAGACTTTGCATGCGACAAAGCCGTTTCGCATACGAAATCGCCTGGAACGGATGCCACACTAATTAGTACCCCCTCCGTTCCTAAATGTAAGATGTTTAGTCTTTTTCCACATTCAAACATGTCTACATGTATCTAGACAATTTTTAGTTGTATATGTTCACTCATATTAGTATGTATCTAGACAACATGAATAATAGCTACAAAATCTTATATTTAGGAACAGAGAGAGTAATAACCCACAACCATAATATGCCTGGAAGAAGAATGTAAGGTCCGCCCCAGAACCACTGTTCAAGGACACCTTCGATATGCATACATTCACGATCCCAGGAATTCAGTCGTGAACAACATATCAAGTTGGTACACAGATACAATATCCATTACACGGTTGCATAAAACACTTACAAAGGGGACATGGTCACATGACCAGGTCTAACACAAATGCCGCGCAGGGCAAACACAAAACACACACAACGGAAGACTAACACACTCAAACGTAGTAGAGCCCAAGTCACGCCTTAACCTATTGGCTGCTGACCGGGAGACGATCCTAATTCGCAAAGCCATCAGCTCCGTACTCCTCCTCGTGGATCTCCATCTGAGGCTCCTTCTCAAAATCTGGCAAGTTGATACCAGGGACGAAACCAATATGAGTACATTTTAATGTACACAGCAAGACATCCATCATGTAACTTACCAAATGCAAGTATGCTTATATGGTGTAATAGGTAGGCTATAAATAGGGTTCACTATCAATGGTGTTCATATGGGATGACACCACAGTTGCAGTCAGGTTAATCTGTATCACAGTTGCAGTCAGGTTAATCTGTATCTTCGTTGAAGAAGATACTTCAGAAGAAAATAATATAGTTTTTCTTTCTCTTGTAGATATCACATGTACAAGAGGTTTTGTAAATCTTTGTTAAAAGAAATTTTTCTCTTTGCAAAACTTCTTGGAATCAGTTTTTCCAGATGTTTCCTTAGAGAAGAAAAGGTTTTATTTGCAAAACTTTTTGTAAATCAACTTCTGGCTTTTCATCATCGGTACCTCCACGGTACAAGATTCCTTCCTTTCCGAACATCCCAAGTTCAACACCTTTTTGAAAAATCCTTTTTGAAAACATTGACACAATGCTAGCTACATGGCCATTCAACTGTCCATATCCGAGGACGCGGCTACTTCAAAATAGTTGTACTATGCAGAGGTGTACACATCCACCAGATCCAGTACACCTACTGTGAACAACCACGGACTATAACAACAGTATGTAAACATCAGATAACTGATCCTAACCATCCACTATGTTCAAGCTAGAATGTGTCTATCTCTTCAGTTGAGTATAATCTCCTCGGCACCAGGTCCCTCCCTGCCTAGACAGGAGACTCAACTGTCGCACCCGGAGGAGAACTTAATCCCTCACTGGGTATGTCCCGTATCTTCCACCTAGCGACAATCGGTTCGAGGGCTCGACGATCCTTATAGCAAATATCAAATTGAGATAGAACACACACTAACAAGAATAAACTTCAAGCTAGGCCCCGTGCCCATGTTGGGGTAGGGTGGCAGTACGGTAAAGGTTGTCCGGCGAAGACTAGGTTATTTGTCATTTTTGAAAACACCATTTTCCCAAAAATGACCACTTCCACATTCCTCCGGCGAATAAGGCTCAGCCTTTTCTCCGGGTTTTCCATAAAGCCTTTGTTTTGTAAAAAAATAATTTTAGCGTGTCCACTTAGGGACTAGTATAATTGATGGTAATAAATACCATATGGTGGCTATGGGCTTGGTAACACCAAGTATCAACTACTGGCATAGTATATATATAATGGTAGTAGTATTCACTCAAAAATAGTTTTTGGAAACCAAAGTTTTTGTAAAACTTTTCAGAAGTAAAACATGCATGATATATAATGGTAAGTGTATTATAACAGCAAGCATCATGATGGCTTGCCTTAAAGTTCTTAATGTCCCTGGCCTTGAAGTAGTTTGAACTTGACGCACAGCTCCACAACTGCCTCTTCTTCTTCTTCGTTTTCTAGCATCGTGAAAGAATAAAATACACACTCTCAGGTCTAAAGACCAAACAACTAAACTAAACAACACATACAGCAAGCAAACTGATACTCGCGCAATCACTCAAAACGTTATCGCGAAAAACTGTCTCACATAACTCTTAGGCTCTAAAACTATCGTCAAACAAGCATATCGTTGAGAACCATATCCCACATCTTACATACCATATGTGGAGTGGGTGTACCACTCTCACAATAAGATATCTAAGAAGCTAAAAGTATAGCTTATGGGCACAAAAGGTTAGGTTACTAAGGTAAAAACAAACAAACAGAACAATACCCATTGCAGTGGGTATTAGCAACACACAAACAATTTTCACTCAAAAGGTTCTTGATTAAAGTTGGATGCTTAGTTCACAAGATACTCCTAAGCACAATAACAACAAATAACACAAGCATAACACTCATGCTAAGTTAAACGCTCAGACAAACTCCAAACAGCAGGTAAACACACCACAGATGAATAGACTATTTATTTGCTACCTTAATGTTTACTTGAAGTTATGGAATCCATCAATCATGAAAATTTAGCAAACAACCAGTAGCTAAAAACAATGATAACAAGTCATAAAAAAATCTAAAACACAATCATCACCCAAGAAAATACTCCTATCAAATAAGCATAAAAACATGACTGCATATAGCATACTAGTATGGGAATCTACACAAGCATGCTATTGTTGAAACGCGTAGAGATAAACAAAACTTTTTCCTACGCGGTACTTCCAAGATCTAGCCAAGGTAGAAAGCCACGTGATTACCACTAGACGCGCGGTTGCGGATTATCGATGCAGCGCGTCGGGGCAGTGTAGTCCCACGATCCAATCCAACCGATCCAATCCACGAACGTCGAAGTGCCGAACGTACATCACCTCTGCTGGTATCCACACGTACGAGGAGGAGCTCCGACAGCGGACTGCTAGGTCCGGTGCGACGGCTGGACTGAGTGGGGCTAGGCTTCCCAACGCATGGGAGTGGACTAACGTGCCCGCTGGGCAACCTGCGCCCCTCTTTATATAGCGAATGGTAGTGGGCTTCACAAAACTTGTGGCCCATTCCCTCTGTGAGTCCGACTCACAAAATGAGTCCATTTCCGGTTCGGGTCCAACCCGACCAATACATTTGCTCCTGCTCTTAAGTGTGCGACCCTGAAGGCTCATGGCGACTTGGACACGATTGGAGTCCAACTCCCAATCGATTAATCGGTAGCGGCTCCTAGCAGAACGTGCCGACTCCCAAGTCTCATTGAGTCATGACGACATACCTTTCAATGTGATGTTCATCTTAGTCCCTTTTGCCTCACGATATACCTTGTCGAACTATAGGCGATTTATCGTCATCCCTTAAATAGTCAACTCTCTTCTCGATCTGTGATATGTGATTCATCTGACTAACTCTTAGTCAACAGACACTGTTAACACTTAACTGAGTCGCGCATGGCCATGCTTCTTGAATCATATCACTCGAGAGGGCCTATAGAATAGCTCTCCATTCGGAGGGGCAAAATCCCATCTTGATCATCCACATCACGTAGCTTGCTTCTCATTCAACCTGAACTCTGCTTTTATAGCTGCCTTGTCATAGAACAACGTTTGATAGAACCTAAGTCGGTGATCCACAACTCGGATTGTGCGATGACCTCAGGTCTAAGGATTACATTGATTGAGACATGCAAATGACGACTTGCTCGTTGCATCTCAATATGGGCCAGTCCGACTTGCTAAAATCTTTAGCCAAGTCTGTGAACGTTGGAATAGCATCACCATACCCATGACAAGTGGAACCGTGTCATCAGCCAACACTCACATTAGTCTAGGGTGTGTGTCCAGCACATCCTTAATGACCAAGGACAATTAGTATGAACAACATGAATACATATTTCCACAATCGAATCACATATTCAATGACATATATCAGATGTTCAAACCAAAGGACAACTTAATAACTTTATGAATACATTGGGAATCACATCATACATGATTGACTCTCTGGCATATTCCCAACAGTCTCCAACTTGCACTAGAGTCAATCATCCTGACATCATATGCCTAGGCATCGAATGCCCATACCTCTCATGTGCGCCTCATGTTTAGGCTGTGGTAGTGCCTTTGTCAACGGATCTATAATGTTTGCATCCGTGTGTACTTTGCATAACTTTATATCACCTTGTTCGACAAACTGGCGAATGAGGTGGTAACGCATGAGTATATGTTTGTTCTTCTGGTGTTGTCAAGCTTCCTTGGCTTGTGCTATAGCACCATTGTTGTCACAATATACGTCCAATGGATTGGACGCGCCCTGAACCACACCAAGATCTATCAGGAGGTTCCTGATCCAAACAGCTTCCTTTGCCGCCTCCGAGGCAGCAATATACTCAGCCTCTGTTGTAGATGCAGACACCGTATCTTGCTTGGAAATCTTCCAGCTCACAGCTCCTCCGTTCATTATGAACACGTATCCAGATTGCGAACGAGAATCATCTGAGTTGGTGAGATAACTCGCATCCGTGTAACCCTTTACACTGAATTCCTCATCACCTCCATAAACTAGGAACATTTCCTTAGTCCTTCTGAAATACTTAAGGATGTTTTTAACCGCTGCCCAGTGGGCTTCGCCAGGGTCAGCCTGGTATCTGCTCGTAACACTTAGAGCATAGGAAACATCTGGCCTGGTACAAATAATGGGATACATGATGGATCCGATTGCCGAAGCATACGGGATCACACTCATCCAACTTCGCTCATCAGTCGTCGAAGGACACTGAGTCTTGCTAAGTTTTATGCCATGGGACATCGGTAAGAATCCCTTCTTGGACTCTTCCATTTTGAATTTCTTCAAAACATTGTCCAGATATGTACTCTGACTCAATCCAGTGAGCCGCCTTGATCTATCTCTATAGATCATGATTCCTAATATGTAAGTCGCCTCACCCAAATCCTTCATTAAGAAACTCCTTTCCAATGACTCTTTGGTTTCTTGCAACATCATGACATCATTTCCAATCAGTAATATGTCGTCCAAATATAAGATTAGAAAATTTACTTTGCTCCCACTAAACTTCTTGTATAAACAAGAATCATGATCGCTCTTGATGAAGCCAAACGATTTGACTACCTCATCAAAGAGAATGTTCCAACTCCGAGATGCTTGCTTCAACCTATAAATGGATTTATGAAGTTTGCATACCTTGTCAGCGTTAGCTGGATCGACAAAACCTTCGGGCTGTATCATATACACGTCCTCAGTTAAATTTCCATTAAGGAAAGCCGTCTTGACATCCATCTGCCATATCTCATAGTCGAAATAGGCTGCTATGGCTAACATGATCCGAACTGACTTAAGCATCGCTACGGGCGAGAAGGTCTCGTCGTAGTCAACTCCTTGAACCTGTCGGAACCCCTTCGCGACAAGTCGTGCTTTATAGATGGAAACATTTCCATCCATATCGGTTTTCTTCTTAAAGACCCATTTGCACTCGACGGGTCTTGCACCGTCAGGCAGATCAACCAAATTCCAAACTTGGTTTTCATCCATGGACTTTAACTCGGATCTCATGGCTCCAAGTCATGACTCGGAATCAGATCCCACCATCGCTTCTGAATAAGTTGCCGGCTCATTACTGTCTAACAGTAAAACATCACGAGCATTTTGTAATCTGGCAGATCTCCGTGGTTCAGGTGTTGTTACCGGTGTAGGTACCACGACCGGCTCAGCCTCCAAGGCGTTCGCCGACTTGCCCCTAGCCGGTTCCTCTCTAATTTCTTCGAGTTGCACTGACTTCCCGGCTGAGAAACTCTTTCTCAAGGAAGACACCATTCCGAGCGACAAACTCTTTTCCCTCTTCCCGGTTGTAGAAGTAGTACCCCAAGGTTTCCCTCGGATACCCCACGAAAATACACTTATCCGACTTGGGCGTGAGCTTGTCCGACCGAAGTCGCTTGACAAATGCTTCACAGCCCCAAATCTTAAGAAAAGACAAACTTGGCCTTTTGCCAGTCCACATCTCATGTGGCGTATTCTCTACTGACTTCGATGGTACTCTGTTTAGTGTGAACGCTGCAGTTTCTAGACAATAACCCCAAAATGATAAAGGTAGATCTGTCCGACTCATCATTGATCGTACCATGTCCAACAAGGTCCGATTCCTCCGTTCTGATACACCGTTTCTCTGCGGTGTACCCGGCAGAGTGAGTTGAGAAACTATTCCACAACTCTTTAGATGGTCATCAAACTCATGGATCATGTACTCGCCTCCACGGTCCGACCGTAGAAACTTTATTTTCTTGCCGAGTTGATTTTGTACCTCATTCTGGAATTCCTTGAACTTTTCAAAGGCTTCCGACTTGTGTTTCATAAAATAGATATGTCCATACCTACTCAAATCATCAGTGAAGGTAATGAAGTACTCATAACCACCTCTGGCTGTCGTGCTCATTGGACCACATACACCACTATGTATTAGTTCCAACAAGTCGGACGCCCTTTCACAACTCCTTGCAAAAGGTGTCTTGGTCATCTTGCCTAGTAGGCATGATTCGCATGTCTCGAATGACTCTAAGTCGAACGAAGTTAGAAGTCCATCATCATGGAGCTTCTTCATGCGCTTCCAACTTATATGACCAAGCCGACAGTGCCAAAAGTAAATCATATTCAGATCATTTGGTTTCAACCTTTTAACATTTATGTTATAGACCGATTCACTATCAAGATTTAAAATAAATAACCCGTTCTGAACGGGTGCAAAGCCATGAAACATATCTTTCAAATATAAAGAACAACCATTATTCTTAATATTCGACTCATAACCTTGTCTCATCAAACATGAGGCGGAAATAATGTTTCGACTAAGCACTGGAACATAATAACAATTATTTAATTCCATTAAAAATCCTGAAGGTAAATGAAGTTGCATCGTGCCGACTTCCAACGCAGCGACTCTCGCCTTGTTGCCGACCCGAATATCAACCTCTCCTCTTGCCACGCTCCTAGTTCTTACCAGTCTCTGCAACGAGTTGCATATGTGAATAACTGATCCGGTATCATATACCCAAGAACTATTAGGCGCATCAGCAAGTGCAATGTCTATAACATTTCACACAAGCGTACCTGAGTTGGAAGTCACACCTCCACTCTTGGCTCTGTCAGCCAAATACTTGGTGCAGTTCCTCTTTCAGTGGCCATCCTGCTTACAATAGAAGCAGTTGGCTCCGGCTGTAGGAGATGGCTTAGTCTTTGAGGAAGCCCTCTGGACAGTGCCATAGGCGCTACCTCCTGACTTATCCTTCTTCTTCTTAGTCCAAGAACTCTTCTTGAACTTAGCCTTATTCTGCACCATCAACACTTGACTGGCGCCTTTCTTGAGATCAGCCTCTGCCATTTTGAGCATCCCATGTAATTCAGTGATCTTCTTATCCATACCATGCATATGGTAGTTCGAGATGAACGGACCATACGCACTAGGAAGAGAGTTCAGAATTATATCAGGAGCGAACTCTTCGTTAATTGGGAAGCCCAGACGATACAGAGACTGTATGTAACCAACCATCTTGATTACATGCGGACTCAGTGGATCGCCGTCTTTAAGCTTACAGCCCAGCAAAGCTTGAGAGACTTGATACCTCTCGGTCTTTGCCTGAGCCTGGAACATACTTTTGAGGCTTTCGATCATATCGTAGGCCTCAACATTCTCGAATTGCTGCTGCAAATCCGGTTCCATGTGAGGAAGCATAAGACAGCTAATTTCCGTAGACTCATCTCTAGTCTTACGGTAGGCATTCATGACTGCGACAGTCGCATCATCATCAGGCTCTTCTGGGAGTGGAGTTTCTAGAACATGTTCTTTCTTGTCATGCTTGAGGACTATCCGCAGATTACGGTACCAGTTGGTGAAATTAGTTCCATTAAGCTTATCTTTCTCTAGGATTGACCTCAACGCAAAAGTAGACAACTGAGGAAGGTTGCTAGATGCCATTGATCTACAACAGAAAATATGCAGAACACTTAAGACATGTATTCATAAAGAGCAGGCATATTAAACGCTTTAATACTTATGCTCCCACTAGAACCAACACCCCTCCGATGGTTGCTAAGTGATTCAAGATCCTAAATAAGCAAGTCGACTAGTGAGTTTTAGCATCACCGCTAGCCGTCAAGTGATCTAGGTAGGCAACACCTTGCCAATCGTATCCCTATACGACTCATGTTAGTTGGGTGGCATCACATGCCCCGGCTCCCAACCTTCCTCGCCCCGAGCCCCACAACCGTTGTGATGGACTCGTCTAGATTACCAAGTGCTTCTGCTTGTAAGAGTCCGACTCAAACCCACCTAACCGGAAAGAATTGGTAGCACCTCAATTTCATGAGCCCACTACCAAGAATGTCCGACTTGTGGTGCAGCACTGGTGGGGCGACCGACTAGACCTTCTTTGAGGGATTAAAATCTACCAACTATCTAAATAGAGGTAAATAGAGACATAACAATAACACAAATAAAGCAATTATAATGTGAAATGGTATGGCTCTCTTCATGGTGATCTCCATCTCCACGAAGCTTGTAAGTCGACTCGTGCCAACTCTTGTCACGTGCCATCTTATTCCATGTAGCCGACTTGTACATCGACTTGCATGTCACCGGGTTCTCCAACAAGCTATACTAGCTAGTAAATGAAAATTTACATAGAGAATCCGACACACAGCCCGGTATACAATAAAATGGCAGCACCTAGACTCCAGCCGGCTGACAAAAACATGATACACAGATCATGTATGGATTACACACATCAAATGCACATAAGCCATACCATTCACAACTTCCTGCAAAAACAAGTTATGCATAGATACGATATCTACCGGCGTTGTGAAACTCGTAACGACATCTAAGGCGCTACGACAGGGCGAAGCTGGCGGTTTTGGAAAACGCAGATCTCATCTGCATTCCGAACATGGATTTCTTCATCGGATAAAACGATTTTAGCTAAATCTGATACGTATTCTGATTCAATCAAACTCTTTGATCTTCGATCACCGCAACTGGATTTATGTGTCACGGTATACCCCGATGGCGGAAACCGACCGGTAGGGTAAGTTGTTCCACGACCTTAGCAGTATGATCACGGAAACCAGATCATCCATTAACCCCGAGTACGATTGATCCAATCAACCTTGTACAAAACCGATCTATCTCATAGAACGACCACCAAAACAGCACTTAGATCCAATCTAATGCTAACTACATATCACATATGTACGAATCTCGGGCCTAATACCAGAAGCTACCGCTCTGATACCACTGTTGAAACGCGTAGAGATAAACAAAACCTTTTCCTACGCGGTACTTCCAAGATCTAGCCAAGGTAGAAGGCCACGATGATTACCACTAGACGCGCGGTTGCGGATTATCGATGCAGCGTGTCGGGGCAGTGTAGTCCCACGATCTGATCCAGCCGATCCAATCCACGAACGTCGAAGTGCCGAACGTACATCACCTCTGCCTGTATCCACACGTACGAGGAGGAGCTCCGACGGCGGACTGCTAGGTCCGGTGCGACGACTAGACTGAGTGGGGCTAGGGTTCCCAACGCATGGGAGTGGACTAACGTGCCCGCTGGGCAACCTGCGCCCCTCTTTATATAGCGAATGGTAGTGGGCTTCACAACACTTGTGGCCCATTCCCTCTGTGAATCCGACTCACAAAATTAGTCCATTTCCGGTTCGGGTCCAACCCGACCAATACATTTGCTCCCGCTCTTAAATGTGCGACCCTGCAGGCTCATGGCGACTTGGACACGATTGGAGTCCAACTCCCAATCGATTAATCGGTAGTGGAGCCTAGAAGAACGTGCCGACTCCCAAGTCCCATTGAGTCATGACGACATACCTTTCAATGTGATGTTCATCTTAGTCCCTTTTGCCTCACGATATACCTTGTCGAACTATATGCGATTTATCGCCATCTCTTAAATAGTTCCAATCTCTTCTCGATCTGTGATATGTGATTCATCTGACTAACTCTTAGTCAACAGACACAGTTAACACTTAACTGAGTCGCGCATGGCCATGCTTCCTGAATCATATAACTCGAGAGGGCCCAGAGAATATCTCTCCATTCGGAGGGGCAAAATCCCATCTTGATCATCCACATCACGCAGCTTTCTTCTCATTCGACCCGAACTCTGCTTTTATAGCTGCCTTGTCACAGAACAGCGTTTGACAGAAGCTAAGTCGGTGATCCACAACTGGGATTGTGCGATGACCTCAGGTCTAAGAATTACATTGATTGAGACATGCAAATGACGACTTGCTCATTGCATCTCAATATGGGTCAGTCCGACTTGCTAAACTCTTTAGCCAAGTCTGTGAACGTTGGAATAGCATCACCCTACCCATGACAAGTGGAACCGTGTCATCAGCCAACACTCACATTAGTCTAGCGTGTGTGTCCAGCATAACCTTAATGACCAAGGACAATTAGTATGAACAACATGAATACATAGTTCCACAATCGAATCACATATTCAATGACATATATCAGATGTTCAAACCAAAGGACAACTTAATAACTTTATGAATACATTGGGAATTACATCATACATGATTGCCTCTAGGGCATATTCCCAACAACTATAAGAGATAATTATATTCTATGACTATGGTACAAGCAAAACAAGATTTCATGGCATTGTAACAGAAGTAATAACTTCCTAAATATTCTATAACAAACTCATACACTCATAAAATAAAAGATGGCAACACTAGGGCAAAGCACAATTTCTAGGGGTGACACTAGTTCAACACTATAGAAGCAACCAATGCTACTACGATGCTCAAATCTAAGCAAGCAAGTCATGAACATAAATGTACCTAATAACTTACACAAATATTACACATGCTAGTAAGCACAACATCAAAACAATTCTAGGAAACAACCATTAAGCATGCATAAATTAATTCTAGCAATATCTGTGCTTCCTAATTAATTACTAGCAAGCAAGCAAGGTATAAGCCACACAACCAGTAGCTATGCACTCAATGAAAAGTTATCTAAACCTTTTCAAAAATCCAGACACTCAATTTAAAATTACTTACAAACAACCTATCAATCACAGGGAATTTATTTGATTTGCAAGCAATTTAATTTAGCACTCAATAGTGAATCATTTCTTAACATGATACCCCTAAGGAATATTATGCCAACAAATGAATCACACCTAAACATACTAGTATTTACTAAAAAGAAATAAACCTTTCACTTGCATAAGTGAAACAAACAACTATATTTTCCATGGTGGAAAGTAACAATCAATCATATAATTAAAACATGTTATTTTCACACATGTGTATAGTTGGGGATTTTCATCCTCAGCCAAGATGCAATGGAACCAGTGGGTTATGGGCCCACTAATACCAAGGCAAAAGAGGTACTAAGCCTCTGGTTACTCATGACAAAAATTAGTATACAAGATAAATACACAAGGCTATTGATTCTAGTGAAAACAAGACTAATGCACATGCATACCAAATCCTACCATGCTTTACTATAAAATGATATGCAAGCTAACAGAGACAACACAATCAAAATAACAGTACCAAAATGGTACTGGACCCAAAGCAAACATAGCACAAAATTTACTAAAGCAAGCACACAAGGATCTAGCTCACACAACAATTCCAAAGAATAAAACTAGAAAGTAACAAATGTGAGTTCCATTTTTATTTGGGTTTCCAATCATGCACACACTTTCTAAGGTAGATGTATTGTAATAAAACAACTTAATAACAAGTCCTAACACTTGCATACAAGCTAGAAAGCAAGATTAAATAGATCACACATCCTATTTCACACAAAAACACAATTAAAAATAAAAACAGAAAAGTGATGTTTTCTAGATCTGTCCACCAAAATTAATCTAGAGCTCCAAAAATAGGTCTAGTCAATATCAAACTCATCCAATTGGATTTACTTCAAAAATCATCTTTGAACTCATTCTAAAAATCACAGAAGAGTCTACTGGTCTTTTATTAAAATGGATGGAATTTCCATTTGGTAACCAAACATTCTCACAGACACTCTGTGTCAAAACAGTTCTTGTGTCCAAAGAATGGTCCAAACTTAGATCCACAAATTTTATATGGTTAAGGATTCATTTAGTTAGATCCATGAATTTTATCAGATTTTATTATGCTTGTTTTATATTTTTACAACGTCCAAAGCAAATGTACCAATTTCTGTTGAAAATTAAATGAATAAAAGCAGTGCAGTGTGGGCCGGATCTGCGTGGTGCGGCCCAACTAGCGGTCAGTGCGGCCCAACGCTAAGATCCGACGGTGCGCGGGCGTCTTCCTCCTCTCTCCTCTCTTCTCTCTCTCTCTCTCTCGCGTTCGGCTGGCGGCGAAAAACGCTCGGGGATGCTCACCTAGGGCTCGGGGAGGGGTCGCGCGGGCTCGGTGAGGCTCCTGGAGCTCGAGGGCGTCGAGAGGAGGTGACGGTGGCGTCGGGCGTGGCTCCGAGCGGCGGCGCGATGCTGGTGTCCGCGGTGGTGCTCCCGGACGGCGGCGACGGATCTGCAAGCGAGGGACCACGGGGGAGTGTCAGGGGTGGTCCAGGGGATTAGGGGAGTCCATCTAGGGCAGAGGGAAGGGAGGAGGGGGCTCGGGTCGAGCAGGCTCACCTCGGGGCAGTGGTGATCACCAGCGGCGAGTGCACGGCCCGTGCGCGCTCCAGGGGCTCGGGCAGGGGCAGAATTCGAGCAGGCTAGGGGTGGGAAGGTGTGAGGGAGGTGCAGGGCGCAAGGGAGAGGTCCTGGGGTACTTGTACCCGTGGGGGTGAGGGTGAGGGCAAAGATGGCACTCGGGTTGATGCCAACCAGTGGCATGAGCAAGCCCTAGGGGTCTTTGGGTCATCTCCACTTGTGCTCTGGGTGTCCTAGTCAGGGACCACGATGGGGCAGGGTCAGGGGTGGCTTTTGGGTGCAAGAGGAGGCAAGGGCAAGGTCAACTAGGTTAAGAGGCATGGGCTGCCCATACTGCCACATCACCACCTTCTCTCTCCTTTTTCTTCCTGCCTAAGGCTTCTAGAAGGTAGCTACTACATCCTGGTTCGAGTCTATATGTTAGTCAACAAGTTAGATCAGGCCACACTTCAAAAATTGCAAAGAAAAAACAAGAAATCATTTGTGCAAGAATGTATCTCTTATTTTTCACTGAAAATTCAGAAAATTTAGATTATGACTTAGAAATTTTCTAAGTGTTGGAAACAGATAAAAAGTTCAAAAAGTTGAGTTTGTTTTCAAGGTTCAAATGATTCCAAAAATTGGTTTTCAAAGTATGGACTAGTTAACCATGTTATATACTTTCAGAAACACCTTTTTAAAACAATTTTGAAATAGTTTAAGTCCATGAAAACAATGTGGAAAAAGGTATACTTTCTGTTTTTATCTGTTTTTCAAAAATGCCTTTTTCTGCCTAAATTTTATACCACAAAAACAACAAGCAAAAGATAGTTTTTATTTATCCAAAAATATAAGTAAGATTATGGGTTTGTAGTACATATAACAAGGATTAATTAAATGTCAAGAAAACATAAAATAACATTTTATAGCTTAGTGAAAACAAAGGTAGAAAACATGTACTTAGCTTTATTTCCAGGAAATGTTTTCTATAGAAATCTTAAAAGAAAACTTTCATATATCACTTTGAAAACTTGTTTTCTTGGATCCAACAAAGTTAAAAGTTTGTTTTAAGATGCAAACAAGAATGATCCAAGTCTTGTAATAAAAATCCATTCAAGTAATAATAATAGGAAAACATCAGGGAAAAATATTAGGAAAAATAATAGGAATGTTTTTCAGAAACATTTGGTATTGGTTCTATAAAGAAATAAAACTTGTGTTGCAAATATTATTAAGATCATAAACACATGTTAGTTCAAACAATCATGTTGTTAAAAAAAAATTGTTGACCCTAATTTTTGTCTTCTTAAGCACAGTACAAGAATCCAAAAACTGGGGTGTGACAAAGAACTAATAGCAGACCCAGAAAAATGTTAAAGTCTGCGCAAATTATAAAATGGTTAAATATGCTACTCCATCCGTTCCAAAATAGATGACTTCCATTTGTCCAAACATGCATGTATGTGGTACTAAAATATGTCTACATACATGCATATTTGGATAAATGGAAGTCATCTATTTGAAAACGGAGGGAGTAACTTTTAATCAAACTAGTAATCGGGCACGTGCAATGCACATGTAGCCTAATATAAGCATATCCTAAGGCATTTATAAATGAAGTGAATATATATGAAAAAAAGAAATATATTTTAGATTCAATAAAGAAGGAACCCAATGCTAATCTTGTGGCTAATGTGGGTCGACTAAGATTTAGAAATTTTGATCCAACTTCCTGTTAACAATTGAATAAAAAATATACCCAGGTACTTAAACATTAAACCGGAAGAATTAGTTTATAGAAAAGACCTCATTATTAGTTCATACTTAAACCCCATTAAAATTTAGAACCATACAAACTAAACATTGGTAGTAGAACATGAAACCTAATAGATTCAAACTTATAAGTGTTAACGTATTTCAAAAATCATGGGATGTAACGTGTTCGATTTATTCATCCAAATTGTAAGGAAAATATAATGAATTTCCTTGCGGAACATAGGTGGCCAAAGGGAAAGGGCAATGTTTTTGTTGTTCCATGTAATAATTTGACATAGATCAGAGTTCTCAACCGCGAAATGAACCACTTTGTGTACTACTTTGATGATACCTAAGATATCACTCCAGAGAGAGCTTGCCATAAAATTCAGGGTACCAGAGCAATGCCAAGTATGATAGGAAGTCATCTTGGACTTTGGGAGGAACTTCCATTCAGAGTCTACATAATGTAAAAGAAATCCTGAAGGACAGAGTTGCCACATAGCCGCTGACAACAGTGGTGCTTACAAAACCAGTAAATCATTATTAATATGTATCAGCACACACCCCATTGCAGCACCGATGACCCTATAGAACTTCTATTCTAGCTTCGTCCCTGGGAACTCTACACTACAAACATACTGATAAAAAATGCATAATGGTTAGAACTTAGAACGATTCTTTATTTGAAAAAATATTAGCCAAACTATTTAACACCGGCGGATGAAGGTCATTCAAAATGGATAAACTTGAGATTTACGAAGAACATGTATTTGTTGCACAGTTAGACTTCCATAGGATTTGGTTATCCGACAGGTAATGTGACCAGTTGAGAAAGCCCAACAAAAATATTATTATCTGACCAAGCATGTTCTTTTCAAATAGTTGTATACACACCACATCCTCTTTTTTTTGTAGCCAGAGATCATCTTACTTGTAGCATAACGCATATCATTCATAACATTTGCTTCAATAAGAATTAGAGACGCATACCAGATTCTAATTCAATGATGAACGAAGTGTGCAAAGTACAAGGAAATAAGGAATCTCCCATCAATTATCCTTGCCTCAAACCAGGGAGCCTTGAATTATCTGGCTACTACACAAAATTATCTGGCTCAGAATAATTTCTTATATGAAAGTAAAAAAAAAGGTGCGATATTGCATGACTATACTGTTAGCGGGATTATAAAAGCCAAAGACCATTAAAGATTTCTAGGTCAACACAAAAGACCAAATATAAGCCATTGGTAGTAACAGAAGCAATCTTGCAAGTTAGATTGACAGCCTTTCAAAGCAAATTATCTTATAATAACAATCAACTTATCAGTTGACAAGTATCATTTTCCATATGAAAAGTTCAGAACGCATAACAAATCGCCATGGCAACTATCAATTTCCATGCAAGACAACAGTTGTTAGCGATGATCAGTACATATCCATACAACTTGAGCCTTGGCCATGAAGATTCTATACTACTGTCAGTTATAGATATTCAATACAAACTAATACATCCATGGCCCTTAACCTGATACATCCATGGCCGGTGTCGGGAACGGCGGCGGCTGCGTGGAAGTATTTTGGAGGAGCAGGACGGACGGCAAGATGTAGGTCGGCCTCCGGCGACCAGGGCAGCGATGGAGCGCAGGTTAATGCCGCCGGCGGCGACGGCAACAGTGGTGAACGCGACGGCAGAGGCAGTGGTGAAGAGCGCGGGTGAACGGCCAGAACGACGGCACGCTGGTGAAGGGCGGCGGTGGCATCATGCGGCGGATCTGTGGGGTGCGGCGGTGGAAGTTTGGGGTTGCGTAGTTCTGATTAGGCAATAGTTGGTGAGCGTGGTTTGGGGGTGCCTTTTTTTTATTAGCAAACGATTGAATTAGTACGTTGAGTTCTCAGATCCGGCCATGTTTTAGCGGTGCTGACCATGTTTGATTGAACCATTGGATATTGGTTTGATGGCTAAGATGTTTTGGACCTGTCCCCTTCTAGGTTGTTTTATATTACTAGTAAAATACCCGTGCCTTGCTACGGGATGTTAATAATATATTAGGTACTCCTTGACCATGTATAAAACAATTGTACACGTATCTTGTTAAAATTTTGATGAGCTCCTAATGACCATATTTAATGTGAAGGTCGGATGTACGACGAAGAAAAAAAAGGAAATACTAACTCACACATCGACTAATCTGTATAGTAAAACGTGTTATAAATACTATAAATTATTGCATGTCGTAAAACAACATATTGACAAAAAATACAACTACCAAAAAAAAAACGTGGCCAAAGGAGGAATGATCCCTTCCTTGACTTTACATTGTTAGGGAGAAGATGAAAATCCCGGTTTATCCAAACGCACGCATCCAAAGCTGAGACTCGAACCCGGGTGGCTTGACGCGCACTCGCAGCCTCTAGCCACTGAGCTAGCACTCAGTTCTCAACTACCAAAAATAAAAAAGATTGAAAAATGTTAGAATGAAGGTTTAATTGTATAACCCAAACAAAATTGCGAAAATGGGCAGTAAGCAAGATCAGGTGTGCTCCACAAACCTTATAGATCTACATAGTGATCTCACAAATTGCTGGAAACACAAACGGTTATAAATTAAACATTTTATAAAAATGATACAAACACTACTACCTTGAAGTACGCCTCTAGAAGGAGCCACCAAACTTAGACTCGAATCGACTAAAATAGTCGTCGTCTGACTTAATAAAATGATACAACTAATCCCAACGATTTTAAATTGCCATAGAATTAGTGCTAATCGTGATCTCCATTTCCAATTGAAGATCGTAATATTTTTCTCCATCACAGCAGCAGGGTCAGGTAAAACACGCAAGTACAGAGGCAAAATAAAATACGAACAAGCAAATTGTAGTAGGCGTGTTCGCATCTCGGATATGCACTACAGTCAACTGACTATATTCTCGGTCCATCTTCTCACTCACCTGCGGTCCCTGTTCCTGTTTCTGCTCCTCCCCCTGTCCATGGCTGTATCCCAGCGAGCTCACCTCTCTCGATCTGCTCGGGCCGGCGGTTCAGGCATGCCTCCACTCACTCCCTCCTCTCCCGCTCTGTACCCGTGCACACCTGCGCCTCATCCTCCTGTTCCCGTCTGAGAGAGCCCGTGCGGGGCCGTCGTCTTCAAGCGCCGATTCGCCTCCGACCTCCCTCCGTGCCTAGCTCCCCACGCCTCGTCGATCCGCTCTGTGGCCTCTCCCTGCCCGCGTAGCCCAGGCCCCCACCTCGCCACCTTGCGCTGATTGGCTGGATCCCGCTCGCAGCAGCGCCGAAGGCACGTGCAGCATGGAGCGGAACCGGCGCCGTCACCCGAAAGTGCTACAACCTAGTACGATTTCTGCTCACTCAGACTGATTTTGCATTTGATGGTAAACATCAATAAATCATCACCTGTCTAGGAACAGATCGATCCGTCGACGGGCTCAACAAATTTCAGTGGGATAAAAGATTGACCGATGATCGTGTGTTATTTTTAACTGTACCGAATAAATAATGTTGATGTGTTAGGTTGCTAGCATCTTCATGTTGTTCGTATAACTTAACACTCAGCAATTGCACCTAGCATTTTCGGTAACAATATTTCTAGCATTATTTTGAAGTTTACTGATGATGCAACGCTCCCAGTGATTTGGTTATATTTATACCGATGATGCATTTTCGGTAACAATATTTCTAGCATTATTTTGAAGTTTACTTGAAAATATTTATTTCTTACTCATGTTGCTCATGCATGTTGTGTCCTTGCAGGTCCGACGAAGCCGAGAAAGCTTGGACTCTGAAGAAAAAAAAATTCATATTAGCAACCTCACCCCACGAATTACCATGGAGCATCTCATGCAGATTGGGTATGTCGGTAAATTTGTCTACCGAAGAAAAATGTTTAGATGAAGCATCGAAGAAAGTGCTGCTTATGTGGAGTTCAGCAAACCTGAAGAAGCAACGGCGGTGTTGGCACTAAGTAGCAAACCTGAAGAAGCAACGGCGGCGGGGTTGGTGAGATAAGCAGGAAATTGGTAGTAGAGTCACTCGATGAGGAAGATGTGGAAGAAAAGGATGTCAAAGAGAAGTCAAGGTAACGTTTGACTATGTGGATGTTATACATGAATTTATGTCATCATCTTTTACTGGCACAGTTAGTTTACTTACTGGTTGTGTTAAAGGTAGTCCAATAAACATCACAACTCTTTTACTTGCGCATGATTACCATGTCAGTATACTCCAGTTTCTTCATGCCTTCCATTTGTCTATGTTTCTCATATGTCATTCTTTCATGGTGTGTATAGTTGGAGTGTCCATCTTGGGGATCATAGGTTATACATTTCTCAACAATTAGCAGACTCCTTTTTGGAGTAATAAGTATTTAAGATGGCAACATTTCTTCTGATGTTGAACATTGTGCGCAAATTATAAGGAATATTAGGATTGAGACCTTTTAGTGCGAAAGAGAATATAACAAAAGAATCACATATATATAATAATGTCTTTATCGATTGTCTAGGTCGCCTTCAAAATAACTGCTCTGACAACTTCAAAGGAAAAAAAAAATCCCTGTGAACTTAACCAAACCTTTAACAACTTGAGGGATGTTTGCCTTCATACTCGGTGTCGGGGTACGTCGGAATATGTACCAACACTTTTTCCATAGCGTACCTTCATGCACGTTCATCATTTATTATCATATATAAATATCACGAATAGCTCACATATCGGTCAAGGAGCTCACTCACATTGTGCCGTCGCACGCTTTCTTGAAGTTGGTCATGGCCTCCTCCCTGCAGCAGTCCATCACGGCCTTGTCGTAAGACCTGATCCACCAATCGTCAAATCATAACAGAGAGCAGAGATCGCCAATAACAACAGGAAAAATCAAATCATAACACAAGTTGGTCACCAAGTGCACGCACTTTGCATCGTCCATGTCCATTTCGGCGCCATACATGCCAAGGTACACGGACCTGACACGAAATAAAAGGTTAATCAATCAGGAATACGCGTGTTCTTTCTTTTAGAAAGAGGGCCGTGCCCCAGTTCCATTCATAGAATGAAACCACATGGTTTTACAACAATATTTTAGGCTGTTACAAGTACACAGGGATATGACTGTGTGTTGTACCCAGCAACCAAACCATCTACACAAGCATCACATAGCATAGCAGTACCCTGCACATAAAATCCTTGTGTTCTTTTCGGTGGCAAAATTAAAATAAATTTTACTCCGAGATGGAGGCAATGGCACTGGTTTGACGCGATGCCATAGAAAAACAATTGGACATGCTAGGATGCAAATACTTATTTCCTGGCATGAGGCGAGCTTTAGTCGAGCGACGGCAGATAGAGGCTTGGTTCGTAAAAAGAGACATGCTAGGATTAAATTATAGCGCAATAACATATCACGAGTTTGCATAATTGTAGGTAATCTCCATTAAATAAAAAGATTATTGAGTAGCCCTGCAAGACCCAGAAGATATAGAGATTAACCTCAAGGGTTTGATCTCCATCAGATCTTAAGAACTTCATGAGACCGTGTAAAACTGCTTACCCTGATGTCCGTTAGTATAAGCATAGAGAAATCGTCTATCGTTCCTCTGTTTTATGCGAGTGCATAAAACCGTGGATGTTGTCTCCCAGGGGAAACGAAGCTGGATGTGCTCCCAGTTTACCTCGTCGAATGTTGGATTTCTGCGGCTTCAAATGAAAAATAGTGAGTCATACATACAGGATATAAAAAAAAAAAATCTACATCTGCTACATGTAGGCCATCCAGGTTACATGTTGATTGGAGCAGGCGTGAATGCAAGAGTAGGTTCCGGTCCCATTGTTGATGCCATCACCCTCTTCGAGTTTGGGGTATCGAGCAGCCATGGAGGTAGCTTCTGCCGTTGAGCCCTCACCGTTGTTCATCTCTTCTCGAGACATTGTGGAGGTACCTTGTATGTTGATTACTCGCTGCTCTTGATCTCTGGCGTTGACTGCCGAATTTGATGTATCGCTTGTGTAATTAATTGGCCATGGTCCAGAATAATGTTCATATAAATCGCTGATTGATAGTTTACATGTCCAGAATAATGTTCATACAAATCGCTGATTGATAGTTTACCACGTACATATTAATGTACGTGCAAAAAGCTGATTGACAGTTTTGGACCTTTGGTTACCGATCTTGCAATTAATGTACGCAATTACTGATCGACTAAGCGCGGAATATTAGGATTTAATTGGTCGCTGATTGATGCTTACCGTGGTTATCGGTTAGGATTTCCGTTTAATTGGTCGCTGGTTGATAGGCGCGCATGAGCAATCTCTGGGATCCATATGATTAGCGATTGGCTGTAAATTCCTTTGCCAAAACAGCATATGCACAATTACCGCACAGACTCCCTCCCATCCAATAGGGCGCTGCATGCAGATTTAGACCGCGGGCTGCTTTTCCGTAGACGCAGCATGCATGGTTTCCAGAATTAACTATCGCCAAGATGTGTGCAGTAGATGCAGAAGTTGGACGAAGAGAAGACAGGACGCGTGGGAGGTCGGTTGAAGGAACCAAACCTTTCTTTTAGATAGGAGAGATTTAGATTTAGATGGCATGAAAACACACCGTAGCGCCGGTTGGAAGTCCGGGCAAGTATCCGGGCAGCAGGCCAGCAGCAGGGATGCTGCTTCCGAGCGTCCTTCACAAACCGACAAACGTAGAAGAAATTAGCCTGTGCCTTTATGCTAGCTCGCGACGGCCACCGAACAAAGTGATAAGCAAACAACGACACGGGTTGCAGATGCAACAGCTGCCAGTATATACGCCTGCGCCAAAGTGCAAAGCGTCCGGAATCCCGGCCGGCGTCTGTCGATGCAAGTTGAGTAGCCAACGAATTTTACATACACGAATCTAGGGGCGAGGTCGGTGGAAAAAGGCGATTGCTCCTGGGTCGACAATCGCAGGTGAAACACCGATGCTCTAGCTATCTCTTTACATAATTATAGGAATATCGCAGATTCTTTAAAGATGCACGTTAATTGTTGGGCTTGATCTCTAAAACTGATTATAACTAGAGAAAACACACACAAAAAATCTTGTACCTCGCTGGACTGATTTGGATGGAATTTCATAGTACGCGTCCACAAATAATCAGCCCATGGGGCTTTAAGGGGGCGTGTCGGGAAGCTCCACTTTTCGTTAACACCATGGGACATGTCGATATATATGATTTTTATGGGAAATGTCAGGCCGATTATGATTTGAAGACCATCGTTGGCGGGTGCAGAGTTTGGATGCGGCAAAGACATTGCTTCACAGTCTGTTGTGCGGGCATGGCTTCCAGACGAAGTTCATGTCCTCCTCCTAGTGATTGGTGCTTTGCATAGCGGGCTCAGTGTAGATGGCAACACTCGGGGCTTCAGTTTTCATGGTGCTATTTCAGTGCCGAGTCGATCTCAGGATGAAAATCCCTCATTGGTTGTACTTGTATAATATTTTTCTTGTCAAATGCATTATTCAAACAGTTCGGATTGTCTCCTGTGTGAAAATATACATCCTAACATCATGGTTGAACCGGTGAATTGACAATCTGCCTATCACTAGTACAAAGCTATGAAGCAAAACGGGTCGATATTTAAGATGGCACCCGCTAGGTTCGGGGCCGGGTTTAGCACCCCCATACCCACACCCGACCCTTCTCCCCCGCCCTCTCCACATGGCCCAATACCCGTTGCCTGGGCCAAAGCTCCACAAGACCCGCCACTCGCCGGGTTCACGGAACCCGAGATGTACCTTGCACGTTGGACGACGAGGATGTCAAGGAGGCTCCGAAGGTGGTTGTCTCGAGCAGGAGGAGGAGGCGGGTGAGATCGAGGTCGACGCGCGAGGCAAGGCTCACCGGAGAGCTGGGCGACGAGGAGGGGCCCCAGACGACGACACGATCTGGTGGAGGAGGCCCGGCTCCTAACAGCGGGGCGCTGCCTCACGAGAGACGAATGCCGGGAGCCAGCGCGAGTCTTCACGATCACGGCTGCACGAATGGACGCGGGCAAGGAGGGACTGCCGGAGGCGAGTGCGAGCAAGCGAGCGAGGAGGGAGGCATGTGCAAGCCAGGAGGGTGGCCTTCAGCGGCGTATCGATCGAAGGGGGAGGGACCGAGGGAGAGGAGTAGGGTGGGGACGAATCATGGAGTCGTGGTCTCTCGTGGGGCGACGTGCTATTGTAGTCTGGGGAGTAGTGACATGTCGTGCGTGAGGCTAGGATTAGACTTAGGGTTTTCCTTCAGACGGTGTCAGGTTGCGGCCACCTATAATAGCCGGGTCTGTGGGTTAAAGGGTACGGGTTTGGCACCCACATACACGCCTTCACTAGACCCGACGGGCTTGATATTTTTTCCAATAAATAGACCCGCGATTTTTTTCTACATCAGACCATCCCCGTTTGACGTGGAAGCTGTCGTGTCAGCAGGTGTGGGGTACTCATTGCCAACCGGAGTCGATATATCCACTTCTCAAAACAGGCCAATTTATGTCGATTTTTTGTCGTCTTGCCGTCTTGCGACTATTTTTTCCTCAAACTTCTCTCTCTTCGCGGCAGCCTTAGATGTACTTTGATGCCAAAGATCAATTAGTTGATCTAAGCATGCTCATTGTGAAAAGCAGGCTTGTTCCCTTTGTTTCTCTAGAAACTGAATTTGCCATATTTTCTTTTTGAGAAAAACAAATGTGCCATTTGCTTGCTCCGAGCTGCAAGCCTACGTACCACACACTTATACCTGTAGTCCAGCAGAGCCCGTGCTACTCACATGTTGCGTCTCAGCCTTCAACATTGATGTCTATGCACGCTTCTATTCTTGTAGACAGTGTTGGGCCTTCAAGTACAGCGGTTTGTAGAACAACAACAAATTTCCCTTAAATGGATCACCCAAGGTTTATCGAACTCAGGGAGGTAGAGGTCAAAGATATCCCTCTGAAGCAACCCTGCAATTATGATACAAGAAGTCTCTTGTGTCCCCAACACACCTAATACAATTGTCAGTTGTATAGGTGCACTATTTCGGCGAAGAGATAGTTAAATACAAGTAATATGGATGATTATAAGTGATAATAGCAATCTGAAATAAAAATTGCAGCAAGCAAACATGTAGCAGAACTGGTTGTAAACGTTGTTTCAATGCTTAGAAACAACGCCTAGGATCGTGCTTCCACTAGTGGACACTCTCAACAATAATAACATAATTGAATACATAAATATCTTCTCTTCATTATGCTACTCCAAACCACTCTCCGGTTGGATAACGAACATTAATCATTGTGTAGGGCTACAAAAGCACGCCTTAGAGTCGCATTCCCCACTAGGTAACCCCACACTGTCATCATGGGCCCTAGATGGTTCCATACAAACACCACAATTTCATAGGGTCATCCAACACAAAATATATAACTCATGATAAGC
This sequence comes from Alopecurus myosuroides, assembly GCA_028641055.1. Classification (NCBI taxonomy): domain Eukaryota; kingdom Viridiplantae; phylum Streptophyta; class Magnoliopsida; order Poales; family Poaceae; genus Alopecurus; species Alopecurus myosuroides. The sequence goes on from CM054058.1 coordinate 172,898,610, forward strand.
CACACAGGGTGCACACACTGTCACCTTTACATCGTAGGACAAAGGTGTCTCCGGAGATCGCATTAACAAAACCACTTGAGTAGCATAATATATGAATAGTAACATCTACTTATTCAACTTAATTACAAAGCTCATGATCACATAAAGATCACACCATGGCACAGATAGATGAAACACATAGATACCGGTAGAGCCCTCAACCTCGGGGGAGAACTACTCCCTCCTCATCATGGGAGTCAGCAACAACGATGAACATGGCGGTGGAGTTGATGGAGATGGCTCAAGGGACACTTTCCCGTCCCGGCAGGGTGTCGGAACAGAGATTTCTGTCCCCCAAAACTTTTCGTAGATGGAGGCTAGATGTTTTAGTGTTTTTGCCTCGGGAGGAATAGATAGGCGAAAGGGCGATGTCGGTGGGTGCCCGGGGGCCCACACCATATGGTGGCGCGACCAGGGGTGCGCCACCAGGTGGTGTGGCCACCTCATTTCCCCCTTTGGGTCTACTTTGTACTCTGTTGACATGCCGGGAAAAATAGGATCCTGGGATTTTGTTTTCTCCCATTCGGAGAATATTTCTAGAATAATTTTTTTTGAAATAAAAAACAGCAGAAAACAGGAACTGACGCTGTGGCATCTTGCCAATAGGTTAGTCGAGAAAACATCCGGAAAACGAAGGAAAACATGTGAAAACATAAAGGTATTGCATAGAAAACATGCATGGAGCATCAAAAATTATAGATACGTTTGAGACGTATCAAGCATCCGCAAGCTTAACTCCTGCTCGTCCTCGAGTAAGTAAGTGATAACAAAATAATTTTTGAGGTGACATGCAGCCAACACAATCATGATCAACGCTATGTAAAAGCATTGCAAGCTAGGATCATAGTACTCTAAACACAGACATGATAGATATAATTCTAACAATGTAACTTAGAAACTATGTTGCAACATGAAAAGTAACACAAACAAAAGATCATGAATAATAATGCACTTGAAAGTTATATGTTTGTTTCGAGCATAAAGACAACATAGCAAAGTGGTATTCCGCTTGTCCTTAAAGTGATAGCAAAACATAAATCCCAGGACACCTTCAAAGTTCAAGTGGTGACTAGAAACAAGTAATTTGAGAACAAGTAATAACATATCATGAATCAATCAATAATAAATGTTGGGACTGATGCACATTATACTCAGAATAACAACTATGCTCTCTTAATTGTGCATAAAGTTAGAAGATGAAGACTCAACATAAAAGTAAAAGAAAGGCCCTTCGTAGAGAGAAGCAGGGATTAACTCATGTGCTAGAACTTTTTATTTATAAAAACAGAGGTATTGAAAAAAAATTGAGAGAGGTGTATGTCTATGTCAACGAATAGCAGACAGACAATACATTACATCACAAGTTAACTAGACTTTACAAGAGCGGATCCCATTGAAGGATGTTCTTTCTACTGGGGTCAGTAGATCATCCATCTTCTCTTTTGTTTACACAATTGAACTTTTCTTAACTGATAAATCAGGGGCAAAAAAGTGAAGATAATTTATAGTAACCAAATTTGGTGCTGGGCACCCCGTTGCCAGCTATCAATTTGGATAAGCGGAGTGCCACTAGTCTAGGTGTCTAAAGTCCAATCAACAAGTGAGATAAAGATCGTCTACCTGCATCCTCATGAGCTAAAACAGGGTTACAAAACAGGTATAATTTTGAAGGTTTTAAAGGTAGCACATGAGAAATTTACTTTGTAGTGGCGGTTAAATACCACATATAGGTAGGTATGGTGGACACATTTGGCAAACTTTTGGCTTTTGTGAGTTGGATGCACGAGTAGAGCTCATACTCAGTACATGTGGAGGCTAGAAAAAAACTGGGAGCGACAAATTAAGAGAGCAATAATGGCCATAATCATGCATAGAAACAAAACCTTATTAATTAAAGCATGAATGATATTACAAGTCAAAAACTAAATGATCATAGAGGGTAGATGTGACTGGTTTGTGGTCATAGCATGGTGTAAGCATGCACCAAGTCAACCAAATAAAGCATTCGAAGGAGAATACCAAAATATTATGCTTCGATATGATGAAAACAACTCATGATTTCTTTCAATGGCACATTAAGCACTCTCAGATATTTGAGACAAATAATGCTACATCAATAACTACCAAGCATTAAAATAATATCTAGCATCGACATGATAAAGTCTAAGCCACCGTCAAAACAAGCTTCTTTTTGCACCGTTATAAGCATGAAATATTTTACTCTTCTCCAACACCAATTAACTTGTTTGAAACAAATATCATAGATAATAATCATCAAAGACCAGAGAGATAATCATATAAAACTGAAGCAAACCAACAAGCTCCGAACAAAATACGAGTGGAAAACAAGAGCTAAACGCAGTATTAGCAAAAGGTGAACACTCACAGAACAATAAGAGTGAAAACTAGAGTGTTCTAAGCAATGAAAGTGGAGCGTGTCTCTCTCCAAACAAAATTTTGTAGGATCCATCCATATACTACAGAAAACAAAACAAAACAAACTGAAAGCGAAAATAATTTACGCTCCAAGGATACCACATAATATATGAAGCAATAAAAATATAGTGTCTTGAAAGAAGACATAATATTTTTTGTTGATGAAGAAGGGGATGCCTTGGGCATCCCCAAGCTTTGACGCTTGTAATTCTTGGATATATCTTGGGGTGACATGGGAATCCCCAAGCTTGAGCTTTTGTCCATCCTTCATCTCATCATATCATTATTGTCTCTGATGGAGGGATGATAACCCGGTAGCCCAACGCCAAGGTGTAACTCAGCCCAAAGGACGCTGCGCAAAGACCCGGCTAGGATAAAGGAGCTTCTAGAAGGCCCAAGATCGTAGGCCTGGTAACCCGGATTGTGGGTTCCGGTAAGAAAGTTTAGGGTTTTGTAAGCAGTGTCCAGGTAGGACTCAGACTACGCCTTGGAGAACAGGCCAGGGATCCGGATGCTTTATAAGCCGGCCCCTAGGTCTAGTTGAGGGAGACCCAAGAGTTCAAGCAAGATCGCTAGGTATCGAGTATCCAGTGTAGCGCGAGAGTTGAGATTAATATATCGAGATCGTAGACTCGGCGACTTGCTTGCCGGCTACCAGATCGCATATCATCATGTTTTCCTCTAAGCTAAACCCTCTCCCAAACACCAGTATCGTCTTGCCCCAAGATAAGTTACCCCCGGTAACGTCTGCCGTGATTATCCCACGACAGTTGGCGCCCACCGTGGGGCCTGCGTCCAAAGGTGTTTACATCACGGGAGAAGCTCGGAAGAACATGGAGAATCTTGTCATCGGCGAGATCTACACCGACCGCGAAGGAGAGAAGATGGTGGACGATTCCGGCTGGGGGCCAGAGTCGGATCACCTCGAATCCGGATCTATCGTGACAATCGGCCGGATCGACGTCTTCATCGGCATGGTACGTACTTACGATTCAAGAGGACAATATCATGTGCATACTACAGGAACTTCTAACAGGGATAAAAAAAACACTGAAACAAGCGGTAAACTCGGTTTCCTCGGCTGTTCCGGGATACCTGAGATGGTCAGAACAGGATGTAACATGGAGCAGAAGAGATCACCCGGAAAGAATAGAACACCCGGGAGACTTGGCGTTGGTAGTCGCACCACAAGTTAATGGCTATGAGTTGAAAAAGGTCCTAATGGACGGTGGAAGTAGCATCAATATCTTATATTGGGAAACCTTTTTATGCATGGATCTCAAGGAGTGTCAGCTACAGAAAAGTTCAACAATTTTTCATGGGATAGTGCCGGGTCACTCAGCGTGCCCCGAGGGAAAAATCGCATTGGAGGTAGCTTTCGGAGAATCAAAGGATAATTATCGAGTTGAGTGGCTCACTTTCGAGGTGGTCAAGTTGCGCAGTCCTTATCACGCGCTGTTCGGAAGACCAACTTAGGCTAAATTCATGGCTAGGCCGTGTTATGTGTATCTACAGCTAAAAATCCCGGGTCCTAAGCAGACCATCACCATACATGGAAGCCGGGATATAGCGGCTGAGTGCGATGAAGGAGATTCAGTAATGGCTGAGCAGGCTTGCAGAAAAGAGGAACTCAAGTATTACCGGTCTCAAGTAGACCTGGATGACAGAACAACATTGAAAAGGCCGAATACCGAAGATGAGAGAGCAAAATTCAAAGCAGCGCAAGACACCAAGATGATAGCTTTTGTTGAAGGTGATCCCTCTAAGCAGTTTGCTATAGGGTCTAACTTGGACAGCAAGCAGGAGAAGGCACTTGTGGAGTTTATCCGTTCGAATGCGGATGTGTTCGCCTGGACGCCTAGCGACATGCCGGGTATCCCCACAGAATTGGCAGATCACAGTTTGCACGTAGATCCCAAGTCCAGGCCTGTAAAGCAGGGCTTGAGGAAGATGAATGAAGAAAGAAGGAAAGCAATAGGAGAAGAAATTGCTCGTTTGCTAACAGCCGGCTTTATCATGGAAGTATTTCACCCGGACTGGTTAGCGAATCCGGTTCTCGTAATGAAAAAGGCCAATGAGTGGAGGATGTGCATTGATTACACGAGTCTTAACAAGCATTGCCCAAAGGATCCGTTCGCGCTACCGAGGATAGATCAGATCATAGACGCAGTGGCTGGAAGTGATCTATTATGCTTTCTGGACGCATATTCCGGGTATCATCAGATCAAGCTCAAGAGGGAGGATTGGGAGAAAACATCATTTATAACCCCTTTTGGGGCCTCCTGTTACAAAACCATGACATTTGGGTTGAAGAACGCTGGCGCAACTTATCAACGGTGTATTCAGAAGTGCTTCGAGGACCAAATTGGACGCAACGTCCACGCTTATGTGGATGATGTGGTTATCAAGACCAGGAAGGCGGAGACATTTATCGATGATCTAAAGGAAACGTTCCAGAACTTGAGGAGGTACCAGATGAAGCTTAACCCGACAAAGCGCGTGTTCGGAGTTCCAGCTGGGAAATTACTCGGCTTTATCGTTTCCGAGAGAGGAATTGAGGCAAACCCAGATAAAATCAAAGCTATCCAAAATCTGAAAAAGCCGGAAAATTTGAAGCATGTTCAAAAGCTCACAGGCTGTGTAGCAGCCTTGAGCCGATTTATATCCAGACTCGGAGAAAAAGCAATACCCTTGTACCGGCTCTTGAAGAAGTCCGATAAATTTGTGTGGGATCAGGAGGCAGATGAGGCGTTCGAGGCACTAAAGAAGCAGTTATCTGAGGCACCAGTCCTAGCGGCCCCGGGCCCTAAAGAGCCTATGTTGCTATATGTAGCAGCTGGACCCCGAGCCGTTAGTGCGGTAGTTTTTGTGGAACGTAAAGAGGATGGGAAAGGTTACCCGGTTCAGAGACCGGTCTATTACGTCAGCGAAGTATTATCAGAGGCAAAGCAGCGCTATCCGCATTGGCAAAAGCTGGTTTTCGGGGTCTTTATGGCCAGCCGGAAACTGAAGCCGTATTTCCAGGAACACCCCATAACAGTGGTTAGTTCGATACCGATGTCGGATATCATCAGAAACTCGGATGCAACAGGAAGAATAGCCAAATGGGCGATAGAGATGGGGGATTATCATATCAATTACGACACCGCTCATACCACTTCATCTATGCAAGAAAGAGACAGACCATGGAACGTGGCTCAGCTACGTCCCTACTATACTTAGTATAGACTATATTGGCAAGTGGAATTGCACGATGTAATAGGAAGCAGGTTTCAGACGCACTCTTTTCCTATCTAGGGTACCCTTGGGGACTGGATGGGTTTTTAATGAGGCGGCGAGCTGACCTAACTTCCCCATATCAAATAAAGAGGTGGTTATTCGTATGTTCTTCACTCTTCGTATGTTGCATATATTTAGGTCTTGGGGGCTGATTGCTCGAATAGCACAGTTACAAACTCAATGACCCGGCCTTGATACCTATGAGTTATAAGGTCCGATTACTCGCAAACGAGTACGGCTGCAATCTTATAACCGGACAAAGGAGCCAAATTTTCTTGACTTTTCTTACTTAAGCTCGATGTGACTCGCACTAAAGTGGCATGATTTGCTCGCTTACGATTACAATCAGCCATGGAGCCCAATGGGACTTGCCTGACCCTGTTTTCGTCTAGACGTAACAACATGATATCCACGCGAAAGCCGGCTTATAGTACAAGATAGTCAAAAGGGTCATCCAAACCACAAGTTATGCAGAGTACAGGGCTAACAGCCGGAAACTCAACGTCTATCAAGCATAACTTCAATACCTATGTGAAACGGCTCTGGGTTTGGGCTTAGCAGCAAACAACTTGTTCTCTTGGAAAGACCACACATCCCAGACTCGGAATTTCGGGTCTTGGGGACTGAGGATTTTGAAAAAGAAAAAGTTGCCCAGTTGCTAAAACTCAAAAAACCCAAACATCCGAGTCTTGGGGACTTGGGGACTTAGAGAAAAGTCCGCTTGTCAAAACCCATGAACCTCGGAAACCGAGTCTCACAAAAGGAACCATAAAGAAAGTCGGATATCAAGAACAAGTGGGCTCAAAAGTAGGTAAATTTAAAATCATCCAAACGTTCAGAAGAGGCACAAGGTGTATCAAGAACTTAAAGTGCATTACAAATTTCGGTACTAGTATCAAAGGTGCACAGGCGCATCATCAAAAAATGATTGTTTAAACGTCCCATTGGCCGATTGATGCATAAGAAACAACATCAGGTAGCAGGTATCACTCGGCATTCTGGGCTGCGGCGTCCATCTTCTCCTTGCCCTTGCTATTACCCTTGGTAGCAGCAGCACCCAGATCAGCAGCAGTGCCGGCTCGCGCAGGAGGAGGGACGACTGGTGTGGAGGTAGCAGGCGCAGAATCGGCTTCAACCTTCTTCTTTGCGGCTTCCTCCCTCAACTTGGCAGCTTCCTCCTTCCATCGGGCTAGCATGTCGTACGGCTTGGGAAGATCCGACTTAACCGCTTCACCATGAGCATCATATGAAGGGACAATGGAACTGACATCCAAGCCGTCAGCAATCACGCTGGTCGGGTAACGGACTTCCTTCTGGATGGCCTTGAAATCCTTCGCGGAAAACTTGGACCCATCACGGTTGAATTCCGGAAACCCGCCCATAAGCTTGGCTGGCTCGAGCTTAGGGAAATAAGCTTTAGCCAGCGCAAGCCCCCGGGTTACTCCAACCCGGCAGGACGAGCGCTTCCAATGCCAAATCCACTCGGGGATAGTGGAGCAGGCGTCCAGCATTCTCTTCAGGTCGACATGCCCAACACCCGGCCATCGTAGTTCTTGAAGGATCCATTTGGTTCCGGCACATAGCTGCCGGATAACGCTCTTGATGGTTTTCAGCCTGGCAATATCATCTTCGTCCGGCATTACTTCATCCGGACCTGCAGAAAGAAATGGAAATACGAGTAAGGAAACCCCGCCTATTTATCAGAAGGATAACCCGGATTATGAACATTATGCTAAGAATCATACCAAGCAAAGCGCGATACGTATCAGCAATCTGAACAGAAAGGTTCGTTAGATTATCTTCTGCTGCATGAGCCCTCCTCCTATACTTCCTTGTGATCTTCCCACTCCTCCTGGCCTCAGCTTCGGCCGCCTCATGCAGAGCCACTTCCTTCTCAATGAGCTTGGTAGCCTTTGCCAATTTCTTCTCAGATTGGGTCACGAAGGACTGCACGGACGCAAGGAAGGATTAGCCGGGTAAAAAGCAAGCTATCAGTCGGTTATACCATAAAGTTCCAAGCAAATTATCAATCAATTCACTCGGAACTTGGGGACTAGATAAGGACACAAGCAATATGATTCGGGTTTACCTCGTGTTTGGCTATTAAAGCTTCCAAGATATTTTCTTCATCAGCCCTCAAGGTGTGCAGGGCATCGAGCATCTGGGCAAACGTCATGTCTTCGGGTCGGGCGCCAGAAGAGCCGGCAGCTTGGTCGCTTGGCCGGTGAACTTTCCCCGGATTTGGGGTCGAGACCCGGACCGTCTGGGTGTCCGGGTTTGGAGAACCCATCCTCGTGTCCGGGACCTCGATCTCCTCGTCCACTGCTTCGGATGACTCTGGAGACCCGGCGGCCTGGTGAACTGGATCGCCCAAGGGGCCTTGTTCCTGGCTGTTCTCAGCATCACCGCCAGTCGCGGCATCCATGTTATCAATCGGCCCCTCCGTCTCCCGGTTATCCGTCTCCATGTTCTCCGGGTCACTAGTCGTGACTTGGGCGCTAAGGAAAAGAGAGGAATAGTCAACAACAGCGGATGAAAATAATCAAGTGCGCGAGGATATCATACAGTGGAAGACTTACCCGGTGTTCACAGCGTAATCCGTCGGGAGTTCACTGCTGGAAGCCGATGAGATTGTCATAGGAGCTGATAGCGGAACCCTGAGCTGCCCGGCCAAAGGATGGTTGGGGGAGGGGTGACGCCGAGGATATTTGGAGGGGCGAGGAGGAGGAGTACCGGCCCGTCGGTTTGGTGAGGTGGAGATACCCGGGTTTAGGGGATCGTCTCCCGGAGAACTCCGGGTCACCCTGCGCTTGGTCGGGAGAGAGTCCTTCAAGGGCGATGAGTGTGACAACTGTTGGTTAAGTTTACGCATGTTATCGAAGGTGTAAGGTTCAGAGGACATAGAAGAGAAGGGAACCTTGGATACCACCCCTCTGGCCTTCCTCTTGGCCCCAACTGTTACTTCTTGATCAGATTCGGTGGCCTCCGGGTCATCCTCATCCTTCTCGTCTTCGTCCTCCAGCCCTGCAAGCCGAGTATGTATCGATGGAAAAAGTTAAATGAGTGAGGAAAATTATGCAAGTGAAGATGACACAAGATCCGGATAAATACCCTCATCATTGTCAGCCGGCTCGTCTTCTTCTTCCGGGTCTCCGGTAGTAGGAGAGGTCTCGACGCTCCAGAAAGGGTCATCAGCCTGAGATAAAAAGCATGGACGCAAGAATTAGTGGCTGAGTCAAGTTGAGTGTGAGAATAGGCCTACAAGTATTGGGTCTCACCGATGGAGCCGGATTCTCCCGGGTGAACGGAGGTAACCCGGCGATGTTCTTGATCACCTCCAACTTCTCCGTCAAGAATCGCTTGATGGTCTTGTTGGTGTCGCCGGCTGCGTAGTTCTTGGTGGAGTATCGGAGCGCGTCCGTGGTGTGCCCCGAGTAATCGCACATCAGCTTAGTGCGAATAGAGTTGGGCTGGATCCGGAAATCCACCCATGTCTTGACCAGATTGAGCCCAAGGAGACATTGGGCGGATAAGACAGATATTTTCGAGAGAAGGGGCTGGATTGCCTCCCTGTCCGAGTCAGGGGCGAAAGCGTTGAATTTCTCGGAAATGTCGAGGAGGCCCTCCGAGTAACCCGACAGTTTCTTCTCGCCGGGTGGGGAGGTGTCGTGACAGTAAAAGAAGGATAATTGCCAGTGTTTAACGTGGGAATTCAGATTAAGGGTTGGCATTGGTGAGTTCTTACGGCGTTGGATGGATACCCCGCCGCAAGCGAGAAGTGCTCCGTCACCGCTTTCGCGGCACGGCTTGCACTGGAAGAGTTCGATAAAGAGAGCCAAACTTGGCGGAGTGCACAAGTATGACTCGGATAAAACAATGAAATGGGTAATATTCAACATAGAGTTAGGCCCTATGTCAAATACCCGGAGGCCATAGTGGCTCAGAACATCTCGAAAGAAGGGGTGACCCGGAGGACGGAACCCCCGGGTCACGTGTTCGACGAAGCAGATTACCTCGTCGTCGGCAGGCGTGGGCTGGGTCTCATCGCCCGGCACCCTCCAATGGATATCTTTTTGAGAAGGGAGAATCCCTAACTCGATCGGCCAGCTCTTCTAACTTGGCCTTCGTGACCGTGGATCGCGCCCAGTTGGCGGATATGGAGTTGGAGGTCCTGGCCTTGGATGGCTGCTTCCCTTGTTTCTTGGGAGCCATGGGATCAAGCTGCAAAACACAAGGCAAAAAGGTACGAGAAGTAAGACTCGGAAACCATGAGCTATCCGAGTATTTGCGAGTGGTATCAAGAAAGCATGGAAGTTAAGAATTGTCCGGGTATCACTCTACAAAGCAAGGTTACAAGTTATCCGGGTATCAAGCATCATTATAGAAACTATGGGGTACTTACGTATTGAAAGGTGTTTGAGGAAGACGGATGATTGCCCATGTATCTACTGCAAGCAAAAGAACCGGAAGAAGAGGATTTTCCGGGTGTCAATGACAGGCGCGGAAAATTTTGGCGAAATGGATCTAGATCGAAAAAGTTGCGGACGATTCTACGGAGAAATTGATGGTTAGTGATGATAGGAGAGTAGTGTGTGACCATCAATCAAGCTATTGGAGGAATTAGCAAGCATCTAAGCGACCTAATCCGGCGCGACAAGAAAAATGGCCCGCGGGTTGACCTAGATCCGATCTAGAGTAAATCGAAAAATTGCGAGGTTGAATTGATGGATACAAGGAACTTACTGAAGGAGATTGGAGTAGCACGCGGCGGCGGAAAATGGCGCAGTCTGAATGTCCCTTCGCAACTCCCGGCGGGCCAGACGAGGGTGTGGCGGCGGAGCTTGGCGGCGGCGCGGAGCGGTTCGAAGATGAGCGTAGCCGGTGGCGGTTTTGCTCCGGCGGTGAGCTTGAGGTTCCCGTGGTGGTATTGCGCAAGCACGAGAGATGAGGGAAGAGGAGGAGCTGGAATGAACCGTTGGGGGTTAGGTTATCTCCTGGGCACCTATTTATAAGGTACGGGCGGATAAACCTGGTCTAACGGACGGGAACCGGAAATTTCGGAATAACGGATACCTGCCAGGATTTTGTGAGATATGCTTTAAGTGCTGGACGAGATATCCGGACAGAGATAAGGAGGGGATCTTCTCCGCAATATCAGGATCAGTTATCGAGTAAAGTAAGCCGGATCTTTGACATTCTTATCAGAGCGTTGACCCGGAAAGAGTAAAGAAGGACCTAGAGAAAGCCGGGTTACTAAATGGCCACCTTGGAGTTAGGCCTAGCTGTTTATCAAAGCACCTTAACCCGGCCTCTTTGGATTTGTACGTCTGATATTTTTACAGGGAATAGCAAGCGCTTCAAGGAGGATCCCGTGAAGCCCAGGCTATTCTGGGGACCACTGATGGAGGGATGATAACCTGGTAGCCCAACGCCAAGGTGTAACTCAGCCCAAAGGACGATGCGCAAAGACCCGGCTAGGATAAAGGAGCTTCTAGAAGGCCCAAGATCGTAGGCCTGGTAACCCGGATTGTGGGTTCCGGTAAGAAAGTTTAGGGTTTTGTAAGCAGTGTCCGGGTAGGACTCAGACTACACCTTGGAGAACAGGCCAGGGATCCGGATGCTTTATAAGCCGGCCCCTAGGTCTAGTTGAGGGAGACCCAAGAGTTCGAGCAAGATCGCTAGGTATCGAGTATCCAGTGTAGCGCGAGAGTTGAGATTAATATATCGAGATCGGAGACTCGGCGACTTGCTTGCCGGCTACCAGATCGCATATCATCATGTTTTTCTCTGAGCTAAACCCTCTCCCAAACACCAGTGTCGTCTTGCCCCAAGATAAGTTACCCCCGGTAACGTCTGCCGTGATTATCCCACGACAGTCTCCCTACACTTGAAAACTCACTCCATACAAAACATCACACAATCTTCATTATCAACGTTAGTGTAATCAAAATAATATATCCACTTTTGTCCAGTTTCACCACAAGTCTAACACCCATTAAGACATAAGATACTATCACAACTTCTTTCAAAGCTCTTCCCCTCAAAATAACACCAAAATAAAAAGATTAAGAGGCAAATGCAAATATTGGTAGAAATCTGTCAAAACAGAATAGCAGGTAAAGATCGATTTTTTTAGAAAATCTTCGGTTGCTCAAATAAAAAATGAAAAACTAATTAACGTTATATAATAATATGGGGCATGTGCACAAATATTTGCAGATCAATTCGACGTTCCGGCTGAGAGAATTAATTTTTTTGGTGGCAGCACAGAATCTATTTCGGGACAGTAACTTCCCCAAATCTTACTTCCTCCCTATTAGTGGCTACTTTTAGCACAAAAACTAAATAAAAAGGATAAGGATAGGTTGCTGCAGAGGTAAAAACTTCCAATACTCAAAGAAAAAAAAATTAAAATAAAAGAAAAATATAATGGGTTGTCTCCCAAAAGCACTTTTCTTTAAAGCCTTTTAGCTAGGCATGATAATTTTGAAGATGCTCACATAAGAATAAGAATTGAAGAACAATAAGAGAGCATCAAGAAGCAAATACGAAACACTTTTAAGTCTAACCCACTTCCTATGAAAAAGAATCTTGTAGAAAAACAAGTCAATAAAGCACAAAATGGCTAGCATAGGAAGACAAAATAAGTGCAACTTCAGAATTTTCAACATAAAGAGGGGAAACTTAATATTGTTGAGATGCATAAAACTATGTTTCCCTCTCTCATAATAACTTTCAGTAGCATCATGAATAAAATTAACAATATAACTATCACATAAAACATTCTTATCATGATCCACATGCATAAAATAATTAATACTCTCCACACAGGCATAGTCATTATCATTAATAGTAGTGGGAGCAAATTAAGCAAAATAGCTATCATTATTATTCTCATCACCATATGTATCAAATATAGGAGGCATATTGTAATCATAATTAATTTTATCCTCAATAGTAGGTGGACTGAAAATATCATATTCATCATTGTAATCATCATAAAGAACTCAAACATGATAGAAAAGTTGTATATTAGGGAGATGGCTTTGGGTAATCCCTCCATAACCATGACAAGTTTCATGAGGATGATTGTAATTATAGCCTATTTCATAGTATTCTTTATAATAATTATCAAAGATTGGGGGCATAGTATCATCATTAGCAATAGAATATTTATCTTCCAAAGTGTGTTCATTTGTAAACATATCATCATTTTTACTGGAAGGAGATGTATCAAACATATGATCATCAGTAGCAAATAGATTTTCAAACACATCATCCACAAGCCTAGAGATTTCTATATCATCATTGGAAGGAACATGGATAGTACTAATAGTACATCAATTATTATCATCATCATTTTCAGAATTGGTACCAAAGAGATTTTCAATATCAAAAGTAGGGTGTTTCTCCCAATCATGATCACTATCATATGTAATTGGCATAGGTTCATCATCGAGTTTAGACTCATCAACAACAACTATAATAGGAGCAACATGCTTAGGGGAAGATATGGTTACCTCTCTAATTTTACTCCTCTTCTTCTTGTTATTCTTCTTCTTCTTCCCCTTTTTAGGAGGGAGAGGCTTGAAAGGAAGCTTCTCCACATACCCTGGTTTATTGTCAGAAACAATAAAAAAAACTTTGGAGGATTCCTCCTCTTCATTAATAAGAGAAAAACACATATTAGTCCTGTCATATTTTGTTAAAGTCTTATCTTTTATAATATTTTGTATGTAAGTATTTGCGTGGCAATTATCAACACAATAAAGATGACAACCATGCAGGACACTATTCATATCAAAAGCACTCATATCTACCAAAGAAGGTTTTCTTGATAACTCTTCACACCCCCAAAATAATGTAAGTTCATCATGCTGATTAGGAGTGATCATGTCACCACAATACAAACTTGTAGTACTCATTGGGTTTGAAAGGCTATTATCATAGCCTGAGCATTGAAAATTGAAATGACCCACTTTATGGCAAAGTTCAAAAATAAAAGGATAGAGGGCACACACTTTTTTACAAATATCATTTAGAGCCTTGTCCCACGTTCTAGTTTTTTAATTCTTGTGATGGTTAGAATATTATTCTTCGATTTGATTCTTTTCATAAGGTCTAAGTGCTCCACAAAAATTAACATGCTTGTAAGAAATAGTACTTTCAGAAGTTTAAGCATGTTCATTGCAATCATTAACAACAATTTAATTTATCATGCAAGTGTCTTTATAAGGTTGATGATACATGTCCAATTCTCTTTAGGAAAGTTTACATGAGAAGCAAAGGCTCTACAGTAATCAACAATAATTTGAGGATCAAGACTATATTTAGCACTAAGCTCTTGAAAATCAGCAATTTCAGCCGAAAGACTTAATGCAATCATACTCATAGTTTATACCTGATTCTTTATCTTTGTCGTTATTCCAATCATCGACATTGTTTTGAATTGTTTCAAGAAGATTCCACTTATCTTCAACCTTCTTACTTGTGAAAGAACCCTCTGAACAGGCATCTAGATAATCCTTGCAATGTCCTGAAAGCCTTGCATAAAATTTAGTAACAATCATTTCCTCAGGAAGCTCATGGTTAGGACATTTGAGTATTAATATTTTCAATCTTCCCCAATATTGGGCAATACTTAATCCATGACGAGGCCAAAAGTTATAAATGTAATTCCTATCTAAATGCATTTCATGAGGAGAATAAAATTTAGAGTAAAAGAGATATTCAAGCTCATTCCACTCCTAATGATGAGGATCATCTAGCAGCCCATACCACTCCCTTGCTTTGTCCTTAAGTGACAAAGAGATTAGCTTCCTCTTAACTTGGTCCACTGAAATACCTCCACACTTGAACAACTCGCATAATTCATGTATAAATATTAAATGATCACTAGGATGGACATTTCCATCTCCAAAATAACAGTTATTCATAACACGTTCAACAATTTTCATATGTATTTTAAAAGGAATACTTTCAGTAGGAGGATTTAAAATATCACAAGCATCATTAGAATTATCACATATGGGAGATAAAGTATCATCAAAACAAATTTTCTCCTCTAAAGTTGGGGAACTAAAAAGATCATTTTCATAAAAACTAGCTTCCCCAAGCTTAGACTTTTCCATAGCATTAGCAATAATGGTGTTCAAAGAATTCCCACTAATAACATTGCTACTAGCATGCAAATAAAGCTCCATAGGTTTTGTAATTTTCTCTTCAAAAGTATCATGTCCTAATTCAATATAAAGATTATAAAGTTCTCTCATATTTTTGTTGTTTTCCATTAAGACTACTAGTAAAAATAAAAACAAGAAACAAGTAGATATAATTGCAGAATCTAAAGGAAATAATTTTGAGCACTCACACACCAGCAACAATAGTAAGATGTGAGTACCTTTTACCTTACCTCCCCGGCAACGACGCCAGTAAAGAGCTTGATGTCTATGCACGCTTCTATTCTTGTAGACAGTGTTGGACCTCCAAGTGCAGAGGTTTATAGAACAACAGCAAGTTTCCCTTAAGTGGATCACCCAAGGTTTATCGAACTCAGGGAGGTAGAGGTCAAAGATATCCCTCTCAAGCAACCCTGCAATTACGATACAAGAAGTCTCTTGTGTCCCCAACACACCTAATACATTTGTCAGTTGTATAGGCACACTAGTTTGGCGAATAGATAGTGAAATACAATTAATATGAATGATTATAAGTGATAATAGCAATCTAAAATAAAAATGGCAGCAAGCAAACATGTAGCAGAACTGGTTGTAAACAGTGTTTCATTGCTTCGAAACAAGACCTAAGATCATACTTTCACTAGCGGATACTCTCAACAACAATAACATAATTGAATACATAAATATGTTCTCTTCACTATGCTACTCCAAACCACTCTCCGGCTGGATAACGAACACCAATCATTGTTGAGGGCTACAAAATCACGCCTTAGAGTCGCATTCCCCACTAGGTAACCCTACACTGTCATCTTGGGCCCTAGATGGTTCTAGACAAACACCACAATTTCATAGAGCCATCCAAGACAAAATATATAAGTCATGATAAACCACACATGGTGCACACATTGTCACCTTTACACCGTGGGACAATGTCTCCGGAGATCTCATTAATAAAACCACTTGAGTAGCATAATAGATGAAGAGTAACATCTACTTATTCAACTAGATTACAAAGCTCATGATCACATAAAGATCACATCATGGGAGAGAGAGATGAAACACATAGCTACCGGTAGATCCCTCAGCCTCGGGGGAGAACTACTCCCTCCTCATCATGGGAGTCAACAATGACGATGAAGATGGCGGTGGAGTCGATGGAGATGGCTCCAGGGGCACTTCCCCGTCCCGGTAGGGTGCCGGAAGAGAGATTTCTATCGTCCCGAAACTTGTCAGCGATGGCGGCGGAGCTATGGAACTTTTCGTGGACGGAGGCTGGATGTTTTAGAGTTTTTGCCTCGGGGGGAATAAATAGGCGAAAGGGAAATATCGGTGGGCGCCCGGGGGGCCCACACCATGTGGTGGCACGGCCAGGGCGTGCCACCAGGTGGTGTGGCCACCCCTCCGGATCTCCTTTGGACTTCATTGACGTTCAAAAAAAAATAGGACCCTGGGATTTTGTTTCGTCCAATTCCGAGAATATTTTCAAAACAACTTTTCTGAAATAGAAAACAGCAGAAAACAGAAATTGGCGCTGTGGCATCTTGTCAACATGTTAGTCGAGAAAACATCAGGAAAACAAAGAAAAACATGTGAACACATAAAGGTATTGGATAGAAAAACGCTTGAAGCATAAAAAATTATAGATACATTTGAGACGTATCAAGCACCCGATCCA
Organism: Alopecurus myosuroides; assembly: GCA_028641055.1. Lineage (NCBI taxonomy): Eukaryota > Viridiplantae > Streptophyta > Magnoliopsida > Poales > Poaceae > Alopecurus > Alopecurus myosuroides. Next base: position 172,915,218 of record CM054058.1, read on the forward strand.
GTTTCCTGCGTCTGCAAATCCTCCCATGAGCTAAAACATGGACGCCATCTGCCCAAAGTTGAGGCGTACCAGGGTCTAGTGGACCGTGCTTCCTGGACGCCTTGCCGGGTGGAGGTACCTCGCGCAGGCTGCGTGCTTCTACGTGCTCGCCGAATAGACCTCGCCTCGAGCATGCTTCCTCGTGGCCGCCTGACTCCATCAGATTGATCAGATGGACCAATCCGAGATGATACCGAAGAAAAATATATAATTGTGGAGAAGAAAAATATGTGTTGGCTGCCCTTTTCAGGGCATCTGAAACCGAAGAAATTTCCTGGTGGAATGGCAGAAAAATTTGGTGCACTATATTGCCCAATTAAGTCAACCTTGTAGTCTGATGTTCATGTTCTAGAAATATCTGAAAAAAGGGAAATGGCTCACACTGTCTCTCGTCCCAGGCACGGCGATTCCTCCCTGCCGTTGGCGGTGGCCACTCTGGCCTCGACGTGCCAGCCCAGGCCTCACGCCACACAGTCGCTCCGGTAAGCTTCCCCCCGGTTTCAGTCCTATGGTGATCCCGCCCCTCCCTTCCTCCTGCCCGGATCTGACGGAGGTGATGCCATTGCCGTCCTCCTTGCGTCATGTCTCCATTGTGCTGCTGTGAGCGTCACTCAAGTGTCGAGCACACCGTCCGCACTCCTGCGCCCCTCCCATCCCGCGTCGCTCGCATCAGCCGAGTTCATTGCCTTGGAGCGCATTGATGGGGCAGATCCGGAGCTGGAGAGGCGATCTCCCCGCGTAAATGTTGGTGGATGGGGAGATTGGAGGGTTGGCTTCCCTAAGACGGGCGAGGCATTCAAAACGGGTGCGGGGATTGTGCCGCGGCACCGCACGCAGACGTGGCCGAGCAATGGGAAACGGTCAAGTCAAGGTCGCATCCTGAGTGCGCCGGCTTTGCCCCTGGTTTCAATGCCCGCCCTGCTGCACCTTTATGGCTCAGAGGTGGCTGGTTCCAGTGCCATTCAAAGTGACACCACACCTGGGAATGTCGCGACCCCGTGCGCTGCAACAACTGATGGTGCTCTGGGCATAGAGAGTGAGATTGCAAATCTAGGAAGATCTTGCGGGACACTGAAGGTGGTCACCTTCGCCGGGATCCTGCTTTGACTTCTTCCCCTGCTGCGGCCCCAAACTTTTCCCTTCGTCGGGCCCCGGCTCCTGCTCCTTCCCGTTTCACCTCAGACTATGTCCCTACGTCATGTATCCACAAGGAAGCATTCTTCACAGATTAGTGGTGCATAAGCCGCCGGCGGGTACTAAGTGGATGGTAAATGGGGACTTCAACCAAATCCAACTGGCAAGTGATAAAAACAAGAGAACCTTCAATAGGCGGCACATAACCCAATTCCGCAATGCCCTCCAAAAATGTGAGCTAAATGAGATTCCTCTCCAAAACCAAAAGTTCCCTTGGAGTAATGAGAGCTTAAACCCCACCTTGAGTAAGCTCAATGGAGTTTTTTGCAACCACTAGTGCGATATTGCCTTTAGCGATCACATCCTCCACGCGCTCTCCTTTTCGCTCTCGGACCATTTGCCCCTTCTTCTTGCAAGCTCTAGGGGCCCGAAGAAGCCACAATCTTTCAAGTTTGAAAATTTCCGGGCTTCAAAGAGGAAGTGTCCGCTTCTTGGGGAGAGCCCTCTCATCAGCGTGAGCCTTTCCATATTATCTTCCACAAGCTTAAAAGAACAGCTATTTGCCTTAGGAAGTCGAGTCGGTTCTTTTGCTCAAACACGAAGCTTCATCTTCACATGGCTCTCTTGAGATTATCCTTCGGCTTGATGAAGCCCATGACAACCGTTCCCTTTCATTGGAGGAATGTGATCTTAGAAAAAGACTCAAGCGGGGTGTTATTAGTTTGACGGTGCTTTATCATTCTCACAAAAAACAATGTGCTCACATGACTAACTTGCGAGAGGGTGATGCCAACACAAAGTTTTTTCACATGAAGATCACCGGTAGAAGACGTAGAAACTTTATTCTACGAATGAAATCCGAGCAGGATGGGTCACCAAGAACGAAGACATTGAGCATGCTATCCATGGCCACTTTTTCGGTGCCCTTGAGAAGGGTAAATGAAGGGCGAGATACTTCAGTTGGAATAATGTGCATCTTCGCACATGTAATCTCTCAAGTCTTGATGAGGGCTTCTCGGAGCAAGAGGTTATTGAGGCTATCAAAGCCTTGCCATATGATAAAGCTCCGGCCCCGGGAGGTTTCACCGACTTGTTCTTTAAATCTTGTTGAAGAATTATAATAGAGGACCTCATGAACATTATCAACCTTGTCTCCAACCATCACTCCGAGAATTTCCATTGGATTAACTCGGCTAACATTGTTGTCCTGCCTAAGATGGAAGGGGCCGAGTCGGTTTCGGACTATAGACCCATTAGCCTCATCCATGTCGTGGCAAAGATTATTACCAAGAGTTTGGCTACTCGGTTGGCTCCCTTCATGGACATCCTTGTGTCGCGTTCCCAAAGTGCGTTCATCAAGTCCATGAATATACACGACAACTCAATGTATGTTTGCAACTTTGCAAGAAGACTCCATAAGGCGAAGATGCCGGTGCTTCTCGTCAAGCTTGATATAAAAAAGGCGTTTGATTCCATGCGGTGGGATTGCCTCATTGATCTCCTCCAATACTACGGCTTCCACCTCGTTTTTGATGTTGGATTGTGGATCTTTTATCCTCCCCGTCCTCTAGAGTCATGTTGAATGGGATCCTGGGATCAAGAATTAAGCATGGGAAGGGTCTTAGGCAAGGGGATCCTATCTAGCCTCTCCTCTTCGTCCTCACTATTAACCCATGGAAAGCCATCCTTTAGAAGGCCAAAGAAAATGGAAATCTCCACCGTCTCCAAGGGAGGGTTCCTCATGTCCACACATCACTATTCGCTGACGGCGGGGCCATCTTTATGGCCCCAATTAAAGAGGACTTCCTCGTTCTCTCCCTTATTCTTCATGACTTTGGGTAGTCACTGACCTTGTTACAAATGTCCATAATATATCGGTTGTGCCCATTAGGTGTCCATCTTTTTATCTGGAGTCCATCTTACATGACTTTCCCGCCACGCGAGCAACTTTCCCCATTCTGTACTTGGGCCTTCCTCTCTCGGTTCACCGTCTTCGAGGCATGGATTTGCAGTTCTTGGTTGACAAAATGGCATCCAAGCTTCCAATTGTCCAAGGAAAACTAATCACGGCTGCCGGTAGGACGTCCCTCGTCAAGTCGGTTACCACTTCTCAAGCTATATATTCTCTAATGACGCTAGCTCCTCCGAAGAGCATCATGAAGGCAATGCGCAAGCTTGAGAGGTCTTTCCTTTGGGTGGCCTCGGACAAGGTTTCCGGTGGAAAATGCAAGGTCAATTGGGATTTGGTTTTCCGTCCTAAAGACATGGGGGTCTTGGTATTCTCGATATTGAAAAGTTTGCAAGGGCCTTGAGACTTTGTTGGTCGTGGTATGAGTGGAAGGATCCAACTCACCCATGGGTTGGATTGGGTAATACTTGTGACCAAAAGGACATGGACCTCTTCTATGATTCCGTTGATATTTCAATTGGTAATGGGAAAATGGCTAACTTTTGGCATGCCCCTTGGGTTAAGGGTCTAAAGCCTCGTTATATTGCTCCATACCTCTATGCCATCTTAAAAAGGAAGAACTTCATCGTCCACCATGCCTTGCAAAATGACTTCTTGATTCGCAACTTGAGCCTCCAAGAGGGCGTATCGGTGTATCACATAAATGATTTCTATCTCCTTTGGAGAAAGCTCCAAGAGATCTATCTCAATGACACCATTTTGGACTCCAATGCTTGGAAATTAACTTCCTCAAGCATCTATTCTTCGTCCTCGGCATACTTAGCTCAATTGGAGCCTTCCACATCCACTATGAAACTGGAGGTTTGGGAAAATTGGGCCCCTCCCAAGTGCAAGTTCTTTGGTTGGTTGATTCTCCAAAACAAGGTTTCAACGGTGGACTGCCTTACGCGTAGGGGATGGCCAAATTGTGGCCTTTTCCAACTTTGCAAGAGAGAGACGGTGACGTCAGCTCATATGATGTTCAAATTCCGCTACTCCCTTCGTATTTTGAGGGGCATTGAGGAGTGGCTAGGTTTGGAGGGCTTCAACGTCTCCAATTGCCATTCTTTTGCTACGGTTAACGAGTGGTGGTGCTCCATCACCGGTGTCAATTGTCAAAGGGGGCAAGGAGCTGTCCTCTTTGGTCCTTATTGCTTCCTGGGAGCTTTGGAACAAAATGAATGCTAGAGTTTTCAGAAATTTTGCCTCTATGCCTATTTTAATCCTCATGTCTAATAAGAGGAATGCCTCTCTTTGGAGCTTTGCGGCAGCAAAACGTTTGAGTGCCATTATGTCGCGAGAGTAGGACTTAGGCCCGGGTCGGCTTGACCTATTTTGTAATTATAAAACTCTTCTTAATTAATGAAATTGGCAAAGCTTTTTGCCTTGTTTCAAAAAAAAGCCAACCTTGTTGTTCCCTAAACCGCTTTTTGGTGGCTTATTTTACAACATCCGTTGGAGATGTTGTAACACCCCTAGAACAACATTTTTAGCTTTTGAACCTCACTCTATTAATTACTACTATGGGCAAAGCTAGGCTGACATCAACCGTGGTTCACCAAGAGTGTATGGCACGTTTTGCTTGCTAAATTTTGAGTCGTAGGTGCATTTTAAAGGTTATTTGGTGTTGCACGGACTGATTTTATAGCATATACTCCCTCCGTTCCAAAATAGATGACTTCCATTTGTCCAAACATGCATGTATATGGACACTAAAACGTACATGCATGTTTGGACAAATGGAAGTCGTCTATTGTGAAACAGAGGGAGTAGTTATAACGGAAAAAAATTCCTACACTCATATCGTACATGTTGTTTGAATATAAATATATTGCCTAATATCTTTCCATCGGTTTGGACTTTTGGGATAATTGGCTAGCGCAAAAATTTAATATGGTATCAGAGCCACGAGGTCTTCAAGACCTTGTTGACACAATATTAAAAAAACTGATTCTACAGCCCGCATATGACACACGCTAAAAACTAAAATAGCTAGATGTGAGGGGGAGTGTTGAATATAAACATATTAATTGGCTAGGGAAACAATTTAATACATGTGAGTCATGGTGAGAACATGTAGCTATGCTCATATTTACCTCATTTGATTGATCTATCATGATTCATGGATCATGCAATCTTAGCACTATGGCGGTACAAAGATTTGATAACAAGGTGCACCGAATTCCCATACTAGTGTGCTCCCGCCTCTCAGCCTCCCCTTGTTACCGTAACACCGGTCGTCCTGGGCCAACGTAAGCCTCTAGCTCGGCCTGGGTGCCAATCGTTATGGGAAATGCTTTCTCTAGGGGGACCTAAGCCACCGAATCTCAGGTCGCTCGCTCGTTCCAGCGAGCGCACCCACTTGGGCCGGACTTCGTGCGTGTATGCAGACCTATTAACACCAATTTCATTCTTTTGGTCCATTTTTTGTGTCAGGGCATATTTTCACCAATCCAACATAACAACTACGTCTAGTCATTTGTACGCTAAGTATTTTCACCATTTCGATCAACGTTGCGTATGTCTTTAAAATTTGTAACAATTTCGCACGTATTTTATTGAGAAAGCACAAGAGAGATGTTGCAAAAAAAAATTGGATGGTTTTTCTAGAAAATGCATATTTTTTTAGAATTCATTTAGAATGGTGTGTTTTATGTGCTCCTTCACATGTTGTAAACACGTAATTTTTTTGTTGCTACCGTTTCTTTTTTTTGTTGTAATAGGTGAAGATCTTTGTTGCAGCTGGATTGGCAGCAAACCATTTTGTTGTTTACCAACTTTTTAGTTGATGTAAATACTTTTTTTTTGCAATAGGTTGTGATTTTTGTTGAAATAGTTGATAATTTTTGTTGCAAACGAATCTCCAGGAACAAGTACCCCAGTTGTTTAGCATTATTTTGTTTAAAAAATATTTACGACGATTTGTTGCAATACTGTATTTTTTTACACGGGAAGTAAGATTTGTTGCAATACTCATTCATTTGTTGCGATATTAAGAGTAAATCGCTATGGTGGCATTTTTGGTGTAAATATAGGGAAAACGGGGGGAGGGAAGTGGGGGCAACTGTGGGGGCTGCTGTGGAGTGCGGGTTTAATATCCGAAAAATAGGAGGGTTAAAATGCAAAAACGCGTTTTACTAGATTTCTGTCTATTGGATGCTGATCTGATGGCTCACGAAGGGACCTAAGGTTGGGCCGGCGTAGTCCACCCTACGAGCTCAGCGCATCCCAATCGTTATTGGTCGCAGCATTTGCTATCGCTAATTTATACAGGAGGACAACACTTTAAGTGTCATGCTCCAACGGTACTACACCCTAGTTACAACACGAAGTCCAAATGTTACTGGACTACTCATGCACAATATTAATTTGACACACTAGCAGAAACAGGGCCAACCATCCCGGTGTGTAAGGCCCATGCATCCCGGTTGTGCAACCGGGATGGGCCAGCCGAGACAAATGGCCCAAACCCATTCGTCCTGGTTGTACCAGCACCCGGGATGCCTGGGGTGGCCCACGTGGCAGGGTGCGTGCGACGATGGCCATGGACTATTCGTCCCGGTTCTTCCCACGAACCGGGATGAATGCCCCTTCTGCCGCGGCAGCACTTTGGCCTTTTTCTCTGCCGCGGCAGAGTTTTTATTTTTTCTGTTTATTGTTTTCCTTTTTATGTTTTGCAATCCCCACGGACCTCCCGGTGGCCCCTCCTTGGACCTCCCGGATCCCATGATAAGAGAGGAGCCCCGGTGTCCCCTCCCCGGATCCGAGGAGAAGACAGGAGCCCGATGGCCCTTCCCCGGACATCCCAGATCCCACGAGAAGAGAGGAGCCCCGGTGGCCGCTCCCCGGACCTCCTGTATCCCACGAGAAGAGAGGAGCCTCGATGGCCCCTCCCCGGACCTCTCGGATCCCACGAGTGAATAAGTAATGCATATATATAGCAAAAGAAGGAACACTTATATTACAGAATCAAAGTATGTCGAGCATATTACATGACCGATGAATGAAATACAAAATCAAGTTCATTCCCAAGTGCGATAGTATTCTCCATTTACATTTAGGACCTCTGCATCTAAGAAGCCCGCAATTTCCTCCTGAATTACTCGTATGTGGTCCCTTGGTAGAAGACCGTCCTGGAGCCGTTCGATCTAATATAAAGAAGAGTGGTCAATATATATTAATGAAACTATGTAACTAAAATATATGGTAATAAGAAAAATTGACGACTGACGTACATAAAGTTTGTTGAAAAATCTTTGCCCTTGGCATAGGTCGTCTGACGAATGAACTCGCAGACGTAGTATCCACACAAGTTATTCCCGTCTCCCTGTTGCAAGCACTTTACGAGAACATGGTTTCAATCAAATTAATAATCAACTAGCCATGATAATGGTATCGAAACTAGAATCAAGGAGATGCGCGGATCTAGATAGTAGTACTTACATGCACAATTTCAAATGTAAGATCTGATTTCCATTCACCCCTGGCCTTTCTTGTGAACATCTTCCAAGCGCTGCCCGGGAAAGAAAAAGAATAAAAGGAGTTATTAGTTACTTGATATCGGAAAATGAAACAAAGTAGTCGATATAGTGCCATATATAAAGATTGAAATTACCGCTGGATCATTTCCTGCATGTCCGCCCAGAGCTCAAGGGGTTTACGTTTTGGGTCCATTACCAGTACTTTTCCTTTGTCAACTTGGAAGATTAGCAGAATAAAGTGGAAGCTGCGCACGCATAACTCATCAATTATACACTGAACATCGAGTAAGGAAAACAGAATGTGTACAACACAGTAACACTCACCCGAAGTTGTAAGGAAATAGTATTTCCCGTCGGTGTTCTTGAAACCTTATTTCCCTCGGAAGGTTATCTTCTGTATCCTTGGGAGATAGCTCAAGAGTCTTACGATTAACAAAATATGGGTCAATGAACCCAATATCATAGATTTGTCCTCTTTTGCATTCGAGAATCTTCATTCTGCAATTATAATATAATGAGTGTACTATATATATGAATGCAATGAACGAGGTGAGCTAGCTAGAGACTTAATTAGAGAAATAAGTACTTACAGACAATAAGCACTATCGATAGATTTGTCGAGGACCTTCTGCCGGAATAACTGAAAAAATTCATCAAATTGAATCACAACCAGTCCATCTCCATACCCGTAGTGCTCATCTCTAACTCTGACCACTATCCAGTCCTGAGATTGCCGAGCGGCTTCCATATACCAATTATGCACTCTTCGCATTTTGGTTGGTAGACTCTTTACCTCCTCGGGTTTGACGAGAGAATTCCCGTGCCGGTATTTGTACTCACATTCAGAAGAGGGGAAGTACTGTAATGTTTGGATATACTCAGCAATGGACATACTCGCAGCAGCTGCCCCTGGTCCGTACAGTTCTATAAACTCCAGATCAATTTCCTCGTCAGCATTAGTGCTCGGCCCTACGTAGGTATTGGAAATCACTTTGAGCGGGGAGATGGATTGTTTTTTCTGCTATCCGAGCTAGGCAATTGATTTCCCTCTTTTCCCGCTAGCGCTACTACTCTTCGTCGACCGCACCATTTCCTGGTGTGACTTCAGAATAGAGCGGTCATAGTTAGATGACAGCCTCGGCTCGGGTTGATGAAGAGTCTTCACCATTTTCCACGCTCGTTCTACATCTTTTTTGGTGTTGGGAAAATCTGCCTTTTTCTGCTCCATCGGCTTCGATTTCCATGCCTCATATTTGTCCCTTGCGATTTCCTGGGTTTTCTCAGGAGTATAGTCGTAAGGTAACTTGGGTAACTCCTTTGGTACCTTCGGGAGGGGCGACCGTTGACGTTTGGGTGATATTTTACGACTTCGCAGAAACTTAGTGGGCAGAGAAGTCTGACGCGGCGGCGCAGACGACCGCACTGGAGACAGCATGCATGGCGTAGGCGACCGCGCTGGATACGGCATGCACGGCGGAGACGATCGCGCTGGAGACGGCATGCACGGCGGAGACTGTTGCGCTGGAGAATGGTGAGGAGTCGATGGCCTTGCCGTATGATTTGGAAGCACAATGTGTTCCTTTAGCCATAGAACGGTCAACTTCTTGGCTTTTCCGAGTTCAGTGACCTCTCCGTCTTCACCTTCAAGGAATTCAAGCTTCACCCGCTCGAATCCGTTGACAACTTCATCGAAACCAACAACAGCATAGCCCCGTGGAACCGGAAGACTATGGTGAGTTGGTTCGTTGCCAATTGGTAAGGCATAGCCGACGGCCGCCTTGATGGTTATGTTGACGACCTTCACGTGGAGCTCACAAGTTGTCATCTTCGTGGTATCATCCACCGGGTGCATCATCGGCGGTGCATCATCACCCTGGAGCTACGTGGACTCAACGCTGCTTTTCCGATGAGAATGTGGGATGCTGGGAGCATAGACTTCACCTTCTGCCACGTGTCATACGCCGGTAACACCTAGCTGCTGGCTAAGTGTGTCAATTTGCTCCTGCTGCTTCAGTGCTACGTCTTGCGTCCGCTTTATGTGTTCTTCAAGTTGACGCCTCCAGTTTGCCTGTCTCGCTGCTTCAGCTGCCTCCGCGTCTTTTTTCCGCTGACGGCTTCTATGAGGATATTTCTTTTTGCTCTCGTCAAACCCAATACTCCATGGAACACCGCCTATTGTGGTTCGTGTATGTCCTACGTGTTCCAGATTCTTGAGGGCGCCTGTGAGCTCGTCGTTCTCTCTGTCTGGCACGAACCTCCCCTTTTAGCATCCTTTATTGCGTTTATAAGATCTTCGATGGGTAGAGGATTCTCTTTATGCCTTTGATTGTAGATGCAGTTTTCTTCTTCGTCCAACTTGCCCCCAAGCCCGTAGAACCAGGACCTTGCCCGCTTGACCCACATGAATGGCTCGGGAGTGATCCCCTTCTCAAGCAGGTCGTTCTCCCATTTCTCCCACTTGGGCAGAGAACCCTTGTAGCCACTTGCCCCATAATATGGTGATATACGTTTTTGGCGGCGTTTTCTGATTTGTTTCTGACCTTATTTTCGCACCATCTGACAGCTTGTACTTCACAAAATCTACCCATAAGGGTTTTATTTTCTCATACACTCCAGTGAAATCTGGAGTCTTACCTTTCTTGATAAAGTCAAGGTGCAATCTTTTCTTAAAGTTGCTGAATTGCTGGGCCATCTTTTTGAGAGTCCACGCCTTGACCTTTTTCACTAACTCAAGTTTCTTTTTATTAGCATCGCCTTCACCATCTACCTCCTCATTCTCATCCACCTGCGGCGTCGGTAAGGTGAAATTACACATGATCTTTTTGAAAAGATTATCTTTGACTATGTTGCTGACAAATGAAATTCCTTGTCTCTGTGGATCTTTTGGCTCATTCCACTCATGAACAGTAATCGAGATGTGATCTATAAATAGCACTCCGCATTGCTTTAAGAATTTTTGGGCAACATCAACGGCAAGCTCGGGTGCGCCGTCTGCTCTGATCGCTTCGATCCTATATCTTTCTGTCTCTTTCAACTTCTTTGTTGCACCTCGTTTAGTCTTTTTTCCGGTCGATTTGCTTGAACCGGATGGCTAAACAAACAAAGAGTGTTAATACATGTATATAGACAACGGATGCTTCATTAATTAACATATCTATATGCACCTCGGAGCCGGTGTTTGTAATTTGTACGGCTCCATCGGAGCCCTTGGCTTCTCCTTCACCGGAGCCGTCGGCTTCTACCTCAGCAGAGACGTCTCTTCGGGTGAGCTCTGGATCTCCCTCACCGGGGTTATTCATCCACTGGCTCACATCAGGCTCTCCCTCGATCCCGCGGATTAAACCCGCGAGCAAGTTTTCCGCATCTTCGTCTCTTGGTTCCATACTTTTCTACAAATACACAAAATTCCCTAAGTTTTCCGCATCTTCATCTCTTGGTTCCATACTAAAAATACAAAGTGGTACTAAAGTTCCGTAAGTTAAATACACTAAGTCAAAAACATAAAAATTTACCAAAAGTTTTACACTACGTATAATTTGATTCTACAGTAAGTCAAAATACTACAAAAAGAAAAATTCTTAAGTCAAATACACTAAATGAAATTTCTAATTTTTTTATTTTCCTTACAATTAGAGAAAGTACTCAAAATTCTAATATTTTACACTAAGCAAATTACACTAAGTTAAATTACTAAAAAATAAAGTACTGGTACTAAAATTTCCTAAGTTAAATACACTAAGTCAAATACATAAAAAATTACCAGAAGTTTTACACTAAGTAAAATTTGATTCTACACTAAGTCAAAATACTATAAAAAAAATCTTAAGTCGAATTCCCTAAGTCAAATACAATAAGTCAAATTTCTAAAAATTCTTATTTTTTTACACTTAGACAAATTACTCAAATTCCCTAAGTCAAATTTCTAAGAATTCTAACATTTCTATTTGTAATATTTCTAATTCAAAAATGCCTAAAAATTAGATACTTGATATTTTTTACACTAAACATTTAATGTCTAAGAATTATCCGCACTTAAAAATTTCTATACTTAATATTTTCTAACATTGCTATTTCTAACATTACTATTTCTAACATCTCTAAAAATTTCCAACTAATATTTCCTAAGTAATATTTCTAACATTTCTTATATTTCTAAGTAATGTTTCCTAACTAATATTTCCTAACTAATATTTCTAACATATCTAATTGAAAACAGTAGTAAAAATGTAAAAACAAAAAAAGTAAAAAAAATAAAAAAAAAGTTAAGAAACCCCCCCCCGTTTTCCTTACAGAGAGATGAAGAAGAGAGGGGGCAGTGGCGATCGACGGGGGGAAGTGGCCGTCCTCCGGGCTCGGGCGCAGGGAGGTGCAGGGCGTAGGGAGCTGAAGCGAGGTGCAGGGCACAGGGAGGTGCAGGGAGGTCCTCCACGACGACGGCGAGCTCCTCCACGACGATTTCTCCTCGGGCGCGGGCGTGGGCGCAGCTCCTCGGGCGTGGGCAACATCTCCTCCACCGGCGGTAGCTCCTCCACGGTGAGAACAAAGACGGTGCGGGCGCGGACGCAGCAGCCTGGCGGCGTCCTTCGAGTCCTTCGGAGCGGGATTTGTTTTGGGGAGAGAGACGGCGCGGTTATATAGGATAGGGCACCCTTTCATCCCGGTTGTTGCTAGCAACCGGAACGGATGCCCCCCCCCTTTTTTCGCAGAGAACGGATGGGGGGCACGTGGGGCGCTCGCGTGGTGGGGGCATCCGTCCCGGTTGTTGGGACAAACCCGGGACAAATGCCCTTTTTTGAATTATTTTTCTGTGCAAAATTTGTTCCTAATTTTTTTTCTTCCAAAACTCCTATAAGACATTAAATAACAATCAGAAAAATATAAATAAGATACCAAAACATTTAGAAAATTATAAACTAACTGAATATATTACTTCCAAACATATTTGGTGAAGTTTAAAATTTTGAATTATTTGCATTTGAATTAATTAATTTAAGAAATGGAGAAAATATGATAAGGTCATCTTTTCTCCAGCGGGCCTAGGTTTTCGCCGCGAAGGGGCTCCGGAGCGTCGGGATTTCACAAAAAACTAGGAGTTAGCATACCAAGTGTTTACATGTGTTCTTAGGGTTTTACATGCCAAATATTCACTCACCCTTTGTGTTGGTTCTTCACCGGCATCGATTCCTCTCTCCGAGTCATACAATCGGAGGTAGAATACAAAACAATCGGTATCGCCATCATACAACCCGACCGTGGCTCTTGAGTGCATATATGCATATCAAAATAACGGTCGGACGTATGATGGCAAATCCGGATGATTTGTATTCGGTCGATGAACTAAATTATGTATCAAACCTTTTGTCAAACCTTCAAGGAGGGATGTATAACAAAACAATCGGTATCGCCATCATACAGCCCGACCATGGCTTCTTAGTGCATATATGCATATCAAAAATACGGTCGGACGTATGATGGCGAATCCGGATGATTTGTATTTGGTCGATGAACTGAATGATGTATCAAACCTTTTGTCAAACCTTCAAGGGGGGATGTAGAACAAAACAATCGATATAGCCAGCATACAGCCCCACCGTGGCTACTGAGTGCATATATGCATACCGAATGCACGGTAGGACGTATGCTGGCGAATCCGGATGATTTGTATTCGGTCTATGAACTGACTGATGTATGAATGGAATCCGAGAGGTGGGCTATATACAGGGTCATCTGGCTCACAAAGTGTTGTGCTAGGGTTTCGATCCAATGGTTAAGAAACACCCCTGATCCAACGGCTCACAACCGATCGAAAGAAATACACCGTACCCCTGATCGAACTGCTCACAACAGCTCGAAAGAAACACACCCCTGATCCAACGACTCACAAGCGCTTGAAAGAAACACACGATCCGTGTGATTCTTTCTGACTGGTCCCAACGAAACCCTAACCATTTAGTTTCGGTTGGGAAAACAAGCTGAGACTAAATGGACGATATATTTCCCAACGAAACCCGAACCATTTTTTCCCGGTTGGTAAAACAGACCGGGACTAAAGGGTCTGTTTCTTCTTACTATATATATGTATGCATTTCCACCATTGGCATAAACACATATAAACTCACCACTCTCCCATGGATTCTACTGTACCCACTCTAACCTTCCTCCAGGCGGAGGCACTTTCCGCCTAGAACTACCCCTGCCCGCCCGACTACAGCATCCCCGCCGGTTGGATGCTGAGCGTCAGAGGAGTGCCGGTCCCTCCTCTTCCTCAAGGAGCGCCGGAGGAGTGCCGGTTGGGTGGCCATCACGAACCACTACTACGACGAGCTCACGCCGGAGCAGCGGAGGAATCCCAGTTGGAATCCCGACTACCGCCCTACTTGGGACGCCTTCTTCATTAATCAGCGTGAGAGTGCGCTCGCCAGGTACAAGGAGAACGGCCCGCCTCCTTCGAACTTCAACGAGGCCGGTCGTCAGCTCTGGTGGGGCCGCAGACGGACTCTTCAGAGCGTCATGAACTACATCAGGGCCGGCGATAACCATCGCTTGCGCTACCCTCACACCCAGTCCTAGCGTCGTGATCCTCCGAGGGAGTCCAGAGCACCGTCCGACGATAGTGACGACGACGATGGCGACTACGACGACTACGAGTCGGAGTACTATAGGCCTATGCAGAAGTATGACTAGCAGATCAGATCCAGTCTTGCCCTTATGTACTGCCTTGCTTATCTAGATCTATGCTCTCCGTTTAGGTCTAGATCCACTCTTGCCATTATGTACTGCCTTGTTTATCTATCCAAGATGCATCTTTGTGTGCAATATGGGCGCAAGCGAGGTGCGACAACAACTAAAGAAGCTCTATAAAAAAAAATAGGGTGCTACAAATTATTTTATTAAAAACAGAAAACAGACGCGCTAGCGCGCCGCAGTTCGTCGGAATACAAATTCTTTTATTAAAAAGCAGAAAACAGACGAACACTATTCCTCGTCGTCATCGTCAGGGAACTCGTCGGTGACCTCCTCCGGGTCATTGTCGTCGCCGAACTCGTCGGTCACCTCCTCGTCGTCGTAGTAGGTGCATGATGGTATGTCCGAGATAGGCCCCTACCTCGGATCGTTGGAGGCCCAGACTTTGCCGGCGTGGTCGGCCCGGCGGAGCTCTTGCAGCGCCTTCGTCCTCGCCTCCCGAGCGGCATCTAGCGCGAGGTGGCGTTCGAGGCGGCGCTCCGCCCGCTCAGTCGCGCGGGTCTGCCAGAGCTCCTTGTTGGCGCTCTGCTCCGCCGGATTGTTCCGGTAATACTCGTGGATGACGCGGTCGTTCCTCGCGTCGACTAGGCCCTAAAATGCGCGGTGGCGGAGGTGGCGGTGGTCGGCGGCAGTGACGATCTGTGGCTTCGGCGCCCTGGCCTCCGCTTCCCAGAGGGTGTGGCTGTCATTGAAGTTCATCAGCGACCGCGGGCTGTTGAGGCGCCAGGCCGCCGCGTCCCAGGCGCGGGCGGCCCTCTGCCGCCGTTGCAAAAGAGCCGAGGGGGATGCGGTAGTCCCCGTAGCGGATATCCGCGTTGAACTTTCTGTTCTGGCGTGCTCGGACGCCGCGGAAGCCGGTGGTGTTGTTCCTCCTCGGAGGCATGGTGGCGGCGCGACGGTGCGTGGAGAGGAGTGGGCGCGTGGAGAGGAGAAGACGCTCGAGGCGCGGCAGTTTATACCGCGCGCTCCTGGCCACGCGGCACAACTCCCGCGACACGCGTCACAACTCCCGCGCCACGCAGAACAACTCTCGCGCCACACGTCCACGCGGCACAACTCCCGCGCCACGCGGCACAACTCCTTCGTCAACATTGTCCGTGCTTCCAAGATGCACATGTTTGTGTGCAATACGGGCTCATTATGACAAACTATGCCATGTGTTTGGCCATAACACCCGTCATTTCAACCGAAACCCTAGAATGTTAGAAGGAGATAGCAAGTTTTTGTGAACACTTTTTCAACACAACTATGCCATGTATTCCACGTTTATTATTACACATCACTAAAAACATCCCTATCTAGTATTCCGATTTTTCTTCGTGTAGAGATGGTCCATGAACCCTATGTCCCTTGCTAATGATCGCTTCGGCTGTAACCATGGAGCATCTTCATTATTTAACGGGATGGTTAGGTCAGCTTTCACTGTGAAGGGCGGAATTTCAACAAACTTATTATAATCTTCTGACATGTCTGTCTTGTCCTTGATTGCCACGATGTTTCTTTTCCCTGAAAGAACTATGCGATGCTTCGGCTCATCGTATGATGTATTTGTTTGCTTACTTTTTTCTTTTTTCGGTATGGATGACATGTCCTTCACATAGAAGACCTGATCCACATCATTGGCTAGGACGAATGGTTCGTCATCGTAACCAATATTGTTGAGATCCGCTGTTGTCATTCCGTACAACGGGTTTACCTTTACCCCTTCTCCATTCATGTTGACCCATTTGCACTTGAACAAAGGGATCTTAAAAGAAGGTCCATATTCAAGTTCCCATATCTCCTCTATGTAACCATAGTATGTGTCATTTTTTTCCATTCTCGTTTTTTGTATCAAAGCGGACACCACTATTTTGGTTGGTGCTCTTCTTTTCTTGGGCAATCGTGTAAAATGTATTCCCATTTATCTCGTACCCTTGAAAACTCCCAATAGTCGAAGATGGTGACCCGACCAACTTGTACAGTTGATCTTCAATATTGTATCATTTATAAGATGTGTTTGCAGCCAAATTCTGAAAGTCTCCATGTGTTTGCGTTTAATCCATGAGTCATCCTTCCCCGGGTTTGTGGAGCGTACAATATTCTTGTGTGCCTGGAGATACGGAGCCACGAAGGTGGAATTTTGTAGAACTGTGTAGTGTGCTTTAGTGAAAGAATGCCCGTCCCTGGGTATCATTTTTTCTTTCCCAGCGTTCCTTTCCCCTCAGTGTCCCGTCAAGCCGTGATTCAGGAACACCAATCATCATAAGGTCAGTAATAAAGTCAACACAGAACCAAATGATCTCCTCTGTTCCATAGCCCTTCGAGATGCTTCCTTCTGGCCTAGCACGGTTATGAACATATTTCTTCAAGACTCCCATGAACCTCTCAAAGGGGAACATATTGTGTAGAAATACCAGACAGAGAATATGAATCTCTTCACATATGTGAACCAGGAGATGAGTCATAATGTTGAAGAAGGATGGTGGGAACACTAACTCAAAACTAACAAGACACTGGACCACATCCCTCTGTAATCTTGCCAGACTTTCTGGATCGATTACCTTCTGAGATATTGCATTGAGGAATGCACATAGCTTCACAATGGGTACTCGAACATTTTCCGGTAGAAGACCCCTCAATGCAATCGGAAGCAACTGCGTCATAATAACGTGGTAGTCATGAGACTTCAGGTTTTGGAATTTTTTCTCTGCCATGTTTATTATCCCCTTTATATTCGACGAAAAGCTAGACAACACCTTGATACTGTAAAGGACTTCAAAAAATATTTCCTTCTCTGCTTTGGTAAGAGCGTAGCTGCTTAAGTAATGGTGCCCTGTATCCGTGTGCTTGTTGTTTGGGTCTTTTGTATGTTGATGGTCCTCCCGTGCTTCTGGCGTATCTTTTGACTTCCCATACACGCCCAGGAAGCATAGTAGGTTGACGCAGAGATTTTTTGTCACGTGCATCACGTCTATTGAAGAGGGGACCTCTCGAACTTTCCAATAGGGTAGTTCCCAAAATATAGATTACTTCTTCCACATGGGTGATGGCTTATCAGGGCCGTTCGGAACAGGTTGGCTGCCATCACCCTTCCCAAAGATTACTTTTAGGTCCTTGACCATATCGAATACATCATTACCACTACAGAGGTCAGGCTTCTTCCGGGTATCTGCCTCACTTCTGAAATGCTTCCCTCCTTTCTTTCTTACGGTATGCTTGATCGAAAGAAATCTACGATGCTCCAGGTATACAACCTTTTTAGATTTATCCAAATATACACTATTAGTCTTATCTAAACAGTGTGTGCATGCATTGTATCCCTTGTTTGTATGTCCAGAAATGTTACTAAGAGCATGCCAATCATTGATGGTTACGAAAAGCAACGCCCGTAGGTCAAATGGATTTTGTTCGTTCTTATCCCACACACGTACACCTGGTTTGCCCCACAATTGTAAGAGTTCTTCCACCAATGGCCTTAGATACACATCAATGTCGTTGCCAGGTTGCCTCGGGCCTTGGATGAGCACTGGCATCATAATGAACTTGCGCTTCATGCACAAACAAAGAGGAAGGTTGTAGATACATAGAGTCACGGGCCAGGTGCTATGACTGGTGCTCTGCTCCCCAAAAGGATTAAAGCCATCTGTACTTAGACCAAACCATAAGTTTCTTGCCTCTCCTGTTAAGTCCGGGAAGTCTCTCTCGTTCTTTCTCCACTGCGATCCATCAGCGGGGTGTCTCAACTTTCCTTCTTTCTTACGGTCTTCTTTGTGCCATCGCAACAACCTAGCATGCTCTTTGTTTCTAAACAGCCATTTCAACCGTGGTATTATAGGATCATACCACATCACCTTTGCAGGAACCCTCTTACGGGGGGGGGGGGGGGGGGGCTCGCCGTCAACATCACCAGGGTCATCTGGTCTGATCTTATACCGCAGTGCAGTGCATACCGGACATTCATCCAAATTCTCGTACTTCTCACCGCGGTAGAGGATGCGGTCATTAATGCATGCATTATCTTCTGCACATCTAATCCTAGAGGGAAGAGAGCTTTCTTTGCTTCGTACGTACTGTCAGGCAATTCATTATCCTTTGGAAACTTCGGCTTCATTAGTTGAAGTAAACTCTCAAATGCCTTGTCAGTCACACGGTTCTGTGCCTTCCATTTCAGCAACTCCAGTGTGGTACCGAGCTTTGTGCTTCCATCTTCGCAATTTGGGTACAACAACTTTTTGTGATCATGTAACATGTTGTCCAGCTTCACCCTCTCCAATTCACTTTCACAGTCTTCCCTTGCATCAGCAATAACTCGGCCAAGATCACCATCGGGCTCTTCTGATGCCCGTTCTTGATCACCTCCTTCTTCTGCATTGTCTTCCGTATCACCGTATTCAGGGAACAAATGATCATCTTCTTCTTCGTCATTGTCTTCCATCACAACCGCTCTTTCTCCATGCTTGGTCCAGCAATTATAGCTGGGCATGAAACATCTCCGAAGTAGGTGGCCGTGAAGGCCTCTCGAGGAAGAGTGCTCCCTGACGTTCCGACAATCAACACATGGGCAACACATAAAGCCATTATCTTTGTTCGCCTAAGCTACAACGAGAAATTCATTCAGGCCTGCCATATACTCGGAAGTGCGTCGGTCACCGTACATCCATCGCTGCCATGCATCCATCTGCATCAGAGCAGGGGCATTGATCCCGGTTATAGCCACGAACCGGGACGAATGCTCACTCCCAAACCGGGATCCATGCTCCACGGGGCCTAGACACAGCCATGGCCAAAAAAACCGGGAGGATTCGTGGGTTCGTAATAAAACGGGATGAATGGCATTTTGGGCCCCGGACGAAAGGTCATGTTTCTACTAGTGACACGATCTCAGTAAAAACATACTCCTATATATGTATGATGCAAACTTGGACGGTAGTATTGAACCGAAGGAAAAGGTTGTTGAAGCTGGCCCACAGGTTGATGCACGAGGCACTGATTACTATATACAGACATAGTTGCCACATCGATCTAACACATACATGTGCTTTGCTACTGCGCTATGTAACAAACATTGTTGTGGCATTTACATGTGCGTCTCCCATGCACTAATATGATGCAGGCATGAATACCACTTCATCCATATAAAAAAAAAAAGATTTTTTAATATGCTTCTTGCACTAAAACATGTCTTGATACATTTTGTCCAGAAAAAGCTAAAACATCTCATATTTTGATACAAAGGGAGTAGATGTTTTCTGAGTGTACCATATACCTGACAGATGGATGCAAGGGTGTACAAACGCACACAGACATGCCAGTAAATATCTAATATCATGTGTGTAGTGGCTAGCAGGATTTATTGCAGTATACTGAATCTATGTCACGGTACCAAGCCACGCATCAAGCTAGGATTCATCCATCGCCATTAGCTGTTGCCATGAGTAGGTAATAATTGATATGTGTAGTATCTAGTATGTATGTTTGCATTACCAAATACACACACATATATATAGTGCCTAATTAATATTTGCGTGGCTAGCTAGCTTCTTATGACACACCATATATATAGTGGATAGTAAGTAATTAAGGTTAGGTATGCACGTTGTGGATAGATCATCGATCTTGTGTAGGTAGGTGTTCAGTGGGTAGGTTGGAGACATGGCGTGGCGGCGTTAATTAGTGGTACGTCCTCCGGCCGCCGGAGCCGGCCTCGCGCTGGCAGTTGAAGTAGACGGCGGCGACGGGCTGGCCGAGGTTATAGAGCTCGGCGAAGTCCCTGGTGTTGAAGTTCTGGCGCCACCCGGGAGCGTACACCGTCTGGCGGCCAAGCTGCTGGAAGAGCACCAACACGAAGCGGTGGATTCCCATGTTCGGGCGAGGGTTCTCGTAACACACCACCTCCTGTCCGAAGGAAGCATTAGTTGTCCCAGGAATATCTGTCACCAGCCTGCACATGCACCATCAGCAGAAATGATCAGCACATACTGTAATATATTATCACGCTGACACGCTGTCTTATGACTAAAACTAGCTAATCGAATATGTGTATCGTTTAGAATCAAGGGAATTGGGGCAATTACCAGTGGAGATACTCTCTTAGGTTCGGGTCGCTAGGACTTGGAGCATCTGGGTCTACCATCACCTGCATGCACACCATGAATCCATGATCAATGCGAGATACCACTCCATGTTACTCCCTCCGTTCACAAATAGATGATTTTTATTTGTCAAAAATAGATATATCTAGACACTAAAACATGTCTACATACATCCACTTTGAGACAAATGAAAGTCATCTATTTATGAACGGAGTGTGAGTAGACAGTACATACACATATGCATCATGAGCGTTGAGCATTAGGCAGTCAGGAGTCACTCTCACTCACAGGCGCTTAATTATTTTCCCAGGACATGGCGATAGAGAATTGTATAGACTAGCGTGCACCTTAGTTTTATAGTACTCCCTCCGATTCCGGATTAATTGTGGGGAGAAATGAGCTAGTGAGGTACAAGTTTTCATTACAACTCCCGTCGCTTTTTCCGGATCAGAGGAGTATTAGATTCATTTTTCAATATATATAGTTGACTCCCTGGGTGCATCTTAGTCATAGATTTTTTTTTTGAAATGGGAATATCCCACCAGCCTCTGCACCAGGTTGATGCACACAAATTATCTTAGTCATAGATTAGTTTAATTAGGGATATATAGGAGTAAAACAGTAAATATATACGTACGAGCGTGTAGAAGGTCCTCATCTCATTGCCGCCGACCTCGACACGAGGCTGGTGGGTGACCATGGACGGCTTGAGCTCGCAGCCGTTGGACACGGCCCTGTTCCCGAAGGTCACCCTGAGATTGGTGGTGCGGACGAAGGGGTCTAGCACGTCCCCCACAACCCTACCAACCACTAGCGGATCCCTGTCCCTCCCGGCCATCGAGTGTGTTAGTTAACTAGGATTGACGACGACGACGACCAAGCAGGTCTCAGCCAGCTAGCTAGCTACTTCTGTTTTGGAGTAGTGGGCTCAGAAGCTGCTGGATGATGACGCTGATGACTTTGGAACTTCCCCACGGCCGGTGGCAAGTTTATATAGGGCGCGAAAGCTAAGCAGGAGGTGCGTGGCCTTGTCCATGTCCATGTTTACACACTAATTCAGCTCCGCTGCTTTAGGCTTGCCTTCTTAGGAAGCCTATGTGGCAGCAGAATCTCGAGAGGGAGACCTCCCTGTCTCTTTTGAATTGAATCAATCATGTGGACGCGATGCAGTCCCGAAAGCTTGCTTTTCACCTTCTCCATCAGCTGGGCATGGAGATGGATTTTGTCTGTCGGAATATATGCCCCTTGGTCTCCACGCTATTTGCCCTTCCTGGGAGCTGCTAGAATGTTTAGAAATTTTGTGTCTATCTCTATTGTAATCCTCTTGTCTATTAAGAGAAATGTCTCTCTCTTTGTGTGTGTGGGAACGTTTGAGTGTCATTATGCCATGAGAGCAGGGTAGGCCTTAGACCCGGCCGGGTTGGTTGATCCGTTTTTTAATTCTAAAACTCTCCTGGATTAGTGAAATAGGCAAATCTTTTGCCTTGTTTCAAAAAAAAAAAGTTGCTAAACAGGGGTTGTGTTTCGTGTGGGGATCTCTCGACCGCGGCCGGCCGGCAAGGTGGCACCGGGATTGTTTGCCAATTACCGAGACCTGCGGCGTCGACGGTGCTTAGCTTGATTTGAGCGGACCCGGCAGGCCGGCACCAAAGATAAGCTTCACTTGGTTGCGAGATGGATCATGAATCACCTGCTAGCGTCAGCTCTCTCATGAAGAGCCAGGCGGCGATCTCATCAGCGGCATATAAAAAAGCCTGCCTTTTCACGTGCATGGTGACGATGGGGAGGGAGAGAAAAGTCTCACCGCATCGGATAGGCTGTACGGGAGATTGGTGATTGGTTCTTGGGCCGGCGCCGGGGCCGGGGCATATTGTGCCTTGTGCGTGGTCGGAAAGAATGAAGAAGACGGGTGTCAGACCTTCCCAAAACGGTTTACCAGGGGCGCGATTGCCATAATGGGTAAAAGGTCTCCCGGTATTTTTCACAAGAATACACTCTCTAGAATGGATAAAGAATTCAGTTTGTAGAAAATCAAATAATCTCTAGAATGGATAAAGAATTCAGTTTGTAGAAAATTAATAATCTCTTTTACATAATAGTTATTGACAAACAATGATTATGGGATCGAAAGAGGCATATGCCCCGCTTTATAAATAAAGCCCAACGGCCAAACCGATATAATGTGACGAGGGAAACCTCTTACAAAACAAATCCAAGATAAAGACAAAGAAAAACAATTGGAGCCAAACTTGCCACCAAAGATATTAGAACAAGCCCAAGGGGGCGAGGCTCCAGAATGACGTAGCACGTCACCACCGTCAAGACTGGATGGTCTAGGGTTTTCACCCGGAACCATAATGTGGTGCAGGTAGCCACAACGACGCCCTCAAGAGGGTAACGATACCCGTAGGCATCGCCGCCGTTGGCGCCGAAGCGTAGAGCTTTCGCTCGAAAAAACCTACACACTACGTCCGCACAATCGAACCGCCCACTACCGCCGAGAATGGACTCCAGCTCACGACCTCGGAGTTGCCTCCACCAACGCCAGGATCCCCCGATGCCCACTCCTCGCCACACACATGGCCAAAGAGCGAGACCACCACCATTGCCACGTCTCCCGCCGAAGAGACGCCCGCTCAATCCACCTTCCGAGGCCACCGCCCCGTCGTCCGAGGTCACTCACCCATGAAATCGCCAACAACGACAACAACAAGCACGGCGGAGCGGACATGAGAGGGCGGGTCTACAAAACTACCCTCGGACAGTTCGGTTCAACGAGCAGGACGCACTCGCAAGTCAAACCGAAGAGCCCGTACGGGACCGCCATGTGGCTGCCAGATCTAGACCTTCTAGCCCAGATCCGGCGCCCCAACGAGGCATGGCCGGGGGTGGGCTCCCAAGCCGGAAGCACCTGAAACCAGCGACCCGCATGTCCAGCCAGCCTGATCCAAGCCCGAAGGGCCCAGATCTGGGTCGAGGCCAGACCCACCGCCATATCTGGCCAGCTCCACCGGCGGTCGTCCAAGGATTGTACTAGCCAAACCGAGTCGGTCACAAGCTCGGGAGTGCACTCTGCCGTCGTGTCAACCAGCACCGTCGGAGGACCTCCGTGTCTCGGCGGCTGGGCTCGCCAGCTAGACAAGTCCAGGCCCAGATCCGGCCCTAGGGGCCCAAATCGGGTCCAGCCTTGCTGGCCAAGGCCACCCAGACGCCAGCCAGCCCAGAGCCACCGCACCCACGCTGCTGCGGACCCGAGCACAGCGGAACACCACACCCCGCCTCCACGAGGACGAGCCCGACGCTGGCCTCCGGCGCCACGCTGGACCACCACCGTCTCGAGCATGGCGCCTCCAGCACCACCGCCGCCTCCGCCCGACCACGCCCCTGCCAACTGTTGTGACCCGCAACGCCGCGCAACGCGCGAGGAGGGGGAGCCCCACCGCCGCCGAAATCGGTCGGGCCTTTCCCGGCGACGCCCTTAGGCGGCGGTGAGTGGGAGAGGCCTGGGGTTTTTTCCGCCCACCCCCCCGCCCTCTCGCGCAAGCGGGCATGACATGCGACTCTAAAAAGGAGAGTAATTGATTAATTCGAGAAGTCCATAAGGAAACCGGTCGAAAACCATACAACAAAAGCACCACTTGCAGGCTGAACTGGGCTAGAACCAAAAGAAACCGTTGAGCGGCACCCAAGGATACCCCCACACACACCTCTCCAAAGAGGGCTTCACCGAGACGCCATGTAGGCGTTTTCCTCATCACATCACCCCTAGTAGAACATCGCCAACCCTTAATTCTGAGCATACAACTCCGATTTCACCGTAGACAATGGCGAACCCACCCTTTAGAGGCCAAGCGGAGCCACATGAAGATCCTCGCCAAGATTCAGCCCCCAACGTCAAGATAATGCAACTCCGACTCTAGCCAAGAGCTACGAAGAAAGAACGAAGCGGGCTAGCGCCGCGGAAGATCGTCGAACGGATTACCGCATGTGGCCGGTCATTGTACGTCACCAGGCCCGTCACTGCAGCTTTGACTTCTCAACAATGGATATACTAATTCGGGAATGATTTTTCTTAGTCGATGATCGAGCTCATCCCAACACCGACAAATCATAAAAAACAAAATTAATACAACATGTCCGACACCTTTTTGCAAGATTATCTTTCATGAGAAAAATATTTCTATTTAGGAACCACATAAATAATTTTTATGTTAAGTGGTACCTTTGAGCTTCCAAAGATATTTCCGTAAATATTTTGTATGTCCATTCGTAAAATCCACATACATAGTCTACGCAAGGAATGCACGAGAACCCGTTAGGTTCCACCTAAAAACGTCTAGACCATTTGACAAAGTATTCATCATCACTCTGTCAACAAAATGAAGCCACACATCCCAATCATCCCCTAACAAGTTCTATCTATATTCAGAGGTGGTGCATTGACAATTACATCGGCAATGATCATGTTTTTACAGGTGACCATATCATAAAGGGATGTGTATTGCAAGAAAAGTGGGTTCGTGTTGGGGAACGTGCTATACAACACAAAAAAATTCTAGCGCGTAACAAAAAATCAATGCAAGGCGGCAGGCAACGGAACAGTGTCGGTGACGAGGTCAACGTTGAAGTAGACGTACTCGATCCCTGCAACTAGACATGTCTAATCGCGAGGAAATGTATTATCCAACGAACAAGTACCGCAAGTGCAACACTTCCACGGTATCCATACGTACGTGATCAGCAACACAACGTCGTAACGTGATCAAGCATCGTTCACAAACCCGGGAAGTTGTAAATGAAGATCCGAGGATATCCGTGTTCACCTGTGAGAATTAGGTAAGTCGGGGTAGCATCCGGCAGAGATCCCGCGTCGTAGACGAAGCACAGGGGCAGTAGGGCAACGTCGGAGGCTTGTGGTGGAGAGATGGGTGTAGCTCAGGAGGAGAGGTGCAAGTTATGGGGTGCCCTTTGGGGTGTGTCCCATCTTTTATATGGGGCCAAACCGACTTGGAAGGGAGGTGGAGTCCTTGTAGGACCCCCTCCCCTTCCTAGCCGCACCATGGGGTGAGTTGGAATCCTAGTGGGAATCCTCCCTGCCCTATGCGCATTGGGGGGGGGGGGGGGGGGTGAGGGAGAGTTCAACAAGGACCCCCATCTGATTTTCTCTAGGAGGAAGTTGGAGACTGATTAGGTCTCCTTCCTCCTTTCTAATTCGGGTGAGGGAAAGTTCCTGGCCAATTCACCAAGAGCACTTTCCCTCCTATCCATGCCGTACCACCTAGTGGGTTCACGTTCCCACTGGCACGTGTCGTCCTACTAGGGTTTTTGACCATTCTGTCATTCCCGAACTTTCCCGAAAAATCCCGGACTCCTTCGAAACTTTCCGGAACTTTCCACAACCATTTTCGCACCTTCCATAAAATGTCCGGAATCATTCCGTCGACTCTTAGTGACAATCCGAACTCCTTCGTATTATCACGTGACCTTCCGAACATTCCTACGGAGTCACTTCATCTATATTTTTCATTTCGACACTTTCCGAAAATACTACTTAAGTGTGCGGCCCTATGGGTTCGAATACATGTGAACATGTCCAGAACTCTCTCTGCCACAATGATCATTATGGTACCTTGATGCACATAATGATCTTCGCACATATCACGAATATCATGAGAACCACTTGTATAATAAATGCTCTCTTATCGCATTGCTTCCCGATACGTTACAATACCTGAGATGAAACATTCCCGTTACACGGTATGTATTATTTACTCATTCGTATTCCGATGTTCCTTGATCATCAACTTGACTTGTCTGGCCAGAAGATAACGAACAACATCATACCTGAGAGGGTACAGAGTGTATCTCTTAATCGTCAGGAGTAGCAATTTCCTCAAGGACACCATAAATAAACTCGAGACACTATCTGGTAAGAACAAAAGTACCTGTGTACGTTGCCGAATTTAAGAATTTTTCCCAACATAACACCAAGATCACTATGAAAACAATGATGCATGCTCATACGTGCATTCATCAGGATCACGACTCACTGCGCAGCGGAATCGATGTAGTCGTAGAAAATATTAGAACAATCGTAGATCCTCACAACTAGGCCTAGTTGTAAGGATGTCAGTAAGATACCCTCATCAATAATCACACGTGCAATCGCTCTTATGGTGTGCATGCATATGCTCATGTCAAACCGCCAGCGTTCTGGAGTCCAGGACTCGGCACCAACGAAGAGACATAGCCCTTTGACATTGCTAATTGGTAGCTCCAACAACTATGATTAGATCTATATGATTCTAGGAGATTCTCAACTAATGAGAGAGAATAACAATTAGAGCTAGGTCTAATCGGGAGAATACACCTCAAAACTCCAACTAGACGAATCCCTAATCCAATTAGAGGGGCTCTAATTAGAAGGTCTAATTAGACACTCTAATTCTACTAGAGAGAGGCTTGAGAGCCAATTGTTCTATGATTCCTGCAAGTGCACAGGGTTATTGTAGCTAGTTTAGAAATAAGAGTATCGAACCATGGTGTAGCTATAGAAATTATCCTCTAGGCTTAGTTTTGATCACCTATTCTCGTTGATGCTCTCCAAACTATCTAAAGGCTAAGAAAATAGTAAAAATGATTGAAATAAAGGAGTGTAAAAGGATTGCAAATAAAAATAGTAAATAAAATAAACATCAAAATAAATAAAGTGCTAATGGATGGTTGAACGATTGAAACTGCAATAGGGGTAATTATTGGGCGGTTCTCGGAAAGGAGGTTCTACCACTAGCATACTTCTGAAATTATTGGGTGTGCGTCATGTTTTCATTCAAATAATTTGTGAGGTCGGAGCTCCATATAAATGTGTCGTGATGCCTTGGTTAATACACTACTCACAACCACCACGTAGCCCAGATAATAAGCAATACACCTGCTGGCACTAGTGATTGAGGGTCTCCCCATGGAGGTGGTATTGGTACGGTGTGTTCTCTATTGATCACACGTTAGATATTGTAACGAAAGGCGGATTGACTTGTTGTCCTGTCATACTCACTCGTCGATCGTCTTCAAACCAACACAAGCAACCCATCTTGTCTCTATGGCACAATATTGGTGCGGTTGACTTCACACAATATCATGGGGGCTGTTATCACAAACCCGTCAATAGAAAACATTGCATCTTTATTTCAATTCATAATAGTACTAGGGTTTCCCCATATACCCAAGAACTGATGGAACTACTCACAAATGAAGGCAATAAACATCATAATGAATGTATTGAAAAGAGAGGATGATTGTATGAGCGAATACACGTGCAAATCCACAACTAGATTTTCTAGAATTACAGTGAGATGGGATGGAGATGATATCACGTAGATGTAGATGGTGGTGATGGCGATGGAGATCGATGTGGAGGCCTTCAGATGATGGAGTTTATGTAGATGGATTCTCTTCTGCAAATTCCCCCTCCGAACATCTTCAAGAGGCTAGGGTTTGGTGGATTTTTGTGGTTTTGCGTCTGGTGTGTCTGTAGTTTGCCTCTCTTCTCGAATCTGGGATCATGGAGTTAATATGCTGGCCGAAACAGGATAAATGCACCTTAGTATGGTGAGTGGTATGGTCGGTACTAACCGTACCAAGGTTGTTTTGAGATACCGCCTTACTGGTACGGTAAGTGTTTTCCGTTTCTCCCTCCGTGCCGAGTTGAATCCATCTGGTATGGTCGCTGATACAGTCATGTTAACTGTACCGCGACTCATTAAGTGGGTATGACATGGTTTGCTCGTAGAACATTACTGGCACGGTGACTGGTACGGTCATAATTGACCGTACCATTGCTTGTTAAGTCATTTTCTGCTTCTCCTTTGAGTTCTACGAATTTGTGTTTCGTTGGAATGGCCTTAAATGTTGTGATCTCCTCATATTATGTCCAATTATTCTTCTTTATGCCTTTTATGAAATATCTCTTTGGGATGTTAACAATCTGCATACACAGACATAAACGGTGCACTTTGGCACGGTAAATACCAAAGTCCCTATCTACTTATTAATAAAACATTAAGTAAAATAGCACCTAAAATGGAGGCATCAACCTCCCCACGCTTAGATTATTGCTCATCCCCGAGAAAATATTTGCGAAAAGAACAAGATCATCGTGTTCATGAAGCATAAGTCTATAAAATGAATGTGGTCATTTTAGTAAGCTGATAACAACAATATATGAACTTAGAATGCTAGTATACCTATACTACTGCTAGCAAATATTTAGAAGACTTCCACACTCATGAACTGCTGATTGTTAAGTGAAGACTATTCTTTCAAGATAGGATAACATATTTAGTTTGACTGAACGAGTTGTAAGGATGTCTCAAACATTTTTAGAACTTCACTCATCATCTTCGATTTTATATAATTCGAACAGTCTCTTTTGTTTCTCTTCACAATCATTAGTATGCCTAGTTATTCTTAACACTTTTGGCACCTTTTTAGAGTGATGTGTCAAAGAACAAAGCATACTTATTCTTATGGAGAGACATAAAAGTGATCAAATGAAGAATTAACTCTAAAGTGGAGTACGAAGCAATCACAATATTTGTGGTTTGAAAATTTTACCTCGGCATTACTTATTCTTAACTCTTGTTACTTGATACTTATTCTTTCTTTTACATTCATCTTCTGATCAATAAATTTATAAAGATTAATCGTGCTAAACAAGTTCTCTTATGCTTGGGAGAAGTCTAGCACTGTTCCAACTCGCAAGTTAAAGTGTGGAAGTCCTCCGAATAAATTATAACAAACTAACAAGTAACATAGAACTCAAGATGACTCAAAACATGTAATAGCATTACCATAAACTGCAATAGTTGCACTCCTAATATTGACTAGAAACTCATTGAATAAGAATCCTTTCCCTATTCGAGGGTGTTGCTCTTATTACTAAAACTGAAAATAAACTAGAATAAAAACTGTAAATTTACAAGGCTTAATAGATCTATCATAACTTAAATACATAAACTATGCGGGAACAAATAATCCTTGCAAATATTCAGATACGTGGTTCTTTGGTGAAAAGATGAGTGTGGTGTCGCGGTTGATAGCTTGGTGAAGGAGCCTATGAGTTTCCTCCAATGCCGAGATTTGGCTCTTCATGTGCTGCAGCTCTTCACGTATTATGACCATACTTTTCACCATATGCTCAGTTATGCGGTCTACTTCCTCCTTTCCTTTCTTCTCAAACTTCATAAGACATTCACGAAATATCTATATTTGCATAAGTGATCTCTTCTGGTATACCTCAAGTTCAGTGAGACGCTCCTCCGTGGTGCGCGTGGTTGTGATAGAAGTGTGGATAGAGTTGGTGAAGATCACACTAGTCCAATCCTCCCATGTCTTGACGCTCATACACGCGCTGATGGTGAACTTCTTGATGGTGTTTGCATGTGGTGTTGTTTCTTCATAGACTCCATTCATCTCCCTGGTTCTCTTCACGCCAGAAGTAGTCTATAAACTTGACGATTTCTATTCTCTCCTTCTCTGGTGACTTCTTTGGTTCATAATCCTTCCTCTTGGTATCTTCCTCAACCCCTCCCTTCAATGTCCAGCGCTTCTCTCTTGACAGGGCGATGTCGAACACTAGGAAGTTAAGCATGGAGCGCTCAACATGCTCTTCATAGGAGTTGTAGTCTCCTATGTCATCATCATGATTGCTGAGACCATGCTCCCAGTCAGACTAGTCTTGGAGTTCTCCATCCCCGAACATGTTCTCCCACTTCTTTCTTATACATAGTGCTTGGAAACGCACTGAGGATTAAATCTAAAAGATAATAAACAAAGGATACCTTTGGTCTGGTATTTAAGGTGGGGCCAGGTACCTGAAAAATCACAAATTTAGGTTAAAGAGTCGGCCAAGAAAACAATCTAAACAAATTTGGAAAGAAATAATAGAAAAAGGGAAAGTCAGGCTGCAAAATGGCCTCGGTATGGTCGCAACTGATTGTACCTCTCACTGTACCAACTCAACAACCGAATTAATCTGTACTAGTGACCGTACTGATTTCCGAAAAATTGCCTCGAATCAGAAAATTGCAAGGAAAACAAAAAGACAAAAACAGAAATAAAACTAAACGAAAAATCATGGCAATCTAAGAGAACTTAGGTGGGTGTTCCAGAATACCTTTTTGTAGTTCCATCATCCTAACTTTAGATGACTTACTCAGTTGGCAATCAACTTGTTTGTCTCTTTAGCATTGCATCCTTTCACCTGTGGAATCATAATAGGCATAATATTACCATTAGGCACAAAGTTGTTAGCTTTCTCCACTATCAATACCGAGAGTTCTCGCTCCTCCTCTTCTTTGGTGCGTACCCTTTCAAAAATCTACGATTCAAATTCTTGTAATAGCAATAACCAACGAATTAGGCTGGGTTGCACATCTTTTGCTAGTATTAGTTCCCTCAATGCTTGATGGACAATATAAATATTAACTTTAAGATAACCTAAGTATGAACGAAACTTATCACAAGCAGATACTATAGAAAATAATTATAATTCGGGCATAGGATAATTTTGTTGGGCATTATTAAGGGTACAACTAGGATAATGAAACAAGCACTTCAGATCAACTCAAATGGCTTGTACCAAATGGTTTTTTTTATTATAGGTGCTATGAGAAGAACATTCTTAATATAGTTGAAAGCTAGAATGCAATCTTCATTGAAGTTGAACTTGAATCATTTCAGCAATAAATTTGTTAATGGCTTCAATTTTTTTTGAGAAGTCTTCTGTAAAAACATCTACAAAATCCAGCGTGTCCAAGAAAACTTCTTATACCTTTACGTTTATAGGATACGGTAATTTCTCAATAGCATTTATTTTTTGCTTTATCAACTTCTTCCTTCTCCAGATATCTTATGTCCCAACACTATGCCCTCTGTTACCATGATGTGGCATTTCTCCAAGTTCAACACTCGGTTTGTGTCTTCACATTGCTGCAAAACTTTATCAAGATTAAAGAGACAATTCTTAAAGGTTTTACCATAGACGGAAAGATCATCTTCATAAATACTGCCATAATAAATCTGAAAAAAATTGCAGTCATGCATCTCTCAAATGTAGCTGGAGCATTGCATAAACCAAAAGACATTCTACGAGAAGCATAAGCACCAAAAGGACAAGTAAAAGTTGGCTTTGCTTGATCTTCAGGGTGAAATGCTATCAGCGAGACACCATAATATCCATCTAAATAACAAAAATAAGAATGACTAGCTAGTATTTCCAACATGTTATCATTAAAAGGTAGAGGGTAGTGGTCCTTCTGAGTCTCCTTGTTGAGCTTCATGAAATCGATACACATTCTATATCCAACTATTGTTCTAGTGGGGATCATCTCATTATTCTTATTTTGTACTACAGTAAACCCACCTTTCTTGGGTACACAATGAACATGACTAACCCATTCACTTTCTTCAACTGGATAAATGATCCCTACATCTAACAAACGAGTTATTTCTTTTCTTACCACTTACTTCATATTTGCATTAAGTTTACATGGGTATTCTATCACCGGTTTTGCCCCTTCTTCCATGTAGATTATGTGGGTAGCAATTTAAGTTCTTATACCTTTTAAGTCTTCCATTGAGTATCCAAAAGCACATCGATGCTTTCTTAGCACCATCATCAAGATATCTTGTTCTTTGGCTGAAAGTTTAGAGCTAATAATAACTGGTAATTTCTTTGATTCATCTAAAATTTCATACCTTACTTCTTCAGGTAGTTTCTTGAATTCCGGTTCCGGTGGTTCTTCGTCATCTTTTTCTTTATTAGCTGCTTTATATTCTTCTTTTGTTTCTTCTAAATAAAATTCTTCTTCGAACGTTCTTGATTCTTCATCATCATCGGTATCTTCATAATCTTCATAGCTCTCATCTTCTTCATATGGTGTACCATAGTATATGGCTGCAAGGTCTCATATGGTTCATTCTTCTTCATCATTTAGTTCTTTATAATAAGGTTGTTTCTTTAATTTTGAGAAATGAAAGAGCACTTCAGACTAGTAGAAAACTGAGTATTAGAGAATGTTACTAGAGATGGTTTTACCCGTGAAAAAAAATAACATGCTCAAAAACGCGACCCCTCAGTCAGTTTTTGTAGATAAACCGCCTCTAAAGAAAAGCCCGGTTCTAATAAAACCTCATCCTAAGTGGGCCACAATAGACCCCGCCTCCCAAAATTCCTGAGACTGCTGCGAAATATAGCTGACTCGGTTGGATGCATCAATGGAGTCGGCCTGTACTACGGAACTCCCAGAAATGTTGTGTGTCGGTGTTGAATAACGACCGCCTCTATGCGTAGTAGTTTCAGAGGTGGCTCTTAGAAATAAACCGCCTGGTAGGGTGTCCGTGAAACTATTTACCTTTGCACCAACCTATTTGACACAAACCCAGTTGCCATACCCAGTCGTACAATACGTCAGAAATCGTTCCCTCCGAAGTTGTTTGGAGCTCCTGTTATGTCTGCGCCTTAGGTGACTAGTGCCCGCAGCGGTGGCGCGAGAATAATTGGGGCTGACAGCGTCGTAGATAGGAGATGTCGCCGGCCGGCGCGGCGAGAAATGGTGCCGACGCCGGTACCTGCTCAGCCGAGTTGATAAGAGTGGAATATGTGGGATAGGCGAGGATACGGATTTGTGACTAGTCATAATATTGCTGAAGCTCTATGGAGGAAATTATATTATTTCTTAATTTAAATTAATAGTGGCGTAGAGGGCCTCCCCAAATTTTTAATTCGTCGATAACTGCATACTACCTCGAGCACCTTAAGAACCGAAACATTTCAATTACAACCGCGATGAGTATAATGACCGCATCGACCACATACTACAGTTGCATTTTCTTTTCGGGGGCATATCTTTTTGTCCTTTTCATCTTCATTGTTGATGCATCGGCTTTGATATTGTGTTCATAGAGGATATCAGTCAAATGAAGTTCTATTTCCATCCTTTCATCCTTGATTTTATTCATTGCTTCCTCCATCTGTCGGGTTGACTCGTGTGCTAATTCTGCTTTTCTTTCAGCCTTCTTCATTGCTTCCTCCATCTTCCGGGTTGACTCGTGTGCTAATTCTTCTTCCAGGTTGAGTCTTGCCCTAATTCTGCTTTTATTTTGGCCTTCATCATTGCTTCCTCCATCTTCCTCGTGGCCACATCTACTAACTCTGCCTTCTCTACGAACTTCTTCTTTGCTTCCTCCATCTTTCGTTTTGCTTCTTGAGCTAGCTCTACCTTCTCTGCGGTCTTCCGGTTCCAATCTCTTGTTATGTCTAAATGTTGCAGAATAAACAATTTGGCTTGTAAATAATGCTGATACTCCGCACATCCACCTAGAATACCACATTCACACGTCGATTCCTAAAAAAACTCGCAAATGAAAGGAAGCGGAAAAAACATAAGAATTCTCACCATACCGTTTCCTCAATTGGAATAATATTATGTATATATACCTCATCCGATGATGAGCTATTGCAGACAGTATCTGCGGGCTCGCCGATCTCGTTTGTGTGCTAGAAAGCCATGCCTCTGGAACCGACGGGCCGGCGGGCTGGCAGCGGATCTGGTGCGTGTTGTTGGAGATTAAAGGTGCCAGAGGAGAGGGACTAATCTATCGAAACGAGAATAAACTAGGGTGATGGCCTAGTTGGGGGATAGGCATAGTTTCATATGCTCTAACGGTCGAAAAACAAAAACTCCTGGACGTCTGATTTATTACGAGGAGGGTCTAACTATGTTGATGTTTTTCCTTACAAATTGTATGTACGATACCAATGTTAGTGTGGTTTCGTACAATTTTTTTAACTAAGCACTACTAATAATTTTTAAGATGGACCGACGGTGGATGTACCACCACAATCGTGCATCTAAAGTATACATGAAAATTGTGGCCGGTTTTCTAAGTGAAACTAAAGATGATATGTCACAAAGGAGAGAGAGAGAGACGAATGCATTGGCCTTGTCTGGACTGCAAAAACTTGAAAAGTTTTATAAACAGTAACGAGATTGAGAAACATTTGATCATGAAGGTATTTAAGGAGGGGTACGAATGTTGAAGTCATCTCGGCAAAACAAGAAAGTATTGTGGAAGATGTAGAGGGGACCGATGATGAGGAGATAACTATAGAGGAAGATGGGCTAGACGATACTTTACCAGTGACAAATGTTTGATGGTCGCATGAATCAGAAGATCAAGACAATCTTCCAGAAGCAAAAGACAACTTTCCCGAGATGTTGGAGAACTTTCAGCAGTTTAAAGATGATTTCAAGGGCCAGAAGCATTACGGAAAATTTCTTTGCATGAAAAAGACTCAGAGATACCAACATACCCAAATTGTAAACCGAAGTACACAAAGTTGGCTACTGTGATGCAGATGTTGCAGATGAAGGAGAATCACATGTGGTTAGACCAAAGTGTAACTGCCTTGTTGACATTTTTTCATGACTTACTTCCGGAAGGAAACAATATGCCACAAAGCACATACATATCTTAGAGGATCTTGTTCCCTTTGGGAATGGAAGTTGAGAGAATACATTCTTGTAGTCATGTTTACCAAGATTAATTTTTTCTTGGGGACAAGTAGAGTCTAAGCTTGGGGGGGGGGGCTGATACATCCATTTTGCATCACTATTTTATATCATAATTTTTTCTTATTCATTGGTTTATTTCATATTAGAATGCATTAATTATGTTATTTTACATGTTTTAGAGTTCCTGGATTTATTTATTTGAATCAGAAATTAGGAGGAGAAAGCATCTGCAAGGGACCCCACTTCCGAAGATCAAAAAATTCCAGAAAATCATGTCTCGATTCAAGCCTCCTCGAGAAGGATGAGCATGGAAAGTTGCGTGAGTGCCCGGTATGCAAAGCTCCTCGATTCAATCCTTGGAAGGATGATGATATGTCTGAGGACGACAGTACTCATGATGAGATGGAAACTGATGAGTAGGGCAAGAAGGAGAAGGAGAAGAAGAACAACAACAAGAAGAAGAGGAGGAAAGACGTTCCAGTAAAACTTTGTTGGTACCTACCAATTATTCCTCGTTTGAAGTGCTTATTTTTAAACCCAGATTAGGAAAAAATGATGCGCTGGCATGCAAAAGAGCGAAAACGGGACGAAATGCTGAGCTCCCTGCCGACTCTACTTAATGGAAGAACATTGACAGAAAATTTGCTGACCACCTAGGAATGTAAGGTTTGCACTAAGAACTGATGGAATGAACCCGTTTGGCAACATGAGTACGATGAACATCAGCTGGCCTGTTAATCTTTCCATTTACAACCTTCCTCCATGATTGTGCATGCAGCGGAAGTACATCATGACGGCGATACTAATCTTGGGCCCGAAACAACCTCGTAGCAACATTGCTGTGTACTTTGCACCTTTGGTAGAAGATTTGAAACTTCTTTGGATTTCTTGTGGGGGTACTCGATAGACCCTCCTTTAGGAGGGTACCTGGTGTGGCCCATTAAAGAGTACTATAAAACTCCTCGAGCAATGTATACGAAATCCCCACGAAGATCCAAGCCACAACAGAAGGAAATTTTACATCAACAAGATTAGGAAAGAGTAGTTACCGACTCTGAGTCGAAGTCCAATACATGTACGGCCCCTGAGACCCCTGCTACCTATATAAAGCACGGGAGGGGGTCACAACGGGGACTAACAACCCTATATTGAGAACTAGCTAAGATTTAATCTTTAGAGAGCAACCCTGTAGACACTTTTGATACCATCGAAATAATTCCGGTGGGCATTAACCCGTCAAATCGAGTAGTCCACTAGAGCCCTCTTCCTTCACAAAACCCCGGGTCCCTAACCATGGGGATTCTTGAGTTCACATCCTCGAAATTTGTGCCATCTATGGGAAATTTGGGTGTTGGATCCGCGGCTCCGTTGATTCCATCATCGATTTACGATTCGGCGATCTGGGTGGATTCAATCCATTTCGGGTAAATCGACTTCACGAGGTTCTCGTCGGCTTCACAACCGGTGTTTGACTACCCCGACAAGAGCATCAATCTAAATATTAGAAACCTAAACTTCCGTGTGGGGCGCATGGGAGTGATACGTATGGATGACTCCGACCAACATCAATCAGAGAAAATAGTCACGTCAGAATTCTTGCGATGACCACTCAACAAGGAGAGCTCCGAGTACTTTTACCCGGACCACCCTCATGTTCACTTTGTCTCTATGTTTAAGTACACGTAATAGTCATCATCCGAAAGCGAAGATAGTGGTGGGAAGGATAGCTCTCCCGAAAACAACGATGCGATTACTCAGGAAATACATATGGTAGAGGCTTTGGATGGTGGAGAGCAGAAATCACCCACTACCGAATGGCGGTTGTGACTCACAGTTATGCCGAGTAACCATACGCAAAGTACTCGGAAGGTGTTTTACCTCCAACAGGATTCAGAAGAACCCGGATGTGTGGAAAAATTGGTACCCAGAACGCCTCAGGAAAGGCTTCTGCAAGCCCCAACATACCTGACGTCCCTCAAAACGGCTATCAAAAGTTTCAAAGAAATATTCCGCCGAATGGAACTAAAGGAGTATATCACCCAAAGTCAAACAACGAGTAAAATCACGGAGGAAGCAAACATTTTTGCGAAAGAAGAAAAGATGGCTCGTAATACCCAACCCCCCTCACCCGTGGAAGGTAAAACCTCCTATGCCCATGAATAAAACAAAAGATACAACAATGAGAGAAACAAAATTGGAAAGCAGAAGAATCGGGTGTTCGATGAGAACGAACCCGAATCAGTTGCAGCTGAATTCCCGGGTACTCACAGTAACGACTGCCGCCGGCAAAGGCGCTACCAGCCACGCGAGCAAGAATGTGACCACAGGAAAGAACATAAACGTGAGTGGAAACCCCGGAAGATTAGAGCCGATGGGCTACCTCCAATGTCAATCGAGCAGCAACTCGAGGGACCATGCGCAAACCACCTCTATACCAATAACAATGGAATACCCAGATCCAACCACAAGTTGAAAGACTGTCAAAGATTCAACATGCTCATGGAGGCATTTTATACGAAGCAGAGGGAGGCACAACAAGCAGGGTTTCCAGCGATCCCCTGAGCGCTAGCCATAGGGGTGCCACCACCTCCCCTAGAACCAGCAGTCGTCCAACTTCATCCACAACTTCCAGCGCAGGGAGTACCCAGAGGACAACAAACCATAGCAATGCACCAGCAGCATAGAGTGGGTAATCCAGAGGAAGACAAGTACCTGGAACCAATAGGGAAAATTTACATGATTCAAAAAGGTGCCCCATTCAAACGAAACCAAAAGGTCATAACCAGGCAGGTGAACCTAGCAGAAACCTCACCCCCTGCAACACCCCAGTTCTTGGACTGGTCCGATGAAAATATCACCTTCTCCAGAGTTGACCACCCGCTTCGAGTCCCCTTACCAGGAAATGCAGCATTAGTACTCGAGGCACAAATTGGAGGTTATGGCCTATGTCGGAGATATCCGGAATGGGGTATCTGCCGGCATCCAGAAGCCGGACCTGAAGGGCACGCCCAAAGACTGAGGCCCTGTAACATCCCAAGTATGAAAGATAGCCATTAGAATGTTTGCTCTCTGTTATTTTATGTTTTGCATCATGACATCATGTTCATTGCATTTGTTTTGCTTTGTTTTCCAATTGGTTTCCCCTGTTTTCATTTGTTTTCCTTTGTTTTCTATTTGAATTTCAAATCAAATTTCAAACCTTTTGTTTCATACTTGTGATGTTACAATTTCCAAAAGGAATATTCAAATCAAAACAATCATTTGTTTCCATTAAAGTTGTGATTTTAAAACTATTGATTTGTTTCTAATCAATATTTCATCTAATACCAAACCATTTTCAAATCCAATTAATTTCTAAAACAGCAACCCTTTTGAAAATTATGAAAACGATAGAACACTTCCATCATTTGTTTCCATTAAACCATGAGGTTCAAACTATTTAAAATTATGGCTTTCAATAACTCACTTAACTCAAATTTCATTCGAAATTCAATTACATTTTTCAAACAGCACCCCTTTAGAAATTATGAAAATTACAAAATCACCTCCAATCATTTTGTTTCAAACAAACATGAAATTCAAAACTAATTAAGCTAATACTTACAATATTTCATTTAATATCACATTTTCATTCAAATGAACTACCAACAACAACCAATTTGAATTATCTGGAAAATTAAATGTTGCAAATTGGTGCTGTTGCACAAAACTATCCTATACAAAATTTTGCTAATTTTTCTAACCTAAAACTATCCTTTTTTATTTCTATTCCTTTTTCAGCAAAAAAAAAAAAACACAGCAGCAACAAAAAATAAAAAATAAAACGGTTCAAGGGAGAGAGGGCCAGGCCCAGCCCACCACCTCTCCCCAGGCCCATACCCCCTCGCTCCTTCTTTCTCCTCTGTACGGATCGACATCCACCCTGTCCACGTTGCAGAGAAGCAGAAGAACGGCTGAGCAGCTCTCCCCTCCCCTATAAACCTAGCTAGCCTCCCCCTGCCCTAGCCCTAACCCCCCTCCACTCTCTCCCTCGCCTGCCGCCGCCGATCGCTTCCATCTCTGCATCTCCTTCCCCTCTGAACCTCACCACCGCCACCATCGAACTCCACCTCCTCCCCCTCCGGTGATCGCCATCGCCCTAGTCTTCCTCGCGGCAGAACGAGCCCGGGAACGGAACCTCCTCGCCACCCTCATCCTCCTCGTCCACTCAGCGGGGGCCGGGAGGCACCGGAGCTCCGCCGCCGTCCAACGACATCGGCGGCCATCTCCCTGCACCGCCACCGTCCGCCTCCTCCTGTCCTTCCCTCGAGGTGAGCTCCCTCTCCCCTCGTCTCTCCTCCCTCTCCCTCCTCTCTCCACGCACACGGCCACCCCCACGCAGCAGCCCCCGCGCGGACCACGGCGAGCACAGCAGCCAGCTGCCGACGGCTGCCGTCCTCTCTGTCGATGTTCAGGCGAACTGAATTTTTGAAGTTTTGTTAAAAAACCACGACCTGAACGTTAACCCCCCCGATGCCCCCTTCCTGTCAACGAACAGAACACTACCGCAGTGGCAGCGCTCTCTGCGCGCACCCAGGGGGTGG
The DNA here is from genome assembly GCA_028641055.1 of Alopecurus myosuroides. NCBI lineage: Eukaryota > Viridiplantae > Streptophyta > Magnoliopsida > Poales > Poaceae > Alopecurus > Alopecurus myosuroides. Next base: position 172,954,797 of record CM054058.1, read on the forward strand.
TGGGTTCGAATCCCACCCCCGGGATTAAACCCAACCTTTTTCCAATCTTTTTTCCAGGCCCAGAACCTTGACAGAATTGCACCCAAGTCCCTGCTAGCTTTTATCTAGGTCCCTGTTAATTTCTTTCCAAGTCCCTGTAGCTTTTTTAGGTCCATGGTTATTTCTATAAACCATAAAAATGCTTAAACTTGGTAATTTAATAACTTTTGTTTGGAAAATCCAATTGCAAAACTTTAAACATGTAAACCACTCCATTTTGAATTCTCTACCAAAATATAAAATTTGTTTACTGTTTTGAATATTTTAAATTGATGAAATATTTGAAAACTTGTTCAATTCACTTAATTTTGCAAAAATCATAACTTGAGCATAAAAATTCCAAATTCAACAAACTAAATATGTTTTCCATTCCATTTTTCATGTACTTTGCAAATATCAACTTTGTTTGCTGTTTTGAATAAATTAAATTGCTGAAAACAACTGTTTCTTATTTAATGCATTTAAAATTGCCAAATTAATAACTTGCTCATTTTAAATCCATTTTCAACAAATAAAATATGTTTTACATGCTAAATTAAACCACCTTTTGAAATATAAACTTTGTTTCATGTTTTGAATAATTAAAATTGGTTAAATAATTTAAACCTTGTTTAAATCATTTAAAATTGTTAAATTCATAACTTGGTCAAATTAATTTCTTTTTGAACTTATAAATTATGTTTTCAAACCAGAAAAACATAACCTTTTCAAATATGAATTTGATTTAATGTTTTGAACAAATAAAATTCAAATAATATTCATACTTGAATTAAATTCATTTAAATCTTGTTTAAACATGTTTAATTCATAATTAATTCATCCTAATTCCTTTTTCAACAAGTGAAACATGTATTCCACCTAAAATGTTGTGTACTTTCCAAATATGAACTTTGTTATCTATTTTGAACAATTAAAATTGGTGAAAACAACAAATGCTTGTGTGACACCTTTAAGGAACCAAAATTCCATAACTTAATAAATAAAATTCTAAACTGGGTAAACCTTATTTCAAATGGCACCTAAGGTTGTTTTCTTTCTGTTTTCCTCATCCATGCGTCATGCTAATTCACTACACATGTTGCTCAGTTGTAGATCATTTAATTCAACCATAATTCATGGGCTTTCTATATGCAATCCAAACTGCATATGGGTCCATTTAAACATGTTATCTTGTCAACTAGTTTATTCTGATGCATCAATTAAATGGTCATGCATCATCCCATGATTGTGCACTATGCCATGTTATTGATTGTTTGTCTCTCTGCGTTGTTTGTTTGCTTCTTCTCGAATGGACGACGACGTTGAGACCGACGATACTTACGACACCCCTTCTGAGGATCTAGCTCAGTACCAGGCTGCTGAGTTTGCAGGCAAGTATTCACTCACATGAACCATTGTGTTCCTTTCAACATTGGATACCGATACTTTCCGTTGTCTATTTCTGCTAGCCCTATGAATCGTTGCTTCTGTTACGAACCTATCACATGTTATCCTTTAACCCTGATATAGCATCACCTCCACACCTATAACCTTTTTGCTTGTTGCCCGTGTCTCACTAGCATGCTTAGGGTTGTTTTGCTTGAGTCTGTTACCCGTTACTTTCTGTAACTATTTCATTATGTTCTGGGGCTCGATGTTAAACAACAACCTGTTAATGTTATGGTTAATAATAATTTGATGATAAGGCACCGGCAGGAGGCCCGGCGTGGTTTTGAGGCCTGCTAGTGTCGACCCTAATTAGGAAAAGGGTCTTGTCTACTGATCCATGATGAGCGCACTAACCGCATGTGGGAAGTGTGTATGGGCGCCCCCCTCAATTTGATTCGATTCACATCTCGTCCAAATCGCCACACTTAGTTCGGGCTTTCCATTTGATGCATGCATGCGCAGGTGCGAACCCTTGGCGCCAGGGTGGAACTTTTGTAGTCGGCATTTAGGGCGGCGTGGTCTTAGAGTGCTATGAGGGTCCCCCTTTTCTTCGTGGGGGCTCGATTAGCCGCGCACGCACAGCATGTGGTTCTTTGGGCTTGATGCGAAGAAGAGTTGAGTTGTGTTGAGTGCCCCGCTTGGTGGGAAAGGCCTTCCCATCTGGCGGGTTATTCTTACGTGTACGGCCAAATTGGTGAACCCCTGCAAGGTAAATCTTCTCGAGAAGCCGTGTTTTCCGCGGTTATGGGTGACTTGGTGAAAGTACTGCTAACAAGTACTCAGAACAATTTACACCTAACTAATGATAACCTGACTAGTAATAGTCTTATCGACACAATAACTTGAACCATCATTAATTCAACTGTGTGAGTTATCCTCGGATTGCTTCTTTGGATAAGGGGCGAGATCCAGGATGGGTTTGTTTGGAGTTAGCTGTAGTTGGTTACGATACGCTATCTTATCCCATTTCTGTTAGCCGGAAGTTGTAGTAGATATCTGTAGTTGGTTAGTGCAGCCCGCTGCCGCATCTTTTGTATCACCCTTTCTTCCGTTGAACCCAAAGCATCTGTGCTTGATGTTGTTGGGGTACACTTTGGTGAACTGTGAGTCTTGCTTTCCAGTACGTTTATGTACTGACCCCTTTGGGGCTGTGGTTTCCGCAGACTACGTTTCCGAGGATCCCCATGGTGGCTACTACGTGGAGTATGACGAGACTGCTGACGAGTAGATAGCGGACCCGGGCAGGATCCGAGACTTCGTGGATGGGCTCCGTCTTTTCGTTTCCGGCCTCTTAGGCCTATTTGGATCTTGTCTGTACTCAGACATTTTGGATGCTTCCGCTGTGTTGTAATGATGAATTGTTGGGGCATGTGTCCTCTGGATGATTGTATTTGTTATCTCTGCTCTAGTGAGAGCTATTTGCAACTTATTTCAATCTTTTGTGTCTTAGAGATCTGTTGTGATATCACTTGTTCAAATGCCGTTGACGTACCATGTGTGTATGTTATGAAGTACGTCAACGGAAGTGTCCTGAATTCTAGGGGATGGTTTGCACAGACGATGGATAGTAGAGAATGGTTGTCACACGTTTACGTGTTGGCCTACTCATATTGAGATGCGGGTGCCGGTATGCCCCGTAAGCCATTTGTTCTACTATTTAGCGGACTGTGAGTATCCCCTAGAAGTCCGGGTGCGACAGGCCCATAAGGCACGAAGCGCGGAACTGCATCTGCAATGTCAGCCTTGAAGCCCATATGTGCCCTTAGGGGCTGGATGACTGTAGATTGTTAGGGTATGCTAATGTACGGTTTGTGTTCCTGTATGCCCCAATCCGGCTGCCTATATACAACCGGACGGTAGAAACCCTAATGAAGATTCGAGTCATACACCCAATATGCTCTAGGTAATTGAAATCTATGTTCGACATCGTCGTGATAGTTGATCTGCAGGAAGTAGGGAGCCTCTCCGTCTAACCTGAACCTGGGTAAACACCGTGTCCTCACCCCAAAGCGCTCCCCCACGTTTCCCTTCCCCGCGTTACACCCTACATAGATGGCTACCCCTTCCGGGAAACCTGATCCTAGAACACGTTATTTGGCGCCCACCATGGGGCAAGCTACGTTCGGGGTGATCTTCGAGGCAGGACTCCTGGGTGGCATTGGCAGCACGATCGCTGTCGGCATTGCCATCCCGGGACCAGGTGACAGTTACTTCGTCAACAACAACACGGTAACACCGGCTCGGGATCACATCGTCTGTTCGTACACCGTCCCAACCGGCACCGCCAATATCTTCGTCGGCCTAACGGCGGAGGCGATGGGATTCTGTAGTGGAATTAGGTTTCTCGCTCCCACTACCCAACCAACAATGGAAGGTAACATAAACGCACCAAATTCATGTAGACATGCAAATCAATCTCCATTGGCAAAAAAAAACAGATCTATGTTTGTTGGTATGGTGCAAGCTAAGCCTTCGAAGGAAAACTCCGAACCCGAATCTAACCTGGCCGCCATTAACGGTAAGGTAGATTCGGAAGCCGGAACTGAATCCGATGAATACGGCAATGGTTTTGCCGAAAAAGTGCGGAGGGCCACTGGAGTTAGAACTATTCACTAAGCCAACAGGTTAGTGAAGGCACTTTTTCCGGTCTTGCAGCTTTAAAGCGAACGAGTCTTCCTTATTCCTATGGTCATTAGAATATACAGTGTCTATATGATGGAGCCTGCCAAGCCAACGACAAAGTAAGAACAGGTGCCTCCTACGGAGGTACAAGCCCTCTAAAAGCCGATCCCCGAGTTGCCAAATGGCAAAGGCCAAAAACCACCCTCTAAAGAACCATTATTCCAGAAGGCGAAATCAAAATCGCCATTGCCCCAATCAAGAAAGCCAAATCCGCCAAAGCGGACAACGATGACCGTCTCCATGAGGCTGGACCTCCAGAATAAGCCGCTAGATATTGGTGGGCCCAGTTGCACAAAAGACGATGGTGGGAGGAAAAAAATCCCCGCCACCTTTGGAGATAATTGACGAATACGATGATTATGCTTTACTCCGAACTCCAGTTGATCCCATGTAACGCCCGCAGTTCCTAGAAGCCAAAACACGGTTGTTGGCAAAACAGACTGATCACCGAGAACTCAAGCGCAGAGAGTTAAAAAGCGCGCAAGAAGCCATTGAGAAAGCTCAAAATGTCATGGAAGAATACAAAAGGCGTGTCAAACGACCCGTCGTTCGGTCCAAATCTGTCAAGATAACAGAAGATGATGATGACCCAATCCGCCAAAGGGTAGCAGCCGTCAATTGGTCAAAAAAAAGAATCTACGCGAAGAAACTCCAAAGGGAGGTCGTGTTTGGGTCCCCGGTAGTAAACGCAGCGGCGGCTTATGAGATCATGAATGATAACGGCTAGTCGCTGGAAGAAAAAATCAAGTACGGAAATGTACTGCTGAGTCAGGCTTTAACCCAGCAGCAAAATGGGGAAACACGATCAGGGAAACTGTTAGAGAACTCCCAACTCTGCAGAACCCATACGATGATAGTCCTCCCCCAAGCTCCGCCAAAGCCCCGAAAGAAAAGGTAAATGCATAAGGAGGATGAAGCGTCCAAAACAGGCTCCAATCATGGAAAGCATGAGAAAAAAGGCGAGAAGCACTCAGCCCCTCGTAAGGAGGACATTCCTCACCAAACCCGCACAGCAAGGGATCGATATTTTTTTCCACCCCGACAAATCCCACTGGCGGACGCGGAAGATCAGCGGGACGACGGAAACATGAGCGCTCTTGTTCACCGCGCGGCAATAGGGGAAGGATCAGGGAGCGCACACCCCCTAGATCGCACCACAATCCCGCCGAAAAGGCGGAAGCCGAGCCTAGGCGCTAGAACTCGAGACACAGTGCCTCGCATCACTCGAGATCCGTGCACTCTGATGCACGTGACATACTGGATGCCATCACAGCTGCAAAGGATGCAAACTACCTAGGCCCTAAGTGCTTTGGTGACACCATTCGACATCTGGAGTTTCACGTGGGATTCGCCAAAGTACGAGCGATATGATGGATCCACTAGCCCATACACTTGGTTGCCGGACTACCACAAGACAGTTAGAATAAACGACGGCAGCAACCTGGAAGCAGTACGTTTTTTGCCTTTGATGTTAATCCAAGGAGCAATAACATGGAGAGAAAGCCTCCCCCCAAATGCATCAACAGTTGGGAGGATATGGCTCGAGTGTTCACCCAACACTTTCAAGGTACGTACAAATGCCCAAAAGCATCAACGAGCTGCAGAACTGCGTCCAGCATGATAACACATCCAATGTGGATTACATATCACGATGGACCGCATTGGAGAACATCAGTGAGGGGATAAGTGATCTCCAAGCAATGCACGCATTTGTCAATAGGCTGAGAAGTGGCTTGGTCAAATTCATGATCACCTCCACCGATCATCCACACCTCGGATCCATGCTGACAACTGCGAACAAACACGCAACAGCTGATGATATGAATGGCGGCAAGTTCTACCAATATATCAACAGTCGAAGAAAGCAAAAAGTTGATCGCAAACCCACCCAAGATCCGCCAAAACACCAGAAAGAGGTGAACGCCGCATTTGGAAAAGGCAGATCATCCAATGGCGGAAGGTGGAAGGGACATGCCAAAGAACCTTACTTCAACAAGGACATCAGGAAGATGGACTAGGACAAGGTGAGGATGGAGCCATGCCTCCACCATTCAATGTTTGGAACGCCTACGCATTCCAACCAGCAGTGCCGCCTGAACGCTGAATTCAAGCGAGATTCAGACAACGGGTACATAGGGAAAAACTTCAAGAGAAAGTATAACCCAAAACCCAAGACCAAAGCCGGATAAGCTGATAGCGCCTCCGAAACGGATAAAGGAATCCAGGAACAACAAAGAAAGAGAGAACCTATGTTCCCCAAGGTGCAGGAAAGCATAAACCATACCTTCTTGGCAACGCCATCTGCCAGAAAGATCAAAGCAGCATGCAGAGAAATCAACGCCATTATGCCATCCAGTCCTAGATTCCTGAAGTACGCTGAAACAACCATTACGTGGGATCACAGAGACCACCCACCGAACATCCCGGACCCCGGAGCACACGCATTGGTAGTAAGCCCAGTCGTGGAAAACGCCAGGCTCCACAAAGTCCTAATGGACGACGGCGCCAACATAAACCTTCCGTACGTTAGTACATTGGAGAAGCTCCGACTTTCCCGGAAGAAGTTAAACCACATCAATGTGAAGTTCCATGGCATAGTCCCTAGAAGAAAATCCGAATCCACGGGAGAAATCGCCCTGGATGTCAACTTTGGGGATGAAAACCACTTCCGGACGGAGAAAATCTCGTTTGAGGTTGTACCATTCCGGAGTGTCTACCATGCCATCCTTGGGTGTCCAGCGTTTGCCAAATTCATGGAACGCCCGTGCTACGTCTACAATAAGATGAAGATGCCTGGCCCAAATGGTGAAGTCACCACTGTAAGTGGAGATTCCAAATTGGCAAAGGAGTGCGAAATGGAGAACGTCGTTTGCGCAGAAACCGCCATTGCCAAAGAAGAGCTGCATGATCTGGAAAAGGAGATGAAGGACGGGGAAATGCCCGCAGGAAAAGAGGCAGCTCTGCAGAAGAAAGGATGCTTCAGCTCCCAAAACACGAATAAGGTCAGGCTAAACCCCAATGACCCTGAGAAGCTGGTCACCATTGGGGCAAAACTAGACCCCAAATAGGAAAGCGAGCTCACGCAGTTCCTCCGTGAGAACGGGGACATTTTGGCCTGACATCCACGAGATATGCCAGGCGTACCCTGGGAACTAGGCGAGTGATGTCTACACACGCTTCTATTCTTTTAGACAGTGTTGGGCCTCCAAGTGCAGAGGTTTGTAGAACAGCAGCAAGTTTCCCTTAAGTGGATCACCCAAGGTTTATCGAACTCAGGGAGGTAGAGGTCAAAGATATCCCTCTCAAGCAACCCTGCAATTAAGATACAAGAAGTCTCTTGTGTCCCCAACACACCCAATATACTTGTCAGGTATATAGGTGCACTAGTTCGGCGAAGAGATAGTGAAATGCGAGTAATATGGATGGTTATAAGTAATAATAGCAATCTAAAATAAATATGGCAACAAGCAAACATGTAGTAGAACAGGCGGAAAACAGTGTTTCAATGCTTGTAAACAAGGCCTAGGGATCCTACTTTCACTAGTGGACACTCTCAAGAATGATCACATAATTGAATAACTAAATATCTTCTCTTCACTATTCTACTCTTAACCCTCTCCGGTTGGATAACGAACACTAATCAATGCGTAGGGCTGCAAAAAGCATTCCTTAAAGTAAGTATTCCCATGTCTAGTTAACCCCACGCTGTCACTATGAGCGCCCTAGAAGGTACTAGACAAACACCACAATTCATAGAGAAGACACACACGATGTGCACACTGTCACCTTCACACCGCGGGACAAGGTGACTCCAAAGTTCATATTAATAAAACACTTGAGTAGCACAAGATGAATAGTAACATCTACTTATTCAACTAGATTACAAAGCTCACGATCACATATAGATCACACCATGGGAGAGAGAGATAAACCACATAGCTACCGGTAGAGCCCTCAGCCTCGGGGGAGAACTACTCCCTCCTCATCATAGGAGACATCAAGGGGATGGAGATGGCGGTGGAGTCGATGGAGATGGGTTCCGGGGGCACTTCCCCGTCCCAGCAGGTTGCCAAAACAAAGATCTGTCCCCCGAAACTTGGGTTGACGATGACGGCGGCTGCCGAAGGTTTCGTGGAATTTCGCCGATTCTTTTAGGGTTTTCCCTCGGGGGAGTATAAATAGGCGAAAGGGCGATGCCGGGGGTGGCCAGGGGGCCCACACCACCAGGTGGCGCGGCCAGGGGGACCCGCGCCACCCTATGGTGTGGCCACCCTGTGGCCCCCCTCTGGGGCTCTTCGGGACTTCTGGATGCTTCCGAGGAAAATAGGAACTTCGGGATTCGTGGGGTCCAATTCTGAGAATTTTTCCAGAACAACTTTTCTGAAATAAAAAACAGCAGAAAACAGGGAACTGGCACTTGGCATCTTGTTAATAGGTTAGTCCCGGAAAACGTAGGAAAACATACGGAAAAACATGTAGCAATTGGCATAATATCAACATGGAACATCATAAATTATAGATACATTGGAGACGTATCAAGCATCCCCAAGCTTAGTTCCTACTCGTCCTCGAGTAGGTAAATGATAAAACAAAATAATTTCTGAGGTGACATGCTACCACACAATCTTGATCATAATATGTAAAGCAGAGCATGTAAACTAGGATCAAATGAACTAAAGATGTGATCTATATTTGATATCAACAAGTAATGCATAAACAAATAAGAAGAAACAAGCAAAACTTTTAATGAATCAATACTAAAAGACTATCAACCGTGCAAATTTTATTAGAGATGATTTAAGCTTTCAAGAACAACAATATCATGCACGTCAAACGATCTTCACAACCCCTGTTAGGATCAAGTCAAGCTTTCCACAAGATGCAATGCTTGAATCTTAAACTATTTGCACACTAGAAACAAGCAAGCGTTCTGCGTTGGTCCCTGACACCGGGATGTTATGAGAAAGAGAACATTATGGGGGGTTTGGAAGGTCAATGGAAGAAAGGCTCACAAAGCTGAAAGTGGTCATTAGACAAGAGAAAGTCTTACAACCGAAGCTATGCAAGGAGTAGGGATTGCCACACAACGGATGCACATAGAGCTATAAGTGTATGAAAACTCTCCAATGGAACTAGTGGTTGTGCATCCAACTTGCTTGCTCACGAAGACCTAGAGCTCATTTGAGGAGGCTCGTCGTTGGAATATACAAGCCAAGTTATATAATGTAAAGTTCCCCACATAGTTATGAATGAATGATAATATGAAAACTCTCCAAACTGAAGTATTGGTGCTAAACATGAAGCACAAGTGTGGTATAAAGGATAGTGATGCGCCCCCTCTCTCTTTATTCTCTCTTTGCCCCCTTCTTTTGGGCTTTTTCATTTTTTATATATCCTCACCGGTAGGGGCAACATCCTATATGACAATGAATCATCATACTTTTAGTATCCATAACTCATAATGGAATATCTATGATGTATCCAACTGCATGCTCCTGCTAGTGTAGCAATATGCATAAATAACCATGAAGCTCATCATCAAGTAACATAATGGAGGTGGATGTTGTGCAGCAATATATCTCGGAATGGCTATGGAAATGCCATGATAAGTATGTATGGTGGCTATTTTTAGGAAGAATATATGGGCTTATGTGTAGGAGAACAAAGTCCTCCCACGGGATTTGGATGCACTGGCGAAGTTTGCACCAACTCTCAATGTGAGAAAGGGCAATGCACAGTACCGAAGAGGCTAGCAAATATGGATGGTGGAAGTGTCAGGAACCGCAACATAGACTCACAAGTTAAAGATTACAGCAAACAAATCATATTAGAAGGCAAAGTGCAAATCACTCCAAGAGGGTATGTGGCAGTGACAAGTCACTGTTAGCTACCCCGACCGTAGCGCGTAACAAAAGGCCGATCGGAAATGTATCACTCGTAGCAATCATATAACATTTTTTTCTATCAGCTGGTAATTTATGTGTGGCACAGTTTCAAGTTTCTTAGACCAACCATTAAAAGTTTATACTTACTAGTCCTTATCGTTCATCCATTAAGCAAATTAATATCTCAAAACAACAATAGTGAGTCAAGTGAAGTAGTTTAGTGATCTACAAGACCATGCAATCTTTTCCACTATACCAACTATCACAATAGCATTCCTATTTCCAAGAAAACACACATGTGATAACCACCTAAGCACAAAAAAATATCAACTCTGGACAAAGGAAGCATGCAAAACAAGATCTCGAAGCATTAAAATATCTTAGCATGAATACTCAACAAATATAAGTAAAGCACAAGAGTATTCTAACGAAAAAGCGGAGTGTGTCTCTCTACCAAACAAATATGCTAGGATCCAACTATTTATTGGAGCAAAGAAAACCAACAAACTGAAAACAAAAATAAAAGACGCTCCAAGTAAAGCACATAAGATGTGACTGAATAAAAATATAGTTTCACTAGAAGTGACCTGATAAATTGTTGATGAAGAAGGGGATGCCTTGGGAATCCCCAAGCTTAGATGCTTGAGTATTCTTGGAATTTGCTGGGATGTACCACCGGGGCATTCCCAAGCTTAGGCTTTTCACTCTTCTTGATCACATCATATCATCCTCTTCTCTTGACCCTTGAAAACTTCTTTCACACCAAACTTCTCACAATCTTCATTAGCGACATTAGTGCAAATTGAAATAATAATTTCACATGGTTCAGTTTCAACACAAGCTTAACACTCATAAACACATTAGCTACTTTCACAACTTCTTTTAAAACTCTTTTTCTCAAAAGAACACCAAAAGAAAGAGATTAAGAGATAAATGCAATTATTAGCAGAAATCTGTCTAAACAAAACAGCAGGTAAAGATGATTTTTTCTAAAATCTTACGTTGCTCAAATAAAAAAGTGGTCAACTAAGTAATGTTGCGTATATAACCCAGGATTAGGCACAAAAAAACTCAGGTCATTTTGAATTTTCTGTGATTTTATACGATTTTAACAGTGGACAGCAGAAATCTGTTTCCGACGCAGAAATCCGAAATATAGTCTCAACTTTCCACTAGAGGCTTTACTTGGCTCAACCAAGACACAAAAGAAAAGATACAGCGGGGTTTCTAAGGAAATAGACAACACCCAGGTGCAAAGAAAAAAAAACGACGGAAAACGGGTTGAAAACGGAGAAATAAAACGGGTTGTCTCCCGGAAACGCTTTTCTTTAAAGCCTTTTAGCTAGACATGATAATTTGAGAAGATGCTCACATGAGAAATATGAATTGAAGAAAAACAGAGCCTCGATAAGAAAATGTAGAACAAATTTAAGTCTAACCCACTTCCTATGAAAAATAATCTTGTAAAAGAACAAGTCAATAAAGCACAAAGTGGCTAGCATAGGAAAGCAAAACAAGTGCAACTTCAAAATTTCCAACATAAAGAGGGGAAACTTAATATTATTGAGATACATAAAACCATGTTTCCCTCTCTTATAATAAATTTCAGTAGCATCATGAATAAAATTAACAATATAGCTATCACATAAGACATTCTTATCATGAGCTCATGCATAAAAGAATAATTACTCTCCACATAAGCATAGTCATTTTTTTTAATAGTAGCGGGAGCAAATTCAATAAAATAGCTATCATCATTACTCTCATCACCATAATCATTAAATATAGGAGGCATACTGTAATCATAATTAATTTTTTCCTAAATAGTAGGTGGACTGAAAATATCATATTCATCATTGTAAACAGGTGGAACTAGAGTACCACAATCATTATAATCATCATATATTGGAGGCAAAGTATCATCAAAGAAAATTTCCTCCTCAAAACTTGGGGGACTAAAAATATCATATTCATCAAAACTAGCTTCCCCAATATTAGACTTTTCCATAGCATTAGCAATAATGGTGTTTAAAGAGTTAATACTAATAACATTGCCACTAGCATGCAAATAAAGTCCAATAGGTTTTTTAATTTTCTCTTCAAACACTTCATGTCCTAACTCAAGATAAATATTAGAAAGCTCTCTCATATTTTTGTTGTTTTCCATTAAGCCTAACTAGTGAAAACAAGAAACAAAAAGATAAAATTGCAGAATCTGAAGGAAATAACTCCGAGCAGTCACACCCGAGGATGTGAGTACCTTTTACCTTACCTCCCCGGCAACGGTGCCAGAAAAGAGCTTGATGTCTACGCACGCTTCTATTCTTGTAGACAATGTTGGGCCTCCAAGTGCACAGGTTTGTAGAACAGCAGCAAGTTTCCCTTAAGTGGATCACCCAAGGTTTATCGAACTCAGGGAGGTAGAGGTCAAAGATATCCCTCTCAAGCAACCCTGCAATTAAGATACAAGAAGTCTCTTGTGTCCCCAACACACCCAATATACTTGTCAGGTATATAGGTGCACTACTTCGGTGAAGAGATAGTGAAATGCGAGTAATATGGATGGTTATAAGTAATAATAGCAATCTAAAATAAATATGGCAGCAATCAATCATGTAGCAGAACAGGCGGAAAACGGTGTTTCAATGCTTGGAAACAAGGCCTAGGGATCCTACTTTCACTAGTGGACACTCTCAAGAATGATCACATAATTGAATAACTAAATATCTTCTCTTCACTATGCTTCTCTTCACTAGTGGACACTAATCAATGCGTACGTCTGCAAAAGGCATTCCTTAAAGTAAGCATTCCCATGTCTAGTTAACCCAACGTTGTCACTATGAGCGCCCTAGAAGGTACTAGACAAACACCACAATTCATAGAGGAGACACACACGATGTGCACACTGTCAACCTCACACCACGGGACAAGGTGACTCCAAAGTTCATATTAATAAAACACTTGAGTAGCACAAGACGAAGAGTAACCTCTACTTATTCAACTAGATTACAAAGCTCACGATCACATATAGATCACACCATGGGAGAGAAGATGAACCACATACCTACTGGTAGAGCCCTCATCCTAGGGGGAGAAATAATCCCTCCTCATCATAGGAGACAACAACGGCGATGGAGAAGGCGGTGGAGTCGATGGAGATGAGTTACGGGGGCACTTCCTCGTCCCGGAAGGGTAGCAGAACAGAGATATGTCCCCCGAAACTTGGATTGACAATGACGGTGGTTGCGGAAGGTTTCGTGGAATTTCACTGATTCTTTTACGGTTTTCCCTCTGGGGAGTATAAATAGGCGAAAAGGCGATGCCGGGGGGTGGCCAGGGGGCCCACAACACCAGGTGGCGCGGCCAGGGGGACCCGCGCCACCCTATGGTGTGGCCACCCTGTGGCCCCCCTCAGGGGCTCTTCGGGACTTCTGGATGCTTCCGGGGAAAATAGGAACTTCGGGATTCGTCGGGTCCAATTCCGAGAATTTTTCCAGAACAACTTTTATGAAATAAAAAACAGCAGAAAACAGGGAACTGGCACTTGGCATCTTGTTAACAGGTTAGTCCCGGAAAACGTAGGAAAACATACGGAAAAACATGTAGCAATTGGCATAATATCAACATGGAACATCATAAATTATAGATACGTTGGAGACGTATCAGCGAGCATTCCCTAAAGGTGAAAGAAGGATCGAAGCCTGTGAAGCAAAGCATGTGCCGTTTCGACCCGCCAAGACGCAAATCTATTGACAAAGAGATTCTCTGGCTTTTAGCATCCAAGTTCATCTGGGAAGTCATACAAACTGATTGGTCCGCCAATCCAGTGTTAGTCCCGAAGAAAAACACAGTAGAATTACGAATGTGTATAGATTATTATACAGGGTTAAACAAGATGTGTCCCAAAGATCATTTTGCTTTGCCAAGGATCGATCAAATAATAGATGCAACAGCTGGGTTGGAGCTCTTATGCTTTTTGGACGCTTACTCTGGTTACCAACAAATCCGGATGCGAGAGGCAGACCAAATCAAAATGTCTTTCGTAACACCGTACGATACTTACTGTTATATCACCATGCTATTCAGCTTGAAAAACACTGGGTCAACATACCAGCGTTGCATGCAAGAGTGTTTGCACAAACAAATAGGACGAAACGTCCACGCATATGTGGATGAAATTACGGTAATAACCATGGAAAAAGCCACGCTCCCGTAGGCGTTTTCGGCGTACAACATGAAGCTGAATCCGCTAAAATGCGTTTTCGGCGTTCCCGTAGGCCAGCTTCTAGGATTCATCGTCTCGCACAGAGGAATTGAAGTAAATCCAGAAAAGATAAAAGTCATCCTGGATATCAAACGACCAACATGCCTAAAAGATGTCTAGAGACTAACAGGCTCAGCTGCCGCCGTTAGCTGTTTCATAAACAGGCTAGGAGACAAAGCGCTTCCGCTATACAAGCTACTCAAAAAGTACGACAAATTCGTGTGGACGCGGGAAGCAGATACTGCCTTAGGACAACTCAAGAAAACCTTGACGGAGGCACCAGTTTTGGCAGCCCCGAAGGAAGGCAAACCTATGTTGCTATATCGAGAAGCAACTAGGAGAGTAATAAGTACGGTCATAGTGATGGAAACAAATAAATATGAAAAAGAAATCCCGGATCAGCATCCGGTATACTTTATAAGTTAAGTCTTTTCAGAATCAAAGCAAAGGTACCCCAATTACCTAAAATTGGTCTATGGTGTATTCTTCGCATCAAGAAAGCTCCGCCATTATTTCCAAGGCCATTCTATAACAGTGGTTAGTAAAGCACCAATAAGGGATATAGTCAATAGCGCAGATGCTACGGCCAGAGTAGCCCAATGGGGCATCGAACTAGCAGCGTTTGACGTAAACTGTCAACCCCGGACATCGATAAAGTCCCAGGTATTGGCAGATTTTGTTGTAGACTGGACGGAAGATATGGACACCACAACCATCCCGGAACCCCCTCTTGGATCTTACACTTTGAAGGATCCAAAATGAAAAAGGGCTCAAGGGCTAGAGTAGTCCTGAAATCCCCAACAGGAGAAACCATGATCTGCGTACTACAAATCCACTTCAATGCCTCAAACAACGTGGCAGAATACGAAGCTCTCCTACACGGCTTGCACATAGCAAAAGACATTTGTGCCCAAATGGTGCTATGTTACGGTGATTCAGCTTTGGTTCAACACCAATTGGACCAAACATGGGACGCCAAAAGTCCCATTATGGAAGAATTTAGAAGAATGGTGGACGAATTTGCCATTTGCTTCCTCGGATTCAAGGTCAAGCATATCAAACGTGAAGAAAATTGGGCTGCTGACGCTTTGGCGAGGATGGGTTCTGGACACAAGGAGTTACCCCCTGACATCTTCCTGGAACATTTAAGGGCACCATCCATCAAATGCGAGACGTGGACTATCCATTGATATCATCATCAGTGGCCATCATCACCGTAACCCCGGACTGGACAAAGCCATACACGGATTTTTAGTAAATCAGAAATTCCGATGTACGGATCATCACCGTAGGGTGGGAGCTAGAAATTGGTTAAACTCTACTGCGGTGACAATTCTGTAGGGGAGGTCCCACAGCAAAATAGCTCGATGCCAGAATGATAAAAATCCCACCTAATCTCACTCTTTCTGGGCAGTTGATTGGTTTCCTTCTACCACAACTGTCCATGACAACCATAGGACCCTGCAGGCCTTACTTCTTTGACTCGAATACAAAAAAGGTAAGAAAAATAATAATTAAGTGAATTAAGGAACTAACCTGCCTGTAGTGGCGGGGCGGCTTTTTTTTAAACAATAAGACCTGGACGATTATCCCTACCCTCGGTAGCTTACGATTTTATGTCCCGAAACAAATTCTCATCGTTGACCACGAGATGGGTCTCTCTCTTAGATCTCTTTTTCTTTTGCTTAGGTTCAGGCGAGGTAGTGGACAAATTTATTGAGATTGTGAGCAAAGAGACGAGACGCTATTGTCCCGGACTACTTGGACTAGTCTACTAGGACTCGGGGGAAGAGACTTGCTTGTGATAGGACAATAGATCAAGTACAGTGTTCGCCACTCCACTTTTGGTTGCACTGGGTACATACAAAATTTGTAGCTGATCGAACTGCAGCGGTTAGTACCTATTAGTATTAGAGACAGAATCATATTTGCTTTGAGCTCCCCACAATCACTCCTATCAATAAGTGAAAAGGCGGCTATCGATACTGTCCCAACACCTCCTCTTCTGTGTTTACTTCTCCCATCTCCGCTTTGCCGGACGATAAGAACACTGAGAGCTTGTTATCCCCGGCGTACCTTTGATCCATTGAGCAAGAGCCCTTCCACACGGGACTCCCGAATTTGAAGTTTTGCGGTGCATGCGCTTGGTCATTGGCACGAGGAGTGCGGTTAAATTTCCATTGATAATATTACATGTTCCCACGAACAATAAAGAAAAGAAGAAAAGGCTATTCCTTAGACATAGAGGTGGGATTAAGGCGTCCATACCCTGCAATTCTGAGGCCATCACCTCTGGTCTTCTAGTAACATATCAGTAAACAAGGCGGAAGCATACGACTCATCACGAAATAAAGAAATAGAAACATCGTGTCACACTCATGTCACGTCGAGGTACTGTAGAAAAAAGAACTGCAAAATCCGATCCAATTTTTCGTAATCGATTAGTTAACATGCCAGAGAGAGATATAGACAAAGGTAGCAGAATGAATCTGATAAGTAAACATGAAGAAAAATCTTATAGGTCTAGTGGAATGTGACGTTTTTTCATAGCCCCCGTGGAGATTGACGCGACCTGGTCCCTTTCATGGGCTTTGAGCTTCAGTTCATACATGTCAGAGATCCTTCTCTTGCATAATAGTAAAAGCAGCGCTCGTAGCATGAACTCAAGAGTACCTTAATTTTACACCCTAAAACGGATATCTTTGTATCTTTTTTCTTTTTCTTATTTTTCTAAGATACCCGCTTTGTTTACGACAGTATCCTGTATCATGTATGCTGACAAGATCCATGAAGTAAAAAGGAGGGAACGAGGTGAAAAAAGCGACCTTTTTTTGTCAATCGTTAGGATAGAACTAGAGCAAGTAAGCTCATCGCACTATCAAGTCAGGCATGAACTAGTCTTCCAAGCTTAAGAAGCATAGGACGTCCAGCAGACGCCGTTGAGGAAGCTCACCAGCGACAGGAAGAAGGGCATGTACTCGACGCTCTTGGTCTTGATCACCTTACCCTGTGAAACAGAGGTGGGAGTCGTAGAAGATCCAATGAATTGTTCCGTTAACAAAGCAACGATCTTGGATGGGCTCCTAGTGAACTATTTTTCACTATTTTTGCGCTTAGTCTTTTTACCACCGCATTCTTTGCGTTGCCCGGCTCATATGATCGTGAAGTGTGCTTCACAAAAAGATTTGTAAAATGAGCAGGCTAGCCTAGGTGAATTTCATGATGTATTTTTCTTTTGAAATAAAAAAGCGTGCTCCTGTTATAAGCTCAGAGTTGGCTATTTCTTGTATCTAATGGAGCATGAGGTTGGTTCAGACCTCCAGTGTGTAATAGCGTCTTTTTATATCATCGTGTATCATCGAATTTACTTATTCCAGAATCTAAGGACTGGGGAGTGGGCCTGTCTGAGAGGAATAAAGAATATTCATTTGCAGACGGATGGTAGCACGGAAGTTGAACAAAGACAGCTCGTCCGGCGTTGCAAGGGATATTGCGTCATTGGCTGAAACTTGCACAAGAGAAGCACATCCGGCGTATTCTTGCGATGCATCAATCCGGAAGAAGGAAGAGAAATCCTCGAAGAAATACACGAAGGAGATTGTGGACACCACGCCCATTCCAAAATCCTGGTGCACAAAGCTTTCCGTCTAGGATACTCCTGGCTTACCGCTAAGGCAGACGCAGAAGAGCTAGTGAAATGTTGTCTGGGATGCCAATTGTTCACCAAACAGACGAACATGCCAGCCCAAGCCCTGAAACCATAACCATAACCTGGCCGTTCGCGGTCTAGGGGCTGGACATGATGGGACCATTCAAGACATGAAGAGGAGGGCTAACACACCTCCTAGTAGCAGTGGATAAATACACCAAGTGGGTAGAAGCAAAACCCATCAAAAAGCTGGATGGGGTAACAGCTAGAAATTTCTTCATTGACATAGTTATGCAATTTGGAGTCCCGCACAACATAATCACGGACAATGGAACAAACTTTTCCGTAGGTGATCTAGCCAAGTATTGTGAAGGTGGCGGCATCCGGCTATATTTATCTTCTGTCGCGCATCCACAGTCAAATGGACAAGAAGAGCGAATGAACAACTCAATCCTCCAAGGCATTAAGCCAAAGCTATAAGCGCCCCTCCACAGAGCAGCTGGAGCATGGGTAGAATAACTTCCATCCGTTTATGGAGCATAAGAACAACGTCAAACAGATCAACAGGCCAAACGCCATTTTTCTCAGTATATGGAGCAGAAGTAGTATTACCTACCGACATCATGCATGATTCTCCACGAGTACAATCTTACGTGGAAGAAGATGCAGAGGAAGCGCGTCATAACGCTTTAGATCTTCTGGAAGAGGAAAGATAAAATGTGCTACAAAAATATGCAGTTTACCAGAAAAACCTGCAAAGATACCACATCCGCAAGGTAATATCACAAGCCTTACGGGAAGGAGATTTAGAGCTAAGGTTTGTATAGAAAAATAAGCACAAGTTAGCCCGCCCCTGTTTGGAAAGGACCATTTGTCATTAGCAAGCTATGAAGAATGGATCATAGTACCTGATAGATATCCGGGATACAGATAAAAGTCGCAAAAGGAAAAGACATCTGGATGACGAATTAGGAGAGAACAAAAGACTCTGGAGCATCCAGCAGTTATGTCCCTTTAATTCTTAGTCAAAATCCTCTGGTAAACATCATTTGTGATCATGAAATAAAAATAGTTGGATTTTTTCGCCAACTTGATGTTTGTGCATGAACCTCAATCCTCTTTATTTCCCAATAATCCCAATTTTTCATATACATATAAATGTTAACACAAATTTTGCGTGCATGCTCGTGATTATATATGATATCTGTTTTGCCTAAACGGCTCAATGCTTAAGTTTTCTTCTTCGACTTTAAGAGTTTTGTCTGATTGCAAAAATGTGTTGGATTGTCGACTAAGCATTACGAGCCCTAAGGAACGACTCACGATTCCAGGTTTAGATAGATTGGTATTTACCATGTTGCCTGACGTGATGATTCCGGCTTTAAGGATTACCCAATGCCGAAAAACTAAGACCCATCATTGCCGGACAACTCGAAAGCCGAAAGAGAGCATTCGCAGAAAGCAGTATGGTAAAAATACTAACGAAAAATAAAAAACTAAACTTTGCATTCATCTTTGCAAAAGATAACCAAAATTGGGTTGGTATTACAAAAATATCCAAATTACAAGAAAATGCAAAAAATTCTATCCTTTGCCTCGCAGGGCCTACTCCTGGCTATCATCATCGTCGTCGTATTCGTCGGACGCGCCAGTATCTTCTGGCGTCTTGGGAACCTCCTCTTCCGGAAAGAAAGTTCCAATAGACACCATTTGAGCAATCTTTGTGGTGTATCCTTTGACAGAGCCGAACAACTCCTCGACACGCTGGGAAGAGAGGGAGCCCGGGACGCTGGTGGCCAAGCGCCAGCACTAAGCGTCCACGTAATGACAACAAAGAAGGACAAGTGCCATCTTTGCTCCACCACGGGCAGCTGAACGCCGAAGGCCGTCCTACGCCTCAACGGCAATTTCTAGTTCATCTGGAAGCTCTGTGACGCGCTCCAACTGTTTGCCAGGGAGGAACTTGGACACAAACCGCTCCCCGGCTGCCCGGATGCCTACATGGTACCCAGCAAATGCCCGGATATTTTCAACTCGGGACTTGGTCTTTTCCTCCTCCTCTATGGAAAAAAGAAAGGCTTGTTGTTAGGAAAAAAACAGCAAAAGGCAGAATATGCAAAGCCCAAAACGAGGTTTCGACAACAAACTTACTGAGCAGCTCAGTATCTAGGACCCTGAGATCGTCCAGCGCATCCCCCAACTTCTTCTGGAGGTCCCGGATGGCTTCAGCATCCTTGCCAGCCTGGGATGCCTAATACGCCATTTTGTGTTCTGCCTCACGAAGAGATTTCTTGCAAAGTGCAAGATCCCTGTTGGATTTCTCCAAATCCTTTGCAAGGTGAAGGTTCTCATCGCACCGTCCTTGTGCATTGCTGAAAACAGAAGGGGATAAGAAAAAACTCGAAAGACAAAATAAATCCGAATGCCAAAACTTGGATTTTGAGAAGAAAGCCGAAAGACGAAAAAAACTCAGAAATATGGAAGGGAAGACTAACCTCTGTTGTTCTGCATCTCCTTCTGAAGATCGGAATGTTCCTGGTTTTTATTCTTCACCAGTTCAACCATTTTCTGCATCTTCTTGTTGCATTCCGTCAAAGCGGAAAACACTTCCGGATTTGGTTGCTCCGTTGTCTTCTAGGACACAAAACAAAGAAAAGTTAACACCCTTGAGCTATTATGAGTAAATATCCAACAAAAATGTCCGAAGAATTACTCGGGGGCTAGGGGTAAGAGTGTTACCGTGTTATTATGACGGACGCGTCCTAGCTTTTCAAGGAAATCCTTACTATAGCAGTGGAACTGGCTTTCCAGGAAGCCGAACCCCTCGTCCATCACCTCCTTTGGACAAAATATGAAGCCGTCCTGGTAGATGTATGAGATGGTTAGCGCTTTGCTGGCTTTCGGAAGCGAGGCAGGCACGAGCAAGTGCTCATACCCCGGGATAACTCGGTCATCCTCATCGAAAACCTCTTCCTTGACCTTGGGAAGCGGAAGATCCCCAGAAGCCGGACAGGCCCGTCGTCTTTGCGCTTTGACGAATAGGGCTCGTCCCGGATGCCCCTTCCTTTTCCAAGTCCTCTTCGATACTGTCCTCCGGCTGGATAGGCTCTGCCTCTAGTGGATCCACGTATGGACCGTGTTCCAGAATGACAGGAACGTGCTCCGTGGGTTTCTTCTTCCAGCCAGAAACCTTCTTCAGCCTTTTCAGAGAAGTAGGCCGAAGCCTAGAAAGGAGTTACATAAGAGATAGGGAAAAATTGGCAAAAAGAGCAAAGGAGAGGAAGCCAAAAGGCAGAAAAGTAAAAATTTGAGGCAAAAAGGCTGAAAACTTACTTGGAAGAACCAATACTGGCTCCTTCTAGGTTTATGACCTGGGCGCCTTTCGGGATGGTGCCCGACCATTTGCGCGTATCCCTGGAGGGATCCTGGATGTCAGAAGATGGCTTTTCCTTCCGCTTTTTCTTTGCCACCAAATCCCCTGGAGAGGAGAGGTGTTTTTTGAAACATTTTCTACTGCAGGGGAGTCCCCCACAGCCCTTTATTGCCAACCAAGAGTGTTACAGTTACAGATATGTACAAATATACATGGAATAGACTAAGGCAATCTATCCCAGGCGAGGTGTTCATCCAGGAGTTTGGCAAACTGCAAGCAAAGTTGACAAACGCATGTTAGATAATGATGAAAGGCTGAACGAAATGGAAAAGTAAAGAAAGAGGAAAACTTATGGCGGGTGGCGGATTCCCCGCTGTATACATGGCACCAGCTCATTGTACTGGCCCCGGACACTGATAAGAAGGTTGAAGGAGGACTTGAGGTCCGACAACTCCATCGGAAAGGGACTGCACCATAGAGGATCCAACGTCCCCGCGTACTCGCACATCAGCTTGCCTTCCTGATGCGCGAGGGGCTGGATCCTGCGAAAAAACCAGCACAGAACCGTGTCTGCCCCAGTGAGTTCGGGCTCCGCCGTTCTAAGCTGGTGATCCGCCGTTTAATCTTCTCCAGGTTTGCCGGAAGTGTCCGGACGGCGTCCTCCTTCCAGCTGTCTTTGGGGGTCGCAGCAGCGTTGACGAACGGCGGAAGCCCCGTAGTCTTCTTCGGGAAGGGCACATCTTGCACGTAAAAGAACATGGACGGCCAGTGTTTCACAGACTCGGATTTGGGAACTTAGGGAAACCAAGGCTCCTCTTCCATCGAACGTTGAGATTGATGGCCCCACAGAACTCATCCCCCCCTTCGCCGCTTGGCTCTCTCCTAACATAGAAACAATATTTGAAAAAAATCTAAACTGGGGGCTATTCACAAATAACCCTAAAAGAGGGCTTGAAAAGCAGAAACGTAAAGAATGGCATTCGGCATCACTTTATGAGGCTGAACACAATAGTACTCGAGAAGAGAAAGAAAAAAGGCGGAGGGTGGAAAACCTAACCCGCGCTGGACGTGGGAAAGCAGAAGGATGCATTCGCCTTCCCATGGCCGGGGCTCGGAATCGCCTTGCGCGCTCCGCCATTTCTTCCGCGGAAGAAATCCGGCGTCTTCATAATGCTGGAGATCTGCCGTCGTCACAGAGTAGGGAAACCAATACCTGGAGGCAATTTCTTCTCCGGCCCCGTCGTCGTCCTCGCCGCCGGTGTCAAGGACCCCGGAGCGGCATCGTCCGACTTTAGCATTCCCCTTTGCGGTTGCGAACATAGAGGGTGCGGAGAAGGAACCGGAGGCCTCGCCAGGCATAGGGTACGCCGTGGGCGACGCTGGAGGCGAGGGATGAACCTCGCTGGAAGCCTCCGCTGTCGCTGCCGCCGCTGCCCCGATGGAGGAAACCTCCTCCTAAGCGCTCATGTCATCACCGGAATGGACATCTCCGGGCTCCATTGTGCTTGAGAGATTGCTAGATTTTTCTCTCGTGGAACTTTGGATCGCTGTGTGTTCGCAGTACGAGGGAGAAAGCTCGAGCTCGAAGGAAGCTGAAATGGGAGGAAGCAAGTGGAGAAGAAGAAAAGGGGGGCGGCCGTGAGGGTTTATATAGCCCGGACGACTATCTTGTCCCTAACGGTCGTGTACCTAGATGTGTGCCGCGTGGCACAATTTTACCGTGTGTCATGCTTATGACCGTTGCGGGAGGCGAGCTCCTCGATTAATGCGCCTAAATAGACGGAGCCATCATTAATTGCGTTTCTAGAATGTTAATTGTCCGATAATTTTTCTCTAGCCGTTTCTCTCCACCCGGAACAGGAACGCCTGCGCAAAGGGAAACTTCACGAACAAGATTCGTCTTTTCTCTGAACGCCTAATTTTGTTCAACAATGGCAAAGGGGGAAGACTTAGGATCCAGTTTCCGTCATTCAAGTTCTGCTGGAAACTCAAAGACGAAAATAAGTTTCCTCAGCCTTCCCAGGGGCTACTTTAGGAGATAACCGGAATAGGGTATCAGTTGGCATCCAGAAGCCGGAACTGAAGGGAAGGCCCAAAGACTGAGGCCCATAAGGCACGAAGCGCAAGACTGCATCCGCAATGCCGGCCTTGAAACCCATCAGTGCCCATAGGGGCTGGATGACCTTAGATGGTTAGGGTATGCTAATGTATGGTTTGTGTTCCTGTATGCCCCGATCCAGCTGCCTATATAAAGCCGGACGGTAGAAACCCTAAGGCAGATTCGTGGCATACACCCAATCTTCCCTAGGTAATTGTAATTTCTGTTCGGCATCGCCATGATAGTTGATCTGCAGGAAGTAGGGAACATCTACGACTAACCTGAATCTGGGTAAACACTGTGTCCTTGCCCCAAAGCGCTCCCCCACGTTTGCCTTCCCCGCGGTACACCCTATAGAGATGGCTACCCCTTCCGGGAAACCTGATCCTAGAACACGTTAATCTGAGTCGAGTTTTCATGGATGGAGGAAGTGGAATCAATATCATCTATGCAGATACTCTGAAGGAAATGAATACACCTTTAAGCAATCTAAAGCAATCAGAGAACACATTCCACGGGATCGTGCCAGGAAAAGTGGCGAAGCCCTTGGGTTCAGTAATACTAGAGGTAGTCTTTGGGAAAAGCAGCAACTACAGAAAAGAAAAGCTCAACTTCGAAGTAGTTGACTGGTCATCCCAATACAATGCAATACTTGGATGGACAGCGTTTGTAAAGTTCATGGAAGTACCCCACTATGCATACTTGATGATTAAAATGCCAGGACCGAAGGAAGTAATCTCAATGCAAGGAAACGACAAAAAAAATATTACATTTGTGACATAGAATTCAATAAAATTTCATAGTCGTTCGGAATGCAGCAGGAACTCATGGAAATTTCCGCCATGACCGATCACTTGATCCTCCCTTTGACAGAAAACGACACCCGAGATGGAGTTGACGTGAAAAAATACACAATAGAACATCAAGTTCACCCTACTGATCCAGCAAAGACAGTACTCATATGAGGAACACTGCCTACCGCACATTTAAACACACTCGTCGAATTTCTTCATGAGAACTTCAAAATCTTCGCATGGGCCCCAGCGGACATGCCTGTAATACCCAGAGAATTCGCCGAGCACTCTTTGGAAATATAGAAAGATGCAAAGCCAATACACCAATCTACTGGCCGTTTTTTGGAGCCGAAGCAACAAACAATAGGAGAAGAACTGAACATGTTATTTGCAGCAAAATTCATCCGAGAGATGAAGATAGCAACATGGCTAACAAAACTAATTCTAGTAGCCAACAAAAATACATAAATCCTCCGGATGTGCATAGACTATACATCATTGAATAAGCACTATCCTAAGGATTGATTTCCTTTACCTCGTATTGATTAGATCATCGACTCAAGTGGTGGCTGCGAGAGGCTCTCCTTCCTCGACGTGTACTCGGGTTACAAACAAATCTTCACGAAAAAAGAGGACGAGGAGAAAACCACATTTATCACCCCGTTCGGCTTGTACTGCTGCACCATGTTGCCTTTCGTGTTGAAGAACGCGGCGCCACGTACCAGCGTATGATGAGAATTGCCTCAAAGCACATATTGGTAGGAACGCACAGGTTTACGTTGACGACATCGTGGTAAAATCAAATAAGGCGGAAACCCTTATCGATGATCTACGCGAAACTTGCGCAGCACTCGACATATACCAAATCAAGTTGAACCCGAAAAAGTGTGCCTTCGGAGTTCATCAAGGAGATCTTCTCGGGTACCTCTTATCGGCGAGAGGTATCGAAGCCAATCCAGTAAAAATAAAGGGCATACTATCAATGAAGGAACATACAAACATCAAAGAAGTAAATAAACCTAGTAAAAATAAAGGCCATACTGCCAGAAGAATAGAAACACTCGGAAGATTCATAGCAAAGCTCGGAGAAAAAGCACCCCCCTTCTACAAATTACTCAAAAAATCAGACAAGTTCGATTGGACACCCGAAGCACATGAAGCCTTCCACTCCCTCAAGCGAACCTTGTCAACTCCACGTGTCTTAGTGGCACCTCAGGAAAAGAGCCAATGCAATTATACATATCAGCAACATGACAAGTGATTAGTACCGTGTTAGTAGTCGAAACCCTAGGAAGGGTCAATCTACAGGATGCAACGGCCGGTATATTATCTCATCGAGGTGCTCTCAATATCCAAGCAACGGTACACACATTATCAGAAACTAGCATAGAGGATATACATGACAGCAAAAAAGTTGAGGCATTACTTCCAGGAACACCCGATTACAGTAGTATCGAGTGCACCACTATGAGATATACTGAATAACTGCAACGTAACAGGTCGAGTGGCAAAGTGGGGAATCGAGCTTGGACTAAGGGACATAACCTATGAGATCCGGAAAGCTATCAAATCTCAGGTACTCTCAGACTTCTTATCAGAATGGCTCGAGTTGGAACAACCAAAATTACCGGACATGTCAAATAATTGGAAAATGTACTTTGATGACTCGAAGAGAGCGTCTGGTGCAGGGGAAAGAGTCATACTTACTTCTCCCCAGGGTGATAAGCTAATGTACGTACTTCGGATGAAGTTTAAGAACGCTTCCAATAATGAAGCCGATTATGAAGCACTCATCCACATGATGAAGATGGCTAAAGTTTGCGGTGCAACTCGACTAGTTATCCATGGCGACTCGAACCTTGTAGTATAGAAAACTATGAAGGAGTGTGATGCACCAGCAGAAAATATGGCAACATACAAAGAACTGTACAACAAGCTTTATAAAACAAAAACGTAGAGCAAAGTTCTTTCCAACTTAAAAAAATCCCGGTGAGTGTGACTTATACCATAACAAAGCTTTATCAATTAAAGTCTTATTAAGTATGTTAAGTCTCATCTCATCATTAGTAAAAGAATTCAGTCTGGAAGTTCTAAATATATTTTCAAAGAAATCAATATGATTGTGTGGATCCTAGGTACCATCATTATTATATTGTCTACTATGCAACAGACTAAGCATGGTAGGGTTAATTTCATACCCTTCTTCATTAGTTCCGGGATATATCTTTTTGAAAGCATCTAAATGTGGTCTTCTCGAAAACTTCAAAGTAGCAAGTCGAATGAAAGGATGGAGGTCCACTTCCATGGTGCTTGCCTTTACCTGTAGATAATTTTAAAATGAACAAACATAAACAAGTACTAAGAATAAAAGACCAAAAGTTCTTAGCTCCCCGACAACGGTGCCAGAAAATAGCTTGATGCCTACAAGTGCACAAGGTTGTTGTAGCTAGTTTCATAATAAGACTGTCAAACCATGGTGGAGCTATGGAAATGGTCCTCTAGGCTTAGCTTTGATCATATACTCTCGTTGATTCTCTCCAAACTATCTAAATGCTAAAAAAAATAGTAAGAATCACTGAAATAAAGGAATGTAGAAGGACTAAACAGTAAATAAAACAAAACAGCAAAATAAATAAAGAAGACTAATGGATGGTTGAATGATTGGAACTGCAATAGGGATAAAGCCATTCTTGGGAAGGGAAGTTCTACCACTAGCATACTTCTTAATTGATTGGGCGTGCGTAATGTTTTCATTCAAATAATTTGTGAGGGCGGAGCTCTGTGTATTAATGTTCCCGGTACCTCGTTAATACACTACTCACAACCATCACGTAGCCCAGATAATAAGGATATTCCTACTCGAACTAGTGATTAAGGGTCTCCCCGTGGAGGTGGTATTGGTACGGCAAGTTCTCAGTTGATCCAACGTTGTAGATTGACGCGAAAGGATGAGCGACTCTCTGTCACTCACTCTTAGTCGACCTCAAACCAACACAAACAGCCCATCATGTCTCTATGCACAATATTGGTGCAGTCAATTCACCCAATTTCATGGGGATTGTTATCACAAACCAGTCAATAGAAAACTTTGCATCTTTATTTCAATTCATAATAGTACTAGGGTTTCCCCATCTCCCCAGTAACTGATGGAACTACTCACACATGCAGGCACTAAAAATCATAATGATTTTATTGAAAATGGAGGATGAATGTATGAGAAAATACACATGCAAAATCCACAACTAGTTGTTCTAGAATTACCGTGAGATGGGATGGAGATGATTGATGCATCCAAAAATGACACATCTTTAACTATGTGTAAACCGTATCTTTTTCAGGAAAATGATAGAGATATTACTCTAGACCTGCCACTAATCACTAATGTGCAATTTATTTGCAAATCTCTGTGTCAATATTTTTATTGCAGATATTGAACAAGAAATCAAAGGAAATCAGGGCTAAAAGGAAGGAAAAGAGAAAGATCAGAAAATCATGGAAGTCTGTCCTCACAAAAAACTTAACGACCTCAATACAGTCAGTGGTGACCGTACTGCCTACCGTACCACTGTCAGAAAGGATCGTCAGGTCAAACCAACCAAAAGTCACAAAAGGACCTAGAGCCAATTCGCGAAGGAAGTAGCCCGAAAACCTAGTCCATTCGTTGGAGCCCCGTATAAGGAGAAGAAACAGCCCCAGAAGAGAGTCGTGCACCATTCCCTCTCCACCGCCGTCACCTCCATCCTCTCCATGCAAGACCACGAAGTGCTGCCGCGTCTCCACCGCATACCCACCACATCATCTCCACCACCACCATAGTCATAGCCATACTTCTACTTTCTAATATAGATCCAGTCGCGATTGGAAACATTTTAAGAACTATCAATCTATTCAATCCAAGTACTATTTTTGTTTCAATTTTTTCTATTACTGATATGATCACGATGTGTGAGTAGTCCCTCTCAGGCTATGGGCTGAGGTCCAACCTTGTAGCCATGTGCTTGATCCAGACGGGATAATTAGTCTAATGAGTTCATCTATGTTATTTGTGTGTGTTCTACTATTTTTGCCTCGCTCCTATTACTTGTTAGGTACCCAAGACCTGAAGAGTGATCAAGGTAAATGTATAGTGAGTGCGAAGTGAAAGATTGATCAGGAATGTCTGTGATAGTAGGATCAGTAAGACTATGGGAAGCGGATCTCTAAGGAACTAAAAACCAAGGCAACCTCGCGAGACGGAATGAATACAGGGCCACGGTTGGACGAATTACTCTATGTTAACCTATGCTCGGAGGCATAGTGGACTACGGATGCATTGCCTACACACATATAAATAGAATATGTATTAATTATACTAAACTGGTTTAACTTTATCTTATTTATCCCATGCTACTAATGCACTGTTGCAAGTGAAACCTTAAGCCCATGCCTATTTTAATTATTGATATCAACCTATTTTGCAATACAAGAATTGCAAAATAGGAATTAGCAAGCTTTCTGTTGATTCAATGACTGGTCTCATCAAGAACATACTTCCCGGTTTGATAAAACTTTGGGTCTCAAGGGAAAAATCATACAATACTACATATGGTAATCTGGATCAAATGTGTCAAACCTTTTTCTGGCGCTGTTGCCGGGGAAATACTTTTGCTACCCTGATGAGCTCATAGAGTCGCTTTTAGTTTTGTTATTTTGTGCTTTAGTTTATTTTTGTTACTTGTTTATTACTTGCTTAGCTTATTTGAACACCCAAAAATATTAGTTTACATTTTTTTTCTTACTTGAAAACACAAACAAAATAGTATGGCAAACAATAAACTTGGTGATTTTGTTACTCCAAATGATGATTATTTACATGAACTCATCACTCAACCCGCAACTGTTGCGGAGAACTATGAGATTAAGCCTAATTTTCTGAACCTTATTCAACAAAATTAATTTAGTGGTTCACCTTGTGAGGATGTATGTATGCACTTGAACAATTTTACTAAATTATGTGATGTGATGTGTATTAAGGATTATGGTCCAAATGCAATCAACCTACGTTTATTTTACTTTTCATTAAGAGGAAGAGCCAAACAATGGTTACTAGCATTACCTAGATGTATAATTACGCCTTGGGATTATTGTTGTAATGTTTTTATGACTAAATTTTTTCCACCTGCTAATACAATGCAATTCCGTTCAATTATTACAATTTTTAGATAGGAAGAATCCGAGTCACTAGCGCTTGCATGGGAAAGGATGAAAGACTCTGTTAGGAAGTGTCCTAACCATGGCATGGAGAGTGATTAATACTCCATTTATTTTATAATGCTTTAAACCCCGTGTCCAAGTCTATGCTTGATCCGACTACAGAAGGAACATTCAAGGAAAATAAATTGAGGTAGCAAAGAAGCTACTAAATGATATGCAAGATAATCATGCTCAGTAGCATATTGAAAGAACAAGCACCAAGAAGGTAAACGAAGTCACTGAGAGCAACATAGGAGAGCTTACAACAAAGGTAGATGAGCTACTTTCTATCCTTAAAATAAAAATGAAGCTCATGCAAGTGCCATCACCAATGCTAAAATTGAGGAAATAGATTTCATAGCTCGTAATACTTATAACCCTGCATGGAAAGGTCCAAACTTTGAACGAAATTATCAGAAACCATATAACCCTGCAAGAGCACCAAACAATAGTAACTACAACAATGGAGGAAATACTGGCAACTGCCAGACACTTGAAGAAACACTTAAATCCTTTATAAATTCTCAAACTGAACAAAATAGTGCCTTTTTATAAAATGGTTGAGAATCATGATAATACTTGGTCAGCTAACTCAAAAAGTTAGCACTATAAGAACTAATTTGTAGGTACTCCAGGAAAGAACAAAGAAAATGGAGACACAAATGGCCAAGATAGCTGTTGACACTCGTTTTTGGCTCACAAAAGGAAGGCAAGAAGATGAGCCCAAATGAAAAAATAATGTGAACGAGTGTTGTACGTCTCATCGAAACAAACAACTTTGATTTTTGGACCATCTCGATCCAATGAAGTATGCAAATTCTATAGGCAAAAAAAGGACAAAACAGAGACCAACTAGTACATGTACTAGCGGGGTTCAGAATTTTGGCCAAACTAGAACACGAGACAGAGACCAACTAGTACATGTACTAGTCGCGTTCTGTGAAGTTATGAACAAGATTGACACCTGATCATTAACGGGATCGGTAGACAAACCAGATGGTTTCTGATGAGAAAACACATAAAACAAAAGTTCTTCGTTTTTTCAAGACGAACAACTTTGTATTTTAAGAGATTTTGATCTGCGGTTGTTTACAGCCTCGAATCTGCAAAATACGAATGGACGAGAACTGCCAGATTCGGATTCGATTCGAACTGTTCTCAGTGCAGACAAGATTAAGCCATCAAGATGGATTCGGATGAGAAAACACATAAAATAAAAGTTCTTCGTATTTTTGAGACAAACAACTTTGTCTTCTAAGTGATTCCGATTTGAGGTCGTTTACTGCCTCGAAAACGACCCGCAAAATACAGTCAGTTTTCAGACCGAACAGTTTTGGAAGGTTCGAGTCAAACATCCGAATTGGATGCCAATTAGGGCTTTTGGACGTGAATCCAAGCCTTTTCCTTGCACGGGAAGTCCAGCCGCCTCTTATATACATGAGGGGTGACGGCCGATTGAACCAACACCAATCGAACAAACACAAACCCTAATTTATCGTGTTCATCTATCTCTCTCCCTTGTATCTTGCTTCTCGTTCTTCGTTGTTCTTCTGGTTTGGAGGCTACGATCCACGAGGCTCCAGGGGCGTTAAGGACGACTTGGAGCAGCCAATCGTCGCCGGGTCCTCCGACGGGGTCCCTCCCGAGGAACCGGGGCGTCTGGTCCAAAAAGCGCCTGCCGGACTGTCTTGCGTACCGCGCTTCCGGCAGGCCTCCCGCGGTGCGAGTTGCGGAGCATCTCCCTCGGCGCCACGGGTACACGAGGACGTGTTCATGTGACGCGTTCGCGCGTCAACACACTTTTTGGCGACTCCGCTGGGGACGAAGCATTGAACGGTCTCCAGCCCGTTCTTGCTACGAAGAGAGCGTCATCAAGAGCTGCAATCTACAACGGTATCATGAATCCTCAATCTCCATATGTAGATGCAAATTTCTCTCATGTTAATGTTGCTAGATCTTTTGATATGAGTAAGGCATCGGCTAGCCCTAGTTCTTACTATGTGCAAGAGCCGATGCAAAGTAATCTCCATGCTTCGACTAATTTTAGCAACTTGCAACGTGTATACTCTGATTCTCATGCATCGGCAACCCCAGAAGTACATATGCCGATGAACAACATGGTGAGTTCGGTTAATCAATACGAAACACCCAACTCTAGAAGTTTTGATAGCATGCAAGCGAGTGTTTCACCTTTTTGTGCATCGACAAGTGGCATGCAATATGTTAGTTCATCTTTAAATATGCCGATGGATAGGGGAATTGGACATGCAACTAATAGATATTTGGCCAATAACCCCCAACCATCATATGCTACACCTTATGTTACTAATATTTCATCTTCATGTGCAACTAGTGAGTTTCATAATTCGGCTGCGCACTTTCATAGTGGCCATGGCCGAATAAGTGAAAATTTAACAGGAACACATGCATCTTCATCTACTTCTGTCGCATATGGACTGGATAGTTTCAAGGAAAAACTTGCAGCTGAATTTAAGAAGATCAATGCTATTCATTTGAGAGCAGCAGAGAATCCCCATGATCTCGCTGCAATACAAGCTTTAGAGGCGCTTAAAAAGAGGCGTGAAGAAGAGAATCAACAATTTGAGCGCAGATGTTGTCCTTCACGGCCACGAAGTTTCGGCAACGCATTGCCGAAAGAAACTAAAAGTTTCGGGGGGCAATCTCACCATGTAGAGCATAGCACTGGCGAATTCACTAAGCCAACTTTGGAGGAATTATCGGATGAACAACGCCAATGCTATGAAATACTCAAGAGGAAGCGTGATGAGGAGTTCAAGAAGCTTGAGAAGAAACTCACATATGAGCATGAAGCATATACGAAAATGCTTGAAGAGGAAGATATGCAGATGTTTCTTGCAAATCTTGAGAAGGGCCGTCAAGAAAGTACTACTTCGGTTGGAGAGCTCAAGTTACATACTCCGTGCAACAATCAAGGTGAACCCTCTAATAAATCTAGACAAGATGAAGAAGTTATACGAATTGATAGAATCCATAAAGGAAGTGTGAATGATTCGGAAAGTTTGGTTGCTTCGGTTATTGGAAAAGCCGAATCGAACATTACATGTGCCAAATCTATTGAATCAAAAGAAGAAAACTTCATTGACGAAGAGCATGGAAAGCTTAGAAAAACAACCATGCTTGATTTTTCTGGAAGTAAAGGATCTTGCATGTTTCCCTATAAGTTCCGTGCCAAAGAGATTAATGAACTTCAAGTGCAAGAAGGTATAGCCGAACCAAGTTCGGTTGACATTGAGCATCAAAGTAATGAGGTACGAGACCCAGAAAATGAAGAAGAAAAGGCGTTGGAAAATCATCTAGAGACGGGGCAAGATATTTCCCAGGTCATGCAAACATCATGTTCTCCCAACGTCTTCAAAGAGGTATATCCAACAAATAATTTACTTACTTTTCGATTTGGTCAAGACTATATTGTTGATGCATCGATTAGCAAGATTTTCATAAGAAACATTGAAAGACCAGTTGAGAAAAGTAATTTATTTGTTAGTGATAAAATTGCTACAAAAACTATTGGTCAACATATTACAAAATTTAGAAAGACCAATAGTAACAAATTATTACAGCAAGAGCTTTCCCCCTTGTTTCATTCAAAATTTGTATTTACATTGGTGGCTTTGCTTATCTCATACTTGGCTAACATTTGGTCTCAAGTGAGACATGTTTGTTCTAATTATTTTGGTTTCAGAAATATAAAGCCAAGCGTAGAATCTCTTGAGAAAGCCGATGCCAGTATGATGGTTTATTCAAAAGCATCGGATAGCCTTTGCAAAAGTCTAGCCGAATTGGGTGGTGTCAAACTTGAACCATTCGGTTACTTAACTCAAAAGCCGTTCTCGCAACATGATCGGCTAGTTAATAAAAAGTGTAACTTCAGTTTGAGCATGTGTGATCGCATCTTCGATATTTTGCTTAAGAATGATTACATTATGATCCTTGATCACCATGTAGAGCCGCCAATCCAAGGACGAATGTATTGCAAGTTGCATGATTCGTTTGAGCATAATATTGACAATTGCAACATGTTTCATCAAATAGTACAATCGGCCGTTGACAATGGCCGGTTGGATTTTGGTGAGACACATATAGATGACCAGTCTATTTCAATTGGTCTTGATGGCAAAACTCTTTTATATCGGCTACCTCAAGCCGATTCGTTAAAAAATAAGAAGGTACATGATGAAGATGGTGAGATCAAGTCTTCAAGAAAAGAAATTATTCAGGAGCACATGAAAGATATTCTTGAAGATAGAAATTTTATTGATGCTACACCAATAACATCAAGCACTGGGGGGCAACAAGAACATTCGAAGATTGATGCATGCAAAATCAAGAAGAACCAAGGCCGCTATAAGCACAAGGGTAAGAAATCAAAAGTTACTTTCAGAGAGCTATTAGAGAAATATCAGAAAGAGATTGAAACAAAAAGTGCTTATCGACCGAGTAGTGCAAAAGCATCAATATCACCCCCAAGGCGCAAGTACAATAACCGATATTGGCAAAAAGAGAAGTTTAATGCAGCAGGTTCATATCCTCCTTTTGGGCCGCCAATACAAAGGTCATGGAAACCTCCCTATGCTAATTCATATCCATATTCATCATGGGACATGTATGATTCATGGGCACATTATCCATATTATTATAGACCGTCTAACCCAAATTATGCTGCTCCAAATAGATCATTATTGGATCAGCAATCGCATGCAAAAAACCGTTTCAATAAAAAAGAATCGGTCCGGAGCTCAAAGGAAAAGAAGGAGGTGGTCAAGCAGGTTTACCAAGTAAAAAAGGATGGTCACAAGTATGTTGTTTCACATTCAGTTTCAAGTAACAAAGAGCCGGTCCAATTGACCTTGGCTATTAAAGGCAAAGAGATGAAACAAAAAAATGTTGAAGAGCAAAGTGCCAAATCTGAATGTGCGAAGTTGAAAGTGCCCAAACTCAAGAAAGAGTTGCCAAAGCGGAAACAAAAAGTACAATCGGGATGCCCACTCGGCCTATCAAGTTGGCAAGAAAGAAAATTGCAAAGGCTTAGTGCTGAAGAGTTAAAAAAGAAAAACATGGCATGGATTCCTAAGGAGAGCTGCAAGGACAAGAATGATATGCAAGATTCTGTTGCAAGGAAATTCATAGAAGTAAAGAAAGAGAAGACTGAAACTAACAAGCAATTAAGCCGAAGGTCTATATCAGCTAAGAAAAATCTTCGGTTGGCACATCATCTATACTCTTCAACCATGCCATCATTGCCTTTGTCATGGAGTTCACCACCAGGTATGATTGGTTACCCCCTATGGACTTATTTTGATCCATGGGTGCATCATAATTATTTATATCCTGGAAGGGTAATACCAAGTCAATATGCATTTGATTAATTACTATGTTGTTGCTAGTATCAAGAGCCGAAATATTCTGAGTTCATTGGCATATTTATTGTTTGATTTATTTCGGCTATACATACTTTGGTGGCTGGTTTATGCCTGCCCTTGAGGCAAAGATATGGGGCCGATATTCTTCTATCGTCCTAAGAAATTATTGAGACATGCCCGGTGTGGTGTGATAACATCGTCCTTAGTAATACTAGAGGCCGAGATAAGGTATGCGTCAATTGACATTTATGCTCTTACTCATGCTTTCATGATATTTGGCTTGTGAGTCTATAAAATTTATGAATGGCCAAATTTTGCTAGCTATGTTGTTGGGCAACAAATCAATCATGAGCATAATGTTTGATATTAATTTTGATCTTGTCTCTCTAGTACCATGGAGATTGCATTTGTTGATCTAGCTTTAAGACAATGGCATGACATTGGCATTGTTTGTTCATCTCCTTTTGGTGCTATTTTTGAAGTCTCGTGCCCTTTACAATATGATGAACTAATAGTCAAGCCGAATAACAATATTTTCTATTCGCGCTAGAATTTTTATTATCTATAGATGCTCCATATATTGAGACTTCTGGTGATTCGTTGTAAGTAGTGCAATAATTTCATGATTTACACATGTTTTGACGAATCACCTATTGTTTGTCTTCATACATGTCTATGTATAACTTTTATCTTGAAGTGGTTTACTAATTCTCTTATGCCTAGACATGAAATGTGATGAGTTGGTGCGCAAACATCGGGCTACCATGTTAATCATGGTGCACTGCATATTCCCCATGAGCCGATGCTTTGTTTCACCAATGAAAGTAGGGCCGGATCGAGGCAAGCCGCTTCGGCCATGCACTAATGGAAAATCTAATGCAGATAGCCGGGAGAAGCTCATTATTAATTATATGAAAAATCCTACAAGAGGGTGAGCATGACCATTTGGCAGGTTGCTTTCAAATATGCGTTGATGAGTGAGGACCTTTATCGCCAAATGGTTGGTGTTATTCTTTCGGAGTATTTGGGTGAAATATTATTAAGGTATTTTCCCTCTTGCACATATGGTCCATAATCTAGTATACTCCTGATAACACATGGCCGATGGAGTGTTGACATCGTTCCTAGAAAAAGAATGGTGCAAAATATTTTTTGGCACGCAAGCTTTGCCAAAAAACAGGGGGGCATGTGTTGACACTCGTTTTTGGCTCACAAAAGGAAGGCAAGAAGATGAGCCCAAATGAAAAAATAATGTGAACGAGTGTTGTACGTCTCATCGAAACAAACAACTTTGATTTTTGGACCATCTCGATCCAATGAAGTATGCAAATTCTATAGGCAAAAAAAGGACGAAACAGAGACCAACTAGTACATGTACTAGCGGGGTTCAGAATTTCGGCCAAACTAGAACACGAGACAGAGACCAATTAGTACATGTACTAGTCGCGTTCTGTGAAGTTATGAACAAGATTGACACCTGATCATTAACGGGATCGGTAGATAAACCAGATGGTTTCTGATGAGAAAACACATAAAACAAAAGTTTTTCGTTTTTTCAAGACGAACAACTTTGTATTTTAAGAGATTTTGATCTGAGGTTGTTTACAGCCTCGAATCTGCAAAATACGGATGGACGAGAACTGCCAGATTCGGATTCGATTCGAACTGTTTTCAGTGCAGACAAGATTAAGCCATCAAGATCGATTCGGATGAGAAAACACATAAAATAAAAGTTCTTCGTATTTTTGAGACAAACAACTTTGTCTTCTAAGTGATTCCGATTTGAGGTCGTTTACTGCCTCGAAAACGACCCGCAAAATACATTCAGTTTTCAGACCGAACAGTTTTGGAAGGTTCGAGTCAAACATCCGAATTGGATGCCAATTAGGGATTTTGGACGTGAATCCAAGCCTTTTCCTTGCACGGGAAGTCCAGCTGCCTCTTATATACATGAGGGGTGACGGCCGATTGAACCAACACCAATCGAACAAACACAAACCCTAATTTATCGTGTTCATCTATCTCTCTCCCTTGTATCTTGCTTCTCGTTCTTCGTTGTTCTTCTGGTTTGGAGGCTACGATCCACGAGGCTCCAGGGGCGTTAAGGACGACTTGGAGCAGCCAATCGTCGCCAGGTCCTCCGACGGGGTCCCTCCCGAGGAACCGGGGCGTCTGGTCCAAAAAGCGCCTGCCGGACTGTCTTGCGTACCGCGCTTCCGGCAGGCCTCCCGCGGTGCGAGTTGCGGAGCATCTCCCTCGGCGCCACGGGTACACGAGGACGTGTTCGTGTGACGCGTTCGCGCGTCAACAATAGCTGAGAGTCAAACTTCAATTCTAGCAAAATTTGCAGGTAAACTGGAGCCCAATCCAGTTGAAGACATGAAGATGATGAGAAGCAGAGAATATGCACTGAAAGAGATGGATTATAGCAATGCTCCTTCACCAAACTACACCGTTGAAGATCTTGTGAATATGGTGAGTATAAATAACCCATCAAATGAAGGAGGCAATTGATGACCCACAAGTGTAGGGGATCGATCGTAGATTTTTCGATAAATAAGAGCGTGGAACTCATTAAGGAGCAGAAGGTATTGGTAAATAGTTGCAGGTAAGGTTTGATTGTAAACACCAGAGAACAATTGTTTAGGGATTTTTTGTAATAGTAACAAAGCGATAACAAGTAAAGAACAAATAAATTAAATAGCTGATGCAATTGGCCCAATCGTTTTTAGCACAAAGGACAAGCCAGTGGTACTTCTTGTAAAGGCTAAAACATTCCCGAGGACGCACGTGAGGTTTTATCTAGTTATTTTCATCACATGTCGTTGATTATTCTTTATCGCTTTGGTAAGTTTTTTTAATATAAGGACTATAGGGCTTACACCCCACAACATTTTATTGAAAACAAAGAAACCAACAGTTACAAAATGAGAAGGAGAGGGGGATGAGATAGTGGAACTAAACTATTACAAACTAAGGCAGATTTTCAATCCATCTTGAAAAACTTTGAACATGCTGATCCTTCACCCTATGCACATGCATGGTGATATCATGAATGAAATTTCTCTTCCAGTATCTAAAAAAGGGTTGCACATGATTGAATATAGCATCATTTCTTTGCTTCCATATGTGCCAGAGAGCCAAAATTACCACTTCAGTGAAGAAAGGTTGACTGAACTTCTTCAATGATATGCTAAACACTTGCTCAAAAGTGTCACCAGGTTCCCAAAATATTTGCAAATAGGTCCAAATCCTTACACTGAAGTTACAGAGAAAGAACATGTGCATCCAATCTTCTAGAGCTCTAGTGGGACAAAGCTCAATTTGGTAAGTGTTATGTGGGTAGACCTATGCTAGTGCACCATCCTATCCAAGACTAATGCACACTTACGATTACACTACTTGCAAGCGCCCGCAAATAAAATAAAGTAATTAAGAAATAAATCTAACCGTAGCAATAAACTCGTGTTATCTACTACTTCCTTACGTGAAGTATTACAAGATGGGGTTTCGGTTTATGTCACCCGGTAACCCACCCCAAGCAATACAACACACAATGCATTCCTTTAGGCCCTTAAAAGTTGAAGTGCAATGTAGTGGACGTTCACACAACACCACTAGAGAACTAACAACATAACTTAAATATCAAACCTATAAATATTACTCAATGAAACATAATTACTAACAACTAGATTTCTCCCATGTCCTCAAGAACTAGACGATCTACTCACAACACAACATAATATACATGATCATAGGTGATAAATCGATGAATAACAATCTGGTCATAAGGTGCAACCACCGATAATTATCGTAGGCATCAACTAGAAACAAGTAATTTACACCGGGAGAGAAATCTAGTGGAAAATAACAGTATAGAACACTAATTGTTATCGCAGTACGGAGGTGGATGGTGAGGATGATGTAGCTGATGGTAAGGACGATGATGATCATGATGATGCCCGGTGCAATGACGGTGACAGTGGTGACTATTCCCTCCTCCGAGAGGAAATTTCGTCGGCGGAATCTCCCCGCCAGGAAGGTGTTTTCTTCTCTCTGTCTTTCCGCCATGAAGAGGCGGCGGAAAAATTATATGAAGTGCCTCCTCGAGATTTTTAGGTCAAGGGGGGTAAGTACCCAGAAGGGGAGCTGCTGGAGGGGCCTGGGACCTCTAGGTCCCACTTGGCGCGACCAAGGGGAAGGTCGCGCCTGGTGCCCGCTAGATCCCCTCTGGCTCCCCTTTTGGCTCCCCTGGTGATTTTTGACAAAACCTTATTTTCTGATTTTCCTGATTTTTCTAACATCCAGAAAATATCCCTTCTGACAGGTGCTTTTTCGAGTTGTTTTCTGACTCTCATAAATATTTCTGTAAAACTATAAAACACATAAAATACAACAAAATAACGTAAGTATAGTTCTCTAATAGGAAAAATATTAATGAGTAAGGGAAAATTATCATATAAAATAGTGATGTAAAAAGGACGTATCAACTCCCCTAAGCTTAGACTCCGTTTGTCCCCAAGCGAAAATAGAACTCGAAAGCATGTCCACAGCTTTTATGATGTGAAGTGTCAATAATAAAGAATAAATACATGAAGCATCAGCAATTAATCAATAAACACTAACAATTCTATACAACAATCTTTCACATAATGCTTCTCAAAGAGAAGTAATGATTCAAACATATAAATGTAAAGGCAGTGCAAATTCATTGAGCTATGGCAAACTATGTTCTTGGTCAAAGAACAACAATCATATCAATCTTATCTTTCCGGAAGACTCTATGACAGAGCTATTAAGCAAATAACACATACTTCAATTATCAGAAAATATTTTCATGAATACAAAACTTCCAAACATTATGTTCTTAATAAAGGAGGTGAAAACAACTGACACGAAGGACGATACTAGTTAGCAAAGCTCAACTTCCAAAAAAATTTACCATGATTGCAATGTCAACTGCAATAAAACATGATTAAACATCATCGTGGACATATAAAAGAATGCATCTGAGTTCAACATCATAAGTTTGCTAGTAGAGGGCTAACTTCTGAGAGCGGTTTCCGTTTGGTTATTAGGTTGGCACTTCCCCCCACCATGCCTTTCACAAACCAGGGCTAGCCGTATCCACGGGTACCCACCATCTCTAATCAAACCATAAGGAAGTGCCTTTTTGTTATTATTATTTGGCACCAGTTCTCTTGCAATTTTAGATGAGCACCGATTCCATACTCATCGGGATAAATAAGAAAGAAGAACCTTGCTTAACATAAGACATTATAAAATTTAAATTACTTCCTCATGAGCTAAAACTGGGAGACAAAACAGTTTCGATATTTTGAAGGTTCTAAAGGTATCACACGAGAAATTTACTTGGAGTGTTGGTGAAATACCACATATAGGAAGGTATGGTGGATATTGTGGAAGGTTTTTGGTAGAGGTATTTGTATGCATGAGTAGTGATCATACCCAGTACATGGTTTTTGGCTAGCAAAGGCTTTGTAGCAAACATACGAAGTTGAGAGATGCAACCAAATATATGAAACCATGCAATGATATAAAACATGAAGTATTGCAATCGTCTTCCTTGTCAGCATAACACATCAATCATAAAAACATAAACATGAAGGTTTGGCAGGCATAACAGATCTATTGGGTAATATATCTGAATGTGAAATCTCTCTTCTTTGTTCTAAGTCTCTAAGTGTTGTTGCTATGACCAATGCTATGTTTGCCAATACTCAATAAATTTCTGCTACTATACCCAACATGAGATTACTACTAAACACAATACAAGCATGCGAGAATAATTTTCATGAATATAACATATAGTGCAACTAAGTAAGAATAAGACTTCATATCAATATTTTCAGCATAGGCAAACTCACACCAACAGATACAATGCTTGTTTTATAAGGGAGTGATAGCCCAACTTGGAAACAACCATAATAAATTATAACCTCCCTAACCATGATAAGCCACATGACTCTAATAATATAAGCAAAGATATGTTGGAGATATGCCCGAGAGGCAATCATAGAGATTATGATATATGTATGTATCCATGATTTGTAATAACGTGCCTTGAATAATATCTTTGTATTGATTGGGGAGTATGTGACTTGTTTGTGAAACTCTTTACTTCCATGGTTATTCTAAATATGTCCCTAGTCGGAGTTCATGTGAGGACACACCTGAACATTAGACTAGCACATGTATCTGTTGATGGCTATGTTTCGCAAGTCATAGACATGGTGATGTCAAACTAATAATGTGAACTCATGTTACGAACATGGTGTTGGACTGACCTAGCTTGAGATATTACAACAATGTTAATAGTTCTCTCTCAACATGTTGTCCTAGCTTTGTCGCATGTTCTTGAGATGTGAATGTACCTACTTTGGGGCTATCAAATGCTACACCATGACAGGGTAGTTATAAAGGTAGCTTTCGGTTTGTCATGAATCATGTTGCAAGGCATGGTCAGTCAAGATGGGATTTCCCCCTCTCTTCACTAGAGAGAGATATTTCCCCCATGCCGAATAAGGTTAATATTTAACCTGGAAACGGATTCCGATTCACAAGATCGAAAAGGAGTGATCAGCTATGAGCATGGTCAAATATCGTGAGGCAAAAGGAATAGCATAAACATGTGATGGTTTGTATTATGTGATCTTTATGCACGATTGGCAGTTGGCACGTTTTTGTAGGGTCCGCCCCAGAACCACTGTTCAAGGACACCCCCGATATGCATACATTCACGATCCCAGGAATTCAGCCGTGAACAACATATCAAGTTGGTACACAGATACAATATCCATTACACGGTTTCATAAAACACTTACAAAGAGACATGGTCACTTGACCAAGTATACACGGCTTCCACACAGGGCAACACACAACACACACAGCGGAAGACTAAACACACACAAAATGCGGTAGAGCCCAAGTCATGCCTTAACCTACAGGCTGCTGACCCGGAGACGATCATAGTTTCGCAAAGCCATCAGCTCCGTACTCCTCTTTGTTGATCTTCTTCTGAGACTCCTTCTCACAGTCTGGCAAGTAAATACTATGGGCGGAACCATATGAGTACGTTTGAATGTACTCAGCAAGACATACATCACATAACTTACCAAAGATGCAAGTATGCTTATATGGTGTAATAGGTAGGCTATAAATAGGGTTCACTATCAATGGTGTTCATAGAGGATGACACCACAGTTGCAGTCAGGTTAATCTGTATCTTATGTAGACATCACATGTACAAGAGGTTTTGTAAAACTTTGTTAAAAGAAAGTTTTCTCTTTGCAAAACTTCTTGGAATCAGTTTCCAGAATTCTTGCTTAGAGGAGAAAGGTTTTGTTTGCAAAACTTTTTGGTTTGTAAAACAACTTCTGGCTTTCCATCATCGGTACCTCCACGGTACAAGGTTACTTCCTTTCCGAACTTCTCAAGTTCAACTCCTTTTTGAAAAACTCCTTTTCGGAAACATCTTTTTGAAATATTGACACAATGCTAGCTACATGGCCATTCAACTGTCCATATCCGAGGACACGGCTTCTTCGAAAAAGTTGTACTCTGCATAGGTGTACACATCCACCAGATCCAGTACACCTGCCGTGAACAACCACGGACTGTAACAACAGTATGTGAACATCAGATAACTGATCATAACCATCCACTATGTTCAAGCTAGAATGTGTCTATCTCTCAGTTGAGTTTTACCGTCATCCCCGGCACTAGGCTATTCCTTGCCAGCCAGGATGCCCCAACTGAATGCGAACGAAGGAGAAATTAATCCCACACTTTTTATGTCTCAACATTGGGAGTTTTGACGACATTTGGTTGGAGGGTACGACGTCCCTTATAGCGATTGAGATAGAACACACACTAACAAGAACAAACTTCAAGTTAAGCCCCGTGCCGATGTTGGGGTAGGGTGGCAGTACGGTAAAGGTTGTCCGGCGAAGACTAGGTTATGTGTCATTTTTGAAAACACGTTTTTCCCACAAATGACCACTTCCACATTCCTCCGGTGAACAAGGCTCAGCCTTTTCTCCGGGTTTTTCCATAAAGCCGTTGTTTTGTAAAAACATAATTTTAAGGTGTCCACTTAGGGACTGGTATTTGTGATCGTAATAAATAACATATGGTGGCTTATGGGCTTGGTAACACCAAGTATTAACTAATGGCATAGTATATATAGTATATATATAATAGAATTGATACTCACTTCAAAAATAGTTTTCTTTTGGAAATCAAGGTTTTGTAAAACTTTTCAGCAGTAAAACATGCATGATAGATAATGATAAGTGTAATATCAGCAAACATCAGGATGGCTTGCCTTAAAGCTCTTAATGTCCCTGGCCTTGAAGTAACTTGAACTTGACGCACAACTCCACAACTTCTTCTTCTTCTTCTTCTTCTTCTTCTTCGTTTTCTAGCATCGTATATGAATAAAAGACACACACTCAGGTCTAAAGGGCAAACAACTAAGCTAAACAACACATACAGCAAGCAAACGTTCACTCACGTATCCTCTCGAAACGTTATCGCGAAAACTATCTCACATAACTCTCACGGTCTCAAACGATCGTCAGATACTATGTATGGTTTAGAAAACCATATCCCACATTTTACATACCATATATGAAGTGGTGTACCACTCTCATAATAAGATATACAATAAGATAAAAATATAGCTTGTGGGTGCAAAGGGTTAGGTTACTAAGGTAAAAACAAACAGACAGGACAATACCCATGGCAGTGGGTATTAGCAACTCATAAGCAATTTATCCTTTAATGTGTTCATGATTTTAGTTGGATGTTTAGTTTCATAAGATACTCTTAAGCACAACAAATAACACAAGTGTAACTCATGCTAAGGTAAATCATTCCAACAAATCCAAACAACAAGCAAACGAACAACAATTGAATAGACTATTTATTTACTACATTAAT
This sequence comes from Alopecurus myosuroides, assembly GCA_028641055.1. Taxonomy (NCBI): domain Eukaryota; kingdom Viridiplantae; phylum Streptophyta; class Magnoliopsida; order Poales; family Poaceae; genus Alopecurus; species Alopecurus myosuroides. The sequence goes on from CM054058.1 coordinate 172,998,607, forward strand.
GTTTAATTGAAGCTATGGAATCCATCAATCATGAAAATATACTAAACAACCAGTAGATAATAACCAATGAATCAAGTATAAAAATAATCTAAAACACAATCATCACTCAAGAAAATACTCCTATCAAATAAGCATAAAAACAGGACTGCACTAATAACACACTAGTATGGAAAATCTACACAAGCATGCTATAAGGAAATACTTAAATCTACAACTATAGCAAATGCAACTAAATAATTCATGGCATCATAACAGAATTAATAACTTCCTAATATGCTATAATAAACTCATACACTTATAAAATAAAAATGACAATACTAGAGCGAACCGGAAATTCTAGTGGTGACACTAGTTCATCACTAGAGAAGCAAACAATGCTACCATGATGCTTAAATCTAAACAAGAAAGTCCTGATCATAAATTTAACTAATAAAAGTACACAAATCTTACTCATGCTAGTAAGCACAAACATCAAAATAATTCCATGAAACAACTATTAAGCATGCATAAATTAATTCTAGCAATTTCCGTTTTCCTAAATCAATTATTAGCAAGCAAACAAGTATAGGCTACACAACCAGTGGCTATGCACTTAATGAAAAGTTATCTAAACCTTTTGAAAAATCCAAACACTCAATTTAAACTTATTCCAAAACAATCTATTACTCACAAGGAATTATTTTATTTGCAAACAATTTAATTTAGCACTCAATGGTGAATCATTTCTTAACATGATACTCCTAAGGAATATTATGCTAAAAAATGGATCACATCAATCATACTAGTATTTACAAAGATGAAATAAACTTCTCACTTGCATAAGTGAAAACAAACAAATATATTTTTCATGGTGGAAAATAACAATCAGTCATATAATTAAAACATGTTATTTTCACACATGTATATGGTTGGGGATTTTCATCCTCAACCAAGATGCAATGGAACAAGTGGGTTATGGGCCCACTAATACCAAGGAAAAAGAGGTACTAAGCCTCTGGTTACTCGTGACAAAAATTAGCATACAAGATAAATAATACAAGGCTATTGATTCTAGTGAAAACAAGACTAGTGCACATGAATAAAAATTCCTACACATGCTTTACTATTTAAAGACATGCAAGCTAACAGATACAAAAGCATCAAAATAAAAATACCAAATGGTACTGTACTTGATGGAGGGATGATAACCCGGTAGGCTAACGTCAAGGTGTAACTCGGCCCAAAGGGAGCTGCGCAAGACCCGGCTTAAGGAGTTTCTAGAAGGCCCAAGAGTGTAGGCCTCGTAACCCGGATTGTGGGTTTCGATAAGGAAACTTAGGGTTTGTAAGCGGTGCCCAGGTAGGACTCCGAGTATGCCTTGGATAGGAGGCCAGGGGGGCCGGATATTATATAAGTCGGCTCCTAGGGTTAGATTAGACACGAGTTTCACTAGCTATTCGAGTATCCTTTGTAATACCAGAGTTGAGATAATAAATCTAGATCGGAGACTCGGTGACTTGATTGCCGGCTACCAGATCGTTTGTCATCATGATTTCCCCTGAGCAAAACCCTCTCCCAAATACCAGAGTCGAATTGCCCCAAGATAAGTTACCCCCGGTAACGTCTGCCGTCATTATCCCACGACAGTTGGTGCCCACCGTGGGGCCTGCGTCCAAAGGTGTTTACATCACGGGAGAAGCTCGGGAGAACATGAAGAACCTCGTCGTCGGCGAGATTTACACCAACCCCGAAGGAGAGAAGATGGTGGACGATTTTGGCTGGGGGCCAGAGTCGGATCTGCTCGAATCCGGATCTGTCGTCACAATCGGCCGGGTCAACGTCTTCATCGGCATGGTACGTACGTCCGGTTCAATCCCTGGTGATTTTGGATATGATTCTGTGTCAGGGGAAGCGACCTGCGTTCAGTCAGACGGAGAAGAATCGGTCGGGACGGTAGATCCGATAGAAGAGCCCGCCATGAAGTGGGAACAGCCGGAGGAGCCGGCATGGACCCCGCGTGGCCGGGTCACGAGAGAAGATGATACCGAGTCCATCCTGCACCTGCTGGAGGACCTGTACGAGGAGGATAGTTGTGATGAGGAGGAATACGAGTCTTCACCAGGCATCGCGCGCCAGGTCGCGGTCTACACGGCCCCTGCAACCAATCTCAATCAGGGGGATGTGACCACGGCCGCGGTCGGAGCGGCGCGAGCGCTGGCCCAGCAGCAAAATCCGGCTGATGGAAATCCGGTTCTGACCCGGGTTGACGGAGAGTCGGCTTCAGTCACTAGCCGGGCGGCGGATAGCGAGTTACATGCGAATATGTTTGGGTTCATGGCGAACAGGACGCCAGGAGCGGGTCCTTCGAATCCACAACACCCGGCCTTGTTCAGCAATAACCTGATCCTGGATCCCACGGTGCTAGCTACGGTGATAACCCCGGAAAACGCCGCGGCACGGGCTAGGGATCTGGATGTAGCCTGTCGGGCATTAGAGCAACAAAGGAGAGATGTGGAAGCAGAGAAGCAAAGGGGTAGCCACGCCCCAACGTGAGCCGGAAGCATTGGAGAACCGGCTCCGGGTTGAGTCGACCAGGATGCATCAGAGATACCAGACGAGATTACCGGCGATGGGTGGAGTTCTAAACCCGGCCACGCTATTCATCACACCCCAAGATCAACCAATTCCGGCTGTGAATCAGGAGACTGTACATCAGCCCGCGACTGGTGGGGGACAACCGGCAAATGTACAAGCCGGGTTACCCACGTTGCAGACAGGGGTTGCTGTTGGCAATACAGCGCCACCACCACCACCATCACGATTTCGTACGCCACCAGGTCACTTCAACAACCCCATGAATAATGTATATGCAGCGACGTTGGCATTGGATCGAATCCCCGTAAGAGAGTCACCCCATGCGGAGGAGACCCGGCGGGCGATAGATTTATTGCGCACGACAGTGGCTCAGCAAGTCAATTACCCGGATAATAGGAGCGGAATGCATGGAACGCCGTATGCAAGCCGGCATAACGGAAACACCGGTAATATTCAGACAAGCTCAGCACGGCGGAGGGCAGAGCAGCAGCAAATGCCGCCTCCTCCCCATAGACCAGCAATACCTGCAGTATCAGCCGCGCAAGCTATCGTGGACAGTTCTCGATCCAGGCGCGCAGCAGCCGGGTCTGCGGTACGAGGGCCGGTGGCGGTTGCACCCCCCGCCGCACCCGTCGCCGGATCGCACGTTTCCCGGGTAAGGCCAGTACCGGCAATCTTAGCCGGGCCCAAGTGTTTGTCAGACACTATTAGAGCTGAGCCCTACCCGGATAAGTTCAAGGAACCGGGTAAAGTGGTGAACTATGAGCCGACTATGGATCCAGAAACCTGGTTGAGCAGCTATGAGATGGCCATGTCGATTCGCAACGCATCTGAAAATCTTCAAGCCAAGTTCATGTACTTAATGATGTCAGAGGGAGCAGAAAAGTTGTGGTTCAACAATTTACCCGAATGATCTATCAAGTCATGGAGTGAGTTGAAAACTGCGTTTATCAAGCAGTTTCACGGAACATGCAGGAAGTTGTTTACTATCGATGATCTAGAACGATGTGTACAAAAGAAGGGAGAGTCGACGTGCAGCTGGGTGCGCCGGGTTATGGAGATACTTCACTCGTCCACGGATATTCAGCCAAAGGACGCGTTACAAGCTATGGCAAAGACATGCAAGTATATACCTTTAGTGCAAAAGCTAACACGCATGAAATCTAGTCGGAATGCTTCAGAGGTTACAATGGGAAAATTAATGGACGCGTGAAACAAGCACGCTGCTACGGATACCACAGAGGAGGATGTCGGTGACAAGAAAGCCAAAGCTAACGCAAGCAACAGTGGAATACCCGGCAATGGATCTGCGCCGGGTAACAATGGGGGAAACAATGGAAACAATCAAAATAAGCGTCCGTACGAGGGAAGTTCCGAGTTTGTCGCCAACACAGAAGCCGGGTTTGCGAGACCCAGAGCAGAAGGAAATTTCAACGGAGGAAACTTTAATGGAGGAAATTACCAAGGGCCGCCAAGGCCGGCTAATCACATAGAGGCCTTTAGGATGCCCTGTCCGCACCACAGCAGGAACGGCAGGCCGGCAAATCATTCGCCGGAACAATGCATAGATTTACAAAGATGGAAGAACGAGGAAATACAGAAAGCAATGCGAGGCGCAGGCCGGGGAGCAGGACCGGGTCCGGGTGGTAACCCGGGCAACGGCCCACCCCCAGCAGGCAACCCAGGAGGTGGTAATCCGGGTAACAATCAGGGAGGAGCCGGAGGTTTCCAGGCCAACCCCAAGCAATTGGGCCAGTACCACGTTCACACCACAGGAACTTCTAACAAGGATACAAAGATACTCAATGTCGGATATATACTGAATAGGGGTATAGAAGATGGTAGACAAAGAGCCGGACTACCAGGGTGGCCTACGTGGTAATGGGCTTAGGTCCATTGGGCGGCCCAGTAGTCCGACGCGTAGAAGCTGGATTCTAGAAGAACCCGGATCACGGCCCGCGTGATCTGGCTTGGAGGAGAAGACGGATTCCTTACTTTCCAAGTTACAAGTTAAGCGTAGCCTTCTAGGTTTCCTGTTCTGTAAGCCCTAATCCGGCTATTATATAAAGTCGGACGGGAGATAGATTAAAACAGGTTAAGTTAGACACAAGTTCAGGCTCTACGCAACTCGCCGAGAAGTTCATCCTCGTCGAGTAGCTAGATCTATTCCCTCACACTGTAACCCTGTTATACGGGCTTTAGTCCCAATTAGTGAGAAGTGCAGGAGTAGGTTCGCCGTACTGTCGCGACGTACCGAACCTGGGTAAAATCCCGTGTTCTGTGTTACTACGCTATCCCGTTACCCCACGTCTCTACCGTAGTCTCATGGCACCCCCGTCTATGAAAACTACTACGATGTCTCGACAGTTGGCGCCCACCGTGGGGAAAACGACGTCAGGCGTGAAGTTCCGATCTGGGATACTCGGCGGAATTGGAAGATCGATCACTGTCGGAAGCTTGGAATTCGACGACGACGTCGGGCGCTTCCTCGACAACGGATCCTACATACCGGCGCAAAACCACCTGGTAAGTGCCTGCGTGTTACCGATTGGATCTGCTAACATCTTTATCGGACTAACTGCAGAAGCAATGGGGTTTTGCGGTGGAAGCAAATTTATCCCACCCGCCCTATACCCAGTCGAAGACGACTATGACGCCGGATTCTGCTCAGATCGCCGACAAAAAAGTGATACACACTTTATCGGCATGGTGCAATCCGAAATCGCTGAAAACACGGATGACGGAAATCCTGTGCAAGAGGCAGACAACAACCTACCCGTCGTAGAGACGGAAGAACAAATACCCGTCACAGAGACGGAAGATCCGACACCCGTCAACCAGACGATGAACTCGGAAGCAGAGTCCGTGCTTGCCGCCATTGAGGCGAGATTGGAGTCGGAACCCGGATCGGATAACTTCGACTCCGAAGACGAAGACGAGGATGCCTTCGTAAGAAAGGTTGAGTCCTTTCAAGAGGGATTCCATGAAGTGCTAATGGCAAAACCAGCTGATACAACGGGTGCCGACAGCCAGGAAAGCCCTAAAACACCTCCGCCAGTGGAAGAGAGAGAAGACAGAGAAACTTCTCCGATATTCCCCAATGTTAAGGAGATGATAGAAGATGAGCCTGTCAAAAAACCTCCTTCTTCCAAGAAAAAGCACCGTGCATCTAAAAAACTCCAATACAAACTCCGGAAGAAAAAATCAGCCGATCTCGCTGAAGAAAACCTGGAAGTTGGAGATATTAGCGGCACAAAGCCCGCGGAAAAGAAATCTAAGGAAATCACTGCTCCGCCAATGACAAAACTGGAAGAGCAAGAACTATTACAAACACCAGTGGGACCAGATGAACCCCCTGAGATGCTGGAAGCCAGGAGACAAGCTTTCCAACGGCAATAGGAACATCTGCTTAGATCTCGGCAACATCTTCAACAAACCCATAATGACATCAAAGTCATGAAGGAAGAAATAGAGGAGTACGAGAGAAAGCATAGATCTGCCTTAAAACCTACTAGGTTACCCGGAATCGCAAGACCGGAGGAACTGCCGCCAAAAGAAAGGTTCTATAACCCATCTTGGCAAAAGCAGTTAAACGGCAAAGATGCCAAGGGCGAACCAATATACAAAACCGCAGCAGAAACGCGGAAGCAGCGTTCGCCATCCTAAACAATGATCTGTACTCCAACGGGGAAAAACTCCAAGGGGTGTATGCTTTCTTAGGAAAAGCATTACAGCAGCAGCAGCGAGGCCAAGAACGATCAGGGAGGCTGCATGATAATTCCGCTCTCTGCAAAACAGCTACTTGCGCGGCTGGAGCACCTGGACCGGAAGAACCCGGAGATTCGGATAAAAAAGAGGATCCGAGAAAAGACAAGAAAAAACCCGACAACCGGGACGCAGCGTCTAGAACCGGACCTCATCTCCCGAAAGATGGATATAAACCACACGATCGGGAAGACAAACACCGGAATGACGGCAAAATAATGCCACCTCCGAGAAACCCAGCTGAAAAAGATGGAAGATATGATATACCTCACAGACGTGAAAGATCTCGGACACCGCCTAAGGATAAGGAAAGGTACAGGAGCAGGACTCCACCTAATCCCAAGGGGCGTGACAACGGAAGAGATAGAAACAACCCCGGAAAAGCGCATCCGCGCAACAATGGAAGAGAGAGGAGTAGATCCCCTTCTGTCCATTCAGCCGGAAGATATTCTGCACACATTGATAGAGCAGAAAAGGATGATTTATATTTTGGTCCTAAGTGTTTTACTGACAGGATCCGAAGGATAACCCTCTGGCTTCGCCAAAGTTGGTCCAACCTACCAAAAGTATACCGGCAGTACAAACCCGGATACCTGGCTCTCAGATTATTATACAGCCGTCCAAATCAACAATGGGACAGACCTGGAAGCTGTCAAGTTTCTTCCCCTAATGTTGTTAGACGGAGCCAGAGATTGGATCAATGGTTTACCATCAAGAACTGTCGACAGTTGGGATGATATGGCGAGAGTATTCACTCATCATTTTCGGGGAACATACAAACGCCCAAATAGCATCAACCAGCTGAACCGTTGCACCCAATTTGAGGACGAACCATACGTGGATTTCATCTCCAGATGGACTGCAATGAAGAATAGTTGCTCTGGAGTAACTGACGTATAAGCAATGCATGCTTTCGTCAATGGCCTAAAACCCGGACTTGTACCGTTCATGGTTGGTTCTAAACAGCACAAAGATCTCGGATCTATGCTTACAACCGCTAATGAGCATGCTGCAGCCGAAGATGATATCAGAGCAAGAGGAGGCAATATTGAGTCACTAATACTCACCAAGAAAACCCCTCGTTATGACAAAAAAGGAACTCCAGAGTCAACAACAAAGCCCAAGGAGGTCAACATAGCCTTTGGAGGAGAAAAGGTGAACAAGTGGAAAGGCCGCAGTCCAGATCCAATCAATTACACTCCTGAAGAATGGGAGAGAATTAAGTCGGAACCCTGCGTCCACCACTCGCAGTTTGGGAAACCAACCCACACAAACGCGCAATGCCGGCTAAACAAGCATATGAAAGGCAATGCAGGATCCGGAAATAAGGGGAAGGGTTCCAAAAGGAAACCTGCCAAACAAAAGCCAGAAGCTGAAAAAGAAGACAGTGAATCGGACACTGATGACAAAATCCAGGAACAACAGCGAAAAGGCGAACCCAAATTTCCGAGAGCTGACGGAGAAGCAATGTTAACTTTCTTAGCAACCCCGTCAGCAAAGGTGGCCAAAAGAACACTTCGAGAAATAAACGCGGTTGTTCCGGCAACCCCGAAATTCTTGAAGTACTCCAACACACCGATAATCTGGGATCAGTCTGATCATCCCGGAAATATCCCTGAACCCGGCACACAAGCTCTTGTTGTAAGCCCTATTGTTCAAAACACTAGGCTAAGAAGAGTGCTGATGGATGGAGGATCCAGCATCAATATAATGTACCTGGATACACTGAAGCACTTGAAGATCTCCGAGTCCCAGCTCAACTACAGCAATATACGCTTCCATGGCATTGTTCCTGGCAGGCAAGCACGATCCCTGGGAGAAATTTCCCTAGATGTCACCTTCGGAGATAAAGATCACTTCCGGCAGGAAAAAGTATCCTTCGAAGTAGTGCCGTTCGAAAGCGTGTATCACGCAATACTCGGACGACCGGCTTTCGCCAAATTTATGGCAAGATCTTGCTATATCTACAACAAGCTGAAGATGCCAGGACCCAAAGGAGGAGTAATCACCATTGCCGGTGATTTCAAGCTGGCAAATGAGTTGGAAAAAGAAAACGCCCTTTGCGCTCAGAGAGTTATAGCGAAGGAGGAACTGAAGGAATTAGCCAAGGAGGTATCGCCGAAAGAAATGCCGGCAGGAAAAGAAACTCGGAAGCCAACAGATAGCTTCAAGGCGTCCGAGAATACAAGACAAGTAATCCTAGATCCCAAAGATCCGACAAAATTCGTCGTCGTAGGGACTGGGATGACTGACAAATAGGAAGGCGAGCTCATCAAGTTCCTCCGTGAGAACTGGGATATTTTGCCTGGTGTCCAGCTGACATGCCAGGCGTACCCAGGGAACTTGCTGAGCACCAACTCAAGGTTATTCCCGGATCAAAACCCGTCAAACAAGGTCTTCGTCGATTTGACGGAAGAAGACGGAAGGCTATTGGCAAGGAAAGTATCCGGCTTTTAGCAGCGGATTTCATCAAGGAAGTAATCCATACTGATTGGTCCGCAAATCCGGTCCTAGTACCGAAGAAAGAAACCACTGCTCTTAGAATGTGTATAGATTACACAGGATTGAACAAGTTGTGCCCGAAAGATAGGTTCGCGTTACCGCGAATCGATCAAATAATAGATGCCACAGCAGGCTCCGAGCTTTTATGCTTTTTGGATGCATACTCCGGGTACCACCAAATACGCATGAAAAAGGAAGATCAAATCAAGACTTCTTTTATAACCCCGTATGGGACGTACTATTACATAACCATGCCTTTTGGCCTGAAGAACGCAGGTGCAACCTACCAGCATTGCATGCAACGTTGTTTGCATAGTCAAATTGGCAGAAACGTTCATGTTTACGTGGACGATATTGCCGTAGTAACCAAGGAAAAAGATACACTCCTTGAGGATTTGCGAGAAACTTTCGAAAACTTGCGCACTTACAAGATGAAGTTGAATCCATCTAAGTGCGTATTCGGGGTTCCCTCAGGAAAACTTCTGGGTTTCATTGTTTCCCACAGAGGAATAGAAGTTAACCCGGAAAAGATCAAGGCAATCTTGAACATCTCAAAACCTACATGTGTAAAAGATGTCCAAAGATTGACGGGTTCCGCCGCAGCCGTCAGCAGATTTATTAGTCGGCTGGGGGATAAAGCCTTACCACTCTACAAGCTGCTGAAGAAATCCGACAAGTTCGAATGGACAGAAGAGGCTGATGCAGCGTTGGCCCAGTTGAAGGAAACCTTGATGAACGCTCCCATCTTGGCATCTCCAAAAGACGAAGAACCCATGTTATTATACCTTACGGCTACAAGTCGGGTTATTAGTGCGGTAATCGTTGTGGAGCGGACAAAAGAAGAACAAAGCATACCAGATCAACATCCGGTATATTACATAAGCGAAGTTTTTTCCGAATCCAAACAAAGGTATCCGCACTACCAGAAACTGGCATATGGCGTATTTTTTTGCATCCAGAAAACTGCGCCATTACTTCCAAGGGCATTCCATAACAGTGGTATGTAAAGCACCACTAGGGGATATTATAAACAATGCGGAGGCAACCGGCCGAGTAGCTAAATGGGGCATCGAGCTGGCAGCCTTCGACATTAAGTACCAGCTAAGGACGGCAATAAAATCCCAAGTTTTGGCAGATTTCGTCGCAGACTGGACAGAAGCAATGGAAAATACACCGATGCCAGAATCCGAGTACTGGATCATGCACTTTGACGGATCCAAGATGAAGGAAGGAGCTGGGGCTGGTGTAGTCCTAAAATCTCCCAAGGGAGACACAATGGAGTACGTATTACAAATACACTTCAACGCCAGTAACAACGTGGCAGAATACGAAGCTCTGCTTCATGGCTTGCATATTGCAAAAGAAATAGGGGTAAAACGCATCTTATGTTACGGAGACTCGGATTTGGTACAGCATCAGCTCAACCAAACCTGGGACGCGAAAAGCCCTATAATGGCCGAATATCGGAGGACGGTGGATGAGTTTGCCATTTGTTTCTTCGGGTTCGAAGTCCTTCACATAAAAAGGGAGGAAAACTGGAATGCGGATGCATTAGCCCGCATGGGATCAGAGAGAGTAAAAACTTTACCACCAGGGGTATTCGTCCAGCACTTGTATGAACCATCCATAAAAGGTGGAGACGTTGATTACCCTCTGGCATCTGAAACAATCGAGGTCATGCTCGTTAAACCGGATTGGACAATTCCATACTTAAACTTCTTAGTCAATCAGAAGTACCCGGAAGGAGCAGACGAAGTCTTGCAAAGGCAAATACAGCGTCGGTGCAAAGGATACGTGGTGATCAATGACCACTTGTATAAACGCAGTACTTCCGGAATTTTTCAGCGGTGTATTTCACCAGAAGAAGGAAGAGAAATACTGGAAGAAATCCACGCCGGCGATTGCGGACATCATGCTCAATCAAAAAGCATAGTCAAAAAAGCATTCCGGGCGGGGTTTTTCTGGCTAAGAGCCAAGTCAGACGCCGAACGCATAGTGAATACATGCGAAGGATGTCAATATTACGCCAAGCAGACCAATTTGCCGGCCCAAGCACTTAAAACTATCCCTATCACATGGCCGTTTACGGTCTGGGGGCTAGATATGATGGGACCGTTCAAAACTGCAAGAGGTGGACTTACACATCTACTCGTAGCGGTGGATAAGTATACAAAATGGGTGGAGGCTAAACCCATCAAAAAGCTGGATGGTGCAACTGCCAGAAATTTCATTATTGATTTAGTAATGAGGTATGGCGTCCCACATAGCATAATAACTGATAACGGGACAAATTTCTCCATTGGGGAGTTGGCAAAATACTGCCAACAAACGGGAATCCGCTTAGATCTTGCATCTGTGGCACACCCGCAGTCTAATGGACAGGTTGAAAGAATGAACAGTTCAATCCTGCAAGGAATACGCCCAAGACTCGAAACTCCTCTCCATAGAGCAGCTGGAGCGTGGGTAGAAGAGCTACCTTCCGTGTTATGGAGTATTCGAACGACGCCAAATAGGTCAACTGAGCAAACCCCGTTTTTCCTAGTTTATGGTGCGGAAGCTATTCTTCCAACGGACATGATCCATGATAGCCCAAGAGTGCAGAATTTTGATGACTCAGATGCCGAAGAAGCACGACAGGATGCCGTCGATCTCTTAGAAGAGGAACGAGAACTTGTGCTTCAAAGATCTGCCATCTACCAGCAAGGTTTACGACGTTATCATAGTCGGAAAATCAGGCATCGTTCTTTTAAAGAAGGTGACTTAGTGCTGAGATTGGTGCAGCAAAGGAAGCACAAATTGGCCCCAGTATGGGAAGGACCATTTGTCATCAGTAAAGCCATGAAGAATGGATCATACTATCTTGTTGACATTCGAGATACGGAGGATGATCCCGAGAAGCCGAATCGCAAAAGAAAGAGAAAAATAGATGATGAACTAGGAGAGACAAAGAGGCCTTGGAGTATCCAGCAATTACGTCCCTTCTATACTTAGTTCAATTTCTATGTAAACATCTTTGAGATCATGAAATAAAGTTGTCGGAATGTTGTCATTCATATTTCATTATAAGTACAAAATATTTCCGCCTCATCTATTTCCCAATGATCTTACAAATACTCAATGTTAACCCGAATTGTGCCTGCGTGCTCGGTGTTTAAAAGCTGAATGATTCGGCCTGTTAAAGGTTAAAGGAAACTCGGATTGTGCCTACGTGCCCAAGTTTCAGAGCAGTTCCTTGTTTTCTCTAAATTTTTTCTGATTGAGTATGTGTTGGGTTACTGAAACTAGTCAGTAAAAATGCTTCTAGCATAATCCATGTTTCTGAGTTTTAAAACTGTTTGGTTCGTCCCCAGTTACTCGACATGACGATACATATTGCTAGTTGAGCCATTTTTAAACACTAGAGCAGTTAAAACACAGATGCCAGATTACTTAGAAGATAAAGGAACAGTCAAACCCGGAAAAACTTTGCAAGAAACTTTAAATTGCAAAAGGCGGAGTTCTTGTTTCGACAAAAGACATAGAAGCATTACAATATGAATTACATTGTAAAAATGCTCTTATCATTCGGGTCGAGTGTATTCCCTCAAGCATCCGAGTCTTCATCACTGCTATCATTCTCCGGGGCTGCGGGCATTTCTTCTTCCGGATAAGTAATGGAAATGTTGACCATAGAGGCAATCTTGGAAGTGTGCCCTTTAACTTCATTAAAAATCGCATTTCGTTGCGCTTCTGTGTATCCTTGAGGGATACCGGATGCTACGCGCCAAGATCTGGCATTAGGGTAATGAAGACGCATAAGGCCAAGTGCCATGCGTGCACCACCTCGTGCGGCAGAACGAAGGAGGGATTCTTTCGATTCTGCTACTTCTGTGATGGCACCCGGAAGCCGGTAGACTTCCGAAAAGCATATAGTACTTGTGGGAAGGAATTTATTAATCAGCTGCATTCCTGCATTCCTGATTGAATTCCACACTTCCCCAAAGGCCCGGATCTTTTCAGTCCGAGAAATTCCTGGAAAATTTCCTGCTTTGTCGACAAAAGTAAAGGTTACATGGAAAGATACAAGAAATAAGACATGAAGACATTGGTAAAAAGAAGTTAACTTACCAAGAACCTTGTCAATTTCGTCGCTTTCTTTCATGCGCGGGAGTAGCATACTTTCCAAATCATTGATAACAGCTTTGTCTTCCGCTGCCTGTAAAGAGGCCTTGGATTGAGCAATCCCAAGGGCCAGATTACTGGCTTCTAGGTCTTCTTGAGCTTTCAAGAGTTCCTTTCGGAGGTTTGAATTTTCCTCACGAAGCTGAGAAACATGGACAGTGTTTTCTGCTAATTTGTTGGCTTTGTTTAAAGCAGCTGGAAGGCAGAAATTCATTTGAGTTTACAACACAATTCCGAATAATTCTCCAGAGAAAACAAATGGTACAAAATAAAATACCGGTGGCTTTTGATAGTTGCCGCTGAGATGACGCTAGTTCGTTGCTTTTAGACTCAATAACAGATTGAAGGGTTTTTACTTCTCTGCTCTTGAGACTAAGCTTCTTAAAAACTTCCAAGTTGATGGCGTCTGCGGAATGCTAAAACATGGAAATGAAAGCCAGATGCTTAAGTTTTAACAGGCATATGAAGAAACATTAAGAAGAATTCATATTTCAACTTAATGCTTGGGGGCTAGAAGTATTACCTGGCCCATTTCTCGCAAATCGATCAAGACCTCGTTGAATTCTTTGGCATATTCTGCGAAGAGAATTCCAACGTGATGAAGGCCATCGTGTATAACCTGACGAGGCGAAAATGCGATATCATTGCGAATAACTAGTCCATTTTGTGGCCAAGGGCGAATCAGAGGCGCAGGAGCAAAGAATTTCTTTGCCTCCGGACGAATATATCCGAGTTCGTCGAATGGTTCTTCTTTTATCCGGATATCGTCCAGGTTGGGAATAGATTCCTCTCTGGTAGCTGATTGCCTTTTGCGCTTCCGATTGTTGTGAAACTCGGCATGTAATTTGTTGAGTTCAGCGTCGGAAGCAAGATCATTTTCTCCAAGTTCATCAAACTGGGAAGGAGTTAACAATATGTTAAAAAGCGGAGAGAGGAGATAATCTGAAGAAAAACGTGGAAACAAGGAAAGATAAATACCTTAGGGACCAGATTTTCCACGTGATAAATCGCCAGACTTTCCTCAATCTGATTACTGACGGCGACCAGTTCGTGAAGTCGTCCTATAAAATCCTTTCTGGTAAAGGCCTTATCTGTTCCTCTCATGCTATCTTCTGGTCCTTGGTATTCGCAAAGAAGTCGAGAACGAAAAGAGAGAGGTTGGATACGGCGTCCAAACCAGCACATAACGGTATCCTTCCCAACCAAAGAAGGTTGAGAGGAAGAGAGCTTGGCGATGCGCCGCTTTATCTTCATCAGGTTTTCTGGCAAATTTTCCCCTACTGCGGCTGTCCAACTCTCGCGAGGAGTAGCGGCAGAATTAACAAAGGGAGGAACCCCGGTTGCCCTACCTGGGAATGGAATGTCCTGATGATAAAAGAAAGAACCTAGCCAAGATTGGTTAGGTTCCGGCATTTCTATTTTTGGATACCATTCCTCCCTAAATTTTCTGAGGATGAAAGATACGGTTCCGCAAATGGGCGAAACACCATTTGTGATGTTATGCTTTACCTCAAAGCAATATTGCCAGAAATTTAGGTCAGGTGTCATCCCGAGATATCCTTCGAAAAGGGCTTGGAAACTGGCTAAGTAGAGGATGGAATTCGGAGAAATATTGTGTGGCTGAACGCCATAAAAGTTAAGGACGTCTAGAAAAAAGGCGGAAGGGGGAAAACCCATACCTCTCGCAACATGAGAGGTAAGGATGACGCGTTCTCCGACTTCTGGCTTGGGCTCGGGCTCATCTTTCGAGATTCGCCATTTGCCCTTAACTATGGATCCCTCCTTTGACATCCGACGAAGAAGGACGAGAGAAGTATTACTCGGACTCCAATTGCCGACAATTTCTGTTCCGTTGTTGGCTCCGGTGGCAAAGCGCTCATCGCCACGGGAATGGATCTTGACCCTCTCCGTCGTTGGGATGAACGGAGGGGGTGCTGCGGAGCTCGATCCCGCAATGTCCGCGGCGGCGGAAGTGTTTTTTCCGCCCGCAGCGGAAGCCGTAGTCTTCTCCGGCTCGCCGCCGGCGTGCGTCTGCGATCCCGGCTGCGGATCCAGATCACTGACGAGCTCGTCGATGGCGGCGCAGGTCGGTGACGGCGGTGAAGAGGCCATTTTTTGGTGGCGCTTTGCGTTCAGCGTGCGACGGATACGTGCGTTGGGACAAGGACTTGCTCTCGAGCTCGCGTGCGCGTCAATGGTGTGGGCAGTGAGGGAGTGAGGAAAGTTTCGGAGGAGGACGACGATGGCTATTTATAGCCAGGGAACCGTTTAGATACGTGCCAACGGCTCTTTCGACCGTTGGATGCTCGACGCGTGTCGCTCGCCGGAAACTACGGGAAATATAACAACAGGGGAATGATGGCTATCTCCTCGTTTCCCGTGAGAATCTGTCAGAGATACTTTGCAGGGTTTCCCGCGTGAAACCAAGCATCGCCTGCGTCAGCATGATTAAAGCGCTGACGTTAGAAGTTCCTTTTCCACGAAGGATCGCGAGAATAAAAGCCGGACTTTCATAGTTCCGAGTTTTATGTTACCATCTCCTTCAAAAGGAAAGTAGAAAGAATCAAGACTGCTGAATCAAGATTTCCCGGAAAAAATGTATTTGACGAAAGACGGAGAATCAGAGTTTTGATCCTTCCTGGGGGCTACTGTCGGATATATACTGAATAGGGGTATAGAAGATGGTAGACAAAGAGCCGGACTACCAGGGTGGCCTACGTGGTAATGGGCTTAGGTCCATTGGGCGGCCCAGTAGTCCGACGCGTAGAAGCTGGATTCTAGAAGAACCCGGATCACGGCCCGCGTGATCTGGCTTGGAGGAGAAGACGGATTCCTTACTTTCCAAGTTACAAGTTAAGCGTAGCCTTCTAGGTTTCCTGTTCTGTAAGCCCTAATCCGGCTATTATATAAAGCCGGACGGGAGATAGATTAAAACAGGTTAAGTTAGACACAAGTTCAGGCTCTACGCAACTCGCCGAGAAGTTCATCCTCGTCGAGTAGCTAGATCTATTCCCTCACACTGTAACCCTGTTATACGGGCTTTAGTCCCAATTAGTGAGAAGTGCAGGAGTAGGTTCGCCGTACTGTCGCGACGTACCGAACCTGGGTAAAATCCCGTGTTCTGTGTTACTACGCTATCCCGTTACCCCACGTCTCTACCGTAGTCTCATGGCACCCCTGTCTATGAAAACTACTACGATGTCTCGACACTCAAAAAGGCAGTAAACTCGGTTTCCTCGGCTGTTCCGAGATACCTGAGGTGGTCGGATCAAGAGGTGACATGGAGCAGAAGGGATCACCCGGAAAGAATAGAACACCCGGGAGTCTTAGCATTGGTGGTTGCGCCACAGGTTAATGGTTATGAGTTGAAAAAGGTGTTAATGGACGGTGGAAGTAGCATCAATATCCTATATTGGGAAACTTTCCTACGCATGGGCCTCAAGGAGTCTCAGCTACATAAAAGTTCTACGGTGTTTCATGGGATCGTATCGGGTCACTCGGTGTGCCCCGAGGGGAAGATTACATTGGAGGTCGCTTTTGGAGAATCAAAGGATAACTTCCGAGTGGAGTGGCTCACCTTCGAGGTGGTAAAGTTGCGCAGCCCCTATCACGCGTTGTTTGGAAGGCCGGCTTACGCCAAGTTCATGGCCAGGCCGTGTTACGTATACCTACAGCTAAAAATCCCGGGTCCCAAGCAGACCATCACCATACATGGGAGCCGGGTTATAGCGGCTGAGTGTGACGAAGGAGACGCGGCAATGGCGGAACAAGCTTGTAGAAAGGAAGAGCTCAAGTATTATCGGTCTCAAGTAGACCCGGATGATGGAACAACATTAAAAAGGCCGAATACAGAGGATGAGAGAGAAAAGTTCAAAGCAGCACAAGATACCAAGATGGTGGATTTTGTCGAGGGCGATCCCTCTAAGCAGTTTGCTATAGGATCTAACCTGGACAATCAGGAGGAAAAAGCACTTGTGGAGTTTATTCGTTCAAATCAAGATGTTTTTGCTTGGACGCCTAGAGATATGCCGGGTATCCCAACCGAGTTAGCGGAGCACAGCTTGCACGTTGACCCTAAGTCTAGGCCCGTGAAGCAAGGCCTGAGGAAAATGAATGAGGAAAGAAGAAAAGCCATAGGAGAAGAAATTGCCCGACTATTGGCAGCTGGCTTCATCATGGAGGTATTTCACCCGGATTGGCTGGCAAATCCGGTTCTAGTACTGAAAAAGAGTAACGAGTGGAGGATGTGCATAGATTATACGAGTCTGAACAAGCATTGCCCAAAGGATCCGTTTGCCCTTCCAAGGATAGATCAGATCATAGACGAAGTGGCTGGAAGTGACCTATTATGTTTCCTGGATGCATATTCCGGGTATCATCAGATAAAGCTCAAGAAGGAAGATTGGGAGAAAACATCGTTCATAACCCCTTTGGGGCTTTCTGTTACAAAACCATGACTTTTGGGCTAAAGAATGCTGGTGCAACTGATCAGAGATGCATACAGAAGTGCTTTGAGGACCAGATTGGGCGCAATGTTCACGCCTATGTGGATGATGTGGTGATCAAGACCAGGAAAGCGGAAACATTCATTGATGATCTAAAGGAAACATTAAAGAATTTGAGAAGGTATCAGATCAAACTTAACCCTACAAAGTGCGTGTTTGGAGTTCCAGTAGGAAAGTTACTCGGGTTCATTGTTTCCGAGAGAGGAATCGAGGCAAACCCGGACAAAATCAAAGGCTATCCAGAGTCTGAAAAAGCCGGAAAACCTAAAGCATGTTCAGAAGCTTACAGGGTGCGTAGCAGCGCTGAGCCGGTTTATATCTAGACTCGGGGAGAAAGCAATTCCATTATACCGGCTCTTGAGGAAATCCGACAAGTTTGTTTGGGACCAAGAGGCGGATGAGGCGTTTGAGGCACTAAAGAAGCAATTGTCTGAGGCACCAGTTTTAGCAGCCCCGGGTCCCAAAGAGCCTATGCTACTATACATTGCGGCCGGGTCCCGGGCGGTTAGTGCAGTGGTTGTCGTCGAGCGCAAAGAGGATGGGAAGGATCACCTGGTTCAAAGGCCGGTTTATTACATCAGCGAGGTGTTATCAGAGGCAAAGCAGCGCTACCCACATTGGCAGAAGTTGGTTTTCGGGGTCTTCATGGCCAGCCGGAAATTGAAACCCTATTTTCAGGAACACCCCATAACAGTGGTTAGCTCTATACCAATGTCGGATATCATCAGAAACTCGGATGCAACAGGTAGAATAGCCAAGTGGGCCATTGAGATGGGAGATTATCTCATCAACTACGAGCCCAGGTCAGCAATCAAGTCTCAAGCTTTGGGTTATTTCATTAATGATTGGACTCACACTAGCATGCCCACAATGACACCAAGTTCCGAGTCTTGGGTAATGCACTTTGATGGTTCTAAACAATACGAGGGATCAGGAGCTGGAGTGGTACTCACATCACCCAAAGGAGACAAGTTGAGCTACGTGTTGCAAATCCACTTTGATTGTTCCAACAACATGGCCGAGTATGAGGCATTATTGCATGGATTGAAAGCAGCCAAGGAGATGAACATCAAGCGAATACGATGCTATGGAGATTTGGATCTTGTGGTACAGAAGGTTTCAGGAACTTGGGATAGAAAAGATGCAACTATGGCAGCATAGCACAGAGAGGTAGACAGGGTTGCCGGGTGTGTTTCCGGGTATGAGGTGGAGCATATTGATAGGCGAAAGAACGAGGCAACAGATGCACTCGCAAGACTCGGCTCGCGCAGAGAGCCGGCTCCACCCAATGTTTTCCTGGATGAGCTATGGCGGCCATCAGTTAAAACCGAGTCTGAGGAAGAGGTGGCTAACCAAGACCCGGATCTAGAGCTCGTGGCCACGGTACGTGCCGTTCCTGAGTGGACAGAGCCGTTTTTAGCTTATTTATCAAGGGGCGAGTTACCACCACAGGAGGTTTTAGCAAGACAAATCCTGAGACGAGCAAATGGATATTCCATCATCAATGGCGAGTTATATAAAAGGAGTGCAGCAGGAGTCTTTTTGCGCTGTGTAGCACCAGAAGAAGGCTGGCAGATCCTGAAAGAGATCCATGAAGGTGACTGTGGGCATCATGCATCCACCAGATCCCTTGTGGCCAAAGCATATCGGCACGGTTTCTTTTGGCTCACAGCCTTAGCAAACGCGGAACGCTCTGTGGCAAGGTGCGATGGATGTCAAAGGTACGCTCGCCAAATCCATGTGCCGGCTATGGAGTTGCAAACAATCCCATTAACCTGGCCGTTTGCTGTTTGGGGCATGGACATGGTGGGCCCCTTCCACATGTCACCCTGCAAAAAGACCCATCTCTTGGTGGCTATTGATAAATTTACCAAGTGGGTGGAAGTTATGCCAGTTACCAATTGTGAAGCAGTCACGGCAGTCAAGTTCCTAAAAAGAATCATCTACAGGTTTGGGTATCCTCACAGCATAATAACGGACAATGGAACCAACATGTCCCTTGGTGAGATGGAGAAATTCTGCGGTAACAACGGAATCCGGCTTGACATAGCTTCAGTGGACCATCCACAAGCTAATGGACAAGTGGAAAGGGCAAATCAGGAGTTACTTCGTGGATTAAAACCACGGCTGCGAGTCCCGTGCATTAGAGCTGCTGTCGCATGGGTTGAGGAGTTACCATCAGTGGTTTGGGGAATTAACACCACACCTAACAGATCTACTCAGATGACACCGTTTTTTATGGTTTATGGTGCAGAGGCAGTCCTGCCGAGTGATATTATTCATGATTCGCCTCGAGTGTCGGCTTACGTCGAGGTGGAGAAAGAGAAGACCCGGCAGGACGCCGTGGATATGTTAGAAGAACACAGGGAACAAGCTTTGGAAAGATCAGCCATATACCAGCATGACCTGAGGAGATATCATAGCCGGCGAGTCAAAACCCGGGTCTTCCAGGAAGGGGACCTGGTTCTGCGCCTGGTACAGTCAAAGGAAGGAAAACACAAGCTATCCCCAGCATGGGAAGGACCGTTCATCATAAGCCGGAATCTGCACAATGGATCGTATTACTTGGTAGATGCAAGGGAAGAGTCGGCTACTGTCAATGACACCTCTAATACAACTTCATCTATGCAAGAAAGAGAAAGACCATGGAACGTGGCTCAGCTGCGTCCCTACTACACTTAGAATAGGCTAGATTCACAGGTGGAATTACACGATGTAACAGGCAGCAGGTTTCAGACGCACTCTTTTCCTATCCAGGGTACCTAAGGGGACTGGAAGGTTTTTAATGAGGCGGCTTGCTGACCTAACTTTTCTCATATCAATAAAGAGATGGTTAAACAAAATATTTCTTTCTGTGTGTTTTTTGTCAAGTTTTTCTATTCCTGTTGTTCTCTATTTCTTTTCCAGGTAAGTGTTATTTGTTGTTCTTAATATATTAGTTTTTCTAGCAAATTGCATATATCTAGGTCTTGGGGGCTGATTGCTTGAATAGCACAGTTGCAAACTCAAAGACCCGGTCACGATGCCATTAGGTTATAAGGGCCGATTACTTGTAATAAGTACGGCTGCAAGCTTATAACCGGACAATAGAGCCAAACTTTCTTGACTTTTCTTGCTTAAGCTCGATGTGACTCGCACAAAAGTGGCATGCTTTGCTAGCGTGTAATTACAATCAGTCATGATGCCCAATGGGACTTGCCTTACCCTGTCTTTATACAGTTATAGCAGCATTGATCATCCACGCGAAAGCTGGCTTATAGTAAAAGAAGGTCAAAAGGGTCATCCAAACCACAAGTTATGCAGAGTACAAGGTTAATAGCCGGAAACTCAAGATATATTAAGCACAACTTCAAACCTACGTGAGCAGCTCTAGGTTTTGGGCCTTAGCAGAAACAATTTGTTCTTTTGAAAAAATCCAACACCCTAGACTCGGAAATTCGGGCCTTGGGGACTTGGGAATTTGAAAAAAGAAACAAATTTTCTAGCTATTCAGCTCAAAAACCGAAAAATCCGAGTCTTGGGGACTCGGGGACGTAGAAAAAGTCCACTTGTCAAAACCCCCGAGACCCGGAAACCGATTCTTACAGTAGGAAAAAGTAACGAAAAGTCGGAAAACCAGCAATGAAAAGTCCAAAGATAGGAAATATTAAAATCATGCAAAAGGCCAGAAGGGCCACGAAAGGGATTAAGGTCTTTAACGTATTACAGACTGAGGTGGTAGTATCAAAAAGTGCACAGGCGCACTATCAAAAGAATAATTGTTTTACAGGCTCAGTGGCCGAATAAAATGTTTGAGGCAGTAGGTGAAACTTCACTCGGCTTGTTGGGCCGAATCTTGAACGTTGTCTTGGGCAGCCGGGTCTTTGACTTGCTCTTCGACAGTCTTCACGGCAGCAGCGTCCGGGTCAGCAGCAGTACCGGCGTGCGCGGGAGGAGGAACAACCGGCGTAGAGGTAGTAGGTGCAGTATTGGCCCCAGCCTTCTTCTTCGGGGCCTCTTCCCTCATCTGAGCAGCTTCTTCCTTCCACCGCGCCAGCATGTCATAAGGCTTAGGAGGATCCGACTTAATTGTCTTATCTTCAGCATCGTATGGTGGAACAATCCGACTAACGTCCAGACTATCGGCGATCAGACTAGCCGAGTGACGAACCTCTGTTTGGATGGCTTTATAGTTCTTGGCTGAAAACTTGGAGCCGTCATTGTTGAATTCTGGAAACCCGCCAACGAGCTTTGCCGGCTCAAGCTTGGGAAAGTAAGCTTTAGCCAGAGCAAGCCCCCGGGTTACTCCAACCCGGCATGACGAGCGTTTCAAGTGGTCGATCCACTCGGGGATGGTGGAACACGCATCAAGCAGTGTGCCCAAACCACCATGTCCAGTACCCGGCCACTTCACAGCTTGCAGAACCCATTTGGTGCCGGCACAGAGTTGCCAGATTGCGCTCTTTATGGTCTTCAGCTTCGCTATATCATCTTCATCCGAAATCTCATCATCCAGCCCTGCTAGAAAAACAGAAAGGTTCAAGTAAGGAATTCCGAGTGTTTATCAGAATGAAAAATCCGGGTTACGATTAGTGAGTTGGGAATCATTACCAATCAAAGCACGGTGAGTGTCGGAAATCTGGGCAGAGAGCCTCGTCAGTTCACCCTCTGCAGCATGGGATCTCTTTCTATACTTCCTCACAATTTTCCCCAGTTTCTCGGCATCAGCTTCAACCGATTCACGCAGCTTTGTCTCCACCTCGAGGAGTTTGGTGGTTTTAGCCAACACTTCCTCAGAGTGGGTTACGTATGCCTGCGTGGAAACACAAGGAAATGTTAGTCGGACAAAAAAAAGGAAAATATCAGTCGGATATGATGTAAAAGTTCCAAGTAAATTATGTATAAGTTCACTCGGAACTTGGGGACTAGACAAATATACAGGCAGTATTAGTTGAATTTACCTGGTGCTTGGCTACCAAGGCTTCTAGAATTCTTTCTTCGTCAGTTCTCAGGGTGCGCAGAGCGCCAAGCATCTCGTCAAAGTTCAGATCATCAAGTTTTGTCCCGGAAGAGCCGGCGGCCTGGTTGCTTGGAGGTGGAGTCCTTTCCTGCTTGGGGGGGGGGGATACCCGGGTCGCCTGGGTGTCAGGATTGGGGTCACCCATCCTCACGCCCAGAACCTCGACGTCGTCACCCCCGGGTCCATCTGATGGAATGGGATACTCAGCCTCCTGCCCGGCCGGGTCTGTCTGCGGGTCTCTTTCTTTGTCTTCTTCTTCAGCGCCGCCAGTCGTGGCATTCACATCATCAACCGGATCATCAGTTTCCGGGTTATCCAAGTCCATGTTGTCCGGGTCACTGATTATGCCCTGGGCACTAAGGAAAGTAAAAGAAATGGTTAGTATTAATGAGTGAAGGTTATCAAAAGAGCCAGTATATCGGATAGCAAGAAATGTAACTTACCCAGCATTCACCACGAAGTCCGTTGGGAGGTCGTTGCTACACCCGGACGAGGCTGATAAAGATTAAGAAAGTGAGACTCGGAGTTGTCCAGCTAGGGGGTGATTGGGAGAAGGATATCTTTGAGGTGAATTGGAAGGATGAGATTGGGAAGTACCGGCGCGGCGGGCTACGGACGAAGGGATACCCGGGTTGAGGAGATCCTCACCCGGGGAGTTCCGGGTTATCCTGCGCTTGACCGTAGGGGGCTCCTTCAAGTATGGTGAGTCGGACAATTGTTGATTAAGCTTGCACATATTAGCAAATGAATACGGTTTGGAGGACATGGAGGAATATGGAACCTTGAATACGACCCCTCGGGGTTTCCTCTTGGCCCCAACCTCAGCTTCCGGTTCTGCCTCGCTTTCGTCACTCTCGGTCTCCTACGGGTCTTCCTTGTCTTCTTTGTCCTCCTTATCCTCCATACCTGGAAAAAGTAGTGTACAGTCGGAAAAAGAGAAAGTGTGGAAAAAACGAGTTGACATAAATTAAGATAGGCGAAACTCGAATGATACCCTCTTCCGAGTCAGCCGGCTCTTCGTCCCCCTCCGGGTTTTCGGAGGAAGGGGGGTATCGATCTTCCAAAAAGCGCTATCTGCCTGAAATAAAGGTGTGATAGGAAAGGTTAGTGATTGCATCAGGTAAGGGTACAAGGATAAAGAGTAAGGGCCGGGTCTTACCGCTGGAGCCGGATTGTCGCGAGTATATGGCTCTAAACCGGCTATAGTCCGGATCACTTCCGCTTTCTCAGTCAAGAAACTTTTGATTATCTTGTTTGTATCAGCAGCCGGATAGTTCCTCAAAGAATAGCGGAGCGAATCCGTGACGTGCCCAGAATACTCGGACATCAGCTTGGGCCGGATGGAATTAGGTTGGATTCGGAAGTTCACCCAAGTTTTAACTAGATTAAGCCCAAGGAGACCCTGGGCTGAAAGGACAGCGAGTTTGGTTAGGAGGGGTTGGATGGACTCTGACAGGGGGATGCTAACCCGGTAGGCCAAGCTCCAAGGAATAACCCGGCTCAAGGAATGATGTGCAGGATCCGGCTAAGGATAGGGAAACTTGGGAAGGCCCAAGCTTGTAGGCCCAATAACCCGGATTGTGGGTTATTGTAAAGGCAAGTTAGGGTTAGTGCGCCGGGTCCGGGTAGGATTCAGGGTGCGCCTTGTAGGACAAGCCAGGGGGTACGGGTGCTTTATAAACTGACCCCCGGAGGTAGTTTAGACAGAGATCTAAGAACCCTAGCAATATCGTGTGGTATCGAGTATCCAGTGTAAACCCTAATCGAGTTATTGTATCGAGAATAGAGATCCGGCGACTTCGATTGCCGGCTGTCAGATCAAGTTGTACCATGTCTTCCCTTGAGCTAAACCCTCTCCCGAACGCCTGTGTCGACTTGCCCCAAGATCAGTTACCCCTGGTAACATCTGCCGTGATTATCCCACGACAGTTGGCGCCCACCGTGGGGCCTGCGTCCAAAGGTGTCTACATCACGGGAGAAGCTCGGAAGGGCATGGAGAATCTTGTCATCGGCGAGATCTACATCGACCACGAAGGAGAAAAGGTGGTGGACGATTTCGGCTGGGGGCCGGAGTCGGATCACCTCGAAACCGGATCCGTCGTAACAATCGGCCGGATCAACGTCTTCATCGGTATGGTATGTGCTTCCAGTTCGGTCCCTGACAACGTTGGATCTGATATTATGCCAGGAAAAGCCACGTCTATCCGATCAGATGATGAAGAATCAACGGGAACGACATATCCGGCAGAAGAACCCATCGCGGAGTGGGAACAGCCGGAGGAGCCGGCATGGACCCCACGCGACCGGGTCCAAGGAGAAGATGACACCGGGTCTATCCTGGATCTACTGGAAAACCGGTATGAGGAGAACGGTGAGGAGGAACAGCCTGAATTTACACCGGATATCGCGCGCCGAGTTGCAGTCTATGCAGCCCCCGCGGCCAACCAAGGAAACACAGCCGCGGCACCAGTCGGGGCGGCTCAGGCAGTGGCCCAGCAACAGGGCGCGGTTAACGGAGACCCGGTCTTGACCCGGGTCGATGGAGAGTCAGCATCGGTCACCAGTCGCGCAGCAGATGAAGAGCAACACGCCAACATGTTCGGGTTTCAAGCCAATCGGACACCAGGGGCGGGTCCCTCGAATCCGCGTCACCCGGCCATGTTCGATAATAATTTGATTTTGGATCCTACAGTCCTCGCCACTGTTATCACCCCAGAAAACGCGGCAGAGCGTGTTAGAGATCTGGACGTGGCTCGTCGTGCATTGGAACAGCAAAGAAGGCAAGTGGAAGCAGATAGACAGGGGATGGCCACCCGACGGCGCGAGCTAGACGCGTTGGAAACCCGGCTTCGAGAGGAAACGTCCAGGATACATCAAAGGCACCACACCAGATTGCCAGCAACGGGCGGGGTTATTAATCCGGCTAATTTGTTCATCACGCCTCAGGACCAACCGATACCAGTGGTGAACCAGGGAACCGCACCCCAACAGACAACAGCAGCGACACATCCGGCGAATGAACGGACCAGGTTACCCCCACCGCAAACTAGAGTCACAACCGGCAACGATCTACTGCCGCCGCCACCATCACGATTCCGCACGCCAGCCGGCCACTACAACAATCCAATGGACAACGTATATGCGGCGACACTCGCATTGAATCAAATACCTGTGGGAGAGTCGCCCCATGCAGAGAAGACTCGGCAAGCCATCGAGCTGTTGCACACTGCGGTGGCACAGCAAGCCAATTACCCGGATCACAGAAGCGGAATGCACGGGACGCCATATGTCAGCCAGCAGCAAGGGAATTTACAAACGAGTTCGGCGCGGCGGAGGGAAGAGCAGCAGCAAATGCCGCCTCCTCCCCGCGCTCAGGCAGTATCAGCAGCACAGGCCGTCGTGGACAGTCCTAGGGCTCGGAGGGCCGCGGCCGGGTCTGCAGCGCATGGACCTCCCGCAGCACAGCGCCCAGACGCGCCCCCCGCGGCATCACACGTTTCCAGGGCAAGGCCGGCTTCAATCATTCTTGCGGGGCCCAAGTGTCTCTCGGACAATATTAGAGCTGAACCTTACCCGGAAAAGTTCAAAGAGCCAGGGAAAGTAGTGAATTATGAGCCAACCATGGATCCCGAAACATGGCTAAGCAGTTACGAGATGGCAATGTCAATCCGCAACGCGTCCGAGAACCTCCAAGCCAAATTCATGTATCTGATGATGTCTGAAGGAGCAGCAAAATTGTGGTTCACCAATCTACCAGAGGGATCGATCAAGTCTTGGGAGGAATTGAAGACCGCGTTTATCAAGCACTTTCACGGGACCTGCAGGAAATTATTCACCATTGATGATCTAGAGCGATGCGTCCAAAAGAAGGGAGAATCGGCGCGCAGTTGGGTGCGCCGGGTTATGGAGATACTTCACTCATCCACAGACATCCAGCCCAAGGATGCACTACAAGCCATGGCAAAAACATGCAAGTATATACCTTTAGTGCAAAAGTTAACTCGCATGAAGTCCAGTCGAAATGCGTCAGAAGTCACAATGGGAGAATTGATGGATGCGTGCAACAAACACGCTGCGACAGATACCACAGAAAAAGAAGCTGATGACAAGAAGACAAAAGCAAACACAAGCGGTAATGGAAGAACCGGCAACGGAACAGCGTCAGGAAACAATGGAAATAGTCAGAACAAGCGTCCCTTCGAAGGAGGCTCCGAGTTTGTCGCTAACACCGAAGCCGGGTCTTCAAGGCCAAGAGCAGAAGGAAATTTCAACGGAGGTAACCACCATGGAGGAAACTATCAAGGTCCACCAAGGCCGGGTAACAATTGGGACATATTCAGAATGGCATGTCCGAAGCACAGCAGGAATGGCAGGCCAGCTAACCACTCCCTAGAACAATGCGCCGATTTGCAAAGATGGAAAAATGAGGAAGTGCACAGAGCTATGCGAGGTGCAGGGCGGGGAGGAGGACCGGGTCCAGGGGCAAACCCGGGCAACGGCCCACCCCCAGCTGGTAACCCGGCGGCTGGAAATCAAGGTAATAACCAAGGGGGGGCAGGAGGCTTCCAGGCTAACCCCAAACAATTGGGTCAATATCATGTGCATACCACAGGAGGATCTAACAAGGACAAAAAGATACTGAAGCAAGCAGTCAACTCAGTTTCGTTAGCCGTTCCGAGATACTTGAGATGGTCAGAACAGGAGGTAACATGGAGCAGAAGGGATCACCCAGAAAGAGTGGAACACCCAGGAGTCTTGGCACTAGTAGTTGCACCGCAAGTTAATGGGTACGAACTAAAGAAGGTTTTAATGGATGGTGGAAGCAGCATCAATATACTGTATTGGGAAACCTTCCTACGCATGGGTCTCAAGGAATCTCAACTGCAAAAAAGCTCAACAGTTTTTCATGGAATAGTGCCGGGTCATTCAGCATGCCCCGAGGGAAAAATCGCATTGGAGGTAGCTTTCGGAGAATCAAAGGATAACTATCGAATTGAGTGGCTCACCTTTGAGGTAGTGAAATTACGCAGCCCCTATCACGCGCTGTTTGGAAGGCCGGCTTATGCCAAATTCATGGCTAGGCCGTGTTACGTATATCTACAGCTAAAAATCCCGGGTCCCAAGAAGACCATTACCATACATGGAAATCGAGATATAGCAGCTGAATGTGACGAAGGAGACGCAGCAATGGCCGAGCAGGCCTGTAGAAAAGAAGAACTCAAGCACTACCGATCTCAAGCAGACCCGGAGGATATAGCCACATCAAAAAGGCCGAGTACTGAAGGCGAAAGAACAAAATTCAAGGCAACGCAAGATTCTAAAATGGTGGCCTTAATCGAGGATGATTCCCCCAAGCGGCTTGCTGTAAAGGAAGAAGCCACACGGCCGCTTACAACCAGCCAGGTCATTGGAACACCCCACCCGGGTTGGCTAGCAAACCCGGTACTCATCAGGAAAAGATCCAACGTATGGAGAATGTGCATTGGTCAAGCCAGACCGGAACCAGCGCTTATGAGGAACTAAACAATGTAACGGGCAGCAGGTTTCAGACGCGCTCTTTTCCTACCCAGGGTACCTAAGGGGACTGGAAGGTTTTTAATGAGGCGGCCTGCTGATCCAAAATTTCTAGTATCAATAAAGAGATGGTTATCAAGTCCTATATCATTACACCCTGATTACAAGTAAGTAGTATCCCGGCGACATCGATAACTCAGTATCATCAAAAGCATCGATTGCATGTAGGTCTTGGGGGTTGGTTGCTCAGGTAACCAACCACTAACCCGAATGACCCGGCATAGATAGCTATAAGTTATAAGGGCCGATTCCTCGCAAACGAGCACGTCTGCAATCTTATGACTGGGCAAAGAAGCCAACTTTTCTTGACTTATCTTACTTAAGCTTGATGTGACTCGCACTAAAGTGGCATGATTCGTTCGCTTACGATTACAATCAGCCATGGAGCCCAATGGGACTTGCCTGACACTGTTCTCGTATGGATGTAACAACATGGTATCCACGCGAAAGCCGGCTGACAGTACAAGATAGTTAAAAGGGTCATCTAAACCACAAGTTTATGCAGAGTACAAGGCTAAAAGCCGGAAACTCAACAATTATCAAGCATAACTTCAGTACTTACACGGAATGGCTTTAGGTTTGCGACTCGGTAAAAAGTAATTTGTTCTCTCAGAAAGGCCACACCCCCATTACTCGAACTTTGGGTCATGGGGGCTGGGGGACTTCGAAACAGAAACAAACTACTTGGCTATCGCAGTTCGAAAAACCTCACCATCCGAGTCTTGGGGACTTAAAGAAAAAGCCCACGTATTAAAACTCCTGGTCTCGGAAAATCGAGTCTTACAAAGGGAGGTAAAAAGAAAGGTGGGTATCAAGAACAAGTTCAAAAGAACAGACAAAATAGCACGATTATCAAAGGGCAGGGAAAGCCGCGAAAATATGTCACCGAATAGAAGTACATTACAAGTATGGCATCGGTATCAGAAGTGCACAAGCGCACCATTGGCAGAATAAATAGTTCAAATAAAAAGGTCCCACGTGATTAAGGTATTATGACATCATTGCCCTACTCGGCCTCCTGAGTGCGGACCTCCGGGTCTTGCTCCTGGGCCTGCTGCTTAGCTTTCCTGGCAGAACCACCCGGACTCACCGCGCCAGGGCGGATGGGTGGAAGGACGGACGGTGTAGAGGCGGATGGCCCTGATTTTAACTCGGCCTCCCTCTTCGCGGTTGCCTCCTTCTTTTTGGCCGAGTGATCAGCCCACTTCTCCAAGAGGTCCAAGGGCGGGGGTGCTTCCTCTGTGATAACTTTGCCATCGGCGTCATACGCAGCCATTAGCGTATTCAGGTCCAAGCTATCGGCTAAAGAGGTAGCCGAGGGGCGCACCGCTGACTGAATGGCCTTGAAATCCTTAGGCGTAAATTTGGCACCATCCGCCTTAAACTCGGGAAACCCGGATATTATCTTCGCCGGGTCAAGCTTCGGAAAGTAGGCTTTGGCCAAGGTCAATGCCCGGGTTATTCCAATTCGGCAGGACGAACGTTTCCAAAGTTCAATCCAGCCAGGCACAGTGGAGCAGGCTTGGACAAGATTCTCTTCACCCGGATAGGCTTCTGTGGGCCAATGTATGGCGTCCAATATAAATTTTGTGCCGGCAAAGAAAGTCCGGAGCACAGTCTTCAGGGTCTTAGCCTTGGCAATAGTATCTTCCTCTGGAGGTGCAAGGTTGGCACCTGCAGTTGAAACAGAAGCAAGAAGGCATCATAAAACCTAGAATGGTGCATAACAAGAAGCATGAAGTTAGTCGGCAGACAAAAACTTACTCAGTAAAATCTGGTAAGTGTCGGTGATTTGATCCGATAAATTCTTCAAGTCGGTCCGAGCGGTGTGGCATTTCTTCTTATATTTGGAAACATCCTTCTTCAAAGCTTCCATGTCATCCTCAAGGATTTCCCGCCGTTTTATCTCGGCAAGAAGACGTTGTTCGGTCTTCAGTAAAGTTTCATCAGACCGAGTTATCTGTGCCTGAAAGTAGAAAGGAGGGCAAACATTAGTGGGATGTTAGGATAAGATAAATTTGGCGTGAAGTACCAAGCATAACTTTTGCAAGTCATACTCGGAACTTGGGGACTAGATATGCAATATGAGATGACAAGCGCTTTTACCTGGTGCTCTGCAGCCATGCGCTCTAAAATATCGCCCTCTGAAGCCTTCATGGTGAGGAGCGTGTTCATCAATTGATCAAAAGTATCTTTACCTGTATCAGAAGACCCGGGGCCTTGGGAATTCCGAGAAGAGGTTTTCTTCTTAGAAGGAGGCGGAACCCGGGTCATTTGTGCATTAGAATCCGACACTCTTTCGGCACCCAAGGTTGTGGCTTTCTTCTTCTTGCTCGCATGGGAAGCAATTGGATACTCGGTTTCTTGGGCGTCCGGTTTAATCGGCGAGGTTTGCTTTTCATCGCCAGACATGACAGTAGTCTTATCGGCCGGGCTCCCTTGACCCGGGCCTTCGTCTTCCATGCCCTCTTGGTCGCTAACGACGACCGTGGCCCTGTAAATGTTATCAAGAAAAAGTTAAAATACGCGGTCAGGAAAGGGTGGTGAAGTGTGGAAGAGCGTCCGGAAGGGGATCTTACCCGGTATTCACCGCGAAGTCACAAGGAAATCCGTCATCAGACTCGGGAGAGGCTGAAAATTGCCAGGTTAGATGTCATATAAGAATAGTTCAAGGGGAATGTGCCGGCCAAGAAAAGATAGAATAATTACCAGCCCGCCGAATGGGGGTCGAAGAAATACCCGGGTTGATGACGTTGTCACCCGGGTTATTTCGAGTTGACCTACGCTTGATCATGGGCGACTCCTTCAAGAATGGCCAGTGGAGTAATGTCAAAATAACTCAGGTATATCATTAAGGTGACGCGAATTGAATGCGAGGAGGGGATATGAAACCTTGGAAGGGGCCTCTTGAGCTTTTCTTTTGGATCCGGCTTTGGTCGCCGGTTCCGGTTCGTCCTCGTCGCTGGCAGATTCTACCTTGCCATCCGAGTCTTCCTCCTCATCATCCTCTTGTTCTGAAATATCGTCAAAGTTATGGTTGAAAATGAAGGGGTTATGACGAGTTCAAAGGAACCAAATAGAATTCGAAGAGTACCCTCATCCGAGTGAACGGCCTCTTGCTCCTCTGGACTTTCGGAGCTAGGGGAGGCGTTGATTTTCCAAAAGTCGTCATTAGCCTGAAAGGTGTAAATACACGGGTTACCAACTGTATCAAGTGGAAAGAATGAAAGTAAAGGCGCCAAAATCGGGTTTTTACCTCAGGGGGCGGGTTTTCAAGCGTGAAGGGCTCTAACCCGGATATGTTCCGGATCACTTCGAGTTTTTCCGTTAGAAAACCCTTGATGGTTTTATGAGTGTCGCCAGGTGCGAAAATGTTGTCGGAATATCGGAGCGGATCAGAAGGTTCTCCTGAATACTCGCACATCAGCTTCGTGCGGATGGAGTTGGGCTGGATCCTAAAATCGACCCAGGTCTTCACTAGGTTGAGGCCCATGAGGCCCTGGGATGTAAGAGTGGTGATCTTGGCAAGAAGGGGTTGAATTGCCTCCCTGTCCGGGTCAGGGGCGAAGGCACTAAACTTATCAGAAATGTCTAGAAGACCATCAGAATAACCCGGCAGTTTCTTTTGGCCGGGTGGGGAAGTGTCCTGGCAGTAGAAATAAGAGAGCTGCCAGTGCTTGACATGAGAATTAAGGGTGAGGGATGGCATCAGAGAGTTCTTGCGGCGTTGGATCGAAACCCCGCCGCAAGCAAGAAGCGCCCCATCACCGCTTTCGCGGCATGGTTTGCATTGATAAAGCTCGATAAAAAGGGCTAGACTTGGCGGTGTGCACAAGTAGGATTCAGAAAGGACGATAAAATGGGTAATATTTAGCACGGAGTTGGGCCCGATGTCAAAGACGCGAAGGCCATAGTGACTAAGAATATCACGAAAAAAAGGATGACCCGGTGGTCGAAAACCTCGGGTCACGTGTTCCACGAAGCAGATTACCTCATCTTTTGTAGGGGTGGGCCGGGTCTCCTTACCCGGCACCCTCCATTGGATATTTTCCTGAGGAGGAAGAATTCCCAGCTCCACCAATTCCTCCAACTTGGCCTGTGTGACCATAGACCGCCCCCAATTGGTGGAAATGGTGTTGGCAGCTTTAGTCTTGGTAGGGGTTTTCCCCTGTTTCTTGGGAGCCATGTGGTTGGCCTGCAAAGCACAAAATAAGAAGAAGGTTAAGACATGGAAGTTGCGAAACGCCCAAGTATAAGCCGGATGATATTGAGGTATGGTATGAGTTCCGGGTGTTAGACTGCAGAGCTAAGTTCGAAAGTCCCGGGTGTCAAGTGTTATGGTGAAAATTATGGGATCCAAACGGTGAAGAAGCTTTTTGAATATAGTGGACAACGGCTTAAGCGCCAAACGTGAATAGAAGGAACTAAAAATAAGTGGTCCCGCCGGGTGACTGATGCCAAGGCGGAAATCTCGAGTAGTTCGAGTCTAGATTGGAAGTTCTATTTTCAAATTTGTGGCAAGGGTAATGATTGTGGGCAGTAGGAGAGTGGATTGGAGCATGCGCCTTATCCTATACGCGAGCTAAAGAGACTACGGGTAGCCAAATTCGGCCTAGTCAAGAAATTTGAGGCGGACTGATCTAGATCTAATCTGAGGGAGAAATTAAAGGCTGCAAGGGCAAATTAGTGGGTGCAAAAGGTTTACCGGAGGCAATCTGAGTGAAGCCTTGCGGAGGCAGATGGCGCAGGCCTGATGTCCCTTCGCGGATCTTGGTGGGCCGGATGAGGATGCGTCGGCGGATCTTGGCGGCGGCACGGGGCGAACGCTGGCGGAGCGTAATCTCCGGGCGACGGGCTCCGGTGACGTGCGCGGAGTTTCCGTGGTGACGCTCAGGGAGAAGGAGAGCTCAGGGGAAGAGAAGAATGGAATGGGGGAAATGAGCCGTTAGGGTTCGAGTCACCCCTAAGGAGCTTTTTTATAGTGCAAATGGATAAGCACGGTTTGGTGAGTGGGAGCCGAGAATGGAGGGGGTAAACGGCTATTTATTTAAAGTTTCTGCGAGATGTGCGCCAGGTATTTGAGCAAGGCATCCGGATAAAAGGAAGAAGGGGATTCGTCCCGTGATGACGGGATTGGTTATCAAGCATAGGATCTTGGAGTTATTATTATGGTTTGGACCCAGAAGTTTGAACCAAGGTGTTTGGAGGGAAAGCTGAGGTTATTGTATGGCTGCCAAGGAGCAAGGCCTAGCTGAATATTAAAGCATCTTAACCCGATCTTCATATACCCGTATGATCGATATCTTTGCAGGGAATAGCAAGCGCTTCAAGGAGATCTGTGAAGCCCAGGCTATTCTGGGGACTACTGATAGGGGGATGCTAACCCGGTAGGCCAAGCTCCAAGGAATAACCCGGCTCAAGGAATGATGTGCAGGATCCGGCTAAGGATAGGGAAACTTGTGAAGGCCCAAGCTTGTAGGCCCAATAACCTGGATTGTGGGTTATTGTAAAGGCAAGTTAGGGTTAGTGCGCCGGGTCCGGGTAGGATTCAGGGTGCGCCTTGTAGGACAAGCCAGGGGGTACGGGTGCTTTATAAACTGACCCCCGGAGGTAGTTTAGACAGAGATCTAAGAACCCTAGCAATATCATGTGGTATCGAGTATCCAGAGTAAACCCTAATCGAGTTATTGTATCGAGAATAGAGATCCGGCGACTTTGATTGCCGGCTGTCAGATCAAGTTGTACCATGTCTTCCCTTGAGCTAAACCCTCTCCCGAACGCCTGTGTCGACTTGCCCCAAGATCAGTTACCCCTGGTAACATCTGCCGTGATTATCCCACGACAGACTCCCTATCCGACTCAGAAGCAAAAGCATTGAAATTATCAGATAGATCAAGGAGGCCCTCGGAGAAACCCGGCAACCTCTTTTCGCCGGGTGGGGAGATGTCCCGGCAGTAGAAGTAGGTCTTCTGCCAATGCTTGACGTGGGAGTTGAGGTTCAGAGTCGGCATCAACGAGTTCTTCCGCCTCTGAATGGATACCCCGCCACAAGCCAGGAGGGCCCCGTCGCTGCTTTCGCGACACGGCTTGCATTGGAACAACTCGAGAAACAGAGCAAGATTTGGGGGGACGCATAGATATGATTCGCAGAGAACGATAAAATGGGTGATATTTAACATGGAGTTGGGTCCTATGTCAAAGACTCGGAGACCATAGTGGCTAAGTAGCTCACGGAAAAAGGAGTGACCCGGGGGACGGAATCCCCGGATCACGTGCTCGACAAAACAAATTACCTCACCGGTAGCTGGGGAAGGCCGGGTCTCATCCCCCGGGACTCGCCAATGGATATCCTCCTGGGAAGGAAGGACGACCGACTCAGCGAGCTCGTCCAACTTTGCCTTGGTCACGGTGGACCTTGCCCAGTTGGCGGATATGGATTGAGTCGGCCTTGCTTTCGCCGGCTGTTTTCCCTTAGCCTTAGCATTAACCTTGGGTGCCATGTGCGTAGTCTACAAAATAGGAAGCGGATGTGCAGAGTGTAAGCAACTAAAAGACCCGGAAATTATAGGTTATCCGAGTATCAAAGAGCGGTTATGGAGAATTTTGGCAGATTGGATCTAAACTTAGAGATTTACAGAGAAATTGGTTACCACAAGTAATGGAAATATGCTATTGATCTAGTTTACACATCGGTTGAGAAGAAACGGAACATGGGATACCCAATCGTTGCGGAATAAGAAAACCATCTATAAAGCGGATCTAAATTTAATCTAATTCGAGCGAGCTTGAAAGTAAAATTTATGGAAGAAAAGAGGCTCACCGGCGGGATCTGGAGGAGAGCACGGCGGCGGCAGATGGCGCAGTCGCGGTGGCCCTTTGGATCTCCCGGTGGATTGCACGAGGGCGCGGCGGCGGTGGTTGACGGCGGCGCGGCGCGAGCTGAGGAAGAACGCAGGCGACGGCTCGTGTCCAGCGGTGCGTCCGTGGTCTCCGTCGTGGCTCGACGTTGGGCTCGAGCAAGGGAGCACCAAGAGGGGAAAGAGATGGAGAAATGGAGTGTTTGATTTAGGGTTTCCCCTAAAGCACCTATTTATAGGTGCGGGTGGAAAGCCCTAGGCCTAAGGAGCGGGAGCCAAAAATTTCGGGGAGGGATACCCGCCCGGATTTGTTGGGATAAGTGATTAAGTGATTGTGCGTGATATCCGGAAAAGATCAGAGCAAATCGTCTCCATGATATCCGGATTGATTAGCGAACAAAGTGAGCCGGGTCTTCTGTGTTTTCCTCGGAGTGTTGACCCGGGAAAATGACGTTGGACTCGGAGAAAGCCGGGTTATTATATGGACCACCAATGGAGCTAGGCCTAGCTGTTTATCAAAGCAACCTAACCCGGCCTTTTATGAACTTGTATGTTTGTTATTTTTGCAGAGAATAGCATGCGCTTCAAGGAGGATCCCGTGAAGCCCAAGCTATTCTGGGGACTACTGATGGAGGGATGATAACCCGGTAGGCTAACATCAAGGTGTAACTCGGCCCAAAGGGAGCTGCGCAAGACCCAGCTTAAGGAGTTTCTAGAAGGCCCAAGATTGTAGGCCTCGTAACCCGGATTGTGGGTTTCGATAAGGAAACTTAGGGTTTGTAAGCGGTGCCCAGGTAGGACTCCGAGTATGCCTTGGATAGGAGGCCAGGGGGGCCAGATATTATATAAGCCGGCTCTTAGGGTTAGATTAGACACGAGTTTCACTAGCTATTCGAGTATCCTTTGTAATACCAGAGTTGAGATAATAAATCTAGATCGGAGACTCGACGACTTGATTGCCGGCTACCAGATCGTTTGTCATCATGATTTCCCCTGAGCAAAACCCTCTCCCAAACAGCAGAGTCGAATTGCCCCAAGATAAGTTACCCCCGGTAACGTCTGCCATGATTATCCCACGACAGGACTCAAAGCAAACATAGCACAAAATCCACTAAAGCAAGCACACAAAGATCTAGCTCACACACAATTCCAAAATAATAAAGCTAGAAAGTAACAAATGCTAGTTCCATTTTTATTTGGGTTTTTCCAAACATGCACACACTTTCTAAGGTAGATGTACTTCAAGAAAACATGCTAGAAGCAAGATTAAACCATCCACACATTCTATTTCAAACAAAAACACACAAAGAAACAAAAACAGAAAAGTGCTGTTTCTAGATCTGTCCACCAAAATTAACCTAGAGCTCCAAAAATTAATGTAATCTAGGAAAACATAGATCTAGTCAATATAAAACTCATCCAATTGGATTTACTTCAAAAATCAATTTTAAACTCATCCTAAAAATCATAGAAGAGCCTACTGGTCTTTTATTACAATGGATGGCATTTTAATTTTCTAACTCACCTTGATGTGAGGCCAAGTTCTACGGATAGATCTTTTCAGTATATATCCAGAACATTTTAGTTTGTTCATTTTGGTTATGTATTTTAAAAGTTATGTTCAAATCATTCTCACAGACACTCTGTTTCAAAACAGTTCTTGTGTCCAAAAGAATAGTCCAAACTTAGATCTGCTAATTTTATATGGTTTAGATTTCATATGTTTAGGTTCATGATTTTTATCAGATTTTATTTTGCAAGTTTTATATTTTATACACGTCCAAAGAAAATGTACAAGTTTCTGCAAAAACTTAAATGAAAGAGAAAAAGGCAGCACGTGCTGGGTTCACTGTGAGCGTGGCCCAACTAGGCGCGAGCGCGCGCGGCGCGGGAACGGTCTGCGTTTAAATGCAACCATGGATCTCAGATCCAACAGCGCTGGGTCATCTCCCTCCTCTCCTCACTCTCTCTCTCTCTGTCCCGATCGGCCGGCAGCAAGAAAGGCTCACGGAGCTCACCTAGGGGCTCGGGGATGATCGACGCGGGCTCGGGGGAGGTGCAGGTGGTCGAGGGCGTTGAGGGGCAGCGTTGTTGGCACTCGGCGCGGCCTCAAACGTCAGAACGCGGTTGGTGCCCATGGCGGCGACCACGGACGGCGGCGGTGACTCCGGCGGGTAGAGGGCACGGGATTTGTCCAGGGAGGTCCAGGGGGATGTGGGGAGTGGATCTAGGGCAGAGGGAAGGGTTGGGAGGGAGGAGATCGAGTAGAGCCACGCCATGGCCGTGGTGGTCACCGGCGGCAAGGGCACGAGCTCGGGGTGCTCCAGCGGCTCTGGCTTGGCCTCAAATCTACTAGGGAAGGTACTAGGGAGTGGGAGGAGTGCAGGGGCGCAATGGGAGGGGTGCTAGGTACTTGTACCCGTGGGGAAATGCAAAAGGGCAAAAATGGCCACTCGGGTTGATGTGAACAATGGCATTGAGCAAACCATAGGGTATTTGGTCATTTCTATGTGTGCACTGGTTGTCCTGGGTCAAGGCCACGATGGGTGCTGGTCAGGGGTGGCTCTTGGGTGCAAGTTGAGGCAAGTGGCAAGTCAAAAGGTCAAAGGCATGGGCATGCCCATACCTATCCATGTCATCACCTTCTCTCTCCTTTTTCTTCCTGCCTAAGGCTTCTAGAAGCAAGCTCAAGTGCTCTGGCTCGAGTCTACTAGATGGTCAACAAGTTAGCTCAGGCCAAATCTCCAAAAGTGCAAATAAACATCAAGAAATAACTTGTGCAAAAGTGTATCTCTTACTGTTCATTGTAAATTCAGAAAATTCAGTTTTAGGACTTAGAAATTTTCTAAGTGTTGGAAACAGATAAAATGTTGAAAAAGTTGAGTTTGTTTTCAGGGTTCAATTGATTCCCAAAATTTATTTTCAAAGCAAGGATTTGTTAACCATGTTATATACTTTCAGAAACATCTTTTGAAAACAATTTTGAAATAGTTTAAGGCCATGAAAACAATGTGGAAAAGGTATACTTTCTGTTTTTCTCTGTTTCTCAAAAAATGTCTTTTTCTGCCTTAATTTTATACCACGAAAATAACAAGCAAAAGATAATTTTTATTTGTTCAAAAATAAAACTAAGCTTATGGTTTTGTAGTACATATATCAAGGATTAATTAAATGTCAATAAATCATAAAATAACAATTTATATCTTAGTGAAAACAAAGGTAGAAAACAGATACTTGGCTTTATTTTCAGGAATTGTTTTCTATAGGAAACTTAAAAGAAAACTTTCATAAATCATTTTGAAAACTTGTTTTCTTGGATCCATTAAAGTTAAAAGTTTTTTTTTAGATGAAAACAAGAATGATCCAAGTCTTGGAATAAAAATCCTCTCAAGTAATAATAAGAAAACATCAGGGAAAAATATGAGGAATATTTTTCAGAAACATTTGGTATTGGTTTTATAAAGAGACGAAACTTGTGTTGCAAATTTTATTAAGATCATAAACTCATGTTAGTTCAATCAATCATGTTGTTAGAAAAAAAATTGTTGGCCCTAATTTTTGTCTTCTTGAGCACAGTACAAGAATCCAAAAACTGGGGTGTGACAGACCTTCCCCCCTTAAAAGAATCTCGTCCCGAGATTCGCAGGCAAGCGAAAAGAGGGTATGGTAAAAATAACAATGTTAGATGATTTGTTTACAAAACATGTGTTGGTGATTTGTAACATTATTTACAGGGGCTTCCCCCCTTTGATTAATCTTACCAGAATTCACCGGTAAATTTGTTTTCTTTTCACAGGGCAGGGTGCCATGTTCGAAACCTCAAACATATTGTTCCTGAAAACCATGCTATCAAACCAGGGTTTATCTTTTAGATAAATACCTATTTTCCAAATCTCATATGATCAATTTAATGGACATCCACCAACATTTATTTAGAACGAGCTTTCCATTGCTCATCTCCAAAATCCAGGAAAATCCACTATCTTCCTCTTACTGCAATATAATCGAGTCTCAATTCATTTGTTTCCCTCAAAGGTATTTTATCAAGCTCATAAAGCTATACCAACTTTGTGTACTACCAACTCTGTAAGGTCCTTTCAAAATCTCCAAACTCTTTCCTCATGATCGAAGCTAAATCATTTTCCTCCAACAATCTCAATAGAGTGTGACAAGATCTGAGAGTATATCCTCAAGAACAATCATCTACTAAATCCAAGTCATATTGATTTTTGCTAAAATTCATCATCATCATCTTATATCCACCAATCTTTCTAAACCTCAACCATTCTTCAAAAACTATAAATCTTAGTTACTAATAACTTCCAAACCTTTGGGGTCCATAACTGGTTATCCCCGGATATTATATCATAACTCAACTCCACTAAACTCATAAGATTCTCAATCTTTCCTTCCTAAGCTAAACCTCAAATGAGTTTTTCCACCATCTCATATTTTAAAATTTGGTTCCTCCAAAACATACATACGAGAGATATTGTCACCTAGTAACGATCATAGTTTTATCCATCCAAATTTTTTTTCCAACCTTTCACTTCCTTCAAGAGTCATAGAACATTCTAAGGCACCTTTCTCTTTGTTTTTGGAAAAAGTTGATTACACGTTTTCTTTTAAACGGGTGATACCAACTCTGTAACATATCAACTCTGTAAGTTACCCCGTAAGGTATTAGGCTTTAGATACCAACTCTGCAGGGTATTTAAACGAAAATTTGATGAGCCAACTCTGTAGGGTTTTAAGCTTAAGATTAGATGAGGTTATATTACCAATTTTTTAAGGTCTCCAATTCTGTAAGGTCTCGAACTAGAATTAGAAGAAGCAATTTTAGCAACTCTGTAGGGTGGCAACAATTTAATGTGGCAACAGTTTAATTTACTCTGTAGGGTGTTTTCTGTAGGGTATTATACTAAAATTAGATGAGATTTTGTTAGTATCGTTAATTATTTAAGATTTTATTTAGTCCGACGTGACACTTCTAGTGTTCCATTTACGTCGGGTTTTTCAGGGTACGACGACAAACAAACT
Organism: Alopecurus myosuroides; assembly: GCA_028641055.1. Classification (NCBI taxonomy): domain Eukaryota; kingdom Viridiplantae; phylum Streptophyta; class Magnoliopsida; order Poales; family Poaceae; genus Alopecurus; species Alopecurus myosuroides. Next base: position 173,038,584 of record CM054058.1, read on the forward strand.
AGGGGGTTCACAGGTTTGGTTCGAAAGTGTACCATTGGCTATGGCATGAGTCGCAGGTGCTCCTGCAACATCATCTTGGTCTCGAGGTCCACTCATCAGATTCTTGCGTTTGTTCTCGGCTGGACCTTGGGTTTCTTGGGGTTCATCAGGATGAGATAGAATACGGTTCTTCTTGGAACAATCACGAGCAAAGTGCCCTTCCTGTCCACAGGTAAAGCAACCCGTGGTTCTAGGCTTGACCTTCACACGCCTCCTTGAAGATTGTGGCATCGCAGGCAAAACGCTGCGAGTCACCCATAAACTAGTTTATCCTGGCGTCACTATCTTCCGTTTGCGGCTCTCTCCAGCAAGCAGTTGCTGGTATCCTCTCATAAGGATTGCAGTATTCTCAGCGTTGGTGAGGACAAGCCGAGTCAACTGTTCCAGGGCAGCATGGGTGGCTACGTGTTCAGCACGAGCGGCTTCACTTTCTTCCCTCAACAAAGTAAACAGTTGAGCAACTGTCGGCTCAGGTGATGGAGGTAGATCGCTGGCCATGCTGAAGACAAAGAACGGTATAAGACGAACGCAACTAAAGGTGGTTTTGGTTTTGAAAGCTCGTGACACACACCGGCTCATAACGGGGATGAGAACGGTAGGCGTCACAGCAACAAGCAAACATCTTAAGAAACGATTGCCAACTCAAACAAAGACTAACACGCATGAAAAACCGAGTCTTAAGGAGCATAGCTTAACTTAAAGGTTCACAAGGCTACAGCATAAGGCTTACAACACAACTAGCACACTTAACGCTCTAACAGAGGAACTCGCACGACACGGACACAAACACAACAAGCGTCTGGGGTGGAAAAACAACATAACTCCTAACATCCTGCGGCAATCCTAAGTGCTCGTGGAAGCGCGTAGATGTTCCTCCAACTCTTCAACTCTGGTCTTGGGCGACCGATAAGACGAGTCATCTTGATCAAATCCTCCTCAAAGCGGCGGTAGCAAGGCGCATGCGTACCTAACCGGAAAGATTTGGTGAAGGCAACTGCCATCTATACCAAATGTTAAGGTATAGTTTAAGTTGGGTAAGAGGGTGCAAAGTTTTATGATGCTCTTTTTTAAAACTTTAATGCAAAAAGAGTTTTTGAAACACAGAGGGGATGGAGTACAGAATTCCTTTTGGAAAACCATCATCTTAGTGATCTGGTGTCATTAGCTTTTATTATTAGAGTACTAGCTAACGTCCATGCTAACTAAGGTCTCCTAAGGTCAGGATAGCTCTGATACCAACTCTGTAGGGTCCGCCCCAGAACCACTGTTCAACAACACCCCCGATATGCATACATTCACGATCCCAGGAATTCAGTCGTGAACAAAATATCAAGTTGGTACACAGATAAAATATCCATTACACGGTTGCATAAAACACTTACAAAGAGACATGGTCACTTGACCAAGTCTACACGGCTGCCACGCAGGGCAACACACACAGCGGAAGACTAAACACACACAAAACGCGGTAGAGCCCAAGTCACGCCTTAACCTACAAGCTGCTGACCCGGAGATGATCCTAGTTTCGCAAAGCCATCAGCTCCGTACTCCTCTTCATTGATCTTCTTCTGAGACTCCTTCTCAAAGTCTGGCAAGTAAATACCAGGGGCGAAACCATATGAGTACGTTTGAATGTACTCAGCAAGACATCCATCATGTAACTTACCAAAGATGCAAGTATGCATATATGGTGTAATAGGTAGGCTATAAATAGGTTTCACTATCAATGGTGTTAATATAGGATGACACCACAGTTGCAGTCAGGTTAATCTGTATCTTCGTTGAAGAAGATACTTCAGAAGAAAATAATATAATTTTTCTTTCTCTTGAAGATATCACATGTACAAGAGGTTTTGTAAAACTTTGTTAAAAGAAAGTTTTCTCTTTGCAAAACTTCTTGGAATCAGTTTCTAGAATTCTTGCTTAGAGGAGAAAGGTTTTGTTTGCAAAACTTTTTGGTTTGTAAAACAACTTCTGGCTTTGCATCATCGGTACCTCCACGGTACAAGTTTACTTCCTTTCCGAACTTATCAAGTTCAACTCCTTTTTGAAAAACTCCTTTTTGGAAACATCTTTTTGAAAATATTGACACAATGCTAGCTACATGGCCATTCAACTGTCCATATCCGAGGACGCGGCTTCTTCGAAAAAGTTGTACTCTGTAGAGGTGTACACATCCACCAGATCCAGTACAACTGCCATGAACAACCACGGACTGTAACAACAGTATGTGAACATCAGATAACTGATCATAACCATCCACTATATTCAAGCTAGAATGTGTCTATCTATCAGTTGAGTTTTACCGTCATCCCCGGCACCAGGCTATTCCTTTCCAGCAAGGAAGCCCCAACTGAATGCGACCCGAGGCGAAATTAATCCCACACTTTTTATGTCTCAACATTGGGAGTTTTGACGACATTCGGTTCGAGGGTACGACGTCCCTTATAGCGATTGAGATAGAACACACACTAACAAGAACAAACTTCAAGTTAAGCCCCGTGCCCATGTTGGGGTAGGGTGGCAGTACGGTAAAGGTTGTCCCGCGAAGACTAGGTTATGTGTCATATTTGAGAACACATTTTTCCCAAAAATGACCACTTCCACATTCCTCCGGTGAACAAGGCTCAGCCTTTTCTCTGGGTTTTTCCATAAAGCCGTTGTTTTGTAAAAACACAATTTTAAGTGTCCACTTAGGGACTGGTATTTGTGATGGTAATAAATACCATATGGTGGCTTATGGGCTTGGTAACACCAAGTATTAACTAATGGCATAGTATATATAGTATATATATAATAGAAGTGATACTCACTTCAAAAATAGTTTTCTTTTGGAAATCAAGGTTTTATAAAACTTTTCAGAAGTAAAACATGCATGATAGATAATGATAAGTGTAATATCAGCAAGCATCAGGATGGCTTGCCTTAAAGCTCTTAATGTCCCTGGCCTTGAAGTAACTTGAACTTGACGCACAACTCCACAACTGCTTCTTCTTCTTCTTCTTCTTCTTCTTCTTCTTCTTCGTTTTCTAGCGTCGTAAACGAATAAAAGACACACACTCAGGTCTAAAGGGCAAACAACTAAGCTAAACAACACATACAGCAAGCAAACATTCACTCACGTATCCTCTCGAAACGTTATCGCGAAAACTATCTCACATAACTCTCACGGTCTCAAACGATCGTCAGACACTATGTATGGTTTAGAAAACCATATCCCACATTTTACATACCATATATGGAGTGGTGTACCACTCTCATAATAAGATATACAAGAAGATAAAAATATAGCTTGTGGGTGCAAAGGGTTAGGTTACTAAGGTAAAAACAAATAGACAGAACAATACCCATGGAAGTGGGTATTAGCAACTCACAAGAAATTTATCCTTTAATGTGTTCATGATTTTAGTTGGATGTTTAGTTTCATAAGATACTCTTAAGCACAACAAATAACACAAGTATAACTCATGCTAAGGTAAATCATTCCAACAAAATCCAAACAACAAGCAAACACACAACAATTGAATAGACTATTTATTTACTACATTAATGTTTAATTGAAGCTATGGAATCCATCAATCATGAAAATATACTAAACAACCAGTAGCTAATAACCAATGAATCAAGTCATAAAAATAATCTAAAACACAATCATCACTCAATAAAATACTCCTATCAAATAAGCATAAAAACATGATTGTACTAATAACACACTAGTATGGAAAATCTACACAAGCATGCTATAAGGAAATACTTATAATATACAACTATAGCACATGCAACTAAATAATTCATGGCATCATAACAGAAGTAATAACTTCCTAATATGCTATAATAAACTCATACACTTATAAAATAAAAATGACAATACTAGAGCAAACCAAAAATTCTAGTGGTGACACTAGTTCATCACTAGAGAAGCAAACAATGCTACCGTGATGCTTAAATCTAAACAATCAAGTCCTGATCATAAATGTACCTAATAACAGTACACAAATCTTACTCATGCTAGTAAGCACAAACATCAAAATAATTCCATGAAACAACTATTAAGCATGCATAAATTAATTCTAGCAATTTCTGTTTTCCTAAATCAATTATTAGCAAGCAAACAAGTATAGGCTACACAACCAGTGGATATGCACTTAATGAAAAGTTATCTAAACCTTTTCAAAAATCCAAACACTCAATTTAGACTTATTCCAAAACAATCTATTACTCACAAGGAATTATTTTATTTGCAAACAATTTAATTTAGCACTCAATGGTGAATCATTTTTAACACGATACTCCTAAGGAATATTATGCTAACAAATGGATCACATAAATACTAGTATTTACAAATATAAAATAAACTTCTCACTTGCATAAGTGAAAACAAACAAATATATTTTCCATGGTGGAAAATAACAATCAGTCATATAATTAAAACATGTTATTTTCACACATGTGTATGGTTGGGGATCTTCATCCTCAACCAAGATGCAATGGAACCAGTGGGTTATGGGCCCACTAATACCAAGGCCAAATAGGTACTAAGCGGCTGGTTACTCATGACAAAAATTAGCATACAAGATAAATAATACAAGGCTATTGATTCTAGTGAAAACAAGACTAGTGCACATGAAAAAAAAATTCCTACACATGCTTTACTATAAAAAGACATGCAAGCTAACAGAGACAAAAGCATCAAAATAACAGTACCAAAATGGTACTGGAATCAAATCAAACATAGTACAAAATCCACTAAGGCGAGCACACAAAGATCTAGCTCACACACAATTCCAAAATAATAAAACTAGAAAGTAACAAATGCTAGTTCCATTTTTATTTGGGTTTTTCCAAACATGCACACACTTTCTAAGGTAGATGTACTGCAAGAAAAAAACTTAATAACAAGTCCTAACAACTTTATACATGCTAGTAAGCAAGATTAAACCAACCACACATTCTATTTCAAACAAAAACACACAAAGAAACAAAAACAGAAGTGTTGTTTCTAGATCTGTCCAACAAAATTAACCTAAAGCTCTAAAAACTAATCTAAGCTAGGAAAACATAGATCTAGTCAATATAAAACTCATCCAATTGGATTTACTTCAAAAATCAATTTTAAACACATCCTAAAAATCATAGAAGAGCCTACTGGTATTTTATTAAAATGGATGGCATTTTAATTTTCTAACTCACCTTGACGTGAGGCCAAGTGATATGGATATATCTTTTCAATATCTATCCATAACATTTTAGTTTGTTCATTTTGGTTATGTATTTTAAAAGTTATGTTCAAATCATTGTCACAGACACTCTGTGCCAAAACAGTTCTAGTGTCCAAAAGAATATTCCAAACTTAGATCTGCAAATTTTATATGGTTTAGATTTCATATGTATAGGTTCATGATTTTTATCAGATTTTATTTTGCAAGTTTTATATTTTATACACGTCCAAAGGAAATGTACAAGTTTCTGCAAAAACTTAAATGAAAAAGAAAAGGGTTATTTAACAGGGTGCCCTCAGTTGGCACCACGACCTCAGTTTTACCCCTAGCGCCGAATCAACCTCAGTTTTGCCCCTAGCCTGTCCGCAAGGACTCGTTTCGCCGCTCCCACCGTAACTTTCTGCCCCCGTTAGGATGCTGACCTGTGGGACCCATCATAGAACCGTTGGCGCGGCATGTGGGCCCCAGCTGTTGAGCGTTGGCGCGGCTTGTGTGCCCCAACTGTTGACGGTTGGCGCTGCATGTGGGCCCTAGCTGTTGACCGTTGCTTGCGGCCCAATGTCAAATGAGGCCCAATGTCAACATGCAGACTACACATTATCCATTTTTATTTGTTAATCACTACATCCAGACTACACATTATCCATTTATTAAACCATCAAATTATTCGTATTAATAATATAAAATATGTACTATGATCAACTGAAATTTGTATATTATCTTAGAAAACATAATGCATCACATCTCTTATATATAAATTTTGTTTACAATGTGCATATTTTAAAGCGATAATTAGAAATATTTAAAAAAAGCGATAATTAGAAAGGATAAAACTTCTAAACAGTGGGTACATATTTGGATAAATATAAGAACATAAATTTATATATAATTAAACATACTTAGAAAGGATAACCGGCCCCACTTTACATATAATCAGTGGGGTCCGAGGGACATTACATCTAATTTAAAAAAAAACCTAACTGCTCCCGCTCTGCATGCGGGAGCCCTTGCCTCCCTCCGGCGCCCTACTTCCTCCACTCCGCCGCCCTGTCCTCCATCTCCTTGTTGACGCGGGCGCGGCGGTTCTCCGCCCGCATCCTCTCCTCCTCTCTCTCGTGGACCCGCTTGATGCTGGCCCGGAAAGCCTTCCCGTCCTCCTTCGCCTGCTTCTTCTCCTCGGCCTTCAACTCCTTCTTCTCCAGCCGCTCCAGTTCCTTGATGCGGCGTATCGTCTTGGGGGAGAGGTCCAAAGTCTTGGGGGCGGTGGGGGCAGGCTCGGGGTTGTGGACGAAGGGCGGCGACGGCGATCTCGCCCGTTTGGGAGATTCGACGTCCTCCGACGTATAATCGGCCTCGTACCAAGGCCGATCTTTGGGGCGGTTGTCCTCGTCGGAGACCGACTCGGGGCTAGATGGTAGAGAGTAGGAAGACATTGTTCGGGCTTGAAGGGAGAGAAGGGCAAAGGGCTGGAGAGGGATGAGAAGATGGAGGACGAGTGAAACGGTCTATTTAAAGACACGATTAGACGTGAATTAATTGGGGTAGATGAAGAAAACAGTGTGAAAACGTTGGATGCAGTGTAGAAGAGTCGATGCATGGTCAAATCGGTGTAGAACAGGCGTAGGCGTAGGCGTAGGACAGCTAGTGATACGGAGTACGAGCGCGTGTGCATTAGGCAGTCAAAGTGATTCAACGTTGCATGCGTGTATTAAAGAGGTGAAGAGAAGAAAGTCCAAAGTCTCACGCCAAATCCTGCCTCGCTGCATATGCATTGATGCGTATCTTCTGAAAACGAGGCGTGGAGGGATGCATTGCTGCAAATGCGACGCGACTCGTGTTTCTGAAACGAGGCGTGCAGGGATGCTGCAAATGCGACGCGACGTTTACTCTTTTCTTCTTCTGCCACGTTGTTTACTCAGAAAAAATGAGGCGTGCCAGCACCGGGCTGGTGAACTGGGCCCCACTAGACAGTGTCCGTTGTTGCATGCAGTTACATTGAGACAAAAAACCCAGTCCATGCACCGCTTCATTTTCGATCGTTTGATCGTAAGGAACGGTGCAGATCGAGTCCATGCATGCAAACTACGGCGGAAACGGCCTGAAGACGCTGAGACGAGCACTTCTCTGTGCGGGAACTCGATCCTCTGACTTTAGGTCACTGACAAATGGAGCCCATCACACACCGTACCCACGTGTCATGGGAGAAAGTCAGAGAACATAAGGTGGGCAAAGTAAGAGGATCTGGTTCCCTCTGTTTTTAGGGCATGTACAATAAGTGTTGACGGGTGCTGTCTGCACTAATCGGCCATGTCATTTCTAGACATTTTTAGAGATAGTTGGTACAGTGTGGTGACCCAGCTCCGTAGCCCCCCTCCCGGTGAAACCCTAGCCCCGCTGGAGAAATACCTGACTTATACGGAAACACGCGGTAACTGCGTCAAAAGGGGGTAGAAATGTGGAACTATTTTCTTTGTTGAGCTAGGATAGCCCATAGGAACACAAAACAAAAAGGTAGAACCCACCTCTTCGGAAGATTCACGATGTTTGGTCCGATACAGGAGTTTCACCCTATAAGCGCTCACGAGAGAGAAGTGGATGCCGATGAAGCGGGTCACACCCCGGAGAGAAATCTTTGACATCAAAAGCACACAACACACCTATACTAACATGGTATGGCACCACCTAGCTTGTGTTGGGATCTAGACGCTCCGTAGCCCCCCTCCCGGTGAAACCCTAGCCCCGCTGGAGAAATAGCGGACTTATACGAAAACACGCGGTAACGGTGTCGAAAGGGGGTAGCAATGTGGAACTATTTGCTTGGTTGTGCTACGATATCCCATAGGAACACAAAACAAAAAGGTAGAACCCACCTCTTCGGAAGATTCACGATGTTTGGTCCGATACTTGAGTTTCACCCTATAAGCGCTCACTAGAGAGAAGTGGATGCCGGTGAAGCGGGTCACATCCCGGAGAGAAATCTTTGACATCCAAAGCACACAACACACATATACTAACATGGTATGGCACCCCTAGCTTGTGTTGGGATCCAGACGCTCCGTGGCCCCCCTCCCGGTGAAACCCTAGACTCGCTGGAGAAATACCGGACTTATACGGACACACGCGGTAACGACATCGAAAGGGGGTAGCAATGTGGAACTATTTGCTTGGTTGTGCTAGGATAGCCCATAGTAACACAAAACAAAAAGGTAGAACCCACCTCTTCGGAAGATTCACGATGTTTGGTCTGATACTGGAGTTTCACCCTATAAGCGCATGTAAACTCACGGGAGTGAAGTGGATGCCGGTGAAGCGGGTCACACCCCAGAGAGAAATCTTTGACATCCAAAGCACACAACACACCTATACTAACATGGCATGGCACCCCTAGCTTGTGTTGGGATCCAGACGCTCCGTGGCCCCCCTCCCGGTGAAACACTAGATCCGCTGGAGAAATACTGCACTTATACGGATACACGCGGTAACGGCGTCGAAAGAGGGTAGCAATGTGGATCTATTTGCTTGGTTGTGCTAGGATAGCCCATAGGAACACAAAAAAGGTAGAACCCACCTCTTCGGAAGATTCACAATGCTTCGTCCGATACAGGAGTTTCACCCTATAAGCGCATGTAAACTCACGAGAGAGAAGTGGATGCCGGTGAAGCGGGTCATACCCCGGAGAGCAATCTTTGACGTCCAAATCACACAACACACCTATACTAACATGGTATGGCACCCCCTAGCTTGTGTTGGGATCTAGACGCTCCGTAGCCCCCCTCCCGGTGAAACCCTACCCGCTGGAGAAATACCGGACTTATAAGGAAACACGCGGTAACGGCATCGAAAGGGGGTAGCAATGTGGAACTATTTGCTTGGTTGTGTTAGGATAGCCCATAGGAACACAAAACAAAAATGTAGAACCCACCTCTTCGGAAGATTCACAATGTTTCCACCTCATATTCTTTGAAATCTCTACTACTTTATTCGAGGAATCACATTTTAGTTAAGGCTTTCGTTCTAATGTTTATAAATCCTATTTATATTTTTCCTAGACTTGTATTCAACCTATATAATGTAATTCCGAAGCCTGAAAATTTATTGGATGAATATTCATATTTTTTTCTCTTTTGAATAATAATGGTTTTAATCGAAAATCATAAAAAAAAGAAGTTTAAAACATCAAAATGAAAAAGAACTTTGGATCTTTCTTTGTCACACCAAAATGAAGCTTTGGTGAGATTTTGACCTTATTTCGTCTCCAAAGGTTTAAAACTCATCTCATTTTCTTGAACTCTCTACTAGTCTGTTCAAGATATCACATATTAGACAAGGCTTTTTTGTTCCATTCTTTATAAGACAGGTTTATATTTTTTTCTCGTTACTATATGAAATAACACTACTATGTGCGTCGGCTTTATATTTTTTCGATTTTTTTGAATTATTTATGCTCATTTCAAGCTTGGTCAACCCTCTGTTTGACCCAACCGAAAAGCTTCTAGAAGGACACCCAGAGATTTGACCTGGGTTGTTGGATCGACGCCTTCTAGAAGGAATCTTGCATCGGACGGACGCGCTCGTAGCCAAAGCGATCCGCGAGACGCTCGTTCTGTGCTAGGATTGGTTGGTCCGTTGGCTACAGGGATCGATGGTTTCTATCTGTTCTACATATGATTTATTTTCGATACAGAGGGAGTATTAAGTATTAAACCATGTTATTTAAATAAAAAAATAGAAGAATGATACAAAACACAATGAAACTTCAGATTTACTACAGCGATGATTTTTATCTGTTTTACATATGATTTTTCTATTAAACCATGTTATTTAAATAAAAAATGCAAAAAAAAAGAATTATTCAAAACATAATGAAACTTCAGATTTACACTATATATGTAGAATAGATGTCTAGGAAATTAATTTGGCTGATGTAGACAAGATGCCAAAAAAAGTTGAAGCACAAATGGGGGTATTTACCCTAGCTTCGGACCTCATTTGAAACACATTTCTCATGAGAATAGAGCGATGGTTTCAAATGAGCATAAATAATTCAAAAAAATTCAAAATGACATGAATCCAACGCACAATGTTGTTATATCTGATATAGTTGCTTCTCAAATTTGTTTGGATAATTTTGACAAGGTTAAAATTTTCATGAGATTTCAAACGGGGGTGTCTACCCTAGCTTCAGACCTCATTTGAAGCACATTTCTCATGAGAATAGAGCGATGGTTTGAAATGAGCATAAATAATTCAAAAAAAATGACATGAATCCAACCCACAATGTTGTTATATGTGATATAGTTGGTCCTCAAATTTATTTGGATAATTTTGACAAGGTTGAAATTTTCATGAAAATTTCAAACAGGGGTGTCTACCCTAGCTTCAGACCTCATTTGAAGCACATTTCTCATGAGAATAGAGCGATGGTTTCAAATGAGCATAAATAATTCAAAAAAAATCAAAATGACATGAATCCAACGCACAATGTTGTTATATGTGATATAGTTACTCCTCAAATTTATTTGGATAATTTTGACAAGGTCGAAATTTTCAGGAAAATTTCAAACGGGGGTGTCTACCCTAGCTTCATACCTCATTTGAAGCACATTTCTCATGAGAATAGAGAGATAATTTCAAATGAGCATAAATAATTCAAAAAAATCAAAATGACATGAATCCAACGCACAATGTTGTTATATGTGATATAATTGCTCCTCAAATTTATTTGGATAATTTTGGCAAGGTCGAATTTTCATGAAATTACAAACGGGGGTGTCACCCTAGCTTCAGACCTCATTTGAAGCACATTTCTCATGAGAATACAGCGATAGTTTCAAATGAGCATAAATAATTCAAAAAAGAAAAATTCAAAATGGCATGGATCCAACGAACAATGTTGTTATATGTGATATAGTTGCTCCTCAAATTTATTTGGATCGGATAATTTTGACAAGTTCGAATTTTTCATGAAATTTCAAACGGGGGTGTCTACCCTAGCTTCAGACCTCATTTGAAGCACATTTCTGATGAGAATAGAGCGATGGTTTCAAATGAGCATAAATAATTCAAAAAAATTCAAAATGACATGAATCCAACGAACAATGTTTTTATATGTGATATAGTTGCTCCTCAAATTTATTTGGATCGGATAATTTTGACAAGTTCGATTTTTTCATGATAATTTTGACAATAGCTTCAGACCTCATTTGAAGCACATTTGCCTAAAATTTTGGAATGATTTGGTTCAACATCATACAACATTATTCAAACATCATCCAAACTACTCCCTCTTTTCGCTTTTAATCTAGTTCTGGCTCGTGATTTTGTTCGGAAATACTCAAAATTAATTAAAAAACGGCGAACTCGTTGAAATAGGCGCAAATTCATAGATTCGACGATATTTTTACAGATAGACGGCATAATTTAACTAAAAACATAGAAAAAATTCAAAAAAAACTACGGCAGGCCGAGGCTCGCCGCGATCACCCGGCCTGGTCGTCGCCCTCCTCTTAGACGTCGTGCTCTTCCTCGTCGTCCTCCTCGCAGTCGTCGTAGGCCAGCATGTTGGAGGGCTCCGCCTCCTGGTCGTTCTTGGCGAAGGGCGATGGGTCGCTTGGCGATGGGTTCGCCACCATAGCGAGCCAGCGCTGCTGCGCTCTCCCTTGGATCCGCAGCCGGTGCAACTGCGCCTGCTCGGAGGGATGGCGGCGGTTCCGCCTCTCTCTCTGCAGGGCAACCTTGCGCCGGTCGCTCTCGTACAGCGCGACGAGCGCCTGCTGCTCATCCGACACCGGGGTTGCGGTGAGCTGCCGGTAGACGTGGCGCTCCGCCTCCTCCCTCTGGTGGGTCTCCAGGGATGCACGAACAGCGGCAGCCTCGGCCGCTGCCGCCGCCTCCTCGAGCCAAGCGCGCAACTGGCGGAACGCCTCCTCGTTCCGCCATGTTTGAACGAGTAGAACGTCGCGTGCTTCTCGGGCTAGATTGTCTGCCTCCTCAAGCGCTGCGCCTCCTGCGACGACTGCTGCTCGGGCGCCGCCTCCTCCTGTGCCGGTTGCTCGTTCTCCTCGTAGTAGAACTCGTTGTCGCTATCACTGTCACTGTGGCCCCGCGTCGCGGCCGCGGGGCGGCAGTACAACGGCAAGTTGCGGTTTGCACGGAGCCGGCGAGGCATCATCTCGGGGTGTCTAGGTGAAATGCGGCGATGAGAGTGAGTGCGGTGAGGGCGAGGAGATGAACGGCTAGAATGGGGAGAGCGGCGAGGGGCCTTTTGTAGCCCTGGCGGCGCATTTGCTGCGCCGCGCGTGACATTACTCCGGCAGCCTTTGACCGACGCGGGGCCCGCGGTTTTCCCACGCGTCGCTGAACCCAGAGGGAAGCTTGGGTGTGGACTATTCAAACTGCTCGGTCCCACCTTTAAGCTCCGGAAGGTTTCAACGAACTTTGTAGTCCCACCCGGACCCACTTCGCGAAACGGAGTCTGACTCCTCGGACCTACTTCGCGGAACGGATTCGACTACAAACTTACCGTTCCGGCCTCTCCATACTAGTTGAGCACGGACTAGGGGCAAAACTGAGCACCATTCGGCGCTAGGGGTAAAACTGAGTAGAAGTGGTCCGCTGTGGGCAATTCGATAAAAAGCCCAAAAGAAAAAGGCAGCACGGGCTGGGTTCACTGTGGGCACGGCCCAGCGCAGCCATGCGAGCGCGCGCGGCGCGGGACGGTCTGCGTTTAAATTCAACCGTGGATCTCAGATCCAACGGCGCTGGGTCATCTCCCTCCTCTCCTCACTCTCTCTCTCTCTGTCCCGATCGGCCGGCGGCGAGAAAGGCTCGGGGAGCTCACCTAGGGGCTCGGGGATGATCGACGCGTGCTCGGGGGAGGTGCAGGTGGTCGAGGGCGTCGAGGGGAGGTGTCGTTGGCGCTCGGCGCGGCCTCAAACGGCGGAACGCGGCTGGTGCCCGTGGCGGCGACCACGGACGACGGCGGCGACTCCGCCGAGTAGAGTGCATGGGATCTGGCCAGGGAGGTCCAGAGGGATGTGGGGAGTGGATCTAGGGCAGAGGGAAGGGTTGGGAGGGAGGAGATCGAGCAGAGCCACGCCGTGGCCGTGGTGGTCACCGGCGGCAAGGGCACGGGCTCGGGGTGCTCCAGGGACTCTGGCTCGGCCTCAAATCGACTAGGGAAGGTACTAGGGAGTGGGAGGAGTGCAGGGGTGCAATGGGAGGGGTGCTGGGTACTTGTACCTGTGGGGAAATGCAAAAGGGCAAAAATGGCCACTCGGGTTGATGTCAACAATGGCATTGAGCAAACCCTAGGGTATTTGGTCATTTCTATGTGTGCACTGGTTGTCCTGGGTCAAGGCCAAGATGGGTGCTGGTCAGGGGTGGCTCTTGGGTGCAAGTTGAGGCAAGTGGCAAGTCAAAAGGTCAAAGGCTTGCCATGCCCATACCTATCCATGTCATCACCTTCTCTCTCCTTTTTCTTCCTACCTAAGGCTTCTAGAAGCAAGCTCATGTGCTCTAGCTCGAGTCTACTAGATGGTTAACAAGTTAGCTCAGGCCAAATCTCCAAAAGTGCAAAGAAACATCAAGAAATCATTTGTGCAAAAGTGTATTTCTTACTGTTCACTGTAAATTCAGAAAATTCAGTTTTAGGACTTAGAAATTTTCTAAGTGTTGGAAACAAATAAAATGTTGAAAAAGTTGAGTTTGTTTTCAGGGTTCAATTGATTCCCAAAATTTGTTTTCAAAGCATGGATTTGTTAACCATGTTATATACTTTCAGAAACATCTTTTGAGTTTTTTTTGAAATAGTTTAAGGCCATGAAAACAATGTGGAAAAAGGTATACTTTCTGTTTTTCTCTGTTTCTCAAAAAATGTCTTTTTCTGCCTTAATTTTATACCACACAAACAACAAGCAAAAGGTAATTTTTATTTGTTCAAAAATAAAACTAAGCTGATGGTTTTGTAGTACATATATCAAGGATTAATTAAATGTCAAGAAATCATAAAATAACAATTTATAGCTTAGTGAAAACAAAGGTAGAAAACAGGTACTTGGCTTTATTTTCAGGAATTGTTTTCTATAAGAAACTTAAAAGAAAACTTTCATAAATCATGTTGAAAACTTGTTTTATTGGATCCATTAAAGTTAAAAGTTTGTTTTAAGATGCAAACAAGAATGATCCAAGTCTTGGAATAAAAATCCACTCAAGTAATAATAAGAAAACATTAGGGAAAATATCAGGAATATTTTTCAGAAACATTTGGTATTGGATTTATAAAGAGACAAAACTTGTGTTGCAAATATTAGTAAGATCATAAACTCATGTTAGTTCAATAAATCATGTTGTTAGAAAAAAAAATTGTTGGCCCTAATTTTTGTCTTCTTGAGCACAGTACAAGAATCCAAAAACTGGGGTGTGATAGTTTTGCTAGAATCCGCTACCAACTATTGAACGAGTAGGTGTACTCGTGTCATGTCTAAACATTTTGAACCTATAGGGTCGCACACTTAAGACAAAAGAAGCAGAATTCGGATTGGATCTGGAATGGCCTGGAAATGGACTCTAGAGTGGGATGTTTTGTTGGCAGCCCATTATGGGGACGTCTATATAAAGGAGAGGAGTTTGTGTGTTTTAGGGTTGCTAATTCCGCACCTCATTCCACCGCAGCCACCGTCTCTCCACGCCCCTGCCGCCCGCGCGGACCTAGCAGTTCGGTGAGTGGCGCTTCCACGCCTTACGTGTGGATACCGATAGAGGTGATGCATCTGTGGCACTTGGACGAGCCCCCCAAGAGGAGCTATTCGTGGGAGCGACGGCATCCGGAAGATTCGTACGACTACCCTGCCCCGACCCGCTTCACCGAGATCGGCACAACGCGTCTAGTCACTAGTGGAAAACAAGCTATCAGTGCTGGTTCCAGAGGGCTAATAGTACCGGTTGGACAACCGGTACTAATTAATCGGCACTAAAGGCAGTCCAACCTTTAGTACCGGTTCATTACGAACCAGTATTGAAGGTGCCTCCACGTGGCCTCAGGGAAGCCCGCAGCGCTGGAGACATTTGGTAGCGGTTCGTAACATGAACCAGCACCAAAGGGTTGGGAGAGGTTTAGGGTTTAGCAGGGGTTTAGGGTTTAGGAGGGGTTTAGGGTTTAGGTGAGGTTTATGGTTTAGGAGGGGCCGTATCGGACCTTTTCATCGTACGAGGATCGCGTTTGGGTATATACAAAATATCTACATGCATCAAGTTGATGCCTATATCAACTTGGTGCATACATATAACACATGCATTTAATTACATGAGATCGCAAATTAAGTAGTGTTTCATAGTGGTACTCTCTGAGGAATACTATATATTACATGTAGCTAGCTCACTATTACAATAAGTCATACTACTATGATACATGGTGATTGTAACATCCCAAAATTTGCTAACAAAAGTGTGTGGTGTTGTGTTCATCTCATACATGCATGAAACAACAATTTAAAACATGTTCGAACCAATTTAAATTGTGAATTTCAATGGGTTGAGAAAATCCCACAAATAGTAATTATTTTGGTTTCCAAAATATTGTATTGGAAAATAATTCATTTTCACAAAATAAACACATGGTTTTGTTGGAAATTTTATGAGGTTTCCAAAAACTATTTTTGACAATTTTTCTGTTTGCAAAAAGGGCCTCAAAACAAGGTTTTCTGTCTGTTTTTCAGCCCTAGAAGGACCTCTCGGTGTTTTTTAAAAACTTGCAGGGGGTTTTCTGGAAAAATGTTTTCCTTTTCCTTTCTCCTCCGTCTCCAGCCAGAAGGACAGGAGAGTGACGGTGAGGTGGCCTCTGCCACCTCCTGCTTCTAGCTCACGAGGAGGTGACGACCCAGGAAACGTCTGGATCGAGCGCTCACCCGCAGAACCCCCATCTCCCTCGAGCTCCCTCTACCTCTCTGTAACTCCCTCACGTCCGAAACCCTGTCCGCACCCAAGCTCACCGCCGGCCGTCGTTTTGCCACCGATTCCGGCCGCCCCGCGGAGAGCCAAGGACCCCAAGAGCTCCGGTACCCTTCCCTCTTCCTCCCTGTGAACCTAGGGTCACGAAGAAGCTACAAGATGGCTGAATCGGGGCCATCTTCTCGAAGTCCGACCGCCGGCCGCCGGACCCGATGCGGCCGACTCCGGCCGCCCCTGCCCTCTCCAACCATCCCACGAGCTCCAGCGCGCCGTGGTGAGCCTACCCATGCTCTCCATTTGCCCCCTCTCCCTCTGTAACGCCCCGGTGCCGTGCACCACCGCCGGCCGCCGCCGGACCTCGTCGCCGGCGAGGAATCTGGCCACCATTCGGCCTTCCGCCACCACCCCTCATCTCCCCTCGAGCTCCTCTCCGTTTCTGTATAATTAATTTGTTCAATTGCACACGAATTCGTTCTAATTTGATCTTAGATGTGAAGATCAAAGAGGATTCGTCCTGGGTGATGTCACGGTGACCTCATAATGATGTCATATCCCTATTTTTAATAATTCCAGAAAATGATTATTTCTAATAATGTAATAACTTATGTTTTATAGCTCAGAAGAATAAATGTGAGGTACCAAAATGTTCATAAAAATGTAATCTACCCAAATATATCATTTTCACACATGTTTGACAAAGTTCAAAAATGACCATTATTTAATGTTGTTTAATTCATTTAAAATAGAAAAATAAGTTTTTATTCAATAAAATTAGAAAATTAAAAGTTATATACCAAAATGCTCAAAATGAAAAATGCAACCTAGCTATGGTGTTTTCATACCCATTTGAGCACTTTAAATTGTACACACTTTCTTAATCGTCCGAATTGCCCCTACGGGGTCTATTTCGGGCAAATTTCAGAGAAACTGCATAACTAACATACGAACCTTAGCAACCCATTGAACCTGTCTAGGGCTTTATTTAAGTGCATTAATTTGCTCATGCATACATATTGCGCATTGCATCGATGCCATGTGTTGATTGTTATTCTTCTTTTCGGTGTTTGCCCCCCCTCGGTAGAACATGACTCCGAAGAGAAGGCTAGCAATTCTAAATGGTGAATACTTGATCTTAATCGACAAGTCAAGCACTTATTCCTGAAGACTTTATCTAGTTTTCTTATAACAAAGGCAAGCATAACCTCTTATCTTCTCATATATGTTTTCCAACAACATTTGATCTCGTACTTTGCATTCGATTCCAAAGTATTTGATGCTAGTAGACATAGTTCACCTATATGCTGCATTGCCTCAATATCCTGATCCACTGCTCCTAGCCGCCATAGAATTGCTTGTGCGCATCGCCAGAGCCTCATATCTGCTTCGCTTAGTCCTACATGTTTTGTTTACCTCTGCTCCATCCGGTTGATGAATCAGAGCCGCGATAACCTAGTATGATATGATGACGTGGTCAGATGAGTGTTATGTGGTTAACCTGACTAAGGCGAGGACGGGAGGCCACTTGGGAAGTGGTTCTTTGTCCTGTACTTGCCAACCCTAGGATTAAGGTCTCGCCGCGGAAACCAAGACTGATCATGCAACCACACGCGCGAGCCAATGAACCTCGCTCGACTAACTAACTCGTTCGGCCACATCCATGAGTCACGTAGTTTGCTATTTCCATCTGCGTGTGAGTCAGAAAACGATTTGGAGAAAAACTAGGGCGTGACCGGGACAAGTGATGGACGTACACGGATCTTGATCCCGACTCACAGAACAGGTGCCGTCAGGAGGTGGCCCACTCCCTGTTGACGGGGTGGCCTTGTTTGGGTTGACTCATGGATAGGGTCGAGCAAGGTAAAGGTCGGAGCCAGCCACCCTATGCCGCGCTCCATGGAAGAGCTACATGTGGCGCTAAGAGTCGGAGGGTACGTGTGCGTAAAGTGTACCACCCTGCAGGGATAAATCTTTCGGAAAGCCGTGTCCACGGTTAAGGACGACTTGGTGAATGTTACGTGGCCATAGATAACTCGAACGTGACGTAAAAGATGTTGACAATGATTGAAGGGTGCCTCCTCGGAGATGCCGAGAGGGGTGATCCTTGTAGCATGTAAGATGATGGGAAATAATGTTGGTGGATTCAAAAGATGATGATTACAGTAGTGAGTTTCTCATCTGTTTTGAAAACCTTCTACGAGACGTGCTATTCTTCCTCGATTTGGAAAACAAAGATCGCTTTACGCAAATCAGCCTTCATAAAACCCTTTCTGAAGTTAGCAGATATATAATAGGTTAACTAAGTCTTGTTGAGTACCTCCGTACTCAGGTTTGCTTAATTTGGTTCAGGTGGAGTTCCTCACTTCAGTGGTGAATCAACGTGGACATCGACGAGTAGTTTGGGTTTCCCAGGTAGCAGTCTGGAATCTATGGGCTGGGACGTCGCCTTATGTTGCGGCCTCTTAGGCCTTTTTGGTTCTCGTTGATTAGCAACATAATTTGCCTTCCGTTGTCTGATGTAATGTTGGGTCATGTGACCTCTGTTTGTAAAACTATACTCTAGTAACACATGTTTAATAAAGCTTCATGTTTAGAGTACTGCTTTGATCGGTTATTGGTTTCGAGCCCATTGTTATACAGTTTTGGCTATGCCTGCATAGTTGTCGCAGTCGAGGCGTTGTGGAGCCGATGATCCATGTCCGAGCCCGCCTGCCGATGTGATCGGCCTGGGGAGAGGTAACCCTAGTAACCCTCGATTGTTGTTGCACTTTCTGGACACATAGCATCTCTGTATAGCTTTGGTCCCGTTTCCTTCAGTTTCATACGATTCGTGGATGCTTTGATATGCATAGTTGGTTATAACTAGCTGGATACAAGGAGTAGTAGACTGGGGATCCGGACTACGTGTCGATGAATCCAGTCTGCATGCCGTGTTTGTTGCGGCCGGGGCTGGTAACCCTGAAGCCCTTGTGAGTCCATGGCTAGGAGCACATAACAGTATGTATATCTCTGGGTCCGGGGTCGTGACAAGTCTTGGTATCAGAGCAGGATTGCCTGTAGGAAAACCTTACTGCTTGGTCTATGTTGAGTCTAGAGTTTGTGAAAACTATTTTGAAACTTCAAATGAGTTGTGAAAACCTTCTTAGGATTCTTTTTACTCCTTATCTGGTATCGCTCTAACTCTAGGTCATCTTACCTGTTTTGATTTGAAAAGGTTTTGCTATCTTTTCTAGTCATTCAAAACCTAGGTGCCTTCTTTGGGAATGACGTTCTTTTACCCAAGTTGACCTAGTGTTAAAGTTTCTAGAGTCGTGTGTGTTCCGTGTTCCGTTATCTCTTAAACTGGGAG
The DNA here is from genome assembly GCA_028641055.1 of Alopecurus myosuroides. NCBI lineage: Eukaryota > Viridiplantae > Streptophyta > Magnoliopsida > Poales > Poaceae > Alopecurus > Alopecurus myosuroides. The sequence goes on from CM054058.1 coordinate 173,058,135, forward strand.
ATTTCCTTCCATCCATAGTCTCTCAGAGTTGTGTGGGTTCCACATATTCCTATTCTAAAGTCTCAAAACCTTGAACCTCGAGATTTCCTTTTCATCCCGAATGTATTCGTTATCCTCCGTTCAAATTCTTCCGGAGTTATGTGTGTCTTTTGAAAGACATTCCGTGATTTCTATTTGTAGTGTCCTTCAAGGCACTCAGATAGTAGTTACTGCTTTGTTTTGGTTTTTAACCTTGGACTTGAACCGAAGGTCCCGAAATGTGCTGAATTGTGGTGGGTTGAACCATGTGGTTTCATAACCATGTGATGCTCAGCTATCAGTACAGGATGCTGACCTTTAACCCAAGTTCTGTTTATTTGGATCCTTAGGAATCTGTTTTACCTCAGGGTGGCTAGGAAATTCCAACTCTCATAGCTGTAGGCTTTCCTTTGGAACCAAAAGGGATCACAACAAGAGTGTTCTTTATGATTCTCATATCTTTGTACTTGGTTCAGCTATACCAACCTTTTGGCATGGGTTCTACACATGAGTATTACCCTGTGCATCCAACGTGATCTCAAGACTTTCTAGAGCATGTTCCTACTCTTTAGTTGCTTTCCGAATTTTGTCCGTTGTTTGGAAACCAAGTTACATATGGTGTTGGATTCTTCCAATACATTTGTTCTTGTTTCCCGTCATAACATTCCACCTTGGAATGTCAGGAGAAACAAACTCCACAACCTCGTTCATTTCTAGCACCAGGTCAAAGTTTTGTAATCGGCAGATTAAAGAAGTTTTATCAGCTTATGTTCTGTTCTACCTTCGAGTATCACACGCTTTTATATCACGAGACTGTGTTAAGTTTCATGGCCTTATTGATGAAGTGATGCTCTTACCGTCTTCACTCCCCCTTCCTCCAAGCTTGAATGCTTGAGAATGATGGGTCTGTTCATCGACATATGTATCAGGTATTCCTAGCAATTCCTATTGCTTTGAATCATCTAAGAAGCATCTATATCCTTCTTAGCACTACTGGTCACCCAGCCTCTTTTTGAAGTTGACTGTGTTACCAAATCCGTTCATCCCGGTGCACGTCCTTGATCAGAGAGTTAGGTCCATGCCCAAGCTCTCATGTTCATATCAGTTGCTTTGAAAAGCAAACCTCCTTTCGAACTCTAAGACATTTCGGTGGTTATGATATTCTGGTTGTCTTTCTAGAAGTATCACCAGGTTGTCACCTGACCGTGATGTTTAATAAGGGGTAATTTGAACTACTCTTTTCTCCAAGAAACTGTGCTGGATATCCTGGACTAGTGGTTGAGCTAAAACACTAACTTGGAGAGCTGAAAGACAAAAGCTCATCCTAACTTGATCCTTCGTTATGGGGTATCCAGTCTCCTCTATGTCGAAGCTTGATAGTATATCTTCAGTGGACATGCTATCATTCTAACCTTGGTTTGATTTGGGCTATCGTCAAATCGAGAAAAGATCCAAGGACTATCTTTATGGTGTTTTCACTCATGGTGTTTTGCCCGAGTACACCTTCATGTCCTTTGGCCAGACCAACGTTTTGCCTCGTTCATGTATCATAGGATTCCCTCTTCCTGGAATGTCTTGATAAGCGTGTTGTTGAGCCCATCAATGACATTCTTATAGCTCCAAATTTCAAGAGGTTTATGTTGAACAATTGGCACTAATGTTGGAAACTTTTGAGAACCATCTTTGTGTCGTCACGAAGTTGTGTTCTCGATGTTCGAAGTGACTTTCTCGGGTTCGTGTGCTTGTGGTGAAAGATGCCGCCAAGGATTCGAGTATAGTTCTCTTATTCCTTCGGGAATAATCCCAAGTTAGTCAAGCATGTGTGGACTATTCTTGAGATGGAAGGTTGTTACCTCCATTTCTTGAACAAGTTTTGTATCCACACCCAACCACTGACTGATCGTTCGTGAAAGGGAATAAGTTTAGGAACCTTGTTATCTCGGTAAACATCTTCCCAACAAGGACTCCGATGTGTTTTGTTGCAAGTAGTCCATGTAGGTGCAACTGTCTTTTGCAAGTTGCTAATACATGAGTTCCATAATCCTGCTCCTCTTCTTGAGCTTGGCATCGTAGTCCATATCTTGAGAATCCAGCATATGTATCTCGTTGGTAAACGGTGCAATTCCGCTGATCAAACATACAGAGTCTTGTTTATCAATCCACTAACCAGAGCTGAATCTCAAGCAGCAACGATGGTTGGTGTTTCCTCAAGGGTATTGAATTAGGTATGTTCATAATCCGGCATGGTTATGTTGTGGTTGACACAATTAGCCGGAAGGCCTAATGTCATGTCTCTTTGAATCCGTAAGAACAGCCACTCTCCGTGAGAATTCTTGTGTGGCTCATTCTCACAAGTTTCCCCTCCCTGTTCTTCCAAACCGGAGTTCTATTTTGACTTGATGACCTATATAAGGCTTCTCATAAGCCCGATATTGGTATCTAGAATGTCCAGGAGAACCTGGAAGTTGATATTTCCAATATCTCTTTGTTGAACCTTCAAAACCTTTGTTCTAGTGGAAACAAGTTCATCATGAGAACATCGCTTGGTGCTTCATAACCGCCATTGAGCAGTTCTCTTTTTCAAGTTGTTGGTACTTGAAGTTCTGTTCATCTCACACATTGTGTGAATTTGTCAGTTACTTCAGTCATGGGATCTTAATCATGTGGTAAACGTATTGCTACGTCAAATCCACCATAGGAAAAAGATTCCCTATTTTCTTCCGGTGTTTCAATCCCTCGTTGGTTAACCATCCTTATGGTGTGACCAAGATTCCCTCCTTAATTACGGTGTTCCAACATCTTTTGGTTACTCATATTCTATCATGAAGTAACATCCCGATTCTTTGACAAAGATCTCGACAAACTTTGATGGAATGAAAGTTCCTTCATCTTTCATGTCCACTCCGAAGAGTGAACATGATCTTGTATCAATTCTTCTTCGACGCACGATTACAGTGTTTTATCGTGTTCTCCCTCGTCTACGGATATTACATTGTGATATTCAAGACCATCCTCCCCATCTTGGTTTTCTGTTTGAAGAAACCTCGATGTTACAAGCTGTCCAACCTTTCTTTTCCAAAAGGATTTAAAGTCTTGTGCAAAGCTCATATTCTAAATCCTTTCAAGACCAATTGTCCGAAACTTGAAACCTTTCCCTATTCACTCCGTTACCTTGATGTGTTTCATGCGCGATAACTCAACAGTTCTTTATGAACAATATTGTCATGAGTTAGCTATGAGATACTCGATCTTCGTGAAGATCAATTCCTAAGAGTTTTCCCCCTCACCTAAGGTGTAGCCGCTGGTATCTTCGCAAGTGCTACGGATCAACCTCTTCAAGAAGAGAACCGTAAGGTTCGAGAAGATCGTTCAAAATCGGTGTTCCTTCTTTCTTCTCCTTTAGGAATCTCGGGACGAGATTCTTGTAAGGGGGGTAGATTTGTAACATCCTAAAATTTGCTAACAAAAGTGTGTGGTGTTGTGTTCATCTCATACATGCATGAAACAACAATTTAAACCATGTTCGAACCAATTTAAATTGTGAATTTCAATGGGTTGAGAAAATCCCACAAATAGTAATTATTTTGGTTTCCAAAATCTTGTATTGGAAAATAATTCATTTTCACAAAACAAACACATGGTTTTGTTGGAAATTTTATGAGGTTTCCAAAAACTATTTTTTGACAATTTTTCTGTTTGCAAAAAGGGCCTCAAAACAAGGTTTTCTGTCTGTTTTTCAGCCCTAGAAGGACCTCTCGGTGTTTTTTCAAAACTTGCAGGGGGTTTTCTGGAAAAATATTTTCCTTTTCCTTTCTCCTCCGTCTCCAGCCAGAAGGACAGGAGAGTGACGGTGAAGTGGCCTCTGCCACCTCCTGCTTCCAGCTCACGAGGGGGTGACGACCCAGGAGACGTCTGGATCGAGCGCTCACCCGCAAAACCCCCATCTCCCTCGAGCTCCCTCTACCTCTCTGTAACTCCCTCACGTCCGAAACCCTGCCCGCACCCAAGTTCACCGCCGGCCGTCGTTTTGCCACCGATTCCGGCCGCCCCGCGGAGAGCCAAGGACCCCAAGAGCTCTGGTACCCTTCCCTCTTCCTCCCTGTGAACCTAGGGTCGCGGAGAAGCTACAAGATGGCCGAATCGGGGCCATCTTCCCGAAGTCCGGCCGCCGGCCGCCGGACCCGATGCGGCCGACTCCGGCCGCCCCTGCCCTCTCCAACCATCCCACGAGCTCCAGCGCGCCGTGGTGAGCCTCCCCATGCTCTCCATTTGCCCCCTCTCCCTCTGTAACGCCCCGGTGCCGTGCACCACCGCCGGCCGCCGCCGGACCTCGTCGCCGGCGAGGAATCCGGCCACCATTCGGCCTTCCGCCACCACCCCTCATCTCCCCTCGAGCTCCTCTCCGTTTCTGTATAATTCATTTGTTCAATTGCACACGAATTCGTTCGAATTTGATCTTAGATGTGAAGATCAGAGAGGATTCGTCCTGGGTAATGTCACGGTGACCTCATAATGATGTCATATCCCTATTTTTAATAATTCCAGAAAATGATTATTTCTAATAATGTAATAACTTATGTTTTATAGCTCAGAAGAATAAATGTGAGGTACCAAAATGTTCATAAAAATGTAATCTACCCAAATATATCATTTTCACACATGTTTGACAAAGTTCAAAAATGACCATTATTTAATGCTGTTTAATTCATTTAAAATAGAAAAATAAGTTTTTATTCGATAAAATTAGAAAATTAAAAGTTATATACCAAAATGCTCAAAATGACAAATGCAATCTAGCTATGGTGTTTTCAAACCCATTTGAGCACTTTAAATTGTACACACTTTCTTAATCGTCCGAATTGCCCCTACGGGGTCTATTTCGGGCAAATTTCAGCGAAACTGCATAACTAACATACGAACCCTAGCAACCCATTGAACATGTCTAGGGCTTTATTTAAGTGCATTAATTTGCTCATGCATACATATTGCGCATTGCATCGATGCCATGTGTTGATTGTTATTCTTCTTTTCGGTGTTTGCCCCCCCTCGGTAGAACGTGACTTCGAAGAGAAGGCCAGCAATTCTAAATGGTGAATACTTGATCTTAATCGACAAGTCAAGCACTTATTCCTGAAGACTTTATCTGGTTTTCTTATAACCAAGGGAAGCATAACCTCTTATCTTCTCATATATGTTTTCCAACAACATTTGATCTCGTACTTTGCATTCGATTCCAAAGTATTTGATGCTAGTAGACATAGTTCACCTATATGCTGCATTGCCTCAATATCCTTATCCACTGCTCCTAGCCGCCATAGAATTGCTTGTGCGCATCGCCAGAGCCTCATATCTGCTTCGCTTAGTCCTACATGTTTTGTTTACCTCTGCTCCATCCGGTTGATGAATCAGAGCTGCGATAACCTAGTATGATATGATGACGTGGTGAGATAAGCGTTATGTGGTTAACCTGACTAAGGCGAGGACGGGAGGCCACTTGGGAAGTGGTTCTTTGTCCTGTACTTTCCAACCCTAAGATTAAGGTCTCGCGCGGAAACCAAGACTGATCGTGCAACCACACACGCGAGCCAATGAACCTCGCTCGACTAACTAACTCGTTTGGCCACATCCATGAGTCACGTAGTTTGTTATTTCCATCCGCGTGTGAGTCAGAAAACGATTTGGAGAAAAACTAGGGCGTGACCGGGACAAGTGATGGACGTACACGGATCTTGATCCCGACTCACAGAACAGGTGCCGTCAGGAGGTGGCCAACTCCCTGTTGACGGGGTGGCCCTGTTTGGGTTGACTCATGGATAGGGTCGAGCAAGGTAAAGGTCGGAGCCAGCCACCCTCTGCCGCGCTCCATGGAAGAGCGTACATGTGGCGCTAAGAGTCAGAGGGTACGTGTGGGTAAAGTGTACCACCCTGCAGGGATAAATCTTTTGGAAAGCCGTGTCCACGGTTAAGGACGACTTAGTGAATGTCACGTGGCCATAGATAACTCGAACGTGACGTAAAAGATGTTGACAATGATTGAAGGGTGCCTCCTCGGAGATGCCGAGAGGGGTGATCCTTGTAGCATGTAAGATGCTGGGAAATAATGTTGGTGGATTCAAAAGATGATGACTACAGTAGTAAGTTTCTCATCTGTTTTGAAAACCTTCTACGGGACGTGCTATTCTTCCTCGATTTGGAAAACAAAGATTGCTTTACGCAAATCAGCCTTCATAAAACCCTTTATGAAGTTAGCAGATATATAATAGGTTAACTAAGTCTTGTTGAGTACCTCCCGTACTCAGGTTTGCTTAATTTGGTTCAGGTGGAGTTCCTCACTTCAGTGGTGAATCAACGTGGACATCGACGAGTAGTTTGGGTTTCCCAGGTAGCAGCCTGGAATCTATGGGCTAGGACGTCGCCTTATGTTGCGGCCTCTTAGGCCTTTTTGGTTCTTGTTGATTAGCAACATAATTTGCCTTCCGTTGTCTGATGTAATGTTGGGTCATGTGACCTCTGTTTGTAAAGCTATACTCTAGTAACACATGTTTAATAAAGCTTCATGTTTAGAGTACTGCTTTGATCGGTTGTTGGTTTCGATCCCATTGTTATAGAGTTTTGGCTATGCATGCATAGTTTTCGCAGTCGAGGGGTTGTGGAGCCGATGATCCATGTCCGAGCCCGCCTGCCGATGTGATCAGCCTGGGGCGAGGTAACCCCAGTAGCCCTCGATTGTTGTTGCACTTTTTGGACACATAGCATCTCTGTATAGCTTTGGTCCCGTTTCCTTCGGTTTCATACGATTCGTGGACGCTTTGATATGCGTAGTTGGTTATGACTAGAAGGGATACAAGGAGTAGTAGACTGGGGATCCGGATTACGTGCCGATGAATCCAGTCTGTCTGCCGTTGTTTGTTGCGGCCGGGGCTGGTAACCCTGAAGCCCTTGTGAGTCCATGGCTAGGAGCACATAACAGTATGTATATCTCTGGGTCCGGGGTCGTGACAGTGATACTCTCCGAAAGAATCTATAACGTCCTGGAGGAAAAATCCCGCCAATTCCTCGCAAATTTCTTGGAAGCGGCACTCGAGGGGGAGATTCTCCCGCTTTCTTGCCAACTGTAAAAGAATGAGCGAGATACAAATGAATAGATACGTAAACTATCAAATCATATTAAAACAATTATGACCGAAACTTAGGAGAACTGATGGTAACAAAACAAATTTGTGAATATAGTTTACGTACCTCTTTATTGATGTTATTATTTATTATCTCGAAGACAATCTTGTGAATGTTCTCACAAACATAATAAGCACATAGATTAGTCCCCTTCGGTTGTTGATCGCATTTCTGTGCAAGAATATATTTCAATCAAAAAATAATCAAGCATGATAAAGGTGTGTGGACCTAGGTAGTAGTACTTACTTTCGAACGCCATGTCAGCTTCACCGGCCATCCACCTTCCGGATCTTCCTTGATGAACGTTTCCCATACGCTGCCCGAAAAAAAAATGAATAATAGAATTATTAATTTTTTGACATCAGGAAATTAACGAAAAAGCCGATAAGAATTAAATAAAATTACCTTTTGAGCATATCAAAACAGTGCTTGTAATCTATAGACTTTTTGCTCATTTAGTCGTAGACTTCAAGAAATCCATCATGCATTTTAATGATGATAAGCATAAAGTGGAAACTGCGCTCGTTTAAATATGAAGTGTCATAGATATAACTCATTAGTTCACATTTTAACATCTGGTGAGCAAAATAGAATGTGTTAGAAGACAGTAACACTTGTAGTTTTAATGCCAAAGTATTTGTTTTTTGTCACGTTGTCGCTTCAAAAACCTTAGCAAAGTCTCCGGTGTATCCTTCTTATACAAGGGACCCTTAATGATTAATTCATGCATTGTATCCGCGCCAATGAACCCAATGCTCTTGATTTCATTCCTTTTTCATTCGAGCATCTTCAATATGCATAATATAGCGCAAAAAAATTTAAATTGAGGATAATTACAGAAAATGAACGAACTGAGCTAAAGCCTTCTGAAATTACATAAATAAATAATTTACAGACAATAGCAACTGAGCAACGATTTGTCGAGGGCCCGGAGATTGTATAACGCAAAAAGATCCTTGAAGTCAATGCTCACAGCGTAATCATGGAAGTAGTGCTCCTCCTTAACTGCCACCATCATAGCCGCGTACCCTTCATTTGTCCTACCCAAGTACCAGTTATGCATATTGCAGATTCTTGTTGGTAAGATGGAGACATTCTCGACCAAATTTTTTCCTTTTTCATATTTATATGCTACTTCAGCGATGGGGTAATCGATATCGGTTGTGTGTTGTTGATAAGTACTTTGAACGAACTTCTCGTCAACCACCTTGAGAGGGGCGACCGATTGACCGACTAGTTCTCCGAGCTGGGAAACTTGTTTCCCTTTTTCGCCTGGACCTGTTGTTTCCTTTTTCCCGCTGGCTGGACCACCGGTTTCCCTTTTTCCTGCTTGCTGGACCACCGGTTTCCCTTTTCCCGCCTGGACCATCTCGTCATATGAACTTTCAATAGAACGCCTATAGTCTGATGGCGGCGATGGTGGAGGGTCATATAGATTCTCAACGGTATGCACAACTTTCACCGGATCTAGCATATTCTCAAAAGGTATCATCGACACTTTCTTAGAAAAATGGGCAGCCACCTCGGAACGAACGATGGCGTTGTTTTCCTCGTCAGGTATTTCCCAAGGTAACTTCTAAAGAGGCGGTTGTGAGCTCTCCATTCTAGGTCTCTTCCTAGCTGGCGAACTGTTTCGCTTAACGGGCGCTTCCTCACGCGGAGGATATCGAGATGCTGGATTCGCGCTGGCCCCCCCTCAGGTAGGTGTGGCCCTTAACTGCTCATGTGGACTGCCAGCTGGAGTAGTCGATGGCCTTTGCTGCTCATGTGGACTGTGCTGCTCATGTGGACTGCTACCACGAGGAGTCAGTGGCCTTGGCAAGGGGTCTGACAAGACGATGTATTCTTTTTTCCAGAGGGCGAAACCGCGCTTGACAGCGCCCAATTTCTTCTCCTCGTCACCTCCAGGATGATCAAGATCCATGGTTTCATAAATAGGCACAATGTCATCCACCCCGAAAAGAGCAAAGTCAGCTGGAATGGGCTGTTGATGGTGCGTTACTCCATCTTGTTGTGGGTAAACATAGCCGACCGCCACCTTAATGGACATGTTCCGGATTGGCACATGTAGCTCACACTTTGTCTTCTCCCTGACATAATTCACGGGGTAGCCTTCTCCACATCCTTAAAGATGCGATGAACCAACGCTACTTTTCGCTGAGATGGGGGGCATCGGCTTGATGATCTTCTATACAAAGCTGCTGATCAGGTGCCCTCTGCCGATTCTGCTCCAGCTGCTGCACATGTTGTTCCAATATCGATAACCGGTCAGCGCACTTCTTCTCCGTTCTCGAACGGCTTCTATAACTCTCGGCGCACTCCGGCCACGCATCCTTCATGGTGAGACCTGGGAGGGTTCGTACTCGTCCAACGTGTTCGGGATTCCCCAGAGCTAGTGTCAACTCGCCATTCTCTCTATCGGGAATGTACACTCCCTTTCTAACCTTGTCTATTGCATCTACAAGCTCCTTGGTGATTTTTTCAATTTTCTCCATCCATTTTCCCTGTGCAACGATCAGCCCTGTCTTTGGGTCCAACCATGCCCCAAGCGCGTACAACCAGAACTTGGACCGCTCGGACAAGTCGTATATATGTGGAATGAACCCGGCTTCCAGCAGTTGAGTTTCATATGCTTTCCACTGAGGAATGGCAGTCTTGTAGCCACCAGACCCCAATTTATGATAATATTTCTTCTTCTTAGCATTTTCTACATTTGTGGTTGATCGGTACTTAAATCCTGACGAGGTCCTATACGCCTTAAATGCGGGCCAGCGATCTTTTAGCTTCTCATATCTTCCAGTGAATTCTAGACCTTCAGCTCCATAGTCTGCCCATAATTTTTCTTCCAGCTCTGGAATTGTACGGTCATCTTCTTAAGAGTCCATTCCTTGAGCTTCTCCCTCTGGGCTTCCGTGAATTTTACCGATAGGTTGAAGTGTGTCAGTAGATTCCCCCAAAGTAACTCTTTTATAGTGTCGCTGACATAACTAGCTTCATCGTCAACCGCCGCCTTCTTCGGCTTATGCCAATCTTCAATGCTGATCGGTACAATGTCCCTAACAGTAACTCCATCTTGATTTACAAATTTCTTGACGTTCTCTGCAGGTTCCACCGGTTTGCCACTAGCCTTAAATGTGCTGAGGGCTAATTTAGCCTCGTCCGGTAGAGGTTTCGTCGGGCCTCGAGGACCTTGCTTTTTAGCAGATTTGCTCGATGATCCAGAAGGCTAAAAGAAAAAAGATTCGTTAATAAGTGCAATAAAAATAAATCAATGCATCTACTGATATATCATTGCCATAATATACACATTGCCGGAGTTTGTTAAAGGCAATTCGCCATCCCTTCTTTCTTCAGACTCAAGTCTTTCACCGGACTCATTCAAAAATTGTGTGGTTAAGTCTTTGCCATCATCATTGCACTACTATATATTAGTTGTTCGGGTAGGGCACTATTATATATTAGTTGTTGCGCCAAATCTTCTTCCTCCTCATTTCGGTAGAACAGGGGGGCGTCTGGATCCATAGCTCAATGTCACTACAAAATTTTAAATAACAAATTTCTAAGTACAATATTTGCTTACTAAATTGTAATTCTAATTCTAATCACTAAGTATTGTAAACACTAAGTATAATTCTACTAATATTTCTAAGTACAATAAAAATAAATATAATTGTACTATGTATTCTATTCACTTAGCAAATTTCATAAATAACTAATATTCTATTCCCTTATCAAATATTCTATTCACTTATCAAATATTCTATTCACTTACCAAATTATAAATAGCAAATTTCTAAGTACAATATTTGCTTAATAAATTGTAATTCTAATTATAATCATTAAGTATTATAAACACTAAGTATAATTCTACTAATATTTCTAAGTACAATAAAAATCACTAAGCATAATTGTGCTAAGTATTCTATTCACGTACCAAATTTCATTCTACTAATATTTCTAAATTCTAAATTCTAATTCACTAAGTAATTCTAATATAATCACTAAGCAATTCTAAGTTCTAAGTACTGAACACAGAAAATGCTAAGTACTACAAATGCTAAGTACTAAAAATTATAGTTGTACGATCTATTTTACAATATAAAAACAAAGAAAAAACTAAGAAAAAAAACAAGGAAAAACCCTCACCTTCCTCACTGTGCGCAGGCAGGGGAGGCGCGCGACGCGGTGGTGGCGCGATGTGGTGGCGCGGTGGTGGCGACGCAGTGGTGGTGGCGCATTGGTGGCGGCGCGCCGGAGGCCGGAGGCACGCGACGATCGACGAGGGGAAGCAGGAGGAGGCGCGCGACGACGAGGGCAAGGCAGAGGAGCAACTCCGGCAACGAGGAGGCGCGCGACGAGGAGGCGACAAGGCACGGCAAAGAGGAGAGATGCAGGGCAGCAGTACGGCGCGCGACATCACTTCATCGTCGTCGTCGTCGTCTCTCTGGAGTCCAGAGGCGCGTCTTGTGTTCTGCGGGGATTTGGCGAAATTTTGGGGAAGAAACGCCTAAATCCTGCGTGTTTCAACCCTTTAGTACCGGTTGCTGCTACCAACCGGTACCAATACCACTTTGGTATCGTTTCGTAGCACCAACCGGTACTAAAGTGCGTGTAATTGTACCGGTTGGTACCACCAACCAGTACTAAAGGTTTCCCCTGGGGCCACCCCAACTACGCGCGAACCAGCGGACTCTTTACTACCGGTTGGTAGTACCAACCGGTACCAAAGGGGCATTGGTACCGGTTGGTACCACCAACCGGTACTAAAGGTGTATTTTTTTTCTTCTTTTTCCCTTTCTTTTTCTTTTCCTATTTTATTGAAAAAACTATAACTTTTGAAAGAAAACTCCAAATGACATGAAACTAATTTCTAAAATTTTGTAAAATTAAAAGCTATCAACTAAAAATAATTTTGTGATGTTTTGTAACTATTTTTAAATTTTGAAAATTCAAAATGGATTTAAATATTTCTACAAAATGTAATTAAGTCCAAAATTAGACATAGGATTTAAATTATTTATTTTGGTATTCCACAATAATCATGAGCAAATTTGTCCCATTTCCAGCTGAATCGGCAGAAACTTGTGATTTTCAAAATAGGTGGATGGAAATCTTTTCTTAGAGAATCTCCATCGTGTCGCGCTGGAAACCGTAGTTTGGAGCGCGTTGGGGAGTTTTTGGGCACGAGCGCGGTGCGACAGCAAATACAGAAGCTCTAAAAAAATGAAATAGGGCGCTACAAATTTGTGGATTAACAGACGCGCTAGAGCGCCGCAGTTCGCCGGAATATAAATTCTTTTATTAAATACAGAAAACAGACGAACACTACTCCTCATCGTCGTCGTCGGGGAACTCGTCGGTGACCTCCTCCTGGTCGTCGTCGTCGGCGAACTCGTCGGTGACCTCCTCGTCGTTGTCGGAGGTGCACGATGTCGTGTCCGAGATAATCGCCCACCTCGGATCGTGTGTGGCCCAGGCTTCACCGGCGTAGGCGGCCTGGTGGAGCTCTCGCGGCGCATTCAACCTCGCCTCCCGGGCGGCCTCTAACTCTAGGTGGCGCTCGAGGCGGCGCACCGCCCTCTTAGCCGCACGGGTTTGTCAGAGCTCCTCGTCGGCGCGCTGCTCCTCCGGATTGTTCCAGTAATACTCGCGGACGGCGCGCTCGTCCCTGGCGTTGACTAGGCCCTGAAACGTGCGGCAGCGGAGATGGAGGTGGTTGGCGGGAGTGAGGATCTGCGGCGTCGGCGCCCTGGCCTCCGCTTCCCAGAGGGTGTGGCAGTCGTTGAAATTCATCAGTGACCGTGGGCGGCTGAGGCTCCAAGCCGCCACGTTACAGGCGCGGGCGGTCTCCGCCGCCGTCGCAAAGTACCCGAGGGGGATGCGGTCGTCCCCGTAGCGGATCTCCGCGTTAATCATTCCATTTGTCCGCGCTCGGACGCCGCGGAAGCCGGTGGTGTTGTTCCTCCTCGGAGGCATGGCGGAGGCACGGTGGTGCGTGTAGAGGAGAGAGCACGAGAGAGGAGAGAGCGACAGGAGTGGACGCGTGGAGACGAGAAGACGCTGGAGTCGCGACATTTTATACCGCACGCTCGCGGCCACGCGGCACAACTCCCGCGCCACGCGACCGTTCATAGGTAGGGGTTGTATATTCAACAACTCTTTGACAACATTGTCTATGCTTTCAAGATGCATGTTTTTGTGCATTATGGGCTCATTAAAACAAACTATGCCATGTATTTGGCCATAACACTCGTCATTTCAACCGAAACCCTAGAATGTTAAGAGGAGATAGCTCTTTTTTGTGAACACTTTTTCAACGGAATTGTCGTATTCCAAGTTTATTATTTTTGGTGGATACTAGGACATATGTAATGACACCAGGCGAAGGTCTCGCGTTATTTAGGGTATTTTGAATTCTCTGGAATTTTCTTAGCCGGTTTTAGGAGAAAGTCAAGACGGTGGGCATGAACGTTCGTAGCTAGGGGTTGTATATTCAGCAACTCTTTATGGATATCTATTGAAATAGATATTTGTCTACCTAAAAATGATTTTTGCCAAAATTTATGAGAAAATTACGAGGCAACTGTAGTTTAAATTTGTGCCGTTCCAACTGAATCGGCAGAAACTTGTGATTTTCAAAAGAGGTGGATGGAAATCTTTTCTCAGAAAACAAATTGTTTATTTATGCATATCACATGTCCTAGCATGTTCAAAAAATGAAGCCCCCAATTTTTTCAACATGTTTGTGGTAGATCCTTCACAAAAAAAAACCATTTTTTACACTCCAAAAATGGAAAATGGTTTTTTTATTCAATTAAAAAAATACTTCCTTCGTCAATATTGTTCGTGCTTCCAAGATGCATGTGTGTGTGCAATATGGGCTCATTATAACAAACTAGGACATGTATTTGGCCATAACACCCGTCATTTCAACTGAAATCCTAGAATGTTATTAGGAAATAACTCTTTTTTTAACACTTTTTCAACACAACTGTCATATTCCAAGTTTATTATTTTTGGTGGATACTAGGACATATATAATGACACCAGGCGAAGGTCTCGCGTTATTTAGGGTTTTTTGAATTCTCTGGAATTTTCTCAGCCGGTTTTAGGAGAAAGTCAAGACGGCGGGCATGACCGTTCGTAGCTAGGGGCTGTATGTTCAGCAACTCATTGTGGATCTCTATTGAAATAGGTAGTTGTGTACCTAAAAATGATTTTTTCAAAATTCATGAGAAAATTACGAGGCACCTGTAGTTCAAATTTGTGTCATTTCCAACTGAATCGACAGAAACTTGTGATTTTCAAAAGAGGTGGGTGGAAATCTTTTCTTAGAAAATAAATCGTTTATTTGTGCATATCACATGTCCTAGCATGTTCAAAATATTAAGCCCCCAAGTTTTCCAACATGTTTGTGGTAGGTCCTTCACAAATAAAACCATTTCTGATACTGCGAAAATGGACAATGGTTTTTTTATTCAATTAGAAAAAACTTATTTCGTCAACATTGTCCGTGCTTCCAAGATGTATATTCTTGTGCAATATTGGCTCGTTATAACAAACTATGTCATGTATTTGGTCATAACACTCGTCATTTCAACCGAAACCCTAGAATGTTAGGAGGAGATAGCTCTTTTTTGTGAACACTTCTTCAACACAACTGACGTATTCCAAGTTTATTATTTTTAGTGGATACTAGGACATATGTAATGACACTAGGTGAAGGTCTCGCGTTATTTAGGGTTTTTTTGAATTCTGTGGAATTTTATTAGCCGGTTTTATGAGAAAGTCAAGACGACGGGCATGACCGTTCGTAGCTAGGGGTTGTATATTCATCAACTCTTCGTGCATCTCTATTGAAATAGGTATTTGTGTACCTAAAAATGATTTCTTCCTAAATTAATGAGCAAATTACGAGGGACCTGTAGTTCAAATTTGTCCCGTTTCCAACTGAATCGGCAGAAACTTGTGATTTTCAAAAGAGGTGGATGGAAATCTTTTCTTAGAAAACAAATTGTTTATTTGTGCATATCACATGTCCTAGCATGTTCAAAAAATGAAGCCCCCTAGTTTTGCAACATGTTTGTGGTAGGTCCTTCACAAAAAAACCATTTTTGACACTCCGAAAATGGACAATAGTTTTTTTTATTCAGTTAGAAAAAACTTCCTTCGTCAACCTTGTTCGTGGCATGTATTTGGCCATAACAACCGTCATTTCAACCGAAACCCTAGAATGTTAGGAGGAGATAGCTCTTTTTTGTGAACACTTTTTCAACACAACTATTGTATTCCAAGTTTATTATTTTTGGTGGATACTATGACATATGTAATGACACCAGGCGAAGGTCTCGCGTTATTTAGGGTTTTTTTGAATTTTCTGGAATTTTCTCAGCTGGTTTTAGGAGAAAGTCAAGACGGCGGGCATGACCATTCTTAGCTAGGGGTTTTATATTCATCAATTTTTTGTGGATCTCTATTGAAATAGGTAGTTGTGTACCTAAAAATGATTTTTTCCAAAATTCATGAGAAAATTACGAGGTACCTGTAGTTCAAATTTGTCCCGTTTCCAACTGAATTGGCAGAAACTTGTTATTTTGAAAAGAGGTGGATGGAAACCTTTTCTTAGAAAACAAATTGTTTATTTGGGCATATCACATGTCCTAGCATGTTCAAAAAATGAAGCCCCCAAGTTTTGCAACATGTTTGTGGTAGGTCCTTCACAAAAAAAAACCATTTCTGACACTCTGAAAATGGAAAATGGTTTTTGTATTCAATTAAAAAAAAACTTCCTTCGTCAACATTGTCTGTGTTTCCAAGATGCATGTTTGTGTGCAATGCTGGACGAGTGGTAGTTCTCGGGAAAAATCACATAGATTGTGTGTTTCTTTCTAGCTCTTGTGAGTTGTTTGATCGGGGGTGTGTTTCTTTCTAGCTCTTGTGAGCCGTTGGATCAGTGATAGTTCTCGAGCGTCTGAATCCTACCAATCAGGAAGAATCACACGGATCATGTGTTTCTTTCTACCTCTTGTGAGTCGTTGGATCAGGGGTGTGCTTCTTTCGAGCGCTTTAACCGTTGGATCAAAACCCTAGCACAACACTTTGTGAGCCAGAAGACCCTATATATAGCCCACCTCTCGGTTTCCCTGCATACATCACTCAGTTCACCGACCGAATACAAAGCATCCGGATTTGCCAGCATACGTCCTACCGTGCATTTGATACACATATATGCACTCAGGAGCCACTGTGGAGCTGTATGCTGGAGATACAAATTGTTTTGTTCTATATCCGGCATAAAAGGTTAGATAAAACTTCTTTTTTGTGAACACGTTTTCAACACAAATGTCTTATCCGAGTTTATTATTACACATCACCAAGAAAACCATCCCTATCTTTTGAGTTTTATTCATGTGTTTCCCTTTCTTATGATTGTGACACAACCATGGACACTCTTCATTATTTAACACGATGCTTGGGTCAGTTTTAACCTTGAAGGGTGCAATGTAATCAAACTTATTATAATCTTCTGACATGTATGTCTTGTCCTCCACTCTCATGATGTTTCTTTTTCCTGAAAGAACTATGTGGTGCTTTGGCTCATCATATGATGTCTCCTCTTGCCTTTCTTTACTTTTTTTTGGTTTGGTAGACGTGTCCTTCACATAGAAAACCTAGGCCACTTCACTGGGTAGCACGAATGGTTCGGTCTCGTATCCTAGATTCTTTAGATCCACTGTATTCATTCCGTACTGTGGGTCTACCTGTAACCCATCTTTCAGGTTTAACCATTTGCACCGGAACAAAGGGATCTTCAAAGTAGGTCCATAGTCAAGTTCCCATATCTCCTCTATGTACCCATAATATGTGACCTTCTTCCCATGGTCGTCTGCTGCATCAAAGCGGACACCACTGTTTTGGTTGGTGCTCTTTTGGTCTTCGGCGATCGTGTAAAATGTATTCCCATTTGTCTCGTACCCTTGAAAAGTTTATATACAAAAAGATGGTTGCTTGGCCAACAAGTATACTTGTTCTTCAACAGTGGTGTCATTAATGAGATGTGTTTGCAACCAACCGCCGAAAGTCTTTTGGTGTTCTCCATCAATCCAATCTTCACCTTGCTCCGGGTATTTTGAGCGTAAAATATTCTTGTGTTACACTATATACGGATCCACCAAGCTGGAATTATGTAGGACTGTGTAGTGTGCTTCAGTGAAAGAATGTCCGTCCATACTTATTTTTGCTCTCTTTTCTATCGTGCCTTTCCCACGCAATCTCCCCTCATAGCTAGATTCAGGAACACCCATCGGCTTAAGGTCAGGAATAAAGTTAACACAAAACTCAATGACCTCCTCTGTTCCATAGCCCTTGGAGATGCTTCCCTCTGGCCTAGCACTGTTATGAACGTATTTCTTCAAGACTCCCATGAATCTCTCAAAGGGGAACATGTTGTGTAGAAATACAGGACTGAGAACATGAATCTCTTTGACTTGGTAAACTATGAGGTGCGTCATAATATTAAAGAAGGATGATGGAAACACCAACTCGAAGCTGAAAAGACATTGCACCACGTCCTTCTGAAAATTTGATAGAGCTAGTGGATTGATCACCTTCTGAGAAATTGCATTGAGGAATACACATAGCATCACAATGGGTACTCGAACATTTTCTGGAAGAAGCCCCCACAATGCAACCGGAAGTAATTGTGTCATAATGACGTGGCAGTCATGAGACTTTAGGTTTTAATTTTTTTTTCTCTGTCATGTTTATTATTCCCTTTATATTCGACGAGAAGCCAGATGGGACCTTGATGATGCTCAGGACTTCAAAACATATCTCCTTCTCTTCTTTGGTAAGAGCATAGCTGTCAGGACCTTGATACTTCTCTCGATTCAGGTTATCTCGTTTGTGCATACGTTGCTGGTCCTGCCGTGCATCCGGTGTTTTTTTTGTATTCCCATACACTCCCAAGAAGTTTAGCAGGTTCACGCAAAGATTTTTCGTCACGTGCATCACGTTTATTGAAGAGTGAACCTCTAGGATTTTCCAATAGGGTAGCTCCAAAAATTTAGACATCTTCTTCCACATGGGTACATGTCCGGCACTGTCATTCGGAACAGATTGTCCGCCAGGACCCTTTCCAAATATCACTTTTGAATCCTTGACCATATCATATATAACATCCCCAGTAGGGCGGGTAGGTTTTGTCCGGTTATCTGCCTCACCTCTGAAATGCTTGTCTCCTCCCTTTCTTACGGGATGTTGTTGTGAAAGAAATCGATGATTCCCCAGGTACACATTCTTGTTTCCCAAATGTATGCTGTCAGTATCACCTAAACAATGTGTGCATGCATTGTATCCCTTGTTTGATTGTCATGAAATGTTACTGAGAGCGGGCCAATCATTCATGGTTACGAACAACAACCCTCGTAGGTTAAATTCCTTTTGTTCGTTCTCATCCCACACAGGTACACCTTCTTCATGCCACAACTGTAAAAGTTCTTCAACCAATGGCCTCAGGTACCCATCAATATCATTGCCGGTTTGCCCCAGGCCTTGGATGAGCACTGGCATCATAATGAACTTCCGTTTCACGCACAACCAAGGAGGAAGGTTGTAGATACATAGAGTCACTGGCCAGGTGCTATGACTGGAGCTTTGCTCCCCGAAAGGATTAAAGCCATCTGTACTTGGACCAAACCTTGAGTTCCACGCGTCATCTGCAAATGTCTTGAACTCTCTATCGATTTTTCTCCACTGCGACCCGTCGGCGGGGTGTCTCAGCATCACGTCTTTCTTACGGTCTTCTTTGTGCCATCGCAACAACTGGCCATGCTCTTTGTTTTGAAACAAACGTTTCAACCGTGGTATTATAGGAGCATACCACATCACCTTTGCAGGAACCCTCTTCCTGGGTCGCGGCTCTCCCTCAACATCACCAGGGTCATCTCGCCTGATCTTATACCGCAATGCACCGCATACCGGGCATGCATTCAAATTCTCATACTTCTCGCCGCGGTAGACTATACAGTCATTGATGCATGCATGTATCTTCTGCACCTCTAATCCTAGAGGGCGGACAACCTTGTTTTCTTTGTAAGTACTATAGGGCAATACATTCTCCCCTAGAAGCATCTTCTTTATTATTTTCAGCAACTTTTCAAAACCCTTGTCAGAAGTACCATTCTCTGCCTTCCATTGCAGCAATTCTAGTGTGGTACCCAGCTTTTTCTGGCCATCTTCGCAATTTGGGTACAACAATTTGTTGTGATCCTGTAACATTCTCTCCAACTTCAACTTCTCGTTTTCACTTCCGCAGTTAATCTTTGTATCATGAATGGCCCGACCTAAATCGTCATCAGGCTCATAAAAAATGAGCTCTTCTTCATCTCCGTCTCCCCCCCATTGTCCTAACACCGTGTTCAGTGAACATAGCATAGTTTTCATTATCCTCTTATTCTTTGTTGTCTTCCATTATAACCCTTCTTTCTCGGTGCTTGGTCCAACAATTATAGCCGGGCATGAAACCGTTCTCAAACAAGTGGAAGTGAATATTTCTTGAGTTAGAGTAATCCTTCATATTCTTACAGGCACTACATGGATAACACATGAAACCATTCGACCGCTTGCTTGCCTCAGCCAGATGGAGAAAATTATGCATGCCATTAAGAAACTCGGGAGAACGTCGGTCACCGTACATCCATTGTCGGTTCATGTGCATTATATAAGTATATTAAAAACCATTCATTACGCTACATCATAGATGAGTGACCAAATTAATTAATATACATGTCCATCAGATTAAAAGTAAGGTAGAGAACTGACCAAATGTAATACATAGTTCTCACAAAACATACACTCAAACTAACATACAACTACCTAAAAAATTAAAACCAACAAAAAATGCGATAAAAATTGCAACTAAGGTAACGACTGAACCTACATCATAATGATACCAAGCCTCTTGATTAATGGCATATTTTCTAATCTTTTTAATCTTGAAGTGCATTGCATCCAACTTGATCTGGTGATCATCGACGATGTCGGAAAGCTTCAAGTCCAATTTGATCTTCATTTCTTTTCAATTTTTCTTTCAAATCACTATTTTCTTTCTCAAATAAATTTAGCATCACAATTAGAGGGTTGGTTGGAATTTCGGTTTCAACTACCTCCTAGATAAAATATCTATGTAAGGTTGGTCGGCATAATTTTCATAAAATGAAATAAAACAAATAGTTATAGAAGTATACCACATCCGAATCATAGACCGGACGAGGGCATTTTCATAAAATGAAATAAAACAAATAGTTATAGAAGTATACCACATCCGAATCATAGACCGGACGAGGGCCGACGGGGACGGATATCAAAATCATGACACTATACATTAAAAAACAATCATACATGTAAGAAAATTATGAAGTAATATATATGCATCTATCACATAAAACTAAGTTTTTTTTTAGAAAACATAAAAACAAGTAGGCTCACCGAGGTGATGACGGCTAGGAACGGGGCTGGAGATCAATGGCGGTGAGGACAGGGAAGATACTAAAACCCACAAAATATATTTTAATTAAAGCTCAAATTGCATATAAAACGAATGAAATCCCTAACTTAGCCATTTCATCAAACACCTTCCTAGCACTAAAAAATGAAACGAGTTAAACTATAGGAAATGAGCTAAATTAGGAATGCCGAAAGAAAGGATAATGTTGCTAACCCTTGTTTAGATGGTTGCTGCCAATCTTAACAAAATGGTGGAGAAAATTGAAGATTTGTTGGAGTGTGAGAGGAGATAATTTTCTTGGAAATGTGTTGGAATGAAAAATTGGAGAGCTAGATTTGCTCTCGGGTGTGCTCGTGTTGATAAATAGGCCGGAAACCCTTTAGAACCGGTTCGTGATACGAACTGGTACTAAAGGTGCGGCGCCAACCCCAAATCTGCAACAAATTTGGCGCGAAAACCTTTAGTACTGGTTCATATCACGAATCGGTACTAAAGACCCCGAACGAACTGGTGCTGAAGGTTTCCGGCGCACTGTGCTCTGGAACCGGTACTAATTCTGCCTTTAGTACCGGTTCGTAATTGAACACGTGCTAAAGCTAAAATCCTATGGCCCTGTTAATGCATGTAAAATGCATACATGAATTTTGCATATTTTCACATGGTTTTCTATTACATATTGCATCATATAAGGGTATAATTCAATTTTTTATAGTATTTTGGGGTTAAATTACAAAGTCCCCCAACTTTTATGGAATTAACCCTGCCTGTCAGAAACCCCGTTTTCTACATTTTGTTTCATGGGGCAAACTTCCGCGAAATCACCTGAAAATCTGCGGGGTCATTTTCTTGGAAGGAGAAGACTTGCGGGCGAAGGATCCACGAGAATTGGGCAAGGAGGCCCAAAAGAGGACCCTCCACGCGGCCAGATTCCTTGGCCGCGTGAGAGGCCCCCTTTTGGCCCCTATGGCCCCAATTCCTTCCATCTTCGACTTACTGACTCCGTCTTGACCTAAAACCGACTATAAAAAGGGTCCCCCGTACCCTTACGGAGAGAGCGCCGCCGAAACACCAAAACAGAGACCAGAAGTTCCAGATTGGAGGGGGAAAACTCCGGCGGGGCGCCGCCGGTGTGATCTCCTACCCCTCCAACGTCATCTCCATCGACATCTCCATGAAGTGGGAGTAGTCCACCCCAGGGCTATGGGTTTGTGGAAGTAGCACTTGTATATGTCTCTCTATGTGCTTCACTAATTAGATCTGTATGAGCTGCCTCGCATGATTACGGGCACCGTTCTAATTCCTATGTGGTGGATCTTTTCTATGATCGAGTTATTGAATCTGATATTGCAATTGTTTCTCTTGAGTTATTTGAGTAGATGTATCTTATGTACCCCGTTCTTATTTGCTAGCTTTGATCAATCTAGTTCTTGAGAGCGTGTGTGGGGTGATGGGTGCATTAGTTGGAGTAACGGGGGGTGGCTAGTGCTGTGAAAGTGACAGAAGTTCAGCGGTCCACTTAGGTTTTGTTAAACCTTTCTTAGTTACCTCACTAGGGATAAAAAGGAGTACCTTGTTACCGGGGATTTGAAGTGACACTAATCAATCTCCATGACTAGATCTAGCAAGTTCTTACTTCAACTTCATGTCACATTGCTTAAAGCTATACTCTGGTTTTTCCTTAATTATCGAGGTGTTATGATTTATTTCGCATCTTGGTGGAGTATAAGAGGGATCAATATGACCGTAGAGATCTCTATGCTAGGACGTGATGCCCATATGAAAGTACTCAATGTTAAACATGTTATTGTAATCTCACATGTAATTCTTTATGTCCACCGTCTACTACTTTATTTGAGAGAATGCAAGTGTGAAACCATGAACCCCGGTCCTATTTTAAATATAAGAAAACACTCTAGTTACTTTGCTGCAATTTACTTTACTTGCACTTTACTTTGCTTGCATCTCCAATTCGAATTTACATTATCTCCATCACCACTTGCATCACAAAAATACAAAAACAAGCCATTGCATATTTATTTTCTCATTTGCATTTAGTAGTAGATTTAATTATTGCACATTTACTTTCAGTTTTGCATTGCAATTTAGAAGTCTCACACCTTGTGCTTGACAACCACTTGGTGAGGTTGAGGGCACAAAATTCTCTACTTGTTTGCAGGATCCTGGAGGAAGCTTGGAAGACAACTGCTGAAATACTGGCTCCCCAAGAGTTCGATATAAACCCTCGAGTCACCCTCGTGGGGAAGAAGCACTACTAGGGAAAAGCTTACCCCAGGCGAACGGAAAATGCCTACCACAGGCGCATTCTGGTTCGCCTGGGACCGTATCGCCAGCGGTAATGGCTTACCCCAGGCGAATACAACAATGCGCCTGTGGTAAGTACGCATACCCCAGGCGAATAGTACTCGTGCGCCTGGGGTAAAACACTTACCTGAGGCGAACAAGAGCTGTGCGCCTGGGGTACAGATGCGCCTGGGGTACCTTCTACTGTTCGCCTGGGCTATAGTTTTGCTGTATCAAAAAATAAGAGAAAACCAAAATAACAGAATTACAGGAAAATGACAGAAAAAGTATCAAGCTGACAGAATAACAGCAAAATGACACAATTAAGTTATATAACATAAATATTTTCGATCATCAACACATAGTCTCGATCATCACCACACATAGTTTGACAAAATTACATAGTCTCGAAAAGATCCATGCTACTAATAAATCCAAGAGTTAGCTAGTGAGATGGAAATAATTATTTGTTCTAATTTGAACAAACTCGTCATCTATCGATCTAGCGGGGTGATGTAGTGGATGACCATCATCATGTCCAAGTTGGAGACGTCACTATTCCTCATGGTGATCAGAATAGCTCGTCCAGCCTCCATACCACCTCTTGCGGAATGGAACCGCCTCCATGCTTGAGAGTTGAGGATGACCCGACCATCAGCATTATCCCGCGTGATCGGAACTACGGTGACAGGTCCTGATTCTCCACGGCGTACTCCAATGGTACCCATATGCTCCATGCCAGCACTGTCCGCTACCGCCAAAGGTATTTTCTACAACACACAATTACAAGAAAGAATAAAAGCACAATGTCAAATACCGGATAAGAAAGTGTTAAGAACATAAGCAACTATACGAATAAGAAAGTGTTAAGAAACATACCATGACATGTCCATTGGAGATGTTCGTGTTGGTGATGCGATGCACGAAAGGGAAGCCGATGTAGCTATCTATCTCGGCAAGTTTCTGAAGGACACGGTCCTTCTCAATCTCGCTAAGATTCGCTCTTTGAGCAACAACCACATGTTTCCATGGGTCCTCCTCGTCCATATCATCCTCAGTGTCCATATCCTCGGTGTTCTCAGTTTCCTCCTCACTCCCGCCATCCTCGTTCGCAATCCCGCCCATATACACAATTTTGATGCGAGGTTGCGGTCCTTCCATAGAGAAGTGAATGTAATCACCTCCGCTTAAATTGTACGTGGCGATGAGAGCCTGCAATGCTTGCCCGCAGAAGTAGGTCTTCGTTCTTTCTTTTTTCACTCGAAGAATGTAGGTGGTCCCGTGAACATTGAAATTCACCTCACGACTGTCAACTAACTCGTTGAATTCGTCGCGAATATTGCATGGTAGAATCTAAAAAAGAAATATAAAGAATATTTTGTTAATAAACACAAGTCTCAAGCTAGATAGTAAAACGAAAGAACAAGTTAACATAAAAAGAATTGTTAATTACCAACGAATCAACGTCACCGTCGTGGAGCTGAAGCATAAAAGAACTCCCACTGAATCGTCCTTCGGCACATCGGGACCGACATACGCCGCAAGCCATGTTCTTTTAAATTAAGAAAGTGCACACATAGAGGTTAGAGGAGCATAGCTATCACAAAACAAAGACAAATGGCAGCACCTACCTCTAGTACTATAATAAGGCAATATATTGACAGCAGTACAAACGAAATGGAACCTGTCGGAGAGTTTAGGTGATACTTCCAATAGTACAAACGAAATGGAACCTCTAGTAGTATAATAAGGAAATTGACAGCAGTACAAACGAAACGAATCCTAGAGATATAATGCACTACAAGTGGTGTTGCCGTTTGTAAGGAACCTGCTAAAACTATTTGCTGTTCGTGATTTCAATGAAATCGGGGGGCAGCCCCTTTTAGTCTAAAAAAATGCACAACGGCAGCCACGGGGTGTGACAATTTGGTATCAGATCAAGCCAACGATTCCTTCAAAAATTGCAGAGCGCTCCATGGCAATCGAGGTCATATCGCTCGCATGCAGGCGCCCGCGGAGCAGGTCGTGCAGCAGGGCATTGGGCGCTGCGGGGATTCCGTGGCGCGGCAGATGGAGTTCATGCGGCTATCACGGCGAGCATCAACGAGTCGCGGGCGTTATTGGAGGGGGGATGGGAGGGAGAGGGGCTGACCTGGATCAACGACGACGACGACGACGGAGTGGGCGACGACGGAGTGGGCGACGACCTGCTCTGCTCCTCTCGACACTGGCGACGGCGGCGGCGTGTGGGTTCGTGTGGGTGCGGGTGAGATCCGGTCACTTAGAATACTAAAGAAGCACATTGGCACCGGTTTCTAATACAAACCGGTTCGAAAAGGAGCTGTCCACTGGGCCCCACACCCTGTCGCAAATGGCCTCATGGCCTTTAGGACCGGTTTGTGCTACCAACCGGTCCTAAAGGCCTGCGGCCATTTGCTGCAGGTGGGGGGGCCCAGGGGACAGACCCTTTTGAACCGGTTTGTGATACAAACCGGTTCTAATGTGCTTGGCTCGATGCCTTGTTATGCGCGGCCCCACAGATCCTTACCGCAGGCGCGTTACGTAGACAATGCGCCTCCGCTAAGTTTCGTAGGATTTAGGTTTGCGCGGTCCCAGATGGCATTACCCCAGGCGCATGTCCTGTGAAAAGCGCCTGTGGTAAAGTTTACCCCAGGCGCGTTTTCTAGATGATGCGCCTGTGCTAAGATTTTCTAAATTACCCAGCCCTGCGGCCTGGACACATCGAGCAATACGAATGCTATAATATGTGGCTCCCCCACGTTGGTTTTCACTTAAAAAATACATACATATGAAAGTTAACATGTGCAAAAAAAATTAATGTCGCATCGAGCGTAAATAGATTGGTTTAGCGAGATACCGCAAGTGTTTCTCTCTAAAAACACATTGTACATATAGCTATTAGCATGTTATATCGCGAGTATTTCCCTCTCTCAACCTTTCGTCACAATATTAGTCTTGCCTTTCTTGGTCGATGTTGAATACGTGACCGCCATATTGTGACTTCTTCTTGTGAATGGAAGACCTGCCCTAGGTAGTGTGGTCCTGCTTCTTCTTGTGGTGTATGGTGCATCGTCTTCACCGTGTTCTTCCATCATCGGGTCTCCGACTAAGCCGTCGAAGTCCTTCTCATCGGCGACTCCATCCATTCCGACGAGGGCCCTTTTTCCTCTCCTTACGACAACACGACTAGGCTTTGCCGGGTCGGTTATGAAGAAGCATTGCTCCACGTGCTTAGCCAATACCCAGGGCTCATTTTGCGCGGTGGGGTTCTTGGACTTGGGTTTGTTGGCTTCAGACATCGACATAGTGGTGAAATATTCGTCTTCTTTTGTGACGTTTGTAGCCCATCTGACATGGAACATCGGCACCTTTACCCCAACGTAGTCAAGCTCCCAAATTTCCTCGATCTTTCCGTAGTACCTTCTAACCTCTTCGCCCGTGTAAGATTCCATCGTTATAGACGAGTTTTGATAGTCGCTACTTTTGTCTCTTTCCTCCGTGTAGAATGTGTACCCATTGATGTCGTATGCTTGATAAGTCATCAGATTGGGCGCGGGGCCATATGACAAGGCCAATACAATTTTATCTTTCTCACATGTCATTGGCGGGGGATCGGCATCAATCTGCTTCTTGAACCATGTCGCGAAAGAGGAGTTGTGTGCTCTAAATATCTCATCTTCCGTCATCGGCCTGCGAGCACTGTTTTTTATCGCGGTTTTGTGCTCTTCTATCCAAGGGTCGACATCGTCGATGTGTTGTAACACTACTAGGTGGGCCCTTTCAAAGTCGGCTCTCCGACCACAGGAGTCCGCGTCCATTACCCTTTTGCCAGTGTTGTGGCCTACCCCCATGAACCTGTCAAGGTGCTTGTTTGCGGGCAAACCAACAGCTGGCTTCTCATCGCCTAGGAAATTCTTGCAGAAAGAGATGCATTCTTCGGTGAGAAATCCCTGAACGATGCTTCCATCCGGGTGTGCCCTATTACGAACGAATGATTTTATGATCCCGTTCATTCTTTCTAACGCCATCATGTTGTGCAAGAATGCCGGCCCAAGATTGGTGATATCGTCCACGATATGGACCAAGAGATGTACCATAATATCAAAGAAGGCAGGTGGGAAATACATCTCAAGCTCGCATAGGATGGTGACGATCTCTTCCTGCAGCCTTCCGAGTTTCTTCACGCTTATCGACTTCCGAGTGATGACATCAAAAAAGTTACAAAGGCCAGTGAGCGTTTGACGGACGTGCGGTTCCATTATCCCTCTGATTGCAACCGGAAGTATCTGCGTCATCATCACGTGACAGTCATGAGACTTCATCCCGCTGAAGATTTTTTTTCTCCGCGTCTAGGTATCTGCTTATCAGCCCCGCGTAACCTAAGGGAAATTTCACTCCGAGGAGGCATGTGAATACTTGCGCGAGCTCGTCGGGGCTTAGAGTGAAGCAAGAGGGTTTCAGGCGGTGAGTTTGGTGTTTCTTAGCCGTTTTCCGCTTGCGGTCGTCCATCTCCTCCACCCCATCCTCGTCCTCCTCCGTCTGTTCACGCGTAGAAGGCGGTAAGTGAAGCTCGCTCCTGATATTCAGGGCCATCAGGTCGTATCTTGATTTTGGCCCGTCTTTGGTCCTATCTGGCATGTTGAACAGGGTGCCAAGCAAGCTCTCACACACATTCTTCGTGATATGCATGACATCAAGGCAGTGAGGCACTCCGAGGATTGGCCAGTACCGCAAGTCCCAAAACACGGACCTCCTTTTCCATACCCCCAAGAGCGGTCCTTCTGGCGGAGGACACTTTTTCTCTCCTCGCTTCCGCTTTTGTACCTTTCCCGACGGAGGACACGTTTTCCAATTCTTCAATAGAGTATCGATCTCTTCTCCTCTTCTCTTGCGTGGAGGTAGACCGAGCTCATCTTTACCGTTGAACAGGTCTCCGCGCTTTCTCCACGGGTCGTTCAGTGGTAGCCACATTCGATGCCTCATGTATACGGTTTTAGAAGATCCGGGATCCTTGTGTAGCTGTAGAAACGGGGTAAATTCCATGCACCTAACACAAGCCTTGTGTCCATGGCACACCTGACACGCAATATATCCGTATCCGAGATAGTCCTGCACCGTCGTGATCAGTGCGGCTCTCATACGAAAATTTTCTTCTTTGAAGGCGTCCCATGTTTCTACCCCTTCCTCCCACAACGTGTCTAGCTCCTCCTTCAATAACTCGAGATACAGGTTGATATCGCTCCCTGGCTGGGTCGGCCCTTGAATCAGCATACTCATGTGTATGTACTTCCTCTTCAGACACAACCACGGGGGGAGGTTGTACATCCATACAAACACGGGCCAGGTGCTATGTTTGCTGCTCTGATTGCCAAACGGATTGAGACCGTCGGTGCTCGCACCAAGCCTGATGTTCCTTGGGTCGTTCCCGAATTCCTCATCGAATGCGTCTAATGCTTTCCACTGACGTGCATCCGAAGGGTGTGTTAGCACTGGTTTTTCAACACGTTCTGGATCGCTCAGCACCGCCTTCTTTCTGTCCTCGTGCCAGCGCATGAGCTTTGCTTCCTTGGGGTCCACGAAGTACCGCTGCAGACGGGGAATGAGTGGAAAGTACCACACAACTTTCCTAGGAGCTTTCTTCGTCCCCCTCTTGTAACGATTAGCACCGCACACCGGACATTTGATCTGGTCCGCGTGCTCGTTACGGTAAATTATGCAGTCACGGACGCAAGCGTGGTATTTTGTGTGCGGTAAATCGAGGGGGCACACGATTTTCTTGGCCTCCTGTAGACTACTAGCACATGTGTTCCCTTCAGGTAAGTGCGTCTTCAGGTATCGCAGAAGATCGTCCATGCTTGTGTCGGTCCATCCGTGTTTTGCCTTCATCTCAAGAAGATCCAGAGCTACTCTCAAGCGTGACTCCTCCGTCCCGCGACTTGCGTCATACAACGGAGTTGCAGAGTCTATCTCTAGTTGCGTGATCTTAGATTTACGTCTAGCGTCGGTCGACGTGTTCTTGAGAAGAAGATCTTGAACATGAGGGTCCCGTACTACTGAAGTTAGCGGAGTGTTCATGTCCTCGTCTGCATGTTGCTGATCACCATGACTCCCTTCTTCTTCATTATAGTCGTCTCCGTCGACAGCCGCCTCTTCGTCCTCTCCATTGCCATGTTCAGACTCCTCCTGATCATCTTCACATGTCGCCGCCCAATTGGTCTCGACGTTATCATCGTCTTCATCGTCATCCATCCACTTAGTGTGGCCCTCCAAGAAACTATACCTGAGCAGGTGCTTCTCCACATTACCAGAATCTGGTTTGAACAAAGACCCCAGCTTGCATTTCCGACACGGACACTCTATCTCGGTGCGGTTGTTTCGATGCATCTCGGCCGTCGCGCGTCGCACGTACCTATGCACCACGCTTGTCCTCATCGCAATGACCATTGCTACAAAATGCAAGAGAGAGAGGTTTCATTAACTAGATCCGGTTTTCACGGAAAAATTCGGCATGACCTTCCTACAAAAGGTGTAACGCGGAGCGCCAGAAATTCGGCAAAACATTGGCAACTCATCCTCATGGCAACACAATAAAATGAAAAAGAGAACGAATTCTCATCCACCGACCAATCCCACACACCTATTAAGATGACACACAATGCAAAATATATAGACGCGATGACGACGTCGAAGATCACCGAAGAGACTCCCGATAAGAGATTGATAGATCTAGAATTAGCTAATGGTGCATTTGTGGTGAGATCTAGTGTCCGGTTAGTAGATCTAGTGGAGAGATTTGGAAGAGGGAAAGTGGGGTAGCATACTAGCTAAAATATAGCAAACATGATTGGTTAAATTAGCTAAAAATGGTGGAGGGGTGTGGGGGATTGAGCTAGGAGCACTAATGGCTCGAGTTTGGACTAGTGAGTGAGTGAGTGGGGTGGATAGGGGTGGTGGTGGGTGGCTGGCCGCACTTATATTGGGGACAAATATTACCCCAGGCGAATATGCTACGGGAAGCGCCTGCGCTAAGTGGTGCTACCCCAGGCTATTCTTTGTCCCAGGCGAACAACGTTCCTGTGCGTCTGCGCTAAAGGGAGCTACCCCAGTCCACTTTTTACCCCAGGCGCTTCGGTACTTACTCGCCTGTGGTATCAGTTATACCGCAGGCGAACAAGGAAACTATTCGCCTGCGGTAAAGGAAGCGTGCCAGGGTCGGCCGTGGTTGGCCCTGCCACACTTTACCCCAGGCGCTTCCGGTTTCTGTTCGCCTGGGGTAACAGGCCTACCCCAGGCGCACAGGCCAGCTATTCGCCTGCGCTAATTAACCCAGGCGCACAGGTTTTCCTGTTCGCCTGTGGTAGAATATGCTGCTATAAGCTAATCTCTACTAGTGAAGGCTTTCCACTAGCTACACACTCTGCACTTGGAGTCTCAACCTAGCCATCAAGCGTTTTTCTGGCGCCGTTGCCGGGGATCCAGGGGTGAAGGAGTTGTCCATGGGAGCTGACAAGAAGTCTTCATCACCAACAAGGTGTGCAAACACCTAAGCCTGGGGAGGTTGCACCTACGTGAGTACTGTCCTTTCTATCTCCACCTTCTTTCAAGTAGATTGTTTTGTTTTTTGTTTTTGTTTTGTTTTTGTTCTTGTTTTGGTTTTGTCTTGCATATTTTATTTTAGTTTGCATTTTAGTTTTGCATTTAGTTATCTAGATTATTTTAGTATTTCGAATTTTCTTAGTTACTTTACTTTTGTTTTGCATAAAAAATTAAAAATTACATAAAAACTGTTAAAATGGGTGATATAACTAAATTAAGTGACTACACAAATACACCCAATGACCAATTCATTGCTAGGCCAATTACTACACCTGAAATACAAGCTGAAAACTATGAAGTAAGTCCTAGTTTATTGAATTTAATTACTAGAGAGCAATTTGGTGGTAGTGCTATGGAGGATGCCTCTATGCATCTTCATGATTTCATAGAAATATGTGATATGCAAAAATTTAAAAATGTGGAAAGTAGTGTTTTAAAACTGAAATTATTTCCTTTTTCACTTAGAGGAAAGGCTAAAGAATGGTTACTTTCACTACCTACAGCTAGTATAAAGTCTTGGGATGATTTAAAAGAAGCTTTCATTAAGAAATATTAACTTCCCGTTAAAATTTAGCAAAATAGGAATAATATCCTCTCATTTAAGAAAAATGATAATGAACATGTAGCCATGGCATGGGATAGAATTAAATTAATGCTTAGAACATGCCCATCACATGGAGTAAATGAATGGACCATACTACACTCTTTTTATAATGGTCTAAACTACATGTCTAGAAATATACTTGATTCTGCTGCTGGAGGTGTCTTTATGAGTAAAACTGTAGGTGAGGCTAAGAGCATATTAGAAAGCATATTGCAAAATTATAGTCAATGGAATACTGAAAGTGCACCCCAATCCCACTAACAAAATAAACTCAATTGAAGAAACCAATGATTTGTCTTCTAAAATGGACACTATTCTTGCTTTTATTAATAAACAAAATATGGAGAATGTCCCTTTGCAGGAGCTAGCTGGTAGTAATTCTGAAAGTGTGGATGTTAATTTTGTTAGGAATTATGGTAGAAATGGTTTTGGTAATTCTTACTATTCATATAGTAAACCTCCTTATGTGCCAAATAAACCTTTTGTTCCATATCCTAATGCTAATGAAAATAAGTGGAAGCCTTCTAGTGAAATTTCTGAATCTAATAAATTGCTTATGGAACAAGTTGCTAGCCACAATGCTATGATACATGAGTTAAGTAAGTCTATTGCATCCATTAGTAGTGATATTAAAGGATTGCAACTTCAATCTTCGAATTTAGATAAAGCATTGTCAAAATTAGCTGATAATCAAGCAACTCTATTAAGCATGTCAGCAGGAAAGCCACAAGCACAACCTAGTGTAGGAATGAATTCTATTACTGTTTCTGCTCCTATTATTGAAAATATTGATCATATTGCTGATAATACAAGTGAGAATGTCCCTACTAGCTTAGAAGAAACTTTGAATGAAATAGTGAAGTACCCTGAATATTTACTTCCATATATGTCTTATCTTGCTAGCAAAGATGAAATTAGTCCTCATGAATCAAGCATGCTAGCTAAAGAGAGTAAAGTAGAGGAAATTATGATGCTTACTGAAATTAAGGATCTATTGCTTGATTTAGAAAAAAGTAGGTTGCAAGAACTTATTGCTACTCTACAAAAATTTGCTAGTGATCCCACTATAAATGTTAATCAACCTGGCTTTGGATCTTATATTGCTAATCATGTCTTGCAAGAAAAAATTTCTAGGTACAAGAATGAGGCCATGATACCTCCTAAGCTTGGGGATGCATGGATCCCCAAGGTGCTAGTTTCAATTGGAAAAGAAATTCACCATGCTATGTTAGATCTAGGTTCTAGTGTATCGGTACTCTCTAAAGAATTATATGAATTGCTAGAACTAGAAAATTTAGAAACGTGCTCAAGTGAATTTGTCCTTGCTGATAACTCTACTAAACATGCTGTAGGACAAGTAAAAGATGTTATGATTGAATTGCACATGACTTTCGTACCCGTTGATTTCATTATTATGGATATGGGGGATAAATCCCCTAATCCTATTATTTTGGGTAGACCTTTTCTTCGTACTACAGGTGCAATCATAGACTCCAAGGAAGGGAATGTCAAGTTTCAGTTCCCTCACAAGAAAAGCATGGAGCACTTCCCAAGGAAGAGGGGCACGCTGAAGAACAAGCTCCCTCATGAGCTTTATCCCTCTTGATTATCAAGTAAGTAAAGCCTAGCTATATGGCTATAAAGAAAGCGCTTTACGGGAGGCAACCCGGTTGTTTTTGTTTGGATTTTCCTAGTGTCCTATTGCTGTCTCAAGAGATTATTTTTTTTGTTTTAATTCTGGATTTTTCAATAAAGAGTCAAGTCAAACCCATTTGGACTTATAAGTTGCTATCCTAGTGCATGAAATTTCTGTTTCAGCACGAGTCTGCTCACCGTATGATTTTACGTTTTTTATTGGTATGTCGGAATGAGCTAATTTTTTTGTACGTTCTGCAACTTTTCGTCCTCTGTAAGAACAAAAATTGGCTTAATTGTTTGACGAGTCTATCTTAGGGAAAAACGTTCTTTTTGCTGCTGCTGCTTTTCTGGACAGATTCTGCCTTCTTTTGTTTTATGCACTCTTTGGGCTTGGGAATCGAATTTCCATGATTATTTCAAGCAAGAGAGTGAACATACAACATAATGAACCTTATTGTCTATCTACTGGAGCATTTTATTTGGAATTTTGCACAGCAAGCATGTGATTTGTTTGTCCTTGCTAATCTCACCCCACAGAAAAAGAATGAGAGAAACATGTTTTGTGAAGTTTTTTCACAGGGAATAGAGGAGATGCGCCTCAATACATCCAAGAATGGTGAAAGACATAATCTTGGGGATGTGATGAACACCCCACTGGAGCTACACTCTTTTGGTTAGCACACGTCTACTTTCTGTTTTTCTAACCAAAGCATTTATCGTAGAGACTTGAAGCGTCTAGTTTTTGTTTTTATTTTTGTTTTGATAAGACCACCACCATAATTTTATATGAGATTGAGCTACTGGAGTTTGGGGTTGGAATGTATTGGATGCTAGTATTATGACTTGGAATAGGGATGCCATGGTTGATTTGAAGAGCTACATATGTTTGCATGATTTATAGGCTTTTTATGTGTAGAAATTTGTAATAATGTTATCTTGAGCTATCTCTTATTCATGTCCTTGATGTTAATTGCTGGTTTATTTAGTTTTTCATGAAATGAGTAGTTCTATGGACATATGAATGCATAATAGCTGGTCAACTATCTCCCTCTTGCTAGCCAGAAAATTTAAAAATTCCAACAGGTAAAAACTTGTTTCCAACACTCCTTAGCCAAGTATTTCCAGTGAGTCCACCATATCTTCCCATTAGCTTCATTGCTATTCCGAGTATGTTCACCATGTTATTGTGTTATTTATGTTCTAAATTAATATATTCACTTTATTAATTGTCATGGGTTGAACTTGGGATAGGACTCTCACGAACTTTTGAAGGCACACTTTACTTTTTATGCATCTAATAAACATGACCCAATAATGGGAGCCACAAGTTTTGCGTTTGACAAGTGTGTGGTTGGGAGCTAGCTATAAACGTGTATCACCGGAAAGCTTTCAACATTGCACAAAAAATTTACATTTGGTTGATATCATGCACTTTTGTTTTTTGGACTCCTGCATGCCG
Organism: Alopecurus myosuroides; assembly: GCA_028641055.1. Classification (NCBI taxonomy): domain Eukaryota; kingdom Viridiplantae; phylum Streptophyta; class Magnoliopsida; order Poales; family Poaceae; genus Alopecurus; species Alopecurus myosuroides. Next base: position 173,092,452 of record CM054058.1, read on the forward strand.
AAATGAAATAGAGGAATAGTAAGTTTTGATGAGTAAGTATCTATATGACTAGAGAAACGCATTGGGCCGCTAACCCAAGCCATGCTTTATCATGGTGGAAATTTACTTAGAGCTTGAGTGACTCTACAACACATCCTATAATAAAATAAGAAGCTATGCATAATAGTGAATGAAAATAAAAAGGTTGATGAGTCTACTCCGTTTATTCATCTTGTCATTGTAACATGGGCTTGTTTCCATGTCATGGGGCAAGAGATACCTCTTTGCGGTTCTCTATGATGTCATTAATACTTATTATGATTGTACAAATCTTATTAGGAATCTTAAGTTGAGTAATCATGGAGTAGGTTTTCACACTCAGGGGGCATGAGGCTTTCAACCACCTTGTCATTCTCATTACTTCAATACTCACAATTTTAAGATGCTAGTGATAAAGGGGCAATGAGAGTCCTAGATCAATGGATACCACATTTCAATTAGTAATTTTAGTTGAATAATTTAGAGGCTAAATAAGACTTGATCATGTTTTACCTCTACTCAATTTTCTTCAAAGTGTCCACCATATTTTCTATTCTCCATTATGCTACTCTTTGACCAATATAGGATTTTATTTTTCATTTTGTGTATGCAATTGGTCCATAGTGCTTTTATTTCATTATACACTTTGTGAACTTTCATGAAGCATCTTTGCTTGCATATTTGATATTTCTTACAACATGAATTGTATATTGCTACTCATTTCTAGTATTAATCATTTGATTATATGTAGCATGAATAATCCTCCTTGATATCCCATGATTGTTTAAATATGCAAAACCCATCTTAGTTTTATCACCTTCATACTCGAGGACGAGCATGGGTTAAGCTTGAGGATGTTGATGCATGTAAAATGCATAGATGAATTTTGCATATTTTCACATGGTTTTCTATTACATATTGCATCATATAAGGGTATAATTCAATGTTTTATAGTATTTTGGGGTTAAATTATAAAGTCCCCCAACTTTTATGGAATTAACCCTGCCTGTCAGAAACCCCGTTTTCTACATTTTGTTTCATGGGGCAAACTTCCGCAAAATCACCTGAAAATCTGCGGGGGTCATTTTCTTGGAAGGAGAAGACTTGCGGGCGAAGGATCCACGAGAATTGGGCAAGGAGGCCCAAAAGAGGACCCTCCACGCGGCCAGATTCCTTGGCCGCGTGAGAGGCCCCCTTTTGGCCCCTGTGGCCCCAATTCCTTCCATCTTCGACTTACCGACTCCGTCTTGACCTAAAACCGACTATAAAATTATCCCCCGTACCCTTACGGAGAGAGTGCCACCGAAACACCGAAACAGAGACCAGAAGTTCCAGATTGGAGGGGGAAAACTCCAGCGGGGCGCCGCCGGTGTGATCTCCTACCCCTCCAACGTCATCTCCATCGACATCTCCATGAAGTGGGAGTAGTCCACCCCAGGGCTATGGGTTTGTGGAAGTAGCACTTGTATCTGTCTCTCTATGTGCTTCACTAATTAGATCCGTATGAGCTGCCTCACATGATTACGGGCACCGTTGTAATTCCTATGTGGTGGATCTTTTCTATGAGTTATTGAATCTGAGATTGCAATTGTTTCTCTTGAGTTATTTGAGTAGATGTATCTTATGTACCCCATTGTTATTTGCTAGCTTTGATCAATCTAGTTCTTGAGAGCGTGTGTGGGGTGATGGGTGCATTAGTTGGAGTAACGGGGGGTGGCTAGTGTTGTGAAAGTGACATAAGTTCAGCGATCCACTTAGGTTTTGTTAAACCTTTCTTAGTTACCTCACTAGGGATAAAAAGGAGTACCTTGTTACCGGGGATTTGAAGTGACACTAATCAATCTCCATGACTAGATCTAGCAAGTTCTTACTTCAACTTCATGTCACATTGCTTAAAGATATACTCTGGTTTTTCCTTAATTATCGAGGTGTTATGATTTATTTCGCATCTTGGTGGAGTATAAGAGGGATCAATATGACCGTAGAGATCTCTATGCTAGGACGTGATGCCCATATGAAAGTACTCAATGTTAAACATGTTATTGCAATCTCACATGTAATTCTTTATGTCCACCGTCTACTACTTTATTTGAGAGAATGCAAGTGTGAAACCATAAACCCCGGTCCTATTTTAAATATAAGAAAACACTCTAGTTACTTTGCTGCAATTTACTTTACTTGCACTTTACTTTGCTTGCATCTCCAATTCGAATTTACATTATCTCCATTACCACTTGCATCACAAAAATACAAAAACAATCCATTGCATATTTATTTTCTCATTTGCATTTAGTAGTAGATTTAATTATTGCACATTTACTTTCAGTTTTGCATTGCAATTTAGAAGTCTCACACCTTGTGCTTGACAACCACTTGGTGAGGTTGAGGGCACAAAATTCTATACTTGTTTGCACGATCCTGGAGGAAGCTTGGAAGACAACTGCTGAAATACTGGCTCCCCAAGAGTTCGATATAAACCCTCGAGTCACCCTCGTGGGGAAGAAGGCTTGCCAATAGCTACACACTCTGCACTTGGAGTCTCAACCTAGCCATTGTGACGCCCCGAGATCAGGCACTATGCAGATTTCAGCATTCCCGCCAAAATCCACATAATAACCGATTCCAGGTTGCCACTTGTGATAACATTACAATAGTTCACGAATAATACACGACAACAACAGAGGAGGTAAATACAAGACGACTCAAACGAGTCAAGGATACAACTGATACAATACAAAGATCCAAATAACAGCGGAAGAAACAACATAGCGTCCGACTACGGACAAGATACAAATTGGACTAAGAGTCCTAAAGATAACCGATGGCGTCCAATCCCTGCCCAGGCCAAGCCGGAGGGATTCCCAAGCTAACGTCGTCACACTTCAAACCTGTTGACTGCAATGTGGAATATGCAGCCACGAAAAGGATTCGTTGGTCAGTACGGTTAAGTACTGGCAAGTGGATAACCCATACTCACAAGATACCAGCGTAACCAATCATCACAAGATACAAATACTTTGGGTACAACGGAAGGAAGTGAGTATTGCAAGGAAGCGATAGCGGGCTGCACTAACCAACTACAGAGACTCGCTACAACATCCGGCTAAAAGAAAGGGATAAGATAGCGTATCAGAACCAACTACAACTACTCACCAAACAATACCCATCCAATGTTACCCCCTACTAAGGAAGCAACCCAAAGAAACTCACACTGTTGATTAAGGTGACATTCAGTTTATGGTGGAGGTAAGCTATATTACTAATCAAGTTATCATCGTTAAGTGTAAGTTGTCTGAGTACTTGTTAGCCAGCACTTTCACCAAGTCATCCATAACCGCGGACAACACGGCTTCTCGAGAAGATTAACCCTGCAGGCATGCACCAATTTGGCCGTACACGTAAGAATAACCCGCCAGACGGGGGATCAACCCACCAAGCGAGGTACTCAACACAACCCAACTCTTCTTTGCATCAAGCCCAAAGAACCCCGTGCAATTGAGCGCACGGCTAATCAAGCCCCACGAAGAAAAGGGGACCCTCATAGCACTCTAAGAACGTGTCTCCCTAAATGCCGACTACAAAAGTTCCACCCTGGCGCCAAGGGTTTGCACCTGCATATGCATGCGGCAAATGGAAAACCCGAACTAAATGAGGCGATTTGGACGAGATGCGAATCGAATCAGAATTGCGGGGGGAGCCCATACTCGCTTCCCACATGCGGTTAGTGCGCTCATCATGGATCAATGGACAAGACCCTTTTCCTAATTAGGGTTGACACTAGCAGGCCTCAAAACCACGCCGGGCCTCCTGCCGGTGCCTTATCATCAAATTATTATTACCCAAAACATTAACATGTTGTTGATTGAAAGGAAACCCAACTATCAACTAAACAGGTGATAAGACAGACAACGAGACTTGAGCGCAAACAACACTAAGCATGCAACTACGACACAAGGCCAACAGGGTAAACAAACAACAGGTAATAGGAAGTGGAAGGAAGGCTATATCATGGCTGCAAGGTAAACATATGATAGGATCGAGACACAAGCATCGAATCATAAGGCTAGCATAAGAATAACGGAAAGAGTCGGTAACAAGTGATGAAAGGCAGCCATGGGTAGCAAGTGAGTATACTTGCCTGAGATCCAGCAAGTAGAGGTGCATCCGAAGAACTTGTCGTTGCTCACATCATCTCAACGTCCTATCCGTGAAGAAGCAACGAACTAGAACAAACACCGGATGCAACAATCACTTCTATGGCAAAAGATCCAGCATGATCCTATTTTATATGCATGACAATTAATTGGTGCATCAAAGTAAACCAGTTGACATGTTAAACATATTTAAATGGGCCCATATGCAATTTGTATTGCATATGGAAAAGCCCATGAATTAATGTTGAATTAAATGATCTACAAATAACCATCATGTGAGAGTTGATTAGAATGATGCATGGATCATGAAAACAATAAGAAAACAACAATAACTTCAGTTTGATATGTTGTTTACCAAGTTTGGAATTTTATTTATTAAGTTATGAAATTTGGCTTCTTAAGTGAGTTACACAAGCATTTGTTGTTTTCACCAATTTTAAAGGTTCAAAACAGATAACAAAATTTATATTTGGAAAGAACACAAAATTTTAGATGGAAAACATATTTCATTTGTTGAAAAAGGAATTAAAATGAGCAAGTTATTAATTTGACAATTTTAATTGCATTAAATAAGAAACAATTGTTTTCAGCAATTTAATTTATTCAAAATAGGAAACAAAGTTTATATTTGGAAAGTTTAGAGAATTTTGATTGGAAAACATATTTTACTTTTCAAATTTGGAGTTAAAATGAATTAGTTATGATTTATGCAATTAAATCAATTTAAATTGAGCCGGAAGCCCAACATCTAATTTAGTAGGTTCGAGTATTTATGTACCCATCAAGATTAAATGTTGTTTAACATGGAGAGGCAAGAATATAGATGAGCTACACAATTTAAATGGAACCGGGACAATAAGTATAGCATCCCAACACATTCCATACTTAATTATTAGGTGATATTATTATTGCCCGCACCCACAATATGCAATGCAACAAGATGAATGATTAAATATGCACGATATAGATGACATTTAGAAAATAGGCATATAGGGTATAGGGTTAGGGTTTGGGTTCGCACGTTGGAAAGAGATCGTCGGATAACGCCGGTGTCGTCGGTGCGTAGAGGAAGTCGACGTCGAGGAAGTAGTTGTTCCGGGGTCGTAGTTGTGGTGGAATCGCAACATCATATCCGTTTTTCTCGAGTCGCCGTGGTAGTTGGCGTAGTAGGGGAAGTAGTGGTACTCGTTCCGTAGTGGAAGTAGTCGTTCTCAAACCACACGATCATCGTCGTCGACGTAGTCGTTCAACGTCCGGAGTCGATGTAGTCGTAGTAGTCGTGGGCGAGCCGCTACCGCATAGTCTTCGGGGTCGTAGGTGATCGTGCCGCATCTCCGGTCGATGAGAAATTCATGGACGCACACGAAGGCGGCCAACGCAAAGCGGACATGGCGAAGATCTTGGCGCATAGGGGTGCACGGTCAGCGACGTTCGAAGCGGTGGTGTCGAGGCACTTGTTTGGGTCACTGACTCCATGGTGCGAGCGGTCTTCAAGGTGTCATACCCCTTGCGCACATTGTATTGAACACGTGGCGGGCGAACACCAGCAAAGGAGAGGTCGGAGGTGCACGGGGCTGCCGCAGGCCACACTCGACGCACGGTAGGGGGAAACAGAGGTGGACAGCGGCCCTAGGGCTGCCGGCCCGTGGCTGCGGCCACCGAATCGAGAGGGAGAGCAGACAGCGGTGGACGCGTCGTCCATGGATGAGGATGAGCAGGTGGGGGCGGAGGTGCTGCGGGATGGCGGCGACCTGACCAAGGAGGCGCTGTGCCGACGGGACTCGCCGGCTCGGAGGAAGGAGAGGGAGGCGGAGCTTGGCGGCGGGAGGAGCTTGGCGGCGGGGACGGCGACATCCGCCGCGGAGACGAGCTCCTGGCCGGCCCGGGGATGGAGTAGGAGGCCTCGAGGCGGAGGAGCTGCTGCGAGAGGGAGACCGGCTCCCGTCCCGTGCCGGAGTTGCTGCGGGTGGAGGCGGAGCTTGCCGTCGGCCGGAGGTCAAGGGGGCAGGAGGCGGCGCTTGGGGCGAGGTGGAGGAGGGCGGTAGGGCGACGGGATGCTGGGCTCGCCCCCACCCCTGGCGGCGCTCGACGGGAGGAGGCAGGAGAGGAGCGGAACGCACTCGAGGCGCTGCCTCCCAAGGCGGATCGAGGCTGGAGGGGGCTCGTGGATGGGGAAGCCATCGAGGCCAGGGAGAAGAGGGCGACGGGATTGGGGCGATGGGGTTGCTCTCCTGGTGCGCCCTGTGTGCGTGGGTTTCCGTGTGCGTGGCGTGTGTGGTCGGGTGTGTGCGTTGTGTCTGTGTGGTGTTGTGCGCGTGTGGGTTCTGTGGGCTAGGGTTTGGTGGTGGGCTGGTCTGGTTAGGCTAGCCTGCCACCCAAAACAACTTTTTTTTATTTTATTCATTTTTCAGGTAATAAGAGAAGTGATTTAGGGATTTAGAAAAGAGATGTTAACCATTTAAAATATTGTAGAAAATAGTTTTATCGATGCCATGTGATATGATGCATGAACCATGATGCACAAAAGAAAAGCAAACAAAACTAATTGGGGAAAAATCCCCGGACGTTACAGACGACACCACTAACAAGGGATTGCGCCCTCGAAATCCACCCAAGGCAAGGGGGAAGAGAGGTTTCAACTACGGAGTCTTCGTGCTGCGGTTGATTTCCCGGGTCAGTGGGCGGATCTCTTCTTCTCGACACCACTAACAAGAGATTCTTGCTCGGGTTGATGACGATGTTCTTCCACCAGGAATCTTCCGATGATCGAACATATTAGGTTAAAGGCTCAGAAAACGTCCACCCACGTAGGATCCTAAAACTTTGAAAGATAGATAAGGGAAGGGACTCCAAAACAAATAAGATGGGAGGGGAAATAGAATAGAGATAAGGAGAAAACAAGAATCCTATTGAGATGTTTCCAAAATAGTTTAACAGAAATAGTTTTTGACACTCTAGAAACAACGACCGTTAGCGAGGTTATCCTACAGGCTTTCGGACCCGTTGCTTCGATAACCATTCGTATCGAAACAACATCGGGAATCGCAAACCATGCTCTGATACCATTTGTGACGCCCCGAGATCGGGCACTATGCAGATTTCAGCATTCCCGCCAAAATCCACATAATAACCGATTCCAGGTTGCCACTTGTGATAACATTACAACAGTTCACGAATAATCCACAACAACAACAGAGGAGGTAAATACAAGACGACTCAAACGAGTCAAGGATACAACTGATACAATACAAAGATCCAAATAACAGCGGAAGAAACAACATAGCGTCCGACTACGGACAAGATACAAATTGGACTAAGAGTCCTGAAGATAACCGATGGCGTCCAATCCCTGCCCAGGCCAAGCCGGAGGGATTCCCAAGCTAACGTCGTCAGACTTCAAACCTGTTGACTGCAATGTGGAATATGCAGCCACGAAAAGGATTCGTGGGTCAGTACGGTTAAGTACTGGCAAGTGGATAACCCATACTCACAAGATACCCGCGTAACCAATCATCACAAGATACAAATACTTTGGGTACAACGGAAGGAAGTGAGTATTGCAAGGAATCGGCAGCGGGCTGCACTAACCAACTACAGAGACTCGCTACAACATCCGGCTAAAAGAAAGGGATAAGATAGCGTATCAGAACCAACTACAACTACTCACCAAACAATACCCATCCAATGTTACCCCCTACTAAGGAAGCAACCCAAGGAAACTCACACTGTTGATTATGGTGACATTCAGTTTATGGTGGAGGTAAGCTATATTACTAATCAAGTTATCATCGTTAAGTGTAAGTTGTCTGAGTACTTGTTAGCCAGCACTTTCACCAAGTCATCCATAACCGCGGACAACACGGCTTCTCGAGAAGATTAACCCTGCAGGGATGCACCAATTTGGCCGTACACGTAAGAATAACCCGCCAGACGGGGGATCAACCCACCAAGCGAGGTACTCAACACAACCCAACTCTTCTTCGCATCAAGCCCAAAGAACCCCGTGCAATTGAGCGCACGGCTAATCAAGCCCCACGAAGAAAAGGGGACCCTCATAGCACTCTAAGAACGTGTCTCCCTAAATGCCGACAACAAAAGTTCCACCCTGGCGCCAAGGGTTCGCACCTGCATATGCATGCGGCAAATGGAAAACCCGAACTAAATGAGGCGATTTGGACGAGATGCGAATCGAATCAGAATTGCGGGGGGCGCCCATACTCGCTTCCCACATCCGGTTAGTGCGCTCATCATGGATCAATGGACAAGACCCTTTTCCTAATTAGGGTCGACACTAGCAGGCCTCAAAACCACGCCGCGCCTCCTGCCGGTGCCTTATCATCAAATTATTATTACCCAAAACATTAACATGTTGTTGATTGAAAGGAAACCCAACTATCAACTAAACAGGTGATAAGACAGACAACGAGACTTGAGCGCAAACAACACTAAGCATGCAACTACGACACAAGGCCAACAGGGTAAACAAACAACAGGTAATAGGAAGTGGAAGGAAGGCTATATCATGGCTGCAAGGTAAACATATGATAGGATCGAGACACAAGCATCGAATCATAAGGCTAGCATAAGAATAACGGAAAGAGTCGGTAACAAGTGATGAAAGGCAGCCATGGGTAGCAAGTGAGTATACTTGCCTGAGATCCAGCTAGTAGAGGTGCATCCGAAGAACTTGTCGTTGCTCACATCATCTCAACGTCCTATCCGTGAAGAAGCAACAAACTAGAACAAACACCGGATGCAACAATCACTTCTACGGCAAAAGATCCAGCATGATCCTATTTTATATGCATGACAATTAATTGGTGCATCAAAGTAAACCAGTTGACATGGTGAACATATTTAAATGGGCCCATATGCAATTTGGATTGCATATGGAAAAGCCCATGAATTAATGTTGAATTAAATGATCTACAAATAACCATCATGTGAGAGTTGATTAGAATGATGCATGGATGATGAAAACAATAAGAAAACAACAATAGCTTCAGTTTGATATGTTGTTTACCAAGTTTGGAATTTTATTTATTAAGTTATGAAATTTGGCTTCTTAAGTGAGTTACACAAGCATTTGTTGTTTTCACCAATTTTAAAGGTTCAAAACAGATAACAAAATTTATATTTGGAAAGAACACAAAATTTTAGATGGAAAACATATTTCATTTGTTGAAAAAGGAATTAAAATGAGCAAGTTATTAATTTGACAATTTTAATTGCATTAAATAAGAAACATTTGTTTTCAGCAATTTAATTTATTCAAAACAGGAAACAAAGTTTATATTTGGAAAGTTTAGAGAATTTTGATTGGAAAACATATTTTACTTTTCAAATTTGGAGTTAAAATGAATTAGTTATGATTTATGCAATTAAATAAATTTAAATTGAGCCGGAAGCCCAACATCTAATTTAGTAGGTTCGAATTATTTATCTACCCATCAAGATTAAATGTTGTTTAACATGGGGAGGCAAGAATATAGATGAGCTACACAATTTAAATGGAACCGGGACAATAAGTATAGCATCCCAACACATTCCATACTTAATTATTAGGTGATATTATTATTGCCCGCACCCACAATATGCAATGCAACAAGATGAATGATTTAATATGCACGATATAGATGACATTTAGAAAATAGGCATATAGGGTATAGGGTTAGGGTTTGGGTTCGCACGTTGGAAAGAGATCGTCGGATAACGCCGGTGTCGTCGGTGCGTAGAGGAAGTCGACGTCGAGGAAGTAGTTGTTCCGGGGTCGTAGTTGTGGTGGAATCGCAACATCATATCCATTTTTCTCGAGTCGTCGTGGTAGTTGGCGTAGTAGGGGAAGTCGTGGTACTCGTTCCGTAGTGGAAGTAGTCGTTCTCAAACCACACGATCATCGTCGTCGACGTAGTCGTTCAACGTCCGGAGTCGATGTAGTCGTAGTAGTCGTGGGCGAGCCGCTACCGCATAGTCTTCGGGGTCGGAGGTGATCGTGCCGCATCTCCGGTCGATGAGAAATTCATGGACGCGCACGAAGGCGGCCAACGCAAAGCGGACATGGCGAAGATCTTGGCGCATAGGGGTGCACGGTCATCGACGTTCGAAGCGGTGGTGTCGAGGCACTTGTTTGGGTCACTGACTCCATGGTGCGAGCGGTCTTCAAGGTGTCATACCCCTTGCGCACATTGTACCGAACACGTGGCGGGCGAACACCAGCAAAGGAGAGGACGGAGGCGCACGGGGCTGCCGCAGGCCACACTCGACGCACGGTAGGGGGAAACGGAGGTGGACAGCGGCCCTAGGGCTGCCGGCCCGTGGCTGCGGCCACCGAATCGAGAGGGAGAGCAGGCAGCGACGGACGCGTCGTCCATGGATGAGGATGAGCAGGTGGGGGCGGAGGTGCTGCGGGATGGCGGCGACCTGACCAAGGAGGCGCTGCACCGACGGGACTCGCCGGCTCGGTGGAAGGAGAGGGAGGCGGAGCTTGGCGGCAGGAGGAGCTTGGCGGCGGGGACGGCGACGTCCGCCGCGGAGACGAGCTCCTGGCCGGCCCGGGGATGGAGTAGGAGGCCTCGAGGCGGAGGAGCTGCTGCGAGAGGGAGGCCGGCTCCTGTCCCGTGCCGGAGTTGCTGCGGGTGGAGGCGGAGCTCGCCGTCGGCCGGAGTTCAAGGGGGCAGGAGGCGGCGCTTGGGGCGAGGTGGAGGAGGGCGGTAGGGCGACGGGAGGCTGGGCTCGCCCCCACCCCTGGCGGCGCTCGACGGGAGGAGGCAGGAGAGGAGCGGAACGCACTCGAGGCGCTGCCTCCCAAGGCGGATCGAGGCTGGAGGGGGCTCGGGGATGGGGAAGCCATCGAGGCCAGGGAGAAGAGGGCGACGGGATTGGGGCGATGGGGTTGCTCTCCTGGTGCGCCCTGTGTGCGTGGGTTTCCGTGTGCGTGGCGTGTGTGGTCGGGTGTGTGCGTGCGTGCGTTGTGTCTGTGTGGTGTTGTGCGCGTGTGGGTTCTATAGAAAATAGTTTTATCGATGCCATGTGATATGATGCATGAACCATGATGCACAAAATAAAAGCAAACAAAACTAATTGGGGAAAAATCCCCGGACGTTACAGCCATCACCTGTTTCTACTAGTGAGTGGTAATCTCATGATCTATATCTTGCAGCAGATCTTGGTTGACACGGTAGAAATTTTAATTTGCGCTAGTTTAGCCTACCCCGTTTTCCTACAAGATAGTGATACCGGGGCAACTCCCCCAAGCTTGGAACAAGCCAAGGGAGTGCATGTTACCCATGATGATCAAGCTTCATTCTTCTTTGGTGCTTGGAGGGCTCTAATATGATCTTCCGGAGTGAGTACCCAAACAATATCAGCTACCATGTTTTATGGATCACCGGATAAATAATGCTTGAGTATTTGGCCATTCACAACTTGTGGATTGGTGCCTTGGAAATTATTAATCTTGATAGCGCCAGACCAATAAACTTCTTCCACAAAAAAAGGCCCCTCACATTTAGAGAGTAATTTTTCTGAAAACAAGTCTGACACGAGACCTATACAATAATAATTTATCACCTATGTTAAATTCTCTTTTGAGAATCCTTTATCATGCCATATTTTAAATTTTCTTTAAACATCTTGGCATTTACATAAGATTCACTTCTCCACACATCTAAAGAACTCATATATGGCAATCTTTTCTCACCATCTAATTTGAAATCACAATTAAGTTCTCTAACAACCCAATAAGCTTTGTGTTCTAGATCAAGGGGTAAATGACAAGATTTTCCATAAAACATTTTATAAGGATACATGCCCATGGGGTTTTTATAAGCAGTTCCATAAGCCCACAGAGCAGCACTAAATTCCTTAGACCAATTCTTTCTAGATTTGTTAACATTCTTGTGCAAAATTAATTTGATCTCCCTATTTGACAGTTCTACTTGACCACTAGTTTGAGCATTATAGGATGAAGCAATTCTACGATTAACATCATATTTAGCAAGAGTTGTTATAAAAGCACCATGAATGAAATGAGAACCTTCATCAGTCATAACATATCTAGGCACACCAAACCTAGGGAAAATTATGTCTTTAAGCATTTTCATGTAGGTTCTAAGATCAACACTTTTAGTTGGAATTGCTTCTACCATTTAGTAACATAATTAACAGCAACAAAAATATGAGTATAGCCATGTGAAGAGGGGAAAAGACCCATAAAGTTAAATCCCCAATAATCAAAAGGTTCAATAACTAGAGAATAGTTCATCAGAATTTCATTACGTCTACTAATATTACCAACCCTTTTACATTCATCACAAGTAGAAATAAATTTATTTGCATCTTTAAAGAGAGTACGCGAGTAAAAACATGATTGTAAAACATTCTGTGCGGTTCTTTGACCAGCATGATGCCATCCATAAGGACTATTATGACATTTACTAAAAAAATATTATTTCTCATGCTCAGGTACAAATCTTCTTAAAATTCCAGCAACACCTTCTTTATATAAATGTGGGTCATACCAAAAGTAATGCCTCAAATCATATAAGAATTTCTTCTTCTATTGATAAGTAAAGCTCGAAGGCAAAAACTTAGAAAAAATAAAGTTAGCATAATCAACATACCAAGGATTTTCATGTGAGTTAACCTTAATAGCAACAAGTTGTTCATAAGGAAACTTATCATTAACAGGAATAGGATATCAGGAATGGTTTCCATTCTAGACAAGTTATCAGCAACATGATTATCTGCTCCTTGCCTATCAACAATATCCAAATCAAACTCTTCACCATATAATAAGCCTAGGCTTAATTAACATCTTTATTTTCCATAAGATATTTAATAGCAATATGATCAGTATGAATAGTGACTTTAGAGTCAACAATGTACTACCTAAATTTATCACAAGCAAAAGCAACATCTAAAAACTCTTTCTCAGTGGTAGCATAATTCCTTTGAGCACTATCTAGAATCTTACTAGCGTAATGAATAACATTCATCTTCTTATCTATTCTTTGTCCTAAAAAATATCCTATATCATAAGCACTAGTATCACACATAATTTCAAAAGGCAAGTTCTAATCAGGTGGTTGAACAACAGGAGCAGTTTTTAAATCTTTCTTAAGAAGTTCAAAGGCTTCTTTACAATCATCATAAAAAAAGGACCATCTTTCTGAAGAAGATTGGTAAGAGGTCTTGAAGTCTTAGAAAATTCTTTAATAAATCTTCTATAGAAACCAGCATAACCAAGAAAACTATGTATACCTATGATGGCCCTAGGATAGGGCATCTTTTAATAAATTTTATGTCCAAGAACAGTTCCTTCATTCTCCATAAAGTGGCATTTCTCCCAATTCAAAACAATATTAGTATGGAGGCAACTGTCAAAATAAGTCCCATGGACAGAGAAATTGTCCATTAATACCTCCACAAATTCCTCGCAAAAACCATGAAAGATAGCAGCCATACATCTTTGAAAAGTAGAAAGTGCATTACATAAACCGAAAGGCATACGTCTGTAAGCATAAGTACCATAAGGACAATGAAAGTGGTTTTCTCTTGGTCTTTCATTTTAACATGGATTTGAGAGAAACTAGAATAACCATTCAAATAGCAAAAGTGAGGGTTTTTCGACTACCTATCTAGCATTTGATCACTAAAGGCAAAGAATAATTATCCTTTTTAGTAGGTCTGGTTAATTGTAACATCCCAATTTTGCTACCAAAGTGTTGTGGTGTTGAGTTCATATCATACATGCATGAAAACAAAAGTTTAACTCGTGTTTGAAATAATTTAAATTATGAATTTAAATGGTTTGATAAAATCCCACAAAAAGCACTTATTATGGGTCCCCAAAATTTTGTATTGAAAAGTAATTCAATTTCACAAAACAAAAATATGTCAAGATTGGAAATTTCATGAGCTTTCCAAAATGTATTTTTGCCAATTTTTCTGTTTCCAAAAAGGTCCTTAAAACTCCTTTTCTGTTCTGTTTTTAAATGGGAAAAGGACCTCCTTACAATTTTGGAAAGTTTCCAGGGGGGGGTTTCCGAAAATGTTCCTTGTCTTCTACCTCCGGACAGAACACGTCTGCGTGTCCAGCCCCTCCCGATGCCACCTCCTGCTTGCGTAGACGCGCCCCCGAGTGGATGACCTCTCCTGGACGCCGTGCTTCCCCCTCCTTCCTCCTCCTCACCTGCGCCATCCCTCTCCTTCTCTCTGTTTCCGCCCCCGAAGCAAACCCTAGGCCGACGGGTCGCCGCCGTGCGCCGCCGCCTCGAGCACTCCCGTTGACCACCGTCTGGCCCTAGAGCTCCCCTGTGCTCCACTCTTCCTCCTCGAGTCCGCGGAGAGGCAGGGAAGCCCAGGGAAAGGTTAATTCCGCCGTCGAACTCTCCTCCGGCCGCCACGGATTTCTCAACGCCGGCGCCGATTCCGGCCATTTCTCGATCCCCCGTAACCTCCAACGCACCCAGGGTGATTCCAGGAGCACGCCAGTGCCCTCCGTTCGGCCCCTCTCCCTCTGTAAACGCCGGTCGCCGCGCAACCGTGGCCGCCGCCGCGCCGCCGCTCGCCGGCGCAATTCCGGCAACCATCCGGAAGCGCTGCCACCACCAATCGGTTCCCCTCGACCTCCTCTCCCTCCTGGTATAGTTTGTTCTGTCGATTGCTTGCGAATTCATTCGAATTTGGATCGAATCTGTGAAGAACAGGGTAACATGATGTCATGGTGACATCAGCCTGACGTCATAACTCCCCCTATTTAGTAATTCCAGTAATTCCAGAAAATGTGTTATTTTGTATAATTAATAACTATTCTTTTATACCTCAGAAAAATAAAAATGAGGTACCAATATGCTCAGAAAAATAAACTCTACAGGAATATGTCACTTTTATACATGTTTGACAAAGTTGAAAATTGAACATTATTTGAGTTTAATTAATTCTTTTAAAAATAGAAAATAAGTTTTTATTCACAAAAATTAGAAAATTAAAAGTTATATGCCAAATTGCTCAAAATGACAAATGCAACCTATTCATGATGTTTTCAACCTCATTTGAGTTTTTAAAATGGTACTCACGTTCAGTATCGCCCGAAACCCCCTCCGGGGTCTATTTCGGACTAATTCCACTAAAAATGTTTAATGGTCATACGAACCCTAGCAACCCAACGATCATGCTTAGGGCTTTATTTCAGTGCATTAATCTGCTCATGCATACATATTGCGCATTGCATCGATGCCATGTTTGATTGTTATTCTTCTTTCCGGTGTTGTTTTCCCCCTCGGTAGAACGTGACTCCGAAGAGAAGGCCAACAATCCAATGACGAATACTTGATCTTAACCGACAAGTCAAGCACTTATTCCAGAAGATCTTTATCTGGTTTTCTTATAACCAAGGCAAGCATAACCTCTTATCTGCTCATATATGGTTTCAACGTGTTCTGAATCTCGTACTTTGCATTCGGTTCCAAACTATTTGATGTCAGTAGATAGAGTTCCCCTATATACTGCATAACCTAGATATCTTGATCCACTTCACCTAGCAGCTATAGGATTGTTTGTGCGCGCTTCGCTAAACCCTGTGAGTCTTGCTTAGCCATGCTTAGTTGTGATCTGATCCATCCGGTTGATGAATCTAGTCAAGTACGTGAATCTATTATGTCATGTTGTTATGATTTGAATTAACTTTGATAACTTGACTAAATACTGGCATGGATGTGAGGCCACAATGGGTTGTGGCGTTTTGTCCTGTTCATGCCCCTAGGAGCGAGTTCTCGCCTTCGAAGCCAAGACTGAGCGTGCAACCACACGAGCGAGCCAATGAACCTCGCCTGACTAACTAACTTGTTTAGCCACATCCATGAGTCACGTAGTTTGATCTTTCCATCTGCGTGTGAGTCAGAAAACGATTTGGAGAAAACTTAGGGCGTGACCGGGACAAGTGATGGACGTACACGGATCTTGATCCCGACTCACAGAACAGGTGCCGTCAGGAGGTGGCCAACTCCCTGTTGACGGGGTGGCCCTGTTTGGGTTGACTCATGGATAGGGTTACGCAAGGTAAAGGTCGGAGCCAACCACCCTCTGCCGCGCTCCCAAGGAGCGTACATGTGGCGTTAAGAGTCGGATGGTACGTGTGGGTAAAGTGTACCCCCTGCAGGGATAAATCTCCTCGAGAAGCCGTGTCCACGGTTACGGACGACTTGGCAACGGATTCTGTGATCATAGATAACTTCAACGGAATGACTAAAACTTGTTAACCATGATTGAAGGGTGCCTCCCCGGAGATGCCGGGAGGGGTGATCCTTGTAGCATGAGATAGTGTGGGAATGAGAAAGACTTGGTGGAATACAAGATTATGATGATCTCAGTAGTTGAGTAGCTTTCTCATCTGTTTTGAAAACATTCTATGAGACGTGCTATTCCTCCTCTATTTGGAAAACAAAGATTGCTTTACGCAAATCAGCCTTCATAAAACCCTTTTATGAAAGTAGCAGATATATAATAGGTTAATTAAGTCTTGTTGAGTACCTCCCGTACTCAGGTTTGCTTAATTTTGGTTCAGGAGAAGATCTCACATCGGTGGTGTTTCAACGTGGACATCGACGAGTAGTTCGGGGTTCCCAGGTAGCAGCCTGGAATCTATGGGCTGGGACGTCGCCTTATGTTGCGGCCTCTTAGGCCTTTTTGGTTCTTGTTGATTAGCAACATAATTTGCCTTCCGTTGTCTGATGTAATGTTGGGTCGTGTGATCTCTGTTTGTAAGCTATACTCTAGTATTACTTGCTTAATAAAGCTTCATGTTTAGAGTACTGCTTTGATCGGTTGTTGGTTTCGAGCTCATTGTTATACAGTTTTGGCTATGCCTGCATAGTTGTCGCAGTCGAGGGGTTGTGGAGCCGATGATCCATGTCCGAGCCCGCCTGTCGATGTGATCGGCCTGGGGCGAGGTAACCCCAGTAACCCTCGATTGTTGTTGCACTTTCTGGACACATAGCATCTCTGTATAGCTTTGGTCCCGTTTCCTTCAGTTTCATTCGATTCGTGGACGCTTTGATATGCATAGTTGGTTATGACTAGCATGAACACAAGGAGTAGTAGACTGGGGATCCGGACTACGTGCCGATGAATCCAGTCTGCCTGCCGTTGTTTGTTGCGGCCAGGGCTGGTAACCCTGAAGCCCTTGTGAGTTCATGACTAGGAGCACATAACAGTATGTATATCTCTAGGTCCGGGGTCGTGACAAGTCTTGGTATCAGAGCAGGACTGCCTGTAGGAAAACCTTACTGCTTTGTCGATGTTGAGTCTAGAGTTTATGAAAACTATTTTGAAACTTCAAATGATTGTGAAAATCCTTCTTAGGATTCTTTTTACTCCTTATCTGGTATCGCTCTAACTCTGGGTTTCCTTACCTGTTTTGTTTTGAAAAGGTTCTGATTATTCAAAACTTAGGTGCCTTCTATGGCAAGACGTTCTTTTACCCAAGTTGACCTAGTGTTAAAGTTTCGGGAGTCGTGTGTGTTCCATGTTCCGTTATCTCCTGATTCAACTGGGAGATTCCTTTCCATTCGTAATCTCTCAGAGTTGTCCGGATTCCACATTCTACATGATCTAAAGTCTCCAAATCCTGAACCTCGAGATTTCCTTTTCATCTCGAATGTATCTGTTATCCTCTGCTCAAGTTCTTCCGGAGCTATCGTTGTCTTTTGAAGGATACCTCGTGATTGCTCACTGTGGTGCCGTTTGTGGCACTCTTATAGTAGTTACTCCTTTCGTTGTGTTTTTACCTTGTACTTGAACCGAAGGTCCCGGAATGTGCTGGATTGAAGTGTGTTGGGTCATGTGGTTTCTTAACCATGTGATGCTCACGCTATCAGTACAGGATGCTGACCTTCAACCCAAGTTCTGTTTCTTTGGATCCTGAGGAATCTGTTGTACCTTAGGGTGGTTAGGAAATTCCAACTCTCATAGCCGTAGGCTTTCCTTTGGAACCAAAAGGGATCACAACAAGAGTGATCATCCCGAAATTCACATCTTTGTTCTTGACTCAGCTATACCTCTCTTTTAGCATGGGTTTTACAAATGCGTATTACACTGTGCATTCATCGTGATCTCTGTATTTTCCGGAGCATGGTCTTAATCTTTAGTTGATTTCTTACTTTTGTCCATGGTTTGGACACCAAGCTGCATATGTGTGTTGGAGTCTTCCAATGCATTTGCTCTTGAGTTCCGTCAAAACCTTCCACCTTGGAATGTTAGGAGAAACAAACTCCAGAACCTCGTTCATCCCTAGGAACAGGTCAAAGTTTTGTATTCCGCAGAATAAAGAAGTTTCATCAGCTTCTGTTCTGTTCTACCTTCGAGTATCACCCTCTTTAATATCAGGAGGTTGTGTTAAGTTTCATGGCCATAACGATGAAGTGATGCTCTTACACATTTTCACTCCCCCTTCCTCCAAGCTTGAATGCTTGAGTATGATGGGTCAATGCATTGATGTGTGTGTCAGATGTTCTGAGCAATTCGTATTGCTTTGAAAATCTAAGAAAACATCTGTATCCTTCTTAGCACTATCGGTCACCCGGTCTCTACCTAAAGTCGGTCGTGTTACCAAATCCGTTCATTTCGGTGCACATTGTTGCTCAGAGAGTTAGGTTCATGCCAATCTCTCATGTTCATATCAGTTGCTTTGAAAAGCAAGCCTCCTTTCAAATTCCTAGACCTAACGGTAAGCTGTGATATTCTGGTTGTCTTTCTAGAAGTATCACCAGGTTGTTACCTGACCGTAATGTCTAAGCAAGGGGTAGTTTGAACCACTCCTTTCTCCAAGGAACCCTGCTGGATACCCTGAATTAGTTGGTTGAGCTTAAAACAATAACTTGGAGAGTTGAAAGACATAAGCTCATCCTAACTTGTTCCTTTGACAAGGGATATCTAGTTTTCCTCGTGTTGAAGCATGATAGTATCTCTTTAATGGACATGCTGTCATTCTACCTTGATTTGATTTGGGCTATCGTCAGATCAAGTCCAGATTCAAGGACTATCCTGATGGTGTTTTCACTCATGGTGTTTGGCTCGAGTACACCTCATGTCCTTTGGTCTGACCAATATTCTGCCTTGTTCATATATCATATGAATCCCTCCTCTTGGAGTGTTCTGATAAGTGTGTTTTCGAGCCCATCGATGACATTCCTATTTTTTCCAAGTTGTGAGAGGCTCATGTTGAACAACTGGCAACAATGCTGGAAACTTTCGAGAACCAACTTTGTGTTATCACGAAGTTGTGTTCTGGATGTTCGAAGTGGCTTACTCAAGTTCATGTGCTTAAGGTGAAAGTTGTCGCCGTGGATTCGAGTAAAGTTTTCTTGTTCCTTCGGGAATAATCCTCAGTCGGTCATGCATGTGTGGAGTATTCTTGAGATGGTTGGTTTTTACCTCCATTCACTTAAAGAAGTTTACATCCACGCTAAGCCACTGACCGATCGTTCGTAAAAGAGAAGAAGTCCAAGATCTTGGTGATCTTTGTTATCATCTTCCCAGCAAGGACTCCGATGTGTTCTTTTGCAAGCAAGCCATGTAGGTGCAACCGTTTGTTACAAGTTGCTAATACATGAGTTCTGCAATCTCGCTCATCTTCTTGAGCTTGACATCGTTGATCATACCTTGAGAATTCAGTAAACGTATCTCGTTGGTAACCGGTGCAATCTCTTTGATCAAATATACCGAGTCTGAGTTATCAACTCACTAACCAGAACTGAATCTCAAGCAGCAATGATGGTTGGTGTTTTTCTCAAGGGTATTGAATTAGGTCCTTCTGAAAACCCGGCATGGTTGATGTGGTGGTTGACACAATTAGCCGGAAGGACTAATGTCATATCCCCTTGAATCCGTAAGAACAACCACTCTCCGTGAGAATTCTTGTGTGGTTCATTCAAACAAGTTTTCCTCACCGTTCTTCAAAACCGGAGTTCTACTTTCACTCGATGACCTATAGAAGGCTTGTCGTGAGCCTGCTGTCGGTATTTGAACATCCAGGATAAACCGGAAGTTGATCTTTCCAATATCTCCCCGCTGAACCTCCAAAACGTTTGTTCCGGTGGAAACAAGTTCATCCTGAGAACCATCTCTTGGTGTTTCGTAACCGCCGTTGATCAGTTCCCTTCTCAAGTTTTTGGTAGTTGAAGTTCTGTTCATCTCACACATTGTGTGAATTTGTCAGTCACTTCAGCCATGGAATCTCAACCAGGTGGTGGATGTATGGTTATGTCCAAACCACGATAGGAAAGAGATTCCTTATTACCTCCGGTGTTTCAACCCTCGTTGGTTACCCATCCTTATGGTGTGATCAAGAATTCCTCCTTTGTTACGGTGTTCCAACATTCCGTGGTTACTCATCTTCTGTCGTGAAGTAACATCCCGATCCTTGACAAAGTTCTCGACAAAGTTTTGACGGAGTGGAAGTTCCGCCATCTACCGTGTCCACTCCGAACAGTGAACACAATCCTGTATCAAATCTTCTCCGACGCACGATTACAGTGTTTTCTCGTGTTTTCTCTCGTCTACGGATATTACATTGTGGTATCCAAGACAATCCTTTCCATCTTGGTAATCTATTTCGAAGAAACCTCGACGTCATAAGTTGTCCAACCTTTCTTTTCGAAAAGGATTTAAAGTCTTGTGCAAAGCTCATATTCTAAATCCTTCCAAGAACCATCGTCCATAAACTTGAAACCATCTTTTATTCCCTCTGCTACCTTGATGTGTTTCATGCTTGTAACTCAACAGTTCTTTATGAACATCCCTTCCATGAGTTAACCATGGGATACTCGATCTTCGTGAAGATCATTTCCTAAGAGTTTCCCTCTTACCTAAGGTGTATCCGTTCAATATTTGCAAGTGCTACGGATCAATCTCTTCAAGAAGAGAACCGTAAGGTTCGAGAAGATCGTTCAAAACCGGTGTTCCTTCTTTCTTCTCCTTCGGGAATCTCGGGACGAGATTCTTGTAAGGGGGGTAGATTTGTAACATCCCAATTTTGCTACCAAAGTGTTGTGGTGTTGAGTTCATATCATACATGCATGAAAACAAAAGTTTAACTCGTGTTTGAAATAATTTAAATTATGAATTTAAATGGTTTGATAAAATCCCACAAAAAGCACTTATTATGGGTCCCCAAAATTTTGTATTGAAAAGTAATTCAATTTCACAAAACAAAAATATGTCAAGATTGGAAATTTCATGAGCTTTCCAAAATGTATTTTTGCCAATTTTTCTGTTTCCAAAAAGGTCCTTAAAACTCCTTTTCTGTTCTGTTTTTAAATGGGAAAAGGACCTCCTTACAATTTTGGAAAGTTTCCAGGGGGGGGTTTCCGAAAATGTTCCTTGTCTTCTACCTCCGGACAGAACACGTCTGCGTGTCCAGCCCCTCCCGATGCCACCTCCTGCTTGCGTAGACGCGCCCCCGAGTGGATGACCTCTCCTGGACGCCGTGCTTCCCCCTCCTTCCTCCTCCTCACCTGCGCCATCCCTCTCCTTCTCTCTGTTTCCGCCCCCGAAGCAAACCCTAGGCCGACGGGTCGCCGCCGTGCGCCGCCGCCTCGAGCACTCCCGTTGACCACCGTCTGGCCCTAGAGCTCCCCTGTGCTCCACTCTTCCTCCTCGAGTCCGCGGAGAGGCAGGGAAGCCCAGGGAAAGGTTAATTCCGCCGTCGAACTCTCCTCCGGCCGCCACGGATTTCTCAACGCCGGCGCCGATTCCGGCCATTTCTCGATCCCCCGTAACCTCCAACGCACCCAGGGTGATTCCAGGAGCACGCCAGTGCCCTCCGTTCGGCCCCTCTCCCTCTGTAAACGCCGGTCGCCGCGCAACCGTGGCCGCCGCCGCGCCGCCGCTCGCCGGCGCAATTCCGGCAACCATCCGGAAGCGCTGCCACCACCAATCGGTTCCCCTCGACCTCCTCTCCCTCCTGGTATAGTTTGTTCTGTCGATTGCTTGCGAATTCATTCGAATTTGGATCGAATCTGTGAAGAACAGGGTAACATGATGTCATGGTGACATCAGCCTGACGTCATAACTCCCCCTATTTAGTAATTCCAGTAATTCCAGAAAATGTGTTATTTTGTATAATTAATAACTATTCTTTTATACCTCAGAAAAATAAAAATGAGGTACCAATATGCTCAGAAAAATAAACTCTACAGGAATATGTCACTTTTATACATGTTTGACAAAGTTGAAAATTGAACATTATTTGAGTTTAATTAATTCTTTTAAAAATAGAAAATAAGTTTTTATTCACAAAAATTAGAAAATTAAAAGTTATATGCCAAATTGCTCAAAATGACAAATGCAACCTATTCATGATGTTTTCAACCTCATTTGAGTTTTTAAAATGGTACTCACGTTCAGTATCGCCCGAAACCCCCTCCGGGGTCTATTTCGGACTAATTCCACTAAAAATGTTTAATGGTCATACGAACCCTAGCAACCCAACGATCATGCTTAGGGCTTTATTTCAGTGCATTAATCTGCTCATGCATACATATTGCGCATTGCATCGATGCCATGTTTGATTGTTATTCTTCTTTCCGGTGTTGTTTTCCCCCTCGGTAGAACGTGACTCCGAAGAGAAGGCCAACAATCCAATGACGAATACTTGATCTTAACCGACAAGTCAAGCACTTATTCCAGAAGATCTTTATCTGGTTTTCTTATAACCAAGGCAAGCATAACCTCTTATCTGCTCATATATGGTTTCAACGTGTTCTGAATCTCGTACTTTGCATTCGGTTCCAAACTATTTGATGTCAGTAGATAGAGTTCCCCTATATACTGCATAACCTAGATATCTTGATCCACTTCACCTAGCAGCTATAGGATTGTTTGTGCGCGCTTCGCTAAACCCTGTGAGTCTTGCTTAGCCATGCTTAGTTGTGATCTGATCCATCCGGTTGATGAATCTAGTCAAGTACGTGAATCTATTATGTCATGTTGTTATGATTTGAATTAACTTTGATAACTTGACTAAATACTGGCATGGATGTGAGGCCACAATGGGTTGTGGCGTTTTGTCCTGTTCATGCCCCTAGGAGCGAGTTCTCGCCTTCGAAGCCAAGACTGAGCGTGCAACCACACGAGCGAGCCAATGAACCTCGCCTGACTAACTAACTTGTTTAGCCACATCCATGAGTCACGTAGTTTGATCTTTCCATCTGCGTGTGAGTCAGAAAACGATTTGGAGAAAACTTAGGGCGTGACCGGGACAAGTGATGGACGTACACGGATCTTGATCCCGACTCACAGAACAGGTGCCGTCAGGAGGTGGCCAACTCCCTGTTGACGGGGTGGCCCTGTTTGGGTTGACTCATGGATAGGGTTACGCAAGGTAAAGGTCGGAGCCAACCACCCTCTGCCGCGCTCCCAAGGAGCGTACATGTGGCGTTAAGAGTCGGATGGTACGTGTGGGTAAAGTGTACCCCCTGCAGGGATAAATCTCCTCGAGAAGCCGTGTCCACGGTTACGGACGACTTGGCAACGGATTCTGTGATCATAGATAACTTCAACGGAATGACTAAAACTTGTTAACCATGATTGAAGGGTGCCTCCCCGGAGATGCCGGGAGGGGTGATCCTTGTAGCATGAGATAGTGTGGGAATGAGAAAGACTTGGTGGAATACAAGATTATGATGATCTCAGTAGTTGAGTAGCTTTCTCATCTGTTTTGAAAACATTCTATGAGACGTGCTATTCCTCCTCTATTTGGAAAACAAAGA
The DNA here is from genome assembly GCA_028641055.1 of Alopecurus myosuroides. Taxonomy (NCBI): domain Eukaryota; kingdom Viridiplantae; phylum Streptophyta; class Magnoliopsida; order Poales; family Poaceae; genus Alopecurus; species Alopecurus myosuroides. Next base: position 173,116,393 of record CM054058.1, read on the forward strand.
TTGCTTTACGCAAATCAGCCTTCATAAAACCCTTTTATGAAAGTAGCAGATATATAATAGGTTAATTAAGTCTTGTTGAGTACCTCCCGTACTCAGGTTTGCTTAATTTTGGTTCAGGAGAAGATCTCACATCGGTGGTGTTTCAACGTGGACATCGACGAGTAGTTCGGGGTTCCCAGGTAGCAGCCTGGAATCTATGGGCTGGGACGTCGCCTTATGTTGCGGCCTCTTAGGCCTTTTTGGTTCTTGTTGATTAGCAACATAATTTGCCTTCCGTTGTCTGATGTAATGTTGGGTCGTGTGATCTCTGTTTGTAAGCTATACTCTAGTATTACTTGCTTAATAAAGCTTCATGTTTAGAGTACTGCTTTGATCGGTTGTTGGTTTCGAGCTCATTGTTATACAGTTTTGGCTATGCCTGCATAGTTGTCGCAGTCGAGGGGTTGTGGAGCCGATGATCCATGTCCGAGCCCGCCTGTCGATGTGATCGGCCTGGGGCGAGGTAACCCCAGTAACCCTCGATTGTTGTTGCACTTTCTGGACACATAGCATCTCTGTATAGCTTTGGTCCCGTTTCCTTCAGTTTCATTCGATTCGTGGACGCTTTGATATGCATAGTTGGTTATGACTAGCATGAACACAAGGAGTAGTAGACTGGGGATCCGGACTACGTGCCGATGAATCCAGTCTGCCTGCCGTTGTTTGTTGCGGCCAGGGCTGGTAACCCTGAAGCCCTTGTGAGTTCATGACTAGGAGCACATAACAGTATGTATATCTCTAGGTCCGGGGTCGTGACATTAATTTTCTAAAAGCAATGCACATTCTATATCTTACCATAGTTCTTTGAGGAATAATTTCATTTTTATCATTAGCAACAACAGTCATACCTACTTGTCGGACCCACGGATACTAGGGTATCTGGGGTCGTCTGCTAGAGGCCCAGCCCAATCAGTGGGATAGTGGCTCTTGCCAGGTCGCTTCGAGCGGTAGCCGCTCATGTGAGGGCGCCCCCGTTTTCCCGAGGGGCTATCTGACGAAGGACCTATCTTACAGAGGTTCTCACTGGTGTCTCTGCCTCTAGAGAGGAGCTTCACATCGCCCCTTCTTCCCTCCGGAGGAGTCCACCCTCATGGGGGAGCAGCCCATGTGGGGATGACGCCTGCATCCCTGCGGAGTGATGAAGGCGATGCAGAGCGACAAAGTCGATTTGGCCGCAGTTGTCGTTCTAGTGTATAAAGTGCACGCCACGTCTGCGCGTGCCAAAGCCTCTCCGAAGGATTTCCTCTTTGGCGCAAGGATACCAGTCCAACGCTACAGGATGGAAAGACCGTCACCGGAGCCCCCACATCCCTACCATGGATGGTGGCATTGTCCTCGACGACCGAGGAAAGCTGATGGTGCAGAACTCTGCTGGTCTCCACTTTGGCACCTTGTGGTAGCCCTTTCCCGCCAAGAATGAGTGGGAAGGAGGCCCGAAACGCTAGTATAAGTGACGCCCCTTGGTCTCCGTAGGAAGGGGAAAGATTCCGAACCGTAGTAGTCTGAGAAAGCATAAGATCAAACCTTGTATTGTAATCACCACAGTGCAATCCGAAGAAAGCAAGAGTGGGGTTTTACACCGCGATGGTGGCTTGAACCTGGGTAAACTCGTCGTGTCACGATTGAAGACAATCCTAAGCTTTCCTCTCAAGGCCTCTAGAGGTGTGTTGCGAACCCTAGTGTTCGAACCTCTAGAGGAGATCCCGTCTTTGACAGATCATTCTCCGACATTTGGCACGCCAGGTACGGGCTAAGGTGTTCCTTCGCATCCTTGTCGCCATGGTCGCTTCTCGCATATCGTACCAGACACAAGGCTCGGTCCTATAAGCGGGCATCCCTTGGCAGCCCCGGCTCCAGCTTCTCTAGCAATGGACCTTGCCTCTCTTGCTCCCCTGCTTGTGTCGCGGACGTGACACGACGCCCATCGGCGGTCCCGTACGTACCCAACACGGCCCTTGCAGTCTTATGCAGGAGACGCTCGCCCTGCAGCCATCGGCCGTGCACCTGCACGGCTCACAGTGCCAGCAGGAAGCCCTTCCAGGAGCACAGGGGTGAAAGTGCAAATGCACTGGAATCATCTTGTTTTGGATGTTTGTTAACAACACACGTATAACCTTAAGTGTGTTGATGTTTTTCAGGGTCCAATGATAATATTTGATATGGTGGTAATGAGTATCAAAAAGGACAAAGATCAAATGGGACACTTCTACTGGAATTTCATTCCAGGCTGGAGTCTCCGGTATGGAGATTTCCCATGGTTTGATCATGTGCTATGAATCCGGTGTCACCCGCAGGACTCAATCCGGAGACTTACCGGAGATAGACCGAAGTCTCCGGTGCGGGTGTATTTCTGAGAAGATTTGGTGCTGCACAAGTGGTGTCGCTCGCTAGACTCTGTCCGGAGATTTGCCGGAGACAGACCAGAGTCTCCGGACCTTCTTGCACATGTGCTACTCGCTCAACCACAGAAAGGGTCTGCGCAATGGAGAGAAGGTCAAGCAAAGGGTACACCGGAGTCTCCGGTATGGCGCACCGGAGTCTCCGGACTGGTTGATTCCAAGAAGAAACTAAAGCTAGAAGGTGTGGTGTTTCCTGCTGGATCCACATCGGAGAAAGACCAGATTCTGTCCGGGGTCTCTAGTGTAAAGGCTATGCGAATTTCTCAGACCGGAGTCTCTGGTGTGACTTTGCCAGAAAAAGTCTCCAATGGCTCTAAAAGTTATGAGGGGTATAAAACTCCCTCTCTTACACCTACCTCTAGCTAGCTCATCCAGAATAGATCTCACTATTGCTAGAGCTCACCCACCTTGCTAGGTCTCCCAATCCGTCCACCCAAAAGTGTTGATTTTCGGAGGACTAAAGGAGAAGGCCCCGATCTACATCTTCACCAACCGGATTGCATTTTCCCCCCTCATTTGCTTGAGGGGAACTAGTCTAGGGTTTCCTCTTGTAGAGAACCTAGACATCTTGTCTCTCTTGGCGATTCATGTGAGTTTTGAGAGCCCCCAATTTGGTTGTGGTGTGTGCCCCAAACTTGTTTGTAAAGGACTCGATTCCCGCCTCAAAGGGGATCAATAGTGGAAGGTGGACTAGGCATTTGTGGTGGGGTTCATCGGAGAATAATTTGAGGTCTTTTGGCGTTGAGTAGGAATTTGTGGTGAAGCTCACTCCCCTCCAACGAGACGCACTCCCTTAGCAAAGAGGAACTCGGGAATACATCGTGTCTCCACGTGCCTCCTATCGGTTATCTTTCCCTTACCCTTTACTTGTGTTTGTATTGCATTTATTGTTGTACTTGCCATATAGGTAAATTCACCTTAGTTGCATTATCTAGAGATATTACCTTTGTGTTAAGCCTAATCTGGAAGAAAAATTAAAATTGGTTGTAGCACCTATTCACCCTCCCCCTCTAGGTGCCCTTACTATTCGTTCAATTGGTATCAGAGTCTCCGCTCTTTTATCGGGCTTAACCGCCTAAGAGTTAGTATGGCCGATGATCCGGATGTCACCGGTTCCGTGGTGCAAGTCACTATGGATGATCTCAAGGATTTTAAAAATACCTTGACCTCATCCATGGAGGGGAAAATTGATGAGTTGCGAACACTCTTGTTGCAACTCATGAAAGACAAGGAAACAGAGACCTCCAATTCATCCCCTACGGTTGAACCGCCGGAGGGTGCCAAGAATGGGGCAAATGGTGAACCACTTAAAGATTCTTCCGCTAAGAACTCCACCGATAAGGGTACGGAAGCAAAAGGAGAATTCCACGCCGTCGAAGGACACTATTCTCCCGATCCTCCCGTCCCACATCACCATATAATTCCTAGAGGAGAACCTCCTAAAATTTATGCACATTCTTTTGGTGAGTGGCAATATTACATGGAAACTCACTTGAACTCATCTTGTAGAGAACTTTGGTGGGTCACTCGAGATGGATACAAGCCACATGACCCCAATAACTTGACAAGAAGAGAAGTCGTAGATTGTCAACTCAACTACACCGCATTGTCCATCATTCAACAAGCCGTGGGTCCTAACCACATGCCTAATCTTCAACAATATTCCACCACCAAGGAAACATGGGGCGCTATTGTCGTCATGTTTGTGGGCAGTGAGAGTATGCAAAGGAATAAGTATGATGACTTGATCAATGAGGCCGAAGGATTCAATATGCATGATGGTGAGAGCCATGCAGACATGTACCGACGGCTCAAGACTCTTGCCACCGCATTCAACAATGTCGGTGCCAAGTATATTGATGATGCTTGGATTAAAAGGAAGTACATGATTGATCTCATGCCTTTTGATCCCACGGACTTGAAGAGCATTCAAGGATGACATGAATTTGCATCCTTGACATCAACCCAAGTGATGGAAGAAGTGTGCTCCTATCAAGTGCAAACCAAAAAATGCTCTTGACAACTGTGCTAGAGCCCTAGAAATGCACAAAGGAGCATCGGTTGCTTTGAAGGACAATGTTGTGTCAAGGGAGGTTGAGTATGAAGGAAATTTCTTTGAGGACTTGGCTCCATTGAAGGATCAAGAATATGACCCCGTGCTCAAAGATGTCAATGCTCTTACCATGCAAAAGTTTTGGAAGAATTCATCCAAGGCCAAGGAATATGTAGAGGAGAATACCAAGCCTCACTATGGCAACGAAGGGACTCAAAGGGTGAGGTTTTGCTTCAATTGCCCAGATAAGCACCACTTCATTGCGGAGTGCCCCTATGAGAATAGAGAACTTCATGGTGGCAAGCTCATTCGCAAGGACACATCCAAGGTTGCTTACAAGAAACCTCACTTCAAGAAGAAACCCTTCAACAAGAAGTCCCCCACCAAGTTTGTGCTAGTGACTCAAAAGGAACATGATTCCGGAAGTGATGATGGAAAAGAAGAAACCATAAGTGAAGTGGCCTCTCTAGCTATTGCTTCAACTCCATCATCTTCATCACTCTTTGAATCCCCCAATGAAAATCTTCCTCAAACTAATGCCAAGTGCTTGTGGCTAAGACCACGGAGGTAGCATCTTCTATCATCTCTAAGAGCAATAATGACATGAATAACATTGTTAGTCATAGTGTAGAAGATGAAATTGCCTCTTTGGAACATTTTATGTCTAACATGCAAGTCGAGACCAAGAAGTACTTTGAGATCCTCATGAGCCAATTGGGAGAGGCCCATGAAGTTCTTGATAAGAAAGGTGAGATTGATAGAAGAGATGCGGATGAAAAGACATCTCCCTCTATGACCCTTGAGGAAGAGCATGAGAGTCGAGTTTCTCTTGAGGAGGAACTTGAATCTATTGAAGAGTCACATGATTAACTTGTTGCTAATATCACTAAAGAACATTACCATGCAATTGCTAAATATAAAAAGGCTAAAAATGATAAGGTTGAGTTTGTGGTTGGTCATGATTAACTAACCGAGGAGTTTGAAAAGCGCACCAAGGCTCACAAGGAATTGGAGAGTTAACACTCTACCCTCAAAGAGTTACATGAACAACTTCAAACTCAAATTAATCAATTCAACACCCCTAGCACCTCTACTTCTTCTTGTGATCATGCAAATATTATTGAGGAAAATTCTAGGTTGAATGATGAGCTAGCAAGGCTCAAGGGAAAGAGCCCTCAAGTTGAGAAGGTTGTGGCGTCTAGCCCACAAGTGGTTGCCTCTAGACCACAAGTAAGTGCTCCAAGGCAACAAGTTGGCAAGCAAGGTCTTGGCTATGTTGCCAAGAAGAAGAAGATCAAGAAGAAGGCCAACAATGGTGATTCGGGTGGTATTGTCATTAGGGACAACACTACTCATAGCATTCCCGCACAAGACAACAATGGTTCTTTGAGTGGTGGTGTCATAAGGGACAACACTACTCGTACCATTTTTGTGGGAACTAACAATCCACACCATTTATTATAGTTGATTAATATGGTGTTGTGCAAGCTAAATATGTTGGACCTATTGAAGGTTTCATTGACTATACTATTTGCGTTCCAAATACCCTTGTTGCTAACATTAGGGGACCCTCCTTGGGTCTTAACTCTAGTCAATGATCTCTTGCAGGACTATGCTTCCGCTGGGTATAAATGGATAATTGATAGTGGATGCACTAGTCATATGACCGGAAGCAAAGAACTTGTGATGGAGTTGCGCCCAAATGATATTTATGCAACCGTGACCTATGGAGACAAGTCCAAGTCTAAGGTATTGGGGTTTGGAAAGGTTGTGATTTCTTCTGATATCACTATCGTGGACATCATGCTTGTTGAATCCCTTGGTTACAATTTACTTTCAGTTCGTTCATTAGGGAAGATGGGTCTCCGTCTTCTTTGATCCTGATATTGTGGTCCTTTTGAGGATCAATACTCTTGACGTCGCATACGTGGGACATGTTGAAAATGAGTTGTTCGTGGTGGACTTTTCGAATTATACCAACTCTCAATCAATGTGTCTTTTCGGAAAGGCGGACGTGGGGTGGTTGTGGCATCGCCGCTTATCCCATGTCAACATGAGAACTTCGCAAAGTCTTCACAAACGTGGCCTTATCCTCGGACTAAAAGAAATTTTTTATTTTTCCAAAGATCGCGTTTGTAGGTCGTGTGTTGAAGGAAAGATGCACGATGCCGCCCACAAGGCCAAGACTATTATCTCATCAAAGAGGGTCTTGGAGATTCTCCATGTTGATCTCTTTGGTGCCGTGCCCGAGGCAAGTCTTGGAGGCAAGAAGTATTTCTTGGTGATTGTCGATGACTATTCCACATACACTTGGGTTTATTTCTTCAAGTGCAAGAGTGAGACCCAAAAAACTATCATCGACTTCACCAACCAAGTGAAACGTCAACAAAATGTCCAAATCATGTCTATTAGGAGTGGTAATGTCTCTGAGTTCAAGAACTACACTTTGAATGAATTCCTTAGTGATGAGGGTATTCATCATCAATATTCCGCCACCTACACCCCTCAATAAAATGGTGTAGCCAAGCGGAAGAATAGAACTCTATTGGATATGGCAAGGACCATGTTGGTGGAGTATTCTTCTCCCCAATATCTATGGGACGAGGCCATATCCACCGCATGCCATCCGCAAGGGCTTTGACAAGACTGCATATGAGATCCTCACTGGCAACAAACCCAACGTCTCCCACTTCCGTGTATTCGGTTGTAAGTGTTTCTACTTGATAAAGTGTGTTAGGTTGTCTACATTTCAATCTAAAACTATTGATGGTATATTTGTTGGTTACGGTGCCGAATTCCACACTTATAGAGTCTTTGACAAAGCCTCACGGATTGTCATAAAATCTTGTAGTGTGGTTTTCGAAAATAATGTTGGCTCCCAAGTGGCGCAATTTCCTCCCCATTGAGGGACTCCTTATGGCAACTCGAGAAGGACTATGCTCTACTCAAGTGGAGCCCTCCTCTACAATAGAAGAACAAGCCAAGGAGCCAAGTGATGCACCTAACCAAGAACATGTTGAAGACCCTCCTCTCATTGACCAAGTTACTACACAAGATGCAACCTCTCCTATCATTCAAGCTAGTCAAGGTCAAGGCCAAGATCAACCTTTCTCATCCTCCTCTCCTCAAGTTGAAGCAAGTGTTTATGATGTTGTTGATGATGATTATGATGAGCAAGGCCAACAAAGTTGGTTAAGACGGGGACCCAAATGATCAAGATGATCAAGTGATTCCTCCTTGCAATAATGAGGAGATCGAAGACCATCGTGCTAAAAGGATTACAAGAGCTTTGAAGCATATTGATTCTTCCGACAACAAAGTGTTGGAATATATTCAAGCTAAAAGATACACAAGAAGGAAATTGGCATACTTTAGTGAGCATCAAGCTCACATATCCATGGTGGAACCAAAGAAGGTGTTTGAATCTCTTGAGGACTCCGATTGGCTTGAATCTATGCATGATGAGCTCAATAACTTTGAGCGCAATAGAGTTTGGAAGCTATTTGAGAAGACCAAGGATTGCCACAATGTTATTGGCACTAAGTGGATATTAAATAACATGCAAGATGAGAATGGTATTATCATAAGGAACAAGGCAATATTGGTGGCTCAAGACTACACTCAAGTGGAAGGAATTGGCTTTGACAAGACCTATGCTCCCGTGGCTCGCCTTGAGTCCATATGTATCCTTCTTGCCTATGCATATTCGCATAATTTCAAATTGCAAACAAATGGATGTCAAAAGTGATTTTCTAAATGGTCCACTAAAAGAGGAGGTATATGTTAAGAAATCTCCGGGGTTCGAGAACCCCAACTTCCCTACCCATGTCTACAAGCTCGATAAGGCGCTCTATGGACTTAAACAAGCACCATGTGCATGGTATGAGCACCTTGGAGAGTTATTGGAAGAACGTGGGTTTGAAGTTGGGAAGATTGACCCCACCCTTTTCACAAAGAAGGTAAAGGGATAGCTTTTAATATGCCAAATCTATGTGGACGATATTATCTTTGGCTCAACTAACCAAGCTTTTAATAATGAGTTCTCAAAGCTTTTGACTGACAGGTTTGAGATGTCCATGATTGGAGAGCTTAAATTCTTCCTTGGGTTTGAGATCAAGCAATTGGTTCATGGGACTTTCATTTCTCAAGCCAAGTACACCCAAGACATGCTCAACAGGTTTAATTTCCAAGGTGCAAAAGAGAAGCCATCTCCTATGCAAGTCAAATGCCACCTCAAGCGCAATCCAGATGGTAATGATGTGGACTAAAAATAGTATAGTTCTATGATTGGTTCTTTGCTTTACCTTTGTGCATCTATGCCCGATATAGTTTTGAGTGTAGGTGTGTGTGCAAGGTATCAAGCGACTCCTAAGGAAAGTCACTTGGTGGCGGTCCATACGATCTTTCGGTATTTGGTTCATACCTCAAGGTTTGGTTTGTGGTACCAAAAGGGGGCACAATTTTCTCTCAAGGGCTACACGTACTCGGATTGGGCCGGTGATCAACATGATAGGAAGTCTACTTCCGGGGCTTGCCAATTTCTCGGTAGGTCCTTGGTGAGTTGGTCTTCCAAGAAGCAAAATTGCATATCTCTCTCCACCGCCGAAGCCGAGTATGTGGCGTCCGCTAGTGCTTGCACCCAATTGCTATGGATGAGGCAAACCCTCAAAGAGTATGATGTTCACTTGGATAAGGTGAAGGGGTCGTTGCATAAAAAAAAAATTCCTACGCGAGAGACACCCGAAAGGCCAAGATCTAATCTAGGAGACGAAGTACAACATGCAAAGAGAGGGTTAAGGAGAACACATGCACTCAAAGACACAAAGCGTTACGAGATCAAATCTCGTTGTTGGCGTAGTCGTACTCACACCGATCCCGATAGCGATAAGATGTACACCGCAATCAGGCGGTGCCTCCGTGATCGGTCACACGTACGGTTGATAAAAACCTCCGTTTCCTCGATCCAGCGGGAACAGAATTCGAGGATCCCTCGGAACTCCAGCAGCACGACGGCGTGGTGGTGGTGAAGAATCCCACAGTCAGGGCTTCGCCAAGCCGGAGACCATGGAATTGAGCAGCCGGTGGAGAGTAAATGAGGTGAGCAAGTGTGTGGAGGAGGGAGAGCTCTCACCCTCCATTTGTAGGGAAAGGGGAGGCAGCCAAGGGGTGGGTGCGGCCAGCCCATGGTGGTGCCCCCACCTCTTCCCTCATCATGTGAGTGGACACTCCACTCACACCCACTCATTTTCCCATTATTTCCCACTTGGAAAATCCAAAGGTTTTGCTTTAATAAATAAATAAAACATTTTTATTTTATTATTTCTATTTGTTAATTCCATTAACAAACATTTGCATATAGCACCTCGAATCATTCGTTAATTCTATTAACAACCATTTGACGAAAAACCCCTTGAACTATTTCAATTTTCACTGAAACAATTTTGGTGCTTCCCAAAATATTCATCGATATTTCGTATCCTCTCAAACGCGTCATCGAACCTTAAGTGTGTCACCCTACGGTTCGTGAATAAGATAGACATGATCGAAACTCCTCTCCGATCCATAATCAACAGCGGGATCTAGAGATCCGTGATGACTCCTATATATTCAACGATGACTCTCATGATCGTGTGAACCAACAACGTCGTGAACTATTCCCTTTGTCTCGCGATATTTTACTTGTCCGAGATTCGATCATTGGTATCAACCATACCTTGTTCAATCTCGTTACCGACAAATAATATTTTCTCGTTCCCATGATATAACATCCTTGTGATCATATCACGTTCTTGCAAGCGGTGTCGATGTGATATCAGCGAGAGGGACCAGAGTATATCTCTCCGTCATTTTGGATGGACAAATCCCACTCTTGATCCATGATCCTCAACTAATAATTTCCGAATACCTAACGGCACCTTTATAGTCACCCTATTATGGTGTGACGTTTGATGACATCAAACCACCCTTCCGGTATCAGTGATTGACATGATCTCATGGTCTAAGGAATAAGTCACTTCGTATGTTTGATATAACAATGTAAACTTAATGACTTGATCGCATTGCTATATTCACTTTGGTTATATGTTCATCACATCATTCTTCTAATGACATGACCCCGTTATTAACAACATCCAATGTTCATGATCAGGAAACCTTGATCATCTATTAATCAACGAGCTAGTTAAAAGAGAGGCTTTACTAGGAACCATTGTTTGTTTATTAAACACACATGTACCAACGTTTCCGGTTAATACAATTCTAGCATGAGAAATAAACATTTACCATAAACAAGGAATAAGATAATAACCATTTTATTATTGCCTCTCGGGCATATTCCCTTCAGTCTCCCACTTGCACTAGAGTCAATAATTGTGACGCCCCGAGATCGGGCACTATGCAGAATTCAGCATCCCCGCCAAATCCGCATAATAACCGATTCCAGGTTGCCATTTATGATAACATTACAATAGTTCACGAATAATCCACAATTACAATAGAACAGATAGATACAAGATGACTCGAACGAGCCAGGGTTACCACTGATACAATACAAAGATCCAAGTAACAGCGGAAGAAACAAACGTCCGGCTACGGACAAGATCCAAATTGGACTAAGAGTCCTGAAGATAACCGAAGGCGTCCAATCCCTGCCCAGGCCAAGCCGGAGGGATTCCCAAGCTAACGTCGTCAGACTCCAAACCTGTTGACTGCAATTTGGAATTTGCAGCCACGAAAGAGATTCGTGGGTCAGTACGGTTAAGTACTGGCAAGGGGGATAAAACCCATACTCACAAGTTACCGGCGTAGCCAGTCATCACAAGATACAAATACTTTAGGATCAACAGAAAGGAAGGGGTTATTGCAAATAGGTGACAGCAGGCTGCACTAACCAACTACAGAGGGAATACTACAACTTCCAACTAACAGAAAGGGGATAAGATCGAGGATTGTAACCAACTGAAAGTAAATCCAAACAAACCCATCCTGGACCTCGCCCCTTTAGCCAAAGAAGCAATCCGAGGATAACTCACACAGTTGTATTAAGATGAACAAGTTATTGTGCGGATAAACCTATTACTAGTCAAGTTGTTATTCATTGGGTGTAACATGGTTAATCATTATGTTGAAGTTGTCCTGAGTACTTGTTAGCCAGTACTTTCACCAAGTAATCCATAACCGCGGAAAACACGGCTTCTCGAGAAGATTATCCCTGCAGGGTTGCACCAATTTAGCCGTACACTCATGAATGTCCCGCCAGATGGGATGCCTCCCACCAAGCGGGGCACTCAACACAATCCAACCCTTCTTCGCATCAAGCCCAAAGCACCTTGGGCGCACGGCTAATCGAGCCCAGAAGAAAATGGACCCTCATAGCACTCTAAGAACGTGTCCCCCTATATGCCGACTACGAAAGTTCCACCCGGGTACCAAGGGCTCGCAAGATCATGCATGCAGCAAATGGAAAACCCGAACTAAATGAGGCGATTTGGACGAGATGCGAATCGGGTCAAACTGAGGGGGAGCCCATACTCCCCAAATGCGGGTAGTGCGCTCATCATGGATCAGTAGACAAGACCCTTTTCCTATTAGGGTCGACACTAGCAGGCCTCAAAACCACAAAGGGCCTCCTGCCGGTGCCTTATCATCAAATTTATTATTAATAGCAACATTAGCATGATTGATTGATTAACATCGAGCCCCCCAGAACATAATAGAGTAATAACAGAAAGTAACGGGTAACAGACTCGAGCAAAACAACCCTAAGCAAGATGGTAAGACACGGGCAACAAGCAATGGTTATAGGTATGGTAGTGAGGCAATATCAAGGTTAAGGGATTCATGTGATGGGTTCGTAACAGAAACAACTACTACTCAGGCTAGCAGAAAAGAACAACGGAAAGAATCGGTAACAAGTGATGAAAGGCAGCCATATGGCAGCAAGTGAGTATACTTGCCTGAGATCCCGCAAGGTAGCAGAACTTGTCGTTGCTCACATCATCTCAACGTCCTATCCGGGAAGAAGCAACGAACCTCGAACAAACACCGGATGCAACAATTACTACTACGGCAAAAGATCCAGCATGATCAAGATATGGATGCATGTCATGTTTAATAGATGCACCAAAGTAAACTAGTGGATATGATACACAAGCTTAAATGGATTCCATATGCAAAGATTGCATATGGCAAACCCATGCCTTATAGTTGAATTAATTGTTCTAACACTAAGCATCATGTGTAAGTGAGTTAGAATGATGCATGCATGATGAAGAACAAGAAGATAACAAGATTAAATGCACTTGGAATGATAGTTAACCATTTTAGAAAACATTTATTAAGTTTGGAAAATTGGTTACTTAACGGTGTTGAGCAAGTAGTGGTTGTTTTCAGCAAGTTAAAGTGTGCAAAACAAATAACAAAGTTGATATGTGAAAAGGTTATCAAATTTTAGTTGGATTACATGTTTCACATGTTGAAATTGGACTTTGGATTATTTAATTAGGAATTAAACAATATTAAACAATTTTTAATTGAATTAAACAAGATTCAAATTGTTTAAGCAATTTTAATTATTCAAGATAGAAAACAAAAATTATATTTGAAAAGGTGAGATGAAATGGTATTGAAAACATAGTTTATTTGCATTTATTGGATTAAGGATGAAATAGTTTTTGAATTTAGCAAAATACAATTGAATGATTTAAATTTGATTTTGAATTGTAATTTGAAAGTTCAAAACAGAACACAAGTTGGATATTTGGAAAGATTAGGAAATTTTGAACAGAAAACATGTATAACTTTTGTCCAACAGAAATATAGATTAAAAGTTATTGAGTTTTGAAGTATTATGCTTAATTCTGTTATTTAAAAAAAGAAACAGAAATTCAACAGATTCATTTTAATACTTTTATTACGCACTGGACACGTACACACACGCTGCCAGGGGGCCCCGTGGCCAGCGTGGCGGGTGCGCGCTTGCGTGGCAGGCAGGGTCACTGCCGTGTGGCCCCTGCCTGTCAGCGAGGGAGGAAAAATGCGAAAAAGGTGGGGTGCGTCTCCAGGGACTCGATCCCGCGATCGATGCAGCGCGCGGATGGAACAGCACCAATGCGCTGTGCGATGGTTTCGTGACAGAGTACGTGTGCGTTTGTTTTTCAGGCGAAAGGCCAAGCCTTGAACCCTTGCGGACGAACTGACGAAACTGAAACCTGGAGAGCTACACAGTGGTCGCCGGCGATCAACGGAACGAAGCGCGTGGTGGTTGTGCTCGCTTCTGCACTGGATGCATGCGGGCTTGCGAACATGACAGAGAGGGAGGGAGGAGGAGCACGGTGGAGGCTCACCGCGGCTGTAGAAGGACGCAGAGGCACGATGACGTCCTCGTCGGCGTCAGCAGCGGCGGAGTAGTGGTGGACGGCGGCGCTGCTCCCGTCGATGGAGGGCTCCCCTGCGGTGTCCAACGGAGGGAGGAAACGGTGGCGACTCGATCCACGCCGCTGGACCACGACGAGATGTACCACGGCGACGGCGGCGAGCAAATCTTCAGAGGTGGCACCCTCGGTGGCCGGAGGCGAAGTCGATGACGGCGGCGGGGAAAGAGATGCGCAACGGCTCCGTGCAGGTGTCGGAAAGAAGGAGGAGTCGGTGGCGAGTCCGTTTTTGGGCTTGGCTAGGTGAGTGGAGGCGCGAGGCGGCGGTGGCTCACCGGAATTCAGAGAAGATCGCCGGTTGGGGTTCAGAGAGGACAGAGGCGCCGGGAGAGAGAAAATGGCGGCGCCTCGAAGGGAGAGAGGGACCTAGGAGTTAGGGCAGGGTTCTAGGGCTTCGAGGGGATCGAGGAGGATCTTATAGGCCCTAGGGCGCGCGCTCGGCCGTCGAAGAGCTACTGCCGGCGACGTGGAGGCATGGATGCGCCGCCGTACAGAAACAGAGAAGCGAGGCGATCAGCGAAGGGGTACCAGGCTGATTGGGCTGCTGCGCGCGCGGTAGAAAAATTAGGTGGGCTGGGCCAGGGGTAGAATAGGTTAGCTGCCGCGCGGTTGGTTTTCTTTTAATTATTTTTCTCTTCTGTTTTTTTTTTGCTGAAAAGGTTTTGGAAGGAAAACGTTAAGGGTTTGGTTATTAAAAAAAATTTAGAAAAATTAGTTTAAGCTACTTAGGTGAAAAGAAACCAAATTGCAAGATTGGATTTCAAAAAGTTGTAATTTAAAATGGGGTTTGTATTGGAAACCAAATTAGAGGAATTTTAGTATTAATAAAACATTAAGAAAACATGCATTTGAATAGGGTCACCCCTAGGGTTTTTAGAATGGTTTAAAGAGTGCAAAAGTGTGGTGAGTTTTATGGTTTAAAAAGGTACTGAATTTTTAAGGGTTGGTTTGAAATGGAAAATGATTTTGGAGTTGATGATTTGAATTTTTGAGTTAGTCATTAGGGTTTGTTAACAACAGGGACAAATTTATTTAGCAGGCAATTTGTTTAAAAACAATTTTCAAACCATTGATAACAAATGAGTGGTTTAGTTTGCAAGTTTGAAATTGGAAATTTTGAGCAAGTGTGAAAGTTTAAATTGTTTTGAAATTTTCAGTGGTGATGCAAACATGGTGCAATGCAATGTGATGCATATGATGCAAGCAAACAAACAGGTAACACCCCAGGTGTTACAGACGACACCACTAACAAGGGATTGCGCCCTCGCAATCCACCTGCTAACCCGGGAGGGGACAGAAGTTCGATTATCGTTTCTTCGTGCTTCCAGTTGATCTCCTCGACACCACTAACAAGGGATTCTTGCTCGGAGTGACAACGATGTTCTTCCACCAGGAATCTTCCGATGATCGAACCTATTAGGTTAAGGGCTCAGAAAACGTCCACCCACGTAGGATCCTAACACTTTGAAAGATAGACAAGAGGGGGAGACTCCAAAACAAATAAGATGGGATGGGAATAGAATAGAGATAAGGAGAAAAACAAGAATCCTATTGAGAGGTTTTCCAAAATAGTTTAGCAGAGATAGTTTTTGACAATCTAGGAACATCGACCGTTAGCGAGGTTATCCTACAGGCTTTGCGGACCCGTTGCTTCGATAACCATTCGTATCGAAACAATCTCGGGAATCGGAACCAAGGCTCTGATACCATTTGTGACGCCCCGAGATCGGGCACTATGCAGAATTCAGCATCCCCGCCAAATCCGGATAATAACCGATTCCAGGTTGCCATTTATGATAACATTACAATAGTTCACGAATAATCCACAATTACAACAGAACAGATAGATACAAGATGACTCGAACGAGCCAGGGTTACCACTGATACAATACAAAGATCCAAGTAACAGCGGAAGAAACAAACGTCCGGCTACGGACAAGATCCAAATTGGACTAAGAGTCCTGAAGATAACCGAAGGCGTCCAATCCCTGCCCAGGCCAAGCCGGAGGGATTCCCAAGCTAACGTCGTCAGACTCCAAACCTGTTGACTGCAATTTGGAATTTGCAGCCACGAAAGAGATTCGTGGGTCAGTACGGTTAAGTACTGGCAAGGGGGATAAAACCCATACTCACAAGTTACCGGCGTAGCCAGTCATCACAAGATACAAATACTTTAGGATCAACAGAAAGGAAGGGGTTATTGCAAATAGGTGACAGCAGGCTGCACTAACCAACTACAGAGGGAATACTACAACTTCCAACTAACAGAAAGGGGATAAGATCGAGGATTGTAACCAACTGAAAGTAAATCCAAACAAACCCATCCTGGACCTCGCCCCTTTAGCCAAAGAAGCAATCCGAGGATAACTCACACAGTTGTATTAAGATGAACAAGTTATTGTGCGGATAAACCTATTACTAGTCAAGTTGTTATTCATTGGGTGTAACATGGTTAATCATTATGTTGAAGTTGTCCTGAGTACTTGTTAGCCAGTACTTTCACCAAGTAATCCATAACCGCGGAAAACACGGCTTCTCGAGAAGATTATCCCTACAGGGTTGCACCAATTTAGCCGTACACTCATGAATGTCCCGCCAGATGGGATGCCTCCCACCAAGCGGGGCACTCAACACAATCCAACCCTTCTTCGCATCATGCCCAAAGCACCTTGGGCGCACGGCTAATCGAGCCCAGAAGAAAATGGACCCTCATAGCACTCTAAGAACGTGTCCCCCTATATGCCGACTACGAAAGTTCCACCCGGGTACCAAGGGCTCGCAAGATCATGCATGCAGCAAATGGAAAACCCGAACTAAATGAGGCGATTTGGACGAGATGAGAATCGGGTCAAACTGAGGGGGAGCCCATACTCCCCAAATGCGGGTAGTGCGCTCATCATGGATCAGTAGACAAGACCCTTTTCCTATTAGGGTCGACACTAGCAGGCCTCAAAACCACAAAGGGCCTCCTGCCGGTGCCTTATCATCAAATTTATTATTAATAGCAACATTAGCATGATTGATTGATTAACATCGAGCCCCCCAGAACATAATAGAGTAATAACAGAAAGTAACGGGTAACAGACTCGAGCAAAACAACCCTAAGCAAGATGGTAAGACACGGGCAACAAGCAATGGTTATAGGTATGGTAGTGAGGCAATATCAAGGTTAAGGGATTCATGTGATGGGTTCGTAACAGAAACAACTACTACTCAGGCTAGCAGAAAAGAACAACGGAAAGAATCGGTAACAAGTGATGAAAGGCAGCCATATGGCAGCAAGTGAGTATACTTGCCTGAGATCCCGCAAGGTAGCAGAACTTGTCGTTGCTCACATCATCTCAACGTCCTATCCGGGAAGAAGCAACGAACCTCGAACAAACACCGGATGCAACAATTACTACTACGGCAAAAGATCCAGCATGATCAAGATATGGATGCATGTCATGTTTAATAGATGCACCAAAGTAAACTAGTGGATATGATACACAAGCTTAAATGGATTCCATATGCAAAGATTGCATATGGCAAACCCATGCCTTATAGTTGAATTAATTGTTCTAACACTAAGCATCATGTGTAAGTGAGTTAGAATGATGCATGCATGATGAAGAACAAGAAGATAACAAGATTAAATGCACTTGGAATGATAGTTAACCATTTTAGAAAACATTTATTAAGTTTGGAAAATTGGTTACTTAACGGTGTTGAGCAAGTAGTGGTTGTTTTCAGCAAGTTAAAGTGTGCAAAACAAATAACAAAGTTGATATGTGAAAAGGTTATCAAATTTTAGTTGGATTACATGTTTCACATGTTGAAATTGGACTTTGGATTATTTAATTAGGAATTAAACAATATTAAACAATTTTTAATTGAATTAAACAAGATTCAAATTGTTTAAGCAATTTTAATTATTCAAGACAGAAAACAAAAATTATATTTGAAAAGGTGAGATGAAATGGTATTGAAAACATAGTTTATTTGCATTTATTGGATTAAGGATGAAATAGTTTTTGAATTTAGCAAAATACAATTGAATGATTTAAATTTGATTTTGAATTGTAATTTGAAAGTTCAAAACAGAACACAAGTTGGATATTTGGAAAGATTAGGAAATTTTGAACAGAAAACATGTATAACTTTTGTCCAACAGAAATATAGATTAAAAGTTATTGAGTTTTGAAGTATTATGCTTAATTCTGTTATTTAAAAAAAGAAACAGAAATTCAACAGATTCATTTTAATACTTTTATTACGCACTGGACACGTACACACACGCTGCCAGGGGGCCCCGTGGCCAGCGTGGCGGGTGCGCGCTTGCGTGGCAGGCAGGGTCACTGCCGTGTGGCCCCTGCCTGTCAGCGAGGGAGGAAAAATGCGAAAAAGGTGGGGTGCGTCTCCAGGGACTCGATCCCGCGATCGATGCAGCGCGCGGATGGAACAGCACCAATGCGCTGTGCGATGGTTTCGTGACAGAGTACGTGTGCGTTTGTTTTTCAGGCGAAAGGCCAAGCCTTGAACCCTTGCGGACGAACTGACGAAACTGAAACCTGGACAGCTACACAGTGGTCGCCGGCGATCAACGGAACGAAGCGCGTGGTGGTTGTGCTCGCTTCTGCACTGGATGCATGCGGGCTTGCGAACATGACAGAGAGGGAGGGAGGAGGAGCACGGTGGAGGCTCACCGCGGCTGTAGAAGGACGCAGAGGCACGATGACGTCCTCGTCGGCGTCAGCAGCGGCGGAGTAGTGGTGGACGGCGGCGCTGCTCCCGTCGATGGAGGGCTCCCCTGCGGTGTCCAACGGAGGGAGGAAACGGTGGCGACTCGATCCACGCCGCTGGACCACGACGAGATGTACCACGGCGACGGCGGCGAGCAAATCTTCAGAGGTGGCACCCTCGGTGGCCGGAGGCGAAGTCGATGACGGCGGGGGCGAAAGAGATGCGCAACGGCTCCGTGCAGGTGTCGGAAAGAAGGAGGAGTCGGTGGCGAGTCCGTTTTTGGGCTTGGCTAGGTGAGTGGAGGCACGAGGCGGCGGTGGCTCACCGGAATTCAGAGAAGATCGCCGGTTGGGGTTCAGAGAGGACAGAGGCGCCGGGAGAGAGAAAATGGCGGCGCCTCGAAGGGAGAGAGGGACCTAGGAGTTAGGGCAGGGTTCTAGGGCTTCGAGGGGATCGAGGAGGATCTTATAGGCCCTAGGGCGCGCGCTCGGCCGTCGAAGAGCTACTGCCGGCGACGTGGAGGCATGGATGCGCCGCCGTACAGAAACAGAGAAGCGAGGCGATCAGCGAAGGGGTACCAGGCTGATTGGGCTGCTGCGCGCGCGGTAGAAAAATTAGGTGGGCTGGGCCAGGGGTAGAATAGGTTAGCTGCCGCGCGGTTGGTTTTCTTTTAATTATTTTTCTCTTCTGTTTTTTTTTGCTGAAAAGGTTTTGGAAGGAAAACGCTAAGGGTTTGGTTATTAAAAAAAATTCAGAAAAATTAGTTTAAGCTACTTAGGTGAAAAGAAACCAAATTGCAAGATTGGATTTCAAAAAGTTGTAATTTAAAATGGGGTTTGTATTGGAAACCAAATTAGAGGAATTTTAGTATTAATAAAACATTAAGAAAACATGCATTTGAATAGGGTCACCCCTAGGGTTTTTAGAATGGTTTAAAGAGTGCAAAAGTGTGGTGAGTTTTATGGTTTAAAAAGGTACTGAATTTTTAAGGGTTGGTTTGAAATGGAAAATGATTTTGGAGTTGATGATTTGAATTTTTGAGTTAGTCATTAGGGTTTGTTAACAACAGGGACAAATTTATTTAGCAGGCAATTTGTTTAAAAACAATTTTCAAACCATTGATAACAAATGAGTGGTTTAGTTTGCAAGTTTGAAATTGGAAATTTTGAGCAAGTGTGAAAGTTTAAATTGTTTTGAAATTTTCAGTGGTGATGCAAACATGGTGCAATGCAATGTGATGCATATGATGCAAGCAAACAAACAGGTAACACCCCAGGTGTTACAATAATCCAGTCTGTAAGCACTTAACACATATGGCGTTCCAGTGTTATTACCATGCTTCGCATGTGGTAAACATCATCAAAAAGATCTGAACTGTTCAGGTCCTATTGTATTTGCATGTTCTTTGCATCTACACGCATCACTCATTCTCTAATGAGATGGCTTTGTATATATATGGTCAATCGGTGAAACCTTAGTTCCTCAGCTTAAAACGATGTCACTAAAATTGTGAAAATGTAGCTTCATAGTTTTAGCATTCTTGGAAATTCACCAAGTTCCGGTGATACCTTAATTCCTCAGCTTAAACTAATGTTACTAACATTGTGAAAATGTAGCTTCATAGTGTCAACATTCTTGGAAATTCACCAAGTTCAATAAAGAACTCCTTGACAAAAAATACGCTTATTATCAGTTGCCAACACAACGATATACTTTAGCCTTTGTTGTAGTATCTGTCACAATGTTTTAATTTTGAAACTCTTTCAAATCCAGCATGAAACTTTCTTCCAGCCTATTGTGCTACCCTTCATCACGTATTTTAATTGAGATAAATTTATTTGAATATATGACAAGACTATTAGTGTAACATATTACAACTAACATTTTGTCATTACTACATAGGGAAACATATCCTTATCATTTCTAAAATGACACAAGGATCTCTCCCCTGTTGTCTAATCATCATATGAATTATCCTGCTATAACATTTTATAGCATAGGACTTATCTGGTTGTGTACATAGCATGGAAACATGACTTAGAAATCTCAATTTCAATGATGCTCATCATGTGTCAAAACACTTGAATCTTGCTCATTTATTTTCCATGTGACAAGAACTCCTTCTTGTCATTTCGATATTGACTTACTTCAATATTTCATCTATGTAATTTGGCTTCAATCATATCAGGCGCTTCAATCCATATCTTATAGATATCGATGCCCAATATCTTCTAAGCTTTTCATCAATAAGAAAATCTTAACCATGTTAAATTAAAATACATATTTCCCAATCAACCATATGTCATCTACATAAAGCATTGGAAATATGTCATAGCGCTCCCACTTAATTTCTTGTAATTTTACAACCATCTTTATCGTTCATGATGGAATCAAACTCTTTTGATAACTTCATTAAGGTAAAGATTCCTACTTCGTTATGCTCACTTCAACCATTGAAGTTTGCATACCTTTCTAGCAACATTTTGAATTTTATAAAACTCTCAGACTGTGTCAAGTACACATCTTTGATCAAACTTCCTTGAGAGGAAAGTTGGTTTTGTTATTCAACTGCCATATCATAATATGTAACTTTTGCTAGAACTATCCACAAAGACTAAATTATCACTACGGAAGATCAAAATCTTGTAGTAGTCAACTCTTTGAACTTCGTCGAAAACAACTTTTCGATAAGTACAACTTTCAAAGGATGTAAAAATCCATGTCTTTGTCGCTATATAGACCCTTTTGCTATCGTTTAGGCATCATGCCTATCTAAAGGACTACCAAGTCACATACTTGATATTCATACAAGGATACTATGGCGGATATAATGACTCATAGTAAATTTTACGAAGTCAGGGCCCATCATTTGATTCATTTATAAGGTCCAAGTCCTTCTGTTGTCAAAACAACAGTTTACTCTTAAACTACAAGTTGGTCTAAGTACAAAGTTTTAGGACTTTTGTGGTTCATTACGCAAACTCATCCGAAGTATCTACAACACATGTAGTGTCTTCTACTTAGTAAAAATAGGAAACCCTGGAACAACTTCCAGTGTTGCGCTACTATTGACATGGTAACGAAGATTCTCTAATCTCGTTGAGTTTGCACTGTCCTCCCACTCACTTATTTCGCAAGAACTACTTTCTCGACAAATAAACCCTTTCTGACAAACAACATTTGTCTTTGGTTGGTGATAGGAGAAATACCCAATGGATTCGTTGGGATAACCTTATAAACATATATGTATCCCATTTTGGTTGTAAACATTTTACACATGCTATGCATACCAAAACTTAAGAAAAAGACAATTTGGGTCATTACCCAAACCATATCTTATATGGTGTCAGTTTCAATGGATCATGATGGCGCTCTTTTCAGTGTAAAAGCGGTTGTCACTAATGTATAAACTACAAAATTATAATGGCATTTTTATTTATCTTTCCATGTCAAACAAGGTTTGATTTTGTCTCTCGAACACTCCAAACTAATGTGGGGTAATTCGAGTAATATAAGTTGTAGAATAATTCTGCAACTTCTCAGATGTTTTGCTAAACTTGTAACTCAAACTTTATCCTTTATGATCCAATCATAAATACTTGATTATCTTGTTACATTGTTTTTTTTACTTCATATTAACAACATTTTGAACAATTCAAAATGTCAAACTACGTTCTCTTTAAATAGATATACTCACATATCTACTCAAATCATCGACATAATTTTTATGAAGGAAAAATTAATTCACTATACATGACTACACATAATGGACTATATACATCAATATGTATAATCTCCACTAAATTAGTCGTCCATTCTACTTTGGCCTAAGAACTGAATTGTAGTCATCTTTTGGAAGAGGTCTCACAAGCGTCAATTTATTCAAAACAAAATGACTCCGGAAGTCCATCAATATGGGTTCCTTCATGTTTTTTTTCCGATATGAACTAAAATGGTGGTGTCACAATTTACGTGAAACTCTTTTACGTATTGCAACGTTTAGCATTTAGTTTTATAGATGTTTACTTTACCAACATGATTTATATTAACATATCCATCAATTATGGAATATGGTCATAGTTTGAACAATCTCATTTGTGCTCACAAAAGACTAGAACAAAATAACAACTTATTAAGTTCTTAAAATAAATCTTGAATGTTTGGTTCGATACGACAATGAACACAATAACACTTTATTGATGTTCTTGTCATAATCGATTCCACATCTATACCAGTTCCTTTTAGGCCCTTGTATTTCTTGCATTGCGTTGCTTTGTATGACAACTCATACCAACCAATGTGGTATCAAAATACCCAAAAAAAAATACTTTGTTAACTAGTAATACATCTATAACTTGTATATCAAGCATATACTCCTGAGCTGGACTTTTCCAGTTATCTTCTTTTTTCTGCCATATATCTTTTTGTAATTTCTATTTTCAATATTCCCTTTACTTTATAGAAAAATCATTCAACATCAAACAATGCTAGTCGTACTAGCACATTTTCCTTGGCGTGTTAGTCATATACTATCACCCATTGAGTCATACTTTAAGTTTGATTGTTCTATTAATATCACCATATTAATAGTATTCTTCCAGATTCCACTCTTAGCAATCTCCAAGTAAGGTAAACGATTTTTACCCATACTTTTAATCCATCCCATCAAAACAATTTTATGATTAAGCTACTATAGCTCGAAGGAAGGAATTTAGAGGATAAATTTTAGCGCCCAACTTCTTGGAATATTCAAACGCCTAGCGTCTTCAATAATTGCATATATTCAAATAATATAAGCATACATTATCACGCTAAATTATACTCAGTCATGTTGCCACAAATAAGTTTCTAGATATCAATATATCTTTCACTTGATTGTTTCTGAAAACAATTCTTTTCAGTTCCTATATCACCTTGATGAACAAAACATTATTTCGAAGATAAAGTAATATGGAAGCAACCATGACTCTGGATTCTAAGTAGGAATTATTTGCTCTCTAGATCAATCAATCATTAACCATACGGAGCTAGGTAGGAAATACCAAAAATCTATAATAGGACTCAATTTTAAATTTCACTAATACGGTACCAATCTTAAATGATTTTTACCAGATCATAACAGTTATATCTCAATTAACAATCTAAGTGTAAGGTAGTTTTGTGGATGCCAATGAATACTATAATTTGTGCAAATTCACTTTGATTGGTTGTTCATGATAAATAAGTTAAGTTAATTCAAAATTATGCCATGAACTCCCACTCAAAAACAACATCCCTCTTAGTCGTCTTTAGTGATTACACGAACCAAATTCACTACACCAAAACCGATCATCACGTGAGATGATGTAGCTTCAAAGGAGAACATCGACATGTTCATCATATCATCCATATGACTCATGCTTTACCTTTCGGTTACGTGTTCCGAGGCCACGTCTGTACATGCTAGGCTTGCCAAGTAGAACCGTAGTATTGCGTGTGTTTCAAGGCCATGTCTGTACATGCTAGGCTTGAAAACACCCGTTGTATGCGAACGTTGAGTATGTCACACCCGATCATCACGTGGTGCCTCGAAACGACGAACTTTCTTAACGGTGCATACTTAAGGAAGAACACATTATTATATTGATATTAAGTGAGAGGTATCATCTTATAATGCTACCGTCGCTATCTAAGCAAAACAAGATGCATAAAAAGGATTAACATCACATGTAAGGATAACGTGATATGATATGGTCCTTCTTGCACTTGATCTCCATCATGTGCATCATGGCATGATCTCTATCATTCCACCGGCGTGGTACCAACTACTATGGCACACCAATCTTGATTGTCCATCAATAATAAGACAACCATATGGATACCTTCCAGTATATCAATAATTTACAAAATAGATCATCTCATAATCAAACTTGTAACATTGACCATATCACATCACATGCCCAGCAAAAACTAGTTAGCCGCTTCTAATTTATTTTTGCATATTTTACGTGGCTTAGGGCTTTCGAGGATAGAACCGTTCATACCTACGAACATCAACCACAACGTTGATAAACACATTTTTGACAACCTTTCGTTGAATAGATCTTAAGTATAGTAGGAGAAACGGACACCCCCATAGCCACAAGTGAGACAATTCTCGCGTACATAGTACACGTAAACTTAGTCTGGGCAGCTTCATCCTACTATGCCACTAAGATCATAAAATACTCAAAGATTCAATAACATGATCATCAACTCCCACATACATCTATGTGTTCTACCTGTACAAAACATCTACACATAGAACCTGACTCTGATACCACTGAAGGGGTCGTTGCATAGAAAACAAAAAAATTCCTACGCGAGAGACACCCGAAAGGCCAACATCTAATCTAGGAGACGAAGTGCAACGGGCAAAGAGAGGGTTAAGGAGAACACATACCCTCGAAGACACAAAGCGTTACGAGAGAAAATCTCGTTGTTGGCGTAATCGTACTCATACCGATCCCGATAGCGAGAAGATGTGCACCGCAATCCGGCGGTGCCTCCGTGATCGGTCGCACATACGGTTGATGACGACATCCTTTCCCTCGATCCAGCGGGGCACGGAAGTAGAGGATCCCTCGGAACACCAGCAGCACGACGGCGTGGTGGTGGTGAAGAATCCCACGGTCAGTGCTTCGCCAAGCCGGAGACCATCGAATTGAGCAGCGGGTGGAGAGGAAATAAGGTGAGAAAGTGTGTGGAGGAGGGAGAGCTCTCACCCTCCTTTTATAGGGAAAAGGGAGGCATCCAAGGGGTGGGTGCGGCCAGCCCATGGTGGTGCCCCCACCTCTTCCCTCATCATGTGAGTGGACACTCCACTCACACCCACTCATTTTCCCATTATTT
The DNA here is from genome assembly GCA_028641055.1 of Alopecurus myosuroides. NCBI lineage: Eukaryota > Viridiplantae > Streptophyta > Magnoliopsida > Poales > Poaceae > Alopecurus > Alopecurus myosuroides. The sequence goes on from CM054058.1 coordinate 173,141,907, forward strand.
CCCACTTGGAAAATCCAACGGTTTTCCTTAAAAAAAAATATTTCTTTATTTATATTTGTTAATTCCATTAACAAACATTTGCATATAGCACCTCGAATCATTCGTTAATTCTATTAACAACCATTCAATGAAAAACCCCTTGAACTATTTCAATTTTTCCCGAAACAATTTCGGTGCTGCCCAAAATATTCTTCGATATTCCGTATCGTCTCAAACGCGTCATCGAACCTTAAGTGTGTCACCCTACGGTTCGTGAATAAGATAGACATGATCGAGACTCCTCTCCGATCAATAATCAACAGCGGGATCTGGAGATCTGTGATGACTCCTATATATTCAACGATTTCTCTCGTGATCATGTGAACCAACAACGTCGTGAACTATTCCCTTTGTCTCGTGATATTTTACTTGTCCGAGATTCGATCATTGGTATCAACCATATCTGGTTCAATCTCTTTACCGACAAGTACTCTTTTCTCGTTCCCATGATATAACATCCTTGTGATCATATCACGTGCTTGCAAGCGGTGTCGATGTGATATCACCGAGAGAGCCCAGAGTATATCTCTCCGTCATTTTGGATGGACAAATCCGACTCTTTATCCATGATCCTCAACTAATACTTTCCGAATACCTAACGACACCTTTATAGTCACCATGTTAGGGTGTGATGTTTGATGACATCAAAGCACCCTTCCGGTATCAGTGATTGACATGATCTCATGGTCTAAGGAATAAGTTACTTCGTATGTTTGATATAACAATGTAAACTTAATGACTTGATCGCATTGCTATATTCACTTTGGGTATATGTTCATCACATCATTCTTCTAATGACATGACCCCGTTATTAACAACATCCAATTTTCATGATCAAGAAACCTTGATCATCTATTAATCAACGAGCTAGTTAAAAGAGAGGCTTTACTAGGAACCATTGTTTGTTTATTAAACACACATGTATCAATGTTTCCGGTTAATACAATTCTAGCATGAGAAAAAAACATTTACCATAAGCAAGGAATAAGATAATAACCATTTTATTATTGCCTCTCGGGCATATTCCCTTCATAAGGTGCCTCTGATGTGTGACAATGAAAGTGTCATCAAGATCGCCTACAACCTCGTGCAACACACAAGGACGAAGCATATTGAAATTCGTCATAATTTCATCCGGGACCATGTGTCAAGAGGTCATATTGAGCTAGCATATGTCCCCACCAAGGATAATCTTGCGGACATCTTCACGAAGCCACTTGATGATGCAAGATTCATGTTCTTGAGGAATGAGCTAAATATCATTGATTCTAGGAGTTTGACTTGAAGATCTTACACACACCCCTATAGTTGATACGTGTTTGGGTTTAGGTGTAGGAATGGACATAGGGGTAGTATTATCCCAACACATTGGGTTCTTCTCTCCCCATTATGCCCAAAGCAAAAATTCATTGGTATCTCTCTTTTTCTAATGTTGAATTGTGAGCTTCAATGTCGAGAATTGGCAATGCACCTTAAGATATATCTTCGTGGTGACATACCATAATCTCTTACATGGTGGCTTAGGCCACCAATCTCTTCTTTTGAAGAGCTAGTTCTTGTTTGGTACTTAAATTGGCTTTTATTTGACGTTCTATCTCTTTTTGGAGTTTTTGGTCTTTTTGGAGAACTTACTCAATTTTTGATGTGTTATTGTTGTTCTTTCTTTCTTCTCTAATCCCAAGCCAAAATATTCCCAAAAGCCAAGTTCCTTAGCCACATACATGTCCAGTCCATTTTTCTGGGAATTTTGGAGTGTGGGTCCGGAGACTCCGGTCTCTCATACTGGAGATTCCGGTCATTCCAGAGACTCCGGTGTTAAGTCCGGAGACTCTGGTCTAGCGGTTCAGCGGTATAAAAATGGGGATCGGGGGAGTTAGGGTTTCATTCCCAAACTTCCAACCACGACCCCCAACCGCCTGCTGCACCGCCGCCGCCTCCAAGGCACCATCCCTTGTCAGCCACCGGAATCCGTGTCCCAGGGCCTCCCTCGACTCTCCCACGTGTTTCCCCTCCTTGGGATGCTCCATGGCTGACAAGGGTGGCAAGGGTATCCTCTCCCCCCTCTTTTTTCTTTGTGCTCATCTAGGTTTTGCTCTACCTGCATGTTTTCAGAAGAGTTGATACTTGCTTGTTGCTTTAGAACCACTCTAGGCTCTTTTCCCCTATAGAAATCATCTAGAGACCACTTGGTGCAAGTTTCATTGGATCCATGTCTCATATCTGTAGTAAGTCCGGAAACTCCGGTCTCCAAGACCGGAGACTCCGGTGTCAGTCCGGAGATTCCGGTCTACCAGACCGGAGACTCCGGTGTGGATTATATGAAACTTTCCCAGATCCTTTTGATGATTTCTTCCTCCATGTTGTGTACATGTATGCTTATCTTTTGCTTTCTGGTTTTGTGTTTTGGCTGTGTTGTGTATTCAGGGAAAAGGACTAAGGAATCCTCGTCCAATCTAAATGTCACCACAAGGAAGTACCGTGATCACGCGCGCAACTATCCAGTCACTCATCCTGATACTAGAAGGGTTGTTTAGAGGAGGACTCTTGAGGATGAGAGTCGTCAACAGGAAGCTAGCCAAGAACGTCAGAGGCGTGAATTGGTGAAGAAGGCCAGATATGACACGATCACCACTATGATCAAGATGAGCAAGAGGGACTGCAGGATTATGGGGGCAAGACCATTCTTCACCATGGCTCGCACTGCTGAGAGTCCTCACTACTAGAGGAGGGAGTCCGAGCTTATTCAGAGGGAGATATTTGCTAATCTGAAGCATCCTATTTGTCCACTGCAAGTTCTTGACTTAGATTCCTTGGGAAGTTCTGAGTACTTAGAGGAGGCAGTGTGGATCACTCGGAAGCTGGGGCTTGAGCATCTTATGGGTATTCGACAGAACTACAATGTGCAGGTCATTCAACAGTTCTTTGCCACTCTCACTTTTGGAGAGGATGAGTCGGTTACCCTGACTTGGATGACCGGAACGAGGAAGTGTGAGTCTTCGATTCAGAGGCTTGCTGAGCTGCTTGGTTACCCATGGGGTGACAATGTTGGTCAACATATGCATATTCATGGGGTGGCCTACAACAAGAAGAGGATGGCTCCTATGTATGAGAATATCTCAAGCACATGCACTGCTAGGAACCTCAAGAGGGTCTATAATATTCTTCTCCGCCTTTTCCGCAACAACATTGCTCCCAAGGCCGGGAATGTGGATGCTATCCGAGGAGGGATAGTCAACTTGCTCTTTCAGGCTTTCCAGTGTCACTTGGGTGGTCCAGATGGTGAGGGATATGAGATCGATGTCATGCATTTCATCAGGGAGGAAATGTACTCAGTCGTGATTGAGATCAAGAAGGTCCATGTTTATGCTCCCTATGTGATGAGGCTCATTCTTGATAAGTGCCCAGGTCTGAACTATGAGACTGTGCATACAGTCTGTACTCTTCAGGTGCTCACATCTCACTTGTCTGATGAGGACACTACCATGGCTGATGCGGAGGGTGCTTCTCCAAGGTCCAGGAGGAAGAATGCTGATCCTCCGTCTCGCCGTTCTATAAAGGAAGAAGTTCATGATGAGATGAAGAAGCTTTCTTGGTTTCAGCGTAACATTCTTTGCATGACGATAGCTGTCCACAAGGAGAACCATGAGGCCTATAAGGAGAGGCGTCAACTGAGGAAGATGGTGTCTAAGATCGAGGACCATGCTTGTATTGGGGCTACTCCTCCTCTTAGTGACCCTCCTACCCAGTCTTTGACCCAATCTTATGAAAACTGGAACACCCACAACTTCCCGTCGGGTGATTTTGAGGAGGTGACTTTGGCTCCTTCCTCTTTTATCAACCGTGGAGAGGCTCCTATGACTGAGGAAGAGGAGCAGAATGAGGAGTTAACTGAGGAAGAAGAGGATGAAGAGGAGTATGAAGAAGATGATGAGGATGATAAGGGAGAAGGCACGGACAAGAATGATGATGGAGATGACGAGGACTACGATGAGGATGACTGATTCCTTGGGTTGCGTGTAGTTGCTCTTTGCCCTTTTTGGTGTCTCGATGCCAAAGGGGGAGAAGTAGCTATAGACTTCTCGGGGTTTCGCAAGGGTTACTTTGGTTTGAGTTCATTTTCTTTGGAACACAAATCTTTGGTCTTGATTTTCTTTTATGGCTTGTGTTCCCGTTATCTTAGTTGATTTCATTTTACTTCCTAGTGGACCTTAAATATTTGTGTGGTGAGACTACATGGTGAAGCTATCTATCTTATCATTATGCTAAATATTGCTTTACCTCTCTTACTTATGCATGTATTTATATTGTTCACTAGTAGTTGTGCTAGAGGGCATTGTTTGTAGAACATAGGGGGATCTCACGACTTTGTCCAAGAGCCCGTATAAAACATAGGGGGAGCTCACTACTTAGAGATTGAAAGTGCAGATGCACTGAAATCATCTTGTTTTGGATGTTTGTTAACAACACACGTATCATCTTAAGTGTGTTGATGTTTTTCATGGTCCAATGATAATATTTCATATGGTGGTAATGAGTATCAAAAAGTACAAAGATCAAATGGGGCACTTCTGCTGGAATTTCATTCGAGGCCGGAGTCTTCGGTCTCCCATACCGGAGTCTCCTGTATGGAGCTTTCCCATGGTTTGATCATGTGTTGTGAATCGGGTGTCACCCACTGGAATCACTCCGGAGACTTACCGGAGATAGACTAGAGTCTCTGGTGTGGGTCTATTTCTGAGAAGATTTGGTGCTTCACAAGTGGTGTCGCTCGCTGGACTTTGTCCGGCGACAGACCGGAGTCTCCGGACCTTCTTGCACCTATGCTACTCGCTCAACCACAGACATGGTCTGCGCAATGGAGATAAGGCCAAGCAAAGGGTACACCGGAGTCTCCGGTATGGCGCACCGAAGTCTCCGGGCTGGTTGATTCCAAGAAGAAACTGAAGCTGTAAGGTGTGGTGTCGCATGCTGGATCCACACCGGAGACAGACGGATTCTGTCCGGAGTCTGCGGTGTAAAGGCTACACGAATTTCTCAGACCGGAGTCTCTGGACTTACACCGGAGTCTCCGGTGTGACTTTTGCAGAAAAATTCTCCAAAGGATCTAAAAGTTATGAGGGGTATAAATACCCCCTCTCCTCCACCTACCTTGATGGAGGGATAATAACCCGGTAGGCCAACTCCAAGGCGTAATCCGGCCCAAAGGACTCTGTGCATGATCCGGCTAAGGATAAAGAAACTTCCGGAAGGCCCAAGTTTGTAGGCCCAGTAACCCGGATTGTGGGTTACGGTAAAGGAAGGTTAGGGTTTGTATGCCGTGTCCGGGTAAGATCCAGGGTGTGTCTTGGAGGACAAGCCGGGGGGTGCGGGTGCTTTATAAACCGACCCCTAGGTCTAGTTGAGAGATCCAAGAACCCTAGTAGCACCGCTTGATATCGAGCATCCCGTGTAACCCGAGAGTTGAGTTATTATATTAGGATTGGAGACTCGGCGACTTTGATTGCCGGCTACCAGATCGATTACCATTATGTTTTCCTCTGAGCTAAACCCTCTCCCAAACGCCTTTGTCGTCTTGCCCCAAGATCAGTTACCCCCGGTAACGTCTGCCGTGATTATCCCACGACAGTTGGCGCCCACCGTGGGGCCTGCGTCCAAAGGTGTTTACATCACGGGAGAAGCTCGGAAGAACATGGAGAATCTTGTCGTCGGCGAGATCTACATCGACCATAAAGGAGAAAAGACGGTGGATGATTCCGGCTGGGGGCCAGAATCGGATCACCTCGAATCCGGATCCGTCGTGACAATCGGCCGGATCAGCGTCTTCATTGGTATGGTATGTACTTCCGGTTCGATCCCTGACAATTTTGGATCTGATTCTGTGCCAGGGGAAGCCACTTCTATCCGATCAGATGATGAAGAATCGATTGGAACGACATATCCGGCAGAAGAACCCATCGCGAAGTGGGAGCAGCCGGAGGAGCCGGCATGGACCCCGCGCGACCGGGTCGAAAGAGAGGATGATACCGAGTCTATCCTGGATCTGCTGGAGAACCGGTATGAGGAGAATAACGGCGAAGAAGAACAGCATGAATTTACACCGAGTATCGTACGCCGAGTTGCGGTCTACACGGCTCCCGCGGCTAATCTCAACCAAGAGAACGCAACCGCGGCAGCAGTCGGGGTGGCTCGGGCATTGGCCCAGCAGCAGGGCGCGGCTAACGGAGACCCGGTTCTGGCCCGGGTTGATGGAGAATTGGCATCAGTGACCAGCCGCGCAGCAGACGAGGAGTTGCACGCAAATACGTTCGGATTCCTGGGAAACCGGACACCAGGGGCGGGTCCTTCGAACCCGCGTCACCCGGCCTTATTCGATAATAATCTGATCCTAAACCCCACGGTTCTTGCTACGGTTATCACTCCAGAAAACGCAGCGGAACGTGTCAGGGATCTGGATGTGGCTCGTCGTGCGTTGGAACAGCAAAGAAGGCAAGTAGAGGCAGAAAGGCAAGGGATGGCCACGCTGCAACGTGAGCTGGATGCGCTGGAAACTCGGCTCCGAGAGGAAACATCTATAGTACATCAAAGGCATCAAACTAGGTTACCAGCAACGGGCGGGGTTATTAACCCGGCTGCTTTATTTATCACACCCCAGGATCAGCCGATACCAGTGGTGAACCAGGGGACCGCACCCCAACCGGCAACAGCGGGGGCACATCCGGCAAATGAGAGGGCCGGGTTACCCCTACCACAGACTAGAGTCACAACCGGCAACGATCTACCACCACCGCCACCATCACGATTTCGCACACCAGCAGGTCACTACAATAATCCCATGGACAATGTGTATGCGGCGACACTCGCGTTAAATCAAATCCCCGTGGGAGAGTCACCCCATGCAGAGAAGACCCGGCAAGCAATCGATCTGTTGCACACTGCGGTGGCGCAGCAAGCCAATTATCCGGATCATAGAAGTGGGATGCACGGGACGCCATACGTCAGTCAACAACAAGGGAATATCCAAACAAGTTCAGCACGGCGGAGGGAAGAGCAGCAGCAAATGCCGCCTCCTCCCCGCGTTCAGGCAGCATCAGCAGCACAGGCTGTTGTGGACAGTTCCAGGGCTCGGAGGGCCGCGGCCGGGTCTGCAACGCATGGACTACCCGCAGCGCCGCGGTCAGCCGCGCCCCCCGCTGTATCACACGTTTCTAGAGCAAGGCCGGCCTCGACCGTTCTTGCGGGACCCAAGTGTCTCTCGGACAATATCAGAGCTGAACCTTACCCGGAAAAATTCAAAGAGCCAGGAAAAGTAGTGAATTACGAGCCAACTATGGATCCAGAAACATGGCTAAGCAGTTATGAGATGGCAATGTCGATTCGCAACGCATCCGAGAATCTCCAAGCCAAGTTCATGTACTTGATGATGTCAGAAGGAGCAGCAAAGTTGTGGTTCACCAATTTGCCGGAAGGATCGATCAAGTCCTGGGAGGAATTGAAGACCGCGTTTGTCAAGCACTTTCATGGGACGTGCAGAAAATTGTTCACTATTGATGATCTAGAGCGATGCGTCCAGAAGAAGGGAGAGTCGGCACGCAGTTGGGTGCGCCGGGTTATGGAGATACTTCACTCGTCCACAGATATTCAGCCCAAGGATGCACTACAAGCTATGGCAAAAACATGCAAGTATATACTTTTAGTGCAAAAGTTAACTCGCATGAAATCAAGTCGAAATGCGTCGGAGGTTACAATGGGAGAATTGATGGATGCGTGCAACAAACACGCTGCGACAGATACTACAGAGGAGGAAGTTGATGACAAGAAGGTAAAAGAAAACACAAGTAATAGCGGAAGAACCGGCAATGGATCAGCACCGGGTAATAACGGAAATAGCCAGAACAAGCGCCCGTTTGAAGGAGGCTCCGAGTTTGTCGCCAACACAGAGGCCGGGTCTTCCAGACCCAGAGCAGAAGGAAATTTCAACGGAGGTAATCACAATGGAGGAAACTATCAAGGACCACCAAGGCCGAGTAACAATTGGGACATATTCAGAATGGCATGCCCGAAGCACAGCAGGAACGGCAGGCCAGCTAACCACTCCTTGGAGCATTGCGCCGACTTACAAAGATGGAAAAATGAGGAAGTGAACAGAGCTATGCGAGGTGCAGGACGGGGAGGAGGACCGGGTCCAGGGGGAAACCCGGGCAACGGCCCACCCCCAGCCGGTAACCCGGCGGCTGGAAATCAAGGTAATAACCAAGGGGGGCAGGAGGTTTCCAGGCTAACCCCAAACAATTGGGTCAATATCATGTGCATACCACAGGAGGTTCTAACAAGGACAAAAAGATACTGAAGCAAGCGGTCAACTTAGTTTTGTCAGCTGTTCCGAGATACCTGAGATGGTCAGAACAGGAGGTAACATGGAGCAGAAGGGATCACCCAGAAAGAGTAGAACACCCGGGAGTCTTGGCATTAGTAGTCGCACCACAGGTCAATGGGTATGAGCTGAAAAAGGTTTTGATGGATGGTGGAAGCAGCATCAATATACTGTATTGGGAAACCTTCCTACGCATGGGCCTCAAGGAGTCTCAGCTACAAAAAAGCTCAACAATTTTTCATGGGATAGTGCCGGGTCATTCAGCGTGCCCCGAGGGAAAAATCGCATTGGAGGTAGCTTTTGGGGAGTCAAAGGATAACTATCGAGTTGAGTGGCTCACCTTTGAGGTAGTCAAATTGCGCAGTCCTTATCACGCGTTATTCGGAAGGCCGGCTTATGCCAAATTCATGGCTAGGCCGTGTTACGTGTATCTACAGCTAAAAATCCCGGGTCCCAAGAAGACCATTACCATACATGGAAATCGAGACATAGCAGCTGAATGCGATGAAGGAGACGCAGCAATGGCCGAGCAAGCCTGTAGAAAAGAAGAACTCAAGCACTACCGGTCTCAAGCAGACCCGGAGGACAGAACCACATCAAAAAGGCCGAGTACTGAAGGCGAAAGAGCAAAGTCCAAGGTAGCACAAGATACTAAAATGGTGGCTTTTATCGAGGATGACTCCCCCAAACAATCCGCTATAAGAGAAGAAACTGCACGGCCGCTCACAACCAGCCACGTCATGGAAACACCTCACCCGGGTTGGCTAGTAAACCCGGTACTCATCATGAAAAAGTCCAACATGTGGAGAATGTGTATCGGTCACGCCAGCCCGGGACCGGTGCCCAAGAAGAACTAAACAATGTAACGGGCAGCAGGTTTCAGACGCGCTCTATTCCTACCCAGGGTACCTAAGGGGACTGGAAGGTTTTTAATGAGGCGGCCTGCTGATCCAAACTTTCTCGCATCAATAAAGAGATGGTTATCAAGTCCTATCTTGTCACAGCATTTACTCCGATTACAAGTAAGTAGTATCCATGTGACATCAATACATCAGTATCATTAAGAATGTTGAGTATATATAGGTCGCGGGGGCTGGTTGCTCAAGTAGCGCAGCCACAAACCCAAAGACCCGGCCTTGATGCCTATAAGTTATAAGGGCCGATTATTCGCAAACGAGTACGGCTGCAATCTTATAACTGGACAAAGGAGCCAAATTTTCTTGACTTTTCTTACTTAAGCTCGATGTGACTCGCACTAAAGTGGCATGATTTGCTCGCTTACGATTACAATCAGCCATGAAGCCCAATGGGACTTGTCTGGCCCTGTTTTCGTATAGATGTAACAACATGGTATCCACGCGAAAGCCGGCTTATAGTACAAGATAGTCAAAAGGGTCATCTAAACCACAAGTTATGCAGAGTACAAGGCTAATAGCTGGAAACTCAACGATTATCAAGCATAACTTGATTATCTATATGAAACAATTCCGGGTTTCGACTTAGCGACAACAAGTTTGTTCTCTTCGAAAAAACCACACACCACAGACTCGGATATTCGGGCTTTGGGGACTGTGGGTTTCGAAACAGAATCAAGTTGTTTCGTTGCTAAGCTCGAAAGACCCCAACGCCCACCTGTCAAAACCCACGGTACTCGGAAATAAGAAAGGAAGAGGAATGGGGGAAGTGAGCCGCTGGGGTTAGGGTTACCCCTACGAGTATATTTATAATGGTTTATGCGGATAAGTTTGGCTCCGCGAGCGGGAGCCGGGGATTACGGAGTAACGGCTATGTGTTTGAATTTTGCGAAATATGCTTTAAGTGTTGAACGCGATATCTGGGCAGAAATAGGAAGGGGATATTCCTCATAATATCAAGAGCAATTATCGAGTAAAGTGCAGGATTTTGACGCTTCTATCAGGGTTTAGACCCGGAAAGCTAAGCCGGGTATTTGGAGAAGAGCCGGGTTACCATATGGCCACCATGGAGTTGGGCCTAGCTATTTATCAAAGCATCTTAACCCGGCCTCCATATATTTGTGAGATTGGTATTTTTGCAGGGAATAGCGAGCACTTCAAGGAAGAATCCGTGAAGCCCAAGCTATTCTGGGGACTACTGATGGAGGGATAATAACCCGGTAGGCCAACTCCAAGGCGTAATCCGGCCCAAAGGACTCTGTGCAGGATCCGGCTAAGGATAAAGAAACTTCCGGAAGGCCCAAATTTGTAGGCCCAGTAACCCGGATTGTGGGTTACGGTAAAGGAAGGTTAGGGTTTGTATGCCGTGTCCGGGTAAGATCCAGGGTGTGTCTTGGAGGACAAGCCGGGGGGTGCGGGTGCTTTATAAACCGACCCCTAGGTCTAGTTGAGAGATCCAAGAACCCTAGTAGCACCGCTTGATATCGAGCATCCCGTGTAACCCGAGAGTTGAGTTATTATATTAAGATTGGAGACTCGGCGACTTTGATTGCCGTCTACCAGATCGATTACCATTATGTTTTCCTCTGAGCTAAACCCTCTCCCAAACGCCTGTGTCGTCTTGCCCCAAGATCAGTTACCCCCGGTAACGTCTGTCGTGATTATCCCACGACATACCTCAAGCTAGCTCATCCAGAATAGATTCCACCATTGCTAGAGCTAACCCACCTAGCTAGATCTCCCAATCCCTCCACCCAAAAGTGTTGATCTTTGGAGGATTGAAGGAGAAGGCCCCGATCTACGACTTCACCAACCAGATTTCATTTCCCCCCTCATTTTCTTGAGGGGAACTAGTCTAGGGTTTCCTCTTGTGGAGAACCTAGACATCTTGTCTCTCTTGGTGATTCTTGTGATTGTTGGGAGCTCCCAATTTGGTTGTGGGTGTGTGCCCCAAACTTGTTTGTAAATGACTCGATTCCCGCCTTAAAGGGGATCAATAGTGGAAGGTGGACTAGGCCTTTGTGACGGGGTTCATCGTAGAATAGGGTGAGGCCTTTGTGGCATTGAGTAGGCATTTGTGGCGAAGCTCACACGCCTCCAATGAGACGTACTCCCTTAACAAGGAGGAACTCGGGAATACATCGTGTCTCCGTGTGCTTCCTATCGGTTATCTCGTTCCCTTACCATTTACTTGTGTTTGTATTGCATTTGTTGTTGTACTTGCCATATAGGTAAATTCACCTTAGTTGCATTATCTAGAGAATTAACTTTGTGTCAAGCCTAATCTTGAAGAGAAATTAAAATTGGTCGTAGCACCTATTGACCCCCCCCCCCTCTAGGTGCCCTTACTATCCGTTCAAGGGGCCGTAGTGTTGTCTGTCCTATGCCACAATTCATGATTCTCAGTCGATACCCTCCCCTGACATCGCCTGGGAAGCGACAGCCGACTCCGTGGCAACAGGTGCACTATCCATATGGGAACTCATTGTCTCCATTGTGGAGGCCATGCCTGTGGCCCACACCGTGAAGTACGCGTGTGCAAGACTCAACCCCGCCGAATATGCAACGCAACACCGCTTTCCCCTTTGGGTGACGCTCGCGCAAACCCAGAGCAGCCCAGCTGAAGGGTTCATTGCATAGAAAATCGAAAAAAATTCCTACGCGATAGACACCCGAAGGGCCAAGATCTAATCTAGGAGATGTAAGCAACACGGAGAAAGAGAGTCTTAAGGAGAACATACCCTCGAAGACACAAAGTGTTACGAGATTAAATCTCGTTGGTGATGTCGTCGTACTCACATCGATCTCAAGATCGCGAAGATGAGTGCTACAATCCAGCAACGCTTCCGCACTCGGTCACACATATAGCTCGATGACGACCTCCATTCCCTCGATCCAGCGGGGCAGCGGAAGTAGAGGATCCCTCGGAAACCAGCAGCACGTCGGCATGGTGTGGTGGAGAAAACTTCATTCAGGGCTTCGCTAAGCGCATGAACATGAGGTGGATCAGCGGGAGGATGGAGATGACACCAAGTTGTGTGTGGACAGAGAGGTCCAACCCCTCTTTATATAGGAGGGGGAGACAGACACGAAATTTTGGTGCCTCCACCTCTCCCCTAATCATGTGGGTGGAATCTCCACTCAACCCACTCATTCTCTCATCAATTCCCACTCAAAATTCCAAGGGTTTTCTTTAATAAATAAATAAAACAATTTTATTTCTTTATTTTAATATTTGTTAATCCTATTAACAAATATTAACACTTCCCCCCTTGAACTATTTGTTAATCAAACATTAACAAATACCACCTTGAACTATTTCAATATTCCTCGAAACTATTCCGATGACTATTTCAATATTCCCCGAAACAATTTCGGTGTTGTCCAAAGTTTTCTTCGATATTCCGTATCCACTCAATCGCGTCATCGAACCTTAAGTGTGTCACCCTATGGTTCGTGAATAATGTAGACATGATCGAGACACCTCTCCGATCGGGACCTGGAGATCCGTAATGACTCCTACACATTCAACAATGAATCTAGTGATCGTGTGAACCATAAACGTCGTAACCAATTACCTTTTTCTCGCGATATTTTACTTGTCCGATATCCGATCATTGGTATCAACCATACCTAGTTCAATCTCGTTGCTGACAAGTACTCTTTTACTCGTTCCGTGATATGACATCCTTGTGACCTAGTCACGTGCTTGCAAGCAGTGTCGATGTGATATCACCGAGAGGGCCCAGAGTACATCTCTCCGTCATTTGGATGGACAAATCCCACTCTTGATCCATGAGCCTCAACTAATACTTTCCGAATACCCAACAACACCTTTATATTCACCCTGTTACGGTGTGATGTTTGATGACATCAAAGCACTCTTTCGGTGTGAGTGATTGACGTGATCTCATGGTCTAAGGATTAGAGTTACTTTGTATGTGTGATATAACAATGTAACTTAATGACTTGATCGCATTGCTATATTCACTTTGGATCTATGTTCATCACATCATTCTTCTAATGACATGACCCCGTTATTAACAACATCCAATGTTCATGATCAGGAAACCTTGATCATCTATTAATCAACGAGCTAGTTAAAAGAGAGGCTTTACTAGGAACCATTATTTGTTTATTAAACACACATGAATCAACGTTTTCGGTTAATACAATTCTAGCATGAGAAATAAACATTTATCATAAACAAGGAATAACATAATAACCACTTTATTATTGCCTCTCGGGCATATTCCCTTCAGTCTCGCACTTGCATTAGAGTCAATAATCTAGTCTGAAAGCACTTAACACATATGGCCTTCGAGTGTTATTACCATGCTTCGCATGTGGTAAATATCATCAAATTATCTTACATGGTCAGATCCTATTGTATTTGCATGTTCTTTGCGTCTACACGCATCACTCATTCTCTAATGAGATGGCTCTGTATATATTTGGTCAACTAGTGATACCTCAATTCCTCAACTTAAACTAATGGTACTAACATTGTTAAAATGTAGCTTCATAGTGTCAGCATTCTTGGAAATTCACCAAGTTCAATAAAGAACTCCTTGACACAAAATACTCCTATTATTTGTTGTCAACACAACGATATACTTAGCCTTTGTTGTAGTATCCATCACAATACTTTAATTTTGAAACTCTTTAAAATCCAGCATGGAACTTTCTTTCAGCCTATTGTGCTACCCTTCAGCAAATATTTTAATTGAGATAAAATTATTTGAATAGATGACAAGACTATTAGTGTAACATATTACAACAAATAGTTTGTCATTACTACATAGGAAAACATATCGTTAGCATTTCTAAAATGGCATAAGTATCTCTCCCACTGTTTTCTAATCATCATAGGAATTATCCTGCTACAACATTCTATAGCATAGGACTTATCTGGTTGTTTACATAGCATGGAACAAATGACTTAGAAATCTTAATTTCAATTATGCTCATCCTGTGTCAAAACACTTGAATCTTGCTCAATTCTTTTCCATGTGGTAAGAACTCCTTCTTGTCATTTCGATATTGACTTACTTCAATATTTCATTTATGTAATTTGGCTCAACCATATCAGTCGCTTCAATCCATCTCTTATAGATATCGATGCTCAATATCTCCTAAGCCTTTCATCAATATGAAAATCTTAACTGTGTTAATTTAAAATACATATTTTCCAATCAACCATATGGCATCTACATAAGCATTAGAAATATGTCATAGTGCTCCCACTTAATTTCGTGTAACTATACAAGAATGTTTATCGTTCATGATGGAATCAAACTCTTTTGATAACTTCATTAAGGTAAAGATTCCAACTTCGCTATCCTCACTTCAACCATTGAAGTGTACATACCTTTCCAGCAACCTTTTGAATTTTACAAAACTCTCAGACTGTGTCAAGTACACATCCTCAATCAAAATTCCTTGAGAGGGAAGTTGGTTTTTGTTTTTCAACTGCCATATCATAATATGTAACTTTTGCTAGAACTATCCGCAAATACTAAAGCATCACTACAAAAGATCAAAATCTTGCAGTAGTCAACTCTTTGAACTTCGTCGAAAACATCTTTTCGACAAGCACAACTTTCAAAGGATGTAAAAATCCATGTCTTTGTTGCTATATAGGCACGTTTGCTATCATTAGGCATCATGTCTATCGAAAAGGACTACCAAGTTACATACTTGATATTCATACAGGGATACTATCACGGATATAATGATTCATAGCCAATTTTACAAACTCAGGGCCCATCATTTGCTTTCTTTATAAGGTCCAGGTCCTTTGTTATCAAAACAACACTTCACTCTCAAACCACAAGTTGGTCTAAGTACAAGGTTTTAGGACTTTTGTGGTTTAGTTCGCAAACTCATTCGAAGTATCTACAACACATGTAGTGTCTTATACTTTGTCAAAATAGGAAACCCCGGAACAACTTCCAGTGCTGCGCTACTCTTGACATGGTAATGAAGATTCTCTAATCTCGTTCAGTTTGTACTGTCCTCCCACTCACTTTTTTTGCAAGAACTACTTTCTCGAGAAATCAACCTTTTCTGACAAACAACATTTGTCTTTTGGTTCGGTGACAGGAGAAATACCCAATGGATTCGTTGGGATAACCTTATAAACATATATTTATCCATTTTGGTTGTAAACATTTTACACATGCTATGCATACCAAAACTTAAGAAAAACACAATTCGGGTCATTACCCAAACCATACTTATATGGTGTCAATTTCAACAGATCATGATGGCGCTCTTTTCAGTGTAAAAGCGGTTGTCTCTAATGTATAAACTACAAAATTATAATGAAAATTTAATTTATCTTACCATGTCTAACAAGGTTTGATTTTGTCTCTCGAACACTCCATACTTATGCGGGGTATTCAAGAAGTATAAGTTGTAGAACAATTCTGCAACTCCTCAGATGTTTTGCTAAACTTGTAACTAGAAATTTATCCTTTATGATCCAATCATAAATACTTGATTATCTTGTTACAATGATTTTTACTTCATACTAACAATAATTTGAACCAATTCGAAAATGTCAAACTCTGTTCTGTTTAAATAGATATACTCATATATCTACTCAAATCATCGACGGAATTTTATGAAGGAAAAAATTAATCCACCACACGTGACTATACATAATGGACTATATACATCAACATGTACAATCTCCATTGAATTAGTCGTCCATTCTACTTTGGCCTATGAGCGGAATTCTAGTCATCTTTTGTAAGAGGTCTCACAAGCGTCAATTTATTCAAAAATAAAATGACTCCGGAAGTCCATTAACATGGAGTTCCTTCATGTTTTCCTTTCCGATATGAACTAAAATGGTGGTGTCACAATTTAAGTGAAATTATTTTACGTCTTGCAACGTTTAGCATTTAGTCTTATAGATGTTTAATTTACCAACACGATTTATATTAACGCATCCATACTTTATGGAATATGGTCATAGTATGAACAATCTCATTTGTTCTCACAAAAGACCAGAACAAAAATAACAACTTATTAAGTTCTTAAAATAAATCTTGAATGTTTGGTTCGATACGACAATGAACACAATAACACTTTATTTTTGTTCTTGTCATGATCGATTCAACATCTAGTACTAGTTCCATTTAGGCCCTTGTATTTCTTGTACTGTGTGGCTTTGTATGACAACTCATACCAACCAATCTGGTATCAAAATACCCAAAAAATACTTTGTTAACTAGTAGTACATCTATAACTTGTATATCAAGAATATACACCTGAGCTGGACTTTTCCAGTTATCATCTTTTTTCTGCCATATATTATTTTGTAATTCTATTTTCAATATTCCCTTTTCTTTACAGGAAGAATCTTTCAACATCAAACAACGCTAGTCGTACTAGCACATTTTCCTTGGTGTGTTAGTCATATACTATCACCCATTGAGTCTAACTTTGAGTTTGATTGTTCTACTAATATCACCATATTAATAGCATTCTTCCGGATTCCACTCTTAGAAACCCTCAAGCAAGGAAAACGATTTTACCCATACTTTTAATCCATCCCATCATAAAAAATTTGTGACTAAGCTACTATAGCTCGAAGGAATGAATTTAGAGGATAATTTTTAGCGCCCAACTTTTTGGAAGATTCAAACGCCTAGCATCTTCAATCATTGCATATATTAAAATAATATAAGCACACATTATCACGCTAAATTATACTCAGCCTTGTTGCCATAAATAAGTTTCTAGATATCATATATCTTTCGCTTGATTGTTTCTGAAAATAATTCCTTTTAGTTCCTAAAATACCTTGATCAACAAAACATTCTTTTGAAGATAAAGTATTATGGAAGCAAGCATGACACTGGATTCTAAGTAGGAATTATTTGCTCTCTAGATCAATCAATCATTAATCATATGGAGCTAGGTAGGAAATACCAAAACACTACAATAGGACTCAATTTTAAATTGCACTAATACAGTACCAATCTAAATGGTTTTACCAGATCATAACAATTATATTTCAATTAACAATCTAAGTGTAAGGTAGTTTGTGGATGCTAATGAATACTACAATTTGTGCAAATTCAATTTGCTTGGTTCTTCATGATAAATTAAGTTCAAGTTAATTCGAAATTACTACGTGAACTCCCACTCAAAAAAACATCCCTCTAGTCGTTTTAGTGATTACACAAACCAAATTCACTATACCAAAACCGATCATCACGTCAGATGATGTAGTTGCAAAGGAGAACATTGACATGTTCATCATATCACCCATATGACTCATGCTTTACCTTTCGGTTACGTGTTCCGATGCCATGTCTGTACATGCTAGGATCGCCAAGTAGAACCGTAGTATGCCATGTGTTCCGAGGCCATGTCTGTACATGCTAGGCTCGTCAGCACCCGTTGTATGCGAACGTTAAGTCTGTCACACCCGATTATCACGTGGTGTCTCGAAACGACAAACTTTATTAACGATGCATACTAAGGAAGAACACCTTATTATCTTGATATTAAGTGAGAGGAATCATCTTATAATGCCACTGTCGCAATCTAATAAAAATAAGATGCATAAAAGGATTAACATCACATGCATGGATAATATGATATGATATGGTCCTTCTTGCACTTGATCTCCATCTTGTGTATCATGGTATGATCTCTATCATTCCACTAACGTGGCACCAAGGTCCATGGCACCTCCATCATGATTGTGCATTACAACATATCACATGGATATGATATGTATCACGATGGCCATAATTAATAAGACAACCATATGGCTCCTGCCGGTATATCAATAATTTACAAAAGAGATCATCTCATAATCAAATTTGTAACATTGACCATATCACATCACATGCCCTGCAAAAACTAGTTAGACGTCTCTAATTTATTTTTGCATATTTTATGTGGCTTAGCGCTTTCGAGGAAAGAACCGTTCATACCTACGAACATCAACCACAACGTTGATAAACATATTTTTAACAACCTTCGTAGATTAGATCTTAACTATAGTAGGAGAAACGAACACCCTCTCAGCCACAAGTGAGACAGGTTTCGCGTACATAGTACATGTAAAGTTTGTCTAGGGCAGCTTCATCCTACTATGCCACTAAGATCATAAAATACTGAAGGAGGAAATACCATGATCATCAACGCCCACATACACCTATGTTTTCTACCCTTACAAAACATCTACGCATAGATCCGGCTCTGATACCACTGAAGGGTTCATTGCATAGAAAACAAAAAAATTCCTACGCGATAGAAACCCAAAGGGCCAAGATCTAATCTAGGAGATGTAAGCAACGGGGAGAAAGAGAGTCTTAAGGAGATCATACCCTCGAAGATACAAAGCGTTACGAGATCAAATCTCGTTGGTGATGTAGTCGTACTCACATCGATCTCAAGATCGTGAAGATGAGTGTTGCAATCCGGCAGCGCTTCCGCACTCGGTCACACGTACAACTCGATGACGACCTCCGTTCCCTCGATCCAGCGGGGCAGCGTAAGTAGTGGATCCCTCGTGAACCAGCAGCACGATGACGTGGTGTGATGGAGAAAACTTTGTTCAGGGCTTTGCTAAGCGCATGAACATGAGATGGATCAGCGGGAGTATGGAGATGGAGATGACCCCAAGTTGTGTGTGGAGAGAGAGGTCCAACCCCTCTTTATATAGGAGGGGGAGGCAACCACGATATTTTGGTGCCTCCACCTCTCCCCTCATCATGTGGGTGGAGTCTCCACTCAACCCACTCATTCTCCCATCAGTTCTCACTCAAAATTCCAAGGGTTTTCTTTAATAAAAAATTAAAAAAATTAATATTTGTTAATCCTATTAACAAACATTCACACTTGCCCCCTTGAACTATTTGTTAATCAAACATTAACATATACCACCTTGAACTATTTCAATATTCCCCGAAACTATTCCGGTGAATATTTCAATATTCCCCGAAACAATTTTGGTGTTGTCCAATGTTTTATCCGATATTCCGTATCCACTCAATCGCATCATCGAACCTTAAGTGTGTCACCCTACGGTTTGTGAATAATGTAGACATGATCGAGACACCTCTCCGATCAATAGTCAACAGCGGGACCTGGAGATCCGTAATGACTCCTACACATTCAACGATGAATCTAGTGATCGTGTGCACCATAAACGTCGTAACCAATTCTCTTTGTCTCGCGATATTTTACTTGTCCGAGATCCGGTCATTGGTATCAACCATACCTAGTTAAATCTCGTTACTGACAATTACTCTTTTACTCGTTCCATGATATGACATCCTTGTGACCTAGTCACGTGCTTGCAAGCGGTGTCGATGTGATATCACCGAGAGGGCCCAGAGTATATCTCTCCGTCATTTGGATGGACAAATCCCACTCTTGATCCATGAGACTCAACTAATACTTTATGAACACCCACCGACACCTTTATAGTCACCCTGTTATAGTGTGACGTCTGATGACATCAAAGCACTCTTTCGGTGTTAGCGATTGACATGATCTCATGGTCTAAGGATTAGAGTTACTTTGTATGTGTGATATAACAATGTAACTTAATGACTTGATCGCATTGCTATATTCACTTTGGGTCTATGTTCATCACATTATTCTTCTAATGACATGAGCCCGTTATTAACAACATCCAATGTTCATGATCATGAAACCTTGATCATCTATTAATCAACGAGCTAGTTAAAAGAGAGGCTTTACTAGAAACCAGTTTGTTTATTAAACACACATGTATCAACGTTTCCGGTTCATACAATTCTAGCATGAGAAATAAACATTTATCACAAATAAGGAATAAGATAATAACCACTTTATTATTGCCTCTCGGGCATATTCCGTTCACCAGCTACCATGAGTGTCGCGCAAGCGCCTGGGCCGGGTGCTTCTACGCGTTCTCCATGGATATTTGGGAGGCGCGGTGACCTTCCGCATTCCATCCTCTCCTCCCACCTCGCTACACTGGTGATGCTCCTCCCTCTGTCTTCCTACGGAGGTACGAGGCGAGAGTCCGGGTGGCTCGACGGTGCGACAGGTGCCTAATGAGGTACTTCCCAATGGCGCTCTACAGCGCACCCCTCGCGTGGTTGCTAAACCTCTCTGGCAGCTCCGTGAGCACTGGGAAGCCCTGCGTGCGCTATTCCTCCGCCGTTTTTGGCACTTCGATCATTTCCTCCTCGACGAACCCAGGTCAAATGACCATGTGGTGTTTCGCCATGGGAAAAGCCGGTTCCAACCCCCATAAGAAGACGAGACAACCTCGCTGGTTCGCCATGTGGCATGAATCCTGGGTGGCTCGCTGGCCCCACTCTCTAGTCGCCACCTCAAGAAGGCCTCGCGAGAGGCCAATGCTGTCCGTCAGGCGGACGGCCCGCCTCAACAACACCTCAAGTGGTCACAGCAGGTAATATTCTTCGACATCGCAGACCACCCTAGGACAATCGGTGATGTCGGCTCCATTCCCTTGGTCTGCACCCCCACGATCAACAACATCGCCGTATCCAAAATGCTC
Organism: Alopecurus myosuroides; assembly: GCA_028641055.1. NCBI lineage: Eukaryota > Viridiplantae > Streptophyta > Magnoliopsida > Poales > Poaceae > Alopecurus > Alopecurus myosuroides. The sequence continues at coordinate 173,162,776 of CM054058.1, forward strand.
ATGGACGGAGGCGCGGGCCTCAACGTGATTTTGCTCGAGACCTTTGAGAAGCTACAGGTCCCTCGTGACTGCCTAAAGGCCACTAGGCCGTTCACTAGTGCCACCAGCGGCACCACCGCCCCTGGGACGGGTGCACCTAGCTGTCACGTTCGGCACACACCAGAACTATCGCACCAAGAACATCGACTTCGACGTCGCCCACATCGGGCTCTCCTACAACAGCATCCTCGGCTACCCGGTGTTAGCCAAGTTAATGGCCGTCACGCACCACGCATACAACCTCGTCAAGATGCCTGGAAGCATTGGTCCTCTCACTGTCCACGGCGATGTCAAGGACGCAGTGGGTCCATGAGGATGCCTACAAGGAGGCAGCAACTTGACACCCCATCGACGAGGACAGCCTCGAGCACCTTGTCAAGCCCCCGAAGAAGAAGCAGTTGTTCTCTTAGGAGAGGGAAGCCATGAAGAAGGTCTCCATGAACCGTGACAGCACGGGGCCTACTCTCAACATCGGGGCCGGTTGCCTCCCAAATAGGAAAGCACGCTCGTCGCCTTCCATCGGGCAAACACATACATGTTCGCACGAACAACGTATCATATGCCCGGCGTACCAATAAAGGTGATCGAGCACCACATAGTCGTGTGCCCAGGCGCACGTCCCGTCAAGCCTAAGGCTCGGCGCCAGGGCCATGAGAAGCAAGATTTCACCATCCGCAAAGTGGAGAGGCTACTGAATGCCAAGATCATCCGCGAGATCATCCATGCCGAGTGGATCTCCAAACCTGTTGTGGTCTCCAAGCACACTGGCGGAGGACGGCTGTGCGTCGACTTCATGGCCTTCAACAAGGCATGCCCCAAGGATCCATATCCCCTCCCGAGAATCTACCAGATAGTGGACTCCACCTCCGGGTGTGATCTACTCTGCTTTCTGGATGACTTCTTGGGACATCACCAGATCAAGATGGCCAATAAAGACGAGGAGAACAGCCTTCATGGAACCATATGGTGTATTCTACTACATGTGCTTGCCCTTTGGCCTGAAGAATGTCGGGGGAACCTTCCAAAGGCTGATACGCATCACTCTGGGGACCCAGATAGGGAAGAATGCTAAATCATATGTCGAAGACATCGTCATAACAAATCGCGAGGAGATCATCCTCATCGACGACCTAGAGGAGACCTTCCAGAACCTCTGTAGGGTCAACATCATGCTCACCCCAGACAAATGCGTCTTCGGAGTCGCGGCAGGGAAGCTACTCGGATTCCATGTGTATCACCGCGGCATTGAATCCAACCCCGACAAGATCTTAACCATCAAAGAAATGCAGCCTCCGCGGCGACTCAAGGACATAACATCGTCTCGCGGGATGCGTGGTGGCGCTGGGGCTCTTCATCTCCAAGTACGGCAGTAAGGATCTTCCATTCTTTAAGCTCCTAAAGCAACGGGTCTTTTCAAATGGACTATCCAAGTGGCAACTACATTTGAGGAACTCAAGAAGTATCTAGCAAGCCCTCCCGTTTTGGTCGCTTTGCGACAACGCGAGCTGTTGCACCTGTATCTTGAAGCCACCCCTTAGACAGTCAGTTCCGCTCTCATCACAGAAAGGCTAGCTAACAAAAAAAAGCATCCCTGCACGGCAAGGAGCCCACGCCGTCCTCTCCTCAAGAGTGCACCACTGCACAGTAAGACCTCCACAAGGAGGACCCCCTCAAGCCTCAAGAGAGCGTCAACGCGTTTGAAGAACTCACTACCGAAACCTCCGCGGGCACTCTCGTTGAACACCATATCTACTTTGTTAGCACTGTGCTTCGACATGCCTGCAAGAGGTACCCCGTGCAGCAGAAGCTCCTATATGCGCTCCATGTGGCTTCGAGGAAGCTCTGCCACTACTTTGAGGAACACCCCATCATAGTGGTATATGTGTTCCATGTGGAGCAAATCTTGCGTAACTCCAGCGCCACGGTGCGTGTCACGTAGTGGGCTGTCGAGCTCCAACACTTCAAGCTCCAATTCCTCACCACCAAGACAATCAAAGGAGGAGCACTTGCAGAGTTCAACGCAAAATGGACCAACCCTCCACCAGAAGAGGACCCTGAGGAGGAAACGGCTGTCCTAGGCAAGTTGGATCCTGGGTTGTGGACTATGCACTTTGACGGCGCCTTCTCCTCCAGTGGATCGTTGGTTGGCATCATACTCACATCACCAATAGTCGACAAGCTCTACTACACCGTCCAACTCCACTTCGGTCGCAGGGCCAAAGTCTCCAACAATATTGTCGAGTACGAGGGCCTTCTCGCCGGCATTAGGGCCGCCATCTCCCTGGGCGTCAAACGCCTCACCGTCAAGTGAGACTCGCAGCTCTTGGTGAACTTTTCCAACAAAAGCTACATGGCCTTGTACCTCGAAGAAGAGCTTTCTCAGCATGGAGCTGCAACACATCCCTCGGGTAGACAACAAAGAGGCGGACGGCATCGCCAAGAGAGCATCAAGAAACTGGGCGCAAGCCCCAGGCATCTTTGAAGATAGGCTCAAGAAGCCATCCATCTTACCACAAGTCGATGACGATGAAGTACAAGGCCACCAACACCTAGAGGAGGAGCTCCCACCAGATCTTGCCCAAGGCCCACAAGACTGCAACATTCCCTCGGGATACCGTCTCGTGCTGGTATTCACACAAGAGGAAGCATGCTGGAAAAAGAGCCTCATCGAATACATCCAGAAAGGGGACTTCCCCGACGACGAAGCAGAAGAAGAGCGCGTTGCTCGCCAAGCCAAGATGTACTGCGTCATGGACCACAAAGTTGTACCGGAGGCGTCCCAATGGGGTAGCACTGCTGTGAAAACCCATATAGGATAACAAAGACCTCCTCAAGGATATACATCATGGCAACTGTGGCCACCACTCCTCGCCACGCACGCTCGTCGGCGAGGCCTTCTGCTATGGTTTCTACTCGCCTATGGCCCTCAGGGGCACCACTGAGCTCGTGAAGACCTGCGAGGCGTGCCAATTCCACGCCAAGCAAGCTCATTAGCCTGCACAAGGATTGAGATCATCCCCCTCTCGTGGTCATTCGCGGTCCGGGGGCTGGATATCCTGGGACCATTTCCGCGAGTGCTTGGGAGCTACCGCTACTTCTACGTCGCCATCGACAAATTCACAAAGTGAGCGGAGGTGGAGCCAGTCCAGGACATCCTAGCAAGGTCAGCAGTGAAGTTAATCAAAGGGTTGGTGTGCCGTTTCGGTGTCCCCAACTGCATCATCACAGACAAGAACACATAGTTCACAAGTATTCTCTTCAAGTCTTAGTGCGCCAACCTTGGCACCAAGATCTGCTACGCCTCCGACGCCCATCCACGCAGAAACGGCCAAGCGAAGCGCGCCAATGCCAAGGTCCTCAAGGGCCTCAAGACAAGGAGCTTCAACAAGCTCAAGTCCCATTGAAAGAAGTGGATCGAGGAGGTCCCATTGGTACTATTGTCCATCCACACAACCGAAACCAAGCCCATGAGAGAAACACCATTCTCCCTCGTCTATGGAGCCAAAGCCATTCTCCCTGCGGAACTCAAGCATGGGTCTCCTCGAGCCCTTGCCTTCAACGAGGATAAGAAGTGAGAACTCCATACCGAAGAACTGCTGCTCCTCAAGGAGGCAAGAAATTGCGCCGTTGTCCGTGCGGCGTGATACCAGCAAGGGTTCCGTCGCTACTATAGCAACAACATCATGCCATACACACTGGACGTGGGCGACCTGGTCCAGAGAGGGATCCTCTCCATGGAAGGCTTACACAAGATCTCTCCAATGTGGGAGGGACCGTACCGGGTAGCGTACATTGCGCGCCCAGGAGCGGCACACCTGGAGACAGAAGATGGCACGCCTATCCCCAACCCGCGGAACATCCAACACAACCAGAAGTTCTACCCATGATGCCACGGTAAAAACGACGCCAGGACCTCTCTCCGTGAGTGTCTCAGGGGGTATCTCAACAAGTGTGCCCACATGGTGGTGAGAACCTCTTCCCACACAAGTGGGAGCCCCGTTTTGCGGGGCAAAAAAAATTCCTCGAGGGCATCACAAGGCCTCTACATCCTCGAGCTACGCACCTGAACTCGCGCGAGTATCACCCCCATAACGATGGGAGTCCCGTCTCTGCACGGTGACATTAAGTGCCTCTTGGGGGACCAGAAGGTCACGACATCCCCACACTAACTTTCCTTGTCACCTCGACAAGCATCTTTCCCCTTCAGGAGCGCACGTCTGTTTCTTCCACTTGAGGACACCTCGCGAGCAGGGGCTGGGATCGATGCCCGTACACGGGTGAGACCCAATCATATTAAATCCAAGTGGCAGAGCTCCATATAAATGGGTCTCTATTGTGCATGACACCTTACCTAAGTCCTTGGTGGTGAGTTCCTCATGAGGTATCCACGAGAAGAGAAACAAACACACACTCTTGCTCACTGCGGGAAGAAATCCTCTGCCTCACGGGGCAAGCAAGCGGAACCCTCCACAAGGAAACATGGAGAACCTCGATAGGGGACCATCATAAGGACCTCCTCCAAACTCGTAACTCCCAATCGAGAACCATGGGGCAACACGCACAGAGCTAAATCCCGTTCTCTTACTCATACATCGGGAGATTTCCTCTTCTCAGGAAGCACCCTAGAAAACTCACTAACACAAGATAATCGCAAAAAACACGCTCTCGCAAGCTTCATATTTCATTCATGAGGTACATCTCAGTACACGAGCATGCTATAGGTCCATTACAAAGACAAAAAGGGGAAAGAAAATCAAAGAGAGCTACTCCCTCTCCATGACTACAGAGGAGGAAGGTGTGGTGGCAGGCTACGGTCTGGCCTTTCTCACGACAGCTACGAGATATGGTCGGCCGAGGAGGGATCTGCCAAAGAGAAGAAGGAGGAAGAAGAGGAGGTTGGACGAAGGCTAAGGATCCAGAGAAAAAGGAAGGCTGACTGATCAGGATCGTCACGCCTTCCCTCTGGACGAAGGCACTCAAGCCCCGACCGAGTCCGACTCACCTCCCTCCACCTTGACGGCCGAAGAATCTTCCTCATCCTCCTCATCATGAGCATCATTTTCATCGTCGTTGCCGTCGTTGTCGCTTCTTCCACTCTCGACGCAGCAGTCCTCACGCTCGCCACAATGCACGAAGAGCTTCACGAAGAGCTTGTCCACTCCATCAAAGTGGAAGTGGAGGACCTGGCTCTCCTCCAGCTTCTGGGCATGGGCGAAGGTATTTCATCCGCGCGTCAATGACATGTGGCCACCGGAGAAAACCTCCATGGATGCCCAACAAGGTCCGTTGATGCAACCCACTACTTGGAGCTAGAGCCCCCTGTGAAGGAATCCAGGAGCCTCACCTGGCTGCGGAGGCGACCGTAGAGGGCCACCAGGAACTCGTGCACCAGCACATGGGTGTCCTCTGCTCGGGAGGAATGGGGTTCCCCATCACGCCATGACCGCGGGACGCCCGCGCACCTCGACCATGCCGACTTCGGGTGCTCGTATCCGCTCGAGCGACAGACCCCTCCGGCATATCAGGAGCCGCCAGGGCCATCCGTGCATGTGCCTCGAGACTGCGTTTGGGTCCGGAGGCGAGCCACAGCCTCGCCCACCACGAGCCATGCAGAACTTTTTCTCTCTCTCGCAGGTAGGTAAGGAGAAGGAGGAGACGGAGACAATGTTTGAGAATGGAGGAGTGCCTCCTATTTATGCCCGGGCTGGGGGCTTCCCCCCGCCGAATCCATCTTCTCGCTGGCTCGGGCATCAAAGCAAAGAAGCACGTCCCGAGGGCGGATGTGACCAGACGCCAAGGTAATAACTGCTTAGTGGTGCCACGCTAGGGCTGTTATTATGACGGGATGTTTCTGCCACTTACAGGATATCGTGGGACTCTCCCATTAACCGTTGTGCCACTCGCCACAGCTGGCCTTGCAGGGAATGGGCCCGAGTCATTTCGCCTCCTCCGGATGTGTGCACGCCGTGGGCCCGGGGGCTATTGTCGGACCCACGGATTCCGGTGTATCCTGGGCCATCTGCTGGAGGCCCATCCTAATCGGTGCGACAGTTGCCCTTGCCAGGTCGATTCGAGCGGTAGCCGCTCTCGTGAGGGTGCCCCCCTTTGCCTGGGGGGGCTTTGCGACGAAGGACCTATCTTACAGAGGTTCTCACTGGTGTTTCTGCCTCTGGAGAGGAGCTCCACATTGCCACTTCTTTCCTCTAGAGGAATACACTCTCACGGGGGAACAACCCATGTGGGGATGAAGCATGCATCCCTGCGGAGTGACGAAGGCCCTGCACAGCGACAGAGTCGCTTTGGCCATAGTTTTTGTTCTCGTGCATAAAGTGTGCGGCACGGCTGTGCGCGCCAAAGCCTCTCCCAAGGATTTCCTGTTTGGCACAAGGAGACCAGTCCAACGCTAAAAGACGGAAGAAACGTCACCAAAGCCCCCACCCTGCCATGACCGGTGGTGTTGTCCTCGATGACCAAGGCTAGTTGGTGCCACAAAACTCTGCTGGTCTCCACTTTAGCACCTTGTGGTAGCCTTTTCGGCCAAGAAAGAGCGAGAAGGAGTCCCAAAAACGCTAGTATAAGTGAGTCCACTTGGCCTTCGTAGGAAGGGGACAGATTCAGAAATCTAGTAGTCTGAGAGAGCATAAGCTCACACATTGTACTATAATCACCGCAGTGCAATCCACAGACAAACATGATTAGGGTTTTATACCACGACGGTGGTCTGAACCTAGGTAAACTCTCTGTGCCACCATTGACGACCATCCTAAGCTTTCCTCTTGAGGCCTATCGAGGTGCGTTGCGAACGTGGTTAGCCCCCAGTGTTCGAACCTCTAGAGGAGATCATGTCTTTGACAGACCACCCTGTGACACTCCTTTCTGGGGAACACAATGGACTGGACTAACCCATCTACTATCAACAGTAGGATAAATGATACCTGCCTCGAGAAGTTTTAACATTTCACTTCTCACCAATTCTTTCATTCTTGGATTTAAGCAACGTTGATGATCAATCACAGGCTTGTCATTAGGCTCAAGATTAATTAAATGATGACATATAACATGACTAATGCATTAAGATCATCCAAAGTATAACCAATAGCTTTGCGGTGTTTCCGGAGTGAGTCCAATAAATGTTCTTCTTCATAATCTAAAAGGTCAGCATTGACAATAACAAGATATGTTTTCTTTTCATCTAAATAAGCATATTGAAAGAATTGCTTCTATTGCTATTCCACCTAAATATCATCCAATTCATTCCTTTCCTGCATATACATGTCATTCTCATGTTCTTTCATGAATTGATGCAAAGGATCATTAGGTGGAATAGCAATAGAAGCAATTCTTTCAATTGATAAATCCTCGTTAGGTAACTCTTTATCATGACATTGTCTGGCAATTTTACTAAAATTAAATTCATAATGTTCATCACCAAATTTGACAGACGCTTTCTCTTTCTTGCAATCTATAACAACATCACATGTATTAAGGAAAGGCCTACCAAATATAATAGGACAAGCTTTATCTTCAACTGAACCAAGTATTAAAAAATCAGCGGGTTATTTACCTTACCACGCAGAACTTCAACATCTCTTACAATACCCACTGGTGAAATAGTTTTTCTTTTGCCAGCTGAATAGTAACATCAAGGTCTTCAATTTCACATGGAGCAATTTCATTCATTGTTTCTTGATAGAGAGAAAAGGGTATGGCACTTGCACTTGATCCCAAATCACAAAGTCCATAATAATTATGATCACCTATTTTGACATAAAAAACAAGTGTACCAAACTAGCAATAATAGGTATATGATGTTAATTAGGTGCCACTAGGTTAGAGCCAGCCTCACAGAAATATATATCAAAACCATCAATATTTTCAGCAACAAAATCTTTAACCATGGCAACTATAGGTTAAACAATCATTTGATCCTCAGGTTCAATAACTTTATTACAACTTTTTTTCATAATATCATTAGAAAAAGAGTGTTATTTTACTCTAACAGGAAAAGGTGGTTTCTCAAAGTGAACAACAGGTAAAACAGGATCAAGAGTGTTAACAAGTGTTTCACTACTAGAGAATTGTTTCTCTTTAATATTATCCTTATAAGGTTCATGATACTTGTCCCACTTCACTTTAGGAATAGTAACATGAGAAGAAAAAGGTTTTGCAAAGTTCAACAATTACTTGAGAACCGAGCACATATTTAGCACTAAGCATGTTAAAAATTTCAGTTTTAGCAAAAGACTTAACGCAATCATATTCATGATTAACATCTAGCTCTTTACCTATGTCTATCTCCCAATCTTCAATATTACCTTGAATTCCTTCGATAAGATCACATTTATCATCATAATTCTTGTTTGTGAAGGAACCATTAGAAGAGGCATCAAGAAGGTCCTTGTCATGATGTGAAAGACTTGCATACAAAGTATTAATAATAATCTCCTTGCTTAGCTTATGATTGGAGCATTTAAGCATTTATGTTTTCAGCCTCACTCAAGCTTGGGAAAAATTTCTCCATCACGATGCCAAAAGTTATAAATAAAATTATGATCTCGATGTATTTCATGAAGAGAATAAATTTTGAAATAAAAGAGATGTAAGCTCCTTCAAATCCAGCAAATGTGAATCATCCAATAACCTATACCATTCTCATACTCTTTATTTCGGTGATATAGAAAATAATTTCCTCATGATTAAATGTCTTGGCACACCTGCAATCTTAAACAAGTCACACAATTCTTTAATAACAAAGCAAGTGCTCACCGGGATGGACAGTTCCATCACCGGCATGGCGGTTATCCATAACAAGATCAATGATTCCAACAGGTATTTCATAAGGGGCAATTTCAGTAGATGGGGAACTTATCTCTAACACACGTGTGGTGGGGAGTCAGTCCCAAACATATAACCAACAGTAAAGGAATCTATGATTCAGAAAAATAAATATAAATTAAAAATAACACTTACAGTAAAATATTTCCTCACCCATTCCACTTACCAATAGCGCTACACTCCCCGGCAACGCCGCTAGAAAATAGTCTTGATGACCCACAAGTGTAGGGGATCGATCGTAGCCTTTTCAATAAATAAGAGTGTCGAACCCAACAAGGAGCAGAAGGTATTGATAAACGGATATTTAAGCCTATGCCCCCGGTGTCTTAGTTGTGCTCACTTTTCCCCATTCGTTAACTTTTTGCTCACTTTTCCCCATGTCTCTAAATTTTTGCTTTCACATTTTGCTCACTTTTGTCCCTGAAAAGTTGCTCAAAACCACGACGAAATGAGCGATTGGGGAAAAGTGAGAAAAACTAAGAAACCGGGGACACAGACTTAAATATCCCATTGATAATTAGATTCAAATAAGGTTTCAATATAAACACGAGAGAACAAATGTTTAGGTATATTTTTTGTAATAGTAAGAAAGCGATAAGAAGTAAAGAACAAAGAAAGTAAATAATTGCTGCAATTGGACCAATCCTTTTTTGCACAAAGGACAAGCAGGTGGTACTTTTTATAAAGGCTAAAATGTTCCTCAGGACACACAGGATGTTTCATCTAGTTATTTTCATCACACGATGTTGATTAATCTTTATGGTTTTGGTAAGTGTTATGTGGGTAGACCTATGCTAGTGCACCGTACTATCAGGGATTAATGCACACTTACAATTACAATACTTTCAAGCATCCGTAAATACAAGAAAGTAACTAAAAAATAAATCTAACTATAGCAATAAACTCGTGGTATGTAGTACTCCCTTATGTGAAGTATTGAAAGATGGGGTTTATGTTTCTGTCACTCCGGTAAGCCGCCACAAGAAATCCAACACACAATGCATTCCTCTAGGGCCTTAAAAGGTGAACTGATATGTAGTCGACGTTCACATAACACAACTAGAGAAATAACAACATAACTTAAAACTCAAACCGGTAAATATTACTCAATGAAACATGATCACTAACAATGAGATTTATCCCATTTCCTCAAGAACTAAATGATCTACTCACAACACATCATAAGGTACATAACCATAGGTGATAAATGGCTAAATAACAATTTGGTCATAAAGTGCAAACACCGACAAATCTCGTAGGTATCAACTACAAACAAGTAATTCACACCGGAAGAGAGATCTAGTGGAAAACAACGGTATATAACCCTAATGATACAGCGGGACGGAGGCGGATGGTGAGGATGATGGTTTTGATGGTGACGACGATGACGATGATGGTCTTGATAAAGTCCGGTGCGATGACGTTGACGGTGGTGACGATTGCCCCCTCGGGAGGGAATTTCCCCGGCGGAATCTCCCCATTAGGAAGGTTTTTTTTTCTCTCTGCCATTTCCATCGAGAAGAGGCGGCAGAGCAATTCTACAAAGAGCCTCCTTGGGATTTTTAGGTCATGGGGGGGTAAGTACCGCGAAGGGGAGCTACTGGAGGGGCCTAGGGCCTCCATGGGCCCAATTGGCGCGGCCAAGGGGGAGGCCGCGCCTCATGCCTTCCTGGTGCCCCCTGGCTCCCCTCTGGCAGCCCTTTTGGCTCCCCTAGTGATTTTTGACAAAACCTCGTTTTCTATTTTTTTCCCGATTTTTCTCACGTCTAGAAAATATCCCTTCTGACAGGTGCTTTTTCCAGCTGTTTTCTGACTGTGATAAACAATTATGTAAAACTGTACAACACAGAGAAAACAACGAAATAACATAGGTATAGTGCTCTAATAGGGAAAATATCAATGAATAAGGGAAAATTATCATATAAAATAGTGATACAACATGGACGTATCAGCAACAAAGCAACATATTAAGAATTTGCTAACCAAGTTGCTTATAGAGTTTATGAGCTGGAATTAGAATATAGAAAAATACTAGCTAAAATAGAAGACATATTTGATCCTACTATTTAGATACATTTAGGTTTCAATGAGATAAATGCACTATGTGGTCTAGGTGCAAGTGTTTTTACGATCCCTAATACTTTATTTGATAAGCTGAACTTGGGAGACTATAATATAACAGAGCTTAAATTACATTTAGCTAATTCAATCTTTAAACAAGTTGTGGGAGTTAAAGAAAATATTGTAGTACAAATTAGAGGAAGCCATACACTCCTTTATCTTGTTATAGTATACATTCATGTAGATCCAATAGCACCTATAATACTTGGTAGACAGTTTTTAAGAACCATCAAAGCCTTGATAAATTTACATGATGGTAACGTGATGGTTGCATTTCCTTATCGAGATCCTTTTGTTGTTTATTTTCCCAGGAAGAATCGATCAAAGGTCTACGATAATAGAACCATAACATTGAAGGCAAACTACTTCGGAATGGGCACACAAGTTACAAAACCCAGTTGAGCATCATTACGGTCGGGCTAACAACCGAAAACAAAGCGCTGCATGGGAGGCAACCCATGATAAGTTTTTCATTTTTGTTTTAGTCTCGTTTTCGTTTTAATGTTGAAAACATATTGGAGGAGAAGAAAATTTTCTTCGAACATAACTACTAGTGTTGCCACCAAAATTTATATATGAAGCCTTGTTGAGAACTAATATTTCAGGTCCCAAGTGAAAAATTCTAGAAGAGAATTATTTTTGCTACAGTATGCAGTTTATCAAGGGCGGTACAGCCATAATCGACCTTACCACCCACCATACCGACCTGAAGAAAAGAGGGAGAAAAACAATTACAACTCCCGATGAGCAGCTATTTGTGGGCGAGATAACGAGTGGTGGTACGGTCAGTTTGACCGTACCAGCCACTATATTGCCAAAACCATCAATCTCTTAACATTTCAAAGGTGACTTAATGAGTGACGGTACGGTAAATTTCCATAGTACCATCCACCGTATCGCTGCAAAAAAATTTATCATAAAGTCCAGTACTAACTTATTGAGCAACAATACGGTGAGTTCCACCATAACCCCAACGTACCAAAATTAGAGGGCTTCACAACTTTGAAGAGGTGAGTTGTACCGACCCCGGTACGGTCACTCCCGACCGTACCAGTCACCGTACCGACTCCATTCACAGGGAAATTCCTCCAAACTCAATTTTCCAATCCATAATCTTATTTTGTTCACTTCTTCCACCTCCAAAACTGCCCCTAAACCTCAATAGATATGTTTACTCGTTCATCTTTGGTTCAATTCCTTTTGCATCAACAATCCAGGGCATGTTTCTCCCCTTTCCAACCAATTTGTTTTTGCAAAAATTGTTTCAACCATGTTTTATTACCAATCTAGGGTTGCATGTTGGTACCTTGATCTTTTAGATTGAACAATGTCGTTTGCATCTATCGAGATTTCATACCACTAGTATCATAGAGGAAACCTATTCCTATCTTTTACGAACCATTGCTTATTTTTTTACTTATTTTTAGATGAACACGAGGATCCAAACACGTGCTAGTGCTAACCCATGTGCTAGACAATCTAGAAATGTTGCCACGAAGAGCACCGTTGAGAAGTTTATGGGTATCAAGCTTCATGGCAAGGCCAACCAAAACAAATACAAGACCCATGAACAACGTGATATTAGAAGTACAAAGTAGGCTTGCCCACAACTATCCACCGTATATGTTTCACTAATGATTTTAATTTGCTTTGCAACAATGTTGGAATTTGTTCATTTGTTTTTCAGGATGTTCCAACTTACCGATGGTTGACGATGGAATTATAATGCACATGTGAGAATACCGTGAATTTCTACCCCGGTAACACCGGAACTGAAGAGAGAGTCAAATTTCAGCTGGTGAACAAGCCATATGACTTAGCATAAGAGAGTGGTGCAACTGCTTCAGTTTTGTCAACAACAACGGACACACTCATATCGGTAACTATTTTTTAACCCTCAAGCTAGTAATTATTTTAAGAAAATTAGTATTTCATCAAATTCCCCCCAAGGGAGGCAACATGTAGTGTCCTGCTATTCTATATTTCTTCTATGTTATTGCTAAACTTTGCAGGCACGCTGATGCATGTAAAATGCATACATGAACTTTGCATGTTATTACTTGTTTTTCCTACATATTAGCAACTTATATTCATGTTTTATAATGATTTGGGTGATTTTCTAAACAATCCCCCTTCTTTTGGTTCTAACCCTGTTTTTCCAGAAAACGTACTTTTTAGTGTTTCAGACTTTCCGGGAGCTTCGGGACTCCAAAAAGGGCAAGGCCAAAGAGCACGGTTCAGAATTTTCGAGACAAAGACCATGGGAAAAAGTAGAGGGCCAAAGGGCCAACCAGGTGGCAAAGAGGACCCTCCATGCGGCCAGATTCCTTGGCCGCTTGAGAGGCCCCCTTTTTGCCCCCGTGGCTCCGATGCCGTCGATCTTTCTTCTCCCGAGTGTCTCGTGACCTAAAAAGGACTATATAAAGGGTCCCCTGGACTTTTCGAGGAGGAGGCGGCGCCGAGAGACGAAACCATGAAACAGAGAGACAGAAGGCTGCCGCCGGAGAAGATCGGAGGGGGGAAACACCGCCGGGATCACCCCCGGAGGGCTCCACCCCCCTCCGGCGTGTTCATCATCAACATCTACAGCAATATCAGCTCCATCTATCCACTTTAATCTCTTGGCAAGCACGATGTATGATGCAATACTATATTCCCTTGATGTATTGTGTCTCCCCTTCTATGTTTGAGTAGTGAATTGTTCTTGGCAATGGTGAAATAGTTCGTTGATTGGTTGCATACAAGTTTGTTATCTTCTATGATTGTCTTTATGTACAATATATGAGTACACGCATATGTTGGGGAATGCATGTAAGGTGATCATCGGTAGCATAATGGAGTGGTGGTGACTTGGGAGTGACAGTAACCTGAGACCGAGCCACAAAGTTAAGTTATTGGGGGATATATATAGGGGACCTTAGAACGTAAGGCTATGGTGGGACTTTATGTCTTAATCAATATTGTGCAGTCATTTACTTGGCCACATGATCCATTATAAGGGGTTGTAGATCATTTACTTTACTATACCTATTCATGGCTCCTTCCTAGAAGAAACAACTAAGACTAAAACATGTGCTTCACTAATTGTGACAACCACACGAACGAAACACCTATTGCTAGAACACTTGCTCCCTTGAGATACTTGAGATATTTGCTGCTTGCTACTTGTGAAACTTGCTTTAGAAACTTGCTCTAGGATTACTTGCATTTTAAACTTGCTTCACTAGTTACTAGACAAACCACACTCCACGTCACTTGCTTTTAATTAGTTAGTTCCTTTTAGTCAAACTTATTGCTTTGCATAAACAACCATATAAGAGGGTTATAGGGCTTTAGAGAATAGATAGCTTACCTTCGGCTCCTCGTGGGTTCGACACTCAAATACTTATCGAAAGGTACTACAATTGATCTCCTGCACTTGGGATTCATCAAGCACTTTTCTGACGCCGTTGCCGAGGAGCGTTGTGCTAAGCTTTTATTCTTGTTTGCATTTCATACTAACATATAAATCTAAAACACAAAGAAAAATTATAAAATGGAAAACAACCAAATTTTTTTAGAACTGTATAATATCTACCTTGAATTAGGACATGAAGTGTTTGAGGAGAAATTGAAAAATTATTTGCACAACAATCATATTTGTGGTAGTACTAATTCTTTGAACACCTTTATTGCTAAGGAAAACCTTGAGCTTGCGGAAGTTTGTCTTGATGAATATGATATTTTTAGTCCCCCTACTATTGAGGATAAAAATGATATACTTGCTGATTCTATGGAAAGTTTTAAGCTTGGGGAAGTTGGTTTTGATGAGCATGATATTTTTAGTTCCCAAAGCTTGGAGGAGAAAATTCACTTTGATGATACTACGCCTCCTATATATGATGATTGCAATGAAAATTATGAATGTTTAACTCCCACTATCACTAATGAGGATTTTACTTATGTGGAGAGTAGTGATTCTTTTATGCATGTGGCTCATGATAAGAATGTTTTATGTGATATTCATATTGTTGAATCTATTCATGATGCTACTGAAAATTATTATGAGAGAGGGAAACATGGTTACACATATTTCAACAATATTAAGTTTCCCCTCTTTATGCTGAAAGTATTGAAGTTGCACTTGATCTACCTTTCTATGCTTGCTATTATGTGCTTCTTTTATTTGTTTCATTACAAAATTCCAATGCATAGGAAATGGGTTAGACTTAAAAATAAATTGTTTAATATTTTTTGGTGTGTTCCTTATGCTTTAATTTCCTATTCGGTTTGAGCACACATTTATGTCTTTACAACATGTAAAATCCCTTTACCTACTGTTATGTATCATTTAATTTAAGATTTTCATTTTATAAATTTTTTGGGAAAGTAAATGAGAAGGATGAGTAATGGAGAAGTTGGGGTCGACCTTGAACATGTGTTGTTCATGCCAATGAAACCATTGCAAAGTCTCTATCATTAAAACTTTTTCCAAAGCTAAAAACAATAAAAATATTAGTTCACTACTGTAAAATCACATTTATGTCTTATTTCTCATCTTAAATGGCAAGAATAATCTTATATGAGATATAGGATTAAACAATAGTAATTAGCTGTCAAGAAAACAGATTCTTGAACTTCACTGCGAAAAATGTTTAAAAGCACAGAAGTGGAATTTTGACCTGGTAATTTACGACAGCAATATTTAGTTATCACTACATATTTCATTATTTTGAAGTTTTCTGATTTGAGCAACTTAAGTGTCTCTAAAAATTCACTCTTTACGGGCTGTTCAGTTTTTGGCAGATTATGTCTTTATTTTGCATTGCTCTCATTACTTGTGTTTTGTGTGGTTCTTTTGATCAAGGAGCAATGCACAACTGTAGTAACAGTAGTTAATATTTAGAATAAACTCATGATGTGTCTTTGGTGTACCTATATGGATTTTATTTATGGACGCACTAACCCCTCTAATCAAGTTTTATGTTGAGATTTGTGTAAGAAGAATTTTTCAGGAGGAAGAGTTGAGTGAGATGAACAAAGATCAAGAGGGAAAACCAATCAAGCTTGGGGATGTACCCCTGGGCTCACCCTACATGTATCAAATAAGTACAAGAACCCAAGCTTGAGGATGCCGAGCCACCTCACTCCAACCATCATGATGTTAAGTAAGTAAAGCCTAACTATATGGCTATAAAGAAAGCGCTTTACGGGAGGCAACCCGGTTGTTTTTGTTTGTATTTTCCTCGTGTCCTCTTGCTGTCTCAAGAGATTAGTTTTTTTTGTTTTAATTCTGGAGTTTTAAATAAAGAGTCAAGTCAAACCCATTTGGACTTATAAGTTGCTATCCTAGTGCATGAAATTTCTGTTTCAGCACGAGTCTGCTCACCGTATGATTTTACGTTTTGTATTGGTATGTCGGCTTGAGCTCAATTTTTAGTATGTTCTGCAACTCTTCGACCTATGTAAGCACAAAAATGGGCTTAATTTTTTGAAGAGTCTAGCTTAGGGAAAAACGTTCGTTTTGCTGCTGTTGCTTTTCTGGACAGATTCTGCCTTCTTTTGTTTTATGCACTCTTTGGGCTTGGGAATCGAATTTCCATGATTCTTTCAAGCAAGAGAGTGAACATACAACATAATGAACCTTATTTTATATCTACTGGAGCATTTGATTTGGAATTTTGCACAGCAAGAATGTGATTTGTTTGTCCTTGCTAATCTCACCCCACAGAAAAAGAATGGGAGAAACATGTTTTGTGAAGTTTTTTCACAGGGAATAGAGGAGCTGCGCCTCAAGACATCCAAGAATGGTGAAATCCATAAGCTTGGGGATGTGATGAACACCCCACTGAATCTACACTCTTTTGGTTAGCACACGTCTACTTTCTGTTTTTCTAAGCAAAGCATTTATCGTAGAGACTTGAAGCGTCTAGTTTTTGTTTTTATTTTTGTTTTGATAAGACCACACCCATCATTTTATATGAGATTGAGCTACTGGAGTTTGGGGTTGGAATGTATTGGATTCTAGTATTATGACTTGGAATAGGGATGCCATGGTTGATTTGAAGAGCTACATATGTTTGCATGATTTATAGGCTTTTTATGTGTAGAAATTTGCAATAATGTTGTCTTGAGCTATCTCTTATTCATGTCCTTGATGTTAATTGCTGGTTTATCTAGTTTGTCATGAAATGAGTAGTTCTATGGAAATATGCATGCATAGTAGCTGGTCAACTATCTCCCTCTTGCTAGCCAAAAATTTAAAAATTCCAACAAGTAAAAACTTGTTTCCAACACTCCTTAGCCAAGTATTTCCAGTGAGTCCACCATATCTTCCCATTAGCTTCATTGCTATTCCGAGTATGTTCACCATGTTATTGTGTTATTTATGTTCTAAATTAAGATATTCACTTTATTAATTGTCATGGGTTGAACTTGGGATAGAAATCTCACGAACTTTTCAAGGCACACTTTACTTTTTATGCATCTAATAAACATGACCCAATAATGGGAGCCAAAAGTTTTGCGTTTGACAAGTGTGTGGTTGGGAGCTAGCTATAAACGTGTATCACTGGAAAGCTTTCAACATTGCACAAAAATTTACATTTGGTTGATATCATGTACTTTTTTTTTGGACTCCTGCCATGCCGAAATGAAATAGAGGAATAGTAAGTTTTGATGAGTAAGTATCTATATGACTAGAGAAACGCATTGGGCCGCTAACCCAAGCCATGCTTTATCATGGTAGAAATTTACTTACAGCTTGAGTGACTCTACAACACATCCTACAATAAAATAAGAAGCTATGCATAATAGTGAATGAAAATAAAAAGGATGATGAGTCTACTCCGTTTGTTTGTCTTGTCATTGTGACATGGGCTTGTTTCCATGTCATGGGGAAAGAGGTACCTCTTTGCGGTTCTCTATGATGTCATTAATACTTATTATGATTGTACAAAGCTTATTAGGAATCTTAAGTTGAGTAATCATGGAGTAGGTTTTCACACTCATGGGGCATGAGGCTTTCAACCACCTTGTCATTCACATTACTTCAACATTCACCATTTAAGATGCTAGTGATAAAGGGGCAATGTGAGTCCTAGATCAATGGATACCACATTTCAATTAGTAATTTTAGTTGAATAATTTAGAGGCTAAATAAGACTTGATCATGTTTTACCTCTACTCAATTTTCTCCAAAGTGTCCACCATATTTTATATTTTCCATTATGATATTCTTTGACCAATATAGGATTTTATTTTTCATTTTGTGTATGCATTTGGTCCATAGTGCTTTTATTTCATTATACACTTTGTGAACTTTCATGAAGCATCTTTGCTTGCATATTTGATATTTCTTACAACATGAATTGTATATTTCTACTCATTTCTAGTATTAATCATTTGATTATATGTAGCATGAATAATCCTCCTTGATATCCCATGATTGTTTCAATATGCAAAGTCCATGTTAGTTTATCACCTTCATACTCGAGGACGAGCATGGGTTAAGCTTGGGGATGTTGATGCATGTAAAATGCATACATGAACTTTGCATGTTATTACTTGTTTTTCCTACATATTAGCAACTTATATTCATGTTTTATAATGATTTGGGGGATTTTCTAAACAATCCCCCTTCTTTTGGTTCTAACCCTGTTTTTCCAGAAAACGTACTTTTTAGTGTTTCAGACTTTCCGGGAGCTTCGGGACTCCAAAAAGGGCAAGGACAAAGAGCACGGTTCAGAATTTTCGAGACGAAGACCATGGGCCAAAGTAGAGGGCCAAAGGGCCAACCAGGTGGAAAAGAGGACCCTCCACGCGGCCAGATTCCTTGGCCGCGTGAGAGGCCCCCTTTTTGCCCCCGTGGCTCCGATGCCGTCGATCTTTCTTCTCCCGAGTGTCTCGTGACCTAAAAAAGACTATGTAAAGGGTCCCCTGGCCTTTTCGAGGACGAGGCGGCGCCGAGAGACGAAACCACGAAACAAAGAGACAGAAGGCTGCCGCCGGAGAAGATCGGAGGGGGGAAACGCCGCCGAGATCACCCCCGGAGGGCTCCACCCCCCTCCGGCGTGTTCATCATCAACATCTACAGCAAGATCAGCTCCATCTCTCCACTGTAATCTCTTGGCAAACACGATGTATGATGCAATACTATATTCCCTTGATGTATTGTGTCTCCCTGTCTATGTTTGAGTAGTGAATTGTTCTTGGCAATGGTGAAATAGTTCGTTGATTGGTTGCATACAAGTTTGTTATCTTCTATGATTGTCTTTATGTACAATATATGAGTGCACGCATATGTTGGGGAATGCATGTAAGGTGATCACCGGTAGCATAATGGAGTGGTGGTGACTTGGGAGTGACAGTAACCTGAGACCGAGCCACAAAGTTAAGTTATTGGGGGATATATATATAGGGGACCTTAGAACGTAAGGCTATGGTTGGACTTTATGTCTTAATCAATCTTGTGCAGTCATTTACTTGGCCACATGATCCATCATAAGGGGTTGTAGATCATTTACTTTACTATACCTATTCATGGCTCCTTCCTAGAAGAAACAACTAAGACTAAAACATGTGCTTCACTAATTGTGACAACCACACGAACGAAACACCTATTGCTAGAACACTTGCTCCCTTGAGATACTTGAGATATTTGCTGCTTGCTACTTGTGAAACTTGCTTTAGAAACTTGCTCTAGGATTACTTGCATTTTAAACTTGCTTCACTAGTTACTAGACAAACCACACTCCACGTCACTTGCTTTTAATTAGTTAGTTACTTTTAGTCAAACTTATTGCTTTGCATAAACAGCCATATAAGAGGGTTATAGGGCTTTAGAGAATAGATAGCTTACCTTCAGCTCCTCGTGGGTTCGACACTCAAATACTTATCGAAAGGTACTACAATTGATCTCCTGCACTTGGGAGTCATCACACGCTTCAACTTTACAAGAGTCAATGAGGATGAGATGATCATCGTAGCAAAAGCCGCTCAACTTGACATAGATATCACGCCCTATTTGGGTACGATGCTTCTTTTCCATCACATGTGGAGGAGTCATCATCGTCCTCGCCAACTCACTTGGAATAGACTTCAGAAACCTAGCTTAGCTCACCGGAGAGAGGTATGTTGGTTTCTCTACACTAACAGCCAAAGGTATGATCTTTAATCACCAAGGAAGAATATCCATTTGTATACTAGGAACAGGAGAAATATTAGCAGCTCCTATGCATAACATCTTTTCTATTGAGAATGTAATACTTCATTATGTTGTATATGATGAAGAAGAGGAAGTTGAGCCCGAAGGTTAAATACTGGAGGACTTTAATGTCACACCCCAGTTTTTGGACTCTTGGACTGTGCTCAAGAAGACAAAAATTAGGGCCAACAATTTTTTTTATAACAACATGATTGTTTTAACTAACATATGTTTATGATCTAAAACATATTTGCAACACAAGTTTTATTTCTTTATAAAACCAATACCATATGTTTCTGAAAAATATTCTTGTTATTTTTCCCTGATGTTTTTCCTATTATTACTTGAGTGGATTTTTATTCCAAGACTTGGATCATTCTTGTTTGCATCTTAAAACAAACTTTTAACTTTGTTGGATCCAATAAATCAAGTTTTCAAAATGATTTCTAAAAGTTTTCTTTTATGTTTTCTATAGGAAACAATCTCTGAAAATAAAGCCAAGTACCTGTTTTCTACCTTTGTTTTCACTAAGCCATAAAATGTTATTTTATGATTTCTTGACATTTAATAAATCCTTGATATATGTACTACAAACCCATAAGCTCACTTTTAGTTTTGGAGAAATAAAAACTATCTTTTGCTTGTTGTTTTTGTGGTATAAAATTAAGGCAGAAAAAGGCAGTTTTGAGAAACAGATAAAAATAGAAAGTATACCTTTTTCCACATTGTTTTCATGGCCTTAAACTATTTCAAAATTGTTTTCAAAAGTTGTTTCTGAAAGTATATAACATGGTTAACAAGTCCAGGTTTTGAAAACCAATTTTGGGAATCATTTGAACCCTGAAAACAAACTCAACAATTTTGCACTTTTAATCTGTTTTCAACACTTAGAAAATTTCTAAGTCATAAGACTGAATTTTCTGAATTTTTCAGTGAAGAGTTAAGGATACACTTTTTCACATTAGTTTTCTTGATGTTTCCTTGATCTTTTGGAAGAATGACCATACCTAGTGTGTTGACCATAGTTCCTACTCGAACCAGCATGCTTTGGATACCTTCTAGAAGCCTTAGGCCTGGAGTTATGAGAGAGAGAAGAGGTGATGATGTGGTAGGTGTGGGAGCCCATACCCTTGACCTTTTGGCTTTTCCACTTGCTCCACTTGCACCCATTGGCCAGGATAAGACCTGCAACCACATGCTAGGTGACTAGGACAAGCCAGTGCACGAAATGGAAATGACCTTAAACCCTAGGGTTTGCTCTATGCCATTGTTGGCATCCACCCGAGCTCCCCAAAATGCCCTCGAGTTTTCTCCCTCTTCTATAAAAGTCCAGAGGGCACCTCGTTGCACCCTGCACCTCTCTCACTCCCTCCCACCTTCCCAAGCCGTGTTGGACCCCTGCCCAAGCCCCTAGGGCGTGCCCAAGCCGTGCTCTGGCCGCCGGAGAGCACCACGGCCCCGAAGTGCCCCTGCTCGAACCAAGCACCCTCCTCCCTTTCCTCTGCCCTAGGACGGATACCCACGTTCCCGTGAACCCCCCCCCAGACACGACCCCGTCCCCTCTACCCACCGGAGGCGCCGCCGCCGTCCGTGGGCGCCGCCACGGACGTCTGCCGCGTTCCACCGCGTGGAGCCATGCCGCTCGTCGCCGTCACCGCCCCTCGGTGCCCCTGCACTCTTATAACCTCCCCCAAGTCCGCTCAGCCTTCCCCGAGCCCCCCAAGGTGAGCCTTGCCCGCGCCCTTTTCTTCTCCGTTCGGGCGAGTGAGAGACAGTGAGGGAGAGGAAGAAGAAGGAGGAGAGCCGTTCGATCTGAGATCGACGGCCCCCTTCAAACGCGACCCTTCCCGCGCCGCGCGCGTGCGCTATGCTGCGTTGGGCCGCGCTCGCGCTTAACTGGGCCGCGTTGTGATACTCTTTTATCCTTTTTTTTAACAGAACTGGATGCTTTTACTTTGGACGTTGCAAAAATAGTAAAACTGCAAAATAAAATCTGGACAAATTCATGGACCTTAAGAAAGGAAATCTAAACCATATAAAATTTGCAGATCTACTTTTGGACCAATATTTTGGGCACAAGGACTGTTTTGCCACAGACTGTCTATGAGGATGTTTTGACCATAACTTTTAAAATATGTAACCAAATGGAACAAACTAAACTGTACTGGATAGGTATTGAAATTATCTATCCAATGCAGTTGACCTCGCATCAAGGTGTGTTATATAACGAAAATGCCATCCATATTACTAAAAGACCAGTAAACTCTTCTATGATTTTTATAATGAGTTTAAAAATGATTTTTGGAGCAAATCCAATTGTATGAGTTTGGTATTGAGTAGATCTATCTTATCCTAGCTTAAGTTAATTTTTTAAAGCTCTAGATTATTTTTGGTGGACAGATCTAGAAACAGCAGCTTTTCTGTTTTTGTTTTGGAATGTGTTCTTGTTTGAAATAAATTGTGTGGTTGATTTAATCTTGCTTCCTAGATTTTATAAAGTTGTTAGTACTTGTTATTAGTTTGTTTTATTACAGTACATCTACCTCAGAAAGTGTGTGCATGATTGGAAACTCAAATAAAAATGAAATAGCATTTGTTACCTTCTAGTTTTATTATTTTGGAGTTTATGTGTGAGCTAGATCTTTGTGTGAATGCTTTAATAAATTTTGTGATATGATTGCTATGGATCCAGTACCATTTTGGTACTGTTATTTTGAAGTTAATACCTCTGTTAGCTTGCATGTCTTTTTATAGTGAAGCATGTGTAGGTTTTGTTATTCTTATGCACTAGTATTGTTTTCACTAGAATAAATGGCTTTGTATTATATATCTTGTATGCAAAGTTTTTCATGAGTAACCAGAGGCTTAGTACCTCTTTTGCCTTGGTATTAGTGGGCCCATAACCCACTTGTCCCATTGCTTTTTGGTTGAGGATGAAAATCCCTAACCATACACATGTGAGAAAATAACATGTTTTAATTATATGATTGATTGCTATTTTCCACCATGGAAAATATATTTGTTTGTTTTCACTTATGCAAGTGAGAAGTTTATTTCTTATAAGCAGATACTAGTATGTTATATGTGATCCATTTGTTAGCATAATATTCCTTAGGAGTATCATGTTAAGAAATGATTCACTATTGAGTGCTAACTTAAATTATTTGCAAATGAAATAAATTCCTTTTGATTGATAGATTGTTTGTGAATGATTTTAAATTGAGTGTTTGGATTTTTGAAAAGTTTTAGATAACTTTTCATTGAGTTCATAGCTACTGGTTGTGTAGCTTATACCTTGTTTGCTTGCTAGTATTTGATTTAGGAAAACCAGAAATTGCTAGAATTAATTATGCATGCTTAATAGTATGTTTCATGGGATTGTTTTGATGTTTGTGCTTACTAGCATGTGTAAGTTTTGTGTACTGTTATTTAGGTACGTTTATGATCATGAATTTCTTGTTTAAATTTAAGCATCATGGTAGCCTTGTTGGCTTCTAAAATGTTGAACTAGTGGCACCACTGGAAAATGGTGAATTTTGCTCTAGTATTGTCATCCTTTATTTTATGAGTGTATGAGTTTATTATAGCATATTTAGGAAGTTATTACTTCTGTTATGACGCCATGAATTATTTAGTTGCATGTGCTATAGTTGTAGATTAATAATTATCTCTTATAGCATGCGTGTGTAGATTTTCCATACTAGTGTGTTATTAGTGCATTCCTGTTTTTATGCTTTCGATAGGAGTATTACCTTGAGTGATGATTGTGTTTTAGATTATTTTCATGACTTGGTTCATTGGTTATTAGCTACTGGTTGTTTGCTAAATCTTCATGATTGATGGATTCCATAACTTCAAGTAAACATTAATGCAGTAAATAAATAGTCTATTCAATTGATGTGTGTTTACCTGTTGTTTGGAAATTGTCTGAGTGTGTACCTTAGCATGAGTGTCATACTTGTGTTAATGTTGTTGTTGTGCTTAGGAGTATCTTGTGAACTAAGCATCCAACTAAAATCATAAACTTATTAAGTGACAATTGCTTGTGTGTTGCTAATACCCACTGCCATGGGTATTGTTCTGTCTGTTTGTTTTCACCTTAGTAACCTAACCCTTTTGCACCCAGAAGCTATATTTTTAGCTTCTTAGATATCTTATTATGAGACTGGTATACCACCTCATATGTGGTATGTAAGATGTGGGATATGGTTTCCTAAACCATATGTTTGTCTGACGATAGTTTTGTACCCTGAGAATTATGTGAGGCAGTTTTGTCGATAACGTTTGTGAGTTTGCGCTATTGTACTTTTGCTTGCTGTATGGGTTGTTTAGCTTAGTTGTTTTTCTTTTAGACCTGAGTGTGTGTCTTGTATTCTTTTACGACGCTAGAAAAAAAAGGAGAAGAAGAAGCAGTTGTGGAGTTGTGCGTCAAGTTCAAGTTACTTCAAGGCCAGGGACATTAAGAGAATTAAGGCAAGCCATCCTGATGCTTGCTGTTATAATACACTTATCATTATCTATCATGCATGTTTTACTTCTGAGAAGTTTTACAAAACTTTGATTTCCAAAAACTATATATATATATACTTAGTGTTACCAAGCCCATAAGCCACCATATGGTATTTATTACCATCAAATATGTTAGTCCCTAAGTGGACCCCTTAAAATTGTGTTTTTACAAAACAAAGGCTTTATGGAAAAACCCGGAGAAAAGGCGGATCCTTATTCTCCGGAGGAATGTGGAAGTGGTCATTTTTGGGAAAATGGTGTTTTCAAAAATGACACATAACCTAGTCTTCGCCGGACAACCTTTACCGTATTGCCACCCTACCCCAACATGGGCATGGGGCTTAACTGGAAGTTTGTTCTTGTTAGTGTGTGTTCTATCTCAATTGCTATATGGGTTGTCATGCCCTCGAACCGAATGTTGTCAAAGCCCCCAATGTTGAGACTTAAAAGTGAGGGATTAAGTTCTCCTCCGGTCGCATCGGTTGAGTCTCCTGTCTAGGCATGGAGCCGGGGAGATTATACTCAACTGAAGACATAGACATATTCTAGCTTGAACATAGTGGAAAGTTAGGATCAGTTATCTGATGTTTTACATAATGGTGTTACAGTTCGTGGTTGTTCACGGCAGGTGTACTGGATCTGGTGGATGTGTACACCTCTGCAGAGTACAACTTTTTCGAAGAAGCCGCGTCCTCGGATATGGACATTTGAATGACCATGTAGCTAGTATTGTGTCAATGTTTTCAAAAAGATGTTTTCAAAAAGGAGTTGAACTTGGGAAGTTCGGAAAGGAAGGAAATTTTGTACCATGGAGATACCAATGATGGAAAGTCAGAAGTTGTTTCACAAAACAAAAGGTTTTGCAAATAAAAACTTTTCTACTCTAAGCAAGAATTCTGGAAACTGATTCCAAGAAGTTTTGCAAAGAGAAAATACTCTTTTAGCAAAGCTTTACAAAACCTCTTGTACATGTGATATCTACAAGAGAAACAAAACTATATTATTTTCTTCTGAAGTATCTTCTTCAACGAAGATACAGATTAACTTGACTGCAACTGTGGTGTCATCCCATATGAACACCATTGATAGTGAACCATATTTATAGCCTACCTATTCCACCATATAAGCATACTTGCATCTTTGGTAAGTTACATGATGGATGTCTTGCTGAGTACATTCAAATGTACTCATTATGGTTTCGCCCCTGGTATCTACTTGCCAGACTTTGAGAGGGAGTCTCAGAAGAAGATCGATGAAGAGGAGTACGGAGCTGATGGCTTTGCGAACTAGGATCGTCTTCGGGTCAGCAGCCTATAGGTGAAGGCGTGACTTGGGCTCTACCACGTTATGAGTGTGTTTAGTCTTCCACTGTGTGTGTTGTGTGTTGCCCTGCGTGGCAACCGTGTAGACTTGGTCATGTGACCCTATCTCTCTTGTAACTGTTATGCAATCGTGTAATGGATATTGTATCTGTGTACCAACTTGATATGTTGTTCACGACTGAATTCCTGGGATCGTGAATGTATGCATATCGGGGGTGTCCTTGAACAGTGGTTCGAAAGGGCAGGCCCTATATTTAACGTTGAAGCAAAAGCACCTGAGGAGGAGGCATTGATGACCCACAAGTGTAGGGGCTCGCAACAGTCTTCGAGGGTAAATATAGCCCAATTTATTGATTCGACAAAAGGGGAGCCAAATAATATTTATAAGCCTTAAAAACTGAGTTGTCAATTCAGTTGCACCTGAAAAGTATATTGATTCACACAATTTATTAGTAGTAATAGTGATATAATAGCAACAGTAGTTTAATAGTAACAGTAACAGGAAAACATGAATAGCAATAGTAACAGTGAATGTAAACGGAATAAGTAGCAGTGCTAAAAACACCGTAGGCATAGGGATGGATGTACGAGTGTTGCATGAATGATATTAACCATGTAATAGAGGTAAAAAAAAAGGGCAACACAAATAGATCCAAGAGAGTATCCAAGTCACAAACTATCATAGGCATGTTTCCCGAGAATTGTCATACACACTTGCAATAAGAACTTGCACGTCATCTTTTGTCCTACCATCCCGTTGTTGCGGGGACAAAAAGGAACTAATGGTAATTAAGGTACTTGTTCTACCAAGCACCGGAGCAAAGCATTAACATACGGCGGAAACAAGTAATCCTGGAACTAGAGTCCATCCCCTCCGATATCCCAACCATGCCACCTTCAAGTCTCGGGTTCCAGACAATAGTAAGTGTATACAACTAGTAGATAAGATCCAGAACATCAATTATACTCGTGAAAACATAACATGTTCAGATCTGAAATGATGGCACTCGGGCCCTACGTGACAAGCATTAAGCACTCCAAGTTGCAACAACGACAATAAAAAACAATAGTGGATACTAGTCATCAAGCCCCAACAATCTAGTGATGCATTACATGAATAATCTCATCCAATCTCTACCATCCCCTCTGCCTACAGCTAGGAATTAAGGCTCGGGACTATAAGAGGGAGGGCATGGGGCATGGATTAAGGTTGTTTCTTTTCTGCGTGAAGACTCCAAAATCAACAGGTTATATACACGAAACCCTATGAATCAAAGGAGGCCTAAATCCATGTGGATGTGTACTAAATCCATGTGGTGTGTCCTAAATCCATGTGGATGTGTACTAAATCCATGTGCATGAGATGCACGATCGACGATAGAGAAAGAAATACCTCACTAGGATGGGGCTAGATCGAAGATGTGAGGCTTTGAGATGCAGGGTCGACGATGAACGGTCGCCGACGGAAGGGAGGATATTTGACGAGGAAAGGCGGCGAAGCTGCGGCGCAGGAGACAACAGTGGAGAGTGGGAGGATTTGGCGAGGGGAAAGTAGGCGCGGCGGCGGCGGCGAGGGGCGCGTTTGTATGTAAGCAAGGGGGACGTCGACAGGAGATGGGGATTTGTACAGATAGGCTCGCAAATGGGGGGGCAATCCCCCTCCCCGTCACGAAATTTTGTGTTTTCCCGCCAACCAACAAATATACGGACGGTACGGATTTACTCGGACGGTCCGGTAGATGATATGATGGAAAAAATCATATTTTTGCAACAAAAATGAAAATAAAAGGCAGGTGCAATCTTTTGAAAGCCACATGAAGCTTTATAACATGTATTTTATGCAAAAAAGTACAAAATTATATGAAGTTACCGCAAAGGAATAGTTCGATTGAATTGTGTGGTAAGATCTCAGACGCTTTCCGACGATGCACTTCGTGCAATGATAACTTCAACGCAAAAAGATTGAAACTGTCTAATTTAATTACCACAGCATACTGATGTAATATAGTGACCAAAATATAATTTCATATTTTTTTGACAATTTTAGTTATTTTTTCGTGAAATAAAAATCCGGAGTAGATCCGGACTCTACGGATAATTTTTTTCACACTCTACCGCCGAGCCTATATAGCTGCTGACCCGTGGGTCCAGCCGGTCCACTATGACCGGCGTGAACTCTGAGCGTACACATACCCCACATATATTTTCTTTTGACACATAACCGCCGAGCCTACATAGCCACTGACTCGTGGGTTCGGTAGATCCACTTTGACCGGCTCGAACTCGAAGCGTACCCGAATCCTATGGACGAATCCACGTACGCCGATGCAGAGAGGCGTCTCGGTAGCGAGGTGGCCGTTCGTGACCGCCCGCCAAAACGTCGAGTCTCATCGCGGCTTTATTATAGCGACCGGTTCCCTCATTGCGGCACACCCACACACGCGTTGTCGCTAGCCGCACTTCGTCTCCCCCAAAAAAGCACAACTTCGTCTTCCGGCGTCATGGTGCGCGAGAGGCCAACCACGTGGACGAAGATGACCGCCGAGCGCTACGCAGAGATGTGGGCAAAGTTACATGCTGGAGAAGCCTCGGAACCGGCAGCCACCGGCAATTCCGGCCCAGTGGGGGAGGCGGCGGCCGAGGACATCGCGATGGCAGAGGCCGCGGGTGGCGAGCGCAGCGAGGCAATGACGGAGGAGGAGAAGGAGGAGGCGGAGGATGACATCGTCCGGTGCTAGAGGAGAAGGATTGCGGCCAAGCGGCCGGAGGCGGAGAGCGACTAGGCGCAGGGAAACATGTTAGTAACTCGTTTTATCCGTGCCAATCCAGAAACATGTAGTACTATGCATATGGACAGCGTGGAAGCTCGCTCCACGTGATCGATCGCAAGTTTAGAGCATTTCCAACAGCCAATGTATACTTGAGTGTGCGCGGCAAAAAAACGTCATCTTCGCGCACCGCCGACCGCATCGCGTGCTCCAGCAGTCGCCCCAAAATGCTGCGCACGGGGAAATTATGAGCGCGTGGAGAACAGCGCACTCTAAAAAGCCGCCCCACGCCACGCCATCTTAACATACTCTCTCTCATCTTCCACGCGACGCGCCGACATCTTCTCCACCCCTTCAAGCGCCACCGCTTCGAGCCGCCGCGCCGGAACAACACCGGCTACCGCGGCATCCAGGAGCGGCCGAACGGCACCTTCTACTTAGAGATCCGCAGCGGCGCAACCCGTATTAGTCTGGGCATCTTCCAGGACGTCTGGACAAGGCAGCAGGCGCAAGATTTGGCGCCGACGCGTCACTGAAGAATACGAGCGCCGCAACCGCCGGCAGGACCGCCGCCTCGTCGTCGCCGAGTTAGACGAGCGCACGATGGCCGAGTGGAGTGCCCACTTCCCTGAGGACGTCGATGCCGAGTGCGCTTTCCAGGAAGAGCGCCGGGCGGAGCGCGTGGCGCGATGGGCGGCGAAACGAGCCCGCCACGATGCAGCCGTGGCTCAGCTCGACGCCGACAGCAAAAATCCCGATGTGCCGAATTGGGCGTCGGACGACCCCGTCTGGATGACCTCCGACGCCACCACGTCGGTCTTCGACGTCGGGTTCTCCGATTAGGATAGTTTGGATTTAAATTTCTGTTTCAATTGGTCTATATCGGTCGAACTATGTTTAATTTGAAGTTTCGGTGCTTCGTCTTTAATTTTAGCGCTTCTGAAATTGTTTGGCCCCTCTAGTTAACAGCTTCTGAAAATCATGTCGCCTGCGCGCCCGTTGGAGACGCTCTTAGCAAATAGCAACGGATAGCCGCGCGTGACCGGGGTTCAATACGAAGGCAGTACGTACTACACCGGCGCCGCAGCTTCGTCCCCGGCCACCAGCTACCTCGTCGACGTCACCGAGGTAGCTTTCTCCGAGGAGATTCTAGCCGGCCACGGCAGCTTTAATTCCCGAGGAGAATAACAAAAGGAGCCTTGATTGGGTGGAGGTTGAGCGGATCAAAACTTTACGCATTACTGGACAAGGACGCCAGCTAGCTTGATCAGAGAGAATCCGATTGCATTTTACATGGCTATCTTTTCCTCTCTCGCTAGCTACCTTTGGCGGCCTATGTGGCCAAGGAAGCTCACAGATGATGAGACGATTGAAAGCGCTAGCTAGCCCTTTCACCATCGATATAATATCTCCATCTTCCGACGCTCTCCGTTCTCCCTCTCGGTGCTTGAAATATTTCGTCCTTTAAACACCTTACACCCTCTCTTTAGTTGATTTGGGTTGAGGAGCTATACATGATGTCAATTTCATAAAAAATATCTGCCTTTGCTTGCAAGTAGCTATCCGTACTATTCTCTAGGACATTCCTAATTTATAATACTAGTCATCAACCCGTGCACTTGCACGGTCTAACCAAATTATGTGATATCCATAACATTAAGACTTGTTAGCTTGAAGTATAAGAAAAACATAGTAGTATATTTTGAAAGATTGTGGAAGAACTAACTTTTATCTACATCCATGTCGCAATTATTGCGTAAATTGTGTTTTTTTATGTTATTTTAGACCAACGACTATTATAGTACATAGAAAGAAGATATACTTAATTGCCAAAACTCCGTATATATTTTGTTCTACATTTTCTTACATATATTTCATGGAAATTTTCTCCGTTGGTGTTGGTGCCATGTGAATATCGCATTATGGTCAAAATTGTGCTTTCAACATTCTATAGAAGCTCCCAGTTGCTATCATCATGGTTTTGGTAAGGCCTTCACACTAATTTTATTGCTAAACTAACAACATTATATATATTATTATGAAAATATTGTTCAGGCGAAAATTTACCCACATGAAATATTAAATGTCTAATCTAATAATTTAAAAGGTATAATTTGCATGTGTCCAAAGTTCGACTTTATTAGTAGCTAGAATGAAAACTATTAAAGAATTGGAGGAGTAATTAAGTAGTACATACATTTACTAACATGGGTGTAGATAATTATTTCTCTATTAAATATAGATGTACACAAATAGAATTTTCTGGTATTCAAATTTATAATGCGTTAAAATTATATACGCATAGTTTCATTTGATTAATTCTGGACTAACCCTAGGCGTCCCTCTTAAGCAAAAGGTTTCTGCGCCAGCACTTGAAGCAAACTCAGGTGCTTGAATATTTATTTTAAGAAAGTATATGTATTTATATTATATGCTCTATCTCATTAGAAAATTTATGAAAAAGAAATAAAAAATCTAGCAAACTTAAAAATTCTAATATACACATTGATCTCATTAATTAGAGCCCTACACCAATTTCCGTACGGATATGCGGTCAGGTTTTACATGTTGACAGACTTCACATCGGTGTAGGAAAGAGTACAATTGGCGAATCAGTTCAAAACTAAACCATTTTTTCTATGGATGTATGCATCGGCTAACAGAATATTAATGTTAGTAATAGAGGTACGTTAGTTGAATCTTACTGTTATTATGCCCGCCAAAATCAACTTCATAAGTGCGACCGATGGACATGATCCTGTAAAGTCATGCATAAATGCGTTAGCTGTTGGCCGTTTCCAGCTCTGTATACCAGGCTACAAATACCAAAAATAAGAATATCAGGCTTGCTTATATTTTAATAAAGACAACATAGATTAGCTCCCCCTTGAATATGAGTATAGTTTCATTGAGGTGCTTGTTTAACCTTGATATGTCCGATGGAGAGTGATCAGTATGTCTTCCGGTGGCCGCTGTCTAGCCTTGTGTCCTTGCACTAAGTAGCAGTCGTGTATGTACAATACATCCTAAACCATGACCTAATCAACAATTGGACTACCAGCTGCTGAATCTGCACGCCATACAAAAGCGGTAGCTGAATCGATTTAAAATATTTCTTTTTCTCCAGCTAGAGGAAAGCTATTTAATATTGCAACGTTGAAACTGGGGACTCCTGATCGCACCGGTTTCCTTTTTATACCTTTCCATGCATGTGCCTAGCTGACTTACGATAAGACTTTTCAGGATGGTTTTATACCAGAGAAAAAGAATATTCCAGCTGGTTTATGCATGCATGTAACTTATCCCACATCATAAAAATCAAGTCGCGACTTGAGGCAACGTAGGAGGAGCATGCCGAGCTAACACTTGAAATTATTGTCAGAAATTGTGTCAAATCCCGTCCAGCTTGAGTCGCAAATTTTGCTGGAAAGTTTTTTTATAGGGGCACACGTTATTTTCTAATAGGAGCACACGTACCCAATCAAGATTCTTGTAGCGACTTCCTGTTGGAAGTAGGAGTATTAAACTATTCGGATTCTTACGTCCAGCCGACCAGATATCTAAAGCTATTTACCTTTGTTTGTACCGATAATAAAAATTTCTTCGGAAGATTTTTTAAAGTAGCACATGTAGGCAACGAAGTTATGGACTTCTTGTTAGAAGTAGTATACTCCTCGGACTCTTACGGCCGGTCGACTCCACGTCTGAGTCGTTTATTTGGCCTGTCCATTAGATCAACGCATACTTTGTATCGATCCAAGAGTACATATTGTAACCGTTTCATTCTTTTTTTCCCTTCCCAACTCAGTACGATATGATGTTTGACCAACGTGCCATATTATTTGTAACGTCCGAGGAGAATTTTTGTGCACGGTTAATCCTAGCCGCAAAATCAAGATCTAAGCCGTTTAATTAATTATGATGATGTGGATTAATGTGGAGGCATTATTGGTGCCTCCAATTAGTAAATATAAGATAAGATATAAGATATAAGATGTCCGGCTTTTACATAAGCTAGGCACGCACACTTTGTGGAACACTAGTAGAAACATAGTCAAAAGATTTTACCTTTAATACCAGTTCAATCACAAACCGGTACTAAAGGTAGAATTAGTACCGCTTCCACACCACAGGGCGCCGAAAAACTTCATCACCGGTTCGTTCGGAGTTTTTAGTACCGGTTTGTTATACGAACCGGTACTAAACGTTTTCGCGCCAAATTTGCTCCAGATGTTGGGCCGGCGTTGCCCCTTTAGTACCGGTTCGTATCAGGAACCGGTTCTAGAGGGTTTTCGGTCTATATCTCAACAGGAGCACACCCGAGAGCTCTCCAATTTTTCATTCCGACACATTTCCAAAAAAAATCTCTCCTCTCACACTTCAACAAGTCTTCATTTTTCTCCACCATTTTGTTAAGATTGGCAGCAACCATCTATACACGTGTTAGCAACATTATCATTTCTTCCCGCATTCCTAATTTAGCTCATTTTCTATAATTTAACTCGTTTCAATTTTTAGTGCTAGCAAGGTGTTTGATGAAATGTCTAAGTTAGGGATTTCATTCGTTTTATATGCAATTTGAGCTTAAATTAAAATATGTTTTATTGGTTTTAGTATCTTCCCCGTCCTCACCGCCATCGATCGCCAGCGTCGTCCATAGCCGGCATCACCTTGGTGAGACTAGTTGTTTTATGTTTTATAAAAAAACTTAGTTTAATGTGATAGATGAATATATATTACTTTATAATTTTCTTACTTGTATGATTGTAATTTTTATGTATAGTGCCATGGTTTTGATATTGTCCCCGTCGGCCCTCGCCCAATGTATGATTCGGATGTGATATACTTTTATAACTATTTGTTTCATTTCGTTTTATGACAATTATCCCGACCAACTTGACATAGATATTTTATCTAGGAGGTAGTTGAACCAGAAATTCCAACCGACCCTCTGGTCAAGATACTAAATTTATTTGAGAAAGAAAATAATGATTTGAAAGAAAAAATCAAAGGAAGTGAAGATCTTCGTCTGCAATGCCTAGAAGAGAAGATGAAATTGGACTTGAAGCTTGCCGACGTCGTCGATGATCACCAGATCAAGATGGATGCAATGCGCTTGAAGATTAAAAAGATTAGAAAATATGCCATTAATCAAGAGGCTTCGTATCATTATACTGTCGGTTCAGTAGTTACCTTAGTTGCGAGTTTCATCGAAGCTTTCGTTGGTTTTAAATTTTTTAGATAGTTGTATGTTAGTTTGAGTGTATGTTTTATCAGAACTATGTGTTACATTTGGTCAGTACTCTACCTTACTTTTAATCAGATGGACTTGTATATTAATTAATTTGGTCACTCATCTTTGATGTAGTAGTGTAATGAATGATTCTTAATATACTTATATAATGCAGATGAACCGAAAATGGATGTACGGTGACCGACGTTCTCCCGAGTTTCTTAATGGCATGCATAATTTTCTCCACGTGGCTAAGGCGAGAAAGCGGTCGAATGGTTTCATGTGTTGTTCACGTAGTGCCTGTAAGAATATGAAGGATTACTCTAACTCAAGAACTGTTCACTTCCACCTGTTTGAGAACGGTTTCATGTCCAGCTATAATTATTGGACGAAGCACGGAGAAAGAGGGGTTATAATGGAAGACAACGAAGAAGAAGAGGATGAAAACTATGCTATGTACACTGAACACTTAAGGGAATATGGCTGAGAGGAAATAATAAAGTGTTTATTATGTTATTCCTTGTTTATGATAGATGCTTATTTCTAATGCTAGAATTGTATTAACCGAAAACGTTAATACATGTGTGATTAATAAACAAACCAATGTTCCTAGTGAAGGCTCTCTTTTAACTAGCTCTTTGATTAACAGATGATCAAGGTTTCCTGATCATGGACATTGGATGTTGTTAATAACGGGGTCATGTCATTAGGAGAATGATGTGATGAACTTAGACCCTAACTAAGTATAACAATACGATCAAGTCATTTAGTTTTGTTGTTATGTCTTACATTCAGAGTAACATTGTTCCTTAGACCATGAGATCATGTTAATCACTAATACCAAAAGAATATTTTGATGACATCAAACGTCACACCGTAATAGGGTGACTATAAAGGTGGCATTAGGTATTCGGAAAGTGTTAGTTGAACCTCATGGATCAAGAATGGGATTTGTCCATCCGATATGACGGAGATATATACTCAGGGTCCTCTTGGTGATATCACATCGACACTGCTTGCAAGCACGTGATATGATCACTAGGATGTTATATCACAAGAACGAGAAAATAGTACTTGTCGGATAACGAGATCGAACAAGGTATGGTGGATACCGATGATCGGATCTCGGACAAGTAAAATATCGCGAGACAAAAGTAAATCGTTACGACGTTGAAAGGTTCACACGATCACGAGAGTCATCGTTGAATATATATAGGAGTCATCACGGATCTCCAGATCCCGCTGTTGATTATTGATCGGAGGGGAGTCTCGATCATGTTTATATTATTCGTGAACCGTAGGGTGACACACTTAAGGTTCGATGAAGCGTTAGAGAGGATACGGAATACCGAAGAATATTTTGGGCAGCTCCAAAAATTGTTTCGGGGAAAATTGAAATAGTTCAAGGGGTTTTTCGTCGAATGGTTGTTAATAGAATTAACAAATGATTCGAGGTGCTGCATGCAAATGTTTGTTAATGGAATTAACAAATATAAATAAAGAAATAAAAATGTTTTATTTATTTATTAAACAAAAACCTTTGGATTTTCTAAGTGGAAAATTAAGGGAGTATGAGTGGGTGTGAGTGGGGCTTCCACTCGCATGAAGAGAGGAAGGGGTGGGGGCACCCATGGCTGGCCGCACCCCCTTGGGCTGCCTTCCCCTCCCCTATAAAAGGAGGGTGACAACTCCCTCTTCTCCACACACTTGCCCACTTCCTTTTCCCTCCACCCGCTGCTCCATTCAATGGTCTCCGGCTTGGCGAAGCCCTGACCGTGGGATTCTTCACCACCACCACGCCGTCGTGCTGCTGGAGTTCTGGGGGGATCCTCTACTTCCGCTACCCGCTGGATCGAGGGAACGGAAGTCTTCATCGAGCTGAATGTGTGACCGATTACGGAGGCACCTCCGGATTGCGGTGCACTTCTTCTCGCTCGGGATCGGCGTGAGTACAACTACGCCTACGAGATTTTATCCCGTACCACTTTGAGTCTTCGAGGGTATGTTATCTCAAGACTCTCTTTCTCCCCGTTTCCTTTAATCTCATAGATTAGATCTTGGCCATTCGGATTTATCGCGCCTAGGAAATTTTTTGTTTTCTATGCAACGTACCCTTCAGTGGTATCAGATCCCGGATCTATGCGTAGATGATTTGTACGGGTAGAACACATAGGTGTATGTGGGCGTTGATGATCATGTTATTGCCTCCTTGAGTATTTTATGATCTTAGTGGCATAGTGGGATGAAGCGGCCCGGACTAACTTTACATGTCCACGTACATGAGACTTGTTCCACAACTGACATGCAACTTGTATTGCATAAGTGACTTGTGGGTGTCGGTTTCTCCTACTATAGTTAAGATCTAATCTACGAAGGGTTGTTAAAAATTATGTTTTATCAACGTTGTGGCTCTTGTACGTAGGTATGAACGGTTCTATCCTCGTAAGCCCAAGCCACGTAAAATATGAAAAAATAAATTAGAGACGTCTAACATGTTTTTCCAGGGCATGTGATGTGATATGGTC
The DNA here is from genome assembly GCA_028641055.1 of Alopecurus myosuroides. Taxonomy (NCBI): domain Eukaryota; kingdom Viridiplantae; phylum Streptophyta; class Magnoliopsida; order Poales; family Poaceae; genus Alopecurus; species Alopecurus myosuroides. The sequence continues at coordinate 173,199,312 of CM054058.1, forward strand.
AATATTACAAACGTTATGTATGAGATGATATCTTTTGTAAATTATAGACATACCGGCTGGAGCCATATGGTTGTCTTATTTTTATGGCTTGCGTGTTGTATATCATATCCATGTGATATGTTGTAATGGACAATCAAGATGGAGGTGACACGAACCTTGGTGCCACGCCGGTGGAATGATGGAGATCATACCATGATGCACAAGATGGAGCTCAAGTGCAACAAGGACCATATCATATCACATTATCCATGCATGTCATGTTTATCCTTTTATGCATCTTATTTTGCTTAGATCGCGATGGTAGCATTATAAGATGATCCCTCTCACTTAATATCAAGATAATAATGTGTTCTTCCTTAAGTATGCACCGTTAAGAAAGTTCGTTGTTTCGAGACACCACGTGATGATCGGGTGTGATAGACTCAACGTTCACATACAACTGGTGTTTTCAAGCCTAACATGTACAAACATGGCCTTGAAACACACGCAATGCTAGGGTTCTACTTGGCAAGCCTAGCATGTACAGACATGGCCTCGGAACACGTAACCGAAAGGTAAAGCATGATTCATATGGATGATATGATAAACATGTTGATGTTTGCCTTTGCAACTACACCGTCTCACGTGATGATCGGTTTCGATGTAGTGAATTTGGTTCGTGTAATCACTAAAGACGACTAAGAGGGATGCTGTTTTTGAGTGGGTGTTCATGGGATAATTTTAGAATTAACTTGAACTTAATTTATCATAAACATAGTCTAAATAGTCTTTGCAAATATGTTGTAGATCATGGCACCACCTACCTTCAATTTCAATATGTTCACGGAGAGAGAAAAACTAGCGAACAATGGGAGCAACTTTACCAACTGGGCACTTAACCTGAGGATTCTCCTCACCGCTTGCAAGAAGCTCTATGTGCTTGATGCACCGCTAGGTGACCAGCCCGCTGATGATGCTTCTGATGAAGATAAAAATGTTTATCTGACTCAACAAGAAGACCACAGTATAGTTCATTGCGTCATCCTCTATGGATTAGAGCCAAAGCTGTGAAAACGTTTCGAGAACAGCACTGCTTATGCTACAACGGGAGAATTGAAAATGATTTTTGATACTCATGCCGCAATTGAGAGTTATGACGCTTCAGAAAAGTTCTTTAGCTGCATGATGGAAGAGAACATCTCCGTTAGTGAGCACGTACTCAAGATGTATGCGTACGCTGATAATCTCATAGCCTCGGGAATAACGATTCCCGTTCAGCTAGGGATACATCGTGTTCTCCAATCTCTGCCACCTAGTTACAAGAACTTCGTGTTGAACTATAATATGCAAGGCATGAAGAAGTCTCTTCCTGAGCTTCTCTCGATGCTTAAAACTGATGAACTGGAGATCAAGAAAGAATATCAAGTGTTGATGATCAATAAGACCACTAGTTTCAAGAAAGGCAAGCCAAGGGTAAACTTCAAGAAGGGTGGCAAATCTGTTGATGCTCCGGAGAAGATAACCAAGTATGGCCCTAAGCCTGAGACTGAGTGCTTTTATTGCAAGGGTACTGGCCACTGGAAGCGCAATTGCCCCAAATATCTGGCTGATAAGAAGGCCGGCAAAGTGAACAAAGGTATATATGATATACTTGTTATTGATGTGTACCTTACTAGTACTCGCAGTAGCACCTGGGTATTTGATACTGGTTCGGTTTCTCACATATGTAACTCGAAACAGGAGCTGCAGAATAAGCGACCACTAGCAAAGGATGAGGTGATGATGCGCGTCGGCAATGGATCAAGAGTTGATGTGATCACCATCGGGACGCTACCTCTACGTCTACCATCGGGATTAGTTATAAAACTCAATAATTGTTATTTGGTGCCTGCATTAAGCATGAACATCATTTCTGGATCTTGCTTAATGCGGAATGGTTATTCCTTTAAGTCTGAGAACAATGATTGTTCGATTTATATGAATAAGATATTTTATGGTCATGCACCTGAGAAGAATGGTTTATTTCTTTTGAATCTTGATAGTATTGATACACATATTCATAATGTGAATGCCAAAAGAATTAAGTGAAATGATGATATTGCTACTTATATGTGGCATTGCCGCTTATGTCATATTGGTGTTAAACGCATGAAGAAGCTCCATTCTGATGGACTGTTAGAATCACTTGATTATGAATCATTTGAAACATGTGAACCATGCCTTATGGGCAAGATGACTAGAACCCCGTTTTCTGGAACCGTGGAACGGGCGACAGACTTACTGGAAATCATACATACTGATGTGTGTGGACAAATGAGTGTATCAGTGCGCGGTGGATATCGTTATTTTGTCACTTTCACAGATGATTTGAGTAGATATGGGTATGTTTACTTAATGAAACACAAATATGAGACATTTGAAAAGTTCAAAGAATTTCAGTGTGAAGTTGAAAATCATCGTAACAGAAAGATTAAATTTCTACGATCTGATCATGGAGGTGAATATCTAAGTTACGAGTTTGGCATGCATATGAAACAATGTGGAATAGTTTCACAACTCACACCTGCCGGAACACGACAGCATAATGGTGTTTCCGAACGTCGTAATCGTACTTTATTCGATATGGATCGATCTATGATGTCTCTTACAAACTTTCCACTATCGTTTTGGGGTTATGCACTAGAGACCGCTGCATTCACTTTAAATAGGGCACCATCTAAATCCGTTGAAACGGCACCGTATGAATTATGGTTTGGAAACAAACCTAAGCTGTCATTTCTAAAAGTTTGGGGATGCGATGTTTATGTGAAGAAGCTTCAACCAGATAAACTCGAACCCAAAGCGGAAAAATGCGTCTTCATAGGATACCCTAAAGAAACAATAGGGTACACCTTCTATCACAGATCCGAAGGCAAGATTTTCGTTGCCAAGAATGGATCCTTTTTGGACAAGGAGTTTCTCTCGAAAGGTGTGAATAGTAGGAAGGTAGAACTCGACGAGGTTATTGAACCTTCTCTTCTTGGAATGGCGAGTAGCGTAGTGCCGGAAGTTGTTCCGGTGTCGACCCCGTCAGTTGAAGAGAGAGCTAATGATCAAGATCATGAAACTCCAGAAGAGGAAACTACCGCACCTCGCAGGTCAACTACAGAACGTACAGCTCCTGAACTATATGGAGATCCCGTATTAAATGTCGCACCCAAGGTTTCTAGAGGATACTCATCGCACGAACTGGAAGTCAGGTGCTTGGATTATGGGGCAAACATGCTCCCACGTCCCAGCTTCCTGGTAGGCCTGCGCTTATGCGCGACAACACAAGCCCTGCTTCCACCGTCGAAGTAAACTATCCGCTAGGAACCTAAAGGCACTACTGTCGACGTACTTCATAATCAAACACGCACGGTACGTCAACAGTTTGGTACGAATGATAGCACAGAATGTCTCTAAGACACAAAAGAATGAAATAAGTGCAACTGGCCTTCACTAAGGCAGAAATATCGAATACAGTCATCCAGAGGACACATGTCCCAACATATCATCCATTACAACAGCGGAAGCAATCAACGGGGTCTGAGTACAGACAAATCCATGGCTTAAGAAGCCGGAGAAAATAAAGAAAAGCGAAGCCCATCCACGTAGGTCTGGATCTTGCCCTGGTCCAGCTAACTACTCGTCTGCAGACTCGTCGAACTCCACAAAGTAGCCATCCTGGGAAGCATCGTAGTCGTAGTCGTACTCTGCGTAAACCACAGCCCCAACGGGGTCAGTACATCCAAGTACTGGCAAGCAAGACTCACAGTTCATCAAGGAGTTACCCGTCAACACAAGCATAGATGCTTGGGATCAACGGAAGAAAGGGTAATATGTAAGTTGCTGCTGGCTGCTCTAACCAACTACATAGATAGCTACAAGTTCCGGCTAACAGACTAAGATAAGATCGAGGATTGTAACCAACTGAAAGATAACTTCAACCAAACCCATCCTGGATCTCGCCCCTTATCCAAAGAAGCAATCCGAGGATAACTCACACAGTTGTGATAAGGTGAATCAAGTTATTGTGTGAATAACCTATTACTAGTCAGGTTATTAATCATTGGGTGAAACATGATTGTAAGTTATGTTGAAGTTGTCCTGAGTACTTGTTAGCCAGTACTTTCACCAAGTAATCCATAACCGCGGAAAACACGGCTTCTCGAGAAGATTATCCCTGCAGGGTTGCACCAATTTGGCCGTACACTCAAGAATAACCCGCCAGATGGAAATGCACTTCCACCAAGCGGGGTACTCTACACAACCAACCATTTTTCGCATCAAGCCCAAAGCACCTTGGGCGCACGGCTAATCGAGCCCAGAAGAAAATGGACCATCATAGCACTCTAAGAACGTGTCCCCCTATATGCCGACTACGAAAGTTCCACCCTGCGCTGGGCTCGCAAAAACATGCATGCGGCAAATGGAAAACACGAACTAAATGAGGCGATTTGGACGAGATGCGAATCAGGTCAAGTTGAGGGGGGCGCCCATACTCGCTTCCCAAATGCGGGTAGTGCGCTCATCATGGATCAGTAGACAAGACCCTTTTCCTATTAGGGTCGACACTAGCAGGCTCCAAAACCACTCATGGGCCTCCTGCCGGTGCCTTATCATCAAATTATTATTACCATTAGCAATTAACAGGATTGATTGATTAACAACGAGCCCCGGTACAAGATAATAAGATAGTAAAAGTAGTAACCGACAACAGACTCGAGTAAAAGCAACCCTAAGCATGCTAGATAATACTAAGGCACAAACAAAGGCTGTAGGTATGGAGGTGAGGCAATATCATTGGTTCAGGGTATCATGTGATAGGTTCGGAGACAAGCAACGATACATAGGGCTAGCAATAGTAGACAAAAGGATAGTATCGACAACAAGTGTGGAAAGGAACTCGATGATTCATGTGAGTGATAACTTGCCTGGCAGCTCAGTAGCCGGGTACTGGGCTAGGTCCTGAGTAGTGGTGTCGTAAGGATCGTCGGTCTCAACGTAGTCGTCGTCTAATCGAGAAGAAGCAAAAACAACAACGAAGGAAGATGGGCAATCAATACATGGCACAGGTGCACAAACATTGGATGATGCATGTCCTGTTTAATAGATGCACCAAACTAGACTAGTTGAGATGAGACACAAGTTTAAATGGATTCCATATGCAAAGGTTGCATATGGAAGCCCATGCTTTAGAGTTGAATTAATTGTTCTATCACTAAGCATCATGTGTAGGTGACTTAGTATGATGCATGCATGATGAGGAACAATAGGATAACAAATTTAAATGCAATTGGGATGATAGTTAACAATTTAGAAAAGCATTTATTAAGTTTGGAATTTTGTTATTTAAACATGGCACACAAGTAAAGGTTGTTATCATCAATTTAAAGTGTGCAAAACAATTTACAAATTTTATATTTGAAAAGTTTATCAAATTTTAGTTGGATTAAATGTTTCACAATTTGAAATTGGGCTTAGGATTATTTAATTATGAATTAAACAATATTAAACAAGTTTTAATTGAATTTAAAACAAGCTTAAATATTAATTGAATTTTATTTGTTCAAACCATAAATTCAAATCCACATTTGAAAAGTTCACACTTTAGTGGTTTGAAAACATAATTTGCATGTTCAAAAATATTTTATATTAATCAAGTTATAATTTTATCAAATTTTATTGAATTAAACAAGGTTTAAATTGTTTAGGCAATTTAAATTGTTTAAACCAGAAAACAAAATTTATATTTGAAAAGAACATTCAAAAAGGTGTGAAAAACATATTTTATTTGGATTATTTGAAAACAGTATGAATTAGTTATGAATTATTTCAATTTGCATTTGAATTATTCAAATTTGAAATTTAAAAGTATTTTGAAATTTCAAAACAGAACACAAATGGAATATTTGGAAAGTTTATAAAATTTGGATCAGGATAGACATCAAGTTTGTGTTTAATGGATTTATAAAATAAAAGATATTGAATTTTAAAGTTTATTCCTTATTCTGCTATTTTAAATAATTAGGAAACAAAAACAGAAATTGTTTTAATCTTTTTACACGCACAGAAACATACACCCAGCCACTGCCAGGGGGGCCCGAGTGTTGCTGTGCTTACGTGGCCACTTGAGTGACTGACAGGGGGCCCTCCCTGTCAGCACTCGGGAGAAAAAAAGGTGGGTATTCACGGTGCGGGAGCCAGGGCTCGATCCCTGCACCTCCCGCTCGCGTGCGCTGTGCCTGTACCAGCTGCGCTGCTGCGTCTCGTTTGTCAGATACAGACGCGCGGTCAAGGTAAGGTTTCGCTGGCGCGTTTTCTGAATTAACTGACGACGGAACCAACTGCACCTCGTCAGAGAGACGTTCACCGGCGGCGAACTGCCGTGTGCTGTGCCCGTGGGTGCTGCTGTAGGTGCAACGAGTGCACGGAAGTGTGCGCAACAGAGGGAGAGAGGGATGGGAGGAAACGGAGCTCACCACCGGAGCAATTGGACGCGGCGGCGGAGGGTGACGTTGGCTGACGACAGGTTCTGCGGCGAGGTCGATGATGGCGCCGTCGACGTGGTGCTCCTCCGTGCGCGTTCAGGTGTCCCAGACGTCGAGGAAGGCGAGCCCGAGCGAATCCAGCAACCAATTGGAACAGCGAAGCACTGCAACGGCGGCGCGAGCAACGGATTCAGAAACACGGTGCGCGGTGGCCGGAGCAGAAGAAGATGGCGGCGTGGATTTGGGGCTTACCAGGGGTTCTTCTGGTGTCCAAGAGGGAGAAGGAAGAACGGGGACTCGATCCAGCAGCTCAGGTGGGGTGCAGGTGGACGGAAACGGCGGAGGCCATGGTGGATTCAGGGCTGGCCTTGCCGGTGAGATTCAGACGGTGAGGGGATGCGATCGTGGAGAGGATAACGGCGGCGCTGAGGAACCCTAGGGCGATAGGGGGGTACAGGGGTGCCCTAGGCACGCTTATATAGGGTGGAGGCGAGGTGGAGGCCGCCGTGGTCGCGTCGGGGTCGCCGTGGAGGCCTCCGATGGCCGTCGTACTGCGCAACGATGAAGGAGGGCGCTGGCACGAATCTCAGCGCAACTCGAAACGGTAAGTTGCGCTGCTGCGGCTGGGCTTTGCGCGCGCGTAGGCTAGGTGGGCTGGGCTTTGTTATCTGCTGCGCGCGCGCGCTGCTTTCTCCTTTATTTTATTTTTTGTACTGTTTTTTTTTTTTGTAGCTAGCTTTTGGATAAAATAGATAGGTTTTTGGTTAGATAAAATTTTGGAAAAATTTGTATAAGCTTCTTAGATGAAAAGAAACCACATTCCAACTCTAGTTTTCAAAAATCACATTTTAAAATAGTGGTTTGTGTTTGAAATCAAATTAGAAGGATTTTGATATTAATAAATTCTTAATAAAAACATGCATTGGATAGGGTTACCCCCTAGGGTTTTAGGATGAATTAGAGAGGGAAGAAAGTTGGTGAGTTGTTATTGTTTCCAAAGTACTGATTTGAAACTTGGAAAAGATTTGAATTTGATTGGTGGAATTAAAGGAATGATTTGAGGCAACACTTTAATAGTTGAACATTAATGAATTTACTTGGAAAACAAGGGAGGTTTTGTTTGCAATTCTTTGTTTGAAAGATTGTAACAGACAAGGGTGAAAACAAGGTTGATTCAATAAGAAAAACAATGCAAACATAATTAAAACAAATGCAATGATATGATGACATGATGCATTGCTTGAAAAGTAAACAAGAAATTGAACCACTAAGGGATGTTTTCATACTTGGATGTTACAAAACGCCCCCCCTTAAAGGAATCGCGCCCCGAGATTCCCTACTGAGAAATGAACAGGTCCGAATACTTCTTGCGAAGATCCTCTTCGGTCTCCCATGTTGCCTCTTTATCAGAATGATGCGACCATTGGACTTTCAAGAACTTGGTGCTCTTGTTGCGAGTCTTACGAATGGTCTCATCGAGAATTTTGATAGGGTGCTCCTCATAAGATAGATCATCTTGCAGCTCAATGGAATCATGATCAACTGCACGATCTGGATCTTTGAAACACTTCTTGAGTTGTGACACGTGGAACACATCGTGCACTTTGGAAAGTTTTTCTGGAAGTTCAAGACGATAAGCATTCTCTGCACGTCTTGAGAGGATGTTGAAAGGGCCAATGTATCTTGGTGCAAGCTTTCCTTTCACACCAAAACGATGAGTGCCTCTGAGGGGAGTTACACGGAGATATGCCTTATCACCAGGTGCATAGACCATATCCCTGTGCTTGCTATCATAATAGCTCTTCTGACGAGACTGAGCAATCCTGAGATTGTCACGAATGATACGAACTTTCTCCTCGGCTTCCTTAACAATGTCAGGGCCTAAAAGTGAACGTTCACCAGCTCCAGACCAATTGATTGGACTCCTGCATCTGCGACCATACAGTGCCTCAAATGGTGCCATGCCTAGGCTTGCCTGGTAGCTGTTGTTGTAAGAGAATTCAGCATATGGAAGGCAATCCTCCCATTTCATGCCAAAGGAGAGACCACATGCTCTGAGCATATCCTCGAGAATCTGATTGACTCTTTCGACTTGCCCCTGAGACTGAGGGTGATAAGCTGTGCTGAACAGAAGTTTGGTGCCCAATGCTTCTTGAAAGCTTTTCCAGAAATGAGAAGTGAAAATACTTCCACGGTCTGAGCTTATTTCCAATGGAACACCATGAAGAGGAACAACCTTTGCTGTGTAGAGCTCTGCTAACTGGCTAGCTGAGATAGTTTCCTTTACAGCATAGAAGTGAGCAACCTTAGTGAGACGATCAATAACAACGAAGATTGCATCGTTGCCCTTCTTGGACTTTGGAAACCCAGTAACGAAGTCCATTTCAATCATGTCCCACTTCCACTCAGGAATTTTCAGAGGTTGGAGTAGACCTGCTGTCTTCTGATGGACTGCCTTAACACGTTGACAAACGTCGCATTCAGAAACGTATTGAGCAATTTCACGTTTCATGCCAGACCACCAATACAGAGTCTTGAGATCCTGGTACATCTTTGTACTTCCAGGGTGAATGGATAGAGGAGTTTCATGAGCCTCCTTGAGAATGATATCCTTGAGACTTTGAATCTGAGGGACTGCAATGCGTCCTTCGAAGAACACAGTTCCCTTGTCATCAATTGAGAAGGACTTGAACTTATCATTGCCCTCCTTGATGTGATCCACAATCTTCTTGATTTCATTATCACGAAGTTGTTCAGAACGAATCTTGTCCTCGAGAGTTGGGCTGGCTGTCAAGCTAGCAAGGTATCCTTCAGGAACAAGACCAAGGTTCAGCTTCTGGAATTCTTCATGAAGTGGAGGTTGGCTTTCCATGATCATGAGATTATTGCAATAGGATTTGCGACTGAGAGCATCGGCCATAACATTAGCCTTGCCTGGAGTGTAAGAAATGGTGAGATCAAAGTCTTTAATCTTCTCAATCCATCTCCTTTGCCTGAGGTTCAGATCTGGCTGAGTGAAGATGTATTTCAGACTCTTATGATCGGAAAAGATTTCAGTTTTGTTACCCAACAAGTATTGTCTCCATTTCTTGAGGGCAAACACAACTGCTGCAAGTTCAAGATCATGAGTGGGATAGTTTTGCTCATGTGGGTTCAACTGACGTGAAGCATAGGCCACAACTTGACGTTCTTGCATAAGAACTGCTCCTAGGCCTTGGAGAGATGCATCACAGAATATCTGGAAAGGTTTGGTAGTGTCGGGGCCAACTAGAACAGGTGTGGAAGTGAGTTTAGTCTTCAGGAGGTTGAAACTCTCATCACATTGTGGAGTCCAAACGAACTTTTTGTCCTTCTTTGTGAGATCAGTGAGAGGTTTGGCAATTTTGGAAAAGTTTTGGACGAAACGACGGCAATAGTTAGCCAAGCCAAGAAAGCTTCTAACTTGCTTCACCGTCTTAGGGGGTTTCCAGTCAACAATTGCCTTAACCTTTTCAGGATCAATGGCAATGCCCTTGGCAGAGATGATATGACCAAGATATGCAACTTCTGGAATCCAGAACTCACATTTGGAAAACTTGGCATATAGACGATGCTCGCGAAGTTTCATGAGAGTGAGACGAAGGTGTTCTCCATGCTCTTCCTCGGATTTTGAGTAGACTAGAATGTCATCAAGATATACCACAACGAACTTGTCGAGGTATTCATGGAAGACAGAATTCATGAGTCTTGAGAACGTTGCCGGTGCATTGGTGAGACCAAAGGACATGACGGTGTACTCATATAGACCGTAACGAGTGGTGAAAGCTGTCTTAGGAATATCTTCCTTTCTGATCTTTATCTGATGGTAACCCATCCTCAAGTCCAACTTTGAGAATATTGAGGCTCCAGCAAGTTGATCAAAAAGATCATCGATACGAGGAAGTGGATACTTGTTCTTGATGGTTTTCTCGTTGAGAGGACGATAGTCAACCACGAGTCTTTTTGTTTGATCCTTCTTGGCAACAAACAGAGTTGGGCAACCCCAAGCGGAAGAGCTAGGCTGAATGAAACCTTTGTCCATATACATATCGATTTGCTCCTTCAACAATTTCAGTTCAGGAGGAGCTATCTTGTATGGATGCTTAGAGATTGGAGCAGTACCTGGCTCAAGCTCGATCACGAACTCAACTGCTCTGTCCGGAGGCATTCCTGGCAACTCTTCTGGAAAGACGTCAGGGAATTCACAAACCACCGGAACATTTTCAATTGCAGGAAGGGGTTTGGCATCGAGGCTGAACAGCTGAACAGAAGTTGATCCATATGGAGAATAGACTATCTGGCCTGAAGTGTGGGAGAGAGTTATTGACTTTTGAGCACAGTCAATTTTAGCTTTGTGGGTCTTCAACCAATCCATACCCAGAATGACATCAATGTCAGAATTTCCCAGCAACATGAGTGAAGCAAGGAATACACGACCTCCAATTAGGATCTCATTGTCCATGCTTATCTTGGATGTCAACATTTGCGGTCCCGGCGAGTGAACAGTCATTTGATTGCTTAGCGGAACCAGAACTAGGTTGTATGCTTTTGCAAAAATCTTTGACACAAACGAATGCGATGCTCCAGTATCAAACAACACTTTAGCTGGAATAGAGTTTACGGGTAATATACCGAGAACGACGTCAGCAGCTTCCTCGGCTTTGTCGGCCTTGATATGGTTCACCCTCGCGTTCCTCCCGACAGGCCTATTGTTGGAGTTGAAGGCTTTAGCCGGAGGAGCACGAACCATAGTCTGGTTGGTGTTGGGGCGAGGAGGTAGGGGTAGCTGCTTCTGAGTGCACTTATCAGCATAATGTCCAGTATCCTTGCACTTGTAGCAAGTGACGATACGAGAAGGACCTGGCCTTGGCTGCCCCATCGGAAACCTCTGACCCTGCATCTGAGATGGGTTGGGTGGGCGGGGACCAAAGCCTGGAGAAGCTTGGGCATTTGGAGCCCGAGTGACAGCACCATTTGGCACCCAGATGCGGCGCTTCTGCGGAGGGGTGGTCATGTTGGAGGAGGAACCACCCTCACGCGAGTGCTTGCGCGACTCTTCGAACGCCTTGCGCCCATTCTCCTCATTGAGCGCGGTGTTCACAAGCTCCACGAAGTCCTTGCACTTGATGTTGGTGAGAGCGTACTTCAGTTCCGGGTTAAAACCTCGGCGGAACCTTGCCATCTTCTTGGCTTCGGTGGACACTTCGTCACCAGCGTACCGAGCGAGACGATTGAACTCGTTCTGGTAGCCGAGAACGTCCAGCTTGCCCTGTCTGAGAGAGCAGAATTCCTCACGCATCTTTTCCATGAGACCATCCGGGATGTGGTGCTTCAGGAAGGCATCTCTGAAACATCCCCAGTTGATAGGAAAGCCAGCCCTCATGGCCTGGTAGTTCTCCCACCAAGTAGCTGCCTGACCCTTCAGTAGGTAGGTGGCGTACTTGACCTTATCCTCTTCTGCAACATGAGCAATCTCCAGAGCTCTTGCTACGTCACGGATCCAGTCATCAGCATCCAGGGGCTCACGTGTTGCCACGAAAGCTTTTGGGCCCAAGCTGAGGAAGTCCTTGATGGTGACCCTTGGAGCATTCTGGTTGTGTTGCTGGTTAGCCTGGATCTGGGCCATCTGTGTCACCACTTGGGTCATCTGAGCCAACAGTTCCCCCATTGGTGGTGGCGGAGGCGGGTTGTTCCTGGTTGGAGGCATCCTGAACAGAAATTCATTTTAGCACAACAACAGAAAAGGATAGACTTGGTAACCGAAAGATAGATTATTCCGACGCATGAATAGATAACCAACAGGTACATCATCACATGTTGAAATACATCAGAATATCCAACAGACCAACACATGGCTCGAAAACGAAAGGATAAACTAGACACAGCTAGTAATGGATACAACGGTACTCCCATGCTCATCACGCAGGACGGCGGTGAGTAGTACGACGAGAGATACGGTGAGGAGGAATCCCACGGAAGTAGGTATCACGACGATCCATGTAGATAGGAACTGCTCTGAGAGCAACTCTCGGTGTGGTGAAGTAGAAAGCGTCCTCTCCCTGTGCTCCATAGCGGGGAATCCCTGTGTAACCAGCTCCGAGGTCGAGAAGTGGGCCTCTGATCGGCTCGTAACCTCCAGCATCTGGCAACGGAAGACCAGCTGGCTGAACGACACGTGCGAAGCGCTCGTCTCCAACAAAGTCTGTGGTGTACGTCGCCAGACGAGTGAGAGCAAGGTGGAGCTGCTCCCTGACTGAGGCTAACTCCTGAGAAAGTGCGGAAGCAACGGCATCACTGTGAGTAGCGAACTGGGCAGTGATCTGGAGCCTGGAGCTATCAGTCTCGTAGGTATCCAGCTCGCGGTGGACAGTGAAGTGAACTCCCGCTGCCGTGATGTAACCACGGGGGATGTGACGAAAACTGGACTTATCAAACCCCCAGTAGTCAGCACGGAGAACGGTGATACTCACGTACGCTGCCTGCTGCACGGCCATATCCACTGTGGACCCTACTGCCTCGTACTGGTGTGCAATGCTCCTGCCATCATCCGACAGAATGTAGACGATAGCCCGGTAGCAAGTCTGGTCACACTCTCGCTGGTGCTCGTAGACCTGGTACTCTGGTGCCCAACGGAACCCCAGATAGGTAACCATGTCTCTCAGCAACTCCGGAAAACCGGCGGTGCTCTCACAGCGAGTCATGCGAACCACCTGCGGATAGTAGTTGAGACCCATCTGCAGATGATTTGGAATGTTTTGATTAGACTCCGGTAGAAGGAAAAGGATGTGGAAAACAACAACAAGGTTCAATGGACGAAAAGGATGTTGAAAAGAACATGATATTGAAGCAACATCGGGAAAACGAGGCCAAAAGTCCTGAGGTACTACAGAGAACCCAAAACACGTGAAATCCTAACTTGAAAGTTTAGGTGAGAACGGAAAACAACGTTGCACTTCCTTACCAGAAAAGGGTGGGTGGGTGGGGAAAGAAGAAAAATGGCAGAATTCCTACTCTCACGTTTCATTTTTCCTATATAGCTACAAAATAGTTTCTAGACTCAACTGCGACCAGTAAAAAGGGATCCTATAGGCAGACAGGCTCTGATACCATTTGTCGCACCCAAGGTTTCTAGAGGATACTCATCGCACGAACTGGAAGTCAGGTGCTTGGATTATGGGGCAAACATGCTCCCACGTCCCAGCTTCCTGGTAGGCCTGCGCTTATGCGCGACAACACAAGCCCTGCTTCCACCGTCGAAGTAAACTATCCGCTAGGAACCTAAAGGCACTACTGTCGACGTACTTCATAATCAAACACGCACGGTACGTCAACAGTTTGGTACGAATGATAGCACAGAATGTCTCTAAGACACAAAAGAATGAAATAAGTGCAACTGGCCTTCACTAAGGCAGAAATATCGAATACAGTCATCCAGAGGACACATGTCCCAACATATCATCCATTACAACAGCGGAAGCAATCAACGGGGTCTGAGTACAGACAAATCCATGGCTTAAGAAGCCGGAGAAAATAAAGAAAAGCGAAGCCCATCCACGTAGGTCTGGATCCTGCCCTGGTCCAGCTAACTACTCGTCTGCAGACTCGTCGAACTCCACAAAGTAGCCATCCTGGGAAGCATCGTAGTCGTAGTCGTACTCTGCGTAAACCACAACCCCAACGGGGTCAGTACATCCAAGTACTGGCAAGCAAGACTCACAGTTCATCAAGGAGTTACCCGTCAACACAAGCATAGATGCTTGGGATCAACGGAAGAAAGGGTAATATGTAAGTTGCTGCTGGCTGCTCTAACCAACTACATAGATAGCTACAAGTTCCGGCTAACAGACTAAGATAAGATCGAGGATTGTAACCAACTGAAAGATAACTTCAACCAAACCCATCCTGGATCTCGCCCCTTATCCAAAGAAGCAATCCGAGGATAACTCACACAGTTGTGATAAGGTGAATCAAGTTATTGTGTGAATAACCTATTACTAGTCAGGTTATTAATCATTGGGTGAAACATGATTGTAAGTTATGTTGAAGTTGTCCTGAGTACTTGTTAGCCAGTACTTTCACCAAGTAATCCATAACCGCGGAAAACACGGCTTCTCGAGAAGATTATCCCTGCAGGGTTGCACCAATTTGGCCGTACACTCAAGAATAACCCGCCAGATGGAAATGCACTTCCACCAAGCGGGGTACTCTACACAACCAACCATTCTTCGCATCAAGCCCAAAGCACCTTGGGCGCACGGCTAATCGAGCCCAGAAGAAAATGGACCATCATAGCACTCTAAGAACGTGTCCCCCTATATGCCGACTACGAAAGTTCCACCCTGCGCTGGGCTCGCAAAAACATGCATGCGGCAAATGGAAAACACGAACTAAATGAGGCGATTTGGACGAGATGCGAATCAGGTCAAGTTGAGGGGGGCGCCCATACTCGCTTCCCAAATGCGGGTAGTGCGCTCATCATGGATCAGTAGACAAGACCCTTTTCCTATTAGGGTCGACACTAGCAGGCTCCAAAACCACTCATGGGCCTCCTGCCGGTGCCTTATCATCAAATTATTATTACCATTAGCAATTAACAGGATTGATTGATTAACAACGAGCCCCGGTACAAGATAATAAGATAGTAAAAGTAGTAACCGACAACAGACTCGAGTAAAAGCAACCCTAAGCATGCTAGATAATACTAAGGCACAAACAAAGGCTGTAGGTATGGAGGTGAGGCAATATCATTGGTTCAGGGTATCATGTGATAGGTTCGGAGACAAGCAACGATACATAGGGCTAGCAATAGTAGACAAAAGGATAGTATCGACAACAAGTGTGGAAAGGAACTCGATGATTCATGTGAGTGATAACTTGCCTGGCAGCTCAGTAGCCGGGTACTGGGCTAGGTCCTGAGTAGTGGTGTCGTAAGGATCGTCGGTCTCAACGTAGTCGTCGTCTAATCGAGAAGAAGCAAAAACAACAACGAAGGAAGATGGGCAATCAATACATGGCACAGGTGCACAAACATTGGATGATGCATGTCCTGTTTAATAGATGCACCAAACTAGACTAGTTGAGATGAGACACAAGTTTAAATGGATTCCATATGCAAAGGTTGCATATGGAAGCCCATGCTTTAGAGTTGAATTAATTGTTCTATCACTAAGCATCATGTGTAGGTGACTTAGTATGATGCATGCATGATGAGGAACAATAGGATAACAAAATTAAATGCAATTGGGATGATAGTTAACAATTTAGAAAAGCATTTATTAAGTTTGGAATTTTGTTATTTAAACATGGCACACAAGTAAAGGTTGTTATCATCAATTTAAAGTGTGCAAAACAATTTACAAATTTTATATTTGAAAAGTTTATCAAATTTTAGTTGGATTAAATGTTTCACAATTTGAAATTGGGCTTAGGATTATTTAATTATGAATTAAACAATATTAAACAAGTTTTAATTGAATTTAAAACAAGCTTAAATATTAATTGAATTTTATTTGTTCAAACCATAAATTCAAATCCACATTTGAAAAGTTCACACTTTAGTGGTTTGAAAACATAATTTGCATGTTCAAAAATATTTTATATTAATCAAGTTATAATTTTATCAAATTTTATTGAATTAAACAAGGTTTAAATTGTTTAGGCAATTTAAATTGTTTAAACCAGAAAACAAAATTTATATTTGAAAAGAACATTCAAAAAGGTGTTAAAAACATATTTTATTTGGATTATTTGAAAACAGTATGAATTAGTTATGAATTATTTCAATTTGCATTTGAATTATTCAAATTTGAAATTTAAAAGTATTTTGAAATTTCAAAACAGAACACAAATGGAATATTTGGAAAGTTTATAAAATTTGGATCAGGATAGACATCAAGTTTGTGTTTATTGGATTTATAAAATAAAAGATATTGAATTTTAAAGTTTATTCCTTATTCTGCTATTTTAAATAATTAGGAAACAAAAACAGAAATTGTTTTAATCTTTTTACACGCACAGAAACATACACCCAGCCACTGCCAGGGGGGCCCGAGTGTTGCTGTGCTTACGTGGCCACTTGAGTGACTGACAGGGGGCCCTCCCTGTCAGCACTCGGGAGAAAAAAAGGTGGGTATTCACGGTGCGGGAGCCAGGGCTCGATCCCTGCACCTCCCGCTCGCGTGCGCTGTGCCTGTACCAGCTGCGCTGCTGCGTCTCGTTTGTCAGATACAGACGCGCGGTCAAGGTAAGGTTTCGCTGGCGCGTTTTCTGAATTAACTGACGACGGAACCAACTGCACCTCGTCAGAGAGACGTTCACCGGCGGCGAACTGCCGTGTGCTGTGCCCGTGGGTGCTGCTGTAGGTGCAACGAGTGCACGGAAGTGTGCGCAACAGAGGGAGAGAGGGATGGGAGGAAACGGAGCTCACCACCGGAGCAATTGGACGCGGCGGCGGAGGGTGACGTTGGCTGACGACAGGTTCTGCGGCGAGGTCGATGATGGCGCCGTCGACGTGGTGCTCCTCCGTGCGCGTTCAGGTGTCCCAGACGTCGAGGAAGGCGAGCCCGAGCGAATCCAGCAACCAATTGGAACAGCGAAGCACTGCAACGGCGGCGCGAGCAACGGATTCAGAAACACGGTGCGCGGTGGCCGGAGCAGAAGAAGATGGCGGCGTGGATTTGGGGCTTACCAGGGGTTCTTCTGGTGTCCAAGAGGGAGAAGGAAGAACGGGGACTCGATCCAGCAGCTCAGGTGGGGTGCAGGTGGACGGAAACGGCGGAGGCCATGGTGGATTCAGGGCTGGCCTCGCCGGTGAGATTCAGACGGTGAGGGGATGCGATCGTGGAGAGGATAACGGCGGCGCTGAGGAACCCTAGGGCGATAGGGGGGTACAGGGGTGCCCTAGGCACGCTTATATAGGGTGGAGGCGAGGTGGAGGCCGCCGTGGTCGCGTCGGGGTCGCCGTGGAGGCCTCCGATGGCCGCCGTACTGCGCAACGATGAAGGAGGGCGCTGGCACGAATCTCAGCGCAACTCGAAACGGTAAGTTGCGCTGCTGCGGCTGGGCTTTGCGCGCGCGTAGGCTAGGTGGGCTGGGCTTTGTTATCTGCTGCGCGCGCGCGCTGCTTTCTCCTTTATTTTATTTTTTGTACTGTTTTTTTTTTGTAGCTAGCTTTTGGATAAAATAGATAGGTTTTTGGTTAGATAAAATTTTGGAAAAATTTGTATAAGCTTCTTAGATGAAAAGAAACCACATTCCAACTCTAGTTTTCAAAAATCACATTTTAAAATAGTGGTTTGTGTTTGAAATCAAATTAGAAGGATTTTGATATTAATAAATTCTTAATAAAAACATGCATTGGATAGGGTTACCCCCTAGGGTTTTAGGATGAATTAGAGAGGGAAGAAAGTTGGTGAGTTGTTATTGTTTCCAAAGTACTGATTTGAAACTTGGAAAAGATTTGAATTTGATTGGTGGAATTAAAGGAATGATTTGAGGCAACACTTTAATAGTTGAACATTAATGAATTTACTTGGAAAACAAGGGAGGTTTTGTTTGCAATTCTTTGTTTGAAAGATTGTAACAGACAAGGGTGAAAACAAGGTTGATTCAATAAGAAAAACAATGCAAACATAATTAAAACAAATGCAATGATATGATGACATGATGCATTGCTTGAAAAGTAAACAAGAAATTGAACCACTAAGGGATGTTTTCATACTTGGATGTTACATTAAACTTCATGGTAGATGGAGGTAATGACCCTGCGACGTATGATGAAGCGATGATGATCCCAGATTCCAACAAATGGCTTGAAGCCATGAAATCCGAAATAGGATCCATATACGAAAACCAAGTTTGGACTTTGGTGGACTTACCCGATGACCGCAAGACCGTTGAGAACAAATGGATCTTTAAAAGAAAAACTGACGCTGATGGTAATGTGACCGTCTATAAAGCTCGACTTGTCGCAAAAGGTTTCGGACAAATTCAAGGAGTTGACTATGATGAGACTTTCTCACCAGTAGCGATGCTTAAGTCGGTTAGGACTATGTTAGCAGTTGCTGCATTTTTCGATTAGGAAATCTGGTAGATGGATGTCAAAACAGCGTTCCTTAATTGTGACATTGAGGAAGAGTTGTATATGATGCAACCCAAAGTTTTTTTTGATCCTAAGGATGCTGACAAGGTGTGCAAGCTTCAACGTTCCATTTATGGACTGAAGTGTGACGCCCCTAGATCGGGCACTATGCAGATTTCAGCATTCCCGCCAAAATCCACATAATAACCGATTCCAGGTTGCCACTTGTGATAACATTACATCAGTTCACGAATAATCCACAACAACAACAGAAAAGAGATTTACAAGATGACTCAAACGAGTCAGGGATACAACTGATACAATACAAAGATCCAAATAACAGCGGAAGAAACAACATAGCGTCCGGCTACGGACAATATCCAAATTGGACTAAGAGTCCTGAAGATAACCGAGAGCGTCCAATCCCTGCCCAGGCCAAGCCGGAGGGATTCCCAAGCTAACTTCGTCAGACTTCAAACCTGTTGACTGCAATGTTGAATATGCAGCCACGAAAGAGATTCGTGGGTCAGTACGGTTAAGTACTGGCAAGTGGATAAACCATACTCACAAAATACCGGCGTAGCCAGTCATCACAGGATACAAATACTTTGGGATCAACGGAAAAAAGGGGTTATTGCAAATAAGCGACAGCGGGCTGCACTAACCAACTACAGAGAGATACTACAACTTCCGGCTAACAGAAAGAAGATAAGATCGAGTATTGTAACCAACTGAAAGATAACTTCAAACAAACCAATCCTGGATCTCGCCCCTTATCCGAAGAAGCAATCCGAGGATAACTCACACAGTTGGATTAAGGATGGTTCAGATTATTGTGTCAATAAGCCTATTACTAGTCAAGTTGTTAATCATTGGGTGTAAGGTTGTTAATCATTAGGTTTAAGTTGTCCTGAGTACTTGTTAGCCAGTACTTTCACCAAGTAATCCATAACCGCGGAAAACACGGCTTCTCGAGAAGATTATCCCTGCAGGGTTGCACCAATTTAGCCGTACACGCAAGAATAACCCGCCAGATGGGGGATCAACCCACCAAGCGAGGTACTCTACACAACTCAACTCTTCTTCGCATCAAGCCCAAAGCACCTTGGCGCACGGCTAATCGAGCCCAGAAGAAAATGGACCCTCATAGCACTCTAAGAACGTGTCCTCCTATATGCCGACTACGAAAGTTCCACCCGGGATCCAAGGGCTCGCAAGATCATGCATGCAGCAAATGGAAAACCCGAACTAAATGAGGCGATTTGGACGAGATGCGAATCGAGTCAAATTGAGGGGGGCGCCCATACTCGCTTCCCACATGCGGGTAGTGCGCTCATCATGGATCAGTAGACAAGACCCTTTTCCTATTAGGGTCGACACTAGCAGGCCTCAAAACCACAAAGGGCCTCCTGCCGGTGCCTTATCATCAAATTATTATTACCATTAGCATTAACAGGATTGATTGATTAACATAGAGCCCCCAGAACATAATAGAGTAGTAATAGAAAGTAACGGGTAACAGACTCGAGCAAAACAACCCTAAGCATGCTAGTAAGACACGGGCAACAAGCAATGGTTATAGGTATGGAGGTGAGGCAATATCAAGGTTAAGGGATTCATGTGATGGGTTCGTAACAGAAACAACAACTACTAAGGCTAGCAGAAAAGAACAACGGAAAGAATCGGTAACAAGTGATGAAAGGCAGCCATATGGCAGCAAGTGAGTATACTTGCCTGAGATCCCGCAAGGTAGCAGAACTTGTCGTTGCTCACATCATCTCAACGTCCTATCCGGGAAGAAGCAACGAACCTCGAACAAACACCGGATGCAACAATTACTACTACGGCAAAAGATCCAGCATGATCAAGATATGGATGCATGACAAGTTAAAGATGCATCAGAATAAACTAGTTGACATGATAAACAGGTTTAAATGGACCCATATGCAATTTGAGTTGCATATGAAAAGCCCATGAATTATGGTTGAAACAATTGTTTTCCAACTAATCATCAGGTGAAAGTGGTTTAGTATGATGCATGGTTGAGGAAAACAACAAAATAACAACAATAGAATCAAATAGAAATAAGGTTTACCAAGTTTAGAAATTCATTCATTAAGTTTTGGAATTTTGGTTTCTTAAAGGTGTCACTCAAGCATTTGTTGTTTTCACCAATTTTAATTGTTCAAAACTGATAACAAAGTTTATATTTGGAAAGTTCACACAATTTTAGGTGGATTGGATGTTTCACTTGTTGAAAAAGGATTTAGGATGAATTACTTATGAATTAAACAAGTTAAACAAGATTTAATTGAATTTAATTCAAACATGAACTTATTTGAATTTTTTATTTGTTCCAAACATTAGGTGAGATTCATATTTGAAAGGTTTATACTTTTGTGGTTTGAAAACATATTTTATATGCCTCAAAAGAATTTGTTTTGATCAAGTTATGGAATTAACAATTTTAAATGAATTAAACAAGGTTTAAATTATTTAACCAATTTTAGTTATTAAAAACATGAAACAAATTTTATATTTGGAAAGGTGGTTTAATTTTGCATGGAAAACATATTTCATTTGTTGAAATTGGATTTAAAATGAGCAAGTTATTATTTTGGCAATTTTAAATGCAATAAAAAAGAAACAGTTGTTTTCAGCAATTTAAATTATTCAAAACAGCAAACAAAATTTATATTTGGAAAGTACATGAAAAGTTGATTGGAAAACATATTTCATTTGTTGAATTTGGAATTTTTAGGAACAAGTTATGAATTTTGCAAGTTTAAGTGAGTTTGACAAGTTTTCAAATATTGCACCAATTTAAAATATTCAAAACAGTAAACAAATTTTATATTTGGATAGATCATTCAATTTGGGACAGAAAACATATTTAAAAAGTTAAAATTGGAGTTGGGATGAATTTCTTATGCAATTTACAAAATTGGGTGCAATTCTGCCATTTTTAATACATTAGGGACTAGAAAAATAATTTCACAGGGGTCTAGAATTATTACCAGGGGCCTAGCTGTGATTTGCAGAAGGTTCTGTGACCAAAACATGGAAAATAAAAAGTTTGTTTTAATTGGGTGGGAGGGGGATTCGGTCCCCCCACCTCCTGGCTGCGCAAGGGGGGGCCTAACCATTGGGGTAGTGCTGCTGTGAGTGACAGGGAAAGGGCCTCGGGCGGTATAAGGATTCAGGAATTGGTACTGCACTCAAATCGGTAAATAAGCAGCAAAAAGGGGTGGGGTGCTGGGACTCGATCCCAGGACCTGAGGGTTCGCTGCGCGCAAGGTGTCTCTGCCAGTTGGGCTGGACTGCTGCTTGTGTTGGGATCGGGTTCTGACTGAACATAACCTGTGCTTGCGATGTTAACTGAACCTTACACCGATCAGATGCAGAATTCAGAGACGATGGCGGAAGGAACACGAACGGCAGCTGGGCGGCGGTGCACGAAGGGGTGGTGGGGCGCTCGCGGTGTGTGCGTGGATGTGTGGGTGCGGTGCGAGGGATGGGTGTCCCGTGTGTGACCGGATGGCGAGCGGGTGTTGCGTTCTGTATCGTGTGCGAGCGAGCCCATCTTCAGTCGATGGAC
Organism: Alopecurus myosuroides; assembly: GCA_028641055.1. Classification (NCBI taxonomy): domain Eukaryota; kingdom Viridiplantae; phylum Streptophyta; class Magnoliopsida; order Poales; family Poaceae; genus Alopecurus; species Alopecurus myosuroides. The sequence continues at coordinate 173,221,498 of CM054058.1, forward strand.
AGGACGTCCATGGCGTCATCGAGGTGCTCCGACAGTGGCAGGTTGCAAGCGGACACGACACGGGCGAGTAAGGCCGGGAATGGAAACGGAAGCTCACCGGGGTGCCGTCGACGGTGTTGGCTGGGCGTGGCGGTGAGGGAGTCGACGACGCGCCGCCGAGGTTGGTGGCGGCCGTGTAGGAGAGCTCGTCGTCGTGGATGATCCGCTTGTTCCCGTGCTTGACGCAGGTGTTGACGGCGTTGAGGGAGTTGAGGGCTACACGACGGGGCGCTCGGCCTGGCCCGCGGAGCTCCATAGCGCGCCGACGATTTCTGAACCCTACTGCTCCTCCCTCGGATTAGCAAGGAAGAGGTACAGGGAAGGGGAAAAGAGAGGGAGCGGCGGCGGCTGTGGGAGGAAGAGGGCTAGGGCGATCAGAGGGGGTCGGTGGCTAGGTTTTTATGGGGGGGAAGCTTGGTACGGCAAGCAATCGGAGTGGGGGGGATGATCGAGCGGTGGCGAGGAACGGACAGCGACAGTAGTCTTCCGTACGAGGAAGAAGACCACGGGAAGGGTATGGGCCAGAAAAGAATAGGTGGGCTGGGGGAGAAAAGAAAGGATGGGGTGGGCTGCCTTTTCTCCATTTTTTTTTGTGCTTTTCCTTTACCTCTCCTTTGGTTGATTTTTTTTTTGTAAAGAATAAAAGGGAGAGAGAGATAGAAAAGGGTTAGAGTTTTCTTTTTAGTTTATAAATAAATTTTGTTAATTCGCAAAACATCAATTAAAAGTAATGTTAACATTAGCTTCAAAATTTAGAGTATTAATTAGATTTCTAATTTGTTATTTGAATCCCAAATAAGGTTTGATTTTGGAATTTTGGAAACAAGCAAAGTTTTATTTAATAAACTCAAGAAATTTTGCAAGCATCACTTAATTTAGTTTGTTTGCAAAATTTTAATTTTTTTAAACCCACATTGAAATATGATAAGTAGGATTGAGTTGCTTTGAATTTTTGAATTGCCATTAGGGTTTTTAACAAAAGGGGGAAATTTTATTAACAGGCAATTTGATTAAAACAATTTCAAACTATTGAAAAACAAATGAGTGGTTTAGTTTGCAAGTTTGAAATTGGAAATTTTGAGCAAGGGGTGAAAGTTTAAATTGTTTTGCATTTTCAGTTGTGATGCAAACATGGTGCAATGCAATGTGATGCATATGATGCAAGCAAAAAAAAGAAAACAAACAACTCTCTAATAGGGTAACACCCCAGGTGTTACAGACGACACCACTAACAAGGGATTGCGCCCTCGCAATCCACCTGCTAACCCGGGAGGGGAAAGAAGTTCGACTATCGATTCTTCGTGCCTCCGGTTGATCTCCTCGACACCACTAACAAGGGCTTCTCGACACCACTAACAAGAGATTTTTGCTCGGAGTGACGACGATGTTCTTCCACCAGGAACTTTCCGATGATCGAACCTATTAGGTTAAGGGCTCAGAAAACGTCCACCCACGTAGGATCCTAACACTTTGAAAGATTGAGTACGAGAGTAGACTCCAAAACAAATAAGATGGGAGGGGAAATAGAATAGGGATAAGGAGAAAATCTAGAATCCTATTGAGATGTTTTCCAAAATAGTTTAGCAGAATTAGTTTTTGACATTCTAGAAACAACGATCGTTATCTAGGTTATCCTACAGGCTTTGCGGACCCGTTGCTTCGATAACCATTCGTATCGAAACAATCTCGGGAATCGGAACCAAGGCTCTGATACCATTTGTGACGCCCCTAGATCGGGCACTATGCAGATTTCATCATTCCCGCCAAAATCCACATAATAACCGATTCCAGGTTGCCACTTGTGATAACATTACATCAGTTCACGAATAATCCACAACAACAACAGAAAAGAGATTTACAAGATGACTCAAACGAGTCAGGGATACAACTGATACAATACAAAGATCCAAATAACAGCGGAAGAAACAACATAGCGTCCGGCTACGGACAAGATCCAAATTGGACTAAGAGTCCTGAAGATAACCGAGAGCGTCCAATCCCTGCCCAGGCCAAGCCGGAGGGATTCCCAAGCTAACGTCGTCAGACTTCAAACCTGTTGACTGCAATGTTGAATATGCAGCCACGAAAGAGATTCGTGGGTCAGTACGGTTAAGTACCGGCAAGTGGATAAACCATACTCACAAAATACCGGCGTAGCCAGTCATCACAGGATACAAATACTTTGGGATCAACGGAAAAAAGGGGTTATTGCAAATAAGCGACAACGGGCTGCACTAACCAACTACAGAGAGATACTACAACTTCCGGCTAACAGAAAGAAGATAAGATCGAGTATTGTAACCAACTGAAAGATAACTTCAAACAAACCCATCCTGGATCTCGCCCCTTATCCGAAGAAGCAATCCGAGGATAACTCACACAGTTGGATTAAGGATGGTTCAGATTATTGTGTCAATAAGCCTATTACTAGTCAAGTTGTTAATCATTGGGTGTAAGGTTGTTAATCATTAGGTTTAAGTTGTCCTGAGTACTTGTTAGCCAGTACTTTCACCAAGTAATCCATAACCGCAGAAAACACGGCTTCTCGAGAAGATTATCCCTGCAGGGTTGCACCAATTTAGTCGTACACGCAAGAATAACCCGCCAGATGGGGGATCAACCCACCAAGCGAGGTACTCTACACAACTCAACTCTTCTTCGCATCAAGCCCAAAGCACCTTGGCGCACGGCTAATCGAGCCCAGAAGAAAATGGACCCTCATAGCACTCTAAGAACGTGTCCTCCTATATGCCGACTACGAAAGTTCCACCCGGGATCCAAGGGCTCGCAAGATCATGCATGCAGCAAATGGAAAACCCGAACTAAATGAGGCGATTTGGACGAGATGCGAATCGAGTCAAATTGAGGGGGGCGCCCATACTCGCTTCCCACATGCGGGTAGTGCGCTCATCATGGATCAGTAGACAAGACCCTTTTCCTATTAGGGTCGACACTAGCAGGCCTCAAAACCACAAAGGGCCTCCTGCCGGTGCCTTATCATCAAATTATTATTACCATTAGCATTAACAGGATTGATTGGTTAACATCGAGCCCCCAGAACATAATAGAGTAGTAACAGAAAGTAACGGGTAACAGACTCGAGCAAAACAACCCTAAGCATGCTAGTAAGACACGGGCAACAAGCAATGGTTATAGGTATGGAGGTGAGGCAATATCAAGGTTAAGGGATTCATGTGATGGGTTCGTAACAGAAACAACTACTACTAAGGCTAGCAGAAAAGAACAACGGAAAGAATCGGTAACAAGTGATGAAAGGCAGCCATATGGCAGCAAGTGAGTATACTTGCCTGAGATCCCGCAAGGTAGCAGAACTTGTCGTTGCTCACATCATCTCAACGTCCTATCCGGGAAGAAGCAACGAACCTCGAACAAACACCGGATGCAACAATTACTACTACGGCAAAAGATCCAGCATGATCAAGATATGGATGCATGACAAGTTAAAGATGCATCAGAATAAACTAGTTGACATGATAAACAGGTTTAAATGGACCCATATGCAATTTGAGTTGCATATGAAAAGCCCATGAATTATGGTTGAAACAATTGTTTTCCAACTAATCATCAGGTGAAAGTGGTTTAGTATGATGCATGGTTGAGGAAAACAACAAAATAACAACAATAGAATCAAATAGAAATAAGGTTTACCAAGTTTAGAAATTCATTCATTAAGTTTTGGAATTTTGGTTTCTTAAAGGTGTCACTCAAGCATTTGTTGTTTTCACCAATTTTAATTGTTCAAAACTGATAACAAAGTTTATATTTGGAAAGTTCACACAATTTTAGGTGGATTGGATGTTTCACTTGTTGAAAAAGGATTTAGGATGAATTACTTATGAATTAAACAAGTTAAACAAGATTTAATTGAATTTAATTCAAACATTAACTTATTTGAATTTTTTATTTGTTCCAAACATTAGGTGAGATTCATATTTGAAAGGTTTATACTTTTGTGGTTTGAAAACATATTTTATATGTCTCAAAAGAATTTGTTTTGATCAAGTTATGGAATTAACAATTTTAAATGAATTAAACAAGGTTTAAATTATTTAACCAATTTTAATTATTCAAAACATGAAACAAATTTTATATTTGGAAAGGTGGTTTAATTTTGCATGGAAAACATATTTCATTTGTTGAAATTGGATTTAAAATGAGCAAGTTATTATTTTGGCAATTTTAAATGCAATAAACAAGAAACAGTTGTTTTCAGCAATTTAAATTATTCAAAACAGCAAACAAAATTTATATTTGGAAAGTACATGAAAAGTTGATTGGAAAACATATTTCATTTGTTGAATTTGGAATTTTTAGGAACAAGTTATGAATTTTGCAAGTTTAAGTGAATTTGACAAGTTTTCAAATATTGCACCAATTTAAAATATTCAAAACAGTAAACAAATTTTATATTTGGATAGATCATTCAATTTGGGACAGAAAACATATTTAAAAAGTTAAAATTGGAGTTGGGATGAATTTCTTATGCAATTTACAAAATTGGGTGCAATTCTGCCATTTTTAATACATTAGGGACTAGAAAAATAATTTCACAGGGGTCTAGAATTATTACCAGGGGCCTAGCTGTGATTTGCAGAAGGTTCTGTGACCAAAACATGGAAAATCAAAAGTTTGTTTTAATTGGGTGGGAGGGGGATTCGATCCCCCCACCTCCTGGCTGCGCAAGGGGGGGCCTAACCATTGGGGTAGTGCTGCTGTAAGTGACAGGGAAAGGGCCTCGGGCGGTATAAGGATTCAGGAATTGGTACTGCACTCAAATCGGTAAATAAGCAGCAAAAAGGGGTGGGGTGCTGGGACTCGATCCCAGGACCTGAGGGTTCGCTGCGCGCAAGGTGTCTCTGCCAGTTGGGCTGGACTGCTGCTTGTGTTGGGATCGGGTTCTGACTGAACATAACCTGTGCTTGCGATGTTAACTGAACCTTACACCGATCAGATGCAGAATTCAGAGACGATGGCGGAAGGAACACGAACGGCAGCAGGGCGGCGGTGCACGAAGGGGTGGTGGGGCGCTCGCGGTGTGTGCGTGGATGTGTGGGTGCGGTGCGAGGGATGGGTGTCCCGTGTGTGACCGGATGGCGAGCGGGTGTTGCGTTCTGCATCGTGTGCGAGCGAGCCCATCTTTAGTCGATGGACAGGACGTCCATGGCGTCATCGAGGTGCTCCGACAGGGGCAGGTTGCAAGCGGACACGACACGGGCGAGTAAGGCCGGGAATGGAAACGGAAGCTCACCGGGGTGCCGTCGACGGTGTTGGCTGGGCGTGGCGGTGAGGGAGTCGACGACGCGCCGCCGAGGTTGGTGGCGGCCGTGTAGGAGAGCTCGTCGTCGTGGATGATCCGCTTGTTCCCGTGCTTGACGCAGGTGTTGACGGCGTTGAGGGAGTCGAGGGCTACACGACGGGGCGCTCGGCCTGGCCCGCGGAGCTCCATAGCGCGCCGACGATTTCTGAACCCTACTGCTCCTCCCTCGGATTAGCAAGGAAGAGGTACAAGGAAGGGGAAAAGAGAGGGAGCGGCGGCGGCTGTGGGAGGAAGAGGGCTAGGGTGATCAGAGGGGGTCGGTGGCCAGGTTTTTATGGGGGGGAAGCTTCGTACGGCAAGCAATCGGAGTGGGGGGGATGATCGAGCGGTGGCGAGGAACGGACAGCGACAGCAGTCTTTCGTACGAGGAAGAAGACCACGGGAAGGGTATGGGCCTGAAAAGAATAGGTGGGCTGGGGGAGAAAAGAAAGGATGGGGTGGGCTGCCTTTTCTCCATTTTTTTTTGTGCTTTTCCTTTACCTCTCCTTTGGTTGATTTTTTTTTGTAAAGAATAAAAGGGAGAGAGAGATAGAAAAGGGTTAGGGTTTTCTTTTTAGTTTATAAATAAATTTTGTTAATTTGCAAAACATCAATTAAAAGTAATGTTAACATTAGCTTCAAAATTTAGAGTATTAATTAGATTTCTAATTTGTTATTTGAATCCCAAATAAGGTTTGATTTTGGAATTTTGGAAATAAGCAAAGTTTTATTTAATAAACTCAAGAAATTTTGCAAGCATCACTTAATTTAGTTTGTTTGCAAAATTTTAATTTTTTTAAACCCACATTGAAATATGATAAGTAGGATTGAGTTGCTTTGAATTTTTGAATTTCCATTAGGGTTTTTAACAAAAGGGGGAAATTTTATTAACAGGCAATTTAATTAAAACAATTTCAAACTATTGAAAAACAAATGAGTGGTTTAGTTTGCAAGTTTGAAATTGGAAATTTTGAGCAAGGGGTGAAAGTTTAAATTCTTTTGCATTTTCAGTTGTGATGCAAACATGGTGCAATGCAATGTGATGCATATGATGCAAGCAAAAAAAAGAAAACAAACAACTCTCTATTAGGGTAACACCCTAGGTGTTACATGAAGCAAGCATCCCAGAGTTGGAACCTCCGTTTTGATAAGGTGATCAAAGGGTTTGGATTTGTCCAAACATACGTAGAAGCTTGTATTTACAAGAAAGTGAGTGGGAGCTTTGTAGCATTTCTAGTACTATATGTGGATGACATATTGTTGATTGGAAATGATATAGAACTTTTAAAAAGCGTAAAAGGTTACTTGAACAGTAGTTTTTCGATAAAAGACCTCGGTGAAGCAGCTTATATATTAGGCATCAAAATCTACACGGATAGATCAAGGCGCTTAATTGGGCTTTCTCAAAGTACATACCTTGACAAGATTTGGAAGAAGTTCAGAATGGAAGATAGTAGGAAGGGGTTCTTACCTATGTTGGAAGGTAAAACGTTGAGTAAGACTCATTGTCCAGCTACAAAAGAGGATAGAGAGAGAATGAATAAGATTCCCTATGCTTCAGCCATAGGTTCTATCATGTATTCTATGCTATGTACAAGACCGGATGTGGCACATGCTATTATTTTGACTAGTAGGTACCAATCCGATCTAGATTTCGAACACTGGACGGCGGTCAAGAATATCTCTATGTACTTGAGAAGAACTAAGGATATGTTTCTCATATATGGCGGTGAAGAAGAGCTCGTCGCAACATGTTACGTCGATGCTAGCTTTGACACTGATCCGGATGACTCTAAGTCTCAGTCCGGGTACGTTTTTGTTATGAATGGAGGAGTAGTAAGCTGGAGGAGTTCCAAGCAATCCGTGGTGGCGAGATCATCAACAGAAGCATAATATGTTGCTGCCTCGGAGGCAACACAGGAAGCAGTTTGGATGAAGGAGTTCATATCCGAACTAGGCGTGGTTCCGAGTGCGTTGGATCCAATGGTTATCTATTGTAACAACAATGGTGCCATAGCCAATGCTAAGGAGCCAAGGTCTCACAAGAATTCCAAGCATATCAAGCGCAGTTTTCACTCCATCCGTGAATATATCGCAGATGGGGTTGTGAAGATTTGCAAAGTACATACGGATCTGAATGTGGCAGATTTGTTGACTAAAACTCTCTCAAGGGCAAAACATGATCAACACCAGAACTCAATGAGTGTTAGATTCATCACTATGTAATATAGATTATTGCCCCTAGTGCAAGTGGGATACTGAAGGGAATATGCCCGAGAGGCAATAATAAAGTGTTTATGATGTTATTCCTTGTTTATGATAGATGTTTATTTCTCATGCTAGAATTGTATTAACCGGAAACGTTAATACATGTGCGATTAATAAACAAACCAACGTTCCTAGTGAAGCCTCTCTTTTAACTAGCTCGTTGATTAATAGATGATTAAGGTTTCCTGATCATGGACATTGGATGTTGTTAATAACGGGGTCATGTCATTAGGAGAATGACATGATGAACTTAGACCCTAACTAAGTATAACAATACGATCAAGTCATTTAGTTTTGTTGTTATGTCTTACATTCGGAGTAACATTGTTCCTTAGACCATGAGATCATGTTAATCACTAATACCGAAAGAATACTTTTATGACATCAAACGTCACACCGTAACAGGGTGACTACAAAGGTGGCATTAGGTATTCGGAAAGTGTTAGTTGAAGCTCATGGATCAAGAATGGGATTTGTCCATCTGATATGACGTAGAGATATACTCAGGGCCCTCTCGGTGATATCACATCGACACCGCTTGCAAGCACGTGATATGATCACAATGATGTTATATCACGGGAACGAGAAAATAGTACTTGTAGGATAACGAGATCGAACAAGCTATGGTGGATACCGATGATCGGATCTCGGACAAGTAAAATATTACGAGACAAAGGGAACTCGTTACATCGTTGAAAGGTTCACACGAGTTGAATATATAGGAGTCGTCACGGATCTCCAGATCCCGCTGTTGATTATTGATCGGAGAGGAGTCTCGATCATGTCTATATTAACCGTAGGGTGACACACTTAAGGTTCGATGAAGCGTTAGAGAGGATACGGAATACCGAAGAATATTTTGGGCAGCTCCGAAAATTGTTTCGGGGAAAATTGAAATAGCTCAAGGGTTTTTCATCGAATGGTTGTTAATAGAATTAACAAATGATTCGAGGTGCTGCATGCAAATGTTTGTTAATGGAATTAACAAATATAAATAAATAAATAAAATGTTTTATTTATTTATTAAAGAAAAACCTTTGGATTTTCTAAGTGGAAAATTAAGGGAGCATGAGTGGGTGTGAGTGGGGCTTCCACTTACATGAAGAGAGGAAGGGGTGGGGCACCTATGGCTGGCCGCACCCCCCCCCCTTGGGTTGCCTTCCCCTCCCCTATAAAAGGAGGGTGAGACCTCCCTCTTCTCCACACACTTTCCCACTTTCTTTTCCCTCCACCCGCTGCTCCATTCCATGGTCTCCGGCTTGGCGAAGCCCTGGCCGTGGGATTCTTCACCACCACCACGCCGTCGTGATGCTGGAGTTCCGGGGGGATCCTCTACTTCCGCTACATGCTGGATCAAGGGAGCGGAAGTCTTCATCGAGCTGAACGTGTGACCGATTACGGAGGCACCGCCGAATTGCGGTGCACTTCTTCTCGCTCGGGATCGGCGTGAGTACGACTACGCCAACAACGAATTTTATCTCGTACCACATGATATCTCAAGACTCTCTTTCTCCCCGTGGCCTTTCATCTCATAGATTAGATCTTGGCCATTCGGGTTTATCGCGCGTATGAAATTTTTTGTTTTCTATGCAAGGTACCCTTCAAACATGGTGATAGGACAATGGGGGGAGACGAAGATGAAGAAGAGCTCATTTTTTATGAGCCCGATGATGATTTAGGTCGGGCCATTAATGATGCGAAGATTAACTTCGGAAGTGAAAATGAGAAGTTGAAGTTGGAGAGAATGTTAGAGGATCACAACAAATTGTTCTGCCCAAATTGCGAAGATGGCCAGAAAAAGATGGGTACCACACTGGAATTGCTACAATAGAAGGCATAGAGTGGTCTAGCTGACAAGAATTTTGAAAATTTGCTGAAAATAATAAAGAAGATGCTTCCAGGGGAGAACGTATTTCCCTCTAGTACGTACGAAGCAAAGAAGGTTGTCTGCCCTCTAGGATTAGAGGTGTAGAAGGTACATGCATGCATCAATGACTACATCCTCTACCGCGGCGAGAAGTACGAGAATTTGAATGCATGCCCGGTATGCAGTGCATTGCAGTATAAGATCATGCGAGATGACCCTCGTGATGTTGAGGGCGAGCCGCGACCTAGGAAGAGGGTTCCTGCCAAGGTGATGTGGTATGCTCCTATAATACCACGGTTGAAATGTTTGTTTCAAAACAAAGAGCATGCCAAGTTGTTGCAATGGCACAAAGAAGATCGTAAGAAAGACGTGATTCTGAGACACCCCGCTGACGGGTCGCAATGGAGAAATCAACAGAGAGTTCAAGGCATTTGCAGATGACGCGAGGAACTTAAGATTTGGTCTAAGTACAAATGGTTTTAATCCTTTCGGGGAGCAGAGCTCCAGTCATAGCACCTGGTCGGTGAATCTATGTATCTACAACCTTCCTCCTTGGTTGTGCATGAAACGGAAGTTCATTATGATGCCAGTGCTCATCCAAGGCCCGAGGAAACCCGGCAACAACATTGATGTGTACTTGAGACCATTGGTTGAAGAATTTTACAGTTGTGGCGTGAAGAAGGTGTACTTGTGTGGGATGAGAACGAACAAAAGGAATTTAACCTACGAGGGTTGTTATTCGTAACCATCAATGATTGGCCTGCTCTCGGTAACATTTCAGGACAATCAAACAAGGGATACAATGCATGCACACACTATTTAGGAGATACTGACAATATTCATTTGGGAAACAAGAATGTGTACCTGGGGCATCGTCGATTTCTTTCACAACAGCATCCTGTAAGAAAGAGAGGAGGCAAGCATTTCAGAGGTGAGGCAGATAACCGGACAAAACCTACCCGCCCTACTAGGGATGTTATATATGATATGGTCAAGGATTTAAAAGTGATATTTGGAAAGGGTCCTGGCGGACAATCTGTTCCGAATGACAGTGCCGGACACGTACCCATGTGGAAGAAGATGTCTATATTTTGGGAGCTACCTTATTGGAAAATCCTAGAGGTTCACTCTTTAATCGACGTGATGCACGTGACAAAAAATCTTTGCGTGAACCTGCTAAACTTCTTAGGTGTGTATGGGAAGACAAAAGATACACCGGATGCACGGCAGGACCAACAACGTACGCACGAACGAGACAACCTGAATCCAAAGAAGTGTCAAGGTCCTGCCAGCTACGCTCTTACCAAAGAAGAGAAGGAGATATATTTTGAAGTCCTGAGCAGCATCAAGGTCCCGTCTGGTTTCTCGTTGAATATAAAGGGAATAATAAACATGACAGAAAAAGTTTCAATACCTAAAGTCTCATGACTGTCACATCATTATGACACAATTACTTCCGGTTGCATTGCGGGGGCTTCTGCCAGAAAATGTTCGAGTACCCATTGTGAAGCTATATGCATTCCGCAATTCAATTTCTCAGAAGGTGATCAATCCACTAATTCTATCAAATTTACAGAAGGATGTGGTGCAATGTTTTGTCAGCTTCGAGTTGGTGTTTCCACCATCGTTCTTCAATATTATGACGCATCTCATAGTTCACCTAGTCGATGAGATTCAAGTTCTCGGTCCTGTATTTCTACACAACATGTTCCCCTTTGAGAGATTCATGTGAGTCTTGAAAAAATACGTTCATAACCGTGCTAGGGCAGAAGGAAGCATCTCCAAGGTCTATGGAACAGAGGAGGTCATTGATTTTTGTGTTGACTTTATTCCTGACCTTAAGCCGATCGGTCTTCCTGAATCTCGCTATGAGGGGAGACTGCGTGGAAAAGGCACGCTAGGAAAGAGAGAAAAAATAAATATGGACGGAGATTCTTTCACTAAAGCACACTACACAGTCCTACATAATTCCATCTTGGTGGCTCCGTATATAGTGGAACACAAGAATATTTTACGCTCAAAATACCCGGAGCAAGGTGAAGATTGGATTGATGGAGAACACCAGAAGACTTTCGATGGTTGGTTGCAAACACGTCTCATTAATGACACCACTGTTGAAGAACAACTATACTTGTTGGCCAAGCAACCATCTTTTTGTATATCGACTTTTCAAGGGTACAAGATAAATGGGAATACATTTTACACGATCGCCCAAGATCAAAAGAGCACCAACACAAACAGTGGTGTCCTCTTTGATGCAGCAGACGACAATGGGAATAAGGTCACATATTATGGGTACATAGAGGAGATATGGGAACTTGACTATGGACCTACTTTCAAGATCCCTTTGTTCCGGTGCAAATGGTTAAACCTGAAAGACGGGGTACAGGTAGACCCACAGTATGGAATGACTACAATGGATCTGAAAAATCTAGGAGACGAGGCCGAACCATTCGTGCTAGCCAGTGAAGTGGCTCGAGTTTTCTATGTGAAGGAAATGTCTACCAAAAAAAGGCAAGAGGAGACATCATATGATGAGCCAAAGCGCCACATAGTTCTTTCAGGGAAAAGAAACATCGTGGGAGTGGAGGACAAGACAAACATGTCAGAAGATTATGAAAATTTTGAGTACATTGCACCCTTCAAGGTTAGAACTGGCCCAAGCATCGTGTTAAATAACGAAGAGTGTCCATGGTTGCGTCACAATCAGAATAAAGGGAAACACACGAAGACAACTCGGAAGACAAGATAGGGATGATGTTCTTGGTGATGTGTAATAATAAACTTGGAATACGACAGTTCTATTGAAAACGTGTTCACAAAAAAGAAGTTGTATCTAACCTTTTATGCCGGAGGTAGAACAAAACAATCGGTATCGCCATCATACAGCCCGACCGTGGCTCCTGAGTGCATATATGCATATCAAAAGCACGGTGGGACGTATGATGGCGAATACGGATGATTTATATTTGGTCGATGAACTGAATGATGTATCAAATCTTTTGTCAAACCTTTAATGGGGGATGTAGACCAAAACAATTGGTATCTCCAGCATACAGCCCCACCGTGGCTCCTAAGTGCATATATGAATATCAAATGCACGGTAGGACGTATGCTGGCGACTCCCGATGATTTGTATTCGGTCGATGAACTGAATGATGTATGCAGGGAATCCGATAGGTGGGCTATATATAGAATCCTATGGCTCACAAAGTGTTGTGCTAGGGTTTCGATCGATCCAACGGTTAAAGCGCTCGAAAGAAGCACAACCATGTTCCAGCGACTCACAAGAGGTACAAAGAAACACACGATCCGTGTGATTCTTCCTGATTGGTGGGATTCAGACGCTCGAGAACTACCACTGATCCAACGGCTCACAAGAGCTACAAAGAAACACCCCCTGATCCAACGACTCACAAGAGCTAGAAAGAAACACACGATCCGTTTGAATCTTCCTGATTGGTGTTATGGCCAAATACATGGCATAGTTTGTTATAATGATCCCATATTGCACACAAACATGCATCTTGGAAGCACGGACAATGTTGATGAAGGAAATTATTTATTTAACTGAATAAAAAACATTTTCCATTTTTGGAGTGTCAGAAATATTTTTTTTTGTGAAGGACCAACCACAAACATGTTGCAACACTTGGTGGGCTATATTTTTTTAACATGCTAGGACATGTGATATACCCAAATGAACAATTTGTTTTCTAAGAAAAGATTTCCATTCATCTCTTTTGAAAATCACAAGTTTCTGCCGATTCAGCTCAAAATGGGACAAATTTGAACTACATGTGCCATGTAATTTGCTCATAAATTTTGGCAATTTTTTTGTTTAGGTACTCAACTACCTATTTCAATAGATATCCGTAGTGCGTTGCTGAATATACAACCCCTACCTACGAGCGGTCATACCCTCCATCTTGACTTTCTCCTAAAACGGGCTGAGAAAATTCCAGTAAATTCAAAAAAAAACCTAAATAACGCGAGACCTTCGCCTGGTGTCATTACATATGTACTAGTACCCACAAAAAATAGTAAACTTGGAATACGAATGTTCTGTTGAAAAAGTATTCACAAAAAAGAGCTATCTCCTCCTAACATTCTAGAGTTTCGGTTGAAATGACGGGTGTTATGGCAAAATACATGGCATAGTTTGTTTTAATGAGCCCATATTGCACACAAACATGCATCTTGGAAGCACGGACAATGTTTACGAAGGATTTTTGCCGCGTGGACGCGTGGAGCGGGAGTTGTGTCGCGTGGCCACGAGCGCGCGGTATAAACTGCCGTGCCTCGAGCGTCTTTTTCTCTCCACGCGCCCACTCCTCTCCATGCACCGTCGTGCCGTCACCATGCCTCCGAGGAGGAACATCACCACTTGCTTCTGCGGCGTCCGAACACGGCCAAACGGAATGTTCACCGCGGATATCTGCTACAGGGTCGGCCGCATCCCCCTCAGCTCCTTTGCGACGGCGGTGGAGGCCGCCCGCGCTTGGGACGCGGCGGCCTGGCACCTCAACCGCCCGCGGTCGCTGATGAATTTCAACGAATGCCACACCCTCTGGGAAGCGGAGGCCAGGGCGCCGACGCCGCAGATCGTCACTGCCGCCGACCACCGCCACCTCCGCCACCGCGTGTTTCAGGGTCTAGTCGACGCCAGGGACGACCGCGTCGTCCGCGAGTATTATCGGAACAATCCGGGGGAGGAGAGCGCCGACGAGGAGCTCTGGCAGACCCGCGCGGCTGAGCAGGCGGAGCGCCACCTCGCGTTAGATGCGGCGCTGCAAGAGCTCCGCCGGGCCGACCATGCCGGTGAAGTCTAGGCCTCCGACGATCCGAGGTGGGGGCCTATCTCGGACACGATATCGTGCACCTCCGACGATGACGAGGAGGTCACTGACAAGTTTGGCGAAGATGATGACCAGGAGGAGGTCACCGACGAGTATCCCGACAACGACGACGAGGAGTAGTGTTCATCTGTTTTCTGTTTTTAATAAAAGAATTTGTATTCCGGCGAACTGCGGCGCGCTAGCGCGTCTGTTTTTAATAAAAGAATTTGTAGCACCCTATTTCTTTTTTATAGAGCTTCTTATTTACTGTCGCACCGCGCTCGCGCCCGAAAACTCCCCAACGTGCTCCAAACTGGGGTTTTCATTTTCGACTTAATTAAAGTTTGTACTATCTATTTAAATCCATTTTGAAATTTCAAAATTTAAATATGTTACAAAACATCACAAAAAAAAATAGTTGCTAGCTTTTAATTTTACAAAATTTTAGAAATTAGTTTCATATCATTTGGATTTTTCTTTCAAATGTTATATTTTTTTTAATAAAACAGGAAAAGAAAAAGTGGAAAAGAAAAAATAGAAAATAAACCTTTAATACCGGTTAGTACCACCAACCGGTACTAAAGGTCCGCCGGTTTGCGCCCAGTTGGGGTGGGCCCGGGGAGAACCTTTGATACCGGTTGCTACCACCAACCGGTACTAATACAAATCTTTAGTGCCGGTTTATGCTACCAACCGGTACCAATACCCCTTTGGTACCACTTGGTAGCACAAACCGGTACTAAAGGGTTCAAACAGGCGGGTACTTGGGTGTTTCTTCCCCAAAACCGACACGCCTCCGGGCTCCCACGACGACGACGAAGTGCTGCCGGCTGTGAACCCTGCGCCCCTGCATCGCCTCCGGCCACCGTGCGCCACCGCCTCCGTGCTCGATTGTCGCCGTGCGCGGCCTCTCCCTCTTCCTCCCTGTGCCTGTGGTTTCCGTGTGCGCCTCCCTCGAGCTCGGCGCCGCCCCGCGCCGTCGCCTCCCCGTGAGCCGCCCTCGATCGAGCTCGCCGCCCCGCGCCGTCGCGCACCTCCCCGTGAGCCGCCCTCGAGCTCGTCGCCGCCCCACGTCGTCCCCACCACCGCGCCCCACCGCTGCCTCCCCATGCTTCGCCACCACCGCCTCCCCCTGCGCCTCTTGTGCGTGTGCGTACACGTACACGTGACGTCACAGCTGAGAGCTCTAGAGAGAAGCACTCACTGTGAGTGTTTTTTTGCTTCTATTGTAAAATAGATTTAGAATCAGAATTAGAATTAGAATTAGAATTAGAATTTGTAGTAATTGTAATTAGCTAGACTTATAGAAAAATATTTGGACATTAAGATTTAGATTAGGTACTTAGAGAAAATTAATATTTGGACATTAAGATTTAGTAATTATAATTAGCTAGACATAGTATAATATAATTAGGTACTTAGAGAAAATAGTTAGGTATTAGCTAGACTTAGAGAAAACTATTTAAAAATAGGTACATTAAGCTTTAGATTTAGACTTAGAGAAAACAAATTAGTATAATATAATTTGGACAATATTAATTTAGACTTAGAGACAAATATTTAGAATTAGACAAAACAATTTGCAATATAATATAATTAGTACTCACAATATTTAGTACTTCGAATAATATTTAGTACTTAGAATTTTTAGTACTTAGACTTTTTAGTACTTAGAAATTTGCTAAGTGAATAGAATACTTAGTTGATAATATCAAATATTGATTGCTATTTAAATTTAGTTGTTATATAAATTTAAATTTGATTGCTATTAAATCGCAAATTATACTTAGTGGTTTTTATTGTACTTAGAAATATTAGTAGAATTATTCTTAGTGTTTACAATACTTCGTGATTAGAACTAGAATTATAATTTAGTGATTTTAGTAGTGACATTGAGCTATGGATCCGGACGTCCCCATGTTCTTCCGAAATGAGGAGGAAGAAGATTTACCGCAACAACTGATATATAACAGTGCCCGACCAGAAGCCAATGACGATAGCAATGATGATGGCGAGGACTTAACCACACAATTTCTGAACGACTCTGGTGAAGGACTTGGGTCTGAAGAAAGAAGGGGTGACGAATTGCCCTTAACAAATTCGGACAAGGTGTATATTATGGCAATGATATTTCAGTAGATGCATTGATTTATTTGTATTCCACTAATTAAAGAATCTTTTTTATTTTACCCTTCTGGATCATCGAGCAAATCTGCTAAAAAGCAAGGTCCTCGAGGCCCGACGAAACCTCTATCGGACGAGGCTAAATTAGCCCTCAGCACATTTAAGGCTACTGGCGAACCGGTGGAACCCACAGACAACGTCAAGAAATTTGTCAATCAAGCCGGAGTTGTTGTTAGGGACATTGTACCGATCAGCATTGCAGATTGGCATAAGCCGAAGAAGGCGGCGGTTGACGAAGCTAGTTATATCAGCGACACTACAAAAGAGGTACTTTGGGAGAGTCTACTGACACACTTCAGCTTACCGTTAAACTTCACGGAACCCCAGAGGTAGAAGCTCAAGGAATGGACTCTTAAGAAGATGGCCGTACAATTCCAGAGCTGGAAGAAAAAATTATGGGCAGACTTTGGACCTGAAGGTCCAGAATTCCATGGTACATATGAGAAGCTAAAAGCCCACTGGCCTGCATTTAAGGCGTATAGGACCTCGTAGGATATAAGTCCCGATCAACCACAAATGTCGATAATGCTAAGAAGAAGAAATAGTTTCACAGATTGGGGTCGGGTGGCTACAAGACTGCCATTCCTCTGTGGGAAGCATATGAAGCTAAACTGCTGGCAGGCGGGGTCACTCCACAGACATACGACTGGCCCGAACAGTCCAAGTTCTGGTTGTTCGCGCATGGGGCAGGGTTGGACCCAAAGACAGGGGAGATCGTTGCACAGGGAAAATGGAAGGAGAAAATTCAAACAACCACCAAGCAGCTTGTAGATGCAATAGACAAGGTTAGAAAGGGAGTGTACATTCCCGATAGAGAGAATGACGAGTTGACACTAGCTCTGAGGAATCCCGAACACGTTGGACGAGTACGAACCCTCCCAGGTCTAACCATGAAGGATGTGTGGCCGGAGTGCGCTGAGAGTTATAGTAGCCCTTCAAGAACGAAGAAGAAGTGCGCTAACCGGTTATCGACATTGGAACAACGGGTGCGGTAGCTGGAGCAGAATCGGCAGAAGGCACCTGATTAGCAGCTTATCATAGAAGATCATCAAGCCGATGCCGCCCCATCTCAGCCGAAAAGCAGTGTGGGTTCATCGCATCTTGAAGGATGTGGACCATACCCCGTGGATTATGTCACGGAGAAGACAGAGTGTGAGCTACATGTGCCAATGAGGAACATGTCCATTAAGGTGGCGGTCGGCTATGTTTACCCACAACAAGATGGAGCAACGCACCATCATCAGCCCATTCCAGCTGACTGTGCTCTTGTCGGGGTGGATGACATTGTGCCTGGTTATGAAACAATGGATCTTGATCATCCTGGAGGTGACGAGGAGAAGACACTGGGTGATGTCAAGCGCGGTTTCACCCTCTGGACAAAAAAATACATCGTCTTTTCACGCCTCGTGCCAAGGCCAGCGGCTCCTCGTGATAGCAGTCCACATGAGCAGCAAGGGCCATCGACTACTCCTGCTGACAGTCCACATGAGCAGCAAGGGCCATTGATCTCTCCTGCTGGCAATCCACATGAGCAGCAAGGGCCACACCTACCAAAGGGGGGCAGCACGAGTCCAGCATCTCTATATCCTCCGCGTGAGGAAGCGCCCGTTAAGCGGAACCGTTCACCGGCTAGGAAGAGACCCAGAATAGAGAGAGCACTGCCGCCTCTTCAGAAGTTACCTTGGGAAAGACCTGACGAGGAAAACAGGGCCATCTCTCGTTCCGAGGTGGCTGCCCATTTCGCTAAGAAAGTGCCAGAGATAACTTTTGAGAAGACGCTAGATCCGGTGAATGTTGTGCGTACCGTTGAGAACCTATATAACCCTCCACCAGCGCCGCCATCAGACTATAGGCGTTATATTGAAAAGTCATATGACGAGATGCTCCAGGAAGGAAAAGGGAAGAAACCGGTGGTCCAGCAGGCACCAAAAAGGAAACAACAGGTCCGGGAAAAAAAGGGAAAAAAGTTCCCCAGCTCGGAGAACAAGCCTGTCAATCGGTTGCGCCTCTCAAGGTGTTTGACGAGAAGGTCGTACAAAGTACTTATCAACAACACACAACAGATATCGAGTATCCCATCACTGAAGTAGCATACTAATATGAAAAAGGGAAAATTTTGGTCGAGAATGTCTCCATCCTACCAACAAAAATGCGCAATTTGAATACGTGGTACTTGGTTAGGGCAAAGGAAAGGTGCGCAACTATGATGGTGACAGTTAAGGAGGAGCACTACTTCCAAGATTACACTGTGAGCATTGACTTCGAAGATCTTTTTTGCGTTATACAATCTCCGGGCACTCGAAAAATCGTTGCTCAGTTGCTATTGTATGTAAGTGATTTATTTATTATGTAATTTCAGAAGGATTTAGCTGAGTTCGTTCATTTTCTGTAATTATCCTCAATTTAATCTTGTTTGCGCTATATTATGCAGATTGAAGATGCTCGAATGCAAAAGTAATAAAATCAACGACATTGGGTTCATTGACACGAATACAATGCATGAAGAAACCATAAAGAATCCCCTGTATAACAAGGATACACCAGAGACTTTGCTAAGGTTTTTGCAGCGACAACGTGACAAAAAACAAATACTTTGGTCTTATAACTACAAGTGAGTGTTACTGTCTTCTAACACATTCTATTTTTCCTTATAACTAATGAGTTATATCTATGACACTGCATATTTAAACGTGCGCAGCTTCCACTTTATGCTTATCGTCATTAAAATGCGCGATAGATTTATTGATGTCTACGACTCAATAAGCAAACCGCCTATAGATTACAAGCACTGTTTTGATATGCTCAAAGGGTAATTCTATTTAATTCTTATCGGCTTTTTCGTTAATTTTCTGATGTCAACAAATTAATAACTCTTTTATTCAATTTTTTGTCGGGCAGTGTATGGGAAACGTTCATCAAGGAAGATACGGAAGAGGGATGGTCGGAGAAGCAGACATGGAAAGGGAAAGTAAGTACTACTACCTAGGTCTACACACACCGTTATCATACTTGGTTATTGTTTGATTGAATTATATTCTTGCACAGAATTGCGATCAACAGCCAAAGGGTACTAATATATGTGCTTACTATGTTTATGAGAACATTCACAAGATTGTCTCAGAGAGAATAAATAATAACTGAAATAAGAAGGTATGTAAACCATATTTACAAATTTATTTTGTTACCAGCATTTCTGCTGAGTTTCAGTTATAGTTGTTTTATTATGATTTGATAGTTTACATATGTATTCATTTGTATCTCTCTCATTCTTTTACATTTGGCAAAAAAGCGGGAGAAGCTCCCCCTCGAGCGCCGCTCCCAATTAATTTGCGAGGAAATGGCGGGATTTTTCCTCGAAGACGTCATAGGTCCTTTCATAGAGTACCACCATGCATTATAGTGTGTATGCATGCCTCAATGTAATAGTGAGCTAGCTACATGTAATACACAGTATGCCTCGGAGAGTACCACTACTTAATTTGCGATCTCATGTAATTAATTGAATGTGTTATATGTATGCACCGTGTTGATATATAGGCATCAACTTGCATTCCTGGCGCATCGACGCGATCCTCGTACGATATTTTATATATACCCAAACGTGTTCCTGGCGCATCGACGTGATCCTCGTACGATGAAAAGGTCCGATACGTCCCCTCCTAAACCCTAAAACTCCCGTCTCCTAAACCCGTCATAAACTCTAAAACCCTCCTAAACCCTAAACCCTAGCTAAACCCTAAACCCCTCCCAACCCTTTGGTGCCGGTTCGTGTTACGAACCAGTAGCAAATGTCTCCAGCCCCGCGTGCTCCCCTGAGGCCACGTGGCGGCACCTTCATTACCGGTTTGTAAAGGAACCGGTACTAAAGGTTGGACTAACTTTAGTGTCGATTAGTTAGTACCGGTTGTCCAACCGGTACTAGAAGCCCTCTGGAACCGGTACTTGTAGCCTATTTTCCACTAGTGGAAATACCCAAGACGTATAATGAAAAAGATTCCTATATACTAGAGCCCACTAATTAGTTTGTAAAAATAGCTACATGCAAGAGACATACTGGAAAACACTTTTTTATGGGTTGCCCATAACCTGATTAAGGTCAACAATCAGCATAATCTCAAGTATAACTTTAATACAGTGTATATATGGTCACCCTAAGGTAATTTCCACATAATCCATTAGTAGGTTTTAGGCCTCTCACATTTATACGCTAGTAGAAAACATACCTATGGTCAAGATCCACATTTGACTCTAGTCCCGGATGGCTTCTGGACCGGGACTAGAGGGCGACTAGTCTCGGTTCAAAGGCTATGAGGTCGCACCGGACTAGTCCCGGGTGGAACGGGGCCTCTAGTCCCGGCTCTTAATACGGACCGGGACTAGAGTGGTGGTGACAACTGTCCGTCTGGCACGCCCCCCTTTAGTCCCGGTTGTTGGCTCAACCCGGGAGTAGAGGTCTAAACCGTTTGCCTCCCGCGATTCGGAAGTTGTTTTGAGCGATGATTTCTTCTCCCACTAGCGCTCTCTCCTCTCTTCTTCCGCATCCTCCACCATGAATCCAACAATGACTCGGTATGGGAATGTGCCCGCACATGGCAAGACCTCTCTCAATGTCGTCTACACGAACGACAACACCAAGATCGCAGAATTTCTTTCCGATTTCGAGAAATGGCTTGAAGAGGATGATTACAAGTTCATGCGCCTTGCTCTCGAGTACACGGCCAATCAACAAGATGTTGCCGTCATCCAACTTTGTCACACGAAACATGTCATGGTATTTCAATGGGCAAGGTAATGCAAAACTTGTAGTGAAAAGAATTTTCCACAATTAATTGATCTTAGGATGGGAAAAATTGCATAGGATAGCAACATGTCCATTTGAATCCTATCGGAAAGAGAAATTCCTCTTTAATTGTAGTGAAAGATTTTCCCTTGTAGTAGCACCGTCGTGGGAGAACATGTCATAGTTAATTTAGGGGCTTCTTTTGATTCATAGAATAGGAAAATTGCATAGTATAGCAACATGCATGTCCATTTGAATCCTATGGGGAGAGCAATTCCTCTTTGATTGTAGTGAAAGAATTTTCCTTTTAGTTGCATATTGGCCGAAATATACTTGTTATGATTCTTATTATACTTTTGCCGAAATATACTTGTAATGATTAATATACTTGTTATGATTCTTATTATACTTGGCCAAAATATACTTGTTATGATTCTTATTATACTTGTTCTGAAATATACTTGTTATGATTCTTATTATACTTGTGCCGAAATATACTCATGGAGTTCCATTTGTTCCATTTATTGTTGAAGTGAAAAAATATATGTGTTTTATCAGTATTTAACATTTGTTCCATTTGTTGTCGCAGTAGTGACAAGCATTGTTCAATACTCTTGAACTTCCTTCGCAACGGCCTATATTTTTGCTAGCATTGGTATAACTAATGACAAGATCAAGATGAGTCACACCTGGGGTATTGACATACCAGCTGCCTACCACATTGCTCTCTAGGGCTCGTTCTGGCTTGGTCATCCCAAGACTTCAATGGCTAATATGGTAGCCTCCGTGATCGACAAGGAGTACGCCATTATAAATACAAAATTCCCCAAGGTGCAAAACAAATTCTGGAAGTAGACCCCACTTGACAAGATCAACATTGTGAATTTTCATTGCATAGGAAAAAAAATTCCTACGCCAGAGACACCCAAACGGCCAATATCTAATCTAGAAAATGCAAACAACGGGCATAAAGAAAGTCTTAACAAGAACATACCCTCGAAGACACAAAGCGTTACGAGATCGAATCTTGTTGTTGATGTAGTCGAACTCACATCAATCTTAACATCACGAAGAAGAGCGCTGCAATCCGGCAACGCTTCCGCATTCGGTCACACATACATATTGATGACGACCTTCGTTCCTTCGATCCAGCGGGGCAGCGGAAGTAGAGGATCCCTTGGAACTCCAGCAGCACGACGGCATGGTGTGGTGGAGAAAACTTCGTTCAGGGCTTCGCCAAGCGTATGAACATGAGGTGGATCAGCGGGAGCAGGGAGGTGGAGATGATACCAAGTGTGTGGGCAGATGGAGGTCCAACCCCTCTTTATATAGGAGGGGGAGGCAGCCACGAAATTTTCAAGAGACATAACCCCATCATTCTCTCATCAATTCCCACTCAAAATTCCAAGGGTTTTCTTTAATAAATAAATAAAACAATTTTATTTCTTTATTTTAATATTTGTTAATCCTATTAACAGAAATTAACACTACCCCCTTGAATTATTTGTTAATCTAACATTAACATATACCACCTTGAACTATTTCAGTATTCCCCGAAACAATTCCAGTGACTATTTCAATATTCCCCGAAACAATTTTGCTGTTGTCCGAACTTTTCTCGGATATTCCGTATCCACTCAATCATGTTATCAAACCTTAAGTGTGTCACCCTACGGTTCGTGAATAATGTAGACATGATCGAGACACCTCTCCGGTCAATAGTCAACAGCTGGACCTGGAGATCCGTAATGACTCCTACACATTCAACGATGTATCTAGTGATCGTGTGAACCATAAACGTCATAACCAATTCCTTTTTTCTCGCGATATGTTACTTGTCCGAGATCCGATCATTGATATCAACCTTACCTAGTTCAATCTCGTTACCAACAAGTACTCTTTTACTCATTCCATGATATGGCATCCTTGTGACCTAGTCACGTGCTTGCAAGCGGTGCTGATGTGAAATCACCAAGAGGGCCCAGCGTATATCTCTCCGTCATTTGGATGGACAAATCTCAGTCTTGATCCATGAGCCTCAATTAATACTTTCCAAATACCCAACGACACCTTTATAGTCACCATGTTACGATGTGACGTTTGATGACATCAAAGCACTCTTCTGGTGTTAGTGGTTGACATGATCTCATGGTCTAAGGATTAGAGATACTTCGTATGTTTGATATAACAATTTAAACTTAATGACTTGATCGCATTGCTATATTCACTTTGGGTCTATGTTCATCACATTATTCTACCAATGATATGACCCTGTTATTAACAACATCCAATGTTCATGATCAGGAAAGCTTGATCATCAGTTAATCAACGAGCTAGTCAAATAAGAGGCGTTACTAAGAACTCTTGTTTGTTTATTAGACACACATGTATCAACGTTTTTGGTTAATACAATTCTAGCATGAGAACTAAATATTTATCATAAACAAGGAATAAGATAATAACCACTTTATTATTGTCTCTCAGGCATATTCCCTTCACATTGCATATGAGTTGTATCGCAGAATTGGAATCTTCAACTTTGGGCAGCGTTGAAAGAGCATGGTGCCCCCATGTGTGGTTTTGGTAATTAATGACAATCACTATGGACTAATAGTTTAATTGAATTATACTTGTAGAGTTTTCCATAGGTAATGTTGATGTCCATGTGTTGGATTTAAGCAGGGCCGGCCCTGGGGAGGGGCAGGGTGTGTAGCCGCCCCGGGCCCCTAAAATCTTGGGGCCCCGTCCCAGCTACACTGTTGTATAGAGAGTCTGTACAGGTATGTTCGTATTCATGTGAAAAATAGAAAACGTAATGGCCAATGGACCGGTCAACTATAGAGAATTGGCGAAGTGGCCCATCTTCTCATGGAACTGGAAGGAGCCTGATCGGATCAAGGCCTGGATTGCATCTCTAGCACGCAGCAGCAATCGCGAGTCTATCTCAAAAAAAAGCAGCAATCACAAGTCGTGACTCACGCCCTCTTGCCCTTCGCCCCCTCTAATTAACGATGGCAGTGGGTCACCATTAGGGTACCCTCTACCCTCTCTAGTTTAAAAAAATGAACTAAGTTTTCTAAAATGATGATGTCATCATAAAATTAGTTCATTTTTTTTAACTAGAGAAAATCGAGGGTACCCTAATGGTAACCAAAGTGCCATCACTACCTCCAATCTGTTCGACTTTTCACCGCCGCCAGGTTTCGCTGATCATCAGTTTCACGCTGAATTTGTACCTGAAGGCAGCCAGGCCGCCGCCGTCACGGTACATTTTCTATCCATGAGCTTTAATCGTTAACGAATCTAAATTTCCACCTAAATTCTTGTAATATTGATTTTCAGTTCGTCACCTTGTTGATTTCTAGCCTGGCCCGATGACAAGAATACATCATGCTATCACATATTTAACCAATCTGAGGTAGATACTAATATGGATTCAGTATTCTCTAACTTCATATACATGATACATAGTTAACATAATTCATTTTTAATAGTTGACCATCAGTGATCATGTCGTCTAGATGGTATCCATGAGGTAGCACTACAGGGGAAAAGAAGTAAATAAGTGGATGACTCGGTACAATCACAGAGAGGAGATATTTACAAATTTGCACAAACTTTCTCTCATGGTGGTTCATCTGACGTTGAGGTATATGATTTAATTTCTGAATTAAAGATTATGAGATTCGCATTGCCACATGCCATAAAGTCTTCTATGGAGATTTTGAGCATAACAGAGAAGTTTTTCTTTTTTTGAACTGAGCATATATATATCAGAGAAGTTGATTGTTATTCTAATATCTCAATTTCTTATCAAATGCTATTTCCTATACATGTGATTATCGCCTCGGTTGAAATAAACTTTTAAAAATTGAAATTATTGAAGAGCTATTTGCGATCAGCAATGACTCAAGAAAGGTTAAATGGTTTGCCAACATTATGCATCAAGAAGAAATTATTGGACAACATTGATATCCACCCCGTCTTAAATGAATTTGCATCGAGAAATGTTAGAAGAAAATTGTAAGGTAATTTGTATAATGTATTTGATATGTGTTTTGCTTTTGGACACGTTTAAGTGGTACTGAGAACACATCATTTACACGTATATTCATCGTATTGTTATGAAGCCTATATTAAGAGCCTCAAATTTTAGTTTCGCCCCGGGCCCCAAAAATCTTAGGACCGGCCCTGGATTTAAGATGATCAAGTGATGAACAATGTTCTATTCATGCATGGGAATATACGAAGAATGGTCATGAGATAGTTGAGCATATTGCAGTATGTCTTGAAGAATAATATTGTGTGATCATTCATGTTTACCTTCAATACATTATTATATTGAAGAGAGAATAAAATATACAAGGTTGATCAACGCAAAAGTGCTAAGGGGTGATAAAAGTTGATCAACTAACAAAGCTAGAAGATGTACCATGTTGGTTTATGGTACGATAAGTAATTGTGCAATTATCTTTGTCAACTAACTCATAGCATTAGCTGGGAGAACGGGTTAGAGGATAGATAACCGTACTATCAAGAGGGGCTCTCATATTAGCAACTTGATTGCATCATTCCGAGAGAACTCAAACCTTTGCATACTTGGCATCATATTTATTGATTCTTATTTGTCTTTTATCCATGTGTAGTTTTAGATATTTTGATGTTCTTCAAGATAAGCTCAAGTTCATCAAAAACGGATTTCACATGAAAAACTTATTGTGTTTTTGATACTAGAGGTTTTACCGATTGCTCTTTTACATATAGGTCAAACCTTTCGTCGTTTATTTTTACCCTCCCTTCTAGAACTATGAAGTTTCTTTGCATAATATTGTAGTGGTCATTGTTGCGATTTCAACGAGCCTAAGATTATCGAAAACGGAGTTCATATGCAAAAGATATGAAGTTTTCATTATGGATGCTTTTCTGTAAACTAGGGTGTCGTCCTGGCCGGGCATAGGCCGGCCTCGGTCCCCCTAGGCCGACCAGTTCTGTTAGGTAGCCAGCCTATGCGCAGAAAGTCCGGCCTAGGCCGGCCTCAGGCCGAGCCTAGGCTGGGACGCGCAGAGAGGCCAGCCAGGCCGGCCCCAGGTCGGGGCACCTTGTTTTCCCCAACGGGAAGATTTCGTGGGGACCTATTTAAGGGGTCTTCTTCCCCATTGGTTCCCCACTTCTCAAGCAAGTTTTCCACCACCATTGTTGACCTCTTAGAGATTGGTTTCTCTCTATTCCTCGATGATTCTTGCCTCCAATTAGTGGGGAAAGAGAGAGGAGATCTAGATATATTATTCCACCAATCCATCTCTCCTCTTAGTGAGGGAAGTCTTTGGATCTAGATCTTTTGGATTCATTTACTGAGTTCTTCCTTATTCTTCCTCTCTTCTACCCCCATAGCATTTATTGCTTTGGTGGGATTTGGGAGTGAAGGATTTGAGCACTTCTTGTGTTCTTACTATTGCATCAGTTGCATCGGTTTTAGTTCTCTACAAGGATTTGGTTGAGTGGAAGTCGAGAAGCTTGTTACTCTTGGGTTCTTGAGGTTCCCTTGATCGTATCCTCTTGGGTACTTTCAGTGCCCTAGACGGTTGTTGTTGTCTTGGATCTTTGGAAGCTCTCGGGACCTTGTTGATATCTCGGAGTTTTTGTAGCTCGCGGGATATTGTTGGGAGGCTCCAATTGAGTTGTGGAAATTTCCCCAACCTTGTACAGGATTAGTGACCGCCCTCAAAGGTCCCCTAGTGGATCATGGCACTCTGCATTACTGGAGGCGCAAGGAGAATAAGGTGAGCCATTGGGCGCTTGGAATCATTGTGACTCCACACTTCTCCAACGGAGATTAGCTTCCATTGGGAAGTGAACTTCGGGATAAATCACCGTCTCCACGTGTCTCGGTTATTTATATACCCGGTCTATTTACTTATGCAATTTACTTTTTGATAGACATCGAGCTTGAAGTAACATATCTTGCTATCACATATTTGCTTGAATTTTTTAGCATAAGTTGTTGGTGCACATAGATGAACCTAGTTTGTTTAGGTTTTGTCTTCATAAATTAAACTCTAGTTTTACCTTAACTGTAATTAATTTTAAATGCATATTCACCCCCTCTAGGCGACAGTTGTGTCCTTTCAATTGGTATCAGAGCCAGTTCTCTCTTTTTAGGGTTTCACAACCTAGAGAGTAAATATGTATGCTAGGGGTTAGTGCATAATGACACTTTTATATTCAATGGCACAAATGATGCTTGTAAAATTAGTATGCTTAATATCTTTGAGGACATGGGTCCAAATATAGAGCAAATCGTACACATGGGTTTTTCTTCTCCGAAGGGCCTAGATTGTTCTTTATAGGATGAGAAAAACTTATATATCAGTTATCAAGCTACTAATGTGTTTTTCAAATATGTGAGAATTGTAGTTCTTGAGTCAATCATGCCATTTTGGTAAGCTCATGAGATATGGACCAAGATCCAAGATAAATATGATGTGTCCAATAATTGTGGGAAAGCTTATTCTCCCTCCACCTCCGGGTGTGATGAGTTCTCAACTTCTTCTACTTCACCAACATGTGGCAGGCCACAACATAATGATATGGTGAGTAGTGGAAAATATTTTAATCTGGATAGTGAGCTTATTGTTGACGATTCTTCATCTCTATCTTACTGCAATACTTTGTCTATGGACTTAAACACATCTAGCACCCAAAATGATTTTCATGCTTGTGTTGATAGTCAATGCATATCATTTAGAAATTCCTTGACTAAATCTTATGATGATATGTTTGATACATCTTGTTGCCATAATAAAAATGTTTGTTTTTCCTCTATTACTTGTGTTACTAACCATGTAGAAGAAACTCAACATTCTGTGGAACAAGACGTGGATTTAAGTGGTGCTTCAAGTAATATTTCAGCATCATCTACCACATCTCACTTTTGCCTTATGGTTAAAGGTTCTAAAGTAACTCCTACTT
Source organism: Alopecurus myosuroides (assembly GCA_028641055.1). Taxonomy (NCBI): domain Eukaryota; kingdom Viridiplantae; phylum Streptophyta; class Magnoliopsida; order Poales; family Poaceae; genus Alopecurus; species Alopecurus myosuroides. The sequence goes on from CM054058.1 coordinate 173,249,760, forward strand.
TGAACACCAATGTACCTACTGATCGTTATGATGGTGATGATTCCACTGGTAGAAAATAGGCCTTCCATACGCCCCCATTAGTCCCCAAAATAATCGAACCGCGACCATAGGGGTCTTTAGTCGCGGTTCGGGAGGAGAACCGGGACCAACAGTCTGGGCCCAGCGCGCTGGGTCCACAGCTGGCGTACGGGAGGGTCTTTAGTCGCGGTTGCCCTGGACAACCGGGACTAAAAGGTCCTCAGGCTGGCCCGAAGGCCTTTAGTCGCGGTTGTCCAGGCCAACCGGGACTAAAAGACCATCCCTATATAGGACTCAGCTCGCTGCACTTAGCCACATTTGGTGTCACTTGTACTCACAATATTCACAAGGGGTGGTGGGTTTGCTTTTGGTTCCTCCTATGCACACAAGGTGTTTGATGAAATGCCCGAGAGCATGAAACACACATGATATGAAGTGTCCGAGCCGCACTTGAGCTTTGTCATTTATTTTTCCTCCGCGATCGCGGTTAGCAACTTGGACCTTTCATGATTTGTATTATTTCTAGCTAGTTAGTTTAACAAATGCATGATGGTTAATTATATACTTTATATAATAATAATGCAGATGAATCGGCAATGGATGTACGGTAACCGACTCTCCGGCGAGTTCACTACGGGTTTGAAATATTTCCTCGTAGTGGAAAATGCGAACAAGCACCGAGGTTTTATTATCTGTCCATGTGCTGAATGTAAGAATCAGAAGGGTTACTCCTCCTCAAGAGTCGTTCACATGCACCTGCTTCGGCACGGTTTCATGCCAAGCTATAATTGTTGGACCAAGCATGGAGAAAGAGGGGTTAGAATGGAAGAAGATGAAGAAGAGGATGATATTGATGTCAACTATCATGAGGCTTTCGGTGATACTTTCATGGAGGATGATGCTGAAGGTGGGGAAGGGTTTGGTGAAGGTGAAGAAGAGGCACATGATGAGCCCGCTGATGATCTTGGTCGGACCATTGCTGATGCACGGAGACGCTGCGAAACTGAGAAGGAGAGGGAGAATTTGGATCGCATGTTAGAGGATCACACGAAGTCGCTGTACCCAGGATGCGACAATAGTCTGAAAAAGCTGGGCTGCACACTGGATTTGCTGAAATGGAAGGCACGGGAAGGTGTAGCTGACTCATCATTTGAAAATTTGCTGAAAATGTTGAAGAATATGTTTCCGAAGAATAACGAGTTGCCCGCCAATACGTACGAAGCAAAGAAGGTTGTCTGCCCTCTAGGTTTAGAGGTTCTGAAGATACATACATGCATTAACGACTGTATCCTCTACCGCGGTGAATACGAGAATTTGAATGAATGCCCTGTATCCAAGGTCCGAAGCAACCCGGCAACGACATCGATGTGTACCTAAGGCCATTAGTTGATGAACTTTTACAGTTGTGGGGCAGACCTGGTGTACCTGTGTGGGATGAGCACAAAGAAGAGGAATTTGACCTACGAGCGTTGCTTTTTGTAACCATCAACGATTGGCCTGCTCTCAGTAACCTTTCGGGGCAGTCAAATAAGGGATACAAAGAATGCACACACTGCTTACATGAGACTAAAAGTGTATTTTTGGATAATTGTAGGAAGAACGTGTACCTGGGTCATCGTCGATTTCTTCCCCGAAATCATAACGTAAGAAAGAAAGGCAAGCATTTCAACGGGAAGGCAGATCACCGGCCGAAGCCTGCGGAACGTACTGGAGCTGAGATATTTGATATGGTCCAGGATTTGAAAGTCATCTTTGGAAAGGGTCCTGGCGGACAATCAGTTCCGATGGGAGTTGACGGGCACGTACCCATGTGGAAGAAGAAATCGATATTTTGGGAGCTACAGTATTGGAAAGTCCTAGATGTCCGCTCTGCAATCGACGTGATGCATGTTACGAAGAATATTTGCGTGAACCTGCTAAGCTTCTTGGGCATGTATGGGAAGACACATGATACAAAGGAAGCACGGCAGGACCAGCAACTTTTGAAAGACCCAGATGACCGGCATCCGGATGGTTTCAAGGTCGTGCCAGCTACGCTCTTACCAAAGAAGAGAAGGTCATTTTTTTTTTGAATGCCTGAGCAGTATGAAGGTCTCGTCTGGCTTCTCGTCGAATATAAAGGGAATAATAAACATGGCGGATAAAAAGTTCCAAAACCTGAAGTCTCACGACTGTCACGTGATTATGACGCAATTGCTTTCGATTGCTTTGAGGGGGCTCCTACCGGAAAATGTTCGAGTAGCCATTGTGAAGCTATGTGCATTCCTCAATGCAATCTCTCAGAAGGTAATCAGTCCAGAAGATCTACCACGGTTACAGAACGATGTTGTCCAATGTCTTGTCAGTTTCGAGTTGGTGTTTCCACCATCCTTCTTCAATATTATGACGCACCTCCTGGTCCACCCAGTCGAAGAGATTTCCATTCTCGGTCCTGTATTTCTACACAATATGTTCCCCTTTGAGAGGTTTATGGGAGTATTAAAGAAATATGTTCGTAACCGTGCTAGGCCAGAAGGAAGCATCGTAAAGGGCTATGGAAATGAGGAGGTAATTGAGTTCTGTATTGACTATGTTCCTAACCTTAAGCCGATTGGTATTCCTGAATCGCGGCACGAGGGGAGACTAAGTGGAAAAGGCACGATCGGAAGGAAATCAACGATATGTATGGACGGTCATTCTATGACTGAAGCACACCACACAGTTCTGCAAAATTCGAGCTTGGTGGCTCCGTACTTCGAGCAACACAAGAATATTTTACGCTCGGACAACCCGGGGAAGCCTGAATCATGGATTAGAAAGGCCCACATGGAGACTTTCGGCAGTTGGTTGCGAAAAAATTTAATGAATGACAATGATGCTGGAGATCAGCTGTACATGTTGGCCAAGACACCATCTTCGACTATAACAACTTTCCAAGGGTACGAGATTAATGGGAATACATTTTACACGATCTCCCAAGATAAAAAGATCACGAACCAAAACAGTGGTGTCCGCTTTGATGCAGCAATCGAGAATGGGCGAAAGGTCACATATTATGGTTGCATAGAAGAGATATGGGAACTTGACTATGGACCCTACTTTAAGGTCCCTTTGTTCCGATGAAAATGGTTCAAGCTAACAGGAGGTGGGGTAAAGGTGGACGAGCAATACGGAATGACAATGGTGGATTTCAACAATCTTGGTTACCTTGACGAACCATTCGTCCTAGCCAAAGATGTCGCTCAGGTTTTCTATTTGAAGGACATGAGTAGCAAACCGAGGAAACGGAAAGATAAAAAAATGATCAGTACATCATGCGTTGATCCAAAGCGCCACATTGTTCTTTTAGGGAAAAGAAACATCGTGGGAGTACGGTACAATCGTAAGAAAAATGATGAGGATGCTCCATGGATACGGTACAATCGTAAGAAAGCAGGGATACAAGGGAAGAACTGATGTGGAATAATTTATTGTACCAAACTTTGTTGAATGGATCATGTGAATTATATTATCTATGATGTGTTTAAGACTAACTCCTTTGCAAAATATTTGAAAAAACGAGTGGAAAACATGGAAAACAGAAGGTTACTTAAATGTCTCAAAACCTTGTGAGATAAAATATCTAATTTCATAACTTTTATTAAAAACAGAAAACAGACGCGCTAGCGCGCCGCAGTGTCGCCGGAATACAAATTCTTTTATTAAAAACAGAAAACAGACGAACACTACTCCTCATCGTCGTCGTCGGGGAACTCGTCGGTGACCTCCTCTGGGTCATCGTCATCGTCGAACTCGTCGGTGACCTCCTCGTCGTCTTCGGAGGTGCATGATGGTACGTCCGAGATAGGCCCCCACCTCGGATCGTCGGAGGCCCAGACTTCGCCGGAGTGGTCGGCCCGACGAAGCTCTTGCAGCGCCTTCGTCCTCGCCTCCCGAGCGGCATCTAACGCGAGGTGGCATTCGAGGCGGCGCTCCGCCCGCTCAGCCGCGCGGGTCTGCCAGAGCTCCTCATCGGCGCTCTCCTCCCCGGGGTTGTTCCGGCAATACTCGCGGACGACGCGGTCGTCCCTAGCGTCGACTAGGCCCTGAAACGCGCGGTGGCAGAGGTGGAGGTGGTAGGCGGCAGTGATGATCTGCGGCTTCGGCGCCCTGGCCTCCGCTTCCCAGACGGTGTGGCAGTCGCTGAAGTTCATCAGCGACCGCAGGCGGTTGAGGCGCCAGGCCGCCGCGTCCCAGGCGCGGGCGGCCTCCGCCGTCTTCGCAAAGGAGCCGAAGGGGATGCGGTCGTCCCCCCAGCGGATATCTGCGCTGAACATTCCGTTCTGCCGTGCTCGGACGCCGCGGAAGCCGGTGGTGCTGTTCCTCCTCGGAGGCATTGTGGAAGCGCGACGGTGCGTGGAGAGGAGTGGGCGTGTGGAGAGGAGTGGGCGCGTGGATAGGAGAAGACGCGCTCGAGGCGCGATAGTTTATACCGCGCCCTCCTGGCCACGCGTCACAACTCCCGCGCCACGCGTCACAACTCCCACGCCACGCGCCACCCTAACACAACCAAGCAAATAGTTGCACATTACTACCCGAGCTCAAAGTGAACACTGACCCAAGCATCGATTGATGTGTTAAAGGGGGGTGTAGAACAAAACAATCGGTATCACCATCATACAGCCCTACCGTGGCTACTGGGTGCAATATGCATACCAAATGCACGGCAGGACGTATGATGGCGAATCCGGATGTTTTGTATTTGCTCGATGAACTGAATATATGATGTATCAAACCTTAAAGGGGGATGTAGAACAAAACAATCGGTATCGCCATCATACAACCCCACCATGGCTACTGGGTGCTTATATGCATACCAAATGCACGGCAGGACGTATGATGGCGAATCCGGATGTTTTGTATTTGGTCAATGGACTGACCAGTGTATGAAGGTGGGCTATATATAGGGTCCTCTGGCTCACAAAGTGTTGTGCTAGGGTTTTGATCCAACGGTTAAGAAACACCATTATCCAACGGCTCACAACAGCTCGAAAGAAACACACCGTAGCCCTGATCGAACGGCTCACAACAGCTCGAAAGAAACACAACCCGGATCCAACGACTCACAAGCGCTTGAAAGAAACACACGATCCGTGTGATTCTATCTGATTGGTCCAAACGAAACCCTAACCCATTTAGTCCCGGTTGGTGTCCCCAACCGGGACTAAAGGGATGATCCGTTTCCCAACGAAACCCGTACCATTTAGTCCCGGTTGGTAAAACGGTCCGGGACTAAAGGGATATATGTTTTCTTCTCGCTATATATATGTATGCATTGCCACACCATTGCCATAAACAGATACAAACTCACAACTCTCTCATGGCTTCTCCCGTACCCACTCTAACATTCATCCAGGCGGAGGCACTTTCCGCCTCAAACTACCCCTGCCGCCCGGCTACAGCGTTCCCGCCGGTTGGATGCTGAGCGCCGGAGGAGTGCCGGTACCTCCTCTTCCTCAAGGTGTGGCGCGTCGGGCGGCCATCACGAACCACTACTACCACGAGCTCACGCCGGAGCAGCGGAGGAATCCCAGTTGGAATCCTGACTACCGCCCTACTTGGGACGCCTTCTTCATTAATCGGCGTGAGAGTGCGCTCGCCAGGTACGAGGAGAACGGCCCGCCTCCTTCGAACTTCAACGAGGCCGGTCGTCGGGTGTGGTGGGGCGGCAGACGGACTCTTCAGAGCGTCGTGAACTACATCAGGGCTGGCGATAACCCCCGCCTGCGCTACCCTCACGCCCAGTCCTAGAGTCGTGACCCTCCGAGGGAGTGCAGAGCACCGTCCGACGATAGTGACGACGACGGCGGCGACTACGACGACTACGAGTCGGAGTACTATAGGCCTAGGCAGGAGTATGACTAGCAGATATCAGATCCACAGTCTTGCCATTATGTAGATCATCTATGCTCTCGTTTAGGTTTAGATCCACTCTTGCCATTATGTACTGCCTTTTTTATCTATATATATATCCAAGATGTTTGTGAATCTTTCTGATTGGAGGGAACAAAACCCTAACCATTTCGTCTCGGTTGGTAAAACATGCCGGGACTAAAGGGGTTTTATTTTTCTGAATTTTCTGATATATTATTTGTATTTTTAAGATTTTACAATGAAGTAGTTTTATTTTTCTAAATTTTCTGATATATTATTTGTATTTTTAAATTTTTAAAATAAATTGGTTTTATTTTTCTAAATTTTCTGATATATTATTTATATTTGTAAGATTTTAAAATGAATTAGTTTTATTTTTCTGAATTTTCTGATATATTATTTGTATTTGTAAGATTTTAAAATGAATTAATTTTATTTTTCTGAATTTTTTGATATATCATTTGTATTTTTAAGATTTTAAAATGAATTAGTTTTATTTTTCTGAATTTTCTGATATATTATTTGCATTTTTAAGATTTTAAAATGATATTTTTCTGAATTTTCTGATATATTAAGATTTTAAAAAGAATTAGTTTTATTTTTCTGAATTTTCTGATATATTATTTGTATTTTTAAGATTGTAAAAAGAAAAGTATTTGAAAAAGCACCTTTAGTCGCGGTTCGTGTCACCAACCGTGAATAAAGGCTCTTTCCGCGCGGGAACGAAAACGCCGCGAAAAAACCTTTAGTCGCGGTTCGTGACACCAACCGCGACTAAAGGCCCGCGGATGGTACCCGGAGGGGACCTTTATTCGCGGTTGGTGTCCCCAACCGGGACTAAAGGCTGGCCCTATATATTCCCGCTCCCCCGAAATTTTTCTAAGGACCAAACACTCGTCTTCTCCGCGCCGCACTGCTCGTCTTCTCCGTGCCGCCGTCGCCGATTCCGCCCGCAGAGACACAGAGGACGCGCCGCCGTCATCTCCGGTAGGTGCCCGCCGCCCCTGCGCCCGTCATCCCGCTGCTCCTCGTCCGTTCCCGCCGCCGCTCCTCGGCCGTGCCCTCCATGACCGTCATCCCGCCGCCACGACATCCGCCCGCCGTGACCGTCCTCCCTCCACTCCTCGTCGGCGCTCCTCGTCCCTGCCTCCTCCCCATCGTCTCCGTTCCCTCCCCCGTGGCCGGAATCGACAAGTTCGCCGGAGACCCGAGAGCCGAATCTGCCACCGCCGGCCACCGTGTGACTCCAGGGTGACATCATCATGACGTCACCTGGCCACGTGTTGGCGAGGGTTTTTTTTAAATGACGTCATCATGACACGTGGGGCCCACTATATATGGAATTACAGAAAATAATTAAATCTTCGAAATTAAATAACTTTTAATTTATAATTCCAAAAATTATGGAAAAATATGCAAAATGTTCACAAAAATGTAAGCTATCTGTTTATATCATTTTCAATCATGTTTGACAAAGTTCAAAATGAGACCATATTTGAATTTGAATTAAATTCATTAAAATAATGAAAATAAGTTTTAATTATATAAATTCAGAATATTAAGTGTAATATACCAAAATGACCAGGAAAGCAAATGCAACCTAGCTATGGGGTTCTCGAAGTCATTTGAGCAAATAATCTTGGACACACCTCTAAAGTATGGTTTTCCTCCTCCGGTGGTCATCGTTCTTCCACCCAAAACCCTAGCAATCTGTTTTCCCTCCTTCTATGACAATATTTATTAAGTCTCCTTTATACTTAATTAATTTTTACTACATGCATGTCTGCAGGAGTGACATATGGCGGACAATAGAGCCTTGCCGCTTACGGATCAGGAGGCTGAAGGTTATATATTTGGCATCATAAACAACGAGATCCCTTATGTGCCGGGCCCAGAAGATGAGCATGAAGAGGATGCAGTCTCTTCTTATCTGAACCTTGATGATCAAGAAGGTGAAGGAACGGACATTGTCGATGATCAAGAAGGTGAAGAAACGGACATTGTTGATGGAGGTCAACCGTCGACAAACGACGATTTCGAATTGCAAAGACCAACCACCTCCGGCGAGGTGTATATATACATACATTGAGCCTCTCGTGATACAAACTTACTGAAATGTGAATACATATGCATTAACGCGCGCGACTCTCTTTCTTATTTTAGCCCTCGGCCGGATCGAGTACGACAAAGCGTGGCAAATCCAAGGCGATGAAACAAGGAGAAACATATACCATCGAATCAGTCAGTGAAACCGGCAAGCCCCTATAGCACACCACAAAGTTTATCAACCAATGCGGAGTCCTTGTTAGAGACAACGTCCCAATCACCGTCCAGGAGTGGAAGGAGCCAAAGAAGGCACGTCTTGGTTTCAGTTTTGTCAACAAGCGAACGAAAAAGGACTGCTGGAGAAAGCTTATGGTACATTTCATTATACCTCCGGAATACAACAAAGTCGATAAATTTGGTAACGAGGTTCCGGGTGGACGTCAGAGGATGAGGCTAGTCAAAGAGTTCGCTCTTCAGAAGATGGCCGAAGCATTCCGGAACTTCAAGAAAAAATTAACCCGTGAATACGTCAACAAGGGCAAGACTCCGATTTTCACTGGACAAAATGAGAAACTGAAAGATGATTGGCCAGAATTTGTGAGGCAAAAGAAATCGGAGCATTTGAAGGAAATATCGAAAAAAAAATAAGGCTAATGCGGATAAGAAACAGTACCATCATGTTATGGGGCCAGGAGGATACCGCCTTTCGGCGCCTAAGTGGCAGAAGATGGAGGACGGACTGAGGGCGCGAGGAATCCCTCTAGGTACAGAGGGATGGGACGAAAGAGCCAAAATGTGGTGGTACGGGCATGGGGGATCGCTAGACCCGGAGACAGGGGCGTGTGTTCATCGGCAGAAAACGTTTGCTCCCACAAAAGCCCTTATTGACGCAATGACCCAAGCTCAACAGGGCTTGATCACGTTCAACAGAGAGAAATACGCACTGACAATAGCCCTTGGGAATGCTGAACACGGAGGACATGTACGAGGCAAAGGCAGAATGTCGTGGAAAGTAGGGTTTTCGCAGGAAAATGACCCGTACTGTTACAGAAGCCGTAAGAGAAAGACGGACCAGGATGCAGATCTTTCGGCGAAGGTTGCATCGGAACTTAGTGAGTTGAAGCAGACCGTGCATGGAATACTTGTGAAAGAAAGATCGGCGCCTGCAGGGTCGCATGAAGATCATGAAGCAGATCTCGGAAGCCAGCATCAGCGGAGAAGCAGCGTGGCTTCCACGGAGGCCCCTCCTACAGGTGCTAATGCACCGACGATCGAGATTCGTGCACCGGAGCCTCACTACCCCGTGGATGATGTAAAGGAGATGAAAGAATGTGATCTGCATTATCCCGTGGGGAACATTTCGACGAAGGTAGCTACCGGCAGTGCTTTACCCTGTACACCTGGAGCAGTCCACCACAACAACCCCATTCCATATGGCTATGCTCGTGTCACGATGGAAGACATAGTCCAAGTGTTTGAGGACCTGGAGATTGACATAGCTACACCCGAAGGGGAGAGAAGACTTAGAGATGTCAAGCGCCAGTTCATTCTATGGAAAAAGAAGTACATAGTGTTTCCAGGCGAGGCGCCAAGGCTAACAAGTCCACCCCCCTCCGATGGTGGTGGTGGTGGTGGTGGTGTTGGTTCACCTACACCTCCTTCACGCCATTTGACGCCGTCCCCCGATCCACAATCTCCGACGGGTAAGCAGGCGTCGCCCCCCCCCCCCATCCTCCTCTGGCGGGTAAGCAGGCGTCGCCCCCCAATCCTCCTCTGGCGGGTAAGCAGCCGTCGCCCCCCAATCCTCCTCCGGCGGATAAGCAGCCGTCGCCCCCCATTCCTCCTCCGGCGAAGAAGCAGAAGCAGGCGGACAGCAAGGAAACCCGCTCTTGGACTATTAACCCGGAGCCTTATGTACCTAAGACCACACGGGTACCGGAGCCATCACTGAAGCCTATCCCCCCAAGGCCTTGGGAACTTAGTGAAGCTGAAACCAAATTGGCCGCGAATGCTGAGTATGAGAAATGGAAGGCCGATCAGAAGGCGCTAAGGGAGCCTAAGCCCAAGGAAGTATACCCTCTGAAGGTAAAGAAGTGGGCTACGAGTTTTTTTACGACACCGTCCAAAGCCGAGCTGAATATGCCTGACGACTATGGAAGTGAACTTCGTAGGCAAGCAGAAATATTGAAGGAGGAGAAAGAAGAAAGGAAAAAAGCGGGAAACAAGTTGACCAGCTCGGGATGCAGAGTAAACAATCGATCCCCACGCTCATAGTGAAAGCCGGTCCGGAACAGGACCCCGAGGTCAGAGTAGCTGCGGCAGCAATTGGATTGACTGTAGAGAGTGCCATGACAAATGCGTCCGAGATGGGTTTGACTCTTCGTGCCTCGTTAGGCCTTGACGATGCGCCAGTAGGTGAGGTAGCATTTCAATATGTGAAGAATGGGCCTCTCGTCGAGCCTACGCGGGAAAAGAGTCTACCACCACAAATGCGAAATCTGCTACGTTGGTACAATAATTTATATCATGGGCCGCCAAAGAATATGTTTATGTGGATGTTACAGAGCAGGATCACACCAAACGGTACTCTGTAACAGTTGAAATGAGTGAATTGTTCCAGAAGTTCAATCTGCGCGAGCTCGACAAATATATCCTGAGTTGCTACATTCTATAAGTGATTTATTTCTACCTCATCTCGTCTTTATTGCCTGCACTATATATATATATATATATATATATATATAGTCCTAACTATATTGTTGCGTACTCTATTATGCAGATTGAAGATTTGGGAATGCAAAATAAGAAACATCCATGATGTTGGGTTCATTGACCCACAAATCATTAATGGAACTATGTTACAACATCACCCCGAAGACGTGGAGAAAGACTTGTACAGGTTTCTTACAAAGCATCAACTCAAAAGTCATATTCTATTTCCTTACCAGTTTGGGTGAGTGTTTCTCTCTTGTGCCCATTCTCTTTTGTTTACTCCATGTATGGTATGTCTAATCGATAAGTTATGCATGACTGTGCATGTATAACGTGTCCGCAGGTTCCACTGGATGCTGCTAAAAATTGAACTTCACACCTCCACAGTTTATATCATAGACTCTATGGATTCAGATGCAAAGCTTTGGGCCGACATGAGAAAAATGCTGCAAAAGTAATTATTTTCAATCATTTGCGATCTATAACGATCGGTCTCTTTTGTTCATTTCCTAATATGCAGCAGCTAATAACTCCCTTGTTCATTTAATTTTCTTTGCACTGTAGAGTTTGGAGACGGTTCTCAGGAGAAATTGTCGTTGAATTCAAACATAAGCTAGATTTTAGAAAGTTAGTTAATGTGGATAAGCAGCCACCAGGGACCAATCTATGTGGATACTATGTTTGTGAGAACATCCTGAGAGAAACCTCTGAAAAGAAGATGTCGGATATCTTGTGGAAGGCGACGGATAACTTGCGGAGGAAGCTTAGTCCAGAAGCTCGCTTCCGACCAATTCAAGAGGAATTAGCAGAATTTTTCCTTAGGCATGTCATCGATTCTAAAGGAGAACACTATACGTCCGACGACGACCAATTCAAGATGACTTAGCAGGATTTTTCCTTATGCATCTCCTAGATTGAAACTTGTTCGAAGTTGTATATGGTCATCCATCGTAATTGTGTATGGAAACTTGTTTGAAAGTTGTATATGGTCACCCGAGATTGAATATATATATATATATATATATTATATATTCCTATTGAATTCTTCTTGTTAGAAATTTCATATGCATGTATATAGTAGCGTAGAATATATATGTGTACTGAAATTTCATCAAAATTAAAATAAAACACAAAATAAAATATAAAAGAAATAAAACAAAAAAAATTAAAAAGAAACCAGGTTTAGGGGGGCTAAAACGCTAAACCTGCGGAGGAGGCCTTTAGTCCCGGTCAACCACGAGAACCGGGACTAAAGCTCATCCGCCCCGACGGACTCCTGGCGCCCACGTGGACGGGCCTTTAGTCCCGGTCCGTAAGAGGCGCGACTAAAGGGTGGGGGGCTTTAGTCGCGCATACTTAGTCCCGGTTGCGCGACCAGGAATAATGGCCTTTGCGAACCGGGACTAAAGGCCTATTTTCTACCAGTGTGCTGATAATGACGATGACAATGACGATGATGATGACGATAATGATTTGTTAATGCAGAAAGGTAAAATGATTCAAAATATCCATTATGAGGTTAAATATGCTTGTGCCAATTTCCTAGAAATCATTAGTGCATTTGATAGGCACAATATCACCATTAAGGATTTGGAAATAGGCATCGCTGAGTGTAGCCGCAAGAGGGATTATGCAAATGAGATTGCAAAACTAGAGGAAGCTCTTGTAGAAGAACAAACCACAAATGAATCTCTTGACGATACTTTTACTCTAGAGTTATCAAAATTAAAGGAATCTCATGATAGAAATCTTGAGCTGGTTAAATGTCTTAAAACTAAAAATGATGAGCTAAAAGTTGCACATGCTCAACTTAAAGCTTCATATTTAAAAGATCTTGCCAAGTTGCCTCATCCTATTTCTATTAACAATGATGCATGTGCTACTAACTGTATTTCTTGTGAAGTATCTACATTGAAGGAGAGTGTTGAGCTAAGGGCTCAACTTGAGTTGTTAACTAGCAATTATGGGAAATTGGAAGAAAGTCATGAAAATCTCTCAAGCTCTCATGAGGATCTTTTAGTCTCACATAATAAGTTAAAGTTAGATCATGACGCTATTATTACCAATGTGATATCTTGTGATCCTCATGTGTATATTAGCACAAACTCTACTCAAAATTCTATTTTGCCTCGTGCTAGTCCAAGTAATTCATCCACTCATAATATTGATACATCTTGTCAGGAATTGCTTTCCATGCCTTATTTCTCTAACAGTCAAGCATCTACGTCTTCTATTACTTGTGTTGCTACTAATCATGTATAGGAAATAAAAGAGCTCAAGGCCCAACTCACTTCTTTGAAGAGAGACTTGGAAAAGCGTCATGGGAAGTCTGTACTTGACAACATGTTGTGTGTGCAAAGATTTCCCAATGAAAAGAGTGGACTTAGATTGAACTCCAGTAATAACAATAAGTCCAATATCAAGAAGAATCATACGATCAACAACAACAAGGGCCAAGAACAAGTCAACAAGTTGGCGAAGATTGTTTGCTTCAAGTGCAAGGTTAAAGAGCACCATGTTAGATCTTGCCCTTTGAAGAAGAATCATCTTAGTGAGAAGCAACAAGGGAAACGACCAAGTCCAATATCATGGTCAACCCCAAGTTGAAGAAAGGCCTCTTACAAAGAAGAATCAAGCTAGAACTCCTCGAGTTGAGAAATCAACGAAGAATAAAGGAGGAAACCAATGTTGCTACTTATGTCGTGGAAAGGGTCCCACTTTGCTTCTTCATGCACTAGTGGCAACTTATCCAACCCTATCATAATTGATGATGTTTATTCCCTTTGGAAGGATAAGGTTGGCAATGTGTTTGCCAAATATGTTGGCACTCAAAGTGGTGTCAAGAAAAGAACCATTTGGGTGGCCAAGTCTATTGTGACTAGCCCCTTAGGACCCAAATTGGTTGGGGACCAACAAGCTAAAACTTGATCAATAGCTATTTTTGGAGGGCATTGGAGAATTGGCTATCTCATGAAGAATTAAGGGATCTTAATCAATTATATTTACTCGAGCCAAGTCATTTGTATCATCATATATCTATCCCATGTCCAATGTGTCTTCTTGCGGTAACTTGTATTTAAATTATATACATAGAAAGTTACTTGCCCCTTGCATGTGTTATTTTAGTATCTAGCATGTGTCTGTATACGATGTGCTTACTAATTAACTATACTGAGTAATCTAGTATGCATTTGTTGGTTTTCACTCCATGTACTGGTTTGTTTTAAGTTGATACTTTATTGCAATTTATGTTTATTTTAGTTTCCTCTTTTGAGCAATTAATGGACTATCCCATTTTGGGGGAGCGATAAGCTTTGCCCCCTCACAATCCTAAAATGTGTGTACATGATAAATATCACTTTTTATTAATATGACAAGATTATATAGTCTCCATGTGGTATGTCAATTTCATGAGAAATTCAGTTTCTGTAATGTTCATTTATTATCTCTTATTAGATTTTACTTGCCTCTTGTTGAAAAGCAATGTATTATCACATTATGGGGGGAGTAATAAGCTATGTGCATATTACAATCCTAGGAAATGTGAACATATGAGGTAATGCCACTTAGAATTGATATTCTAAATTATCTTGTTCCAATGTGGCATAATTAGCTCAAACAAGTTCCATATTTTCTTAAATGAGTCTTGTATCTCATATTTTGGTTTATTGATTGTGAGAGAGTTTCTTGGTATGGTGTTCGTCAAATGTGCACTAGTATGTATTATTTGGGAAATTGGTTGCTTCAAGATATATTAATCATTGCTTTGCACGATCATTTGACTAGTTGAAGCCACCAAGAATCTCTATGTAAGCATGGTAATAAACTCCTATCTTTTTCCGTATACTTTTGTGTTGTTAACATGATCATGAATACCTTTGCAATATACCACAGAGAAGTAACACCATACCTTCCTTGTCCTTGTACAAGTGACAACCATATGTGTGGTAGAAATTATTGATCATATTCACATTGTCCTTTACTTCCATTTGTCTTATCTCTTTGCCAATAAATTGTATTGTATTAATTCTCGTTGTCTTCCTTGCCTTTTGAAGATCGATTTGTTCTACACAAATAAAATTGTAATTTATTTTTTGTAAGAAAATCAAGGATCCCCTTCTAGTGCATCTTGTATTCAAATACAAAACTCTAGATAATGCATAAGTCGTGGGAGAGCTTTCTTATTTCTTTTATAATGCTACCTTTTCAATTGGATTTTCTTTCCATTTCATGAATGTGTCTAGTGTATGAATATGGGGAGTGATGATACCATTTGTGTGCAAAATCCAAAATCTTGCACAAATCATGGGGGAGCTATCCTAAATTCTTTTGAATACTAGTTGTCTTAAATTGACATTAGATCATGTTCAATTGATATTTTAATTACTATTTTTTGTGATTGTGGAAGACATAACTTTTCGTTTTGGTACTTTATACCGTCATAAAAAGTGTAGAGGGTTTAGTTTATTGGCTAGAACCATGCTCTCTTTACGAGTTCATTACCTAATTCCTTGTTTTTTGGTCTATCATTTTGAATGGGATAAGTATTTGGGAATATTATATATTTGTATCTTCTATGCTCATTGGCTTTGCTTTGATACCTTCAATTGATATTAATTGTAATTTGACATCTCATCCATAGATATTTGCTGCAATTTACATCTCTTGGATGTTAACATATTTCATTTGATGTCTATTGGGATTTCAATATATTACTCTTTGATGAATCCTTTATTTGGAATCCCTTAAGTGATAATGACTTCTTTGTTATTTTATTTTAACTTGGTATATTTTCCAATTGGTATCGTATCGATCATGAGTTGATTTAGTTTGGTTCCAAGTGGTATCTCTTTTCATGTGTTGAGTTGGGTCTTTGATATAATTTGGTCAAACTTGATGTCATTTCCATGCCTTGTATGCATATCTTGGTTTACTTGGTGTTTTGTCCAAATTACATCGTTTCGTTCTTGAAAGTGTTTGCATGCATATTTACTAATGTATATGTTATTCCATGTTTATATTCCTTGATCCAATATATATATATATATATATATAGGTTAATCTCCATCAAATTCTAAATCGGCTAATATGTGCATAAAATTCAATTTCATATCTATATGCACATATTCATGTGGAGTGTTTCCTATTTATTGTAGTTTTATCTAACTACATGAGACCAAATGAGTTTGGGGACCATTTTGTACTTAAATATGATTCGGTACATTTGAGATGCACCAGGTGCTTTCCTCGTGCTCAAAGAAAGCGTACCACCACATGCTTATTGGAGACAAGCTATGATGATGGATGCATTCTTATCTACTACAACATCACCAATGCTATCTTGGTAACAAGTATCTACCTCATGCGTATATTCTAGCATTTCAATTTTTTTATGGTTGTATCATGGCATGAAACATATTTATACTTTATGATACTTGTTGCTTTTATCAAAACATCCCAACTATCTATTGTTCCATTATTGGTGTTTGTGATGTATTTGATTTCTTTGTCTGGAAGTTCATTTATATCCTTTAATATAAGTTTAAGCTATGTGTTATGCTTTCAAGCAAAGGTCTTATTGTCGTATTCATGTTTTCAAATTGGATATCTTTTTTTTTCATTGTAACTATTTTGTGTGTACATGTTTCTTTATGGATGTACATCATCATTTTTGTGATATATTTAGAAACGTATACACATGAGAAGAGTTACATGTCTCATTGATACCTAATACTTCGGTGTCCATCCTTATATTCTTATTTATTTTTGTGGCCGTGAAAAGAATTTTCCCTATGAGTTCTTGTTTTATTTTATCACATCTTTTGCACTCCTATTTATTGAATTTTTTTGACCCTCATGCTTGCGTTAGTGAGCATGTTAGTTTATACTTGCCATGATGGTGTCATAATCCTTGTTTCTTTATTTGACACCTTATTAATCTTGTGACCCTAGCTATTTTCATTTGGTTTGAGAACCTCTTATTTTGTGTGGAAAATACACTCTTGGATCTATGACTATCACTATATTAAGACTATGATAATTCATAAATGTTCATCATGTTATTAGTCTTTTCTCATAACTTGCCTTGTCACACACACATATATGTTCGATTGAACCTCGTCTTAAGTCTATCCTTTATTGGTATTTTCTCTTGTTGCTCAACCACCATTTTATTCCAAGTGCTATGTCTGGTCTTAGTTTATGCTCACTGGCACTTCCTTTGTGTTTCGAACAATAGTGGGGGAGTTATGATTCAATTTTTGTGCATTTTGCATTCAAAATGAAATATTTCTAAATCATGCACAAATATTGGGGAGCTCCTCTATTTTATTTAAAACACTCATTTTCTCAAACCATATTATCATTTGTTCATTTGGTTTGTTGTATCTTTTTTTATCATTGCTTCTCTTTCGGACAAGATTAGAGATTTTAATAGTATCTTATTTGCAAACTTTGGATCCTCAATATAGTTTGATTTCCTCCCATTACTCATCATTGGATAAGTTTAGTTTACTCCACTCATATTATGAGAGATGCACATCCTACGGAGGGACCCTTACTATATTGGCCATCTAAATTTTCTATGATCCCATTTTGGGAATGGATGCCAATGGGAGAGAAAGTTTATAGGGTTTAAGTTAATTTGGTTTTATGCTTTGGTTTTGTTCTTAAGCATTTTCCTTTCATGCTCATGCATCCTTGATTTTTTTATTTGCATGGTTGCTCAAATTCATTATATAAAACCTCGTAAAAGATATTGTCATCAATTACCAAAATGGGGGACATTGAAAGAGCATGGTGCCCCCATGTGTGGTTTTGGTAATTAATGACAATCACTATGGACTAATGGTTTAATTGAGTTATACTTGTAGATTTTTTCTATAGGTAATGCTTGATGTCCATGTGTTGAATTCAAGATGATCAAGTGATGACCAATGTTCTATTCATGGGAATATCCGAAGAATGGTCATGAGATAGTTGGGCATATTGCAAGTATGTCTTGAACAATAATATTTTGTGAACATTGATGTTTACCTTCAATAAATCATTATATTGAAGATAGAAGAAAAGATACAAGGTTGATCAGCGCAAAGTGCTCATAGATTATTAAAGTTGATGAACTCACAAAGCTAGAAGATGTACCATGTGGGTTTATGGTATGGTAAGTAATTATGAAATTAGCTTTGTCAACTAATCCATGATATTTGTGGGTGGTATATCTATGTGTGGTTTTGTATCTTTCCATGGGCTTGCATCAAAAGGAAGATTTGATATAGCCCATGGTGGATGACGTCAAGTGGTGATCGTCATCAAAGTTGAGAAGTGCAAGTCCAAGGGGAGCACATCGAAGATATCACATGCTTGGAGCCTGCCACCCTTTTGGAGATAATTACCAAGTGAAGATGGACTTAAAAGAGCTCTCCCATAGTGGCGTTTGGGGGAGAAATCTATGTGTCTTTATCGAGCAAAGTGAAATCAAGAAAGATGTTCCATATTGAGGAGGTAAAGATCTTCATCATCTATCTCAATTTGAATGCTCAAGGAAAAGATATTATCTTGATAGGTTTTCTATTTTACCGGTCTCATAGCATTAGTTGGGAAACCGGGTTATAGGAGATAACCATACTATCAATAGGGGCTCTCATATTAGCAATTCATTGCATCATTTCGAGAGAGATCAAACTTTGCATACTTGGCATCATATTTCTTGGTTCTTATTTGTGTTTTCTCCATGTGTGGTTTTAAAGCTTGTCATTTTCTTCAAGATAATCTCAAGTTCATCAGAAACGGATTTCACATGAAACTTATTCCGTTTTTTATACTGGAGGTTTTACTAATTCACTTTTATAGATAGGTCAAACCTTTCGTCATTTAGTTTTATTCTCCCTTGTAAAACGATGATGTTTCCTTGCATAATATTGTAGTGCTCGTTGTTGCGATTTCAACTGTCAGGCCTCTGGATACGAGGGTATCTCGAGGCGACGGCTGTGGCCCAGCCCAGTATGCAACTCCAAGGCCAAGTGTTCCATCCGCAGCAAATGGAGCCATTTTCTTGGGCCCGCCTGCCAGGTGGGCCTAACCGGCGGGGACTCACGCCTTGGGGAGGAGCGCTACTTCTCCCTTGCTCCACTCTCTGGGCATCTCCTTTCAAGAGGGGACAACCCATGTGCCTCTGACAATCGCTCCTGTGAGTAGTGACAGAGGAACCGCAGAGCCTCTTTGAACACAGTTGCCATTCTCGTGTATAAAGCGAGAGCAGGTGCTGTGGGCGCCAACACTACCAAATTCCGCGTGGTCTGGGACGTTTCAATAACGTTGCGGATGAGCTCCAAACCGTCGCTAAGGGCAATCCACAATTGTTTACGCGACGGAGTGAGAACGTATCAGATCGACTGTCAGGGACGAGTCTATGACGTTTATATGAACATAAAACCGTCAAGGCTATACGCAACGTTCAGCAAATCGTCGCCACCAGTTGGGCCATCCGGCCTAGACCCAATAAGCATCAACGTTTTTATTTCGTCTCTCTGAGGCGACACGTGACAGATGAGGTTCTAATGGCCGTTATCGTAAGCGGCTGACGTGGAAAACGTGGGAACGTTTTTTTATGTCACAAGTCTCGACCAATGAGGCGAAACCATGTGGAACAATCAAAATACGCCACATGGAAACAAAATGGTGCCACGTTGCCTTATTCTGAGTCTCGACCAATCAGGCGAAACCCAGCGACGTTCTTTTTCGTCACGAGTCTCGACCAATCAGGCGAAACCATGTGGACTTATCAAAATAGGCCACATGAAAACAAAATGGTGCCACGTCGCCTTCTTCCAGGACGAAATCTGCTCGTCGCGGGCTACCCAACGATGTTTTCTTCCGTCGCTACTCGTGGCATGTGCACCAACCGAATGGTGCCACGCAACGTCTTTCCATGATGTTTTTTTCTGTCTCGGATTTAGGTGATGTCGTCACCGTGCCGGATACGTTATATTTACGTCCTCTAATCGCCCACTCATAGTACAACACGTGGGCTGGGCACATATCGCCACGTGTCTTTATTTACCTTGCCGGAATTTTACGTTTTACTACGATGTCGGTTTTGGTGTTATTTGGGTGGTTACATCATCGCTATAATTGCCAATTGCACACATGCAGAAATGCAAACCATATAACAGGCATAAAATACTTAGTTTTTCTCACAGAAGATCAAACCAACATACAGACTCACAGTTTTAAGGACCACGCATCTGCTCAGCCAAAATCTCAAGTAGGGCAACTCCTTCTAGCTGAGACTTTTTAACGAGCTTGTTGCTTCTGAATGTCTTCCATATCAACTACAAACTTCAGCCTCACTTGATCGAATTCTGCTTTCGCCATCCTCATATCAGCAATTGTTTTGCGCACATACACATCAAGTTGCGGTTCAAGGTTAGACTTTGAAAGACTTGATTCCACACGGGCCTTCTTTGAGAAAGTATGATTTCCACTCTCCAGGATGACAACTTCACTATCATCCTCATCCTCATCCTATGAAGCAGATCGAAACATCAACTTTTTGTTGCTTTCCTATCAAGCATGCAAACAAAATAGATGAAAATAGTTGATGAAAAGAATGAACAGAACATAGATGAAACTAGCAGATGACAAGCATGTACAAAAAATTGATGAAAACTAGCAGATTATAGTAAAACAACGGTGTGTGTAATGAACTAGCAGATGAGAAGCATAGATGAAATAGCAGGTGTCAAGCATGTGAGGAAGATAGATGAAAATAGCAGATGACAAGAATGTACAAAAAATAGATGAAAATAAGCATATTATAATCAAACAACGTTGTGTGTAGTGAACTAGCAGATGAGAAGCATAGATGACATAGCAGGTGTCAAGCATGTCGAGACATCGTAGTAGTTTTCATAGACGGGGGTGCCATGAGACTACGGTAGAGACGTGGGGTAACGGGATCGCGTAGTGAACACAGAACACAGGATTTACCCAGGTTCGGTACGTCGCGACAGTACGACGTGCCTACTCCTGCACTTCTCACTAATCGGGACTAAAGCCCGTAAACAGGGTTACAATGTGAGGGTTTAGATCTAAGCTACTCGACGAGGATAAGCTTCTCGGCGAGTTGGCGTAGAGCTTCTCTGTTATTCGTTCCTTGTTTAATCTATCTCCCGTCCGGCTTTATATAATAGCCGGATTAGGGCTTACAGAATAGGAAACCTAGAGGACTACGGTAACTCGTAACTTTGAAAGCAAGGAATCCGTCTTCTCCTCCAAGCCAGATCACCTGGGCCGTGATCCGGGTTATTCTAGAATCCAGCTTCTGTGCGTCGGGTTACTGGGCCGCCTAATGGACCTGAGCCGACTACCACTTAGGTGTCGCACCCTGATTTCTAGGGGATACTCACCGTACGAACTGGATAGCAGATGCTTGGATTATGGGGCATAACTGCTCCCACGTCCCAGCTTCCTGGTAGGCCTGCGCTTATGCGCGACAACACAAGCCCTGCTATTCCATCGTCGATGTAAACTATCCACTAGAGATCAAAGGCACTTCCGTCGACGTACTTCAAACCATACACACATGGTACGTCAACGGCGTTTAACAAGTGATATCACAACAGATCTCTATGACACAAAAGATTGAAATAAGTTGCAAATGGCTCTCATTAGAGCAGAGATAGCAAATGCAATCATTCAGAGGGCACCTGCCCCAACAATACATCATTACAATACAGCGGAAGCATTCAACATGTCTGAGTACAGACAAGAACCAAATAGGCCTAAGAGGCCGGAAACAAACAGACGGAGCCCACCCACGAAGTCTCGGATCCTGCCCGGGTCCGCTATCTACTCGTCAGCAGTCTCGTCATACTCCACGTAGTAGCCACCATGTAGATCTTCGGAAACGTAGGTATGCGGAAACCACAACCCCAAAGGGGTCAGTACATAAATGTACTGGCAAGCAAGACTCACAATTCACCAAAGTGTAACCCGTCAACACCAAGCACAGATGCCTTGGGTTCAACGGAAGGAAGGGGATATAAAGGATGCTGCAACTGGCTGCTCTACACAACTACAGAAACATACTACAACTGCCGGCTAACAGAAAGGAGATAAGATCGAGGATTGTAACCAACTGAAAGATAACTTCAAACAAACCCATCCTGGATCTCGCCCCTTATCCAAAGAAGCAATCCGAGGATAACTCACACAGTTGTAATAAAGGTGAATCAAGTTATTGTGCCATCAACCTATTACTAGTCAAGTTATTATTCATTGGGTGTAACATGTTTGATCATTATGTTTAAGTTGTCCTGAGTACTTGTTAGCCAGTACTTTCACCAAGTAATCCATAACCGCGGAAAACACGGCTTCTCGAGAAGATTATCCCTGCAGGGTTGCACCAATTTGGCCGTACACGCATGAATAACCCGCCAGATGGGAGATCACCCCACCAAGCGGGGCACTCAACACAACCAACCATTCTTCGCATCAAGCCCAAAGAACCTTGGGCGCACGGCTAATCAAGCCCCGAAGAAAAGGGACCCTCATAGCACTCTAAGACCGTGTCCCCCTATATGCCGACTACGAAAGTTCCACCCTGGCCTGGGCTCGCAAAAACATGCATGCGGCAAATGGAAAACACGAACTAAATGAGGTGATTTGGACGAGATGCGAATCAGGTCAAGTTGAGGGGGGCGCCCATACTCGCTTCCCACATGCGGTTAGTGCGCTCATCATGGATCAGTAGACAAGACCCTTTTCCTATTAGGGTCGACACTAGCAGGCTCCAAAACCTCTCATGGGCCTCCTGCCGGTGCCTTATCATCCAATTTATTATTAATAGCAACATTAGCATGATTGATTGATTAAACATCGAGCCCCCACAACGTAATAGAAATAGTAACAGTAAGTAACGGGTAACAGACTCGAGCAAAAACAACCTAAGCATGCTAGTAAGACACTGGCTCAACCAAGGGGAGATAGGAGTGGAGGTGAGGCAATATCAAGGTTAAGGGATTCATGTGATGGGTTCGTAACAGAGTCAACTACTACTAAGGCTAGCAGAAAAGAACAACGGAAAGTATCGGTAATCAATGTTGGAAGGAACATAGTGGTTCATGTGAGTGATAACTTGCCTGCAAACCCAGTAACCTGGTACTGAGCTAAAATCCTTAGAAGGGGTGTCGTAAGTATCGTCGGTCTCAACGTCGTCGTGTATCCGAGAAGAAGCAAACAAACAATGTAGAGAGATAAACAATCAATATCATGGCATAATGCACAATCAAAGGAATGATGCATGATAGTTTAATTGATGCATCAATAGTAACCTAGTTGACAAGATAACACAAATTAAATGGACCCATATGCAATTGGATTGCATATGGAAAAGATCCATTGAAATAAGTGGGAACAAATGATTTACAATTAATTATTATGTGAGAGTTGTTAGCATGATGCATGCATGATGATAACAGCAAAATAACAACAAATAACAATGATAGATGCAAGTGAAAAAGGATTGGAACAAGTTTTGGAAATCATTGATTAAGTTTGGAAAATGTGGTTACTTAAAGTTGCCACACAAGCAACTGTTGTTTTTCATCAAGTTAAAGTGTGCAAAACAAATAACAAAGTTTATATTTGAAAAGAACATCAAATTTTAGTTAGATTACATGTTTCAAATATTGAAATTGGAATTAGGATGAATTTATTATGAATTAAACAATAGTAAACAAGTTTTAATTGAATTTAGAACAAGTTTGAATATTAGTTGAATTTTATTTAGTCAAAACATAATTTCAAATTCACATTTGCAAAGTTCACACTTTGATGGCTTGGAAACATATTTTGCATGTTCAAAAATATTTTATATTGAGCAAGTTATGATTTTAGCAATTTTAATGGAATTAAACAAGGATTAAATTGTTTAGGCAATTTTAATTATTCAAACCAGAAAACAAAATTTATATTTGAATAGGATATTCAAAAAGGTGTGAAAAACATATTTTATTTGACTTATTGGGAAAAGGTATGAATTAGTTATGAATTATTACAAATTACATTTGAATTATTCAAATTTGAAATTTAAATGAATTTTGAAAACTCAAAACAGAACACAAATGGAATAATTGGAAAGATTATAAAATTTTGAACAAAAAACATATATAACTTTTATTTGTTGGATTAACAGATTAAAAGTTATTGAATTTCAAAGTCTATTGCTTTAAACTGTTATTTAAAAAGAAATAGAAATTTAAACAGATTCTTTCTATTCCTTTTTCTACGCACAGGAAGCGTACACCCGGGCACTGCCCTGTGGGCCTACGGACAGCGTGGCGTGTGCGCGTACGCGTGGCAGTGACGGTCAATGGCAAGTGGGCCACGGGGGTCAGAGGGAGAGCAAAAAGGTGGGGATTAATCGCGGGTGCTGGGGTTCGAACCCAGCACCTCTCCCTCGCTGTGCGCTGTCTGAACCACTGGGCTGGTTCGCGTTTGTTGTCAGTAAACAACACGCAGCGAGGTTGTCTTTCAGTTTCGCCTAACTGAACTTTCTGACGAAAACCAACGCCGAAACCTGACAGAATAGCTACCGGCGGCGATCACCGTGCTTCTCAGGTGCTGATGCTGGGTGTACGAGTGCTGCTGCGAGATGGTGTTGTGGATGCAAGATGGTGCAGAGAGATGACAGGGAGGCACGGCGATTTGCTCACCGGGGGTTGGTTGCTGTCGGGTTCAACGGCGAGGCGGCAGGCACGGGCTCATCGGCGAGGTTCTAGGCCATCTTGAGCTCGATGAAGGTGTCCAGTCGACAGAGGGGATGGTGGCGAGTCGTTCCACGTGGTCAGCTCACGGCGAAAGTTACGGCAACGTCGGCGGCGAGCAGAGGTGCAGAGAGGGCGCCGCGGTGGCCGGAGACGACGAGGACCGCGGCGTCGATGTGGTGGCTCTGCGGCGTCGCTCTGGTGTCAAAACGAGAGAGGAGACAGTGGGCTTTCGATTCCCGGTGCAGGTGGGTGTGGTGCTGGACTGGATCGGCGGCGCCGTGATCGGATTCAGAGGAGGGCGGTGGTTCTCCGGTGAGCTCGCGGTTGTAGAGAGAAAAAGAGGCAGACGGCGGCGGACCTCGAGGGGAGAGAGGGGCATAGGGTTTAGGGCAGGGGGGTCTAGGGTTCGTAGGGCCTATATAGGGCGCTGGCGTCGAAGATCGCCGTCTGCTCGCTGTGGTTGCCGCCGTGGCACCGCGCGATGCGCTGCCGTACGCCTAGACGAAGGTGGTTTTAGATGCGTGAAGCGGTACGCAGGGATGATGGGCTGGCTGCGCGCGCTGGATAGGGCTTAGACGGGCTGGGCCAGGCGGTAGATAGGTTAGCTGCTGCGCCGTTTCCTTTTGTTTATTTTCCTTCTTCTGTTTTTTTTTGTAGAAATGGTTTTCGAAGAAAAACATGATAATTAGGTTAGTAAAAATATTAGAAAAATTAGTTTAGGCTTATTAGGTTAATAGCAACAAATGCTAGCTTTTGTTTTCACAGAGTTCTCAAAAATTATTGATGTTTAGGAAATAAAGCAAAATTGCAGGAATTTTTAATATTACTTAAACATTCTGAAAACAAAGCATATGAATAGGGTTTCCCCTAGGGTTTTAAAGTGATTTAAAGAATACAAACATGTGGTGAATTTCATGGATTCAAAAGATGAAAGATTTTGAGGATTGGTTTGAATTTGGTAATGATTTGGAATTAATTGTTTGAATTAATTGTTTGATTAAAAACAACAATTTAAGGAGTGAAACAACATGGAATAAAAGAAAACAATTTGGTTGTCTTTATTTGAAATAACATTTTGGAAATTGTAACATCACAAGGATGAAACAAAGGGTTTGAATTTTGGTTTGAAATTCAAATAGAAAACAAAGGAAAACAAATGAAAACAGTTGGAAAACAACTGAAAACAGAGGAAAACAAATGGAAAACAAACAAAACAAATGCAATCAACATGATGCCATGATGCAAAACATAAAATAACAGGGAGCAAACATTCTAATGGCTATTTTTTTCAGACTTGGGATGTTACATTAGGCCACCCTGGTAATCCGGCACTTTATCTACCATCTTATATACCCCTATTTGGTATATATCCGACAGTAGCCCCCAAGAAGGATTAAAACTCTGATTCTCCGTCTTTCACCAAATATACTTTGTCCGAGAAATATCGAGTCAGCAGTCTTGATTCTTCTTATTCTTCTTTTGAAAGAGATGGTAACATGAAACTCGGAATCCTGAAAATCCGGCTTTTCTCTCACGATCCTTCGCGGAAAAGGAACTCCTTACGTCAGCGCCTAAATCATGCTGACGCAAGGGGCGTTTGGGTTTCACGCGGGAAACCCTGCAACGTATCTCTGACAGATTCTCACGGGAAACGAGCAGATAGTCATTATTCCCCTGTCGTTTTATTTCCCGGATTTTCCGGCGAGCGACACGCGTTAAACATCCAATGGTCAAATAGCCGTTGGCACGTATCTTGACGGATTTCTAGCTATAAATAGCCATCCTCGTCCTCATCGAAAATCTTCCGCACTCCTCACTGTCCACGCCATTGACGCGAACGAGCTCCTCGAGCGAAGCACTGCCCCAAGCGCACCTAGCCTCAAAGTACGCCGGAACGCAACGCGCCGCCCAGAAATGGCATCCTCTCCGTCCTCGCCCACTCGCGCCGCCATCGACGACCTCATCGGCGACCTGGATCCACAGTTGGGGTCACCCAAGCACACCGGCGACGAGCCGGAGAAAACCGCGGCCTTCACGGCGGGCGGAGAGAACCTTTCCGCCGCCGCGGACGTTGCGGGTGCGAGCTCCGCAGCTTCCCCGCCGTTTGCCCCTGAAACGGCGGAGGAAAAGATCCAGCTCGTCGGTGACGAGCTCGCCGCCGCGGAAGCTGCCGCCGCCGCCGCCACCGGAGCGGATGAAGAGGCGGAATCTGCAGGCAACTGGATTGCCTGCAGCATTCCCCCGGCTCTCCTTCCAAACATGGAAAAGGAGGGCTTGGTCCTTAAGGGGAAGTGGCGTCTTCCTGAGTACGAGAACGAACCAACGCCGAAAGACAGCGAAAGGGTTCTCCTCTCCTCCCACCTTCTTCGAGGTATGGGCCTTCCACCTTCCGCCTTCTTCCTCCAAGTTCTTTCCCATTACAACATCCAACCCCACAACCTGCCACCCAATTCCATCCTCTACATGGCCGGCTTCCAGGCTTTGTTCGAAGGTTACTTAGGCTTAGAACCTAGGTTAGACTTTTGGACGTATTGTTTCGGGGTTAAGCGGAACTCTTCGGAGGGCGCACTCCCGACTTGCGGAACCATCTCTTTTACTCTTCGGAGATTCAGAGAAGATTGGTTCCCCAAGATCAAGACGTCGGAATCCGTCAAATTTTGGACGGGTTCCTTCTTTTACCACCCCGATGTGCCTTTTCCGACAAAGGCTATCGGGGTTCCTCCTTTCTCGAACTCTGCGGCTACTCCCCAAGATAACTGGGGAACGGAAGCCGTCCAGGTTCTGCCGCCTGATCTTCTAAGGATCAAGCGGCGCATCGCCAAGCTCACCTCCTCTACTCCAACTTTGACCGGCATGGACACGGTCTTTTGCTGGTTAAATAGAAAGATTCAGCCGTTGGCCAACCACGCTGGTCGCCTTCTTTGCGACTACACGGGAGCCAAGGACCCAATACGGACAACCACCAAAGATTGGCCCGCAAAGGAACTCCGACGGCGTATCAATCAGTTGGTCGCATCGCGCGATCAATACGAAGCAAGTCGGCCAATGTATACGGCCGACAACCCGGCTCCCAAGGTATGTTTCCGTCATTTGGATAGAATTTTATCATTCTTTCTCGGATTTTCTTGCTCATAACCCTGATTTTTCTTTTTAATAGATCAATGAACTTCCAGACTCGGAGTTGGCCTCCGAGGCTGAGCTGGACGCGCTTCGCACCGCTGCTGCAGGTGGGTGTAAGCGGAAGAAGATTCCTTCCTCTGAGGAAGTTATCAACCTTGACGGAGTTCCCTTCGCCACTTCCAGGTTAGTTCATCCGGGTTACTTTATTACTTGTCGAAGTTTTTCTTTCGTCTTCGGAAAGTTAACATTTTCCGGGTTTCTGGTTTTTTAGCCTAGCTCCTTCCAGCATGAAGCCCAAGAAGCTGAAAAGACACAAGGCCGTGTCCAGCCGAGGCGCCAATCCTTCTTCTGCCATTCCTCTGGACTCATCGTCCTCAATGGCGGAAGAGCGCACTGCCACCCCCCCCCCCCACCGAACCACTGGAGACCAGCCATCCCGTTGTGTCGGAATCTGACACGAGGGAAAGGGCGGCGCCGGATGCGGGAAAATCTTCTCGGTCTTTCGACGAAGAAATTCCCAAGTTCGACAAGGACTTCAAGCACATCAATGACGATCTAAATATGGCCGGAACTCTCTTTGCGGAGTACGCAAAGGAGTTCACTGAGAACTTGGCAGGTTTGCAACGTATGAGCCAGGTATGTATTTCTGGCCCCCAAGCATTAAATAAAATGCATGCTTTTTACCTTAATGCTTTCTAAATATTCTTTTTCTTGCCGTGTTCTAGCAAACTGCCGAAGCCATTAACGTGGCGGTTTTCAACAAGCTCTCGATCAAGAACAAATAAGTTAGGAATCTTCTTTCCATTCTTGAGGAGAGAGAGGCAGAGCTGGCCTCATCTCAGCTCGCGCTGTCGGAAGCAACAGGTAACCATTTTTCCTCTGAACTCTCTGATTCGGGCATTTGTCTAAGTACTTTTTCCGGGAATATTATTTAACTCGGATTTTTCCTTTCTTTTCAGCTGCTTTGGCTCAGGCTAAGCAAGCAGCTGAAGATTCTGGCAATGCCGAATATCTCCGCAAGGAGAATGTTGAGCTTCACAAGGATCTTGTGAAAGCACAAGAAAATCTGGAAGCCAGCAACTTAGCACTTGGGGTTTCTCAATCCCAGGCTTTCGCCCAAGCGGAGAAAGACCGGGCCACCATTGAACGCCTGGAAGCTGCTCTGAGCCTGCGTGAGGAGGAAACTTCCGAGATCGACAAACTTGTTGGTAAGTTTCAGTAAACGTTTACCACTCAGTTTGTATTTTTTCTTCCCTTTTTGGTACTTAACCTTTTTGGTTGGTTTTTTTCTACCAAACAGGAGATAATGCAGATCTTTCTCGGATTGAAAGAATCCGAGTTTTTGAAAAGACCTGGACTTCGATCAGGGTTGCTTGCATGCAACTGATCAACAAGTTTCTTCCCTCCAAGACTGGGGAGTTCTCGGAAGTTGAAAAACTTCCGGGTTCTATCATGGAGGTGGCGGAGTCCAGGGAATCCTTCCTTCGCTCCGCTGCACGGGGTGGTGCACGCATGGCACTTGGCTTAATGCGTATGCACTACCCTGGTGCAAAATCCTGGCGCGTGGCCACCGGTGTCCCTCAAGGATACACGGAAGCCCAACGAAATGCGATCTTTGATGCAATCAAAGGCCACGCTACCCAGGTTGCTTCCATGGTGAATCTCTCCATTAATTACTCGGAGGAAGAAGTTCCTGAAGCCCCCCAGGACGACAGGAGCGAGGAGGAATCGGATGCTTGAAGGGTTTCCTTAAAACCTGGATAGCAAAAATAGACAATAGGAGCATTACTGCACTTTTATAATGTAATTCGAATTGTAATGCTTTCTATTTGTATTAATGAAAACTCCGCCTTTTGCAGTCTTAATTATAAAATTCTTTGCAAGTTTTTCGGATTTTATTATTCCTTTATCTTCTAAGTTCTCTGGCTTATATGTTTTAACTGTCCTTAGTGTTTGAAATGGCCCAAGTAGCAATATGAATCATCATGCCGAGTAACTGGGTGTAACCAATCAGTTTAGACTCGGAAACATGGATCATGCTAAAGGCATTTTTACTAACTAGATCCAGTAACCCAACACATATGCGATCAGATAGTACTTAGAGAAAACAAGGAATTTTTTGAACGAAACCTGGGCACGCAGGCAATTCAAGTTTCCTTTAGCCGTTAACAGGCTGAAAAATCATTCAGCTTTTAAACACCGAGCACGCAGGCACAATTCGGGTTAACATTGAATGTTTTGGAAGATCATTGGGAAATAGAGGAGGTGGAACCATGCTTTGTACTGTAATAAACTTGTAAAAACATGGATACCAGAATTCCGACAACTTTATTTCATGATCTCAAAAGATGTTTACATAGAGATTGAACTAAGTATAGAAGGGACGTAACTGCTGGATGCTCCAAGGCCTTTTTGTCTCTCCTAGCTCATCATCTATTTTTCTCTTTCTTTTGCGTTTCGGCTTTTCTGGATCATCTTCCGTATCTCGAATACCGACAAGATAATATGATCCATTCTTCATGGCTTTACTTATGACGAATGGTCCTTCCCAAACTGGGGCTAATTTGTGCTTTCTTTGTTGTACCAGCCTCAGCACTAAGTCACCTTCTTTAAAAGAACGATGCCTGATTTTCCGACTATGGTAACATCGCAATCCTTGCTGGTAAATGGCGGATCTTTGAAGCACAAGCTCTCACTCCTCTTCTAAGAGATCGACGGCGTCCTGTCGTGCTTCTTCGGCATCTGAGTCATCGAAATCCTGCACTCTAGGGCTGTCATGGATCATATCCGTTGGAAGAATAGCTTCCGCACCGTAAACTAGGAAAAACGGGGTTTGCCCAGTTGACCTATTTGGCGTCGTTCGAATACTCCAAAGCACAGAAGGTAATTCCTCCACCCATGCTCCAGCTGCTCTATGAAGAGGAGATTCGAGTCTTGGGCGTATTCCTTGCAGGATTGAGCTATTCATTCTTTCAACCTGCCCATTGGATTGCGGGTGCGCTACAGATGCAAGATCTAGGCGTATTCCCGTTTGTTGGCAATATTTTGCCAATTCTCCAATGGAGAAATTCGTCCCGTTGTCAGTTATTATGCTGTGTGGGACGCCATACCTCATTACTAAATCAATGATGAAATTTCTGGCAGTTGCACCATCCAGCTTTTTGATGGGTTTGGCCTCCACCCATTTGGTATACTTATCTACTGCTACGAGTAGATGTGTAAGTCCGCCTCTTGCAGTTTTGAACGGTCCCATCATATCTAGCCCCCAGACCGCAAACGACCATGTAATGGGAATAGTTTTAAGTGCTTGGGCCGGCAAATTGGTCTGCTTAGCGTAATATTGACACCCTGCACACGTGTTAACTATATGCTCGGCATCTGTCTTGGCTGTTAGCCAGAAAAATCCCGCGCGGAATGCTTTTTTGACTATGCTTTTTGATTGAGCATGGTGTCCGCAATCGCCGGCATGGATTTCTTCCAGTATTTCTCTTCCTTCTTCTGGTGAGATGCACCGCTGAAAAATTCCAGAAGTACTGCGTTTATATAAGCAGCCGTCAATTACCGCGTATCCTTTGCATCGACGCTGTATTTGTCTTTGCAAGACTTCGTCTGCTCCTTCCGGGTACTTCTGATTGACTAAGAAGTTTAAGTACGGAATTGTCCAGTCCGGCTTAACGAGCATGACTTCGATTGATTCAGACGCCAGGGGGTAATCAACGTCTCCACCTTTTATGGACGGCTCATGTAAGTGCTTAACGAATACCCCTGGTGGTAAGGTTTTTACCCTTTTTGATCCCATGCGGGCTAGTGCATCCGCGTTCCAATTTTCCTCCCTTTTGATGTGAAGGACCTCGAATCCAAAGAAACAGATGGCAAACTCGTCTACCGTTCTCCGATATTCGGCCATTATAGGGCTTTTTGCGTCCCAGGTTTGGTTGAGCTGATGCTGCACCAAATCCGAGTCGCCATAGCACAAGATGCGCTTTACTCCTATTTCTTTTGCAATATGCAAGCCATGAAGTAGAGCTTCGTATTCTGCCACGTTATTACTGGCGTTGAAGTGTATTTGCAACACGTACTCCATTGTGTCTCCCTTAGGAGATTTTAAGACTACGCCAGCCCCAGCTCCTTCCTTCATCTTGGATCCGTCAAAGTGCATGATCCAGTACTCGGACTCCAGCATCGGTGTTTTTTCCATTGCTTCCGTCCAGTCGGCAACAAAGTCTGCCAAAACTTGGGACTTTATGGCCGTCCTTGGCTGGTACTTAATGTCGAAGGCTGCCAGCTCAATGCCCCATTTGGCTACTCGGCCGGCTGCCTCCGCATTGTTTATAATGTCTCCTAGTGGTGCTTTACTAACCACTGTTATGGAATGCCCTTGGAAGTAATGGCACAATTTTCTAGATGCGAAAAATACACCATAAGCCAGTTTCTGGTAGTGTGGATACCTTTGCTTTGACTCGGAAAAAACTTCGCTTATGTAATATACCGGATGTTGATCTGGTATGCTTTGTTCTTCCCTTATCCGCTCCACAACGATTACCGCACTAATAACCTGATTTGTAGCCGTAAGGTATAATAACATGGGTTCTTCGTCTTTTGGCGATGCCAAAATCGGAGCTTTTATCAAGGTTTCCTTCAACTGGGTCAGCGCCGCATCGGCCTCTTCTGTCCATTCGAACTTGTCGGATTTTTTCAGCAGCTTGTAGAGTGGTAAGGCTTTATCCCCTAGCCGACTAATAAATCTGCTGACGGCTGTGGCAGAACCCGTCAATCTTTGGACATCTTTGACGCAGGTAGGTTTTGTGATGTTCAAGATTGCCTTGATCTTTTCCGGGTTAACTTCTATTCCTCTGTGAGAAACGATGAAACCCAGAAGTTTTCCTGAGGGAACCCCGAATACGCACTTAGATGGATTCAACTTCATCTTGTAGGTGCGCAAGTTTTCGAAAGTTTCTCGCAAATCCTCAAGGAGTGTATCTTTTTCCTTGGTTACGACAGCAATATCGTCCACGTAAACATGGACATTTTTGCCAATTTGGCTATGCAAACAACGTTGCATGCAACGCTGGTAGGTTGCACCTGCGTTCTTCAAGCCGAACGGCATGGTTACATAATAGTACGTCCCATACGGGGTTATAAAAGAAGTCTTGATTTGATCTTCCTTTTTCATGCGTATTTGGTGGTACCCGGAGTATGCATCCAAAAAGCATAAAAGTTCAGAGCCTGCAGTGGCGTCTATTATTTGATCGATTCGCGGTAGCGCGAACCTATCTTTTGGACACAACTTGTTCAAACCTGTGTAATCTATACACATTCTAAGAGCAGTAGTGTCTTTCTTCGGTACTAATACCGGATTTGCGGACCAGTCAGTATGGATTACTTCCTTGATGAAATCCGCTGCTAAAAGCCGGATAATTTCCTTGCCAATAGCCTTCCGTCTTCTTCCGTCAAATCGACGGAGACCTTGTTTGACGGGTTTTGATCCAGGAATAACCTTGAGTTGGTGCTCAGCAAGTTCCCTGGGTACACCTGGCATGTCAGCTGGACACCAGGCAAAAATATCCCAGTTCTCACGGAGGAACTTGATGAGCTCGCCTTCCTATTTGTCAGTCATCCCAGTCCCTACGACGACAAATTTTGTCGGATCTTTGGGATCTAGGATTACCTGTCTTGTATTCTCGGACACCTTGAAGCTGTCTGTTGGCTTCCGGGTTTCTTTTCCTGCCGGCATTTCTGACGGCGATACCTCCTTGGCTAATTCCTTCAGTTCTTCCTTTGCTATGACTCTCTGAGCGCAAAGGGCGTTTTCTTTCTCCAACTCGTTTGCCAGCTTGAAATCACCGGCTATAGTGATTACTCCTCCCTTGGGTCCTGGCATCTTCAGCTTGTTATAGATATAACAAGATCTTGCCATGAATTTGGCGAAAGCTGGACGTCCGAGTATTGCGTGATACACGCTTTCGAACGGCACTACTTCGAAGGATACTTTTTCCTGCCGGAAGTGATCTTTATCTCCGAAGGTGACATTTAGGGAAATTTCTCCTAAGGATCGTGCTTGCCTGCCAGGAATAGTGCCATGGAAGCGTATGTTGCTGTAGTTGAGCTGAGATTCGGAAATCTTCAGATGCTTCAGTGTATCCAGGTACATTATATTAATGCTGGATCCTCCATCCATCAGCACTCTTCTTAGCCTAGTGTTTTGAACAATAGGGCTTACAACAAGAGCTTGTGTGCCGGGTTCAGGGATATTTCCGGGATGATCAGACTGATCCCAGATTATCGGTGTGTTGGAGTACTTCAAGAATTTCGGGGTTGCCGGAACAACCGCGTTTATTTCTCGAAGTGTTCTTTTGGCCACCTTTGCTGACGGGGTTGCTAAGAAAGTTAGCATTGCTTCTCCATCGACTCTCGGAAATTTGGGTTCGCCCTTACGCTGTTGTTCCTGGATTTTTTCGTCAGTGTCCGATTCACTGTCTTCTTTGTCAGCTTCTGGCTTTTGCTTGGCGGGTTTCCTTTTGGAACCCTTCCCTTTACTTCCGGCTCCTGCACTGCCTTTCATGTGCTTATTTAGCCGGCATTGCGCGTTTGTATGGGTGGGTTTCCCAAATTGCGAGTGGTGAACACAATGTTCCGACTTAATCCTCTCCCACTCCTCTGGGGTGTAGTTGATTGGATCTGGGTTGCGTCCTTTCCACTTGTTTCCCTTTTCTCCTCCAAAGGCTATGTTGACCTCTTTGGGTTTCGTCGTTGTTTCTGGAGTTCCTTTTTTGTCAGAACGAGGGGTTTTCTTGGCAAGTATCAGTGATTCGATATTGCCTCTTCTTGCTCTGATGTCATCTTCGGCTGCAGCGTGCTCATTGGCGGTTGTAAGCATAGATCCGAGATCTTTGTGCTTTTTGGAACCAACCATGAACGGTACGAGTCCGGGTTTTAGGCCATTGACGAAAGCATGCATTGCTTGTACGTCAGTTACTCCAGAGCAGCTATTCTTCATTGCTGTCCATCTGGAGATGAAATCCACGTATGGTTCATCCTCGAATTGCGTGCAACGGTTTAGCTGGTTGATGCTGTTCGGGCGTTTGTACGTTCCCCGGAAATGCTGAGTGAATACTCTAGCCATATCGTCCCAGCTGTCGACAGTTCTTGATGGTAATCCATTGATCCAATCCCTGGCTCCGTCCAGCAACATTAGGGGAAGAAACTTGACAGCTTCCAAGTCTGTCCCATTGTTGATCTGGACGGCTGTATAGTAATCCGAGAGCCAGGTATCCGGGTTTGTGCTGCCGGTGTATTTCTGGTACGTTGGACCGACCTTGGCAAAGCCAGAATGCAGCATTATTCTTCGGATCCTGTCAGTAAAGCACTTAGGACCAAAGTATAGATCATCCTTTTCTGCTCTGTCAATGTGTGCAGAATATCTTCCGGCTGAATGGACAGAAGGGGATCTGCTCCTTTCTCTTCCATTGTTGCGCGAACGCGCTTTTCCGGGGTTATTTCTGTCTCTTCCGTGGTCACGCCCTTTTGGATTAGGCGGAGTTCTGCTCATGTGCCTTTCTTTGTCCTTAGGAGGTGTCCGGGATCTCTCACGCCTGTGAGGTATATCGTATCTTCCAGCTTTCTCAGCTGGGTTTCTCGGAGGTGGCATTATTTTGCCGTCGTTCCGGTGTTTGTCTTCCCGATCATGGGGTTTATGTCCATCTTTCAGGAGATGGGATCCGGTCCTAGACGCTGCATCCCGGTTGTCGGGGTTTTTCTTGTCTTTTCTCGGATCCTCTTTTTTATCCTTTGAGTTGTCTGAATCTCCGGGTTCTTCCGGTCCAGGTGCTCCAGCAGCGCAAGTAGCTGTTTTGCATAGGGCGGAGTTATCGTGCAGCCTCCCTGATCGCTCTTGGGCGCGCTGTTGTTGTCGCAATGCTTTTCCTAGGAAAGCATATACCCCTTGGAGTTTTTCCCCGTTGGAGTACAGATCGTTGTTAAGAATCGCGAATGCTGCTTCCGCGTTTTCTGTTGCGGTCTTGTATATTGATTCTCCCTTGGCATCTTTGCCGTTTACCTGCTTTTTCCAAGATGGGTTATGGAACCTTTCTTTTGGCGGCAGTTCTTCCGGTCTTGCGATTCCGGGTAACCTAGTAGGTTTTAACGCGGATCTATTCTTTCTCTCGTACTCCTCTATTTCTTCCTTCATGATTTTGATGTCATTATGGGTTTGTTGGAGATGTTGCCGAGATCTGAGTAGATGTTGCTGTTGCCGTTGGAAAGCTTGTCTCCTGGCTTCCAGCATCTCAGGGGGTTCGTCTGGTCCCACTGGTGTTTGCAATAGCTCTTGCTCTTCCTGTTCCGTCATTGGCGGAGCAGTGATTTCTTTGGATTTCTTCTCCGCAGGCTTCGTTCTGCTAGCATCTCCTACTTCCAGGTTTTCATCAGCGAGATCGGCTGATTTTTTCTTCCGGATTTTGTATTGGAGTTTCTTAGCAGCACGGTGCTTTTTCTTGGAAGAGGGAGGTTTTTTGACAGGTTCATCTTCTGTCATCTCCTTGACATTGGGGAATACCGGAGAAGTTTCTCCGTCTTCTCTCTCTTCCTCTGGCGGAGGGGTTTTAGGGCTTTCCTGGCTGCCGGCGTCCGTGGTACTCAGCCGGTTTCGCCATTAGAACTTCATGGAATCCCTCTTGAAAGGACTTAACTTTCTTTTCGAAGTCGTCCTCATCTTCGGAATCGGAATCGTCCGATCCGGTTTCCGACTCTAATCTTGCCTCGATAGCAGCTAAAACTGAGTCGGCTTCCGAGTTCGTCGTCTTGTCGACGGATGTCGGATCTTCCACATCCGTGGATGTGGGGTCTTCCGTCTCTGTGACGG
This sequence comes from Alopecurus myosuroides, assembly GCA_028641055.1. Lineage (NCBI taxonomy): Eukaryota > Viridiplantae > Streptophyta > Magnoliopsida > Poales > Poaceae > Alopecurus > Alopecurus myosuroides. The sequence continues at coordinate 173,286,180 of CM054058.1, forward strand.
GTATCGGATCTTCCGTCTCTGCGACGGGTGTATTGTTGTCTGCCTCTTGCACGGGATTTCCGTCATCCGTGTTTTCGGCGACTGCGGACTGCACCATGCCGATGAAGTGTAAGTCACTTTTTTGTCGGCAATCTGAGCAGAATCCGGTATCATAGTCATGTTCGACTGGGTATAGGGCGGGTGGGATAAATTTGCTTCCACCGCAAAACCCCATTGCTTCTGCAGTTAGTCCGATAAAGATGTTAGCAGATCCTATCGGTAACACGCAGGCACTTACCAGGTGGTTTTGCGCCGGTATGTAGGATCCGTTGTCGAGGAAGCGCCTGACGTCGTTGTCGAACTCCAAGCTTCCGACAGTGATTGATCTTCCGATTCCGCCAAGTATCCCAGACCGGAACTTTACGCCTGACGTCGTCTGCCCCACGGTGGGCGCCAACTGTCGAGACATCGTAGTAGTTTTCATAGACGGGGGTGCCATGAGACTACGGTAGAGACGTGGGGTAACGGGATCGCGTAGTGAACACAGAACACAGGATTTACCCAGGTTCGGTACGTCGCGACAGTACGACGTGCCTACTCCTGCACTTCTCACTAATCGGGACTAAAGCCCGTAAACAGGGTTACAATGTGAGGGTTTAGATCTAAGCTACTCGACGAGGATGAGCTTCTCGGCGAGTTGGCGTAGAGCTTCTCTGTTATTCGTTCCTTGTTTAATCTATCTCCCGTCCGGCTTTATATAATAGCCGGATTAGGGCTTACAGAATAGGAAACCTAGAGGACTACGGTAACTCGTAACTTGTAAAGCAAGGAATCCGTCTTCTCCTCCAAGCCAGATCACCTGGGCGGTGATCCGGGTTCTTCTAGAATCTAGCTTCTGTGCGTCGGGTTACTGGGCCGCCTAATGGACCTGAGCCCACTACCACTTAGGCCACCCTGGTAATCCGGCACTTTATCTACCATCTTATATACCCCTATTTGGTATATATCCGACAAAGCATATGACGAAGATAGATGAAAATAGCAAATGACAAGCATGTACAGAACATAGATGAAACTAGCAGATGACAAGCATGTAGAGAAAATAGATGAAAAATAGAAGATGATGTGAACTAGCAGATGAGAAGCATAGATGGAATAGCAGGTGTCAAGCATGTGAAGAAGATAGATGGAAACCATGTTGAAATGACAACGACAACCTTAATTACTATAAGAGGATTTCACGGCCTTAATTAGCTTGCCAAAACGTCTTAGAGTATGGAATAGAGGAAGTAGCACAAAATATATAGCACCACATTGATCAAACAGTTCGACACAAGATAAGAAAGTTGCACCCTAGTTGTTGTGATATCATGAAAGAATGTTGAGCTACCGGGTTAGGGAATAGCCTGCAGCTCATTGTCCACGCTGGATAGTGATTCATATGACACGTCTCCTTTAGTGGCATCTGATTCCTCTTCAACATCATACATAGGCATGTACTGAGATCCAGAGTGTTGCTTCTTGGTCTTTTTTGGGGGGGTACAGTAGGACATGAAAGAAAACTTGCTGGCTTTACGCCCAGTTCATGCATCTTTGCATTGTTTGCCATGATAGTTCTGGCACACTCTTCTTCAATGGGGTGTAGTGGCGATCCTAACATGAAGAAAGAACTCAAAGTAAGCTACAAATATAACACTTCCATAAGAACCTAATACATCATTAAAAATTAAGGCACCCATCTTGTAAGAACAGTCCAGTGCAAGTAATATAAATTCTGATCCTAACTAAGACAGATAGGATCACAAGCAAAGTTACCTTAAACCTAATACGTAGTATACAAGCTAGATTGCTGGAAAGGAGCAAATTTTACCATAGGAAAATAAAGCTACATTTTATTTTATTTTTATTTTTTATTTTTGATGCAAGAAGCCCCACCCCCTTCCTATTCCGTTAAAGAAACCGTTTAGAGAGATTTATTGCATCAAATATTAACAATATAATTAGGATAATAATGAAGCATCGAACATACGATTAAACATACACCAATTTAGAAAGATTAACTGCATCGAACATAAGCAGGATAATAAGGAAGCATCAAACATACAATTAAATAGACACGCAATTTAGAAAGAATAGTTGCCTGCGACTTTAGCGCCTTTTGTCTTGTCGTGTTTCTCGCCTTCAATCTTCACTCATTTCAGCGTGCTTATAGACATTGACGGGTGTTGCGGCGAGGTTGGAGACGAGGTGGCAGATCTGGACGTACGGTGAGGTTGGTGACGAGGTGGCTGACTGGCGAGCACGGCGGTGAGGTGGAGAAAACGTACGGCGAGGTTGGAGACGATGTGGCAGACAAGCGAGCACAACGGCGAGGTGGCGGATCTGAACGGCGAAAAGGGCGGTGATATGGCAAATCTGGAGGGCGATCTCGGCAGCGACGAGGGATTTCTGGCAAGCGAGCTATACGGAGAGGTGTGAGACCGGGGGAATAGAGGATCTGTTTTGGGAGGACAAGGGGGAGTGGATATTTCGAAGTAGGGGGCTTTCTCTTTCGGCGAGAGGGCCGGTCGAGGGGATAAGGCAGGGTTTTGAAATGATTATAGAAATTCCCCCCAGACTAAAGCTGGCACTTGTGTGCGGGAGGGCTGAGAAGTAAAATATCCTAGCATGAAAAAAATTTGGCGGGCTGTCCTGACGCGAATTTTTCGGAATGACGCGAATTTTTGGTGGAACTGCGGGAAACTTTGCTAGCCATCTGATGCTGATGGGTGGCTTACAAAAATTGAGCATTTATGCAATTATTTACTAAAGATTGTGAAGAAATCCAGAAAGTATTTGACCTTAAATCCTGGAAAGGGTCAATTATGCGGAATACTACTACATGTTGATAGGTGGCTTAAACTTTGCTAGCCGTTGAATGCTATTCAACTTTTTTTTCTACACCTATCACCGGTGTCGGAAGGGGGTAGACCACTGTTCTTTTTTGCTTGGTTCTGTTAATTTAGGCCGTAGGTACATGGATAACCCAAATCTAGATCTACTTGTAACAAGATTCCCTCCATTTCTCCTGAAGGGGAGCAATGATGGTTCCCCCCTAGGTAATTCATAACCTTCCGATGCGACGTCGGTGAAACCGGTCACACCTATGAGTAGGATATTGGCCCTCCCCACCTCTCACCACACATTTATAAGTATATTAGGGTTCCACCATTGCTTACGTAGGATTCCGACACTCCAAAGCCCCCACTTGTCAAACCTTGATTTTTTGACCCATGCCACACTCTAACACACATGGTATGGCATACCCTAGGCTTGGGTTGGATTCAGACGCTCCGGAGCCCCTCTCCGGAGAAACCCTATGCCCGCTTGAGAAAAAGGACGGAACTGCAGTTCTGGACCCTCTAGGTGAGTCGGAAGTGGTAGAAAAGTGGAACTAATTGCTTAGTTGTGTTAGGTTATGACCAAGGAACACCCAAGACAATGGTAGGACCTACCTCTTGGCAATATTCCCCCCGTTCCGTCAGATCCGGGAATTTCGGGCTCTGGTCTTGGAACCCACCAGAGAGAATCCGATGCTGGTGAAGCCATAACAAAGAGAGTGAAGTAATATTCGGCGTCCAAGACCCATGCCACACTCTAACACACATGGTATGGCCTACCATGGGATTTGGTGGCATTCAGACGATCCGGAGCCCCCTCCGGAGAAACCATAGCCCCACTGGGGGAAAAAGACGGAACTGTCGTTTTGGCCCCTCTACGTGAGCCGGAAGGGGTTAGAAAAGTCGAACCAATTGATTGGTTGTGTTATGTTAGTCCCAAGGAAATCCCATGGTAGGGCCCACCTCTTGGCAAGTTTCCCCAGTTCTGTCAGATTCGGGAGTTTTGGGAACTATGTAATCCTAGAACCCGTAGAGAGAATCCGACGCCGGTGAATCCCTAACACAGAGAGCGAGGGAATGTTGGGAATCCAAGACACATTACACACTATAACACACATGGTATGGCATACCATGGGATTTGGTGGAATTCAGACGATCTGGAGCCCCCTCTCCGGAGAAACCATACCCTCGGTGGGGAAAAGACGGAACTGCTGTTTTGGCCCCTCCACATGAGCCGAAAGGGGGTAGAAAATTGGAACCAATTTCTTGGTTGTGTTAGGTTAGGCCCAAGGAACACTCAATACAATGGTAGGACCTACCTATTGGCAATATTTCGCCAGTTCCGTCAGATCCAGGAGTTTCGGGCTCTAAGTAGTCCTCGAACCCGCAGAGAGAATCCGACGCTGGTGAAGCCCTAACACAGAGAGCAAGGAAATCTTGGGAATCCAAGACCCATGACACACTCTAACACACATGGTATGGCATACGATGATATTTGGTGGAATTCAGACGATCCGGAGCCCCCTCTCCGGATAAACCATAACCCCGCTAGGGAAAAAGACGGAACTGTCGTTCTGGCCCCTCTACGTGAGCCGGAAGGGGGTAGAAAATTGGAACCAATTCTTGTTTTTGTTAGGTTAGTCCCAAAAAACACTCAAGACAATAGTAGGGCCCAAGGAACCAATTTCGGGCTCTGAGTAGTCCTAGATCCCACGAGAGAGAATGTGACGCCGGTGAAGCCATGACACAGAGAGTGAGGGAATCTTGGGCATCCTAGACCCATGTCAAACTCTAACACACATGTTTAAAATGGCATACCCTAGGATTGGGTGGGATTCAAACGCTCTATAGCCCCTCCCCGGAGAAACCCTAGGTCCGCTGGAAAAAGACAAAACTGCCGATCTGGCCCCTCTACGTGAGCTGGAAGGGGGTAGAAAAGTGGATCTAATTTCTTGTTTGTGTTAGGTTAGGCCCAAGGAACATCCAATAAAATGGTAGGACCCATCTCTTGGCAACATTCCCCTTGTTCCATAAGATCCGGGAATTTCGGGCTCTAAGTAGTCCTGGAACCCAAGAGAGAGAATCCGACGCCAGTGAAGCCATAAAACAAAGAGTGAGGGAACATTGGGAATCCAAGACCCATTCCACACTCTAACACACATGGTATGGCATACCCTAGGCTTGGGTGGGATTCAGACGCTCCCGAACCGCCCCTCTCCGGAGAAACCCTAGGCCCGATGGAGAAAAGGACGGAATTGTCGTTCTGTCCCCTGTACGTGAGCCGAAAAGGGGTAGAAAAGTGGAACCAATTGCTTGGTTGTGTTAGGTTAGTACCAAGGAACACCCAAGACAATTGTAGGGCCCACCTCTTGGCAAGATTCACCCAGTTCCGTCAGATCCAGGAGATTTGGGATCCGACGTCGGTGAAACCATGCCATTGAGAGCGAGGGAATCTTGGGCATCCAAGACCCATGCCACACTCTAAAACACATGTTATGGCATAACTCTACCTTCTTGCGTTGAGATTCAGATAAAAAATGAAGAAAAAACATTTCCCTCTTTACTGTATCTTGTATTTATCGCCATGGGGTTTCGTGGCATTCCGACGATCCGGAGCCCCCTCTCCGGAGAAACCATAGCCCCGCTGGGAAAAAAGACAGAACTGTCATTCTGGGCCCTCTACGTGAGCCGAAAGGGGGTAGAAAAGTGAACCAACTTCTTTTTTGTGTTAGGTTATGCCCAAGGAACACCCAAGAAAATGTTAGGGTCCTCCTCTTGGCAAGATTCCCCCAGTTCTGTCACATCCGGGAGTTTCGGGCTCTAAGTAGTCCTGGAACCCGCGAGAGAGAATCTGACGCTTGTGAAGCCCGAACACAGAGAGAGCGAGGGAATCTTGGGCATCCAATACCCATGCCACACTCTAACACACATTTCATGTCATACCATAGTATTTGGTGGCATTCAGACGATACGGAGCCCCCTCTCCGGAGAAACCATAGCCCCGCTGTGAAAAAAGACGGAACTGCCGTTCTCGCCCCTCTACATGAACCGGAAGGGGGTAGAAAAGTGGAACCAATTGCTTGCTTGTGTTAGGTTAGGCCCAAGGAACACCCAATACAATTTTAGGTCAATAAGTTGGCGAAGATTGTTTGCTTCAAGTGCAAGGTTAAAGAGAACCATGTTAGATCTTGCCCTTTGAAGAAGAAGCATCTTAGTGAGAAGCAACAAGGGAAACGACCAAGTCCAATATCATGCTCAACCCCAAGTTGAAGATAGGCCTCTTACGAAGAAGAACGAGCTAGAACTCCTCGAGTTGAGAAATCAACGAATAATAAAGGAGGAAACCAATGTTGTTACTTATGTCGTGGAAAGGGTCCCACTTTGCTTCTTCATGAACTAGTGGCAACTTATCCAACCCTATCATAATTGATGATGTTTATTCCCTTTGGAAGGATAAGGTTGGCAATGTGTTTGCCAAATATGTTGGCACTCAAAGTGGTGTCAAGAAAAGAACCATTTGGGTGGCCAAGTCTATTGTGACTAGCCCCTTAGGACCCAAATTGGTTGGGGACCAACAAGCTAAAACTTGATCAATAGCTATTTTTGGAGGGCATTGGAGACTTGGCTATCTCATGAAGAATTAAGGGATCTTAATCAATTATATTTACTCGAGCCAAGTCATTTGTATCATCATATATCTATCCCATATCCAATGTGTCTTCTTGCGGTAACTTGTATTTAAATTATATACATAGAAAGTTACTTGCCCCTTACATGTGTTATTTTTGTATCTAGCATGTGTCTGTATACGATGTGCTTACTAATTAACTATATTGAGTAATATAGTATGCATTTGTTGGTTTTCACTCCATTTACTTGTTTGTTTTAAGTTGATACTTTATTGCAATTTATGTTTATTTTAGTTTCCTCTTTTGATCAATTAATGGACTATCCCATTTTGGGGGAGCGATAATCTTTGCCCCCTCACAATCCTAAAATGTGTGTACATGAGAAATATCACTTTTTATTAATATGACAAGATTATATAGTCTCCATGTGGTATGTCAATTTCATGAGAAATTCAATTTCTGTAATGTTCATTTATTATCTCTTATTAGATTTTACTTGCCTCTTGTTGAAAAGAAATGTATTATCACATTATGGGGGAGTAATAAGCTATGTGCATATTACAATCCTAGGAAATGTGAACATATGAGGTAATGCCACTTAGAATTGATATTCTAAATTATCTTGTTCCAATGTGGCATAATTAGCTCAAACAAGTTCCATATTTTCTTAAATGAGTCTTGTATCTCATATTTTGGTTTATTGATTGTGAGAGAGTTTCTTGGTATGGTGTTCGTCAAATGTGCACTAGTATGTATTATTTGGGAAATTGGTTGCTTAAAGATATATTAATCATTGCTTTGCACGATCATTTGACTAGTTGAAGCCACCAAGAATCTCTATGTAAGCATGGTAATAAACTCCTATCTTTTTTCGTATACTTTTGTGTTGTTAACATGATCATGAATACCTTTGCAATATACCATAGAGAAGTAACACCATACCTTCCTTGTCCTTGTACAAGTGACAACCATATGTGTGGTAGAAATTATTGATCATATTCACATTGTCCTTTACTTCCATTTGTCTTATCTCTTTGCCAATAAATTGTCTTGTATTAATTCTCATTGTCTTCCTTGCCTTTTGAAGATCGATTTGTCCTACTCAAATAAAATTGTAATTTATTTTTTGTAAGAAAATCAAGGATCCCCTTCTAGTGCATCTTGTATTCAAATACAAAACTCTAGATAATGCATAAGTCGTGGGAGAGCTTTCTTATTTCTTTGATAATGCTACCTTTTCAATTGGATCTTCTTGCCATTTCATGAATGTGTCTAGTGTATGAATATGGGGAGTGATGATACCATTTGTGTGCAAAATCCAAAATCTTGCACAAATCATGGGGGAGCTATCCTAAATTCTTTAGAATACTAGTTGTCTTAAGGTTATATTAGATCATGTTCAATTGATATTTTAATAACTATTTTTGTGATTGTGGAAGACATAACTTTCCGTTTTGGTACTTTATACCGTCATAAAAAGTGTAGAGGGTTTGGTTTATTAGTTAGAACCATGCTCTATTTACGAGTTCATTACCGCATTCCTTGTTTTTTGGTCTATCATTTTGAATGGGATAAGTATTTGGGAATATTATATATTTGTATCTTCTATGCTCATTGGCTTTGCTTTGATACCTTCAATTGATATTAATTGTAATTTGACATCTCATCCATAGATATTTGTTGCAATTTACATCTCTTGGATGTTAACATGTTTCATTTGATGTCTATTGGGATTTCAATATATTACTCTTTGATGAATCCTTTATTTGGAATCCCTTAAGTGATAATGACTTCTTTGTTATTTTATTTTAACTTGGTATATTTTCCAATTGGTATCGTATCTATCATGAGTTGATTTAGTTTGGTTCCAAGTGGTATCTCTTTTCATGTGTTGAGTTGGGTCTTTGATATAATTTGGTCAAACTTTATGTCATTTCCATGCCTTGTATGCATATCTTGGTTTACTTGGTGTTTTGTCCAAATTACATCGTTTTCGTTATTGAAAGTGTTTGCATGCATATTTACTAATGTATATGTTATTCCATGTTTATATTCCTTGATCCAATATATATATATATAGGTTAATCTCCATCAAATTCTAAATCGGCTAATATGTGCATAAAATTCAATTTCATATCTATATGCACATATTCATGTGGAGTGTTTCCTATTTATTGTATTTTTATCTAACTACATGAGACCAAATGAGTTTGGGGACCATTTTGTACTTAAATATGATTAGGTACATTTGAGATGCACCGGGTGCTTTCCTCGTGCTCAAAGAAAGTGTACCACCACATTCTTATTGGAGACAAGCTATGATGATGGATGCATTCTTATCTACTACAACATCACCAATGCTATCTTGGTAACAAGTATCTACCTCATGCGTATACTCTAGCATTTCAATTTTTTGATGGTTGTATCATGGCATGAAACATATTTATACTTTATGATACTTGTTGCTTTTATCAAAACATCCCAACTATCTATTGTTCCATTATTGGTGTTTGTGATGTATTTGATTTCTTTGTGTGGAAGTTCATTTATATCCTTTAAGATAAGTTTAAGATATGTGTTATGCTTTCAAGCAAAGATCTTATTGTCGTATTCATGTTTTCAAATTGGATATCTTTTTTTTTCATTGTAACTATTTTGTGTGTACATGTTTCTTTATGGATGTACATCATCATTTTTGTGATATATTTAGAAACGTATACACATGAGAAGAGTTACATGTCTCATTGATACCTAATACTTCGGTGTCCATCCTTATATTCTTATTTATTTTTGTGGCCGTGAAAAGAATTTTCCCTATGAGTGCTTGTTTTATTTTATCACATCTTTTGCACTCCTATTTATTGTATTTTTTTTGACCCTCATGCTTGCGTTAGTGAGCATGTTAGTTTATACTTTCCATGATGGTGTCATAATCCTTGTTTCTTTATTTGACACCTTATTAATCTTGTGACCCTAGATATTTTCATTTGGTTTGAGAACCTCTTATTTTGTGTGAAAAATACACTCTTGGATCTATGACTATCACTATATTAAGACTATGATAATTCATAAATGTTCATCATGTTATTAGTCTTTTCTCATAACTTGTCTTGTCACACACACATATATGTTCGATTGAACCTCGTCTTAAGTCTATCCTTTATTGGTATTTTCTCTTGTTGCTCAACCACCATTTTATTCCAAGTGCTATGTCTGGTCTTAGTTTATGCTCACTTGCACTTCCTTTGTGTTTCGAACAATAGTGGGGGAGTTATGATTCAATTTTTGTGCACTTTGCATTCAAAATGAAATATTTCTAAATCATGCACAAATATTGGGGAGCTCCTCTATTTTATTTAAAACACTCATTTTCTCAAACCATATTATCATTTGTTCATTTGGTTTGTTGTATCTTTTTTTATCATTGCTTCTCTTTCGGAGAAGATTAGAGATTTTAACAGTATCTTATTTGCAAACTTTGGATCCTCAATATAGTTTGATTTCCTCCCATTACTCATCATTGGATAAGTGTAGTTTACTCCACTCATATTATGAGAGATGCACATCCTACGGAGGGACCCTTACTATATTGGCCATCTAAATTTTCTATGATCCCATTTTGGGAATGGATGCCAATGGGAGAGAAAGTTTAGAGGGTTTAAGTTAATTTGGTTTTATGCTTTGGTTTTGTTCTTAAGCATTTTCCTTTCATGCTCATGCATCCTTGATTTTTTTATTTGCATGGTTGCTCAAATTCATTATATAAACCCTCGTAAAAGATATTGTCATCAATTACCAAAATGGGGGACATTGAAAGAGCATGGTGCCCCCATGTGTGGTTTTGGTAATTAATGACAATCACTATGGACTAATGGTTTAATTGAGTTATACTTGTAGATTTTTTCCATAGGTAATGCTTGATGTCCATGTGTTGAATTCAAGATGATCAAGTGATGACCAATGTTCTATTCATGGGAATATCCGAAGAATGGTCATGAGATAGTTGGGCATATTGCAAGTATGTCTTGAACAATAATATTGTGTGAACATTGATGTTTACCTTCAATAAATCATTATATTGAATATAGAAGAAAAGATACAAGGTTGATCAACGCAAAGTGCTCATAGATTATTAAAGTTGATGAACTCACAAAGCTAGAAGATGTACCATGTGGGTTTATGGTATGGTAAGTAATTATGCAATTAGCTTTGTCAATTAATCCATGATATTTGTGGGTGGTATATCTATGTGGGGTTTTGTATCTTTCCATGGGCTTGCATCAAAAGGAAGATTTCATATAGCCCATGGTGGATGACGTCAAGTGGTGATCGTCATCAAAGTTGAGAAGTGCAAGTCCAAGGGGAGCACATCGAAGATATCACATGCTTGGAGCCTGCCACCCTTTTGGAGATAATTACCAAGTGAAGATGGACTTAAAAGAGCTCTCCCATAGTGGCGTTTGGGGGAGCAATCTATGTGTCTTCATTGAGCAAAGTGAAATCAAGAAAGATGTTCCATCTTGAGGAGGTAAAGATCTTCATCATCTATCTCAATTTGAATGCTCAAGGAAAAGATATTATCTTGATAGGTTTTCCATTTTACCGGTCTCATAGCATTAGTTGGGAAACCGGGTTATAGGAGATAACCATACTATCAATAGGGGCTCTCATATTAGCAATTCATTGCATCATTCCGAGTGAGATCAAACTTTGCATACTTGGCATCATATTTCTTGGTTCTTATTTGTGTTTTCTCCATGTGTGGTTTTAAAGCTTGTCATTTTCTTCAAGATAATCTCAAGTTCATCAGAAACGGATTTCACATGAAACATATTCCGTTTTTTATACTGGAGGTTTTACTAATTCACTTTTATAGATAGGTCAAACCTTTCGTCATTTAGTTTTATTCTCCCTTGTAAAACTATGATGTTTCCTTGCATAATATTGTAGTGCTCGTTGTTGCGATTTCAACTGTCGGGCCTCTGGATACGAGGGTATCTCGAGGCGACGGCTGTGGCCCAGCCCAGTATGCAACTCCAAGGCCAAGTGTTCCATCCGCAGCAAATGGAGCCATTTTCTTGGGCCCGCCTGCCAGGTGGGCCTAACCGGCGGGGACTCACGCCTTGGGGAGGAGCGCTACTTCTCCCTTGCTCCACTCTCTGAGCATCTCCTTTCAAGAGGGGACAACCCATGTGCCTCTGACAATCGCTCCTTTGAGTAGTGACAGAGGAACCGCAGAGCCTCTTTGAACACAGTTGCCATTCTCGTGTATAAAGCGAGAGCAGGTCTGTGGGCGCCAACACTACCAAATTCCGCGCGGTCTGGGAAGTTTCAATAACGTTGCGGATGAGCTCCAAACCGTCGCTAAGGGCAATCCGCAATTGTTTACGCGACGGAGTGAGAACGTATCAGATCGACTGTCAGGGACGAGTCTACGACGTTTATATGAACATAAAACCGTCAAGGCTATACGCAATGTTCAGCAAATCGTCGCCACCAGTTGGGCCGTCCGGCCTAGGCCCAATAAGCATCAACGTTTTTATTTCATCTCTCTGAGGCGACACGTGACAAATGAGGTTCTAACGGCCGTTATCGTAAGCGGCTGACGTGGAAAACGTGGGAACGTTTTTTTATGTCACAAGTTTCGACCAATGAGGCGACACCATGTGGAACAATCAAAATACGCCACATGGAAACAAAATGGTGCCACGTTTCCTTCTTCTGAGTCTCGACCAATCAGGCGAAACCCAGCGACGTTCTTTTTCGTCACGAGTCTCGACCAATCAGGCAAAACCATGTGGACATATCAAAATAGGACACATGGAAACAAAATGGTGCCACGTCGCCTTGTTCCAGGACGAAATCTGCTCGTCGCGGGCTACCCAACGATATTTTCTTCCGTCGCTACTCGTGGCACGTGCACCAACCGAATGGTGCCACACAACGTCTTTCCATGATGTTTTTTTCTGTCTCGGATTTAGGTGATGTCGTCACCGTGCCGGATACGTTATATTTACGTCCTCTAATCGCCCACTCATAGTACAACACGTGGGCTGGGCACATATCGCCACGTGTCTTTATTTACCTTGACGGAATTTTACGTTTTACTACGATGTCGGTTTTGGTGCTATTTGGGTGGTTACATCATCGCTATAATTGCCAATTGCACACATGTAGAAAAGCAAACCATATAACAGGCATAAAATACTTAGTTTTTCTCACAGAAGATCAAACCAACATACAGACTCACAGTTTCAAGGACCACGCATCTGCTCAGCCAAAATCTCAAGTAGGGCAACTCCTTCTAGCTGAGACTTTTTAACGAGCTTGTTGCTTCTGAATGTCTTCCATATCAACTACAAACTTCAGCCTCACTTGATCGAATTCTGCTTTCGCCATCCTCATATCAGCAATTATTTTGCGCACATACACATCAAGTTGCGGTTCAAGGTTAGACTTTGAAAGACTTGATTCCACACGGGCCTTCTTTGAGAAAGTATGATTTCCACTCTCCAGGATGACAACTTCACTATCATCCTCATCCTCATCCTATGAAGCAGATCGAGACATCAGCTTTTTGTTGCTTTCCTATCAAGCATGCAAACAAAATAGATGAAAATAGCTGATGAAAATAATGAACAGAACATAGATGAAACTAGCAGATGACAAGCATGTACAAAAAATTGATGAAAACTAGCAGATTATAGTAAAACAACGGTGTGTGTAATGAACTAGCAGATGAGAAGCATAGATGAAATAGCAGGTGTCAAGCATGTGAGGAAGATAGATGAAAATAGCAGATGACAAGAATGTACAAAAAATAGATGAAAATAAGCATATTATAATCAAACAACGTTGTGTGTAGTGAACTAGCAGATGAGAAGCATAGATGACATAGCAGGTGTCAAGCATGTGACGAAGATAGATGAAAACAGCAAATGACAAGCATGTACAGAACATAGATGAAACTAGCAGATGACAAGCATGTAGAGAAAATAGATGAAAAATAGAAGATGATGTGAACTAGCAGATGAGAAGCATAGATGGAATAGCAGGTGTCAAGCATGTGAAGAAGATAGATGGAAACCATGTTGAAATGACAACGACAACCTTAATTACTATAAGAGGATATCATGGCCTTAATTAGCTTGCCAAACGTCTTAGAGTATGGAATAGAGGAATTAGCACAAAATATATAGCACCACATTGATCAAACAGTTCGACACAAGATAAGAAAGTTGCACCCTAGTTGTTGTGATATCATGAAAGAATGTTGAGCTACCGGGTTAGGGAATAACCTGCAGCTCATTGTCCACGCTGGATAGTGATTCATATGACACGTCTCCTTTAGTTGCATCTGATTCCTCTTCAACATCATACATAGGCATGTACTGAGATCCAGAGTGTTGCTTCTTGGTCTTTTTTGGGGGGGTACAGTAGGACATGAAAGAAAACTTGCTGGCTTTACGCCCAGTTCATGCATCTTTGCATTGTTTGCCATGATAGTTCTGGCACACTCTTCTTCAATGGGGTGTAGTGGCGATCCTAACATGAAGAAAGAACTCAAAGTAAGCTACAAATATAACACTTTCATAAGAACCTAATACATCATTAAAAATTAAGGCACTCGTCTTGTAAGAATAGTCTAGTGCAAGTAATATAAATTCTGATCCTAACTAAGACTGATAGGATCACAAGCAAAGTTACCTTAAACCTAATACGTAGTATACAAGCTAGATTGCTGGAAAGGAGCAAATTTTACCATAGGAAAATAAAGCTAGATTTTATTTTATTTTTTATTTTTGATGCAAGAAGCCCCACCCCCCTTCCTATTCCGTTAAAGAAACCGTTTAGAGAGATTTATTGCATCAAATATTAACAATATAATTAGGATAATAATGAAGCATCGAACATACGATTAAACATACACCAATTTAGAAAGATTAACTGCATCGAACATAAGCAGGATAATAAGGAAGCATCAAACATACAATTAAATAGACACGCAATTTAGAAAGAATAGTTGCCTGCGACTTTAGCGCCTTTTGTCTTGTCGTGTTTCTCGCCTTCAATCTTCACTCATTTCAGCATGCTTATAGACATTGACGGGTGTTGCGGCGAGGTTGGAGACGAGGTGGCAGATCTGGACGTACGGCGAGGTTGGTGACGAGGTGGCTGACCGGCGAGCACGGTGGTGAGGTGGAGAAAACGTACGGCGAGGTTGGAGACGATGTGGCAGACAAGCGAGCACAACGGCGAGGTGGCGGATTTGGACGGCGAAAAGGGCGGTGATATGGCAAATCTGGAGGGCGATCTCGGCGGCGACGAGGGATTTCTGGCAAGCGAGCTATACGGCGACGTGTGAGGCCGGGGGAATAGAGGATCTGTTTTGGGAGGACAAGGGGGAGTGGATATTTCGAAGTAGGGGGCTTTCTCTTTCGGCGAGAGGGCCGATCGAGGGGATAAGGCAGGGTTTCAAAATGATTATAGAAATTCCCTCCAGACTAAAGGTTGCCACTTGTGTGCGGGAGGGCTGAGAAGTAAAATATCCTAGCATGAAAAAAATTTGGCAGGCTGTCCTGACGCGAATTTTTCGGAGCGACGCGAAATTTTGGCGGAACTGCGGGAAACTTTGCTAGCCATCTGATGCTGATGGGTGGCTTACAAAAATTGAGCATTTATGCAATTATTTACTAAAGACTGTGAAGAAATCCAGAAAGTATTTGACCTTAAATCCTGGAAAGGGTCAATTATGCGGAATACTACTACATGTTGATAAGTGGCTTAAATTTGCTAGCCGTTGGATGCTATTCAACTTTTTTTTCTACACCTATCACCGGTGTCGGAAGGGGGTAGACCACTGTTCTTTTTTGCTTGGTTCTGTTAATTTAGGCCATAGGTACATGGATAACCCAAATCTAGATCTACTTGTAACAAGATTCCCTCCATTTCTCCTGAAGGGGAGCAATGATGGTTCCCCCCTAGGTAATTCATAACCTTCCGATGCGACGTCGGTGAAACCGGTCACACCTATGATTAGGATATTGGCCCTCCCCACCTCTCACCACGCATTTATAAGTATATTAGGGTTCCATCATTGCTTACGTAGGATTCCGGCACTCCAAAGCCCCCACTTGTCAAACCTTGATTTTTTGACCCATGCCACACTCTAACACACATGGTATGGCATACCCTAGGCTTGGGTTGGATTCAGACGCTCCGGAGCCCCTCTCCGGAGAAACCCTATGCCCGCTGGAGAAAAAGGACGGAACTGCTGTTCTGGACCCTCTAGGTGAGTCGGAAGTGGTAAAAAAGTGGAACTAATTTCTTAGTTGTGTTAGGTTATGACCAAGGAACACCCAAGACAATGGTAGGACCTACCTCTTGGCAATATTCCCCCTGTTTCGTCAGATCCGGGAATTTCGGGCTCTGGTCTTGGAACCCACCAGAGAGAATCCGACGCTGGTGAAGCCATAACAAAGAGAGTGAAGTAATATTCGGCGTCCAAGACCCATGCCACACTCTAACACACATGGTATGGCATACCATGGGATTTGGTGGCATTCAGACGATCCGGAGCCCCCTCCGGAGAAACCATAGCCCCACTGGGGGGAAAAGACGGAACTGTCGTTTTGGCCCCTCAACGTGAGCCGGAAGGGGTTAGAAAATTCGAACCAATTGCTTGGTTGTGTTATGTTAGTCCCAAGGAAATCCCATGGTAGGGCCCACCTCTTGGCAAGTTTCCCCAGTTCTGTCAGATCCGGGAGTTTTTTGGGCACTATGTAATCCTAGAACCCGTAGAGAGAATCCGACGCCGGTGAATCCCTAACACAGAGAGCGAGGGAATGTTGGGAATCCAAGACACATGACACACTCTAAGACACATGGTATGGCATACCATGGGATTTGGTGGAATTCACACGATCCGGAGCCCCCTCTCCGGAGAAACCATACCCCCGCTGGGGAAAAAGACGGAACTGCTATTCTGGCCCCTCTACATGAGCCGGAAGGGGGTAGAAAATTGGAACCAATTTCTTGGTTGTGTTAGGTTAGTCCCAAGGAACACTCAATACAATGGTAGGGCCTACCTATTGGCAATATTTCGCCAGTTCCGTCAGATCCAGGAGTTTCGGGCTCTAAGTAGTCCTCGAACCCGCAGAGAGAATCCGACGCTGGTGAAGCCCTAACACAGAGAGCAAGGAAATCTTGGGAATCCAAGACCCATGACACACTCTAACACACATGGTATGGCATACGATGATATTTGGTGGAATTCAGACGATCCGGAGCCCCCTCTCCGGATAAACCATAACCCCGCTAGGGAAAAGACGGAACTGTCGTTCTGGCCCCTCTACGTGAGACGGAAGGGGGTAGAAAATTGGAACCAATTTTTGTTTTTGTTAGGTTAGTCCCAAAAAACACCCAAGACAATAGTAGGGCCCAAGGAACAAATTTCGGGCTCTGAGTAGTCCTAGATCCCACGAGAGAGAATGTGATGCCGGTGAAGCCATGACACAGAGAGTGAGGGAATCTTGGGCATCCAAGACCCATGCCAAACTCTAACACACATGTTTAAAATGGCATACCCTAGGATTGGGTGGGATTCAAACGCTCTAGAGCCCCTCCCCGGAGAAACCCTAGGTCCGCTGGAAAAAGACAAAACTGCCGATCTGGCCCCTCTACGTGAGCCGGAAGGGGGTAGAAAAGTGGAACTAATTTATTGGTTGTGTTAGGTTAGGCCCAAGGAACATCCAATAAAATGGTAGGACCCATCTCTTGGCAACATTCCCCTCGTTCCATAAGATCCGGGAATTTTGGGCTCTAAGTAGTCCTGGAACCCAAGAGAGAGAATCCGACGCCAGTGAAGCCATAACATAAAGAGTGAGGGAATATTGGGAATGCAAGACCCATTCCAACCTCTAACACACATGGTATGGCATACCCTAGGCTTGGGTGGGATTCAGACGCTCCCAAACCGCCCCTCTCCGGAGAAACCCTAGGCCCGATGGAGAAAAGGACGGAACTGTCGTTCTGTCCCCTGTACGTGAGCCGGAAAGGGGTAGAAAAGTGGAACCAATTGCTTGGTTGTGTTAGGTTAGTACCAAGGAACACCCAATACAATTGTAGGGCCCACCTCTTGGCAAGATTCACCCAGTTCCGTCAGATCCAGGAGTTTTGGGATCCGACGTCGGTGAAACCATGCCACTGAGAGCGAGGGAATCTTGGGCATCCAAGACCCATGCCACACTCTAAAACACATGTTATGGCATAACTCTACCTTCTTGCGTTGAGATTCAGATCAAAAATGAAAAAAAAACATTGCCTTCTTTACTGTATCTTGTATTTATCGCCATGGGGTTTCGTGGCATTCCGACGATCCGGAGCCCCCTCTCCGGAGAAACCATAGCCCCGCTGGGAAAAAAGACAGAACTGTCATTCTGGGCCCTCTACGTGAGCCGAAAGGGGGTAGCAAAGTGGAACCAACTTCTTGGTTGTGCTAGGTTAGGCCCAAGGAACACCCAAGAAAATGTTAGAGCCCTCCTCTTGGCAAGATTCCCCCAGTTCTGTCAGATCTGGGAGTTTCGGGCTCTAAGTAGTCCTGGAACCCGCGAGAGAGAATCTGACGCTTGTGAAGCCCTAACACAGAGAGAGCGAGGGAATCTTGGGCATCCAAGACCCATGCCACACTCTAACACACATTTTATGTCATACCATGGTATTTGGTGGCATTCAGATGATCCGGAGCCCCCTCTCCGGAGAAACCATAGCCCCGCTGTGAAAAAGACGGAACTGCCGTTCTCGCCCCTCTACGTGAACCGGAAGAGGGTAGAAACGTGGAACCAATTGCTTGCTTGTGTTAGGTTAGGCCCAAGGAACACCCAATACAATTTTAGGTCCTTCCTTTTGGATAGATTCCCCCAATTCCGTCAGATCCGGGAGTTTTGGGCTCTAAGTAGTCCTGGAACCCGCTAGAGAGAATCCGACGCTGGTGAAGCCCTAACACTGAGAGCGAGGGAATCTTGGGAATACAAGACCCATGCCACACTCTAACACACATGTTATGGAATACCATGGGATTTTGTGGCATTCTGACGATCCGGAGCCCCCTCTTTAGAGAAACCATAGCCTTGTTGGGGGGAAAGATGGAATTGCCGTTCTGGCCCCTCTACGTGAGCGGGAAGGGGGTAGCAAAGCGGATCCAATTTATTTGTTGTGTTATGTTAGGAACAATGAACACCAAATACAATGGTAGGTCCTACCTCTTGTCAATATTCCCACAGTTTCATCAGATCCGGGGTTACGGGCTCTTAGTAGTCCTCGAACCAGCCAGACAGAATTCGACGTCGGTGAAGCCCTAACACTGAGAGCAAGGGAATCTTTGGCATACAATACCCATGCCACACTCTAACACACATGTTATGGCATACCATGGTATTTGGTGGCATTCAAACGATCCGGAACCCCCTCTCCGGAGAAACCATAGCCCCGATGGGGAAAAAGACGGAACTATCGTTTTGGCCCCTCTACGTGAGCCGCAAGGGGGTAGAAAAGTGGAACCAATTTCTTGGTTGTGTTAGGTTAGGCCCAAGGAACACCCAAGACAATTCTAGGGCCCACCTCTTGGCATGATTCCCCCAGTTCCGTCAGATCCGTGAGTGTCCTGAACCCGCCAAAGAGAATCGGACGCCGGTGAAGCCCTAACATGGAGACAGAGGGAATCTTGGGCATCCAAGACCCATGACACACTATAACACACATTTTATGACATATACCATGGTATTTGGTGGCATTCAGACGATCCGGAGCCCCCTCTCCAGAGAAACCATAGCCCCGCTGGGGAAAAGACGGAACTACCGTTCTGGCCCCTCTACGTGAGCTGGAAGGGGGTAGCGAAGGGGAACCAACTGATTGTTTCTGTTAGGTTAGTCCGAAGGAACACCCAACAAAATGGTAGGGCCCACCTCTTGGAAAGATTCCCCCAGTTCCGTCAGATCCAGGAGTTTCGGGTCTAAGTAGTCCTGGAATCCGCCAGAGAGAATCTGACGCCGGTGAGGCCCGAACAAAGAGAGAGCGAGGGAGTCTTGGGCATCCAAGACCCATGAAACACTCTAACACACATTTTATGGCATACCATGGGATTTTGTGGCATTCAGCCTATCCGGAGCCCCCTCTCCGGAGAAACGATAGCCCCGCTGGGAAAAAGACGGAACTGCCGTTCTGGCCCCTCTACATGAGCTGGAAGGGGGTAGCAAACTGGAACCAATTGCTTGTTTGTGTTAGGTTAGGCCCAGGAAACACCCAAGAAAATTTTAGGTCCTACCTATATGATAGATTCCCCCGGTTCCGTCAAATCTGTGAGTTTCGGGATCTGAGTAGTCCTAGAATCCGCGAGAGAGAATGTGATGCCGGTGAAGCCATAACATAGAGAGTGAGGGAATCTTGGGAATCCAAGACCCATGACACACTCTAACACACATGTTAGGGCATACCCTAGGATTGGGTGCGATTCAAACGCTCCGAAGCCCCTCCCTGGAGAAACCCTAGGTCCGCTGGAGAAAAAGATGGAACTGTCGTTCTGGCCCCTCTACGCGAGCCGGAAGGGGGTAGCAAAGTGGAAATAATTTCTTGGTTGTGTTAGGTTAGGCACAAGGAACATCCAATAAAATGGTAGGACCCACCTCTTGGCAAGATTCCCCCGTTCCGTAAGATCCGGGAGTTTCGGGCTATGAGTAGTCCTGGAACCCATGAGAGAGAATCCGACGCCGGTGAAGCCATAACACAAAGAGTGAGGGAATCTTGGGAATACAAGACCCATGCCACACTCTAACACATGGTATGGCATACCCTAGGATTGGGGGGATTCAGACGCTCCAAAGCCGCCCCTCTCCGAAGAAACTCTAGGCTCGTTGGAGAAAAGGATGGAACTGTCGTTATGTCCCCTCTACGTGAGCCGAAAAGGCGTAGCAAAGTGGAACCCGGGAGAGAGAATCTGACGCCGGTGAAACCCTAACACAGATACCTAGGGAATATTGGGAATCCAAGACCCATTCCACACTCTGACACACATGGTATGGCATACCATGGGGTTTCGTGGCATTCAGACGATCCGGAGCTGTAGCATCCCAACTTTTAATAAAGATGGAATACCTGTGTTATTGTGCTAGTCCCTGGATCAATTGCTAGCATCACAGTACAAAATGAAATATCATGCAAATGCATCAAATTCTATTACATCGCATGATCCAGTCTTTACAAAATAGGTTTACAACTTGCTTAGTCTTAGAAGACTAGCAGAAAACAAAGAAATACAACGGAAAACATAGTACAACATTGAGCCCATCTTCTTCATGTGCCACAGGCAAAACATGTTGGCGATAGTCTCGAGATCCTAAACGAAATCCTCACTCGTCTTCAAAAACATCTGCAATATGGAATATGCAGCCACAAGGGAGTCAATACAATTTAATGTATTGGCAAGTAACACTATGGTGGATATAAATGGCAAGACTAATACTACATGCTTATTGGCTGAGTGGAGTTTAGGCTAAGTTTGCATAAAGCCAGTTTTCTCCTATCTTTTATCATAAAACAATTTCATCTATAATGGTTATCACTGATAGAAACCAGTGAATCTTAACTAAATTTTGGAGTACCACTGATAGAAATCAGGGTAAGTTCCTACCCATGTTCACCCATCAAAATTTTATTATGAAGTTGGCATGATGAGATTCTTCCGTCATTCCTTGTCTAGCTGCTCATAGTTGTCCATAACCGGGGACACGGCTAAGATCTTAGTTTGTTGACTCTGCAGAGTTTGTGCACTTTCACCTTTAGACTCAAATCAGCCCAAACATCCTATACACCCTGAGTGCATTAAGGAAAGGAGAAGATTGAGACGAGATCTTTCAAAAGAAATTCCACCACCGTCAGGCTTGACCCGTTCCAACCTATACCCCCTACATCTGCTAGTCAAGCACTGGTGAGTTCATTCAACTTAGTTGATCAAGACAGAGCCCATATGACCAAAGGCTGCACGGGAAGCTACTAAACTTAGAGGGACATGGTAATCTCTTTGTTCCTGGGTGGCCATCCTCAAGTGACAACCTCAAGTGGAATAACCCTTAGATAAGGGCCCTGAGGAAACACTCAACATAAACCAGTCTGACCACTTCCACCCAGGTGATTCATTAAACTTAGTAGTTTTATCCTTAACATCCAAATAAAACATTTGAAGAGCATAGCAATTCCACTAAGTTCAATGTGTTCTATACTAGAAGGATATAGAAGGATGGCTACACACTACTTGGGATATTAGTATAGCATAATATAACTTAGTAAAAAATTCCTATCATGCATACTACTCAAAACTCTATAATGCATATAAAAATAATAGGTAGTTGATGGTTGTGTTACTTGCCTTGTTGAAGTTGGTGAAGATATCACACTCTCTTCACAAAAGATCGTTGCTCTCCGTTCAATCTATTCAGTGAAAACACAATAACAAACATACTATCAAACAAACAAGGAAGTGAAGAAAACATACAAAGCAACAAACATGGGAAAGGAGGTTTTACCAAGTTGGTTAGGACAAGGTCAAGGTTTGATTTTTAAATAATTTATTTTCTAATGGTTCAATACATTCTAAGGAGTTTCCAAGGTTTTACTTGGGATGGACTAGGTTGAGTTTTGTAGAAAACTAACTTTATTGGAAACATATTTATCTAAGAAGTTCCAAGAGTTCACCAAGGTGATCTCACTATTTTAACTAAAGTAACACAATACAAAGTGTAACACTTAGTTATTTTCATCAAAACATTTGAGCACTCTAAGTTAGTCTTTCCATTTTGGTTTAGGGTAGGTCTAGGTTCAACTAACTTAATAACCATAGAGATAATAAGGTAAGTCTTGGGATTTTCCATTTGGGTCAATGCTTGGACAAAAATAACTTGTTATTCTTCAACTTGTGTGGATGGCTCCAAGTCTTCATATGTTTGTCTTCTTGAAGATCATCTTCATGCTTCTATTGTAGTCTTGCTCCTTGGATGGATTCTTCTCTTGGTCTTGATAAATTCTTCATGGCTTTAACTTCACTAATTGGTTTGGGTATGGTATGGGCACAAATATCACTAAGTCAAATATAAAAGAAAGGAATAAGAAAAAAAAAGATAGAAAGATAGAGGGAGATGTTTTCTTCTAGATTTCTTCAAACTTGTACTTCCCTGAGTTTCTTCTAGTTGTGTAGTTCAAGTATTTTCTTCAAAATTTCTTCATTGATCTTCCTTTTTGCTCTTCATGTTGCCACCAAGTTGAAGATGGAGTTCCTTCTTGTGGTTGAATCTTGTTTTCCATTTTGCTAACTTGATAGATTCTTGAAGCATGGAAGGGGAGTGGAGGAGTAGATAGAAACTATGGTACTAGTATTTAAGGTTCACTACTTGTTCTTATATGTAATTGACACATTTTAGGGACTTTATCTTGGCTCCAAATAGCCATAACATCAAAGAATAGATGATAGAAATAATTTCTAAGACATGGCTGTCATGAGGTGAAACATATGTGTGATAATTGGCTAAGTCTTCATGAAAATGTTTCTAAGATGGTCAAGGGGTTTATACAAAGTGTTCTCTAGTTCAAGGTTACCAAATTGAACAACTTTGCAAAAGGAACTACATTGAAATTATTTATAGAAATTAATCTATGTCAAAATACTCAAATAGACAACTTAATTCTAAATTCGAA
This sequence comes from Alopecurus myosuroides, assembly GCA_028641055.1. Lineage (NCBI taxonomy): Eukaryota > Viridiplantae > Streptophyta > Magnoliopsida > Poales > Poaceae > Alopecurus > Alopecurus myosuroides. The sequence continues at coordinate 173,309,407 of CM054058.1, forward strand.
TTTAATTTGATCAAAAATTATTTTGGGACAGAGGGTATGAAAGTACACATCCTAAGGTTTCCAATTATATTTTATTTGCAATTTTTGGATTTGTAGAAGTTGAATTATGCCAAAATTCATCAAACAAGCATATTTAAATTTGAACCAATTTAAGTTTGTCAAATTTGAATTTGAACAATACTAAAAGATTCTACAGATCCAGGGGATTTCAAAAGTCCAAGTTTATAAAATTTGGCCAAGTGGTTAAAAAGTTATGAGGTTTCAAAGTTCTAGGGACTAATCTGCAAATTTACAATTATATTTTTATTCGGAATTAAAACCAGAGACAGGCTGGGCCGAAAAGGTCTTATCTGTCGCGCGGGGCGACGGTTAGGTACTAGGCTTGGGCCGGTTTCACGCTGGGCCGAGCGACAGATAACATATTAACACGCAGGCCGACGTGGCGCTCTGTGATTCGCCCGTACCGGTTCGGTAAGTGAATCTATCCTACGCGTCGGATGAAGATCAAATGGTGCAGGATCAACGAAGCTCACCAGGGGCGCGGGGTTCACCGGAGAATGGAGGTGCGGCGGCCGGCGGTGCAGAAAATCGATGGCGGCGGCGATCCAGTGGTCTTCTGGGCTCGGGGAGGTGACAGAGGGGTGCGGCGCGACGCGCTAATCTCGTTGGCGATGGTGGTTTGCGTCCTCGTCTCCTCAATCGACGGCACCAAGCAGAACCCGAGCCGATGATGGTGGATCAACCCCGGCGAGCCCAATCTCATCACCCTGTCGATCAAACACACGGGTAAAGGATTAGGAGGATGAGGTGTTTCACGGAGAAGAGAATAGAAGGAAAGGGAAGGTCACGGGCTGCTCAAAACCTCGATGATGAGCTCGAATTGGCGGCAGAATCGGAGAAGTTCAGCGAGAAATAACGGCCACTAGGGGGCACAATCCACAGGGAGAGGAGGGGGAAATGAGAGAGGAGGAGCAGAGCTTTAAAGGGGAGGGATCTGTGATGGCATTGATGCACTTAAACACGCGGAATCGAAGTGAGAAGAAACGGATGTTCTTCCGTTTCCAGTCCTTGAAGACGATGATGACGCCAGCATGACGTCATCACTTTTTTTTATTCCTGTTTTCTTGTTTATTTTATATCTTCTGTTTTATAACTCCAATTAACCTCATTTAAATTTCTAAAATCTTGAAATATTAATACCTTTCCAACAATATCATTTTTGTAAACATTTCAGCATATTTTATTTTTGAATTTTTTAAAATTGAAATGATTCCTTAATAGTGATTAATGTGATTTTTAATTTAGAAATTTATAAAGTATAAATTGTTGGGAATATGCCCTAGAGGCAATCATGTATGATGTAATTCCCAATGTATTCATAAAGTTATTAAGTTGTCCTTGTTTTGAACATCTGATATATGTCATTGAATATGTGATTCGATTGTGGAACTATATATTCATGTTGTTCATACTAGATTGTCCTTGGTCATTTAGGTTGTGCTGGACACACACCCTAGACTAATGTGAGTGTTGGCTGATGACACGGTTCCACTTTTCATGGGCATGGTGATGCCATTCCAACATTCATGAACTTGGCTAAAAAGTTTAGCAACTTGGACTGACCCACATTGAGATGCAACGAGCAAGTCGTCATTTGCATGTCTCAATCAATGTAATCCTTAGACCTGAGGTTGTCGCACAATCCGAGTTGTGGATCACCGACTTTGGTTCTGTCAAACGTTGTTCTGTGACAAGGCAACTATAAAGGCAGAGTTCGGGTCGAATGAGAAGCAAGCTGCGTGATATGGATAATCAAGATGGGATTTTGCCCCTCCGAATGGAGAGATATTCTCTGGGCCCTCTCGAGTGATATGATTCAGGAAGCATGGCCATGCGCGACTCAGTTAAGTGTTAACTGTGTCTATTGACTAAAGAGTTAGTCAGATGAATCATATATCACGGATCGAGAAGAGAGTCGAACTATTTAAGTGATGACGATTTAATCGCCTATAGTTCGACAAGGTATATCGTGAGGCAAAAGGGACTAAGATGAATATCACATTGAAAGGTATGTCGTAATGACTCAATGGGACTTGGGAGTCGGCACGTTCTGCTAGGAGCCGCTACCGATTGATCGATTGTGAGTAGGACTCCAATCGTGACCAAGTCGCCATGAGCCTGCAGGGTCGCACACTTAAGAGCGGGAGCAAGAATTGGTTGGGTTGGACCCGAACCGGAAATGGACTGATTTTGTGAGTCGGACTCACAGAGGGAATGGGCCACAAGTGTTGTGCAGCCCACTACCATACGCTATATAAAGAGGGGCGCAGGTTGCCCAGCGGGCACGTTAGTCTACTCCCATGCGTTGGGAACCCTAGCCCCACTCAGTCCAGCCGTCGCACCGTACCTAGCAGTTCGCCGTCGGAGCTCCTCCTCGTACGTGTGGATACCGGCAGAGGTGTTGTACGTTCAGCACTTCGACGTTCGCGGGATCAGATCGGCTGGATCGGATCGTGGACTGCACTGCCCCGACGCGCTTCATCGATAATCCGCAACCGCGCGTCTAGTGGTAATCATCGTGGCCTTCTACCTCGGCTAGATCTTGGAAGTACCGCGTAGGAAAAGTTTTCGTTTATCTCTACGCGTTCCAACAGTGGTATCAGAGCGGTAGCTTCTGGTATTAGGCCCGAGATCCATACATATGTGATATGTAGTTAGCGTTAGATGTGATCTAAGTGATGTTTTGGTGGTCGTTCTATGAGATAGATCGGTTTTGTACAAGGTTGATTGGATCAATCGTACTCGGGGTTAATGGATGATCAGGTTTCCGTGATCATACTGCTAAGGTCATGAAACAACATACCCCTACCGGTCGGTTTCCGCCATCGGGGTATACCGTGACACATAAATCCAGTTGCGGTGATCGAAGATCAAAGAGTTTGGTCGAATCGGAATACGGATCAGATTCGGGTAAAATCGTTTTATCCGATGAAGACATCCATGATCGGAATGCAGGTGAGATCTGCGTTTTCACAACGCCGGTAGATATCGTAGCGCATTAGATGTCGTTGCGAGTTTCACAACGCCGGTAGATATCGTATCTATGCATAACTTGTTTTTGCAGGAAGTTGTGAATGGTATGGCTTATGTGCATGTGATGTGTGTAATCCATACATGATCTGTGTATCATGTTTTTTGTTAGTCGGCTGGAGCCTAGGTGCTGTCACTTTATTGTATACCGGCCTTCGTGTCGGATTCTCTATGTAAATTTTAATTTACTAGCTAGTGTAGCTTGTTGGAGAACCCGGAAGGCATGCAAGTCGATGTACAAGTCGGCTACATGGAGCAAGATGGCACGTGACAAGAGTTGGCACGAGTCGACTTGCAAGCTTCGTGGAGATGGAGATCACCATGAAGAGAGCCATACCATTTCACATTATAATTGCTTTATTTGTGTTATTGTTATGTCTCTATTTACCTCTATTTAGATAGTTGGTAGATTTTTTAATCCCTCAAAGAAGGTCTAGTCGGTCGCCCCGCCAGTGCTGCACCATCACAAGTCGGACATTCTTGGTAGTGGGCTCATGAAATTGAGGTGCTACCAATTCTTTCTGTTTAGGTGGGTTTGAGTCGGACTCTTACAAGCAGAAGCACTTGGTAATCTAGACGAGTCCATCACAACGGTTGTGGGGCTCGGGGCTCGGTAGGTTGGGAGCCGGGGCATGTGATGTCACCCAACTAACAGGAGTCGTATTGGATACGATTGGCAAGGTGTTGCCTACCTAGATCACTTGACGGCTAGCAGTGATGCTAAAGCTCACTAGTCGGCTTGCTTATTTAGGGTCTTGAATCACTTAGCAACCATCGGAGGGATGTTGGTTCTAGTGGGAGCATAAGTATTAAAACATTTAATATGCCCGCTCTTTTATGAATACATGTCTTAAGTGTTTTTGCATATGTTCTGTTGTAGATCAATGGCACCTAGCAACCTTCCTCAGTTGTCCACTTTTGCGTTGAGGTCAATCCTAGAGAAAGATAAGCTTAATGGAACTAATTTCACCAACTGGTATCGTAATCTGAGGATAGTCCTCAAGCATGACAAGAAAGAACATGTTCTAGAAACTCCACTTCCAGAAGAGCCAGATGACGATGCGACTGTCGCAGTCATGAATGCCTACCGTAAGACTAGAGATGAGTCTACGGAAATTAGCTGTCTTATGCTTGCACACATGGAACTGGACTTGCAGAAGCAGTTCGAGAATGTTGAGGCCTACGATATGATCGAAAGCCTCAAAAGTATGTTCCAGGCTCAGGCAAAGACCGAGAGGTATCAAGTCTCTCAAGTTTTGCTGGGTTGTAAGCTGAAAGATGGCGATCTACTGAGTCCGCATGTAATCAAGATGATTGGTTACATTCAGTCTCTGGATCGTCTAGGCGTCCCAATTAACGAAGAGTTCGCTACTGATATAATTCTGAACTCTCTTCCTAGTGCGTATGGTTCGTTCATCTCGAACTACCATATGCATGGTATGGATAAGAGTATCACTGAATTACATGGGATGCTCAAAACGGCAGAGGCTGATATCAAGAAAGGTGCCAGTCAAGTGTTGATGGTGCAGAATAAGGCTAAAGTTCAAGAAGAGTTCTTGGACTAAGAAGAAGAAGGATAAGTCAGGAGGCAACGCCCATGGCCCTGTCCAGAGCGCTTCCTCAAAGACTAAGCCTTCTCCTACAGCCGGAGCCAATTGCTTCTATTGCAAGCAGGATGGCCACTGAAAGAGGAACTGCACCAAGTATTTGGCTGACAGAGCCAAGAGTGGAGGTATGACTTCCGACTCAGGTACACTTGTGTTCAATGTTATAGACATTTATCTTGCTGATGCGCCTAATAGTTCTTGGGTATATGATACCGGATCAGTTATTCACATATGCAACTCGTTCCAGGGACTGGTAAGAACTAGGAGCGTGCAAGAGGAGAGGTTGATATTCGGGTCGGCAACAAGGCGAGAGTCGCTGCGTTGGAAGTCGGCACGATGCAACTTCATTTACCTTCAGGATTTATTTTGGAACTAAATAATTGTTATTATGTTCCAGCGCTTAGTCGAAACATTATTTCCGCCTCATGTTTGATGAGACAAGGTTATGAGTCGAATATTAAGAATAATGGTTGTTCTTTATATTTGAAAGATATGTTTCATGGCTTTGCACCCGTTCAGAACGGGTTATTTATTTTAAATCTTGATAGTGAATCGGTCTATAACATAAATGTTAAAAGGTTGAAACCAAATGATCTGAATATGACTTACTTTTGGCACTGTCGGCTTGGTCATATAAGTTGGAAGCGCATGAAGAAGCTCCATGATGATGGACTTCTAACTTCGTTTGACTTAGAGTAATTCAAGGCATGCGAATCATGCCTACTAGGCAAGATGACCAAGGCACCTTTTGCAAGGAGTTGTGAAAGGGCGTCCGACTTGTTGGAACTAATACATAGTGATGTATGTGGACCAATGAGCACGACAGCCAGAGGTGGTTATGAGTACTTCATTACCTTCACTGATGATTTGAGTAGGTATGGATATATCTATTTAATGAAACACAAGTCGGAAGCCTTTGAAAAGTTCAAGGAATTCCAGAGTGAGGTACAGAATCAGCTCGGCAAGAAAATAAAGTTTCTACGGTCGGACCGTGGAGGCGAGTACATGAGCCATGAGTTTGATGACCATCTAAAGAGTTGTGGAATAGTTCCTCAACTCACTCCGCCGGGTACACCGCAGAGAAACGGTGTATCGGGACGGAGAAATCGGACCTTGTTGGACATGGTACGATCAATGATGAGTCGGACAGATCTACCTTTATCATTTTGGGGTTATTGTCTAGAAACTACAGCTTTCACACTAAACAGAGTATCATCAAAGTCAGTAGAGAAGAAACCACATGAGATGTGGACTGGTAAAAAGCCAAGTTTGTCTTTTCTTAAGATTTGGGGTTGTGAAGCATTTGTCAAGCGACTTCATTCGGACAAGCTCACGCCCAAGTCGGATAAGTGTATTTTCGTGGGGTATCCAAGGGAAACCTTGGGGTACTACTTCTACAACCGGGAAGAGGGCAAAGTGTTTGTCGCTCGGAATGGTGTCTTCCTTGAGAAAGAATTTCTCAGTCGGGAAGTCAGTGGGAGCATAGTGCAACTCGAAGAAATTCGAGAGGAACTGGCTAGGGGCGAGTCGGCGAGCGCCTTAGAGGCTGAGACGGTCGTGGTACCTACACCGGTAACAGCACCTAAACCACGGAGATCTGCCAGATTACAAAATGATCGTGATGTTTTACTGTTAGACAGTAATGAGCCGGCAACTTATTCGGAAGCGATGGTGGGATCTGATTCCGAGTCATGGCTTGGAGCCATGAGATCCGAGTTAAAGTCCATGGATGAAAACCAAGTTTGGAATTTGGTTGATCTGCCTAACGGTGCAAGACCCGTCGAGTGCAAATGGGTCTTTAAGAAGAAAATTGATATGGATGGAAATATTTCTGTCTATAAAGCACGACTTGTCGTGAAGGGGTTCTGCCAAGTTCAAGGAGTTGACTACGACGAGACCTTCTCGCCCGTAGCGATGCTTAAATCAATTCGGATCATGTTAACCATAGCAGCCTATTTCGACTATAAGATATGGCAGATGGATGTCAAGACGGCTTTCCTTAATGGAAATTTAACTGAGGACGTGTATATGATACAGCCCGAAGGTTTTGTCGATCCAGCTAACGCTGACAAGGTATGCAAACTTCAGAAATCCATTTATGGGTTGAAGCAAGCATCTCGGTGTTGGAACATTCGCTTTGATGAGGTAGTCAAATCGTTTGGCTTCATCAAGAGCGATCATGATTCTTGTTTATACAAGAAGTTTAGTGGGAGCAAAGTAAACTTTCTAATCTTATATGTGGATGACATATTGCTGATTGGAAATGATGTCATGATGTTGCAAGAAACCAAAGAGTCATTGGAAAGGAGTTTCTCAATGAAGGATTTGGGTGAGGCGACTTACATATTAGGAATCAGGATCAATAGAGATAGATCCAGGCGGCTCATTGGATTGAGTCAAAGTACATATCTGGACAAGGTTTTGAAGAAATTCAAAATGGAAGAGTCCAAGAAGGGATTCTTACCGATGTCCCATGGCATAAAACTTAGCAAGACTCAGTGTCCTTCGACGACTGATGAGCGAAGTCGGATGAGTGTGACCCCGTATGCTTCGGTAATCGGATCCATCATGTATGCCATGATTTGTACTAGGCCAGATGTTTCCTATGCTCTAAGTGTTCCGAGCAGATACCAGCCTGACCCTGGCGAAGCCCACTGGGCAGCGGTTAAAAACATTCTTAAGTATTTGAGAAATACTAAGGAAATGTTCCTAGTTTATGGAGGTGATGAGGAATTCAGTGTAAAGGGTTACACGGATGCGAGTTATCTAACCGACTCAGATGATTCTCGTTCGCAATCTGGATACGTGTTCGTAATGAACGGAGGGGCTGTGAGCTGGAAGAGTTCCAAGCAAGATACGGTGTCTGCATCTACAACAGAGGCTGAGTATATTGCTGCCTCAGAGGCGGCAAAGGAAGCTGTTTGGATCAGGAACCTCCTGATGGATCTTGGTGTGGTTCAGGGCGCGTCCAATCCTTTGGACGTATATTGTGACAACAATGGTGCTATCGCACAAGCCAAGGAACCTAGACAACACCAGAAGAACAAACATATACTCATGTGGTACCACCTCATTCGCCAGTTTGTCGAACAAGGTGATATCAAGTTATGCAAAGTACACACAGATGCAAACATTGCAGATCCGTTGACAAAGGCGCTACCACAGCCTAAGCATGAGGCGCACACGAGAGGTATGGGCATTTGATGCCTAGGCATATGATGCCAAGATGATTGACTCTAGTGCAAGTGGGACACTGTTGGGAATATGCCCTAGAGGCAATCATGTATGATGTAATTCCCAATGTATTCATAAAGTTATTAAGTTGTCCTTGTTTTGAACATCTGATATATGTCATTGAATATGTGATTCGATTGTGGAACTATATATTCATGTTGTTCATACTAGAGTGTCCTTGGTCATTAAGCTTGTGCTGGACACACACCCTAGACTAATGTGAGTGTTGGCTGATGACACGGTTCCACTTGTCATGGGCATGGTGATGCCATTCCAACGTTCACGGACTTGGCTAAAGAGTTTAGCAAGTCGGACTGACCCACATTGAGATGCAACGATCAAGTCGTCATATGCATGTATCAATCAATGTAATCCTTAGACCTGAGGTTGTCACACAATCCGAGTTGTGGATCACCGACTTAGGTTCTGTTTAACGCTGCTCTGTGACAAGGAAGTTATAAAGGCAGAGTTCGGGTCGAATGAGAAACAAGCTGCGTGATGTGGATAATCAAGATGGGATTTTGCCCCTCCGAATGGAGAGATATTCTCTGGGCCCTCTCGAGTGATATGATTCAGAAAGCATGGTCATGCGCGACTCAGTTAAGTGTTAACTATGTCTGTTGACTAAGAGTTAGTCAGATGAATCACATATCACTGATCGAGAAGAGAGTTGGACTATTTAAGGGATGACGATAAATCGCCTATAGTTCGACAAGGTATATCGTCAGGCAAAAGGGACTAAGATGAATATCACATTGAAAGGTATGTCGTAATGACTCAATGGGACTTGGGAGTCGGCACGTTCTGCTAGGAGCCGCTACCGATTGATTGATTGTGAGTAGGACTCCAATCGTGTCCAAGTCGCCATGAGCCTGCAGGGTCGCACACTTAAGAGCGGGAGCAAGTATTGGTTGGGTTGGACCCGAACCGGAAATGGACTGATTTTGTGAGTCGGACTCACAGAGGGAATGGGCCACAAGTGTTGTGCAGCCCACTACCATACGCTATATAAAGAGGGGCGCAGGTTGCCCAGCGGGCACGTTAGTCCACTCCCATGCGTTGGGAACCCTAGCCCCACTCAGTCCAGCCGTCGCACCGGACCTAGCAGTTCGCCGTCGGAGCTCCTCCTCGTACGTGTGGATACCGGCAGAGGTGCTGTATGTTCAGCACTTCGACGTTCGCGGGATCGGATCGGCTGGATCGGATCGTGGACTGCACTGCCCCGACGCGCTTCATCGATAATCCGCAACCGTGCGTCTAGTGGTAATCATCGTGGCCTTCTACCTCGGCTAGATCTTGGAAGTACCGCGTAGGAAAAGTTTTCGTTTATCTCTACGCGTTCCAACAGTGGTATCAGAGCGGTAGCTTCTGGTATTAGGCCCGAGATTCATACATATGTGATATGTAGTTAGCGTTAGATGTGATCTAAGTGCTGTTTTGGTGGTCGTTCTATGAGATAGATCGGTTTTGTAATGATCAAATACTATTTTCCAAAACCAAATCAGAGTGTTATCATCTTTTATAATTTTTAAAATATGATGAAAACATTAATAGTTACTTAATAGAAAAAGAGGGTTAATTATAGAAATATGATTTAAATGATTTTAGAAAACATTTCTATGGTTCAAATTATTTTTTCCTAGGGCCTTTTAAAATGTTTTCAACATATGAGTAATTCACTCATGGTATCTTATTAACATAATCAAAACAGAAAATTTTAAATTGAGGGTGAGTAAGAAGAGAGCGATTTTCTCAAATGAAGATGTTGTTTTCCCAATTGAAAACATTATTTTTCCAATGCACTTTACTTGTTTTCATAATTAGATAATATATATAACACCTTATTGTTTTATTGATTGACATAATACTTGGAAAACAATTAACCATCTTTTATCCATTTGAGGTTAATAATAATTGTGTCATAATTTCTAGGAGACATGGAGAAAATATTAGAGATAGTAACTCTTTGGTTTTTAATTATCATAATCATTTTCAAAATGGTAGTTGAGTTGAAAACATGTCTGATAAAGATGTTTGCCAACATAATATTTTATTCACATGGGGGAACATATCTTATTTTAGAAATAGGCTTTAGGGTTTTTGGAATTAAAGAAATTTGGATTCTTCATTCCAATTACATATTGTTTTCTTTCCTTTCTTCCTTTTATTTGGGTTTTCGGTGACTTGCTTTATCATGAAAACAAAAGTTTCAATTTTTTGTGATTTTTGAGTTTTCCAAAAATCAGGGATGTTACAGGAGCCCCTCTCCGGAGAAACCATACCCCGCTGGGGAAAAGACAAAACTGTCGTTATGGCCCCTCTACGTGAGTCGGAAGGGGGTAGAAAAGTGGAACCAACTGCTTGGTTGTGTTAGTTTAGGCCCAAGGAACACCCACTAAAATGGTAGGGCCGCCTCTTGGCAAGATTCCCCTAGTTTCGTCAGATCCGGAAGTTTCGGGCTCTAAGTAGTCCTAGAACCCGCGAGAGAGAATCTGACGCCCGTGAAGGCCTAACTCAGAGAGAGAGGGAATCTTGGGCATACAATACCAATGCCACACTATAAAACACATGGTATGGAATACCATGTTATTTGGTGGCATTCATACGATCTGGAGCCCCCTCTCTCGAGAAACCATAGCCCCGCTGGGGAAAAAAGACGGAACGGTCGTTTTGGCCCGGCTACGTGAGCCAGAAGGGGGTCGCAAAGTGGAACCAATTTCTTGGTTGTGTTATTTTAGGACCAATGAACACCCAAGACAATGGTAGGTCCTACCTCTTGGCAGGATTCCCCCAATTCTGTCAGATCTGGGAGTTTCGGGCTCTAAGTAGTCCTCGAACCCGCGAGAGAGAATTCGACGCCGGTGAAGCCCTAAAAGTTAGGAGAGGAAATCTTGGGCATCCAAGACTCATTCCACACTCTAACACACATGGTATGGAATACCATGGGATTTGGTGTTATTCAGACGATCCGGAGCCCCCTCTCCGGAGAAACCATATCCCCCATGGGGAAAAAGACGAAACTGCCGTTATGGTCCCTCTACGTGAGCCGGAAGGGGGTAGAAAAGTGGAACCAGTTTCTTGGTTGTGTTATGTTAGGCCTAAGGAACACCCAAGATAATTTTATGGACAACCTCTTGGCACTATTCCCCCAATTCCATAAGATCCGGGAGTTTCGGGCTCTAAGTAGTCCTGGAACCTGCCAGAAAGAATCTGACGTCGGTGAAGCCCTAACAGAGAGAGAGAGATCGAGAGAGAGAGGTAATCTTGGGTATAAAAGACCCATGACACACTATAACACACATTGTATGGCGTACATGGGAGTAGGTGGCATTCAGACGATCTGAAGCCCCCTCTCCGGAGAAACCATAGCCCCGCTGGGGAAACAGGAGAAACTGCCGTTCTGGCCCCTCTACGTGAGCCAGAAGGGGGTAGAAAAGTGTAACCAACAACTTTTTGTGTTAGGTTAGGACCAAAAGGAACACCCAGTAAAATGGTAGGGCCCGCCTCTTGGAAAGATTCCCCCAGTTCCGTCAGATCCAGGAGTCTCGGGCTCTAAGTAGTTCTGGAACACGCGAGAGAGAATCTCACACCGGTGAAGCCCTAACAAAGAGAGAGCGAGGGAATCTTGGGAATCCAATATCCATGCCACACTATAACACACATGTTATAGTATACCATGGGATTTGGTGGCATTCAGACGATCTGGAGCCCCCTGTATGGAGCAACCATAGCCCCGCGGGGAAAAGGACGGAACTTCCGTTCTGGCCCGTCTACGTGAGCTGGAAGGGGGTACCAAAGTGGAATCAATTTCTTTGTTGTGTTAGGTTAGGACCAAAAGGAACACCCAATAAAATGGTAGGGCCCACCTCTTGGAAAGATTCCCCCAGTTCCGTCAGATCCAGGAGTCTCGGGCTCTAAGTAGTCCTGGAACACGCGAGAGAGAATCACACACCGGTGAAGCCCTAACACAGAGAGAGCGAGGGAATATTGGGAATAAAATATCCATGCTACACTATAACACACATTATATAGAATACCATGGGAGTTGGTGGCATTCTGACGATCCGGAGCCCCCTGTATGGAGCAACCATAGCCCCGCGGGGAAAAGGACGGAACTTCCGTTCTGGCTCCTCTACGTGAGCTGGAAGGGGGTAGCAAACTAGAACCAATTGTTTATTTGTGTTAGGTTAGGCCCAATTAACACCCAACACAATGTTAGGTCCTACCTCTTGGATAGATTCCCCCAGTTTCGTCCGATCCGTTAGTTTCGGGCTTTGAGTAGTCCTGGAACCCGCGAGAGAGAATGCGATGTCAGTGAAGCCATAACACATAGAGTGAGGGAATCTTGGGCATCCAAGACCCATGCGACACTCTAACACACATGTTGTGGAATACCCTAGGATTGGGTGGGATTCAAATGCTCCGGAGCCCTCCCCGGAGAAACCCTAGGTCCGCTGGAAAAAAAACGGAACTATCGTTCTGGCCCCTCTACGTGAGCCGGAAGAGGGTAGCAAAGTGGACCTAATTCTTTGGTTGTGTTAGGTTAGGCCCAAGGAACATCCAATAAAAAGTTAGGACCCACCTCTTAGCAAGATTCCCCCTGTTCCGTAAGATCCGGAAGTTTCAGGCTCTGGGTAGTCCTGGAATTTTACGTCGGTGAAGCAATAACACAAAGGGTGAGGGAATCTTGGGAATCCAAGACTCATGCCACACTCTAACACACATTGTATGGCATACCCTAGGCTTGGGTGGGATTCAGACGCTCCGGAGCCTTCCCTCTCCGGAGAAACCCTAGGCCCGTTAGAGAAAAGGACGGAACTGTCGTTCTGTACCCTCTACGTGAGCCGAAAAGGGGTAGCAAAGTGGAACCCGCGAGAGAGAATCTGACGCTGGTGAAACCCTAACACGGAGAGCAAGGGTATCTTGGGCATCCAAGACCCATTCCACACTCTAAAAAACATGGCATGGCATACCATGGGGTTTCGTGGCATTCAAACGATCTGGAGCCCCCTCTCTGGAGAAACCATAGCCCCGCTGGGGAAAAAGACAGAATTGCCATTCTGGCCCCTCTACGTGAGCCGGAAGGGGGTAGCAAAGTGGAACCAAATGCTTGGTTGTGTTAGGTTAGGCGCAAGGAACACCCAAGAAAATGGTAGGGCCCGCCTCTTGGCAAGATTCCGCCAGTTCCGTCAGGTCCGGGAGTTTCGGGCTCTAAGTAGTTCTGGAACCCGCGAGAGAGAATCTCACACCAGTAAAGCCCTAACACACACAGAGCGAGGTAATCTTGGGCATCCAATAGTCATGCCACACTCTAACACACATGTTATGGCATACCATGGGATTGGTGGCATTCAGACGATCCAGAGCCCCCTCTTTGGAGAAACCATAGCCCCACTGGGAAAAGGACGGAACTGCCGTTCTGGCCCCTCTACGTGAGCCGGAAGGGGGTAGCAAAGTGGAACCAATTTATTGGTTGTGTTAGGTTAGGCCCAAGGAACACCCAAGACAATTTTAGGTCCTACCTCTTGGATAGATTCCCCCAGTTCTGTCAGATCCGGGAGTTTTGGGCTCTAAGTAGTCGTGGAATCCGCCAGAGAGAATCTGACACCGGTGAAGCCCTAACACTGAGAGCGAGGGAATCTTGGGCATCCAAGACCCATTAGACACTCTAACACACATGGTATGGCATGTTATATTGAGTTAGAATCAGACCTTGCCTATGTTGAGGAACCAGCTAAGATTCTAGCAGAAGACTGGAAAAGACTTCGAAATAGGGCAATCAAGTATTGCAAAGTGCAATGGAAACATCAACCTAAACTAGAAGCTACTTGGGAGAAGGAAGAAGAACTACGACAAGCCTACCTCGAGCTCTTCAGATACACTTGTTATAACCTCAGAACGAATTTCTCGTTAAGGGAGAAAGACCGTAATATCCCAGCGTTTAGGAACTAACGGAGGGTAGATATAGAAGATTTTGCATCTGTATGCATGTGTTTGCAAAAGGTGGATAAATTTTTCGCAACCTAAAACCCTCGAGTAATCAGAGTTTTGTCATCTTCCAGACTTAGGTTTTAGAATCGAGAGGGGAAGGTGGAAGGAATTTCGACATGATCTTTAGGTGTTATTTGATTTGAGTATGTTCAATTCAAAATTTCAAACAAAAGACAATTGAATTTGAATTTCAAATTCAAATTAAGTATTTAAATAATTGAAGTAATTAGTTAATAAGTAAATTAGAATAAATTGCTAAATCTTTATGCAATTGAAATTAATTAAGATGATTTATAAAATAAAAACAATAAGCTTTATTAATCATAATACAATAATTTCAAGTCTTTACAATTGCAAGGAACATAATATAAATAAACATTTACAAATTGCAATGATTAGGAAAGGCAAGTTCTGTTACAAATTGGTATGTACAAAATTAATTCCTAATCTATTTATTGCAAGTCTTCTAGTCTTGAATTGATCTTCTGTTGACCCTGCAAAATAAAGAATAAAACGAACAAAATAAAAGTGGAGATGTTGGGGATTAGTACCCTCAGTTTGGTTGTATGATGCACTACTAAGCACATCATTGGGTTTAAAGGGATCTTGTGTAATATATATTCAAATCAGTATAAATGCCTAAGAACAACATGATGGGCAAAGTATTAGGAAATACAAGTGGCAAGCCAAAAATAAAGATAACACTAGGATAAGACCAGGGCAGTCAAGCAGGAAAGATATAAGGCCTAGTGGGAAAGCACACGGGACGCACAAAGGTGCATGCCTCTGTGCTGTCAAAGCTTCAGGAGGCAGATATAAGGGAAAACAGCCATGGATCTGCAGGAGTACAACATCCATTTCACCTCGTGCACCACAACTCGAGCTTTCCAGCTCAAGAACACGCAGGAGAAAATAAATCACCACAAATAATCTATCCACCAAGAATTTGTGAAATCACAGATCCAACATTATCACCACAAGGCCAAGCCCGGAGCTGGAGGAGCAGGCATGAAGTCATCAAGCAAAGCAAGTTCACAAGCACACAAACCAACCACACATCAATTCTCAGGTTGATTTCTACACACACACCCTAGCAAGAGATCATGCTAGTTTATGCACGGAATGTGGGCTGGGAATTTCTCTCAGCCTGGCATGGTGTTGCTATGCTAAAACACATCCTAGGGAACTCATAGCAATAAGTAAAGCATATGTTCTTAGGATATTTTGGCCTCATACTCTTTCATCACTGGAAGGGGCAACAAGATCAAATAGACATCTATTCTTATCAGATTTAATGGCTAACATGAGCACAAACCATAAGCAAATAACGAATAAAAATTATCCATCTCATGAGCAGGCAACATGTTGTTGCTGGGCACTAATCCTATTGGAAGAGAACCTCAAACACAACATTTACCAGCAAGAATTTACTAAGCTTCAGTGAAGTTCTGTTATAGGGGAAACAGGACATTTTTCAGATTAACGGGAACATAAAGGGTAGGAGAGGCACATCCTCTAGAACAAATCCTAGAGCAGCACACACTGTGTTCTGTCAAGAACATAGCATCAAGAATCCCTAGCTGACATATGCATCAGAAGAACATCACTAGTGTCTATCTAGGTTTGTTCACAGGAAAATGTCATGGCATCCAGTAGGCAACAAGCTAGAATTACCACTAGCTAATTCATCCACACATAGGGGGAATAAATCAAGGTCTAGCAGGCATGAGCACAGGCTCGAAGACCTGGCTCCTGAGCAAGGAGAGGGGAAAATGAGAGAGTTGCAGAAGAGGGGGCACGTGAGGAGCTCACTTGGTGACCACCATCGTTGTCATGGCCAAGGCGGCGTAGAAGCGGCGATGGCAAAGTCGTGGCGCCGTGGTTGTTCTCCGGGAAGCCATCCCGACGGCGCCAGCGATGCAGCAGTAGAAGCAGCAGCACCGCATGGTCACCAGGCAGCGCTGGGGTGCAGCACCCCACTGAGCCATGGTGGAGCTCCACCGGAGCGGCTCCAGCACGGCGGTGGCCGCGGGCAAAGCCGGAACCCTAGTTAGGCTAGGATTGCATGAGGCCGTTCGAGGAAGCGTCGTTAAAATCGACGAGGTAGCGCACGTGAAGGCTCGGGAGGCGCGTCGTTTGCGACCACGCGCGGCGGCGGAGGTCACCAGAGCCAGCCCAAACAATCCCGTGAAGGAGGCGGCGACTTTGGTCGCCAGAGCAGAAGGAGGAAGAGACGGGGAGAGAGAAAGGGGATCGAGTACGAGTGCGGCCTGGCTCGGGATCTCTCCTAAGCGGATTGAACCTAACCCACTGGTGGGGTGGCCCACCAGTCAGGTTTAGGAGCTAATCGGTCTTTTGACCATCTCTATTAAAAGAAGAAAGGAATAAAAATTCCAATAAATAAATAAAATCACTATTTAACAATTAAAAGATCATAAAATCAACAAATTTAAAAAATATTAAAACCATAAAATCATAAATTATAAAAAATTAACAAATTACCCCTAAATTAATAATTTATAACTCAACTCCCTATGATTTTAAATAATGTTGTTAATTCAAATAAATTTAATAAAAGAAGAAAAATAATGTTATTCTTTATTCTTTTAATCATAAATAAAATTTATATAATTTTAACACCTAATTTTCTTATTTCAAAACAAAAGTTTATCAATTAAATATTCTTTTGTTTCATCAAAACAATTTAAGATAACTCGAAAAAACAGAATTTAATATTCTAAAGTAATTAAAATTCCACATTTTCTTACTTAATTAAAAGAAAATGCATGCATATCATTATTATGGATAATAGTGTCATTTTTTTCTTTAAACATTGTCCTTACCAGACCATGAGGGTATTTTGTAGAACAAGGCCGTCAATAGTTGCACCAAGCATCAGACTCCATTACGTATCAGTCTCAAGGCAAGTTTATCACTTGTTAATGTCCTCTGAAGTATTTCCTGAGAACTATTTTCAAAATCCTACCGTATTACCACCTTATTCTCAAATGAATGCATGATCCTATTTTTATAATAGTATGACTAATTGAATGACTACCCGAGTGGTAGTGTTTTGTTTCGGTGGGCGGATGGAACCATGGTAAGATGAATTACTCATTGAAAGATTTCATCTGCATGTGAAAGTATTACCTAGGAGATAACAACCAATGTCGTCAGAGTTCTTACGCCGTAAATATCACGTTGACCATATGCCCCGTATGGAGCGAGTAAGCCATCTGTGATCTTTTCCATTGACATGTCAACAGGCTGCCAGAGCCGTATGTTGTATGTCTTGCGGGACTACATGCACATGGGTGAAATCCCTTATTTCCCACGGACTCTAGGGTCTATGATGGTCTGCCCGGGGAGCCTAAATATCTATCGTGAGGGGTAGAATAAGGTGTAAACCTGCGTGGCAAGAAATGGGTGGTCATGCGTTGTGCATATAAGCATTGTTTGGTTTAAATCTACAACCGGGTCCCACTTCTGAGTGGGTGTGGACAGGAACGACCGCCTAGTTGTGCAACATGGTCTTTATTGCCTATAGGTAAAGTAATGCATCTCTGCAGAGTGTAAAATGATGTGGCATGTTACCCCTTGTTCCGGGAAGGAGCTGCAAATGCTGCAGGAATGGAACTCCATGAAGTTGTAACTAATGTGAAGATTTGACGGGCATAGTTTTCCAAATAAAAGCAATCTCTTGAAGAAACATTTTCACCCAAAACCTGCATTAGTTCAAGAGTCTTTAGAGTCGAGGACTGTAGATAGTGCATCAAATTACCCACCATACTTAATGAACTTATCGAGTAACGTTGGTTACTCATTCGTTCCTGTTTGACTCCCTGCTTAGGCTATGAGAACTTAGAGGAGGCATCCTTCAACATCATTGGAGGCCAAGAAGACATCTAGCCAGATCTCTCCGGCGGAGTTGAAGGGGTGGACTACACCATCCAGTACAAAGCTAGTCCAGAGGAGGCAGAGTCTGACTAGAGTTAGCCTCGTCTAGTAACCCGGTACTTTAGCACGGTCGAATCAAGCAGCCTTGAACTTCTATATTAGTTTGTTGAGTTCCTATGTATGCACCTATTTACTTTTCAGTTGATGCTGTAAACTTCAATAATGAGATGATCTCATCCTGAGATCATCCTCTTGTGTGCAAACTATGTTTTGTAATATAAGTTTGTATGACAATCAAGTCCTGCAATTTTTCTCTAGGGACGTAATATTTGCGGAACGGTGTTATGTGAGTGTTATGTCAACGACTTGCATACTACACTAGGGTCACCGCACAATACGAGCGCAGGTGACGGGATCCGGTTGTCGCCTCCAGGTAAACCCTAGTATCCTACGCTCTACGGGACATAGTCTATACGCCGACGGCCGGACCCTGTCGGCCTATAGATGATTCCGGTCGACGTAGGGGTAGCTCGACGGTGGCCGTCGGCGTATGCCCGCCGGCGTCTACCCCGGTCGGCGTATCCTGGTTGTCGTCGGCGTACGAATGCCGTCAGCGTAAACCGAGCTACGCCGACGGGGATGCCGTATAGGAGGCCGAGTATTTTAATTTTTTTTTCAAAAAAAAATCATTTTTTTTCAAATTTTTTTTTTTGCAATTTTTTATTTCACTTGTTTAACCACTTAATCACACTATACACATATTTATCTTGTCTCTAAGAATTTTTCATTTTAATCTAAACTACTCGCTTCTACTAACACTTCCTGATCGTTCACCCATCCTCAGATTGCTCCAGCCCCAGCATGCTTAACTTCGTAGTTCCTTTCCTGTGAGCTCACTAGAAACATCGAATGTTTTGCTGACAATAGTATCCAATCAATATTGTTAACCATTGTACCATCATGTCACACTATTTTATTTTGTGAATTCAAACAATTATTTAAATAAAAGGTAATAACTAATAATAATCTTGAATTTAACTAATAATTGACATTTTTTACTTTTATATTTAATATTGAATAATTCACATCTATAAATCCGTAAATCGAAATTTGACAAATAATATGTCCATATCGATTAGAAAAATGGGAGAAATTCAAAATATGACATCCATATAATATTTGTTTTATCATGTATAGAATTTTACTAAGTGAGATGTTTAGTGTATGGGCTATGGTTAGCCAACCAAACTAGGTGTCGAAACTAGGCTTCGTGAAGAAAACATGCCAAACTTGGGCACCAAATTAGCAAACCATGTTGGAATGTGCCAAGATATGGCAAAGTGAAACACAATTGTATTGCAAACAAACATAGACCTAGGTTTGTAAAGTTGCAAACAAACAATTTTTTCTTTTTCATTTAAAAAAAATCCATTTTTCATTTTCCGAGTGCAAAAAAAATGGGTTTTTTGTGTAGGCCCAACCACAAATATGTTGCACAACTTAGGAGATGCATTTTTTGAAACTACTAGACCATGTTATATGCACAAATAAGCAATTTGTTTCCTATGAAAAGGTTTTCATCCACCTTTTCTGAAAAACACAAGTTTCTGCCGATTCAGTTGGAAACTGGTCAAATTTGAACTACAGGTATCTCATATTTTGCTCATGATTTTTGGAAAAAAGACATTTTTAGTTACACAACTACCTATTTCATCATAGATACACAAATGTTTTCTCAATATTCAACCCATAAATACGAACGGTCATGCCCGTCGTCTTGACTTTCTTCTGAAATCGGAATAGAAAAGTCCAGAAAATTTAAAACAACCCAAAATGATGCAAGACCTTCGCAAAAATAATAAAATTGAAATACGACAGTTGTGTTGAAAATGTGTTCACAAAAATAAGCTATCTCCTCCGAACATAATAGGGTTTTGGGCCAAATGACGGGTGTGATGGCCAAATCCATGGCGTAGTTTGTTTAAATGTGCCCATATTCCACACAAACATGCATTCTGGAAGCACGGACAATGTTGACGGAGGAAGTTTTCCTTTTCGTTAAATAAAAAACCATTTTCCGAGTGTCAAAAATGTTTTTTTTTTGTGAAGTACTTACCACAAATATGTTGCAAAATTTGGGAGATGCATTTTTTGAAAATACTAGACCATGTTATATGCATAAATAACCAATTTGTTTCCTATTAAAAGGTTTCCGTCCACCTCTTTTGAAAAACACAAGTTTCTGCCGATTTAGCTGGAAACTGGTCAAATTTGAACTACATGTATCTCATAGTTTGGTCATAATTTTTGGCAAAAATCATTTTTAGGTATACAACTACCTATTCAACCGCTAGCCCCGCTGGAGAAAACAGAGCTTATAGGTCTATACCCGGTAACCGTTAACCCTTTCTTGTTTGTTCCGTTCTTGGTCATGGAATTTTTTGAAGAATGTAGCTTTAGCAATATGCATGATGATGTAGATCTATTTCTCCTTTTCGAAACGAGCTAAAGAACGTTGAAATCCGAGTTCAAATGCAATAGTTATGCTCAAAATGTTGAATACGAAAAAAAGATACGCCGATGGTGGCTATCGGTGTAGCCAAAAAAAAGTAGGCCGACGGGGTTGCCGTCGGCGTAGAATAATTTTTTTTTATTTTCGGTTACCATGTCGGGTATACGCCGACGGTCCCGATATTTGGCCGTCAGCGTCTAAAACGGCCGTCGGCGTATCATCGCGTCTCCCGTAGTGACGTAACCCCGCCACGCGCAGGCGCAGCGCACGTCCCACGTTAACCACCCGACCGGCCTCCAACGAGCCAAAATTTTAATGACGATTCCGTGGGCCCGGCGAAAGTTCCAAAGGACCAACGACCGATGCACGCTCCCGCCCGCAAACCGATTCAACGACCGCGTTTATGTTTTGAAATCGGTCGATGATCCAAAGATCCACTAAATCCGGTCACTGGCGAAAAGGGAGATGCAGTGGCCTTACCTGCCGCCGATGAACGCCGACATGAGCTACGACGCACCCAGGTCCACTTCGCCGCCTTCAAAACGTTTCCAAGGTCGAACGTAGAAGGAGGGATCGCCGGCAACTGAAGCCCTGCCGTCGGACGCCTATCCGCCGCCTCACCTGCAGTTGGAGAAGAAAAGGGGAGCAGGACGACGACCGTACCTGCAACAAGCGAGCAGCCTCGCGCTGTGCTTGAATTTTCTTGAACCTCTTCTCCGCCCGCCCACGCGAACCCTCGGGCAAAGATCTGCCCAATACCGGCTAGGGGGTCCTGTATCCAGCTGACGCCGGAGAATCCTCCTCCTCCGAGTCCGAGTCGACATCAGAGGTGTCTGAGATTAGCCACAATGGAAGTAACATAGGTGGTATCATAAGTGCCACATAGGCAAGAAAGATGATGTGGCAGTCATTTAATGAGGAGAGAGGTGTTAGTGGTATCATAGGTAGATACCGTAACATAACGCGTTTCAAGACAAGATGAGTTTATAAGCCAATAAATATACTAGTATATGATACCACAAATATGTTACTATGCATTGGGGAAGTGGTAACATAAACTAGTATCATATGCATGATACTAGTATATGATACTCCCCATTGTGACTAGTCTGACGACGCGAGCGCCCAGAAGGGACCCAGCCTCTCGGGCTCCGCCATTAGCGTGGAACTAACACTTAAGTGTTATTCAGAAATGTACATAGTTATCTTTTTGCTGGGAGTAGTATTTATGTTGGCTGTTGAAGGAACGTGCAAAACTTTCATAGCGTACCAAGCATATTTCATGAGTCGAATCTGCTAGCTTAGTCCAACGACTCCAATCCAAATTTCATAACTCATACATTTTTTTTTAAATACATAACTCGTACATTAATTAATCACAAATGAAACTCCAAGCTTTCGGAGCTGACAAGGAGAGGGCATTTCGATGGATTGCACGGATCAAAATCCTTCACACGGCTGGACAAGGAGATATTACCCGAGAATCAGATTTGGAAAAAGTCATATCCGTAAGCATCCCCTAGGCCCCCCCCCTCCTCCCACCCACCTCCCCCTCCCCGGCGGCCATCTCGGCCGCCGCCCGCCAGCACCATGTCCTCGCCCGTCTCGTCTTTGGAACGGATCTGCTTCTCCCCCTCGGAGTCGGATCTTGACGCGCTCTTGCCCGTGGGCGGATGATGAAGGTGTTGACCTCTAAGTTGGCCCGATCTTCACGAATCGACAAGAACGAACGAAGAACGCACGAAGAACGCGATGAACACGATGAACACGAGAGGGGGAATCGAGGGGAAATCGAGGGCAAACGCGCGGAAACACAAAAAGGGGAAGATAACTCGTGAAGCCTACGAGGGATCGCAAACCCAAGTCAACAACACGCTAATTGAAACGGTTTCTCTTACCGGTCGGTCCACCGATCCAACAGAAGCCCAAAAGGGGAAGGTTGGCAAGCGCTACTAGAATCACTATGTGAGAGAGTAGCTCCTTGGAGAGATCTTGATACAATCCTAGATGAACATCGTCAACATAGGAGTGGCCTCGTAAGAGGAGTCACCTCAAAAGAGGGATACAAGGGCAAAGCCCTAAACTCTCGAAAACAATGCTCAAAACTATTCCTAACCCTAGATCTAGCCACCGGAGTCCTTTATATAGTCGGGGTCGAAACGGGGGTCGAAACGGTGCCAAAACGGTCAATTCCCGTGCATTTCGGGGCCACCCCGGCCTGGGAGCCGGCCTGGCCGGCCTGGAACCCGGCCTAGGGCCAGGGTGGGGCGCAGAGGCCTGGGGCCAGGGTGGGAGGAGGAGGCCGGCCTGGGGCCAGGGTAGGCCGGCCTGGGGCCAGGCTAGCCCGGCCTGGGGCCAGGGTGAGGCCGGGAGCCTCCTTTTCCCTCCGTTCTTCCTCCTCGGAACTCCGATCTTGACGCCGTCTTCACCCACGTTCTTCCTAGCTTCATGCGCACCTTCTTGGATGTGTTCTTGAGCATCTTGGGCACCATCTTGGGTCTCCATGTGGTGATCCCACCTATGCATGTAGAGGGGTATTTCATGAGGTAGAGCACCGTTCACCAAGTCACCGGAAACGTACGGAGGTAGGAGTGAGTTCACCTTGTTGCGTATCGATGTTGTGCTTGGTGGAATACGGTGGGCTACATCATCTCCCCCCCCCCCCTTGAAAAAGAGTCGTCCTCGACTCTCGTTCCCTCCATATATGAGTGGGAGAAGGAATCTTGACGACGAAGATGTCGTTGAAGTTGAGTCGCTTGTCGAAGTCCATGTGACGGTAGGCTCGTAGTGGGGGCGGTCCAAAGGTGATGAAGATCATGAAATGGCCCCCCGTGGATGGTTGAGGAAGATCTTGCGAAGCGGTGTAGTCGTTGAAGTTGAGCCTCTTATCGAAGATCATGCCAAGGTATGCTCGTGGAGGGTGTAGTCCAAAGACGATGACGATCTTCACATGATCCTCCATGGGTGGATGAGGATGAGCTTGCGGAAGCGGTAGAGTGTAGTCGTGGCGATCATTGTCGTTGACGCGCTTGTCGAACTCCAAGTGCATCTCGGCGAAGGGGATGTAGACGTGGTAGTCATTGTCGTTGACGCGCTTGTCGAACTCCAAGTACATCTTGACGTAGGGGGTGTAGATGGAGAAGTCGTTGTCGTGGAGGTGCTTGTTGAACTCCATGCACATCTTGACATGTGGTATGTAGGCGTAGAGGGCATTGTCGTTGACGTGCTTGTCGTACTCCATGCACCTCTTGACATGTGGAATGTAGGCGTCGAAGGCATTGATGTCGAAGTTCTTGTGATGCGCCGTGTAGATCTTCACTTGAGGAATGTGGATGGAGGATGCTTTGTCGTAGAAGCTCTTGTCAATCTCCATGTGGATCATGATGAGCGGAAAGTGCTCCTTCCAACCCTTCAAGTCGGTGTCGATGTTCATGCGATGTGGAGAGCCTTGTATGTGGAGAAGGCGATGATGTCGAGGATGCTTGATAGGGTCACCAAATCTCTGCAAAATAGACAACAAAGATGGAGAGAAAGTTGGTAAGCCGTTAGTGTCAATAAGCACAAATGGGGTTTTGCTCTCAACTCCCATCTCACTTTTGGTGGCTAACAAGGCGATGCCTCTAAGAACACTCATGCTTTTTCCACTCATTATGGGCTTGTGGCTCTCACTCACGTGATGGTGGATCTCTCTCTCACCACTCATCTCACTAGAAGCTTGAGAGGGGACACTAGAAGGCTCCAAAGTCTTGGCACAAGAGGTGTGCGGGTTTGTCGAAGTCGTTGCATTGCTTGGAGTCGGTAGTGTCATAGCATGTGGTGAGGAGGACTCGATCATCTCATCTCTTGGGTTGATCTCCAAGTGTGTAAAGGGTGTCTTTCTTGGAGGAGGAGGTAGGGTCATGGCTTGTGTCGAGGAAGGCTCCAACATCTCCGTGATGTGGTAGTGTAAGCCATGCCTTGTAGCATCCTCAAATGGTCGATGATGATGATGATGAAGATTTCCTTGCCTAGAATGGTGGCTTGAGCGTGGCCTTGTGGAGGTTGGCATGAGATGCGTTGAAGTCAAGCGGAGAGTGTCACCCAATTCGTCATTACCTCCATCAATGATAGATGGGCCATTGACGCCGACTCTAGAGAGGTTGCATCGTTGGTCCTTATCTTGAGGATAGGCTTGAAGAACTCGTGTCAACACTCGCGATGAGTTCGCGGCCTCATTGCAATAGACGCTTTCGTCACCATTGGTCATGTCCAAGGAATTGAGAGCTAGTTGGTGCAAGGCATAGTATTGGCCTTCACTCATGTAGGCATGGTCACCATTTTGGTTGGCAACCATGAGCATCTCGTTGGTAGCATTGGAAGCTCTCTTGTGGATGGTCGAAGTTGGCACTTGTGTCATTGGAGACGAAGAAGAAGGATGCCTTAGAGATGATGGCAAGGGATGAGCCTCTTTGACAATGTCACATGCATCAACGTCTTCATCATAGAGTGGTAGAGTGGTCTCCTCATGCATATGGTGATGTTGATCTTGTGTCATGGGAGGAATAGCTTCGCACTCTTGATGTTGTTGTTGCGCTTGTGGCGATGATGGAAGCTCATGCTCTTGATCATGAAGGTCATTGTTCATCCTCAAAGAATGTCGCTCATGGAAGTTGTGGTTGGGTGTTGGTGGAGAAGTATCTCTCGCCTCTTGCCTTGACGAGGTAGTGGTATCATAGTGTCCATGGCGAGGATGTTCTTGATCCTTGTCGAAGGCGGGGTGCGAGTAGAAAGCACAATCTTGGTGAAGATGCGGTGGAGGCTCCCATTCCTCATATGGATGGTGACGCTCATGGTCTTTGCACCTTGCAACATTGAGGCAAACGGCGCTCAAGTTATTGTCTTCATGGCCTAGGTGATGTGGTGCTTCATCCAATATGGGAGAAGAAGCATCATGGATAGCATCTCCATTGGACGCACCATCTTGGTCGCCGCCTTGGCAATCCCACATTATGTGACCATGGCCCTTGCAAATGGGGCATAAGAGGTCTTCATCTTGAAGGAGAGGGGAAAGTAGGCTCATAGCATCCTTGCCTAGTGGTGGTCAAAGTGGGCGCTCATAGGGGTCCTCATCAAAGATGGGAAGTGAAGTAGCATGTTGAGCAATCCCACTTGATTGTTGTCGATGGTGGCGCTCAATGGGGTCTTCCTCGAAGATGGGGAAAAACAAGCCATAGGGAGCATTCGCACTCGCTTGATGTTGAGAAGGGCTCTCATTTGGGTCTTCATCAAAGATGGGCGGTGGAAGCTCATGTGGGTCATCCTCATTGGTTTGGTGATGGCGATCATGATGGAGAGGATGGCGCCGATGGTCATTGTGGTGGAGTCGAGGGAGGCATTCACTAGAAGCCATGTCGAGGTCACCTTCTTGATAGTGGTTTTGGTCTTGGTGGTCATTGTGGTGGTGACACACATTTTGCCTTGGAAGCCTTGAATGTGGGCAAGCACCATCCACGAAGCCATTTAGACCAATGTCATGAGTCGAGCTTGGAGAAGGTGGGTGATGAAGAATATCCGGTCGTAGAGGGTGATCTTGAAGAGGGTCACCACGGCCTTGTCGGTGTCGAGGTCGAGGTAGTGGTGATGGCGAGCGATGCTCAAACCAATGTTGTCGCGGAGCTTGTGGTGGAAGATGCGGTGAGGTGGGTGTACCACTCTCTTCCATGTGGCGATGGTGATCATGGCGACGGTCTTGGTGATGAGCGTGGTGATGAGGGCGTGAAGCTTGTCGATGACGAAGCTTGCGGCGTTCCCACACCTCATGTGTGGGATGACTCCGAAAGTCATTTGGATGCCTTGGCTTCTTGGCCTTCTCGCTAGATGAGGCCTCGATGATGTCCTTCTTGTGGCGCCGTCTAGATGTTGAAGGAGACCATCTTGACGTTGCCAACTTGTCGGATTTCTTGTCGTTGCGCCATCTTGAGGTTGAAGGTCGTTGTCGTGTCTTGGCCTTGGCAATCTCCGAGGAGTTCCTTGGGGGCGAGCATGAACCATCGGAGTTTCTTGACAATTGAAGCTTGGCGAGGAATTTCTTGTAAGTGAGCTCATCCATGTCGGAGTCGAAGTAGCTTGGGGAGTCGTTGTTGGTGTCGTACTCCGTCATGGTTGTGGATGCGTTGTCGGTGTAGCATGGCTCCATCTCGTCATCCAAGCTTGCGATGTCGTAGTTGTAGTAGTGGTTCATGTCGGTGGAGCTCGTGGAGTCGAAGTCGGCGTGGTGGTTGTGGTACTCCTCCATGTCGATGATGCTTGGGGAGGAGTAGTCGGTGTAGAGCTCGACGTCGTGGTCGTAGTAGTGGTGGTGATCCACCATGTCATGCTCGTAGTAGTGGTCATCCACGATGTCGTGCTCGGAGTAGTGGTCGTCCACCACGTCATTCTCGTAGGAATGGAGGTCCATGTCTAGCTCGTTGTAGTCGTAGTGGTCCATCATGGACTCATCATGATCATCATGGCCTCCAAATCCTTCGCTCTCGCTATACATGGTTAGTCACAAGCACAAGTGTATATATGGAGTATGAGGACCTAGGAGCTCAAACCTCACCTTTTAGCAAATGTTGGAAACTAGTGGACCAAGCCAAGAGAAACCGATAGCAAAAAGAACGAAGTGACTTGAGTTCGAAAGATCCCAAAAACATGCTCCAAAACACACACGGCTTATGGGTGGATGACAATGGGTTAGAAAAGTGGCGAGAAAACGACAAATCAAAAGAAAAGTATGTTGTAAAACGTGGAGAAGAATCAAAGAAAAGTTAGCACGAAAACCAAACCTAGTGGAGGAAAATGATATGGTGGAAAAGAAAAACACACACACACACAAGTGATAAATGGGGTTAGTGCGGCCAATGGACGAGCGGAGACGAAATGTACCTATCGAAGACTAAGCTCAATGCCACACCAACGCAAGGAGGACGCTAGCTCGAACCGCAATTAAGTAGAGGCAACAAGATTCGCAATGTGGCAACCGGTCACTCTCTTCTCTCTCGCAACTCGAAGCTAGGCGTTCCTACAAATGATAGCAATTGGCATCGATCTTTGCTTCTTTTGGCTCTTTTTTGCTTCTTGCTCTTTCTCCTCTCTTTTTTTTTTGATTTTTCGCTTTTTGATGATGATGATGCGGAGATGATTCCCAAATGCCAATGCCTACTCGTAGCTAGACTCTCACAAGCGCAAAACTCGCACTCTCGGTGCCACAATGCGATGCCAAGCGGTGTAAAAGAACTAGTCCAAGTAGGTAAGTAACACAATGGGGTGGGGTGGTTCAAGCGGAAGCAAGTTATACCTCTCATATTGATGATCACGGACTTGCGGCCGTGGGGGAGTCGATGTCGTGGCGATCCGTTGATGTGGAAGCGTAGGTGATGTCGTGGGCGTCGCGTAGCACTTTGTTGCACTCAATTCGGATCAAAAACGACAAAGAAAAACAAGTTTCAAAATCTGTCCAAGAATCGAAGAGCAGGATTTTTCTGAAATTTTTGCTCAAATTCGAAATTTCTCCCAAATCAAGAAAAAATTTGGAGAAATTCAAGAATTGTGGCTGAATAGAAAGATGGGGAATGGTTTTTGGCAACAAATCTATGAAACAAAACCACGAAAAACTCAACAAATCAAGAGATCGGTCGAAATCCCTTTCGGCTATTTTTGGTCAAATTTTCGAATTTATGGTGGATAGAAGAAAAATTGGTGGTAGGGGAGGGGGTGGGGTGTCGGATTCGTGTCAATCTAGCTCTGATACCAGATGATGAAGGTGTTGACCTCTAAGTTGGCCCGATCTTCACGAATCGACAAGAACGAACGAAGAACGCACGAAGAACGCGATGAACACGATGAACACGAGAGGGGGAATCGAGGGGAAATCGAGGGCAAACGCACGGAAACACAAAAAGGGGAAGATAACTCGTGAAGCCTACGAGGGATCGCAAACCCAAGTCAACAACACGCTAATTGAAACCGTTTCTCTTACCGGCCGGTCCACCGATCCAACAGAAGCCCAAAAGGGGAAGGTTGGCAAGCGCTACTAGAATCACTATGTGAGAAAGTAGCTCCTTGGAGAGATCTTGATACAATCCTAGATGAACATCGTCAACATAGGAGTGGCCTCGTAAGAGGAGTCACCTCAAAAGAGGGATACACGGGCAAAGCCCTAAACTCTCGAAAACAATGCTCAAAACTATTCCTAACCCTAGATCTAGCCACCGGAGTCCTTTATATAGTCAGGGTCGAAACGGGGGTCGAAACGGTGCCAAAACGGTCAATTCCCGTGCATTTCGGGGCCACCCCGGCCTGGGAGCCGGCCTGGCCGGCCTGGAACCCGGCCTAGGGCCAGGGTGGGGCGCAGAGGCCTGGTGCCCGGCCTGGGGCCAGGGTGGGAGGAGGAGGCCGGCCTGGGGCCAGGCTAGCCCGGCCTGGGGCCAGGGTGAGGCCGGGAGCCTCCTTTTCCCTCCGTTCTTCCTCCTCGGAACTCCGATCTTGACGCCGTCTTCACCCACGTTCTTCCTAGCTTCATGCGCACCTTCTTGGATGTGTTCTTGAGCATCTTGGGCACCATCTTGGGTCTCCATGTGGTGATCCCACCTATGCATGTAGAGGGGTATTTCATGAGGTAGAGCACCGTTCACCAAGTCACCGGAAACATACGGAGGTAGGAGTGAGTTCACCTTGTTGCGTATCGATGTTGTGCTTGGTGGAATACGGTGGGCTACATCAGCGGAGGACCGGTCGTTGCCCCACCTGCGGCCTCTGGACCGGTCGCTGCATCGTCCTTCGCCGAGGTCGCCTCCCGCCCGCCGTCTCCCCGAGTGCTTCCCACGGGCCCCCCTGAACGCATGCTGGTCAGGCCTAGCATTCACTCCATGGTGGTTGCGACGCGGGACCAGCATGCGCCCTCCCCGATGCACGCGCAGCCGGATTGGCAAGTGGTGAGTTACCGCGGGCGGACGCGCCCCCGCTCCACACCTCCTTTGAGCCAGGGGAGTAATGGCGCCCAACGCTCAACCGACGGCGTGAAGGGCGACTCCGGCTACTTAAGGGACTTGTAGGGCCGGTGCTTCCGCTGCCTCGACATCAACCATAGAGTGGCTCACTGCACCAACCCCACCCGCTGCATCCATTGCCACCGTTTCCGCCACTACGCCCGCTTCTGCCCAGACAAGAACCTACCTCGCCTCGCCATCGCCCTGCTCGACTCCGCGCCGATCCCTGCCAGACGCCCCAACCCCGTCGCGCACAGGCTCACCTTTCCGGTCGGCCACCCGAACGCGGCGCGTGCACCTGTGAAGACCCGACTGCTCTTCCCCACCGCAGTCGGTGTGACTCCCACCAATGCAGCGAAGCACGCCCTGTCGTCGCCTCCCCCCATGGCTGCCCTTCCCAGTGACGTGGGCTCGCGCCGCTCCAGGCACACTAGCTGCTTCATGGACCTCGATCAGGAGCTGCTCGACGAAGAGGCTCGCCTGCGCGGCGTTGCTCTCGTCCTCACGCCATCGGGTGACGAGAAGCTCATCCCCGCCAACGTCGCCGAGGCCCTGCTGTCTAAGTTCGCGGAGATGCCGTACTCTGAGTTCCAAGTCTCGCTGATGTACCCAGGAGCCTTCCTGGTGTGTTTCAGCGACAGGCGCTGGGCGGATCTCGGGGCCACTGCTCCGATGGTGCACTACCGCGGCCGCCCCATCCTCGTCCGCCGCTGTACAAGGCTCACCATCGCGACGGAGCACCCTTGCCGCTACAGCGTGAGGCTTTTCCTGGAAGGACTGCCGCCCTACACTTGGTCGGTGGAAAGGGTGCGCAAGCTGCTGCCGGAGTGCATCGTGTACGAGATTGCGGCGGAGACGGAGGATAAGGTCGATCTCTCCTACTTCGTGCTCAAGGCATGGGTGGAGGATCCGGAGGAGATCCCGACAATCGCCACCCTGAAAATGCGAACCATCCCGCGCTGCACCGACCCGACGAACCACGTCACCCTCCCCCTGGCTTTGCGGCAGACCGCACCGACATCGACAACTGCGGCTGCCACGAGCGCGCTCCCCGCCTACTACACCACCCAGTTCTGGTGCATCTCGATGCCGTGACGTACTATCCCCCCCGTTCGGCTACCTCCGACATCTGGTCAAGACCGCGGGGAGGTGGGGGAGACGACGACCACGGCCAGGAGCTAGAGCCGGAAGAGAAGGCGACGCCCTGGGCGCGGGGAGTGCAAGATGACGCCTGGCGCAGGCGCGGCGACTCTGCTCGCGACCTGGCCTCCCGTCGAAGGCGCCGTGGAAGCGCCAGGACGTACGGGGGAAGCTTCAGAGCCGTCGACCCACTGCACTCTCTACTGCCGGCAGGGAGCTTCGTGGCGGCGGTGGATGGCGGTGTCCAACACGCTAGGGCTACTTACCCTAACGGTCGGGCCATGGTGCCTGACGGAGCCACGCCAACGAGCGTAGATGTGGAGGTGCATGTGGGAGCACAGGAGACGGAGATTGACGCCGTCGGGCAGGGACCTGTCTCTGAGGGCAGGCCTGCTCCTGCACAGGCGACAGGGTGGGACACCACTTCCCCCCCAATGTTTGGGTCTGGGACCGAGGTAGGACTGGGCAATGCGCTCCTTACCTCTTTGGTCCTGCAGGAGGGTGGGACCACTGAGGCGACAGACGACAAGGGGCCCAAGATCTCACCCGTGCTTCATGATTCGCCAGTGCCCGCTGACGCGCTGACAGCGACGACCTGGTCGGGCTCTCCGATCCATCCCGTGGGTCAACAAGATGCCCTGGCCGGTTTTGAGACCGGGAGGCCATCTTTAAGCCCAATGGGTGTTGAGATGGGCTCTGCAGCCCAGCTTGGAGGGCTGGGCCCATAGGCCACGTGCGAGCTTGGTTTCAATGGGCTTGATGAAGGAGTCCAAGTTCAGGCGGATGACGGAACACGCTCGCCGCTGGAGAAACTGCTGACCAAGGTGTGCATCCCGATCACGCCGGCACTGCTCCATCTGCCCTCGGCGCCCGGGAAGAGAGAGAGGAGGCGCAGATCACCAGGGTCAGCTACGAGATGTAGCCGTCGCATCAGGGAGAGCAGGAAGGACTTGGTGACTGTCAAGGGGAACAACTCGCTAAGGCTAGCGAGGCGCTTGATCAAGAGCAAGAAAGGGCTGGCCATTGCCGAGCCGGGAGAAGAAGAAGAAGAACAGGCTCTCCAGAGATATGTCAAGGCATTTGAAGATCCACTGGACGAGGCAAACCTGGAGGCTCTCACTGCCTTGGCTAAATCTGGCCACGGCAAGCCGCGCCGCCAAGGCCGCCGCGTCTAGGTGCTTAGGCTCTTGCCTCCGTCGACTACTGTGCCCATGATTAGTGTCTCTATTTTAGTTTGGAACGTCAGAGGTCTCAATTGCCTCGCCCGTCGTGCTGTGGTTAGGGGTGTCATCACGTTGCATCGCCCCGCGGTTATCTGCCTTCAAGAATCAAAATTATCAGTTGTTGATGCATCCATTGTCATTGAGTGCTGCGGCGCCATGTACACCCAGTTTGCCTATGCCCCTGCCAGCGGTACCAGAGGAGGTATCATCGTGGCATGGGACCCCGATGTGGCCACGATCACACCTTCGCTCATCAGTCCATCGTTCATCGCAGCGAACTGCTCTTGGAGGCTGTCAGGATTCAGTTTTAGCCTAATTGCAGTTTACGGACCCCAGGCCGTGCCCGACAAACTGCAGTTCCTCGAGGACCTCAAGAACCACTGTGACCCTGCAACGCCTGCCATTGTAGCCGGAGATTTCAACCTCATCCTACAAGCTTCCGATAAGAGCACCACCAACTACAACCGCCGTTCAATGGCAGCTTTCCGCAGATTCCTTACCGAACAAAATCTAAACGACGTCCACCTACATGGTCGCCACTACACTTGGTCCAACGAGCAAGTGGACGCCATCAAAGTGAAGCTGGATCGGGTCCTCATGAACGACGGCTGGGAGGAGGAGCACCCGGGATGTTTGTTGCAGGCCCTGTCTTCCGAGCTGTCGGACCACTGTCTGCTTCTCCTGAACACGGATGCGGCCTTCAACCCGCCAAGACATTTTCGGTTCCAGAACTTCTGGACGAAATTAGATGGATTCCATGATGCTGTTCGCACGTCTTGGGAAAAGCCCTCCAATTGCTCTGATCCTTTCCTTGTGCTGCATTGCAAGCTCACCAGATTGGCCAAGGCGCTGCGGACATGGAACAACAACAATGTGGGGGATCTCAAGATCCGTGCGGCCATTACCAGCGAGCTGATTGGTAGATTGGATGTCGCCATGGACTCACGGCAGCTGTCGAGTGCGGAAAGCCAATTTCGTAACATGCTAAAGCTTAACCTCCTTGGTATCGCCGCCCTTCAACGATCGCAGTGGAGGCAGCGATCAGGATTGACTTGGCTAAAGGAGGGGGACGCCAACACGGCGTTCTTCCATGCCAGGGCGTCCGCGCGGAGAAGAAAGAACTTGGTACTCGCTATCGCCAAGGACGACGTCGTCGTCACGGGTCAGGATGAGAAGATGGAGATCCTGCTGGTTTTTTTTGAAGATCTCTTTGGTCGCAAGAGAAGCAGAGGACACACTCATATCTTCATGAGCTGGATCTCAAGCGATCATCACTTCAAGACCTCGACAACGACATCACAGAGGAGGAGGTCAAGGCGGCGGTGTTTGAGATGGGTAGCGAGAAGGCGCCGGGGCCAGACGGCTACTCGGGCCTATTCTACCAGACATGCTGGGCCATTATCAAGCCGGAGTTGATGGCCGCGATCCACGCATTTGCCTGCCAAAACACTGCCAAGTTCCATGCTCTAAACACCGCCACCATGATCCTAGTGCCTAAAAGATCGGACGCAACCAGCGCCAAGGATTACAGGCCGATAAGCCTCATCTACTTCTTCGGTAAACTTGTGATGAAGATCATGGCGACTAGGCTGCAGCCCAAGATGGATTCCCTGGTACTGCCTTCGCAATGTGCATTCATCAAGAGAAGGGTGATTCATGACAATTTCAACTACGTCAAGGGTCTGGCACGATCTTACTTCCTGAAGAAGTCCCCGGCGCTGCTTGTCAAATTGGACATCGAAAAGGCTTTCGACAGCCTATCTTGGGAATTCCTGATTGAGGTGCTCAAAGCGAAGGGTTTCGGGCAGAGATGGCGTGATTGGATGGCTTTGATACTCGCCTCTTCTTCCTCCAAGATATTGGTTAATGGAGAGCTCTCAGACAACATCCAACATCGACGTGGCCTCCGCCAGGGAGACCCCCTGTCGCCGCTGCTCTTCGTGATTGCAATGGACGTCCTGGCAGCGCTTCTCGCTAAGGCAGATCAGGTTGGGGCTCTCAGCCCTATCAGAGGGAAGATACCGCGATTCAGAGCCTCGTTATACGCAGATGATGCAGTTATGTTCATCAGCCCAACTGTCCAAGATGTCACAGCCGTGCGTTCTATCTTGGAAGCCTTCGGACAGGCATCGGGCCTTTTCACAAATTTCCTCAAGAGCACCGTTTCACCCATTCGCTGCGACGGGATCGACATTCAGAGTCTCGTCCAGTCTCTTCGCTGCCCGGTCACCCAATTCCCCATCAACTACTTAGGCATGCCTCTGACCATCTCCAGGCTCACCCGTACGCACCTGCAGCCTATCCTCGACAGGATTCAGAATGCAATGATGAGATGGAAAAGGATCAACACTGCTGTCGGACGTCTCACGCTGCTCACCTCGGTGATTTATGCAATGCCGGTTTTCCAGATTATGTCAGTGCACCCGCCGGGTTGGCTGATCAAGAAAATCAACAAGGCTGCCCGCGGTTTCCTATGGGAGAACAAAGAGGTGGCGACGGGGGGAAAATGCCTCGTCAATTGGAAGAAGGTGTGCTCGCCCAAGTCGTACGGTGGCCTGGGGATACCCAACCTGGCAGCCCGCAGCGTTGCGCTAAGGTGTCGATGGCTTTGGCATTCATGGATGTCTCCAAGCAAGCCGTGGGCGGATCTTTCCCTTCCTATCGACGGCCGTGTCCGTGCGCTCTTCGAGGCATCTGTCAGGTTCAAGATTGGTAATGGGAAGGCTACGCAATTCTGGATGGATCCTTGGCACGAGGTAGGCAGCTTCAATTCGGCGTTCCCGGAGCTCTACAACAAGTGCACCCTGAGGAAAATTACCATCCACGACGCTCTCACCAACGGCAAATGGTTGAGACACCTCAAAGAAGACTTGACCGGGCAGGCCATTGTGCAGTTCGCCACGCTATGGAACTTGACCCAGGATCTGGATTTGACGACTGATCAAGACACACTAGTTTGGAGGTGGACGGCAAATGGAGTATATTCTGCCCGATCAGCTTATGAAGCACAGTTCATCGGCACCATCCAGCCGGACTACCCCTCTCTGGTTTGGAAATCGGACGCCCCCCCTAAGTTCAAGTTCTTTGCTTGGCTTGCAGTTCAGGGCAGGTGTCTAACGACAGACATGCTGGCCAGAAGAGGATGGCCACATAACCCCTCTTTGCTCGCTTTGCAACGCTGCACCGGAGTCGGCATTACATATGTTGGCCTCCTGTCCTTTCGCGCTCGATGTCTGGATGAAGGTCCTGCATCGTGCCCGCCTGCCTGCTTCCCTGGTGCCGCCAATTGACGCAGAATCGCTCACGGGCTGGGCTCTCAGTTCGACTTCACGCCTCGACAAGAAAGCTGCAAAGTCCTGGCGCTCCATCATCCCGCTTGTTTGGTGGTGCCTTTGGATCGAGAGGAACGACCGCACGTTCAACAACAAAAGCACCACGGCCACGGAAGTTTTCAATCGGATCTGCAACGATGCAACCTCTTGGGTGAGCGCAGGCAGAAAATCGGTGCACCTGTTGGCAAACAGACCCCTTGAGCCAGACTAAGAGGTCTCTAGGTCGCTGCTTTAGCTGCTGTCGCAAAGCGACCGCTAATGGCCACCCCTGGATCAACTCGCTGTTCTTTCCGGTCTTTATTTCTTGTTGCTTCACCCCTTTACCCTTCTGGTTACTAATTGTAACTCTTGGGTGCACTCCCCTATTCGCAATGAAAGGCAGGCAAACTGCATTTTCGTTAGTATCAGATTTGCATTTGCACGGCCTCCAACGGCAGGATATCTTTTCCTCCTGGAGGATCTTTAATTCTTTATGCAAATGCATGGTCTCTAAGGCTGGTGCCAGTGCATCATAGCTTATCACGGGCTATAGCCCCTCCACGTCAGCTTTTCCTCTCACTCTCACCCCACTCTCACGCCACGGTGCCAGTGCACGGGCTATAGTGCTAACTCTCACCTCTCTCTTCTCCCTACCGGCTCCCTACCGCCCCCACTAGCACCGCTATCGCCTCCCTCTCGCCCCGCTCTCGCCTATTGCCTCCCCCTCTCGCCCCCTCTCTCCCAGCCAGTGCGGGCGGTAGCCGAGCGGTAGCGGCGCTACCGCCGGGCGACGCGGCCATCGCCCGCCGCTGGCCTCTCGCCCCCTTGTCGCCCCGCTCTCGCCCGGTCGGGGGCGGTATCGCCCGCACTCTCTCCCGCACTGGCACCAACCTAAGGATGGAGGTGGTGAATCTTTTTTCCCCTAAAAGATAACGTCACTTCGCCCTGCAAGTTGCACGTACTACTCTTTCATAAGGCTATCTTCTACGGGACTGCTCAAAACACGGACAAATTTGGGACGAAATTATCCGTTTGAGCAGCGGTCCGTGGGTGTATGGCGAAAATAGAACGCGTCCTAAGGGGCTGCTTACTTCAGGGGGGCCACAAACGACCAATTTACACTAAAAAACATAAAAACCCTAAAA
The DNA here is from genome assembly GCA_028641055.1 of Alopecurus myosuroides. Classification (NCBI taxonomy): domain Eukaryota; kingdom Viridiplantae; phylum Streptophyta; class Magnoliopsida; order Poales; family Poaceae; genus Alopecurus; species Alopecurus myosuroides. The sequence goes on from CM054058.1 coordinate 173,345,565, forward strand.
ACTAGGGCTAGGCTAGGGCCGGTCACCACTCGCCGGAGCTACTCATCATCGTGAAGAATGACGTAGTCCGGCTCGCTGTAGAGGTGGCCCGGCAGACCAGAAGTGCGCGGTGGCGTAGCCGGCTGGGTAGGGGCCGGTGGCGCCTCCGGTAGCTCTGGGGGCGGCCCAGTCCACTTCCATGTGGTTCTGACGAGGGGCCGGAACCACTTGGGGCAGCGCCTCCTCCTCCTCCATGGCCGCCTGTCTGACCTCATGTCCGCTGCCGCCAGAGCGGCTAGCGCGTCCTACGTGGCGCGCGCCTCCTCCTCCTTGGCCGCCGCCGCCACAGCGGCCACTGCTGCGGCCTCGCGCTCCTCCTCCTCCTGCAGCTCCCTGGCGTCCATGGCGGAGTCGTGGAGGGCCGCGCCCAGTCCCTCCCACTGGGAAATGTTGTCGGGAGCTTCTCCTTCTCCTTGACCGGGAGGCACGATGGGCTGCCAATGCACAACTGCCCACCAGCACGGCGGCGTCGTGGAAGGGACGCCGGAGGCACCTACGGGGGACCCCGCGCGGTGCGTGCCTCGAAGAAGGCACACCGGTGGAGGTTGTGCTCCTTCGCGAACCAGGTGTCCCAGCACCTGGAGTCGAGGGAGAAGGCCGGGCGCCCGAGGAGATCCTCTGGCAGGTCCTCCCGGCGGCGGAGAATCTCGTTCTCGCTCTCCAGGTCGTCCTTGGGGACAGGCGGCACCGACATCCTCTCCGGATTCAAGTGCCAGCCTTTCGCAAGGTGGATGTCGGACCAGGGTACTGGGATCCCATTGTCTCAGTGGAGGTAAGGACGGCACCATACACGGCGGTCCTCATCCTCCTCTGCGGACTGGCGCGCGGCCGGCGGGGCCTGTTGGATCAATGGTTGGGATGGAGGTTGGGGTGCGGGCAGAGGCGCGGTGGCGCGAGGACCCTGCCTTGTGGTCATTATTGGCTCCACTCCACCAACGGCGGGGCATTGTGGCGGCGAAGAGGAGGATGTGTCGCTAGGGTTTTCTATCGCCAGCGTGGTGGGGACACAGTGAAGTGAGGGAGTGGGGGCGATGGAGTGGCGACGGGGGGACACATGGCCTTTAATAAGACCGGGAGGGAGGCGAACGAGCGGTGTGCCACTGACGGGCGGGCCACGCGTGTTGACCACGCGCGCGGGAGCGCGCCCGAGCCGTGTCCGCAGCTGCTTAAACCACAACCAAATTTGGGACGGATTTCAGCAGGCCCAGACCAAAAACAGACCCGGGCGCGAGGAAGCCAGCCCCGTAGGGAGCTGTTTTTCGGCGGGACTGCTCAAATCGGAGCTGTCCGGGCCAAGTAGGCAGTCCCGTAGTAGATGTCCTAAGAGAAACTCCAATACGCGGCAGCATTTGGTCCGCGCGCATCCGTTTAGCTCCGTGCGCTGCGAAAAATGGACCCAATGCGCCGACCCATTTAGGAAACGGACGAGCGGATGGCCCGTTTCGCTCCATCTCGACCCATGCGTCGGCGCGGACGCGGGCGGAGGGCGTGCGGATCGCGTGCGTGCGTCTCCACGAGACTGGTCAACGACGCCCACTCGCCTTCCGGGCTCAGCGATCAAGGGCACATCGCCCTCTCCCCTACCTCGCCGCGTCAATTTTAATGGGCCGGTGCACCTTCTGCATCCCCCACATCCAAACCCGAGCACTCAAAACCCCACCGGAGTACCCACAGCCATGCCCTCCCCCCCAGGGCGATGAGGATCTCGGCAGATATCGCCAACACTTTTTACCGCGCCCGCCAGCCAGTCACGTGGCCACGAGTGCACCTTACCCCAGGCTGGCACCTGAGGGCCACCTGCGTTCCACTGCCGCCCGGCGTTAACGAGCTCGTTGACGTCCACGACAGCGACAACGACCGCGGCGGCTCCCTCTTTGAGTACCTCGACGAGCTCGACGCCATGGAGGCGGAGGAGGAGGTAGAGGCGGAGGAATAGGAGCTCCCGCAGGAGGACGACCAGATGATGGATGTTGACGACGCCGAGGAGCTCCAATGGGAGGAGGACCAGGTGCAGGAGGAGGAGGCCGCGGACCTCCGCCGCGCCATTGAGGCATCGCAGGCGGCAGAGGCCAAGATGTGCCAGATCTGCCGTTCGCCCTCAAGATCTCGGCGGTCGAGGCTCCCGCGGAGCCATGGTCACCGTGGCATGCCGGCGAGGCAAGGCAGCCATCGGCTCCTCCGCCCGCATGGCCACGGACCCCTCCCGCGCCAGAGGCTCCCACTATGGAGCAACCGCCGGCCGACGTCGACAACAACGAGTAGGCGCACCGGCCAGCGGGAGGCCACCATCGCAGCGGGCGAAACAGCAGCGAACCCTAGCAGGCAGCTAGGTTTTTTTATTAATATTTTTTATATGTATTCCCTTCGGGCCAAAATGTATGCATTGCCTTCGGCCCTATATGAAATGCAGCTTTTTTTTTAAAAAAAAAAGGTGAAATGGGTCGTGCGAGTTAGGTGCACTTGGACCGTACGCGGACGCACGTGGATTTCTCTATCTGTTTGCCGGGACAAAACGGATAAAAACGAAGGCACGGACCCTAAATATGGTCGCGCGGTGGAGTTACTCTAATATGTTGTGTGAAGGATAACTTTGAGAAAGACGACCTAGTCCGGGCGTGTGCTAGCCGCACAGTCATTCAACGCGGAACATCGGAAGAGATATGTGAAGATGATTCCATATTTCCATGTCTCTGCTATGAAAATTAACAAAACTAACCTCAAAATTAATCTTCAGCATAAAATAAACCTATTCGTAATCTATTTCCAAAAATAACCCTTTTGTGTGGCGCCCGCAATGGGGGTGCCACGTTACACAGTATGACTCCCCAGATGGGGTGCCACACATTCGGCCAGCGTGGCAGCATGGGACCCGCGCGTGTAAGTGTGGCGCCGGCTACCGGGGAGTTACACTCTGAAGCGTGGCTCCGTTATACAGGGTGCCACACCCTAGGAGTGAAACCACCCCGTTCGGTTGCTCTCGGATAGAATGTTTTTAAGTGTGACACCCCATTCTAGGATGCCACACCCTGAATTGTGGCTCCATTACTCAGGGTGCCACACGGTGAAATTGTAACCGTTTTTCCATTGCGAGTGAAACAATCTAAGAATGACTAAAATTCAGAGAGTAGTAATACTATAAAAAGAATATCATAGGAATACAATTCACAACATTAGATTGCATGGTTCGAATAAACCTCGAAGTTCACAACAGTACAAACTTCGCAACAATGGCACAAATTTGAAGTCATGACAAAGTTCAAGAGAAGTTCACGAGATAGGCAATGTCCATGGCGACATCAATGTTAGAGACTCTATTCAGTCCAACGTGGATACTTGCCTTTGCGGTTGCCCGCTTCATCCTTCTCTTGTGCACGGAGAGCTAGCTCACGCTTTCACTAGTGGAAACAGCCCCTCTCGTCCAGGGGGCCAGGGGGCAGCTGTCCCGGTTGCAACCATATCCGGGACAAATGCTATGCATTGGTCCCGGTTTGTGTGCCCGGGGCAACAGGAATCGCCTGGGGGCATTGGTCCCGGTTCGTGGGGGACATATTGGTCCCGGCTCGTGCCACGGACCGGGACCAATGCCTAGCCACATGCCACATGGCACGCGCATGAGAATTTGTCCCGGTTCAGGCCACGAAGCGGGACCAATGCCCCTTCCCCTATATATACTGCCCCAGCCCCCCCTCCTTTCCATCTTTTTTTTTGCTTGGAGGTGTGAGAGAGGTTGGTGTTAGTGTGTTTTATTTGACTATGCACACGAGGTGTTCGACGAAATTCCCGAGCCACACATAAGCTCACTGAAAATGGTATCTTCGACCGAGGTTAACAAACTTATCTTTTTCATCTGTAACTGATACATAAAAAAGTAGTATTTGTCGTACTAATATGTTATTGTAATGTATTTTGATAAACTTAATTATACGATGCAGCTGGATGCACGGCAGCGATGGATGTATGGTGACCGACGCACTTCCGAGTATATGGCAGGCCTGAATGCATTTCTTGCTGTAGCTCAGGCGAACAAAGATAATGGCTTCATGTGTTGCCCGTGTGTTGATTGTCGGAACGTCAGAGAGCACTCTTCCGAAAGAATCATTCACGGCCATCTACTTCGGAGAGGTTTAATGCCCAGCTATAATTGCTGGAAGAAGCATGGAGAAAGAGGGGTTGTGATGGAAGACGATGAAGAAGAAGAAGATCCTTTGTTCCCTGAATACGACGATACTGCAATGGAAGAGAATGGAGAAGAAGGAGGTGATCAAGAACAGGCATCAGAAGAGCCCGATGATGATCTTGGCCGAGTTATTGCTGATGCAAGGGAAGACTGTGAAAATAAATTGGAGAGGTTGAACCTGGACAACATGTTACAGGATCACAAAAAATTGTTGTACCCAAATTGCGAAGATGGTAGCACAAAGCTCGGTACCACACTGGAGTTGCTGAAATGGAAGGCACAGAACGGTGTGACTGACAAGGCATTTGAGAGTTTACTTCAACTAATGAAGCCAAATCTTCCAAGCTTTTCAGAACGGTGTGACTGACAAGGCATCCGCGGTTACTTTGGCAAGCTGCTAATGCATACACTCATGCACTGTTTGAGATTTTCAGATTAGAAGTTGAACTGATCTTGGATTGCGTGGTCTATAACTGTGGTGAAATTGGACCCATATCCGAGTATGAGATAACTGTCAAAAAAAGGCGTCGGGGTCATTTTGTTAGATTCGACTCATCAGAATACATTTGTAGCTGCAAGAAGTTTGAAAATGTAGGTCTTCCGTGTTGCCAGGTACTGAAGGTTCTTGAGATCAGAAATATCAAAGACTAACTCGGAAGATCACGAGAGAAATCAAAAATTGTAAGATATTTATATTCAAATTATATACAAATGGTAAAATAATTAATAGTTTTAATAGTTAGAATAATTACTTAGTTAAACGAAAAATGGATTTGAATTAGTTATGCAAATTCTAGCATTTTTCATGTTGAATTTTTTGTCAAATTCGAAAGTATATAGAAGTTGTTAATGTGCAAACTTAACAATTTTCAAATGGCGCTAAAATTTTTTGGGCGCGCAGGGTGCCACCAAAATTCGAAATAAGTTTTTGGTCCCGGCCCGTGGTACCAACCGGGACCAAAGGGGCTCTAGTCCCGGTTGGTGGCACGGGCCGGGACTAGAGGCCCAGTTGTATAAATGTCTCGGCCCTCTCTCCAGGCCGAGCGACCACCTAGGACAGCGGACATGGCTTGGCGAAACCCTGCCGGAACGAGTAGGAAGATCCCGCCGGCGCTGGTTCCGCCGGCGGGGTTGGACTAGGGACACGTTGGACTAGGGACACAAATATATATTAAAAAAGTCCCGGGGGCCTTGCTTACATAGGGGGGCGGCGCGGCCACAGGCGGCCGGCCGTGCTTACATATAGGGGGCGGCGGCGCGGCCACAGGCGGCCGACCGTTTCTTGGGAGGGTGGGTAGCTTAGCCTAGGGGGGGGGGGGGCGCACCGGCGCCGGCCTACTCCTCGTCGGAGGAGATGCAGTGGTAGGGTGGTGCCTGCCACAGGTGGGCAGGCAGCTGGGGCGGGCCCGCCGGTGGCTGCGGAGGCATCGGGGGCACGTGCGGCGGTGGCGGGGGCAGCTCCTCCTGCTGCGGAGGCGGTGGCGGCAGTTCCTCCGGCGACCATACGCCGCCGGTCCAGGCCCAGGTCATCCCGTACTCCAGGCCAGGGGGCAGCGACTGTGGCGGCGGTTGGTCCTCGGAGGCCTCCAGCTCGGCGTTCATTGTATGCCACCAAGGGGCAGGCGCCGCAGGGGGCGGCATGGCTGCGCCGTCGGCGGCAGCGGCGGCCAGGACCTGCTCCCACCGCTTGACCTCGTCCTCGACGAGGGAGCGGCGGGAGGCCTCGTAGGCTTCCTCCAAGCCGGCCTGGAGCTCGGGGTCGTCGTCCTCGACGACGTTGTCGGCGATGTCCTCCAGGAGCCAAAGCTCCGGCTCCCTGCCCGGCGGTGGCGCGGGGTAGTCGGCGGTGCTCACCTCCTGGGCTGTGGGGATGAAGGAGCGGCGGCGCTGGTCGTGCTCCTGCTGGAGCCAGACGGCCCAGTTTGTCAACGTGAAATTGCTCAATACGTTTCTGAATGCGACGTTTGTCAACGTGTTAAGGCAGTCCATCAGAAAACAGCTGGTCTACTCCAACCTCTGAAAATTCCTGAGTGGAAGTTGGACATGATTGAAATGGACGTCGTCACTGGTTTTCCAAAGTCCAAGAAGGGCAACGATGCAATCTTCGTTGTTATTGATCGTCTCACTAAAGTAGCTCACTTCTTTGCTGTCAAGGAAACTATCTCAGCTAGCCAATTAGTAGAGCTCTACACAGCAAAGATTGTTCCTCTTCATGGTGTTCCATTGGAAATAAGCTCAGACCGTGGAAGCATATTCACTTCTCATTTCTGGAAAAGTTTTCAAGAAGCTTTGGGCACCAAACTTCTGTTCAGCACAGCTTATCACCCTCAGTCTCAGGGGCAAGTCGAAAGAGTCAATCAGATTCTCGAGGATATGCTTAGAGCATGTGGTATCTCCTTTGGCATGAAATGGGAGGATTGCCTTCCATATGCTGAATTCTCCTACAACAACAGCTACCAGGCAAGCCTAGGCATGGCACCATTTGAAGCACTCTATGGCCGCAGATGCAGGAGTCCAATCAATTGGTCTGGAGCTGGTGAACGTTCACTCTTAGGTCCTGACATTGTTAAGGAAGCCGAGGAGAAAGTTCGTATCATTCGTGACAATCTCAAGATTGCTCAGTCTCGTCAGAAGAGCTACTATGACAGCAAGCACAGGGATATGATCTATGCACCTGGTGATAAGGCATATCTCCGTGTAACTCCCCTCAGAGGCACTCATCGTTTTGGTGTGAAAGGAAAACTTGCACCAAGATACATTGGTCCTTTCAACATTCTCTCAAGGCGTGCATAAAATGCTTATCGTCTTGAACTTCCAGAAAAGCTATCCAAGGTGCACGATGTGTTCCACGTGTCACAGCTCAAGAGGTGTTTCAAAGATCCAGATCGTGCAGTTGATCATGATTCCATTGAACTGCAAGATGATCTATCTTATGAGGAGCACCCTGTTCGTATTCTCGATGAGACCGAGCGTAAGACTCGCAACAAGAGCACCAAGTTCTTGAAAGTGCAGTGGTCGCATCATTCCGATAAAGAGGCAACGTGGGAGACCGAAGAGGATCTTCGCAAGAAGTATCCGGACCTTTTCATTTCTCAGTAGGAATCTCGGGGCGCGATTCCTTCAAGGGGGGGGGGGCGTTTTGTAACATCCCAAGTATGAAAACCACCCCCTTAGAATGTTTGTTGCATGTTTATTAAAGTATTGCATCATGTCATCATATTGTTTTCATTCTGTTTGCATTTGTTTCTTATTTGATGCATCTGTTTTTCCCTGTTTTTCCCAATTCAAATTTAAACTTTATTCAAACAATTGTTTCATACTTGCTCTGTTACAATATTTAAAATAAAAATCACAAATCAAAACAACCAATTTGTTTCATTTTATTCCATAGTGATCACTTGTTAAAATGATGGTTTTAATCAATCATTAAATTCCAAAAACACATTTAAAATTCAACTCAAAGCACCAAAACAGAATCACTTTGAAATTATGATGATATCAAAACAAATCAACTCAATTTGTTATTTTTTTACCATAGGGTTACCCTATTTAAAATGTTGTTTTTTATTAATGATCATTAATATGAAAAATTTCACCCAAATTTGATTTAAATTCAAACAGCAAACAAAATTCAACCTTTTTTGAAAATAAAAGTTAAAACCTGTTTGCAAATGACCTAAAAAGGTTACCCAAATTTTTTCCAAATTTTTCACTAAGTTAAACCTATCAAATTCTTCCAAATACTATTTGAGCAAAAAAAAAGGGGGGGGGGGAGAAATAAATATTCAAATCTTTTTCTGGCGCCAAAGGGGAGATGGGCTGCTCCCAGCCCAACTACCCATTTCTTCCGCACCAGCCCGGCCTTTTCCTCTCGCTCCCAGCCCAATCACTTAAACCGTACCGATTCGTTTTTATTTCGCTTCTATTCCTCGTCATCAACCTGTACGGCGACGGATCCGTGCCTCCACGTCGGCGGTAGACCACCGCGGACGGCCATCGACGCGCGAGCTCCCCTATATATCCCCCTAGGGCTCCGCGCCACCTACCCCTAACCCTAGGTCACTATTTCCCCCTCGCGCCGCCGCCGTCTGCCCCTCTCCCGGCCACATCCCACTCTCTGTCACCCCTCGCCGGAGATCCTCGCCTGAAACCACCATGATCGCCGCCGCTCCTGTCCACCACTTACCTATCTAGCCACGGGAAACGAAAGCCCGCATCTGCCTCTTCCTTTTAGACACCGGAGCATCCACGGGGAGCCGCTAGGACGTCGCCGCCGTCCACGACACCTCCGCCGTCGCCTCCGTCACGCTGTCGTCACCGCCCCCCCTGCTACGTCTACAGACGGTGGTGAGCAGCGTGGTCTCCTCCCTCTCTTCCTCTGTATCTGCACGCACGCATACCTCACCCTGCACGCGCTGCATCACATCCAAATCGAGCACGGCCGTGCTGCTTCCCCGCCGGCGAGCAACGTCGATGTTTCTGTCAAAGATTCAGACGTGGCGCGTCAGTTGGGTTCAGTTAACTCAGATATGAAATATCCTCTCTGTTTCACGTTTACTGTCAAACGTAGCGAAGGCAGCCCAGTGGTTCAGTACCGTGTGCGCGCCCGCGAGGTGCAGGGATCGAATCCCTCGCGGCTCGAATAAAAAGCCACATTTTTTTCGCGCGCTGGCTGACATCCGTGGCCCACACATCAGTGGCTCACACTGCCACGCCTGCGCAGCACGCCACGCTGGCCCCCCAGGCCCACGCTGCAGTGGCTGGGGCTGGCTAACCGTGCGTAACAAAAGTTTCTGCGTTTTCTGTTTTCAAAAAAAAAACCTTTTAATTACGGATTAGTCCTCAATTTTAGTTGGTTAATAACTTTTAATATATAACTCTAAAAAATAAAAGTTAAATATGTTTATTGTTCTAAATTTAATTGTCTATCCAACTATGCCACTTGTGTGCTGTTTTGAAATTTCAAAATGCAATTCAAATTTGAATTCAAATAATTCAAATGCAAATTTCTAAATTCCATAACTAATTCATTCTTAATCCAATAAATGCAAATAAAATATGTTTTCCATGCTATTTTGAATAACCTTTTCAAATATAAAATTGGTTTCATGGTTTGAATAATTTAAATTGCCTAAATAATTTAATACTTGTTTAATTCATTTAAATTTGATAAAATCATAACTTGCTCAATATAAAATATTTTTGAACATGCAAAATATGTTTTCAAACCACCAAAGTATAAACTTTTCAAGTATGAGTTTGAAAGTATGTTTTGAGCAAATAAAATTCAAATAAAAATTCATGCTTGTTTTAAATTCATTTAAAACTTGTTTAATTTTGCTTAAGTCATAATAAATACATCCTAATGCCTTTTTCAATATTTGAAACATGTAATCCACCCAAAATTTCATGATCTTTTCAAATATGAAATTAGTTATTTGTTTTGAACAATTTAAATGGTTGAAAACAACAAATACTTGTGTGTCACCTTTAAGGCACCAAAAATTCCCTAAATTAATAAATAAAATTCTAAATTGCTAAACCTCATTTCAAATTGGTTCTAATGTTGTTATTTTGCTGTTTTCCTCATGCATGCATCCTACTAAACCACTAGCACCGGTTGATTAGTTGGAAAACCAATAATCTACCCAAAATCCATGGGCTTTTCATATGCAACTCAAAATTGCATATGTGTCCATTTAAATTGTGTTACCATGTCAATTAGGTTATTTTGATGCATCTATTAAGTTGACATGCATCATCCCATGATTGTGCACTATGCCATGATAATGATTGTTTATATTCCTGTCTTGTTTGTTTGCTTCTTCTCGAATAGACGACGACGTTGATACCGACGATCTTTACGACACCCCTTCTGAGGATCTAGCTCAGTACCCGGCTACTGTTTTGCAGGCAAGTTATCACTCACATGAACCATTGTGTTCCTTTCAACATTGGTTGCCGATACTTTCCGTTGTCTATATTTGCTAGCCCTATGCATCGTTGCTTCTGTTACGAACCTATCACATGATACCCTAAACCCTGATATTGCCACACCTCCAGTCCTAAAACCCCGTTGCTTGGGCCCGTGTCTTACTAGCATGCTTAGGGTTGTTTTGCTCGGGTCTGTTACCAGTTACTTTCTGTTACTATATTCTGTTATATTCTGGGGCTCGATGTTAAACAACAACCTGTTAATTTGAGGTAATAATAATTTGCTGATAAGGCACCGGCAGGAGGCCCGGCGTGGTTTTGAGGCCTGCTAGTGTCGACCCTAATAGGAAAAGGGTCTTGTCTACTGATCCATGATGAGCGCACTATCCGCATGTGGGAAGCGTGTATGGGCGCCCCCCTCAATTTGATTCGATTCGCATCTCGTCCAAATCACCACACTTAGTTCGGGCTTTCCATTTGATGCACGCATATGCAGGTACGAACCCGAGGCCAGGGTGGAACTTTTGTAGTCGGCATTTAGGGCGGCGTGGTCTTCCAGTGCTATGAGGGTCTCCTTTTCTTCGTGGGGCTCGCTTAGCCGCGCACGCACAGCACGTGGTGCTTTGGGCTTGATGCGAAGAAGAGTTGAGTTGTGTTGAGTGCCCCGCTTGGTGGGAAAGGCCTTCCCATCTGGCGGGTTATTCTTACGTGTACGGCCAAATTGGTGCACCCCTGCAGGGATAAATCTTCTCGAGAAGCCGTGTTTTCCGCGGTTATGGTTAACTTGGTGAAAGTACTGGCTAACAAGTACTCAGAACAACTTACACCTAACTAATGATAACTTGACTAGTAATAGGCTTATTGACACAACAACTTGATCCATCATTAATCCAACTGTGTGAGTTATCCTTGGATTGCTTCTTTGGATAAGGGGCGAGATCCAGGATGGGTTTGTTTGGTGGTTAGCTAAAGTTGTTTACGATACGCTATCTTATCTCTTTCTGTTACACCGGAGGTTGTAGTATGTTCTGTAGTTGGTTAGTGCAGCCAGTAACAGCATCTTTTATACCCCTTTCTTCCGTTGATTCCAAGGCATCTGTGCTTGGTGTTGACGGGCTACACTTTGGTGAACTGTGAGTCTTGCTTGCCAGTACGTTTATGTACTGACCCCGTTGGGGCTGTGGTTTCCGCAGACTACGCTTACGAGGATCCAGGTGACGGCTACTACGTGGAGTTTGACGAGGCTGCTGACGAGTAGTTAGCGGACCCGAGCAGGATCCGAGACATCGTGGATGGGCTCCGTTTTCCTTTTTATTCCCGGCTTCTTAAGACTATTTGGATTTGTCTGTACTCAGACCCCTTTGAATGCTTCCGCTGAGTTGTAATGATATTATGTTGGGACATGTGTCCTCTGGATGATTGTATTTGCTATTCTCTGCCCTAGTGGGGGCCAGTTGCAACTTATTTCAATCTTTTGTGTCTTAGAGATATGTTATGTTATCATCTTGTTCAAGACCGTTGACGTACCCTGTGTGTATGGTATGAAGTACGTCAATGGTAGTGTCCTGATTTCTACGGGATAGTTTACATCGACGGTGAATAGTAAAGATTGGTTGTCACACATAAGTGTTGGCCTACTCGTAAGAGATGCGGGTGCCGGTAAGCCCCGTAATCCAATCAAAATACTGTTCAGTTCGTACGGTGAGTATCCTCTAGAAGTCCGGGTGCGACAAATGGTATCAGAGCCTGTCTGCCTGCAGGATCCCTTTTACTGGTCGCAGTTGAGTCTAGAAACTATTTTTGTAGCTATATAGGAAAAATGAAACGTGAGAGTAGGAATTCTGCCATTTTTTCTTCTTTCCCCACCCACCCACCCTTTTCTGGTAAGGAAGTGCAACGTTGTTTTCCCTTCTCACCTAAACTTTCAAGTTAGGATTTCACGTATCCTGGTTTCTCAAGGATAGTTATATCTACTAGTCCATAGGAATGGAGGTGGTTGTGACATGATTTATCATGTTGCCTACTCATGATTGAGAACGGAGGCGTGTAAGCCCCGGAAGCAAATCCTCTATCCCTTAAGCAGTAGATATTGATCCTTTAGAAGCCCGGATGGGTTTTTCCGTAGTACCTCAGGAGTTTTGGTCTCGTGTTTCCCGTTGTTGTTTCGATATCCTGTTCATCTCAACATCTTTTCGTCCGTTGAACCTTGTTGTTGCTTTCCACTTCAGTTCTCTACCGGCGTCTAATCAAAACTTCCCCGATCATCTGCAGATGGATCTCAGGTTCTTCCCGCAGGTGGTCCGGATGACTCGTTGTGAGAGCACCGCCGGTTATCCGGAGATGCTGAGAGACATGGTCACTTATCTGGGGTTCCATTGGGCACCAGAGTACCAGGTCTACGAGCAGCAGCAAGAGTTTGACCAGACCTACTACCAGGCCATCGTCTACATTCTGTCAGATGATGGCATAAGCGTTGTCCACCGCTACGAGGCAGTAGGTTCCACAGTGGATATGGCCGTGCAGCAGGCAGCTTACGTGAGTCTCACCGTCCTCCGTGCTGACTACTGGGGGTTTGACGATTCTATCTATCGCCACATCCCCCGTGGTTACATCACGTCAGCGGGAGCTCACTTCACCCTCTACGACAACCTGGATGTCTACGAGCATGATAACACCAGGCTGCACACCACCGCTCAGTTTGTGAGGCACAGTGACGCTGTTGCCACCACACTTTCTCAGGAGTTGGCCTCAGTCAGGGAGCAACTCTACCTTGCTTTGACTCGTCTGGCTACGTACACCACAGACTTTGTTGGAGATGAGCGCTTTGAACGTTTCCATCAGACAGTTGGACGTAGTTTGCCAGATGCTGGAGGTTACGGGCCGATCAAAGGTCCACTCCTCAACCTCGGAGCTGGTTACACTGGGATTCCACGCTTTGGAGCACAGGGAGACGACGCTCTCTACTTCACCACACCGAGAGTCGCTCTCAGAGCAGTCCCGCTCTACGTGGATCGTCGTTCTACCTACTTCCGTGGGATTCCCCCTCACCGTATCTCTCGTCGTACTACTCACCGCCGTCCTGCGTGATGAGCATGGGAGTACCGATGTATCCATTCATAGCTATGTTTAGTTATCCTTTGGCTTTCGAACCATGTAATGGGGTGTTGGATATTCTGATGTATTTGAACATGTGATGATGTACCTGTTGGTTAACTATTCATGCGTCGGAATAATCTCTCTTTCGGTTACCAAGTCTATCCTTTTCTGTTGTTGTGCTAAAATGCATGTCTATTCAGGATGCCGCCAACAAGGAGCAACCCGCCTGAACCACCTCCGCTCACGGAGCTGTTGACTCAGATGACTCAGGTCGTGACTCAGATGGCCCAGATCCAGGCTAACCAGCACAACAACCAGAATGCTCCGCGAGTCAGCATCAAGGAGTTTCTGAGCCTGGGGCCGAGAGCTTTCGTGGCAACACGGGAGCCTCTGGATGCTGATGACTGGATCCGGGAGATGGCCAGGGCTCTGGACATTGCTCACGTTGCTGAGGAGGATAAAGTCAAGTATGCCACCTACCTACTGAAGGGTCAGGCAGCTACCTGGTGGGAGAACTACCAGACCATGAGAGCTGGATACCCTATCACCTGGGGTTGTTTCAAGGATGCCTTCCTGAAGCACCACATCCCAGATGGTCTCATGGAAAGGATGCGTGAAGAGTTCTGCTCTCTTAAGCAGGGCAAGCTGGACGTCATTGGCTACCAAAATGAGTTCAATCGCCTCGCTCGTTATGCTGGTGATGAGGTGTCCACTGAGGCCAAAAAGATGGCAAGGTTCCGCCGAGGTTTTAACCCGGAACTGAAGTACGCTCTCACCAACATCAAGTGCAAGGACTTCGAGGAGCTCGTGAACACCGCGCTCAATGAGGAGAATGGGCGCAAGGCGTTCGAAGAGTCGCGCAAGCACTCGCGTGAGGGTGGTTCCTCCTCCAACATGACCACCCCTCCGCAGAAGCGCCGCATCTGGGTGCCAAACAATGCTGTCACTAGGGCTCCATATGCCCAAGCTTCTCCAGGCTTTGGTCCCCGCCCACCCAACCCAGCTCAGATGCAGGCTCAGAGGTTCTCAATGGGGCAACCAAGGCCAGATGCACCTCGTGTCGTCACTTGCTTCAAATGCAAGCAGACTGGACACTATGCTGATAAGTGCACTCAGAGGCAGCTACCTCCACCACCTCCTCGCCCCAACACCAACCAGGCAATGGTTCGTGCTCCCCCGGCTAAAGCCTTCAACTCCAACAACAGGCCTGTCGGGAGGACCGCGAGGGTGAATCATATCGTGCACCCCCATCTGTGGAGTCAGACTGCATAACGTGCAACCCCCGTTGCGGGCGCCACACAAAAGGTTATTTTTTGAAATAGATTACAGACAGGTTTATTTTGTGCTGAAGATTAATTTTGAGGTTATTTTTGTTAATTTCACGTCTCTGCTAGCATCAATCACGTGGGCGAGTATCTGCCCCGTGACTTCTTTATTTCGTATACTGTGGATGAAAAAACATATCAATAAGGCCATCTCCTGCGGGGCTGCTCATTTGTCCTGGACAGGCCGGATTTGAGCAGGCCCGGACAAAACGAGACCCCTGCGGGCTGCTCAACCCTGGCCTCGGTCCGTTTTCGGTCCGTGGCTGCTCAAACCCAAACCAAATTTGGTCCAGATTTGAGCAGCCCACGGACAGGAAACGGACGCGCGCGTGGCCGCGTCACCGCTCGGTTAAAGGGAGTGGCCCGCCGGTCAGTGACCGTGGCGACGGCTCGCCTCCCCCACCGGTCCTATTAAATGGGACCGCTGCCACGCGTCCCCCTCCCACAACACCAGTCCCCACACTCCCCCCGCCCCCTCACTCTCCACTCTCCTCGCCTCCCTCGCCGGCGGCCGCGAAAACCCTAGCGCCATGGGCCGTAGCTGGCTGAACTGGGGGAAGGCGAAGAAGGACCATGAGGTCGGCAGCTCCCGCCGCCGCGCACCCTCCCGCACCCCTCCCCTGCCGCCACCGCCACCGCTGACGCGGGCCGCCCGCGCTCAGGCGGAGCAGGTCGCGCCGCCCCCTCCTCCCTCTCACGGGCGCGCCGCCCCTTTCCGCATAGCTCCCGCGCGCGTCCGCGGCCGGCCCTACCTCAACAAGAGGAAGTGCCAGTGGTACTAGGACCGCGCCATCCTGGTGCCGTGGTCGGACGTGCACCTGCCGGACGGGTGGCACCTGAACCGGGACCGCATCCCGGTGCCACCCGTTCCGAAGAGCGGGCTCGAGCGGGAGGTGGAGATCCACCGCCGCCGCGACGAGCTCCCGCCTGACCTGCGCGGCCACCCCGCGTTCTCCGTGGACAGTCCCCATTGGGACACTTGGTTCACGGATGAACACGACCTGCGCCGCAGGTCGTTCTTCGGGGCGCGCTAGGCGCTAGGCGCGGCGTGGACGTGCGGCGCCACCCCTTCGCCCCCTTCGCATCGGGGACCCCGCGCCGGTCGTCAAGGACGAGCCACTAGAGGAGCCCCCCTAGTGGTACGAGGAGGAAGACGACGAGGAGGAGGAGACCGCCATGGCGCAGCCCAGCGAGGAGCTGGAGCTGGCCATTGCCATCGAGGCCTCTGCGTGGAAGGCGGAGGAGGCGGCCGTGGCGGAGGCGCGCGCCGTGGCGCACGCGCTCGCGGCGGTGGCCGCCCACGAGGCGGCGGAGGCCAGGACGGTGGACGAGGCCGTGGCGGCCATGCGCGCTCAGGTCGCGCCCTACGCCCACGGGGAAGAGGCCGACGAGGACGAGCGGGACGAGAACGAGCCGATCCCGGCGTGGTTCGCGCCCCTCGTCGGCATGCACTGGGAGTGGACGGGGCCACCGCCGGAGGTGGACGGGGCGGCGCCCCTGCCCGTCACCTAGCCGCCCACCCCTCCGCGGGCCGCCGCGCTCCCCCCCCCCCCACACCTCGTGGAGACCCCAGACTACATCATCCTGGACTAGGATGCTCCGGGGAAACTCCGGCCGCCGCGACGCCATTGGCCAGTGGCCATCTAGCTAGGACTAGATTTTTTTTGTTTTAAATATTGTAAACCTATGGGCCCCTCTGGCCCCTACCGTATCTATAAAGTTGTCCGGTTTGGGTATGAGCAGGCCCGCAGGGGCACCTGGCCCGGTCCCTGTCCGCTCAGCACGGACCGCTGCTCAAACAGACAAATTCCGGACCAAATTGGTCCGGAATTGAGCAGGGCCCGCAGGAGATGTCCTAAGGATTCTGGATGCACTCAGTCCCTGGATGCACTGCACTGTATTTGATTTGCATCCATCGGAGCCGATGTGATATCTATAAAAGCAGTGGAGAATACGTCGTGTGTGTACACCTACACCAATCAAATACTTTGAGATCTTTGTAGGGAATATACACTGCTCGTGTGTACGTGGAGACTTCTCCAACACATAATATTGCAGTTTAAGAAAATAATCTTGCCCTATGAAACAGTGTCAAACTTCCCAATCAGGAACCACTAGCATGTCAAACAAAAAAAAGTTAGAAACCACTAGCAATTGGCTTACTCGAGATGTATTTAATTTCTCGATTGCAACACTCGGAAATGATCACACTATCATATAAGCGACGATATGAAGTCGGCAAAAGTCCTTCATGGCTCGTTCATTCTCCTCGTCCGGCTCTGGAAGGCTATCAATTCTAGAAACTAATGCTCTACTTTAGCATGGCCAAGTATTCCTTCGTAGCTCTGCGAGTGGTTGTGATGACATCCAACATATGGACGACGTGTCTTGTATATATGCTTTCGTTAGTGTTCACGAGGATGACGATGATGTTGTTCCTGAACGAGGCGGCTAGTTAGCGATGGCGCATCGATTCCAATGTATAAATCGTGTACCAGTCTTACACTCGTTTTACGGCGAAGGTGGCCCACAAGGTGTATAATGATGAGTCACTACCAAGATTGTGGTCGAGATTTCTCATGGAGAGAAGGTAAGACAAGGACAGAGAGAACAATTTTTACATGAAAAATGTTTCTTGAAATGTCTCTCTTCACATGTCACCAAAAGGCCAAGATAAAGGCACATGATTTATTGAAACCTGTTTTTCCTTGTCATTTTCTCTGTTTTTTTGTAGGGAACTCTTTTCCTTTCTTTTTTAGTGTAGCGGAACTCTTTTTCTACTAGCCAACTTTGTTTTTTGAGAATGTCCTACTAGCCACTGGAAGGGAACAGGCGGGCCGGCGTGGGGCTCAAACGCGCCAACAATCGAGTCTAGTAGCCTTCCACAGACCGCCGGCTCATGGAGTCGCTAGCCACATGGTTTTGCACTGGCCTGTGTCAAACGTGGCCCAGACGACCAAATAGAGCATGCGTGCACGGAACCGAGAGAGCTATGACGTCACCGTGGATGACCCTGGGGTGCGGGTGGGTGACGTAGCCAAAAGGCGCGATTGCTTCTGTCGACCAAATCTCAAAAAAAAAAAAAAAAACTGTCGACCGAGGAACCATGTGTGGTTTTATCTCTTTTACCGGCATGCGCCCGCGTGGGTTTTCAACTGGCAGGAATTCCATGCCTCGCACGGACGTTGCGTGCTTCCGTCCAGCTTTAGAATATATAATAACTAGATCATGATGGCGCGCGTTGCCGCGCCCATCAATTTTGACACTATAATTGTAGTGATTCACAAATATTATATTGCATGATTTAGTAAAATGAATGTCAAAGTGGGGGGCATACAAAAAATCCAGTGGTTCAACTTTAATGTTGTCAAACATGAAAATGTAGAATTCACGTCATTATAGGACAGGGCAAAACATAATTTCAATTAACTGTATTTACTTTTAACAATAACTGCCATGCCTTCCAAATACGCGTTAAAAAATAGCACCAAAAGTCAAATGGTAAATACAGAATGAGAAGCACACAAATCTGACCTATATTAGTCGTTGCTTATGTAGCACATCGGGAGGTTAGAAATGCTTTGGGGAGTTATTCCCTAACGAAGAGTTATGAGATACCCCTTCGGAGACTCGGACCCCTTATAATTTTTTTTAAGACAAGAATAATGTGTTTTCAATTAGTCTAGCCAAAGAAAAAAATTAGGGAAGCTGGCAACAAATGACACAGAAGAATCAACCAAGCAAACCAGAGAAGCAAGTAACATTGGGACCAGGGATCTTCATCTTCAGATAGGCCGCATGAGTAGAGGCCATGAACTTGGTTAGAGCAGGCCTACCGAGTAGCGCATGATAAGAGCTCTGAAGGTCAACCACCTCGAACTGCAGGCACTCGGTCCGGCAGTTCTCCCGGGTGCCGAAAAGCACGTCCATCCAGATGCGGCCGATCGGAGCACAAGATGCTCCTGGCACAATGCCATGGAAGATAGTCCGACTGGGTAGCAGCATGTTCTTGGCAAGGCCGAGCTTCTCCATGGTATTCTTGTACATGATGTTGATGCTGCTCCCGTTGTCGATCAGCACCTTGCTGAACTTCACGTTCTACTTGGTCCCCAAGAAAGTGGGGTCCACCACCAGAGCATATGTACCCGGGTTGGGCATGATCCTGGGATGATCCGCTCTGGACCAGACTATCTCCTGGTCACACCACTCCATGTAGTGAGGCACAGATGGCATCACGGCATTCACCTCCATCGCGCGCATGCGCTGAAACTGCTTGTCATCCGGCTCAGTGGTGAACACCATGTAGCTCTCATGGTGCTTCTGGTACTGGTTCCGGTCCCCAGCACCACCATCATTGTTGTTGTTTTGGTTGGCATTGTTGTTGTTGCGGGTGTAGTAGTTGTTGTGGCGGTTGTTGTTGTTGAAGTTGCGGTTGTAGTTGTTGTTGTTCCGGTTGGCTCCCTGGGCTACCTGGTTCACATTCTCCCTCCTCTGGTTCTCGGCTGGCCTGGGAGCAGCTGCCCGAATAGGCTGCACATTGGAGCCTGGAAGCGGAAGAGGAGGTAGAGGAGGCAGCTGACCAAAGCCCTCGCCCTTGATTCTGTCCCACCAGCTGCACTGCCGGGTAGTGTGGTTGGCTGGCCTACTCGGATGCCGAGTATGGAAGCTACATGGTCCATCCTTTATGTTCTCAAAGATGAACCTGGCAGGATGTTCGGATCCCTGGGAGGTATTGGGCTGCTGAGGAGCATTGTACTGCTTCTTAAAGTTCTGGTCCTCATTCTGGTTTTGCCCGGATGGGGCTCCAGCAGTTTTTGGCCTTTGGCTGCTCCCGGCAGCACCCTGATCCTGAGTAACAACAGCTACATGGTCAGACCCGTAGCGGATATCCGGACGATCTTCCCTTCTCTTGTTGCGAAAATCCTGGCGGTCATGGCGACGAGAACCATCATGGTACTTCCTCTTGGGGTCAAAGGAATCCAACAGAGGCTGAGTAGGATCCCCGAGAGCATACATATCAGCAATCTTGATTGTCTCAACAAGGGTACTCGGCATTTCTCTCTGCAATTTCTGCCACAACATGCTGCCATTTCGGCAACCTTGCGCGAACCACGCAATAGCCTGCGACTCGTTCACACCTTCACATGTGTTCCTCAGATTACTCCACCGAGTAAGGTACTCCCGGTCAGTTTCCTCTTCTCTTTGCTTGCACGCCGAGAGCTGCTGCGGCCTATTCGGCCTCTTATAAGTGCTAGTGAAGTTGCTGATGAAGGCCTTCGAGAAGTCAAGCCAGCAGTTGATGCTATCTCTCGGCAAATTGTTGAGCCAGATCCGGGTAGGGCCCTCCAGCATCTGGGGCACATACCGAACAACCCATCTTCGGTTGCCGCCAGCAATATGCACAGCGGTGACATAATCATTCAGCCAGTCATCCGGCTTGGTGCTCCCGCCATAGGACTTGGTCCCTCTAGCCAGCTAAACTTGGGCCCGTCATCATCACCTCCACATTGCCCACAGAGCAGCCAGCCGGCTTCCCGCAGACAGCGAGAACAGCGGGGGGATCTTCAGCGACGAGCACCTCCGCAGGATACTCACGGATGACGGTGGTGGTGACATATACCAGATGCGCGCCGAAGGACAGCACGGAACCGCCTGCAGGCAAGGGCCTGCCGCCGAAATCACTGGCGTTGTCGCTGACGAAGTCGAAGGAGCCGAATATGTGGACAAGGCCACAAAACACACGCTCCCCCGACGGAGTAACCGGTCCCGTCCTAATATGCACCCCAGCCAGCGCCGCTGCTGGCCCCACGGTGGGCGCCAACTGTCGTGGTGTGGAGAAGACAGATGCCATAGGGTGGCTGAAGTTTGGGGCCGATGGACGCTGTAGGTATTCGGGGAGGGATCGCACGTCACGTAGACGCGCTCAGAAACAATGCAAACACCAAGATCTACCCAGGTTCGGGCCCCTCGTGTGGAGGTAACACCCCTACTCCTGCATACCTCTCTGTATATGGTATGTCCGAGTAGTTACAGTACAAATCAGGCTCTCAGCCGAGTAGCCACACTCTTGCTCTCTCTCTCTAGTGCTAGCTCTTGCAATAAATGCTCTCTGGGCCAACGTCCCTCACGCATGAGGGGGCTGAGCACCTTATATACTGGTACCCAGCGAGTAAACAACGATTAAAAGTACACGAAGTGACAACTCTACTGTGTCAACGGAGCACGCCTCCGTGTTCCCGCTGACGCCGTTACGAGAAGTCGCCGCGCCGTCCGGCTGACAGGACTTGTCCACTCTGTCAGTCTCACAGGGTAGACCCCTGACACGTCCTGTCCCTGGCAGTGACAAGACATGACAGGCGCCCACCCTCACTGTACCCACGCCGTAGCGCGGATAATCATGTTCCTTGTAAGTTGAACCGCACGCTTGTACGGCTGCGGGATACGCGGAATCTCATCAGAACGGATCCATTGACTTTGTGCCCGAGTAGGATTGCTGCCCATCTACTCGGACCACCCGATCTCTACTCGGATGATTCCAATCTTCCTCTTTATCTTCTTTTGGCCTTCAATACTTATCACCGAGTAGCATCTACCGGATACCAGATACCGGGTAGCCGCCTACCCGGCGAACAGTACCTTGATCTTTGTTTTATCACCTGCCTTACCCCTACTCGGGGGTAACCCCCCGAAACAGAGGAGGTCGCGCCGCCCGGGAGCCAAGCCGATGGCGGCGTCGCCGCCAAAACGCCAAGCCGCCTGTGCAGTCCGCCGCCGAGCTCAAGTGACAAACCCTGCCGCCTAGCAGCAGGTCGTGCCGCCACCGTAGCCTAGCACGCGGACACCCCACCGCCAACCGCCACCAGACCCGCGCCCACCATCCTGCGTGAATGCCCCGCTGAAGGCCGTCGACGGAGCCGCTCAAGGGGCGCCGCAGGCTTGCGTGACGAAGAGACGAGAGGGACACCGGCCGTCGAGGTCTCCGCGGCCGCCGCACCATGGCCGAGCCACCCCAGATCCCATTGGCGGCGCCACCCCGGCCAGCGCCGGCTTACCACGCAGACCCAACCACTAGCCACCGCCAGAAGAACCAGGGCCGCCGCCCCGGCGTCCGTGCTCCGCCGTCCGCGCCAGCCGTCCAGGGCCGACCCACGCATCTGGTCGGAGGTCTCCCGCCGTGTTTGTGCTGAGGAGGCGAGGACCCACCGGCCGCCGTCCACCACGTGGAGGGTTGTGCCCCTGGTGGCTTCCTCCGGCTGCGGCGGGTGGAAGGGAAGGAGGGGGTGTGGGGGCGGCGGCGGCTAGGGTTTCGCCCGTACCGCCTCCTAGGAGCAACGCGTGTGTCTATATGTAGACATATGTGAATGTGGAAAAGGGCTAAACCATCTTATATTTAGGAACGGAGGGAGTACATGAGTTGCCTCTTCTACCTCAAACGAAGTGTCTAGATTCAGTCCTTCATCGCACTAAATCACTTCTAACACTTTGGATCTGCTCCTGCTTGCCAAATCCGGACCATAAAGGTCGTTCACCTGTACAATACAATCAAGATGAGTTAAATAAAAACGTGGGTGGTAGGGCGGTGCGGCATGACAACACAATAGTGATAGGGCATTGTTGTCTGCTTCCCCATCTGCTTCCGGCACCGCAGCTCTGCTGCTGACACGGCCGCAACTCAGCTTCTAAGACGACAACTCCCGCTCTAGCCGGTGTCCTAATAGAAATACCGAAATGAGTTGTAAAGAGAGGATCAATACCGAGTTCCAAATAAGGTGGGGTTTGAGATGTGCATCATGATCTGCTCACAGCGTGAGGGCGGAATGTGCATCGAGAGGACGACAACATTGAGCAAACCATATCGGCAATCGGGGAGGGGATCTGATCCTCTAGGTAGAATCCACAACGGCGCGGACGCGGGAGACCTCCTTTTCGCTGGCTTCGGAATCGACAGTGTTGGCGGAGGCAGTGGAGACGGAGATTTCATAGACGTAGTCCGCATCCTCCTCCCAGAATGTGCTGTGCCCAGGTTCTCCTGAAAGACCTCAACGCTTGAGAGGAAGTTGGGGGGAGCCGACGGTCGGTTGGAGGAGGAGAGGATGGGGAAAGAGGAGAGTGGCGGCGGTGTGTTGTGTTGGTCTCCGGCCGGTGGCGGCGGCGTGCGGCGGCGCGAGCAGGAGCGAAGGGCTAGCATGCGTGGGCGTTGTGGCCGCTGCCCTGGCGGCGTGTCGATGGAATCGTGGAAGCATGGATGAAACATGGAGCGAAACGCAAAAAGAAGTAGTGTCCCGTTGGGCCTGGCCCATGCGGGTGCTTAGGGTAGGGAGGGACAGCGAAGCCACCGCGAGCGAGCGAGGGAGCCAAAGATGGTCTCGAGTCGACAGGTACGTCACAATTAATAGTAATAAAGATAGTGTAAAGAAATAGGCCAGAGGATGAAAAAAATGGGAGCTATACAAGAAGCATATAACAAAAGCTCCAGTTTCCATGTAAGTATTAATAGCAAATATGCCCATGCGTTACAATGGGAGAGAAAAAATGACATAACAGAGAACAAAGTAAGTTCTATTAGTGTAGAAATACACACTGCCCACTCGCAATAACCATGGGGAAGCAATCTAAGACAACAACTCTTATCTCTTCCTTGAATTAAGACACATGCTCCAGATTATATATATGGTCCATTTGATGATTGATTTTTATTTTCTCGTCCATCCCTCCTCTCCTTGATCTACCATTTTTTTTTTATAATAGATGATTAAATCTCAGGACTGCCACAACTATTGCAAAGCAAACCACAACTTATCAAACTAATTTCAGAAAATAATGTTGCTGCCAGAAAGTGAAAAGGCACAGAACGACATGTATGATGTAAACTCTTCGTGAGACAAACACTGTCATGTCATACTTAATAATAACTGGTATCTATCTGGGTAATTCAGAACAAAATAAACACGAAATAGATGACAGCTGCAAAAATCGAAAACTCACCTGAAAATAAAACCTGGACCAGAGCCTATCAAACAAGAAGTAGTACAGACGGAAGACCAGCCAGTACAGTATCCTTCTCTGCACATAGGTTGTGCTCGGTGCCATCGCTCGTGTTAGGTCGTCGAAGCAGTCATCTACTTTGATCTAGATTTTCTGTTTTGTTTTTCACGAAAGGCAGTGAAGGAAAGTTACAGAGCTCATCAGACTACTTCCAATCTATTCTGAAACACAGCATTCCATCCGTGTAGTCTTTGCCTCAATGTTCGAACCAGAGTAAAGTAGGTGTCAATTCCGTCAAGTCAGCCAACGATTCAATCTAAAGCAGCTGAAACAGTGGAAAGGAGCTTGATCGATCAGCAAGGGAAACCACCGACGCCGGTCCTCGTCACCTTGGACCTGAACCATGCAAAAAAAAAATAGAATTTCTAAGCTGCGGTACTCCAGCACACCTGCCACCTAGGGTCGTTTAGCTCCCATGTTCTTCGGGCCATTTAGCGGGCGACCATGGACCCGTGGAGATGGAGTGGGTCGAGTATGTCGGGGCGGAGCCGAGCACCCATTGAGGCGGCACTGATCGCCATCTCATTGACAGTGTAGCTAACATGGCTCTCCCGGATCATGTCTGTCGTCCCCGATCTACAATTAGGCGAGGCCTCTATAAATAATGATCTGAACTTACTCGATTCGGAATCCACCGATACAAAACATATATGCAGGGTACAACACTAAATTAAGGCAGATTAAGAAAGATTATAGTATCAGTCTTGCTACATATTCGTACCAGCATGATAGTCTAGCCTGAATATTGTTGCTGGATTGGCCACAGATCTCACAGGTAGATACGCACCCGAGGCTAGCAAGGTAAAACCTGAAGGTGTGTCTGACGACGTGTTAGGTGTTACCCTGCCATGCCATCTCCCTGGACCAGACGGTCCATGGCCGTCTTCACCTTTTTCCGATCTGGATCACCTCGACGTCTGCCGTCACGCCATGCTCGGCGGCGAAGTCGAGCATCTCATGCGTCTCTCTGATGATCTCCATGCAGCTCTCAGCAAGAGTCTTGCCGCCTGTTCGATTGAAATCAAACAAGGAAGGTCACGAAATTTCCATTGAAATCAAAGCTGACTCGCTGCCGACGAGAGAGAATCAAGGAAGGCAGGGACTGCAGTCCGGGGCTAGTTGGGGATGCGGAGGAGGACCATCTTTGCGTGGGATCTGAAGACCGCGAGCTACACGTGCACGGCGGTGGCGGCTCATGCCGGTGACGATGCCGTGCAAGCCTGCATGGTGCTGACGGATCTCAGCGGCGGCGGCGCCGAGCACGAGCGCATCAGTGCTGAACCTCTCTACCGCCTCCTCCCGCTATCCATCCAGAACCCCGCGATTTACGCGGGGGAGGAGGATCAATTTCGGCGTAGGGGATCGGGAGCGAGGAATGGGACCGACAAAAGAAAAGGAGGATCGTGCTTTTTTTTTTGTAGAGGCGAGAAAGGAGGATCATGCGAGATAAGAGCGGAGGACGAACACGACACGCTGGTGGGGTCTCCGGACGCTTTCCGCGATGAAATAAAATCACACGATATTTAGACACACAGGCAGAGGTGGGACGACGTACGAACAAAAGTACGGAAGAAAAAACGGACGAATTTTGGAGGAATTTACTTCTTTTATTACTAGTTGAATACCCGTGCGTTGCTACGGAATAATTTTTTAGAACACAAATCCGTCAAAATAATGTTCACGACGTACAAAATCATACAACTTGTGAATTCAGCGTTGAAATATTTTGTTTATGCTTGCTTCACTTACATACAGCCCCCACACGCCTACTCGAGTTTCTTCGCTCATGGATGATGTGAACATAACTCTCATGATGATGTGAACATAATACACGTGGAAATTCAGATGTATACATAATTTCATATTCCAATCACTAAAATTCCTTATGTATTTATTGCTCGAAATGCCATTCCAATTCACATGTCGTCCGGTTTGATACGGCATCGGCTCCAACTCCTCGAAGAGATGATGAACACGTCCACCTCCAGGCTACCCTCAGTTTACGCACGATTAACCTAATAATGTTTCAACAGGTAAGTGTCATATGTATAAATCATCGTTGCTTGCAAAAGACAACCAAACCCTGATCTCTTCTTCCTTTATGTAGTGTTTCTTTACACGATCTGAATGGGCCAGTACGTGATAGCTTGCAGTTTAAGGCTTCATTGAACCATGAAAATTTAAGGTTTTAGCCAATGAATAGCAAAAGGCAGAATTTTCTATTTTATCCACAACAAATTTGCATCAAGAAAAATATGGGATTACATTTTTTGCAAAAAATGGCAAGTGGGGTCTACACCCACATGTGCGCATGGACAAATTAGATTGCACAAAAGTATCACGCTCAAGAAAACTGTTAGATGTAATTAGCATTTTCATTTCGCTTCCTCTCGTGAAGCAAGCTTCCTTGAGGGAAAACCACTTCATCAGAAAAATCAATCAAATGATTATAAGTGGGATAGGAAACTTAACCAGTATATTAGACTGTAGATCTTAGCAGCTTTTTCAGGTGGAAAAATATGAAACAGATTTATTCATTTTTCAAAAGTCCAGAAGCAATCATTTCGAACCAGCCATCCGCGTATTTCATAACGAAAACCAACCCCTAGGTTAGTTTTTCTATAAAAAAAGTAGCCTCCACGAAGAGAGCATCAAACCACCAAATAACATACATGGGATGTGTCATATGATGAATTCAGAGAGGCCACAAACAGCTGTTGTATAGCTAGACCGAAACAATAAGGATAAACAAGCATTACATACCTTGGGGTACAACCGTACGTAGAATGAGTCTTCCAACAGAATATATCATCTAGAACCCAATTTATGAATGTTCCACATATACTCCTCTCTTGGAAATATCAAATCAATCAACAAAGATTTCACTGCATAAAAACTGGATGCTCTAAGGTGCAATACCAATATTAATTAATATATACTATATATGACTTACCGCTATATTCAAACAGCTAGCGGGTGAATCTTCAAATATAGGCGTATATCAATTTCTTTCTATTATTGAGCAGCTCAGAACTCCCACATGGTCTCTGGGAGCATTGATCTAAATTCTGCTGAATCGGAGAAAATGAAGAAGGAAGATTTGACTGATTAGTTTCATCTGCATTAATAAGAAAGATATAATGTGTGCAGAGAATGGCCACTACACTACTAAGAGCAGTAGAAACTGCATGCTACATAACTTGATACGATTATTTTATTTATTCATATTTATAGTGGTTAGTTAACCCAAGGTAGCCAAAATTGGGCATCCATTTTTCAGAGGTATTGTCACTAAAGGTAACACTGAACCTATATAGCATAAGCTCTCTTAAGCGACAATAGAGGAATTTTTTTAATGTACATAGGATTGTTCTATCAAGTAGTATATCTGACTTTGTGGATTGTAGCCTTGTAGGCATGGAGTCATGTAAACCGTGGAACTGTTCCAAGAGAAATCCAACTATGAGAAAACAACAATCTGCAATTAAGATCTTAGGCAAAATAGTAGATGTTTCACGTAAAGAAAAGTCGGTCGCCTCAAATAAAATGTAAGGAAATTCAATACCACGACCACCATTCTTGCCTCATAACTCCAACAACTGATGGGTCTGATGCCTGCATCGACGTCAACACTAAACACACGGAGGAATGGCTGCATCGACGTCAACATAAAACAAGCAAGAAAGAACACATATGAGTCCGAGTAGCAGCAGTATTTCTTAAATCTTTGTGTGGTCGCAGCAGGTGCCATAGCTTCAAACGTCCAGAATGGCCGGAGTATGGAAATTGGCAATAAAGAAAACACATAATTTAGAGAACACAAACCATTTAACCGTTAAGCAACTACATAATTTACATTGGCATAAGGCAATAAGGATCATTAGTCTAAAAACAATATAAATCTGATTAAGAATTTACGAAGATTCTTTACTGCCCTTGATATCCATGCTTCCATTACATCAACAAAGTGGCAATAAATCAGATAACCGTGATTCCATTACTGTCAGAACATCTAACAACATGTTTTTCCAAAAAAAAAAAAATATGATTGAGAATTAAGGACAGAATGACACCAAACCACACATTCTCCATGACATAGTCATCATGTCAAATGTAAACATGAAGGTACTATTCTTACCATGTATGGCTGGATATATAAAACATCAACACTCTATATTTGCAAAATATGGGAGCATCCTGTACTCGAATATGCAGTTCCAGATCAAGCTAGCAATATAAAATGGAACACTGAAAACTCTAAACAAGGAAACACCAGAACTATCCGAGCTACAAGCCTAGGACTGAACCAATACTTTTGTGGTCTAAGAATGGTAGGAAGCCCCATCAAACTCACACTGAAACACGGTGAAAATTCAGAAAAAAGAAATTAGTTATAAACATGGCAGTATACCTGTGATCTGGTCTTTGATCCGCTGGATAAGAGGCCTAGCTCCGCATTGGCTTATCTCCAAATCTTTGTGAAGAATACACTTGAACACCAGAAAATTGCAAAAGGAAATCAGAACGAGCTCATAGAATGCTCAAAAAAGATGGAGCTCATAGTCTTGAAACTCACCTTGCTCAACCTTGAAACTCGGTCTCCCAGCCACGGTGGCTAGATTGCACGCTGGGAAATAAGATGGACAGCTCCACGGCGTAGCCACTGCCGGCAGCGTCGCAACGGTTCCGCGCCTGGTCGCCAAATTCGAGAAAGATGGGAGTCGGAAGGGGAACACGGATGGGAAGGGGACGGGGAATTGAGCAATTTGTACTGGTTGACGTGGTAGCATCACGCCCTCCATGATCGGCAGTTGGTGCAGACGGATCTGACCGGTAGTTGCCATGGATTGACCCACACGGGACTGACTGACGGTTGCAAAAGTAAGCCGGTGCAGGGGGATTCGGTCGGAGGCGGCGCCGAGGGATTGGGGGAGGTGGCGCAAGGGGATTCAGGCGGCGGCGCCGAATCATCCGGCGGTGCTGCGCAACGGAGCTTGGTCTCATGGGGGCAGATCGATGGTCGGCGGCGGGCAGCAGTGTGAGCGGTGGTGTATGGCCGGGGGTCTCCTTGCCTCACGGGATTGTAATCTCTTTTCCTCCGTTTTCTTCTGCCTAATGTTTTAGCGTTAGGGCGCGCTTGGATTGTCGTGAGGGATTACGGAGCCGTATCCTAACCGGCTGCGCGCGCAGTATTTTTCGCAGGACCTCGTTAGGTCCGTGAAAAAATACCCCCGTTTTGACTAATAAACAGTCATCCAATCGGGGCCTTAGCAATTGTTTCACGCTCAGTCCTGACGACCGACGAGGAAGGTCTGCGGGAAGAGACGTGGCGAACCATTCGGTTGCGACAGTTTTCTTTCGTGAACGGGATGCGAGAGGAAGAAGGCATGCGAGAACCTACGGACACGGACACCACGGAGGTTGCTTTAATAGTAATATATATATATATATATATATATATATATATATATATATTAGCATATGACATTACCAAGATAAAAAATTAAGGAAGGCTTATTGTACTTTTGTCGTTTTTGTTTGGAAAGTACAACACTTTTCATATTCGTTGATGAAGAAGATTGTCAGCTCCTAGATCCCATAAGTTTACACAACATATATGAAAAAAGACAATGAACATTTTGTCTCAAACAATCAGAAATAGCCAAACCAATGAATAATAATTTATTAGCAAACTGGAATTGGTGACACCATATTAGGAGGCACGGCCTTTATAAAGATTGCAATGTTAATTAAGATCATTGACAACGGAATTCTGAGGACATTCTACAAAAGTGAAAAAACATAGATCAGCATGCACCCATTCTTGTCTTTCAAGTGCAATGTTTTTGAACCGGAGCGGCAATATCAAACTTGGTTCAAATGGGCCTTGGTTCTGATTTTTTTTCCACGAACGCGCGAGAATGAACACTTTTTTATATATAAAAAGATAGATTTGGTCAACCTATAAAGCACACGTGAATTAATATAGCCAGGATATCACGTACTCACTACTAGAGATTTGCTTATAACAGCACAACCTACCACAGGCGGACAGATAATGCAATGCGCCTGGGCTACTTAGCGCAGGCGAACTGATGCACTGTGCGCCTCCAGGCGAACCAATTCCAGAAGCGCCTGGGGTAAAGTGTGGCGGGGCCACCACCACCACCCCCTGACACTCTTCCTTTACCCCAGGCGAATGTGATACTTGTTCGCATGTGGTATAACATATACCCCATGCGAATATTCACAGAAGCGCCTGTAGTAAAATGTTGACTGGGGTAGCACCCCTTAGCGCAGGCGCATTACATCCTTATTCGCTTGGGGTAAAAGTGGTCTGGGGTAGCACCCCTTAGCGCAGGCGCATTGCAATCATTATTCGCCTGGGGTAAATTTCTGGCGCTCCAAGTTACACCTTTTGTAGGAAGGTCATGCCGAAATTTTCCGTGAAAACCGGATCTAGTTAATGAAACCTCTCTTGCCTTTTGTAGCAATGGTCAGTGCGATAAGGAAAAGCGTGGTGCATAGATACGTGCGACGCGCGACGGCCGAGATGCATCGAAACAACCGCACCAAGATAGAGTGTCCATGTCGGAAATGCAAGTTAGGGTCCTTGTTCAAACGAGATTCTGGTAATGTGGAGAAGCATCTGCTCAGGTATAGTTTCATGGAGGGCCACACTAAGTGGATGGATGATGATGAAGACGATGATCACGTCGAGACCAATTGGGCGGCGACCACTAGTAGGAAACAGCCTATAGCCACCCCTATACTGCTGGCGAACAGCAATAGAGCTTGGCCAACGCTAATGCCACTGGCGAACAGGATTTTCTGTTCGCCAGCGCTATTCCTGCTACCGCTGGCGAACAAGTCCGTGGCTTCGCCAGCGCTACGGGCGGGACCCATCTGCGCGCGCACCAGCCGCTCCCTGAAACTACCGCTGGCGAACAGGCCTGCGTGTTCACCAGCGCTAAGTTCACTACCGCTGGCCAACAGCCCTGCCTGTTCGCCAGCGCTAACTTGTGGGCACAGGACGCATGTTAGCGCTGGCGAACAAGCAGGGCTGTTCGCCAGCGGTAATCTGTCAGATCTGCCATAAGTGACCACCCACCACCCCCCACTTTCCCCTCCACTCCCTTCTCCACCTTGTCCCCTCTTCTCTCTCTAGCTCGAATTTATGCCAATTTCTCCACCCTCCTACTCTCTTTTGAACCAACTAAAATTATTTTAGTTGGTATATATATGTTTATCTCCCTCCTAACACCATTTCTACCCAAAATTTTCCCTCCCTAGCCATCTAGATCTAGAATTACCCCCTCTCTCTCCAAAGCTCCAAAATTCTCCGGATATCATCGTGTAGCCATCTATTCATTTGAGGTGGGATGAATGATAATATATAATTAAATGAGTTTGTATATAAATTTTGTCCGGATACACGCGATATGCAATATGTGTGAAATTTCACCGGATTCAACAATGGTCGTGTGATGGAGACGATAAATGCATGTGTGCAATTTGTTGTGGAATGAAATTGAGTAGCCAACTATCGCCGGAATGTTGATTCATTTCCGTCTCGGCATAGTTTGGCACTCCCTAATAACCTCCTATTTGTAGGAAGGTCATGCCGAATTTTTTCGTGAATACGACATGAAGTGAAATTTTGGATATGAAAATGAGTTGCCACTTTGCCAGAATGTTGATTCATTTCCGTCTCGGCAAAGTTTGGCACTCCTCTAACCTCCAATTTGTAGGAAGGTCATGCCGATTTTTTTCGTGAATATCGAAATATATATATATTATGTTTGTTTCTAATATTAATTATATCGGCGCGCTCTCGTGCAGGCGACATATAATGGTGGTCGTTAAGAGTGAACGTGTCGTGAATAGTTACTTGAGACACGCGACAGAAGACATGTTACAAAATGGCCGCAAGGAGATACGATGTCCATGTCGAAAGTGCAAACTAGGGGGCTTGCTCAATCCCTTTACCGGAGACTTGCTCAGTCACCTCCTCAGGTATGGTTTCATGGATGGGTATAACAGTCAGTGGGTAAGTGATGATGAAGATGATGAAGTCCATGGGGCGGCGGCGGTAGGAAATGATGTGCAACAGGAGAATAGCAACGATCGACTAGAACTACAACATGACCAAGATCAGCCTCATGACCCCGCACATGATCATGGAGAAGATGCTGAACAAGACGTGGAAGAAGATCATGAGGACACAGGGACACCCCTAACGGAAGTTGTGCGTGACCCTCATATGAAAGAACTGCTTTTGAGAAAGACGACTAACTCGATATCTGCTGCTAGAGAGCAATCAAAGCTGGCGCAACTAGAGATAGACTCGAAGACACCGTTGTATGCAGGCTGCGGTCCGGGAGAGTCCCGCCTGAGAGTGGCCCTCGATGTTCTGCAGATGAAGGCGAGATACAAATGGAGCAACATAAGCGTCGATGCAAGCCTGCAATACTGGCACGATGTCCTTCCAGAGGGCAACACCTGTCCTAAAAGTTGCGACGAGGCCAAGAAAGTCGTGTGCCCCTTTGATTTACCTCACAAAAAATACCATGTGTGCATCAACGATTGCTACATTTATCGGAAAGAGGACGCGAACAAAACCATTTGTCCAGTTTGCAACGCCGCTCGATACAAGAAAGGGAAGAAGAAAGCTCCTCGAAAAGTCGTGTGGTACTTTCCGCTCATTCCCCGTCTGCAACGGTATTTCGTGGACCGCAAGGAAGCAGAGCTCATGCGCTGGCACGCGAAAAGGAGAAATAAAGTTTTGAAAGATCCAAATCGGAGTGAAAAAGTAATTCCGACACATCCTTCAGATGCAAGTCAATGGAAAGCAATTGACTGTGAATATGCAACGTTCGGGGCGGAGGCAAGGAACATCAGGTTGGGTGTGAGCACCAACAGACTCAATTCGTTTGGCAACCAGAGCAGCACCCATAGCACCTGGCCCGTGTTTGTATGGATGTACAACATCCCTCCCTGGTTGTGCATGAAGAGGAAGTATATTCACATGAGTATGCTAATTCAAGGGCCGAAACAACCAGGCAACGACATCAATCTATACCTGAAGTTGCTTAAAGATGAGCTGGACACGCTATGGGCCGAGGAAGGGGTGAACACATGGGACGCCTTCGGTGAACAATATTTCCCAATGAGAGTTGTCTTACTCTGTACGGTTCACGACCTACTCGGCTACGGATATGTGACGGGCCAGGTGTGCCACGGACATAACGGTTGCGTGAGGTGCATGGATGACCCCACGTTTATGCAACTTCTGAAAGATCCTGGTCTTCGAAAACAGTTTTCATTGGCCATCGAAGGTGGCTACCCAACAAAGACCCGTGGAGAAGGCGAGGAGACCTTTTTAACGGTGAGGATGAGCTCCATGGACCTCCACGTAAGAGGTGCGGCGAAGAAATCTACAAGTTGCTGAATGATTGAAAGGAATGCCCAGAGCCGGGAAAGAAGCAAAAGGCGCCAAAACCGCTTCTGGATGTATGGAAGACGAGGTCGGTGTTTTGGGACTTGCCATACTGGCCCATTCTCGATACGCCTCACTGCCTTGATCTGATGCATATCACGAAGAATGTGTTTGAAAGTTTGTTTGGCACGCTGCTCAACATGCCGGAGAAGACCAAAGACGGGGTGAAAGCAAGAAACGACCTGAAATATTTTGGTATTAGGGTAGATCTTCAGGGGGGACGCCCGGATGATGACGACAGCGATCAATCGTGTGATGAGGAGACAGAGGGTCGCAAGGCCAAAAGGGTTAAGAGGAATGACTATTACTGCCCCCCCTCCTGCTTCACTCTTAGTCCGGACGAGATCACAAAATTGATGATGTGCCTTCTCGGAGTCAAAGTCCCTAGCGGTTACTCAGGGCTAATAAGAAGATTCCTCGACGCGCAGAAACAAAAGTTTAGCGGGATGAAGTCTCATGACTGTTACGTGATGATGACGCAAATACTTCCGGTTGCGATCCGCGGAATAATGGACAAGCACGTCCGGGAAACCCTATTTGGCATCTGTAACTTCTTCGACGTTATATCTTGAAAGTCGATCACGGGGAAGCAGATCTCAAGGCTGCAGGAAGAGATTGTCGTGATACTATGCGAGCTTGAGATGTACTTTCCACCATAATTCTTTGACATATGTGTTCATCTGTTGGTCCATATCGTGGACGATATCATCCATCTCGGGCCGTTGTTCCTGCATAACATGATGCCGTTTGAAAGGATGAATGGGGTCATCAAAGGATATGTTCGCAACAGAGCTCGTCCAGATGGAAGCATCGTTCAGGGCTTTCTCACCGAAGAGTGCATCTCTGCACGAATCATATGGACGTGGAGGACCCTGTTGGTCTGCCCAGAAACAAGCACATTGGCAACCTCGATGGAGTAGGTCACAAAAATGGACGTAGAGAAGTGCATGTGGATCGGGCTTGTCGACGCACCGACTTTAACAGGGCAAACTTAGTAGCTCTCCAACACATTGACATGGTCGATACTTGGGTGGAAAAACACAAGAGCTTGATTATGAAAAAGTACAGTGAACAAGGTAAGCGGAGGACCGAAGGAGAAATAATCAGAGAGCATAACTCCACTTTCTTGCGTTGGTTTAAAGATGTGATCGTCGCTAATCCACCGCCAAGGGATTGTGCGAAAAATAAACTATTGTACGCCTTGGCACATGGCCCAGCTCCCAACCTAGCGACGTTTCAAGCATATGATATCAACGGGTTCACTTTCTACACAGAGGAGAAAGACAAAACTTCCGATTATCAAAACTCAGAGGTAACGATGGAATCCTACACCGGTGACAAAAAGTTAAGATACTACGGAAGGATCGAGGAGATATGGGAGCTTAACTACTCTGAAGAGAAGGTGCCTATGTTCCGCGTCAGATGGGCTAGGA
This sequence comes from Alopecurus myosuroides, assembly GCA_028641055.1. Classification (NCBI taxonomy): domain Eukaryota; kingdom Viridiplantae; phylum Streptophyta; class Magnoliopsida; order Poales; family Poaceae; genus Alopecurus; species Alopecurus myosuroides. The sequence goes on from CM054058.1 coordinate 173,380,113, forward strand.
TGTCGACCGTCAGAAAAGAAGACCAATACTTTACAACCATTGTTATTCCCGAAGCCGGAACGTCATCAAGCGCGAATGTCACAACGCAAAATGAGCCATGGGTATTGGCTAAGCATGTGTCCCAATGCTTCTTCATAACAGACCCCGCAAGGCCTAGCCGTGTTGTCGTGAGGAGAGGGAAAAGAAATATCATCGGAATAGATGGAGTCGTTGATGAGGACGAGTTCGACACGTTCGGCGACCCAAAATATTGACGATGATCAAGAAGATGATGATAGTCATGCAACATACACAACAAGAAGAAGCAGAACTACGCTACCTAGGCATGGTCTTCCATTCAGAAGAAGAAGTCATAATGTGGGGTTAAATTATGCAACTGCGACCAAAAAAGGCAAAAAGATAAAACACTGAAAAACTATGTATGTATTTGTCTGCCAATTGTACGCGACGAAACTATGTATATGCATGGATCAACTGGTCTGATATCGATGTGCCTTGTTCTGTATTTCAATTGTGTGGACTTATATTATTTGAAACATAAAGGAAACAAATAGAAATTAAACATGAAGGAAACAACTAAAAACAATAGAACATAAATAAAAAATTATTATTTGTAATGTGTTTGAAATTAATTTGTAATGTGTTTGAATTATTATAAATGAAATGTATTTGAATAATTTAAACAAATAAAGAAAACAAAATAAATCATTATTATTTGTAATGTGTTTGAAATTAATTTGTAATGTGTTTGAATTATTATAAATGAAATGTATTTGAATAATTTAAAAGAATAAAGAAAACAAAATAAAACATTATTAATTGTAATGTGTTTGAAATTAATTTGTAATGTGTTTGAATTATTATAAATGAAATATATTTGAATAATTTAAAAGAATAAATAAAACAAAATAAAACATTATTATTTGTAATGTGTTTGAAATTAATTTGTAATGTGTGTTTGAATTATTATAAATGAAATGTATTTGAATAATTTAAACAAATAAAGAAAACAAAATAAAAAATTATTATTTGTAATGTGTTTGAATTATTATAAATGAAATGTATTTGAATAATTTAAAAAAATAAAGAAAACAAAATAAAACATAAAGAAAAAAACAGTAATGCTTCTTAAAGAAAAACTAATAAAAACAATGCAATAAATAAATTCAAAGAAAAATAAAGAAATAAAATGAAAAAGATAGCGTTGGCGAACATATCTGCCAATTCGCCAGCGCTATGTTACCGCTGGCCAACTGCACTTTGTTCGCCAGCGGTATGGGCATAGCGCTGGCGAACAGACGGCCGTGTTCGCCAGCGGTGTTATAGCGCTAGTCACTTACGCGCAGGCCCCCCACCTCCTCTCTGCACACAGCACTACGCGCGCGCGGGACTTAGTCGATTCGCATCGACGACACGCATTGACGACACGACGCCGATCGCCCCCCGGCCAACTGCCCCCGCGCCGCCGCCGTCAGTCTCCGACGAGCTCCACCGCCCACTGCCCCACTCTCCGACGAGCTCCACCGCCCACTGCCCTCCACCCCTGCGCACCCGAGCCACACTCCACCGGCCCGGCCCCTGCCCCGAGTGATCTCCGGCGAGCCCCGAGCCACCGCGCGCCCCTCCCTCCCTCTCCGGCGACTCTCTCCCTCTCCGGCGACGCCCCTACCCCTCCTCGGCCTCACTGCTGCGCCGAGGGGCCGTGCTCCTCCGTGTTGCTCCTTGCTCCTCTCCTGCCTGCAAGGTGTTCGACATAACGCCTGTGAGAGGTAATCCTCTGTCCAGCTTGCTCTTCTCCTGCCTCTCACTCCTCTCTGCCCCCTCTGTCCCCTCTATACTTGTGAGAGGCCATTGTTCCTGATGGATTACTTGTGTGATACCACCTGCTGTTAGATACCACATGATGCCTATGTTATAACCTACTAGTAGAAACTGATGCTATAACCTGCTGTTAGAAACTGGGAATTTTTCCTAGTGATACCACCTGATGCCTATGTTGATTCAAGCCTTTCCATGGATTTGTGCCCAGCAACAGATTACTACATGCTTTTGATCGAGTTGAAAAACTTTGTTCGCCTATTTGGTTGTGAATTGTGGTACTGGAGCTATTATCTGATAAGAACAGTTTACTCATGCTTGTTGGTTTGCCCTTGGAGCTATTATCTGAGAGGAATAGATACTATTCAATTTATTGCCCCTGCCATTGATGCAAAAACTGAGGCATTTATTGTTTGGAACTGGATGCCAAATATGAGAACCAGATTGCACTCTCAACACAAAGATGCTAGGTTTGTTTGCCAAATCATGTGTCTAGGGTGTGCACTCCAAGCATTCTTGTTTTTGGTGAGCTTTCATAGGATTTCTTTGTTGGCTTTATCTTCTGGACAGATTTGGATGTTTAAACTGATAAGAACAGGTATTTTTTTGTTTTCTTGGCCAAGCATGTGATGCAAAGGCTGAGGCACAAATTTAATAAGAACAGATGCTTTTCTTGCACTTTTAAAACTCCCAGGGATGTGTGTAGCATAGCATCCCTATGCCAGACTGAGGGAAATAAATCCCAACCCACTTTCTGTGCATAATTTAGCAAGATCCCTTGCTAGGATGTGTGTAGAAATCACCTTAGGGTGTTAATGTTGTGGTTGTGATTTCCTAATGAATCTTGGCTTCCTGATGAAATCACCTTACGGTGTTAATCACACTTGCATTTTTTATGCATGAAATTGTTAGCAATTTATTTACCTAGTGTTTTCTCTTAGTACTCAGTTGTTAGCAATTTTTGGTGGTTGGTGATGGTTGGTGGTGATGGATGGTGTGTATGGATGGTGGTGATGGATGCCGTGGTGATATGGGTGGTGGTGATGGATGGTGAGATGGTGTTTTCGTATGGATATGTGCCCACCTTCGTGTGGATGACGATGAAAATATGAGGGGTGGGATTATATGTGGGGTGGGATTTTATGTGCAGGTACCCCACGTGAGTCCCTATTTGCCGGAATGTTGATTAATTTCCGTTCCAGCAAATTTGGGTACTCCATTTGTGATATTTTTAGCAAAGGTCATGCCGAAATTTTCTGTGAATTTTGGCATGATCTTTGCTAAAAATATCACAACTTAGAGTGTCCGAGAAATTTGGATTCATATGGGGTATACATCGTCTAAATTGTAGGATTTGTTGAACTTATTTCGGGTTTTCTCTCCTTCATTAGATATGTCTCACAACGACGAGGCGGGTGGTTCTGGTCTCGGACACGGGGACGACGATGCGTGGATTTCCATGCTTAGCGCCGGAGGACGACCTGTAGATCCGCACCCGGATGTAGAGACGCAGGGCGACGATGCAGACGACGAGATGGACGAAACCATTCGCCAGGAGCTAGAGCCGCGCACCGATACATCGGGCGCAGAAGGTGATCAAACCGGTAGTGGCACCGGGGATACCGCCTCCGGTAGCGAGGCGTCGCGTAAGCGCAAAGAAAGGCGGCACAACATGCTCGCCACCATCCGGGAAGAGTTCACGGTAGTGGACCCCAAGAGCGGTGCTCCCCTCGAGCCGGAGAGTTACTCTAAGGGCTATGGAAACCAGATAGGCTGCATAGCTCGAGACTTCGGCAACGTTAATATGGAGCACCTCAGAGATAAAGAAAACAAGGCTATGGCCGCCCTGCTGATTGAGAAGCTGCACACGAGGTACAAGTTCCCGGATCCTTACGACAACCTGGACCTGAAGAAGAATCTGGTCAACTCGTTAGCACTGGGAAAGTTCACCAAGGCGTTTACGACTTGGAGATCCAGTTTGCGGGAGATGATTGCGAAGGGTAAGGGTTTCGATGAGATCCATAAGATGTGGCCCTCCATTTCCGAGGAAGACTTGTCCCAATTCAAGATCGACGAACTCAAACCGGAAAGGGTGGCGCTGAGTAAATGGGGGAAAGAGCAGCGACAAAAGAACATTGGCCCTCACAATCTCGGAAGCCGGGGTTACCTTGGGAAGCAGAAAGTCTGGGCTAAGGAGGATGCGAAGAGAGAAGGGCCGAACCCGTTTGACAAGATCACCGACCCGCAGGTGAGAAATTTTGTCAGGGCCCATTATAGGGAAGATCCCAAAAATCCCGGCGATCTTGTTTTGAACGAGAAGGTCAAGATGCTCGAGAATAAGTATCTCGAGGAAGAAGAAAAAGAACGCCTATCTCAATATGACGGGGGGTCCTCGGCGACGACGAACAAGGACCCGTATGACACCCCTTTCATTAGGGCGCTTAACGCGATGAAGGGAGTGCCCCTTGACAAGAAGCCGCATCGTGGCCATGTGCATGGCCTCGGAAAAGGTCATCGGCATGCGCACTACTACCCGGACACCAAGGAGAAGAGAAAGGAGCGGAACAAGGCCCCGGAGAAGACGGTCGACGAGCTTGTGAACGAGAGGCTCAATGAGCTCCTCCCTACCATCTGTGCGTCCGTCGCTCAGTCCTTAGCTCCATGGATGGAAGGTGGAGGACAAGGGCCGCTCCCCGAGATAAACATAGCCCAAATGGTGCTGCCAGCGGCGCAAAACATGGCCATCGTCGCGGCGCCTGCTGCACAGAACGTGGCCCCCGTCGTGGCCCCTGCTGCGCAGAACGAGCCGGCCCCCAACCCTCAGCCGGAAGGTCGCAAAGATCCGTCGCCGCCCCGCCACGTCTCTTCAACGCCGCCGCCGACACTTAGCGGTCCATCCCCCTAGTCCGATCTCAATGCCATCACGGTAACTCAACGTCCACTACATAATTATATATTATGGCTTGATTCGTGACGGCCTCAGTCTCTAACAACGATCGCGCGACATTTCGCAGGCCGACGAGACGGGATGCACATTGCTCCTTCGTGTGAACGGCGAGTTAAAGGACGTGGCCAAAGGAAAAATCATAACACCTCTCAACCGCGTATCCCACGGCGCTCGTATGCCCGAGGACGTGTTCAGAGTGACATTAAGTCGGGTGCTCCCTGGTTGCGGTGCTCTCGATCCTCCGAACCAACCACCCGCAGCCGACAGCGAGTTGAACCTGGAGAAATGCTTGGTTTGGCCATTGACCTGGCCAAAATCACTAATTCGTTTGGAAAGTACTCCTGTCAACACTCCAACACCGGTCCAGGGGTCGGGGCACCCGAGCCAACACAAGGATTTCTCACCTGCAAAGTCCGTGCAACACGACGGCGACGATGCTGATGATGAGAACCCCAATGACTACCTCGTCGACGATCCTTACGAGGGGGCGCCCGGCCTGGATGATCTTGATCAACTTCTCTTGCCAGCGGAGGAAGCGGATAAATATCGATGCACAAATCGTCTTTTCTCTTCTCAAGAACCGGCAATCCCCGAGCAAGAAGTCATCAGCCAGGATGCCCTCAAAGAGGCGGTAGCAGATGTATTTCATCAGACTCAGCCTAAGAAGACGGTACGGAAAAGAACTAAGAAGAATTCTGCCGTTGCATCGATGAGCCAACCGGTGGAGGGGACCAAGTCTAAGTCGCAGACAGGACGTGTATTGGACAGGATACCCATAACCGACTGGCATCAGATCCATGAGTTGGGCAAACCGATGCTTCCGCCGAGGTTGGTCTCCTTGCTGTCAGGTGATATGCGTAGCGTCCATGACGGTATTCTATATATGGAGGAGATGCTTCTGAAAGAGAAAAATCCAACGCTGCCGGTTTTGGTCGCAAAGGTGCCATCTACGGCGGGATTTGTCACTGAAGGCAACGCAAACAAGATCATCGTGAGATTTGACGACATTTTCAGGATGTTCCACATGAAATCCCTCCACTCGTCAATCGTGCGTCTGTTTACGCTCAGTTTGGCGCATCAGCTATCCATAGAGAATGTCAAAAACATCGGGCTAGCAGACCCCTACTACATGCACGACATGTACTTGAGCAACCCCAAGGGTAGGGCAAAAGCGACAAAGTACCTCGAACAAGTGTTGCTCACTAATTATACACACAAGAGGATCACCCTCATGCCTTACTTTCCCGAGTAAGTTATATTTCCCATATTTACATTAGTTTGCGCATATACAATTTTTTAGGATTATATATACGGACTCCTGTTTTGCGCAGAAACAAATACGGCACCCTCATCATGCTCTACCCGAGAGACGCGCACGCAGTATATCTCGACTTTGGGAGTACGATGAAGGAGAAGAACTACTCCCTCATAAAGTCTGTTCTCAATGATGCTATGGATGGCTACATCAGGGCGGAAGGATACTGCGACAGAATCAAACAAATTTAAGGAAAATATGTGTTTAGACACAAAACTGAGTTTCCCTGCCCCAAGCAGACGCCAGACGGCCATATGGAGGCATGGTACCTCCTCCAACACATGACGGAGATCGTGAAGGACCAACACAGTCTACAATACATGTCTGCTGTGGACAAATGGTCTCGGAGCATCGTCGAATGGTCTGATGTTGAATTCAGACAAAACTTTGGTCGCCTCCAGCGCAAAATCTGCTACATCATCTATAGGGACGTAGTAACTAAAGACTCGGTCTTCCACTGGAACCCCCCACCATCTAACGATGAGTTGCGCCGATGTGTACTGGAGCAGGCTGACGAGACACCGTTCAACTCGTTAGAAGGTGTTCTTCCGTTCCCTCCGGTGAAGAAACAGAAGATCACAACAACAACAAAGAAGAAATGATCGACGGTATGTATTCGGTTCGGTACGAATTGCTCATAATAAGAACTTGTGATTTACTTTACCGGTCTAATGCTTTTATCTTGGTCTACAGAGATATGAAGAAGTGGACGGCGCGCTGGCCCTAGCGAAAGATCGCAAGCGGAGGCGGACCGTATATATAGTCTTCTTTGCGATTGATCTCTATATCGCGCGTACGTTGTATAGATGTCGTCATACCTTTGTAATCGTTGAACTAATTAGATGGCTATATTTTGGGTTCGAAATCTTCCGACATAAACATGTTATTGAGATCAGTGTGTATTCATACTTATGAGAATTGGATGGATGCATATGTATCGATGTGTTAATTTCGTTATCAATGTGTTAAATTCGTTATGGATGGATGCATATGTATCTAAGAGTGATTTATATGTGTGAAGTTTATAAATTACATAAATTGAATATATTTGGACCTGTATAGTATAATACCAGAATATACAAACTGTTATACAAAAATAATAATAAAAATACAAACCTGGGAGACTTACCGCTGGCGAACTAAATAGCTACCGCTGGCCAACACTACCACTGGCGAAGCTGGGAGCTAGCGCTGGCGAACTACTACCGCTGGTGAACAACGTAGCTACCGTTGGCGAACCTAGCGCTGGCGAACAAGGCTCTGTTCGCCATCGGTAACATACACTACCGCTGGCGAAGCGCTGTTCGCCAGCGGTAACCTGCTACCACTGGCGGTGTACTGCTGACGAACCCTTGTTCGCCAGCGGTAGCTCGATTCTGTTCGTCACTGGTAGCCTATTTCCTACTAGTGGGCATGTGAAGATGATCAGGAGGAGTCTAAACATGGAAATGGAGAGGACGAAGAGGCTGCCGACGGAGACGACTATAATGAAGAAGAAGGGAGTCATGGTGATCAACAACATGAAGACGAGGACATGAACACTCCACTAACTTCAGTCGTGCGGGACCCTCATGTTCAAGAGCTTCTTCTCAAGAACACGTCGACCGACGCCAGACGTAAATCTAAGATCACGCAACTAGAGATAGACTCTGCAACTCCGTTGTATGATGCAAGTCGCGGGGTGGAGGAGTCACGCTTGAGAGTAGCTCTGGATCTTCTAGAGATGAAGGAAAAACACGGATGGACCGACACAAGCATGGACGATCTTCTGCGATACCTGAAGACGCACTTACCTGAAGGGAACACATGTGCTAGTAGTCTACAGGAGGCCAAGAAAATCGTGTGCCCCCTCGATTTACCGCACACAAAATACCACGCTTGCGTCCGTGACTGCATAATTTATCGTAACGAGCACGCGGACCAGATCAAATGTCCGGTGTGCGGTGTTGATCGTTACAAGAGGGGGACGAAGAAAGCTCCTAGGAAAGTTTTGTGGTACTTTCCACTCATTCCCCGTCTGCAGCGGTACTTCGTGGACCCCAAGGAAGCAAAGATCATGCGCTGGCACGAGGACAGAAAGAAGGCGGTGCTGAGTGATCCAGAACGTGTTGAAAAACCAGTGCTAACACACCCTTCGGATGCACGTTAGTGGAAAGCATTAGACGCATTCGATGAAGAATTCGGGAACGATCCAAGGAACATCAGGCTTGGTGCGAGCACCGACGGTCTCAATCCGTTTGGCAACCAGAGCAGCAAACATAGCACCTGGCCCGTGTTTGTATGGATGTACAACCTCCCCCCGTGGCTGTGTCTGAAGAGGAAGTACATACACATGAGTATGCTGATTCAAGGGCCGACCCAGCCAGGGAGCGATATCAACCTGTATCTCGAGCTATTGAAGGAGGATCTAGACACGTTGTGGGAGGAAGGGGTGGAAACATGGGACGCCTTCAAAGAAGAAAGTTTTCGTATGAGAGCCGCACTGATCACGACGATGCAGGACTATCTCGGATACGGATATATTGCGTGTTAGGTGTGCCATGGACACAAGGCTTGTGTCAGGTGCATGGAATTTACGCCGTTTCTACAGTTACACAAGGATCCCTGATCTTCTAAAACCGTATACATGAGGCATCGAATGTGGCTACAACAGAACGACCCGTGGAGAAAGCGCGGAGACCTGTTCAACGGTAAAGATGAGCTCGATCTACCTCCACGCAAGAGAAGAGGAGAAGAGATCGATACTCTATTGAAGAACTGGAAAACGTGTCCTCCGCCGGGAAAGGTACAGAAGCGGAAGCGAGGAGAGAAGCGAAAGAGAGGAGAGAAAAAGTGTCCTCCACCAGAAGGATCGCTCTTGGGGGTATGGAAAAGGAGGTCCGTGTTTTGGACTTGCGGTACTGGCCAATCCTCGGAGTGCCTCACTGCCTTAATGTCATGCATATCACGAAGAATGTGTGTGAGAGCTTGCTTGGCACCCTGTTCAACATGCCAGATAGGACCAAAGACGGGCCAAAATCAAGATACGACCTGATGGTCCTGAATATCAGGAGCGAGCTTCACTTACTGCCTTCTACGCGTGAACAGACGGAGGAGGACGAGGATGAGGTGGAGGAGATGGACTACCGCAAGCGGAGAAGGGCTAAGCAACACCAAACTCACCGCCTGAAACCCTCTTGCTTCACTCTAAGCCCCGATGAGCTCGCGCAAATATTCACATGCCTCCTCGGAGTAAAATTTCCCTTAGGTTACGCGGGGCTGATAAGCAGATACCTAGGCGCGGAGAAAAAAAATCTTCAGCGGGATGAAGTCTCATGACTGTCACGTGATGATGACGCAGATACTTCCGGTTCCAATCAGAGGGATAATGGAACCGCACGTCCGTCAAACGCTCACTGGCCTCTGTAACTTTTTTGACGTCATCACTCGGAAGTCGATAAGCGTGAAGAAACTCGAAAGGCTGCAGGAAGAGATCGTCGCCATCCTATGCGAGCTTGAGATGTACTCCCACCTGCCTTCTTTGACATTATGGTACATCTATTGGTCCATAGCGTGGACGATATCACCAATCTTGGGCCGGCATTCTTGCACAACATGATGGCGTTAGAAAGAATGAACGGGATCATCAAATCATTCGTTCGTAACAGGGCACACCCGGATGGAAGCATCGTCCAGGGATTTCTCACCGAAGAATGCATCTCTTTCTGCAAGAATTTTCTAGGTGATGAGAAGCCAGCTGTTGGTTTGCCCGCAAACAAGCACCTTGACAGGTTCATGGGGGTAGGCCACAACACTGGCAAAAGGGTAATGGACGCGGAATCCTGTGGTCGGAGAGCCGACTTTGATAGGGCCCACCTAGTAGTGTTACAACACATTGACGATGTCGACCCTTGGATAGAAGAGCACAAAACCACGATAAAAAACAGTGCTCGCAGGCCGATGACGGAAGATGAGCTATTTAGAGCACACAACTCCTCTTTGCGACATGGTTCAAGAAGCAGATTGATGCCGATTCCCCGCCAATGACATGTCAGAAAGATAAAATTGTATTGGCCTTGTCATATGGCCCCTGCGCCCAATCTGATGACTTATCAAGCATACGACATCAATGGGTACACATTCTACACGGAGGAAAGAGAGAAAAGTAGCGACTATCAAAACTCGTCTATAACGATGTAATTTTACACGGGCGGAGAGATTAGAAGATACTACGGAAAGATCAAGGAAATCTGGGAGCTTGACTACGTTGGGGTAAAGCTGCCGATGTTCCATGTCAGATGGGCTACAAACGTCACGAAAGAAGACGAATATTTCACCACTATGTCAATGTCTGAAGCCAACAAACCCAAGTCCAAGAACCCCACCGCGCAAAATGAGCCATGGGTATTGGCTAAGCACGTGGAGCAATGCTTCTTCATAACTGACCCGATAAAGCCTAGTCGTGTTGTCGTAAGGAGAGGAAAAAGGGCCCTCGTCGGAATGGATGGAGTCGCCGATGAGAAGGACTTCGACGACTTAGTCGGAGACCCGATGATGGAAGAACCCGGTGAAGACGATGCACCATACACCACAAGAAGAAGCAGGACCACACTACCTAGGGCAGGTCTTCCATTCACAAGAAGAAGTCACGATATGGCGGTCACGTATTCAACATCGACCAAGAAAGGTAAGAGTAAGATTGTGACAAAAGGCTGAGAGAGGGAAATACTCGCGATATATCTATGTACTTTTTTGAAGTGAGAAACAAAGTAGCAGCGGGCTAGTATACCAATCGCTAAATCAATCTACATGTACGGTATCTCGCTAAATCAATCTATATATATGTATCCACGATATATATGCTCGATGTATCCCCCGGCTAAATCATCACTTGCGCTCTCACTTCTCGTTAGCTTACTCATTACCCACCCGGCCTAATTAACAAACACAGAAACTTACCACAGGCGCATTAACTCCTGGGTTACTTTACCGCAAGCACACAATGAGAAAATGCGCCTGGGATAAGAGCTGTACCGCAGGCGCATAGTGTGTAAAGTGCGCCTGGGGTAAGTGATCGGATGTATTCCCATTTTCACCATATTTATATTTTTGTTTATGATTTTAGAAATCAACTACCAAGTTATAGGATGTATTCCCATATTGTTTGTTGACTAAAATGTTCTTCGTTCTACCTTCTAAATTGCTATGATATAATTGTTAGGTTTTTTGAAAGCAACCACACCCATCTCATTGTCTATTGAGCTACGTTTTAATATAGCTATAATTTTTTTAAATAGCTACCAGATTATTTTTATATAGCTATCATATATTTTGAAAGAAACTCTCAAATTATTCGGGAATACCGATCAAGTTGTTTTAATAGCTAGAACTATCAATTTTTATCGCAGGCGCATTTTGTATATGATTCGCCTGGGGTAAACCTCTCACTGGGCTGTGGGCCCGTGCATTACCAAACGGAACATTTAGCGCAGGCGTACTTTGCTGGAGATTCGCCTGCGGTAAGTGTCGCCCACTGACCGGTGGGCGCCCCCGATGTTAGCGCAGGCGCATTGTTTGCAATGTTCGCCTGGGGTAAACTTTAGCCTGGGACGAACGTACTGGATCCAGTCGATCCCCTTTCTCCCCGCTAGCTTCTCGATCCAAAGTCAAACCGCCGCGCGCGCCTCCCCTCTCACCGTCGCACAATCGACACCGCTGCGCCCTCCCTCTCACCGTAGTCCAACCCCAAGTCCCCACCAAGTCCCAGCCCTCCCATCTCCCTGAGATCCACCGAGCACGCCGCCGCCGTCCTACCGAGCACGCCGCCGTCGACCTACTCGAGCAGGCACTCGCCCACGCCGTCGCCCACGTCCAGGAGGGGCAGTTCTAGGGCTCCGCCGAGGAGGAGCAGTTCGAGGGCAGCAGGAGGAGGAGCGGGAGTGTCGCCGTCGCCCACGCCGTCGTCGAGCACGCCGTCGAGGTCGAGGAGCAGCAGACCACGCTGTCCAGGTCAGCCCCCTCCCTCCCTGCTACTGCTTCTCCACGTCGTTGGAAACCACAACAAAGGCACATCTGTCCAGGTTCTTGCATGATCCACACCTATGATTATGCTTCAGGAAATGTTTTGCTATCTTATTTTTATCCATTGTAGATTGTTAATTTTGTTTCATTCCTGTCCTGATGATAGCAAGTTTAATGTGATGATGATCCTAGACTAGTTGTTCTTGTGCGAATACACCATTGATCACTTGAAGGAATTGTTCTAGTTGTGGTACTTGCATTGGTCTTTATGTATGCAAGCAGCATGAGCTATTGTCAATGGTGAGATAGATCTCAGTCCACTGCACATCGGTCCAAGATCGGCACCTTTTCTTTTCTCCTGAGAAGATTTGCAATCACTGCACCTTATTTTATACTAGTAGTACTTTTTTTTCTGGTATTTTATATTCGAGTGTGCATTGTGCTTGAGTTCCATGCTAACATGGAAATGCATGCTTTCATGGTGATAGCTATTTTGATCTTGGGAGAATTATCTTGGCGACAAGGGTGTTAAGATAGATCGTGTCGGTAGTTGGTGGTTGGGATCAATTAGTTAAGCTAGCTAGCGAAATTAGATCTTGGGAGAATTATCTTGCTATCATCATTGAATATGCATTCTCTGGATTTCTTGTTTTCTGCTTACTTAGACTTGGAAGATAACTGAAAAAAAAACATATGATAGGCCACCCAACTTTGTAGGAAGCAACATCTCCATCGTGATCTTCACCGTCTCTATCAACAACACCGACTCCATCTGTGTAATCGATTTTATCACCTAACAAAATATGTGTAGATTGGAACATTACTGCCCCGTGCATTTATATATAATAGTAGAAATGAAACATTATTGTAATTCAGATTCGTAGGCAAAAGCAGCAGAACAGAAACATCCTCTTACTAACACAACTACACAACACACACTAACGGTCATCCAGCCATCGATACCGAACACCAAATATCGAAGGTGAACAGAATCAAGCTAAAAGGTTTCCCATTGTATATGCCTGCACTGCTGCAGCGCAGGTTACTAACAGTAAGCCACACAGTTGGCTACATGGCAGCTAGTCCGCTAATTTTCTCAATGGGTGCTGCAAATGGCAAGAGTTAACATGGACATCTATACTATCATCTAAGCAAAATTGCTTGGTTCCTTAAGCCGGAAATACAATATTCTGTATTGAACAGAATAGATATTCCTTAATAAACATGGAAGAGATTTCAACAAGAAATACTATCTGAGAAAATAGCCTAGAGCATTGTACCTGATGATGAATTCTTTCTCAGCTCTTTAACAAGTTTATGTGAAATAAAGTTTGTGTGTGTGCTGTGCCTCCTAGGAGGAATGTATCATAAACTCTCTCTATGCAATGAAATGAAATGCAAAGGTCCTTTGCGTTTTCGCGAAAAAAAAGTTTATGTGAAACAGATTGCAGTGTCTAACTTACTCAAAAAATAGATCTATAACATGCTTGATTGCTCCTAGGTGGATCAAACGCATTTCAGCAACTTCACTACCAATCGACAGTAGGACAGAGATGAACTCAACAATCTGCAAAAGAAAAATAACCACCATCAGCAAAGCAAGCACTAGCAGTAAACTTTGTAAACTTTGCAGTAGCAGTAGCAGTAGCAGAAGCAAGCACTAGCAGTTCCAGTAGCAGGCACACTATCTGTTTAGAAGCAAGCACTAAAAGATATTTGTCAGGAAAACTTTGTAAATTTTGCAAATTACCACTTCTGTATGAAAGTGGACTAGCTAGCAGTTCTAGTAGCAGTAGCTAATTACCACTTCTATATGTGTGGAGCGGTTCTGTTTTATACTTTGTTATGAAAATAATGCTCAAGTTACATGCAGGTTGCTTGATTGCAATGAAAAAATTCTTTGTGGAAATATTGCAGCCAACCTGGGAGTTCACATGGCATGATATGAATTGCTGCTATGAAAAAATTCATTGTGGAATTATTGAAGCCAACCTGGGAGTTTTTGTGGCATGATATGAATTGCGAGAATGTTCCTAGAAGTTTTTGTGACATTCTATTTATGTTGCAGGTACATTGAGTGCCAATGTTTAACCGGAACGTTGATTCATTTCCGTTCCGGCAAATTTCTGGCACTCCGGCAATGACCATTTATAGCAGAGGTCATGCCGAATTTTTCCGGTGACTAACCTAGTATACATTTTGTCTACTGCTAGCTAGGCATGTCTTCTTCTACTACAGATCCGGCGTTATTGGACCACTACCTGCTTATGGCCAGAGAGTCGCAAGAGGAAGAGAGAGCCAATGATGGCGGTGACGATGGGACGACTGACCAGCCCCCCGATGTCGAGCCCCACAATGATGACGGGCTCACCGGTGGCGAGGCGGAAACCACTGATAGTGGCGCCGGGGGTCCCTCAGGGAGCAGCACGACGGGAAAGAAGCAGCGGCAGCGAGCTCCGAACAAGGTCGACACCGTTCGAGAGAAATTCACGGAGGTGGATCTTTCCAGTGGCACGCCTGTGATGCCATTGGACCTTGTGAAGGGGTATTTCCTCCAACTTGGCGTGATCCTTCGAGACGTCGTCAATATCAACGAGCCGACTCTCAAGAAGAAGCCAACTCTGCGCGCCCAACTCATCTCGAGGCTGCACGCACGGTACAAGTTCCCTCCCCCTACAACAACGAGAATCTGAAGGGCAACCTGGTGAACAAACTCGCCCTCACTAGATTCACCAAATCCCTGAGCAATTACAAGACTATGGTGAGGGCGATGATTAGGGACGAGGAACCATTCGAAGAGATCCATCGCCACTTCCCGCGGATTACGCCCGATGACTTCAAGACTTTCCTAGATAACCAGTCGCTTGATTTCACTAAGAATCAAACAGAATGGGGGAAGGACCTAGCGTCGAAGAACATCGGTCACCACAATCTCGGCTGTCGTGGCTACGACGGGAAGGAGCCAGTTTGGGCGAATGAGGACCAGGCCTACATTGAAAAAGGGATTGAGAACCCTTACGCCAAGTATGCCCATGACCCGCAATTCCAGAAATTCATGAGGTCGAGGTACAGAAAAGTAACTCCGACCGGGGAACTTGTCACGGACCCGAAGATGGTGGAGGGTGTTATTTTGGTCACGGACGATAGCGTGTGAAGAATGTTGAGAAACTAGTGGTAAGAAATTTACCATTTCATGCAACTCATCATCATCAAGTCCATGATTTCATTCTAGTACGAAACCATTTCTAAACCGTTCATATGTTGCTTCTGCAGCTAGAAGAACAACAGCTTGAATCTTCCTCGTCGCAGACGTTGATGGCCAAAGTCGCGTGGGATAAGCCTTTCATCAGGGGGTACAACAAGGAAAAGAGCCAGGACCCTCTGAAAAGGCCGCACTTAGGCCGTATCACCGGCGACGGACTAAATAAGAAGCACGCCAACTATGGCTTGGCTGAGCCCACCACTAAGGAGTCGCGGGCGGCAAAGAAGAGCCAGTCGAACGAGGAGGCGGAGGCGCTGAAGAAGAAGGTCCAGGACTTGGAAGAAAACACGGAGAAGAAGATTGAGCAAAAGGTCGGGGAAAAGATGAATGCGCTCATCCCCGCCGTATTTGAAAAACAATGTGGCTACATCGCCGGGGGCTCACAGGGGCCGTTACCTACGATCAACATACCTTCGACGTTGGTCGTGCCTGCCGCGGTCGCCGCTGGTGGTCCGTCGACGTTGGCCGTGCCTGGCGCGCCCGCCCCCGCCGTGCCCGACGCGCTTGCCCCCGATGGACCGTTGACCGTGTCCGGTGCGGCCGATGGTCCGTCGATGTTACCGTTGCTCGACGAGCCCACCATCACCTGTAGTCCGTCGACGTTAGCCGAGCTCAATGCCCTCACGGTAAATTATTGACCGTCTCAAGCTGTAGCCAGTTCAATATAACCCTACTCTCTGACCTATCCATACATGTTATCGTAGGCTGACGCGACGGGATGCACACTCCTGCTAAAAGTGGGCAGCAGGTTGAAGGATGTTGCAAAGGGGAGCATCTTGCAACCACTCTCCCGCAAGTACCACTGCAGAGATATACCGGCCAATGAGCTTCGGGTTCGCGTCGATCTGGTGCTACCGGGATTCCAGGAGTTGTATCCTCCTAATCAACCCGCCGATGCCGACAGCGAGCTGAATCTCGGCCAACTGGACAATCAAATCTTGCTATGGCCGAAAGCCCTTATTCGGCTGAACACCACGTCAGGGTCGGCGCCAAGCCAAGGCATGACCGTCACCACTACACCTGTTGCGCCCGCGGGAAGCCAACAAGACAAGGTTCAATATGACAAGGTCCTCTCTCCACCTCTGGTGGATCCTCCTCCTCCCGAGCACGAGACGTCAAATGACGAGCAATATCACGAGCATGAGACCCATGACGACTACATGGATATTGAACTTGCTCCCATTGACGATTTCATAAATCAGTTGGATGGCGAGAACCAGGTTCCTCCGGAGTTACCCACCAGAATTCTTGATATACAGAAGAAGATAGATGGCGAAGAGGGTGGTTCTTCTGAGTTACCCACCAGAAAACCGGATATCCAGAAGAAGCTAACCTATTCCCAAGAAACTCCCGAGGAGCATACGGCCTTTACGGCTCCACAACCTATGCTGGTTACCCAGAATACACTCCGTGCTACGGCCGAGGAGGCGGTAAAACAAAGCGGCACTCCCATCTGCTTGAGGCCGAAGAAGCATCGGAAGAGGCCGGCAGCCAACAAGAAGAAAGGTGGTGCCTCCTCTAGTAGCCAGCCAGCGGCCGCCCGAGTCCTGGACCGTTTGCCGCCCGCCGTCCCGTGGAGGAAGGTGCATGAGATAGGTCAGCCGATGCTGCCGCCAGATGTTGTCGCTGTCATGGGTGGTGACATGAGGACCATCCACGACGGAATTTTGTTCAAAGAGAATGAACTTCTACGTGAGAAACATCCCTCCTACCCGCTATACGTGGTCAAGGTGCCCCGATCCGTGGGCTTTGTGGATACAAATCCTGCAGAGGTGTTCTTCATCAGATACGAAGACATATTCAGGGTCTTCCACTTGGGAAAGCTCGAAAGCATTGTCCGCCTGGTATCGCTCAGCATGGCGCACGATATGGTCATGGAGAATACCCCGCACATCGCGATTATGGACCCCTACTACATGGTTGAGGACTACTTGCGGTCACCTGCGGACCGGGTTGTTATCACGAACTACATAACGGGGTTTTTGATAGATAACAAGGATAAGAATTCCATTCTCATGCCATACATTATCCCTGTAAGTAGTCCTCTCCGCTTCCCGTCGTTACATTCTTTCTAGAATCTCCTTAGTATTCCGATTGATGATATTGATGGCTTGTTCGAAATGTTCTGCGCAGAAACGGAGGATGCGTACTCATCGTGATGGAACAGCATTGGTCGCAATGCACTTATCTCGATGCGGGTAGGGCGGTGCAGAAGTACTGCAGCGACATAAGAGCTATTCTTAATAGTGCCCTCAACGGCTTCGCCGCCGATTTAGGCAAGCCCCTAAAAAAGGAGAAAATAGTCTGAGGCGCCTACGTGTGCACCCACGTAACAAACTACCCCTGCCTCAAGCAATCGGAGCAAGAATCTGGGTTGGAAGGTTGGTATGTCATCTTTCAGATGAGGGAGTACTTAAAGGATGCCCAACAGGTCCAGCTACCAAGTCATCTCTGAGACCTGACCACAAAGATGGCCAACACCCCCGATGAATATTTGCGGGCTGAGTTCCATCGCATCCAGCGGAGGATCTGCACGATACTCTCGTCGGATGTCATCACTCAGGGTGGCTTCTTCTTCCACGGCCACGCACCACCGAGCAACCGTGACATAGAAGCACACATACGAGGGCAAGGTGACACCCGGACATTCAACACGCTAGAAGGCGTTCGTCCGTTCCCGCCGAGACCATAGGATTGAAAAATGTTGGTATACACTTGCATCATATAACTTTTAGTCCTTTATTTGTCGTGTTTTATTCATAAACCTTGATGCTTCTATTTCTTTGATAGTTATTTGCGGTCTATTATCACTTTCGATGCTAAACTCGTATTTTTGTCCTATGCACAGATGACATGGTATGTTGTGTATGTCGGTAGGGTTCCCGGAGTCTACTACGACTGGGAACAATGCCGGAGATAGGTGCACGGTTTCAGCGGCAACAACTACAAGGGGTACAAGACCATGGTGAAGGCGGAAGCTCGATACGCCACTTACCTAGCGAGAGAGAAGACGGAGAAGACGAGGGCCCGGACGACCACCTTCGCCATCGCCGTGCTTATACTCCTTGTACTCCTAGTGTTGATGCTACTTGTTGTTTTGCTTGTCTAGCTAAACTATCGATTTGTTGAACTATCTCGCTTCGAGACTATTGTTCGAGACTATGTAATATTTGTTGAACTATGTGTTGATGATCGAGACTATTGTTCGAGACTATGTGTTGATGATTGAGGTTATATTATTTGTTGAACTATCTCTGTTCGAGACTATGAAACTTAATTCTGTCATTTTGCTGTTATTCTATCATTTTGATACTTATTTCTGTCATTTTCCTGTAATTCTGTTATTTTGGTTTATTTTATTTTTTAACACAGCAAAACCATACCCCAGGCGAATAACATATAATACCCCAGGCGCATCTGTACCCCAGGCGCACAATGCTTGTTCGCCACAGGTAAAAGGCTTACCCTAGGCGCACAAGGCCAATTCGCCTGGGGTATGTCAAGTTACCACAGGCGCATTTTGTAATTCGCCTGGGGTAATCCATTACCGCTGGCGATATGGTCCCAGGCGAACTGAAATGCGCCTGTGGTAGGCCTTTTTGGTTCGCATGTGGTAAGCTTTCCTCTAGTAGTGACTCCGTAATAAACTTTGATGTATTAAATATTTGTGGGGCATAAAGTTAGAAATCATGAAGCCATGACATAAATTCAGATAAAAGAGCAACAAAAACTGATGCTAGAAGCTAGAGCCAGCACCATCCGACATTACCCATTAGAAGATAATGTAGAGAACATACCTGAACCTCAAACTTCCATATGCACGTGTAAGCACAGCGCGAGTCATAGAAGATTCGTATGATCCCAAAATATGAAATCAATATTATGCTCCAGCCCCATTAAACATAAACTCGTTAAGGAAAAATATGGATAATTTGCATGGTAATTTGGTTATTACGTAACATATCGATATATGCAAACAACAGATGAAAGAAAACATAATTAATCCCGAAAGAAAATGGAAGTGGCTGTCCAAGATGAGCGAGGACCCCATGCACGCCCCTCTCTCTGTTATTTGTCTCCCAGCCATAGGCGATCACCACCAGGACCTTCCTCTATCGCTGAAAGCCCTAGAAAAGCTAAACTTCTACTTCTTGAAGTAACATCAGCATAGGTGCACATATATCACAACCATGTACAACAAAGACACGGGAAACAGTGTAACTCTAGTATGTCCGGCCTAGGAAAACTGATGTACTGACTACTCCCTCCATTCTGAAATATATGACTCTCAAACGAGTGTATCTAGACAAAAAAAAGTTTCTAAATACACTTGTTTGAGGTATTTCAGAACGGAGGAAGCAGTTTCCTACAAGTTAGATTTGGAACAGCATAATCCATTCATAGTTTCCTACATAATAACTAGGTTTAAATTAATGCAAACCCGAGGAATCACTACAACTATGTATTAAGTAGAAAAATGAAAATGGAAAGTCTTGTCCATAGGTTCTGCACAAACATCTTCAGTGCCTTCCTACCCATAGAAGAGGGAAGCTTGGAGCTCGTGGGGTGAAGAATGTAAGAGTCAATTCACTGGGTAGCAGCACATAAATGGCATACATGTCTGTTTCACTGTTTTAGATCTTCTGCCAGCATTTTCGTGAGACATCTTGGCATGAGAACTCAGACCAGCATTGGAAGATTAAGACCTCACTGATGATGCATCGCCATTGGACATTGGCCACCTGAATGAGAGTCTCCAGCGTTTGTAATTGTCCTTCAGATATTCAAAAGTGGGTAATTCGCCCGAGGCAGGATTCGTTTTGTCACCGCCCGTGCCTTGTACACCAGCATAGTGCCAATGTGTTCGTCCTTCACACTACAGGAATCGCACGATATGCCGACGGCCAGAAGCCGTCGGCACAGCCTAAAATGTCGTCGGTACAGGCTGTGCTGACGGCCGCCGTCGGCATATGACCGCATCGGCACAGATCAAATGATCGTCGGCGTAGGCTATGCCGACGGCAAAGCCGTCGGCACAATATTTCCAAAATAATTAAAAAAAAATTCAAGAAAAAATTCGATTTTTTTTTTTGAATTTTTTTTTGTTTGAACTTTTTTGAAATTCTATTCCAGACTTTTTCACTTAGCCACATATTTAATTTCTAATCTCTAATTACACGATTAATCTAGTCAACATACTTAACTTAGTCAAACTTTCCGTTCGGTCATCCATCCTGAAATTCCTCCAGCCCAAGCACGCTTAACCTTTGAGTTCCTTCCAAACTAGATTCCATATGAGATTTTAGAACTTACTCATATTACTATCATATCAATCATATTAACCTGTGGGGAATGATGTTAAACTTTTCTATTGTTTAAATTTAAAACAATATTTGAACAAATAACAATGATTATATAATTATCTTTATTGACTAAATAACAATATAATGTTAGAAATTAATTTATTTTGTGAATAAATTATTTAATATACAATAATTTATATCTTTAAATCCGTAAATCAAAATTTGACAAATAAAATGTCTAAATCGATTAGAAAAATTAGAGAAATTCAAATATGACATCCATATCATAAAAACATCGATAGTTTTAAAAAAATTAAACTCTTTTGATGAATAGCCACGGTGGCTATTTTGACAGTTTCTGCAGATTCAGCTGGAAACAGGCCAAATGACGGGTGTAATGGCCAAATCCATGGCATAGTTTGTTTAAATATGCCCATATTCCACACAAACATGCATATTGGAAGCACGAAAAATGTTCCCGAAGAAAGTTTTGCTTTTCATTGAATAAAAAAACCATTTTTCATCTTCCGAGTGTGAAAAATGGCTTTTTTTGTGAAGCATCAACCACAAATATGTTGCAAAACCTGGGAGCTGCATTTTTTGAAAATACTAGACCATGTTATATGCACAAATAACCAATTATTTTCCTCTGAAAAAGTTTTCATCCACCTCTTTTGAAGAACACAAGTTTCTGCCGATTCAGTTGGAAACGGGTCAAATTTGAACTACAGGTGCCTCGTAGTTTGCTCATGATTTTTGGAAAAAATCATTTTTAGGTACACAACTACCTATTTCATCAGAGATACACCAAGAGTTTCTCAATATTCAAGCCCTAGCTACGAACGGTCATGCCCGCCGTCTTAACTTTTTCACGAAACCGACTTAGAAATTCCAGAAAATTTAAAAAACCCCAAAATGATGCAAGACCTTCGCGTGGTGCCGTTATATATGTCCTAGTATCCACAAAAAATAATAAACTTGGAATACGACAGTTGTCTTGAAAATATGTTCACATAAATGAGGTATCTCCTACAAACATTCTAGGGTTTCGGGCCAAATGACGGGTGTAATGGCCAAATCCATGGCATAGTTTGTTTAAATATGCCAATATTCCACACAAACATGCATATTGGAAGCACGGACAATGTTCCCGAAGAAAGTTTTCCTTTTCATTGAATAAAAAACCATTTTCCATCTTCCGAGTGTGAAAAATGACTTTTTTTGTGAAGCATCAACCACAAATATGTTGCAAAACCTGGGAGCTGCATTTTTTTAAAATACTAGACCATGTTATATGCACAAATAACCAATTATTTTCCTCTAAAAAGGTTTTCATCCACCTCTTTTGAAGAACACAAGTTTCTGCCGATTCAGCTGGAAACGGGTCAAATTTGAACTACAGGTGCCTCGTAGTTTGCTCATGATTTTTGGAAAAAATCATTTTTAGGTACACAACTACCTATTTCATCAGAGATACACCAAGAGTTTCTCAATATTCAAGCCCTAGCTACGAACGGTCATGCCCGCAGTCTTGACTTTTTCACGAAACCGACTTAGAAAATTCCAGAAAATTTAAAAAACCCCAAAATGATGCAAGACCTTCGCGTGGTGTCGTTATATATGTCCTAGTATCCACCAAAAATAATAAACTTGGAATACGACAGTTGTGTTGAATATATGTTCACATAAATGAGGTATCTCCTACGAACATTCTAGGGTTTCGGACCAAATGACGGGTGTAATGGCCAAATCCATGGCATAGTTTGTTCAAATATGCCCATATTCCACACAAACATGCATATTGGAAGAACGGACAATGTTCCCGAAGAAAGTTTTCCTTTTCATTGAATAAAAAAACCATTTTCCATCTTCCGAGTGTGAAAAATGGCTTTTTTGTGAAGCATCAACCACAAATATGTTGCAAAACCTGGGAGCTGCATTTTTTGAAAATACTAGACCATGTTATATGCACAAATAACTAATTATTTTTCTCTGAAAAGGTTTTCATCCACCTCTTTTGAAGAACACAAGTTTCTGCCGATTCAGTTGGAAACAGGTCAAATTTGAACTACATGTGCCTCGTAGTTTGCTCATGATTTTTGAAAAAAATCATTTTTAGGTACACAACTACCTATTTCATCAGAGATAAACCAAGAGTTTCTCAATATTCAAGCCCTAGCTACGAACGGTCATGCCCGCCGTCTTGACTTTTTCACGAAACCGACTTAGAAAATTCCAGAAAATTTAAAAAACCCAAAATGATGCAAGACCTTCGCGTGGTGTCGTTATATATGTCCTAGTATCCACCAAAAAATAATAAACTTGGAATACGACAGCTGTGTTGAAAATATGTTCGCATAAATGAGGTATCTCCTACGAACATTCTAGGGTTTCGGGCCAAATGACGGGTGTAATGGCCAAATCCATGGCATAGTTTGTTTAAATATGCCCATACTCCACACAAACATGCATATTGGAAGCACGGACAATGTTCCCGAAGAAAGTTTTCCTTTTCATTGAATAAAAAAACCATTTTCCATCTTCCGAGTGTGAAAAATGCCTTTTTTTGTGAAGCATCAACCACAAATATGTTGCAAAACCTGGGAGCTGCATTTGTAAAAAATACTAGACCATGCTATATTCACAAATAACCAATTATTTTCCTCTGAAAAGGTTTTCATCCACCTCTTTTGAAGAACACAAGTTTCTGCCGATTCAGCTGGAAACGGGTCAAATTTGAACTACAGGTGCCTCGTAGTTTGCTCATGATTTTTGGAAAAAATCATTTTTAGGTACACAACTACCTATTTCATCAGAGATACACCAAGAGTTTCTCAATATTCAAGCCCTAGCTACGAACGGTCATGCCCGCCGTCTTGACTTTTTCACGAAACCGACTTAGAAAATTCCAGAAAATTGAAAAAACCCCCAAAATGATGCAAGACCTTCGCGTGGTGTCGTTATATATGTCCTAGTATCCACCAAAAATAATAAACTTGGAATACGACAGTTGTGTTGAATATATGTTCACATAAATGAGGTATCTCCTACGAACATTCTAGGGTTTCGGACCAAATGACGGGTGTAATGGCCAAATCCATGGCATAGTTTGTTTAAATATGCACATATTCCACACAAACATGCATATTGGAAGCACGGACAATGTTCCCGAAGAAAGTTTTCCTTTTCATTGAATAAAAAAACCATTTTCCATCTTCCGAGTGTGAAAAATGGCTTTTTTTGTGAAGCATCAACCACAAATATGTTGCAAAACCTGGGAGCTGCATTTTTTTGAAAATACTAGACCATGTTATATGCACAAATAACTAATTATTTTTCTCTGAAAAGGTTTTCATCCACCTCTTTTGAAGAACACAAGTTTCTGCCGATTCAGATGGAAACGGGTCAAATTTGAACTACAGGTGCCTTGTAGTTTGCTCATGATTTTTGAAAAAATCATTTTTAGGTACACAACTACCTATTTCATCAGAGATACACCAAGAGTTTCTCAATATTCAAGCCCTAACTACGAACGGTCATGCCCGCCGTCTTGACTTTTTCACGAAACCGACTTAGAAAATTCCAGAAAATTTAAAAAACCCCAAAATGATGCAAGACCTTCGCGTGGTGTCGTTATATATGTCCTATTATCCACCAAAAATAATAAACTTGGAATACGACAGTTGTGGTTGGATTCAGACGCCCCACAACCCTCTCAGACGAAACTGTTAACCCATTATTGTTAGTTGCGTTATTTCTCATGATTTTTTTTATAATTATTTATCTTTAACAATATGCATGATAATTTAGATATGTTTCTCCTCTTCGAAACGAGCTAAAGAACGTCAAAATCCGAGTTGGAATGCAAAAGTTATGATCAAAACGGTGATTAAGTCAAAAAAAAATTGAGCTTGGCTATGCCGACGGCAAAGCTCAAATTTTTTTTTCGCCATTCGGAATTCTCTCTTAGGGTCGATGCCGACGGCAGCCGTCGGCGTAGCTCAAAAAAAAAAAAAAAAGGCCGACGGCATTGCCGTCGGCATAGCAATTTTTTTTCGCAATTTGAGATTTCCTCACTGGGTCTATGCCGACGGCCCCGACAAATTGCCGTCGGCATAGAATTTGGCCGTCGGCATATCGGCCGATTCCTGTAGTGTCAACTGTCCATATTTGGGTATCCCGCCAGTCGCAAGGATATTTGTGTCATCTCTGGCCTTCTCATCGTTGGCAGGATTCTTCTCCTTCACACTAGTGTCAGTGTGTTGGCCCTTTAATTGATCAGAATTGGGTATATTGCTCGAGGCAGGATTCGTTTTGTCACCACCAATGCGTTGTAATCCAGTATCTCTATTTTCAGGCAGATTCATCTTCTCCTCGATAGTGCCAGTGTGTCCATTCTACTTATTTTCCAGCGCGCCAGGTGTAGATGAAGTCAGATTCTTCCTGTCATCGCCAGTATATTCAGCCTTCTTATTTTCTTTAAAATCATCCATGTTTTTAGTCTGCTTCTCTTCAACAGCATCTGCATTTCATGACCCAAGAGGAAAAATTGTGTACAAACTTGTATCATCCAACAAAGACAATTTTAAAGAGTAGCACTGACAATACAGAAAGTAAATCTAACATATGAAAATAAAGGGTGACTAGAGTACTTTAGTATGGAAGGACCAAAAAGTTGGGTGTGTTTGGTTGGTTACCACACACGGCCAAATCTAGCTTCGACAACGTTCTATGTTCGATGTAAAAAGGTGTGGCATCCAACCAAACATGTCTGGATAATCTTTTTGTAGCCTATAAGTTGTTTGTGGAACAAATGTTCATTCCCCTGAAAAAATCACTTACAAGGTTAGAATTTAACGTCTACTAGCATCAAGCAAAGCAGTTCAGGTTTCTTAAGATAGAATATCATTTGTAAGGAGAACACGTCGGAGTCACATGCAAGGGGAACACTTTGGACCATATATTCACATGACATTGTTCATATCTTCAAAGCAATTAACTCAAACTAGAAAGGACAATTAGATGCAGCTCAACCTAGATGGACTTGCTCCCCTGCTTAGCTTTTTACTGTTGTTCACTAAAGAGTGTGTTTTGATCTTGTTGGACTGTGACTACTTCAAACATTCAGAAATTATCATCTTAACTATCTGAAAATACACAATTAACAGGAGTAAAATCAGAACTCTCACCTTTAATCTTCTCAACCAAGGACTCCAAATCGTGCAATAGTAAAAAAAAAATCTCGAATAGAGCAAAAAAACATCGTCATAGACGACAATGCACCAATCTTAGAAAAGCTTGTTTTATATCGAGATGCATTAGCCTCCATCTTTCGATACTCATCACCTGAAAAGATCTGAAAGAAACATAACTCAGTCCATTGTTAAAATGACATGTTCCTGTTGAACACGTTGTATTTTGGTTGGATAACTATGGAGTAAGTACTCCACCTTATCTAACTATCCTGTACCGCCACAGATGGGGCTTTTCCATCTCTTTATAACACGTAACACGGGACCCTAATAGGTCATCGTTTCCGCCACAACATCGACATGGTATCAGAGCGAGCTTTCTCCCTGACCTAGCCGCCATCTCCTACGATCCAATCTCAAAACCTAAAACCCACGACACAATCCCTGCCTTCGAGAACCGAAGCCTCTACGATCCAAAACCACAAACACAAGCCACAAATCACAGCAAAAACCACGACCTACGATCCCAAAAACCACAAGCCAGAACCCAACAAAACCAAAACCACGACAAAACCTACGATCTGAAGCTCTGCATCGACGATCCCTTCAATGGCTTCCTCGACACCAACTGGCCTCACGACAACCCTCGGCTCGCCGCCGTCTCAGAAGCTCAACCGAGGCAACTTCCTCTTCTGGAAGACCCTCGTCTCTCCTGCGATCCGAAGCGCCCAAGCTGGCGGGCTGCTCAACGGATCTGATGTGGCGCCACCGAAGCTCCTGGAGTCCACGGACGAGAAGGGGCAGAAAACTTCCACGCCAAATCCAGCCTACACTGCCTGGGAGATCAAGGACCAGTCGGTCCTCACCTTCCTCCTCAACTCGTTCTCGCCAGAGATCCTCGCGCATGTGGTTGGTCTTGAGACAACCGCAGAGGTATGGAATGTCATCACAACCATGTTCTCCTCTCACTCTCGCTCCAGGATCAACAGCCTCCGTGGCAGCCTCAACAATACCAAGAAGAATGAGCTCACGGCCGCGCAATACTTTGCCAAGATGAAGGGGTTCTCATCCGAGCTCGCCGCCGCCGGGAAAAGCGTAGAGGAGGATGAGCTCGTGGGGTATATCCTCAACAGACTCGACGGCTCCTACGACTCGATCGTCGCCTCCGCCAACGCCAATGCTACCACGACCCTCGACGACCTCTTCGGTCAAATATGCGCCCACGACACTCGCCAGGCCATGCTGGCCGAAACCGGCCAGGGGGGCTCGTTTGTCTCCTCCGCTAAAGTGGCCAGGCGTGGCCGCGGTGGTGGTGACCGCGGTGGTGGTGACCGCGGCAACGAACGTGGTGACCGTGCTGGTGAGCGTGGTGACCGCGGCACAGGCGAGCGTGGTGACCGCGATCACCGCGGTGATCGTGGCGATGGAGGACGCTACAGAGACGACAATCGTCGCCGCGACGATACCTGGCGTCCTCGTGATGACCAGAAACGTCGCGATGACAAGCCAGCGCGCCGTGATGATGGGGGACGTGATCGGCGCGATGGTGATCGCCGCCGGGAACGTCGCCGCGACAGAGCACCTACACCCTACGTCGACATCACCTGCCAGATCTGCAAGATCCATGGCCATCCAGCAGGTGATTGTTGGTGGCGCTACAAGAACGACGACTCCGACAGTGATGATGATCGTCAGGAGAAAACTGCAAACGCTGCATCCTACGGTGTCGATACCAATTGGTATTCTGACACTGGCGCCACCGACCACATCACCAGCTCCCTCAACAAACTCTCCACGCATGACAAGTACAAAGGTCGCGACCGTGTTCACACGAACGATGGCCAAGGTATGCCTATAAGCCATATTGGTCATTCAACATTGCAAACTCCTCATGCATCCTTACAACTAAACAACATTTTGCATGTCCCTAGTGCAAGTAAAAATTTGTTATCCATACATAAATTAGCTCTTGATAATGATGTATTCATTGAGTTCCATCATTTTTTCTTTTTGATCAAGGATCAGGCAACAAGGAGAATTCTGTTTAAGGGTCCCTGTCATGATGGACTATACCCCTTAGTTCCATTCTCTTCGGGGTCTTCCAAGCATGCTTTTCTCACAATAAAGCCGTCTTCATCTACATGGCATCGTCGCTTAGGGCATCCTTCATCATTTATCGTGCAACAAGTTCTTAGGAAAAATGAGTTAGCTTATTCCCCAGAAATAAACTCTTACATTTGTGATTCTTGTCAACTAGCTAAGAGCCACCAATTACCATACCCTGTTTCCACTAGTGTCTCTACTGTTCCTCTTCAGCAGATTTTTTCTGATGTATGGGGACCTGCCCCAGCCTCTGTTGGCAAGCACACTTATTATGTAAGCTTCATTGATGATTTCAGTAAATTTACTTGGATTTACTTGCTCAAGAAACGCTCTGAGGTTTATCAAGTGTTTCTAAATTTCCAAAAACTTGTTGAGAGAAAATTTGATCGCAAAATCATCACTATGCAAACGGACTGGGGAGGAGAATATGAAAAATTAAATAAATTCTTTCAACAAGTTGGCATCTCCCACCATGTCTCTTGTCCTCATGCTCATCAGCAAAATGGTTCCGCTGAAAGAAAACATCGTCATATTGTAGAAGTTGGTCTTGCCCTTCTTGCACATGCATCTATGCCTCTAAAATTCTGGGACGAAGCCTTTCTCACAGCCACATTTCTTATTAATTTACTTCCTAGCAAGGTTCTAAATTTTGAGTCTCCTGTTGCACGTCTCCTCAACACCAAACCAAATTACGACTCCCTTCGTATCTTTGGTTGTGCCTGTTGGCCGAATCTACGTCCCTACAACACACGAAAATTAGCCTTTCGTTCCACACGATGTGTGTTCCTAGGATACAGCCCTCGCCATAAGGGAGTCAAGTGTTTAGAGCCCTCTACTGGTCGTATATACATTTCTCGTGATGTTGTATTCGATGAGCAAATATTTCCCTTTGCTTCCATGCATAAAAATGCGGGTGCTCTCCTTCGACAACAAATTCTCCTTCTTCCCACAACCACACCCCATGAGGAAAATGCAAGTGTTGATGACTATATGCCTATACCTTTTGTACCTGTCACTAATCATGCGCAGGATATTGGAGCAGCAGCGGATGAAAATCAGGCCGAAAATCCTGAAGAAACGAGTGCAAATTCGAGTGAAAACTCGTTCCTAGAAGAAGACAGAGAATCAGCGGATTACGAGGCTGATTCTGCCTCGGATCTGGAACCCAGCGATCCCCATGCAGATTCTCCTGACGCAATCATTGGCGCCAGGGCATCTTCCGAGCCCCGCCTCTCCGCGCCTGCCATGTCAACCTCGCCCACGCCCGCCCCCGACAAAGCTGCCGCAGGAGGGACCCCCGAGCGGTCCCGTCCTGTCTCTGCGACGCGCACGCCCGCCGGTGGGACCCCCGCGCGGTCCCGCCCTCACCATGATGACCGCGCTGTCTCTGCGACGCGCACGCCAGCTGGTGGGACCCCCCCGCCGTCTCGCCCTGTCTCTGCGCGCCACGCCTTCAGCAATGATGATGCATATGATTGCGCGTCAGGCGCTCCTACGCTGTCTCCCGACAGCCCCGCTGCTGGTGCGTCAGCTGGCCCTGACAGCATGGCTGCTGGCCACTTCCCATTGGTCACCAGCCCCTCTGTGCATGCGTCGCGATCCGAGGCGGATCGCCTTCAGCTGCATGCGCAGGAAATCCAGGCGGGAGGATCTTCTGTGGATTCTCCTGGTGCGGAGTCTGCTGTGGCTCCGTCTGGAATTAAAACACGGTTACAAAAAGGAGTTCGAAAACCCAAGAAATATACTGATGGTACTATCAGGTATGACAAACATAAAAAATCAGGAAAATATGTATATGGTGCTGCCAAACTTGGTTTACTTTCTTCTACAGGTGAACCCTCTTCATTGTCTGAAGCTCTAGATGATCCGAACTGGTGCAAAGCAATGGAGGAGGAGTATAATGCTTTGCTCCAAAATAAAACTTGGCACCTGGTACCCCCAAGTTCAAGCAAAAATTTGATTGATTGTAAGTGGGTTTATCGTATAAAGAAGCATGCTGATGGAACAATTGATCGTTATAAAGCAAGGCTGGTTGCAAAAGGATTCAAACAAAGGTATGGCATAGATTATGAGGACACCTTCAGTCCTGTTGTTAAAGCTGCAACTATTAGACTTGTCTTAGCAGTTGCAGTATCTCGAGGATGGAGCTTAAGGCAGCTAGATGTCAAGAACGCGTTCTTGCATGGTGTTCTGGAGGAAGAGGTTTATATGAGACAGCCACCAGGGTTTGAAAATTCTGCTAACCCCAATTATATTTGCAAACTTGATAAAGCTCTATATGGTTTAAAACAGGCTTCACGAGCTTGGTATTCTCAGCTTAGTTCTAAACTGCATGACCTTGGCTTTATTCCATCAAAAGCTGATACTTCATTATTCTTATATCAAAGATCAGAAGTAAGCATGTTTGTCTTGATTTATGTTGATGACATTATAGTGGCAAGTTCTTCAGATACAGCTGTTCATGCATTGCTTAAGGATCTTAATGCACACTTTGCTATAAAGGATCTTGGTGATCTCCATTATTTTCTGGGAATTGAGGTTAAAAGAAATGAAAATGGTCTTCTCTTGACACAAGAAAAATATGCCAATGATTTGATAGCCCGAATTGGTTTAATAGGCTGTAAACCAGCACCTACACCATTGTCTTCTACAGAACCATTATCTTTGCATGAAGGAACACTGCTTGGTCCTGATGATAGTACACAGTACAGGAGTATTGTTGGAGCACTACAGTATTTGACTCTTACTCGTCCAGATTTATCCTTTGCAGTTAATAAAGTATGTCAATATCTTCATGCACCAACAACATCTCATTGGACATCAGCTAAGAGAATTCTGAGATATGTTAAAAACAC
The DNA here is from genome assembly GCA_028641055.1 of Alopecurus myosuroides. NCBI lineage: Eukaryota > Viridiplantae > Streptophyta > Magnoliopsida > Poales > Poaceae > Alopecurus > Alopecurus myosuroides. The sequence goes on from CM054058.1 coordinate 173,410,908, forward strand.
AGTCAGCCTTGGTATTAGTTTCATGAATTCACCATCCACACTTTTGAGTGCCTTTTCAGATGCAGATTGGGCAGGATGTCTTGATGATAGAAGATCCACAGGAGGCTTTGCTATTTTCTTTGGGCCAAATCTGATTTCTTGGAGTGCTCGTAAGCAAGCAACAGTCTCTCGTTCTAGTACTGAAGCTGAGTATAAATCTTTGGCAAATGCAACTGCAGAATTAATATGGGTTGAAGCTTTGCTCCATGAACTTGGAGTAACAATGACACAGCGACCATGCCTTTGGTGTGACAACTTAGGAGCTACCTATTTGTCTTCGAATCCTATTTTTCATGCTCGAACCAAACATATAGAAATAGACTATCATTTTGTAAGAGAAAGAGTAGCAAATAGACAACTTGAGGTTAAGTTTATTTCTAGTAAGGATCAGGTTGCGGATGGCTTTACTAAAGCCCTCCCTGTTAAGGGCTTAGATGAGTTCAAACGTAATCTAAACCTTTGTTCTAGTTTAGATTAAGAGAGGGTGTTGAACACGTTGTATTTTGGTTGGATAACTATGGAGTAAGTACTCCACCTTATCTAACTATCCTGTACCGCCACAGATGGGGCTTTTCCATCTCTTTATAACACGTAACACGGGACCCTAATAGGTCACCGTTTCCGCCACAACATCGACAGTTCCGACATTCACATACTCAAAACACATCCAAAGTATTACGATTTACCAGACGAGGGTGGTAGATTTCATATAATGATCCAGGGAACAGACCATCTTCGAAACTGTTGCAAATTCCATTAACCCCCAATCCTTAGTGTCAATACCAGATTTAACAATAAAATCCTTTAAAAGAATGCTAAAGAACTTCAGATGCTCCATTTCACATAAGTCGACATCATGCAGGAGATGAGCTATCTTGGCAATAGGTTCGTTAACCTAGATAAGAAGGAGCATTTGGTTCATCAATGGAGTAAAAAAATTCTAGAAGACGTGCATCGGTGAATAAAACAAACTGAGATTATATAAATGTCAATTTACAATGTGGTATGTCTATGAAAACCTCAATCATTGGGAATAAAGTATTATAAGCGGCCAGAAAGGACTGCAATTGTATAGCAGGAGTCGATCACAATGCAGAAATAAAGCAGATAACGTCACATGTGAGAAATTATGAACGACAAGCGACACTCTCACCATCTCAGGCTTGACATCACAGCGATATTGATGCAAGAATGTTATTAACTCTTTACCAATCGGTAGGCGGTCCCTCTTATTCGTCTCCGATTTTTCTCCAGGCAACAAAGCACACATGGTGGGAATGTGATTTATCACCTCGAAATCGGGAACATCAACATACAGACAGGTTATTCCCTGAAAAGGAAAGAAATGGTGATCAATACCGTTCACACATACAGAAGCAACAAGAAAGCTTTACAGAATCTAACCAGTTTCTTTTCAATTATTGTTTTATGCTGAGCACTTCCCACAGCTAGTTTCTTCTGAAAGCCACACAACTCGGTGAGCTTCTTGGTCAGGTGGTTGTCAATACCTCATTAGCAAGGTCAATGGGGGTGGACACCTTCTCATACTTTAGGAAAAAATCCAGAGTCTGGGAAAGAAATGCAAATGGGAATTTTTTTGAAAAAAAATCTGTGAAATAGGGCAACAAATACTAAGGGAAAAAAATGGCAGGGTTACTTACAAGCAGTGGGATGTCTGCCCAGAAGTCCTGCACAAAAAACCAGAGAGAAATCAATCTTGAATTCTTCATTGGTGACAAAGAGAAAGCTAGGGAGCATCAACGAAAATTCTATTCAGTAAAAAGGCAAATAATAATGAATGGGATCTTTATGAATCATTTGCAAGTTGAATTCCTCGTTACTCAATTTCGGTAAAGATGTCCATCTCAGCAATGGGAGACTGGAACGACAGCTTGCAAAACTTCAACACCGAACAAACAATCTATGGAACAGTTCACAATCTACCAAAGCTATTACATATGCAGACTATCCAACACCATATCGCTCGCCTCCAATCCGATAGATCCCGCCTTCCTCTTCCTCTATGCAGGCTTGTAGAGCTTCTCGACCATCTTCCTGAACTCTGCACGCACAAGAAGGAGAAGGGAGTAAGCCGATTTATTTAGAACCAAGAAAAGGTTGGTCGACATGATGGACAGAGGTGCGGTTAATCTTGAAATCAGTACCTGCTTGATTCGCGGCTGCCTTTGTGTTGAGCGGAGAGTCGTTGTTGGGCTCTGCGTTGAAAGACAATCACGCGTCAGATGAAGCAAGCACATATAACAAAATACTACTCTCTCCGAGTCTCCGTCCGGAATTAAATGTCGCAGGGAGTCAAAAATTTGAACTGTTTGCAATTTTGCAATTACATCCTCGACATTTGAAATCCAAAGCGTAAGCCCCCGACCCCCCACCCCACCCCCGAAATCACAACTGGAACCCCCAGATCCGCGCGATCCGTGCGATCTAGGTCGCTGCCGTGCTGCAGCCTCTCCTCGTCGAGCTCCAGGTCGCCACCGTGCTCTAGCCCCCTCATCGCCGAGCTCCAGGTCGCCGCACGAGCTCCAGGTGTACTCGCCTCCCTGAACGAGCTCGTCCTTGCCGGCGCCGATGCAAGACAAAGAAGGAAGGAAGGAGGGATGGCTCCCAGGTGAGTGTACCTCTGATGTTCAAGTCGAGTACATTGGACAAGGTTACTCAGCTTCCTTATGAAGTTCTAAATGACTTGAGAGTGTACGATATTGAATATCTTAAATCTCTTATGCGGGGATGATCTAAGCAATGGAATTGGAAATACGAAACTGGAATAAATCAGATGTGCCTGCTGCTGGTTTCATCACCATTTAGAGCATGTCTAACAGGCCCCGTATCACGCGAGCGCCCCGTAAAATTCCGGCGGCATACGGGGCGCGGGCCAAAACGGCCGTCTAGCAGGCCCCGTATGCCGCCTGGCCCGTAACAAAATTTTACGGGGCCTGCTCCACCGCCCCCTCCGCCCCGTACATATAGAGGGTGAGGGTTCGGGTGGGGGTCCAACCCCCCACCCGCAACCCTAGCTCCGCCGCGCGCCGCCGCCGCATTCGCAGTTTCGGCGAGCAATTACGCACGCTTAGCCGCAAAATTAGAAGCTCCACCACCGCCATGAGCTCCCCCGACGCCTCCGGCTCCTCCACCGCCCGCTCCAAGCGCCGCCGCGAGCCGGAGACGCTCGAGGAGGCGTGGCGGCTCCATTGCAAGCACTCCGTTGCAGGGAGCCGCCGGAGCGTGTGGAAGTACGTGGCGTGGCCGGAGGCCATGCCGGACGCGCTGAAGGACTACGCCCCGGGAGGGATTTACTACAGCGTCGACCCGCCGCCGCGGCCGATGAGCGGCCGCAAATTCGAGAAATGGCTCGCGGAGAGGGAGCTGCGCGACGGCGACGGCGCAAGCGGCAGCGGAGGAGGAAGCGCGGCAGCGGAGGAGGCCGCCTTGCCGGCGACAGAGGAGGAGGAGGAGGCCGCCTTCGCGGCCGCGCTCGAGCTCTCGAAGCAGGAAGCAGAGGCGCGGGCGCGGGCGGAAGCGGAGGAGGAGGCGAAGGCCGTCGCCGACGTCGAGGCCTTCAAGGCGATGGAGGCGAAGGCCGGCCCCGTCGTCTTCCTCGACTAGTTATTAGGTTAGATTTCTAGCAGTTCTAGCAGTTCTAGCAGTTCTTGTAATGGTGATCTGAATGAATGAATGAAATCAAGCTTCATCTTCTCTCCCGCGTAGTTCGAATTTAAACATACGGGGCGGATTTAAGGGGACTGCTAGACGAACTCGAAAAACTGAGCAAGGATTTTCCTAATTTTCCTATACAGGGCCCTCTACACGCGATTTAGAGGGCGAAACTTTACGGGGCCTGTTAGACATGCTCTTAAAAGACAATGCAACATCAGTGATCAGCAAAAAAACTATGCTTACAGATAAGCTAAATGCAAGTTTCTTGTTTTTCTCTTTATTGAGATAGAAATGTAGTACTACTGCTGGTTAGCAATGGAGGCATTTTAGAATGAGACAACACATCCGGGCCTGCTTGTCGTTGTGCTGGCCGTACGTACGCACTGACAACGCCATGCGAAAATGCAAACAAAGAGAAGAGCAACGACTAAATCGACGGACGCTAACTAAAACTCTGAAACTGTCGATAGAAAACTAGCACTGAAACCGGACCTAATTGAATAACAGGGATTGAGGAGAGGGGAACAGGAGCACGGATCGGGTCGGGAGGAGAGGAGGGAGGGTTTGGAAAATCGGGGAGTTGGGAGCGAGAGAGGGGCTACGATATAAAAGGGGAGGGGGGGAATGTGAGTTGGTTAATCAAACCGTTGGAATCGGTAGGAATTAAACAGGCAACGGCTGAGAGAACACACCATCGGACAAGGATCGTAAAAAAATTGTCGTAGGCTCGTCAGGGAAGAGGAACACGCAAGGATTGACATTTCTGTAACGAAACATTCTTTTCGGGTCATTGGCCGTGGCATCTTTCTAATGCTAGTCGTTACGTTGCAGAGGCACTGAACAGAAGTCAGCAAGAGACGCTGGCCAACAAAAACTATCTCAGGTAACATGACAATACACAAATGAATTGAAATCGATACGCTCTGTCACGCAATGGATACAACAAACTGCTACCATGTGACAGTTTCTGGTCAGGTATGATGCTGGCTGCTTCTCTGCCATTCTGTGCGGCTTGAGGCTTGCGACCGCGAGTCCGGTGCAGGTTCATTTTGGAGACCTCCAGCGACACGCTCGTACCTTGTTTTTTTTATAAAGGGAAATGTATATTAATACAAATTACACCCAACCTCTACAACAACGCAATAACCAGAGCCATTACGGATGCACACAGCCGAAAGACAATAAGAAGAAGAAATAAAAAGAAAAGCCCCGCTACAGAGTTACAGTCTTTGCAGCAGCCGCACAACCACCACCTAAACAACACATGATGTTCCGCTCTTCAAAAGCAACGTCTTCAAGGCACAACCAATTTTCACTCTGAAAGATAGGACTTTGTACTTCACGTATGCTGTCGCCCCCTGTTACATGCCGCTGCTCCAAGTCATAAAACAGGCCACACCATTCCTATAATTCCTATTATTACTCTGTCTCTCTGGCTGGCTCTGGTATACTCCTGTGCCTGCAGCATACATCTGCTGATTGTAATTCCCATTCTGGTATTGTCCTGTCACAAAGTCAGCAGTGGTTGGATGAACCTGCGGCTGACTATGATGCGGATGTGGTCCAGGCGTTTGGGCCCTGTTTATAAAAGCCAGCGGTTGACTGTGATACTGGTATGGTACTGGCGCTCCGTTTGTATGAGCCGCACTCTGATACTGGTATGACCCTGCTGGTTGATCGTTATGATTCTGGTACTGGACCCCTGTAGTGTGTCCCTGTTGATGGCTCTGATTCCAGTATGCTGTTGTTTGGTGCGCCGGAGTATACGCCGGTGGGTGATGATGGTTTTGGTATAGCTCTGGCTGTCTTGGTGCTCGGTAATGGTTCCCCATGGTGTTGGTATAAAACTGAGGATCCTGATTTCGGTATTGTCCCGGCATTTGGCGCCCTCTAGTACCAGTTCCAGTGTGCACCTGAGTAGGATTATGGACTGATCTGTTTCCTATAAATCCTTTGGCTCCCTGTCCCGGCATTTGGCGCCCTGTAGTATCAGTGTGCACCTGAGTAAGATTATGGACTGATCTGCTTCATGTAAATCCTTTGGCTCCCCGTCCTGGTGTTTGGCGCGCTGTAGTATCAGTGTGCACCTACGTAGGATTATGGACTGTTCCGCTTCCTGTAGATCCTCTGGCTCCCTGGTGACGTTGACGTTGATTATCAGATACCTTAGCTCCGGCGCGCCCCATAGGTCTGGCATTCTGATGAGCCCTTTGTGGGGTGCTTGTATAAGAGTTAGCTACGACTCTTCCGCCAAGATTTGAGCAAACAGCAGGTGTGCACAACATTGCCAATAAGTCGTTTCGGTCAGAACTCTCGAGGGAAATAAACTTGAGATGCGTGCCGCTGAAGGCACTAGCAATTAGGGAGAGGCTTCTAATACCAACTGCTCTAGCGGCATTGTCAGGCCTCTCAACTGGATCTTCGACCTAAATAAGAATAAACATGCACAAGGCATGTCAGTACATAGGCTAAAATTTTAAATTATATCAGCCGCAGTGGCAGCAAAATGCACTGAAAATTCATCTTACAAACAAGCTGTATGATTTCTTCATCCGCCGACTTGGATTGTCCTTGATTTTCTCGATCTTAGCCGTGTAAGTAGATATCACATCACTCGAAAGGGCACTGATATGACAAAACTGCAAACAATATAAGATAACCAGTTAAGCTTGCTCCTTCTCTAAAGAATGAAAAAATGCTGAAATTCCTTTTCATGCTAGAATGGTTGTTCCCCTTTTGTATCAGAGGCCATCCATGCCGAGTTCCATTGCATATACACGTACAACAGGTAGTCAGCTTCAGATAGGTTTAAACATACTTCCACTGACAAAACTAAATCTAACACCATCAAACTGTGAGACTGGAGAATTAGGATATTTGGCGAACTGCAAAGAGAATAGTTCGCTTTATGGGAAATGTACTTATATTGAAATAAATAATTGCCAGGCTAAAAAAATTTGCCAGTTTGCCTCTGGTTGATGCTGTGTTGCATTAAGGTGTCTTGTAGAACCTCTTGTTTCAATAGGATTTCCAAAGAGAAAGTAAAACCTCCCTGGTACTTTTGGCGTAAGCACTACAGGATGCATTTCTTGATTTTTTACCTCTCCTGTAGAATCAGCCCTATGAAAAAACAAGGTAAATCAAGATCAATGAACTTTTACAGGGCAAATATTTGGAAGACATAAATAAATATCTCTTCCAGAATAAAAACAAGAATCACCTTAGATTTAGACCATCTTCATTTAAACTCTTGTCACGGATGTCATAAAATGGAAGCTTCAGAAGATCGTTGTAGTCTAACAACATCTGAGATATTGAATTGATTCATAGTTAACAGTGAAATATGGATTCCAACAGTGAGAAACAACATTGTTTCTATACATAGATAAATTGAGAAGATATCATGTAAAATAACATGATTTTAAGGTATAAACACTTACATCACATATATCATCTTCTCCAACCACTCCAAATGGTATTATTGTTGCTCCAAACCTTGATGCCATCCTCACAAATTCAGACTGCTCTGGCCAAAACAGCTTGTATTCCTCTCCCTGTAAACAACTACATCATCTTCCAAAAACAATTGATGTTTTTATGTTTTCCTAGATTACTTATATTGTTCTCCCTATCAAATTCATACCTTCCTATGAAGAGCTTCACGTGCGCCTCCCGGGTACAGCAAGACAAACTGCTTCTCCGAAAGGAGCTTGTAAAAATTCACCGGTGTGACAGGCACCGCACCCATGATCCGGTGGAGATCGTGGCTCGAAGAATCCGGCATGAGCTGCTCTGACCTCTTGCTGAACAAGAATGGATGTGCTAAGCCGCGGATGTGGATTCCAGTGCTCCTCAGCACTCCTGTGACCAGGGGTCCAAGCTCAAACCCCATGAGCATGTGATACCCAACAAGCACGAAAGGGCCCTCCCTTGGTAGCCCTGCCAGTCCTCTCACTATCTTCCCATCAGGCAGCGTCGATAGCATCACCGGATCAGTGGCATAACACAGGACCCTGAGGTTTCAGAAAATTCAGTGGCAGTTGAGCTCTGATGTAACAACTCTTCAAACCTGAAATTTTGGTGAAATGGTACCTGTCACGATCGATCACCTTTTCGAGCTCATCAGGAGTTGGTGGTAAAAAATCTGAAACAAAGTCCATCTGCCTGGAGCGACGATAGTATCCAGCTCCTTTAATGATTGTCGCTAGATCATATTCATCTTCCTGCCAGATGGTTTTGGAGAGTTACCGGTTAGAATTTTAAAATGCTTGAAAATTATAGTTAGCGCAAACAGTATTTGGTTCATGTAAGATGTGGTGCTCAAGTGCAAGCCAATAATATGACTGCATTGCTAATGACACACCCTGTTACTCTAAATCAATCCTCGGTGAGGAATATTAATCTTTCTGAAAAAAGAGGAGCATTTATGTGTCTTACCAATAAGATTTTGTGGCCATTATCCCTGAAGTGACGAATTCTGCAGTCCTGTAGTGAATCATTTAGCTTTTCAGCATCTTCACAGCTGGGCAACAGTTCATCATTTCCACTGAGAAAAAATAGTACCAACTTCAGATCCTGTCTAAATGAGTATAATATGTTTCAGAAGTAAAATTGGTGGAATGTTGCATTAAGTCCATGGAGATCATTTGGAGACTATGTTCTTCTTAACTCTTGGAAACCATATAACAGGGAAGCAACTATGCTACTCTCGGTCCCTTGACATATTCTGTCAGTGTGGCTATTGCAGATCATACCTGGCTAGCACCAGAATCTGGGCTTTGCCCGCATGTAAGCGGGAGTTGACAAATGACGACGCTGTTCTTAACATTTTCATCTTCCAAACAATGGATTCCTTGGGCAGAATATCAGCCAAATACTGCAGAAATAAGCGTACAAAAGCATCGTTAAGTCTGCTGCATACGGAGAAGCACATATCCCACAGAATGGCCTCCTGAACTAACAAGTAACATCTGCTAGGACGTGCATACATGACACAAAAAATCAAGAGCAATTTTCCCCAATATTTTGCAGCTCACCATAAGAGAATGCACGGGCATTACTTTCTTTTAAAATTCTCAAGCATTATTTGAAAATTACATACCTGACTAAGAAAAAATTCCAATGGCTCTCTAAGTGCTTGGGCAATTTTTCTTTATAATTATGCCTGACCAGGTTAATGCTCATCCTATGACCAGCCATGGGAATTTTGTCTGCAGTAATGCCTTCAATTGTTCAAACAAAAACTTTATGGTACGTTCGAGTTTCACAACAATAAACGGACAGGATTGAGCTGTACACCGATCTGGCAATCAGAACCGGTGATGGCCTGACAGAGCACCCGTCTATTTTTGAAATAGATTGATAACCTTTTTCATAACTATCTGGAAATTCTTCTTTTCAAATAGAGTCAAGCAATTCCAAACAACTCAATTAGGCAAAAAGGAAAAAAAAGCTATCAATCAAATTACTTAGCTACGTACAAATGTATATTGGTGGCTTCTCTCATGCTCACCATTGTTTCACGTATGATGGCACACCATCTCCATAACCCCATCCTGGAAGATGGCTGCAGCATAAATACCAACAATTCGACTCTATTTTTAAACCAGATAAATACTTCGCACAATTTCGTCTAAGTAATACACGGCTGTCCAGTTTCTCAAGACTAAAAAAGATAGGACGATGCAAATGAACTCCTACATTGTTAGAAGCTATCGATGAATTCTGGGGGAGTGCTTCGAGCAGACTCACATGATGTCCAGCGAGGAATTAGAAAGGCGGTGGTTCTCTTAATCGGTTGTTGTCGTGTACCTTAAAATCCATTAGGCGTTACGATATGTTTTTCACACCCCATGAGTCGTCACCTCCTGCAGCTCTTAATTCATCTATCTTTTAGCTTCAGTTGCGAACAGAAAATGGCCACAATTAATAAAAGAAGCTTCAGACTTTCGGCTATCGGTCCCAAACTCCCGATACACTCATTTATGAAATCTAATAAACAGAATTTACCAAGCACAATCTGACATTTGACAACATAATTAGTAAACTGACCGCAACACATTTGTAAGAAACATCTTCAACGTTTCAGAAAAGTCTAGGAAGTGTTCATGCAGTGACCATCTCTAAGATAAGTTCATGCTTCTACTCTTCACGATAGATTGGTCAAACGGTAATACATCTATTATCTGATCTTTTTTGCAATTTTTTCATAGCTTCGAACGAAAAGAATTGACAAAAATGTCTTTACTAAAAACTTTACAGAAATTGCATAGAGTGCAGATTCAGTCAATTGCACCTCTACGGACATATAAAGATTACCTTATATTTGGGAAAGGTTTAGATGAGAATGATGAAGGATCAATGTAGGCATCCGTATTTGGTTTCCTTCCACATGCTTAGCGCTTCATGATAGACACGTACAATACACATATCATCCGGCAGAATGATGCAATAATTTAAAACAACTCATCTGAATGAATTTGAATATAAAATTTCCCATTCAAATTGGATTCAGCACACAATCAACAAAGAATCATGCTGGCAGAATAATATTACAACCATAAACATCAACTAAATTAAAGAAGATAACAAATCAAAAGCTGTACTTTAGTGTTGGACCAAACAAAAAACTACAGGGATATGAATATATTGTGATGACAAAATGATTCAGCAATGATCAGAGACTGCAATCTGCAACATCCTCATGAGTCACGACATCGAAAGCACCTAAGTGAAAATCGAGAGAGCACTCACATCCCTCCCTATTCCTTAATGATCTAGGAGATTGCCGAGACACTTCCTTTCTCCCTGGAAAACGCCATGTGTGACCGGACTGGGAGTGCTGACTCCAGCAAGTCCTCAATCTGAAGGCAGCATTGCAAAAGCAGCAAAACAACGCCCCTCAGCCATGACGCCACCATTTGAAAGCCCAGGTCGTGACAGGCAGCACCGTTCTGTATCCCTATCTCGGCGGTGGCACAGGAAAGGGAGTTGGACGCCAGGGATCGAGCAGGGTAGTTGAGGAGGAGGTGTTGGCCCGTCGTCACATGTTGACCCTGGCCTGCGGGAGATGGCGGGGAGAGCGAGGGAGAGCTGTCGCTCGAGGTGTGGTCGGCGGCCACGGTTGCGGCAGGCAGAGGGAGCGGAAGCGCTTGCAGAGGTTGCGAAGGGAGGAGGCAACGAGAGACAATGGGCTGGAACGCGACGATGACAAACACGGTGAGAGGTGCTAGTGGGCATTGGGTTTCGCACGGGAAGAAGGCCCAGTTAAGAGTTAACCAGAGGCCTCCGATTTGTCTTGCGAAGTCACGCCGGGCATATTTCCCGATTCCCGAACCCGAAAGCCGATTAACCCGATGCCGAACCCGAATTGCCCAATCCCTAAAATCCCGATCAGTCCGATCAGTTTCTCGGGTAGCTGTCAGTCGCCCACGCCCTTATGTCCTTGAACAGTAACCCCATGAGCATGGCCGCCACAGGACACACGGCGTCGGCCACCGTCAACCGCCAGAAGGCACCACGCAGAGGCGCAGATCCGCACCGGCCACCGTCGCCTGCAAGAGGGCACCCCGCAGAGGCGCACATCCGCGCCGGCCCGCGCCTCCATCTTCCTCTTTCCCCGACGCAACTCCTTCGTCTTCCTCTTTCCACGGCCACTGAAGGACCAGGAGCAATCACTGCAAGGGAGCAACCTGGAAAATGTTGCTGTCATTTTTTTTCCTGTAATAAACTTCGGGTCAAACGGGATTACCCGTACCCGAACCCGAACTATCGGGAACCCAAAATTTCGGGAGTCATTTTGCCAATCCCGAAATAATATTTTCCCGACCCAAAATTTCAGGAAAACCCAACGCCCGGCGTGTCCAGAGTAGCGCCTCAGGGACATCCGGCCCACAAACAGGTTAATAGAGATCGAACGGCCACAAACGTTTCGGACAAGAGATCGGACGGTTTTTGATGCTGATGGCTGAGAGACCACCCTTTTGTCTCAGTTTTAATATCCCTAATAATATAGTACTCCCTCCGTCTCAAATTAATTTTCATAAAGATGGACAAAATTGGATATATCTAGACATAATTTAGTGTTAAAGACATCAACTTTTGGTCATCTTTGTGACAAGGAGGGAGGAATAGTAAGCTCCACGCGGTAAAACTCTTGATTATTGTACCCTTCTACACATACACGTGAGACACAAGAACAATGCCTGTCAATCAGTCAAGATAGAGAAAAGAATAGACAAAGATGAGGGGCTAAAATTAGCTATAGGATCTCATGATCTCCTTTTTTTGGCCAAAAATGGCCCTTGCACGAAACTAATAGCGTATGTGACCCCTCTACAAAAGTATTTTCAAATCTGGCCCTTAGTTCGACGTCAACGAGGATGGAGCCGACGTTGCTGAGAGGAACGTTGCACCAAGATTGTCGCATCATAAACAACGCTTCTCTTGCAAAGAAACACCATGTTCACGTACGAGAGCTTCAACCCATATCAATTTTGAAATTGCATTGGCCAATGCTTTGTACTCAGCTTCAGTACTCGAACGTGACATTGTAGGTTGTTTTCTAGCACTCGAACGATTTTTTACGGTGGACAGCAGAAATCTGTTTCCTGCGCAAAAATCCAAAATCAACTCCAATTCTCATCAGAAACTTTACTTGGCACAACTAAAACATGAAAATAAAGATACAAAGGAGTTTCTACATAAGTGTACAACCCCTTGACTCAAAGAAAACAGAGAAAAAACAAAGCAAAAATAAAATCATGGGTTATCTCCAAGTGGAATCAAGTATTTTCAAGTGAAGAAGCATCCAAATTGTAATTTGTTCAAATAATAGAATCAAGTATTTTCAAGTGAAGAAGCATCCAAATTGTAATTTGTTCAAATAATAGAATCAAAAGGCAACTTAATTCTCTTTATAGGAAAGTGTTCCATACCTTTCTTGAGTGGGAACTGAAATTTAATATTCCGCTCTTTCATATCAATAATAGCACCAACAGTTCTAAGAAAAGGCCTTCCCAAAACAATTGGACAAGAAGCATTGCATTCAATATTCAAGACAACAAAATCAACGGGGACAAGATTATTATTAACTATGATAAGAACATCATTAACTCTCCCCAAAGGTTTCTTTCTAACATTATCAATAAGACGAACATCCAAATAACAAGGTTCCAATGGTGGTAAATCGAGAATATCATAGAGTTTGTTGGGTATAACAAAGATACTAGTACCAAGATCACATAGAGCATTGCAATCAAAATCATTCACTTTGATTTTAATAATGGGTTCCCAACCATCATCTAGCTTCCTAGGGATAGAGGCTTCACATCTTAATTCATCCTCTCTAATTTGCATGAGAGCATTTGTAATATGTTTTGTGAAACCCATGTTCATAGCACTAGCATTAGGACAAATAGAAAGCTTTTGTAAGAACTTAATAACTTCAGTTATGTTGCAATCATCAAAGTCAAGATCATTTTTATCAAAGATAATGGGACCATTCTCTACCATGTTTCTAAAAATTTCAGCACTTTTATCAGGAACATTTTTAGCAGTTTCAGGTAGTTTGCATTTTTAATAGCAGAAGTGGGAGTATTTCCAACACCAATTACTTTACCATTGATAGTAGAAGGTTTACTAGCATGAGAGGTTTCAGTTTTACTAGTGGTGGTAATGGTGCAAACATTAGCAATATTATTCTTTCTAGCTATTTCATCTTCTCTTTCCCATCTAGCATGCAATTCAACTAACATCCTAACATTATCATAAATTTGAATATGGATATAATTCAAAGTTTTGCTTTCTTGAACATAATGAGGCATAACCTTTAGTTTCAGAAAATCAACATCAAGAGCAAGACTATCAACTTTAGAAGCAAGAACATCAATTGTGCCAATTTTTTCCTCAATAGATTTATTGAAAGCAGTTTGTGTACTAATAAAATTCTTAAGCATGTTCTCAAGATCAGAGGTTACACTTTTATTATTGTTGTAGGAATTACCATAAGCATTGCTATTATTGGGAGGATATGACCTATAATTGTTGCTACCAAAATTATTCCTATAAGCATTGGTGTTGAAATTATTATCTTTAATGAAGTTCACATCAACATGCTCTTCTTGAGCAACCAAAGAGGCTAAAGGAACATTATTTGGATCAATAGGAGCATGGCCATTCACAAGCATAGACATAATAGCATCAAGTCTATCACTCAAAGAGAAGGTTTCTCAACAGAATTTACCTTCTTACCAGTTGTAGCTCTCTCAGTGCGCCATTCAGAATAATTTACCATCATATCATCAAGAAGCTTTGTTCCTGACCCCAAGGTAATGGACATAAAGGTTCCTCCAGCAGCTGAATCCAGAAGGTTTCTTGAAGAAAAATTCAGACCTGCATAAAAGGTTTGGATGATCATCCAAGTAGTCAGTCCATGAGTGGGACAATTCTTTACTAAAGGTCTCATTATTTCCCAAGCTTTAGCGACATGATCATTATCAAGTTGCTTAAAATCCATAATGCTAATTCTTAAAGATATAATCTTAGCAGGAGGATAATATTTTTCAATGAAAACAACTTTACACTTAGTCCAAGAATCAATACTATTTCTAGACAAAGATAGCAACCATTCTTTAGCTCTTCCTCTCAAAGAGAAAGGAAAAAAATCCAGTTTAATAATATCTTCATCTACATCTTTATATTTTTGCATCTCAAATAGTTCAACAAAATTATTAAGATGGGAAACAACATCATCAGTAGTAACACCATAAAATTGCTCTCTCATAACAAGGTTTAACAAGGCAGGCTTTATCTCATAAAAATCAGCAGTAGGAGAAGGTGGAGCAATAGGTGTGCTAATGAAATCATTGTTGTTGTTGCTAGTAAAGTCACACAACTTAGTGTTCTCAGGAGCAGTCATTTTAACAAGACTAAAAACAGGAATACAACTACAGCTAGAATAAGAGCTAATTTTTTTGTGTTTTTGGTAAAGAGAAGCAAACAAGACAAAATAAAATAAACTAAGAAAAACAAAAACAAAGTAAAGAGATTGGAAGTGAGAGACTCCCCTTGCAGAAATTCTCTTCCTCCCCGGCAACGGCGCCAGAAAATATGCTTGATGCGTGTGAACACACATTCGCTGGGAGACCCCAAGAGAAAGGTATGAAGAGTGCAACAACAAGTTTCCCTCAGAAAGAAACCAAGGTTGAATCAACCAGTAGGAGGAAGGAGTAACTTCAGAAGGTTAAAGCAGTTGAGATGGCAGGGCGCACTACCGGTTCAACAACAACGTGGAACCTACACAACACAAACAATTCACTTTTCCCCAACGAAGCAGTGAGGTTGTCAATCTCACCGGTTTTGCTGATAACAAAGAGGTTAATTGTATGGTGTGGAAAACAATATGAAAATAGTAGCAGCAGTGTGAAAGCAGTAGAAACAGTGTGTGTATTATCAGAATAAGAAAAATGGACCGGGGTCAACAGTTCATTAGTGGTGTTTCTCTGTAGAAGATAAATAACATGTGTGGTGAACAAATTACAGCTGGGCAATTGACATGAATGAAGGATGCACCGTAGTGTATATGCAAGACATAAAGATTACTATGTGATTCATGCGGGCATTACAACAAAATACATAGACCGTCATCCAACTACATCTATGACTAATAATCCACCCTCCGAATAACATCCGAACAAACGTTGGGTATTAAGTTGCAAGCAATAGATTATCGTAGTAAGCAAAGTGTGTAATGTAAACAATGTAAACTAGGTAAACATCATTGTTTTCTCCCTAATGGCAACACCACATCCTCCATCTGTCACGTTTCTGTCACTCGAGCACAGATGCAAAGGAGGCATGAACCCACTATCGAGCATAAATACTCCCTCTTGGAGTTACTAGCATCTACTTGGCCAGAGAATCTACTAATAACAGAGAGCATGCAAGATCATGAATAACATATGCATGAAGATAACATGATAGATTGATAATCAGAAGACATAGCATTCAACATTCATCAGATCCCAGCAAACACAACATGTAGCATTACATAAAGATGATATCGATCATGTAGGACAGCTCACGAGATCTAAACATGAGGTACAAAGTGGAGAAGACAACCATCTAGCTACTGCTATGGTCCCGTAGTCCAGGGATGAACTACTCACGCATCACTTCGGAGGAGGGCATGATGGTGTAGACCCCTCCGGTGATGAATTCCCCTCCCGGCAGGGTGCATGGGAGAGCTCCAGAACCCTCCCGGTCTTGGGATGATGATGATGGTGGCCTCGGGTGTTTCTCGGGACGAAGTGGTATATATTTAGGGTAGATATATCGGGGGGTATTAATAGGAAAAAGGGCGAAGGCGGCGGAGGCCCGAGGGGCCCACACCACCCTCGGCGCGGCCACCGGGGGGGGGGGGGGGGGAGGGGCGCCGCCCTATGATGTGGCCCCCTATGGCCCCCTCCGGTCCTCTTCGGGACTGCGTGGAACCTTCGGAAATTCTAAGACTTCCGGACTTCGAATTTTCCAATTCCGAGAATATTTCCAGAACAACCTTTCTGAAACTAAAAACAAGAGAAAACAGAGAACTGGCTTTGTGGCATCTTGTCAATAGGTTAGTCCGGAAAATCGATAAAATGACATAAAGTGTATAGCAAACTTGTAGGAAACAACATGAAAGCAACATGGAACATCAGAAATTAAGGATACGTTTATGACGTATTACGGGCGACGTGGCATTATGAGAGTGGCGCATCGGAGTCTGCTCGGGCTGTGCAGAATCATCTCCGCCAGAGCCTGGTAGTGGGTGATCCGAGATGGATTCTGCACTCGAATCTTCCTGGTTTTCATCACTGTTTTGTCCTGACAAGGAATGTTGACTATTTTCAGTATTCGAACCAGTAGTTGCTCCGTTTTCTTCCAGATTTTCGCCTGCTGTGTCCTAGAAAGGAGTAACAATAGGAACAATATGCAAATAGTGATAATTAGTATGCACACCCCTATCAGAAGATGATGGTTCGATGGGAAGTAAGAGAATCTCTTCCCGAAGACGATGTCCAGCGTTAGGATGTAGTGTAGCAAACGGGAAAATATTTTCATCAAACACTACATCACGGGAGATATAGACACGACCGGTGGTGATGTCTAAACATTTTACTCCTTTGTGAAGAGGGCTATAACCAAGAAACACACACCTTTTGGAACGGAATGAAAGTTTGTGTTTGTTATAGGGACGTAAGTTGGGCCAACAAGCACAACCAAACACACAAAGGGAGTCATAATTTGGAACAATGTTAAGAAGTTTATGTGTAGGAGTGTCAAAGTTGGGAACCTTGGTGGGAAGTAAATTGATAAGGAATGTGGCGGTAAGAAATGCATCATCCCAATATTTTAATGGCATGGAGGCATTAGCAAGAAGAGCAAGACCAACCTCAATAATATGGTGATGCTTACGTTCAGCAGGCCCGTTTTGTTGATGAGCATGAGGAAAAGACACATGATGGGTTATCCCAACCTTTTGAAAGAAACCATGGAGTTTTTCATATTAACCACCCCAATCAGTTTGCATAGTAATAATTTTGCGATCAAACTTGCGCTCAACATACTACTGAAAATTAAGAAACACTTGATAAACATCGGAGCGTTTCTTGAGCAAATAAATCCAAGTAAACTTGCTAAAATCATCGATGAAGCTTACATAATAAGCATGTTTGCTAGCAGAAGGAGAAGCATGCCCCCATACATAAAAAAACACGATGAATCTTTGCTAGTTGACATGACTCACATATGTAAGGATTTATTTCTGGAGTATAAGAGAGATTATTCTTTTAAGAATTTGCTGAACAATAAACCAAAATGGATGTCCTAAGCGATAATGTCATGTAGATTATGAAGGCTTGATGGTGAGAAGAGCATGCTTGGAAGACCCCGTTGACACAGGAACAAGGGGATACAAGACACCATGACACGGACCTCTAAACATGATTTGCTGCGTTGTCTGATCCTTTATCAAGAAAAAGAAAGGGTGAATCTCAATGAAAGCATTATTATCCAAGGCAATTTTATGAGCGGAGATCAAGTTCATGGAAGAGCTAGGGACATGCAAAATATTGCGGAGTTGAATAGAACTATGGGGTGTGTGTGCAAAATTGAATGACCAATATGAGCAATATCCATACCTTGTCCACTAGCATTGTGAACTTGATCACGCCCCTGATAATTGTCACGAACCTGAAGTTTGTTGAGTTGTCCCGTGACATGATTTGTGGCACCTGTGTCTACATACCAAATTGTATCAACTTCATACACGGCTTTGTTTTGATCCTGTGGTGTGTCATCATCGTCATTGTCATCACCATAGCGCCACCAACAATCATTAGCACCATGACCCTCCTTTTTACATACCTGACAGAAAACTCCCTCCTTCCAAGAAGTAGCAAACCGATCACGTTTGCCACGGCCTCCTTTAGGGCGTCGTCCCTGATCTTGTTTGCCCTGCTGCATAGGGCGTGGAGGAGGACGGGGTTGATAGGATTGTTGTGTAGGACTAGGGGGCTGGTAATAAGGTGTAGGGGTCGGTGGGTAATAGGTCATGTAAGGTGGCGGGTATGAGTGCATAGGAGGGGAAGGAAAGTATGGTGGCGGGTTGTAAGGATGTTGTGGCGCTGGGTTATATGGGAGTGGAGGTGTATAAGGATGTGGTGGAGGTGGTGTATAGGGCTACGGTGTAGGTGGTGTATAGGGCCGCGGTGTAGGTAGTGGGAGAAGAGGAGGCTTGGGTGGATGAGGTCCATACAAAGGAGGGGAACGACGTGGTGCCGCATTAACTGAGGATGTAAACGTGCCCGTCATTGAGCATGGTCGACAGAAGCAACGAGCATGTTCTCATGGTACTCATAGGACATCAGCTGAGAGCACAAGTCATTGAGCATGGTCGACAGAACCGCATTGATAGAAGCAACCAACGGATTATAGGTACCATCCAATCCATTGAGGATGTAATCCTTGAGCTCGTCATCATCTACACGTTTGCCTGCAACAACTAGTTTAGAGGCAAACCCTTTCATCTTTGAGATGAACTGCTGAGCTGTCATGTCCATCTTCTTGGTGTTCGTGAGCGCACCGCAAAGCGAGGACACCCGAGCTTTGGACTGCATGGAGAAGAGGTTGTTGATGACATCCCAAATTTCCGCAGCATGTTCGAGTCCATACATGTGCGCAAGCACCTCATCCGAGAGGGAGTCAACGAGGAAGCTGACAACTTGTTGATCCCGCGTAACCCATGCATCAAACGCCGGATTCGGGACAGAGGACTTGTTGTGATTCTCATCTTCAGTCTCCAAGAACTCAAGAGGTGCCACTTCTTTTCCCTCGAGCAATGAAATCACACGGGCACCACGGAGGGAGGGTAAAACTTGCGTTTTCCATGAGAGAAAATTCTCACGTGTGAGCCTTGTAGCAGGAGGAGCTCCGATGACCGAGTTGGACGAGGATGAAGCCATGGGAGCGGACGGGAGGGGTTGATCATTCGGTTTTTGTCTAGGGTTTTGTATAGAGGGGTTTGTCTAGGGTTTGTGTCAGGTGTAGAGATGTTTGTCTAGGTTGTTTTGTCGATGAAGGCGACTAGCAACAGTCGGGGAGGAAGACCAGCGGCAGATCGGAGGAGGAGGAGATCTTGGGCGGCGACGGTCGAGGTGACCAGCGGCAGCGACGACAGCTTCAGACGGGAGGAGAAGAGGATGTGATACTATTTCGGATTTCGTACGAGACAGGGAACATGGGAGAAGGATCGTAGCCCTCATGGGTTGCATGTTAAGAGGGCCTAGGAAGAGCCCCTAGGTGGCGTACAGGGGGTGCATACGTATTGGATTGGAGTACTACTCCATATCCAATACGTATTCGGTATTACATTGATATTACATCTCCAACAAAGAAAATATATTTCATTATGTATTTAATGATATTGTAGATGCCAATGGTTTTTCTTTAAACTTAGTCTATCTTTGTATTTTTCAAATTGACCAAAAGTTATTTGACATTGTTGTATGTATTTTCGCAGCTTTCATTAGTCAAGACTCAAGAGTGCGTACAATTGTACTCCTACATACTTCTATGTACATACATGACTAGGTAAAGGGAAATATTACATGTGAGAATATCTCAGACGCCACGCGGTCAAGACCCAGCAACAAAGATATGAATATATTTACATACATACACCGACCATTTGGCGATGGTAAAGAAAACTCGCCGCATACGTGGCGATGTCAGTTCCCTAACCACCTCGACAGAATAATGCAAAGTGCCGTGCGGCTGGCTCCCACACCATCGTGGGCGCGTCCACACGAGACATGGCGATCAATCGAAGCAGTCGCACCAGTTAACATCGACCAACCACGCGTTAGCTGGCTTTTAATTAGTCAACGTACGCGCTGCAGAATTTCCTGATCTCCCCGTTGTCGCCGGTGAGCACCTCCATCCTGCCCATGTTGATCATGGCGGCGGCGTAGTCGTCGAAGAACTCCTCCGTCGACTCCGCGGCCGCCATCCTCTCCACGTAGCCGCGCGTCCACTTGTCGTCGAGGAGCGCCTGGTCGGAGACGAAGAGGCTCTTGTTGCTGTACACGTCCCGGTAGTAGCTCAGGTCGAACTCGTAGGGGGTCTCGGAGTCCATGTCCACCGCCGTCTTGTCCCTTTTGTTGCCTGGCTCGCACTTCTCCCGCAGCTCCGGAGCGTACGCCTTGTTCAGCGTTGGGTCCTGCACCCCTTTCCCGCTGTTGTTGTAGAGCCGGTCCCCCGCGAAGGCGGCGCACTGCGCCTGCCCGATCGTGTGGCTCCCTGACAGGACGACGAGGTCCTTCCAGGACAGGTTCTTCACGCTGAAGTAGGTCTTCAGATCGACAATGTTGGCGTCCGGAGGCGCGAGGTCGTTCTCGGCGTCGAGAGATAAGGACACCTTGCCGTCCCGGCGCCCGGTCTCCACGGGGAACCGCGGCCCGTTGGTCTGGAGCAGGGGAAGCCGGCAATTTGATCAGATACGAAGAATAGGCCTCTTAAGCTTCAGAAAAACCATGGGGGCGAGTTATGAATGCTGTGCTTAATTACTTACCAGGAACACGGCGTCCCGCGCTGCCATGATGATGATGTCCGCGCACGACACGGTCAGCGGGCACTCGTCCTCCAGCTTCGCCTTGATCCTCTCGATCTCCTTGTAGCCGCGAAGGCTGTAGCTCATCGGGAATGCGTCCCTCTCCCCGGTCTTGCGCTTCGATTTCAGCATGATCGATCCGTCACACCCCTGCAAATCACGCACCCTGTTATTAAGCAGAACAGAGACAAGTTTCGAATTGAGAAGAAGCGACGCGCCGTACGCACCCTGACGAAGCAGTCGTGGAAGAGAAGCCGCAGCAGCGCCGGCCCGAGGGTCTTGTCTTCGTGCACGATGTCGCGCATCTCCTCGAGCACCAGGTCCTCCGCGGTCGGGCAGGTCTCGTTGTAGAACCCGATGGCGAGCCCGGCGCCAGGATCGTCCGCGCGGGCGGGCACCGGCAGCAGGGCGCTCGCGACGGCCGCGACGATCAGCAACCGGACGATCACGTCCAATGCCATCCTTATGGACAGGGGAGAGAGCCGAATCTAATCGAATCGAATCGAATCGCCCGAAGTCGTCGATAGGCGAGGTTGCTTAATCACGACGAGAGGAAGCTAGCAGCTCAAGAACGTTGAAACTATCGCTGGTCAGCCGGGGAGAGGAGAAGGTTGGGGGCGTACTGGACTATAAAATTGCCGGCATCGACCTCCGGTAGAGCATACCAAGTCATAGCGAGCATAAAGAAATGATGATGAGAAGTCTCTGCCGCGTGCTAGAGATCCACGGTAGGTTGGCGATCGCTGTCGAGTGTCGAGAAGCTCGGAATTCGCTGGTTAGTTAAAAAACTGTGGCTGCCAAAGGCTAGCTACAAGTGTGGATGGAGGGTCGGAGCCAACGCGTTCGAGGATAGGCAGAACGGATAAAAAAATCCCCATTTCGCGCGGGACAGGAGACAGGACCAGGAGGCCGAGTGCGCGAAAAGAAAGGTGTGTGGACGGCGATGGTGGGGCTGGTCAACGCGTGATTTTTCACACGCATCAGCCGACTACCAGAGCCAGACGAGCATTTCTGTTCATATCATTAGCCCGCTACTGCTACAAGAGGAGCCTTTCTCATCGTCGAGAACCTTTTCGAGTCTCCCACCATTTTTCTTCTTCCGTAAACGCGGAGTTCATGAAGTTCGTATTGCCTGACCAAATGAACTGACTTTAACATACGTACAGAGATCTGCGAGCATCAACTGGCCACCACGGAGGCCAAAGCTGTGCAAGCACATGTCTCCGCCTGCTGGGTCATTCGCTGTTTGCGCATACTAGAACTGGTCCGGTCAAAGCTAAAATAGTGTCTTCGACATAATGGGATTTTAAAGGTAGGCAGTTCTCGTGCTCATTTGTTTACCGATGGAGGAGACTGGGCCTTTGTAACAGGTTCGAATTTCCTTTCTCTGATTCTTTGACAACAACCGGCTCGTTATTTTCATTATGCAAAATGTTTACGAGAACGGAAAGATCTATTTGAAATAACCTTCTGACTCTGTAACCACGTGAAGAGTCTACGCTACGTCCTAGGGTTTCTGGCGACAACCGAGGCGATCGGGCGCCGCCGCCACACCATGGACGGGAGTGCAATCGGATTGGAAGGAATAGGAGTCTACGAGGAAGGAACGGAGTCCAGGCCGATCACTACTCCGATCGGAGGTCTCCTGATACAGTACAACCCTGTTAGGGCTTCGAAAACCCCGATGGAGGCACACTTTAAAAGGGAACGAACAGGGGGCGTGGGTCACAACCCAATCATGCCTCTTGTCAATCAATCTGCAATTTTCGATCCTGGTGCTAGATCCAATCTCGTTAGGCCTCAAGCGATGTCGTCGTTGGATGGTGCGGGTGATCAAGGGGGGGCTGCTGAGGCCCCTGCCCACCCGAAGCCTTCTATCGCCGACGCGATTGTACCTGCGAGATTGGGTAACCAACTCGTGATTGCTGAGCCAAGGGAGGATGGAGATGGGAACTGGGATGGTGTGGAAGATGATGGACCTAACGCGGGACCTGAAGCCCGTATCGCTGGCGAGGTAGACCTGGAAGATGATATCTGCGTTGAGGAACCGGACGAGGAGCTACCAAGCAACAGCAACCCTACGGTATGGTGTTTGTTTGCGAGATATTACTCAGTCCGAGCGGCAAGTTATTATGAGCTACACAAACACTTCATGGAAGTCTGGAAGATCCGCGGAACTATGACGTTTGCACCGCTAAAGGATAATTTCTTTGTCATCACTTTCAATATGGAGGGGGATTATAAATTTGTTGCTCGTGGAGGTCCCTGGATTAAGAAAGGAGTGGCTTGCTTGATTGCACCGTTCATAGAGGAGGCGCGACCATCAGAAGCAGTACTGGACTATATCCCGCTATGGGTTAGATTCTATGACGTTCCCTGGAACAAGCAAACGGAGGCATACGGCAGATTTGTGGGTTCATACCTTGGAAAAGTGGAGGAAGTGAATGTTGATCCAGCAGGCTTGGAGTATAATGACTATCTGCGCATCCGTATTTTTATTCCTCTGAACAGGCGTTTGCAGAATCGCTTCACCACATCGATCAAAGGAACTAATGAGAAGAGAGTTTATTTGCTCAGATACGAGCGGGCACCACACTTCTGTTTCCACTGTGGCTTCATAGGGCATGATAAGGAGGAGTGCGGAAAGAAAATCCGCGGCACTCCGTCACTTGGCTACGATGCTTCCCTCTGATGCTCCCCTAAGAGGAAATTTGAAAGGCGCCTGGTGACTGGGGCAGCAGACCCTTTGGCAAAGAAAAGCTTGGTTTTTAACTCCCCCTCGGGTAGTGTCCACTCCAATTCTTCGTTAGGGAGACCGAGCAGCAGCAAGGCAAGGACACCTGATCAAGTCGGACAACATACAGTGGAGATACCGGAAGCGGTTGATGCCAGAGATGAGTTTGAGACCGAAAATTTCAGAACTACGGAAGAGGTGGAGAATTCGCTAGCCAGAACTGTTAAATGCATGAACCTGAAACCGGGCCTTGACTTGAACAACAAGGCTAACTCTCGGGATCAGTCCAACTCGGAAGGCCAATCTGAGTACAAGGATACGCATACGTCTGAGAGGAGTGGGATGCCAAGCCAGGACCCCTTGATGCCACCGCTGATTGATGATTACACTCAATTCGGCAATCCTCTTTTCCTGGAACCAAAGGAGATGATATCTCCCATACGCAATCTCTCTAACCTGTCCACACCATTGAGCAGCTATGCTGACGTATCCATGCTTGCGGCAGACTCGGTGTTGGGCAAGAGAGGAGCAGAGGAAGAGGTCCAAGGGAAGCAGATGGAGCTATCTTTAGCCATACACGGCTCTGCAAAGAAGAGGGGAATTATAAAGGCGGGACATACCACGGAAGAGACTGAACAAGGGAGTAGAAGGACAGCGGAAGGGGCGAAGGGAAAGGAGACAGGAGGTAAAAACAAGGCAGCAACCGGTCCAGGGGCTACCGGTACACTGACGAGACCTAATGTTTGGTCTCGTCAGCAGCAATGAATTGCTTGTCCCTTAACTGTCGGGGATCCGGGAATGCCCTGACAGCTAGGGAGCTCGCAACTCTTTCCCAAGTTTGGAAACCACATTTATTTTTTCTGTGTGAAACTAGACAACATAAGAATAAAGTCAGACGTCTCAGGATTAGGTTAGGTCTAAAGGGCTTTGCTGGGTTTAGTAGTGATGGTTTAAGCGGGGGTTTAGCCCTCTTCTGGCATGAGAACATCGATGTGGAAATTCTTGATATTAATGAAAGGCTTATTGATGCGTATGTCCGTGTTTCTCCGAATGAACCACAGTGGCGGCTTAGCTGTGTCTATGGTGAACCCCGTGTGGAAAACAGACATCGCATGTGGGATATAATCCGTGCTCTTAAAGCAAATTCCAATCTTCCATGGTTAATCATAGGGGATTTTAATGAAGTCCTATGGCCTGAAGAACATTTGTCCAAAACACCTAGATCACCGAGACAAATGGAGGCCTTTAGAGATGTGCTTATGGATTGTAATTTAACTGATTTGGGTTTTGTAGGTGTACCCTTCACATACGATAACAGAAGAAGGGGTGACACAAACGTGAAAGTCCGGCTGGATAGAGCCGTTGCCTGCCCGAACTGGCGCGATATCTTCGCGGACGCTCAGGTCAGGCACCTGGTCACTTCGGTATCAGATCATAACCCTATATTTCTGCAATGTACACAGGAGGATCAGCACCCCCCAAGTCAGCCAAGGAGGCAGTACGAGATATTTTGGGAGAGGGAGGCAGCACTACCAGAATACGTGGAAATGGCCTGGAAAGAAGCAGAGCAGAAAAGAAATTTAGGTGACATCATGCAAAGTTTGGATCATGTTATGGATGTTCTCCAAGAGTGGAGTAGTAAAAAGTTCGGCAATGTTATTCGGGAGCTAAAGAAAGGACGCAGGGAACTAAAAGAATTAATGCTACAGAATGCGGATCAGCATGCTATCAGACGTGCAAAATCTCAATGAGCTGCTGTTTAGAGAGGAAATGATGTGGCTCCAACGGTCTCGAGTTACATGGCTAAAGGAAGGAGACCGCAATACAAAGTTTTTTCATCGTACTGCCAAGTGGAGAGCAAGGAGAAACAAAATTAAAAAACTAAAGGATGACCAAGGTGTTTGGAATGATGTCCCTACGGACATGGAACGCATGGCCACTTCTTACTTCAAGGAATTAATCACTAGGGACCCTTCTTTAAATGCTGATGCTCTTCTATCCCTTATACAGGCAAAGGTGACACCGGAGATGAATGAAAACCTTATTAAGGAGTTCTCTGATGATGAGATTGGGGATGCTCTTTTCCAAATTGGGCCCCTAAAGGCACTAGGAGTGGACGGATTCCCGGCGAGATTCTATCAACGGAATTGGGGTACGATCAAGGAGGAAGTTATTAATGCTGTGAAAGTGTTTTTTGTCACAGGTAAAATGCCTCACGGGGTGAACAATACAGCTATTGTCCTCATTCCAAAAATGGAGCTACCTGAAACACTTAAGGATTTCAGACCTATAAGCCTATGTAATGTCATTTACAAGGTTATATCAAAGTGCATGGTTAACAGACTAAGGCCAATTCTGGGAGATTTAATATCCATCAATCAAAGTGCATTTGTCCCTGGAAGGTTAATAACCCATAATGCTTTAGTTGCTTTTGAATGTTTACACTACATTGAGCATAATACAAATCAAGACAAGAACTATTGTGCTTACAAATTGGATTTATCAAAGGCCTATGATAGGGTGGACTGGGATTTTCTAAAGAAAATGATGCAAAGGTTGGGCTTCTCGTATCGATGGGTGGACTGGATTATGGCTTGCGTCACCTCGGTACAGTACCAAGTAAAATTTAATGGAAGCCTCCTGGATTCGTTTTCGTCTTCTCGGGGCCTCCGGCAAGGTGATCCTTTATCCCCCTTTCTATTCTTGCTTATTGCTGATGGTCTATCTGCACTCTTGGAACATGAGATTACTATGGGCAACATTGAAGCCGTTAAAATTTGCCGCAATGCACCAGGGGTTTCTCATCTCCTGTTCGCTGACGACAGCCTGCTTTTCTTCAAGGCTCAGGTGGCGCAAGCACAACGCATCCAAGGAATTTTGGATACATATGCCAGCAGTACAGGCCAACTCATCAACCCCAATAAGTGCTCCATTTTGTTTGGTGATTCCTGCCCCGAGGTGATCCGTGAGGGGGTTAAAAATGCTCTAAACATCACACAGGAAACATTTGAAACCAAATATCTCGGCCTTCCCACCACGGAGGGACGCATGACAAAGGACAAGTTTGTGAGTTTGCAGGCCAGACTTGCAAAATGCCTCATTGAGTGGGATGATAATCACAAGTCACAAGCGGCCAAGGAAATACTCATAAAGCGTGTTAAAACTGCCAATGGGGCTGTGTGATGAACTGACTAGCATGATCAGAAGGTATTGGTGGGGTGCATAAAAAGGCAAAAGAAAAACATGTTGGATCGCATGGGATATAATGCTCAGGCCCAAATCTTTCGGCGGTGTAGGTTTTAGGGACATGCGTCTCTTCAACCAAGCACTCCTCGCCCGTCAGGCTTGGCGTCTAATTCAGTTCCCTGATACTTTGTGTGCGCGTTTACTGAAAGCGAAGTACTTCCCGAATGGCTCCATCACGGATACAGTTTTCTCTGGCAATGCTTCACCTTCCTGGCGTGCCATTGAGTATGGGCTGGAACTTCTCAAGAGAGGCATTATATGGCGGGTGGGAAATGGTTCCCAGATTCGTGCGTGGCGTGATCCGTGGATTCCAAAGGAGATTCATTACAGACCAACATCTGAACAGGGTCGCTGTCGGTTTAGGTGGGTCTCGGATTTCATTCAGCCTGATGGACAATGGGATGTGCAACGGTTACATATGTTTTTCAACCGGGAGGATGTGAGGAATATTTTGAAGATCCAAACGTCTATGAGAAATGAGCAAGACTTCGTTGCCTGGCAACCTGATAAGAGAGGTCAATTTTCTGTGAAGAGTGCCTATTGTTTGGCCCTGTCGCATAGCATGCAGATGCAAGATAGAGGTGCTACGAGTACAAAACCAGACGGTGAGCGGCCATGTTGGGATATGATATGGAAATTCCCCATCCCTCCCAAGATGCGGATGTTGGCATGGAAACTATGTCACAATGCACTGTCAACCAGAGAAAATTTGAAGAAGAGAGGCATTGTCCAGGATGCAACTTGCGTACTATGTGGTACAGAAACTGAAGATACATTCCATGTGTTTGTCCGCTGCAGCCATGCCAATGCCCTGTGGTTGGCTATGAGAGAGGTATGGCTGCTGCCACCAAATGAGATGTTCAGACCATCGGGGACGGAGTGGCTGATACAAACCCTCCTGCCAATTTCGGAGGAACAGAGAGCTAGGACTCTCATGATCATTTGGCGCATCTGGCATGCCCATAATGAAATGACGCATGACAAACCTTGCCCTCCCATCGAAGGCTCAAGGCGGTTCTTAATGAGCTACCTCAATTCCCTCCTGGTGACCAAACAGCAGCCCGCTGCTGACCCGGCTAAAGGTAAGGCAGTGGTACGGCTGGACCAAGGGTTTAGGAAGGTCCCTGATAGTGAGACGGGGAGGCAAAAGGTGAGAAAAATATGGAAGCCACCGGACGCCGGCCATGCCAAACTGAATGTAGATGGGGCTTTTACCAAGGATGGAGGTGCAGGTTCAGGGATGGTCTTGCGTGATCACAGGGGCGAGGTAATTTTCGCGGCATGCCGATCTCTGAACCATTGTTCTGATGCCACGGACGCTGAGATAAGGGCCATCGAGGAAGGCATCCATTTGACTATGGCTTGGACTACCGGGAAGTTTACGGTAGAAACGGACTGTGCCGAAGCAATTGAGTTGATCAAGGAGAGACAACCCAATTCATCCATCTACGCCTTCCGTATTAAAGCTATTAGAGATAGCCTAAGAGAAAGGGACACTGTCATTGTTAAGATTGGCTGGGATGCCAACACAGTGAGCCATGAATTAGCTAAGATGGGTAGGATTAATGCTAGGAATGCCTTCTGGCTTCGAGAATACCCTCCTGAAATCTCTGGGGCTGTAACAAACGATTTTAATCTTGCTACTGCTTAATGGAAATCTTTAAAACGCAAAAAAAAACCTTCTGACTCTGTGCTTACACGCGAACGTGCTCGCTACCGTTGGATCTGCACGGACAGATAAGATCCGCCCGCCAACGTGAGGCGAACGCCAATTCTTTTCTCCGACGTAGCGATCCCGCGCGACCAGCCAAGATTTTCTCTCCAACCTTGGAATGGACCTCCCATAGGTTTCTTAAAATTACATCCCATAGGTTTAGTACAACCCAGGTTGTATCCTTTCGTTTTTAGCCTCCACGTTCACACATGCCTACATGTGTTAGACAACTTTTCGTGTATAGCTTCGCTCATATTAGTCCGCATCTAGACAACATGAGCAATAGTTGAAACATCTTATATTTAGGAACTAAGCTAGTACTTGGCTATCCTAACCCAACAAATGCATTTGTCCTCTTGGTCCATATGGCATATCGACCCAGCAGGTATCCTGGCTCCCTTAAAAAAATAAGGAAGACTCGTAGCAGTAGGCTCGCATCGCTCGGTCGGTCTAGATAGGAAATACTCACTCTGTATCAAAATATAAGATGTTTTAGCTTTTACTGGACAAACTTTATCTAGCCATGTTTTAGTGTAACATGCATATAAATCTACACATTAAAACATGTCTAGATACATTTTATCTAGGAAACGCTAAAACATCTTAACACATCGAGGGCACTTGTATGTGGTGTTTGGCGGTGGTTGATCTGTTCAGTTGCCGAGAGATCAGGCGAGGTGGCCGGCGCATCGACGGTGTCGCCAACACTAGTAGAGAAGTGCCTTTCTATGGATGAGGTTCTGTGGCGCACCGTTCAATCATGCGCCATAGAAATAAAATTTTGTGGCGCACGGCCCGTGGTGCGCCATAGAAAACAAAACTTGTATGGCGCATGGTTCCCCTGTGCCCCACAAAATGCCTGTAGGGCCCGCACCAATCATTGGACTGACTGTCAGAACAACTGTATTTATGGCACAGGGACAAAGGTGCGCCATAGAATGTGGCACAGAAAAACCATATTTTGCGGCGCACGTGTCTCCGTGCGCCACATAATGTGGCGTTTCCGTGACGCAGCCCAGCAGTGCGCCACAGAATATACTGTGGGTGCGCCACAAAATATGTGCACTGTGCACATAAAGATGGCAGCCCCCACTCTCTCTTCCCTCCCTCATTTCATTCCCAAGTGTCTTGCTAACTCGACCCCCCTTCTCTCCCCTCCCATTTTACACATTTAATGCTCCATTTTTGGTAGGTGAACTTAATTTGTTTGATATATAATTGTTGGTGAGGTTTCTTGTTGTTGAGGGGAATCCCTATCCTCCATCTATACTCCGGTCCCTCCCTCCTTGCTCTACTAGGTGAGTATAGTTGGAGGTGCATATGCATGTCCTGTGTGGCCATCGGTGTGTATAGGTGCTTGTCATGCAGGTGGACCGATTGTCGCACGCAAGCGGCCAAGGTGCATGGATGTTTGCCGAAATGTTGATTCATTAACATTTCGGCAAACTTTTTGCACTACCCCATATGTCCTACTTATAGGAGAGGTCATGCCGATTTTTTCCCGCGACTATGCATGTTGTGGTTCTAATTTTCTGCTCTATGTGTGTGCAGGCAACCATGGTACTAGAAATGAGCTCTGCTCGAATCACTAGATACAAGAAAGACGTGAAGGCGGACATGATTCGGTGCAACATGCGGCAGATAAGATGTCCGTGTCGATCATGCAAACTCGTGCGCTCGATTGACCCTGATTCTGGACAATTGGAGGAGCACCTTCTCAGACGCGGTTTCATTGACGACCACAACCACGTGGCACCGGCAGCAAAAGGTGTGCATGAAGACGAGGGCGAGCGAGGTGGCGAAGGAAATGACGACGGAGAAGACCATCATGAAGAAGGATATGTCGGCGGAGAAGATCAACATGACGATGAAGGCGTGAACACGGAGACCCCGCTAATTTCGGCCTTGCGGGACTCTCATGTTTAGGATCTGCTGCTCAAGGAGACGAGCAACGACAGAGCTGCAACTAGGGAGAAAGCCAAGCTGGTGCAAATGGAGATAGATGGGGTGACTCCGTTGTTTCCTGGGTGCCGCCCTGAGGATACGCGCTTGCATGTAACGCTTGCTGTTCTGAAGATGAAGACACAAAACAAATGGACCGACTCGAGCTTCAACAAGAACATGAAATTTTGGCACGATCGCCTTCCCGAGGGGAATACATTGCCAAGTAGTATCAACAAGGCCAAGAAAGTCGTGTCCCCTCTTGACCTACCTCACAAAAAATTGTACGCCTGCATCAATGATTGTGTAATTTATCGGGGGGAGTACAAAGACAGAACCACATGTCCGAAGTGCGGCCACGAACGATACAAGAGTGGAACCAACAACAAGAAAGTTCCTCGAAAAGTGGTATGGTACTTTCCTATCACTCCCCGTTCGTACTACGTGGACCCTAAGGAAACAAAGCTCATGCAATGGCACGCGGAAAAAGAGAAGCCGGAAGAATATCCGGAGAAGGGCTATATCATGACACATCCTGCAAACGCTGCCCAGTGGGAAGCATTGGACATAGCTTTCCCGAGTTTCGGGGGCGACGCGAGGAACGTCAGGCTGGGTATGAGCACCGATGGACTCAATCCGTTCGGGAACCAGAGTATCACGCATAGCAGCTGGCCCGTGTTTGTATGGCCTTACAACCTACCCCCGTGGCTGTGCACCAAGCAAAAGTACATACACTTGATTATTCTCATCCGGGGGCCGAAACAACCAGGTGTCGACATGCATTTGTATCTCGGGCTGCTGAAAGACGAGTTAGACACGTTGTGGAAGACGCCACCCCGTACGTGGGACGCCTACACTAGAAATTATTTCGATATGAGAGTCGCGTTGCTCACGACTGTCACGGACTATCCTGGTTACGCGTATGTATCTGCCCAAGTCGGCCACGAATTATGCGACTGCGTGAAGTGCATGGACGGGACCCCACATCTCCAACTACCAAGGGATTCTGGGTCTTCCAAAACCGTGTACCCAGGGGCTCGAAGGTGGCTTCTCCTGGATCTCCCATGGAGAAAACGCGGTGAGTTTCTCAATGGTAAAGACGAGCCCGATGGAGCCCCGCGCACGAGGAGCGGCGCAGAAATCGACGAGCTTCTGAAAAATTGGGATGATCGAGTGCCCTTCGCCCGGAAAGAAGCGACCCAAGCCAGAGCCGCTGTTGGGTGTATGGAAAGCGATGTATGTTTTCCACGACTTGGAGTACTGGCCGGTCCTCCACACGCCCCATAGCCTCGATGTGATGCACATTACGAAGAACGTTACGGAGAGTCTGCTTGGCACTATTTGCAATTCGGAAAAGGCCAAGGATGGGCCGAAAGCAAGATACGGTATGAAACATTTTTGCATTAGGAAAAATCTACAGGTCACAGCCGATAGTGATGATGATGATGAGGATAAGGCGGAAGGGACTCAACGTCCCCGCAAAAAGGCTAAGAAGAACACGGTGGTGCTTCCCGTTGCCTGTTTCACATTGAGTCCGCCGGAGCTTGAGCAGTTTTTCAGGTGCCTCCTAGAAATCAAAGTTCCTCATGGATACTCGGGGAGTATAAGTAGACATCTAGACTTAGCGAAGAAGAGGTTCACCGGGATGAAGTCTCACGATTGTCACGTGCTCATGACGCAGATACTTCCCGTTGCGATCCGAGGGATAATGGACGAGCACGTCCGTGATACGTTGTTTGGCCTTTGCAACTTTTTCGAGGTTATCACCCGGAAGTCGATTGGTGTAAGGCAGCTCAAGATGCTATAGGATGAGATAGTGGTGATACTATGCGAGCTCGAGATTTACTTCCTGCCGACATTCTGTGATATATGTGTCCATCTCATTCTCCATGTCGTTGATGACATCATGCATCTTGGCCCGACGTTCCTGCACTACATGATGTCGATGGAAAGGCAGAATGGTGTCCTCAAAGGATACGTTCGCAACAGGGCACGTCCAGACGCAAGCATGGCCAAAGGATTTCTAACCAACGAGTGCATCTCCTTCTGCGACAATTACCTAAGAACCGAGGACGACCAGGATGTCGGTCTGTCCACCAGGACGCACCTCGGCAGGCTCATCGGAGTCGGTCACCGCGAGGGCTGCCGCGACGTCCATGTCGGCATTCAGAAACGATGCGACGACTTTGTAAGGGCTCACCGGGTCGCGCGACAACACTTAAAATTGATCGGGCCTTTCGTGGAAGAGCACAAAAGCTTAATCAACCAGTATTATAGCGAAATGGGCGGGCCAAGGAAGATGGGAGACGTAACCAAAGAGCACAACTCCGGCTTCACGTGTTGGTTCAAGCAAAGTCAACTGATTGAAGCACAGAGCAAAATGCCTTCTACGGAAGATGAAAAACTCATATACACCTTATCACAGGGCCCCGGGCAGAACGTAAGGACCTATCAGGGGTACGACATCTCCAGTTACAGATTCTCCACCGAGGACGAGGACAGGAGTAGCGAAAATCAAAACTCAGGAGTAACAATGCTATCATATGGCGATGACGAGACTAATGTCAAGGAAAGATACTTCGGAAAGATCGAGGAGATATGGGAGCTCAACTACTACGGAGAGACGGTGGTGCCAATGTTCCGTGTGAGATGAGCCAAGAATGTCAAGAAAGAAGGACGGTATTTCACCACCATGGTTATACCCGATGCCAAATCAAAGAACGCATCCGCGAAAAATGAGCCATGGGTACTCGCTAGCCAAGTTGATCAATGCTTCTTTATCACCGACCCGTCAAGGAGTAGCCGTGTTGTCATGAGGTGGGGGCAAGAGGAGCATCATCGAAATGGAAGGAGACGCCAACGAGGAAGACTTGGACAAGAACGGTGATCCAAAGATCGAGGAGGAGTTCGACATGCCTACTACTGGTAAAGTAAGAAGGAAGACATCCCTACCTACCCAAGGTTGTCCGTTCACGCGAAGAAATCTCAAGGTGGCCGGCATAAAGTATTCAGTCGTTAACAAAAAGGGCAAGAGACGCTAAGCTAGATCGAAACCGGGACAAAGAAGACTTTTGTGTGTATATATGTGCATGTGTATGTGAGACAATCATATGTGTATGTGAGACAAGATTGTGAAGAGACGCTAAATAAAATATGAAAAAAATTTGTCACATATTTTGAGACAACCATATTTTTATTTCTTTAATTGTAATTTACAGTTTTATTTCTTTAATTATAATTAAATAAAATATTAAAAAATGTGGGGCAACACAATGATTTGAACCCATGGCACTAGGGTTATTTACTTCACAGCCAAACCAATGGGGCTAGTAATACATATTTGTCACATTACAGTGTTTTGTTTTTTTATTTTATCTATCCACGCAATTCTGTGGCGCATCTCCTAAGGGATGCGCCATAGAATTCCCTTCTAGCATACGACATGTGGCCCCGCACATGTGGCCACAAAATACTCCCAAGCAATTCTGTGGCGCATCCTTGCTAGGTGCGCCATAGAATTCTAACAAATCTGTGGCGCACGGAGGCGGGGTGCGCCACAGAATACGCCTCTCAGCATATGACATGTGGCCCCGCGCGCTAATCTTTCACACTTAGCAAAATTCGATCCCCTCCTTCTCCCTCGCGCGACGAACCCTAGCCTCCTTCTTCTCCCTCGCGCTCGCCCGTGGAGGACCCGTATGGAGGAGCAGGTGTTGGCCGCCGTTCACGCGCCGCCTAGCCCCCGTCCTCGACTCCATCCACGTGCCGCCGTCCACTACTCCGTCCATGCGCCGCCGTCCACCACTCCGTCTACGCTGGTCTTCCTCGACTCCGTCCACGCGCCGCCGTCCGAGCACAAGTTCCTCTCTCTCTCTCTCTCTCTCTCTCTCTCTCTCGACACGGCCTAGCGACGAACGGTGCGGCACTACTATGAATGCGGCATAATGATTTGGCTAACTCGGAGCATCTCTGCGGTCGTTCACTTTGAGAATGAACTGCTAGCCTAGTTAGGTGGCATGGATATACACCAATAGTTCATAATGCATTCATGTACTATATATTACCATTGTGTTAGGTTCATCTGTCGAGGTAGCAGTTCATTCTCGAAGATGATTATCTCTGTGTGGTGAACTTGTTGGAAGTGTTCTGAGCATGATCAGAGATAAGTTGGTTGATGCATATTTACATATGCGGGTTTCGAAGAATTTGTAGGAGGCGCTCGAATCTAAATTCGGCGTTCACAATGTTGGGAGCGAGATATATACTATGAGCAGTTCCACGATTACATAATGGTCAAGAACCGTTCTGTATTGGAGTGGGCTCATGCGATACAATGCATCGCTAAGGAGTTTGACCCTCTTAAGTGTGATTTACTAGGCAAGTGATGGTGCAGTGTCGCACCCGGACTTCTAGGGGATACTCACAGTCCGTTAAACAGTAGATAAATGGCTTACGGGGCATACCGGCACCCGCATCTCAATATGAGCAGGCCAACACGTAAACATGTGACAACCATTAGCTACTATTCATCGTCTGCGCAAACCATCACATAGAAATCCAGATACTTCCATTGACGTACTTCAAAACATACACACATGGTACGTCAACGGCATTTGAACAAGTGATATCACAACAGATCTCTAAGACACAAAAGA
Organism: Alopecurus myosuroides; assembly: GCA_028641055.1. Taxonomy (NCBI): domain Eukaryota; kingdom Viridiplantae; phylum Streptophyta; class Magnoliopsida; order Poales; family Poaceae; genus Alopecurus; species Alopecurus myosuroides. Next base: position 173,446,061 of record CM054058.1, read on the forward strand.
TTGAAATAAGTTGCAAATAGCTCTCACTAGAGCAGAGATAGCAAATACAATCATCCAGAGGACACATGTCCCAACATAACATCATTACATCACAGCGGAAGCATTCAAAGTGTCTGAGTACAGACAAGATCCAAATAGGCCTAAGAGGCCGGAAACAAAAAGACGGAGCCCATCCACGAAGTCTCGGATCCTGCCCGGGTCCGCTATCTACTCGTCAGCAGTCGCGTCATACTCCACGTAGTAGCCACCATGGGGATCCTCAGAAACGTAGTCTGCGGAAACCACAGCCCCAAAGGGGTCAGTACATAAACGTACTGGCAAGAAAGACTCACAGTTCACCAAAATGTACCCGTCAACACCAAGCACAGATGCTTTGGGTTCAACGGAAGAAAAGGGTGATACAAAAGATGCGGCAGCTGGCTGCTCTAACCAACTACAGAAACATGCTACAACTTCCGGGTAACAGAAAGGGGATAAGATACCGTATCGTAACCAACTATAACTAACTCCAAACAAACCCATCCTGGATCTCGCCCCTTATCCAAAGAAGCAATCCGAGGATAACTCACACAGTTGGATTAATGATGGTTCAAGTTGTTGTGTCAATAAGACTATTACTAGTCAAGTTATCATTAGTTAGGTGTAAGTTGTTCTGAGTACTTGTTAGCCAGTACTTTCACCAAGTCATCCATAACCGCGGAAAACATGGCTTCTCGAGAAGATTTATCCCTGCAGGGGTGCACCAATTTGGCCGTACACGTAAGAATAACCCGCCAGATGGGAAGGCCTTTCCCACCAAGCGGGGCACTCAACACAATTTAACTCTTCTTCGCATCAAGCCCAAAGAACCACATGCTGTGCGTGCGCGGCTAATCGAGCCCCACGAAGAAAAGGGGACCCTCATAGCACTCTAAGACCACGCCGCCCTAAATGCCGACTACAAAAGTTCCACCCTGGCGCCAAGGGTTCGCACCTGCACATGCATGCATCAAATGGAAAGCCCGAACTAAGTGTGCCGATTTGGACGAGATGCGAATCGAATCAAATTGAGGGGGGGCGCCCATACACGCTTCCCACATGCGGTTAGTGCGCTCATCATGGATCAGTAGACAAGACCCTTTTCCAAATTAGGGTCGACACTAGCAGGCCTCAAAACCACGCCGGGCCTCCTGCCGGTGCCTTATCAGCAAATTATTATTACCTCAAGATTAACAGGTTGTTGTTTAACATCGAGCCCCAGAACATAATAGAAATATGGTAACAGAAAGTAACGGGTAACAGACTCGAGCAAAAACAACCCTAAGCATGCTAGTAATACACGGGCTCAAACAACGGGGTTATGGAAGTGGAGGTGAGGCAATATCAGGGTTAAAGGATACATGCGATAGGTTCGTAACAGAAGCAACGATTCATAGGGCTAGCAGATATAGACAACGGAAAGTATCGGTATCCAATGTTGAAAGGAACACAATGGTTCATGTGAGTGAATACTTGCCTGCAAACTCAGTAGCCTGGTACTGGGCTAACTCCTCAGAAGGGGTGTCGTAAAGCTCGTCTGTCTCAACGTCGTCGTCTATTCGAGAAGAAGCAAACAAACAACGCAAAGAGACAAACAATCAATAACATGGCATAATGCACAATCATGGGATGATGCATGACCATTTAATTGATGCATCAAAATAAACTAGTTTACATGGTAACAACATGATTAAATGGACCCACATGCAATTTGAGTTGCATATGAAAAGCCCATGAATTATGGTTGGAATAATTGTTTTACAACTAATCAACAGGTGAAAGTGGATTAGTATGATGCATGGATGAGGAAAACAGAAAAATAACAACAATATAACAATTTTGAAATAAGGTTTACCAAGTTTGGAATTTTATTGATCAAGTTATGAAATTTTTGTTTCCTTAAAGGTGTTACACAAGCATTTGTTGTTTTCACCAATTTAAATTGTTCAAAATAGATAACAAAGTTCATATTTGGAAAGAACACACAATTTTAGGTGGAATACATGTTTCACTTGTTGAAAAAGGAATTAGGATGAATTACTTATGAATTAAACAAGTTTAAACAAGGATTAAATGAATTTAATTCAAGTTTGAATTTAGTTGAATTTTTATTTGTTCAAAACATTAACCCAAATTCATATTTGAAAAGTTTATACTTTTATGGTTTGAAAACATATTTAGTTTGTTGAATTTGGAATTTTTATGCCCAAGTTATGATTTTTGCAAAATTAAATGAATTAAGCAAGTTTTCAAATATTTCACCAATTTAAAATATTCAAAACAGTAAAAAAAATTTATATTTAGGTAGAACATTTAATTTGGTATAGAATAAATATTTAAAAAGTTGAATTTGGAGTTAAGATGAATTATTTAGGCAATTTACAATATTTGGTATTATTCTACCATTTTTATTACAGCTAGGGACTTAGAAAGAAATAACAGGGACCTAGAAATTAATAGCAGGGACTTGGTTGTGATTAGAACTTTGTTTGGGTTGTGAAAAATAAAAGGTAAAATGGGGTTTTAATCCCGTGGGGGGTGGGATTCGAACCCCCCACCTCGCGGGTGCGCGCAGAGAGGCAGTACCAGTGCGGTAGCTGTGAGTTGGTGATAGGAAGGGGGCACTCGGGGAGGTATTCTTCAGTTACCAGTTAACTGAATTTTTGTGGTTTGCAGCTGCGCTTCTGAAACTCGACGGTGGCAGCGAACGGCAGCAACCGGCAGCGATCTGAGGGTGGAGGCGAGCGGGCCGTGGTGATCTGATGCGTGGGCTTGTGGCGTGCGGGTGCTGCAAGGGAAAGGAGAGAGACAGAGGATCGAGGGGGGAGAGGGCTCACCGAGGGAGGTGCAGGTCGGGGCGGAGCAGGGAAGGCCGGTGGCGAGGCGAGGGTGGCGGCGGCGCTCCGGGGCTCCTCGGGGGCAACCGAAGACACGGCGAGGGAGAGGGAACCGTGGGGGCTCCATTCCCGCACCTAGCCACGGCGGTGGTGCCTCGGAAGGGCGGCGATCGCCGGAGGGGGGAGGTGTTTTTCGGTGGTGGTACAGGTTTAGGTACAGAGAGAGTACGGTGGTGGGTGGAGAGAAAAGATCGGCGCCGCGGCGGTGAGAGGGAGAGAGGAGGGAGGACTAGGGTTAGGGCAGTGAGGGGCTCGGGGTAGGGTTATAGGGGAGGGGAACGAGCTCCCTGCCGTTCGTGCTCCTCTCTGCTACGTGTACAGGCACGATGGAATCCGTACATAGGTTGAAGAAGGGTGGGGTTCGAAGGGGTATGTGCCTAGGGGGAGTTGGGCTGGGCCTGGCTGCCCCTCTCTCCCTTTGTTCCTTTTTTTTTTCTTCCTTTTTTTTTTGCAGATTGGAATAGGAGAGAAAATGTTAGTTGTTTAGGTTAGAAAAATTTAGAAAATTTGGTTATACGTTATTTAAGGTAACCACAACAATTACCAACTTTTGTTTTACAAAATAATTCAAATTATTTGATGTTTGGTAAATGGATTGAATTTAGGTGAATTTGCTATTAGTTGAAATATTGGAAGCAAATAATTTAGATATTTGAACCTTAGGTTGATGGAAACAAATGATGGAAGTGTTTTGGTAATTTTCATAATTTTCAAAAGGGGTTGCTGTTTTGGAAATTAATTGAATTTGAAAAGGGTTTGGTATTAAATGAATTTTTGATAGAAACAAAATTATAGTTTTGGAATCACAACTTTAATGGAAACAATTGATTGTTTTGATTTGAAATATCATTTTGGAAATTGTAACATCACAAGTATGAAACAAAAGGTTTGAAATTTGGTTTGAAATTCAAATAGAAAACAAAGGAAAACAGAGGAAAACAAATGGAAAACAAGCAAAACAAATGCAATGAACATGATGTCATGATGCAAAACATAAAATAACAGAGAGAAAAACATTCTAATGGCTATTTTTCATACTTGGGATGTTACAAAACGCCCCCCTTGAAGGAATCGCGCCCCGAGATTCCTACTGAGAAGGGAAAAGGTCCGGATACTTCTTGCGAAGATCCTCTTGAGCTGTGACACGTGAAACACATCGTGCACCTTGGATAGTTTTTCTGGAATTTCAAGACGATAGGCATTCCTGGCAACTCTTCTGGAAAGACGTCAGGGAATTTGCAAACCACCGGAACATTTCAATTGAAGGAAGTGGTTTTGCATCTAGGGTGTATAGCTGAATAGAATTTGATTCATTTGGAGAATAGACTATCTGGCCAGACGGGTGGAACAGAGTTATTGATTAGACGCCGGTAGAATAACTGAAGTGGGAAGCAACAACAAGATTTCAACGGACGAAAAGGATGTTGAGAAGAACAGGATAACAAAGAAACATTCGGGAAACACGAGAACAAAACACTCCTGAGGTACTACGGGAAAACCCATCCGGGCTTCTAAAGGATCAATATCTACTGCTTAAGGAATAGAGGATCTGCTTCCGGGGCTTACACGCCTCCGTTCTCAATCGTGAGTAGGCAACATGATAAATCATGTCACAACCACCTCCATTCCTATGGTCTAGTAGATATAACTATCCCAGAGAAACTAGGATTCGTGAAATCCTAAGTTGAAAGTTTAGATGAGAATAGAAAACAACGTTGCACTTCCTTACCAGAAAAAGGGTGGGTGGGTGGGGAAAGAAGAAAAAGAACAGAATTCCTACTCTCACGTTTCATTTTTCCTATATAGCTACAAAATAGTTTCTAGACTCAACTGCGACCAGTAAAAAGGGATCCTACAGGCAGACAAGCTCTGATACCATTTGTCGCACCCGGACTTCTAGGGGATACTCATAGTCCGTTAAACAGTAGATAAATGGCTTACGTGGCATACCGGCACCCGCATCTCAATATGAGCAGGCCAACACGTAAACGTGTGACAACCATTAGCTACTATTCATCGTCTGCGCAAACCATCCCATAGAAATCCAGATACTTCCATTGACGTACTTCAAAACATACACACATGGTATGTCAACGGCATTTGAACAAGTGATATCACAACAGATCTCTAAGACACAAAAGATTGAAATAAGTTGCAAATAGCTCTCACTAGAGCAGAGATAGCAAATACAATCATCCAGAGGACACATGTCCCAACATAACATCATTACATCACAGCGGAAGCATTCAAAGTGTCTGAGTACAGACAAGATCCAAATAGGCCTAAGAGGCCGGAAACAAAAAGACGGAGCCCATCCACGAAGTCTCGGATCCTGCCCGGGTCCGCTATCTACTCGTCAGCAGTCGCGTCATACTCCACGTAGTAGCCACCATGGGGATCCTCAGAAACGTAGTCTGCGGAAACCACAGCCCCAAAGGGGTCAGTACATAAACGTACTGGCAAGAAAGACTCACAGTTCACCAAAATGTACCCGTCAACACCAAGCACAGATGCTTTGGGTTCAACGGAAGAAAAGGGTGATACAAAAGATGCGGCAGCTGGCTGCTCTAACCAACTACAGAAACATGCTACAACTTCCGGGTAACAGAAAGGGGATAAGATACCGTATCGTAACCAACTATAACTAACTCCAAACAAACCCATCCTGGATCTCGCCCCTTATCCAAAGAAGCAATCCGAGGATAACTCACACAGTTGGATTAATGATGGTTCAAGTTGTTGTGTCAATAAGACTATTACTAGTCAAGTTATCATTAGTTAGGTGTAAGTTGTTCTGAGTACTTGTTAGCCAGTACTTTCACCAAGTCATCCATAACCGCGGAAAACATGGCTTCTCGAGAAGATTTATCCCTGCAGGGGTGCACCAATTTGGCCGTACACGTAAGAATAACCCGCCAGATGGGAAGGCCTTTCCCACCAAGCGGGGCACTCAACACAATTTAACTCTTCTTCGCATCAAGCCCAAAGAACCACATGCTGTGCGTGCGCGGCTAATCGAGCCCCACGAAGAAAAGGGGACCCTCATAGCACTCTAAGACCACGCCGCCCTAAATGCCGACTACAAAAGTTCCACCCTGGCGCCAAGGGTTCGCACCTGCACATGCATGCATCAAATGGAAAGCCCGAACTAAGTGTGCCGATTTGGACGAGATGCGAATCGAATCAAATTGAGGGGGGGCGCCCATACACGCTTCCCACATGCGGTTAGTGCGCTCATCATGGATCAGTAGACAAGACCCTTTTCCAAATTAGGGTCGACACTAGCAGGCCTCAAAACCACGCCGGGCCTCCTGCCGGTGCCTTATCAGCAAATTATTATTACCTCAAGATTAACAGGTTGTTGTTTAACATCGAGCCCCAGAACATAATAGAAATATGGTAACAGAAAGTAACGGGTAACAGACTCGAGCAAAAACAACCCTAAGCATGCTAGTAATACACGGGCTCAAACAACGGGGTTATGGAAGTGGAGGTGAGGCAATATCAGGGTTAAAGGATACATGCGATAGGTTCGTAACAGAAGCAACGATTCATAGGGCTAGCAGATATAGACAACGGAAAGTATCGGTATCCAATGTTGAAAGGAACACAATGGTTCATGTGAGTGAATACTTGCCTGCAAACTCAGTAGCCTGGTACTGGGCTAACTCCTCAGAAGGGGTGTCGTAAAGCTCGTCTGTCTCAACGTCGTCGTCTATTCGAGAAGAAGCAAACAAACAACGCAAAGAGACAAACAATCAATAACATGGCATAATGCACAATCATGGGATGATGCATGACCATTTAATTGATGCATCAAAATAAACTAGTTTACATGGTAACAACATGATTAAATGGACCCACATGCAATTTGAGTTGCATATGAAAAGCCCATGAATTATGGTTGGAATAATTGTTTTACAACTAATCAACAGGTGAAAGTGGATTAGTATGATGCATGGATGAGGAAAACAGAAAAATAACAACAATATAACAATTTTGAAATAAGGTTTACCAAGTTTGGAATTTTATTGATCAAGTTATGAAATTTTTGTTTCCTTAAAGGTGTTACACAAGCATTTGTTGTTTTCACCAATTTAAATTGTTCAAAATAGATAACAAAGTTCATATTTGGAAAGAACACACAATTTTAGGTGGAATACATGTTTCACTTGTTGAAAAAGGAATTAGGATGAATTACTTATGAATTAAACAAGTTTAAACAAGGATTAAATGAATTTAATTCAAGTTTGAATTTAGTTGAATTTTTATTTGTTCAAAACATTAACCCAAATTCATATTTGAAAAGTTTATACTTTTATGGTTTGAAAACATATTTAGTTTGTTGAATTTGGAATTTTTATGCCCAAGTTATGATTTTTGCAAAATTAAATGAATTAAGCAAGTTTTCAAATATTTCACCAATTTAAAATATTCAAAACAGTAAACAAATTTTATATTTAGGTAGAACATTTAATTTGGTATAGAATAAATATTTAAAAAGTTGAATTTGGAGTTAAGATGAATTATTTAGGCAATTTACAATATTTGGTATTATTCTACCATTTTTATTACAGCTAGGGACTTAGAAAGAAATAACAGGGACCTAGAAATTAATAGCAGGGACTTGGTTGTGATTAGAACTTTGTTTGGGTTGTGAAAAATAAAAGGTAAAATGGGGTTTTAATCCCGTGGGGGGTGGGATTCGAACCCCCCACCTCGCGGGTGCGCGCAGAGAGGCAGTACCAGTGCGGTAGCTGTGAGTTGGTGATAGGAAGGGGGCACTCGGGGAGGTATTCTTCAGTTACCAGTTAACTGAATTTTTGTGGTTTGCAGCTGCGCTTCTGAAACTCGACGGTGGCAGCGAACGGCATCAACCGGCAGCGATCTGAGGGTGGAGGCGAGCGGGCCGTGGTGATCTGATGCGTGGGCTTGTGGCGTGCGGGTGCTGCAAGGGAAAGGAGAGAGACAGAGGATCGAGGGGGGAGAGGGCTCACCGAGGGAGGTGCAGGTCGGGGCGGAGCAGGGAAGGCCGGTGGCGAGGCGAGGGTGGCGGCGGCGCTCCGGGGCTCCTCGGGGGCAACCGAAGACACGGCGAGGGAGAGGGAACCGTGGGGGCTCTATTCCCGCACCTAGCCACGGCGGTGGTGCCTCGGAAGGGCGGCGATCGCCGGAGGGGGGAGGTGTTTTTCGGTGGTGGTACAGGTTTAGGTACAGAGAGAGTACGGTGGTGGGTGGAGAGAAAAGATCGGCGCCGCGGCGGTGAGAGGGAGAGAGGAGGGAGGACTAGGGTTAGGGCAGTGAGGGGCTCGGGGTAGGGTTATAGGGGAGGGGAACGAGCTCCCTGCCGTTCGTGCTCCTCTCTGCTACGTGTACAGGCACGATGGAATCCGTACATAGGTTGAAGAAGGGTGGGGTTCGAAGGGGTATGTGCCTAGGGGGAGTTGGGCTGGGCCTGGCTGCCCCTCTCTCCCTTTGTTCCTTTTTTTTTCTTCCTTTTTTTTTGCAGATTGGAATAGGAGAGAAAATGTTAGTTGTTTAGGTTAGAAAAATTTAGAAAATTTGGTTATACGTTATTTAAGGTAACCACAACAATTACCAACTTTTGTTTTACAAAATAATTCAAATTATTTGATGTTTGGTAAATGGATTGAATTTAGGTGAATTTGCTATTAGTTGAAATATTGGAAGCAAATAATTTAGATATTTGAACCTTAGGTTGATGGAAACAAATGATGGAAGTGTTTTGGTCATTTTCATAATTTTCAAAAGGGGTTGCTGTTTTGGAAATTAATTGAATTTGAAAAGGGTTTGGTATTAAATGAATTTTTGATAGAAACAAAATTATAGTTTTGGAATCACAACTTTAATGGAAACAATTGATTGTTTTGATTTGAAATATCATTTTGGAAATTGTAACATCACAAGTATGAAACAAAAGGTTTGAAATTCAAATAGAAAACAAAGGAAAACAGAGGAAAACAAATGGAAAACAAGCAAAACAAATGCAATGAACATGATGTCATGATGCAAAACATAAAATAACAGAGAGAAAAACATTCTAATGGCTATTTTTCATACTTGGGATGTTACAAAACGCCCCCCTTGAAGGAATCGCGCCCCGAGATTCCTACTGAGAAGGGAAAAGGTCCGGATACTTCTTGCGAAGATCCTCTTGAGCTGTGACACGTGAAACACATCGTGCACCTTGGATAGTTTTTCTGGAATTTCAAGACGATAGGCATTCCTGGCAACTCTTCTGGAAAGACGTCAGGGAATTTGCAAACCACCGGAACATTTCAATTGAAGGAAGTGGTTTTGCATCTAGGGTGTATAGCTGAATAGAATTTGATTCATTTGGAGAATAGACTATCTGGCCAGACGGGTGGAACAGAGTTATTGATTAGACGCCGGTAGAATAACTGAAGTGGGAAGCAACAACAAGATTTCAACGGACGAAAAGGATGTTGAGAAGAACAGGATAACAAAGAAACATTCGGGAAACACGAGAACAAAACACTCCTGAGGTACTACGGAAAAACCCATCCGGGCTTCTAAAGGATCAATATCTACTGCTTAAGGAATAGAGGATCTGCTTCCGGGGCTTACACGCCTCCGTTCTCAATCGTGAGTAGGCAACATGATAAATCATGTCACAACCACCTCCATTCCTATGGTCTAGTAGATATAACTATCCCAGAGAAACTAGGATTCGTGAAATCCTAAGTTGAAAGTTTAGATGAGAATAGAAAACAACGTTGCACTTCCTTACCAGAAAAAGGGTGGGTGGGTGGGGAAAGAAGAAAAAGAACAGAATTCCTACTCTCACGTTTCATTTTTCCTATATAGCTACAAAATAGTTTCTAGACTCAACTGCGACCAGTAAAAAGGGATCCTACAGGCAGACAAGCTCTGATACCATTTGTCGCACCCGGACTTCTAGGGGATACTCATAGTCCGTTAAACAGTAGATAAATGGCTTACGTGGCATACCGGCACCCGCATCTCAATATGAGCAGGCCAACACGTAAACGTGTGACAACCATTAGCTACTATTCATCGTCTGCGCAAACCATCCCATAGAAATCCAGATACTTCCATTGACGTACTTCAAAACATACACACATGGTATGTCAACGGCATTTGAACAAGTGATATCACAACAGATCTCTAAGACACAAAAGATTGAAATAAGTTGCAAATAGCTCTCACTAGAGCAGAGATAGCAAATACAATCATCCAGAGGACACATGTCCCAACATAACATCATTACATCACAGCGGAAGCATTCAAAGTGTCTGAGTACAGACAAGATCCAAATAGGCCTAAGAGGCCGGAAACAAAAAGACGGAGCCCATCCACGAAGTCTCGGATCCTGCCCGGGTCCGCTATCTACTCGTCAGCACTCGCGTCATACTCCACGTAGTAGCCACCATGGGGATCCTCAGAAACGTAGTCTGCGGAAACCACAGCCCCAAAGGGGTCAGTACATAAACGTACTGGCAAGAAAGACTCACAGTTCACCAAAATGTACCCGTCAACACCAAGCACAGATGCTTTGGGTTCAACGGAAGAAAAGGGTGATACAAAAGATGCGGCAGCTGGCTGCTCTAACCAACTACAGAAACATGCTACAACTTCCGGGTAACAGAAAGGGGATAAGATACCGTATCGTAACCAACTATAACTAACTCCAAACAAACCCATCCTGGATCTCGCCCCTTATCCAAAGAAGCAATCCGAGGATAACTCACACAGTTGGATTAATGATGGTTCAAGTTGTTGTGTCAATAAGACTATTACTAGTCAAGTTATCATTAGTTAGGTGTAAGTTGTTCTGAGTACTTGTTAGCCAGTACTTTCACCAAGTCATCCATAACCGCGGAACACACGGCTTCTCGAGAAGATTTATCCCTGCAGGGGTGCACCAATTTGGCCGTACACGTAAGAATAACCCGCCAGATGGGAAGGCCTTTCCCACCAAGCGGGGCACTCAACACAATTCAACTCTTCTTCGCATCAAGCCCAAAGAACCACATGCTGTGCGTGCGTGGCTAATCGAGCCCCACGAAGAAAAGGGGACCCTCATAGCACTCTAAGACCATGCCGCCCTAAATGCCGACTACAAAAGTTCCACCCTGGCGCCAAGGGTTCGCACCTGCACATGCATGCATCAAATGGAAAGCCCGAACTAAGTGTGGCGATTTGGACGAGATGCGAATCGAATCAAATTGAGGGGGGCGCCCATACACGCTTCCCACATGCGGTTAGTGCGCTCATCATGGATCAGTAGACAAGACCCTTTTCCTAATTAGGGTCGACACTAGCAGGCCTCAAAACCACGCCGGGCCTCCTGCCGGTGCCTTATCAGCAAATTATTATTACCCCAAGATTAACAGGTTGTTGTTTAACATCGAGCCCCAGAACATAATAGAAATATGGTAACAGAAAGTAACGGGTAACAAACTCGAGCAAAAACAACCCTAAGCATGCTAGTAAGACACGGGCTCAAACAACGGGGTTATGGAAGTGGAGGTGAGGCAATATCAGGGTTAAAGGATACATGTGATAGGTTCGTAACAGAAGCAACGATTCATAGGGCTAGAAGATATAGACAACGGAAAGTATCGGTATCCAATGTTGAAAGGAACACAATGGTTCATGTGAGTGAATACTTGCCTGCAAACTCAGTAGCCTGGTACTGGGCTAACTCCTCAGAAGGGGTGTCATAAAGCTCGTCTGTCTCAACGTCGTCGTCTATTCGAGAAGAAGCAAACAAACAACGCAAAGAGACAAACAATCAATAACATGGCATAATGCACAATCATGGGATGATGCATGACCATTTAATTGATGCATCAAAATAAACTAGTTGACATGGTAACAACATGATTAAATGGACCCACATGCAATTTGAGTTGCATATGAAAAGCCCATTAATTATGGTTGGAATAATTGTTTTACAACTAATCAACAGGTGAAAGTGGATTAGTATGATGCATGGATGAGGAAAACAGAAAAATAACAACAATAGAACAATTTTGAAATAAGGTTTACCAAGTTTGGAATTTTATTGATCAAGTTAAGAAATTTTTGGTTCCTTAAAGGTGTTACACAAGCATTTGTTGTTTTCACCAATTTAAATTGTTCAAAATAGATAACAAAGTTCATATTTGGAAAGAACACACAATTTTAGGTGGAATACATGTTTCACTTGTTGAAAAAGGAATTAGGATGAATTACTTATGAATTAAACAAGTTTAAACAAGGATTAAATGAATTTAATTCCAGTTTGAATTTAGTTGAATTTTTATTTGTTCAAAACATTAACCCAAATTCATATTTGAAAAGTTTATACTTTTATGGTTTGAAAACATATTTAGTTTGTTGAATTTGGAATTTTTATGCCCAAGTTATGATTTTTGCAAAATTAAATGAATTAAGCAAGTTTTCAAATATTTCACCAATTTAAAATATTCAAAACAGTAAACAAATTTTATATTTAGGTAGAACATTTAATTTGGTATAGAATACATATTTAAAAAGTTGAATTTGGAGTTAAGATGAATTATTTAGGCAATTTACAATATTTGGTATTATTCTGCCATTTTTATTACAGCTAGGGACTTAGAAAGAAATAACAGGGACCTAGAAATTAACAGCAGGGACTTGGTTGTGATTAGAACTTTGTTTGGGTTGTGAAAAATAAAAGGTAAAATGGGGTTTTAATCCCGTGGGGGGTGGGATTCGAACCCCCCACCTCGCGGGTGCGCGCAGAGAGGCAGTACCAGTGCGGTAGCTGTGAGTTGGTGATAGGAAGGGGGCACTCGGGGAGGTATTCTTCAGTTACCAGTTAACTGAATTTTTGTGGTTTGCAGCTGCGCTTCTGAAACTCGACGGTGGCAGCGAACGGCAGCAACCGGCGGCGATCTGAGGGTGGAGGCGAGCGGGCCGTGGTGATCTGATGCGTGGGCTTGTGGCGTGCGGGTGCTGCAAGGGAAAGGAGAGAGACAGAGGGATCGAGGGGGGAGAGGGCTCACCGAGGGAGGTGCAGGTCGGGGCGGAGCAGGGAAGGCCGGCGGCGAGGCGAGGGTGGCGGCGGCGCTCCGGGGCTCCTCGGGGGCAACCGAAGACACGGCGAGGGAGAGGGAACCGTGGGGGCTCCATTCCCGCACCTAGCCACGGCGATGGTGCCTCGGAAGGGCGGCGATCGCCGGAGGGGGGAGGTGTTTTTCGGTGGTGGTACAGGTTCAGGTACAGAGAGAGTACAGTGGTGGGTGGAGAGAAAAGATCGGCGCCACGACGGTGAGAGGGAGAGAGGAGGGGGGGACTAGGTTTAGGGCAGTGAGGGGCTCGGGGTAGGGTTATAGGGGAGGGGAACGAGCTCCCTGCCGTTCGTGCTCCTCTCTGCTACGTGTACAGGCACGATGGAATCCGTACAGAGGTTGAAGAAGGGTGGGGTTCGAAGGGGTATGGGCCTAGGGGGAGTTGGGCTGGGCCTGGCTGCCCCTCTCTCCCTTTGTTCCTTTTTATTTTTTTTCTTCCTTATTTTTTTTTGCAGATTGGAATAGGAGAGAAAATGTTAGTTGTTTAGGTTAGAAAAATTTAGAAAATTTGTTTATAGGTTATTTAGGGTAACCACAACAATTACCAACTTTTGTTTTACAAAATAATTCAAATTATTTGATGTTTGGTAAATGGATTGAATTTAGGTGAATTTGCTATTAGTTGAAATATTGGAAGCAAATAATTTAGATATTTGAACCTTAGGTTAATGGAAACAAATGATGGAAGTGTTTTGGTCATTTTCATAATTTTCAAAAGGGGTTGCTGTTTTGGAAATTAATTGAATTTGAAAAGGGTTTGGTATTAAATGAATTTTTGATAGAAACAAAACAATAGTTTTGGAATCACAACTTTAATGGAAACAATTGATTGTTTTGATTTGAAATATCATTTTGGAAATTGTAACATCACAAGTATGAAACAAAAGGTTTGAAATTTGGTTTGAAATTCAAATAGAAAACAAAGGAAAACAAAGGAAAACAGAGGAAAACAAATGGAAAACAAGAAAAACAAATGCAATGAACATGATGTCATGATGCAAAACATAAAATAACAGAGAGCAAAACATTCTAATGGCTATTTTTCATACTTGGGATGTTACATGCAGGTCTTGCACTCGTTGGGAGACCCCAAGAGGATGGTGTGATGAGCACAGCAGCAAGTTTCCCTCAGAAAAGAAACCTAGGTTGAATCGACCAGTAGGACAAAGAAGCAACTTTTGAAAGTTGATGCAGCTGAGGTGGCAGGGCGCGCTACCGGTTCAGCAGCAACGTGGAACCTAAACAACACAATCAATTCACTTTGCCCCAACGAAGCAGTGAGGTTGTCAATGTCACCGATTTTGCTGATAACAAAGAGATCAAATGTATGGTGCGGAAAACAGTATGAGAACAATATGAAAATAATAGTAGCAGTGTGAAAACAGTGGAAGAAGCATGGAAATAGTAATTGAAGTAGTTGTATTATCAGTATGAGAAAATGGACCGGGGTCTCCATAAAATATAGCTAACAAGTGTGGTGAACAAATTACATTTGGGCAATTGATAGATAATGAAACATGCATGACATGATGATTACTATGTGATTCATGCGGGCATTACAACAAGACTCATAGACCGTCATCCAACCGCATCTATGACTAATAATCCACACTCCGAATATCATCTGAACAAACATTGGGTATTAAGTTGCAAGCAACAGATAATCGCAGTAAGCAAAGTGTATAATGTAAACAATATAAATATCGTTGTTTTCTCCCTAATGGCAACAACAGATCCTCCATCCGTCACGTTTCTATCACTCGAGCACAGATGCAAAGGAGGCATGAACCCACTATCGAGCATAAATACTCCCTCTTGGAGTCAATAGTATCTACTTGGACAGAGCATCTACTAACAGTGGAGAGCATGCAAGATCATAAATAACATACACATGAAGACAACATGATAGATTTATAATCATGAGACATAACATTCAATAATCATTGGATCCCAGCAAACACAACATGTAGCATTACAATAAGATGATCTCGATCATGTAGGGTAGCTCACGAGATCTAAACATGAGGCATAAAGAAGAGAGAACAACCATCTAGCTACTACTATGGACCCGTAGTCCGAGGATGAACTACTCACACATCACCCCGGAGGCGGGCATGGTGGTGTAGAGCCCTCCGGTGATGATTTCCCCTCCCGGCAGGGTGCCGGGGAGAACTCCAGAACCCTCCCGATCTCGGGTTGACGATGACGGCGGCCTCGGGTTTTTTCATGGAAAAGTGGTATATTTTTAGGGTTCACGCATCGGGGGGAATAAATAGGCGAAAGGGCGATGGCGGTGGGTGCTCGAGGGGCCCACACCACCCCATGGTGCGGCCAGAGGGGCGCGCCGCCCTATGATGTGCCCCCCCTGTGGCCCCCTCCGGGCCTCTCCGGGACTCCGTCGAACCTTCAGGAATTCTAAGACTTCTGGGCTTCGAATTTTCCAATTCCGAGAATATTTCCAGAATAACTTTTCTGAAACTAAAAACAACATAAAACATGAACTGGCTCTGTGGAATCTTGTCAATAGGTTAGTCCCAGGAAATCGACAAAAAAGGCATAAAGTGTAAAGAAAACATGTAGCATATGGCATGAAAACAACATGGACCATCAGAAATTAAGGATATGTTTATGACGTATCAACAAGTTTGTCGTGGGATGCATAATTGCCAAGCTGCCTAATTCCTAGAGGAGTTTTTCTACCACTCTGAAACATCAAAGGCATGAATTCTTAGTTGAGGATGTCATCGGCCATTTGAGTGTTGAGCAGAATTCGAGAGAAAATGACTCACACGGAAAAGGGAACGAAGGGACTCCTGCTGCCAATATAGTACAGAAGAACGTCAACTTCCACAAGAACAAGGAGAGGACTAGTGTCAAACATACTACCGAATTCAAGAAGAAGGCTAAGAAGACGATCAAAAAGGATAAAAAGAAAATGACTACTTTACTTGTGGTTCACCGGAATATTGGGCTGTGAAGTGACCAAACAAGTACAAGAATCCATGACAGGATTCCAAGGCTCTCAACATGATTGTGAGGAACAATGAGAGTAGGGCATATGGGTACGGTAATTTATTTACTGTATCTTCAGTTTGTCAGTCTACCGATTGGTGGATTGACACATGTGCAAATATTAATGTGTGTGCTGAAATCTCATTGTTCTCTTCTTAATAGGTCACAGGGAACGGGCCTGTATTGATGTGGAATGGCGTGAGTGCTTCTATACTTGATGTTGGCACGGTCGATCTGAAGTTTACTTCAGGAAGGATCATGCAGCATGTCCCCGCCATCAAGAAGAATCTCGTTAGTGGCTCCCTTCTATGTACAGAAGGGTTTAAGTTTGTTTTCGAGTCTAATAAAGTAGTTTTTACTAAATATGGACAGTTTGTTGGAAAAGGTTATGAGTGCGAAGGTTTGATCCGCTTTTCCCTCATGGATTTCTGTAATAAAGTCGTGAACAATATTCATTCCAGTGTTGATAAAACAGAAGTTTCACATTCACGTCTTTGCCACATTGGTTTCGGTTGCATGACGCGGTTTGAAAAATTAAATTTAATTCCAAGTTTCACTTTAGCCAAAGGTTCTAAGTTCCATTCATGTGTGCAAGAAAAGAAACCGCGTAAGCCCCATAAGGGCTTGCTGCTGGTTGGTGTAATCACACACCCGTTGGGAAATACCAAGAGGAAGGTATGCTATAGACAATAGTAAATTTCCCGAAGTTAGGAACCAGGGTGATCAATCCAGTATGACTTCGAAGTCTCTCAGTAGGTTACTTGTTGACTGGCGCTTCAACAAACGTGGACCTTCACACACACATAAACCTTCTCTTGCTCCCAACTTTCCGAGAAGGGTGTCAATCTCCTCGTCTTGTTGAAAACTAGAGAATTAATTGTATCAAATAGTTAGAGAATATTAAATGGAAACGGAACAACGAGTAAAATATGATGAGAGAAAGTAAACAAGGTTGTAAACAATGAGGAAACTAGGACGGGGGGCCATAGTTTCACTAGTGGTGTTTCTCCATAGAACAATAAACATGTTGGGTGAACAAATTACAGCTGTACAATTTATAAATCGTGAGCGTATGATAATACTATTATGACCAAATATAGTTCATGGGTTCTAACATTGTAGGCAATACGTTAAGGTAAATAGACCGCCATCCGATAGCATTTATTTTGAAGAGTCGACCTTGAGACAGAAATCCATCAAATCTCGCCGGTATTAAGTTGTAGCATCAAGTTATTGCTTGTGTGCATCAGACAAATGCAATAAGAAAAACAGGTAATGTAAGCAATAACTCCCATCCATAGACAAGAACACCGCCTGTTTCTCCCTAGTGGCAACAACACATCCTCCACCCATCACGTTTCTATCACTCGAGCATAGATGAAAAGGAGGCAAGAACCCACTATCTAGCATATAAACCCTCTCTTGGAGGTGCATACAATAACTTGGCCAAGGAAATTATACACACCAGAGAGCACTAAAAGAAAAGATTAAAACACTATAAAAATATAAGTGAAGCACTCGAAAAGACATGAACAAAGTGATCATGAATTCAAGGTTCATCGGATCCCAACAAACATAACATGTAGCAATTACATAACGGTGATCTTGATCATGTTAGGAAGCTCACAATATCTAAGCATGGAGGCACAAGAGAGAGAACACCATCTAGCTACTGCTATGGACCCATAGTCCCGAAATGAACTACTCACACATCTGTCCGGAGGCAATCATGGTGATGTAGAAGCCTCCAGTGACGACCCCCCCTCTCCGGCAAGCTACCGAGGTAGGACTCCAGAAGCCCTAGATTGGACTTTCAGGGTGACGACGCCTCTATATCAGTTTCGTGGAAAATTTCTCCATCCCCGACATTTTTAGGGTTAATGTGATTTTATAGGCGAAGAGGCGGGGTAAGGCGATGGCCAGGGTGGCGGGGGGAGGGGGTGGCACGAGCCGCAGCCTAGGATGGACCCGCACCTAGGGGTCACCTGGCCACCCCATGGCCCCTCTTCGGCTCTTTTTTGGACTCTGCCTTCATTTTGGGCAAAAATAAGCACCCTAAATTTTTACGACATTTGGCGAATATTTTCTTCTAAAATACAAGGAGAGCAGAAAACAGAAACTCGCTCTGGGCATCTTGTTAATAGGTTAGCCCATGAAATCATCCGGAAAACGAAGTAAAACATGGACAAAACATGCAAAAACATAAAGGAAACAAGCATGGAGCATTAAAAATTATAGATATGTTTGAGACATATCAGTATCTCCAAGCTTAATTCTTGCTCGTCCTCGAGTAAGTAAGTGATAAAAAAGTAAATTTTAGGTGACATGCTACAAACATAATCTTTATCAATTAGTAATGTAAAGCATGCAAATTAGGATCAAGTGAACAAAAGATGAAATTTATAGTTGACACAAAATGAGTAATGTATAAAATCTTTGATGAAAGTAAAAAAATATTTATGAATCAATACTAAAAGACTATCATCCATGAAAAGTTTATGAAAGATGATTTAAGCGTCATGCACGGTAATAAAATCATTGAAAGCATCAAACACCCACAGTATTTTTTTTGTCAGGATCAAGCCAAGTGATACCAAAACATAGAAGATCATCGTATTATTTGCGCACTTTAGAAGAGTGAGAGTTTAGCATTGGTTCATGGCACCAGGATGTTATGTCTAAGAGATAATTCTAGAGTGTTTGGATGATCAATGGAAGAAAGTCTCACAAAGCTGAAGATGATCATTAAACAAGAGGAATTCTTAGAATCGAAGCTATGCAAGGTATAGTGATTGCCACACAACGGATGCACATAGAGCTATAAGTGTATAAAAGCTCTCCAATGGAACTAGCGGGGGGTGCATCCAACTTTCTTGCTCATGAATACCTAGAACACTTTTGAGGAGGCTCATCATTGGAATATACAAGCCAATTTCTACAATGTAATGATCCCCCCATAGTTATGCAAGTAATAGTATAAAAACTCTCTCTAAACTGGAGTATAGGTGCTAAACATAAGCACAAGTGTGGAATAAAGGATAGTAATGCTGCCCACTCTCTTTTTTTTGGTGGCCTTTGTGGCTAATTTATATTTTCTCATTTTTCCTCTTTGGGATCTTTTCTTTGTGGCTACTTTGGACTCTTTTTTGGTGGTCTCTTTGGACTCTTTTAAATCCTCACCGGCAGGGGCAACATTCTATATTACAATGAATCATCACACTTTTAATACTCATAACTCATAATTATATCTCTATACGATGTTCAAATTAAATATAACAATGAAGCACGTCATCAAGTAACATAATGCCGATGGATGTTGCATGACAATATATCTCGGAACGGCTATGGAAATATCGTGGTAGGTAGGTATGGTGGCTTTTTTGAGGAAGATATATGGGCTTATGTGTCGGAGAACATGATGAAGTCCTCTCACGGGGTTTGGATGTACTGGTAAAGTATGCACCTACTCTCAATGTGAGAAAGGGAAATGCACAGGACCGAAGAGGCTAGCAAATATGGTTAGTGGAAGTGCCAGAAAATCGCAACTTAATTTGAATAAAAAAGAACTAACAAGTTTAAAAATCACAACTAATATATGATCTTGCATGGCATAATGAATATCACTCCAAGAGGGACCGTGGCAGTGACAAGTCACTGTTAGCTACCCTGATCATAGCGCGTAACAAAAACTACCATCGTTATCATCCACGATGAAAGTCAAATAAAACCATGCTATCAACTGATTATTCAAGTGTGGCAAATTTTAGACCAACCACGAAAGTTTTAACTTTGCTAGACCAGAAAGTTTAACCATTAGGCATTTTTATACCTCAAAAATCCAGCAATTATTCAAGTGAAACAATGTAATGATCTACAAGAGTATGCAACACCTTCTCAAACCACTACCACAAGTATGACAATTTTCAGTCCAATCAATCACGAAGCAACTTGAAACAACTCTCTAAAAAAATTCAATAAACACCAGAGAGATAATCATTTCTAAATATAGCAAACAAACAAGGTCTAAACAAAATAAGCAAGGAAAACAAGAGCTAATAATAGGAGCAGCAAAAACTCAACACTCACAAAGTAATAAGAGTGACAACTAGAGTGTTCTAAACAATAATAACGGAGTGTATCTCTCTGCAACAAAGAATGCTAGGATCCAACCAATTATGACCATAAATAAAAAAAAACTAAAAGAAAAATAAAAAGACCCTCCAAGAATAACACATAATATGTGAAGAAATAAAAATATAGTGTCTTGAAAGATGACGTGATATTTTTGTTAATGAAGGAGGGGATGCCTTGGGTATCCCCAAGATTTGACGCTTGTACTTCTTGGATATTTCTTGGGGGTGACATGGGAATCCCCAAGCTTGAGCTTTTTTCCATCCTTCATCTTCTAATATCATCTTCCTCTCCTTACACTTGAAAACTTCCTTCACACAAAACTTCCACAATCTTCATTAGCGGGGTTAGTGCATAAAATATATAAATCCACTTGGTTCCGTTAAAAGAAAAGTAAAATACTCATTTTTAAAGCCCTCTCCCCAAGAGAAAACACAAAGAAAAAGATAAAGAGGCAAATGCAAACAAAGGCAGAAATCTTTCAAAACAAAACTAACTGTAGAGATGATTTTTCGAGGCACTTACGAAGCTCAAATGAAAAAGTGGTATACTAATGAAAGTTAGATAACAACCTGGGGCAACCTCTTGATTTTTTTTAGAATTTATAGCACTCTAGCTAAGAGATACAAATATTTCGGTGAGGCGAAAAAATCGGGGCAGAAAACAGCAAGTTGCACTTCCTCTCAAATAGAGGTTATTCTTGGCACAAAAATGAAATAAAAAGGATAAAGAGCGGTTGTTACACAGGTGCAAATTTCAACGACTCACATCAAACAAAATAAAACATAAAGAAAACAAGAGAAAACTAAGTGGGTTGCCTCCCATAAGCGCTTTTCTTTAATGCCTTTTACCTAGGGAAAGAAGCAAGAATCAATTATTATCAATAGAATCATAGCTATCCCTCATAATGGACTCAAAAGGTAACTTGATTATATTTCTAGGGAAATGTTTCATTCCCTTCTTGAGGGGAAACTTAAATCTTATAATCCCATCTTTCATATCAATCTCATCACCAACAATGCGAAGAAAAGGTCTTCCCAAAATAATTGGACAAGAAGCATTACATTCTATATCCGAAACAACAAAATCAACGGGAACATAATTATTATTAGAAATAATAAGAACATCATCAATACTTCCCAATGGTATCTTAACATGGTAATCAGTAAGATGGATTCCCAAAATACTAGCATCCATAGGCTTCAAATCAAGCATATCATATAAACTTTTTGGCATAATGGAAGAATTAGCACCAAGATCATATAAAGCATTGCAATCAAAATAATTCACTCTTATTGTAATATTAGGATCCAACCATCTTGTGATTTTCTAGGAATAGAGGCTTTAAGTTCCAGCCTTTCTTCTCTAGCTTCAATAAGAGCATTAGTGATACATTTAGTGAAGGCAATATTTAACTTACTAGCATTAGGATCTTTGGACATTTTTTAATAACTTTATAACATAAGAGAGGGTACAATTATCAAAATAAAGTTTATCATCCTCAAATATAGTGGAAATAGTTTCTCCTAAAGTCTTATTACCATCAAGCCCACTTTCAACAATTTTCTCACTAGAAAGATTCACACTCTCCAAATTTTGGGGACTCCTTTTACCTAAAGTCTTACCCCTAAAATACCCTTTGTTTGAACTTTAATTTTTGTAGAATCATTAGCATGCTCATGGGTACTGAAAGTTTTAAGTTCTTCAAAAGGTTGGATGGTGCAAATTTTAACAGGCTCTCTTTTGGCAGAAATTTGAGCAGCTTCTTCTCTTTCTCTTCTAGCACAAATTTGACCTAACGTTCTCATTATCATTACTGGGAAATTGTATAGAATTTATAGGTTCAGTTTTCTTGGCCTCAAGAGGCGTAGTCCTAATTTTGAAAATTTCAACATCATGATCAAGACTATGAACTTTCAAGACAAGATTATCTAGTTTTTTGAGCTTTTCCTCAACAGTTTTATTGTAAACTTTTTGTGAAGAAATAAATTATTTGAGCATGTTTTATAGATCGGAGGTGGAACTTTTAGGATTTTTATAAGAATTTCCATAAGAATTCCCATACGAATTACCATTATTATGAGGATATGGCCTATAGCTGTTACCACAAAAATTATTTCTATAAGCGGTGTTGTTGAAATTGTTTCTAGCAATAAATTCACATCAATTTGATCATTTTCATTAGAAACCAGAGAGTTCAAGATAACATTATTAGGATTCATAGGCACTTGATTATCAAGCAAAGAAGCAAGCATATCAATTTTATCACCCGAAGAAGAGACCTCCTCAACAGAATTTACCTTTTTACATGTTAGAGCCCTTTCTGTGTACCATTGAGAATAGTTTGTCATCAAATCATCCAATAACTTATTTGATGAACCTAATCTAGGATTCATAAAGGTTCCTCTCGCAGCTGAGTCCAATAAATTCCTTGAAGAAAAATTTAATCATGCATTAAAGTTTCGACAACCATCCACTTAGTTAATCCGTCGTAGGACAATTCTTTACCATAGTTTTCATTCTTTCCCAAGCTTGAGAAACATGTTCATTATCATTCTGTCTAAAATTCATGTTACTCCTAAATTGTATAATTTTTGCAGGTGGATAATACCTCCCAATAAAAGCATCGTTGCATTTAGTCCAAGAATCAATACTATTTTTAGGCAAAGACAACAACCACTCCTTAGCTCTTCATATTAATGAGAAAGGGAAAAGACTTAATTTCACAATGTCACCATATACCTATTTATACTTTTGCATATCAGATAACTCAACAAAGTTATTTAAATTAGAGTCAGCATGTTCTCCAATACCAGAAAATTGTTCTTTTATGTAGAGATTCAACAAAGCTGGTTTAATCTCATAGAATTCTGCTGTAGTAGCAGGTGGAGCAATATGTGTGCATCTTAAATCATTAATATTGGTACTAGTAAAGTCGAAAATCTTGGTGGTATCATTGGTACCTATGCTTGCAACACAAAAGAATACATTCTAAGAAAGCAAGCAAAAGACTAGAAACTGGAGAACTGTTTTTTTTTTTGGATTTTCGTTAAAAGAGAAACAAAGCTAAACATAAGTAAATCAAGCAAGAACAAAACAATAGAGAGAAAATGTAAGTGTATAACTCCCCTAGTTCAAAGCTTGAAGTCCTTGGCAACGACGCCAAAAACTTTGTGCTGCTTGTTGGTGTAATCACACACCCGTTGGGAAACCCCAAGAGGAAGGTATGATGTAGATAGAAGTAAATTCCCCCAGTTAGAAACCATGGTGATAAATCAAGTAGGACTTCAAAGTCTCTCAGTAGGTTGCTTGTTGTCTAGAGCTTCAACAAACATGGACCTGCACACACACACACACACAAACCCTCTCTTTCTCCCAACTTCCCAAGAAGGTTGTTAATCTTCATGTCTTGCTGAAAACTAGAGAAATAATTGTATGGAATGGTTGGAGAATATTAAATGAAAATGGAACAGCGAGCAAATGATGAAGAAAGCAAGTAAACAGGGTGCTGGTATACGCTGCAAATTTTTTTTTGCCCTACATAGTCCGCCAAGATCACTATGCAAATAATGAGGCATGCCCATAAATGTGAGTATATGGAAAATGACTCACCGGGTAGTGGAATCGATTTAGTCGTAGAGGAGTTCTGAACAATCGTAGATCCTCCAAACTAGTCCTAGTTGCAAGGATGTCGCTAAGTCTTCCCTCCCGAGGATCATACGTGTAATCCCTCTTATGGTGTGCACGCGTACAATCGTCTCAACCCGTCAGCGCTCTGTCGTGAAGGACTCGACACCAATGATGAGAGACACACTTTCGACATTGCTAATTGGTAGCTATAATCAACTGTGATTAGAGATATTATGAAACTAGAAGGTCCACATGAGAGAGAAAACTAATTAGAGTTAGGTCTAAAACCCGATTGGAAGAGGCTCTAATTCAATTAGAGATGTTTCTAATTAGAGGCTCTAATTCAATTAGTGGTTCTGTAATTAGACCTTTAATTAGAGGTTCTAATTCTAGAGACCTTCTAATTAGATCTCTAATTCTATGAGAGAGAGAAGGCCAAAAGGCTCAATTGATATGTTCTCCAAAGGTGATAGGATGGGGATTATATATCTAGAGCTAGGAGGGCACCTACCAAAGAGGCGGTGGGGGAGGGGGGGGGTTGGTTCCCCCTCTGCTTCCTTGGCCGGCCCACCCTCCTAGGTAATTTTGGATTGGACTCCCTTGTGAAGTACAATCCCCCTACCTATTATTTTTGTTTTCTTTTTCCCACTCATTTATTTCGTCAAATAAATTCAGGAAAAATACAACAGAAACCTCGTGCACTTTGTGATACCATGTGCCCCACCTGGGATTCCCTAAAATAGGTTTTGCCCATTGATACTTCCATTTTGCATCACTATTTTATATCATAATTTACTTTTATTCATTGATATATTTCATATTATGATGCACTACTTATGTTATTTTATCTATTTGCATGTTTTACAATTATTGGAGAATAATTCACAGGGACCAAAAATCAGCTGGAAAAAGCACCATCAAGATACCCTATTTCTGAAGACCATAAAAAGAAGGGGGACATCGGGGAGTTCTTATATTGCCATAAGACAGAGCCAGCCAGGAGGGGAGCTAGAGGGGGCCACACCATGTGGTGGCGTGCCCCTTCGCCGCACCGCCAGGTGGTGTGGCCACCCTGGCCCACCTCTGACAGAGCCCTTTCGGGTACTTCATCCCCAGGGAACCCCAAGACTAGGAGAACCATTGAGGAAATGTTATGCCGCCTCCTCGGGGCGGAAAACAACAGAGTGAAAAAAGCTCTCCGACAGGGAGAAATATGTCGGGGAAATTCCTCCCTGAAGAGGGGAAATCATCGACAACGTCACCGTCATTGCTCCGGGCATCATCAAGATCATCATCGTCATCATCATCACACCAGAACCATCATCCTCACCATCCACCTCTGTCTCGCTGTAACAATTAGGGTTCTATATCGTTGTTTTCCACTAGATCTCTCTCCCGGTGTGGATTACTTGTTAGTAGTTGATGCTTACGGGATTTATCTATGTTTGAACTTTATGACTAGATTGTTATTCATCATTATATTACCTCTGATTATGATCCATATGATGTCTTGCGAGTAGTTTTTTTAGTTCTTGAGGACATGGGAGAAGTCAAGATGTTAGTAGTGGAATTTTGTTGAAGTAACATCTAATGGTTTGACATTTAACTTGTGTTGCTATTCTTCTAGGGGTGTCATGTGAACATCGAATACATGACACTTCACCTTTATGGGTCTAGAGGGATGCATTGTGTATTTGGCTACTAATTGTGGGGTTGCCGGAGTGATAGAAACCTAAACCACCGTTAGGAAACCAATGCACGAGGGAGTGCAGGATCCCAGAGTTTAAGGCTGTGGTTAGATTTATCTTAATTACTTTCTTGTAGTTGCGGATGCTTGCAAGAGGTATAATCACAAGTATGTATTAGTTCTAGTAGGGTGGTGCATTAGCATAGGTTCACCCACACAACACCTATCAAAACAATAAATATTAATCAACTGTATGAAGCAAAAGCACTTGACGGAATTCCCATGTGTCCTCGAAAGCGTTTAGTCATCATAAGTAAACAAACCGGTTTTCCTTTCATCTAAAAAGGATTGGGCCACTTGCTGCAATTATTATTAGTCTTTTATTTACTTGCACTTTATTTATCTGCTATATCAAAAAAAAAACCTGTCTGCTAGTGTTTACAGTGAATCCTCTATCCAACCTGCTTGTCAACACCTTCTGCTCCTCGTTGAGATTGACACTCTTATTTATCGAAGGTACTACGATACACCCCCTATACTTGCGGGTCATCAAGAGTATTTTCTGGCGCCGTTACCGGGGAATGACACGCTATTGGTAAGGGAAACTTTTACTATGAGTGTTGTTTTTATTTCTATCTGCTGCTTTATTTCATTATGGAGAGATCTCCATTTAATTCCCTATTTGGGAGTACAGCTGCTACTGCTAGGGTAGTAGATGACCCACCGTCTGCTCAATTGGATCCTTGTAAAATACCCATGAAAATTGTTGAACGTGTTATGGATAACTGCTATTTTGGAGATGGAACTGTCCATCCTGGTGATCATTTACTTCATACATGAATTATGCGAGTTGTTCAGGTGTGCAGGTATTTAAATGGACCAAGTTAAGAGGAAATTATTCTCTTTATCACTGAAGGGTAGATATGCGGAATGGTTTAAAATGCTGAAGAATGGCCGATCTATTGGATGGGATCCTCCTAGTGAGATTCATAAGGATCGGAATCAAATATATAATTTCTGGCCTGATGATGGAGAGAGTATTGCCCAAGCTTGAGGGAGATTGAAGTTACTAATGCTCAAATGTCCCATTCATGAGCTCCCCAGTAATATTGTTATTAATAATTTCTATGCAAGGCTTTCTCTTCATGATAAGGATTTATTGGATGCTTCTTGTTCTGGATCATTTACACGTATGATAAGAGAAGCTAAATGGGCTCTTCTTGTCAGTATTTGGGAAAATACTGAAGGATGGGAGAATGACAAAGAAAGAAAGTCAAGTATAAATTATGATTATGAATGTATTAAATTTTTTATGGGAATCGATGATTTTCATAATGTTAGTGCTACTTATGGTCTTGACTCTCAAATTCTTGCAAACTGTTTTAAAGCTTTTGCCTCCTATCTTGATATTCCCAAAAAGGAATGGAAAATGTACCATGCACCTTATAAACATACTGTTAATTGTGTTCCTGCTAGAAATATAGAAGTTCATACTATTAATCCTGCCGTGCCTGAACCTTATATTGAGAAAATGCCTTTCCCTGCTAAGGTAAAGGAACATTATATTATAGCTAGTGTGGTTAACAAAAGTACAAACAAACCTGTAGAACTCGATGAACAAATAACTATGGAACCTACAATAGCAATAGTTAAAGACCCTATCTCTAAAAGTGTCGAAGATGGACACATTATTTTTTGTGAAGATGCTTCTAATATTGTTTCATATCCTAGTAGATCTAAGAAAACTAGTGTTTTTGTGCTTTTTGTTAGGATAGGACATCATTGCTATTATGGTTTATGTGATATTGGTGCAAGTTCAAGTGTTATTCCTTATGAGCTTTATAGAGAAATCCTGCATGAAATTGGTTCTTGTGAACTTGAAGAAGTTGATGTGGTTATTTAGCTTGCTAATAGAGAAACTATCTCCCCAATTGGTATTGTTATAGTTGTAGTAGTTTTATGTGGTAAAACTAAATATCCTGTTGATTTTCTAGTACTTGCAGCTACTAGTAAAAATTATCCTATCATTTTTGGTAGACCTTTCTTGAACACTTGTGGTGCTGTTATAGATTGTAAGAAGTAGAAAATATTAACTAAATTTGATGGAAAATCTTCTGAGTTTAATTTTTCTAAATTTGCTAGAGCTCCTTATGAAACTGAATTGCCTAATGAAGATTTTAGAGTTTAACTGCTTGCCTCTATTGCTCTTGCTCCAAACAATGCTTTGCAGCAATACATGGAGGACAATGAAAGTGAGGTCTTTATGGAAGAAAGAAATGAGATTTACGATATTCTTCTTCGTCAACCAGCAGTGTTTAAACACAATTTACCTCTAGAAGACTTGGGTACCACGTTACCACCCAAGGAGGATCCCGTTTTTTATTTAAAACCTTTACCTGATGATCTTAATATGCTTATATTGATGATAAGAAGACATATCATGTTATTATTACTTCTAAACTTTCAGGTAAAGAAGAGAAAAGGTTATTGGAAATATTGAAGAAACATCGTGGAGCTATTGGATATACTCTTAATGATTTGAAAGGGGTTTCCCCTGCTAAATGTCAGCATGCTATTAATATGGAACCTGATGCAAAGCCAGTTGTTGGACATCAACACCGTTTAATTCCTAAGATGAAGGAAGTGGTAAGAAATGAGGGATTGAAACTCTTTGATGCTGATATTATTTATCCTTTTGCTGATAGTAGATGGGTAATTCCTGTTCATTGTGTTCCTAATAAAGGAGAAATTACTGTTGTGCCAAATGAAAATGATGAGCTTATTCCACAAAGAGTATTAGTTGGTTAAAGAATGTGCATTGATTTTAGGAAAGTTAACAAAGTCACTAAGAAAAATCATTATCATTTACCTTTTATTGATCAAATGTTAGAAAGGTTGTCTAAGAAAACTCATTTTTGCTTTCTTGATGGTTATTCTGGGTTTTCTCAAATTGCTGCTAGGAAACCAGATTAAGAGAAAATAACTTTTACTTGTCCTTATGGAACTTACGCTTATAGACGTATGCCTTTTGGTTTGTGTAATGCTCCTGCTACGTTTAAAAGATGCATGTATACTATTTTTCATGGTTTTTGTGAGGAAATTGTGGAGGTATTCATGGACGATTTCTCCGTCTATGGGACTTCTTTTGATAACTGCTTGCACAATCTTGATAAAGTTTTGCAGAGATGTGAGGAAACTAATCTTGTTCTTAAATGGGCAAATGCCACTTTATGGTAAATGAAGGAATTGTTTTTGGACATAAAATTTCTGAAAGAGGTATTGAAGTTGACAGAGGTAAAGTGGAAGAAATTCAGAAAATCCCTGTCCCCGGGATGTTAAAGGTATTCGTAGTGTTCTTGGTCATGCTGGTTTCTATAAGAGGTTTATTAAAGATTTCTCTAAAATATCAAAGCCTCTTACCAATCTCCTCCAAAAAGATGTACCTTTTGTTTTTGATGATTTATTGCAAAGAACCTTTCGAAACTCTAAACAAGGCTTTAATTACTGCTCCTATTGTTCAACCACCTGATTGGAATTTTCACTTTGAAATTATGTGTGATGCTAGTGATTTCGATGTAGGTGTTGTTCTTGGACAGCGAATAGATAAAAAATTGAATGTTATTCATTATGCTAGTAAGACTCTTGATGCTCCTCAAAAGAATTATGCTACCACTGAAAAAGAATTCCTAGCTATAGTTTTTTCTTGTGATAAGTTTAGACCCTGTATAGTTGATTCAAAAGTTACTATTCATACTGATCATGGTGCTATTAGATACCTTATGGAAAAGAAAGATGCTAAGCCTAGGCTTATTAGATGGGTGCTGCTTTTACAAGAGTTTGATTTGCATATTGTAGATAGGAAGGTGCCGATAATTTGTCTAGATTGGAAAACATTGTTTATGACCCTAATCCTATTAATGATAGTTTTCCAAATGAATAGCGGGCTGCAATAAAAGTAAACTCCCTAAATAGTCCTTGGTATGCAGATTATGCTAACTTTATTGTTTCCAAGTATTTGTGTTCAACCATTACAGCTTAGCAAAGAAGGAAATTCTTTAATGATTTGAGGAATTATTTTTTGGATGACCCACACTTATATAAAGAAGGAATAGATGGTATTATGCGAAGATGTGTTCAAGAACATGAACAACGAGAGATATTGAGGAAGTGCCATGGTAGTGCTTATGGAGGACATCACCCTGGAGATAGAACCACACATAAGGTTCTACAATTAGGTTTCTATTGTCCTACTCTCTTTAAAGATGCACGAAAGTTTATTTTCTCTTGTGATGAATGTCAAAGAGTTAGTAATATTTCTAGACGCAATAAATGCCTATGAATTATTTTCTTGTTATTGAACCTTTTGACTGTTGGGGTTTTGATTTTATGGGTCTGTTTTCTCCTTCCAATGGTTATACTCATATACTTGTTACTTTACATTATGTTACTAAATGGGTAGAAGTTATACCTACAAAGAGTGTTGATGGTGAAACATCATGAAAAATGTTTAATGATGTTATTTTCCCTAGGTTTAGTGTGCCTAGGTATCTTATGACTTATGGAGGTTCTCACTTTATTAATGGTGGTTTTAGAAAAACCCTTGCTAAATACGATGTTAATCATAGAATTGCTTCAGCTTATCATCCTCAAACAAGTGGGCTAGTAGAATTATCAAATAGAGAAATTAAATCTATCCTGCAAAAGACTGTTAATAAATCTAGGGAAAATTGGGTTAGTAAGTTAAATGATGCTTTATGGGCTTATAGAACTGCTTATAAGAATCCTATGGGTATCTCTCCTTGCAAATGGCCTATGGAAAAGCTTGTCACTTGCCTTTAGAATTAGAACACAAAGCTTATTGGGCAGTGAGAGAACTGAATAGAGATTTTAAACTTGTCGGTAAGAAAAGGATGCTTGACTTGAGTTCTCTAGATGAATGGAGAAGTGAAGGCTATGAAAATGCTAGAATCTTTAAAGAGAAAGTTAAAAAATGGCATGATAGGAGAATTCTTAAGAGAGAGTTTCTTGTTGGTGAGAAAGTTCTATTGTATAGGTCTCGTCTCAGATTTTTGCAGGAAAATTACTCTCAAGATGGGAAGGACCTTTTGTTATCGAAAAGGTGTACCGTTCTGGTGCAATCAAAATTGCTTCACTGTCGCACCCGGACTTCTAGAGGATACTCACCGCACGAACTGAACAGTATTCTGATGGGATTACGGGGCTTACCGGCACCCGCGTCCTCTTACGAGTAGGCCAACACTTATGTGTGACAACCCATCGCTACTGTTCACCGTCGATGTAAACTATCCCGTAGAAATCAGGACACTACCATTGCCGTACTTCATACCATACACACATGGTACGTCAACGGTTTTGAACAAAAGGATAACACAACATGCCTCTAAGACACAAAAGATTGAAATAAGTTGCAGATGGCCCTCACTAGGGCAGAGATAGCAAATACAATCATCCAGAGGACACATGTCCCAACATAACATCATTACATCTCAGCGGAAGCATTCAAAGGGGTCTGAGTACAGACAAATCCAAATAGGCTTAAGAAGCCGGAAACTGAAATAAAGACGGAGCCCATCCACGATGTCTCGGATCCTGCCCTGGTCCGCTAACTACTCGTCAGCAGCCTCGTCAAACTCCACGTAGTAGCCGTCACCTGGATCCTCGTAAGCGTAGTCTGCGGAAACCACAGCCCCAAAGGGGTCAGTACATAGACGTACTGGCAAGCAAGACTCACAGTTCACCAAAGTGTAACCCGTCAACACCAAGCACAGATGCCTTGGGTTCAACGGAGGAAAGGGGTATAAAAGATGCTGCAACTGGCTGCACTAACCAACTACAGAGATTCTACCACTTCCAACTATCAGAAAGGGGATAAGATCGAGTGTTGTAACCAACTGAAAGATAACTCTAAACAAACCCATCCTGGATCTCGCCCCTTATCCAAAGAAGCAATCCAAGGATAACTCACACAGTTGGATTAACGATGAATCAAGTTATTCTGTCAATAATCCTATTACTAGTCAAGTTGTTAATCATGGGGTGTGAGATTGTGAATCATTAGGTTTAAGTTGTCCTGAGTACTTGTTAGCCAGTACTTTCACCAAGTTAATCATAACCGCGGAAAACACGGCTTCTCGAGAAGATTATCCCTGCAGGGTTGCACCAATTTGGCCGTACACGTAAGAATACCCCGCCAGATGGGATGCCTCCCACCAAGCGTGGCACTCAACACAACTCAACTCTTCTTCGCATCAAGCCCAAAGCACCTTGGGCGCACGGCTAATCAAGCCCCGAAGAAAAGGGACCCTCATAGCACTCTAAGACCGTGTCCCCCTATATGCCGACTACGAAAGTTCCACCCTGCGCTGGGCTCGCAAAAACATGCATGCGGCAAATGGAAAACACGAACTAAATGAGATGATTTGGACGAGACGCGAATCGAATCAAATTGAGGGGGGCGCCCATACTCGCTTCCCACATGCGGGTAGTGCGCTCATCATGGATCAGTAGACAAGACCCTTTTCCTATTAGGGTCGACACTAGCAGGCCTCAAAACCACACAGGGCCTCCTGCCGGTGCCTTATCATCAAATTATTATTTAACCATAACATTAGCATGATTGATTGATTGATTAAACATCGAGCCCCCAGAACATAATAAAATATAGTAACTGAAAGTAACGGGTAACAGACTCGAGCAAAACAACCTAAGCATGCTAGTAGGACACTGGCTCAAACAATAGGGTTGTAGGAGTGGTGGTGAGGCAATATCAGGGTTAAGGATTCATGTGATAGGTTCGTAACAGAAACAACTACCACTAAGGCTAGCAGAGATAGACAACGGAAAGTATCGGTAACCAGTGTTGAAAGGAACACAATGGTTCATGTGAGTGATAACTTGCCTGCAAACTCAGCAGCCGGGTACTGAGCTAGATCCTCAGAAGGGGTGTTGTAAAGATCGTCTGTCTCAACGTCGTCGTCTATTCGAGAAGAAGCAAACAAACGAGACAGAAATATAAATAATCATTATCATGGCATAGTGCACAATCAAAGATGATGCATGACAAGTTAATGGTTGCATCAAAATAACTAAGTGACATGGTAACACAATTAAGATGGACCCCTATGCAATTTTGAGTTGCATATGGGAGAGGGTCCATGAATTAAGTGGAAACAAATGTTTTACAATTAATTATTATGTGAAAGTTGTTAGCATGATGCATGCATGATGGTAACAACAAAATAACAACAAATAACAATAATATATGCAAGTGATAAAAGGATTTAACAAGTTTTGGAAATCATCTATTATGTTTAGAAATTTTGGGTTACTTAAACATGTCACACAAACAATTGTTGTTTTCATCAAGTTAAAGTGTGCAAAACAATTAACAAAATTTATATTTGAAAAGAACATCAAATTTTAGTTGGATTACATGTTTCAAATTTTGAAATAGGAGTTAGTATGAATTTATTATGACTTAAACAATATTAAACAAGTTTTAATTGAATTTAAAACAAGTGTGAATTTTATTTGAATTTTATTTGTTCAAAACATAAATTCAAACTCAAATTTGAAAAGTTCACACTTTGATGGGTTGAAAACATATTTTGCATGTTCAAAAATATTTTATATTAAGCAAGTTATGATTTTATCAAATTTAAATGAATTAAACAAGTATTAAAATATTTAGGCAATTTAAATTATTCAAACCATGAAACAAAATTTATATTTGAATAGGTTATTCAAAATGGTATGGAAAACATATTTTATTTGCATTTATTGGATTAATAATGAATTAGTTATTGAATTTAGCAATTTGCATTTGAATTATTTGAATTCAAATTTAAATTGCATTTTGAAATTTCAAAACAGGAAACAAATGTTACCAATAGGTAGACAATAAAATTTAGATTAGTGTGCATATTTTATTTTCATTTATTGGAGTTATAAAACTAATTTTATTGCCATAATACTTTCAGGGACCAATCTGCTAAAACAAAGGGCCTAAATTTGAATACAGAAATTGTTTAAAATCGTTTTATACGCACAGGAGACACACCCAGTCACTGCCAGGGGGGACCCAAATCTCGCTGTGCTGGCGTGGCCACACGAGTGACTGACAGGGGGCCCTCCCTGTCAGCGTGGCGTGGAAAAAAAGAGGGATTTTATCCCGCGAGGGCAGGGGCTCGAACCCTGCACCTCTCGCTTGCTGCGCGTCTACTGAACCAGCTGGGCTGTGCGCGTTTCTTGTCAGTTAACAGATGCGCGGTGAGGATAACGTTACAAAGGGGAATACTGAACTTTTTGTAACGACCGCGTGCTTCCGCGACCTGACAGAGGCTCATCGGCGGCGATCACCGGCTAGTGCTCGCACGCGCGTGTGTTGCGAGGAGATCTGGTGGACGTGCATGGTGCGGTGGCGACTGCGAACAGCAGAGAGGGAGGAGGGAAACTTGGTGGCTGCTCACCGCGATTGCAGAGGGAAGCAGAGGGGCGAGCTCGACGGTGAGGCGACGACGGCGTGGACGGCGGCGTGGCTGCCGTGCTCCTCCGATCGCACTCCGGTGTCGAAACAGTAGAGGAAGGCGAGGCGGCGTGGTTCCCGTAGTCAGGTGGCTAGGTGGAGCTAGGAGGTGGCGGCGCCATGGCTGAAACGGAGAGCTCGCTCTCCGGCGAGATAACAGTGAGGTTCAGATGGCGAGCGTCGACGGGAGAGAGAGGGAACCGCGGCGGCGCGAGGGGACAGAAGTTCCTAGGGTTCTGGGTAGGGCTGCGTGGTCTCGGGGGTATATATAGGGGCTAGGGGGCACGCACGGCCGTCGACGCGCCAGTGTGCCGCCGTGGCACCGCTAGATGGGGCGCCGTACGGGGAGACGACGATGGCGGCTTATAACGAACCGGTACGCGGGGGAAATAACGGGCTGGGCCGCGCGCTGGTAGGGCTTAGGTGGGTTGGGCTGCCTAACTGCCGCGCGCGCGCTGCAGTTTTTCTTCTTTTATCTTTTTCTGTTTTATATTTTTTTTGCAGCAAAACAAATTGGAAGAAAAATGATGGTTTGTAGGTTAGGAAAAATTATAGGAAAATTAGGGTGAACTCATTGTGTTAAATACAACCAATTATCAAGTTTGAACTTCAAAAATATTTAAAGTTTTGTGCTGTTTGGAAAATAAACTAAATTTGAAAGAATTTTGATATTAATTAAACATTAATGAAAACAAAGCATTTTAATAGGGTGACCCCTATTATTTAATGTGATCAATGATTATAATTGTTTGTTGAAAGTCATAGATTCAAAATGGGCACTAATTTGAAGAGTTGGTTTGAAATACATTTGGTTTGAATTGGAATAATTGGTTAATTAATATAGAAAACAACAACTTAATAGGGTGAACCCTATTATTAATTGGATTAAAAATATTGGAATGGTTTGGTAGTTTTATAGTTTCCAAATGAGGTGCTGTTGATGATTTGCTTTGAATTTGAAACCGATTTGGAATGACTTAGTGGAATTTAAAACACCATTTTATTAATTGATAACTATGGAATAATATGACAACAAATGAGTTGTTTTTATTTGAGATTTTCATTTAAAATGTTGTAACAGAGCAAGTATGAAATAACCATTTGAAAATGTTTGAGTTTCATTATGAAAACAAGATAAAACATATGCAAAACAAATAGTAACAAATGCAAACAAATAATTAAACATGATGACATGATGCAATACTTGAATTTAAAACAAGAAACAAAACATTCTAAGGGATATTTCATACTTGGGATGTTACAATACGCCCCCCCTTGAAGGAATCGCGCCCCGAGATTCCTTACTGAGAAGTGAAAAGGTCCGGATACTTTTTGCGAAGATCCTCTTCGGTTTCCCATGTTGCCTCTTTATCGGAATGATGCGACCACTGCACTTTCAAGAACTTGGTGCTCTTGTTGCGAGTCTTACGCTCGGTCTCATCGAGAATACGAATAGGGTGCTCCTCATAAGATAGATCATCTTGCAGTTCAATGGAATCATGATCAACTGCACGATCTGGATCTTTGAAACACTTCTTGAGTTGTGACACGTGGAACACATCGTGCACCTTGGATAGTTTTTCTGGAAGTTCAAGACGATAAGCATTTTCTGCCCGCCTTGAGAGAATGTTGAAAGGACCAATGTATCTTGGTGCAAGCTTTCCTTTCACACCAAAACGATGAGTGCCTCTTAGGGGAGTTACACGGAGATATGCCTTGTCACCAGGTGCATAGATCATATCCCTGTGCTTGCTATCATAATAGCTCTTCTGACGAGACTGAGCAATCCTGAGATTGTCACGAATGATACGAACTTTCTCCTCGGCTTCCTTAACAATGTCAGGGCCTAAGAGTGAACGTTCACCAGCTCCAGACCAATTTATTGGACTCCTGCATCTGCGACCATACAGTGCCTCAAATGGTGCCATGCCTAGGCTTGCCTGGTAGCTGTTGTTGTAGGAGAATTCAGCATATGGAAGGCAATCCTCCCATGTCATGCCAAAGGAGAGACCACATGCTCTGAGCATATCCTCTAGAATCTGATTGACTCTTTCGACTTGCCCCTGAGACTGAGGGTGATAAGCTGTGCTGAACAGAAGTTTGGTGCCCAAAGCTTCTTGAAAGCTTTTCCAGAAATGAGAAGTGAAGATACTTCCACGGTCTGAGCTTATTTCCAATGGAACACCATGAAGAGGAACAACCTTTGCTGTGTAGAGCTCTGCTAACTGGCTAGCTGAGATAGTTTCCTTGACAGCAAAGAAGTGAGCTACCTTAGTGAGACGATCAATAACAACGAAGATTGCATCGTTGCCCTTCTTGGACTTTGGAAACCCAGTAACGAAGTCCATTTCAATCATGTCCCACTTCCACTCAGGAATTTTCAGAGGTTGGAGTAGACCGGCTGTTTTCTGATGGACTGCCTTAACACGTTGACAAACGTCGCATTCAGAAACGTATTGAGCAATTTCACGTTTCATGCCAGGCCACCAATACAGTGTTTTGAGATCCTGGTACATCTTTGTACTTCCAGGGTGGATTGAGAGAGGAGTTTCATGAGCCTCCTTGAGAATGACATCTTTGAGGCTTTGAATCTGAGGAACTGCAATGCGTCCTTCGAAGAACACAGTTCCCTTGTCATCAATTGAGAAGGACTTGAATTTATCATTGCCCTCTTTGATGTGCTCTACAATCTTCTTGATTTCAGTATCACGAAGTTGTTCAGAACGAATCTTGTCCTCGAGAGTTGGACTGGCTGTCAAGCTAGCAAGGTAACCTTGAGGGACAAGACCAAGGTTCAGCTTCTGGAATTCTTCATGAAGTGGAGGTTGGCTTTCCATGATCATGAGATTATTGCAATAGGACTTGCGACTGAGAGCATCGGCCATAACATTAGCCTTGCCTGGAGTGTAAGAAATGGTGAGATCAAAGTCTTTAATCTTCTCAATCCATCTCCTTTGCCTGAGGTTTAGATCTGGCTGAGTGAAGATGTATTTCAGACTCTTATGATCGGAAAAGATTTCAGTTTTGTTACCCAACAAGTATTGTCTCCATTTCTTGAGGGCAAACACAACTGCTGCAAGTTCAAGATCATGTGTGGGATAGTTTTGCTCATGTGGGTTCAACTGACGTGAAGCATAAGCCACCACTTGACGTTCTTGCATAAGAACTGCTCCTAGACCTTGGAGGGAAGCATCATAGAATATCTGGAAGGGTTTGGTAGTATCTGGGCCAACCAGAACTGGTGTAGAAGTGAGTTTAGTCTTCAGGAGATTGAAACTTTCATCACACTGTGGAGACCAAACGAACTTCTTGTCCTTCTTTGTGAGATCAGTGAGAGGTTTGGCAATCCTGGAAAAGTTTTGGACGAAACGACGGCAATAGCTAGCCAAGCCAAGAAAACTTCTGACTTGCTTCACCGTCTTAGGAGGTTTCCAATCAACAATTGCCTTAACCTTTTCCGGATCAATGGCTATGCCTTTGGCAGAGATGATATGACCAAGGTAAGCAACTTCTGGAATCCAGAATTCACATTTGGAGAATTTGGCATACAGACGATGCTCGCGAAGTTTCATGAGAGTGAGACGAAGGTGTTCTCCATGCTCTTCCTCGGATTTTGAGTAGCCTAGAATGTCATCGAGATATACCACAACGAACTTGTCAAGGTATTCATGGAAGACAGAATTCATGAGTCTTGAGAACGTCGCCGGTGCATTGGTGAGACCAAAGGACATGACGGTGTATTCATATAGACCGTACCGAGTGGTGAAAGTTGTTTTTGGAATATCTTCCTTTCTGATCTTTATCTGATGGTAGCCCATCCTCAAGTCCAACTTTGAGAATATTGAGGCTCCGGCAAGTTGATCAAAAAGATCATCGATACGGGGAATTGGATACTTGTTCTTGATGGTTTTCTCGTTGAGAGGACGATAGTCAACCACGAGTCTTTTTGTTTGATCCTTCTTGGCAACAAACAGAGTTGGGCAACCCCAAGCGGAGGAACTAGGCTGAATGTAACCTTTCTCCATGTACATATCGATTTGCTCCTTCAACAATTTCAGTTCAGGAGGAGCTATCTTGTATGGATGCTTAGAGATTGGAGCAGTACCTGGCTCAAGCTCGATCACGAACTCAACTGCTCTTTCCGGAGGTATCCCTGGCAACTCTTCTGGAAAGACGTCAGGGAATTCACAAACCACCGGAACATTTTCAATTGCAGGAAGGGGTTTGGCATCGAGGTTGAACAGCTGAATAGAACTTGATCCATATGGAGAATAGACTATCTTGCCCGAAGGGTGAGAGAGAGTTATTGACTTTTGAGCACAGTCAATTTTTGCTTTGTGGGTCTTCAACCAATCCATGCCCAGAATGACATCAATGTCAGAATTTCCCAGCAACATTAGTGAAGCAAGGAATATGCGACCTCCAATTAGGATTTGATTGTCCATGCTTATCTTGGAGGTAATCATTTTAGTTCCCGGAGAGTGAACATAGATTTGATTGCTTAGTGGAACCAGAGCTAGATTGTACGTTGTAGCAAAAATCTTTGACACAAACGAATGCGATGCTCCAGTATCAAACAACACTTTAGCTGGAAAAGAGTTTATGGGTAATATACCGAGAACGACGTCAGCAGCTTCCTCAGCTTTGTCGGCCTTGATATGATTCACCCTCGCGGTCCTCCCGACAGGCCTGTTGTTGGAGTTGAAGGCTTTAGCCGGGGGAGCACGAACCATTGCCTGGTTGGTGTTGGGGCAAGGAGGTGGAGGTAGCTGCCTCTGAGTGCACTTATCAGCATAGTGTCCAGTATCCTTGCACTTGAAGCAAGTGACGACACGAGAAGGACCTGGCCTTGGCTGCCCCATTGGAACCCTCTGACCCTGCATCTGAGATGGGTTGGGTGGGCGGGGAGCAAAGCCTGGAGAAGCTTGGGCATATGGAGCCCTAGTGACAGCAGCATTTGGCACCCAGATGCGGCGCTTCTGCGGAGGGGTGGTCATGTTGGAGGAGGAACCACCCTCACGCGAGTGCTTGCGGGACTCTTCGAACGCCTTGCGCCCATTCTCCTCATTGAGCGCGGTGTTCACGAGCTCCTCGAAGTCCTTGCACCTGATGTTGGTGAGAGCGTACTTCAGTTCCGGGTTAAAACCTCGGCGGAACCTTGCCATCTTCTTGGCTTCAGTGGACACCTCATCACCAGCGTATCGAGCGAGACGATTGAACTCGTTCTGGTAGCCAATGACGTCCAGCTTGCCCTGTCTGAGAGAGCAAAATTCCTCACGCATCCTTTCCATGAGACCATCTGGGATGTGGTGCTTCAGGAAGGCATCCTTGAAACATCCCCAGGTGATAGGATAGCCAGCTCTCATGTTCTGGTAGTTCTCCCACCAGGTAGCTGCCTGACCCTTCAGTAGATAGGTGGCATACTTGACTTTATCCTCCTCAGCAACGTGAGCAATGTCCAGAGCCCTGTTCATCTCCCTGATCCAGTCATCAGCATCCAGAGGCTCACGTGTTGCCACGAAAGCTCTCGGCCCCATGCTCAGAAACTCCTTGATGCTGACTCGCGGAGCATTCTGGTTGTTGTGCTGGTTAGCCTGGATCTGGGCCATCTGAGCCACGACCTGAGTCATCTGAGTCAACAGCTCCGTGAACGGAGGTGGTTCAGGCGGGTTGCTCCTTGTTGGCGGCATCCTGAATAGACATTCATTTTAGCACAACAACAGAAAAAAAAAGGATAGACTTGGTAACCGAAAGATAGATTATTCCGACTCATGAATAGATAACCAACAGGTACATCATCACATGTTCAAATACATCAGAATATCCAACACACCAATACATGGTTCGAAAGCCAAAGGATAACTAAACATAGCTAGAAATGGATACATCGGTACTCCCATGCTCATCACGCAGGACGGCGGTGAGTAGTACGACGAGAGATACGGTGAGGAGGAATCCCCCGGAAGTAGGTAGAACGACGATCCACGTAGATCGGGACTGCTCTGAGAGCAGCTCTTGGTGTGGTGAAGTAGAAAGCGTCGTCTCCCTGTGCTCCAAAGCGTGGAATCCCAGTGTAACCAGCTCCGAGGTTGAGGAGTGGACCTCTGATCGGCTCGTAACCTCCAGCATCTGGTAAACTACGTCCAACTATCTGATGGAAACGTGCAAAGCGCTCATCTCCAACAAAGTCTGTGGTGTACGTAGCCAGACGAGTCAAAGCAAGATAGAGCTGCTCCCTGACTGAAGCTAACTCCTGAGAAAGTGTGGTGGCAACAGCGTCAATGTGCCTCACAAACTGAGCGGTGGTGTGCAGCCTGGTGTTATCATGCTCGTAGACATCCAGGTTGTCGTAGAGGGTGAAGTGAGCTCCCGCTGAAGTGATGTAACCACGGGGGATGTGGCGATAGATAGAATCGTCAAATCCCCAGTAGTCAGCACGGAGGACGGTGAGACTCACGTAAGCTGCCTGCTGCACGGCCATATCCACTGTGGAACCTACTGCCTCGTAGCGGTGGACAACGCTCATGCCATCATCTGACAGAATGTAGACGATAGCCTGGTAGTAGGTCTGGTCAAACTCTCGCTGCTGCTCGTAGACCTGGTACTCTGGTGCCCAATGGAACCCCAGATAAGTGACCATGTCTCTCAGCATCTCCGGATAACCGGCGGTGCTCTCACAACGAGTCATCCGAACCACCTGCGGGTAGAACCTGAGATCCATCTGCAGATGATTTGGGAGGTTTTGATTAGACGCCGGTAGAGAACTGAAGTGAAAAGCAACAACAAGGTTCAACGGACGAAAAGGATGTTGAAAGGAACAGGATATTGAAGCAACATCGGGAAACACGAGACCAAAAACTCCTGAGGTACTACGGAGAACCCAGAACACGTGAAATCCTAACTTGAAAATTTAGGTGAGAACAGAAAACAACGTTGCACTTCCTTACCAGAAAAGGGGTGGGTGGGTGGGGAAAGAAGAAAAATGGCAGAATTCCTACTCTCACGTTTTATTTTTCCTATATAGCTACAAAATAGTTTCTAGACTCAACTGCGACCAGTAAAAAGGGATCCTACAGGCAGACAGGCTCTGATACCATTTGTCGCACCCGGACTTCTAGAGGATACTCACCGCACGAACTGAACAGTATTCTGATGGGATTACGGGGCTTACCGGCACCCGCGTCCTCTTACGAGTAGGCCAACACTTATGTGTGACAACCCATCGCTACTGTTCACCGTCGATGTAAACTATCCCGTAGAAATCAGGACACTACCATTGACGTACTTCATACCATACACACATGGTACGTCAACGGTTTTGAACAAAAGGATAACACAACATGCCTCTAAGACACAAAAGATTGAAATAAGTTGCAGATGGCCCTCACTAGGGCAGAGATAGCAAATACAATCATCCAGAGGACACATGTCCCAACATAACATCATTACATCTCAGTGGAAGCATTCAAAGGGGTCTGAGTACAGACAAATCCAAATAGGCTTAAGAAGCCGGAAACTGAAATAAAGACGGAGCCCATCCACGATGTCTTGGATCCTGCCCTGGTCCGCTAACTACTCGTCAGCAGCCTCGTCAAACTCCACGTAGTAGCCGTCACCTGGATCCTCGTAAGCGTAGTCTGCGGAAACCACAGCCCCAAAGGGGTCACTACATAGACGTACTGGCAAGCAAGACTCACAGTTCACCAAAGTGTAACCCGTCAACACCAAGCACAGATGCCTTGGGTTCAACGGAGGAAAGGGGTATAAAAGATGCTGCAACTGGCTGCACTAACCAACTACAGAGATTCTACCACTTCCAACTATCAGAAAGGGGATAAGATCGAGTGTTGTAACCAACTGAAAGATAACTCCAAACAAACCCATCCTGGATCTCGCCCCTTATCCAAAGAAGCAATCCAAGGATAACTCACACAGTTGGATTAACGATGAATCAAGTTATTGTGTCAATAATCCTATTACTAGTCAAGTTGTTAATCATGGGGTGTGAGATTGTGAATCATTAGGTTTAAGTTGCCCTGAGTACTTGTTAGCCAGTACTTTCACCAAGTTAACCATAACCGCGGAAAACACGGCTTCTCGAGAAGATTATCCCTGCAGGGTTGCACCAATTTGGCCGTACACGTAAGAATACCCCGCCAGATGGGATGCCTCACACCAAGCGTGGCACTCAACACAACTCAACTCTTCTTCGCATCAAGCCCAAAGCACCTTGGGCGCACGGCTAATCAAGCCCCGAAGAAAAGGGACCCTCATAGCACTCTAAGACCGTGTCCCCCTATATGCCGACTACGAAAGTTCCACCCTGCGCTGGGCTCGCAAAAACATGCATGCGGCAAATGGAAAACACGAACTAAATGAGATGATTTGGACGAGATGCGAATCGAATCAAATTGAGGGGGGCGCCCATACTCGCTTCCCACATGCGGGTAGTGCGCTCATCATGGATCAGTAGACAAGACCCTTTTCCTATTAGGGTCGACACTAGCAGGCCTCAAAACCACACAGGGCCTCCTGCCGGTGCCTTATCATCAAATTATTATTTAACCATAACATTAGCATGATTGATTGATTGATTAAACATCGAGCCCCCAGAACATAATAAAATATAGTAACTGAAAGTAACGGGTAACAGACTCGAGCAAAACAACCTAAGCATGCTAGTAGGACACTGGCTCAAACAATAGGGTTGTAGGAGTGGTGGTGAGGCAATATCAGGGTTAAGGATTCATGTGATAGGTTTGTAACAGAAACAACTACCAATAAGGCTAGCAGAAATAGATAACGGAAAGTATCGGTAACAAGGGTTGAAAGGAACACAATGGTTCATGTGAGTGATAACTTGCCTGCAAACTCAGCAGCCGGGTACTGAGCTAGATCCTCAGAAGGGGTGCTGTAAAGATCGTCTGTCTCAACGTCGTCGTCTATTCGAGAAGAAGCAAACAAACGAGACAAAAATATAAACAATCATTATCATGGCATAGTGCACAATCAAAGATGATGCATGACAAGTTAATGGTTGCATCAAAATAACTAAGTGACATGGTAACACAATTAAGATGGACCCCTATGCAATTTTGAGTTGCATATGGGAGAGGGTCCATGAATTAAGTGGAAACAAATGTTTTACAATTAATTATTATGTGAAAGTTGTTAGCATGATGCATGCATGATGGTAACAACAAAATAACAACAAATAACAATAATAGATG
Source organism: Alopecurus myosuroides (assembly GCA_028641055.1). Lineage (NCBI taxonomy): Eukaryota > Viridiplantae > Streptophyta > Magnoliopsida > Poales > Poaceae > Alopecurus > Alopecurus myosuroides. The sequence goes on from CM054058.1 coordinate 173,489,317, forward strand.
CAAGTGATAAAAGGATTTAACAAGTTTTGGAAATCATCTATTATGTTTAGAAATTTTGGGTTACTTAAACATGTGACACAAACAATTGTTGTTTTCATCAAGTTAAAGTGTGCAAAACAATTAACAAAATTTATATTTGAAAATAAAATCAAATTTTAGTTGGATTACATGTTTCAAATTTTGAAATAGGAGTTAGTATGAATTTATTATGACTTAAACAATATTAAACAAGTTTTAATTGAATTTAAAACAAGTGTGAATTTTATTTGAATTTTATTTGTTCAAAACATAAATTCAAACTCACATTTGAAAAGTTCACACTTTGATGGGTTGAAAACATATTTTGCATGTTCAAAAATATTTTATATTAAGCAAGTTATGATTTTATCAAATTTAAACGAATTAAACAAGTATTAAAATATTTAGACAATTTAAATTATTCAAACCATGAAACAAAATTTATATTTGAATAGGTTATTCAAAATGGTATGGAAAACATATTTTATTTGCATTTATTGGATTAATAATGAATTAGTTATTGAATTTAGCAATTTGCATTTGAATTATTTGAATTCAAATTTAAATTGCATTTTGAAATTTCAAAACAGGAAACAAATGTTACCAATAGGTAGACAATTAAATTTAGATTAGTGTGCATATTTTATTTTCATTTATTGGAGTTATAAAACTAATTTTATTGCCAAAATACTTTCAGGGACCAATCTGCTAAAACAAAGGGCCTAAATTTGAATACAGAAATTGTTTAAAATCGTTTTATACGCACAGGAGACACACCCAGTCACTGCCAGGGGGACCCAAATCTCGCTGTGTTGGCGTGGCCACACGAGTGACTGACAGGGGGCCCTCCCTGTCAGCGTGGCGTGGAAAAAAAGAGGGATTTTATCCCGCGAGGGCAGGGGCTCGAACCCTGCACCTCTCGCTCGCTGCGCGTCTACTGAACCAGCTGGGCTGTGCGCGTTTCTTGTCAGTTAACAGATGCACGGTGAGGATAACGTTACAAAGGCGAATACTGAACTTTTTCTGACGACCGCGTGCTTCCGCGACCTGACAGAGGCTCATCGGCGGCGATCACCGGCTAGTGCTCGCACGCGCGTGTGTTGCGAGGAGATCTGGTGGACGTGCACGGTGCGGTGGCGACTGCGAACAGCAGAGAGGGAGGAGGGAAAGTTGGTGGCTGCTCACCGCGATTGTAGAGGGAAGCAGAGGGGCGAGCTCGACGGTGAGGCGACGACGGCGTGGACGGCGGCGTGGCTGCCGTGCTCCTCCGATCGCACTCCGGTGTCAAAACAGTAGAGGAAGGCGAGGCGGCGTGGTTCCCGTAGTCAGGTGGCTAGGTGGAGCTAGGAGGTGGCGGCGCCATGGCTGAAACAGAGAGCTCGCTCTCCGGCGAGATAACAGTGAGGTTCAGATGGCGAGCGTCGACGGGAGAGAGAGGGAACCGCGGCGGCGCGAGGGGACAGAAGTTCCTAGGGTTCTGGGCTAGGGCTGCGTGGTCTCGGGGGTATATATAGGGGCTAGGGGGCACGCACGGCCGTCGACGCGCCCGTCTGCCGCCGTGGCACCGCTAGATGGGGCGCCGTACGGGGAGACGACGATGGCGGCTTATAACGAACCGGTACGCGGGGGAAATAACGGGCTGGGCCGCGCGCTGGTAGGGCTTAGGTGGGTTGGGCTGCCTAACTGCCGCGCGCGCGCTGCAGTTTTTCTTCTTTTATCTTTTTCTGTTTTATATTTTTTTTTGCAGCAAAACAAATTGGAAGAAAAATGATGGTTTGTAGGTTAGGAAAAATTCTAGGAAAATTAGGGTGAACTCATTGTGTTAAATACAACCAATTATCAAGTTTGAACTTCAAAAATATTTAAAGTTTTGTGCTGTTTGGAAAATAAACTAAATTTGAAAGAATTTTGATATTAATTAAACATTAATGAAAACAAAGCATTTTAATAGGGTGACCCCTATTATTTAATGTGATCAATGATTATAATTGTTTGGTGAAAGTCATAGATTCAAAATGGGTACTAATTTGAAGAGTTGGTTTGAAATACATTTGGTTTGAATTGGAATAATTGGTTAATTAATATAGAAAACAACAACTTAATAGGGTGAACCCTATTATTAATTGGATTAAAAATATTGGAATGGTTTGGTAGTTTTATAATTTCCAAATGAGGTGCTGTTGATGATTTGCTTTGAATTTAAAACCAATTTGGAATGACTTAGTGGAATTTAAAACACCATTTTATTAATTGATAACTATGGAATAATATGACAACAAATGAGTTGTTTTTATTTGAGATTTTCATTTAAAATGTTGTAACAGAGCAAGTATGAAATAACCATTTGAAATTGTTTGAGTTTCATTATGAAAACAAGATAAAACAGATGCAAAACAAATAGTAACAAATGCAAACAAATAATTAAACATGATGACATGATGCAATACTTGAATTTAAAACAAGAAACAAAACATTCTAAGGGATATTTCATACTTGGGATGTTACATTCACTTAAAGATAACACTACACAAGTGGTGAATGGGCAAATACTCAAACATTATATCTCTGGAGATTCTTACGATGAAGATGTTGATACTATTCAAGTGGTAACTCCGGAGGACTTTATTAAAGAGAAGATTCCAGAAACTGCAGAGTCTATTTTCGAACAAGTAATAGTTTTGGTAAGAAAAAGTTCACGTTTTATCTTCAATTTATATTTTTTTTACTATTTTTAGAAATTATGAAAAATAATGAGCTAAAAAGGGTAGGAGATGGTGCCCGGGGGCACCACACCACCTGGTGGTGCGGGCCCACCCCTGGCCGCGCCACCATATGGTGTGGGCGCCTCCAAGGCCTTATCCGACCCGTCTTCGCTCTGTACCTTCCTTTTGTTACGTAAATTTTTGCTATATAATCACCCGGACCCCCCAGGTCCGTATATCGCTTTCTCGTTGTATTTTTGTTTTGATCTGCTTCTGTCAGAATCTGTTTTCAGTTTTAGAAGCACCATGGTCTCCGACAACAACGACAAGGGGAAGGATCCTATGGAAGATGATCTCCAAGACCCTAAGATGGAGGAGGAGATCGAGAGTGGAGCTGAAGGAGATGTTGAAGAAAACCCGCGCATGTACCCTCGCTCCACCATTGCAAGCATTGGAGTGGTAGAAAACCCCTTCAAACTCAAGAGAGGGGCGTTGCTGAGCACTAGAGGGAAGGTTCCACGTCACTTCTTAGCTCAAGGACACCACCTACTAGCATCAAAAACCCTTCCATACTTTAATCCATAAGCATCAATTTTAGAGGGTCCTGAGGCAGAGTTGCCTTCTAGCTAGGATATGGATCGTACTAACAATGCAAGGAAAGGAAACCATCAGTTTGGAGAAGTGTGGGGAAGAGTTGATTGAGAAGCTTATTAAGGATTCACCACCACCACCAAAGGAGTATTTCTTCATTGGTATTGGCATCCCCTTGGCTTGTCCCAAGCTTGGGGGAGTGTCGCGGTATCACACCTTTATCTTTCACTTTTTTACTTTCTAGTAGAGTCATATCATGATTAGAATTTATCATATAGGATGGTTTGCAGTGTGGAAGTATCTCTCCTTTAGTTAGTTATCTATGTATCCCTTGGTGTGAGTTGACGTTATGGAATATCAATGAGAAGTTTTATCATTTACTTTATGCACACTTTATTTTAGTTTGCAATTTCTGTTATATGGTTGATCTCGTTGTTAGTATTGGCATCAATATGGGAGCATGAAGTTAATCTATTTGGTTTTGGCAAACTTAGCTTTGGTTAGTAGCAACAATACTTTGAGGCTTAAGTAGAAAAGAGGGAGATGCATGTAGATATATTATTCCATTATCTTTCTTTCTTGTTGGCTCACATGTATTCTCAAGTTAAGACAGTTTGTACTTCCAATGAAGATTGCATGATTGTTTCTATCACATGTATATTTGCTTCTTTTCCATCAACTCTTCTGCTTGCTACCCAGCCTTGCTAGCCAAAAACCTGTACGGAGAGGGAATGCTTCTTGTGCATCCAAACCTTGAGCCAAAAACCATGTCATTTGTGTCCTTCATACCTACCTATATGTGGTATTTAACCGCCACTCCAAGTAAATTGCTTGTGTGCTACCTTTAAAACCTTCAAAATTATACCTGTTTTGTGATATGATTTAGCTCATGAGGATGTGGGAAGACAGTCTTTATTTCACTCGTTGATTGTACTTTACACACCTGGACTAGTGGAACATCCGCTTATACAACTGCTAGAAGAGCTGTCAACGGGGTGCCCAACCCCAAACTTGGTTACTATAAATTCTCTTCACTCTTTTTGCCCCTGATTTATCAGTTAAAGCTACTTCAATGGGAAGAGGGATGATCTACTGACCCCAGTAGCGTCCTTCAATGGGAGCCGCTCTTGTAGAGTCTAGTTAGCTTGTGACTTAATGTATTGTCTGCTTGCTAATTCGTTGACATAGACATACACCTCCCTTAAAATTGTTTTCATTTCCTCTGTTTCCCTGCTTCCCTCTATGAAGGGCCTACCTTTTACTTTTATATTGAGTCAGTAAACCTATTCCCTGCTTCCATCTATGCGTTGATTTATTCAATCATGCCTTTTATCCTTCCTTGTTTAGTACAATGTTTTTATCTGAAGGAATATCAATTTGAAAGTTATCAATGACTGTAAGGAGACTGTTACGATTGAGCATATAAAAATCTGCAATATAAGCTCTAATATAAAGACTCTGATCGATAGATAAGTACAATTTCTTTGACCAAGAGCAAAGTTTGCCATCACCAATTATGATTTCCTTTCTGCACCCTTATTGTGACTCCCTCTACTAGTTTTAAGTTAAGTTATATGAGAGGAAGTTGTTGTATAAAATGACTTGTGTATTGATAAATGTGATGCTTCTTGTCCGTATTTTGTTTATCGACACTTCACTCCACAAACATGTGGTCATGTTTATTGAGTTCAGTTTCGCTTGGGGAGAGTTGATACGTCCATTTTGCATCATTATCTTATATCATGATTTATTTTTATTCATTGATACATTTCATATTATGATGCACTACATATGTTATTTCATCTATTTTGCATGTTTTACAATTATTGGAGAATAATTCACCGGGACCAGAAATCAGCTGGAAAAGCACCGTCAAAATACCCTATTTCTGAAGACCAGAAGAAGAAGGGGGACATTGGGGAGTTCTTATATTGCCATAAGACGGAGACAGCCACGAGGAGAGCCAGAGGGGGCCACACAGAGCCCACACCATGAGGTGGCGCGCCCCCCTTGGCCGCACTGCTAGGTGGTGTGGCCACCCCGGCCCACCTCTGGAAGAGCTCTTCCGGGTACTTCATCCCCAAGGAACCCTAAGACCAGGAGAACCATAGAGGAAATATTCCGCCACCTCCTCGGGGCGGAAAACAATAGAGGAGAAAAGAACTCCGACAGGGAGAAATCTGCCGGGGAAATTCCTCCCCGAAGAGGGGAAATCATCGCCATCGTCACTGTCATCGCTCTGGGCATCATCAAGATCATCGTTGTCATCATCATCACCACCACCACCATCATTCCCACCATCCACCTATGTCCCGCTGTAACAATTAGAGTTCTATATCGTTGTTGCCCACTAGATCTCTCTCCCGATGTGGATTACTTGTTAGTAGTTGATGCTTACGAGATTTATCTGTGTTTGCAATTTATGAACATATTTATATTCATCATTATATCACCTCTGATTATGATCCGTATGATGTCTTGTGAGTAGCTCGTTTAGTTCTTGAGGACATGGGAGAAGTCAAGATGTTAGTAGTGGAATTATGTTGAAGTAATATCTATTGGTTTGATATTTAAGTTGTTGTGCTATTCTTCTAGTGGTGTCATGTGAACGTCGACTACATGACACTTCACCTTTATGGGCTTAGAGGGATGCATTGTGTATTTGGATACTAATTGTGGGGTTTCTGGAGTGACCGAACCCTAAACTCCTGTTATGAAACCAATGCACGAGGGAGTGTAGGATCCCAGAGTTTAAGGCTGTGGTTAGAATCATCTTAATTACTTTCTTGTAGTTACAGATGCTTGCAAGGGGTATAATCATAAGTATGTATTAGTCCTAGTAGGGTGGTGCATTATCATAGGTTCACCCACACAAAACCTATTAAAACAATAAATATTAATCAACTTTATGAAACAAAAGCGCTTGCCGAAATTCCCATGTGTCCTCGAGAGCATTTAGTCATCATAAGTAAACAAACCGGCTTGTCATTTGCTCTAAAAAGGATTGGGCCACTTGCTGCAATTGTTATTACTTTCTTTATTTACTCGCACTTTATTTATCTTCTATATCAAAAAAACCCCAAAAACCTGTCTGCTAGTGTTTACAGTGAATCCTCTATCCAACCTGTTGTCAACACCTTCTGCTCTTTGTTGGGTTCGACACTCTTATTTTTATCAAAAGTAGTACGATACACCCCCTATACTTGTGGTTTGATGCAGTGATTGACACTCTCGTTGGTAAACCCCAAGAGAAAGGTTGTGAAGAGTGCAGCGGCAAGTTTTCCCTCAGAAAAGAAACCAAGGTTGAATCGACCAGTAGGAGGACAAGCAATCTCTAAAGGTTGATGCAGCTGAGATGGCATGGCGCACTACCTATTCAGCAGCAACGTGGAACCTACACAACACAATCAAATCACTTTGCCCCAATGAAGCAGTGAGGTTGTCAATATCACCGGTTTTGCTGATAACAAAGAGGTTAAATTTATGGTGTGGAAAACAATATGAAGACAGTATGAAAACAATATCATTAGTGTGAAAGCAGTGGAAACAGTGTGTGTATTATCAGTATGAGAAAATGGACCGGGGTCCACAGTTCACTAGAGGTGTCTCTCCATAAAAGATAGCTAACATGCGTGGTGAACAAATTAGAGCTAGGAAATTGATAGATAAAGAACATGCATGACATAAAGATTACTATGAGATTCATGCGGGCATTACAACAAGATACATAGATCGTCATACAACGTTGGGCATTAAGTTGAAAGCAACGGATAATCGCAGTAAGCAAGGTGTGTAATGTAAACTAAGTAAACATCACTGTTTTCTCCCTAATGGCAACATCACATCCTTCATCCGTCACGTTTCTGTCACTCGAGCACAGATGCAAAGGAGGCATGAACCCACTATCGAACATAAATAATCCCTCTTGGAGTCACTAGCATCTACTTGGCCAGAGCATCTACTAACAACGGAGAGCATGCAAGATCATAAATAACATACATATGAAGATAACATGATAGATTGATAATCAACAGACATATCATTCAATAATCATCGGATCCCAACAAACACAACATGTAGCATTACAAATAGATGATCTTGATCATGTGAGGCAGCTCACGAGATCTAAACACGAGGCATAAGGTGGAGAGTACAACCATCTAGCTACTTCTATGGACCCGTAGTCCAAGGATGAACTACTCATGCATCACTCCGGAGTCGGGCATGGTGGTGTAGACCCCTCCTGTGATGAATTTGTAGGGTTTGTTGCATATAAAACGAAAAAATTCCTACGCGAGAGACACCCGAAAGGCCAAGATCTAATATAAGAGATGAAGTGCAACGGGCATAGAGAGAGTCTTAAGAAGAACATACCATCGAAGACACAAAGCGTTACGAGATCAAATCTCGTTGTTGGCGTAGGCGTACTCACACCGATCCCGAGAAGATGTGCACCGCAATTCGGCGGTGTCTCCATGATCGGTCACACGTACGGTTGATGACGACCTCCGTTCCCTCGATCCAGCGGGGATGCGGAAGTAGAGGATCCCTCAAAACTCCAGCAGCATGACGGCGTGGTGGTGGTGAAGAATCCCACGGTCAGGGCTTCGCCAAGCCGGAGACCATGGAATGGAGCAGCGGGTGGAGAGGAAGTGAGGTGGGCAAGTGTGTGAAGGAGGAGGAGCCCTCACCCTCCTTTTATAGGGAGAGGGCGGCAGCCCAAGGGTGGGGTGCAGCCAGCCATGGTGGTTCCCCCACCTCTTCCATCTTCATGTGAGTGGACACTCCACTCACATCCACTCATCCTTCCTTTATTTCCCACTTAGAAAATCCAAGAGTTTTTCTTTAATAAATAAATAAAACATTTTCATTTCTTTATTTATATTTGTTAATTCCATTAACAAACATTTTCATATAGCACCTCGAATCATTTGTTAATTCTATTAACAACCATTTGATGAAAAACCCTTGAACTATTTCAATTTTCCCTGAAACAATTTCGGTGCTGCTCAAAACATTCTTCGTTATTCCGTATCCTCTCAAATGCGTCATCAAACCTTAAGTGTGTGACCCTATGGGTTCACGAATAAGATTTACATGATCGAGACTCCTCTTCGATCAATGATCAACAGCGGCATCTGGAGATCCGTGATGACTCCTATATATTCAACGACGACTCTCGTGATCGTGTGAACTATCAACGTCGTAAACTATTCCCGTTGTCTCGCGATATTTTACTTGTCCGAGATTCGATCATTGGTATCAACCATACCTTGTTCAATCTCGTTACCTGACAAGTACTCTTTTCGCGTTTCCATGATATGACATCCTTGTGACCTAGTCACGTGCTTGTAAGAGGTGTCGATGTAATATCACCGAGAGGGCCCAGAGTATATCTCTCCGTCATTTTGTATGGATAAATCACACTCTTGATCCATGAGCCTCAACTAATACTTTATGAATACCTAACGGCACCTTTATAGTCACCATGTTACGGTGTGACGTTTGATGACATCAAAGCACCCTTCCGGTATCAGTGATTGACATGATCTTATGGTTTAAGGAATAAGTTACTTCGTACGCAAGATATAACAATATAAACTAAATGAATTGATCGTATTGTTATCTTGATATTGAGTCTATGTTCATCACATCATTCTACCAATGATATGACCCCGTTATTAACAACATCCAATGTTCATGATCAGGAAACCTTGATCATCTATTAATCAACGAGCTACTTAAAAGAGAGGCTTTACTAGGAACCATTGTTTGTTTATTAAACACACATGTATGAACGTTTCCGATTAATACAATTCTATCATGAGAAATAAACATTTATCATAAACAAGGAATAAGATAATAACCACTTTATAATTGCCTCTCGGGCATATTCCCTTCAGTCTCCCACTTGCACTAGAGTCAATAATCTAGTCTGTAAGCACTTAACACATATGGCGTTCCAGTGTTATTACCATGCTTCGCATGTGGTAAACATCATCAAAAATATCTGAACTGTTCAGGTCCTATTGTATTTGCATGTTCTTTGCGTCTACACGCATCACTCATTCTCTAATGAGATGACTTTGTATATATTTGGTCAACTGATGAAACCTTAATTCCTCAGCTTAAACCAATGTTACTAACATTGTGAAAATGTAGCTTCATAGTGTCAGCATTCTTGGAAATTCACCAAATTTAATAAAAAACTCCTTGACACAAAATACTTATATTATTTTTCGTCGACACAACGATATACTTAGCCTTTGTTATAGTATCCGTCACAATACTTTAATTTTGAAACTCTTTCAAATCCAGCATGGAACTTTCTTCCAGCCTATTGTGCTACCCTTCATCACATATTTTAATTGAGATAAAATTATTTGAATAGATGACAAGACTATTAGTGTAACATATTACAACAAATAGTTTGTCATTACTATATAGGAAAACATATCCTTAGCATTTCTAAAATAAAATAAGGATCTGTCCCACTGTTGTCTAATCCTCATATAAATTATCCTGCTATAACATTTTATAGCATAGGACTCATATTGTTGTGTACATAGCATGGAACACATGAATTAGAAATCTTAATTTCAATTATTCTCATCATGTGTCAAAACACTTGAATCTTGCACAAATCTTTTCCATGTGGCAAGAACTCCTTCTTGTCATTTCGTTATTGACTTACTTCAATATTTCATCTATGTAATTTGGCTCAACCATATCAGGTGCTTCAATCCATCTCTTATAGATATCGATGCCCAATATTATCGGGCTGCCCCGACTAATCAGACTGAAGTCAGATCTTTTCTGGGATTAGCCGGATATTATCGCAAGTTTGTTCAAGGATTTTCCAGTATAGCCAGACCACTCACTCAATTGCTCAAGAAGGATAGCAATTTCGTTTGGACGGACAAATGTGCTGAGAGTTTTCAAGAGTTGAAGAATAGACTGGTGACAGCCCCGGTACTCATTATGCCGGATGTCTCCAAGAGTTTCGATGTGTATTGTGATGGTTCTAAGCTTGGTCTTGGAAGTGTTCTCATGCAAGAAGGAAAAGTCATCTCGTTTATCTCACGCCAGTTGAGACCACATGAGCTGAATTATCCTACTCATGACTTAGAGCTTGCTGCTGTTGTACATGCTCTCAAAGCATGGCGACATTTCCTTATTGGCAAGAGGTGTGAAATCTATACAGATCATAAGAGTTTGAAGTATATCTTCACACAGCGTGAACTCAATATGAGGCAACGCCGTTGGATAGAGCTCATCAAGGACTATGATCTTAGTATCCACTATCACCCCGGAAAGGCGAATGTTGTTGCGGACGCTCTTAGCCGAGAGCCGGCCTCTCTGAATTCTATGATCCAGATCAGACAACCGGAGTTGTGGAAAGAACTTGACCAGCTTGGTATCGAGGTGGTCAGCTATGGCATGTTGGACGGCATGGAAGTTAAACCAACTCTAGTTGATCAAATCAAGGAAGCTCAGAAGGGCTAGAAGAGCATTGAGGGAATTAAAACACGCATGGAGAAAGAAGAAGTTACCGGTTTTACCATTGATTCTGATGGATTCTTATGGTATGAAGGACGTATTTGTGTTCCGGTTGAATCTGAGTTGAAGGAAACAATCATGATTGAGGCTCATGACACTTTGTACTCTATTCACCCTGGAGGAACCAAAATGTATCAAGACTTGAAGGAGAAGTTTTGGTGGCATGGAATGAAAAGAGATATTGCCGCGTTTATAGCCAAGTGCCATATTTTTCAACAAGTGAAGGCTGGACATTAGCGTCCCGCTGGTTTGTTACAGCCATTGCAAGTACCTGTTTGGAAATGGGACGAAGTTGGGATGGACTTCATCACTGGACTGCCACGGTCCAGTCGAGGGAATGATTCGATATGGGTTGTCGTTGACAGGCTCACCAAAGTTGCACACTTTATACCTGTCAAGACCACATATCGTGGAGACCATCTTGTTGATCTCTATATTTCTCGGATAGTCAGTCTACATGGAGTTCCCAGCAGGATTGTGTCAGATAGAGGGTCACAGTTCACCTCTCGATTCTGGAAGAAGTTACACGAAGCCTTGGGAACCAAGCTAGCCTTTAGCACCGCCTACCATCCGCAGACTGATGGACAGACAGAGCGTGTGAACCAGATATTGGAAGACATGCTCCGTGCCTGTGTTTTGTCCTATGGAGTTAAGTGGGAAGATTTCCTGCCGTTTGCGGAGTTTTCCTACAATAACAGCTATCAGTCAAGCCTGCAGATGGCACCTTTTGAAGCACTGTATGGATGGAAATGCCGTACCCCTCTGAACTGGACTGAAACAGGAGACATTCAAATCTTTGGAGTTGATACTCTGAAAGCTGCAGAGGAGCAAGTGCATTTAATCCATGACCGTCTTAAAGCCGCACAATCATGTTAAAAGAGTTATGCGGACACTAAGCGTCGCGATGTCTCTTTCACTATAGGAGATTTCTTGTATCTTCGTGTTACGCCACTCAAAGGGATGCAGCGTTTTCATGTCAAGGGAAAGCTTGCACCCCGGTATATTGGCCCATTTAAGATCCTAGCCCGTCGTGGAGAGGTATCTTATCAGCTGGAGCTACCTGAAGAGCTGTCAGCTTTTCACGATGTTTTTGACGTGTCATTGCTCCGGAAGTGTCTTCATGTACCTGAGCAGAATCTCACTTACCAAGACATTGACTTCAAGACCATTGACCTCAATGGTGATTTGACCTACCGTGATCGACCCATGCGGGTGCTTGAGGAGAATGTTCGTGCTACCAGGAGAAATGCTTTCAAGTTCCTTAAGATTCAGTGGACGAATCATTCAGAGGAGGAAGCAACCTGGGAGCATGAAGATTATATCAGGAAAGAGTTCCCTGGGTTCCTTAAAGACTAAACCCGCGAATCTCAGGGCGAGATTCTTTTAAGGGGGGAGATTTGTCACACCCCAGATTTGGGACACTTGTAACACATGAGGGATACCATTTTTGTAAGCCAACAAAAACTTTTTAATGCCCTTGTGTAATCCAACATGATGTATTGAACCATGGTTATCTATGCAATGCAAGCAAATTTGATTCAAAAATCATTCACTTGTTTTCTGATGTTTCTGATCATTTCTGAATTATTTCCATTTTGGTATCTTTGTTATTCTAAATCAAGATTCACGTGGCAATGTTGAAATCAACTTATAATTAATATTTGGATGGTTTGGAATCAATAAAACAATTGGACAAAAGTTTAATCTCATGTTTTCCTTAGGTTTTTCTAATAAAAACCATTTCTGAAAAATAAGTCAATTAGATGATTTTCACCCTTGTTATCTATATGCTAGAGATTCACATTTTGTGTTCTCTTGGCATGGATTATATCTCTATTATATGGACTAAAAATTGGTTAACTTTGTCTGAAAAATTGAATCACAGAAACAATCAATTGCTTGGTGTTTTGTGTTAAGAAAATAAGACAGAATTAGTTATTTTTGGAAAATAGAGAAAAACTCAAACTAGCCATTTCTCCACCTTGTTTTCATGATGCATTTGAATTTAAAACTTGTTTCTTTTTGCTGTCTATGAAAGTACTAAAGTTACTTAACATAACCATACTTGGAAAACAAATTTTGGTTAAGGTTTGGTCCTTGAAAACAATTGAAACTTTTGGCTAATCCACACAACAATACAACACTTAGAAAAATTTCTGAACCTGAAACTGTAACTGATGTTTTTTCAGAAATAGTGAGATTGCTCGATTTTCAAATGATCATATCTTTTTACTGGCTAAACCAAATGCTGCACGGTTTGGTGCTTCTAGAAGCCTAGTCAGCACCCTACCCATTCCATCCCTTAGCTCCCAAGTTTTTTGACCAGAGAGAGAGGGAGAGAGCGAGGAACAGAGAGGGAAAAACGGGAGGGGAGGGATGGGCACGCCTGACAGCCTCATCCCTGCCGCGTGCCACAGTGGCACTCGCGTTTTTTTTCGCCTCTGCTCGCACAAGTGGCCATTGACCCGTCTAGTCTTGCCCCTCGACACACCCAAGAGCCGTGGGGCGCGGCATGGGCATGCCAGAGCGCGCACGGGTGTGTTCCGCTGACGCCCGTGGCCACCCGGGCGTGCACCACTGCCGCCAGCCCTATAAAGCCATGCCCAAGGCCCCTGCCTCTGCGCACACCCTCACTCTCACTCACTCACTTGCCGTAGCCACTGCATTTCTCTCGAGCCGCTCTAGCTAGCTCGAATCGCCGGAGAAACCACCGCGGCCACCGCGGGTGATCGAGGTGAAATACTTGCGCCCCGAGCCATCCCCACTCTCTCTGTCACCTTAGATCGAACCCCCACCCTCCGTGGACCGTGCCTGACCCTCCCCGTGGTTCCTCGTTTGCAAGAACGCCAGAGAGCTTTCGGAGCCGCCGCGGGACGTCTGCACGGCGCCGTCGATTGGAGCCACCTCGAGCTAAGATCTTCGCGACCCTGCACAGCCACGCGCATCTGCAACCTCTTCGACCACTCGCAATCGTTCCACGAGCCCCCTAGGTCAAGTCATTTAGTTTATATTGTTATATCTTGCGTACAAAGTAACTTATTCCTTAGACCATGAGATCATGTCAATCACTGATACCGGAAGGGTGCTTTGATGTCATCAAACGTCACACCGTAACAGGGTGACTATAAAGGTGTCGTTAGGTATTTGGAAAGTATTAGTTGAGGCTCGTGGATCAAGAGTGGGATTTGTCCATCCAAAATGATGGAGATATATACTCTGGGCCCTCTCGGTGATATCACATCGAAACCGCTTGGAAGCACGTGATATGATTACAAGGATGTCATATCACGGGAACGAGAAAAGAGTACTTGTCGGTAACGATATTGAACAAGGTATGGTTGATACGAATGACCGAATCTCGGACAAGTAAAATATCGCGAGACAAAGGGAATAGTTTACTACGTTGTTGGTTCACACGATCACGAGAACCATCGTTGAATAAATATGAGTCATCACGGATTTCCATATCCCGTTGTTGATTATTGATCGGAGAGGAGTCTCGATCATGTCTATCTTATTCGTGAACCGTAGGGTGACACACTTAAGGTTCGATGACGCATTTGAGAGGATACGGAATATCGAAGAATATTTTGGGCAGCACCGAAATTGTTTCGGGGAAAATTGAAATAGTTCAAGGGGTTTTTCGTCGAATGGTTGTTATTAGAATTAACAAATGATTTGAGGAGATATATGCAAATGTTTGTTAATGGAATTAACAAATATAAATAAAGAAATAATTTTATTTATTTATTTATTAAAAGAAAACCTTTGGATTTTCCAAGTGGTAAATAATGGGAGCATGAGTGGGTGTGAGTGGAGCTTCCACTCACATGAAAAGGGAAGAGGTGGGGGCACCACCATGGCTGGCCGCACCCCACCCTTGTGCTGCCTCCGTCTCCCTATAAAAGGAGGGTGAGGGTTCCTCTTCATTCACACACTTTCCCACCTCATTTCCTCTCCACCCGCTCCTCCATTCCATGGTCTCTGGCTTGGCGAAGCCCTGACCGTGGATTCTTCACCACCACCAGAATTTTTTTTGTTTATCTCTACGCGTTCCAACAGAATCGATTATGACAAGAACAGTAATAAAGTGTTATTGTGTTCATTGTCATATCGAACCAAACATTCAAGTTTTATTTTAAGAACTTAATAAGTTGTTATTTTGTTCTGGTCTTTTGTGAGAACAAATGAGATTGTTCAAACTATGACCATATTCCATAATTGATGGATATGTTAATATAAATCATGTTGATAAAGTAAACATCTATAAGACTAAATGCTAAACGTTGCAAGACGTAAAAGAGTTTCACTCAAATTGTGACACCACCAATTTTTAGTTCATATCGGAAAGGAAAACATGAAGGAACTCCATATTGATGGACCTCTGGAGTCATTTTGTTTTGAATAAATTGACGCTTGTGAGACCTCTTCCAAAAGATGACTAGAATTCCGTTCTTAGGCCAAAGTAGAATGGACGATTAATTTAGTGGAGATTATACATATTGATGTATATAGTCCATTATGTGTAGTCATGTATGGTTGATTAATTTTTCCTTCATAAAATTATATCGATGATTTGAGTAGATATGTGAGTATATCTATTTAAACAGAACGGATTTTGACATTTTGAATTGGTTCAAAAAGTTTGTTAATATGAAGTAAAAATAATTGTAACAAGATAATCAAGTATTTATGATTGGATCATAAAGGATAAAGTTTGAGTTACAAGTTTAGCAAAACATCTGAGGAGTTTCAGAATTGTTCTACAACTTATATTACTCGAATTACCCCACATTAGTTTGGAGTCTTCGAGAGACAAAATCAAACCTTGTTTGACATGGTAAGATTAATAAAAATGCCATTATAATTTTGTAGTTTATACATTAGTGAAAACTGTGTTACCACTGAAAAGAGCACCATCATGATCCGTTGAAATTTACAACATATAAAGATATGGTTTGGGTAGTGACCCGAATTGTCATTTTCTTAAGTTTTGGTATGCATAGCATGTGTAAAATGTTTACAACCAAAATGGGATACATATATGTTTACAAGGTTATCCCAACGAATCTATTGGGTATTTCTCCTATCACCGACCAAAGACAAATGTTGTTTGTCAGAAAGGGTTGATTTTTCGAGAAAGTAGTTCTTGCGAAATGAGTGAGTGGGAGGAAAGTACAAACTTAACGAGATTAGAGAATCTTCGTTACCATGTCAAGAGTAGCGCAGCAGTGGAAGTTGTTCCAGGGTTTCCTATTTTGACTAAGTAGAAGACACTACATGTGATTGTAGATACTTCGAATGAGTTTGCGAACTGAACCTCAAAAGTCCTAAAACTTTGTACTTAGACCAACTTGTGGTTTAAGAGTAAAGTGTTGTTTTGACAACAAAAGGACTCTGACCTTATAAAGGAAGAAAATGATGGGCCCTGACTTCGTAAAATTGACTATGAGTCATTATATCCGCCATAGTATCCTTGTATGAATATCAAGTATGTGACTTGGTAGTCCTTTCGATAGGTTTGATGCCTAACGATAGCAAAAGGGTCTATATAGAGACAAAGACATGGATTTTTATATCCTTTGAAAGTTGTACTTATCGAAAAGTTGTTTTCGACGAAGTTCAAAGAGTTGAGTACTACAAGATTTTGATTTTCCGTAGTGATGCTTTAGTCTTTGCGGATAGTTCTAGCAAAAGTTACATATTATGATATGGCAGTTGAATAACAAAACCAACTCTTCTCTCGAGGAAGTTTGATCAAAGATGTGTACTCGACACAGTCTGGGAGTTTTGTAAAATTCAAAAGGTTGCTAGAAAGGTATGCACACTTCAATGGTTGAAGTGAGCATAACGAAGTTGAAATCTTTACTTCAATGAAGTTATCAAAAGAGTTGGATTCCATCATGAACGATAAAGATGCTTGTAGAGTTACAAGAAATTAAGTGGGAGCGCTATGACATATTTCCAATACTTTATGTAGCTTACATATGTTTGATTGGAAAATATGTAATTTTAAATTAACACGGTTAAGATTTTCTTATTAATGAAAGGCTTAGAAGATATTGGGCATCGATATCTGTAAGAGATGGATTGAAGCGCCTGATATGATTGAAGCCAAATTACATAGATGAAATATTGAAGTAAGTCAATATCAAAATGACATGAAGGAGTTCTTGTCACATGGAAAATAATTGAGCAAGATTCAAGTGTTTTGACACATGATGAGCATCATTGAAATTGATATTTCTAAGTCATGTTTCCATGCTATGTACACAACCAGATAAGTCCTATGCTATAAAATGTTATAGCAGGATAATTCATATGATGATTAGACAAAAGTGGGAGAGATCCTTGTGTCATTTTAGAAATGCTAAGGATATGTTTTCCTATGTAGTAATGATAAAATATCAGCTGTAATATGTTACACTAATAGTCTTGTCATTTATTCAAGTAATTTTATCTCAATTAAAATATGTGATGAAGGGTAGCACAATAGGCTAGAAGAAAGTTCCATGCTGGATTTGAAAGAGTTTCAAAATAAAAATATTGTGACAGATACTACAACAAAGGGTAAAGTATATCGTTGTGTTGACAACTGATAGTAAGCGTATTTTGTTTCAAGGAGTTCTTTATTGAACTTGGTGAATTTCCTAGAACGCTGACACTATGAAGCTACATTTTCACAATGTTAGTAACATTAGTTTAAGCTGAGGAATTAAGGTATCACCGGAACTTGGTGAATTTCCAAGAATGCTAACACTATGAAGCTACATTTTCACAATGTTAGTAACATCAGTTTAAGCTGAGGAATTAAGGTTTCACCGATTGACCATATATATACAAAGCCATCTCATTAGAGAATGAGTGATGCGTGTAGACGCAAAGAACATGTAAATACAATAGGACCTGAATCGTTCAGATTTTTTTTGATAATTTTTACCACATGCGAAGCATGGTAATAACACTGGAACGTCATATGTGTTAAGTGCTTACAGACTAGATTATAGACTCTAGTGCAAGTGGGAGACTGAAGTAATATGCCCAAGAGGCAATAATAAAGTGGTTATTATCTTATTACTTGTTTATGATAAATGTTTATTTCTCATGCTAGAATTGTATTAACCGGAAACGTTGATACATGTGTGTTTAATAATCAAACAATGGTTCCTAGTAAAGCCTCTTTTAACTAGCTCGTTGATTAATAGATGGTCAAGGTTTCCTGATCATGAACATTGGATGTTGTTAATAACGAGGTCATGTCATTAGAAGAATGATGTGATGAACACATACCCAATATCAAGATAACAATACGATCAAGTCATTTAGTTTATATTGTTATATCTTGCGTACAAAGTAACTTATTCCTTAGACCATGAGATCATGTCAATCACTGGTACCGGAAGGGTGCTTTGATGTCATGAAATGTCACACCGTAACAGGGTGACTATAAAGGTGCCGTTAGGTATTCAGAAATTATTAGTTGAGGATCATGGATCAAGAGTGGGATTTGTCCATCCAAAATGACGGAGAGATATACTCTGGGCCCTCTTGGTGATATCACATCGAAACCGCTTGCAAGCACGTGATATGATCACAAGGATGTTATATCACGGGAACGAGAAAAGAGTACTTGTCGGTAACGAGATTGAACAAGGTATGGTTGATACCAATGATGCGAGACAAAGGGAATAGTTCACGACGTTGTTGGTTCACACGATCACGAGAGTCATCGTTGAATAAATAGGATTCATCACGGATTTCCAGATCCTGATGTTGATTATTGATTAGAGAGGAGTCTCGATCATGTCTATCTTATTCGCGAACCGTAGGGTGACACACTTAAGGTTCGATGACGCGTTTGAGAGGATACGGAATATCGAAGAATATTTTGGGCAGCACCGAAATTGTTTTGGGGAAAATTGAAATAGTTTAAGGGGTTTTTCATCGAATGGTTGTTAATAGAATTAACAAATGATTCGAGATGCTATATGCAAATTTTTGTTAATGGAATTAACAAATATAAATAAAGAGATAAAAATGTTTTATTTTTTTATTAAAAGAAAACCTTTGGATTTTCCAAGTGGAAAATAATGGGAGCATGAGTGGGTGCGAATGGAGCTTCCACTCACATGAAGAGGGAAGAGGTGGGGGTACCACCATGGCTGGCCGCACCCCACCCTTGGGCTGCCTCCCTCTCCCTATAAAAGGAGGGTGAGGGGTCCTCATCATTCACACACTTGCCCACCTCATTTCCTCTCCACCCGCTGCTCCATTCCATGGTCTCCGGCTTGGCGAAGCCCTGACCGTGGGATTCTTTACCACCACCACGCCGTCGTGCTGCTGGAGTTCCGAGGGATCCTCTACTTCCGCGCCCCGCTGGATCGAGGGAACGGAGGTTGTCATCAACCGTACGTGTTACCGATCATGGAGGCACCGCCGGATGCGGTGCACATCTTCTCGCTATCGGGATCGGTGTGAGTACGACTACGCCAACAACGAGATTTGATCTCGTAACGCTTTGTGTCTTCGAGGGTATGTGTTCTCCTTAACCCTCTCGTTGCCCGTTGCACTTCGTCTCCTAGATTAGATCTTGGCCTTTCGGGTGTCTCTCGCGTAGGAAATTTTTTGTTTTCTATGCAACGACCCCTTCAAAGCCACCCATAAGGACCCTTTAGTAAATTATTGCATAAATGGTCAATTTGTTTAAGCCACCTATCAGCATCCGACGGCTAGCATAATTTCCCGCACTTCCGCCAAAATTTTGCGTCCCTTCAAAAATTTGGCGCCAGGACAACCCACTCAAAAAATTTCGTGCAATAATATTACTTCTCAACCCTCCCGCATACAACGGTCAAACTTTATCGCGGAGGGCATTTCTGTAATCATTTTGAAACCCTCCCTTATCCCCTCGGCCCTCACCCAAAGAACCGACAACTCCCCCTTCTCCCCTCCAGTCTCCGTCCTCCCAGACCAGATCCCACCCCTCTTACACATCGCCGTATAGCTCGCTCGCCATATCTCCTATGTCGCCGTCGAGATCCCCCACACCGCCCTGGTCACCGTCCAGGACCACCACCTCGCCGTCGTGCTCACCGGTCTGCCACATTGTCACCAACCTCGCCGTCGTGTGCTCCCTGGTGTGCCACCTCGCCGTCGTGCTCACCGATCTACCACATCGTCACCAACCTTGTCGTCGTGTGCTCCTTGGTGTGCCACCTCGCCGTCGTGCTCACCGGTCTGCCACATCGGCACAAACCTCGCCTTCGTGTGCTCACTGGTGTGCCACCTCGCAATTAACCTCGCCGTACGTCCAGATCTTCCAACTCGTCTCCAACCTCGCCTTCGTGTGCTCGCTGGTGTGCCACCTCTCCATTAACCTCGCCGTACGTCCAGATCTGCCACCTCGTCTCCAACCTCGCCGCAACTTCACCCTCAATGTCCGCAACCACGCCGAGACGGGTAAAGGTTGAAGGCGAGAAACGCAGTAAGATTGATGGTTCTTCATATGTTGGATGCAATTAATCTTTCTGAATTAGTTGTTTGTTTAATTGTATGCTTGATTTCTTATATTCGATGCAATTAATCTCTCTAAATTGGTTGATCGATGCTTCTTAATTATCCTGCTAATATTTGATGTAATAAATCTCTCTAAATTGTTTCTCTGTTTAGTTGTATGATTAATGGTTCCTTATATCC
Organism: Alopecurus myosuroides; assembly: GCA_028641055.1. NCBI lineage: Eukaryota > Viridiplantae > Streptophyta > Magnoliopsida > Poales > Poaceae > Alopecurus > Alopecurus myosuroides. The sequence goes on from CM054058.1 coordinate 173,509,884, forward strand.
GTCTTTGTTATTGGCTTTGCATTTATAACTTTGTATAGTGGTAAACAGAGGCTTGTACATGTGTTAATTCTGACAAATATGTAGCGGAATTGGGTGCGTTGCCCTCCTAATGCTCCTTTTTTTTTAATTATTTGCTTTCGTAGTAGAAAAGACTGCATGGTTTCTTTTAATGGAAATCGTTAGGGGGACCTTCTTGCTAATCTTGCATAAAAATAAAAATAGAAGTATCAAGCTTTGTTTTCCTACGGTAAAAGTTTGCTTATTTCCAGCTTGTATACTATTAGGTTTAAGCTCACTTTGCTTATGATCCTATCAGTCTTAGTTATGAATCTACGATCCGAATATATATTTCTTGCACTGGACTGTTCTTACATGATGAGTACCTTAATTTTTGATGATGTATTAGGTTCTTACCAAGTGTTTATATTTGGATCTTACTTTGAGTTATTTATTCATGTTAGGATAACCACTACACCCCATGGAAAAAAAACGTGACAGAACTATCATGGCAAACAGTGCAAGGATGCATCAACTGGGTGTAAAGTCTTTAGCAATATTCTTTCATGTCCTACTGTATTCACACCAAAGAAGATCAAGAACGAAGACTCTGGATCTGAGTACACTCCCGAGGATGATGCTGAAGAGGAATCAGATTCCAATGAAGGAGACTGGTCATGTCAATCCCTATTCAGTGAGGACAATGAGTTGCAGGTTATTCCCTAATTCGGCATCTCAACATTCTTCCATGATATCACAACAACTAGGGTGTAATGCTTAAAACTCTTTAAGTAATAAAAACTCCCTTTAGTTAAAAAAAACAACAACTAGGGCACATCTTACTTATCTTGTGTTGAACAGTTTGATTACTGCTGTGTCATATATTTTGTGCTATTTCATCTATTCCATACCATAAGACGTTTTGGCAAGCTAATTAATGATGTGGTTGTCATTTTAACATGCTTTCCATCTATGCTCCTGACATGCTTGACATCTGCTAGGTCATTTGTCATTACAGACACGCTTTTTTGATTGTCATCTGCTATTTTTCAAATATTTTCTGCACATTGCTCGCCATCTGTTAGTTTCATCTATTTTCTGTACATTGCTGGTCACCTGCTAGTTTCATCTATTTTCTGTACATACTTACATCTATTTTCTTTGCATGCTTGATAGGCAAGCAAGAAAAGGATGATGTCGACACCAGCTTCAGAGGATGAGGATGATACTTTAGGTATATTGTTGGATCGTGGAAAGCATACTTTGTCGAACAAATCTCGTGTGGAAACAAGTATTTCAAAATCTGAACACCAAGTGCAAACTGATGTTGAGAGAGGGGGGCATGCCAATATGTGCAGCACAATTGCTGATTTGAGGGCGGTGAATGCAGAATCTGAGCGAATGAGGCTCCGGTTTGCATTTGAAATGGAAGAAATGCGGAAGGAACAAGACGAGCTAAAAACATGCCAACAAGAAGGAGTTGCCCTGCTTGAGCAGTTAGCTCATTGCATATGTGGTAATTGAAACTATGGTCGTGTTGCTGAAAGCTGAATTTCTGTATGTTTGTTTGCTTTTCTGTAAAATAAACCACTAGTGTTGCAATTTCTGTATTTGATGCCTGCTATGTGGCATATGTAACATGGAAAGGTCAATTCGAACGATGATTTAAGCACCCATCTGGCACGAAAAAAAACGTCGTAGTATCGTAACGTAAAAACAGACCCGGATTAGGACACATGGTGTCGTATGCCATGCCCACGTATCGTTTTCGGTTGGAAAGTTCCACAACGAAAATAAAAACGTCGCGAAAAGGTGCCACGTGGCACCGTACACTTGGTCCAATTTTTGTTTTATGTAGTTCCACAATGAAACAGAAAACATCGTGGAACACCGCGCACTTGGTCCACGTGGCGTCGTTTTGCGTCGGAAAAAATCCGTCACCACGTACCCCACGACGATCGGAGATCGTCCCCCAAAAAAACCACGCAGTGACGTACGATTGTTCCACGTGGCGTCATCTCATACCACGACGCTAGCAAGTTCGTCGCAGATGGCGTCCACATGGTTTCACATGATTGGTCGAGGCCGCGACAACAAAAATTGTCGTGAATGTGATCGGCGGTTATGACGTCATGAACGGATTGTGATGTCATAAACGGGGCCTTAACAGAATCTATTTTTGACGGAAAAAAAGTTGCGACCGTAATGACGTAAGCTGCCGGTAGGGTCACGTCAGCTGATTACGCTAACGACCGTCTGTTAATCCTTTGCCACGTGTCAGCCGACAGCGACGAAAAACAATGTTGCCGCTTAATGGGCCGGGACCGGACGGTCCAGATGCTCGCGACGATTTTCTGAACGTTGCGGATAGCCTCAACGTTCTCCCGTTCAAATTAACGTCGCATAATAGTCCGTGACAGTCGATCAGGGACGTTCTCACTTCGTCGAGTAAACCGTCGCGGATTGCCATTAGCGACGGTTCGGAGCCCATCCGCAACGGTATTGAAACGTCCCAGACCGCGCGGAATTTGGTAGTGTACGGATGATGTGATATGATATGGTCCTTCTTGCACTTGATCTCCATCATGTGCATCATGGTATGATATCCATCATTCCACCGATGTGGCACCAAGGTCGATGGCACCTCCATCTTGATTGTCCATCAATAATAAGACAACCATATGGTTCCTTCCGGTATATAATTAATTTACAAAAGAGACCATCTCATAATCAAATTTGTAACATTGATCATATCACATCACATGCCCAGCAAAAATTAGTTAGACGCTTCTAATTTATTTTTGCATATTTTACGTGGCTTTAGGGCTTTCAAGGATAGAACCGTTTATACCTACGAACATCAACCACAACATTGATAAACATATTTTTAACAACCCTTCATAGATTAGATCTTAACTATAGTTGGAGAAACGGACACCCCCTCGGCCACAAGTGAGACAGGTCTCGCGTACATAGTACACGTAAAGTTTGTCTAGGGCAGCTTCATCCAACTATGCCACTAAGATCGTAAAATACTCAAGGAGGCAATAACATGATCATCCACGCCCAGATACCCCTATGTGTTCTACCCGTGCAAAACATCTACGCATAGATCCGGCTCTGATACCACTGAAAGGTTCGTTGCATAGAAAACAAAAAATTTCCTACGCGAGTGATACCCGAAAGGCAAAGATCTAATCTAGGAGATGAAAGCAACGAGCATAGAGAGGCTTAAGAAAACATACCCTCGAAGACTCTAAGTGTTACGAGATCGAATCTTGTTGTTGGCATAGTCGTACTCACACCGATCACGAGAGCGAGAAGATGTGCACCGCAATCCGGCGGTGCCTCCCCGATCAATCACACGTACAACTTGATGATGACATCCGTTCCCTCGATCCAGCGGGGCAGCGGAAGTAGAGGATCCCTCGGAACTCCATAAGCACGACGGCGTGGTGGTGGTGAAGAAAACATTGCTCAGGGCTTCGCCAAGCGCACGAACAAGTGGTGGAGCAGCGGGAGGAGGGAGGAAGAGATGACAGAAGTGTGTGTGTGTGTGTGGGAGAGGGAGCTTCCACCCCTCCTTATATAGGAGGGGATGGCAGCCACGAATTTTTGGGTGTCCCCACCTCTCCCTCATCATGTGAGTGGAGTCTCCACTCAACCCACTTATTCTTCCATTAATTCCCACTCAAAATCCCAAGGGTTTTCTTTAATAAATAAATAAAACAATTTTATTTCTTTATTTTAATATTTGTTAATTCCATTAACAAACCTTAACATATAACCCCTTGAGTAAGTTGTTAAACCTATTAACAACCATTTGATAAGAATCCCCTTGTACTATTTCAAAATTATCCGAAACAATTTCGGTGCTGTCCAAACTTTTCTCCGATATTCCGTATCCTCTCAAATGTGTCATCGAACCTTAAGTGTGTCACCCAACAGTTCACAAATAACATAGACATGATCGAGACACATCTCCGATCAATAATCAACAGCGGGATCTGGAGATCCGTGATGACTCCTATATAATCAACAATGACTCTCGTGATCGTGTGAACCATCAACGTCGTAACTATTCCCTTTGTCTCGCGATATTTTACTTGTACGAGATCCGATTATTGGTATCAACCATACCTAGTTCGATCTCGTTACTGACAAGTACTCTTTTAATCGTTCCGTGATATGACATCCTTGTGACCTAGTCACGTGCTTGCAAGCGGTGTCGATGTGATATCACCAAGAGGGCCGAGAGTATATCTCTCCGTCATTTGGATGGAAAAATCCAACTCTTGATCCATGAGCCTCGACTAACACTTTCCGAATACCCAACAACACCTTTTATAGTCACCCTGTTACGGCATGACGTTTGATGACATCAAAGAACCCTTCTGGTATTAGTGATTGACATGATCTCAGGGTCTAAGGAATAACTTACTTCATTTGCAAGATATAACAATATAAACTAAATGACTTGATCGTATTGTTATACTTAGTTTGGGTTTATGTTCATCACATCATTCTCCTAATGACATGACCTCATTATAAACAACATCCAATGTTCATGATCAGGAAACCTTGATCATCTGTTAATCAACGAGCTTGTTAAAAGAGAGGCTTTACTAGGAACGATTGTTTGTTTATTAAACACACATGTATCAATGTTTCCGCTATATACAATTCTATCATGAGAAATAAACATTCATCATAAACAAGGAATAAGATAATAACCACTTTATTATTGCCTCTCGGGCATATTACCTTCACGTTCGTTGGAAGACCCCAAGAGGAAGGTATGAAGAGTACAGCAGCAAGTTCTCATTCCGTAAGAAACCAAGGTTTCATTGGGAAAATAGGAGAAATAAATCACTTCTGAAGGTTGATGAAAACTGATGTTGGCAGGGTGCATTACCAGGCTCAGCAGGAACATAGTATATGCACACAACACAGCCAAGATACTTTGCCCCAACAAACAGTGAGGTTGCCAATCTCACCGGTTTTGCTAACACAAAGGATTCGATGTATGATGTGAAAACAATACTTGTTTGTAGTGAATAAAAAGAGAACAATAATGACAGTGAGTGAAAAGAAAGCAGTGTTTGCAGTAGTTGTATTATCAGTGTAAAAGAATGGACGGGGGTCCACAGTTCACTAGTGGTGTCTCTCCAAATCAGATAGATAACATGCGGGGTAAACAAATTACAGTTGGGCAATTAACATAAATAAAGGCTGCACAGTTGTCACGACCCCGGACCCAGAGATATACATACTGTTATGTGCTCCTAGCCATGGACTCACAAGGGCTTCAGGGTTACTAGCCCCGGCCGCAACAAACAACGGCATGCAGACTGGATTCATCGGCACGTAGTCCGGATCCCTAGTCTACTACTCCTTGTATCCATGCTAGTCATAACCAACTATGCATATCAAAGCGTCCACGAATCGTATGAAACTGAAGGAGATGGGACCAAAGTTATACAGAGATGCTATGTGTCCAGAAAGTGCAACAACAATCGAGGGTTACTGGGGTTACCTCGCCCCAGGACGAATCACATCGGCAGGCGGGCTCAGACATGGATCATCGGCTCCACAACCCCTCGACTGCGACAACTATGCAGGCATAACCAAAACTATATAACAATGAGCTCGAAACCAACAACCGATCAAAGTAGCACTCTAGACATGAAGCTGTATTAAACAGATGTTACTAGAGTATAGCTTACAAGCAGAGGTCACATGACCCAACATTACATCAGACAACGGAAGGAAAATTAGGTTGCTAATCAACAAGAACCAAAAAGGCCTAAGAGGCCGCAACATAAGGCGACGTCCCATCCCATAGATTCCAGGCTACTACCTGGGAACCCCAAACTACTCGACGATGTCCACATTCATTCACCACTGAAGTGAGGAACTCCACCTGAACCAAAATTAAGCAAACCTGAGTACGGGAGGTACTCAACAAGACTTAGTTAACCTATTATGTGTCTGCTAACTTCAGAAAGGGTTTTATGAAGGTTGTTTTGCGTAAAGCGATCTTTGTTTTCCAACTTGAGGGAGGAATAGCACATCTCATGGAGTAATTTGAAAACAGATGAGAAAGCTACTCAACTACTGATATCATCATCTTTTAATCCACCAAATCATATCAGCACCCCATGCTTCAAAGATCACCACCTCAAGTTGTTCCGGTAACTCATGCTACAAGGTAACCCCTCTCGGCATCTCCGAGGAGGAATCCTTCATTCGTTATCAACAAGTTTTAGTCATTCCATTCAAGTTGTTTATGATCACAGAATCTGTCACCAAGTCGTCCTTAACCGCGGACACGGCTTTTCGAAAAGATTTAACCCTGCAGGGGTGTACAACTTTAACCACACGTACCAACCAACTCTTAATGCCACATGATTAGCACTAGTCCGGGAAGTGCCGGCAGAGGGAGGTTGACCATGATCTTTCCCTTGCTTCGCCTATTCCATGAGTCGCTCCGAGTAGAGATGGACCGCCAATAGGGAGTGGCCATCTCCTGCCGGGTCTCTATCGTTGTGCGCAATGCTCGACGGTTACCTACCCGCATAGCATCGATACATCCCCACATCCTAGTTTTGAAAGTGTTTTAATATCCCCACAAATCCAAATGGAAAGCCAGAACTAAGCAACTCATGGAACAAACTAGGAAAGTTGAGACCGAGGGGAATCCAAGCCCCGTGTGGATGCACGCTCAGTCTTGGCTCGAAGACGAGAACTCGCTCCTAGGGGAATGAACGAGACAAACACCACAGACCCTCTGTGATCTCGTCATCCACACCTTTAAGTCATGTTAACCAAGTTATCTTAATCTTCCACAACAACATATCATACTAGATTCTTTCGTAACTCTGGTTCATCAACCGGATGGAGCAGAGATAACAAGCATGTATGACTAAGCACAACATATTTAAGGCTTTGGCGATGAACACAATCAAACCTATGGCTTCTAGGAGTAGTGAATCAGGATAACTAGGCTATGCATGATATAGGACAACTCTAACTACTGACACAAGATATATTAGAATCGAATGCATTGTACGAGAGTCAAAAAGTCTTTCGAAACCATATATGGGAAGATAAGAGGTTATGCTTGCCTTGCTTCAAGAAAACCAGATAAAGTCTTCAGGAATAAGTGCTTGACTTGTCGGTTAGGATCAAGTATTCGTCATGGCGTTGTCGATCTTCTCTTCGGGGTCGCGTTCTACCGATCAGAAGCAAAACACCGAAAGAGAAATAGCAATCAAACATGGCATTGATGCAATGCACAACATGTATGCATGATCAAGTTAATGCATTGAAATAGATCCCTAGACATGTTTGTTGGGTTGCTAGGGTTCATATGACAGTTAATCATTTTTACTGAATTTATCCCGAAATAGACCCCGGAGGGGGTTTCGGATGATTCTGGAAGTGAGTACCATTTTAGTTGCTCAAATGGGTTTGAAAACATCATAACTAGGTTGAATATTTCATTTTGAAAAATTTGATATATAACTTTTAATTTTCTAATTTTAGTGAATAAAAACTTATTTTGTCTATTTAAATGATTTAAACAGATTCAAATAATGTCCAAAAATCAACTTTCTCAAACATGTGTGAAAATGACATATTTGGATAGAGTATATTTTTATGAACAAAACCATATTTTCCTTTTATATTTCTGGTTAACATAACTAAAGTTATTCATTTATCAATTTTATTTCCTTTATTGGGATTTCCTGGAATTTCTAAAAAGGGTAGTTATGATGTCATCATGAGGTCACTGTGACATCGTCCTGAGAAGAACTTCTCTGTTTCAATCAAATTCGAAGCACTCGATGGTTAAACTACGAAATTGGTTTGTGGCCTAGGTGGAGAGGGTTAAGGTGAACGTGGGGGTGGCGGAGGACGACCAAATACTCACCGGAGATGGTGCCGGTGAGCATCCGCGCGGCGGCGGACGGTGAGGTATGGGGGCGGAGAGCTGCTGAGGGGGAGGAGCCAAGGTGAGGGCAGTGCGGGGTTCAGGAGCTCACCACGATGCCGTTGATGTGATCAGACGAGGATGGGGCAGCCGGATTAAGCGGCAACGAGCACGACGGCCGGCGGCCGGACTCGGGGAAGATGGAGTCGATTCCGGCGCCTCCGACCTTTCCCGCTTGCGTGCATCGTCGAGGAGGAGGTAGAGGGTGCGGGAAAGCCTCAGAGAGGCACGGTGTAGGTTGAGGATGCTCGTAACGCCGGCGGCGAGCGGCGGCCGCGGCAGTTGCTGCTAGGGTTAGGTCGTTTGCGGCAGGGAGCAAGAGGGAAGGGAGAGGGGGGCTCTGAGGGAGGAGGTGCGATTCGGACGCCTCCTCGCGTCCTATCCACGCCCAGGAGGTGAAGCAGGAGGTGGCCACCGGCCATGGAGGTTTAGCCATGCAGGTACTCTGCTTTCTGGCTAGAGCTAGAAGAAACGGAAAAAGAAAACGAAATTACAATAACCCCCTGAAATTTTGGGAAAATACAACAAGGTCCTTTTGTCTTTTAAAAGGACAAAAAACAGAGGTTTTTGGGGCCTTTTTTAAACAGAACAATTGGCAAAAAATAGTTTTTGGAAACCTTATGAAATTTGCAATCTCACCATGTAAAGGTTTTCACAATTTGAAAATATTTTTATTTCAAATTGCAGGTGACCACTTTAAGTGGTTTTTTGGTCGTTCCATTTGTTAATTTTAAATGTAAAATTTTAACCCATGTTTTCATGCATGTATGAGATGCGAACAACACACCAACACCCTAATGTAGCAAAACAGGGATGTTACAACAGTAGTGCATATGCAAGACATGATGATTACTATGTGATTCATGCGGTCATTACAACATAATTCATAGACCATTATCCAACTGCATCTATGAATAATAATCCACCCTCAGAATGTAATCTAAGCAGACTTCGGGTATTAAGTTGCAAGCAACAGATTATTGCCTTAAGTAAAGTGTGATGCGTCAAAAACGTATCTCCTTTGCCGAACACTTTTCTTATTGTTTTCCTCTAAACTTGTGTCTTTTGAATACAACTAACACGGACTAACGTTGTTTTCAGCAGAATTACTCTGGTGTCTTGTTTTTGTGCAGAAAAATCAACTTTCGGGAAAATGCCCAGAAAAGAGCCCATTGGTGTTTTCACCCCGGAAGACCCCGGGTGCAAGGAGGGGGCCAGGAGAGGAGACACAGGGTGGCCACACCCCCAGGCGCAGGTCCCCCCATAGGCGCGCCACCTAGGGGTGTGGGCCCCCAAGAGCCCCCTCGGACTCCCCTTTCGACTACAAGTATCCTACAACCCTAAAACCCGAGGGGGTTCGTCATATTCCACAGAAACACAACAGAGCGCCGCCGCCGTCCCGAACCTCAATTCGGGGATCAGAAGTTCTTGTTCTGGTGCCCTGCCGGGATGGGAAGTGGAAGAGATCATCGCCATCTTCATCAACAACGCCTCTCCATCGACCATCCATGTTTCCCCCATCCATGTGTGAGTAATTCCCCGCTGTAGGCTGAAGGGGATAGTAGGGATTGGATGATATCGTTCATGTAATAATGTCGTGATTGTTAGGGCATAGTGCCTAGTGTCCTCTATTAGTGCTATTGACATTGTTGCAACTTGTTATGCTTAATGCTTGCCACTTTGGGCCCGAGTGCCATGATCTCAGATCTGAACATGTTATTGAATCACGATGATAATTATTGTTTTTTATCATACGTGCAAGTTGTTTACACATATCGTTGTATGGAACCCGAGGCTCCGGAGTAACAGAAATTGGGACAACCGAAGGGGATGGCTGCGATGTGAGGATCACATGTGTTCGCGGAGTGTTAATGCTTTGCTCCGGTGTTCTATTAAAAGGAACACCTTAATTACCAGTAGTTCCCTTGAGGACCCGCTGAAAACAGGTTGGTAGGACAAAAGATGTTGTGCAAGTTCTCACTGCGAGCACGTACGACTATTTATGGAACACATGCCTATGGTTACTTCGTTCTTGGATGCTTTATCTTATATATCTGCAATGCCCGTGACATGATCATTATTTGAACTTTCTTATCCATGCAACGCCCATTCATCCATTCCTATGCCTACAGTATTTAATCCGCTGTTTACTTCAAACACTACAGCTACTGTTTTCATACCACTGCTGCTATTATTTCACTCCTGCTGCTACTATAAAACTGTTACTGCTAATAAACCACTGCGAACAAAAGTAGTTTCAGGTGCAAGTGAATTGATAACTCACTTGTTAAGTCTCACAAATATTCTTTGACTCCCCTTGTGTCGAATCAATAAATTTGGGCTTTACTTCCCTCGGAGACTGTTGCGATCCCCTATACTTGTGGGTCATCAAGAGTATTTTCTGGCGCCGTTGCCGGGGAGCATAGCTTTATTTGCGAGCTCACCGGAGAGTATTATTATCTACTTCCATAATTCATCATGGGTAAGACTCGTGACGGGAATTTTCCTATATTACCATCCACTACAAGAAGAGGTACAACTCTGAACACCTCTGTTGCTCTTGATTCACCGTCTGTTATGAGTAAGCTGCTTACACCACCACATGCTACACATGCTACTTCTGCTGAATCTGAAAATACTTCTGATACTTTTGATGATGCTTCTACTGTGCTTGATGAGAGTGGTTCTCTCGGTCCTTTCTTAGATGCTACTATTTCTAAAGCTAAAAAATATTGCAAACACTGAAACTCCTGATAAAAATCATGTTACTTCTGCTGTTTCACCCGTACTTATAGAGAATCCTAATGATGATTTAGATGATGCCTATGTTGATCTTAATGATGATCTTATTGATGAAATATATACAATGAAGGATGATGATGCTGTTATGAGACTCATTGAAAGTCGTGTTGTTAAATATAAATTATCTACTGATGCTAAGTTTGCCACTTCTCCCATTAATATTAGGGACAAGGATTATGATTTATCTATTGATTTATATTATATATCTATTGTTGAGAAAGAACCTTTTTGTGGTACTGAAAATGAAAGTGCTATGAAACATATGAATGAGCTCTCCTCTTTGAGTAGTTTGTTCTCTGATGATCTTAAGAAACGTTGCTACTTTGTTGCTAAAATATTCCATTTCTCATTAAAATATGAAGCTAAAACTTGGTTTAACAATTTGTCTCTTGGATCTATTGATAGCCTTATTGGTTTGGTTAATGCTTTCTTTTAGAAATATTTTCCTGCTAGTGCTCAACATGCTGCTTTACAAAATATATTTAATTTTAAGCAATTGGAAGGAGAGAAATTGCTTGTATCTTGGGCAAGGTTCTGTTCTTTAGTCAGAGCTACACCTTGGCATAAGCTAGAAGATAATAAACTTCTTGATATATTCTACAATGGACTAACTTTTGAATCTAGGACATACCTGGATAGCTGTGCTGGTTGTGTTTTCAGGCAAAGAACTCCAGAAGAAGCTGAGGAATTACTGTCTAAAATAAGCGAAAATCATGATGATTGGACTATGGTTGAGCCTGAGCCAACTTCTAGTCCAGTACCTACACCAACACCAACACCCAAGAAGAGGGGAATGATTGAATTAAATGATGAAGTGATGAGAGAAGCTAAGAAATCTCTTAAAGATAGGGGTATTAAATTTGAATATGTGCAGAATCTTCCACCTATAGAGGAATTATGTAAGCCAATCCCTCACTCACCCTCTATTGAGGTACACTCTCTCCAATATTTTTATAGTAGAGATATTCCCTATAACAAACCTCCTGGTCAATGTTTAGATGAATTTGATAATTATGTTCTCAAGCAAGATAATTTTAATAAGAGAGTGCAGAAACACCTTATGGAAAACTCTAGAGCTATTGATAATTTGCATGGTATTATAGAAAGAACCTCTAATCATGTTAAAATGCTTGTTAAACATTTTGAAATGGTTCAAACTCAAATAGATCAACTTGCTAAAGTGCAAAAAGATTTGCTAGTTAATGCTTCTAAAGAAAAACATGCTTATGAAATAAGAACTAGAAGTGGTATTGCTACACAAGATCCTTTATATCCTGAGGGACATCCTAAAAAAATTGAACAAGATTCTCAGCAAACTAATGATAATGTTATTCATACTAAGAAGAAAAACAAGAAGAACCATAAAACTGCTGTAGAATCCTCTGAGCTTGCTAAAGATCCTAATAGTATATCTATCTCTGATGCTGAAACTAAAAGTGGTAATGAAAAGAATGATGCTTCTAATAAAGAAGAACATGTAGCTGTACCTGAAAAGCAAACCAAAACTGCAAGGTATACTAAGGAAGATTTCATTGTTAATAAACATGGTAACGAGAGAGAACCTTGGGTACAAAAACCAATGCCTTTTCCTGGTAAGAAACACAAATCTAAGGAAGAAGAACATTATAAAAAAAATTGTGAATGGATGAAACCTTCGTTCTTGCAAATTCCTTTAGCTGATGCTATTAAATTGCCTCCTGATGCAAAATATATGAAAGATATTGTCTCTAACAAAAGGAAGATTCCTAATGAGGAAATCTCCACTATGCTTGCTAATTACTCTTTTAATGGCAAGGTTCCTGAGAAGCTTGGAGATCCTGGTATACCTACTATTCCCTGTTCTATTAAAAATAATTATGTTAGAACTACTTTGTGTGATTTGGGAGATGGAGTTAGTGTCATGCCTTTTACTCTCTATAAAAGACTCCTCCTAGAAAAGTTGATACCAACTGATATATCTTTGCAAATGGCTGACGAGTTACTGCTATTCCTGTGGGTATATGTGAGAATGTTCTTGTTCAAGTTTCTAATAATTGTCTGATATTAACTGACTTTGTTGTGTTGGAAATGCCTGAAGATGATAATATGTCTATTATTATTGGAAGACCTTTTCTTAATACTACAGGGGCTGTTATTGATTGCAATCAAGGAAAGTTACTTTTAATGTTAATGATAAAGAGCGCACTGTTTATTTTCCCAAGAAGATTGATAGAAAAAATGGTCTAAATTCCATTGAAAATATTGAGACCATCAAGATTGGAGAATTTTATTGTCCTATTCCAAAGCCACCAAAAGAATACTAAATTATTATGATTGGGACTATGCCTATCAAGGTTGAGGTAACATAATTATCTAGTGAGAAACAATGTTTTGTTTCATATAAAATTATTTTGGTAGCAAGACTTGATAACCCTTGTTAACAAAATGATTTTAGATGAAGTGGGAAATGTTTTCACTATGTTTTCACCTTCCCCATTATGTTTTCACCATGTTTACTTATGGTATCACATTATTACTTGAGTACAATCATGTTTTCCACCATCCTTATGCATGTTTTCCTGATGTTCTCACTCTGATTACTGAGTTTATGCATGTTTTCACCACAAATACTTTTGTTTTCACCACTACCACCTTTGTTTTCCTTGGATATTCTTTCATTAGAGTGTCATAGAACCCCTGTAGTGCTGGTTTTGGTTTCCATGTTTTCACTTTCGTTTTCCCGGTTTTTATTAATTATTAAAATTCTGGAAATACCTCAAAAATAAAGTTTCTTGAAAAATTCCAGAAAAATTATAATAATTTTTACGTCAAAAATGAGGCAGAAAGCCACCTGGGAGACCCTAGGGGGACCCACCAGTCAGGCACACCCCAGGGTGGCGCCAGCACATGGTGTGGGGCCCCCTGGCCCTCCAATTACTCTCTCCACTGCCCAAGTCTCTTCTCTCACCTCCCAAACTGAAAACATTTCCTGGATCCCGTGTTCTTGGTGTTCTTCCTATGGATTTTAGATCTCCTTCTTGAGCCCATCATTTGTGCTGATTTTTGGTGTGTTTGATCTCCGGTATGTGACTCCTTCGATGATCCAAGTAGAATTTTGTTTAGTGAAGTATTTCTTGAGTATTTTGCCAAAGTAGGTGAACGCTTATGTGAGTTTGCATGCTTGATTTGAGTAGAAATAATATAGTTTTGATGTATTTTTAGCTCTCATATAAGTCCCTATAGTAGTTTCCACCTTATAGTTGCTTGAAATTAATTTTTTATGATGATTGTTGAAAAAATTCAGAGATGGAGCATAATACTTATCAACTAAACCAGCATGAGTTGGAGGTGCATGAGGTCATGCTCGTGCACCGTGAATAGAGGGTGTTCCCATCAATCTATCCGTGTCGGGAATTTATGCAACTTACATGAATTCTGCAAGATTTTAACACTCTGGTGCATAATGCAGGCTTGGAGCGTTTCATTGAGGATGAGCCTATCCAATATGTGAAACTAACTATGTCTGTGGTGCAGGATTTTTGTTTTAAATGGTCTCCAACTAAACCAATGGTCCATTATAAGATTTATAATAAAGTTGTGAGCCTGCCTTTTAGTGTTTTCTGTGCAGCTATTAAGGTACCTGACTGGGGGTCTTGTGAGAAAATAAGTGCGCAGCCCAAACCACTACTGGATTTATATGGAGAGATTTGCCAAGGCAGAAGCTTCACAGGGGAGAGTGGTAAAATTCGTGAAATTCAACTCCCTAGCATTCGATACTTTCCCTACTTTATTTCTAAATGTGTGTTAGCTGGAAAAACTGCCAGCAAACTATCTGTCTATGATTTGGCGTTTATTGCTGCTGCTTTAAGAAGAAGGTGAACAAAGAGCCAGGAGATTTACCCCTCTCGTAAGGGTCAATATTTATACACAAGCTAGGTTGATCCCAGCCGTATATCTAGCAACGTGGCGCCCATCGCGGCTGCCACACGTGAAGCGGAAATGAAGCGGCAACAAACAGTTACTCTGGCACGATCTTTACAGAAGATCGTGCGCATTTACAGCGCGTGGCCAACGGGAAAACCGGACACGACCTATCATTTCCGGTCAGAAAGCTGATAAGGTGGCCTGCGCGCTCCGCTCCATTTCGTCACGTCCCATCGGGAGCAGCCAGAACGAACAAAGTGCACAATGACATCACTGCGTACCTCACCAAGACGTGAAATTTATTCGGATGAGCACCCTAAACACTAAATCTCTTTCGTATGGGCATATCAAGACGCGAAATTTCTTTCGCATAAACTCCCTAACACGAAATTTCTTTCGTATGTGTATATCAAGACGCGAAATTTCTTTCGCGTAAGCTCCCTAACACGAAATTTCTTTCGTATGGGCATATCAAAAACGCGAAATTTCTTTCGCATAAGCTCCCTAACACGAAATTTCTTTCGTATGGGCATATCAAGACGCGAAATCTCTTTCGCATGGGCACCCAAACACGAAACCTCTTTCGTATGGGTACGACAAAGGCAGATTTATGACAACACAAAAATCTTTTTTGCATAAAGAAGGAAGATCTCTTCACTCGGAGATTCTCAAGGAGATGGACAAAGGTAAAAATCGCGGGTATGCGGCTCCCGCTACTCTATCACACGATGTATTTACACATCCCTACCCTGGATCGTTCAGCCGACTAGGCACATCCAGATGTCGTATTCTTCCGAGTATGAAGGTAAGATCCAAAGATCTCTCTTGTGGGCCTGGAATCACAATCAAGCTCCGTCCTCCGGTAAATTTCTATGTCAACAACACGAAGAAAAATCCTAGCGGACGCGCCGGGTACCCCTATAGGTTAAGTTCGACTCGATAATACCTCCATGGCCCAACAACGATCACCTTGCCAGGTTCGAGCCGGAGGTCTCGAGTCTGTGTAGGCCAAAACCGTTTTTTCCCTAGATGCAATTAATTGGCCCTAAACTTTCGGGAGAGTCAAGCGACTGAGCCACATCCTTCTGCGAAAACAGCCAGTACACAGGCACATTTATCACTCGATGCTCGAGTACAGAAGCGCATCGCGCACAGGGTATGCACCCTCCAAAATCAAGCGATTGCAACAACCAATCGAAGGAAATCAAGACGAACTTTGAGTGTCCACCCGAAATATAATCAGTCGAGTAAACACTCGGGGGCTACTAACGTGGGGATGAATCATGGACCTATCGGGTGAGGCTACCCGGTCCAAGGACCAACATCTAAGTCCAGAGGGAGGTGCCACACAGAATTCTAGAAGGCCCAATCGAGGCCCACCCGCAAAGCCTTGCGGATCAAGAAAGAAACTTGTAACCGACCTAAAGCTAGGGTATGTAACCCCCCCCCCCCCGGGTACGGTTCGAGACCTGGCCACCTATATAAGGCCAGGAGAACAACCGGGAGGGGGATCCAATCAATTTCTCACCACCAAAGCTTTGACCTCGAGGCCATACCCTAGACTTGAGCACCCCCCCATTGTAACCGATCTACTCATAATACAGATCGCAAGAGCAGGAGTAAGGGTTTTACCTCTACGAGGGCCCCGAACCTGGGTAAATCGTGCCCCCTGTTAGACGACAATCGTCACCAGCGTCCATACGTTCTCTTAATCGAAACCCTACCGGGTCATCCGAGGGACTTGTTGAGATGACTAATCGACAATTGGTGCCGTATGTGGGAACGGTGGGCGCTGGATATACGGCGTCTTCGGCCTCATCATCGCCAACCTTCGGCTGGAGCCCTGGAACCTCTACTTTAGCGGAGCCGATCCGCTTCGGGTCGATCATCGTCGCGCCCCACTCGCCGGAATCGCGCCCGGTGTTTAGCGGACTGGAGAAGAGCGTCAGCCTAATGTTCGGGAGCCTCCACTTCCACGCCAACAAGGCGGGAATCTTGCACTTCCCCGAGCAGATCGATCTAAGAGAATCGGACTCCGAGTCCGTCTCAATCTCGGCAACCCTCGACTCGCCATCTGACGATACTGGTCGCGACCTAGCGCCCAACGGTGGATCCATCCGCCCCAGCATCCGCAACTTCCACACCATCGCGGCTGAGGAACCCTCTTGGGTTGGCAGAAGCTGTCAGCTCATGCCTAGGATTCGCGAGCCATATCTGGCCCAAGTCTGCATGGCAGGGCCAACTGATCCACCCGCGGAAACTGAGGAAAGCTTGAAGGAGTGAGATCGCATCAAAGTCTCACGTGACGCTTGGGACAGAGCAAAGGAGGCGGTACACCTGGGCCAGCCAATCGCGGATGGAGCTCCTCACGAAGATCTAACCACGTACCACTATCATCTGGTGCGAGCGGGTCGACTGATCAATGAAGCTCGCAAGAATTTGGAAATACGTAAGAAAGCAGTGGATGAGTCAAGCGCGCGCCGTGCGGCCCTCTCTCACACTCGCTCGGTGGGAAACAATCCCTCGAAAAAGAGATACGTCTCGAAAATCGCCGCCATGGATCGCGAATCCCTCAGTGGGATTAGCAAGACACTCGAGACATCCCTCATGCACGTCGACGACGACGACAACGTGCACCCGACCCACACCACCGCAGTCTTGGCAGCAGCCACGTACCTACACGCAAACCAACCAGGCGAGAATGACCCCCGCGCAGAGCAATATCGAAAAGTCTGGAAAGGGTTAGGCATGGCAGCCGCAAAAATCGCCGCCCAAGATCGCATGCACGCGACAGCGCAGGAAACTGAAAAAAACCCTCGGAAGGACAAGGAAACACCCCACCGACGCGGGAGCACATAACCTCCAAGGAAGGAATCGCCTCGTCGCGCCCGAGGAAAAGAAGCCCGGCGCCGTGGCGATAGTCCGAGTAGCAGCGACGATAGCCCGAGAGATCGTGATCGGAGTCCACGACGTCATAGCAGTCGCTCGCGACATCACAGCAGGGAGCCGCGGAAGGAAGATAATCGCGACCGGCCTGAGTACGACACGCGGGACGACATCGCGCAGAACAAAGTCAACAGGGCCCGAGCAATCAGAAACCACGCAAGATCACTATCCGCATCTTCCAACGAGGAGGCCTGCGGCGCATTGTGCTTCACCCGCGACATCCGCGAGGCATCGATGCCCAAAAGTTTCAGACTTACGACGGAAGTCCCGAAATACGACGGGTCGCTAGAGCCTAATTCTTGGCTATCAGATTACCTCACGGCAGTAAAATGCAAACGTGGGAATAAAACAATGGCCATGCAGTACCTGAACCTACACCTCGTAGGCGCTGCACGCAGCTGGCTCGAAGGAAGACCAAAGGCGTGCTATGAGTCATGAGACGATCTAACCTACGACTTCCGGAAAAACTTCCAAGCGACATACAAAAGGCCCGCGTCTGTAGAGGAGCTACGAGCGTGCAAACAGAAAAGTGGTGAGTCTACTCGTGAATATATTCAGTGATGGACCACGCTCAGGAATACGGCAGGAAACATATCTGAAGAAGTTGCGGTCGAGGATTTCACCAAAAGAGCTCGACGCACCGCTTTCTGAGAAGAACTGGGACGAGCTACGCCCAAAACCATCGGAGAATTGATGGCAATAGCCGGCAGATGGGCTAACAGTGAAGATTCCGAGCGCAACGAGAAAGCATCCTCACCCGCGCCTGAGGAAGATCACCACGGTCGAAAGAAGAAAACGAGGCACTATGACCACGACGATCGAGAAGAATTGGTGGTAGCAGAATTCACCAAAAATCGCGACAACTGACCTCGTGGAAATCGCGAATGGAAGCCAAAGCCAGATGACAAAACTCCCGAGGAAGACCTTGACGGTTACTGCACGCTACATCTATTCACAGATAAGTGCACATGAAAGACCAAGACAACTCACCTCCTCAAGGACTGCCGAAAATTTCAGGACATCCACGAGGCCTACACGAGGAAGAACAGAGCCGCGGTCAACCAGGGATACTCGCAACTCCTAGGAGGACACCAGCCGCCATAGCCCCTACCTCCACCAGGACATCAGAACGCGATATTGGCTGCGTTACCAGCGCCACCCACCGCAAACCAAGGAAACAACGGGTACCCGAACCCCCAGGGACTCATAGGAATGATACAGAAGGTCTGCCCCTTCCCAAGGGTCCAGAAGAAAACACACGCCAAGTGGTCATGGCAGTACAAACTCCACCGTCCAAACCCGAATACTTGAAGATGGCTCATCAGTCGATAACTTTCTCTAAAAAAGACCACCCCCCACGGGTGTACCGACCAGGACACATCGCGCTCGTCATTCAGGCGCAGAGAGGCAACTACGAACTCGCGCGAGTATTAATGGACGGCGGCAGCGGGATAAACATCATTTACGCGGACACACTCCGTAAGATGAACAAAAACCTGGACGGACTCGCAGAGTCAGAAACATCCTTCCACGGGATAGTACAAGGAAAAGCAGTTCCACCACTTAGAACAATCAACCTGGAGGTGGTGCTCGGAAACCCGAAAAACTACAGGAGAGAGTTCCTCGACTTCGAGGTATTCGACTGGCCCTCACAGTACCACGCCATTCTTGGCCGAACAGCGTTCGCAAGATTCATGGCAGTACCCCACTAAGCCTACTTGAAGCTCAAACTCTCAGGGGAATACGGCACCATCACCATAGATGGTGACTTCCAAAAGTCAGACAAGTGCGATATTGAGTTCAATGAGATCGCGAAATCTTTCGGGGTGCAGGAGGAGCTAGAAGAGCTGGCAAAGACCACGGACCACTCTGTGATGCCGCTCACCAAAAAGAACGCTCCCGAACTCGAGTTCAGTGCAAACAGCGACACTCGAAAGCATCAAGTGCACCTGATAGAACCCGCGAAGACGATGATGGTGTCCACCACCCTCTCGCCCGCATAGGAAGGCGCGCTCGTCGAACTCCTCCGTGAGTACTAGGAAATCTTCGCCTTGCAGCCTTCAGATATGCCAGGGATACCCAGGGAATTCGCCGAGAACTCCCTCGAAGTATTCAAAGACGCCAAGACTATCAAGCAAACAACCCGACGATTTTCCGAGCCTAAATAGAAGGCACTCGGGGAAGAAGTGAATAGATTACTCGCCGCAAATTTCATCAGAGAAATAAAAAAATCCACCTAGTTAGCAAACCCGGTCCTGGTCCCGAAAAAACACTGACATCCTTCGCGTGTGCATTGACTATACGTCGCTGAACAAACACTGCCACAAGGATAGCTTCCCATTACCATGGATCAACCAGATCGTGGACTCAACTGCAGGCTACCAGCGCCTCTCCTTCTTGGACGCCTACTCGGGCTATAATCAGATCAGGATGAAAAAAGGAGGACGAGGAGAAGACATCATTCATTACACCTCACGGTGTCTACTACTACACGACAATGCCCTTCGGGCTAAAAAACGCAGGCGCAACATATCAGTGTTGCATGCAAAAATACCTCGCCAAGCTCATTGGCAAGAACGTACAAGTGTACGTTGACGACATTGTCATCAAAACTCGGGTGGAGGATACACTCCTCGAGGACATCAGGGAGACGTTTGACGCTCTAAATGCATACATGATCAAGCTTAACCCGACAAAATGCGTCTTCGGCGTTCCTGCAGGACAACTTCTCGGGTATTTGGTGTCCGCCCGAGGAATCGAAGCCAACCCGGAGAAAATTCAAGCAATCCTAACAATGAAGGAGCCAACCAATCTTCGCGGCATACAGCAGCTCGCGGGAAGGTTAGCCGCTCTGAGCCGATTCATCGCGCGATTAGGCGAGCAAGCACTACCCTTCTATAAACTGTTGAAGAAAACAGATAAGTTCGAGTGGACACCTGAAGCAAAGAAGGCGTTCATAGATCTAAAAAGAGCGATGCAGAGTAGGCGCTTATTGGCAATGCCAGAAGAAAAGCATCCCTTATACCTCTACCTAGCCGCAACAAACCAAGTCATTAGCACAGTTATTGTCGTCGAGCGGCCAGAAGACGGCACGGCGTACGACGTTCAGCGGCCAATATATTACGGCAGTGAGGTTCTCTCGCCGTGCAAGCAGCGATACCCTCACTACCAGAAGCTCGCGTATGGCGTAGTCCTCACGGTCCGAAAGCTCAAGCATTACTTCCAGAAGCATACCATCACGGTGCTAAACGACGCATCACTCAGTACCATCATGAACAACCCAATGGCATCCGGAAGCATCGCAAAATGGAGCATAGAGCTAGGTGCCTAGGGCATCATTTATGCAGGGCGTAAATCTATAAAATCCCAGGTCATCGTGGAATTCCTAAGCGAATGGATGGAGCTGCAAACACCAGGACCCCAAGAATACACGAGCAACTGGATCATGTACTTCGACGGGTCGAAAAGAAACGAAGGAGCCAGAGCCTGAGTTATTCTTATATCTCCCCAAGGCGACAAGCTGCAATACGTCCTGCGACTGGATTTCCCTCCTGATGACCCAACGTCCAACAACGACACGGAGTATGAGGCCCTCCTACACGGCATGAAAATGGCGATCGCCTGCAGAGCCACCCGATTGATGATATATGGAGACTCAAATCTCATCGTGCAGCAGACGATGAAAGAATGTGATGCTAACGCGGATAACATGGTCGCCTACCGTGACATGTAAAATCTACTCGAAGGAAGTTTCAAAGGATGCGAGCTGAAGCACATCGCGTGATCAAGCAATGAGGAAGCAGACAAGCTGGCCAACATGGGGTCAACAAACGGCCCCATCCCACCAGGAATCTACTTCGAACGAATCAAAGTCAGAAAGACAGCAGGAACACCCGCAGCGGTGGAAACAGACGACAGCCCGCGAATTGCTATGATCGAGCTCATCCACAATATCTCAAGGCAAGTTTTTCTGGTCGAGCCAGTCTGGACGCAGAAATACCTCGACTACCTATCTAACAAATAGCTCCCAGTAGACATTTGCGAGGCCCGACAAATAGGACGGCGCAGCAAATCCTTTCGGGTGATCAACGACGAGCTATAGCATATCAGGAGTATTACAGAGATGCATAGCACCCGAAGACGGCAAGGAGTTGCTCCGGGATATACACCAAGGAGACTGCGGGCACCACGCCAGTTGAAGAGCCATCGTGGGCAAAGCCTTTAGGGCAGGATTCTACTGGCTCACAGCAGCAAGATACGCCAAAGATCTAGTCGACCGATGCAACACCTGCCAAAGGTTTGCGCCCAGGCCACATGCCCCTGCCACAGAACTCCACATGATTCCCATCGCCTGGCCCTTCGCCCAATGGGGGCTAGACATGGTGGGACCGCTGCGCAAGTTAACACCTGTAGGATACACACACCAGCTCGTGGCAGTCGACAAATTCACAAAATGGATAGAGGCCATGCCAGTCACCTCCGCGCACTCACAGTGCGCCGTGCGATTCCACGACTCCATCCTGTGCAGATTCAGCGTACCACACAACATCATCACAGACAACAGCAGCAACTTTACAGCCAAGGAAACACAGGAATTTTGCGAGGAAAAGGGAATCACCCTCAGCTTCGCCTCGGTAGCTCACCCGCAAACTAATGGCCAAGTCGAACGATCTAACGGATGAGTTTCGGCTGACCTAAAGAAGCGGCTGTTAGATCGGTTGCACCCAGCAGCAGGGCACTAGGCCGAAGAACTACCATCAGTACTGTGGAGCCTACGCACAACACCAAATCGGTCAACAAACTATACGCCATTTTTCATGTTATACGGAGCTGAAGCCGTCCTACCCGAAGACGTCAAATTCAGCGCTCCACGAGTCGCTGCATACAGCGAAGAAACCTCAAACAAGGCACTCGCGGAAGACATGGACGCATTGCACGAAATCAGGGACATCACACTCGCAAGACCTGCAGTTTACCAGCAATCGCTGCGCATCTACCACAGTCGTCGCATACGTCACAGATATTTCATGGTAGGAGACCTGGTGTTGCAGCTCAAGCAAAAGGAGGGTCACAAGCTCGAGCCACCATGGGAAGGGCCTTTCATCATACATGAAGTCATACCAGGAGGCGCCTACCGCTTGAAGAACCCGACGACAAGTGGCATCTACGCCAACCTTTGGAACGTAGCGCACCTCCGCAAGTTCTACCCCTAGGACTATTCTACTCGCAAAAAATAAGGCTGTACCAGCCACATCGTAGCTCGACCAAACACATGGCTTCTCAGCCATATCAACAAATACATGGTTTCTCAACCATAGCAATCGCGACTTCTTGTCTTCTCTAAACATGCTAAAATGACAGGTACACACCCCAAACACACGGGGGCTACGCCTAACTAGCATCATCAGATACCTTCGAGTAACATCACTCGATAAAACAATACAAGGTACAACAAGGTCCACACCTTATAAACACCTCAAGCACATCGAACGAAATATACAAGGTCACAAGGTTTACACCTTCAAAACACCTTACAACAAGATATTTACATCTTGGAATTGCACCTAACGACGAGCAGCCTCATCTGCAAGCATTTGATTAATCTCCTCTGAAGTCAGTCGAACAATCTGCTCCGCTGCAGGACGTACGGCCGCATAATGAGGAGAAAAATCCACTGGTGGACCTCTCGAGTCAGGAAGCCGCGCCACAAAAAGGAAGTTGACCTCAGGGTGCCACAGCCGAACGAAGGCAAGTGCCACTTGGGCTCCACTGACAAGTTGTTGGCGTACGCACTCTCGAACCTTCCCCACCCAACGGAACATCCTGAGCAAGCTAATCAAGCTATCTGGGACAACACCCAAAGAGTAAAATGTCTGATCGACAGAAGACAGGGCCTCGCGACAAGACTCGACGATTATCTGCGCTTGGCTCGCCCGATAATTCAGGGTAGTTAGGATAATGCCTCGATTGTGGTCAGACCAGAACTCATTCGCATGAGGTTTGGGGCTACCTGACTCGTGAATAATGTGATTATCCACCCAATGGGTCTCACAGACTCCGTCAGGTTCAACAACTTCAAGGACAACAAAGGCGTCAAAACAAAGAGAGGAACCAACGACAAAGTACTCGGGGGCTCGCAAACTTACAGAGCATGCCCATGGCAACAGCCACCAGTTCCTCCATCACAAATTGCTCGCGCTCCACCGCAAGTTTCTGTTTGATTTCGCAACATCAGCCACACCTCGCAGAGCTTTCTGCTTACGTTCGCCATCTGCGACACGGTCACGGAGCGATGCAAATGTTCTGATGGCAGCAACCAGGGGATCAACCTGCGAAGCAGTTTCACGTGAAGATTCTACACTGGGATCCACAACCTGGAAGATAACAAAGAAGGTTCAGAAACATCGTAAGACCCCACTCGAGAACATACCACACACTCCTCGAGTGCTCGGGGGCTACTCCCATCGGGAGAATAGAATAAAAAGTAAGGCGCAAAATCAAACGCTGACGCTTATAGAAAATACTTCGATTACGCAAACATAAATTACGGGGATACATCCCAAGGTTCATTACATCAAACAACTCAAGAAAACAAAAAGAAACTGTCCTACGGGGCTGCAGAAGCACTGCCACTCGTGGAAGGCTGTCCCTTGCGACCAGCACGAGAAAGCACTCCAGAAAGCGTCTTCGCGAGGACTTCAGCATGAGCGCCAAAAGGACAGAGTCCTACCTTCTTGCTAGTGGAGTCGCGAGGAATGTCCGAGTACACCTTATCCACGTCACCCGAGACCCCATGCGCCAAGGAAAACTGGATCGCCGTCTTGGCCCCGCACTCAGTCTGCGCGAGTGCGAACTTGTGGAGAAGATCTTCATCGCCAAGAAAGACTTGCAGAAGGCCTCCCAAGGTAGGAGGAACCGCCGCGCCCGCAAACAGGCGCTCGTGGAACTGCGTCAGCACTCGGGTGGCATCACCTACAAGAGAGCAGATTCCGTTCGCATGCTCCTGGAGCTGGGTACACGTGTGAGTAAGTGCATCCAGTCGCTGATAGCCGGGAAGTTCCAGCCCGACCCCAAGAGCATCTGAGACAAAGATAAAATAATCATCAGCGAAGAAGACCAAATAAAGGTCACAATCGAAGAAGGGGAAACACATCTTACCAGCAAGTTTCTGAGCCAAAGGGCGGATGGAGTCGACAAGGTCGCTATCGCGCTTAGCACCCGCCTCTTCTATTTGCTTCAGGGCGCCCTGAGCTCCCGTAAGACTCCCCTCAAGATCGGTTGACCACTTGCGGGCGGACTCAAACTCCTTTCTTGAGGTTTCCAGTTCTGTCCCAAGAGTCTTCAGTCGAGAGACGGCTTCCGCTTTTTTAGCCTTCAGGCGGGTAACCTCATCTGCAATGAAAAGATGCGGTTGGAGCAAAACTGCAATCCAGAAGAGCAATAAAAACAACGAAGGTGCACTAGCCCACCTTGAAGGGAACGTCCATCCTGGACAAGCCGATCGCGATCCTCCCTAAGGGAAACGCAGTCCGCTTCAGCCGAAAGTATTCGACGACCGAAAGCAGCAAGGGAGTTGAGGAGAGCCTTCAGAAAACTCTAGGCAAAAATCCAAATCAAAAGATGTATCACTTGAGACTACTCCCATCGGGAGTACTGCCGTGCACTCGATAGAGTTCAAGCCAAATGAAGAAACAGAAGAAGAAAAGTTCAACTTTAGTCCATGGCCAACTGCAAGCAGTTAACCATAGACTCGGGGGCTACTCCCATCGGGAGCACTGTCGTGCACCCGATAAAAATTTTGAGCAATCAAAACAAGAATGCAAGAAGTTAAACAAGCTTACCTTTCCCTGAGCAGTAGACAGAGGGTCTGCCGAGCTACCCGAGACCTCCCTGTTCGCTGACGCTCCACCGGCGAAGCTGGGCATCCCGTACTCCGGTGTGTCAGTCGCTCTTTCGGGGCTTGGAGATCTACGGGCGACCTCATCAACTGGAGCAGGATCCGAGGCAGCATCCTTCCTCTTCACGGAAGGAAGAGAAGAAGAAAACCGGCGAGGGCTAATAATTGCAAGGCTGTTGTTGAAAGAGAAATCAGAATAAAGAACAAGGAACGAGAAGGAAAATTCGCGACTAAGAGAGGAACACAGAAGACTTACTCGTCCTCGTTATCATCATCAAGAACGTCTGGGTTCCAAGCAGTGGAAACTTTTGGTGGACGACCAAGAGGTGGAAGCGTACGAAGAGGAGGCACCTGGAGAGGCTTGGCCACCTTAGTGGATCCATCACCCAAGGAGCTATCCTTGGAGGTGACTTCGTCATCTTCATTCCTACGGCGTTTGCGGTGACGGAGTTGGTCACTGCCCGACTCCTCCTCGTCGTCCATGTAGTCGCGCTCGGAGCTCGAGTCAGCTTCTGCGACGCTAGTCTCGAGAGGAGCCTCGACGTTACTCGCTAGAAGATCCGAGGCGTCTTCAGCGGAAATTGGCGGGTAGCACATCGGTACCTTCAAACTCTATGGAGGAAAAAGAGAAAAAGGAAAAAAATTCTCAATCGACAAAATCCAAATTAAAAGGAATCAAGAGCAAGAAAGAAGGAAAAAAAAACTCACCTCGGCTGGAGGAGGGTTCGAAGCCTCGAATGGCTCCGAAGGGCACGCCGAGCAGACCTCTCTCCCTTCTTCAGCTTGGGGATGGCCGCGATTTTCCTCTCGAACTCAGCATTCGAGAGAATATCCTCGCAATCACGACTGGGGTCTTGGGTGCCCTGGAACTCCCACATGGCAGATGGCCTCTCCTGAAGGGGCTGGATACGCCGACGAAGAAACACACCCGACAGGTGTATCCCATTCAACGAAGTTCCCGACTCCCTGTTACAGAAGTTTGCCACCTTCGCAAGTAGGGGAGCAACCATTTTACCTTCCTCGACAGTGAGCTTGTGCAGCCAGGACCTACGCCGCTTTAGAGTGGCGAATGGCTTGAACTCTGGAGCCCCATTCGCGCTGGTGTCGGTGATGTAGAACCACTTCTTCCTCCACCCCTGCGCCGAGTCGTTGAAGTACATCTCCAGGTAGGGGATGTCCTTATTCGCCTGAATCCCGAAGGCGCCGGTGCGCAACGG
Source organism: Alopecurus myosuroides (assembly GCA_028641055.1). NCBI lineage: Eukaryota > Viridiplantae > Streptophyta > Magnoliopsida > Poales > Poaceae > Alopecurus > Alopecurus myosuroides. The sequence goes on from CM054058.1 coordinate 173,536,642, forward strand.
CTCTCCCTCCTTATCGCCTGGTTGCGCTCTCTCCCGGAAGATACGCAACTTGAAGATAGCCTTCCAGTGGCCCCAGTGCGGGCGGATCCCCAAAAAGCACTCGCAAAGCACGATAAAGCACGATATGTGCTGAATCGCGTTTGGAGGGAGGTCACGCAACTGTATGCCGTACACATACAAGAGACCGAGTAGAAAGGGGTGGAGGGGAAGAGAAAGGCCGCGTGAGACGTGCTCTGAGAAGAACACACGCTCATTGGCGAGGGGGTTGAGGACCTCCTCCTTCTTGGAAAGGCGGACGCGGTCCGCCGGGAGCAACGCCTCCCGCTGCATCTCCGTGATGCTTTTCTTGTTGGTGTTCGCGGCACGCCAATCGCCTATCTTCACGAGCGGCGGCACGGAAGCACTCGCCACATCCTTCGAGGACGACACGGTGGCGCCGAGTTTCTTTCCTTTGGCCATTGGAGCTCTTTTTTGCTTGCAGAGGAGGAGGTGTGTGTCGAATATGCATCTCAACAAGTCCCTCGGGTGAACCGATAGGATTTCGATTAGGAGAACGTGTAGGCGCTGGTGACGATCGTCGGCAAACAGGGGGCACGATTTACCCAGGTTCGGGGCCCTCGTAGAGGTAAAACCCTTACTCATGCTTATGTCGACCTGTATTAGCAATAGACCGGTTACAATGGGGGGGTGCTCGAGTCGAGAGTTAGATCTCAATCTCAAGGATTTGGTGGTGTGATGTGTCTTGGTACCCCTCCCGGTGGTTCTCCTGGCCTTATATAGGTGGCCAGGTCTCAAACCGTACCCGGGGGGGGGATACAAACCCTAACCTTAAGGTGGTTACAAGTTTCCTTCCTTGACCATCAAGGCCTTGCGGGTGGGCCTTGATTGGGCCTTCTAGAACTATCTATGGCATCTCCCTTCGGGCATAGGTCTTGGGCCTTGGACCGGGTAGCCTCACCCGATAGGTCCAGGATTCATTCCCTCGTCAGTGTGCACGAGGAGGAAGAAGGTGAACAAAGAGCCAGGAGATTTACCCCTCTCGTAAGGGTCAATATTAATACACAAGCTAGGTTGATCCCAGCCGTTTATCTAGCAACGTGGCACCCATCGCGGCTGCCACGCGTGAAGCGGAAATGAAGCGGCAATAAACAGTTACTCTGGCACGATCTTTACAGAAGATCGTGCGCATTTACAACGCGTGGCCAACGGGAAAACTGGACACGACCTATCGTTTCCAGTCAAAAAGCTAACAAGGTGGGCCCACGCGCTCTGCTCCGGTTCGTCACGTCCCATCGGGAGCAGCCAGGACGAACAAAGTGCGCAATGCCATCACTGCGTACCTCACCAGGACGTGAAATTTCTTCGAATGAGCACCCTAAACACGAAATCTCTTTCGTATGGGCATATCAAGACGCGAAATTTCTTTCGCATAAGCTCCCTAACACGAAATTTCTTTCGTATGGGTATATCAAGACGCGAAATTTCTTTCGCATAAGCTCCCTAACACGAAATTTCTTTCGTATGGGCATATAAAAAACGCGAAATTTCTTTCATATAAGCTCCCTGACACAAAATTTATTTCGTATGGGAACATCAAGACGCGAAATCTCTTTCGCATGGGCACCCAAACACGAAACCTCTTTCGTATGGGAACGACAAAGGCAGATTTATGACAACACAAAAAATCTCTTTTGCATAAAGAAGGAAGATCTCTTCACTCGAAGATTCTCAAGGAGATGGACAAAGATAAAAATCGCGGGTATGCGGCTCCCACTACTATATCACACGATGTATTTACACATCCCTACCCTGGATCGTTCGGCCGACTAGGCACATCCAGATGTCATATTCTTTTGAGTACGAAGGTAAGACCCAAAGATCTCTCTTGTGGGCCTAAAATCGCACTCAAACTGCGTCCTCCGGTAAATTTCCTTGTCAACAACACGAAGCAAAAATCCTAGCGGACGCGCCGGGTGCAATGATCACCTTGCCAGGTTCGAGCCGGAGGTCTCGAGTCTGTGTAGGCCAGAACTGTTTTTGCCCTAGATGCAATTAATTGGCCATGAACTTTCGGGGGAGCCAAGCGACTGAGCCACATCCTTCTGTGAAAATAGCCAGTACACAGGCACATTTATCACTCGATGCTTGAGTACAGAAGCGCATCATGCACAGGGTATGCACCCTCCAAAATCATGTGATTGCAACGACCAATCGAAGGAAATAAAGACGAACTTTGAGTGTCCACCAGACAGATTCTCAGTCAAGTAAACACTCGGGGGCTACTGACGTGGGTATGAATCGTGGACCCATCGGGTGAGGCTACCCGGTCCAAGGCCCAACTTCTAAGTCCAGAGGGAGGTGCCACCTACAGTTCTAGAAGGCCCAATCGAGGCCCACCCGCAAAGCCTTGCGGATCAAGAAGGAAACTTGTAACCGACCTAAAGCTAGGGTTTGTAACCCCCCCGGGTACGGTTCGAGACCTGGCAACCTATATAAGGCCAAGAGAACAACCGAGAGGGGGATCCGATCAATTTCTCACCACCAAAGCTTTGAGCTCGAGGCCATACCCTCGACTTGAGCACCCCCCCCATTGTAACCGATCTACTCATAATACAGATCGAAAGAGCAGGAGTAAGGGTTTTACCTCTACGAGGGCCCCGAACCTGGGTAAATCGTGCCCCCTGTTAGCCGACGATCGTCACCAGCGTCCATACGTTCTCTTAAGCGAAACCCTACCGGATCATCCGAGGGATTTGTTGAGTAGACTAATCGACAACTGCTTTGTGCGATTTGGGAGCTAGAGTTAGTGTCATGCCTTTTACTCTCTATAAAAGACTCCTCCTAGAAAAATTGATACCAACTGATATATCTTTGCAAATGGCTGATAAGTCTACTGCTATTCCCGCGGGTATATGTGAGAATGTTCATGTTCAAGTTGCTAATAATTGTCTGATATTAACTGACTTTGTTGTGTTGGAAATGCCTGAAGATGATAATATGTCTATTATTCTTGGAAGACCTTTTCTTAATACTGCAGGGGCTGTTATTGATTGCAATCAAGGAAAAGTTACTTTTACTGTTAATGATAAAGAGCACACTGTTTATTTTCCCAAGAAGATTGATAGAAAATATGGTCTAAATTCCATTGAAAATATTGAGACCATCAAGATTGGAGAATTTTATTGTCCTATTCCAAAGCCACCAAAAGAATATGAAATTATTATGATTGGGACTATGCCTATCAAGGTTGAGGTAACATAATTATCTAGTGAGAAACAAAGTTTTGTTTCATATAAAATTATTTTGGTAGCACGACTTGATCACCCTTGTTAACAAAATGATTTTAAATAAAGTGGGAAATGTTTTCACTATGTTTTCACCTTCCCCATTATGTTTTCACCATGTTTACTTCTGGTATCACATTATTACTTGAGTACAATCATGTTTTCCACCATCCTTATGCATGTTTTCCTGATGTTTTCACTCTGATTACTGAGGTTATGCATGTTTTCACCACCAATACTTTTGTTTTCACCACTACCACCTTTGTTTTCTTTGGATATTCTTTCATTAGAGTGTCATAGAACCCCTGTAGTGCTGGTTTTGGTTTTGTTTTCCATGTTTTCACTTTCATTTTCCCGATTTTTATTAATTATTAAAATTCTGGAAATACCTCAAAAATAAAGTTTCTTGAAAAATTGTAGAAAAATTATAATAATTTTTTACCTCAAAAATGAGGCAGAAAGCCACCTGGGAGACCCCAGGGGGACCCACCAGTCAGGCACACCCCAGGGTGGCGCAGCCAGCCCCTGGTGGCGCCAGCACATGGTGTGGGGCCCCCTGGCCGTCCACTTACTCTCTCCACTGCACAAGTCTCTTCTCTCACCTCCCAAACTGAATGCATTTCCTGGATCCCGTGTTCTTGGTGTTCTTCCTTAGGATTTTGATCTCCTTCTTCAGCCCATCATTTGTGCTGATTTTTGGTGTGTTTGATATCCGGTATGTGACTCCTTCGATGATCCAAGTAGAATTTTGTTTAGTGAAGTATTTCTTGAGTATTTTGCCACAGTAGGTGAAAGCTTATGTGAGTTTGCATGCTTGATTTGAGTAGAATTAATATAGTTTTGATGTATGTTTAGCTCTCATATAAGTCCCTATAGTAGTTTCAACCTTATAGTTGCTTGAAATTAATTTTTATGATGATTGTTGAAAAATTTCAGAGATGGAGCATAATGCTTATCAACTAAACCAGCATGAGTTGGAGGTGCATGAGGTCATGCTTGTGCACCGTGAAGAGAGGGTGTTCCCATCAATCTATGCGTGTCAGGAATTTATGCAAGTTACAGGAATTCTGCAGGATTTTAACACTCTGGTGCATAATGCAGGCTTGGAGCGTTTCATTGAGGATGAGCCAATCCAATATGTGAAACTAACTATGTCTGTGGTGCAGGATTTTTGTTTTAAATGGTCTCCAACTAACCCAGTGTTCCTTTATAAGATTTATAATAAAGCTGTGAGCCTGCCTTTTAGTGTTTTCTGTGCAGCTATTAAGGTACCTGAGTGGGGGTCTTGTGAGAAAATAAGTGGCTAGCCCAAACCACTACTGGATTTATATGGAGAGATTTGCCAAGGAAGAAGCTTCACAGGGGAGAGTGATAAAATTCGTGAAATTCAACTCCCTAGCATTCGATACTTTGCCTACTTTATTTCTAAATGTGTGTTAGCTAGAAAAACTGCCAGCAAACTATCTGTCTATGATTTGGCGTTTATTGCTGCTGCTTTAAGATGTGATAGATCTTACAATTTTGTGCTTTGATTGCTTACCGTCTCTCACATAACCGTGATAAGGGCGCAGTTTGTGGAGGTCTTATTGCCTCGCGCTTGCTAGCTCTGCATGGTTTGGAGCCACACCCTCTAGACTTTTAGTTTCCTATAGAGAGGCTTAATCTTGTTTCCATGGTTCAGCATAAGTTACTTTCTACCCATGCTCACTTACATAATTTATCTATTGAATTAACTTTCTCCAAACTATCCGGGTGGAGAGTTGTTAAAACTGTCACAGAAGTACTTTTGCCTGCACCTCTTTTGTTTGATCTTAATAACAGGCAAGGATGGGAGCTTTCTGAGAGTGAGTTGGACACATACCTTGAGCATCACCCCCAACAAGGGGAGGATGCCGAAGAGGGGGACGATGGTGATTTCGTCCAGCCCTACGACGCTACGGGGATTTCACACCAGCACCCCGATTATGACTTTGCGCCGGCTGCTTCATCTTCTTCTTATGCGCCCAAGTACGACCACGCAGTTTAATATTCAAAAACCCAAAAATATTTTGTTTGGTTTATTTGTTTGTTTTCTTTTGTTCTTGTTTCATTTCGAAAACCCAAAAAGATTTTGCTTTGTTTGCTTGTTCTCTTTTGTTCGTGCTTTAATTGAAAAACCCAAAAATATTTGTTGTTCTTCTTTGGTTTTGTAAAGTTTTTTGCAGAGTTCAACAGTCGTCCGTGACTCTATTGGAGCTTGGTTTTCATTATATATTATTCGAGCCACAAGTGAAGAGCCATAATGACGATATACGACAATTCAAGTTGTGGTGAGAGGCTGCTATGAACTCTATTTTCTTTCATTTTTGTACATATAACCATCTATGTGAGCATGCTTAGTTTGTTCGTATAAGATATATCCGACTTAATGGCTTCTTAATAGTTCGTGCTCTCTCATGTTTTGTTTCAATTTATTGATAGTAAATGACTTGTCATATAAATATTTATTTGCATTATTCTATTCATAGATGGGTATGATATTGTGGTAGCCTCCTCTGACTGTTTCATTTGAATCGACTTGGCACATGCTCACGCATGCTAAGACTGAAAACAAAAAGTCAATAAGCCTTGATGTTTTATTTTCCCTCGGAGTTCTAGTATCAATTTTATGCCTCGGTTAATTTTACTTTGTCGCAAACATGATTATGATAGTTGTTGCTCTCTTGATTGTCGCTCCCTGTCTATTTGCTAGCCTTCACCTGTACTGAGTATGAGCTCTACTCGTGCATCCAACTCCCAAAAAACCAAAGTTTGCCAAATGTGTCCACCATACCTAACTATATGTGGTATTTAACCGCCACTCCAAGTAAATTGCTCATGTGGTACCTTTAAAACCTGCTAAAAATTATTCCTGTTTTGTGCCCCTGTTTTAGCTCATGAGGACGTAAATAGAGAATCTATATCGCACTTGTTGATTGAATTTCACACCCTGGACTAGTGGCTTCATCCGCTTATCCAAATGATAGAAGAGCTGGCAGTGGGGTGCCCAGCCCCAAATTAATGCACACAAATTCTCTTCACTCTTTTTGCCCCTAATTTATCAGTCAAAGCATAATTGTGTAAACAAAAGAGAAAGAGGGATGACCTTCTACCCAGATGCGTCCTTCACATCTGAGCCGCTCTAGTGAATCCAGTTGACTTGTGACGTACTGTATTGTCTGTTTACCATTCGTTGACATAAGCATACACCTCTCTCAAAATATTTTCAATACCTCTGTTGAATAAAATAAAAGCTCTAGCACATGAGTGATCCATGCTTCCCTCTGCGAAGGGCCTTTCTTTTACTTTTATGTTGAGTCTCCGCCATATTATTTGAGCACTTTCTTGAGAGCACAATGGTCATTGTTAGTGTGATGTGTTTGTCCCAAAGTACGGTTGATTGCGATATAACTTTGATACTTGTATCTTTGATATCTTTACTTCTAGTCTTCCCTTGAACTTCATAGGTGCCCTGGCATTTATGTTTTGCCCCACACTTAAGGTAAATCAATATACCACTTTATTAGATCCTTTTTATGATTACTTCAATCTTGCAAATAGTTATGCTTCATGTTGTTTATTATTAATATGTTGTTATCTCTTTATGGTTTGCATAGCTATAAAGTGACAATATCTTGCATGTATCTTATCATGAGCATAATTAAGTATTTGATCACATAGTGAATATATTTACATCATATGAAAGAAATGTGTTCGTAAAAGTATTTTATCGCACTCAGTTGTCACTGAATTGCTTGAGGACAAGAAATAAGCTAAGCTTGGGGGGAGTTGATAAGTCGAAACCGTATCTCCTTTTCCGAACACTTTTATTATTGTTTTCCTCTAAAATTGTGTGTTTTGAATACAACTAACACGGACTAACGCTGTTTTCAGCAGAATTACTTTGGTGTCTTGTTTTTGTGCAGAAAAATCAACTTTCGCGAAAATGCCCAGAAAAGAGCCCATTGGTGCTTTCACCCCGGAAGACCCCGGGAGCCAGAAGGGGACCAGGAGAGGAGCCACAGGGTGGCCACACCCCCTGGCGCGGGTCCCCCTAGGCCGCGCCACCTAGGGGTGTGGGCCCCCCCAGAGCCCCCCTCGGACTCCCCTTTCGACTACAAGTAGCCTCCAACCCTAAAACCCGAGTGGGTTCATCATATTCCACAGAAACACAACAGAGCGCCGCCGCCGTACCGAACCTCGATTCGGGGATCAGAAGTTCCTGTTCTGGCGCCCTGCCGGGACGGGAAGTGGAGGATATCATCGCCATCGTCATCAGCAATGCCTCTCCATCGACCATCCATGTTTCTCCCATCCATGTGAGAGTAATTCCCCGCTATAGGCTGAAAGGGATGGTAGGGATTGGATGAGATCGTTCATGTAATAATGCCGTGATTGTTAGGGCATAGTGCCTAGTGTCCTCTATTAGTGCTATTGACATTGTTGCAACTTGTTATGCTTAATGCTTTCCACTTTGGGCCCGAGTGCCATGATATCAAATCTGAACATGTTATTGAATGACGATGATAATTATTGTTTCTTGATCATACCTGCAAGTTGCTTACACATATCGTTGTCCGGAATCCGAGGCCCTAAAGTGACAGAAATTAGGACAACCGGAGGGGATGGCTGCGATGTGAGGATCACATGTGTTCACAGAGTGTTAATGCTTTGCTCTGGTGTTCTATTAAAAGGAACACCTTAATTACTAGTAGTTCCCTTGAGGCCCCTGTGAAAACGGGCTGGTAGGCAAAAGATGTTGTGTAAGTTCTCATTGCAAGCACGTACGACTATTTATGGAACACATGCCTATGGTTACTTAGTTCTTGGATGCTTTATCTTATTTATCTGCAATGCCCGTGACATGATCATTATTTGAACTTTCTTATCCATGCAACGCCAGTTCATCCATCCATATGACTACATTATTTAATCCGCAGTTTACTTCAAACACTATTGTTGCTGTTTTAATACCACTGCTGCTATTATTTCACTACTGCTGCTACTATAAAACTGTTACTGCTGATAAACCACTGCGAACAAAAGTACTTTCAGGTGCAAGTGAATTGACAACTCAATTGTTAAGACTCACAAATATTCTTTGGATCCCCTTGTGTCGAATCAATAAATTTGGGTTTTACTTCCCTCGAAGACTGTTGCGATCCCCAATACTTGTGGGTCATCAAAGTGCGTAATGCAAACAATGAAAACATTGTTGTTTTCTCCGTAATGGAAACAACACATCCCCCATCAGTCACGTTTTTGTCACTCGAGCACAGATGAAAGGGAGTCATGAACCCTCTATCGAGCATAAATACCCCCTCTTGGAATTACAAGCATCAACTTGGCCATAGCATCTACTTTTAACGGAGAGGAAGCAAGATCATAAATAACATAACATGATAGATTGATAATCAACTTGACATAGAATTCAATATTCATCGGATCTCAACGAACACGACATGTAGCATTATAGATAGATGGTCTTGATCATGTTAGGCAGCTCACAAGATCTAAACATGGTGGCATAAAGAGGAGAAGACAACCATCTAGCTACTGCGATGGACCCGTAGTCCAAGGATGAAATACTCGTGCATACATTCCAGAGGAATGCATGGTGATATAGAGCCCTCTGGTGATGATTTCCCCTCCCGGCAGGGTGTCGGGGAGAGCTTCAGAACTGTCGTGGGATGATCACGGCAGATGTTACCAGGGGTAACTGATCTTGGGGCAAGTCGACACAGGTATTTGGGAGAGGGTTTAGCTCAGAGGAAAGCATGATGGGATTCAATCTGGCAGCCGGCGATGAAGTCGCCGAGTCTCCAATCTCGCTTTATTAACTCGATCTCTTTGTGTACAATGGATACTCGATATTCGGCGATATGATTACTACTTGGATCTCTGCAAAGCTAAGCATAGGGCTGGTTTATAAAGCACCCGCCCCCTACCCGGCTTGCCCTCCAAGGCGCAGCTTGAGTCCTATCCGAACACCGCTTACAAACCCTAGCTTTCCTTACTGCAATCCTCAATCCGGGTTACAAGGCCTATGCACCTTGGGCCTTCTAGAAGTTTCTTTATCCTTAGCCGGATCCTGCGCAGCGTCCTTTGGGCCGGGTTATACCTTGGAGTTGGCCTACCGGGTTATCATCCCCCCATCAGTAGTCCCCAGAATAGCATGGGCTTCAAAGATCCCTCCTTGAAGCGCTAGCTATTCCCTGCAAAAAATATCAATCACACGAATGTGCGGAAACCGAGTTGAAGTACTTCATGAAATGACTAGGCCCAACTCCCTGGTGGCCACATAATAACCCGGCTTTCCTTCCAGATGCCTTGCTCTACTTCCCGGTCTAAGCCTTGATAAGAATAGCAAAACTTTATACTTTTCTCGATAATTTGCCTTGACACCGCGGAGAGGATCTGCTTCCCTTTTTCATTCGGAGACCTCGATCTAAACTTAAGGCGTATCTCGCAGATTTCACACAAATAACCGTTACCCCGTAATTTCCGGGTCCCACCCGTTGGGATGAGTTTTTCCACCCCGGCCGTTATAAATAAGCCCTTAGAGGTAACCCTAACCCCAACGGCTCACTTTCCCCCATTTCTCCTCCTTCCTTCTTTCGAGCTCGAGCTCCCAGAGCGTCACCACGGAAGCCTCGCGCGCATCCCCGGAGCCCATCCGTTGCCGGTTGCGCTCCGCCACAGCGCGCTCCGCCCCGCCGCCCAGATCCACCGCAAGACCCCCAGCCTGTCCGCCAGGAATCGCGAAGGGGCACCAAGCTTGCGCCATTTGCCTCCGCAAAGCTTCGCTTCAATCTCCTCCGGTAAGTCTCCCACATTCGCTAATTTTCCCTCACAACTTCTTAGTTCTCCCTCAAATTGGATCTGGATTGGGCCGCCCACGATTTCTCGGGTCGCGCCGAATTAGGCCACTAGCATTCACTCTAACCCACCCAATAGGTAGGATATACCCTCCAACTCATTCTCCTACCAACTGTAATCATTAATTTCACCAATAACCTGGAAATAGAATTCCCAATCCGGGCTTGAGCCGCCCAAACCTTCCGCCCCTGTTCCTATCACCCGGAAAATCCTCCTTCTCCGGCTCATTTGCTCATAACAGATGTACGGACACCCACTTATTACCCCAAACGCTCATCCATGCATAAAATTCTACAACTTTTGTAATAACGCCCGATACCCGGACAATTCATACCTTGCTTAGCAAAATAACACCCGGATCATATTTAACTTCCAGGCTAACTTGACACCACTCGTCAATACTCGGTCAACGGATAATTTCCGAGTTTTGTTTCTCACATCTTTTCTTCTGACGCTTTTTCAGGTTAACCCCATGGCACCCAAGAAGCAGGGAAAGCTGTCGGCTAAAGCCAAAACCACAAGCTCCATATCCGCCAACTGGGCGCGGTCCTCCGTCACCAAGGCCAAACTGGAGGAACTGGTCGAACTAGGGGTTCTCCCCTCTCAAGAAATTATCCACTGGAGGGTACCGGGTAACGAAACCCGGCCCACCCCTGCAGAAAATGAGGTAATTTGTTTTGTTGAACACGTGACCCGGGGCTTCCGGCCTCCGGGTCACCCTTTCTTCCGCGACGTTTTAAGCCATTACGGCCTTCGCATTTTCGACATAGGACCCAACTCTGTACTAAACATCTCCCATTTTATCGTTCTCTCCGAGTCTTACTTGTGCACTCCGCCAAGTTTGGCTCTATTTGTCGAACTTTTCCAGTGCAAACCGTGCCGCGAAAGCGGCGACGGTGCACTTCTTACTTGCGGCGGGGTTTCTATCCAACGCGCAAGAACTCTTTAATGCCTCCTCTCACCCTCAACTGCCACGTCAAGCACTGGCAGCTCTCGTACTTTTACTGTCGGGACACCTCCCCACCCGGCGAAAAGAAGTTGCCGGGTTACTCGGAGGGTCAGCTTGACATTTCTGAAACCTTCAATGGGTTTGCCCCTGACCCGGAAAGGGAATAAATTCTGCCTCTATTGGCTAAAATCTCCATCCTTTCTGCCCAAGGCCTCATCGGGCTTAACCTGGTGAAGACTTGGGTCGATTTCCGCATCCAACCCAACTCCATTCGCACAAAATTGATGTGCGAATACTCGGGGCAAACCACAGACCCCATTCGATACTCCACCAGCAGCTTCGCTCCTAGTGACACCAACAAGACAATCAAGGGCTTTCTGACAGAGAAGCTCGAGGTAATCCGGAACATAGCCGGATTAGAGCCCTTCACTCTCGAGAACCCGGCCCCCGCGGTAAGGACCTGATTTTCTCGATTCCATCCTTATCTTCTTTACTTGATACAATCACTAACCCTTTCTCTTATGCTTTTACTTCAGGCCGATGATGATTTCTGGAAGATGGACGCTTCTCCTAACTCCGGAAACCCGGACGAAAAGGAGGAGGCCATTAACTCGGACGAAGGTACATGCTCAGTTCTTTTGAGTTCGTCACATCCCACTTTTCATTTTCCTATTGTAACCATGGTATTTTCAGAACAAGAAGACCAAGACGAGGAAGAAGAAACTGACGGCAAAGTGGAGTCCGCCAGCGATGAAGATGAACCAGAGCCGGCAATTAAGGCCGGGTCTAAGAGAAAACCCCAAGGGGTCGCCTTCAAGGTTTTGCATCAATTTCTCACATCTAATTCGCGTCCCTGTGATAATATTCCTGAGCTGACCATGGCATTACCCCTTTTGCCATACCTGAAGGAGTCGCCTATGACGAAGCACAGGGTAACTCGGAACCACCCGGGCGATGATGCCCTTAACCCGGGTATTTCCTCCCCTCCAACTCGACATGCCGGTACTGACCACACCCTTATTTAAACATAAAGATCCTTCTAGAATACTCCCTCGCAAGGTAACCTCACGCCTCGCTTGGCATTTTTCAGTTTCATCTGGTTCTAGCAGCGAGTTCCCTGCAGACCTTATGGTGAATCCCGGGTAAAGTTCTTTTCCTAATGTTACACCATACTCTCGCTGTCTTTTTCACGGCTATGTGCTAACTGTGCCTTCATATTTTTCACAGGGCCACGGTCGTTGTTAGCGACCAAGAAGACATGCAAACCGAGGACCCGGGCAAAGAGAAGCCAACTGATGACGTGTTCGCCGCAGCTGGTGATGAACAAGCATCACCGACAGACCCGGCTGGGCGAGAAGCCGGGTATCCGATAGCCTCGCACGCAAGCGAGAAAGAAGATACTGCCACTTTGGGTGCGAGAGGAGGAGCAGACCCCGACATTCGAATGACCCGGGTGCCATCTCCTGCTAAGAGGAAAACTTTTTCTCCAAGTTTCCGCGACCCCGAGACTTCTAACTCGGGTAACGATGATTTTGACCAGCTGATGAGCGCTCTCCTCACCATGAAAGCTTCAGAGAACAACCTCCTAGAGCGTATGTCTGCAACGCATCAGGTAATTGACACCGGATATCTCTTGGTACATACCTAGTCCCCAAGTTCCGGGCATAACTTACCGAAGTTGTGCTCGGTACTTCACGCAATACCCGGTTTTTCATGATATCCGACTGACACTTTCCGTTCCTTACAGGCGGAAGTGACCCGGTCCGATGAGGTGTTACTCAAGACCGAACAGCTCCTACTTGCTGAGGTAAAACGAAGAGAAGCCCTTGAGACCAACATGGAAACTTTGAAAAAAGACGTTTCCAAATACAAAAAGAAGTACCACACTGCTCAATCCGCGCTGAAGAACTTATCGAACCAGATTGCGGATACTTATCGCATCTTGCTAAGTGAGCTTTTTGCCTTCGACTAACTTAATTGCCTCTACTTTATCGTTATGACAATCGGGATAACTGATACACTTTCCTTTTGTTTCAACTGCAGGTGCGAACCTCGCTGCTCCAGAGGACGATGCCATTGCCAAGGTAAAAACATTGAAGACTGTGCTCCGGACCTTTTTTGCCGGCACAAAGCTTATATTGGACGCTGTGAAGTGGCCTTCCGAGGTATACCCGGGTGAAGATAATCTTGTGCAAGCTTGCTCAACGGTGCCTGGATGGATTGAGATATGGAAGCGCTCGTCCTGCCGGATCGGTATGACCCGGGCCTTGACGCTGGCAAAGGCTTACTTTCCTAAGCTTGACCCGGCAAAGGTAGTATCCGGGTTTCCAGAATTAAAGGCTGATGGCTCCAGGTTTACACCCAAGGACTTCAAGGCCATACAATCCGCAGTACGCCCCTCGGCCACCGCTTTGGCCGATAAGATGGACCTGGACACAATCATGAGCTCATACAATGTTGAAGGAAAAATCATATTGGAAGAGGCACCCCCTCCCTTTGATATGTTGGAAAAATGGGCGACTGATCTGGCCAAGAGAAAAGAAGAGGCTGCTAAGAGGGAGGCCGAGCTAGGATTACGGCCGTCTACCTCTACGCCAGCTGTCCCTCCACCTATCCGTCCTGACGCGGAAAGTCCGGGTAATGCTGCTGGAAAGGCTAAGGAGCGGATCCAGGACCAAGACCCGGAAGACCGCTCTCAGGACACCGAGTAGAGCGTTACCTGGTACTTTTGTGTTTTAAAACTAATATGATTTTGATGGTGCGTCTGTGCACCCTTGATATTGGTATCATCACTTGTAACATATTTTTGGTTCGGAACATGTTTGTGCCTCTCCCGGCTTTTGATAGTCTTGACACTTGTCTTATTCTTTAAACTTATTCTCGATACCCAACTACTTGTTGATTCCCTTTGCGAGACTCAGCTTTCCGAGCGTCACGGGTTTTGATAAGTGGACTTTTCTTTAAGTCCCCAAGACTCGGAAGCTAGGGTCTCTCGAGCTTTGATAGCTAAACAGTTTGTTTCTGTTTCGAAGTCCCCAGTCCCCATGACCCAAAGTACGAGCCAGGGGGGTGCGGCCTTTCTCAGAGGACAAATTGCTCTTTACCAAGCCGGAAACCGATAGCCGTTTGCATAAATACTGAAGTCATGCTTAATACTCGTTGAGTTTCCGGCTATTAGCCTTGTACTCTGCATAGACTTGTGGTTTAGATGACCCTTTTGATTATCTTGTACTGTAAGCCGGCTTTCGCGTGGATACCATGCTGTTACATCTATACGAAAAACAGGGTCAAGCAAATCCCATTGGGCTGCGTGGTTGATTGTAATCGTAAGCGAACAGATCATGCCACTTTAGTGCGAGTCACATCGAGCTTAAGTAAGAATAACCAAGAAATTTGGCTCCTTCGTCCGGTTATAAGATTGCAACCGTACTCGTCTTGCGAGTAATCGGCCCTCATAACTCATAGGCATCAAGGCCGGGTATTTGGGTTCGTGTCTGCTATTTAAGCAGCTTAGCCCCCAAAGACCTATGTATGTGCAATGTATTTTGATGATACTGATGTATTGATAATAACAAGCACCACTTACCCGTAATCGAAGCAAAGACCATGACAATACTTGAAAACCATCTCTTTTTATTGGTACGATAAAGTTTGGGTCAGCAAGCCGCCTCATTAAAAACCTTCCAGTCCCCTTAGGTACCCTGGGTAGGAAAAGAGCGCGTCTGAAACCTGCTGCCCGTTACACTGTCTAGTTCTTTTCGACAATCGGTCCCGGGCTGGCGCAACCGACGCACATTCTCCACTTGTTAGACCCTTTCATGACGAGTACCAAGTTTGCTAGCCAATCCGGGTGTGTCGTTATCGCAGCGCTGCGAGCCGTAGATGACGGTGTGATTTCCCCTTCTATGCCGGACAATTTGGAGGTATCGTTCCTGATGAAAGCCACCATCTTAGCATCTTGCTCTGTCCTGGGTTTTGCTTTTTCTTCCTCAGGGCTCGGCCTTTTTGAAGTTGCCCTTTCCTCCAGGTCCGCCTGAGATCGGTAATGCCTGAGTTCCTCTTTCCTACAGGCTTGCTCAGCCATTGCTGCATCTCCTTCATCGCACTCAGCCGCTATATCTCGATTTCCATGTATGGTAATGGTCTTCTTAGGACCCGGAATTTTCAGCTGTAGATACACATAGCACGGCCTTGCCATGAATTTAGCATAAGCCGGTCTCCCAAACAATGCGTGATAAGGACTGCGCAACTTAACCACCTCAAAAGTAAGCCACTCAACTCGATAATTGTCCTTTGATTCCCCAAAAGCTACCTCCAACGCAATTTTTCCTTCAGGGCACGCTGAATGACCCGACACTATCCCGTGAAAAACTGTTGTACTTTTTTGTAGCTGAGATTCTTTTAGACCCATGCGCAGGAAGGTTTCCCAGTACAGGATATTGATGCTGCTCCCTCCATCCATCAAGACTTTTTTCAGCTCGTACCCATTGACCTGTGGCGCCACTACCAATGCTAAGACTCCCGGGTGATCCACTCTATCCGGGTGATCCCTCCTGCTCCATGTTACCTCCTGTTCTGACCATCTCAAATACCTCGGAACAGCAGAAGAAACTGAGTTAACCGCCTGCTTTAGCATCTTTTTGTCCTTGTTAGAGCCTCCCGTAGTATGCACATGATACTGACCCAACTGTTTGGGGTTAGCCTGGAAACCTCCCGCTCCCCCTTGATTGTTGCCCGGATTTCCTGCTGCCGGTTACCGGCTGGGGGTGGACCGTTGCCCAGATTTCCTGCTGGACCCGGGCCCCCTCCCTGACCCGCACCTCGCATGGCTCTGTTTACTTCCTCGTTCTTCCATCTCTGTAAGTCGGCGCACTGCTCCAAGGAGTGATTAGCCGGCTTGCCGTTCCTGCTGTGCTTCGGGCACGCCATCCTGAATATGTCCCAACTGTTGCCTGGCCTCGGAGGTCCCTGATAGTGTCCTCCATTATGATTTCCGGTATTAAAATTCCCTTCAGATCTGGGTCTCGAAGACCCGGTTCAGTATTAGCTACAAACTCGGAACCTCCTTCGAATGGGCGCTTGTTCTGACTATTTCCGTTATTACTCGGTGCCGACCCATTGCCGGTTCTTCCACTATTACTGGTATTCACCTTCGCTTTCTTGTCATCAACTTCCTCCTCTGTAGTGTCTGTTGCGGCGTGTTTGTTGCACGCATCCATTAATTCTCCCATCGTAACCTCCGATGCATTCCTACTGGACTTCATGCGAGTTAACTTTTGTACTAAAGGAATATACTTGCATGTTTTTGCCATAGCTTGTAGCGCATCTTTGGGCTGAATATCTGTGGATGAGTGAAGTATCTCCATAACCCGGCGCACCCAACTGCGTGCTGATTCTCCCTTCTTCTGAACGCATTGCTCTAAATCATCAATAGTGAATAGCTTCCTGCATGTTCCATGAAAGTGCTTGACGAACGCGGTCTTCAGTTCTTCCCAGGACTTGATTGATTTTTCTGGCAGGTTGGTGAACCATAACTTTGCTGCCCCTTCTGACATCATCAAGTACATGAACTTGGCTTGAAGATTCTCGGACGTGTTGCGGATTGACATTGCCATCTCATAACTACTCAACCATGTTTCCGGATCCATGGTCGGTTCATAATTCACTACTTTTCCCGGCTCTTTGAATTTTTCCGGGTAAGGTTCAGCTCTGATGTCGTCCGAGAGACACTTGGGCCCTGCGAGGACGGTTGAGGCTGGCCTTACTCGGGAAGCGTGCGATCCAGCCGGGGGCGCAGCGGGGCGCGGTACTGCAGGCAACCCATGTGCAGCAGACCCGGCCCCGGCTCTCCGAGCCCTGGAGCTATCCACAACGGCCTGCGCCACCGACGCTGCCGGAACACGGGGAGGAGGCGGCATTTGCTGCTGCTCTTCCCTCCGCCGCGCCGAGTTTGCTTGAATATTCCCTTGTTGTTGACTGGCGTATGGCGTCCCATGCATCCCGCTTCTGTGGTCCGGGTAATTGGCTTGCTGCGCCACTGCAGTGTGCAGTAGATCGATCGCTTGCCGGGTCCTTTCTGCATGGGGCGATTCTCCTACCGGGATCTGGTTCAATGCAAGCGTTGCTGCATACACGTTGTCCATGGGATTGTTGTAGTGGCCTGCTGGTGTGTAAAATCGTGACGGTGGCTGTGGTGGCAACTCGTTGCCGGTTGTGACTCTGGTTCGTGGTGGGGGTAACCCGGCCTGCACGTTTGCCGCGTGGGCTTCCCCTGTCGCCGGCTGAGGCGCGGTTCCCTGGTTTACCGCTGGGATCGGTTGGTCCTGAGGTGTAATAAACAAAGCTGCCGGGTTAATGACCCCACCCGTGGCCGGTAGTATAGTTTGATGTCTCTGGTGTACTCTAGATGTTTCCTCTCGGAGCCAGGTTTCCAATGCATCCAGCTCGCGTTGACGCGTAGCCATCCCTCGTTTCTCCGCCTCCACTTGCCTTCTTTGCTGTTCCAACGCGCGGCGGGCTACATCCAGGTCCCTGACACGTTCAGCTGCGTTTTCTGGAGTGATAACCGTAGCAAGGACCGTGGGGTCTAGGATCAGATTATTGTCGAACAAGGCCGGGTGGCGCGGGTTTGAAGGACCCGCCCCCGGTGTCCGGTTTCCCAGGAATCCGAACGTATTCGCGTAAAACTCCTCATCCGCCGCACGGCTTGTCACTGATGCCGACTCTCCATCGACCCGGGCCGGGTCCGGGTTTTCGTTAGCTGCGTCCTGCCGCTGCGCCAATGCCTGAGCCGCCCCGATCGGAGCCGTGGTCACGTTTCCCTGATTAAGGTTGGCTGTGGGAGCCGTGTAGACCGCTGCTCGGCGTATTACGCCTGTTGTGAGTTCATGCTGTTCTTCTCCGCTGTTATCTTCTCCGTACCGATCTTCCAGCAGGTCCCGGATAGATTCAGTATCATCCTTTCCACCGTCCGGGTCACACGGGGCCCATGCCGGCTCCTCCGGCTGTTCCCACTGCGCGATGGGTTCTTCTATCTGGTCTGTTGCTCGAACTGATTCTTCTCTATCTGACTGGGCATAAGTAGCCTCCCCTGACACAGAATCAGATTCAACATCGTCAGGAGCCAAGCCAGGGGTACATACCATACCGATGAAGACGCTGATCCGGCCGATTGTCACGACAAATCCGGACTCGAGGCGATCCGATTCTGGCCCCCAGCCGGAATCGTCCACCACCTTCTCTCCTTTGTGGTCGTCGTAGATCTCTCCGACGACGAGGTTCCTCATGCTTTTCCGAGCTTCTCCCGTGATGTAAACACCTTTGGACGCAGGCCCCACGGTGGGCGCCAACTGTCGTGGGATGATCACGGCAGATGTTACCAGGGGTAACTGATCTTGGGGCAAGTCGACACAGGTATTTTGGAGAGGGTTTAGCTCAGAGGAAAGCATGATGGGATTCAATCTGGCAGCCGGCGATGAAGTCGCCGAGTCTCCAATCTCGCTTTATTAACTCGATCTCTTTGTGTACAATGGATACTCGATATTTGGCGATATGATTACTACTTGGATCTCTGCAAAGCTAAGCATAGGGCTGGTTTATAAAGCACCCGTCCCCCTACCCGGCTTGCCCTCCAAGGCGCAGCTTGAGTCCTATCCGAACACCGCTTACAAACCCTAGCTTTCCTTACTGCAATCCTCAATCCGGGTTACAAGGCCTATGCACCTTGGGCCTTCTAGAAGTTTCTTTATCCTTAGCCGGATCCTGCGCAGCGTCCTTTGGGCCGGGTTATACCTTGGAGTTGGCCTACCGGGTTATCATCCCCCCATCAAGAACACTCCCAAACTAGGGTTGACGATGATGTGCGGCTACGGAACTTTTCATGGATGGAGGCTCGGATATTCAGGGTTAACCCAAGAAGGAGCTTAAATAGGAGAAAGGGCGATGTCGGTGGGTGGCCAGGGGGCCCACACCACCTGGTGGCGCGACCAAGGGGGGCGCGCCACCCCATGTTGTGGTGGCTCTAGAGCCCCCCTCCGGGTCTCCTCCGGACTCCGTGTACGTGAAAGATTTCTAAGACCCTGGGATTTTGTTTCATCCAGTTCCGAGAATATTTCCAGAACAACTTTTCAGAAACTAAAAATAGCAGAAAACAGGAACTAGCGTTGTGGCATCTTGTTAATAGGTTAGTCCCAGGAAATTCATAAAAATGATGTAAAGTGTTTAGGAAACATGTAGCAAATGTCATGAAAACAACATGGAACATCAGAAATTATAGATACATTTGAGATGTATCAAGCATCCCCAAGCTTAGTTCTACTCGTCCTCGAGTAGGTAAAACGATAAAAACAAAATAATTTCTGAGGTGACATGCTACTACCATAATCTTGATCATCATATTTGTAAAAGCATTATTAAGTTGAGATCATAGTACTCTAAACATAGGCATGATAGATATAGTTCTAACAATGAAACTTAGCAACCATGTTGCAACATGAAAAGTAACACAAACAAAAGATCATGAATAATAATGCACTTGAAAGTTATATGTTTGTTTCAAGTATAAAGAAAACACAACAAAGTGGTATTCCGCTTGTCCTTAAAATTGAGAGCAAAACATGAATGCCAGGACACCTTCGAACTTCAAGTGGTGGCTAGAAACAAATAATTTGAGAACAGGTAATAACATATCGAGAACAAATCAATAATATTCTTTGGGACAGATGCACATTATACTCAGAATGACAACTACGCTCTCTTAATTGTGCATAAAGTTAGAATATGAAGACTCAACATAAAAGTAAAAGAAAGTCCCTTCACAGAGGGAAGAAGGGATTAACTCATGTGCTAGAGATTTTTATTTTATTAAAACAGAGTTATTGAAAATAATATTTTTTTAGAGAGGTGTATGCTTATGTCAACGAATGGTAATGAAAAAGTTATCATAACTCATGCCAAGCAAAGTTTTTAGACTTTTGAGAGCGGTTTCCGGTGTTTATTTCGTTTGGCACTTCCCTCACTATTGTTTTCACAAACCAGGGCTAGCCGTATCCACGGGTACGCACCAACTTTCATCAATCCATGGGGAAGTGCCTTTTTTGGTTATATTAATTGGCACCAGCTCTCTACAAATTTATATGAGCACAAATTACATACTCATCGGGTGAAAGAGGTAGAAGAACATTCCTTGACATAAATCAAAATAAACTTTGAACAACTTCCTCATGAGCTAAAGAGGGGCACAAAACATGTATAATTTTTAAGGTTTTAAAGGTAGCACATGAGAAATTTACTTTGGAGTGGCAGTTAAATACCACATATAGGTAGGTATGGTGGACACATTTGGCATACTTTCATTTTTGGTAGTTGGATGCACGAGTAGAGCTCATACTCAGTACAACTGGAGGCTAGCAAAATACTGGGAGCGACAAATTAAAAGAGCAGTAATGGCCATAATCATGCATAGCGACAAAAACATTATTAATCAAAGCGTTAGTGGTATTACAAGTGCAAAACGAAATGATCATAGAGGCTATAGGTGCCTGGTTTGTAGTCATAACATGGTGTAAGCATGCGCCAAGTCAACCAAATAAAGCATTCGAAGGAGAATACCACAATACTATGCTTCAATGTGATAAAACAAGTCATGATTCTTTCAATGGAACATTAAGCACTCTCAGATATTTGAGACAAATCATGCTACATCAATAACTACTAAGCATAAATTTAAAATAATATCCAACATGACATGATAAAGTCTAGCCACGGTCTAAACAAGCTTCTTTTTTGCACCGTTATAAGCATGAAATATTTTATTGCTTTCCAACACCATCACTTTATTTAAACAAAAACTCTCCAAATGATTTATCAATACAACAAGAGAGTACTACCGCTACTCTACAAGAACTGACATCTATAAATAGGAGATGCATGAAAAACATGAGCTAAAAAGGATTTGCAGCAGGTAGAAAAAAACGAAGAATACGAGTATGATGAAGAATACGAGTATGATGAAGAATACGAGTATGATGAAGAATACGAGTATGATGAAGAATACGAGTATTCATATGAAAAATCGGATTGTGACCCTCTCCCACACAAGAATTCTAGGTTCCAACTAAGTTTATTGCAGAAAGTAAAATAAAATAAAACAAAACAAAAGCAGACAGATGCTGCAAGTAAAGTGCATATGATGTGACCTAATAAAAATATAGTTTCACTAAAAGTGACCTGATAAGTTGCTGATGAAGAAGGGGACGCCTTGGGCATCCCCAAGCTTAGACGCTTGAGTATTCTTAGAATTTGCTGGGATGAACCACGGGGGAGTCCCCAAGCTTTGGCTTTTCACTCTTCTTGATCACATTATATCACCCTCTTCTCTTGACCCTTGAAAACTTCCTTCACACTAAACTCCAAGTAATTCTCATTAGAGGGTTAGTGCATAATAAAAAACTCAAATGTTCTGCATGGACACAAGCATTATTAATACTTTCTAAACATTAGCTACGGCCATAATGTTTTGTGGAGCAAAGAAATCCACTCAACATAGTAAAAGAGAGAATGCAAAGTAAAAAAGGCAAAATCTGTCAGAACGAGAATAATCTGTAAGATGAATTTTTTCGAGGCACTTACGTTGCTTAGATTAAAAAAATTAAAACTAGAAAAAGTTTCGTAAATAGCCGAGGATTAAGAAAAAAAATCAGGTCGTTTCGATTCTTCTATGAATTTATACGAATTAAACAGTGGACAGCAAAAAACTGTTCCTGCGCAGAAATCCAAATCTAGTACTAACTTTTCACTGGAGACTTTACTTGGCACAACAAATACAAGAAAGTAAAGATACAAAGGAGTTTCTACATAAGTAAACAACACCTTGACTCAAAGAAAACATAAGAAAACATTGCAAAAATAAAAACATGGGTTATCTCCCAAGAAGTGCTTTTCTTTAACGCCTTTCAGCTATTCCCAAAAAACAAGAATCAAGTATTTTCAAATGACGAAGCATCAATTTGAGACCAGAAACCTCCTCAACAATGCATTGTATTTTATCTATCGAAGTTTCAGATGTCCCTCTCTCAACACTCTTGGGTTCACTACTTTCATCAAATGGGATTTCAGGAACAATCCAATCATAATTCCTTTCTAAAGCTTCATGCATTCCTACTAATTTAAAAGGTATTGGTGTTTTATTTTCCTCCCCGTTTTTAGGTTCAGTTTTGTCTAGTTTTTCAAGAGCACCAATAACATATACACATGAGCCTAGCATCTTAAAACGATCATAGAATTTCCTAGCTTCCATAGCAACATCACCAAATTCTTTAAGCAAAGTTTCCATAATTAAATTTCTGTTTTCAGTGTCCTCAACATCATTTAGGTTAAGAAACATTTGCTGCATTATGGGGTTCAGGTTAAAAAAAACCCTAGCCTCTAACATGTGAACTAAAGAAGCTGCAGCAGTTTCATAATTTGGAGCAAGTTCTACTATGGATCTATCCTCAAAATCTTTATTCTTTCTAACATGATTATATAATTATTCAATGTTATCCTTTCCAATTATAGAACCACTACCTATTGATAAGTCTTTCAGGGTGAACTTAGGGAGAAACATGATGAACAATCGAAAACAGGGTAACAAAAATAACAACTATAACAAAGTAAAGAGATTGGAGGTGGGAGACTCCGCTTGCAGAAATCATCTTCCTCCCCGGCAACGGCGCCAAAAAAACCTTGATGGTGTGTCAAAACACGTTCGTTGGGAGACCCCAAGGGGAAGGTATGAAGAGTATAGCAGGAAGTTTTCCCTCAGTAAGAAACCAAGGTTTAATAGGACCAGTAGGTGAAATAAATCACTTCTGAAGGTTGATGACAGCTGATGTTGGCAGGGCGCACTGGTAGGATCAGCAGCAACATGGAATCTACACACAACACAACCAAGATACTTTGCCCCAACGAAACAGTGAGGTTGTCAATCTCACCGGTTTTGCTAACACAAAGGATTAGATGTATAATGTGGAAAACAATACTTGTTTGTAGTGAATGGAAAGAGAACCATGATGGCAGTGAATGAAAAGAAATCAGTGTTTGATGTGGTTGTATTATCAGTGTAAAAGAATGGACCAGGGTCCACAGTTCACTAGTGGTGTCTCTCCAAAACAGAGAGATAAAATGCTAGGTAAAAAAATTACAGCTGGGCAATTGACAGAAATAAAGCCTGCACCATAGTGCATATGCAAGACATGATGATTAATATGTCATTCATGCGGGCATTGCAACATAATTCATAGACCGTTATCCAACTGCATCTATGAATAATAATCCACCCTTAGAACGTAATCCAAGCAGACTTCGTGTATTAAGTTGTAAACAACAGATTATTGCCTTAAGTAAAGTGCGTAATGTAAACAATGAAAACATTGTTGTTTTATCTCTAATGGCAACAGCACATCCCCCATCCGTCACGTTTCTATCACTCAAGCACAGATGAAAGGGAGTCATGAACCCACTATCAAGCATAAATACTCCCTCTTGGAGTTACAAACATCAACTTGGCCAGAGCATCTACTAGTAACACAGATCATGCAAGATCATAAATAACATAACATGATAGATTGATAATCAACTTGACATAGCATTCAATATTCATCAGATCCTAGCAAACACAACATGTAGCATTATAGATAGATGATCTTGATCATGTTAGGCAGCTCACAAGATCTAAACATGGTGGCATAAAGTGGATAAGACAACCATCTAGCTACTGCTATGGACCCGTAGTCCAAGGATGAACTACTCGTGCATATATTGTGGAGGCATGCATGGTGATGTAGAGCCCTCCGGTGATGATTTGCCCTCCCGATAGGGTGCCCGGGAGAGCTTCAGAACCCTCCCGAACTAGGGTTGATGATGACGACGACTATGGAACTTTTCGTGGTTTTAGGCTTGGATATTTAGGGTTAACCCGAGAAGGAGCTTAAATAGGCGAAAGGGCGATGTCGGTGGGTGGCCAGGGGGCCCACACTAGCTGGTGGCGCGGCCAAGGGGGGCCACGCCACCCTATGGTGTGGTGGCTCCAGGGCCCCCCCTCTTGGTCTCCTCCGGACTTCGTGTACGTGACAGAATTCTAAGACCCTAGGATTTTGTTTCGTCCAATTCCGAGAATATTTTGAGAACAACTTTTCCGAAACCAAAAACAGGAGCTAACGCTGTGGCATTTTGTTAATAGGTTAGTTCCAGGAAATCCATATTAATGTTGTAAAGCGTATAGGAAACATGTAGAAAATTTCATGAAAACAACATGGAACATAAGAACTTGTAGATACGCTTGAGATGTATCAGTAACACACTTAAGTTTGGGTTTAGTTTTATGTGTATATTGGTAAGTACGAAACAACAAGGAGTATCATCGGAATGATGTTTCTACATTATTGATATATTATATATATCAGAGATAATTTATAAAGAGGGCATTAGATGTCCCATAGTAATGGAAACAAGTTTTATTACTATCAGAATTTATTCCAGAGTTTCTTCTAAGCGAGAAAATTGTTGGAGATATTACCTGGAGAAAATAATATTCAGCTATTATTCTATCTCCAAGTTCAGAATTAAGATTGTGTCATCATTCTACAACCGCTCTAGTACTTGAAATTTGATTTTTCAAAGGAAAATCTTTGTGAGGGTGTGAATACATAGAAAATAAGAATTCCTAAATTGTCTCTAAGATTAGATTATAGTTTGTGAGATGATCACATTTTTGTGATCATGGACTTGATTAGAAGTCTAGCAAAAACATAAGATTTTATTGTTAGGGTACCAATAGTACTGAACCGATCCAAGTTTATGATCTGGCTAAAAGAGACTAAACAATTGTAATATATTTAGCAAAGTACATATGAAGTTGTCATTGATTATAATTCCTATACTATGAGAATATCTAGTGACATCACGATTGAAATTTATACTTTGGATGTCATCAACCGTGTTGCCGTAACTGGGGATCATAACGGTGATATCTGGTATAATTTAGAAAGTGTAATCGAACTGAGATCGTTTAAGACTAGTACTTAAGTCCTCTGTACGATAGAGAGAGAGATATTATCTAGGCACTCTCAGTATCACCAATGTCAACCAATCGTCTAGCCAGAAACAATGTGATTTATCACATGGACATTGGGGATATGGATGAGAAAAGAGGATGATATCGGCAACGAGTTCTATATGTGTTATGATCAAAGAAGCTTGATCAGACGAGATCACATAGTCTCAATTGGTGATATCGTTGGTATCGTTAAGTGAAGGGAATAAGTTCAATGAGTAACTTATAAGGTTCCCTCGTTCTTCGTGAAAACACAGGAGCCATCATGGGCGTCCACAATCCCGCTATTGGTTATTGTTCGCTAAGTTTCCGAACATGTTTGTGTGTTATCGAGCCTTTACGGGTCACATGCTTAAGCTGTGCCAACCTTTAGGTTAAAGAATTAAGAAGTTGTTATTTGTTTTATGATTTTCCAATGTCGATATGATGTTACAGAAACAAGTCTGGTGTCAATCAAAGAGGTTTTGGGAAAGTTACCATAAGTGAGAAATTATGTTGGAGTTAGGCAGAATTTATAAAAGAGATAACGGAGGACATGAGATGTCCCGGGATGTTAGAAATGTGTTTCTAACATTAGTAGCTAATATCGATGATTCTATCTATTGGGTTCATAGGGTTCCGGAAGAGTTTCGGGCAAAAACCAGGAAGGGGTTGCCGTAGAGGGGAAATTTGACCCTTAGGCCGCACCAATAGGTGGAGCTAACAGGTGGGCCCCAGAGCCTCCAATCATGGCACTAGGAACCTTTTGGAAAAATAAAATAAAATACAAAAAGGAAAAAGAAGGAGAGGGGAGGTGGAGTTGGACTCCCACAAATGAGTCCAATCTGAATTGATCTAGGAGAGGGGGTGCAGCCACCTCCATGGTGCGGCCAAGCCCCTCCTAGCTCAACTAGGACTCTTCCTCCCCTTTGGAAATTTCCCCTCCCTCAAAATATAAAAGGACCACGAAGGCTTGATCTAAACCATAATTTTGTGAGCAAGCCTCTCTCTCTCTCTCTCTAGTAGAATTAGAGGGTCTAATTAGAGCCCCTCTAATTGAATTAGAGCTTCTTATAATTGGGTTTTGAGGTGTCCTCTCCCAATTAGAACTAGCTCTATTTAGTAGTTCTCTCTCATGTGTTGAGAAATTTCCAGATTCATATAGCTCTAATCATAGTCGATTAGTGCTACCAATTAGCGATGCCGAAAGGCTGTCTCTTTTCGTCGGTGCCGAGTCTTGGACGGCGGAGCGCTGACGGGTTTACACGAGCGTATGCATACACACCATAAGAGGGATTACATGTGTGATCCTTGACGAGGGAATCTTAGAGACATCCTTGCAACTAGGGCTAGTTGTAAGAAACTACGATTGTTCAAAACTCTTCTATGACTACATCGATTCTGCTGCCCGGTTAGTCGTGATCATGATCCTCGCATGTATGGGCATGCATCATATCCGCATAGTGATTTTGGTGGACTACGTAGGGTTTAAATTGTGTAACATAGACTAGAAGTAGTGTCAAAGTGTACTATGCATAGATATGATTAGATCTGGAACACAATTTTTTGCGGGTATTGCAGTATATTAGAAATTTCTCTAATATTCAGTTTATTTTTATTGCTTTCCAATAAGTTGTGTTTGTTTTGTTTCCAATGGCATGGTATGACTTTTTACAAACTTCTGGCGATCCTAGGACGCTCGAGTTTCCCCGGCATATCTCGCTTGATCTCAAGAAGTTCTTCAATAGCTTTGGGCCGCACCATAGTTGGTCTCATATAACGGCTTGGTAGAAAGGGCATGTGGATTGGATCCACATGGGGCTCGTGTTTATGAGTAATGTTGGATTGAGGCTCTAGAAGTTTTTGTAATGTCTATGTTTCAATCACCCCACAAAGTTAATTTAGCAATGAGATTAAACTTAACTCGTATTGCGAAGGTGATGACGATAGTTGATTGTAGAACATACAACCACACTAAAACTTGCAAACAAAGCGTTAGAAGCATCTAAGTTGGTTTTGCAGGGTTGCATGTGGTTTTGTAGTTCTGTGTTCTGACATGATGGCCAATGCCAAACGATTGTCATTGTTTGACATCAACAATCAGGCATTCATCACGGAGCTCGGAAGAAGTACATGATAAGAGAAAGTTGTCATTTCTCCATAATGGAAAAACTTGACCAATTTTCACCGCTACGGAATTTTCTCGGATTTTCTTCTATGGTGAGAATAACAAAGATGGATGATCCTCATTGTAGATGCATCAAGAATCCCTGAATAACAAAGTCTATACAAAATCACACGAATTATAAATTTCCCATGATGTTTCTCCTTTGTTGTTTGCACCTTGATTGTGCAACAATAGTTTATTAGGGTGATTCCTCACTTAAAATATCAAGGTTGTTCATGTTATCCCATATCGTAGAAACCGCCATAACAGACTTGGGTTTACATTCATCACTTGTGTCCAAGGATCAACACATTATTATTGTCTGTAGGCGGGTATGGATTGATGACTGGTATCCAAGCCGTACATGCGGTGTCAGATGGTTGACTTGATGTTTAGGCATAACTAGTTATGAGCTCGGAACACATTCACCGAAAGATGAGTGAGAATCACATTGAGTGATTGGCATGTTGGCCTACCCTTTAGGTTGTGATTGGTTAAGATGTATCCATCCTTCTTATCATAATTCATTGGGATCTCGTTTCACTGAAAGTTGATTATGAGGAACATCAGTTTCAGTGGGAGTATATCTTCATTTAAATTTTATTGGACTAAGTAGTGAAAATTAATTTTGAACTATAAAGTCTAAATAAACTTATTTTATTGTAGATATTGATCCCATTGAAAACATAAGACTAAATGATTATGCTGGGGCTACAAAAAATTAACTAAGTAAAGTGTGAACTTATGTGTTTGGTTTCACGGTCTGAGAAATGTTCTCAGAAGTCTTGAGGTAGAGCACGTGCTGGACACTGAAATCCCGACACCTAATGGACAATATTCTCCTTTGAGAGATGAGGAGTATCAAATTTATGGGATGATGGTAGGAAGGATGAGTTCTGAGCTTGGTGATTGTTACCCACACTATCGCCCCTTCCATCTCATGGAATCCATTGAAAGTCGGTCATGGTCGTCATAAGTTCAATGCTGAACTGTTGAGGTGAAAAATAATGTGCCTTGGGTCATTGAGGAAGCACAAATAAAAGTTCACAGGGATACTGCAGAGGCTTAAGGATAAAGGTTTTCCGATTCCAAAAAAAGCAAGCAGTTGACACACTCCTCATGTCACTTCCATCGCATTACTTCGGTTTTGTGGAAGACAGTGGAAGAAGACTTCCAGATCCTCATGCCAGCTGAGATGGATATTTTCGTCCACACCGTGATGAATACACCAATTAAGTAAGATAAGTGGCAAGACCACATGAGGTATAAGAGTTATACCAATTATTGACATTTTCTTGTCTCAAAGATGTTTTGGTAATGGATACTAAATTTCTTAATGTGCAATTTATTGCAGAGTGAGAGGGAAAAGAGGCAAAGGAGGAGGAAACCATGGAAGGCGCAATGGAAGAAGCATTTAATGGCGTCATACCATCTGCATCATCTATGAAGTCTAAGTCAATAAAAAGGATCAACACTAGGACTTCGAAATAATCGTTATTTTGAGTTCAATAATTTTAAAATGAATATTTTATGTTAAAGAACCATTTTCAATTCAAATTATAAAATATGTGTGAGAATTTTGACCTTGAGAATTCTAAAAGTTTA
The DNA here is from genome assembly GCA_028641055.1 of Alopecurus myosuroides. Classification (NCBI taxonomy): domain Eukaryota; kingdom Viridiplantae; phylum Streptophyta; class Magnoliopsida; order Poales; family Poaceae; genus Alopecurus; species Alopecurus myosuroides. Next base: position 173,565,615 of record CM054058.1, read on the forward strand.
TGATATTCTTTATTGTATTATGCCATTCAATTTTATTATTAAGGCTTGAATTTTTTTATTCAATTATTACTTAATTTTAGGTAATAGTTTTAGGACCTGTTAAATAAATTGGAGATAAGTCTTTTATTGATTTATAAAGGTTTAGAAATTGTCTCCGAATTATTTAATAAAGCTAAAAATCCTTAAAGTTATAGTAAGGTTTGAATTTAGAAATTGACATAAAGGATGGATTTTATTTCAATTGATTTAATCCCATCGAAGACCCAATATGATAAGTTATTGACGGTGATGAAGTGGAATAGATGAAATAATTGAAGTTTCAATATTTCTTAAAACTGAGCGGGAGTATTTTGAATCAAAAACTAAGATCAAAGAAATTTGATTGAAGTAGAAAGGACTTAATAGAATTATAACATGATTAACAAAGAAAGTTTTCTTAGTTAAAATTACTCATGATAAATTTTGAGAGACTCGAAATTATCGTGATAATAAAATCTTTGTGAGACCAGGCTTTAAGCAATTTTATAATATAATTGTCAAATGGCTTGGTGTGATAATTAAAATCGTGAAACAAAAATAATTTTTGACACACTAAAGAACATTAATTTGTTTGTTTCAAAAGTTGGAGCATTGTCATTTACTAACTTAGATTGTTTTAATGATAGTTCCTAGTAATCAATATTGCTCAAGTATGATGCATAATTGATTAAAGGTTTTTGCATAAAACCAATATATTTTTGGTAGTAAATTTCCACTTTTACTCCAAGTGTTTTAACACATTGGAAAAGGAGAAAAGTATCTTATCATGATAATGAGGTGGAAATTATATTAAGTTATGATTGTGAGTATTTGGATAAAGGACTAAATGAAAAGGGAAACATCCAAATGTTACCAATTCATCACATTATCTAGATATTTATTTATGAGATACATAAAGTTCAAACTTAATATTGAACAAAGGTCATATGAGAAATTTGATATAATATTCACTTTGTAATATAGTCATAAAAATTTCGAGACAATGACCATGAAGTGCAAAACAAAACAAACAAATATTGGATAATCATATAGATCCATGATAAGAGAGATATTCATGTTGACTCCAAGATTTCATAATGAGAGTAGTCGGAGCGGCATTAAATCACAGGAACATGAATATTTTCACAAGAACATTATATGTGAATATTTTGTATTCATAAAGCTAGTCTTGATTAAAATTGTTTTATCAAGAATGAATAAATGATAATTATGAGTTAAAACTCATCAAATGAATTGCTTGGTGCTATTATTGGATCAATTAGCAATTAATTTGTTAAATGCAATTAATTTTGGTTTTCTAGTGTAATATTAAATATTACAAGTATGAGTATTAAGTCAGTCGTATTAATGAAACAAGAAGGTCTTCTTTTTTATTATATAAAGCGAAGGGACTTAAAAGTCAGCGAGAGCTGATTATGATCTTTTAATTTGGCTGGGCCTAATTGAAAGAAACTTTCCTCGTGAAATATTTTAAAAAGTTTTAAATGCAATATTAGAAATTGTCTGATTAAATTCAGAATCTATGAGATAGATTAAGGAGTTTAATAAACATGAATATGACGGGTGTGCTAAGTGTAATTTTGAATGGAATTTTGAATTACAATGAGACAGAGTATTTGTCTCAAAAATAAATGTGAGATGATATTTTGCAAAAGACATGGCCTTCGTAGTGACTGGTGAGGAAAAATATAAAGGGTTGAGATCAAATCATAATATTTTGTGATTTGACCAATCTCATAGTCATGAGAAAGCACATAAGAACCGGTATAAAGGTGAAAAAATTAAGACAAAGTTTTTCTCATGTAGTTAATTGTTTGTAATAAAACCTAGGAATATTATGGTAAGATTTCTCACATAAATATTTTATGGTGGTATCACAAAGTATAAAACGACTCAGTGGGATTTTGTGTAGCTACAAATAATATTCTGAGAATGATTTCATGGACTAACCTATAAACAAGATGCCCAGAGCCAGATTTTGTTTTATGATATTTTTATGTTTTAGAAAAGTTTTGAAGAAAATATTCGCCAAAAGTCCTAAAAATTCACAGAGATTTTTTTTGCCCGGAACGAAGACGGTGTCCAAAGGGGAGATAGAGGGGAGCCGGGGGCCACCAAAAGGATGCCAAGAACCGCACATGGGGGTCTTGCCATGGCCCTGGACACCTCCCCTCGTCGCCTCTTTGCCTATAAATTTCCTCTAACCCTATCAACATCAGGGGCATAGAAATTTTCCACGAAACAGATATAGAGGCGTCGTCACATCAAAATTTCAATCTAGGGCCTCTGGAGTCGTGCTCTGGAACCCTGCTAGAGAGGGGGGTCATCATCGTAGACCTCTACATAGCCATAATCACATCTAGAAATATGTGTAAGTAGTTCATCCCGGGACTACGGGTCCATAGCAGTAGCAAGATGGTGTTCTCTCCTCTTTGTGCCACCATGTTTAGATCTTGTGAGATGCCCTACATGATCAAGATCACTGTTATGTAATGGCTACATCTTGTGTTTGTTGGGGTCCTATGAACCATGAGATTATGATTATTTTCTTCCTGACCATCTATCACAAAGCCATCCGGATGTTGAATGTAGATCTCCTTGTCTAGCTATCCATTCAAGAAAGTCGTCTTAACATCCATCTGGTGGATGATAATGCCATGTGAGGCCGCTAATGAGAGTAATACTCAAATTGTGGTCAGTCTAGCCACAGGTGAATAAGTATCAAAGAAATCTCAGTCTTCTTTCTGGAATAACCCTTGGCCACAAGCCTAGCTTTGTACTTTTCAATCGTACCATCGGGCCTAAACTTATTTTTGAACATCCACTTACATCCCAATGGTTTACAATCATAGGGATGTTCAGTGATCTCCCATGTCCCTATGGTTGGCGACCCCATTTTACTATGGTAAATAGGAGGTGTCCCATCAAATTCATTAGAGAAATACTATCCATCATGATTTGACCGGATTTGTTTAATTTTGTTTCACGTTGATTCTCAACTTCCCCCTTATAGATTTTAAAGTAGTGTAGAGCCTCATATTTTGTGTTTAGCAAATATACATAGCAAAATGTAGTGGAATCATCTATTAACGTCATGAAGTATCTCCTTCCACCTTTAGTCAACACACCATTCATCTCACAGAGATCAGAATGTATGATTTCTAATGGCCCCAAGTGTCTCTTCTCCATAGCCTTGAGACGTCTCAAACGTATCTATAATTTTGTATGCTCCAAGCTTATTTACTTTATGTTATTGCAAGTTTTACTTCGTTTTCCACATGATTTCACGGACTAACCTATTAACAAGATGCCCAGAGCCAGTTTCTGTTTTCTCCTATTTTTGCATTTCAGAAAAACTGTGAAGAAAATATTCGCCAAATGTCCTGAAAATTTACGGGATTTATTTCTTGTTTGGAACAAAGACGGGGTCCAAAGGTGAGTCAGAGAGGGGCCAGAGGTGTCCAGGTGACCCCCAGGCGCGGGTCCACCCTAGGTAGTTCCTGGTGCCCCTGTCATCCTGGCCACAGCCTCAGGCCGCTTCTTCGCTTATAAAATTACATTAACCCTAAAAATGTTCGGGACGTAGAAGTTCTCCATGAAACAGATAAAGGGGCACCGTCACCTCAAAAGTCCAATCTAGGGCTTCTGGAGTCCTGCTTCGGCACCCTGCCGGAGAGGGGGACCGTCATCGGAGGCCTCTACATCGCCATGATTGCCTCCGGACAGATGCGTGAGTAGTTCATCTTGGGACTACGGGTCCATAGAAGTAGCTAGATTGTGTTCTCTCTCTCCTGTGCCTCCATGTTTAGATCTTGTGAGCTGCCTAACATGATCAAGATCATCGTTATGTAATTGCTACATGTTGTGTTTGCTGGGATCTGATGGGCCATGAATTTATGATCACTTTGTTCATGTATTTTTTAGTGCTTCACTTATATCTTTAGAGTGTTTTAATCTTTTTTTGCAATGATCGACGGTGTGTATGACTGCCTTGGCCAAGTTATTGTATTCACCTCCAAGTGAGGGTTTATATACTAGATAGTGGGTTCTTGACTCCTTTTCATCTGTGCTCGAGTGAAAGAAACATGATGGGTGGAGGATGTGTTGTAGCCACTAGGGAGAAAACAACGGTGTTCTTGTCTATGGATGAGAATTATTGCGTACATTACCTATTGTTCTTATTGCATTTATCTGTTGCATACAAGCAATCACTCTGTTGCTGCAACTTAATACGAGCGAGATTTGTTGGATTTCTGTCTCAAGGTGGACTCTTATAAATAGATGCTGGCGGATGGCAGTCTATTTACCTTGGAGTAATGCCTACAAAGTTAGAACATATGAACTATATTTTGTCATAATAGTATTCTCATGCGCTCATGATTTGTCAATTGCCTAGTTGTAATTTGTTCACCCAGCATGTTTATTGTTCTATGGAGCGACACCACTAGTGAAATTATGGCCCCTGGTCCTATTTTCCTCATTGTTTACAACATAGTATTGGAGGTATTCCGTAGAGACAATAATATTCAGTTATTATTATATCTACAAGTTCATAATTATGTTTATGTCATCATGCTACAACCTCTATAGCACTTGAAAAGTGAATTTTCAAGGGAAAATCTTTGTGCGGGTGTGAATACAAAAACAAACAAGAGTTCCTAATCTCGTCTCTAAGATTAGCTTGTGTTTTGTGAGAGGATCACATCTTACTTATCTTGGACATAGAAGAAATTCTAGCAAAACATGAGAGTGTATTGTTCAAGTAACAATAGTACTGAACTGACCCAAGTGTATGTTGTTGTTAAAAGAGATTAAACAATCATTGTGTATTTTATCAAATGCATATGAAGTTAACATTGAATATAATTCCTATACTATGAGAATATCTAGTGACCGCATGATCGAAAGTTATACTTTGGATATCATCAACCGTCTTGCCGTAACTGGGACTATAGAGGTGATATCTGGGTATGACCTAGAAAGTGTAAGGGAATTGAGATCGTTCAAGAGTAGTACTTAACTCCTCTAGAAGATAGAGAGATACATTCTCTAGGTCCTCTCGGTATTACTAATGACATATCGTCTGGCCAGACATAGTGTGATTTTATCACAGGGTCATCGGGAATATGGATGAGAAAAGAGAACGATATCGGTAAACGAGTTATATGTATTATGATCAAAGAGTTTGATCAAAATAGATCACATAGTCTCACCTCGTTATATTTTTGGTATCGTAAAGTTAAGGTAATAAGTGCAGTGAGTAACTTATAAGGTTCCCTCATTCATTGGGAACACATGGGAGCCATCATGGACATCCACGGTCCCGCTGTTGGTTATTGTTCGGTAAGTGCCCGAACATGATTGTGTGTTATCGAGCCTTTATGGGTCACACTCTTAAGCCAATCCAAACTTTCATTGAGATACATAATATGTTGTTAATGGTTTTATGAATGTTTTATGTTGTTACGATATCACAGAAACAAGTCATGTGTCAATCGGAGTGGTTTCAGGGAAGTTGCTATAAGAGAAAAATTATGTAGGTGTTAGGTATAATTTATATGAGAAGCTACAGAGTACATGAGATATCCCGGGGTGTTAGAAATGAGTTTCTAACATTGTTAGATAATATCGATGATTTTATCTAAAGGGGTAACAGGGTTTCGAAAGAGTTTCGGGGGACTTTCCTTATATGGCAGAAGTCCTGAAGGGGGCAGATTTCCCCCTATGGGTGATGAACCATGATACGTCATAAATGTATCTATAATTTCTGATGTTCCATGTTTTTTTCATGCCATATGCTACATGTTTTCCTTACACTTTATGTCATTATTATCGATTTCCCGGACTAGCCTATTCACAAGATGCCACAGAGCCAGTTCCTTGTTTTCTGTTGTTTTTAGTTTCAGAAAAGCTGTTCTGGAAATATTCTCGGAATTGGAAAATTCGAAGTCAGGAAGTCTTAAAATTCCCGAAGGTTCCACGGAATCTCGAAGAGTCCCGGAGGGAGGCCACAGGGGGGCACACCATATTGCGGCACGCCCCTTGGCCGCGCCTGGGGGTGGTGTGGGCTGCTCGGGCATCCACCGCCATTGCTTTTTCGCCTATTTATTCCCCCATACATCTACCCTAAAAATATACCACTTCGTCCCGAGAAACACCCAAGGCCGCTGTCACCGTCAACCCGAGATCGGGAGGGTGATACTTCTTCAAAGTATCTATAATTTTTTATTCTCCAAGATCATATTATGCCAATTGCTACTTGTTTTCTCCCTTATTTATAGCATTTTTATACGTTTTCCGGGACTAACCTATTAACAAGATGCCAAGTGCCACTTCCCTGTTTTCTGCTATTTTTGGTTTAAGAAAAGTTGGTCTAGAAACCTTCTCGGAATTGGACCCCAAAAAGCCCGAAGTGCCTATTTTCCCCTGAAGCATCCAGAACACCAAAGAGAAGTCGAAGACAGGCACCAGGGGGCCACACCATAGGGTGGCGCGGGTCCCCCTGGCCGCGCCAGCTATGGGTGTGGGGCCCCTGGAGCTCCACCGCCTTTGCCCTTTCGCCTGTTTAATCCCCCGAATGAAAAACCCTAAGAACCTGATCAAAAATCCCCGAAAAGTTCCGCGGCCGCCGTCACCGTCAACCCTAGATCAGGGGGGTTCTGAAGCTATTTTCGGCACCCTGCCAGAGAGGAGATCATCACCGGAGGCTTCTACATCACCATGCCTGCCTCCGGAGTGACGCGTGAGTAGTTCATCCTTGGACTACGGATTCGTAGCTGTAGCTACATGGTTGTCTTCTCCTCATATGCCTCCATGTTTAGATCTCGTGAGCTGCCTATCATGATCGAGATTGATCTTATGTAATTCTATATGCTGTGTTTGCTAGGATCCGATGAATATTGACCTTATACAAAGTTGATTATAGTCTTAATTTGCATATGCTATTGGTGATCTTGCATGCTTTCCGTTGCTAGTGGTTGCTCTGGCCAAGTAGTTGCTAGTGACTCCAAGAGGGAGTATTTATGCTCGATGGTGGGTTCAACCTTGGTTCTTAACTAGTGGCATCAACCTTCCTAAGATCCTCTTCCTCCTACTGTATTGATAACCTTGGTTCTTAACTAAGGGTAATTTCCTACCGTTGTGCTCATCACACCCTCCTCTTGGGGTATCCCAACACACAACGTCAGAGGATTTTGAAGCTCTCCCCGGCACCCTGCCGGGAGGGGAATTCATCACCGGAGGGGTCTACACCGCCATGCCCGCCTCCGGAGTGATGGTTGTACTCTCCACCTTATGCCTCATGTTTAGATCTTGTGAGCTGCCTCACATGATCGAGATCATCTATTTGTAATTCTACATGTTGTGTTTCCTGGGATCCGATGATTATTGAATGCTATGTCTGTTGATTATCGATCTATCATGTTATCTTCGTATGTATGTTATTTATGATCTTGCATGCTCTCTGATGTTAGTAGATTCTCTGGCCAAGTAGATGCTAGTGACTCCAAGAGGGAGTATTTATGCTCGATAGTGGGTTCATGCCTCCTTTGCATCTGTGCTCGAGTGATAGAAACGTGAAGGATGGAGGATGTGTTGTTGCCATTAGGGAGAAAACAACGATTTTTACTTAGTTTACATTGTTTACATTACACACCTTTCTTACTGCGATTATCCGTTGCTTGCAACTTAATACCCAACGTTTGTTCGGATGATATTCGAAGGGTGGATTATTAGTCATAGATGTAGTTGGATGACAATCTATGTATCTTGTTCTAATGCCCACATGAATCTCATAGTAATCTTTATGTCATGCGTGTTCTTTATCTATCAATTTCCCAGCTGTAATTTGTTCACCACGCATGTTAGCTATCTTTTATGGAGAGACACATCTAGTGAACTATGGACCCCGGTCCATTTTCTCATACTGATATTACACACACTATTTCCACTGCTTTCACACTGCTTCCATTGCTTTCACACTACTGCTACTGTTTTCATACTGTCTTCATATTGTTTTCCACACCACACATTTAACCTATTTGTTATCAGAAAAACCGGTGAGATTGACAACCTCACTTCTTCATTGGAGCAAAGTAATATGATTGTGTTGTGTAGGTTCCAGGTTGCTGCTGAACAGGTAGTGTGCCCTGCCATCTCAGCTGCATCAACCTTCAGAGAATGCTTGTCCTCCAACTGGTCGATTCAACCTAGGTTTCTTTTCTGAGAGAAAACTTGCCGCTGCACTTTTCACAACCTTTCTCTTCGGGTTTACCAGCGATAGTGTCAATCACTCCATCAAGTTTTCTGGTGCCGTTGCCGGGGAGGAAGAGAATTTCTGCAAGGGGAGTCTCTCACTTCGAATCTCTTTACTTTGTTTTATTTTTGCTTAGTTTATTTTATTTTGTCTTGTTTGTTTCTCTTTATCAAAAAACACAACCATATTAATAATTTTGTCAAGCTACGTGAGATGCAAAAATATAAATATGTAGATGGAGATATTATTAAACTGAAATTGTTTCCTTTCTCTTTGAGAGGAAGAGCTAAAGAATGGTTGCTATCTTTGCCTAGAAATAGTATTGATTCTTGGACTAAGTGTAAAGATGCTTTCATCGGAAAATATTATCCTCCTGCTAAGATTATATCTTTAAGAAGTAGCATTATGAATTTTAAGCAACTTGATAATGAGCATGTTGCTAAATCTTGGGAAAGAATGAAATCTTTAGTAAAGAATTGTCCCACTCATGGACTGATTACTTGGATGATCATCCAAACCTTTTATGCAGGTCTGAATTTTTCTTCAAGAAACCTTCTAGATTCAACTGCTGGAGGAACCTTTATGTCCATTACTTTGGGGGCAGCAACAAAGCTTCTTGATGATATGATGTTAAATTATTCTGAATGGCACACTTTGAGAGCTACAACTGGTAAGAAGGTAAATTCTGTTGAAGAAACCTCCTCTTTGAGTGATAGACTTGATGCTATTATGTCTATGCTTGTGAATGGCCATGCTCCTATTGATCCAAATAATATTCCTTTAGCCTCTTTGGTTTTTCAGGAAGAGCATGTTGATGTGAACTTCATTAAAAATAATAATTTCAACACCAATGCTTATAGGAATAATTTTGGTAGCAATAATTATAGTCCATATCCTCCCAATAATAGTAATGATTATGGTAATTCCTACAACAATAATAAAAGTGTACCCTCTGATCTTGAAAACATGCTCAAGAATTTTATTAGTACACAAACTACTTTTAATAAATCTATTGAGGAAAAGTTAGGCAAAATTGATGTTCTTGCTTCTAAATTTAATTGTCTTGCTCTTGATGTTGATTTTATGAAACTAAAGGTTATGCCTCATGATGTTAAAGAAAGCAAAACTATGAATGCCATCCAAATTCGAATTGATGATAATGTTAGGATATTAGCTGAATTGCATGCTATATGGGAAAGAGAAGATGAAATAGCTAGAAAGAATAATATAGCTAATGTTTGCACCATTACCACCACTAGTAAAACTGAAGATTCTCATGATGTTAAAACTTCTACTATCAATGGTAAAGTAATTGGTGTTGGCAATACTCCCACTTCTTCTATTAAAAATGCAAAACTGCCTGAAACTGCTAAAAATGTTCCTGATAAAAGTGCTGAAATTTTTAGAAACATGGGAGACAATGGTCCCATTACCTTTGATAAAAATTATCTTGACTTTGATGATTGCAACATAACTGAAGTGATTAAGTTCCTACAAAATCTTTCTAGTTGTCATAATGCTAGTACTATTAATATGGCTTTCACAAATCATATTACAAATGTTCTCAGGCAAATTAGAGAGGATGAATTAAGATGTGAAGCATCTATCCCTAGGAAGCTAGATGATGGTTGGGAAACCATTATTAAAATGAAAGTGAATGATTTTGATTGCAATGCTCTATGTGATCTTGGTGCTAGTATGTAACATCCCAAGTATGAAAAATAGCCATTAGAATGTTTGATATCTGTTATTTTATGTTTTGCATCATGACATCATGTTGATTGCATTTGTTTTGCTTGTTTTCCATTTGTTTCCCTCTGTTTTCATTTGTTTTCCAACTGTTTTCCTTTGTTTTCTATTTGAATTTCAAACCAAACTTCAAACCTTTTGTTTCATCCTTGTGATGTTACAATTTCCAAAATGATATTTCAAATAAAAACAACCAATTGTTTCCATTAAAGTGTGATTTCAAAACTATTGTTTTGTTTCTATAAAAATGCATCCAATAACCAAACCCTTTTCAAATTCAATTACTTTCCAAAACAACAACCCTTTTGAAAGTTATGAAAATTGCAAAACAAATCAATCATTTGTTTCCAATTATTCCATAATGATCAACTTCTAAAATAGTGGCTTAAATCAATTCATTAATTCCAAATTGCATTCTAAGTCAAATCAAAAACATCAAACAGCACCCAATGTTAAATTATGAAAAATACCAAAACAAATATACCCTTTTGTTTCGAAATAAAATGATATGATAACCCTATGTTAAAATCTTGTTTTAATAACCATTTAATAACCAAAATTCATCCAGATGCAATCAATTACAAACAACAATTTTGAATTTGAAATTTTGAGAAAACAAAGTTGGCAATCAGTTGTTTTTGTAACTACTAAGTCACACTAATCTTACTAAAATTTTACTAACTTAAAACTCCTCTTATCCTTCCATTACCTTTCAGCAAAAAAAAATAGAAGGACAGAAAAAAATAAAGCAAACCAAACAGCAGGGAGAGAGAGAGGCCCAACTCCCCCCAGCCCATCTACCCCTAAGCCCATACCCCTTCAGCCTTCTTCCACCTTCGTACGGATTGCATCGAAGATGTCCACGTCTGCAGAGGAGGCAGCAGACGGTGGAGCTCCTCCACCCCTCCCTTTAAGACCTCCCCCTCGAGCCCTAGGGTTCCCTAACCCTAACCCCTTCCCCTCTCTTCCCTTCCCCGCCTCCAATTCTCTCCTCCCTCTTCCTTTTTCTCCTCTGCTCTGCTACTCCCTGAACTACCTGAACCACACCGAAAAAGTTCCTCCTTTCCACCGGCGATCGCCGGCGTTGGCGTCGCCCTCCGGCCAAGCTGCGGGCGGGAATGGAACCCCCCGGCCGCGGGCTTCCTCCTCCACCCCACGGCAGCGGCCGGGAGGCACCGCTGCTCCGCCGCCGACCACCTCCTGTCGCTGGCCCGCCTCCTTGCAGCGACCCCTTCGACGCCTCCTGTTGTCCGCCCCAAGGTGAGCGCCCCACCTCGCCTTCCCCTCGCATCTCCTCTTCTCCCCACTCGCTCCCTTCTCCTCTCTGCTCCCCCACAGCACCGCACTCCCCTCCCGTGCTTGCAGCCGCAGATGGCCGCAGCGATCGCTGCCGTCGCTGCGTTCTCTGTCGAGTTACAGAGACAGCGAACTGAACTTGCAGTTCAGTTAAAAATCCCGCGTAACCAAAACATATCCTCCCGAGTTCCCCTCTGCTATCACCATCCAAACATCCACTCCACTGGTAGGGCACGCGCGCAGCGAACCCACAGCTCGCGGGTTCGACTCCCCATCCCCACCTTTTCTCTGTTCATTTTTTCCAATTAAATTTCCGTGCAGTATCTGAACCTTAAGCCCCCTCGCCCCCCTTATCTGACAACAGAGCAGCAGCAGCCCATCTGGTTGTTCCCTTGGGCGCAGGAGGCAGAGGGCTTGGGTTCGAGTCCCCCCTCTCCCAAATAAAACCAACTTTTATTTTTGCATTGTTTTGGTACAGAAACATCTCAGTAATCACAGCTAAGTCCCTGTACATTCTTTTTAGGCCCCTGTCTAATATTTTCCAAGTCCCTAATGAATTAAAAATGGCAGATTTGCACCAAAACTTGTAAAATGCATAAGTAATTCATCCCAACTCCAAATTCAACATTTTTAATATGTTTTATGTACCAAATTAAATGATCTATCGAAATATAAAATTTGTTTACTGTTTTGAATATTTTAAATTGGTGAAATATTTAAAAACTTGTTAATTTCACTTAAACTTGCAAAAATCATAACTTGGGCATAAAAATTCCAAATTCCACAAACTAAATATGTTTTCCAATCAACTTTTCATGTACTTTCCAAATATAAACTTTGTTTGCTGTTTTGAATAATTTAAATTGCTGAAAACAACTGTTTCTTAATTATTGCATTTAAAATTGCCAAAATAATAACTTGCTCATTTTAAATCCAATTTCAACAAATGAAATATGTTTTCCATGCAAAACTAAACCACCTTTCCAAATATAAAATTTGTTTCATGTTTTGAAAAATTAAAATTGGTTAAATGATTTAAACCTTGTTTAAATCATTTAATATTGTTAAATTCATAACTTGATCAAAACAAATTCTTTTGGGACATATAAAATATGTTTTCAAACCATAAAAGCATAACCTTTTCAAATATGAACTTCACTCAATGTTTTGCACAAATAAAAATTCAAATAAGTTCATGTTTGAATTAAATTCATTTAATTCTTGCTTAAACTTGTTTAATTCATAAATACTTTATTTGAAATCCTTTTTCAACAAGTGAAACATGTAATCCACCCAAAATTGTGTGTTCTTTCCAAATATAAACTTTGTTATCTATTTTGAACAATTAAAAGTGGTGAAAACAACAAATGCTTGAGTGACACCTTTAAGTAACCAAAATTCCAAAACTTAATAAATGAATTTCCAAACTTGGTAAACCTTATTTCTATTTGATTCTATTGTTGTTATTTTGCTGTTTTCCTCATCCATGCATCATGCTAATTCACTTACACAATTTGATTAGTTGTAAAACAATTAATTCAACCATAATTCATGGGCTTTCCATATGCAATCCAATTGCATGTGGGTCCATTTAATTATGTTATGTTACCATGTAAACTAGTTTATTTTGATGCATCAATTAAATGGTCATGCATCATCCCATGTTTGTGCACTATGCCATGTTATTGATTGTTTATCTTTCTGCATTGTTTGTTTGCTTCTTCTCGGATACACGACGACGTTGAGACCGACGATACTTACGACACCCCTTCTATGGATTTAGCTCAGTACCAGGCTACTCGGTTTGCAAGCAAGTATTCACTCACATGAACCATCGTGTTCCTTTCAACATTGGATACCGATACTTTTCCGTTGTCTATTCTGCTAGCCCTATGAATAGTTGCTTCTATTACGAACCTATCACATGTACCCTTTAACCCTGATATTGCCTCACCTCCATACCTATAACCTTTTGCTTGTTGCCCATGTCTTACTAGCATGCTTAGGGTTGTTTTGCTCGAGTCTGTTACCCGTTACTTTCTGTTACTATTTCATTATGTTCTGGGGGCTCGATGTATAATCAATCAATCATGCTAATGTTATTGTTAAATAATAATTTGATGATAAGGCACCGGCAGGAGGCCCTGTGTGGTTTTGAGGCCTGCTAGTGTCGACCCTAATAGGAAAAGGGTCTTGTCTACTGATCCATGATGAGCGCACTAACCGCATGTGGGAAGCGAGTATGGGCGCCCCCCTCAATTTGATTCGATTCGCATCTCGTCCAAATCGCCTCATTTAGTTCGTGTTTTCCATTTGCCGCATGCATGTTTTTGCGAGCCCATGCCAGGGTGGAACTTTTGTAGTCGGCATATAGGGGGACACGTTCTTAGAGTGCTATGAGGGTCCCTTTTCTTTGGGGCTCGATTAGCCGTGCGCCCAAGGTGCTTTGGGCTTGATGCGAAGAAGAGTTGGGTTGTGTTGAATACCTCGCTTGGTGGGTTTGATCCCCGTCTGGCGGGTTATTCATACGTGTACGGCCAAATTGGTGCATCCCTGCAGGGTTAAATCTTCTCGAGAAGCCGTGTTTTCCGCGGTTATGGACTACTTGGTGAAAGTACTGGCTAACAAGTACTCAGGACAACTTAAACCTAATGATTAACAACCTTACACCCAATGATTAACAACTTGATTAGTAATAGGCTTATTGACACAATAATTTGAACCATCATTAATCCAACTGTGTGAGTTATCCTTGGATTGCTTCTTTGGATAAGGGGCGAGATCCAGGATGGGTTTGTTTGGAGTTAGCTATAGTTGGGTACGATACACGATCTTATCTCTTTTCTGTTAGCCGGAGGTTGTAGTGTTTCTGTAGTTGGTTAGAGCAGCCAGTTGCAGCATCTTTCATATCCCCTTTCTTCCGTTGAACCCAAAGCATTTGTGCTTGGTGTTGACGGGTTACACTTTGGTGAACTGTGAGTCTTGCTTGCCAGTACGTTTATGTACTGACCCCTTTGGGGCTGTGGTTTCCGCAGACTATGTTTCCGAGGATCCCCATGGTGGCTACTACGTGGAGTATGACGAGACTGCTGACGAGTAGATAGCGGACCCGGGCAGGATCCGAGACTTCGTGGATGGGCTCCGTCTTTTCGTTTCCGGCCTCTTGGGCCTATTTGGTTCTTGTCTGTACTCAGACATGTTGAATGCTTCCGCTGTGATGTAATGATGAATTGTTGGGACATGTGTCCTCTGGATGATTGTATTTGCTATCTCTGCTCTAGTGAGAGCCATTTGCAACTTATTTCCATCTTTTGTGTCATAGAGATCTGTTGTGATATCACTTGTTCCAATGCCGTTGACGTACCATGTGTGTATGCTTTGAAGTACGTCAATGGAAGTATCCTGATTTCTATGGGATAGTTTACATCGACGCTGAACAGATAGGGGTTGGTTGTCACACATACGTGTGTTGGCCTACTCGTAAGAGGACGCGGGTGCCGGTAAGCCCCGTAATCCAATCTACTACTGTTCAACGGAACGGCGAGTATCCTCTAGAAGTCCGGGTGCGACAAATGGTATCAGAGCCTGTCTGCCTGTAGGATCCCTTTTTACTGGTCGCAGTTGAGTCTAGAAACTATTTTATAGCTATATAGGAAAAATGAAACGTGAGAGTAGGAATTTTGTTCTTTTTCTTCTTTCCCCACCCACCCTCCCTTTTCTGGTAAGGAAGTGCAACGTTGTTTTCCATTCTCATCTAAACTTTCAAGTTAGGATTTCACGTATCCTGGTTTCTCTAGGATAGTTATATCTACTAGACCATAGGAATGGAGGTGGTTGTGACATGATTTATCATGTTGCCTACTCACGATTGAGAACGGAGGCGTGTAAGCCCCAGAAGCAAATCCTCTATTCCTTAAGCAGTAGATATTGATCCTTTAGAAGCCCGGATGGGTTTTTCCGTAGTACCTCAGGAGTGCTTTGTTCTCGTGTTTTCCCGGAGTTGCTTCGTTATCCTGTTCTTCTCAACATCGTTTTCGTCCGTTCAAACCTTGTTGTTGCTTCCCATTTCAGTTATTCTACCGTCGTCTAATCAAAACTTCCCAAATATCAAGTCTATCTGGCCAGAAAGGTTGTTGTTGTTGTTGTTGTTGATTCCAGGCTATGAGAGCTGGCATTCCTATCACCTGGGGTTGTTCGAGGAAGCATTCCTGAAGCACCACATTCCAGATAGTCTATTCTACAAATGAATCAAAGTCTATCCAGATATACACCCTCAATGCAAAACCTCTCCCTTTACTTGAAAATGTTCCGGTGGTTTCCAAATTCCCTGACATCTTTCCAGAAGAGTTGCCAGGAATGCCTATCGTCCTGAACTTCCAGAAAAACTATCCAAGGTGCACGATGTGTTTCACGTGTCACAGCTCAAGAGGATCTTCCCAAGAAGTATCCGGACCTTTTCTTTTCTCAGTAGGAATCTCGGGGCGCGATTCCTTCAAGGGGGGGCGTTTTGTAACATCCCAAGTATGAAAAATAGCCATTAGAATTTTTGCTATCTGTTATTTTATGTTTTGCATCATGACATCATGTTGATTGCATTTGTTTTGCTTGTTTTCCATTTGTTTCCCTCTGTTTTCATTTGTTTTCCAACTGTTTTCCTTTGTTTTCCTTTGTTTTCTATTTGAATTTCAAACCAAACTTCAAACCTTTTGTTTCATCCTTGTGATGTTACAATTTCCAAAATGATATTTCAAATAAAAACAACCAATTGTTTCCATTAAAGTGTGGTTTCAAAACTGTTGTTTTGTTTCTATAAAAATGCATCCAATAACCAAACCCTTTTCAAATTCAATTACTTTCCAAAACAACAACCCTTTTGAAAGTTATGAAAATTGCAAAACAAATCAATCATTTTTTTCCAATTATTCCATAATGATCAACTTCTAAAATAGTGGCTTAAATCAATTCATTAATTCCAAATTGCATTCTAAGTTAAATCAAAAACATCAAACAGCACCCAATGTTAAATTATGAAAAATACCAAAACAAATATACCCTTTTCTTTCCAAATAAAATGATATGATAACCCTATGTTAAAATCTTGTTTTAATAACCATTTAATAACCAAAATTCATCCAGATGCAATCAATTACAAACAACAATTTTGAATTTGAAATTTTGAGAAAACAAAGTTGGCAATCAGTTGTTTTTGTAACTACTAACTCACACTAATTTTACTAAAATTTTACTAACTTAAAACTCCTCTTATCCTTCCATTACCTTTCAGCAAAAAAAAATAGAAGGACAGAAAAAATAAAGCAAACCAAACAGCAGGGAGAGAGAGAGGCCCAACTCCCCCAGCCCATCTACCCCTAAGCCCATACCCCTTCAGCCTTTTTCCACCTTCGTACGAATTGCATCGAAGCTGTCCACGTCTGCAGAGGAGGCAGCAGACGGTGGAGCTCCTCCACCCCTCCCTTTAAGACCTCCCCCTCGAGCCCTAGGGTTCCCTAACCCTAACCCCTTCCCCTCTCTTCCCTTCCCCGCCTCCAATTCTCTCCTCCCTCTTCCTTTTTCTCCTCTGCTCTGCTACTCCCTGAACTACCTGAACCACACCGAAAAAGTTCCTCCTTTCCACCGGCGATCACCGGCGTTGGCGTCGCCCTCCGGCCAAGCTGCGGGCGGGAATGGAACCCCCCGGCCGCGGGCTTCCTCCTCCACCCCACGGCAGCGGCCGGGAGGCACCGCTGCTCCGCCGCCGAACACCTCCTGTCGCCGGCCCGCCTCCTTGCAGCGACCCCTTCGACGCCTCCTGATGTCCGCCCCAAGGTGAGCGCCCCACCTCGCCTTCCCCTCGCATCTCCTCTTCTCCCCACTCGCTCCCTTCTCCTCTCTGCTCCCCCACAGCACCGCACTCCCCTCCCGTGCTTGCAGCCGCAGATGGCCGCAGCGATCGCTGCCGTCGTTGCGTTCTCTGTCGAGTTACAGAGACAGCGAACTGAACTTGCAGTTCAGTTAAAAATCCGGCGTAACCAAAACATATCCTCCCGAGTTCCCCTCTGCTATCACCATCCAAACATCCACTCCACTGGTAGGGCGCGCGCGCAGCGAACCCACAGCTCGCGGGTTCGACTCCCCATCCCCACCTTTTCTCTGTTCATTTTTTCCAATTAAATTTCCGTGCAGTATCTGAACCTTAAGCCCCCTCGCCCCCCTTATCTGACAACAGAGCAGCAGCATCCCATCTGGTTGTTCCCTTGGGCGCAGGAGGCAGAGGGCTTGGGTTCGAGTCCCCCCTCTCCCAAATAAAACCAACTTTTATTTTTGCATTGTTTTGGTACAGAAACATCTCAGTAATCACAGCTAAGTCCATGTACATTCTTTTTAGGCCCCTGTCTAATATTTTCCAAGTCCCTAATGAATTAAAAATGGCAGATTTGCACCAAAACTTGTAAAATGCATAAGTAATTCATCCCAACTCCAAATTCAACATTTTTAATATGTTTTATGTACCAAATTAAATGATCTATCCAAATATAAAATTTGTTTACTGTTTTGAATAGTTTAAATTGGTGAAATATTTAAAAACTTGTTAATTTCACTTAAACTTGCAAAAATCATAACTTGGGCATAAAAATTCCAAATTCCACAAACTAAATATGTTTTCCAATCAACTTTTCATGTACTTTCCAAATATAAACTTTGTTTGCTGTTTTGAATAATTTAAATTGCTGAAAACAACTGTTTCTTAATTATTGCATTTAAAATTGCCAAAATAATAACTTGCTCATTTTAAATCCAATTTCAACAAATGAAATATGTTTTCCATGCAAAATTAAACCACCTTTCCAAACATAAAATTTGTTTCATGTTTTGAATAATTAAAGTTGGTTAAATGATTTAAACCTTGTTTAAATCATTTAATATTGTTAAATTCATAACTTGATCAAAACAAATTCTTTTGGGACATATAAAATATGTTTTCAAACCATAAAAGCATAACCTTTTCAAATATGAACTTCACTCAATGTTTTGCACAAATAAAAATTCAAATAAGTTCATGTTTGAATTAAATTCATTTAATTCTTGCTTAAACTTGTTTAATTCATAAATACTTTATTTGAAATCCTTTTTCAACAAGTGAAACATGTAATCCACCCAAAATTGTGTGTTCTTTCCAAATATAAACTTTGTTATCTATTTTGAACAATTAAAAGTGGTGAAAACAACAAATGCTTGAGTAAAACCTTTAAGTAACCAAAATTCCAAAACTTAATAAATGAATTTCCAAACTTGGTAAACCTTATTTCTATTTGATTCTATTGTTGTTATTTTGCTGTTTTCCTCATCCATGCATCATGCTAATTCACTTACACAATTTGATTAGTCGTAAAACAATTAATTCAACCATAATTCATGGGCTTTCCATATGCAATCCAATTGCATGTGGGTCCATTTAATTATGTTATGTTACCATGTCAACTAGTTTATTTTGATGCATCAATTAAATGGTCATGCATCATCCCATGTTTGTGCACTATGCCATGTTATTGATTGTTTATCTTTATGCATTGTTTGTTTGCTTCTTCTCGGATGCACGACGACGTTGAGACCGACGATACTTACGACACCCCTTCTAAGGATTTAGCTCAGTACCAGGCTACTGGGTTTGCAGGCAAGTATTCACTCACATGAACCATCATGTTCCTTTCAACGTTGGATACCGATACTTTTCCGTTGTCTATTCTGCTAGCCCTATGAATAGTTGCTTCTGTTACGAACCTATCACATGTACCCTTTAACCCTGATATTGCCTCACCTCCATACCTATAACCTTTTGCTTGTTGCCCGTGTCTTACTAGCATGCTTAGGGTTGTTTTGCTCGAGTCTGTTACCCGTTACTTTCTGTTACTATTTCATTATGTTCTGGGGGCTCGATGTATAATCAATCAATCATGCTAATGTTATTGTTAAATAATAATTTGATGATAAGGCACCGGCAGGAGGCCCTGTGTGGTTTTTAGGCCTGCTAGTGTCGACCCTAATAGGAAAAGGGTCTTGTCTACTGATCCATGATGAGCGCACTAACCGCATGTGGGAAGCGAGTATGGGCGCCCCCCTCAATTTGATTCGATTCGCATCTCGTCCAAATCGCCTCATTTAGTTCGTGTTTTCCATTTGCCGCATGCATGTTTTTGCGAGCCCAGGCCAGGGTGGAACTTTTGTAGTCGGCGTATAGGGGGACACGTTCTTAGAGTGCTATGAGGGTCCCTTTTCTTCGGGGCTCGATTAGCCGTGCGCCCAAGGTGCTTTGGGCTTGATGCGAAGAAGAGTTGGGTTGTGTTGAGTACCTCGCTTGGTGGGTTTGATCCCCGTCTGGCGGGTTATTCATACGTGTACGGCCAAATTGGTGCATCCCTGCAGGGTTAAATCTTCTCGAGAAGCCGTGTTTTCCGCGGTTATGGACTACTTGGTGAAAGTACTGGCTAACAAGTACTCAGGACAACTTAAACCTAATGATTAACAACCTTACACCCAATGATTAACAACTTGACTAGTAATAGGCTTATTGACAAAATAATTTGAACCATCATTAATCCAACTGTGTGAGTTATCCTTGGATTGCTTCTTTGGATAAGGGGCGAGATCCAGGATGGGTTTGTTTGGAGTTAGCTATAGTTGGGTACGATACGCGATCTTATCTCTTTTCTGTTAGCCGGAGGTTGTAGTGTTTCTGTAGTTGGTTAGAGCAGCCAGTTGCAGCATCTTTCATATCCCCTTTCTTCCGTTGAACCCAAAGCATCTGTGCTTGGTGTTGACGGGTTACACTTTGGTGAACTGTGAGTCTTGCTTGCCAGTACGTTTATGTACTGACCCCTTTGGGGCTGTGGTTTCTGCAGACTACGTTTCCGAGGATCCCCATGGTGGCTACTACGTGGAGTATGACGAGACTGCTGACGAGTAGATAGCAGACCCGGGCAGGATCCGAGACTTCGTGGATGGGCTCCGTCTTTTTGTTTCCGGCCTCTTGGGCCTATTTGGTTCTTGTCTGTACTCAGACATGTTGAATGCTTCCGCTGTGATGTAATGATGAATTGTTGGGACATGTGTCCTCTGGATGATTGTATTTGCTATCTCTGCTCTAGTGAGAGCCATTTGCAACTTATTTCCATCTTTTGTGTCGTAGAGATCTGTTGTGATATCACTTGTTCCAATGCCGTTGACGTACCATGTGTGTATGCTTTGAAGTACGTCAATGGAAGTATCCTGATTTCTATGGGATAGTTTACGTCGACGCTGAACAGATAGGGGTTGGTTGTCACACATACGTGTGTTGGCCTACTCGTAAGAGGACGCGGGTGCCGGTAAGCCCCGTAATCCAATCTACTGTTGTTCAACGGAACGGCGAGTATCCTCTAGAAGTCCGGGTGCGACATAGTATCTCTGTTTTGCCCAAGAAATTTTATGATATTCTTGATTTGCCACCTTTGGAGCACTGTTATTTGGATATTCGTCTTATTGATAATGTTAGAACGAAAACTTTGGGTAGAGTTGATGATATTATTATCATGGTTAATAATAATCTTGTCCCATTTGATTTTGTTGTTATGAATATTGAATGCAATGCTTCTTGTCAATTTTTTTTGGGAAGACCTTTTTTAGAAACAGTCAAGTGAAAGATATACTGATATCTATAAACTTATTTGTGGAAACATGACCGAGTATAATTTAGCGTGACAATGTATGCTTATATTATTTGAATATATGCAATGATTGAAGACGCTAGGCGTTTGAATCTTCCAAAAAGTTGGGCGCTAAAAAATATCCTCTAAATTCCTTCCTTCGAGCTATAGTAGCTTAATCACAAAATTGTTACGATGGGATGGATTAAAAGTATGTGTAAAATCGTTTACCTTGCATGAGGGTTGCTAAGAGTGGAATCCGGAAGAATGCTATTAATATGGTGATATTAGTAGAACAATCAAACTCAAAGTATGACTCAATGGGTGATAATATATGACTAACACGCTAAGGAAAATGTGCTAGTACGACTAGCGTTGTTTGATGTTGAAAGATTCTTCCTGTAAAGAAAAGGGAATATTTAAAATAGAAATACAAGATGATACATGGCAGAAAATAAGATAACTAGAAAAGTCCAGCTCAGGTGTATATGCTTGATATACAAGTTATAAATGTATTACTAGTTAACAAAGAATTATTTGGGTATTTTGATACCAGGTTGGTTGGTATGAGCTGTCATACAAAGCAACACAATGCAAGAAATACAAGGGCCTAAAAGGAACTAGTAGTAGATGTGAAATTGATCATGACAAGAACAGAAATAAAGTATTGTTGTGTTCATCGTCGTATCGAACCAAACATTCTAGATTTATTTTAAGAACTTAATAAATTGTTATTTTGTTCTTGTCTTTTGTAAGAACAAATGATATTATTCAAACTATGACCATATTCCATAATTTATGGATGAGTTAATATAAATCGTGTTGGTAAAGTAAACATCTATAAGACTAAATGATAAACGTTGCAAGACGTAAAAGAATTTCACTTAAATTGTGACACCACCATTTTAGTTCATATCGGAAAGGAAAACATGAAGGAACTGCATGTTAATGGACTCCCGGAGTCATTTTATTTTGAATAAATTGACGCTTGTGAGACCTCTTCCAAAAGATGACTAAAATGTCGTTCAGAGGCCAAAGTAGAATAGACGACTAATTTAGTGGAGATTATACATATTGATGTATATGGTCCATTATGTGTAGTCATGTGTGGTGGATTAATTTTTCCTTCATAAAATTCCATCGATGATTTGAGTAGATATATGAGTATATCTATTTAAAGCGAATGGAGTTTGACATTTTTGAATTGGTTCAAATTATTGTTAGTATGAAGTAAAGATCATTGTAACAAGATAATCAAGTATTTATGATTGGATCATAAAGGATAAAGTTTGAGTTACAAGTTTAGAAAAACATCTGAGGAGTTGCAGAATTGTTCTACAACTTATATTTCTCGAATACCCCACATTAGTTTAGAGTATTCAAGAAGCAAAATCAAACCTTGTTGGACACGGTAAGATTAATAAAATTGCCATTATAATTTTGTAGTTTATACATTAGAGACAACCGCCTTTACACTGAAAAGAGCGCCATCATGATCCGTTGAAATTGACACCATATAAGTTATGGTTTGGGTAGTGATCCGAATTGTCTTTTTCTTAAGTTTTGGTATGCATAGCATGTGTAAAATGTTTACAACCAAAATAGGATACATATATGTTTATAAGGTTATCCCAACGAATCCATTGGGTATTTCTCCTATCACCAAACCAAAGACAAATGTTGTTTGTCAGAAAGGGTTGATTTCTCGAGAAAGTAGTTCTTGCGAAACAAGTGAGTGGGAGGACAATACAAACTCAACGAGATTAGAGAATATTTGTTACCATGTCAAGAGTAGCGCAACACTAGAAATTGTTCCGGGGTTTCCTATTTTGAGAAACTAGAAGACACTACATGTGTTGTAGATACTTCGAATGAGTTTGTGAACTGAACCACAAAAGTCCTAAAACTTTGTACTTAGACCAAGTTGTGGTTTAAGATTAAAGTGTTGTTTTGACAACAAAGGACCTAGAACTTATAAAGGAAGCAAATGATGGGCCCTGACTTTGTAAAATTGGCTATGAGTCATTATATCCGTAATAGTATTCATGTATGAATATCAAGTATGTGACTTGGTAGTCTTTTCAAAAGGAATGATGCCTAATGATAGCAAACGGGTCTATACATCGACGAAGACATGGATTTTTACATCTTTTGAAAGTTGTTCTTGTCGAAAAGATGTTTTCGACGAAGTTCAAAGAGTTGACTACTACAAGATTTTGATCTTCCGTAGTGATGCTTTAGTCTTTGCGGATAGTTCTAGCAAAAGTTAGATATTATGATATGGCAATTGAATAACAAAACCAACTTTCCTCTCAAGGAAGTTTGATCAAGAATGAGTACTTGACATAGTCAGAGAGTTCTGTAAAATTCAAAAGGTTGATGAAAAGGTATGCACACTTCAATGGTTGACGTGAGCATAACGAAGTTGGAATCTTTGCCTTAATGAAGTTATCAAAAGAGTTTGATTCCATCATGAACGGTAAAGATGCTTGTAAAGTTACAAGAAGTTAAGTGGGAGCGCTAAGACATATTTCTAATGCTTTATGTAGATGACATATGGTTGATTGGAAAACATGTATTTTAAATTAACACGGTTAATATTTTCATATTTTGAGGAAAGTCTTAGGAGATATTGGGCATCGATATCTATAAGAGATGGATTGAAGCGCCTGATATGGTTGAGCCAAATTACATAGATGAAGTATTGAAGTAAGTCAATATCAAAATGACAAGAAGGAGTTATTGCCACATGGAAAATAATTGAGCAAGATTCAAGTGTTTTGACACATGATGAGCAACACTGAAATTGAGATTTCTAAGTCATGTGTTCCATGCTATGTACACAACCAGATGAATCGTGTGCTATAAAATGTTATAGCAGGATAATTCATATGATTATTAGAAAACAATGGGAGAGATCCTTATGCCATTTTCTAGGAATGCTAAAGGATATGTTTTCCTATATAGTAATGACAAAATATTCGTTGTAATATGTTACACTAATAACCTTTTCATCTATTCAAATAATTTTATCTCAATTAAAACATGTGATGAAAGGCAGCACAATAGGCTGGAAGAAGTTCCATGCCGGATTTTAATGAGTTTCAAAATTAAAGTATTGTGACGGATACTACAACAAAGGCTAAGTATATCATTGTGTTGACAACAAATAATAGGAGTATTTTGTGTCAAGGAGTTCTTTATTGAACTTGGTGAATCTCCAAGAATGCTGACACTATGGAGCTACATTTATACAATGTTAGTAACATTGGTTTAAGCTGAGGAATTAAGGTCTCACCAGTTTACCAAATATATACAAAGCCATCTCATTAGAGAATGAGTGATGCGTATAGACGCAAAGACATGCAAATATGATAGGACCTGAAAAGTTCAGATCTTTTGATAAAGTTTACCATATGCGAAGCATGGTAATAACACAAAAACGCCATATGTGTTAAGTGCTTACAGACTAGATTATTGACTCTAGTGCAAGTGGAAGAGTGAAGGGAATATGCCCGAGAGGCAATAATAAAGTGGGTATTATCTTATTCCTTGTTTATGATGAATGTTTATTTCTCATGCTAGAATTGTATTAACCGGAAACGTTGATACATGTGTGTTTAATAAACAAACAATCGTTCCTAGGTCGTTGATTAACATATGATCAAGGTTTGCTTATCATGAACATTGGATGTTGTTAATAACGAGGTCATGTCATTAGGAGAATGATGTGATGAACATAAACCCAAACTAAGTAAAACAATACGATCAAATCATTTAGTTTATATTGTTATATCTTGCATACGAAGTAACTTATTCCTTAGACCATGAGATCATGTCAATCACTAATACCGGAAGGGTGCTTTGATGTCATCAAACGTCACGCCGTAACAGGGTGACTATAAAGGTGTCGTTGGGTATTCAAAAAGTGTTAGTTGAGGCTCATGTATCAAGAGTGAGATTTGTCCATCCAAATGACGGAGAGATATACTCTGGGCCCTCTCGGTGATATCACATCGACACCGCTTGCAAGCACGTGACTAGGTCACATGGATGTCATATCACGGAACGAGTAAAAGAGTACTTGTCGGTAACGAGATCGTACTAGGTATAGTTGATACCAATGATCGGATCTCGAACATGTTAAATATCGCGAGAGAAAGGGAATAGTTACGATGTTGATGGTTCACACGATCATGAGAGTCACCGTTGAATATATAGGAGTCATCA
Organism: Alopecurus myosuroides; assembly: GCA_028641055.1. Taxonomy (NCBI): domain Eukaryota; kingdom Viridiplantae; phylum Streptophyta; class Magnoliopsida; order Poales; family Poaceae; genus Alopecurus; species Alopecurus myosuroides. The sequence continues at coordinate 173,590,863 of CM054058.1, forward strand.
CGGATCTCCATATCCCGCTGTTGATTATTGATCGGAAAGGTGTCTCGATCATGTCTATGTTATTCGCGAACCGTAGGGTAACACACTTAAGGTTCGATGACGCATTTGAGAGGATACGAAATATTGGAGAAAAGTTTTGACAGCACCGAAATTGTTTCGGGTAATTTTGAAATAGTTCAAGGGGATTCTTATCAAATGGTTGTTAATAGATTTAACAACTAACTCAAGGGGTTATATGTTAATGTTTGTTAATGGAATTAACAAATATTAAAATAAAGAAATAAAATTGTTTTATTTATTTATTAAAGAAAACCCTTGATATTTTGAGTGGGAATTAATGGAAGAATGAGTGCGTTGAGTGGAGACTCCACTCACATGATGAGGGAGAGGTGGACACACCCAAAAATTCGTGGCTGCCATCCCCTCCTATATAAGGAGGGGGTGGAAGCTCCCTCTCCCACACACACACACTTGTGTCATCTCTTCCTCCCTCCTCCCGCTGCTCCACCACTTGTTCGTGCGCTTGGCGAAGCCCTGAGCAATGTTTTCTTCACCACTACCACGCCGTCGTGCTGCTGGAGTTCCGAGGGGTCCTCTACTTCCGCTGCCCCGCTGGATCGAGGGAACAGAGGTCGTCATCAAGTCGTACGTGACCCCGATCACGGAGGCACCACCGGATTGCGGTGCACATCTTCTCGCTCTCGGGATCGGTGTGAGTACGACTACGCCAACATCCAGATTTGATCTCGTAACTCTTAGAGTCTTCGAGGGTATGTTTTCTTAAGTCTCTCTATGCCCGTTGCTTTCATCTCCTAGATTAGATCTTGGCCTTTCGGGTATCACTCACGTAGGAATTTTTTTGTTTTCTATGTAACGAACCTTTCAGAACATGTGTTTACAGGCCATCAGTTACCCCTACAGGTTCGATAACAAGTGGTCATGACACTGGAAACTTATTTTCGGCTAAATATTCAATAGCGGGGCCATGGATGCCCATATTGATTCCCACTCGTTATGCGAATGAAACTATGTTGAACGTGTTGGTTATTATACAATATTCCCATTACTTTCCATACCGAATTTACCCGAGATTAAGGATTTTGATATTGTTGTGAACGAATCTCTGATTCACTATACCTATGTTTATCTCGTTAGCTGGTAATCTTAGTTTCACTTGTTACTGTATTATGATATCCCACATGATGTATCATCATCATGCATTGTCTGCATAATGTATGGAATCATATATACCGAGTGGGCCTAGGTTGTATCTCTTTTTTTACGGAGGAGTCATTTACATACCAGAACATCGAGGTCAATACACTCCTTTAGAATTACCCAGTGGCTACTGTTTTGTGCAACCATTTTACGTTGTGACATTTGATATTACCCAAGTAAAACCTCCAGAATATATACCCTGATAACCTCTTGGTCTAAGGATATGTGGTATTATAACCTTGATGTGACATGTCACTAAGGACAAAAGACATAGCAATGTAATCTCTTAGCATATCAACTACTTGGGTCTACCCATCCATATTGTTCTCTTCCAACAATATGCTATCCATTGATGCAAATATAAAGTATGTCCACGAACAGGAAAATACGATCATCAAGCATACAACTAATTAGTCTGAAAAAGCAAGATTAGGGTATGAAATACTTGTTCATGTCACTACACGTGAGCGTGAGTTTTTTTTTATGAATCTCATATTCAGGAGCCACATCAGTTATAGCATAGTAACATGAATCATAAGTATGAAACATATGTACAAATATTATTTCCTTTTGGGCATACATCCAACATCTTGATGGTTTTACCAAGTTCTCTCGCTACTGTTAAACCCCCACTTGTTATTCATCAGATCCTTACCCACATCGGCAATTTGTCAAACTTAAGTCCTCATGGACGCACACACTCAACAAATTCTTGTATAACATTATGTATACTAACATGCCACGGTTACCCTTCCTAGTCTTAATCTCGATCCCAGTTGCCTTGAAAATAAAAGACGAACATATTCTCTCCAACAGAACAAAACTTGAGGCCTCTAGGGTTACCCCATGCCGGCCTTAGGGCATTGGAGATCGTTTGTATGTGAAACGTATTCCTGTAGAGCACCTTGCCTGCAAGTGCCCAATTCTCCTCCACCCCGTCTTCTACGTTATTCATCACCAACAAAGTCGACTCCTCCTCCGTGAGATCAAGTTTCCGCAGAGCTTCCTCCATCCGCACCCTCGCCAAGTTGAGTGAGAGAGCTCCCTGTTTCCCTTGCTGGAATCGGATGCTGAGGCCATACTGATCCCCGCCGTGATTAGCCCACCCGATGCAAAATCAGCGTGTGACGTCTTATTCTCCTCGAAACCCTAATCGCATGCGGAGAGGTTCCTAGGGAAAGAGAGAGAAAATACAGAGAAGATCGGTACTTCCGGTTGGCCACACGCTTATGTGAGATATAGTACCAGCATGTACCTTCTATATTTAGAGCATACCCAACGCCCCCCCCAAATGGTCTGATTCTCTCCCCGCGGACCAAAATGGGTAAAAAAAAACATTCCAGCGCCCCCCCCCCCCCAAACAGACCGGGGAGGACAAGCCGAGTTTCCTCCCAAACATGGCCCAAGTTTGGTCCACATTTGTGGTGGTCCGCGGACACACAAATGTCCCTCCTGGCCCGCCTGTCAGACACATACGAGCCACTGTCCAAAACCCTCGTTGTCCAGTCCGCTCCCAACCCTCGTCGCCTCTGCCACGAGAGCCACATGCGTCCGGTAGCCGGGGATGGCGAAGCCGAAGATCACAGCCACGCCCAACCCAACCCCGAAGAAGACGTCGCTGATACGTCTCCAACGTAGCTATAATTTCTGATGCTCTATGATCATATTATGTCAATTGCTACTTGTTTTCTCCCTTATTTATAGCATTTTTATACGTTTTCTGGGACTAAGCTATTAACAAGATGCCAAGTGCCAGTTCCCTGTTTTCTGCTGTTTTTGGTTTCAGAAAAGTTGTTCTGGAAACATTCTCGGAATTGGACCCCACAAAGCCCGAAGTGCCTATTTTCCCCGTAAGCATACAGAACACCGAAGAAGAGTCGAAGACGGGCACCACGGGGGCCACACCATAGGGTGGCGCGGCCCCCTGGCCGCGCCAGCTATGGCTGTGGGACCCCTCGAGCTCCACCGCCTTTTCCCTTTCGCCTATTTAATCCCCCCGGATGGAAAACCCTAGGCACCTGATCAAAAATCCCTGAAAAGTTCCGCAGACGCCGTCACCGTCAACCCTAGATCAGGGGGTTCTGAAGCTATTTCCGGCACCATGCCGGAGAGGATATCATCACCGGAGGCTTCTACATCACCATGCCTGCTCCGGAGTGATGCGTGAGTAGTTCATCCTTGGACTACGGGTTCGTAGCTGTAGCTAGATGGTTGTCTTCTCCTCATATGCCTCCATGTTTAGATCTCGTGAGCTGCCTATCATGATCGAGATTGATCTTATGTAATTCTATATGATGTGTTTGCTGGGATCCGATGAATATTGAACTTATGCCAAGTTGATTATAGTCTTTATTTGCATATGCTGTTTGTGATCTTGCATGCTTTCCGTTGCTAGTGGTTGCTCTGGCCAAGTAGTTGCTAGTGACTCCAAGAGGGAGTATTTATGCTTGATAGTGGGTTCATGCCTCCTCACCACCTTGCTCGAGCGATAGAAACGTGAAGGGGGAGGATGTGATGTTGTCATTAGGGAGAAAACAACGGTGAGAGTGCCCGCGTGCATAATCATTGCTTACACTACACACTTTGTTTAATGCAGTTATCTATTGTTTGCAACTTAATACCTAAGGGGGTTCGGATGATAACCTGAGGGTGGATTATTAGTCATAGATGCAGATGGATTTGGGTCTATGTATATTGTTGTAATGCCTGCACTAAATATCATAGTAATCATCATGTTATATTGTGTACTACGGTGCAACCTCTATTTGTCAATTGCCCAACTGTAATTTGTTCACCCAGCATGTTATCTTTATGGAGAGACACCACTAGTGAACCTATGAACCCCGGTCCATTTTTCCAAAATGTTAAACAAACCACAACAATTTCCTGTTCTCTTTACATACTGCAAGCATACATCATTTTCCACACTATACGTCTAATCTTTGTTTTTTGCAAGACCGGTGAGATTGACAATCCCACTGTACCGTTGAGACGAAGTATTTTGGTCGTGTTGTGTGCAGGTTCCACGTTGTTGCTGACACCGGTGAAGCGCCATCACCACCGTTAGTGGCATCAACCTTCCGAAGGTCCTCTTTCTCCTACTGGATTGATAACCCTGGTTCTTAACTAAGGGGAAAACTCCTACCGTTGTGCTCATCACACCCTCCTCTTGGGGTATCCCTACGAGTGCAAGATCTGCACCATCAGTCGCCCAAGCCAGAGGCGAAGAAGTGGCAGTACGGTGGATGAAGCGAAAGCTAACCTTGAAGGAGCACGAGACTGCCGCCGCCTCCACCCTGCTCCTCGCCCAGCGGCAGGCCAACATCAGCGCCAACAACGCCCCCATGGGAGTCATCATGATGAAGTGGAAGACCTACGACGTCATCATGCCCGCATCCCGCCGTCCTGCGTGCCGATGTTGGTGTCTTCGTCGAGCTCGATTGCTTCCGTGACTAGGCCGCCGCTCTCGGGGCCGCCTGCACTATCGGTGGCCACTCCACCATGCATATTCGTGACCACGCTGCAGTTCGGGCCGACTACGTCGTGGCTTGAGCTGTTATTAGAGGACACGTCGCCGGAGATCACCTCTCGGCCCTTTGCGACCGCGCCGCCGCCTATCGACCTCAACGTGACCCCCCGTATTGATTCATGCGACTCCTGGGACAGACGACGTCTCGCTGATCAACAACAAAGCGCCGTGGGCGGTGCCTACGGGTAACATGCCCCAAGGATGGCAACTGTTCGAGGATATGCCCGCCATGACCATGGACGATCCCGTAAGTTCTCAGAACTCATAGCTTTGGGCGTTGGGTGTTGTTTGTGATCATGGACTACACCTGCAGGATTTTGAGACCCAGCTGGGCATAGCCATCGAAGATTGCGAGACACAACCGGGCACACAATATGGAGCCATTTCCATCGACGGGGCATTGTTGTTTAGTTATGGCGACGAGGGCCAACAAATGGAAGATGCGGAAGAGAAGACTGTGGAAACGGGGAAGAGGCCGAGGTCAGCCAGCTACACCGAGACCGAGGACCGTGTGTTGTGTGAGGCTTGGATGCTCGAGGGCCAAAATCCTGCCATCGGAGTGCAACAAAAAGGAAAAGCATATTGGAAGAAGGTTTGGCGATGCTTCCATGAACATCGCAAGTGGAAAAATTGGAACATTAACTTCAACTCTCTAAAGAAGAGATGGATGCACATCGAAGGGGAGTGTAACAAGTTCCATGGAGCCTATGATCATATCATTGCTAGCCCCGAGAACGGCCTTAGCGTCAACGACGTCATCGTGCAAGCGTTGAAATACTTCAAGGCTTACCGTGGCAACACTTTCACCTTGATCCATTGTTGGGAAGATATCAAGGATTGTCCTAAGTGGAAATCCCTCTACAACACCTTGAAGAAGGGTCCCAAGCCTGACAATGGTGAGGAGGGAGTGGGCGACGCTGAAAGTGGTCCAAGCGCCACGAGGCCGGAGGGGCAGAAGGCCCCCAAGCTTGAGGCAAAGCGGGAGGCCTCGACATTCATGTTGGAACAAACGCTCAAGGGGATGCTCGCCGAGAAGGATAAGGCAAGTGTCGAGAAGGAGGAAAGGAAACAGCAAGGCCGAGGCATTGAAGAATACCACGATGCTCAAAAGCAAAAGCTAGATGTGGATGCCGCCACGCCCGAAGCAAGGAGGAACGAGGCCCATCTTGCTTTGGTGACCGAGGAGTACCACATGAAGATTACTATGATGGCCGAGGAGAACCGACACAAGCTTGCTATCATGGCCGAGGAGAAGCGAATCATGATGGCTGATGTGAGCTCCATGGACCCGGTGCAAAAGGAGTGGATGATCAGGAGGAAAAAGGAGATTCGGGACCGCGAGGCGTGATCTTCTATTCCCTCTTTGTTGGCATGTTTAAATTCAAACAATTCAAAATATTTGTAATTTAAACATGCGTATGTGTGTTTTTTGAAACCTCAGTATGTGTATTGCTTCTTTATTTGCTATTTATCTTCATCATATTGGGATAGAGAAGAGATAAAGAGAAAAACAGGAAAAAAATTGAGGCACCAGATTTGGGGGGGAGGGGGGAAGGGGCGTTGGGATGGTTTGGTCCCCAGTCGGGGGTCCGGCCCAGCTCCCGTCCGCGAACCACTCTAATAGGACCAAAACAGGACCGAAATCGGTTCGATTTGGGCGGAGGGGGCGGCGTTGGGTATGCTCTTAGCCGTTGGATGCACGTCAATGAACGGCTAAGGTACATTCCAAGCATACAGAACCGCTCCAAAAAATTTATAGATTGATCGCGTCAGTGATGCATATACGTGGCCATAACTCGGGCCGGGCCTAAAAAAGCCCACATCAGAACATCTAGGCGCGACCCGGCCCGGCCTTCGGGCCTAGTTTTTATGCCCAAGCACGCCACATCAGCGGAAAAGCCCCTCGGGCCTCGGGCTAGGCCTCTTCCTTAAATGCCGAAATACGAAGCCCAAGCCCAGCCCGGTTTTCAGGCTAAAAAATCAGGCCCAAGCCTGGCCCGGGGATTTCGGGCTGGGTCGGTTCGGGCTTCAACACGTCTTCTAGGTTATAGGAAGTGCGGTCATAATGGAGCAGTAGCAGCATATATATCACGATGTTAAGATTAAGAGATGTCTTGTTGTGTATATTCTAAAAAATGAACATGGGGTCAGATTATTGCACTAATATTTGGCACATTGCTTGTACAACTTGCACGAAAAAAAAGTTAATGCCACATAATTTGGTTAACTTATTTCAGTTATATGCATTTGTACCCTGTAGGGCTCCGTTTTGCCCCTGGACTAATTGGCTACGACATCAGCGAGAATTTTGAGACCTACGGCCTTGCTTTCATTTTCCTTTTTGTTTAGGATTTTCCTGTGTATGTGGGTTTAGTTTGTACAGTATCAGTTTTTTTTAATTTAAAGAAAAAAAAAACCCCTACAAGAACTTACATAAATCCAAACACGCACAGCGCGCGCCGATCTGAGAGCTGTATCCAGCTGCTTTACAGCGATCCCTGAACCGTTGACCTCACATACATACGATTACTCAAGCTTATCCTCACTATTAAAATGTCCATAACCTCCTTCCACGCCCTTCATATAGTATGCCATGCCAAATCATCGACAGCAGCTATAAAATCCGCAGCTGCATCGATCCCGGCATCTAAACGTGGAAGCCACAGAGAGCCAGCTAGCCATATCACACAAGAATCACAGAGCACCACGCATGCACATGGAGGCTCGGGCGGGCGAAGCTGCAGGCAGTAAGCACATCGTTCTGGTGCACGGCGCATGCCACGGTGGCTGGTCCTGGTTCAAGGTGGCCACCCGGCTCCGGTCCGCCGGGCACCGCGTCAGCACGCCTGACCTCGCGGCTTCGGGCGTCGACCCCAGGCCGCTGCGCGAGGTGCCGACGTTCCGCGACTACACCAAGCCGCTGCTGGACCTCATGGAGTCCCTCCCGGCTGGGGAGAAGGTGGTGCTCGTCGGCCACAGCCTTGGCGGCGTGAGCATCGCACTGGCCTCCGAGATGTTCCCGGAGAAGGTCGCCGCCGCCGTGTTCCTCTCCGCCTTCATGCCGGACAACAATTCGCCGCCGTCGTACGTGCTTGATAAGGTAAATATACCATGCCATTATCGTACCTGCAGAGGTTCTCCATGATTTGTACCTGTAGAGGTTCTCCATGATTTGTACCTGGAGTGCTTGTCCTTTCCTTTTATGGAATTAGTTTAGATTCAACCCGACGGTCCGAACGATGTACTACATTATTTGTAGTACTACTGAATGATTGCTCTATTTATTCTTTTTTTCCTCAAAAAAGTTCGTGGAGGGAAGGACCCTGGACTGGATGGACACGGAGTTCAAGCCTCAAGATCCTGAGGGCAAGCTGCCTATTACCATGCTCTTCGGCCCGCTGGTCACACGAGCAAATTTCTACCAGCTGTGCTCGCCGGAGGTACGGCCCCGCCGTAGTGTCGCTTTGCTATCTATACCTGCATGTCTAATCAATCTATTTTCTTCCTGATTTTCCACATGCAAAGTTCTACCAACACGTTGACTAGTACATAATATAATAAAATCAATAAAAATAAATCCTCGCAAACACGAGAATCGATCCAATTTTCCACGAGATCTGTACATTGAGATTGAGTGATTGACCAAAGATGGTTTGGAAATTCTATATGTAGTTCATAGAGTTATATGTTACACGCAATAGCAAAACAACGATGAAATTAAGCAAGATCAAACCAACGGGGACACGAGATTTTAACGTGGAAAATCCTTCCAATAAGGAAGAGAAAAAACCACGGACGCCAGCCAGCAATACTTCACTATTTCGGGGTGAGGTTACAATCGCGCCGGGATTTACAATATGTGGCTTATCCCGTGCGGCGGCTTACAAGAGGTATATAAACGCGGTCCTGACCTAACTAGGTCGGTAACTGTGAATCCAACTCCGACTCGGTAACAACTCGTACCGTCTCCGGCTCCACTTCGTCTGAAGTTCGGCCTTTATCAGTATATACGAATACGAATTTGGATCACCATAAAATAACATTATATACAAGAAATGAGACGGTGAATCATATGGCAGGACTTCACGCTCGGAAGATCCCTAATGAGAGTCGGTTCCATGTTCGTGGATGACCTGAGACTGCAGCAGCCGTACACCGAAGCTCGCTACGGGTCGGTGCGTAAGGTGTTCATAGTCTGCAAGGACGACCACGCCATTGTCGAGGGCTTCCAGCGGTGGATGATAGAGAACTACCCCGTTGACGAGGTGAAGGAAATAGACGGCGCAGACCACATGGCGCAGCTCTCGACGCCCACCGAGCTTGCACGCTGCCTCGAGGACATCATGGAAAAGTATGCTTCATGAGATTACCTTGCTGCTGATCTATGTGTTTAGCATCATGTTACCGACATTTGTGATTTGTGGCAACTACTTGTTTTGTCTTACATCATGCCCGGTCCGGGTGTTTTTTCCCGTTCATTATTGCAATCAATTTCAGACGGATGATTTTCAATGTCAAGGTGTAATTTCTCGTTGTTTAATAATGAAGGTAAATGTCCTCGTGGCGTAACTTGTGGCTGTTTAATAATGAAGATAAATGTGAATGAGTGTCCACATGGACACGTAATATAATTGTTGTCAACTCGCTTACATTATCAGGATATGGCATGTGCGGACTTTCCATTTATGAGTGCCCACTGCTGGCAGCTTATATGGTAGCAAGTGGTCGATTCATTTCGAAGCAAACATTAACGCAATCAACAGGAATTATCTGGTGTTTGTTGGCTGGATAGAGCGGTATTGATTTGTGTTTGCCAAGAAGAAAGCATAGTTTAAGAAACCAGACCGAACTTGCAAGACCGTCCAATTAACCTGTGCAATGTCTAGTTTTTTAAGCTATAAAATAATATTTATAACTTATATATTTTTCAATAAAAATAGTAATAAGTGCGAATTTTTTTACAAACTTGGCAATTTGGCCAAATAATTTTCATAACAAAAAATACAGCCCAGTCTCCCAGTCGTGGCCGCAACGGCAATCAATTGGGCATATTCAAGCAATCCAACATGTATATTTAAAATTGATACATGCAGGTTTCAGAGGTAACAACAAGAAAATCAACAGGCCAACAACATAGTACAAATAGGCAATTTTAAATATGCAATGCACAACATCACAAGCATCAACCATCAGGACAACAAATATCAGTTCCTAAACATAGTCTCAAACTCGCAATCACTCAATTCTCAAACGTTTCAAACGGTCAAACATCAAACTTGCGCAGAAATGAAAATGCACAGACTCATGCAAGAAATAATCTTTCAAACTCTCAATTCGACCAGTGTGTGGATCAAGATATTGGAAGGCCCAATATGTCCCACGACGTTCTTCATCTTTGAGCCATCATCACCTCCAATATCTTCATCACCTTCGGCTCCATCAGTGTTGTCTTCGTTGGCTGTTGGGATGTTTGCTTCATAATTTTCTTGATATGCATTCATGTCATTGTATTCATCATTCCATTTAGACTCATATACACAACTGTATGTGTTTAAAAAATCAGAATTAATGAGAAAAAATACCAGAAATGACAAGTTTAAATGAGAAATATTACGATTCAAGGCATTGCATATCTCATTTCCATTTAGCATCAAACCTTTTCGGTATCTATAAAGTTCCTCCACATTCAGCACTTGGGGATCATCTTCAAGAATCCTATCTTCATCAAACTTGCCAATGTCCTCCAAACAAATTGGGTCATAGTTTCTAGTGAGGGTTTTGGACCTACACATGACATGGATGGATGCAACCGCATATAAAAACAACAAATAAACAAGGGAATAAATAATAAATGAGATGTAATAGAGCAAGCCTCGAGTTGAACTGAAAATAAGCAATATTATTCATCCTATAACGCTCAAGTATATTTATATTTCTGGAGTGTATGTACTCAAACAAAATCTAATTTATTTCATAACCCGGTCACTACAAATTTGGCTTAAAACACGAACATCAAGCTTTTGCAGGTTTGGAGCCCTACAACCATAATTACCATTCATCTATAGAATACAAAGGACGGCTATTCGTAAACCAATATCGTAAAATTACAAAAAATAAATATAAAAGAACAATTGAGTCTAAGATACATACTATGAAGCATTGATATCTATCATTAAGGTTGTCACTCAACCAAAATTTTCTTCTCTACCTCTAAAAACCCTCATCTTTGTTGTTATAGCCTTACGCAAAGCGGGCTCTTTTGTTGCATATCTATCATAACATCTATAACCCTAGATGTAGGGATGCAATATTTTCACACAAGCTCTTAATCATATTGGTTGGTTGGGTTAAATGAAAAGCTAGTTGCATGCAAATTTTTACTCAAGTGCTTATCCCACATCTCCTCTATTGCATTAAGAACATGTTGCTGAATTGCTCTTTTTTTTAAACCCCTTCTCATCCTCTTTTACTACACAATGTAGTGCACCAACTAAATATCTAGCTTGCATTTCATCACTCTCAACAATTCTTAGCGCACGAACTAAATTTTATGATAAGTTACAAATTGAAGCACAATCTTTCCAATTTTTTTTACCCAATACAAGATCAACAAAAGTTCTTTATTTTACTTCTCTTGCACATGGGGCTGATTTCCACTCTTTTGATATATTCATGGTATGACCAATATTTTTTTCTTGTAAATACTTTGCAATGAAACAGTATAAGTTGCAAAGCGAGTTGGTGCTGAAGAACTATCTCATTTCCATTTGTAAAATTCCGCATAAGAAAATGTGGGTAGCAATGGTTGTACAAGTATCTAGTGATTTTAGATGCATGTGATACTTCTGATTGCACTAATTTAAGATTTCCCAAAATTGAAGGAATCCCATCCTCCAAATTATTTCTAGCTAGAACCATGTTTAAGGCATTATCATTTACAAAATGCACTACATTTTCTTCTCCAACAATATGCACACTATCACAGAATATTTTGAAGAAGACATCTCCTTTGGAACTAGCAGTGGCATCCACGGATTTGAAATAAATAGTACCTTTCCGACAATACACCAAGAAATTGATGATGGTTCTTCTCTTTCTATCGGTTCAACAATCAGGCATAATAGTGCAGGCATTATCCTTCTATGCTTTCTGGGAGCCATCGGCAAGGTTCTTAATAGACCAACATTCTTTGCTAGCAAAGGGATGCACATTTTGTACATACCTCATCGGCAACAACGCTATGACTAGGAACCTTTTTTTAGTTTTCGACGGGGGTTTTGACCCAATTTCATAGTGTTGTTCTGTACTAATGTCACCTCCTCGCGAGTCTGAGTGTCTTGGGTCATCTGACACAAGGAGAAATACTGGACCGCACTGACGACTGCGAGCTCGCCCACACTGTCACACAATTGTTCATGGGACGGCCTTGTTGAACCGGCACGAGGACGTCGGGTGCGATGGTGGTGATTGTGAGCCACTTGATCAAAGGGACATTCCAAAAAAAGCACCCGGTCGCCTCTACCAAGAATGGTATCATCGAACAGGGCCCTCGCGTGAGAGGAGACCAAAATCTCAAGGCCAAGCCACGGCTTGCACTCGCTGGTGCGCTGGAACCAAATCCATCTAGATTGTAGGCAACACTCAACCAACATATATTATGGAAGCCGAGACTACCAAGAGCCTTCGGCTGACAAATAGGTGCCAAGCCACCAAGAAGCTGCCGCCACGAGCCTCTATCTTTCCCGACCCTTAAAAATCATCTTGCCAATTAGTCTGAACAGTGAACACCCATGGTTGCATCTCCAGCTCCACGAGCTGATAGATGATGGACGAGGTCATCACTACTTTCATGTATACCACATGTTCCTTCCTTATCAATAACCTATCCTAGAATGGCAGTTTGTTCGTCAGTATGTCGATGAGCAGATGGGTATCGGTCTTCCCTAGCTTTGTGATTGATAGCGGCAGACCAAGGTATTTGGCCATGAACTTCCCAACTTGGCAAGCACGGGGAAAAACTCGTCTAGGTTCTGTTGACTACACCTGTTTGGGATGGCAACACTCTTGGCATAGTTCACTGTCAGCCCGGAAGCTGCACCGAAGCATGCAAGGATCATGTGCACCACTGCGTACACCTCCGCTATATTTGGCCGAGCAAATATGACCACGTCGTTCCCCCTACAATTACACTCGATGCCTTATTCCGAGCTAGCCTAGCTCAGGCTGTAGATCGTGCCCCTATGCACCCTAAACATGGCTGACTCTTTTTTGTTATGAAACGGGAACGCTCCCCAGCTCGATTTCAAATAAACAAAACCACAACGATTTTACAGGCGGCACGACAGCTCAAAAGCGAAAAACTACAAGTTCTACAGAACGAGCTACCATGCTAACAGAAGTTAGTAGAACAGAAAATTATATACCTTCGAAAAGTCTACTACTCGAAACCATCTATTACACAAGAAACTACTTCACGCAGGAAGTTGGGGCAGCATTGTCCACCGGCAACAGGGGGAGCGCTCGAGGTTTGTTTCATCCCAAGACGACGTGGATGTTAGCATCCTCCTCCGAGTGTTGCTGCGGATAGGCCAGAGTAGTCATTCCACCATGCGCATCTCCCGTTGTTGCTAGCCAGGATGAGATCGAGCCAAAGTTCTAGCACCTTCCCATGGTCAGGCCTACAGTCAGAAGTTGGTCTTCAGCTTTGCGGCAATTCTTGCCATGAACAGCTCCCGGTTTTCCTCTTCTAGTTCTTTGAACGGAACCTTCCAGTTTCTCAGAGAAGAGAGCAGCAGACTCCACACTTGTTTCATGTTAATCAAAGTCTTTCTATTAAAAACCAGTCTGTTTCTATTATTCCACAAACACCAAAGCGCAACAGAAGTAACTACATTGAAGTGTAAGAACTTCTTGTCGCAGTGCCACTTAGAGGCTAGAGACAGAAAATCAACAACCGTAATGTTAAAAGTGTTGAAAACTCCGTCCCAAACCTGTCTGGCAACAATGCAATCAAAGAAGAGGTGATAAATAGATTCAATCTCTTAACAAAGAATGCACTCCAACATGGCTAACTCTGAACTATGCCATCTGAATATATAGCTTTAGATCACAACTCAACACCGTTCGTCTTTTGCATTTATCATTTTCCGTCTGCACGTCCTCGATTGCTCGTGCATCGCCAATTCTTCCTTGCTTTCATGGACTTCAATGAGACTAGTAAGCCTTTCCGCGAGTACTATCCTGCTGCATATATAACATGGTAGATTTTACACATTCCATTATTTAGATTGCTGATACTACATTGGACTCCTTTTCTACTTTGCAAGAAACAGATTTTTTATAAAGGAGATATATTAATATCGCGAAGATATTAGTTACACTCAGCCTCTGCAATAACAAAATGCTTTAAACACATTATAGACGCACACATCCAAATAACAAAAACAAGAAGAAGAAAATAAAAATCCTCCTATGGTGATATAACCGTGTAGCTGCAACACAAACCACAACAGAGACATCATCGTGAGTCCAAATTCTCCAAAAACGACACCTCCAAGAAGAAATCATTGCACAAGTGTCATTGCCGCCCGATCATAGATCTTAGATTTCAACATTGGAGAAACCCCGCACTCTCAAAAAATGCACCGTCAACAAGGCCATTGTCACACACAACCAATTAAGGCCATACCTAGAATCTTCACACTGAAAGGTAAGACTGTGTTACTCCTCCTGTGCTGCCGCCCCCGTTTGACAATACCATGATACGTCCAAAACGTATCTCCTTTTCCAAACACCGTTCTTATTGTTTTCCTCTAAACTTGTGAGTTTTGGATACCACTAACACGGACTAACGCTGTTTTCAGCAGAATTACCTTGGTGTCTCGTTTTTGTGCAGAAAAATCAACTTTCGGGAAAATGCCCAGAAAAGATCCCATTGGTCCTAAAACACCAGAAGACCTCGGGAGCCAGAAGAGGGCCAGGAGAGGAGCCAGGAGGGCGCCACACCACCCCCGGCCCCCCCTTGCCGGCTGCGCCGCCTAGTGGTGTGGGCCACCCCTGGACCCCCTCGGACTCCCCTTTCGACTACATATGCCCCGTACACCTAAAACGCGAGGGGGTTCGTCATATTCCATAGAAACACAACAGAGCGTCGCCGCCACCCCAAACCTCGATTCGGGGATCAGAAATTCCTGTTCTGGCGCTCTGTCTGGACGAGGATTCGAAGGAGATCATAGCCATAGACACCGTTCGGGGATCAGAAATTCTTGTTCTGGCGCTCTGTCTGGACGAGGATTCGAAGGAGATCATAGCCATCGACAGCGCCACCTCTTCTCCACCAACCATCCATGTTTCCCCCGTCCATGTGTGAGTAAACACCGCTATAGGCTGAGAGGGATGGAAGGGATTGGATGAGATTGATCATGTAATAATGCCAGATTGTTAGGGAATAGTGCCTAGTATCCACTGTTAGTGTTTTCTACCGTTGTTGCAACTTGTTATGCTTAATGCTTGTCACTAGGGCCCGAGTGCCATGATCTCGGATCTGAACATGTTATTGTTTCATGAGTATAATTATGTTTCTTGATCATATCTGCAAGTTTTTTACACATGTCATTCTCCGGAACCCGAGGCCCCAATGTGACAGGAATTGGGACAACCGGAGGGGATGGTTGTGATGTGAGGATCACGTGTGTTCACAGAGTGTTAATGCTTTGCTCCGGTGCTTTATTAAAAGGAGCACCTTGATTACCAATAGTTTCCCTAGAGGCCCCGCTGCCACGGGCTGGTAGGACAAAAGATGTTGTGCAAGTTTCTCATTGCGAGCACGTGTGATTAGATTGGCACACATGCCTATGGTTTGCCTACATGTTTGATGCTTTATTATTATTATCTGCAATGCCCACGTTAGATTATTACATGACCTATGTTATCCACTCAACGCCCATCCATCCATTTCCTCTATGCCTACGGTACTTCCCATCCTGCTGTTTTCCGCGATTGCTACTGCTGTTACTATTTTACTACTGCTGTTATTTTATTTCTACTACTGCTATAAAACTGTTACCACTAATAAATTGTTGCGAGCAAGTCTACTTTCAGGTGCAGTTGAATTGACAACTCAGTTGTTAAGGCTAATAAATATTCTTTGTCTCCCCTTGTGTCGAATCAATAAATTTGGGTTTTACTTCCCTCGAAGACTGTTGTGATCCCCTATACTTGTGGGTCATCAAGACTATTTTCTTGCGCCGTTGCCGGGGAGCATAGCTTTATATATTTGCTCACTTGATCGTGATATTATTTGCTGCAAGCCATTCATCATGGGAAAGACCTGTGATGTAAAAGTTCCTATATTACCATCCACTACAAGAAGAGGTACAACTCTGAACACCTCTGCTGCTCTTGATTCACCGTCTGTTATGAGTAAGCTTCTTACTCCACCACATGTTACACGTACTGTTACTTCTTCTGAGTTTGAGAATGTTTTTGATACTTTTGATGATGCTTCTACTGTGCTTGATGATACTGGTTCTCTAGGTCCTTTCCTAGATGCTACTATTGCTAGATCCAAACAAATTAAAAATGCTGAAATTTCTATTGAAAATATTGGTACACCTGTTAATTCAACTGGGCTTATTGATGCTCTTGATGAAACCTATATTGAAATTAATGATGATTTTATTGAAGAATCTCGTGCTACTACTGGTTCAAGTGCTCTTAAGAGTCTTCTTGCAAGACATGTTGTGATATATAAATCTTCTCTTGATGCTAAGTTGGCCACATCTCCCATACACATTATAGACAAGGATTATGATTTCTCTTTAGATTTATATTATATATCTATTGTTGAGAAGGAACCTTTTTGTGGAACGAAAAGTAGAAGTGCTATGGAACACATGAATGAGCTTTCATCTTTGAGTAGTTTATTTTCTGATGATACTAAGCTGCGTACTTATTTTGTTGCAAAGATCTTCCCTTTCTCATTGAAAGATGAAGCTAAACCTTGGTTTAACTATCTGCAACCTAGGTGTATTAATGATCCTATGGATTTGGTTAATGCTTTCTTTCAAAAATATTTTCCTGCTAGTGCCCAACATGCTGCTGTGGAGGACATTTTTAACTTTGAGCAAATTGAAGGAGAAAAATTTCCTGAATCTTGGACAAGGTTTTGTTCTTTGATAAGAGATGGCCCTGGATATTCATTACCGAAAAATGAGCTCCTAGATATATTTTATAATGGACTGACTATTGAATCTAGGACATACCTGGATTGTTGTGCTGGTGGTGTTTTTAGGAAAAGAACTCCAGAAGAAGCTGAGGAATTAATGGCTAAAATAGCCAAAAATAATGATGATTGGAATATACCTGATCCTACACCTACACCAGAGCCAACACCAATACCCACACCAAAGAAGAGAGGGATGATTGAATGAAATGATGAAGTGATAAAGGAAGCCAAGAAATTTCTTAAAGAGAGGGGTATTAAATCTGAAGATGTGAAGAATTTACCTCCCATAGAAGAATTATGTAAGCCTATTCCTCATCCATCAACTGTTGTGGTACACTCTCTCCAATACTTTGATAATAGAGATATCCCCTACTCTAAACCACCTGATCAATGCTTAGATGAATTTGATAATTATGTTGTTAAGCAAGACAACTTTAATAGGAGAGTGCAAAATCACCTTATGGAAAACTCTAGAGCTATTGATAATTTGCATGGTATTATTGAGAGAACCTCTAATGATGTTAAAATGCTTGTTAAACATTTTTAGATGGATCAAACTCAAATTGATCAACTTACTAAAGTGCAAAAAGATATGCTAGCTAATGCTTCTAGAGATAAACATGTTTGTGAAATAATTACTAGAAGTGGTGTTTCTACTCAGGACCCCTTGTACCTTGAAGGACATCCTAAAAGAATTGAACAAGATTCTCACCAACCTAAAAAACAATAGTTCTCCTTCTAAGTAAAAGAAGAAGAGACATAAAAATGTTGTAGAATCTCCTGAACCTGCTAAAGATCCTAATAGTATATCTATTTCCGATGCTGAAACTGAAAGTGGTAATGATAAAAGTGATGCTTATGATAAAGAAGAACCTGTAGCTGAACCTAAAAGGCAAACTAAAACTACAAAGAATACTAAGGAGGATTTCATTGCTAATAAACATGGTAATGAAAGAGAGCCTTGGGTACAAAAAGCAATGCCTTTTCCTAATAAGAAACACAAATCAAAGGAAGAAGAACATTGTAACAAGTTTTGTGAGTGGATGAAACCTCTGTTTTTGCAAATCCCTTTGACTGATGCTATTAAACTGCCTAGTTATTCTAAATATATGAAATCTATTGTCTCTAACAAAAGGAAAATTCCTAATGAGGAACATTCCACTATGCTTGATAATTACTCTTTCAATGGCAAGGTTCCAAAGAATCTTGGAGATCCTGGTATTCCTACTATCCCTTGTTCTATTAAAAATAATTATGTTAGAACTGCTTTATGTGACTTGGGAGCTGGAGTTAGTGTTAAGCCTTTCTCTCTTTATAAGAGAATCTCTCTTGAAAAATTGGTACACACTGATATATCTTTGCAAATGGCTGACAAATCTACTGTTATTCCTGTTCGTATTTGTGAGAATGTTCCTGTTCAAGTTGCTACTAATTGTTTGATATTAACTAACTTTATTGTGTTGGAAACGCCTGAAGATGATAACATGTCTATTATTCTTGGGAGACCTTTTCTTAACACTGCAGGGGCTGTTATTGATTGCAATCAAGGAAAAGTAACTTTTAATGTTAATGATAAAGATCATACTGTTTATTTTCCCAAGAAGATTGATAGAAGATATGGTTTAAATTCAATTGAAAATATTGAGACCATCAAGATTCGAGAATTTTATTGTCCCATTCTAGCACCACAAAAAGAATATGAAATAATTATGAAAATTGGTACAATGTCTATCAAGGTTGAGGTAACATAATTATTTAGTGATTAGCAAAGTTTTTCTTCGTATGAAAATTGTTCTGGTAACAAGACTTGATCACCCTTGTTAAAAAAAATGATTTTTGATGAAGAGGACAATGTTTTCACCTTTCCCACTATGTTTTAACCATGTTTACTTCTGTTATCACATTGCTACTTGAGTACAATCATGTTTTCCACCATCCATACGCATGTTTTCATGATGTTTTGATTACTGTATTTATGCATGTTTTCACCACCCATACTTTTGTTTTCACCACTTCCACCTTTGTTTTCTTTGGATATTTTTCCATTGGAGTGTCATAGAACCTCTGTAGTTCTGGTTTTGGTTTTGTTTTCTGTCACACCCCAATTTTAGCACACTTGTTTTCACACAAGGAATCCAATTTTTGGAGCCAACAAAAACTTTTATGGCCCTTGTGTAATCCATCATGTTGTATTTGAGCTATGCCTATCTATGCAAGCAAGCATTTTTATTTAAAAGCAAACCACTTGTTTTCTGAGGTTCTGATCATTTTGAATTCTTTTCTATTTTTGCAATCCTTGGTACCCTAACTCAAAACCCATGTGGCAATGTTGAAAACAACTTACATTTGAATATTGATTCAAGTGGAGCTAATAAAACAAAATAATCAAAGTGAAACCACAAAGTTTCTCAAATAAAAACAAGCTTGAAAAAACAAGCCTAGTAAGGGTTTTGCACCCTTGTTTTTCATAATATAAAAGTCCACATTGTGAGATTTTAAGTCATCAATGTGATCTTGAATATGTATACTACAATTTGGATGACCTAGTTGGAAAAGTGGAATCACAAAAACAATGTTTTGCTTGATGGTTTTATGCTAAGAAATAAGGCAGAAAAGTGCCCTTTTGGAAAACAGTGCAAACAAACCAACCAGCCCTTTTTCCACTTATTTTTCACCAAGCAAATGTTACTAAAATTTAAATCTTTTTGCTGTTTTGATAAGTACTAAAGATGCTTAACAGAACCATGCTTGGAAAGCAAAATTTAAATAATTTTAAAAGCCTGAAAAACAACCCAACTTTCAGCTAACCCCTCTGTTTTTCTTAACACTTAGTAGAATTTCAGTAACTGAAATTTTAACTGAATTTTGGATTCGGAAATAGTGAACTCGAGCCTTTTTCAAATGCTTATATCTTTTAGCTCAGTAATTCTTTTTTAGCACGGATTGGGGCTTCTAGAAGCTGGCCCCAACCACTCCCTGCTCTGCACCTCAACTTGCATCGAGTTTGACTAATGGGAGAGAGAGGGAGGTGACTTCAGGGAGGAGAGAAACGGGAGGGAGGGATGGGCGCCTGACAGGCTGCGCCCTATCCCGAGCCACAGTGGCGTTCTCCCGTGCAAATCCGCGCCCTGGCACGATGCAAGTGGTCGTCGAGAACACCTAGTCGAGTTGGAACCTCCCACGGGCCCGGAGAGAGCAACCCTGGCCGTGCCAGAGCGTGCACGAGCTCGCCGCGGGCGCACGGACACGCCCGAGCGTGCACCACGGTCGCCAGCTCTATATAAACCGCCCCCGAGCCTCAAACCCAGTGCACCATCTCCCCCTCGACTCACTGTCACTCCCCACACCCAGCCAATGCTCCCGAGCTGCTCGCAATAGCGTGAATCGCCGGATTTCTTCTGCGGCCACCGCGGCAACCCGAGGAGAAATACACCCTCCACAGACCCCTGCAGCCTCCACCACTACCCTAGACAAACTCCCCCACCTCCGTAACCCCACCCTAAGCCACACCACCTCCCCTCGTTTGCAGAGAAGCCAAGAACCTCGTCGGAGCCGCCGCGGCACCCGAACACGTCACCGTCGATTGGAGTGGATCCGCGCCGTTGCTGCTGTACCTCTACACTGCATCGACCACGCGAGACTTCCCCGACCACTTGGCCCTGCACCCCCCCTAGGTGAGCCTCGCTCGTCTCTCGCCGCCGGTTTCCGTGAACCTCGCCGGAGAAGAAATAGAAATAGGGAGAGAGAGAGGAGAGTGGCAGTGCGCCGTAGATCTCTGGATCTGCGTCCACGCTTAAAAGGCGAAGCGGTACGCCCGTTCCCGCGCGTCGTGGAAGCGAGGCGGGCCGCCGAGCGCAGTTGGGTCGCTGGTTTTTATTTTCTTTTTTCAAACTATTCAGGATCTGGCTGTTTACTTTATTCAAAAATGAAAATGTTAAACTCAACTATAAAATGTGCAAAAATTCACAGAGGTACCTGAACAAAATCGTGAACGATGACAGCAAGCAGATCTGGTTTTGGATGAACGATGAACAAATGAAAAATCATGAACTGAGGACTGTCAGTGAGAATGTTTAGGGCATAACTTTTTGATGGAATGTCTAAAATGAGCAAACTAAAATTCCTAGAGTAGATCTTGACTAGATCTACCAGTAGGGCTTGACCTCACCCCAAGGAGAGCTACCATTTTGAAATGATATCCTTTTTGGTAAAACACCAGTAGCATGTTCCATGAATTTTAGGATTTTTTTTATAACACCTTTTGATGCAAATCCAATTGGGTCTGTTAGATATTAGATAGATCTTTGTATCCCTAGATTGGTGCAAATTTTTGAGCCCTAGAATTAATTTGGTGACAGCTCTAAGAAAATGCATGTTTCTGTTAAAAATAAAGTGAATAGTTTGATTTTGTAAATCATTGTTTGATTATGCCAATCTGTTTTCTAGCATGTATAAGTGGTATGTTGAGTGTTCTTAGATGGTTTTACTCACAGAGAGCCCTTGACAAAAATCCATGCATGTTTAGTATTTGTTTGAGTATTAAAATGAGCATAGTAGAAATCTCTAGTTTCATTTCATGAAATACTTGTGTTGGAATGTTTTGCTAGATTTTTATCCTTGTTATAGGAATGTTTTTACTTGGATCTAGTACCATTTTCGTACTGTTATTTACTTGTTTCATCCTCTGTAAGCTACTTTGAATCTTTTAGGAATGCATGCATAGGTTTGATTATCATTGTTAGTATTAATGGTTTGCACTAGAATGGCTAGTTGCATTTTTGCACTCTGGATTATTTGGTTTGTACAAGATGGACCAGAGGCATAACAACTCTCAAATGGCATGGAAAACCTAGTGGAACACCCACTGGTTCCATACCATTTGGTTGAAAAACAAACTAGCTCAACTATCGTAGTTGTGGTAGTAGTAGTGCATAATATTACTACTATTGATGCATGTTTGTGTGGGATATCTTTAGGAGCTTGTATATTATTCTTATGAGTGTTTTTGCTTGCTGTATGTTGTGTTTGATTCAAGTTGTTGGTTGGTAAGGTTCTGATAGGATGCTTTACTTTTCCTTTACGACGATAGAAAACGACGAGGACATAGTCGGGACAGGCGGGTACTACTACCATTCCTGTTGCGAGCAAGACCCGGATCCTCAGTACCTCCAAGGCAAGCCATCCTTAAAGCTTGCTGTTATATTCCCAATACCTTTATGCATTCAAATACTTCTGAAGTTTTCAAAACTTGTTTGCTAAAACTATTTTATTGAGTGAATACTATTACTACTATTCTATATATATTATATATCACTTGCCATTAGTCAACTTGGTGTTACCAAGCCCTTAGCCACCATAAGGTATATAAATACCGTATTAAACAATAATATTGAGTCCCTAAGTGGACCACTTTAAAATGTTCTTTTGCAAAACAGAGATGGTTCTACAAGGAGATGATGGTGGAAAGGCGGGACCTTGTTCACCGAAGGAAAAACTGTGAAGGTGTTTTCAAATGTTTACAAATGGCACATACCCTAGTCTTCGCTGGACAACCAAGATGTACTGCCACTCTACCCCTATATGGGTATGGGGCCTATCTTGAAGCTTGAACTTGTTAGTGTATGTTTCATTCCAAAGTGCTATAGAGAAGCTGATTCTCTGAACCGAAGTGTCGCCAGGAGGGTGTAACGGGACACACAAAGTGAGGGATTAAGTTACCCCCCGGGAGCGACAGCTGGGCCTCCTGTCTAGGCAAGGCGGGACCTGATGCCGGGGAGACAACCCACCTGAAGGAATAAGCATATACTAGCTGGTGTCAGAGTGGACAGTTAGGATCAACTCTCTGGTGCTTGCATATCGCTGTGTCGATCCATGGGTGGTCCATGGCGGAGTTTTGGATCGAGTGGAATGTGTACCACCTCTGCAGAGTAAAACTATTCAGAATAGCCGAGCCCTCAGATATGGGCAGTTGAAAGGCCATGTAGCTAGTATTGTGCTGAGTTTTCAAAAGATGTTTTCAAAACAGAAGTGATGTACCCGGAAGGTACCAATAAAGTTTGGACATGTTGTTCCAAGAAGTTTTGCAAAGAAAAACTTCCTTTTGTAAAACAAGTTTACAAAACCTCTTGTACATGCGATATCGACAAGAGAAAGAAAACTATATTATTTTCTTCTGAAGTATCTTCTTCCACAAAGATACAGATTAATATGACTGCAACTATGATGTCATCTTACATGAACATCAGTGGTAGCAAGCCCTATGTATGGCCTACCTATCTACCATATAAGCATGATGCATTTGTAAGTGTATAAAGGATGTCTTGTTGAGTACATTCAAATGTACTCATTTGGTTTCGCCCCTGGTATATACTTGCCAGACTTTGAGGAGGTACCACCTGAGGAGGAATACGAGGAGGAGTACTATTCCGACGACTAAGCGAACTAGGCCCGGCTCCTGGTCAGCAGCCTGTTGGTGAAAGCTTGACATGGGCTATCTACGTTTATCTTCCGTTGTTTAGATGTTGTATGACTTTGCCTGCCCTGCGTGGCAGTGAATAAAGACTTGGTCATGTGACCATTGGCTTGTAAGACTGCTTTTATTCGTGTAATGGATATTGTATCTGTGTACCACTTTCGTATGTTGTTCACGACTGATCTTCCTGGGATCGTGAATGTATGCATATGAGGGGTTCTGAACCTTCCGGTTTGGGGCCTCTACATTTTCCACCTTTTCACTTTTGTTTTTCTGGTTTTTATCAATTATTAAAATTATGGAAATAACTCAAAAATAAATTTCTCGAAAAATTCCAGAAAAATTATAATAAATTTTTACGTAAAAAATGAGGCAGAGAGCCACCTGGGAGGCCCCAGGGGGACCCACCAGTCAGGCACACCATGGGGTGGCGCGGCCTGCCCCCTGGTGGCGCCAGCACATGGTGTGGGGCCCCCTAGCCCCCCACTAACTCTCTCCCCTACCAAAGTTTCCTGGAACCCGAGGTCTTGATGTTCTTCCTCGAGATTTTTTGATTTCTTTGCTCAGCCCATCATTTGTGCTGAAATTTGGTGCATTTGCTCTCCGGTATGTGACTCCTCCGATTATCCAAGTAGAATTTTTTTTAGTTGAGTATTTCTTGAGTATTTTGGTACTATGTGTGACAGCTTATGTGACTTTGCATGCTTGATTTGAGTAGAAATATTGTAGTTTTGATGCATGTTTAGCTCTCCTATAAGTCCCTATGGTAGTTTCCACCTTATAGTTGCTTGAAATTAATTTTTGTGATGATTGTTGAAAAAATTCAGAGATGGATAGTCATAATTTTGGAGAGATATTTAGGAGTGATGCTCCTAGGAGGACAAGGCCCTCACGCGCATCCACTTTAGTGAGGCCATCGTATAATGAAGACCTTATTGCACCTAGTATTGACGATGCGAGAGGTGATGGTATCGCTAATCCCTCTAGCTTTCCTTGCATTACATTTCTAAGAAGTTCAGGTCTATTAGATGACTTTCTTATGCTTATTGAAAGAGTTGGTCTAACCATCTATATGGAGGATGAAAGCCTTCAGTATGCCGCTCTCACAAAAACTTTTGTTGAGAGTTTTAAATTTCAGAACACACATTTTGGTCCATATGTTGCCTTCAAGTTATATAGTAGTTCTTTTTCTTTGCCCTTGGAGACTTTTTGTCCCATTGTAGGTATCAACGCTACCGGGATAGCGTGCAGGATTCAGGATAAACCCGCAGATCTTATGGCGCTTTACCGAGAAATCACCAACGATGATGGTCGCTCATCCCAGCGTGGGAAGATAAGGAACATTCTACTTCCTGCTCTTAGATATTTTACTTACTATATTGCTGCTAGTATCCTTGGTAGGGAGAACACTAGAAACATTTCTGGTTACCACTTTGCTTTCATTGATGCTGCGCTTAACCGTATCAAGAAGTATAACCTTGGTGCACTTGTTGCATGCAGCCTTGCTGCTAAGGGGCCTATTTTTTGGGGCATTATTGCTACACGTATAGCAAATGCTTTAGAATTTTCTATTTCTCCTGATGATGAATTGATTGCTCCCTATAGAATCAACCTTGCTGCCATGAAGTCTCATCAGTTTGTCACTGCTAACTCTACTGATGATCGCTTAGTATATAGAGTTTTATATATGGATGGAGAGGAGCGGAAAGTTATTTTGCCGCAGCCTATTTTGTTTAAGATTGACAGGTCACCATGGTCGCGCTCCAAGGAGGAGGTAGACGAGCATCTGAGCACTACGTAGTTGTACCGGCAGCAGGAGAGGCGAGACGTGCCTCCGGAGGACCACAACACGCAGTACACCGGTGCATCCTCGAGCACATATCAGGAGAAGGGTTCCTCCTCAGCATACTATGGGGGCGCCACCTCATGGTCCCCTTGGTGATTGGTCTCGACTTAGACCAAAATCCTAAGCTTGGGGAGAGGTATACCGACATCAACTCATCTTTATATCATGTTCGGTCGGTTCTTTGTATATCCATGTTTTCGCTTCTTTCGTTTGTTTTCGTTTTCTTTCGCTTCTTTCGTTTCTCTTTGTTTTATTGTTCTATTCTTGTTTTCGAAAACACAAAAAGACCAAAAATATTTCGGTTGTTTCTCTTTCTTTGTTTCTTTAGTTGGTTTTCTTTATTTTCTTGTTTCGGTTTAGTATTCAAAAATTCAAAAATATTTTGCTTTGTTTGCTTGCTTGTTTCTGTTCTTGTTTCAATTCGAAACCCAAAAATATTTGTTGTTCTTCTTTGGTTTTGTAAAGTTTGTTAGATAGTTCACCGTTGTTCCGTGTCCCTATTGGAGCTTGATTATCATTCTATATTATTCAATCCACAAGTGAAGAGCAGTAATGATGAATTACGACAATCCAAGTTGTGGTGAGAGGCTGATATGAACTATATTTGTTTTATTTTTGTACATATACTCATCGTGTGAACAAGCTTAGTCCGTTCATGTAAGGTATATGTTATTTAATTGATGCTTGGTAGTTCGTGCTCTCACGTGTTAGTTCCAACTTATTAATATAAGATAGCATGTCGTATGAATGTTTGCTTGCATTGTTTTATTCATAGAAGGGTATGACATTGTGGTATCTCCCTCTGATTGTTTTTCTTGAATTGACTTGGCACATGCTCACGCATGATATGACTGAAAACAAAAAGTCACTTAAGCCTCTATGATTTATTTAGCCTCAGAGTATTTGTATCATTTTTATGCCCATGTTAATTTTGTTTTGTCGCAATCATGATTATGACAGTTGTTGCTCTCTTGATTGTCGCTCCCCGTCTATTGCTAGCCTCCACCTGTACTGAGTATGAGCTCTACTCATGCATCCAACTCCCGAAAACCAAATTTTGCCAAATGTGTCCACCATACCTACCTATATATGTGGTATTTAACTGCCACTCAAAGTAAATTTCTCGTGTGCTACTTTTAAAACCTACTAAAAATTATTCCTGTTTTGTGCCCCTATTTTAGCTCATGAGCACGTAAATAGAGAATCTTTATCTCACTCGTTGATTGGATTTCACACCCTGGACTAGTGGATTCATCCTCTTATCCAATGATAGAAGAGACAGCAGCGGGGTTCCCAGCCCCAAATTAATACAACAAATTCTCTTCACTCTTTTTGCCCCTGATTTGTCAATCAAAGCATAATTGTGTAAACAAAAGAGAAAGAGGGATGACCTTCTACCCATATGTGTCCTTCTATGGGAGCCGCTCTTGTGAAGTCTAGTTGCCTTGCGACGTACTGTATTGTCTGTTTACCATTCGTTGACATAAGCATACACCTCTCTCAAAAAATGTTTTCAATACCTCTGTTTAATAAAATAAAAAGCTCTAGAACATGAGTTAATCTCTGCTTCCCTCTGCGAAGGGCCTTTCTTTTATTTTTATGTTGAGTCTTCACCTTCTCACTTTACGCACCTTCTTGAGAGCATGGCCGTTATTCTTAGTGTAATATGCTTGTCCCAAAACACGGTTGATACTGGTATAACTTTGATGCTTGTATCTTTGAAATCTATATTTCTAGTCTTCATTTGAACTTCAGAGGTGCCCTGACATTTATGTTTTGCTCCACTATTAAGGGCAAGCGAGTACACTTTATCATACCCTATTATGAGCATTGTAATCATGTAGATTGAAATACTTCATGTTGTCTATTATTAGTTTGTTGGCATCTTTTCACGGTTTGCATAACTGTTGGGTGACTTTTATTTTCCATATATCCTATTATGAATTGCCTCAGCACTTGACTATGTAGTGAGTATATTTGCATCATATGAAACAAATGTGTTCGTAGAAGTCTTTCATCGCACTCAGTTGACACTGAATTGCTTGAGGACAAGCAATAAGCTAAGCTTGGGGGGGAGGGGAGTTGATATGTCCAAAACATATCTCCTTTTCCAAACACGTTTCTTATTGTTTTCCTCTAAACTTGTGATTTTTGGATACCACTAACACGGACTAACGCTGTTTTCAGGTGAATTACCTTGGTGTCTCGTTTTTTGCAGAAAAATCAACTTTCAGAAAAATGCCCAGAAAAGATCCCATTGGTACTAAAACACCAGAAGACCCTGGGAGCCAGAAGGGGGCCAGGAGAGGAGCCCGGAGGGGGCCCCACCACCCCCGGAGCGCCTTCCCGTTGGCCGCGCCGCCTAGTGGTGTGGGCCACCCCTGGACCCCCTCGGACTCCCCTTTCGACTACATATGCCCCGTAAACCTAAAATGCAAGGGGTTTTGTCATATTCCACAGAAACACAATAGAGCGTTGCTGCCACCCCGAATCTTGATTCGGGGATCAGAAGTTCTTGTTCTGACGCCCTGCCTGGATGGGGATTCAAAGGAGATCATCGCCATCGACACCGCCACCTCTTCTCCATCAACCATCCATGTTTCCCCCGTCCATGTGTGAGTAACCACCGATGTAGCCTGAGAGGGATGGAAGGGATTGGATGAGATTGATCATGTAATAATGCCAGATTGTTAGGGCATAGTGCCTATTATCCATTGTTAGTGTTTTCTACCGTTGTTGCAACTTGTTATGCTTAATGCTTGTCACTAGGGCCCGAGTGCCATGATCTCAGATCTGAACATGTTATTGTTTCATGAGTATAATTATGTTTCTTGATCATATCTGCAAGTTTTTTACACATGACATTATCCGGAACCCGAGACCCCAAAGTGAAAGAAATTGGGACAACCGGAGGGGATGGTTGTGATGTGAGGATCACGTGTGTTCACGGAGTGTTAATGCTTTGCTCCGGTGCTTTATTAAAAGTAGCACCTTAATTACCAGTAGTTTCCCTAGAAGCCCCGCTGCCACGGGCTGGTTGGACAAAAGATATTGTGCATGTTTCTCATTGCGAGCACGTATGACTATATTGAAACACATGCCTATGGTTTACCTACATGTTTGATGCTTTATTATTATTATCTGCAATGCCGCGTTAGATTATTACATGACCTATGTTATCCATGCAACGCCCGTCCATCCATTCCCTCTATGCCTACGGTACTTCCCATCCTGCCGTTTTCCGCGATTGCTACTACTGTTACTATTTTACTACTGTTGTTTTTTTTATTTCTACTGCTGCTATAAAACTGCTACCACTGATAAATTGTTGTGAGCAAGTGTACTTTCAGGTGCAGCTGAATTAAAAACTCAATTGTTAAGGCTAATAAATATTCTTTGCCTCCCCTTGTGTCGAATCAATAAACTTGGGTTTTACTTCCCTCGAAGACTGTTGCGACCCCCTATACTTGTGGGTCATCATACCACTCCTACAGTTCAAGAAACAACAAGAAGAGTCCACATCGAACTCATTCTCATTACAAAACCTCACACCTCAATCGCCATGATATTCTCCGCCACTTTCTTCACCATGGAAATCAAAATCTGACAGTTTTCATGAGGGCAACAGACAACGAAGCTTCGCGTCGCTCCCTCCTGAAGCCGCACGCTAAAAAAAAGTGCGCACATGACTGCATCTCATATCGTCCAGCAATCTACATGCATCAGGCGCCCAATGGAGATCGCCTATGAATCCTTCTAGAACTCATCACCGACCCAGATCAATGAAGGCTAAGATCGAGCAGACCACCGTCTTGGCACTACAAGAACGCAATGACCAACTTATTATTCGAGGAAACCAGCCGCCCCACATGCTGCAGGTTAGAGAAGCAGGTGAGAAAATGGTCGTCACGCCGTCACACTCGCCACACTCCACCCAGAGTAGGCCCAGCCGGTCCAGACCGGACCCCCACCTATGATGTTGCAGGTTCCGCTACAGGAATGGCGCGCCACCCTAATCCACCACACCACTCCGGATTCTGGTCGCAGACTCGCCACAACCCTTGGAGCACCGCTGCAATTCACTCCCCTGCCTCCTGTCTTTGACAAGAAGGGTGCCGCCACCACCACTGTGTCGAAAATGGTGACGGACGGGAGAAAGGAATGGTGGAGGACGGCTAGCGGGATCTGGATGGGTGCCTCCGGAGTTGCTCGGGCGAAGAGCAACCAAGAAGGAGTTTTAATAGTGTAAATATCAATATATTGTACCGAAACCAAAAAAATGTAGACCAATAGCGGCAGAGATTCATTCAAGGCTCAATTTTATTCTTTTTTTCTTAATTCTTACTCACTCTGTTTCAAAATAATTGTTCTAGTTTTGTCCCAAGTTAAACTTGACCAAATTTAAAGAAAATTTGTGAATATTCACAACACCAAATCTATATAGTACAAAATTTTATTATTTGATTAATGTAATAAAACTAAAATTAGGATTTTGGAAGGGAGGGAGTATCTTGCTAAGCCTACACTTCATGTTCTCCTTAAATAATTTTTTACTACTTCTGCCTTTTTTCCTTTTTTTCGAAATGGGAGAAAGCCCCAGCCTCTGCATCGAGTGATGCACACAACTTTTACTAATTATTCAAAGTATCATCCAGTGTTACAAAGCAACATCTAATAACTCAAAACCCATGAGACAACCGACTCAGTAAAATACAACAACTACAAAAGCCTATTAATATGTTGTCACGTATGTTGGGAGAAAAAATCTCGTGCCTCCGAAGGAAGCCACACACTTCCGGCCACCATAAGTTCCCACTGGTCCGAAATAAGCAGGAAAGCCTATAACTCGATCCAGTGCACCGCCATATGGATAACATGTAATACATGATTTTTTTTCTTGTTGTTAAAAACAAGATCATTTCTACAATTCCACAACAACCAACAAATAGCCGACACGCCGATACAAATCAAACAAGTTTCACAACAACCAACAACCAATAAACAACCAACAAGATCATTTCTACAATTCCACCCCATTCAACCAGTTCCCAAACAAATTATTAACATTGGATGGTGGAGGAATATTAATTACAAAAAATCACACGCCAAACAAGTTTCACAAAAGCGAAATAAATAAATAAGGGATCCACACTCTCCTCGTTCCCACCTTTACAATTTATTTTGGCAATTTTTTTTGTGAGCAAGACTTTTCTATTAAGGAACCACATAAACACCTTGAAAATTTATTATGTCCATTCATTAAATCCTCATACATAGATTTTACTGCGAACACCCCATTTTGAGTTAGCTACTAATGGAAAACATCAGGAGAATCACTTAAATTAATATCCATAAGTTTTAGGCATAAATGAGATCACATATCCCATCTATTTGCTACAAGAGTCCGCCTAAAACCTAAGTTTAGAGGCGGTGCATTGTGAAACACATCATGAACCGAAACCTTTTTATGTTGCACAATATTATGTATAACAGGATATTGATCTTTTAAAGGAGAATCCCCTAACGAAGCATCTTCCCAAAACCTAGTAGTTTCTCCATTACCAACCTTAAAGGAACCACGATGAAATAAATCATGCTTAACTCTCATGAGTCCCTTCCAGAAGGGTGAATATGTAGGTTGTGCCTCTACTTGAGTTAGAGTTTTCCTACGAAGGTACTTGTTCTGCAACAATTCCTACCACATACCATCCTCAGTCAAAAGTTTAAACAACTACTTGCTGAGTAAACATTTATTCTTTAACTCAAGCACTTCCACACCTAGACCCCATTGATCTTTGGGTACATATGATGTTCCACTTAGTCATTCTGTATTTCCTTATTTTTTCACCGCTCTGCTAGACAAAGAGAGACCTATAAAAGTCTAGCCTTTTCTCGACACCTTTTGGAATTTCCAGAAAGGAAAGCATGAACATGAGTAAACTTGTTAAAACAGAATTAACAAGTACCATACGGTCCCCATAAGACAACAATTTTACTTTCCAACATCCAATCTTGCCCTCAAAACGACACTCAACTGGATGCCACTCAGAATTCTGAAGCTTTCTAAAGTGAATTGGAATCCAAAGATAATTAAAAGGTAAAGAACCAGATTCACAATCGATTTTTTTTACACTGATTCTCCACCTCTTTGGACTTTCTAAAACAAAAGACCTCACTCTTGTGGAAATTTATTTGTAGCCTAGGCAGATGTTCAAAGATACAAAGAATAAGTTTCAAATTAACTACTTTATTTATATCATGCTCCATGAATAATATAGTGCCATCCGCATATTGTAAGATGGATAATCCTTCGTCCACTAAGTGAGGAATAAGACCATCAATCTGCCCATCCTTCTTTGCCCTTGCAATAAGAGTGGCCAACATATTAACAAATATGTTAAATAATAGCGGAGCCAGTGGGTCGCCATGACGGAAACCTATTTTTGTTTGGAAATAATGACTGATGTCATCATTAACCCGGACTGCCACACTTCCTCCCTACACAAACTGCATAATCCACTTGCACCACTCTGGTGTAAATCCCTTCATATGCAATGCTTGTTGGGGAAAGGGCCATTTGCACTTATCATATGCCTTTT
The DNA here is from genome assembly GCA_028641055.1 of Alopecurus myosuroides. Lineage (NCBI taxonomy): Eukaryota > Viridiplantae > Streptophyta > Magnoliopsida > Poales > Poaceae > Alopecurus > Alopecurus myosuroides. The sequence continues at coordinate 173,622,753 of CM054058.1, forward strand.
CAAAATCATTTTTAAAACTTACTCCATCCAACCTTTTCTTCTTAAGCTCATGAATTGTCTCATGAAGGATAACAACACCCTCCAAAATGTGTCTCCCTGGCATAAAAGCTGACTGAGTTGGTCTTACTACTTTTTGCACAATTTGGGTAATACGAGTAGTACCCACCTTTGTGAAAATTTTAAAACTAACATTGAGAAGGCATATGGGTCTATATTGCCAAATTTGCACCGCATTATCTTTCTTAGGTATTAGAGTAATAATTCTGAAGTTCAAATTAAACAACGGTAGATTATCTTGTTTTAGCTGAGAGAACATTGCCATTAAATCATTTCTAATGACCTCCTAGAAGGTCTTATAAAACTCGACAGGAAACTCATCTAGTCCTGCTGCTTTATTTAATTCCATATGGGAAATAGCTTCATACACTTCTTTCACTAAGACATCAACCGTAAGAATGTCATTTTCCTCTTGAGATAATTGCGGTATATCACTATTAATTATTAAAAGTCTCATCTAACGTGATATCATTGGGTAACGAATCCCCAAAAAACTTTTTTTTTATAATATTCCGTTATATAAAATTTTAAGTTGTCATCGCCTACTATGGTTCCCTCCTCTTGCTCGAGTTGAAAGATCTTTTTCTTTCAATGCTTCCCATTTGCTATCAGGTGAAAGTATTTAGTATTATTTCCACCTTCTTGAACATGCTTTGCTTTTTCGCGTTGAGCCTATTTGGTATCTCCGTCCCTTCGAAGAAGACAAATCTGCTCATTATCATCCCTCAAGGTGTCTCGCTCAGACAATCAAAGAGAGGTAGTCTCAGCTTTGATGTATAGCTCATCAATAATTTTTAAAAACCTTTCTTTCTCTATCTTGTATTTTTTACTCTAATTCTTTGCCCATCCCTTAAGAAAACGTCTCAAGTGTCTAATCTTGTTCTGCTAACTTTCTACCGGCGTATCCCCTTTAACAAAAGCAGCCCATTCAGCCACGAAAGATCAAATGAAAAACGATCCTTGTTCCCTAAATGAGCATGAATAGCTGAATCCACTAAGAGAGAGGTGTGATCAGATCCTGTTCTGGTTAAAGCCTGTACCGTAACCAAAGATTTTTTTTGCTCCCACTCAACAATTGTCGAAATTTAGTCAAGTTTTTGGTAAGTAGGGATATCTCTTCTACTAGCCCACGTGTACTGCCGGCCCGAGAGCTCAATTTCTTTCAAATATACACTCTGTAAAATAGAATTAAACATTATATGCCACCTTGGGTTATAGTTATCATTATTCTTCTCCTCAGTTTTTCGTATTATATTAAAATCCCCACCCACCATCATCGATAGTGTTTCATTTTCACATATACGAACTAACTCTGACAGGAACTGTGGCTTAAATTCATCTTGAGCAGCCCCATAAACCGACACCAAGACCCATTCAAACCCATCACTCTTTGACTTAACATAAAGTTTAACACAAAAATCTTCTACACCAACATTTTTGACATGTAAAGTCGCCGAATTAATCCCAATAAGCATCCCACCAGACTTACCTCTAGGTGGGAGACAAAACCACGCAAAGTCATGGCCAGATGCTATATGATTTAAAAAAGGAGAGGCAAAATTTGATCTCCCTGTCTTCAATATTCACTCTGTTTTTATATACAAGGTCACTACCAAATATACAATTTTGCTTCTTTACAAGGCCACTAACACTAATCGAGGTAAAATTAATGAAGTTTTCCTCGTATAGAGCAAAGCAATTGAGGACATTAATTACCCAACCCAATCACAATTGCATGCATGCACAAGGGATCCAATAGAAAAAAATGAGTTGGATGCACCCATTTATTAACCCAGAAAACGAGACTAGAGGCATTAACCATTTTAATTCTTTTACTTTGGTAGTACCTGTAATGTGAGTTTGTGGTCTTGTATACAAAAACGGAGGGAGTATAAGGTAAGGAAATCCAACTTCCTCACACGGATAGCAAGGAAACCTACTACTTCTGCCTGGTTTAGTAAAACAGGAATACACCCATTTCCTCAGGGCTCAGCATGCCTTTTAGTTCTAGAAAATTAGAAGTGGGCATAATAATGAAGCAGTAGCAGCATATCACGATGTCGAGTGTTATCTCCGCGGGAGTACAATATCTTAGATTTAATTTTAATAAAGATATCTCTAAAGAACATTTCAATAATCCATATACGCACAGGTCGCGCTGTTCTGAGAGCTGTATGTATCCAACTGTTTAATTACAGTGTTCCCTGAACCGTTGACCTGACATTATAAATTATTACTCAAGCGTATCCTCACTAATAAATACTACTCCTTCCACGCGCTTCATATAGTTTGCCATGCCAAATCGTCGAGAGCAACTATAAAAATCCGTCAGCAGAATTGAAATCCCGGCACCCAGACGTGAAAGCCACTGTGAGTCAGCTAGCTTTAGCATACACAAGAATCACAGAGCCCCACACGCATGCACATGGAGGCTCCTGCAAGCAGTAAGCACATCGTTCTGGTGCACGGAGCATGCCACGGTGGCTGGTCCTGGTTCAAGGTGGCCACGCGGCTCCGGTCGGCCGGGCACCGCGTCAGCACGCCTGACCTCGCGGCCTCGGGCGTCGACCCCAGGCCGCTGCGCGAGGTGCCGACGTTCCGCGACTACACCAAGCCGCTGCTGGACCTCATGGAGTCCCTCCCGGCCGGGGACAAGGTGGTGCTCGTCGGCCACAGCCTAGGCGGCGTGAACATCGCACTGGCCTCCGAGATGTTCCCGGAGAAGGTCGCCGCCGCCGTGTTCCTCTCCGCCTTCATGCCAGACAACAATTCGCCGCCGTCGTACGTGCTTGATAAGGTAAAATAGAGCATGCCATTATCGTACCTGCTGGTTCTCCATGATTTGTACCTGTAGTGCTTGTCCTTCCCTTTTATGGAATTAGTTTAGATTCGGACGCATGCAGAAACAAGTAACCTGACGGTCCCGGCCAACACCATTTTTGTAGTACTGCATGATTGCTCGATTTATTTATTTTTTCCTCTAAAAAGTTCGTGGAGGGGAGGACCCTGGACTGGATGGATACGGAGTTCAAGCCTCAAGATCCCGAGGGCAAGCTGCCTATTACCATGCTCTTCGGGCCGCTGGTCACACGAGCAAACTTCTACCAGCTATGCTCACCGGAGGTATGGCCCCGTGGTGTCGCTTTGTTATCTGTACATGTCTAATCAACCTTGATCTGTACATTGAAATTGACCAAAGAGGAAGTTCCGGAAATTCTAGTATATGTAAAAGCTCATAGAGTTATATACCAGAAATGAGACGTTGATTTGTCTGAATCGTACGGCAGGACTTCACGCTCGGAAGATCCCTGATGAGAGTCGGTTCGATGTTCGTGGACGACCTGAGGCTGCAGCAGCCGTACACGGAAGCTCGCTACGGGTCTGTACGTAAGGTGTTCATAGTCTGCAAGGACGACCACGCCATCGTCGAGGGCTTCCAGCGGTGGATGATAGAGAACTACCCCGTCGACGAGGTGAAGGAAATAGCCGGCGCAGACCACATGGCGCCGCTCTCGACGCCCACCGAGCTTGCACGCTGCCTCGCAGACGTCGCCGAAAAGTATGCTTCATGATTACGTTGCTGCTGATCTATCTGTTTAGCGTCACGCTACCGACATTTGTGACTTGTGCCCTACTGCTTTTGTCTTACGCATCATGCCGGGTCCGGGTGTTTTGTCCCGTTCATTATCGCAATCAATTTCAGACAGACGATGTTTCAATGTTGACGTGTATTTTTTCCTTGTTTAATAATGAAGAAAAATGTGTAACTTGTGGATGTTTATTAATGAAGATAAATGTGGATGGGTGTCTACATTGACACATAGTATAACCGTTGTCAACTCGCTGTCCATGCATTATTGCCGCTTATATGGTAACAAGTGTGGTCGATTCATTGAGAAGCTTACATTAACAGAATCAACAGGAATTATCTGGTCTTCGTTGGTTGGATATATAGAGTGATATATCGGCATTGTGGTTGCCCAGAAAAAAATATAGTTTAGAAATCAAACCGGTCACCGTACCTGTAACACCGTCGGCTTAGTTTTTTACCAATCAGACCACACCGGTTCAATGTCTGGTCTTTTCTATACCTAATAATAAAGGCGTTAAGGCTTCCTTGGTTTGGTTTGGTTTGGTAGGTCATTGAAACCGTCCCTAAAGTTAAACACAAATTACCCACCTTGCCACCGGTAATCTATTCTATTTTATCTTTAGGTATATTACCAAACGGATATGAGACCTAGCTGATCGTACGTAGAGTAGGATTCCATGTCCACTTATTGCACGCGTAGGACTAAGATACTCTAAAGAAAACGTATAGGAGTAGGAACCAAACGAACATGCGACCTAGCCAATCGCAGGTAAAGTAGGATTCCATGTCCACTTATTACACGTATCTCTATCTCTTTTTTTGAACTGAAACTCACGATTCCATTAATGAAAACGCTCAGCTAACACACTGCCACCGGGACAGGGACAGAGTCAGGCAACGACTCCAGCCACAGCGACTGGACGCCTCGGCGACTCGCACTACGTCCTACCTTGCACGCTACCATTACCGATTAGTAAACAGGCCCATCGGCAAGGCAAGATTTCGAACAGTAAATAGGCCTATTGGCATGGTTTACTTCGGGAAAAAATTGCTTGGTTGTCTGCCAGATGGCCCACCATTTATTAGCCAAAAGTATAATGTGTGCTTGTATAACTCTGAAAGAAAAAGCATGTAGTACGTGTGTGTGTATCTACGTTGCTGCTGCACACGTGCGTCCAGTTACTTAAACTCGTGACAGGCCTCAGCGCCTCGGCTTTGCCGATGTTGCAGAGGATGATCGAATGGCCCTATATATCCGCATCTTGACTCCTTCCCAACAATCTACATATCTTCCTCCGCCTGCCCTACTCCCGACCAGTCGGACCAGAGGGTGATGAAATTAATGCCTTCGCGTGGTGGGATGACGTGATACACATGTACCGGGTGGCCAGGCAAAGCTACAAGGACAGAATGTATAGGCGGCAGATGACGGTGCAGAGGGTGCTGAAGCTACATGGTTTCAGCAACACGCATGAACGAGAATTTACTTTATGTGCCTCCTAAAGAAAATATTTCTTTCATGAAAGGCCTGATGCGAAAGAGAAACTTTAGAACTTGCAGCGACCACTTGGAGGCATTTCTCATTTTCCCGTAGTAACGCACGGGTATTGTCTTTCGAAACGGGTGACAGCTACGGACTCAAAAAATAAAAAGTGTAATTGCTTTATAATCTAATCAACACAATTTGCGATTAAGTTACAATGCAATCCCGATTCATATCAGGCGTTTCCGCTAGAGAAACTCGGCCGAGGGCCATGGGCAGCTATGGTCGTTGTCACCTAGCCGGGAGCCGCAGGAGGCGGGGAAAGATAACGAGGTCGTGCATCGGACGGTGGAGGATAATACTGTCGAGGGTCACCCCAGAACATCTGGTGTTTCTCCTCATGCCCCACGCTTTTAGGACGTCGGGGAAGATGCGATGAAGCAGGCCTTCGATATTGGCATCTTAGCGACAACCATAACAATATTAGTTGGGTGTTGGCTAGGCTTGTCAATTTTCATGGAAGGTTTGAGTTTCTGACTATTAGCTACAGTTTAATTCACGAGCGAAAAAATCTATAGTTTAATTCAGTGATAAGAAGGCTATGGATGATTACTTGAATCTAGCTATTTTTATGCTACCTTTATTCAAATCTGGGTTGGTATGGAGATAATACATTACTTTCACATTGTAACTAATTAAGGTAACTTTCACATTTGTGAAATGAGGAATATCTAACAATTATCATTAACCTTTAACATCCTATAATTTTTCTCCCGTTGCAACGCACGGGCATATATGCTAGTAAGATACAAAATAATATTTTAATTTACAAATACTTCAATAAAAAGATTAATAAGTGTGGAAAAATATTACAGACTTGGTAATTTGGCATAATAATACCCATAATAAAAAATATATATCAACTTGGAACTTTGCAAGTCCCGGTCTCCCAAGGTCCAGCCGCAATAACAAGCAATTGGGCATATATTCAAGCAATCCAGCATGCATATTTAAAATTGATATATGCAGGTCACAGCGGTAACTGCAAGCGACTATGCATACAGCCATAGCCAACAAACAAGCCAATAACAAGGGGCCAATAGCCACTTTTAAATATGCAATGCACAAGTGCACAACATCACAAGCATCAACCATCAGGACAGCAAATACCAGTTCTTGAACATTATCTCAAACTAGCAATCACTCAATTCTCCAAAGTTTCAAACTCTCGAACATCAGAGCGTGCATAAATGAAACTACACACAGTCTCAGAAATTTAAGTTATGCAAGAAATAATCTTTCAAGCTCTCATGTCGAGAAATGTGTGGCTCAACGATATTGGAAGGTACAATATGTCACATTCCCACGATGTTCTTCATCCAAGCCATCATCACCTCCAATATATTCATCGCCTTGGGCTCCATGAGTGGGGTCCTTGTTGGATGTTGTGATGTTTGCTTCATAACTTTCTTGAGAAGAATCCATGGCATAGTATTCAGAAATCCACTAAGACTCGTCCACACAATTGTATGTGTTCAAAATCAGAATTAATGGGCAAATGTCAGCAAGTATAAAAGAGAAACATTACCACTCATTGCATTGCATATCTCGTTGTCATTTGCTGTCAAAACTTTCTAGAATCTATCAAGTTCTTCCACATTTAGCACTTGGGGATCATCTTCAAGAATCAAATCTTCATCAAACTTTCCAATTTCCTCTAAACAAATTGTGTCATAGTTTCTAGTGAGGGTTTTGGACCTACACATGACATGGGAGGCTAAAACCATATAAAAACAAAAAATAAAAGAGGGAATAAATAAGAAAATATATGTAATAGAGCCAAAAAAATTGTAATTTTGTTCATTAAGAACATAATGTTCGATTGCTCTCTTCTTTTTTTTTGGAACCTCTTCTCAATCTCTTTTACTGCGCAATGTAATTCTACAGATAACTATCCCGTAGTTGGTCTTTCATCACTATCCATAATTCTTAGCACACGACATAAAGATTCCGAGAAGTTACAAACGGAAGCACAATCTTTCCATGATTGTTAATCCAATACAAGATCAGAAAAACAAAAATCTTGCCTTTACTTATCTTCCGCATTGGGCTGATATCCACTCTTTTGGTATAACAATGGTACGAAGAACATCTTTTTGCTTATATATACTTTTGCAATGCAAGAATATTAGTAGCAACACAAGTTGGTGTTGGATGAAGCATCTCATTTCCATTAGTAAACTTCCACATACAAAAGTGGATAGCAATGGTTGTACAAGTATCTAGTGATTTTAGATGCATGTTAGATGCATGAAGTTGTTTTGTATCCGTTCTTGCTAGAGAAGCAACCACCCGTATAACATGTAATGGAGTTTCATGTGGATCCTGTAGATAGGTAACAATCCTGGTTGTTTCCTGACTTATCCCCCGTGTGTTATCTTGTATGCACAGTCAAATCTTCATTGAGGACCCTGGGCTAGATGGACACGGAATCCAATCCTCAAGATCCTGAGTGCAAGCTGCCTACCATGGTACGAAGAATATCCTTCTGCTTATATATACTTTGCAATGCAACAATATTAGTAGCAACACGAGTTGGTGTTGGACGAAGCATCTCATTTCCATTAGTAAACTTCCACATATAAAAGTGGGTAGCAATGGTTGTACAAGTATCTAGTGATTTTAGATGCATGCAGTTGTTTTCTATCCGTTGTTGCAAGAGCAGCAACCACCCGTATAACATGTAATGGAGTTTCATGTAGATCAAGTAGATAGGTAAACAATCCTGGTTGTTTCCTGACTTATCCCTCGTGTGTTATCTTGTATGCACAGTCAAATCTTCATTGAGGACCCTGGACTAGATGGACACGGAATTCAAGCCTCAAAATTCTGAGTGCAAGCTTCCTATTATCGGGCCGCTGGTCATATGAGGAAAGTTCAAGCAGCTGTGCTCGCCGGAGGTCCCGCACTACAAGAAACTTTGCATATGCCGACGGCCTAGGGCTATTCCTACGGTTGTCGTCGGCATACGGTCATTGGCGTAGGAAAAATTGTCATGGGCGTATTAAAAACCGTCGGCACATTTTTTCCAAAACTATAAATTGTTTTTGATTCTTTTATATTTTTAAATTTAATTTCGAAATTTCCCACTTAGCCACACACACTTTATCTCTGGTTACACATTTAATCTAGTCAAAGTACTTATCCTGGTCAAACTTTTCATTCAGTCACCGATCCTTAAATTGCTATGGTCAAAACACGCTTAACTTTTGAGTTTCTTCCAAATTAGCATCTAAATGAGAAGTTAGAACTTAGTGATATTAGTATCATATTAAGTACTTTTTATTATTTAAATTATAAAAATTTATTTCAATAAATAACAATGATTATGTAATTCTTTTTGAATAAATAACAATAAAATAAAATTTACTGTATTTTTCTTTTTACATTTAATATGGAATATTCATATCTTTAATTCCGTAATTGTAATTTGACAAATAAAATGTCTAAGTTAATTAGAAAGATGAGACGAATTCAAATATGACATCTATACCATAGAAACATCGATAGTTTTAGAAATTTTTACCTCTTTCGATGAATAGCCATGGTGGCCATTTTGACATTTTAAAAAAAATCAAATAAAGTGGAAAAAAATCCTCAAAAAAATATTTTCTCTGGCATGGAATCCTTTCATGTGTACTAGTTGTTATGAAAACTAATAAACTTGATTTTTGAAAAATTGTTCAAATAAATCTTCACAAAAAGATCCATCATGTATAAACATTTATAAGTTTCAAGTGAAATGACCAAGTTATGTCAATTACCACAACATAGTTTGTGATAAAGTTCTTATATTATACAAGTAGGTGTATCTTGTTATAGGAAACAATGGCTCCGAAGTGATTTTTCAAATTATTTTATAAATATCATTTTTCTTTTTTAAGTGGCAAAAAAGACTATTTTGTGAACTTAGTAACAAAAAATATTGTGCAAAATGGCACCCATCTAATTCTCACAAAGAGTAGTACACATTTTATGGATAATCCCCAAGTATTTGGAATTTCCTTTATTTCTATCCAAATTTTAACTACAAGTGTTTGATAGTTTGGTCTGATTTTTTTAAAAAATCATTTTAAGTTACAAAACTAGTGGTTATATCACATAAACATCGATAGTTTTAGAAAATTTGACCTCTTTATATGAATAGTCATGATGACCATTTTGACCTTTTAAAAAAACAAATAAAGTGAAAAAAAAAACTTCAAAAAAAGATTTTCTCTGGCATGGAGTCCTTTTATGTGTACTAGTTGCTATAAAAATGACAAACTTGATTTTTGAAAAATTGTTTAATTTTTTTCATAAAAAGGTCTATCGTGTATAAAAATTTATAAGTTTCAAGCCAAATGATCAAGCTATGACAATTCTCACGGCATAGTTTGTGATAAAGTTCTCATATTCGACATATAGAGGCGAGTTTGGTAGTCTGCACCCGATTTGAGGTTGCGTGGGGACAGGCTCAACCCGGCCTGGCGGGAGAGATTCGAGCTCGTGCGTGTTGTGTTAGTTGTTTGGTAGCCCGCATCAGAGAACGGGGTCCGAAGTAGCAGTTCGTTTGGTACACTGTCAGTTTCCAATTTCGGGTGTGTAGGAACGAAATCACTTTGTTTGGTTGCCTTCTCTGATGCACTGGCAACAGATTGCACTCACCACTTTCAAAGCTGGTGAGCTTACCAATATACATGCCAGAGCAAGAGCAAGCAGCAACAACAAACAAAAGAACATAGCACAACAGAAAAGAAAGACAAGCTAATTAACGAGCAACTATATAAGTACTTAGGCTAGTGGTAGACACCACTAACACAAAAGCTATGGGTTTAATTTACAGCGCACTACGATTAGAATTAAACAGGTGCATATGTGCACCTGGTAAGTATTTAAACAAGGGTACACACTCCTTGCAACAAAAGCAGTAGGGGCATCCAAAATATTGCTCCTACAAATTATACGTCATCTTCATCCTCAAGAACATCAGTGGCGCTAGTGGATGTCGCAGAAGAAGACATGCTCGGTGGAGGTCTTGAACTTGAAGAGCTTCACCCTCAACCCCTCACCGTCAAACTTCAGGACGAGGAGATCGCCAGTCTCCATGTTGATGGACTTGGCGAAATCCTCCCATCCTTGGAAGATGACGAGGTGATCATCATACCACCTCAGCTGGATGTAGAAGTTGCATCATTTGGTGGTGCGAATGGGGATGCAGAGCTTCAGCTCGGTCTCACCATTCTGTTCCCGGATGTTATTGTATTTCTCCAGCTTGATCTTGTTCACAAGGAGGGGGTGATGGCCCTAGGGATGATCAAGTCCTGCAACTCCATGAATGTGACCTCCACGCTGAAGCGCTGGGGCAACGACTCCACTGCCTCCTTTCCCATCCTCGGTTTACGCCCAACATGAGGCTTCACCCTGTTTAGCGCCTTGTCTTTCATCACGAAGACCAACGCCGGGACAAGCGGCTTGCTGCGGTATCGGGCCTCGTTGTGTAAGATGCAATCCCGGAGATGCTCATGCAGCTCTCCCCGGTGAATGCATAGCTCGTCCCGGGTCTGTGAGGATGCAACTGATGACAAACAATTGATCACAAGAAACAACATCATTCAACAGCTAACAAGAAACAACATCATGCAACAGATAACAAGCAACAACATAATGCAACTGATCACAAGCAACAAGATCATGAAACTGGTCACAAGCAATATGATAATGCAACTGATCACAATCAACAAGATAATGCAACTGATAACAAGCAAGAAGATCATCAAACTGATGACAAGCTATGAGATAATGGTACTGATGACAGGTTATTGATAATGGTACTCATGACAAGAAAAAACATAATGAAACTAATCACAAGCTAAGGTTTTTGTATCCAAGGTTCTCTTTCTTTACCATGCTTCCTAGCAGCAAAACCTTATTTATCATAATTTATTTTCTAAGGAGGATTTTTAGGTTCTACTTCACTTTCTTCCTTATTGGAAGCATCATTTTTTATCATTATCATGCTCATTACCACTTTCAGTTTCAGCATCAGAAATAGATATACTATTGGAATATTTATCGGGTTCTTTATTAACATCATTACTATTATCATTAGGATCTCTAATTCCTTTATGTTTCTTCTTTGTTTCCTTTTTAGGAGAGCTATCAACATTTTCATCTAGCATTTGAGAATCTTGTTCAAGCCTTTTTGGGCGTCCCTCGGGATAAATAGGATCCTCAGTGAAAGCACCACCTCTAGTTTTAACACTACAAGCTTGTTCTTTAATTTGACTAGACATTTCATCAAATAAATCATTTTGCACTTTAGTAAGTTGCTCTAATTGAGTCTGAGTCATTTCTAAGTGTTTAACAAGAACTTTAACATCATTAACAGTTAGTCCTAAAGTAGCATGCAGATTTTTGATACAAAGAGAATTTTGATTCAATTGATTTTGCACTTGTGCATTAAAATGGGTTTGTTTAATAATGAAATCATAAAATTCATCTAAGCATTGTTTAGGAGGTTTATCATAAGGAATATCACTGGCATTAAATTTATAATGAGAATGTACCTCTACCATAGGAGGGTGAGTGGTAGGCTCACATAGAGTTTCAATTGGAGGTAGGTTCTTCACACCTTCATATTTAATACCCTTCTCTTTAATAGATTTATTAGCTTCTTGCATGTTTTTAGGATTAAGGAAAAGAACTTCTCTCTTCTTGGGTGTAGGAAATGGTGTAGGTTTAGGAATATCCCAATCATCATGGTTCTTGGCCATATTACCCAATAAGTCTTTAGCTTCATCTATCGTTCTTTCTCGGAAAATACAACCAGCACAACTATCCAGGTATGTCCTAGATTCAGCGGTTAGTCCATTAGAAAATATATCAATAAGCCCATTCTTAGGTATACTATGATAAATCCTACCCTTGAGGGTAGAATAACCCCCCAACCTTTGGGGAGTTTCTCATCCTCCAATTGCTTGGAGCTAAAAAGCTTTTGTAAAGCAGCATGTTGCATATGAGCAGGAAAATATTTATCGCAAAAGAAACGAGTCAAGAATTGAGGAGTCTTAATGCAACCATAAGGAAAATTATCATACCACACTTTAGCATCGCCTTTTAATGAGAAAGGGAACAACTTAACAACGTAATAGCCTCTTATCAAATTCTCATCAGAAAATAAGATGCCAATCTCACATAATTTAGTCAAGTGGGCCACGACATCATTATTTTCTATACCATAAAAGGGTTCAGTTTCAACCATAAGAATAAGTGAAAGGTCAATAGATAAATCAAACTTATCATCTTTAATGTCCACAGGGGATTTAGCAAATTCAAGATCAGGAGTAAACTTGTTTTTCATGGAATGATTCTCAAGCAGCTTCTTAAAGGTCTCAGGATCCGGAGCAGTTTCATAACTCATATATTCTTTAAAGAACTCATCATCATGTGTATAAGTATCCTCTAAATAATAACTCTTATCATTATTAAGATCGGGTCGTCCAGGTGATTGTTAAGGGGTAGACAACAATTTATCAAAAAAATCAGCATGCTCAATTTTTTAGCTCTAGCAATTTGTATGTCTAGAAAGGAACCTAGAGTACCAGAGGTATCAAGCACACTAGAAGCATCATCAAATTCATAAGACATGGTATCAGACTCAGTAGTAATAGCACGCGAACCATGCGATGGGGTAACAAGATTACTTAAAATAGAAGGTGAATCAAGTGCAATAGTGGTGTTCAGAGTTGTACCTTTCCTTGTGGTGGAAGGCAATATTGGAACCTTAGGATCAGTAGTATTTCCCATTATGGATAATAAATTGCAGCGAACAATATAATTCTCAGCTTAAAAATAAAGTTATGCTCCCCGGTAACGGCGCCAGAATATAGTCTAAATGACCCACAAATGTAGGGGGTCGCAATAGTCTTCGAGGGTAAATATAGCCCAATTTATTGATTCGACACAAGGGGAGACAAAGAATATTTATAAGCCTTAGCGACTGAGTTGTGAATTCAGCTGCACCTGAAAGTATCCTGCTTCACACAATTTATTAGTAGTAACAGTGATATGATGGCAGCAATAGTTCAATAGTAATCGTACCAGTAGAACAGTAGTACCAATAGTAACATCGAATGTAAACGAATAACAGCGAATGTAAACGAATTAAATAGCAGTGCTAAAAACACCGTAGGCGTATGGATGGATGTACGGGCGTTTCATGAATGAGATTAACCATGTAATAAAGGTAACAAAGGGCAACACAAATATATAAGAGAGTATCCAAATCACAAACTATCATAGGCATGTTTCCCGAGAATTGTCGTACGTTCTTGCAATACGAACTTGCATGACTTTTTTTTGTCCTACCACCCTGTTGATGTGGGGCCAATAAGGAACCAATTGTAATTAAGGTACTTGTTCTACCAAGCACCAGAGCAAATCATTAACATACGGTGGAAACATGTTACCCTCAAACTAGAGTCCATCCCCTCCGATATCCCAACCTGTCACCTTGGGGTCTCTGGTTCCGGACAACAATAAGTGTATACAACTAGTAGATATGATCAAAAACAACAATTATACTCGTGAAAACATAACATGTTCAGATCCGAAATCATGGCACTCGGGCCCTAAGTGACAAGCATTAAGCACCCCAAGTTGCAACAACGATAATAAACAACAATAGTGGATACTAGGCATCAAGCCCTAACAATCTCGTGATCTATTACGTGACTAATCTCATCCAATCCCTACCATCCCCTCCACCTATAGCAAGGAATTACTCACAAAATCGAAGGGGGAATCATGGAGAGTTGATGGAGAGGTGATGGCGATGACGATGGCGACGATCCATTTGATCCCCGTCCCGGCAGGGTGCCACAACAGAAACTTCTGTCTCCCGAACTAGGGCTTCGGGTGTCGGCGAAGCTACGGGTCGTTTTCGGGAAAATCCTTCGGGGGTTCTGTGTTTCGGGGACGAAGGAGACTTTATACCAAAGGGGACCCTAGGGGGTCGTCCTAGGCCCCAGGGGCCCACCAAGCGCGACCAGAGGGGGCCACGACTGGCACCCCCTGGGGCCCAATGGCCCCCTTCTAGCAGTCCTTCAGGCTCCGGGAGTCTTCCGAGGAAATATAATTTTCTGATTTTTTCTGGAATTTTCTGAGGAAATTGAATTTAAGCACAAAAATAGACACCAAAGGTAATTCTGCTGAAAACAACGTTATTCCATGTTAGTTTGACCCAAATCATGCAAATTCGATGGGAAACAGTAACAGAAGTGGTCGCAAAAGTTTTTACGTTTGTAGCGTATCACCGGTGCACCAAGGGGGAAGGGGTTTGATGGAGGGATAATAACCCGGTAGGCCAACTGCAAGGTGTAACCCGGCCCAAAGGACGCTGCGCAAGATCTGGCTAAGGATAAAGAAACTTCTGGAAGGCCCAAATTTGTAGGCCTCGTAACCCGGATTGTGGGTTACGGTAAAGGAAAGTTAGGGTTTGCATGTGGTGTCCGGGTAGGATTCAGGGTGCGCCTTGGAGGGTAAGCCAGGGGGTACGGGTGCTTTATATACCGACCCCTAGGTTTAGTTGAGAGAGATCTAAGAACCCTAGCAATATCGTTTGGTATCAAGTATCCAGTGTAACACGAGAGTTGAGTTAATATCTTGAGATCAGAGACTCGGCGACTTGATTGCCGGCTACCAGATCGAGTTCCATCATGTTTTCCTCTGAGCTAAACCCTCTCCCAAACACCTGTGTCGTCTTGCCCCAAGATCAGTTACCCCCGGTAACATCTGCCGTGATTATCCCACGACAGTTGGCGCCCACCGTGGGGCCTATGTCCAAAGGTGTTTACATCACGGGAGAAGCTCGGAAGAACATGGAGAATCTTGTCGTCGGCGAGATCTACATCGACCACGAAGGGGAGAAGATGGTGGACGATTCCGGCTGGGGGCCAGAGTCGGATCACCTCGAATCCGGATCTATTGTGACGATCGGCCAGATCAGCGTCTTCATCGGTATGGTACGTACATCTGATTTAAAAGGACAATATCACGTGCATACTACAGGAACTTCTAATAGGGACAAAAAGATACTCAAGCAAGTTGTGAACTCGGTTTCCTCGGCTGGTCCGGGATACCTGAGATGGGCGGAGCAAGAGATAACGTGGAGTAGAAGAGATCACCCGGAAAGAATAGAGCACCCAGGAGTCTTAGCATTGGTAGTCGCACCACAGGTTAATGGTTACGAGTTAAAAAGGGTCCTGATGGACGGTGGAAGTAGCATCAATATCTTGTACTGGGAAACTTTTTCACGCATGGGTCTCAAAGAGTCCCAGCTACAGAAAAGCTCAACAATTTTTCATGGAATAGTGCCGGGTCACTCGGCATGTCCCGAGGGGAAAATCGCATTGGAGGTAGCTTTCGGAGAATCAACGGATAATTATCGAATTGAGTGGCTCACGTTCGAGGTGGTCAAATCGCGCAGTCCTTATCACGCACTATTTGGAAGACCGGCTTACGCCAAATTCATGGCCAGGTCGTGTTATGTGTATTTGCAGCTGAAGATTCCGGGTCCTAAGCAGACCATCAGCATACATGGAAGCCGGGATATAGCGGCCGAGTGCGACGAAGGAGATTCGGTAATGGCCGAGCAAGCTTGCAGAAAAGAAGAACTCAAGTATTATCGGTCTCAAGTAGATCCGGATGATGGAACCGCATTAAAAAGGCCAAATACTAAGGACGAAAGAGCAAAATTCAAGGCAGCACAGGACACCAAGATGATAGATTTTGTCGAAGGTGATCCCACTAAGCAATCTACTATAGGGTCTAACTTGGACAGCGAGCAGGAGAAGGCACTTGTGGAGTTTATTCGTTCGAATGCGGACGTATTCGCCTGGACACCTAGCGACATGCCGGGTATCCCTACAGGGTTGGCAGAGCACAATTTGCATGTAGATCCCAAGTCCAGGCCTGTGAAGCAGGGCTTGAGGAAGATGAATGAGGAAAGAAGGAAAGCTATAGGTGAAGAAATTGCTCGGCTATTGACAGCCGGCTTCATCATGGAAGTATTTCACCCGGATTGGTTAGCAAATCCGGTGCTAGTGATGAAAAAGACCAATGAGTGGAGGATGTGCATTGATTATACGAGTCTCAACAAGCATTGCCCAAAGGATCCGTTCGCACTACCAAGGATAGATCAGATCATAGATGCAGTAGCTGGGAGTGACCTATTGTGCTTTCTGGACGCTTATTCCGGATATCATCAGATTAAACTCAAGAGGGAGGATTGGGAGAAAACATCGTTTATAACCCCTTTTGGGGCCTTTTGTTACAAAACCATGACATTTGGGTTGAAGAACGCTGGCGCAACTTATCAACGGTGTATTCAGAAGTGCTTCGAGGACCAAATTGGACGCAACGTCCATGCTTATGTGGATGATGTGGTTATCAAGACCAGGAAGGCAGAAACATTTATCGATGATCTAAAGGAAACGTTCAAGAACTTAAGGAGGTATCAGATGAAGCTTAACCCGACAAAGTGCGTATTTGGAGTTCCAGCCGGGAAATTACTTGACTTTATCGTTTCCGAGAGAGGAATTGAAGCAAACCCGGACAAAATCAAAGCTATCCAAAGTCTGAAAAAGCCGGAAAATTTGAAGCATGTTCAAAAGCTCACGGGCTGCGTAGCAGCCTTGAGCCGATTTATATCAAGACTCGGAGAAAAGGCAATACCCTTGTACCGGCTCTTGAGGAAATCCGACAAATTTGTATGGGATCAAGAGGCGGATGAGGCGTTCGAGGCACTAAAGAAGCAGTTATCTGAAGCACCAGTGCTAGCGGCCCCGGGTCCTAAAGAGCCTATGTTGCTATACGTGGCAGCTGGCCCCCGAGCCGTCAGTGCAGTAGTGGTTGTGGAGCGTAAGGAGGATGGGAAAGGTTATCCAGTCCAGAGGCCGGTTTATTATGTCAGTGAGGTATTATCAGAGGCAAAGCAGCGCTATCCGCATTGGCAAAATTTGGTTTTCGGGGTCTTTATGGCCAGCCGGAAACTGAAGCCGTATTTCCAGGAACACCCCATAACAGTGGTTAGCTCAATACCAATGTCAGACATCATCAGAAACTCGGATGCGACCGGAAGAATAGCCAAATGGGCGATAGAAATGGGGGATTATCACATCAGCTACGAGCCTAGGTCAGCAATCAAATCTCAGGCTTTGGTTGATTTCGTTAATGATTGGACACACACAGGCATGACTACCATGGTTCCAAACTCCGAGTCATGGATTATGCACTTCGATGGATCAAAGCAGTACGAGGGATCAGGAGCTGGAGTGGTGCTAACATCACCCAAAGGAGACAAACTGAGTTACGTACTACAAATTCACTTTGACTGTTCCAACAACGTGGCCGAGTATGAGGCCCTATTGCATGGCTTAAAGGTAGCCAAGGAGATGAACATTAAGAGGATACGATGCTTCGGAGATTCGGACCTTGTGGTACAGCAGGTGTCAGGAACTTGGGATAGAAAGGACGCAACTATGGCAGCATACCGCAGGGAAGTTGATAGGGTTGCAGGATGTTTTTCCGGGTGCGAGGTGGAGCATATAGACAGAAGAAAGAATGAGGCAGCCGACGCCCTCGCTAGACTCGGCTCGCGCAGAGAGCCGGTTCCACCTAACGTTTTCCTGGACGAATTATGGCGACCATCAGTTAAAACCGAGTCAGAGGAGGAATTGGCAAAACAAGACCCGGATTTAGGACTCGTGGCCACTGTACGTGCTATTCCCGAGTGGACAGAACCGTTTCTGGCCTACCTATCACGGGGCGAGTTACCACAGCAAGAGGTGTTAGCAAGGCAAATTCTACGGCGAGCAAAGGGATATTCGATCATCAATGGGAAGTTATACAAGAGAAGTGCAGCAGGAGTCTTTTTGCGCTGTGTAGCACCAGAAGAAGGCCGACAGATTCTTAAGGAAATCCATGAAGGTGATTGTGGGCATCATGCATCCACAAGATCCCTTGTGGCCAAAGCTTATCGACACGGATTTTTCTGGCTCACGGCTCTAGCAGATGCGGAGCGCTTAGTGGCAACGTGTGACGGATGTCAAAGGTACGCTCGCCAAACCCACGTGCCGGCTATGGAATTACGGACTATTCCGTTAACTTGGCCGTTCGCGGTTTGGGGTATGGACATGGTTGGTCCCTTTCACATGTCACCTTGCAAGAAGACACATCTTTTGGTGGCTATTGATAAGTTTACCAAGTGGGTTGAGGTTATGCCAGTCACCAACTGTGAAGCAGTTACAGCAGTCAAGTTCCTGAAAAGAATTATCTATCGGTTCGGGTATCCCCACAGTATAATTACCGACAATGGAACCAACATGTCCCTTGGCGCAATGGAAAAGTTTTGTGGTAGCAATGGAATCCGGCTTGACGTAGCATCAGTGGCTCATCCACAGGCCAATGGACAAGTGGAGAGGGCAAACCAAGAATTACTTCGTGGACTAAAACCACGACTGCGAGTCCCTTGCATTAGGGCTGCGGGTGCATGGGTCGAAGAACTACCTTCCGTGGTCTGGGGTATCAACACTACACCTAACAGATCTACTCAGATGACACCATTCTTCATGGTTTATGGTGCGGAAGCAGTGCTGCCGAGTGATATTATTCATGATTCACCTCGAGTATCAGCTTACGTCGAGGTAGAGAACGAGAAGACCCGGCAGGACGCCGTAGATATGTTAGAAGAACAAAGGGAGCAAGCCCTGGAAAGATCAGCCATATATCAGCAAGTTCTACGGAGGTATCATAGCCGGCGCGTGAAAACCCGGGTATTCCAGGAAGGAGACTTGGTTCTGCGCCTGGTACAGTCAAACGAAGGAAAACACAAATTATCACCACCATGGGAAGGACCGTTTATCATAAGCCGGAATCTGCATAATGGATCATATTACTTGGTAGATGCAAGGGAAGAGTCGGCTACAATTAATGACACCGCTCATACCACTTCATTTATGCAATAAAGAGACAGACCATGGAACGTGGCTCAGCTACGTCCATATTATACTTAGTAAAGACTATATTGGCAAGTGGAATTGCACGATGTAACAGGCAGCAGGTTTCAGACGTACTCTTTTCCTATCCAGGGTACCCTTGGGGACTGGATGGGTTTTTAATGAGGCGGCTTGCTGACCCAACATTCTCATATCAAGAAAAGAAGTGGTTATTCTCATGTTCCTTAATCTCAGTACGTTGCATATATATAGGTCTTGGGGGCTGATTGCTTGAATAGCACAGTTGCAAACTCAATGACCCGGCCTTGATGCCTATGAGTTATAACGGCTGATTACTCGCAAACGAGTACGGCTGCAATCTTATAACCGGACAAAGGAGCCAAACTTTCTTGACTTTTCTTACTTAAGCTCGATGTGACTCGCAATAAAAGTGGCATGATTTGCTCGCTTACGATTACAATCAGCCATGAAGCCCAATGGGACTTGCCTGACCCTGTTTTCGTATAGATGTAACAACATGATATCCACGCGAAAGCCGGCTTATAGTACAAGATTGTCAAAAGGGTCATCTAAACCACAAGTTATGCAGAGTATAAGGCTAATAGCTGGAAACTCAATGTTTATCAAGCATAACTTCATTACCTATGTGAAACGGCTCCGGGTTTGGGCTTAGCAAACAACAAAACTTCGTTCTCTTCGAAAAGACCACATATCCCAGACTCGGAAATTCGGGTCTTGGCGATTCGGGATTTTGGAAAAGAAAAAGTAGCTTAGTTGCTAAGGCTCAAAAAACCCAAACATCCGAGTCTTGGGGACTTGGGGGCTTAGAAGCAAGTCCGCTCGTCAACACCCACGAAACTCGGAAACCGAGTCTCACAAAAGGAATCATAAAGAAAGTCGGATATCAAGAACAAGTTGACTCAAAAGTGGATAAATTTAAACGATCAGAAGAAGCACAAAGTGTATCAAGAACTTAGAGTGCATTACAAACTCCGGTAAATAGTATCAAAGGTGCACAGGCGCACCATCCAAAAATAGTTGTTTTAACGACACATCGATCAACTGACGCGTATGAAGTAGCATCAGGCATCAGGTATCACTCGGCGTTCTAGGCCGCGGCATCCATCTTCGCCTTGCCCTTGCCATCACTTGGGGTAACAGCAGCACCCGGATCAGTAGTACCGGCTCGCGCAGGAGGAGGAACGACTGGTGTGGAGGTAGCGGGTGCAGAATCGGCTTCAACTTTCTTTTTGGCAGCCTCCTCCCTCAACTTAGCAGCTTCCTCCTTCCATCGGGCCAGCATGTCATACGGCTCGGGAAGATCCGACTTAACCGCTTCACCAGCAGCATCATATGCAGGAACGAGGGAATCGACATCTAAGCCGTCAGCAATCACGCTGGCCGGGTAACGGACCTCCTTCTGGACGGCCTGGAAATCCTTCACGGAGAATTTGGACCCATCAAGCTTGTATTCCGGGAAACCGCCCATAAGCTTGGCTAGCTCGAGCTTAGGGAAGTAAGCCTTGGCAAGCGCAAGACCCCGGGTTACTCCAACCCGGCAGGACGAGCGTTTCCATTGCCAAATCCACTCGGGGATAGTGGAGCAAGCGTCTAGCATTCTCTTCAGGTCGCCATGCCCTTTACCCGGCTACCGTATTTCTTGAAGGATCCATTTGGTTCCGGCGCATAGCTGCCGGATAACGCTCTTGATAGTTTTCAGCCTGGCAATGTCACCCTCGTCCGGCATCACTTTATCCGGACCTGCATAAATGGAAACATGAGTCAGGAAACTCCGGCTATTTATCAGAAGGATAACCCGGGTGAAGAAACGTACCAAGCAAAGCACGATACGTATCAGCAATTTGAACAGAAAGGCTCGTTAGATCATCTTCTGCTGTGTGAGCCCTCCTCCTATACTTCTTCATTATCGTCCTACTCCTCCTGGCCTCAGCCTCGGCCGCCTCACGCAGAGCCACCTCCTTTTCAATGAGCTTGGTGGCCTGTGCCAGTTTCTCCTCAGATTGAGTCACGAAGGACTGCATGGATGCAAGGAAGGATTAGCCGGGTAAAGGGGCAAGTTATCAGTCGCTTATATTGTAAAGTTCCAAGCAAATTGTGAATCAATTCACTCGGAACTTGGGGACTGGATAAGGACACAAGCAATATTAGTCGGGTTTACCTCGTGTTTGGCTATTAAAGCCTCCAAGATGTTTTCTTCATTAGCCCTCAAAGCGCGCAGGGTTTCGAGCATCTGGGCAAACGTCAGGTCCTCGGGTCGGACACCGGAAGAGCCGGCAGCCTGGTCGCCTGATGGGGGAGCTCTCCCCGCCCTTGGGGTCGAGACCCGGACAGTCTGAGTATCCGGGTTGGGAGAACCCATCCTCGTGGCCGGAACCTCGATCTCCTCGTCCACTGGTTCGGATGAAGCAGGAGACCCGGCGGCTTGGTGAAGTGGATCGCCCAAGGGGCCTTGTTCCTGGTTGTTCTCAATATTACCGCCAGTCGTGGCATCTACGTTCTCAGTCGGCTCCTCTGTCTGACGGTTATCCGCCTCCCGGTTATCCATCTCCACATTCTCCGGGTCACTAACGGTGACTTGAGCGCTAAAGAAAGATGAGAAGAGGCAGTTAGCAATGGTGATTGAAAATTGTCAGGTATCAAAGGATGTCATATAGCAAAAACTTACCCGGTATTTACGGCGTAATCCGGCGGGAGCTCGCTGCTGGAAGCAGACGAAGATGTCAAAGGGACCGATAGCGGAACCCGGAATTGCCCGGCACGTGGATGGTTAGGAGAAGGGTGGCGCTGAGGAGAATTGGAAGAACGAGGCGGAGGAGCACTGGCACGATGGACGGGGGAGGTGGAGATGCCCGGGTTAAGGGGAACCTCACCCGGGGAACTCCGAGTTACTCTGCGCTTGGCTGGAAGAGAATCCTTCAAGTACGACGAGTTCGATAATTGATGGTTAAGTTGTCGCATGGCATCAAAGGAGTAAGGTTCAGAGGATATAGAAGAGAAAGGAACCTTGGACACTGCCTCTCTGGTCTTCCTCTTGGCTCCAACTGTTGCCTCTTGATCGGATTCGGTAGCCTCTGGTTCATCCTCGTTATTCTCACCTTCGTCCTCCAGCCCTGCGAACCGAGTGTGTGTCCGTGGGAAAAAGTTAAATGGGAGGAAAATGATGCAAGTAAAGATAATACAAGATCCGGGCAAATACCTTCATCACCGTCAGCCGGCTCATCTTTTTCTTCCGGGTCTCTGGAAGGGGGGGAGGTTTCAACTGTCCAGAAAGGATCATCGGCCTGAGATATAAAGATGAAAATAAGAACTAGGAGCAGTATCGAGTCAAGATGAGGAAATAAACTTATGAGTATCGGGTCTTACTGCTGGGGCCGGGTTTTCCCGAGTAAACGGAGGTAACCCGGCGATGTTCTTTATCACCTCCAGCTTCTCCGTCAAGAAACCCTTGATGGTTTTGTTGGTATCCCCGGCTGCAAAGCTCTTGGTGGAATATCGAAGGGCGTCTGTGGTGTGCCCCGAGTATTCGCACATCAATTTGGAGAGGATAGAATTGGGTTGGATCCAGAAGTCGACCCAAGTTTTCACTAAGTTGAGCCCAAGAAGGCCATGGGCTGAGAGAACGGCTAACTTAGCTAGCAAAGGTATGATTGCCTCCCTGTCTGAGTTAGGGGCGAAAGCGTTGAAATTCTCGGAAGTATTGAGGAGGCCCTCCGAGTAACCCGGCAGTCTCTTCTCGCCGGGTGGAGAGGTGTCGTGGCAGTAGAAGAAGGATAGTTGCCAGTGTTTAACATGGGAGTTCAGATTAAGGGTTGGCATTGGGGAGTTTTTGCGGCATTGGATGGATACCCCGCCGCAAGTGAGAAGTGCTCCGTCACCGCTTTCGCGGCACGGCTTGCACTGGAAAAGTTCAATAAAGAGAGTCAAACTTGGCGGAGTGCACAAGTATGACTCGGATAGGACAATGAAGTGGGTAATATTCAACATAGAGTTAGGCCCTATGTCGAATACCCGGAGGCCGTAGTGACTCAGGACCTCCCGAAAGAAAGGGTGACCCGGAGGGCGGAATCCCCGGGTCACGTGCTCTATGAAACAGATTACCTCGCCGTCGGCGGGTGTGGGCCGGGTCTCCTCACCCGGCGCCCTCCAGTGAATGTCCTTCTGAGGGGGAAGAACCCCAACTCGGCCAATTCTTCCAGCTTGGCCTTTGTGGTAGTGGATCGCCCCCAATTGGCGGATATGGATTGGGTTGTCTTCGCCTGGGCCGGCTGTTTCCCTTGCCTTTTGGGATCCATGGGATCAACCTGCAAAACACAAGGAAAAAAGGTACAGGAAATAAGACTCGGAAGTATTGGATTATCCGGGTACAAGAAAGTATGAAAACTAAGAACTATCCGGGTATCACACCATGGAGTGGAGATTGCGAGGTATCCGGGTATTAAGTACAACTATGGAGATTATTGGTCACTTACGTATGGAAAAGTATTTGGGGAAGACGGATGGTTGCCCATGTATCTACTGCAAGTAAAATAGTCGGAAAAGGAGGATTTTCGGGGCGTCAATGTTATGCGCGGAAAATTGAGGTGAAATGGATCTAGATTGGAAAACTTGCGAACGATTCTATGAAGAAATTGGTGATTAATAATGGTAGGAGGATGAGGTGTAATCATCAAACAGGTGGTTAAAGGAGTTAGCGAGCGTCAACTCGATCTAATCCGGTGCAACAGGAAGAACGGCCCGCAGGTTGACCTAGATCCAATCTAAGGTGGATCGAAAAATTGCGGAGCTATTTTAACAAATACTTACTGGGAGGAGCTTGAATCTGGCGTGGTGGCGGCCGATGTCGCGGTCTGGATGTCCCCCTGCAACCCTTGATGAACGGAATGAAGGCGCGGTGGCAGAGTTTGGCGGCGGCGCGGAACAGTTCAAGGATGAACGTGGCCGACGGCGGCCTTGCTACGATGGCGGGCTTGAGATTCTTGTGGAATTGCGGAGCGCAGGGAATAAGGAAGCAAAGGGAAGGTTGGAGTGAAACGTTGGGATCTAAGTTACCCTCTGGGCTCTATTTATAAGATGCGGGCGGATAAACCAATCCTGACGGGCGGAATCCGGAAATTTTGGGATAACGGTCATCTGTGCGAATTTTTTGAGATATGCTTCAAGTGTTGAACGTGATATTCGGGCAGAAATAAGAAGGAGATATTTTCCGCGATATCAGGGTTAATTATCGAGTAAAGTAAGTTGGGTTTTTGGCATTTTTTATCAGGGTTTAGACCTGGAGAGCTAAGCCAAGTACTTGGAGAAAAGCCGGGTTACTATATGGCCACCATGGAGTTAGGCCTAGCTATTTATCAAAGCACCTTAACCCGGCCTCCATACACTTGTGCGTTTGATATTTTTGCAGGGAATAGCAAGCGCCTCAAGGAAGGATCCGTGAAGCCCAAGCTATTCTGGGGACTACTGATGGAGGGATAATAACCCGGTAGGCCAACTCCAAGGTGTAACCCGGCCCAAAGGACGCTGCGCAAGATCCGGCTAAGGATAAAGAAACTTCTGGAAGGCCCAAATTTGTAGGCCTCGTAACCCGGATTGTGGGTTACAGTAAAGGAAAGTTAGGGTTTGCATGTGGTGTCCGGGTAGGATTCAGGGTGCGCCTTGGAGGGTAAGCCAGGGGGTACGGGTGCTTTATAAACCGACCCCTAGGTTTAGTTGAGAGAGATCTAAGAACCCTAGCAATATCGTTTGGTATCAAGTATCCAGTGTAACACGAGAGTTGAGTTAATATCTTGAGATTGGAGACTCGGAGACTTGATTGCCGGCTACCAGATCGAGTTCCATCATGTTTTCCTCTGAGCTAAACCCTCTCCCAAACGCCTGTGTCGTCTTGCCCCAAGATCAGTTACCCCCGGTAATGTCTGCCGTGATTATCCCACGACAGGGTTAGTGAAAGTGCATCTAGTATCCTCTTTGTTTGGAAGTTTTACGATAACACAATTAGTGTATCTAACTATGCAAGTATTGGGTTAACCGTACAAGAATCAGTCTTGGTCAAGCCTTACAAAAAAAAGAGCGCATGAGTCAATTTAAGAAGAACATCCCTCATTTGGCTACCACTCGCATGGCCGGTAGTACCGGCCGCTTGGAAGTTTTTCGGCCAGTACCGGGGTCAGGGTGGCCACGACACATATGCGTACTATAATGAACCCGGTACTAGTGATGGTACTGCTGTCTTCCGGGTACTAACGCTGCAGATGGCGGAAGTATCAAGGTTCACTGTACTACTAATGCTAGTACCGGGGTTCACAGTACTGCTACTGCCAGTACCGGATTAGGGTGGCCTCGGTGCATTTGCTTACTGTATTTGACCCGGTAGTGGTAGCGGTGGCTTCTCGGTAGTGTGTACCGCTACCACTTATGGTACTTTCGGGGTTGCAGAGAAGAAGACAATGTCGTCAATATGACCATTGCAAAAGCGGAGTAACCGGTAGTACCGTACTCAACTCCGGTAGTACCGCTACTGCGTGATATTTTCCTTCCATTTGAAGAGAGAGTATAAGAAGGGGACCTTCTTATCCATTGAATGCAAACTTCACGCACACACACAAACACACGCACACACTCTCTCTCTCTCCCCACAATTAATGCAAGCATTATCCTGCTAGATCTCCCAATCCGTCCACCCAATCGTGTCGAAACTTTGCGAAGTGATAGAAGAGAACTAGATCCATGATTCCAACAAAGTAATTGCAAATCCATCCACCAAATCCTAGCGGATCTTGAGATCTCTTGGGTACCTTGTAATCCTATAGAAATCCTAGTGCTTGTAGCTTCCACCTTGTTTCAAGAAGCTTCGGGTTTGTTGAGAGCCTCTAATTGAGGTGTGGAGTTGCCTCAACCTTGTGTAAAAGCTTTGTCTACGCCTTCAAGTCGACCTCATAGTGGAAACGAGGATCTCCTTTACTAGAGAACCTCGAGGAGAATAAGGTCTACACATCTGTGCTATTGGAGTGCCTAGATTGCTCCTCACCTCTCCAACGTAGACGTACTTCCCTTGGGAAGGAACTACGTGAATCATGTCCTTGTCTCCTTGTTTACACTTGTGGTTTATCTTGTCCTTTACATATTGCTTATGTTGCTTACTTTGTATCGTCTCACATAGGTTTCTTACCTAGTTGCACATGTAGTCAACCTTGTGATTTATCTTGTTTAGCCCAATATTAAAGAAACAAACAAAAATTGGTACTCACCTATTCACCTCCCTCTAGTGACCATATGTGTACTTTCAATTGGTATTAGAACCTCGGATCTTATCTAAGGCTTAACCGCCTAAGAGAGTATGGTCGTTTAAGATCCTCCCCCTCCTCCGAAGGTCTTGGACCAATCTATAGGTAACCTTGAGTCGAAGGTTGGATCCATCCAAACCGAGCACGCCAATGTTACCTCTAGTTTCAAGTCGGACCTCTCCGAGTTGAAGAAGTTGTCCAATCCTTCATGGGTAAGCCTCGGGATCAAGAGTCACCTTCTGTCGCTGCTCCCGTTGTTGGAGAAACTGAGGAAATCCCTAATAACTCCGATGCGGTAGAGGAAAATATTCTCCTAGCAAAAGGACAAGTCGCGACTAAAGCGAGTCGGGCAAAAGGCAACTAGAATAAACTAGAAGGTAACTAATGCTAGTTCCATTTTTATTTGACTTTCCAAACATGCACACACTTTCTAAGGTAGAGGTACTACAAGAAAAAACTTAATAACCAGTCCTAACAACTCTCTACAAGCTAGGAACAAGATTAAATCAACAACACATTTCATTCCAACAAAAACACACAAAGAAAACAAAACAGAAAAGCTGTTGTTTCTAGATCTCCTCACCAAAATTAATCTAGAGCTCCAAAAATTAATCTAAGCTAGGACTTCATAGATCTAGTCAATATCAAACTCATCGAGTTGAATTTTCTTCAAAAATCATTTTTGAACTCATTCTAAAAATCACAGAAAAGCCTACTGGTCTTTTACTAAAATGGATGCCATTTCCATTTGACAGCTTACCTTGATGTGAGGCCAAGTTCTATGGATATATCTGTTCAATATCTATCCAAAACATTTTAGTTTGTTCATTTTAGTTATATACTCTAAAAGTTATGTTCCAAACATTCTCACAGACACACTGTGCCAAAACATTCTTTGCGGTCCAAAGAAAAGCCCAAACTTTGATCTACAATTTTTATGTAGTTAAGAATTCATATAGTTATGTCCATGATTTTTGGCCGATTTTATTTTGCATGTTTAGTATTTTTCCAACGTCCCAAGTAAACGTTCAAATTTCTGTTAAAACTTTAAAAGAAAAAGGAATAGCAGCGCGGGCTGGTTTTCTAGCGGGCGCGGCCCAACTAGCGCATTGCACGGCCCAGCGCAGCCAGGCGAGCGTGCGCGACGCGGGGAAAGGGCGCGTTCAAGCGCGGTCGTGGATCTAGGATCCAACAGCGCGTGGCGTTCTTCTACCTCGCCTCTCCTCTCTCTCTCTGTCCCGAACGGCCGGCGGCAAAAAGGGCTCGCGGAGGCTCACCGTGGGCTTGGGGAGGGGTGGCGCGGCTCGGGGGAGACTGCTGAAGGGCAGGGGCATCGAGGGGAGTGATCTTGGGCGACGGGTGCGGCCTCTCTCGGCGGCGCGCGGCCGGTGCCCGCGGCGGCGCTCTTGGACGGCGGCGGTGATCTGCAGGTTATCCAACCACGGGAGCATGTCAGGGGTGGTCAAGGGGAGGTGGGGAGTTGATCCAGGGCATCGGGGAGGGTTGGGAAGGAGGGGATCGGGCAGTACCACTTTGAGGTCGTGGCGGTGACCGGCGGCGAGTGCATGGCCCGTGCGCGCTCCAGGGGCTAGGGCTCGGTTCCTTTTCGATTTGGGGAGGCAGGGGGAGTATGAGGGAGGTCAGAGGCGCAAGGGATGATGCTTGGGGTACTTGTACCCGTGGGAATAAGCCAAGGGCAAAAATGGCCTCTCGGGTTGATGCCAAGCCATGGCATGTGTGAGCTCTAGGGGGTGTTTGGTCATCCACACTCGTGCACTGGTTGTCCTAGGTCAAGCACACACTGGGGAAAGGTCAAGGTTGGCCTTCGGAGGCAAGGGGAGGCAAGGGGCAAGTCAAGTGGTCAATGGCATGGGCTGCCCATACCTGCCACATCACCATTTCTCTCTCTGGGTTTCTTCCTGCCTAAGGCTTCTAGAAGTATACTAGTACATCCTGGCTCGAGTCCACTAGTTGGTCAACAAGTTAGATCAGGCTACACCCCAAAATGTGCAAGGAAACATCAAGGAAACATTTGTGAAAAGTGTATCTCACACTGTTCACTGAAAATTCAGAAAATTCAGTTTAGGACTTAGAAAATTTCTAAGTGTTGAAAACAGATGAAAAGTTCAAAAAGTTGAGTTTTTTTTCAAGGTTCAAACGATTCCCAAATTTTGTTTTCAAAAGTATGGACTTGTTAAACATGTTATATACTTTCAGAAACATCTTTTGAAAACAATTTTGAAATAGCTTAAGTCCATAAAAACAATGTGGAAAAAGGTATACTTTATGTTTTTATCTGTTTTTCAAAAATGCCTTTTTCTGCCTTAATTTTATAACACAAAAACAACAAGCAAAAGATAATTTTTATTTATCCAAAAATAAAACTAAGCTTATGGATTTGTAGTACATATATCAAGGATTAATTAAAAGTCAAGAAAACATAAAATAACATTTTATAGCCTAGCGAAAACAAGAGTAGAAAACAGGTACTTGGCTTTATTTTCAGGAAATGTTTTCCATAGAATTCCCTAAAGAAAACTTTCATAAATCATTTTGAAAACTTGTTTTCTTGGATCCAACAAAGTTAAAAGTTTGTTTTAAGATGCAAACAAGAATGATCCAAGTCTTGGAATAACAATCCACTCAAGTAATAATAGGAAAACATCATGGAAAAATATCACAATAATAATAGGAATGTTTTCAGAAACATTTGGTATTGGTTTTATAAAGAAACAAAACTTGTGTTGCAAATATGATTAAGATCATAAACACATGTTAGTTCAAACAATCATGTTGTTATAAAAAAAATGTTGGCCCTAATTTTTGTCTTCTTAAGCACAGTACAAGAATCCAAAAACTTAGTGTGGAGACGGTGTTTTTTCCAGTAAATGAAAAGAGATCAATGATTGAAGTAAAAATAACATCGCTTGTACTAGGTTGTATTATCATAGTACAAGAATGGATCGGGGTCCACAGTTCACTAGTGGTGTCTCTCCAAAACAGATAGCTAACATGTTGGGTAAACAAATTACAGCTGGGCAATAGACAGAGATAGAGGTTGCACCGTAGTGCATATGCAATACACGATGAGTACTATGAGATTTATTTGGGAATTACAACATGATACATAGACCGTAATCCAACTGCATCTATGACTAATAATCCACCCTTAGAACGTAATCCAAGCAGACTTTCGGTATTAAGTTGCAAGCAACAGATTATTGCATAAAGTAAAGTGCGTAATGTAAACAATAAAATTATCCTTAGATAAAACATTTTTTCCTCCCTAGTGGCAACATCACATCCACAATCTTAGAAGTTATTGTCACTCTCCCAAATAGCTGGAGGCATGAACCCACTATCGAGCATAAATACTCCCTCTTGGAGTTACAAGCATTAACTTGGCTAGAGAATCTACTAGTAACGAAGAGCATTAAAGATCACAAATAACATATAAAAGATAGATCTATAATCAACTTAACATAGCTTTCAATATTCATCGGATCCCAGCAAACACAACATGTAGCATTACATATAGATGATCTTGATCATGTTAGACAGCTCACAAAATCTAAACATGGTGTCATAAAGAGGAGAAGACAACCATCTAGATACTACTATGGACCCGTAGTCCAAGGATGAAATACTCACGCATCTCTCCGGAGTTAGGCATGGTGATGTAGAGCCCTCCAGTGATGATCCCCCCGGCATGGTGCCAGGGAGAGCTTCAGAACCCTCCCGAACTAGGGCTGACAATGAAGGTGGTTGTGGAACTTTTCATGGATGGAGGCTCGGGTATTTAGTTTTTTCCCGAGGAGAAGTATAAATAGGCGAAAGGGCGATGCCGGTGGGTGGCCAGGGATCCCACACCACCTGGTGGCGCGGCCAGGGGGCGTCTGTGCCGCCCTATGGTGTGGCCACCCTGTGGCCCCCTCCGGGTCTCCTCCGGATTCTGTGTACGTGACAGAAAAATAGGACCCTGTGATTTTGTTTCGTCCAATTCTGAGAATATTTCTAGAACAACTTTTCTGAAACAAAAAATAGCAGAAAATAGGAACTGGCGCTGTGGAATCTTGTTATTAGGTTAGTCCCAGGAAATCCATAAAAAATGATATAAAGTGCATAGAAAACATGTAGCACATTTCATGAAAACAACATGGAACATAAAAATTATAGATATGTTTGAGACGTACCAATTACTACGGAATCGACGGTCAACTCTTCGTACATCCTTTTGTAACTGCAAAATCCGTCTACCTTAAGGATTCACACTCCATTACCTTAAGCCTAAGGACACTATTTAACCCCTAAGTTTATCTAAATATCATCCTAGACTCATCTAATTAGTAAAAATACCTTCGAGTTTCTCGAGTTTTAACTCTTCCCTATTCGTTATGGTGAACTATTCCACTGGTGAATCCCTATGGTGCTTCTACATCTTTGGGTTTTGACTTCTACGGGAAGACACTATAATCTGATTTACTTAACTTCTACATATCTCCTACTCGGATATAACTACTCGTGTGATTTCATTCGCATCACACGTGGTAAATCTCCATGTGTTGATCAGACATGTCACCAACTCCATATAGATGTGTAATTTAGTCCATTCCCAGCAGTGGCTTCATTGACTTTTGCCTTCTTGACTTTCTGGTCTTCCAAAGCTTTTGTGGTTGTTTCCATCGGCTGATAATTCAGACCGCTGTCATACTAATTCTATACCCTCTAGACCAGTAACATCAAGAAAGAACTCAGTGTTGAAACATGCATTTGCACATCAAGCTCAAACTTCATGTGTAGATCTAGCCAATCAAAAATCCAAATAAGATCCCAGAAATCCAAAATGCATTTATATATCACTCATGCATCAAAAGCATGTAAAACAGTGGAACTTTGAGTAAAACATCTCAAGTACCAAGGCTCTTAAATTCTATACACTTAAATAGGTATATAGTACCTTGTAATCCTAGTCTACACAACCACTATTTTCCTCGGTAATTACTCCAATTGCATTCCTTATTACAATGGAATAAACTAAGACAAAGTGATCCTATAGTAGTTGTTGTCTGACTTAGTTTGGTATAGAACTAAGTACCATGTAGATTGAAGTACTTCATCTGGATTATGATAAACTTCTCATGGCATCTGTTGATCCTTCATGTTGTTGATCACACCTTTGGAGTAGTAATGTAGTGTCCATCAATGTTTATGCCTTCTCCTAACTCTATTTTATACTCAAATGATTCACCTATAGACTTCATAACTAAGGATATGGTGTATACCCCATAGTTACCAAAGTTTAATAACTATTCATGATTCTCAAACATCCCTACATGATGAATCCTATACTTAATCTATACCATGTTCTACTCCATCCTATACATTCGTAGAATGGGGAATTATCACTATGACTTAATCATCTCTGACTATGTTCGAACTGTTTTTCTCAATAAAAATGATACATGGTAGACTTCTAATTATTCATACCTAGGAATTAAGAAAATGGATAAGTATATTTACTCAAGTTGAGTAAGAACATTCTATACAAGTATGATCGCATCATTCTCAAGTGAATGATCAACATAGTTGTAGGAAGTGTGGTTTAGATAAGGTGGCTTCCTATAGTCTTTTCCAACCTACAAATGTTCTAAAAGATTTTAAACCTAAGGTCGCTTTGCTCTGATATCGTCTTCGATGACCCAGCACACCACATCATGTGTAGTGCACAAGTTGTTGACATAATACTCACAAAAGGACTTTTCCATTGTAACATCCCTGATTTTTGGAAAATGCAAAAATCACAAAAATTTGAAACTTTTTGTTTTCTATTAAAGTAAGTCACCAAAAACAAATAAAACTCAAACACAAAGGTTGTATTACTTGTTTTCCAATGCTATTGAAATTAATATAATCCAAATACCTCTGTTTTCTAAAAACCTAAATCCTCAAAACAAATAACTATCCAAAGGATTTATTTTCCCTAATTGCAAACCTTAAAAGTATAAAATAGTTTCTATAAAGAAGTTGTTTTCCATTTTGTTTTCTCCAAATGTTATACCAAGTTTTAACCATAAAGTTTTTATATAAGTTATTTTTGTTTATGAAAACAAGTAAAGAACCATGGAAAACAATATTGGCATTTGTGATTCTCCTTTGAGTTATTTTAAACCCCAATTCAAAGTGTCAAATATTTTCTAAATAAAAAAAGCACCTTTAGTTGCTATAAGGGTTTGCTCATATTTTAAATGTAAAAATATGAAGAATGAGTAATAATGACTTTCAAAAATAATATTTAACTTATAGGATGCCACTAAAAATTTATTTGACCTTTATATTATATTTATTTATTTTTCTATTTAAAATGGCATTAAGTAGCTACTAGTAATTTAATCTTATTTTGAAAATAAAATTATTTTTAAGTGTGTTAAAATAGCACACAAATGTTTTCATATGAAAGGAAATGTTTTTACAAAACTACTAGTTTTTGTTTGAGGTGTTTTGGAGCTTTTATTCAAAAGTTATAAATGATTTATTAAAATAGAAATAGAAAAGAGAAAAGAAAACAGAAAACAAAAAAAAAGGGAAACCGGCCCAGCCGAGCCAGCCCAATCCCCTCCCCACCCCTCTCTCTCTCGCCCCCGAGCGACACGCAAACACAGCAGCCCAGCCCACTAAACCAGCCCAGCCTGGAAAGCTCTCTCTCACTTCCACGCAGGACCCACGCGCGACGTCACGAGGACGTTACCTTCCTTCAACCTCGCGCCGAAACGTTCGGCCGAGATATTCGCCGCCGTAATCACCGCCCCCGGCCACCGCCTGCCCTACCTATCGCCTCCTATATAAAGCCCGAGGACCCCTCTGCCGTTTGCCCCAAACCCTAGCTCGAGATCACCTCGAGGCCGCGCTATCTTGCTCGCCGGAGAAGATCCCGGTCTGCGGCCGTCCTTCGCACTCTCCGGCCAGGTGAGCAAGCTTCCGAGCCCACGAACACCCTCCTTCGCTTCCCCGTGACCGTGCGCATCCCCTAAAGCCTCCGGTTTGTTTATCCTCGCAGGAAACAAATGCGCCGTCGAGTTTCGAACTCGCGGGAGCCCGAGCCGCTCCGTCGTCCACGCGCCGTCAACAGGATCCCTACCAGAAGCTCCCGAGGCCACCCACTGCCTCGCCTTGACGCTCTGGTCGTCATCGTCGTCTCCATTGAGCTGGAAACCCCCGGAATCACCACCGCCGTCAACGCCCGTGAGCAGCGCCGCCGCTTCTCCATTCTCCGGTCACCCCGCCGGTGAGTTCCTCTCTCCTTCATTCTAATCCGTACGATCAGATCTGAACGCCCCAGAGTAGATCGCCCCCGAAGGGGTACGCTGTCGTTGGATCTAGATCCAACGATCCAGATCTAGTTCACTTATCCACGTCATCGCACAGTCAGCGCGCCACGCCAGTGCCCAGTCAGCACAAGCTCCCAATCAGGATCAGCCACGTGGCTAGCCCTATTTTGAATTTTTCTCCCGCTGAAAATTAATTGGCACTTTTACAGATTAGTCCCTGCACCTTAGATCTATCATATCTTTCGATCCATAAGCCCAAATTTAGCAATCTTGGACTTTTTGAAAAGTCCTTGACAATTAGAAACTTTTGGCACTGGCCAAATTGAAATTTGAGAAACTTAAATTTGTTCAAATTCAATTGTGCTTGTTTGATGAATTTTGGCATAATTTAAATTCTGTAAATCCAATTTTTGCAAACTAAATAGTTTTGGGTTCCTTAGAATGTTTACTAACAGATACATAAGCCCAAAATATTATTTGAACAATTTTAGAATGGATTTAGAATTATATGGCCATTTGAGCAAATTTTTGACTTAGTTTAAATTCTATAAATAATTTTAATATGTTTTCTTAAGCAATGCTGCTCCATATGGCAACCTTAGTCCATATAAACCAGTGCCATAGAATTTTGGACACATATGAACCATATCCATGTATTTTAGGCCAAGTTATCACACACATGTTTCACACCATGTTAAAAATGACTTAGGAAATATTTTTGCTTAAGTGGTTCTATGTGTGTATGGCTATATGAAACCAAGGCTAAGTCCTTAGTGAAGTTCCAACTTATACTTAGC
This sequence comes from Alopecurus myosuroides, assembly GCA_028641055.1. Classification (NCBI taxonomy): domain Eukaryota; kingdom Viridiplantae; phylum Streptophyta; class Magnoliopsida; order Poales; family Poaceae; genus Alopecurus; species Alopecurus myosuroides. Next base: position 173,657,365 of record CM054058.1, read on the forward strand.
CAACAAATGAACCTAAAAACACTAGTACAAATGTTTCCATCAACTTCTTGTCTCCCCATGCTTGCTTCAAGATTTCACCAAGTTGGGATTTGTGAGAACCATGAAGTGCAATGGAGGACTTAACCATCTAGAGATTTTTCCACATGAAGATAGAAGACCAATGAAGACTTAGCAAATAAAACAAACTTCAGAAGCATCTCCAATAAGTAGAAGCACTTAGAAGAAAACCAGAGAAACTTCCAGAAGACTAACCCCCTTTCTCTCTAAGTCTTTTTCCTTCCCTTTTCTATTCTTCTCCTTTCACCTTAATGAAAAAATGAAGAGAAACAAGGAAGATCATTGAAGAAATGACTTAGGATTCACAACAATCTGAAGCATACTCCATCAAGTGCAAGTACATGAAGAAATGAAGAAGAAGACTCACCTCTCCCATTCTATCCTCTTGTCTCATTTCCCCTCTATTTTGACTTAGTGATATTTTCACATTTGTTAAATAAAACACTTAGTTGTGACCACACCACTTGGGAAACAACTAGTGAGAGAACCATGAAGACTATCAAGACCAAGAGAAGCACCACATCAAGGAAGGAAACAACTTAGGATGATGATCTTCAAGAAGGCAATCACACGAGGTCTAGAAGCAATCCATACAAGTTGAAGAATAACAAGTTATTTTTGTCCAACCATTGACCCAAATGGAAAACCCAAGACTTAGTAATAATTTCCCTTTTATGATGAAGTTAGCAGACCTACCCTAACCACAATGGAAAATACTAACATAGTCACTCAAATATTTTTGAAGGTGAATATGACCAAGTGTTTGCATGTATTACTTTAGTTGAAGAAGTAATATGTTTATTCTTAGTGAACTCTTGTAACTTCGTCGACAAGTATGGTTATAATAAAGTTAGATCACATCAAACTCAACCTAGTCCTTCCCAAGTAAACCATTGGATTTTCCTTAACAAGTATGAGACCATTAGAGAATGAATCTTTCAACTCAAACCTAGACCTTGTCCTAGCCCACTAGGTTAAACTCCTTTGGCTATGTTATTGCTTTGTATGATCTCTTCACTTGTATGTTTGCTTGATAGCATGCTTGTTTATTTTGTTATTGTGTTTTCAATGAGTAGATTGTACGGAGAGCAACGATCCTTTGTGAAGAGAGTGTGATATCTTCACCAACTTCAACAAGGCAAGTAACACATCATCAACTACCCATTATTTTCTATATGCATTAGTTGATTTTTGAGTAGTATGCATCGATAGGAAATTTTACTAAGTTATATTATGCTATGCTATTATCCTAGTAGTGTGTAGCCATCTCTTTTATCCTTGTTATTTATAGCCTTAGAACTTGATAGATGCTATGCAATGAGACAAATGATTTTTACTTGATGTTGTGGAAAAACTCTAAGTAACAACTTCAATGAACCACCTGGGTGGATTTGGTTGTTTGGCTGATGAGAGTTGAGTGTCTCCCCGAGGGGTGTTCACTTGAGGAATGCCACCCAGGAACAAAGTGATTATGATGTTCCCCAAGTTTAGATTGCTTCCAGTGCAGCCTTTAGTCATATGGGCTCTGTCTTGATCAACTAAGTTGTGAGGGTTCAGCCCGGGCTTGACAAGCAGATGTAGCATAATTATAGGTGGAATGGGTCTTGCCATTGTGTTGGATTCTTGCTTCTGAAAGATCTCGTCTCGAGTCTTCTCCTTTCCTTAATGAACTCAGGGTGTATAGGATGTTTAGGTTGAGTTGGGTCTGAAGGTGAAAGTGCACAAGCTCTGCAGAGTCAACAAACTAAGATCTTAGTCGTGTCCCCGGTTATGGACAACTATGAGCAGCAGGACAAGGAAGGACGGAAGAATCACATCACCATTTTCAATAAGTAAATTTTTGACCAAGTGAACAGTAGTTGTGGTGCTTGGATCTTAATCCAATGTTGCCACCCTTTGAAAAGAAAAGTTTGTTTTACAAAAGTGATAGGAGAAAAATGGCTTTATGCAAACTTAGCCAAAACTCCACTCAGCCAAATAAGCATGTAGTATTAGTCTTGCCATTTATATCCACCATAGTGTTACTTGCCAATACATTAAATTGTATTGACTCCCTTGTGGCTGCATATTCCATATTGCAGATATTTCTGAAGACAAGTGAGGATTTCGTTTAGGATCTCGAGACTATCGCCAACATGTTTTGCCTGTGGCACATGAAGAAGATGAGCTCAATGTTGTTCTATGTTTTCCGCTGTAATACTTTGTTTTCTGCTAGTCTTCTAAGACTATGCAAGTTGTAATACTATTTTGTAAAGACTGGATCATGCGATGTAATAGATTTTGATGCATTTGCATGATATTTCATTTTGTACTGTGGTGCTAGCAATTGATCCAGGGACTAGCACAATAACACAGGTGTCCTTACATTATTTAAATGTGGGAACGCTACATCCATGAATATTACATCCGTCAGTGTGGTACAACAGAAACATAGCAGGTCCAAGCAAAGCTATAGGATACAAACATTCATTACAAAATCTCGAGAATATCCCTTTGAAGTATCAAAGAAGATATCGTGAAAATGAAACATGAGAAGAAGCAAAATGTAACTCTAAGCTGGAGAATAAATCTAGCTCAGAACCTAATCCACTACGGCTGATCTCAGCCCTAATCCAAGGCTTCTGAGAAACTAATACAATGAATGGACTCCTCCTTCAACTTGGTTGCTTCTCCTACATCGACATTGTTGATGATGATGCTTCACCGGCTTAGTAAGATACGACTCCACCTAGCTTCATTACATAGCGATGGTTTCAGGACGAAGACCTCCCTTAAGGGCTTCAACTCTAAGCAGGGGTCAAAGGGGAATGAATGAGTAACGAGAGTTACTCAAAAATTTCATTACAGATAGTGTGTAGTTTGATGTACTAACCACAACTTTAGACTCTAAAGAGTCATAAGCTAATGCAAGGTTTTTGCAAATATTTCTTCAAGAGGTTGCTTTTATTATTGAAAACTATGCCCGCCAAATATTCATAGGAGCTAGAACTTGACGGAGTACCTTTCATGCAGCTCCTTCCCTGAACAAGGGGTAACATGTCACATCATTTTACATTCTACAGAGGTGCGTTACTTTACCCATAGGCGATCAAGACCATGTTGCACAACTAGGCTTAAGTTCCTGTCCATGCCCACTCAGGTGTGGGGCCCGATTGTTGATCCAAACAAAACCATGCTTCTCTGCACAACACATGCCCACCCATTTCTGTCACGCAGTTTTACCCCTGATTCTAGCCCTCACGATAGAGATCTAGGCTCCTCGGGTAGACCTTGATAGACCCAGAGTCTGTGGGACTTAAGGTATCCCACCCATGTGCATGTAGTACCGCAAGACCTACATCGTATGGCTCTGACAGTCCATTGACATGTGAACGGGAAAAGATCACAACTGACTTAGTCGTCCCATACAAGACCTATGGTCAACGCTATATTTATGGCGCAAGAACTCTGACGACATTGATTGTTATTTCCTAGGTAATACTTTCCCATGGATCATCAGACTGTGGTTCCATCCGACCACGAAACAGAACACTACCACTCAATTAGTCATTCAATTATACATATTATCATAAAAATAGGATCATGCGTTCTTTTGAGAATAAGGTGGTAATACGATAGGGTTTTGAAATAGTTCTTAGGAAATAATTAAGAGGACATGAGCAAGTGATGAATTTTCCTGAGATAGAAATAATAACAATCCATGTTCTTTGGGTTCGAGGGTCACGTGAGAATCCCAAGATCTGAAAGATAGCAAAGTAGTCTCAGTAAGGCCTAATGAAAACATTTGGCAACATGATACATGCATAGTAATGGCATGGATCGCACAATACCGTGAAAATACCCCATCTCACAAGTGTGAGCTACGTTTGATATAACACTTTAATCACATAGCTTTTAGGCGACTTAGGTTTGTTCCATTACTTGTGGTGATGATGTTGTTCACTTAAACAGTTAATAATATTAAGGTTTGGAAGTTTGAAATGCTTTACTAAATTATATTAAGTTTGTTAGTTCTTTTAGACTCATGCGTGTTTCGGTTTTATTTAGCAAATCAGTTGTTACCATGTTTAAAACATAAGCCTTTATCACTTGGTTAGGCAAGAAAACAATATCATATTGAAATTAACTTTCAAAATATAGCAAAACACAATTTCTTCTATTTTGTTGAAAACTGTAGAGCTAAGACAAATGAAGCCAATTGAAAATGAGGATCTAATATAATCAACTCTACCACATAATGGTTAATTAGTGACGGGATGAGGTTTTAGGAGTGTGAAACATTAGGGGTTCATTAATAAGGAAATAGTGTTACGAAGGGTTTTCATAGTTATATTGGTATAGTATAGAATTCCATTATAGTTTGCAAAAAATAGTTTATTCCTATTTTTAAAGCTTATAGCTTAATATCTTAGTTTCACTTTTAGCAATACAAAATACTAGAAGATTAAGTATTTATAAAACATTGGTGTTAACTTAAAACATGAGGTAGTCATTTGTTTTCCTATAATCACCAGTAAGATAAACATAATATAACCCATAACACATGACACTATTTTCATGCACAAACAAGTTGGGTGTCATGACATGTTAGTAGTACTAGCAAACGTGCCCGTGCTTTGTAACGGGAGAGAAAAAAAGCAGTCATGGAGGTGCACAAAGTTCTCATTGGCACGATTGAAAGTGCATTTTGCATCTTTGATCTCTTTTAGGTTTTGGAGTTGATAACAACACCACTAAGCATCTAACAGTGCTTCAAGTATTTCAGGTAATATCTAATAGACGCCAAAAAGGTGAAGAGATTGACAAGACAAAGCCACCAAGATACATATGGTCCAGCGGTAGTACCGGGCGTCGTAGCGGTAGTACCGCTCTGCACAGCGAGCGGTAGTACCGCTCCCAGTACCGCCAGGATAAAATTGCATACTGCATCCAGCGGTACTGAAGTGATGCTGGCTCGGTAGTACCGCTGAATTAATATCTATCTTGAGCAAATCCTTGCTCAGCGGTACTATCGCTACTGGATGGCGGTAGTACCGCTCCCTACAGGAAGCGGTAGTACCGCCCTCAGTACCGGCCGTTGTACCGATGGCTCGTTTTTGCTCGCAGTAACCTTTACGGTACTGAGGCGGTACTGCCCTAGTACTACCGCCAGCCACTTCGATTTTATTCGAAGATTGTGGCCAGCAGTAGTACCGGTGTCCACTCGCGGTAGTACCGCTGTTGGAGTACCACGGTACTTTGGCAGCAGTACCGCCCACGCCCTGTCACTCGGACGCCCAAGTATCGCTCAGGTTACCAGGCAGCGGTAGTACCGCTGGGACCAGCGGTAGTACCGCCAGGCTCGAAAATGGGTCAAACGGCTAGTTTGGGGAGGGGGCTATAAATACCCCATCCCCTTCTTCCCCAAGAGGTTGCTCGCTCCAGCATTAAAGTCAAGCATTTGTTGAGCCTCCAAAGTTAGATATCTCCCAATCCCTCCACCCAAACTCGTTGATACTTAGAGGATTGAAGGAGAAGACCCGGATTTACATCTTGACCGACTCGTTCTTCATTTTCCCCTCTCTAGTTCGAGGGATCTAGCCTAGGGTTTCCTCTTGTAGAAAACCTAGGCATCTTGCTTATTGATGGTGATTCAAGAATTGTTGTGTGACGCCCCGAGATCGGGCACTATGCAGATTTCAGCATTTCCGCCAAAATCCACATAATAACCGATTCCAGGTTGCCACTTGTGATAACATTACAACAGTTCACGAATAATCCACAACAACAACAGAGGAGGTATATACAAGACGACTCAAACGAGTCAAGGATACAACTGATACAATACAAAGATCCAAATAACAGTGGAAGAAACAACATAGTGTCCGACTACGGACAAGATACAAATTGGACTAGGAGTCCTGAAGATAACCGATGGCGTCCAATCCCTGCCCAGGCCAAGCCGGAGGGATTCCCAAGCTAACGTCGTCAGACTTCAAACCTGTTGACTGCAATATGGAATATGCAGCCACGAAAGGGATTCGTGGGTCAGTACGGTTAAGTACTGGCAAGTGGATAACCCATACTCACAAGATACCAGCGTAACCAATCATCACAAGATACAAATACTTTGGGTACAACGGAAAGGAAGGGATTATTGCAAAGAAGCGGCAGCTGGCTGCACTAACTAACTACAGAGACGCGCTACAACATCCGGCTAAAAGAAAGGGATAAGATAGCGTATCAGAACCAACTACAACTACTCACCAAACAATACCCATCCAATGTTACCCCCTACTAAGGAAGCAACCCAAGGAAACTCACGTTGTTGATTAAGGTGACATTCATGATGGTGGAGGTAATCTATATTACTAGTCAAGTTATTATCATTAGGTGTAAGTTGTCTGAGTACTTGTTAGCCAGCACTTTCACCAAGTCATCCATAACCGCGGACAACACGGCTTCTCGAGAAGATTTAACCCTGCAGGGATGCACCAATTTGGCCGTACACGTAAGAATGACCCGCCAGATGGAAAGGCCCTTCCACCAAGCGAGGCACTCAACACAACCCAACTCTTCTTCGCATCAAGCCCAAAGAACCCCGTGCAATTGAGCGCACGGCTAATCAAGCCCCACGAAGAAAAGGGGGCCCTCATAGCACTCTAAGAACGTGTCTCCCTAAATGCCGACTACAAAAGTTCCACCCTGGCGGCAAGGGTTCGCACCTGCATATGTATGCGGCAAATGGAAAACCCGAACTAAATGAGGCGATTTGGACGAGATGTGAATCGAATCAAAGTTGCGGGAGGGGGGCGCCCACACTCGCTTCCCACATGCGGTTAGCGCGCTCATCGTGGATCGGAGGACAAGACCCTTTTCCTAATTAAGGTCGACACTAGCAGGCCTCAAAACCACGTCGGGCCTCCTGCCGGTGCCTTATCATCAAATTATTATTACCCAAAACATTAACATGTTGTTGATTAAGTTGAAACCCAACTACCAAACTAAACAGGTGATAAGACGGACAACAAGACTTGAGCGCAAACAAACCTAAGCATGCTAGTACGACATAGGCCAACAAACAACAGGGTTATAGGTGTGGAGGTACGGCAATATCGTGGCAGCAGGGTAAACATGTGATGGGATCAGAACACAAGCATCAAAAATACTAGGCTAGCATAAAGACAACGGAAAGAATCGGTAACAAGTGATGAAAGGCAGCCATAGGTAACAAGTGAGTATACTTGCCTGAGATCCAGCAAGTAGAGGTACATCTGAAGAACTTGTCGGTGCTCACATCATCTCAACGTCCTATCTGCGAAGAAGCAACGAACTAGAACAAACACCGGATGCAACAATTACTACTACGGCAAAAGATCCAGCATGATCAAGATATGGATGCATGACAAGTTTAAGGATGCATCAAAGATAAACTAGTTGACATGGTAACCATATTTAAATGGACCCATATGCAATTTGGGTTGCATATGAAAAAGCCCATGAATGAATGTTGAATTAAATGGTCTACAAATAACCATCAAGTGAAAGTTGATTAGAATGATGCATGGATGATGAAAACAATAGGAAAACAACAATAGCTTCAGTTTGGTATGTTGTTTACCAAGTTTGGAATTTTATTTATTAAGTTATGAACTTTGGCATTTTAAATGATTTAAAAAAACATTTGTTGTTTTCACCAATTTTAAATGTTCAAAACAGATAACAAAATTTATATTTGGAAAGAACACAAAATTTTAGATGGAATACATAATTCATTGGTTGAATTTGGATTCTAGATGAGCAAGTTATTAAATTGACAATTTTAATGCATTAATTAAGAAATAGTTGTTTTCAGCAATTTAAATTGTTCAAAACAGAAAAGAAAGTTGATATTTGGAAATCTTATTCAACTTTGCATGGAAAACATATTTTACATGTTGGAATTGGATTTGAATTGCCCAAGTTATGAATTTTGCAATTTAAAAGGTGTAATTAAAGTATTGAATTATTGCACCACTTTTAATTAGGAAAAACAGTAAACAAAATGTATTGAAAATGTTGAAAACATGTATAAAATGTTTCAATTAACAACTTGAGCTATTAAACATAATTTTTGGATCATTATTGAATTTATTATGCATTTTTCCATAGGCATTTTTATTCTGCCCCTTTTAGTAAACAGAAGGGAACATGTTCAAATTTAATTCAATTGTGACCAAATAAAATACCAATGTGTAGAGTTTGTTAAGACAAATTTTTAGAGCCCAAGTTTGCTCAAATTGGGTGAACAGAACTCAAGTTATGATTTTCCAAAGTTTCCAATTTTTATTGCATTTTCTGTATTTAATTATTTAGTGCAAAATTTATTACAGAAACATGTTGCAACTTTGTGACTAATAGAAAGATCACAAGATTCTGAATCCACAGAAACTTGAATCATTGAAATTGGAGCATTTATGAATATATGGTGGATTTTACAAATAAAGATTCAGTTCTGTTTTGGGGCTGAGCTGCAGGAGAAATAAAACCAAAAGAGAGAAAAAAAAAATGCGCGGGGGGGGGGGGGGGGGGGACTCGAACCCACGCCCTGCTGTGGCACTGCAAGTGTTCAGTACCACGGCGCTATGCGTTGGGTTGTGATTCAGAAGGGGAACGTGGCCTTTTGAGGTGATCCTGATCGCGGATCTGAACCTGAGAAAGTTCAGAACTGAACTGCGACGACGATGAGGACGGACAGAGCGACGTTCGCACGACGGCGAGGATTCTCCGCGCGACGGAAGGATCACAGAGCAAAAGGGGACGAGGGAGGGGGAACAGAGGATCGCCTCGCTTGCTCGCCGCGGAGGCGGAGGAGGAGGACGGCTCGGGGACGGTTCGGTTGAGGAAGGGCACCACGGCCTGACGACGAACAACAAGCAGGTGTCGCCGGGGAAGAAGAAGGCGGTGGCGCCGGCTCCTGCTGCCTCCACGGTCGGGGTTTCTTCGGGAAAAACGGGGGTGGAACCCTCCTGGTTCCATTCCCGTCATTGGCGTGACCCGGCATCGAGCAGAGCAGCGGCGCCATGGCCACCAAAACACGGCCACGGGCTGTTTTTTCAAGTTCAGAAAAATTGCAGAGAGGAAGAATTGGGGGGAGGAAGAGAAAGAGAAGAAGATGGCGGCGGGGAAGGAGAAAGGAGGAGAGGGGCTAGGGTTTGGAGGGGAAAGGAGGTGGCTTGGTAGAAAAAGGAGGGGGGAGAGGAGGGTGCGGTGGTGGTGCGTGCTTTTCCTCTCTGCTGGCGTCATGGCCGTACGGAAGTAGGAGAGGAAGGGAGGTGGGCTGGGCGCTCGAGTTGGGCTGGGGTGGTAGGTGGGCCACTTTGGCCTGCCTCCCCCAGCAGTTTTTTTCCTTTTATTCTTTTTCTCTTCTTTATTTTTGTAGAAGATGAATAAGAGAGAGAGATAGAAGGGTTTTGGGGTTCCAAAAATTATGGGGATAATTTTTATGGGTTCATTATTGCAAATGCCCAGTTGCACCGCTTTTAGTTTTTGAAATTTTTAAATGTTGGTGAAGATTTGAATTTGATTGAAATTTGGGTGAATTTTTAAGTTGGATTGAATTTTTGAGTTGGTTTACAAAGAAAGGTGCTATGGATGCATGATGCCATGATGCATGATGATGCAAAACAAAACAAGCAAAAATAATTTGGGGGAAAAACGCCGGGTGTTACAGCCGACACCACTAACAAGGGGACTGCGCCCTCGCAATCCGCCCACGAACACGAGGGAGGGAAAAGAAGTTCGACTATCGATTCTTCATGCTTCCAGTTGATTTCCTCGACACCACTAACAAGAGATTCTTGCTTGGGTTGATGACGATGTTGTTCCGTCAAGAACCTTCCGAAGAACAAAACTATTAGGTTAAAAGGCTAAGAGAACGTCCAACCCACGTAGGATCCTAACACTTTGAAAGATAGATAAGGGAAGAGACTCCAAAACAAATAAGGTAGGAGGAGAAATAGAATAGAGATAAGGAGAAAACAAGAATCCTATTGAGATGTTTCCAAAACAGGTTTTGCACAAATAGTTTTTGACACTCTAGAAACACGACCGTTAGCGAGGTTATCCTACAGGCTTTGCGGACCCGTTGCTTCGATAACCATTCGTATCGAAACAACTTTGGGAATCGGAAACCATGCTCTGATACCATTTGTGACGCCCCGAGATCGGGCACTATGCAGATTTCAGCATTTCCGCCAAAATCCACATAATAACCGATTCCAGGTTGCCACTTGTGATAACATTACAACAGTTCACGAATAATCCACAACAACAATAGAGGAGGTATATACAAGACGACTCAAACGAGTCAAGGATACAACTGATACAATACAAAGATCCAAATAACAGCAGAAGAAACAACATAGTGTCCGACTACGGACAAGATACAAATTGGATTAAGAGTCCTGAAGATAACCGATGGCGTCCAATCCCTGCCCAGGCCAAGCCGGAGGGATTCCCAAGCTAACGTCGTCAGACTTCAAACCTGTTGACTGCAATATGGAATATGCAGCCACGAAAGGGATTCGTGGGTCAGTACGGTTAAGTACTCGCAAGTGGATAACCCATACTCACAAGATACCATCGTAACCAATAATCACAAGATACAAATACTTTGGGTACAACGGAAAGGAAGGGATTATTGCAAAGAAGCGGCAGCTGGCTGCACTAACTAACTACAGAGACGCGCTACAACATCCGGCTAAAAGAAAGGGATAAGATAGCGTATCAGAACCAACTACAACTACTCACCAAACAATACCCATCCAATGTTACCCCCTACTAAGGAAGCAACCCAAGGAAACTCACGCTGTTGATTAAGGTGACATTCATGATGGTGGAGGTAATCTATATTACTAGTCAAGTTATTATCATTAGGTGTAAGTTGTCTGAGTACTTGTTAGCCAGCACTTTCACCAAGTCATCCATAACCGCGGACAACACGGCTTCTCGAGAAGATTTAACCCTGCAGGGATGCACCAATTTGGCCGTACACGTAAGAATGACCCGCCAGATGGAAAGGCCCTTCCACCAAGCGAGGCACTCAACACAACCCAACTCTTCTTCGCATCAAGCCCAAAGAACCCCGTGCAATTGAGCGCACGGCTAATCAAGCCCCACGAAGAAAAGGGGACCCTCATAGCACTCTAAGAACGTGTCTCCCTAAATGCCGACTACAAAAGTTCCACCCTGGCGCCAAGGGTTCGCACCTGCATATGCATGCGGCAAATGGAAAACCCGAACTAAATGAGGCGATTTGGACGAGATGCGAATTGAATCAAAGTTGCGGGGGGCGCCCACACTCGCTTCCCACATGCGGTTAGCGCGCTCATCATGGATCGGAGGACAAGACCCTTTTCCTAATTAAGGTCGACACTAGCAGGCCTCAAAACCACGCCGGGCCTCCTGCCGGTGCCTTATCATCAAATTATTATTACCCAAAACATTAACATGTTGTTGATTAAGTTGAAACCCAACTACCAAACTAAACAGGTGATAAGACGGACAACAAGACTTGAGCGCAAACAAACCTAAGCATGCTAGTACGACATAGGCCAACAAACAACAGGGTTATAGGTGTGGAGGTACGGCAATATCGTGGCAGCAGGGTAAACATGTGATGGGATCGGAACACAAGCATCGAAAATACTAGGCTAGCATAAAGACAACGGAAAGAATCGGTAACAAGTGATGAAAGGCAGCCATAGGTAACAAGTGAGTATACTTGCCTGAGATCCAGCAAGTAGAGGTACATCCGACGAACTTGTCGGTGCTCACATCATCTCAACGTCCTATCCGCGAAGAAGCAACGAACTAGAACAAACACCGGATGCAACAATTACTACTACGGCAAAAGATCCAGCATGATCAAGATATGGATGCATGACAAGTTTAAGGATGCATCAAAGATAAACTAGTTGACATGGTAACCATATTTAAATGGGCCCATATGCAATTTGGATTGCATATGGAAAAGCCCAGGAATGAATGCTGAATTAAATGGTCTACAAATAACCATCAAGTGAAAGTTGATTAGAATGATGCATGGATGATGAAAACAATAAGAAAACAACAATAGCTTCAGTTTGGTATGTTGTTTACCAACTTTGGAATTTTATTTATTAAGTTATGAACTTTGGCATTTTAAATGATTTAAACAAACATTTGTTGTTTTCACCAATTTTAAATGTTCAAAACAGATAACAAAATTTATATTTGGAAAGAACACAAAATTTTAGATGGAATACATAATTCATTGGTTGAATTTGGATTCTAGATGAGCAAGTTATTAAATTGACAATTTTAATGCATTAATTAAGAAATAGTTGTTTTCAGCAATTTAAATTGTTCAAAACAGAAAACAAAGTTGATATTTGGAAAGCTTATTCAATTTTGCATGGAAAACATATTTTACATGTTGGAATTGGATTTGAATTGCCCAAGTTATGAATTTTGCAATTTAAAAGGTGTAATTAAAGTATTGAATTATTGCACCACTTTTAATTAGGAAAAACAGTAAACAAAATGTATTGAAAATGTTGAAAACATGTATAAAATGTTTCAGTGAACAACTTGAGCTATTAAACATAATTTTTGGATCATTATTGAATTTATTATGCATTTTCCATAGGCATTTTTATTCCGCCCCATTTAGTAAACAGAAGGGAACATGTTCAAATTTAATTCAATTGTGACCAAATAAAATACCAATGTGTAGAGTTTGTTAAGACAAATTTTTAGAGCCCAAGTTTGCTCAAATTGGGTGAACAGAACTCAAGTTATGATTTTCCAAAGTTTCCAATTTTTATTGCATTTTCTGTATTTAATTATTTAGTGCAAAATTTATTACAGAAACATGTTGCAACTTTGTGACTAATAGAAAGAGCACAAGATTCTGAATCCACAGAAACTTGAATCATCGAAATTGGAGCATTTATGAATATATGGTGGATTTTACAAATAAAGATTCAGTTCTGTTTTGGGGCTGAGCTGCAGGAAAAATAAAACCAAAAGAGAGAAAAAAATGCGCGGGGGGGGGGGGGGGGACTCGAACCCACGCCCTGTTGTGGCACTGCAAGTGTTCAGTACCACTGCGCTATGCGTTGGGTTGTGATTCAGAAGGGGAACGTGGCCTTTTGAGGTGATCCTGATCGCGGATCTGAACCTGAGAAAGTTCAGAACTGAACTGCAACGACGATGAGGACGGACAGAGCGACGTTCGCACGATGGCGAGGATTCTCTGCGCGACGGCGGGATCACAGAGCAAAAGGGGACGAGGGAGGGGGGAACAGAGGATCACCTCGCTTGGTCGCCGCGGAGGCGGAGGAGGAGGACGGCTCGGGGACGGTTCGGTTGAGGAAGGGCACCACGGCCTGACGACGAACAACATGCAGGTGTCGCCGGGGAAGAAGAAGGCGATGGCGCCGGCTCCTGCTGCCTCCACGGCCGGGGTTTCTTCGGAAAAAACGGGGGTGGAACCCTCCTGGTTCCATTCCCGTCGTTGGCGTGACCCGGCATAGAGCAGAGCAGCGGCGCCATGGCCACCAAAACACGGCCACATGCTGTTTTTGCAAGTTCAGAAAAATTGCAGAGAGGAAGAATTGGGGGGGAGGAAGAGAAAGAGAAGAAGATGGCGGCGGGGAAGGAGAAAGGAGGAGAGGGGCTAGGGTTTGGAGGGGAAAGGAGGTGGCTTGGTAGAAAAAGGAGGGGGGAGAGGAGGGTGCGGTGGTGGTGCGTGCTTTTCCTCTGTGCTGGCGTCATGGCCGTACGGAGGTAGGAGAGGAAGGGAGGTGGGCTGGGCGCTCGAGTTGGGCTGGGGTGGTAGGTGGGCCACTTTGGCCTGCCTCCCCTAGCAGTTTTTTTCCTTTTATTCTTTTTCTCTTCTTTTTTTTGTAGAAGATGAATAAGAGAGAGATAGAAGGGTTTTGGGGTTCCAAAAATTATGGGGATAATTTTTATGGGTTCATTATTGCAAATGCCCAGTTGCACCGCTTTTAGTTTTTGAAATTTTTAAATGTTGGTGAAGATTTGAATTTGATTGAAATTTGGGTGAATTTTTAAGTTGGATTGAATTTTTGAGTTGGTTTACAAACAAAGGTGCTATGGATGCATGATGCCATGATGCATGATGATGCAAAACAAAACAAGCAAAACTAATTTGGGGGAAAAACGCCGGGTGTTACATGTTGGGAGCCCCCAATTAGGTTATGGGTGTGTGCCCCAAGTTTTTTGTAAAGGACTCAATTCCCGCCTCAAAGGGGATCAATAGTGGAAGGTGAACTAGGCCTTTGTGGCGGGGTTCATCAGAGAATAGGGTTAGGCCTTTGTGGCGTTGAGTAGGCCTTCGTGGCAAGCTCACACCCCTCCAACGAGACGTACTCCCTTAACAAGGAGGAACTCGGGATTACATCGTGTCTCCTTGTGCTTCATTTTGGTTACCTCGTTCCCTCACTCCCTTTACTTACTTGCATTATGATTATTGTTATCCTTGTCATATAGGTAAATTCACCGTAGTCGCATTATCTAGAGAATTTACCTTTGTGTCAAGCCTAATTGTTAAAGAAAAATTAAAATTGTTCGTAGCACCTATTCACCCCCTCTAGGTGACCATACTTTACTTTCAATTGGTACCAGAGCCTCGGCTCTTCTATCGGGCTTAACCGCCTAAGAGTTTAAGTATGGGTGAAGATTCGGACGCCGAAGGTTCCGTAGCTAAGGTGACCATGGATGATCTCAGTGAGTTGAGAAATTCATTGACCTCATCCATAGACACCAAATTTGATGAGTTGCGCCAAGCCTTGGCGGAACTCCTCAAAGCCAAAGGACCGGAGGTTGCTGAATCTACACCTCCGGAAACTAATCCGGAGGGCGCCAAGAAAGGGGTAGATGGTGATCCATCTAAAAATGTTTCCGCAGAAAACTCCACCGAGAAGGGCACGGATGGAGATGGAGAATATCACTTCGTCAAAGGACAATATTCTCCCGATCCCCCTGTCCATCATCCTCATATAATCCCTAGGGGAGATCCACCTAAATTGATGCTTTTTCTTTTCGTGAATGGAAATATTACATGGAGACTCACTTGAACTCTTCTTGTATAGAGCTTTGGAGGGTCACTCGTGATGGATACAAACCTCATGACCCCAAGAACCTTACAAGAAGGGAAGCCGTAGATTGTCAACTCAACTACACCGCCTTGTCAATTCTTCCACAAGCTGTGGGTCCTAACCACATGCTGCATATTCAACAATATTCCACCGCCAAGGAAACATGGGACGCTCTTGTCATCATGTTTGTGGGCAATGAGAGTATGCAAAGGAATAGATATGATGCCTTGACCAATGCGGCCGAAGGGTTCTATATGCATGATGGAGAGGACCATGTAGACATGTACCGAAGACTCAAGACTCTTGCCACCGCCTTCTCAAATGTTGGTGCCAAGTACATTGATGATTCTTGGATCAAGAAGAAGTACATGATTTCCCTAATGCCATTTTAGGGTGCGGACTTGAAGAGCATTCAAGGAAGACATGATTTCTCTTCCATGACCTCAACTCAACTGATGCAATAAATGTGCTCTTATCAAGTGCAAACCAAGAATGCTCTTGACAACCGTACTAGGGCCATTGGAATGCACAAAGGGGCATCGGTTGCTTTGAAGGCCAAGGTTGTGTCAAGAGAGGTTGAGGTTGAAGAAGAAGGAGAAGAGGCGTTGCCTCCCTTGAAGGAACAAGACTATGATCCCGTGCTAAAGGATCTCATTGCCCTCACCGTGCAAAAGTTTTGGAGGAATCCTCCCAAGGGCAAGAAGTTTGTTGAGGAGAAGACCAAGTCTCGCAATGGTAATGATGGGGCTCAAAAAGTGAGGTCTTGCTTCAATTGACAAGATAAGAACCACTTCATCGCGGAGTCTCCCTATGAAAATAGAGAACTCCATAGTGTCAAGCTCATTCGCAAGGACAAGTCCAAGGTTGAGTACAAGAAACCTCATTTCAAGAAGAAACCATTCAACAAGAAGTCTCCCACCAAGTTTGTGCTATTGAATCAAGAGGAGTATGATTCTAGGAGTGATGAAGAAGAAGAAACCACAAATGAAGTGGCCGCACTAGCTATTGCTTCTACTCCATCATCTTCATCTCTCTTTGAATCCCCCAATGACAATAATCCTCAACGAAATTCCAAGTGCTTCATGGCTAAGGCCACGGAGGTAACACCTTCCTCCAACTCTAAGACCCCTAGTGAACTAGAACATCTTGCTAGTCTTAGAGTAGAAGATGAGAGTCTCTCCTTGGAACATTTTATGTCTAACATGCAAGGGGAGACCAAGAAGTACTTTGAGCATCTCATGAGCCAATTGGGAGAGGCCCAAGAAGCTCTTGAGAAGAAAGGTGAGGTTGAAAGAAGGGATGCGGATGAAATTACATCCCTCTCTATGACTCCTGAGGAAGAGCATGATGGTAGAGTTTCTCTTGAGGAGGAACTTGAATCTATTGAAGAAAGTCATAATGAACTTGTGTCTAAAATCACTAAGGAACGCGATCTTGCTATTGCTAAATATAAAAAGGCTAAAAAGGATAAGATCGAGTTTGGGGTTGGTCATGGTAAACTAACCAAGGAGTTTGAAAAACTAATCGAGGCTCACAAAGCTTTGGAGAGTCAACATTCTTCCCTCAAAGAGTTGCATGAACAACTTCAAACTCAACTTAATCAACTTAACAACCCTAGCACCTCTACTTATTCTTGTGATCATGCAAATATTATTGAGGAAAATGCTAAGTTGAAGATTGAGCTTGAAAGGCTCAAGGGCAAAGGCCCTCAAGTTGAGAAGGTTGTGGTCTCTACCCCACAAGTGGTGGCCCCTAGATCAAATGTGGTCATTGCTAGACCACAATTAAGTGCTCCAAGGCCACAAGTGGGCAAGCAAGGTCTTGGCTATGTTGCCAAGAAAAAGAACAAGAAGAAGAAGAACAAGAAGAAGACCAACAATGGCGCTTCGAGTGGTATTGTCATTAGGGACAACACTACTCGTAGCACACCCGCACAAGCAAGCAATGTTGCCTCGAGTAGTAGTGTAATTAGGGACAACACTACTCGTAGCACCTCCGCGGGAACTAACAATCCACACCATTTCTTATGTGTTGATTATTATGTTGTTGTGCAAGCTAAATATGTTGGTCCTATTGAGGGTTACATTGACTATGCTATTTGGGTTCCAAAGACCATTGTTACTAACATGAAGGGACCCTCCTCGGGTCCTAACTCTAGTTAATGATCTCTTGCAAGACTATGCTTCCGGTGGGACTAAATGGATAATTGATAGTGGATGCACTAGCCATATGACCGGAAGAAAAGAACTTGTGACGGAGTTGCGCCCAAATGACATACAAGCAACCGGCACTTATGGAGACTCGTCCTCGTCTAAGGTATCCGGGCTGGGAAAGGTTGTGGTTGCTCCCAATATCACTATCGTGAACGTCATGCTTGTCGAATCCCTTGGTTACAATTTACTTTCCGTCCGCTCTCTTGGAAAGATGTGTTTCTCCGTCTTTTTTGATGTTGATATTGTGGTCCTTTTGAGGAGCAAAGACTCTTGACTTTGCTTACGTGGGACATGTTGAAAATTATTTGTTCGTGGTGGACTTTTCGAAGTCTACCAACTCTCAAACAATGTGTCTTTTCGGAAAGGCGGACGTGGGATGGTTGTAGCATCGCCGCTTATCCCATGTCAACATGAGAACTTTGCAAAGTCTTCACAAAGGTTACCTTATTGCCGGACTAAAAGAAAATGTTTCCTTTTCAAAGGATCACGTTTGTAGGTCGTGTGTTGAAGGAAAGATGCATGATAAGGCGCACAAGGCCAAGCCTATTATTTCATCAAAGAGGATCTTGGAGCTTCTCCATGTTGATCTCTGTGCTGTTCCCGAGGCAAGCCTTGGTGGCAAGAAGTATTGCATGGTGATTGTCGATGATTATTCAAGATACACTTGGGTTTATTTCTTCAAGTGCAAGAGTGAAACTCAACAAACCATCATCGACTTCTCCAACGAAGTGCAACGTCAACACAATGTGCAAATCATGGCTATTAGGAGTGATAATGGTTCGGAGTTCAAGAACTACACTTTGAATGAATTCCTTAGTGAAGAAGGCATTCGTCATCAATACTCTGCCACTTACACTCCTCAACAAAATGGTGTTGCCTAAAGAAAGAATCGCACTCTCTTGGATATGGCAAGGACCATGTTGGCGGAGTACACTTCTCCCCAATATTTATGGGCCGAGGCCATATCCACCGCATGCCACTCCTCCAACCGCCTATACATCCGCAAAGGCTTGGACAAGACTCCATATGAGATCCTCACCGGCAACAAGCCCTACGTCTCCCACTTCCGTGTATTAGGTTGTAAGTGATTTTATTTGATCAAGGGTGCTAGGTTGTCTAAATCTTGTAGTGTGTTTTTCGAGGAAAATGATGGATCCCAAGTGGCGCAATTTCATGTTTCTAATGTAGATGTTGAAATACCTCAAGAAGCCATATGAAGGATGGGTGTGGGATTTTTCCTCCCCATTGAGGGACACCTTATGGCGACTCGAGAAGGACTATGCTCTACTAAAGTGGAGCCCTCCTCTACAATAGAAGATCAAGCCAAGGAGCCAAGTACTACACCTAACCAAGAACATGTTGAAGACCCTCCTCTTATTGACCAAGTCACTACGCAAGATGCAACCACTCCTATCATTCATGCTAGTCAAGGTCAAGGCCAAGATCTACCATCCTCTTCATCCTCTCCTCAAGTTGAAGCTAGTGTTGAACATATTGTTGATGATGATGATCAAGGCCAAGTTGGTCAGGATGGGGACCCAAATGATCAAGATGATCAAGTGATCCCTCCGCGCAACAATGCGGAGATCGAAGCCCGTTGTGCTAAAAGGATAAGAAGAGATTTGAAGTATATTGATGCCCAAGACAACAAGGTCTTGGAATATATTCAAGCTAGAAGATCCACAAGAAGGTAATTGGCACATTTTAGTGAGCATCAAGCTCATATCTCTATGGTGGAACCAAAGAAAGTGTTTGAAGCTCTTGAGGACACCGATTGGGTTGAAGCAATGCATGATGAGCTCAATAATTTTGAGCGCAACAAAGTTTGGAGATTTCTTGAGAAGCCCAAAGATTGCCACAATGTTATTGGCACTAAGTGGATATTCAAGAACAAGCAAGATGAGCATGGCATTGTCATAAGTAACAAGGCAAGATTGGTTGCTCAAGGTTACACTCAAGTTGAAGGCATTGACTTTGATGAAACCTATGCACCTGTGGCTCGCCTTGAGTCCATCTGTATCCTCCTTGATTATGCATCTTCGCATAATTTCAAATTGCAACAAATGGATGTTAAAAGTGCTTTCTTGAATGGTCCACTAAAAGAGGAGGTATATGTTAAGCAACCTCCGGGGTTCGAGAATCTCAACTTTCCTAACCATGTCTACAAACTTGACAAGGCTCTCTATGGTCTCAAACAAGCACCTCGTGCTTGGTATGAGCACCTTAGAGAGTTGTTAGATGACCGTGGTTTCGAAGTTGGGAAGATTGACCCCACTCTCTTCACCAAGAGAGTAAAGGGAGAGACTTTCATATGCCAACTATATGTGGACGATATCATCTTTGGCTCAACTAACCAAGCTTTCAATAATGAGTTCTCTAAGCTTATGACTGACAGGTTCGAGATGTCTATGATGGGAGAGCTTAAATTCTTTCTTGGTTTTGAGATCAAGCAATTGGCTCGTGGAACTTTCATTTCTCAAGCCAAGTATACCCAAGACATGATCAAGAGGTTTAACTTCCAAAATGCAAAGATCAAGTCTTCTCCCATGCAAGTCAAGTGCCACCTATCACGTAACCCGAAGGGTAAAGATGTGGACCAAAAGTTGTATCGTTCTATGATTGGTTATTTGCTCTATCTTTGTGCATCTAGGCCCGATATCGTTTTGAGTGTAGGTGTGTGTGAAAGGTATCAAGCGCCTCCTAAGGAAAGCCATTTGATGGCGGTCCATAGGATCTTTCGTCATTTGGTTCATACCCCAAGATTTGGTTTGTGGTACCCAAAGGGGGCACAATTTTCTCTCAAGGGCTACACGGATTCCGATTGGGCGGGTGATCAAGATGATAGGAAGTATACTTCCGAGGCTTGCCAATTTCTTGGTAGGTCCTTGGTGAGTTGGTCTTCCAAGAAGCAAAATTGCATATCTCTATCCACCGCCGAAGCCGAGTATGTAGCCGCCGCAAGTGCTTGCACCCAAATGCTATGGATGAGGCAAACTCTCAAGGAATATGACGTTCATTTGGATAAGGTGCCTCTTTTGTGTGATAATGAAAGTGCCATCAAGATCGCCTACAACCCCGTGCAACATACAAGAATGAAGCATATTGAGATCCGCCATCATTTCATCCGTGACCATGTGGCAAGAGGGGATATTGCTCTCTCATATGTGCCCACCAAGGATAATCTTGCGGATATTTCACGAAGCCACTCGATTATGCAAGATTCATGTTCTTGAGGAATGAACTAAATGTCATTGATTCTAGGAGTTTTACTTGAGGATCTTGCACACACCCCTATAGTTGAAACGTGTTTGGGTTTAGGTGTAGGCATGGACATAGGGGGAGTGTTATCCTAACACATTGGGTTCTCCCTCCCCCATTATGCGCAAAGCAAATACTCATTGTTATCTCTCTTTTTCTAATGTTGAATTGTGAGCTTCAATGTCGAGAATTTGCAATGTACCCAAGATATATCTTCGCGGTAACATACCATGATCTCTTACATGGTGGCCTAGGCCACCAACCTCTTCTCTTGAAGAGTTGGTTTGTGTTTTTGGTTTTATTGTGGTGTTTGTGTTGTGTTGGTTTGTGTTTGTGTTGTGTTGTGTTGGTTTGGGAAACACACTCCCTCTTTTCCTTATTTGATTTTTGAGTTTGTTTGCAAAAGTTGGAGTGTGTAGTACCATCTCAGCTGGTGTCATAATCCCAAGCCCATACAATCCCCCCTTAGACATTTTTCTCTCTAAATTTTTTCAATCGATTTGATCCCTCGATAAAATGAGGACCAGGCCAGCGGTACTACCGCCAGTTACCAGCGGTACCGCCGCTTTAACTGACAGTAGTACCCAGCACACGGTGCTACCGGTGGCCCCGAGCGGTACTACCGCTGCAGGAGTTCGTGCCCAGCACAAACTCAGCTGCGGTACTACCTCTTGGCCCAGGTAGTTCCAGTGAGCGGTACTACCGCTGAGCGTAGAGGTACTACCGCTGCGGAAAAATCTGTGGGGTTAAAAGGGATCTGGGAAACGGGGGTTGCCCTCATAAGCCCCCACTCTCCCTCATCTCCACCCCACTTTGGATCTCGCCGCTGCCAAGTCCTCCGTCCACCGGGGAGGGCTCTCTCCGGTCCTTGAACGCTCCTCTCTCACCGGAGAACGCCCGAGGACCACTCCCAACTCCTCCTCCTCGACGATGAGCTCCGGTACCCTTCCTATCTCTCTCCCTCAAGAAATCTTGAGAGATGATGATTCCTAGGGTCTAGAGATCTCCTAGTCTAGGGTTAGTTAGTTGTGTTCCCTATGTAGATGAAATCATACTAGCATTACTTGTGTTTTTGAATCATGATGGTTTCGGTAGTCCCTTTGGGCGCCATGGTCGAATCCGCCAGCAGCGGTACTACCGCTGGCCCCAGCGGTACTACCGCTATGGCTAGAACCGTTGGCAGCAGCGGTACTACCGTGCCCCCCAAGAGGTACTACCGCTTCCTGGAGTCTGAAACATTTTGAGTTCTAGTTTGATTCCCTCTTGTAGACCTATTTGATTGAAGATTTCCTTATCTTGTGCTATCCCCTATTGATTTCTTAGGTGTAGGTGCTAGTGGTTCGAAGGGTGGAGGTCGCAAGCGTGCGGCAAAGAGAGTCCGTAAGAACCGCGAGGAAGATGAAGCCCCCGAGGTTATGCCACAAGGAAACCTGACAAGGAGATAGAGATCTATCAACATGAAATCAAAGGAAGCTCGTGACAAGTCCATTGCTAATATGCCAGATGAGCAGTTTCGTTGGGAAAGGAGGACCAATCCCTATAATCATCCTAGGGAAGCTAGAGCAAACGAGTGTTTCTGGACTCGTTTTTAGGAGAGGATCTTCTATGAGGAGTACCCACTCAACAAAAATAAGGTGGTTACTCAGTTTTCTATCAATGTGGCCTTCATGAGATCCAAGATGGACTATTTTGGTGAGTCCCTGGAGATCATTGAGGAATTTGGACTTCTGGACTTTATTGAGCTCAATAAGGACTATGATGAACATATTGTGGGCCAGTTTTATGCCACATTGTACTTCCATACTGACGAGAGGAAGATCACCTGGATGACAAAGGATCAGAAGTTCTCTTCTTCTTGGTGTCAGTTTGCCACTCTTCTGGGTATGCAGGACTTTGGAGAGACACCTGATGCTGCTTTTCCAACACTTCCTTCCGGGTTCCTTATCCGGAGAAGTCCATGGCTCCCACTGAGATGTATGATCTATACATACCTGGACGCTATGGTTGGTCAGTCCAAGCACCTGCTTCCTGTCTATGATATTCTCTACAGGATTTTCAAGAACACCTTGACTCCTCGTGTGGGTAACTTTGATCAAATCCATGGATCGCTCATTGACTTGATGGTGTACACTCATAGGCATCGTGGTGATGGCCTAAGGCTAGATGTGATGGAAATTATGTGGAATGAGATGTTCAACTGCGTGATGAGGAGGAGAGTTCCTGTGTTTGTTGCTTTGGTCTACAAGCTTATCTCCACCACGTGGCGCAATGCCCAGTTTGTTGATGCTCTCTTGGATAATGACCAAGAACTTAAAACTCATGTCATCAAGGATCTTCGTGTCAAGAAGCATGTCACCCCTTTGCTTGGTCCGGATGATCTTGGTCCAGACACAGATGGCTCGAGTGACTCGGATTTCGAGATGGAGGGGAGAGCTCAGAAGAACAGCTTTTGCAGGTGGATGTCCTCAACCTTGAAGAAGGTTTTCTGTCGCCAGCTTGATATGGAGGACAAGGCATATCGTGCTCATGTCCGGAGCAAGGAGGAGCGTCAGCTTACCCGTGACAGGTTTGCCCATCTGGGGGTGCCTGTTCGTGCTGGGTCTGAGGACAGGATCACTACTTCCAGGGAGTGGAAGTCCAAGCAAGGCAATGTGTGGTTTGATCCAGAGCTTCTATATGATGCCACTACTTCTCACGAGCCTTGGACTCGTGGTGAGACTGACGAGGAGGTTGAAGATGTGGACTCGGAGGATGAGCGTAATCTTGGCAGCCCGGCTCGTGCCTATAGCTCCGACGAGTGACCTCCAGGGACGTTAGCATCGCCTCTTCCCTTTTTGGTGCCTTGATGCCAAAGGGGGAGAGAGTTCTATTAGGATCGATTCATTTTCTTGGGTTTGTGTTCGTTTGTCAAACTTTGTGTGGTCGTGTGTGCTTGTGAGTTGAACTATTTGGTGTTAAGTTTGTGTGGTTGAACCATTTAATGTTATGGATTCGGATTTTATGGCTATTATCGTTTTTTACTAAGCAAGTATTCATATTATCATATCTTTTGTACCGTTGCTAGGTTTCAAAGAGTTAGGGGGAGCACACATTCGAAAAGAGAACAAAGTTTGCCTCATAAGCAAATTTTCCTATGAATCACTCTCTCTCAATGTGCTTGTCCAAAATTCTTTGTACCTTTCTTAGTGGTGTTGTCATCAATCTCCAAAAAGGGGGAGATTGAAAGTGCATTTTGCATCTTTGATCTCTTTTAGGTTTTGGAGTTGATAACAACACCACTAAGCATCTAACAGTGCGTCAAGTATTTCAGGTAATACCAAATAGACGCCAAAAAGGTGAAGAGATTTACAAGACAAAGCCACCAAGATACATAAGGTCCAGCGGTAGTACCGAGCGTGGCAGCGGTAATACCGCTCTGCACAGCGAGCGGTAGTACCGCGCCCAGTACCGCCAGAAGTACCGCCAGGATAAAATCGAGCCAGTACCGCTGAATTAATATCTATGTTGATCAATTCCTTGCTCAGCGGTAGTACCGCTACTAGATGGCGGTAGTACCTCTCCCTACAGGAAGCGGTAGTACCTCCCTCAGTACCGGCTGTTGTACCGCAGGCTCGTTTTTGCTCGCAGTAACCTTTACGGTACTGAGGCGGTAGTGACCTAGTACTACCGCCAGCCACTTCAATTTTATTCGAAGATTGTGGCCAGCGGTAGTACCGGGGTCCACTCGCGGTAGTACCACTGCTGGAGTACCACGGTACTTTGGCAGCAGTACCGTCCGCGCCCTGTCACTGGGACGCCCTAGTACCGCTCAGGTTACCAGGCAGTGGTAGTACCGCCAGACTCAAAAATGGGTCAAACGGCTAGTTTGGGGAGGGGGCTATAAATACCCCATCCCCTTCTTCCTCAAGAGGTTGCTCGCTCCAGCATTAAAGTCAAGCATTTATTGAGCCTCCAAAGTTAGATCTCTCCCAATCCCTCCACCCAAACTCGTTGATACTTGGAGGATTGAAGGAGAAGACCCGGATCTACATCTTCACCGACTCGTTCTTCATTTCTCTCTCTCTAGCTTGAGGGATCTAGCCTAGGGTTTCCTCTTGTGGAAAACCTAGGCATCTTGCTTCTTGTTGGTGATTCAAGAATTGTTGCGAGCCCCCAATTTGGTTGTGGATTTGTGCCCAAAGTTGTTTGTAAAGGACTCGATTCCCGCCTCAAAGGGGATCAATAGTGGAAGGTGAACTAGGACTTTGTGGCGGGGTTCATCGAAGAATAGGGTGAGGCCTTTGTGGCGTTGAGTAGCCCTTTGTGGCGAGCTCACACCCCTCCAACGAGACGTACGCCCTTAACAAGGAGGAACTCAGGATTACATCGTGTCTCCGTGTGCTTCGTTTTGATTACCTCGTTCCCTCACTCCCTTTACTTACTTGCATTGTGATTATTTTTATCCTTGTCATATAGGTAAATTCACCGTAGTCGCATTATCTAGGGAATTTACCTTTGTGTCAAGCCTAATTGTTAAAGAAAAATTAAAATTGGTCATAGCACCTATTCACCCCACCCTTCTAGGTGCCCATACTTTACTTTCAACGATGGTGACGCCAGATTAGATGATGAGACGGTATATATTGTTTGCATGATTCCTAAAATCTTAAATAAGAAAAAAAATCAAAGATATATACATCAAATATGGAAAATGAATTGAGACCACGAGAATATAATATTGGGAGTGAACCAAATCCAAATAAAATGACGTATTGTCGATATCACATGATCTCCTTCAACAACAAACACACAAAAGGCTCAAGTTATCATCATTTGCATGGATTGATTTCACCACTATGCAAGGTTCAATTCAATATCTAGCAGAGCATAAGAACCATGTTCCTTTATAGTAAAAAATAGCACATGTGTAACTGACGTAGATCCCAATACACCGGCAAACAAAAGGAAAATGCTGAGGATCCCCCGGGGGATCTCGCGTCTCGTCCCCCGATTCCTTCGTCCGCCACGTGTCCCATTTTGACGGAAGAAAACACACGGACATGCACACGCAGCACATGGCGAGGCCCACCACTACTTATCTCTTTCTTGCGCGTCCCCTCCACTCGTTTTTTGCCTAGATTCTTTTTCACAGCAACACCATGGAAACCATGGAGGTCGGCCCAGGATACCACCACACGCCCATGTCCTGCCCCACGCGCCGCTGTCCACCGCCCTGCGCCTGCAGCGGCGCCCACCGCCTTGCGGCCGCGCCGCCACGCCTACCCCGTGGCGTACATATGAACGGCCGCGCCACCCCGCCCCAGAGCTCGTCGTGGCTGTGCCACCCCGCCCTAGACTTCGACAGGAGCCACCGCCTCTGCTGCTCTCGACCTGCGCCCCTACTCTCACCCCCGCCGCTCGCTGGCCTAGAGACGCCTGTTCCGCAGCCCCCTCTTCTGCCTCTAACCGTGGCGGTGCTACAGCCTCCCTCGCCGTGCCCTCAGCCGCTGCTCGGAGCTCCGCCGTCGCCAAGTCCGAGCCACCTCCTTTTGCTGCAGTGGTGCACTCCCATGTTCCGGGGGCCGGCGACAGTGCTCCACGGGCCGGCAACGGTGCTCCCATGTGACTAAGGCGATGCTCCTGAACGTCCGCAGCGGTGCTCCAATGGGCTGGCGACGGTGCTCCCGAAAAGCCGACACTGCTACAAAAATTATAGCGGCTGTGAAATTTTTGCTACATTCCGTTATTTTTTTATTTTTTTTTGCTATTTTTCTACAAATTGTTTGCTATGAGAACTCCGGAGAAAACTCCAGCGAGGTCGGGTTTTTGCTATAATATACTAAATTTTTTGCTACAATTATTTTATATTTTTGCTATATCAGTACTATTTTTTTGCTACGAGAGTCTTCGGCGAGTAGAGTCTCCCGGCCATGTTTCCGGCGAAAATCAGTTTTTCCTACCGTAGCAAAAAAAAATTGCTACGGGTCTCCGGCGAGATCTCCGACAAGTCTCCGGCGAGGTCTGTCTTTTTTTTTTTGGACAATTTTTTTTTGCTACATAGAGCAAAAACGGGCTTTTTTTTTGCTACCAGAGCAAAAGCGGGATTTAGGGGAAAAACGACACCTGTCAGCACGGGGACCACGGGGCCGGAAATTTTTGAGCCCCCGGGGACGCCCAGCACGGTCCCAAACAAAATCAGAACCCAAAATCCCAAGTAAAATTAACATGGCTTCAGTTGAAAGTTTGTTTAAAATGGTGCACTACAATTGCAGACAGCTGGTAGTTTCCTAGGGAGTCCCCTTCTGGTCTTGTTAACTTAAGGTGAAATATTTATACTACAGTTGGAGAGTTGTAGCTTTCTAGGTTAAATGGTGCACTACTACACGCTAAAACGGAAAATGCAAGTGAAGAATATATAAATTCGTAGGATGTATCGTGATAAAATTCACATGTTTTACATGCAAGAATATATGTAGGAGGGTACACACTTTTACTAACTTACTATAACCTGGTCCAAGTGACGCATCAAACTCTAGTTCCTTGACAGGACAAACAACATGCAGAAGTGATGAATGAGCATGATGAAATCTAAGAGAGAAAAAAAATCGTGTATCCTTAGACAACCAACGCGTGTAAATAATGAAAATCGATCTGGATAAAATAAAATATATCAGTGTATAAAGATAGAGCTTTACCAACAATTGATTGTCTGGTTGATTCATCGAACTTTAATTAAAAGGGAGAAGAGAATACATGAGTTAGTGTCTAGCCGGCACAACCAAGCAAGTTTGGTCTGATTTGGGTTTCCTTGCAGCAGCAATGTTTGTCGATGTACAGTATCTTAGATTTAATTTTAATAAAGGTATCTCTAAAGAACCTTCAGTAAATCCATATACGCACAGGTCGCGCTGTTCTGAGAGCTGTATCCAACGGTTTAATTACAGCGTTCCCCGAACGGTTGACCTGACATAAATTATTACTCAAGCTTATCCTCACTAATAAATACTACTTTCTCTGTCTTATATTAATTGCATAAAGATAGACAAAAGTGGATGTATCTAGACATATATATAATTTAGTGTTAAATATTTCATTCGTATCAAATTAATTGTCACAAAGTTTAACAAAAGTGTATACATCTAACACTAAATTATGTCCAGATACGTCCACTTTTGTTAAACTTTACGACAATTAATTTGAGACGAAGAGTGTACATCATTTTTATCCATCTTTGTGACTATTAATTTGAGACGGGGAGAATACTGTCAATAAGCTCCTTCCACGCGCTTCATATGGTTTGCCATGCCAAATCGTCGAGAGCAGCTATAAAAATACGACAGCAGGAAAGAAATCCCGACACCTAGACGTGAAAGCCACCGTGAGTCAGGTAGCTTCAGCATACACAAGAATCACAGAGCCCCACACGCATGCACATGGAGGTTCCGGCGGGCGAAGCTGCAAGCAGTAAGCACATCGTTCTGGTGCACGGGGCATGCCACGGTGGCTGGTCCTGGTTCAAGGTGGCTACCAGGCTCCGGTCCGCCGGGCACCGCGTCAGCACGCCTGACCTCGCGGCGTCGGGCGTCGACCCCAGGCCGCTGCGCGTGGTGCCGACGTTCCGGGACTACACCAAGCCGCTGCTGGACCTCATGGAGTCCCTCCCGGCCGGGGAGAAGGTGGTGCTCGTCGGCCACAGCCTCGGCGGCGTGAGCATCGCACTGGCCTCCGAGATGTTCCCGGAGAAGGTCGCCGCCGCCGAGTTCCTCTCGGCCTTCATGCCGGACAACAATTCGCCGCCGTCGTACGTGCTTGATAAGGTAAATACAGCACTTGTCTCAAAAAAAAAGGGTAAATACAGCACTCCGTACCTGCAGAGGGTCTCCATGACTAGTAGGCACCAGTAATACTATTTCGGGACTACCTGTAGTGCTTGTCCTTTCCTCTTATGGAATTAGTTTAGATTCGGACGCATGCAGAAACAAGTAACCTGACGGTCCAGGCCAACACCAGCTTTATTGCCCGAACAGTTTACCTTTTTTGTAGTACTGTACTACTGAAGGATCGCTCGATTTATCCTTTTTTTTCCTCAAAAAAGTTCGTGGAGGGAAGGACCCTGGACTGGATGGACACGGAGTTCAAGCCTCAAGATCCTGAGGGCAAGCTGCCTATTACCATGCTCTTCGGCCCGCTGGTCACACGAGCAAAGTTCTACCAGCTATGCTCACCGGAGGTATGGCCCCGTGGTATCGCTTTGTTATCTGTACATGTCTAATCAACCTTGATCTGTACATTGAAATTGATCAAAGAGGAATGAGACGTTGATTTGTCTGAATCGTACGGCAGGACTTCACGCTGGGAAGATCCCTGATGAGAGTCGGTTCGATGTTCGTGGACGACCTGAGGCTGCAGCAGCCGTACACGGAAGCTCGATACGGGTCTGTACGTAAGGTGTTCATAGTCTGCAAGGACGACCACGCCATCGTCGAGGGCTTCCAGCGGTGGATGATAGAGAACTACCCCGTCGATGAGGTGAAGGAAATAGACGGCGCAGACCACATGGCGCTGCTCTCGACGCCGACGGAGCTTTCACGCTGCCTCGAGGAGATCGTGGAAAAGTATGCTTCATGATCACGTTGCTGCTGATCTACTGTATCTGTTTAGCGTCATGTTACCGACATTTGTGACTTGTGCCCTACTGCTTTTGTCATAAGCATCATGCCGGGTCCGGGTGTTTTGTCCCGTTCATTATTGCAATCAATTTCAGACGGATGATGTTTCAATGTCGAGGTGTAATTTGTGGCTGTTTAATAGTAATGAAGATAAATGTTCTCGTGGTGTATAACTTAATAATGAAGATAAATGTGGATGGGTGTCTACATCGACACATATTACAATCGTTGTCAAACTCCCTGTCAATGCATTATCAGGATATGACATGTGCGGATTTTCTATTTGTGAGCGCCCAATGCTGGCCGCTTATATAGTAGCAAGTCGTCGATTCGTTCCGAAGCGAACATTAACGCAATCAACAGGAATTATCTGGTGTTCGTTGGTTGGATATATAAAGTGATATTGTCTTTGTGGTTGCTGAGAAGACGACATAGCTTAAGAAACCGGACCGGTGACCGGATATAACATGTGCGGATTTTCTATTTCTGAGCGCCCACTGCTGGCAACTAATTTGGTATAGCAAGTGGTCGATTCATTCCGAACCAAACATTAACGCAATCGACAGGACTTATCTGGTATTGGGTGGTTGGATAGAATGATATTGGCTCTTTGGTTGCCGATAGGAAATCATAGTTTAAAAAGCCGGATCGGTGACCAAACCCTCTGTGTTCAGGTTTTTGTCAATCAGACCACAGATTCGCCGATTCAATGTTTGGGTTCTAAATTATAAAATACTTTAATAAAAATATTAATAAGCGTGCAAAAATATTACAAACCTGGCAATTTGGTATAATAATTTGCATAACAAAGAATATAGACCAACTTTGTTCCAGTCCCAACCGCAATGGCAAGCAACTGGGCATATTCAAGCAATCCAGCAATGCATATTTGAAATTGATATATGTAGGTCTCAACAGTAACAGAAAGCCAACCAACAGGCCACCGACACGGTGCAAATAGCCAATTTTAAATATGCAATGCACAAGTGCACAACATCAAACTCGCAATCACCTGATTCTCAAATGTTTCAAACTCTTAGAGCATCCACAGTGTTGCCAAAACCAAATTCGCCACATAGATTTATTTGGCATTAGAGCTAAACTTGCTATGTTATCTACAATGTGTCAAAGCCAATGCCAAATGCAAAATTCTCTTATTGTGTGGCCCACCATGTATAAAGTAATAATAAACTATTTTGGGCTGCATACTCTCTCTCTAGTCTCACTCCTCCATCCAACTATTTTATTCACTTAAAAGAATTTGGCATTGGATCTTCTAGTTGCTCCTACGCCAAATTATTTGGCTTTGACACCAAAATTTGGCACCTCTACAATATAGCGAACCGATGCCAAAAGCCAAATAGGGTATTTGGCACACACTGTGGATGCCCTTAGACATCAAATTGCACATAAATACAGAAATGAAAATACATACAGTCTCATAAATATAACTCATGCAAGAAATAATCTTTCAAACACTCAAGTCCACCGGTGTGTGGCTTAACGATATTGGAAAGTCCAATCTGTCACATTCCCATGAATCTCTTCATCTCCAAGCCGTGATCACTTCCAGTATCTTTATCGCCTTGGGTCCCATTACTGAGATCTTCATTGACTTTTGGGATGTTTGCTTCGTCATTTTTTTGAGAAGTATCCTTTTCATAGTCTTCATCAATCCATTGAGACTCATCTGCACAATTTTATGCCTTAAAATCAGAATTAATGAGCAAATATAAGACATGACAAGTATAAAAGAGAAACTTTGCCATTCATGGCATTTCATATCTCGTTGTCATTGCCGTGAAAAAATTTCGGTATCTATTAAGATCATTCACATTTAGCACATAGGGATCATCGTCAGGAATTCAATCTTCAACAAACTTGCCAACGTCCTCCAAACAAACTGGTGTATAGTCTCTAGTGAGGGTTTTGGACCTATACATGACATGGAAGGATCCAACCATGTAAAAACTACAAATAAACGAGGGAATACATTAGAAAGTAGATGTAACAGAGCATCAAAAAAATTCTTTTGTTCAAGCCTCGAGTTGCATTGAACGTAAGCAATATCATCCATCCTTTGATGCTCAAGTATATTATATTTTTGGAGTGTATGTGCTCAATCAAACTCCAATTTCTTTTACAGCCCGAAGCACTACAAGTTTGGCTTAAGACACAAGTAGCAGGCTTTTGGAAGTTTGGCGCACTACAATCATTAGTTAACCACCATTCATAAAACAAATGATGCATATTAGTAAATCAATTTTATGAAATTACAAAAAATAACATAAAAGAACAATTGAAATTAAGTGACATACCAAGAAGCAATGAATCTTTGTCACTAAGGCTGGCACTTGACCAAAATCCCCATATGCACCTCTACAAATCCTCATATATGTTGTTAAAGCGTTGTGCAAACTCTAGAAGTAGGGGTATGATATTTTTACATAAACTCTTCATCGTATTGGTTGGTGCGGTTAAATTTTTATTTAAGTCCTTATAGCATATCTCCTCTATAGCATTAAAAATATGTTGTTGGATTGCTATCTTCTTTTTTGAAAGCACTTCTCAGTCTCTTGTGATGTTGAGGTGAGAATAGTCACAAGTGTCTCATGCGAATATACATTTTAGTGGTGTATGTTGCAGAATTTAAAACAAATGTGTCCAACGTAACCGCTAATATATGCTATGAAGATAACGAGGCATGCCCATACATGCGATGATCTAATACTTACGGTTACTGATAGCGGAAGAACGGTGTAGTCGTAATAGATTCTTAACAATCGCAGATTCTTACACCTTGGCCTAGCTGCAAGGATGTCACTAGCTCCCTTGTTAAGGATCACACATGTAATCTCTCTTATAGTGTCCACGCATCCACTTGCGTCAACCGGTCAGTGCTAAGCCGTCCAACACTCGGCGCTAACTAAGATAGAACAACCTTTTGGCGTAACTTTGGTGGTAGATCTAATCAACTTGATTAGACCTATATGAGACTTGTGTTATCAATACATGAAACCCAAAAACCCAATTAGGAGATTAGAGCTAGATCTAATTAGGAGAGGAGTCCCCAAAAACCCAATTAGAAGAGGCTCCCATTCTACTAGAGAGAAACAGAATATGCACGAAGGCCAATTGATGTGTTTTCTCCCTTGGGGGTGGGCATATATATAGTGGGAGGCAAGGGAGACCTGCCAAATAGGTTAGGTCGGTTTGGGGAGGCAGCCAAGGGATGGACGCACCTCCCCTTGCCCAACTCGGATTGGACTCACAATTAGCAGTCCTTTCCATTCCCACTTATTTCTCTCCTTTTTCCTTTTTTTTCAATTTTGGCATTTGTTTCTTTTACCAAAATTCAAACTGGGAATTTTCCTGGGGGAATTAGTGTGCCTTGTGTATGGCCATTGGGCCCACTTGGCAGCCACCCAATACTTAGGTTCTATCTTGGGTTCTCGGTTTTTCTCCGAAACTCTTCCGGAACCCTATGACCCAAGTTGATAAAATCATCGACCTTATCCAATGACTCTGACCTTTCTCAAAACAACTTAGACTACTAAAACACTTTCAATCAAAGGTTGACACAACTTAAGTGTCTAATCCGTTAAGGTTTCGCAACACACAGACATGTTCGGGAACTTACCAAATAATAACCAACATCGGAGCCATGGACGCCCATGATGGCTCATGTGTGTTCAACTAGGAGGAAGGAACCTTTAAGTTACTCATTGTACTTATTCCCATTACTACACGATACCAAAGATATCACAAGGTGAGGCAATATGCTCTAGTATGATAAAACTCTTTGATCATAACACATATAAAACTCTTACCGATAATGTTCGCTTTTCTCATACATATACCCAATGTCCTTGTGATAAATCACACTGTGTGTAGCCAGACGATTGGTTGACATCGGTGATACTAAGAGGGGTTAGAGGATGTATCTCTCCATCTTCTGGATGAGTTAAGTACTATTCTTCAACGATCTCAGTTCCATTACACATTCCAGGTCATACCCAAATGTTAACGTTATGATGTCCTATTACGGTAGACGGTTTAAGACATTGAAAGCATAACTGCCAAATATGCGGTCACTAGATATTCTCATAGTATAGGAATCCTAGTCAATGAGAACTTCATATTCACTTTGCTAAATCATTACAATTTTTTGTCCCTTAGGAAGATCATATACTTGGGTCGGTTCAGTACTATTGTTACTCTACCAATAAACGATTATGGTTGCTAGACTTACCAAAGTACATGATCAGGAAAACTTGATTATCTCACAGCGCACCAGCTGATCTTGGAGACAAGATTAGGAACACTTGTTTGTTCATATATTCACACCCACACATAGATTTTCCTTTGAATACTCACTATTCAAGTCCCATAGCGGTTATATCATGATGATATAAACTTATTAATGCACTTGGAGATAGAATAATAATTGGATATTATTATCTCGATGGCATATCTCCAATAGTCTCACACTTGCACTAGAGTTAATAATATTCTAGTTAGTATAATGCCATAACACTTATCGAAGTATCGTGTTACTCAAACTTTACATGTGGTTCCTAAGACCATTGTCTTTCACCTTCTAATCCAATCAACTTGTGATAAACTTGCATTGGATTTATTAGGAATTGGAATTATGTGAATATGGTTTCTTAGTAGAATTAATAAGTCAAACGTCTCGAATTGAATTATCATATCGTATTTTGAAAGCTCACTAAGTTGAACGATTTTTATCTAATAACTTGCAATCCACAATGTCACACATTGTGTTGCAGCTATCTATAACAGTATTGTAGAGTCCATCCTAATACACTAATGTTGATAATTATACACCATACATTAAAATGAAATTAAAGAATCATAATCTAAACTAAAATCAACAAATATTTTATTTTGTAATTCCACCACAAATACATATATGACTAAACATCTCACAATATTATTTGAAGTTTTATAAAATCTACTCCCTCCGTATCGAAATGTAAGACTTTTTAGTATTTCTTAGAAAAAACGAATCTAGACATGTTTTAGTGCAAGATGCATATCAATCTATACACTAAAGCATTTCTAGATACCTTTTGTCTAGAAAATGCTAAAACATCTTATATTGTGATACGGAGGGAGTAGTAAGTTATTTTTACACTTTGCAATACCACTGTAATAATTATGTGAGAATATCTCACCATAATAGTTAAAGTTTAATTACAAACAATGAACTTCCTTTATGAGAATTTTTTTACTTAAGTTTTCTTCTTTATACCGGTGGGCTAACTAGTTATCACATTGAAAACTTTTTGGTTCTTATGTGGCATTAATGACAACGTGATTGGCGAAATCACAAAATTTGTTGCTTGAACTCAACCCTTTCTATTTTGCTCACCAATGACTACGAAGGTCATGTTTATTGCATAATATCACGCCATGCTTACTTTTGAAACAAATTGCTTTGTCTCATGGTTTTAACAATTCAAAATTTCTTGCATAATCGCACTTAGCACACTCATCATAGTCATGTTTATTAAACTTCTTAATATATCTCATAGATTTTGAATTTTAAAAGATTTTTTTTACAGTTCATATAAAACTATTTAAAATCCTTTCACGAGGCATCCTTCTTTTAATTAGGTATAGTCGAATTAAAAGATCATATTCAGCTCCCACTGACTTTTTAAGTCCCTTCGCTTTATATAATAAAAAGATTAACTTATTTTTTCGTTAACATGGTTAAATTAACACTCATAATGTAATATTCCATATAAATCTAGTATTCTAAAGTTAATTACTCTTAACAATTACTTTTGCTACTTTGATCCAATAACAACAACAAGAATTTGATATGATAAGTTCCCAACTTATCATCATCATTTTGCATCCTTGATATTTTTTTATGAAGACTAGATTTATAAATAATATATATTCATATATGTTTTTATATGTGAAACATTCATGTTTTCGTGATTTAATATTACTTCAACTACTCTCAAGATAAAATATTGGGTAACATGAATATCTCCTTTCTCCTGGATCTCTATGTCAATTCAATGTCATTTATGAGCATTACTATTCTGTTTTTGTTTTGTTTTGCATTTCATGATCATTATCTCGTAATTTTGATGACTACATCACAAAGTGAATATTACACCAACTTCCTCATATGACCTTTTATGATATTCATTTTGAAATTTATCTATCCCATACATAAATTCCTCGATAAGGTAGGAAACATTTACATGTCACCCTTTGATTCTAACCTTACTCTAAAGATTCTCAATCTTACCTCAATATAATTTTCACCTTAATATCATGAGAAAACACTTTTCTCCTCAATCCAAAATGTTAGACACTTGGAGTCAGAGTGAAATGTTTTCTACCAATAATCATATTGGTTTTATGCAAAAACTCTTAATCAATTATGCAACATATATTTGCAATATTGATTACTTGTAACTTTAATTAAAATAACTCTAAGTTAATTAACTCTTGTGCTCCAACCTGTACAAACAAGATAAGTTTACTTGGTGGGTTGAGAACTATTTTGTTTCACTCTTCACACATTACGCCAAGACATTTTTGACAATCTAATTATAACATTCCTTAAATCCTTGCCTCGCAAAGATTTAATTATCATGGGTAATTTGACTAAGAAAATTTTCTTTCATCAACTTTTTATAATTTTATTAAGTCCTTATTTCTCCAATCAAATTTCTTTGATATCTTATTTTGATTCATGCCACTCCACTGAATTTTACGAAACATTGAGAATTCAATTGTTTCATCCTTTCCACTTCATCAATATTATTAACTTATCATATTAAGTCTTCAATGGAATATAATCAATTTGGAAAACATCCGTCCTTATTTGAATTTTGAAATTTACAAGTGCCTAGCACTTTATGGATTTTTATCTTTATTAAATAATTTGGAGACAATCTTAAAACTTGATAGAGCAACAAAATGTTTATCTCTGATTCATTTAACAAGCCATCACAAATATTACTCTAACTTGAGTAATAAATTGAGCTAAAATATTTCAATAATTAATATAGAACTTAATGACATAATGCAAACAAAAAAATCATAAAATTTTAATTCCCAAACATTGTACTCCCACACATATATAGTATTCAAACTCAACAAGGTATACAAACATAAAATATTCATTACATAATGATCAAATTCAAAATAACTCTTATTTAGTAGTCCTAGTGTTGATCCTTCTTCTTGTCTTGGATTTGAAGATGATACAACTGGCACGACGCTTCAAATGCGTCTTCCATTACACCTCCTATGTTTCCCACCTATATTGCATGTTTTCCTTCTCTCTTTGCAATTATTGAATAATGATAAATTTTAGTACCCAATTCCAAAATATTTTTGAGGCTAGAAAATGTCAATAACTGGTATAACAATTATGCATCATATGGATGTGCCACTTGTCTTTTTCAATCTGTGTAATTAACACGGCATGGACGGAGATATCCATCTCAGCTGACATGAGCATCTGGAATACTGTTTCAAATGTCTTCTCCACTTCCATCAGATTGTCGCAAGCCACTGGAAGAACAATTTCTTAACCCTCTAGATTTTTTGTGTTAGTTAACAACACAAGTGAGAATCTAAGCATATATTAAGTGATAGAGGAACAGAAAAAGAAGTAAGGAAAACTAGCAATATATGATAATCTGTCAGAAATGCAGTTCCCAGGGCGGATAATCCGGTGTCCTGTCGCCCCGGAATATTCGTCCTTCGGAGAATTTCACTAAGGACTGGGCCGGATATTTACCCGGAGATTTTGTAACCCTGGATTATTGGAAATGGCTAAGGACTTAAGTGCGCAAAGCACTAGACTCTCCGGATATTTGGGCCGGATATTTGGCTGGAGAATTTAATAGGCCCCAGATATTTCAGTAGCCGGAATATCCGACCCCAACTTACACCGGATAATCTGTCCCCTAGGATTTAGAATAAGCTTGCAACAACTACAATTGTGAGGGGGTATAAATACCCATCACCTTCTTCAACCTCAGGTTACCACGACAAGAACTCCAAGACCCCCCCCCCCCATGTTCATGAGCTTCATCTCCCTAGATCTGTCTCCCTAGACACTCAAACACTCTAACCTTTGGGTATTTGAGGGAAAATACCTAGATACACATTCCTACCAACTAGATTTGATTTCCCCATTGATTTGTGAAAGGAGCTTGTACTCTAGGGTTCATTGGATCCATTAAAGGTTGTTGGTCCTCCATAGTGATTTTTGAGCGGTGGAGACATTGCCGGGTACACCAATTAAAGTTGTGGTGTGTACCCTGGCCTTGAAGCATCAAGCTTTGGTGGATCGGTGAATTTGGTTAGGTCACTCCAAGTTGTGGAGAGTGCCTCATCCTTCTAAAGGTTGTAGTTGTCAACCTCAACGGCAACATAGTGATTTGTGCCTCTCCACATCGGTGGAAGGACAAGGAGATACGGTGTGTCATTTGACGGCTATTCGGTGTTCCACTTTGGTGGCACCACACTACTCTAACGGAGACTAGCTTCCATTGGGAAGTGAACTTCGGGATAAATCTCTGCGTCATTCTGTTCGGTTATTCCTCAACTTACCTTTACTTGTTTCTACTAGCTTAGTTGTATAAATATCGTGGCTAGTAGTAACTTAGTTGCATAATCTAGATAATCTATATTTAAGGAATATCTTGTTGACCGAAAAGAAGTAAAATTTGTAGTTAAACTATTAACCCTTCCCCCTACTAGTTAACCTCTCGATCATTGAATTGGTATCAGAGCCTCGTCTCTTTATTAAAGGGTTTACCGCCTAAAGAGGAGGATGGTGGATGACCTAGTCTCCATGGATGCTATTACAAAGCTATTACAAACCATGATTGAAAACTTGGAAAATAGGATGGAAGGGTTAATAAAAGAAATGGCATCTTCATCTAGTCACTCATCCAAAAATGTTCTCCTAGATGAAGATGGAAAACCCATAGCTCCTACTAAGGATAATACTGGAGCATCTAAGTTAAAGGATCATGAAAATGCATTTCGTAATTTCTATAACATTGCTAGTAATGTTCAACATCCACGTGTAAAAAATCTTGGTGCACCTCATTTAGTAGATAGGTCTCGTTTTACTAATTGGAAAGCTTCCATGAAGTCTTATGTGTGTAGCTCCAATGCAAATATGGAGAATCATTATGGATATGAGGGTAAGGACCCCAAGAACTTGAGCTCGATGATATAATAGATCAACAACTCAATGGTCATGCCATGCAAATACTAGAGAAGGCAATGGCAAATGAAGGAGTTGAGCACATCCGGTCCTGCACAAATACCAAGGAGGCATGGGATTGCATAATTGACATGTATGATGGCAATGTAAACATGCAACGGTCTAAGAGGTTCATTCTCCAAAGACAAGTTGATAACTTCTATATGAAGGATGGAGAGACTCCGGAAGATATGTACAGAAGACTCAAGGCTCTTGTGGTTGACATGAGAGATTGTGGAATCAAGGATTGCGTTGAGTATTGGGTGAAGGATAAATTCCTCCTCACCTTGATTCCATACAATGATAACATGGTGATGAATGTGCAAGCAAGGGATGATTTCTTAGATCTAACTCCCAATGATGTTTTGGGTATCTTCATTACCTTGAACATGATTAAAATATCCTCCAATTATTTCATGGCCCCGTGTGATTGGAATGAAGATAACATTATTGCTTTGAAGGCCACATCTCATGAAGATGAGGAATCAAGTGATGATGGTGGTTCCTAATATGTTGTTTCCATGAATGAGAAGAGGATATCACATGAAGAATGCTTGTATCTTTCTAACATAAGTGGTGGAAGAAAGGAAACTTTAGATCAAATGAAACAAAGAACAAGAGAAAGGAAGCCCCAAGCATGAAGAAGGAAATAACTTGCTTCAATTGTGGGGATAGTGAGTACTTTGTTCAAATTCCCTTTTAAGAGTAGGATTGAGAATGTTAGAAGGCTAGTAGGGAAGTACAACTTCATCAAGAGAGGTCCTCCAAGGGCATTTATTGCAAAGGATAATTAATGTAAATCTGGTGGTGAAGAGAGTGATGGTAATGGTGAACAAGTGGGCACGACGCCGTGGTAATGTGCGTCATTCCATCAACCTTGAGCTCTCTCTTCTCTAACCAACATGACAATAAGGGCCCCTAAAGTCACAAGTGCTTCATGGCCAAGGGTATATCCCCAAAGGTGATTCCTACACTCAAACTTGAAAATTCCTCTACTCCATCTCTATTAAATTGTTTTGAGGAAGTAGATCAATATCCCACAACCAACTTTGTAAAAAGACTAGAAGGTGAAACTAAAATCATATTAGATGCCCTCACAATTCAATAAAGGGAAGCACATGGCCTCATTGATGAACATGATGAGAGAATCATTTTACTTGAGGGCCTCTCTTATGATGGTGCTAATAGAATAGCGGAGCTTGAGGAAGGTGTAGATGATTCACAATGTTATAAGGAAACCATGGAGGAAAAGGCAAAATTTTATTCGTGATCATGCTTTTGAGAAGGTGAAGAATTCATGGCTTTAAATGATGAAACTAACAAAAGTTACAATGGGCTCATTAAGGATTTTGATAAACTTGCTCATAGAACATTCTCAAACGAGCTCAAGACTCTAAAATGGTCAAATGATATAAATGCAGATGCTTGTGCCACTAACCCCTTGTGTGCTAAAGCATATTTCATTGAGGAGAATAATAGGTTGAAGGCCCAACTTGACAAAGGTCTAGAAACTTGCATCCACGGCAAAAGAACCTCAACGATCATTTGAGTAATCAAAACAAAGTAGTTTGTAAGGAAGGACTTGGGTTTCGATTCTCATCCAAGAAGACCCACAAGAAGAACTCAACTCCCTCCACTAATTCTATTGTTTTTTTGAAGGAGGGGGAGTTGGCTAATTATGAAGTGTAATTTGATACTATTGCCAAAAATATTATCCCTAGGGATACTACTACTCACAACAACTTTGCGGGAAATACAACCCATCTTATGTGCTTCTTAAATCTAATGCTGGTCATGTATATGAAAAATATGTTGGCACTTTATATGGTGATGATTACAAGTATGCTATTTGGGTTACAGATACCCTTGTGACTAACAAAAAAGGACCCATCCAAAAATGGGGACCTACTACAAGAAGTTGATTCATTGTAGGTGTATGTGCTTCCAGAGGAAGGTCATGGATGATTGATAGCGGTTGTTCTGCACATATGACCGGAAGAAAGGAAGTGTTAGATGACTTAAAGCATAAACTCATCTAATTATCACAAGTGAATATTCTATTTGGTTCAAAACTTGAGGTATTGGGACATGGCAAGGTGGTAATTTCTCCAGATGTATCCATTGAAAAATTCCTCCTCGTTGAGTCCCTTTGCTATAACATACTCTCCGTATTGCAACTTTGCGAGTGCAATTATACATGTGCTTTTGGGCATCATCACACGCTTGTTCTTCGCACCATTTATCTTAAAGTGGCCTTTGTTGGATTTGTGGAAAACGATATGTATTAGTCGATTTCTCGAACATATTGCCACATGTCTAATGTCTAAATCCTACGTGGGTGCGCTTTGGCATCACCGCTTGGACCATGTCGGTATGAGAAACTTACAAACTCTTGCGAAGGGAGAGCACATGGAAGGACTAACAAGTGTGAGTTTTTCCAAAGATCGCCCTTGTATATCTTGTGTTG
Source organism: Alopecurus myosuroides (assembly GCA_028641055.1). Taxonomy (NCBI): domain Eukaryota; kingdom Viridiplantae; phylum Streptophyta; class Magnoliopsida; order Poales; family Poaceae; genus Alopecurus; species Alopecurus myosuroides. The sequence continues at coordinate 173,698,416 of CM054058.1, forward strand.
TCGGAAATATGCATGAGAAGAACCATCCCAAGAAATCAAGCATCTCTACAAAGAGGTCCTTTGAGCTTATTCACTTGGATATATTTGGGCCTCCTACATATGATAGTCTTGGTGGGAAGAAATATTTATTAATGATTGTTGATGATTATACAAGATACACTTGGGTATTCTATATCCAGAAGAGTAGTGAGAATCAACTAAAGTTCATTGTTTGGTCCACATAAGTGCAATGCCAATATGACACAAACATCTTGGCAATTAGGAGTGATAATAAGTCGGAGTTCAAGAACTACACCATGGGTGAATTCCTGAGTGATGAGGGCATAAGGCATAAGTATTCCGCTGCATACACCCCTCAACAAAATAGTGTAGCGGGGATGAAGAATCACACAATTATTGATATGGAAAGAACTATGATGGCAGAGTTCAAATCCACATATAACCTTTGGGCCGATGCCATCAATACCGCTTTCCATCTATCCAACCGACTCTTCCTCCTTCCAATGATTGGCATAAATCCATATGAACTCCTAACCGGTAACAAACCCAATCTCAAATATATTCGAGTCTTTGGGTGCAAATTCCAAGTTTACATTAAGGGCACTAGATTGTCTAAATTTTATCTAGAACTTTTGAAGGCATATTTATTGGTTATTGTCACATCCTCATTTGAGAGCCATGTTGTAAGGGGGAGAACTCAAAAATTTAGGACCAACAAAAACTTTTATGTTGATCCTGTGGTTTTCTGGATTTGTAACTCCATATATAAAACCCCTATGTGGTTAATGAGAAAAATAAGTGGAATGTTGAAATTCTTGTTTCGTTGACTTCAAAATCATCACTTTTATCTTATCTTAGATCACCTAAAAACTAGAAACAAAAAGAAATCCCTTAAAAACCCTAAGGAAACACATGAGTTTTTCATTTCTGTTTCTGGTTGTTGTATTCCTTTTTGATCACCTCCAATAATTATGAATCTCATCTATAAATCTTGTTTTCTTTGGATGTCATACATCCTTGAGTTATGGTCTCACTAACCATACTCAAAGAAACATTTTTGTTTAGTGAAACCCCTATTTTGATGTGTGTTTTCATGCCTAGTTGATAAAACGGGAATTGTGAAAACAGAGAAAACAAAAATCATCACTTTTTCCTACCTTGTTTTCAGGGCCCTAATTTTTTTGTAAAAAAAATTAAAAATGGGTTTATGAAACTAGGTATCCTATTCTTCAATCTAATATCTTCAATTTTAAAATTGGAGTTAAATTGGTATTTTTACCAAGTCCAAACTTTTCTCTCCTTATAACAGAAGACCAGACTTATAATTTTTTCTAAGTCATTAACTGAGCTTTGTGAATTTTTTCTATCAGTTGTAGAACCAAGAACAAATTCAATCAAAATCATGTTTTGAATCATCAACTCGAGGTAAAACCTTGTCAAATTAGTGCACCTCATACCCCTCATCACACTCGTGCACTGAATTGCTTCTAGAAGAGCTCAGGGGAGGAGAGCAGCTAGCTGCCAACGATTGTGGCCGTAGGCCCAAGGTGTGATCCACTAGGGGAGCTCTCCCATTGCCAGTGCTCCTTCTTCCATGGCTTTGAGCCATTGTCTGCGTGCTCGTGGTGCCACCAAGCTCGCTTGGAGCCTCCACGTGATGATCACCGTCTGAGGAATGCATACGAGCTCGGGTGTTCTCTCCCCATTTTGCCCCGAGGCCACCGTGTGCACGCACATGTGAACCCATGGTATAAGACCACCTCTTGCCCCTTTGCCTCGCCACACCATTCCTCACACCTCACTCATTCACTCCAACAATGCCCAGTTCATGCCCCTCTCTGTGAGAGCGGGGAGATCCATGCTGATCTACCTCGTACCTCTCTCTCACCTTGATCCATTTCTTCACCTTCCGCTATCCCTTTCTCTGGCATGCGTGCCTGACATCGTGGCGTGATGGTTTGCATGCAGGAACGGCGCCGCTGAGCTCGACGTTGCCGGATCCGCCGCGGGGCGCGTCTGGTGCGTTCGGGGTTGTTGTTGCTACTACTACTCCATCGACCCTTCCTCGACACTTCTCATCTTCCTCGACCTCGCCGTGCATGCCGAAACACGCCCTAGGTGAGCCCCTGCTCGAGATCAGCGTAGCTAGGGTTGCCGTTGCCGCTGGCCGTGTCGATAGGAAGGATATGAACACTACCCGTTCATCTCCGGATCAAAGGCCCCCTTTGAATCCATCCTCGTTCTTTTTTGCGCTGTTGGATGCAGATCCAACAACAACTTACCGGTTCGCTCGCGTACGAACGAGCACTGGGCCGGCCCAACGCCGCGCACCCAGCCACTAGCCAAATCGGCCTGTGGATCCTTTCCCCTGTAGTTTTATTAATTCTTGAAATTCCAGAAAACTGCCTAATCACTTTTGGCCTAAATAAAATTCTAAAACTTTGAAGACACACCCACTTTACCTGAGGTACATGCATGTTTTCTAAACCACATGCAAGTGGTTCCTGGTTCACCCTAGGAAATTCCCCAAACTAAACATATCTGAAGAGAAAACATGGGATAACTTTAGTTTTAGGAATCCAAGTGAACTGAGGTTAATTTCTCTGGATAGCCCTTGTTAGTACCTAACTAGCGCAGTTGGCCTCACATGCACTTGAGTTTCCTTCTATAAATGACATGCAGAATGATAAATGACTAGAGAGTCACTAAATGATTTTTAATAATTTTTCGAAGATGATTTTTTAGATGAATCCTTTTGATGTGCTTCTAGCTTGGTGTGATCATTTGAGCTGTAGATTATTTTTTGCATACATTTCAATTCCTGGTAGTTTTCTGCCATTTATGTTTTGCATGTGTTGGATGTTTGATAATTGTTTAGTTGCTTTGCTTGAGCATACTAGCATGTGTAAGTGTTGTTTTCACTTTCATATGGTTGTTATCTTGTAGATCTACCAGGTTAGAATAGCACTGGTTCATGAAAACAATATGGTTTCGCATGCATGTTACTCATTATGCTTGTTTTCCAAGTTTTATGAGTAGTGGAAATATTCTCCATGTGTATCCTCATGCCTTAAGTGTTTCCATGCTTTGTTTGATATGTATATGCCTCTGTTAGTATAATTTTTTCCACTGGTTGCATGTTACTTCCATGTTTAGAAGTGTATGAGTTCCCACATGCTCATAGTAATGCATGTTTTTATATTCTTATGCTTGTGTAGTGTTTAGGAGTTTTTTCATATTATTTTGTGCATCCACATGAATGACTAGAGGGTCATTTTAGACTTTATGGCCTTGTATGAGAGTGGTACACCCACTGGACTCATGCCATTTTGATTGTGGAAGCTTAGTGTCAAATTATAGAATTGTTTCTGCATTGCTTATGCATGTTTGAGAATTGTTGTGTAGCTTGGTGCTAGTATTTTTAGGTGTTTTTTTAAGTAAATGCTTGCTATATGTGTACTCCAGTAGCTATTGCTCGCCTTTTTTGTGTACTGATTGGGTGTTCTCTTTTTTACTTTTTACGACGTTAGATAACGAGGAAGCTCTTAATCCTCAAGTGGTTTTCTGTAACTCATGTTTATTTCAAGAGTGTGATCAATACCTTAGCCAAGGAAAGCCACTCTAAATGCTTGCTTGTTCTTTACTTATCATTATCAATCATGCATTTTTTACTTCTGAAGTTTTACAAAAGTATGATTCAAAACTATTTTTCTAAGTCGGACTATACCACTGGCTATATTATGCTTCTTTTATACTATAGCCACTATATAATCTTGGTGTTACCAAGCCCTTTAGACGTTTTAGTGTCATCACTTACTTAAGTTAAGTCCCTTACTGGAAATTTTAACTTGAGTTTTTGGGAAAACAAAAGCTTTGGAAAAACCCCGAGGAAAGGTGGGATCTTGTCCGAGGGAGGTATATGAAGGAGGATTTGTTTTCAACTTGTTTTACAAAAATGACACATAACCTAGTCTTCGCCGAACAACCAAGCCGTACTGCCACCTCAATATGGGAACGGGATCTAACTAAAAGATTGTAGGTGTTAGTCCGTGTCTACCTCAAAGTTCTATAGGGGTTAGAGTCCCCTGAACCGAATTGTCGTCGGGAGGGAGAAAACGGGACATGCGGAGTGTGGGATTAACTTCGCCTGTAGTTGCAACAGTTGGGTCTCCTATCATGGAGGTGTGTTGTCAAGGGAAACCGGATCGATACGGCTGACTCACTCGGTGTTGGGGAGAACAAATCCAGTTGAAGAGGTAGCCATTTGCTAGCACTTGCATAGTGGATAGTTAGGACCAGTTATCTGATGTTCGCATACTGTCGTGGAAAGTCCATGGTTGTTCACGGCGGATGTACTGGATCTTGTGGAATGTGTACACCTCTGCAGAGTAAAACTATTCAAAAGAGTCGTGTCCTCGGATATGGACAGTTGATTGGCCATGTAGCTAGCATTGTGTCAATGTTTTCAATAGTTTAAAAGTTTTAGATGGTGTTGTACCTGGGAGGTACTTGGAAATGGAATTGGTCGTACCTTTGAGGTACTAGAGAATGAGGATCTGGAAGTCTTTGGGTTTACAAGAAATTTTGAAAAGAAAAAATTTCTTTTATTTTAGTATGCTTTATCAAAACTTGTGGACATGAAATATCTACAAGAGAAACTAAATATCTTTTGAAGTATCTTCTTCAACAAAGAAAAACTAAAACTTGTGCAACCATGATGGGTCTTCCATTTCATCATGGCTAGTTAAGCCCTAAGTATAGCCTTCCTACCACTTATATCGCATACTTGCATTTGTTAAGATTTTATTTGGGGTGACTTGCGAGTACAATCCAATGTACTCATAATGGTTTCGTCCCTGGCTATTGTCTTGGTCAGAATGTGAGGATCTGCCTCAGGAAGATATCTACGAGGAGGAGTACTATGACGATCCCGCGAACTAGGCATGTCTCCCGGTCATCAGCATGTGGTGTTAAGGCGTTGACACGGGTTCTACTCGTTGTGCTTGCTTGTGCTAAATAAAGATAGATGTGGGTGTGTGGTTGTCGCTTTCCCTACGTGGAAGCTGTCTCAGACTTGGTCGACAAACCATTTGGGTAAGACTATATTATTCGTGTAATGGATGTGAACTCTGATGTTCCTTCTCTAAATATGTTGCTCATGACTGTCGATCTGGGATCATGAGTGTATGCATATTGGTGGTCTTGGACATCTAGTCTGGGGTCCCCAGAGTTATGCCATGAACTCTCATGCTTATAGAGTCTTCGACATATCCATCGGGTGTGTTCAATAATCTATGAATGTGTAGTTTCATGAGTATAATGGCTCCCAAGTGGAGCAAATTGATTGTGATGATGTAGGTGATGGACCTTCCTCCATAGCCATAGTAAGAATGGGTATAGGTCCTCTTATACCCGTTGAGGGACACCTTGTGGAGAAGAAAGATGGGACAAGCTATGAGCAAGTTGAGCCCTCTACATATACCATTGATCAAATGGTAAACCAAGAAAAAGACCTTCAAATTGATACCACTCATCGAGAAAGTGATCAAGACCCACCCACCAATAATTATGTTAATGATGTTGCTGAATAATCATGAAGAACCCCACTCTAGGTAGATCATGGTATTGATGAAGGCAATGACGAGGATGTACCTCCAAATGAGAAAGCTGATGATGCTCTCATTCGCATCATGACTCATCAATCCAAAAAATTACGCCAACACTCACATAATCAAAGGAACATTATTGGTGGTTTAGGAAGAAGTGTATCCACTCCTGGTCAAATCCTCAAGTTTTGTGGACTTCATTCCTATGTATCTCATGTTGAACCTATCAAAGTGTATGCTACTCTTGATGATGAAGATTGGGTTCAAGCTATGCATGGAGAGATTCACAAGTTTGAGAGGAACAAAGTATGGTCACTAGTGGAGAGACCAAAGGATAATAATATCATTGGAACAAAATGGGTGTATAAGAACAAGCAAGATTATCATGGGAAAGTGATTCACAACAAGTGTCGGTTGGTTCCTCAAGGCTACTCTCAAGTTGATGGACTTGAGTATGGTGAAAATTTCACTCCTATACCTAGACTTCAATCCATTCGTATACTACTTGGTTTTGTCACTAGTGATAATTTCATCTTGCATCAAATGGTTGTTAAAAGTGAATTTATAAATTAACCTTTAAATGATTTGGTATATGTTAAACAACCTCTGGGGTTCAAAGATCCCAAGTATCCTAACCATGTCTACTTACTCCATAATGCTCTGTATGTCCTAAAATAAGCCCCGCGTTCTTGGTATGATCATTTAAAGGAGTTCTTAGTAGACCGTTGTTTTGTGCTTGGGGTAATTTATCACACACTCTTTACAAAGAGTGTAGATGGACAATTCTTTGTATGCCAAGTATATGTTGATGATATTATATTTGGGTCTACTAATGTTGATTTTGTAGACCAATTTTCTAAACTAATGACAAGTGAGTTTGAGATGTCTATGATGGGTGAATTAAAGTTCTTCCTTGGATTTGAAATCAAACAATATTATGAAGGAACTTTCATTTTGCAAGCCAAATATATACAAGAAATGATTAAGAAATTTGATATGGCCAAATCTAAGCCGTTAGGATTTCCAATGGCAACTAATGTGAACCTTAAAATGGATCGCAAAGTTATACCGGTTGATCCAAAACTTTATCGTTCTATGATTGCTTCTTTTCTTTACCTTTGTGCATCTAGACCGGATACTATGTTTAGTGTGGGTTTCTGTGCATGATTCCAATCTAACTCAGTAAAGCCATATGATTGCAGTCAAAAGGATTCTTAGGTATTAAGTTGGCATTCCCACTCAGGGTCTTTTGTATCCTTCAAACACAAGTTTTGATCTTGTGGGATATTCTGATTCGGGGAGGTGACAAAGTGGATAGAAAATCAACCTCGGGTACTTGCCAATTCCTTGGTAGGTCACTTATGTGTTAGTATTCCAAGAAACAAAATTGTATTGCCACCTCCTCTACGACACCAGAGTATATTGCCGCCACAAGTTGTTGCTCTCAACTATTATGGACGAGGTAGTGTCTTAAGGATTTTTTAATTAAGATTAAGACAATGCCTTTTTTATGTGATAATGAGAGTGGTAGTCAAGACCAAGCATATTGAAACAAGGTATCACTTTATACGTGATCATTCTGCCAATGGAGACATCTCACTCTCTTATGTCAACAGCAAAGACCAACTTGTCGATATATTCTCAAAGCCACGTGACGAAAAGAGATCCAAACAATTAAGAGGTGAGATCAACATCGTATGTGCAAGCAATTTTAGTTGATTGGAAATATTGCATGCACACCTCTATTAGACTCTTATTTGTTATTTAGATGCACACATGGATATATGGGGTGTGTAGCTCAACTAATGAGTCAACAGTACCTCTATAATGCATAAATAAACAAATCATGCATGATGGTCATTTTTATGATAAAATGTGCTTAAAATGATGAGATTTGACTATGAACTCAAGATACATATTCTCGGTGTCATGTCAAACATGCTCACACAAAGGTGGCTAATGCAAAAGAACATTGTCTCCTGAGTCATTGATCTTAGTTGGATTTCATTTGAATTTATGTGGCTCTATCTTTTTCCTAACCAGAAGGATGCCACACGCGTTGCTGCGGGGCCTCTTTAGAAACTACAATATATTTTTAGTAAAATTTATAAGAGATGGGATACCTTATGTTTTCTAAGTGAATATAAAACAATCAGTAGATCATAGTATATATATTTTTAAATTATTAATATGAATAATTGGATGGTTTAATAAATAGATAATGTATAGCTTGCATGTAATAGTTAATAAATATTAGTGGAGATGACGTGGACAATTGATTGGCTAGGAGAATGGATGATGTGGATAGCTTTCATGTTGAGATATAAAAATCATTAATGCATGTTAGTGGGGTTTTGCTTTATAAGAAGTATAGAGGATCGGAATCACAATCAATCTTGGTTTTTAAACTCTATTATCTCTTGCGAGTATTGAGTATGTAGTACCATAATTAGTTTGAATATCTAAACCCAAGCCAATCAATTCTTGAGACATTCTATCTAAAGCACACAAGTAAAATTTTGAACCTTGAGGGCTGGTTTGAGCAGGCCGGATTATTCAGGCAACGACTGGAATATCTAGAGACCGGAATATCCGCCCCAAGTGTAGGTCGGATAATCCGGCACGGTTGGTTAGTATTTTTTGTATACGGGAAGTGGGGTGAGGGAAACCAGTTGCTCGCCTCACACCCCCGACTTCCCCCACCCAATACGCCGCCACCTGCTGCCCCGCCCCTCAGTGGGGACGTTCCAACCGCCAAAATATCCGGGAACTCTCTGATCCTGGTCCCCACTCCTCCAGGAACCTTCTCCTTCAAGAAGAACCTCAAATGTATGAGCGTAATGTCCACTATGTTGAACCCTAGGTGCTAGTCATATAGATATTTAGATGTGAATTTTTTCTTGAAATATTGTATTTGATGGTTGAACTGGGGTATCTCAGGTTATTAAACACAGTAGGCTAGCCACATCTTAGGGATTGATTCATAGACATGCTCTAAATCTGGGATCTGAAATTCAGCATTACGGTCGGATTATTCCGATACGTGTGGAATATCCGCGGTGGGGTGGGGGGGGGGGGGATTATCCACCCCTATGTGCACTAGATAATTCGGCCTGGGTATATTGTTTTTCAGAACCTTTGATTCGTTTTAGTATCAACTAATACCAATATTTTGTTGCTGTACTAATGTGTTCAGCATCATATCTATTCATGACTTGTTGCACACTTATCTGTACCTCTCCATTACTCTATATTCTCAGGTGGTTCAAGTGTCCCTAAGAAGAGAGCTTGTGGTCGTTATCTCTGCATAGATGAACATGGCAGGATCGTTGGCGAGACTATCCTCATACATCAACGCGCTAAGGCTGGGAGGGCAAAGAAGGCTCTGTCCAGCATGGATAAGCCAAAAAATGGAAAGAGGAAGGAAAGACACCAAGGGTCAACTATCCGGAAATGGATGCTATTGATTATGCTAAAATCAGACAAGATGACTCGTATACTACTATTAAGAAAGACTTGGAGATTGAAGACTCCGGGTTCTGGTGCATGGAGAAATTTTCCTATGCATCCCATCCAGTTGGACTATCTCTACTCAAAGACATATTTTCTCAGGCTGCGGAGATGATTGATCATATGGGGTTGCAAACCCTCATGGAGCGCTAGTGCAACTACAATGTCACTCTCATTCAACAATTCTTTTCTAATCTTGTGATGGTTGATGATGATGCCAAGACTCTTAAATGGCTGACAGGGTCAACCAAGTGTGAAGCTAATTTCTTTGATTTTTCTTCAGTTCTTGGATATACTTATGATGGTCTTACTGATGTTGGTCACCGCCTACATTCTTTAGACAAGCCTGACAAGAATATGATGGAAATATGTATGGGACTAATGGAGTCATTGGTACTATTACCTGACTACTACCACTCTATGATCAGCTTGTGCACATTTTTAGGGGGAACATTGCTCCAACTGGTAGAAACAATGATGCCATTCGTACTTCTCTTGTCAACATATTGCCCCCTGCTCAGGAGTGTGCTGAAAATTAAGAACCTGACAAGAATTTCACTATTGATTTCATGGACTTTCTCTACCATGAGATGTATGAGTCTATGATTGGCCGAACCACTATCCCCTATGTGCCATGCATAATGTTGCTCATCAAGAAGGCTCTACCAGATGAAGATATGTCTGATAATGATTGTGAGGAGCACAAAGTGAAGAAGCCCTATGTCAAGAAGTTCGTGGTTGCTCCATCTTCTCCTTCAACTGCTCCTGACACTACTCCTAGATCCTTCATGGCTAATACACGCGATATTTGTAGGCACAATACTCCCACAACTTCTATTCCTCTATAGATCAAGAAGCTAAACTAGTTCCAACGACATTTCCTATGCATGAAGGTGGATATTTATCATGAGTAGTACAATTCCTATTGTCGTGACCTCCATTCAGCCCACACTCACCATTTTATTCTTCACAGTCTTAACAGTGCTACAGGATTTCCTCCTAAGGCTGGTACCCACACTCCGTACAACAAATGAGAGGTCTATCAGTATCCATGGGTCAATGTGAAGAAGGATATTTACAACATGAAGAAAGATCCTTGTTCCTCTCACAACACAAATCGCACTGATGAAGAAGTTTTGGATGATGAAATAGATGATGAGGAAGAAGGATTATATACTAACGATGAGGATGATTCTTCCGGGAACATGGTCATGAGGTCTCTGGGTGCTCACATGAAGTGCTAGAATCGCTCTTTTGCCTTTTGGCGTTTCCATACCAGAGGGGAGAAGTATTTCTTTTTAGGATATCTTTGCTAGGGATTTGCAAGGGTCGGACACAAGCACGCTCTTTTATCATTTTTATAGACCTTGTGTCCATCTGTCTTAAGTCGAACTTATTTGCTTGATATTTGGGTTATTTCGTGTGAAACTATGTGGTTTAAATTTTGTGGTATTACTAAATGGTAAGTTCTTGAAGCACTAGTATAATTGACACACTATTGTGCATAAGGTATGATTTCTATCTTATCTATGTCTCACCTATGCAAATATGTGACCTCAGGAGCTCTCCTACATGCTTGATATGAAACCTTAGATTTATCTATTACATGCTCACTCTTAGAGGGATTGTGCACATGTTCAGCGGGAGCTCCTACATTTCATTTTGGGAATACATTGCTAAGTCTTAGGATTATATTGCAAATCCTAGTGTTGTCATCTAACACCAAAAAGGGGACATTGAGAGAACAATTTATCAACCCTCTAGATTCAGTGTGTTAGTTAACAACACTAGTGAGAATCTAAGCATATATTAAGTGATGCAGAAACACAAAGAGAAATAAGGAAAAATAGCAATCTTTGTTAATCTGAAACAAATGCAGTTCCTAGGGAGGATAACCCAGTGTCGTGTTGCCCCAGATTATCCGGCCTTCCGAGAATTTCACTAAGGACTAGGCCAGATATTTAGGCCGGATATTTTCCTGGACATTTTGTTACTCCAGATTATTTGAAATAGCTAAGGAATTAAGTGCGCAAAGCACTGGACTCTCCGTATATTTGGGCCGGAGATTTTAATAGGCCCCAGATATTTCAGTAGCCAGAATATCTGTCACCTACTTACACCGGATAATCCGTCCCCTTGGATTTAGAATAAGCTTGAAACAACTACAATTGTGAGGGGTTATAAATACCCCTCACCTTCTTCAACCTCAGGTCACCACGACCAGAACTCCAAGACCCCCATGTTCATGAGCTTCATCTCCCTAGATCTCTCTCCCTAGCCACTCAAACACTCTAACCTTTGGGGATTTGAGGGAGAAGACCTAGATACGCATTCCTTCCAAGTAGATTTGATTTATCCCTTTATTTGTGAGAGGGTCTTGTACTTTAGGGATCATTGGATACATTAGATGTTGTTGGTACTCCATAGTGTTCTGTGAGTTTTTGAGACATTGTCAGGTACAACAATTAAGTTCTGGTGTGTACCCCACCCTTGAAGCATTGAGCTTTGGTGGCTCGGTAAATTTGGTGCGGACAGTCCAAGTTGTGGAGAGTGCCTCATCCTTGTAAAGGTTCTAGTTGTCAACCTCAACGGTAACAAAGTGATTCGTGCCTCTCCACACCGGTGGAAGGACACGAAGGAGATACAGTGTGCCATTTGACGACTATTCGTTGTTCCACCTTGGTGGCACCACACCGCCCCAACGGAGAGTAGCTTCCATTATGAAGTGAACTTCGGGATAAATATCTATGTGCTTGTGTCCGGTTATCCCTCAGCTTACCTTTAATTGCTGCGACTAGGTTAGTTTTATAAATATCTTGTGCTAGTAGTATTTTCTCATCATATAGGATTGTGCACTTATTTGCATAATCCAAACAATATATATTTAAGTAATATCTTGTTAATCAAAAAAGAAGTAAATTTTTTAGTTAACCTATTCACCCCTCTAGTTAACCTCTCGGCCATTCAACCAAACCGAAGTAATATAATGGAAGTGATATGAGGAGTGTGTCAACAATCTTCTTTTCTAGAATTGAAAATCAATGTCCTTCAGCTTCTGCAACATCCCTATGAACTTGATTTTATGCTCCCTCATTGAACTACAGTTCATGAGTTTCCAAGCCACGAGCTCAGCATTTAGTTCGTGTCACTAGAGCAAACTTGTATTGATAAGCGAGCCATTAAAGCTTCTGTAAGATGGAATGGACCAAAGTGTGGTAACAATCACCAATGTATGAAATTATTCTGTCTAGCATGATCACATAAACTTGAAACTCCTCATATCCTAATGGATAATACTCTCCATCAGGTGCAGGGAACTGGACATCCATCACATGATCTACCTCGAGACTTGTGAGACCAGCTCTCAGATCGTGAACCGAATAACAGAATTTCACGGTTTCCTCAGTTAATTTATTTATCCACAACAACTCGTTTAGATGTATGTTTTCAACGAGATCCATCTCTACAATAAAACCAATTTGTTTAGACTCTTTAGTTTAAAATTGATATTCAATACTTAATTCAATAAAATTGAAATTGGGATGTGCTCCCAATGAGACTGATATTCCTTATAATCATCTTTTAGTGATAAGAGATCTGCATTAGAATTATGACTAGAAGGATGTATCCACCTCAACCGATCCTAATCTAAAGGGTAGGCGACCTTGCCAATCACTGCATCTGATTCATCTCATATTTATATGTATTTGTTCCGATCTCATGACTATCATTCATGAAGGAGAAGACAACCTACTGACACCGCCATATAGAATAAACATTGTATACAAGTGATCAAACTATAACCCGCCTCCCAAAAATAAGAAGCATGTTGACCCTCGTACCCAATTGATGAACACAAACCCAACCTATCGAGTCTTCTTAGTTAGGATCATGCACGGGGGTGCCATAAACCTACCGGTAGAACCGTGGGTGGAAACGTCCGAGTACTGGAAATGAGGACAAAATTTACCCAGGTTCGATACGACGCAACTAGGTGGCGTTCCTACTCCTACAATCTCACTATAATTAGGGTTGAAGCCTGAAGTATACAGAGCACAATTGTGAGTATGGTTTTGCTAACTCGGCGAGGATGAACTTCCTGGCGAGTTGGCTTCTTGCTAATAGAACTTCTCTGTTTCTCTCTTTCGCTCCCGTCCGGATTTATATAGATAGCCGGGCTAGGGATTACAGGAAGGAAACCTAGAAGACTACGGACATTATCTAAACTTGGAAAGTAAGGAATCTTGTTTCTACTCCAAGTCGTATCACGTTTGGGCCGTGGTCTAGGTTCTTCTACAATCCGAATTCCTACGCATCGGCTTATTGGTTCACCCAATGGACTTTGTTCCATTACCTGCAGGCCACCCTGGTAATTCGGCCTTCGGCCAATGCCTGATATACCCCTATTTGGCATATATCCGACGGTATCCCCCAAGGAGAATTAATACTTCATCTTTCCGTCCTTCGTTGATTTGTATTCTTTTCATAAAAGCCGACGTTTTTTCTTGATGCTTCTTTCATCGAAAACTTCTAATGCCAAACATGGATTTTCTGAAATCTGGCAGTTCTATCAGGAATCTTCGTGGAGAAGGAACTTGTGACGTGAGCGATCAAATCGTGCTGACGTAACGAACGCTTGGTTTAAGTCAAAAGACTGAAACCGTATCTCTGACAGATTTAGCGCGAGAAATGAAGAGATAGCCATTATCACCCAGTCTGCTCGTATCCCGGGTTTATCGGCACACCAGCGTCAATTATTCAACGGCTAAAATAGCCGCTGGGACGAATCTTGTAGCAGAATGTCTATAAATAGCCTACCTCGAGCCCTCCGGATATTCTTCTTCCTCACTCTCCCCTCGAACTCTCCAGAGCCCAAGCGCACGAGAGACCTCGAAGGAAAACCATTGAGCTCAGTCCTCACCGGAGTTCCTAATCATCAGTGGTCGCTGCTTGATAAGTCATAAACGTATCCATAATTTTTTATATTCCATGTTGTTTTCATGCTATATGCTACATGTTTGCTATATACTTTATGCCATTTTTATCGATTTTCTGGGACTAACCTATTGATAAGATGCCATAGAGCCAGTTCATGTTTTCATCTGTTTTTAATTTCAGAAAAGTTGGTCTGGAAATATTCTCGGAATTGGACGATTCTAAGCCCGGAAGTCTTAGAAAGTTGCCACGCACACGGTGTCCGGAGGAGACCCGGAGGGGGGCCACAGGGGCCCCACACCATAGGGCGGCGCGGCCCCCCTTGGTCGCGCCCATTGGTGGTGTGGGCCCACTGGCCTCCCACCGACGTTTCCCTCTCGCCTATACAATCTCCTCGAAGGTTAACCCCAAAACCAGAGCCTTTTTCCACGAAAAAACACCCGAGACCGCCTTCATAGTCAACCCTAGTCCGGGAGGGTTCTGGAGCTCTCCCCGGCACCCTGCCGGGAGGGGAAATCATCACTGGAGGGCTCTACACCACCATGCCCGCATCCGCACGATGCGTGAGTAGTTCATCCTTGGACTATGCGTCCATAGCAGTAGCTAGATGATTGTTCTCTCCTCTTTATGCCTCATGTTTACTCTTGTGAGCTGCCCTAGATGATCAAGACCATCTTATTGTAATGCTACATGTTGTGTTTGCTGGGATCCGATTAATATTGAATTCTATGTCTCTTGGTTATCAATCTATCATGTTCTTTTTATGTGTATGTTACTTATGATCGTGCATGCTCTCCGTTATTAGTAGATGCTCTGGCCAAGTAGATGCTAGTAACTCCAAGAGGGGGTATTTATGCTTGATAGTGGGTACAAGCCTCCCTTTTACTCACGCGCGAGTGACAAAAATGTAACAGGTGGGGGATGTGTTGTTGCCACTAGGGAGAAAACAACGATGTTTACATTGTTTACATTACACACTTTGCTTAAATTGATTATTTGTTGCTTGCAACTTAATACCCAAGGTTTGCTCGGATGACATTATGAGTGTGGATTATTAGTCATAGATACAGTTGGATAATGGTCTATGTATCTTATTGTAATGCCCGCATGAATCACATAATCATCTTGTAATGCATGTTTTAATATCTATCAAGTGCCCAACTGTAATTTGTTCACCACACATGTTATTTATCTTCTTTGGAGAGACACCACTAGTGAACTACGGACCCCGGTCCATTTTCCTCATACTGATAATACAACCACTGCAATCTTTGTTTTCACACTGCTACTACTATTTTCATATTGCTTTCCTATTGTTTTCCACACCATACGTTTAACCTCTTTATTTTTTAGCAAAACCGGTGAGATTGACAACCTCACTGCTTCGTTGGAGCGAAGTGATTTGATTGTGTTGTTTAGGTTTCGTTCTAAGGAAAACTTGCTACTGTGCTCTTCATACCTTCCTCTTGGGGTCTCCCAATGAACGTGTGTTGCACGCGCATCAGTGCTCTGTTCCAGGGTTGCGCCGCCAAAAAATGTCATCCGGGAGCCCTTCTCGCGCGGCTGAATCAACGATCGACCTCGAGCCGGCGGCAGAAAATCTCAGCTCTTCTGCTCCGCTAGTTCCCCCGAGCACATCCATGGTGGTATCAGAGATCCCCGCAAGTGCATCGGCGGGCGGAGATTTCGTCTCCGCGGCCGGGACCATGTCGCCGCCATCTTCCGCTCCTCCTCCTCATCCTACCGTTTC
The DNA here is from genome assembly GCA_028641055.1 of Alopecurus myosuroides. Lineage (NCBI taxonomy): Eukaryota > Viridiplantae > Streptophyta > Magnoliopsida > Poales > Poaceae > Alopecurus > Alopecurus myosuroides. The sequence goes on from CM054058.1 coordinate 173,714,217, forward strand.
CGAATCTGGGGAGGGGGATCTTCTGCCCGCGGTGGCGAAACCACGGCGGTCGTCACCGCCATCGGAGGCGAAGAATAAGAAGAAGGGGACTCCGACAACTGGAGCCAGTGCAACACTGCACTAGTTCTACTGGGCAGCCAAGAGAATGACACATTCATCGCCAAGGACAAATGGTGGAATGACGAGGAAGGCCTGGAACCTTCGCTGAAAGACGGAGAAAGGGTTATCCTTGCCTCCCACGTCCTTAGAGGTATGGGTTTCCCCTTCCACGTTTTCCAGTTTCTTAGTCATTATGGGGTTCAGCCCCATAATCTTCCCCCAAACCCCATCCTCTATATAGCCGGATTACAGGCTTTCTTCAAGGGCTATTTAGGTATAGAACCCATGCTGGATTTCTTCAAGTATTGCTTAAATGTGAAGCAAAACGATACCGATGGTGTTCTCCACACCTGTGGGGCCATTTCTTTCAACCTTCGTGGGTTTAGGGAAGAATGGTTCCAAAAAATCAAAACTTCCGAGTCCGTCAAATTCTGGATGGGCTCCTTCTTTTATCATCCAGATGTTCCGTGTCCTGGAAAGGAGACGGGCATTCCGGATTTTGTCAATTCCTCCGCCACTCCCAGAGACATCTGGGCGTTGGACGCAGTCCAGGTTCTTCCTCTGGACCTTCTGCAGATCAAACGTTGGATCGCAAAACTCGTCCTCCCTTCCCCTCCTCCGGACGGCATGGACACAGTCCTTTGCTGGCTTGGAAGGAGGATTCAGCCCCTAGCTTTCCACGGTGGCCGGCTTCTCTATGAATACACGGGGACAGATGATGCGATGAGTTTGACAAAGTCGCCTTTGTCTAAAAAGGGATTCTAAAAGCGCGTCAACCATTTGGTAGCTACTCGTGGCCAATACGAGGAAAGTCTAGCAATGTTCAACGCCAAAACCCGCCTCCCAAGGTATGCTTTTCTTTCTATCTTCTGGGAAGTTTTTCGCACTTTGCCTTTCACGGATGTTTTCACTTATCCGGGTTATTTTTCGGCAGCTTGCTACTCTCTCAGAGGACCAGCTTGTCTCTACGGCTGAAAAAGCAGAGCTAAAAGCCCACTTTTTACCGGCCGGTGGATGCAAACGCAAGAAAATTGCTGCGAGTCAAGAAGTAATCGATCTTGACAGAGTCACCGTTGCTACCTACAGGTAAGAATCAAACTTTTCTTTTGCATACTTTCCTCATTCTTGCCCAAATCTTTTCCTTGGATTTTTTAATTTCAAATCTTCTTTTCCTTTTTAGCCTTTCTCTCAAATCTTCTTTTCTCTTTTAGCCTTTCTCCCGTCCCTTTGAAGGGAAAAGTCAGGAACAAACTCAAGGCTGCCGCTCTTAAGGGGGCTAAGCCTTCCCCTCCTACTTCCCCGGATACACCAGCAGCAGCTAGCGAAGAGAATTTGGCTCCTCGAGAGGAGTCCATGTTCCCCATTCCAAGCCAGACTAGCCAGCCCGATGCGCCTACTACAGAGGTGCGGGAAAGGGCGGAGAATTTTGAAGAAGAAGGCCCTTCCCTCGCCCAGCCAATCGAGCCAATTCCTCAGTTTGACGACAAGTTTACGGTAAAGTAGGAGGCTTGCTTTGATGAACATGAATATATGCATCCGTGGGCAAAAAAGCAGTTTGCCCAAGTCCCCTTGATTTTTCCATGGCCAACAGGCGGATTAGTTGTTCGGAATAATTACACATTGCCACCTCGACAGATTATCCAAGACGGAATCCACCATATGGGTGTTTCTTTCTCGGAATACACCAAGTACTTCACGGAAATGCTGAGCGGTTTGCAAAGGATTAACCAGGTACTATGTCTAGCCCCCAAGTATTAAGACAAAAGCATACTTTTTTGTGTTAATAGTTTTCATCTTTTCCTGCTTATTGTTTTTAACAAACTGCTGAAAACATTAACGTGGAAGTTTTTGACAAACTTACCATAAAAAACGAAGAGGTAAAATCTCTCCTTGGGATTTTGAATGACAAAGACTCAGAGATTTCCGAGATTCAGAACCAACTCAAGGAGAATTTCGGTAAGCATCTTATTCTTTCCTTGTTTATGATTCTGATCTTGCAAAAAAATTCTTAAGTACTTTTTCGCGTTAACCTTTTGGCTTCTTTCCATTTCAGCTTCTTTGGCCAAAGCCAGGCAGATTTCTGAAGATGCTGGGAATGCCCAGAACCTCCGTAAAGAAAACTCGGAGGTTTACAAAATCAATGTAAAGCTTCAGAAAGATTTGGAGGAAAGCCAACTGGCTTAGGGCTTATCCGAGTCTCGGGCTTCGTCGCAAGTTGAGAAAGATAAGAGGACCATCAAGGATCTCGAATCTTCTCTTCACCAATGACTTGAAGAAGTCGTTGAGATGGACAAGATTCTTGGTAAGATTTTCTGATCATTTACCAAGTTTTACTTTTGTTTTACCGAATGCATTCTTTTTCCCTTCTGTATTTCTCATATTTTCTGCTTTGTTTTTAATAACAGAGGGAAATCCTCTCATCTCTCAGATCGACCGCATCCGGGCTTTTGGGACCTTCATGGCCGAATTGAAGAACGTCGGAATGCTACTTATCAGTAAGTGCATTTCGGACAAAATCGACGAGTTCTCAGAAGCTAGCCGGCTTCCGGAAGCATTCGCGGAAGCTGGCAACCAACGCGAGAATTGGCTCAAGTCTGCCACCCGTGGTGGAGTGCGCATGGCCTTAGGGCTTATTAAAATGCACTACACCACCACCAAGTCCTGGCACATTGCCATCGGTATTCCCCAGGGATATACCGAGACTCAAACTGCAGAAATCTTCAAGTCTATCAATGGGCATGCTTCCAAGATAGCCCGTATGGTCTCTACCTCGACATTCTACCCAGAGGAAGAAATTCCGTCAGCTCCGGAGAATCCGAGTGAGAGCGACAAAGGCAAATATGACGACTTCATGGATGTTTTTTGAACCCGCGGAGCCAATAGCCAGTAGAATGCATTACTCACTCTTATGATGTAAAAATCATGTGTAATGCATTATGTATTTTGAATAAACAATATTATCCCTTTGTAGTAAATTCAGCTTTGCAAGTTTAATAGTTTTAACAGCTTTTCTTCTAAGTTCTCTGGTTTGTATGCTTTGACTTTCCTTAGTGTTGAAGTGATTCCAAAAGTGTGCAATCTTCACGCCAAGTGACCAGGTTAAGTAACCAATCAGTCAAAACTCGGAATCATGGATTATACCTTGGCACTTTACTTACTAGATCAAGTGACCCAACAAAACAAGCAATTAGTTAATACTTAGGAATAGTAAGGAATTTGGAAATATGAACTCCAGGCATGTAGGCACAATCTGGTGTTTTGTAGCCTTCCTAGGCTAAAAGCATTCAGTTTTATAACTCCGAGTACGTAGGAAAAATTCGGGTTGACATTGAAACAGATTGAAAGATCATTGGGAAATAGAAAAAGACAGAACGTGCTTTAAACAATAAACACAGAAAAAATAATTTTCATGCATTTCCAACAACTTTATTTCATGATCTCAATAATGTTTACATAGAATTTAACTAAGTATAGAAGGGACACAACTGCCGGAGGCTCCGGGACCTGTTTGTCTCCCCTAGTTCTACATCTATGCTTCTTTTCCTCTTGCTATTCGAGTTTTTCGGGTCATCCTCTGTGTCCCGAATATCTACAAGGTAATACGGCCCATTTTTTTCATTGCTTTGCTAATGAAAACGGTCCTTCCCAGATTGGGGCTAGCTTCTGCTTTCTGTCCTATACCTATCTTAGCACTAAATTACCTTCCTTAAAAGAATGGTGTTTGATTTTCTGGCTATGATATCGTTGTAAACCTTGCTGATAAATGGCGGATCTTTGCAATACAAGTTCTCGCTCTTTTTCTAAAAAGATCGATGGCATCCTGTCGCGCACTTTCGGCATCCGACTAACCGTATGCCTGCACTTTTGGGATATCATGAATCATGTCCGTTCGAAGCACTGCTTCTGCACCATAGACCAAGAAGAAATGTGTCTGCCCTGTTGATCTATTTGGCGTCGTTCGAATACTCCAAAGCACATAAGGCAGTTCTTCTACCTATGCTCCAGCTGGTCTATGAAGAGGAGTTTCGATTCTTGGGTGTATTCCTTGCAGGATTGAACTATTCATTCGCTCAACCTGTCCATTGGATTGTAGGTGCTCTACAGATGCAAGATCTAGGCGAATTCCCGTTTTCCGGCAATATTTTGCCAGCTCTGCAATTACAAAGTTTGTCCCGTTATCCGTGATTATGCTATGTGGGACGCCGTATCTCATGACTATATCAATGACGAAATTTCTGGTAGTCACACCATCAAGTTTTTTTATGGGTTTAGCCTCCACCCACTTGGTATACTTATCTACTGCAACGAGTAGATGCGTTAGTCCACCTCTTGCAGTTTTGAATGGCCCCATCATATCTAGCCCCTGACCGCAAATTTCCATGTTATAGGAATAGTCTTTAGTGCTTGAGACGGCATATTCGTTTGTTTGGCGTAATACTGACATCCGGCACACATGTTAACTATACGCTCTGCGTCTGTCTTGACTGTAAGCCAGAAAAATCCTGTCCAGAATGCTTTCTTAACTATGTTTTTTTTATTGAGTGGTGTCCGCAATCTGCGGCATGAATTTCCTGCAGTATTTGACTTCCTTATTCCGGCGAAATGCAACGCTGGAAAATTCCGACAGTACTGCGTTTATAAAGGCAACAATTGATTACCGTGTATCCTTTGCATCGACGATTTATCTGCATTTGCAAGACTTTGTCTACCCCGTCCGGAAACTTCTGATCAACTAAGAAGTTTAAATATAGAATTGTCCAGTCTGGGTTAGCAAGAAAGACTTCTATTGACTCGGAAACTAGGAGATAATCAACATCTCCGCGTTTTATTGATGGTTCATACAGATGCTGGACGAATACACCAGGTGGCAATGTTTTCACCCTTTCCAAGCCCATTCGGGCTAGAGCATCCGCGTTCTAGTTTTCTTTCCTTTTAACGTGATGTACCTCAAATCCTAGGAAGCAAATGGCAAACTCGTCGAATGTTCTCCGATATTCGGCCATTATGGGGCTTTTGGCATCCCATGTCTGGTTCAGCTGGTGCTATACTAGATCCGAGTCTACATAACAAAATATGTGTTTGACGCCTATTTCTTTTACAATATGGAAGCCATGAAGCAATGCTTCGTATTCTGCCACATTTTTTCTAGCGTTGAAGTGAATTTGTAATACATACTCCATTGTGTCGCCTTTTGGAGATTTAAGCACCACGCCCGCGCCAGCGTCTTCCTTCATTTTGGATCCATCAAAATGCATGATCCAATATTCCGACTGTAGCAATGGTGTGTTCTCCATGGCTTCTGTTCAATCAACTACAAAATCTGCCAGCACCTGGTATTTAATAGTTGTCCGGGGTTGGTACTTAATGACGAACACAGCGAGCTCCATGCCCCACTTGGCTACTCTGCTAGTTGCGTCCGCATTGTTGATAATATCCTCTAGTGGTGCTTTCCTTACCAGTGTTATGGAATGTCCTTGGAAATAATGGCGTAATTTTTGAGATGCGAAAAATACACCATATTTCATCTTTTGATAATGTGGATACATATGTTTTGACTCCGAGAATACTTCTCTGACGTAGTACACTAGATGTTGATCCGGAATACTTTTCTCAGTTTTCCGTCTTTCCACGAATACCACTGCGCTTAGAACCCTATTTGTTGCTGTAAGATACAGTAACATGGGTTCTTCGTCTTTTGGGGATGCCAAAATCGGAGCTTTTATCAAAGTCTCATTTAACTGGGTTAATTCCTTGTCCGCCTCTTCAGTCCATTCAAATTTGTTGGATTTCTTCAAGAATTTGTATAGTGGCAGAGTTTTATCACCAAGCCGGATTATGAATCTGCTTACGGCGGCTGGAGAGCCCGTCAATCTTTGGACATCTTTTAGATACGTAGGTCTTTTGATGTTTAAGATTGCTTTGATCTTTTTCGGGTTTACCTCTATTTCTCTGCGAGAAACGATAAAACCAAGAAGCTTTCCTGAGGGAACCACGAATACGCTCTTTAATGGATTCAGCTTCATCTTGTAAGTGCGGAGGTTTCGAAGGTTTCTCGTAGATCTTCAAGGAGCATATGCTTTTCCTTGGAAACGACGGCAATATCGTCCATGTAAACATGGACGTTTTTACCTATTTGATCATGCAAGCATCTCTGCATGCAACGCTGGTATGTTGCTCCAGCATTCTTCAGGCCAAAAGGCATGGTTATGTAATAGTACGTTCCATAGGGCGTTATGAAAGAGTTTTTTATTTGGTCTTGTACTTTCATGCGAATTTGATGATACCTGGAATAAGCGTCCAAAAAGCATAAAAGATCAGAACGAGCAGTGGCATCTATTATTTGATCGATTCGCGGTGACACGAACCTTTTTTTGGGCATATGTGTGCAGACTAGTACAATCTATACACATCCTAAGAATAATACTATCCTTCTTCGGGACTAACACTGGGTTCGCAGACCAATCAGTGTGTATAACTTCCCAGATAAAATCAGCTGCTCAAAGCCGGATAATTTCCTTGCCAATATCCTTCCGCCTTCTTCCATCGAAACGATGGAGACCTTTGACGGGTTTTGATCCTGGAATAACCTTCAATTTGTGCTCAGCAAGTTCCCTGGGTACACTGGGCATATCGTCAGGACACCAGGCAAAAAATATCCCAGTTCTCATGGTGGAACTTGATGAGCACGCTTTCCTATTCGTCAGTCATTCCTGTTCCCACAACGACGAATTTTGTCCGGCCTTTGTGTCGTGGTGTGGAGAAGACAAATGCCATAGGATGTCTTGAGTTGGGGCCAATGGACACTGTGGGTATCCGGGGAAGGATCAAAAGCCTAGCTGGCGCGCCCACTACACTGCAAACACAACAATCTACCCAGGTTCGGGGCCCTCGTGTGTAGGTAACACCCCTACTCCTGCCTCTCTCTCTCTGTATAAGTGTATGCCGAGTACAAGAACTCCTCAAGCTCAATGAGCTAGAGAAAGATGAATCTCTACTGTTACCTCTCTCTTTCTCTACTAGCACTTCACCTCTCAGAATATCAGCTACCTCGTGATCATCCCTCGCGCAGGAGGGGGGAGGCTACCTTATATACTGGTGGCCACCAACTACAAGTACAGGTTAGGTGACTACACACTGTGCACTATCGCATGCCTCCGTTTCTCCGCTGACAGACGACGAAAGTCTTTGTTGTCTGGTCACCGACATGTCATGTCCCCCTTGTCAGAGACAGGACGTGGCCTCGCCCATACCGCGTACTGTACCAGTGTATGCATGCGCATCATCATGCCTCGTAAGTATAACCGCACGTCTGTATTCTACCTGATTATACGGGATCTCAATGTCTCCATTGACTTTCTCTCCGAGTAAGAACAGAACAAAGGCCTACCCGGACTCACCAAGAGCTACTCGGTCAGTCCGGAGGATACTCACATCTTCACTTGTCTCCTTATTCTTCCTACCTAGATACCTCCATCTCGGTAGCAATCCAATCTTGGTACCTTTCTATCCAGCACGTGCCAACTAGGTACGGCCCAACTCGGTAATCAACACCTCAAACTTCATTTCTCACCAACCTTACCCCTACTCAGGGGTAGCCCCCCGACATTAGTCCCCGAAGCTGGTATGGTCCGGTGAACTCGGACGCTAGGCCGTGCCAGCTGAAATCAATATTTCCCAAAATGCATAACCGAGATACACCTCATCTCGATCGAGTTCCCATCCGGACTCGAATTCGATCCATCATTCCTTGATGAAATTTCTTCCTTCAACCGAGTAGGCCACGCTGCTTTGAATTTTACTGAGATCGCAACCCTTAGCCAATTTCTCATGAATTTTGCCGCTCAAACCAGAGTCACCTAGTTATCTTCGCATGTAAGATTCACCCACGGATGGCAATGGGTACCCGATACCCGCAAACCCGATGGGTACCAGCCTTAAATGGGGAGGGTTTGGTAAGAAAAAAAAACCCATGGGTCTGCTTAGTGGGTGAGAACCATACCCATCGGGTCTAGCGGAGGCGGGTATGGGGATGCCAAACCCATACCCACCAACCCGCATACCCACATAGCCCCACCTGTCAGTGAGATGCAACAGAAAGACCCACCTGTCATAGGAGTGGAAAGTGGAAACCCTAATATAAAAGCCACGATCCAGCCCCAACCCCCAAACCCTAGTCCCACTCGGTCGCCACCCCCACACGCCACGCCCCACTCCCCACCCCAGGCGATCGATTCGGCCAGGCCCTCCTCACTGCCTCTCCGGCCACCGGCCCTCCCTCCCTCCTGCGCCAGCTCTCCGGCCACCGGCCCTCCTCCCTCCTGCTCCGACCGTCCTGCGCCGCCACTCCCGGGAGCCATGGACTTCGTCGATGTGGAGGGGAGCAAGGGAGACTCCGGCGAGCAGCAAGGCCAGCCGCCGCCTCCGCCTCCGCTCCGGCCCACCTCCCTCCTGCGCCTGCTGCACGGCCGCTCCGGCCACCGGCCCTGCTCCCTCCTGCGTCTGCCTCTCGGCCGCTCCGGCCTCCTCCCTCCTGTTTTTTGTAGATCGCGCACAGCCTGCTCAGGCCGTCCTACGCTGCCGCTCTCCGGAGCTATGAACTCCGTCGAAGTGAGGAGGGCCCTGGCCGAATCGAAGTGAGGCGATTCCGTCGAGCAGCAAGCCGAGCCCAGCCCACATCGACGCTGCCTTCGTCGATTAGAGATGCGACGACACAGATCCCGCCGGCGGGAAAGCGGAGCGCGCCTCGCCTTCTTGCTGGGCGTGGAGGCCTCGCCGTCGAGCTACAAGGGAGGAACAGAGCGCGGGGGGTTGCCGCCGACTGGGAGTTTTAGATGACAAGTCTCCGATGTATATTAGCTGCTGAGAGTTTTGGATGCAGATGCTGATATGCAGAGTTTTAGCTGCTGAGATGCAGATGCTAAACTTGAGTAGTTCGTCGCATGGAGAACAACAACTATTTAGGATGTATGATTCGGTGTACTAGATATTGCTGAATTTGTTTGATTCGGTGAACTATGCGTGGATGTTAATGCGTGATTCAAACTTGTAGTTGAACATTGAATTGATGTCAATTTGTTGCTCTAAATTGTTGTCAATATGCTGCTGAAAATTGATGTCAATATGCTGTTGAAAATGCACAAAAGCTGATATTTTGATGTTCAACACCAAACTGGCGGGTACCCATCGGGTGGCGGGTACCAGGCGGGTGGCGGGTATGGTGAAATTTTGTACCCGCCAGCGGGTATGGGGGCGGGTGGCGGGGCGGGTGGATGGGGCGGGTGCGGGTATGGGGGTGCCAAACCCGCACCCGAACCCGGCGGGTGCCATCTGTAGATTCACCACGTGGCGCAGCAACGCTGCCCGCGTCGCCTCGGTTCTTGCGCGGTCGCAGCGCATGCCCCCTGCCCACTGTCACGACCCCGGACCCAAGGATATACATACTGTTATGTGCTCCTAGCCATGGACTCACAAGGGCTTCAGGGTTACCAGCCACGGCCGCAACAAACAACGGCAGGCAGACTGGATTCATCGGCACGTAGTCCGGATCCCCAGTCTACTACTCCTTGTATCCATGCTAGTCGTAACCAACTATGCATATCAAAGCGTCCACGAATCGAATGAAACTGAAGGAAACGGGACCAAAGCTATACAGAGATGCTATGTGTCCAGAAAGTGCAACAACAATCGACGGTTACTGGGGTTACCTCGCCCCAGGCCGATGACATCGACAGGCGGGCTCGGACATGGATCATCGGCTCCACAACCCCTCGACTGCGACAACTATGCAGGCATAGCCAAAACTGTATAACAATGAGCTCGAAACCAACAACCGATCAAAGCAACACTCTAGACATTGAAATTGTATTAAACAGGTGTTACTAGAGTATAGCTTACAAGCAGAGGTCACACGACCCAACATTACATCAGACAACGGAAGGCAAATTATGTTGCTAATCAACAAGAACCAAAAAGGCCTAAGAGGCCGCAACATAAGGCGACGTCACAGCCCATAGATTCCAGGCTGCTACCTGGGAACCCCAAACTACTCGTCGATGTCCACGTTGAATCATCACCGATGTGAGGAACTCGACCTGAGCCAAAATTAAGCAAACCTGAGTACGGGAGGTACTCAACAAGACTTAGTTAACCTATTATATATCTGCTACTTTTCGAAAAGGGTTTTATGCAGGCCATTTTGCGTAAAGCAATCTTTGTTTTCCAAATCGAGGAGGAATAACACGTCTCATGGAGTATTTTTAAAACAGATGAGAAACTCAACTACTGATATCATCATCTTTTGAATCCACCAACATCATTTCCCATAAACTTACCTGCTACAAGGATCACCCCTCCCGGCATCTCCGGGGAGGCACCCTTCAAACATTGCCAACATCTTTTACGCCACTTTCAAGTTATCTATGACCCCGTGACTTTCACCAAGTCGTCCATAACCGTGGACACACCTTTCCGAAAGATTTATCCCTGCAGGGTGGTACACTTTACCCACACGTACCATCCGACTCTTAATGCCAAGCTATTGGCACAATTCCAACGATGTGCCGGCAGAGTGTGGTTGGCCACGACCTTTACCTTGTCGAGACCTATCCATGAGTCAACCCAAACAGGGCCACCCCGTCAACAGGGAGTTGGCCACCTCCTGACGGCACCTGTTCTGTGAGTCGGGATCAAGATCCGTGTATGTCCATCACTTGTCCCGGTCACGCCCTAAACACCTCCAAAAGGTTTTTGACTCACACGTAGATGGAAATCCCAAACTACGTGACTCACGGATAGAACCAAACAAGTTAGTTAGTCGAGCGCGGTCTGTTAGGCCCCGCGTGTGGTTGCACGCTCAGTCTTGGTTTCCGCGACGAGACCTTACTCCTAGGGTTGGCAAGTACAGGACAAACAACCACTTCCCAAGTGTCCTCCCGTCCAAGCCTTAGTCAAGTTAACCACACAGTGCTCATCTTACCACGTCATCATATCATACTAGGTTATCGCAGCTCTGATTCATCAACCGGATGGAGCAGAGGTAACAAACATATGAAACTAAGCGGTAGAAGATATGAGGCTCTGGCGATGCGTACAAGCAAATCTATGGCGGCTAGGAGCAGTGGATCAGGTCATTGTGGCAATGCAGTATATAGGTGAATTATATCTAGTAGCATCAAATACTTTAGAATCGATTGCAAAGTACGAGAATCAATTGTTGTTGGAAAACATATATGAGCAGATAAGAGGTTATGCTTGCCTTGGTTATAAGAAAACCAGATAAAGTCTTCAGGAATAAGTGCTTGACTTGTCGGTTAAGATCAAGTATTCGTCATGGAGTTGTTGGCCTTCTCTTCGGAGTCACGTTCTACCGAGGGGGAAACAACACCGAAACAGGAAGAACAACAATCAAACAAGGCATTGATGCAATGCGCAACATGTATGCATGAGCAAGTTAATGCACTGAAATAAATCCCTAAACATGTCCGTTGGGTTGCTAGGGTTCGTATGACAGTTAAGCATTTTTACTGAATTAGTCCGAAATAGACCCCGGAGGGGGTTTCGGCCGATTGTGAAGGTGAGTACCATTTTAGTTGCTCAAATTGGTTTGAAAACATCATAAATAGGTTGCATTTGTCATTTTGAGCAATTTGGTATATAACTTTTAATTTTCTAATTTTATTGAATAAAAACTTATTTTTCTATTTTAAGAGAATTAACAACATTAAATAAATGCTTATTTTTGGACTTTCTCAAACATGTGTGGAAATGACATTTTTAGGTAGAGAATATTTTTAGGATCATATACATACTTTCATTTTATTTTTCTGATTAATAAAACAAAATTTATTAAATAAACAAAATTATTCATTTTTCTGGATTTATTAAACAAAAGGGTTATGACATCATTATGATGTCAGCGTGATATCACCCAGGATGAAATCTCTCTGTTCTTCACGGATGAATTCAAATTCGTCGAATTGGGTTCGAAATTGATGAAACAAAACATACCACAAGCTAGAGGAGGAGGAGGGGAAGCTAGTGGTTGCGCCGGTTGACCATATGGTCGTCGGATTCCTCGCCGGCGACGAGGTCCGACGGCGGCCGGCGGTGGTGCACGGCACCGGGGCGTTATAGAGGGAGAGGGGGCAAACGGAGGGTATGGGGAGGCTCACCATGGCGCGCTAGAGCTCGTGGTGTGGTCGGAGGAGGCCGGGGCGGCCAGAATCCTCGCCGGCGTGAGGATTTAGCCGGCGGCCGGACGGAAGAACGACGACGAAATTCTCCTCCGTGCGGCCCTCTTAGCACCCACCCATACTCGAGGAAGAGGAGGAAGGCAAGGCAGTTCCAACGGTGGCCTCGGCCCGTCGCGGTGTGGCCGGAGATGGCGGCGCCATGGAGGCCGGCCCTAACTAGGGTTTCGGTTTGGGAGGGAGATACACAGGAGAGGAGGGATCTCGAGGGGGAGATGAAGGAGGGAGGGCGCAGGGTCTCCGTGTGGCGTCCTTACCCTTCCGCGGGAGCAAGCAGGAGGTGGCAACCCGGCGACGGCGGCTCTGCCACGCACCTGGTCCTTCTGTCAAAGGTTGAAGAAGACGGATTTGCACAACACCCCCTGGAGTTTTCAGAATTACCAGAAGGTCCTTTTGCTTTTCAAAACAGAACTAGAAACAACTTTTGAGGGCCTTTTTGAAACCAGAAAAATTGGCAAAAATACATTTTGGAAAGCTTATGAAATTTCCAACAAAACCATGTTTTGCTTTGGTGAAATTGAATTATTTTTCAACACAAAATTTTGGGACCCATTTTAAGTACTTTTTGTGGGATTTTCTCAAACCATTTAAATTCACAATTTAAATTGCTTGAAACATGATTAAATTTTATTGATTCATGCATGTATGAGATGAATACAACACCACACCCTATTTTAGCAAAAATTGGGATGTTACACCCACGTCAGTCACTGCACCCCGGGCCCACGCGCCGTTGCGTCCCTTTGCACTGGAGCACTCAAGTACCCACGTCGTGAATAGTGGGATTAACTGCGCCCGTTACGCGCGATAAGTTCGTTGTGTGTGTTTCTTTTGGACGCAGTAACTCCACGACCCCACGATTCCTCCCGCACCCGATCCGGAGCAGTTACTGCGCTTAGGGGTATAAGTACCTACGCGCCGCCCGTCGCCTCATTTTACACGCCCATCGCTTCCTCTTCTTCTTCCTCGCTCACGCCCACACAGAGCGTTCCGCTCCGCTGCACGCTGTCGAGCACCACCGCACGGAAGGAAATACTCCACCACTGTGCGCTACCGCTTGCCGGAGTGTTACCGCGCACCAGGATCTTCACTGCGCCGTGTGGTTCTCCGAGAGCTCGCATCACCACCGTACTGCTTCTTCCCCCACTGTTCTTCTTCGAGCTCTTCACCGTGGGAAGCACGCCACGGTGTTTGTTTTCCATGCCGCCGTGGCCCTTCTTCGTCCTTTGAGGCCCGAGCCACCCTTCGCGCCCATGCGTATCTCGGAGGCGCCAAGATCCGGATCCACCCCGATGGACCTCGAGCCCGTCTTCGACATCAACCTCAAGGGGCCTGTGTTCACTCGCAGGAACTGGGGGGGCTCCAGCGTGCTTGCCTCCGACATCCAGTGGCTGGTTAACACCCGCTGAGTGCCACCTGGTGTCATTTGTCGGCCTCCAGGTGATAAGGTGGAGCCTCAACCCGACAAAGGCGAACGCGTGGTCTTCCTTAGCCATTTCAAGAGCGGATTTGGCCTTCCCATCTCCGAGTTCATGCAGAAGTTCCTCCGCCACTTCGGTTTGCAACCTCACCATCTCCCCGCAAATGCGATTACTATGCTTTCTACCTTTGTTACCTTCTCGGAAGCCTTTCTCGGTATCTACGCCATGGTAGATATATGGGCCAGACACTTCCATTTCCCGCAGCAAGTCCTCCCTAATAAAGCCAATCCGCATGCTCCCAAAGTCATGACCCAATACGGCGCTGCCATGATAGTCTACCGGAACACCACCGAATACCCCCGGGTTCAGGGGCTTGACACCTACCGCAAGTGGCAGAAAGGATTTTTCTATGTGAAGAATCCTGCCCCGGAGGAAGGAGCCGTGCAGGAAGATCTCATCAAACTCCCCCCTTCCGGATTGATCCCCCACTGCCATGAAGAACTAGGTGTACAACCCAAAAAAGACTGTACTCGAGGTGAACGCCGTGGATGACCGGCTGAAGCAGCTTGTGAAGGAAGGGCTCATAGCTGACGACATGATCGCTGCCTGGGTGAATCGTCGGGTCCTACCTCGCAGCTTAGGGCCCACAAAATGTGCTTTATGGGTGGGCCCCATGACTGCACGCGCACCACCACCTTTGAGCTCACCGATAAGGAGTTGGCCATATGGGCCAAGTCCATAAGCAAGGCCACCCTCTCGGATACATGGGATTGTGGATTCGAGCCCTACAACCGAGATAGGCGAGCGCCCCGAGTAAGTATCTGCCGAGTTCAATTATCTCGTTATGATTTATGTTTCGCATGCACCACCGAGTAGAGTTCATCTCGGTATCTTCCGAGTTCAGTTAGCTCTGTATGCTTTATGTTTCGCATGCTCTACCGAGTAGGTCTCATCTCGGTAAATTCCGAATTCGCTCAGTCCCTTAGGCTTTATGTTTCGCATGCTCTTCCGAGTAGGGTTTATCTCGGTACCTTCCGGGTTCACTTAGCTCCACTATTTATGTTTTGTGTTTTGCATTTACAGCACTTTAATCGTCAGAGAGAGGAAGACAAGGTGGTCCTCTCGGATAACTGGAAACCTGACCTGACAGAAGATGACGAGGAGTAGTTCGACAACCAGGACACGCTCCCCATTCCGCTCGCTAATCCTCCCGGTCAAGATGGTAAGTACAGAGTCCCAACCTCAATCCAGGACTAGTCTAAGGATGCTGAAGGTGATAGAGACAATAATTGTATGCTCTTGATATTACCTAACCCATTCCCGGTCTCATTGGCATATTTACTTTTCTTGCACCCAGATGAAAAGGAAGAATAGGTGGTCGAGGTGGTGCCTGTATCCATCGCTGCCCCCGCCGGGCTGAGGAAGCGATCCGGAAGCGGCGCCATCGAGACTCCATCCACCAAGAGGCAGAAGAGGTCTGGGAACAAGGGGTCCAAGGGCGGCAAGTCCACGACCGCGTGACCAACGGCTGACAGGTACGACGCCTCTGAGATGCTTTATCTTTGCATATCCTTCGCTCTTTTGTCTCTTTTGCCCGAGAGGCTCTGTGGTTGCATTTCACTTATCCCTATGTTCTTCCTTTCCTTTAGCGACCCACTCGACCTCGATCCCGAGGACACGGACGCCCACAACGCTGATCGGTCCGAGATGTCATTCCCGGACCAAGAAGACCATGATCTCGGCGTAGAGAACCTGGGCGCCGAGATGGATACTCAAGAGACTCCGGAACAGCCGGAGTCCGCCACCGAGCAGCAACCCGAGCAACAACCAGAGTTGTCGTAGGATAATCACGGCAGACGTTACCGGGGGTAACTTGTCTTGGGGCAAATCGACTCTGGTGTTTGGGAGAGGGTTTAGCTCAAGGGAAACCATGGTGATATGCGATCTGGTAGCCGGCAATCAAGTCGCCGAGTCTCCGATCTAAATATATTATCTCAACTTTCGTGTTACAATGGATACTCGATATCTCGTAATCTTGTCTAACCTAACCCTAGGGGCCGGCTTATATAGTACCCGGACCCCCAAGCTTACTATCCAAGGCGTGCTCGGAATCCTACCCGGACACTGCTTACAAACCCTAAACTTCCTTATCGGAACCCACAATCCGGGTTACGAGGCCTACACTCCTGGGCCTTCTAGAAGCTCCTTTTCCCTAAGCCGGGTCTTGTGCAACGTCCTTTGGGCCGAATTACACCTTGGTGTTAGCATACCGGGTTATCATCCCTCCATCAGTAGTCCCCTAGAATAGCTTGGGCTTCACGGGATCCTCCTTGAAGCGCACACTATTCCCTGCAAAAATAACAAACATACAAGTTCATAGAGGCCGGGTTAGGTTGCTTTAATAAACAGCTAGGCCTAACTCCATTGGTGGTCCATATAATAACCCGGTTTTCTCTGAATCCATCTTTACTTTTCCGGGTCAATGTTTTGAGGAAGACGCAGAAGACCCGGCTTGTTTCACTCATTAATTGGTCCGGATATCGCGGAAGGGATTTCCTTCCTATCCTTCCCGGATATCGCGCACGGGCACTTAAAGCATATCCCAAAATTCCTGGACGGGTATCTTTTCCGAAAATTTTGGCTCCCGCTCACTTGACCTAATTTTGCCCACCTGCACCTATAAATAAGTGCCCTAGGGGGGTAACCTGGGTTCAACGTGCCATTTCTTCCATTTCCTTCTTCCTCACCGGCGCTCTCTTGCCCGAGCTCACGCAGCGCCGCCACGGAGACCACGAACGCACCGCCGGAGCCGAGCCGCCGTCTCCTGCGCTCGTCCACAAACCGCGCCGCGCGGCCGTCTGTCTCCGCCGCCGCGCACCCGAGCTGCCCGCCGGGAGTCCCGGAGGGTCACCACAGCTGCGCCATTTGCCGCCGTCGTGCTCTCCTTCAATCTACTCCGGTGAGCTTCCTTTCCCCATTAATTTTAGCTTCCAATTTCTCCGCCCGGTCCAGATTGGATCTAGGTCTGTCCGCCGGCTACTTTCTTGCGCCAATTTAGATCGCTCCGTACCACACTTGCTTGTTCAATTGCTCAATATTTGACCCCACAGCACTCTCCTATCGCTCGCAATCGTTAATTTCTCTGCGAAATTATCCGCAAATTTTCCAATCTGGATGTAGTTCGCCAAAACTTCCGCAATTGCTCCTTGATACCCGGACAGTCCACCACTTCCGGTTCTTTTATTCATACTCTAGATAAACAGGCAATCAACTTCTTTTCATAATTGCTCACTGATATTTGGATAACTCATAGCTTCCGTACTGCATATTGATACTCGGAAAACTCCTGGATTCCATACTGTTTACTGATACTCGGATAACTCATAGTTTCCATGCCTCTTACTGGTACTGCTTGTGAATACTCGGATAACTCATAATTTCCGAGTCTTAATGCTTCGTACTCTTTGCCTTGTATTTTGCAGACCGAACAGATGGCTCCCAAGAACAAGGGGAAGCAACCGGCAAAGCCTAGGATGACCCAGTCCATATCCGCCAATTGGGCGCGGTCCTCCGTGACCCTGGCCAAGCTAGAGGAGCTTGCCGAGTCAGACGTTCTCCCTCCTCAGAATGAGATCCATTGGAGGTACCGGGTGATGAGACCCGGCCTACCCCCAATCCCGACGAGGTAATATGCTTCGTTGAGCACGTGATACGG
Organism: Alopecurus myosuroides; assembly: GCA_028641055.1. Classification (NCBI taxonomy): domain Eukaryota; kingdom Viridiplantae; phylum Streptophyta; class Magnoliopsida; order Poales; family Poaceae; genus Alopecurus; species Alopecurus myosuroides. The sequence continues at coordinate 173,731,700 of CM054058.1, forward strand.
GGGTTTCGCCCCCCGGGTCACTCTTTCTTCCGTGAAGTCCTCAGCCATTACGGCCTCCGGGTATTCGACATAGGGCCTAACTCTATGTTGAACATAACCCATTTCGTAGTCCTTTGCGAATCTTACTTGTGCATCCCGCCCAATCTCGCTTTGTTTATCGAACTTTTCCAATGCAAACCGTGCCGCGAAAGCGGTGACGGGGCCCTCTTGGCCTGCGGCGGGGTTTCTATCAAGCGCCGTAAGAATTCACCCATGCCGACTCTCAGTCTTAATTCTCACGTTAAGCATTGGCAGCAAACTTTCTTTTATTGCCGGGACACCTCCCCACCCGGCGAAAGGAAATTGCCGGGTTACTCGGAGGGTCCTTTAGATCTTTCTGACACCTTTAACGCTTTCGCCTCTGAGTCGGAAAGAGAATCCATCCAGCCCCACCTGGCCAAGATAGCCGTCCTTTTCGCCCATGGTCTTGCTGGGCTTAACCTGGTTAAGACTTGGGTAGATTTCCGGATTCAGCCCAACTCTATTCGCTCAAAGCTAATGTGCGAACACTCGGGATACGTCACGGACGCGCTCCGCTATTCCTCGAAAAATTATCCGGCTGGCGATACCAACAAGACCATCAAGAGCATCCTGACTGAGAAGCTGGAGGTGATCAAGAATATAGCCGGGTTAGCGCCGTTCACCCGGGATAACTCGGCTGCAGCGGTAAAATCCGATACTTACCCACTTATTCTCGTACTTTGACTTGATACAACTACTAACTCTCACTTTCATGCTTTTATCTCAGGCCGATAATGCTTTCTGGAACACCGAGACCCCTCCCAACTCCGGGAACCCGGAGGAAGAAGAAGAGCCGGCTGACACTGACGAAGGTATCACCCGGATTTCAATCACCTTAACCTCTGTTACTTTGCTTTCCCATTTTTTCTCTTTTTCCGACTATGTACTTGCGCCTTTCAGGGATGGATGATAAGGATGACAAGGATGACCAGGGTGACCCGGAAGAGACTGAGAGCGATAAAAGTGAGGCTGAGCCGGAAGTTGAGGTCGGGGCCAAGAGGAAAACCCGGGGGGTCGTCTTCAAGGTTCCTTACTCTTCCATGTCCTCCAAACCCTATTCCTTTGATAATATGCGCGAACTTAACCGACAGCTATCCAATTCGCCACACTTGAAGGATCCGCCTCCGACCAAGCGCAGGGTAACCCGGAATTCCCCAGGCGATGACCCCCTCAACCCGGGTATTCCCACGTCCCCGGCTCGTCGTACTAGTACTTCTCCATCTCATCCCTCCAACTGACCTCAAAAACACCCTTCCCCCAATCATCCATTAGCCGGACAGCTCCGGGTCTCACTCTTGGATTCTGTGACAGCCTCGTCCGCGTCTAGCAGCTCACTTCCTGCAGATTTAGTGGTGAATGCCGGGTAAGTTATATTTCCGGCTAAGCAATATACCAGTCCTTTTGATAACCTTCAATTTTTGCTGCTAATCACTTATCTTTTCTTTCCTTAGCGCCCAGGTCTCGATCAGTGACCCGGATAACATGGACATAGACAACCGGGAGACGGAGGGGCCGGTTGACGATATGGATGCCGCGACTGGCGGTGGTGGTGAAGAGAACCAGGAGCAAGACCCCCTGACTGACTCGGCTCGGCAGGAAGCCGGGTCTCCCAAGCCATCCGAAGAAGCTGAGGACGACGACGTCGAGATCCTGGAGACAAGGATGGGCTCTCCCAATCTGGACACCCAGGCAACCCGGGCCTCGACCCCAAAGTTGGAGAAGGTTCGTCCTCCGAGTGATCAGGCCGCCGGCTCTTCCGGTATCAGGCCCGAGGATATGACTTTTTCCCAGATGCTTGACGCCCTGCACACCTTGAGGGCTGGCGAAGAAAATGTCCTAGAAGCTTTGATAGCCAAACATGAGGTAAATCCGAATAATATTGCCTGTATCCTTGTCTAGTCCCCAAGTTCCAAGTGAACTTATTGATAATTTGCTTGGAACTTCGTAGTATATCCGACTGATAGCTTTCTTTTATCCGGCTAACCCTTCCTCGTTTTTCCCCACAGGCCTTCGTGACCCACTCGGAGAAGGCATTGGCGAAGGCCACCAAACTCCTCGAGAAGGAGACGACTCTGCGTGAGTCGGCTGAAGCTGATGCCAAGAGGACAGGGAAAATCACAAGGAAATATAGAAAGAGGGCTCATGCAGCAGAAGATGAACTGACCAAGCTTTCCGTTCAGATTGCCGACACATATCGTGCTTTGACTGGTACTATTCCTAACTTAATAATTATAACCCGGATTCTCATTCTAATAAATAGTCGGATTTCCTTACTCACTGCTTTTTTCTATTTTCTGCAGGTCCAGATGATGTAACTCCGGATGAAGATGATATTGCAAAGCTGAAAACCATCAAGAGCACGATCCGGCAGCTCTGTGCCGGAACAAAATGGATTCTTCAGGATCTGAAGTGGCCGGGTGTCGGGCATGGCAACCTGAAGACGCTGCTTGACGCATGCTCCAGTATCCCCGAGTGGATTGAGCACTGGAAACGCTCCTCCTGCCGGGTTGGAGTGACCCGGGGGCTTGCGCTGGCTAAGGAATATTTTCCAAAACTTGAGCCGGCCAAGCTTGTGGGCGGGTTTCCAGAGTTCAACCATGACGGCTCCAGGTTCTCGGTGAAGAACTTCAAGGCTATCCAGAAGGAGGTTCGTCACTCGGCCAGCATAATCGCCGATAGTTTGGATGTCAGTTCAATTATCCCATCATATGATGCTGATGATAAGGCAGTTAAGTCGGATCTTCCCAAGCCATATGATATGCTGGCCCGATGGAAGGCGGAGGCCTCTCGGGCGAGAGAGGAAGCCGCGAAGAAGAAGGCTGACGCCGACTCTGCGCCTGCTACCTCCACGCCGGTCGTTCCTCCTCCCGCACGGGCCGGCACTACTGCTGACCCGGGTGCTGCTGCCACCAAGAATTCTGAAGAACAAGGCAAGGAGCAAGACCCGGCTGCCAAGGGCAAGGGCAAGATGGACGACTCGGCTAAAGATGCCGAGTGAACTCTTTATCGGCTACCGTCTTAAGCACTTTATTCGGCCAATGGGCCTTTTGAAAACAATTATTCTTTTGATGGTGCGCCTGTGCACTTTATGATACTACTGTCGTGGCTTGTAATACGTTTAAAACCTTAATATATCTCGTGGCCCTTCTGGCCTTTGCTTGAATTTGATATTTCTTGACTTTGGGCTTTTCATCCCTGATTTTCCGACTTTCTGCTATGGTTCCTCTTGTGAGACTCGGTTTCCGGGTCTCGTGGGTTTTGACTAGTGGGCTTTTTTCTAAGTCCCCAAGTCCCCAAGACTCGGATTTTTGGGTTTTTGAGCTAAATAGCTAGATAATTTGTTTCTGTTTTCAAATTCCCAAGTCCCCAAGGCCCGAAATTCCGAGTCTTGGGTGATGGGTTTTTCAAAAGGAACAAATCGCTTCTGCTAAGCCCAAAACCTAGAGCCGTTCACATAGGTTTTGAAGTTATGCTTAATAAACTTTGAGTTTCCGGTTATTAACCTTGTACTCTGCATAACTTGTGGTTTAGATGACCCTTTTGACTCTCTTGTACTGTAAGCCGGCTTTCGCGTGGATAATCATGTTGCTACAGCTGTACGAAGACAGGGTCAGGCAAGTCCCATTGGGCATCATGACTGATTGTAATCATACGCTAGCGAAGCATGCCACTTTAGTGCGAGTCACATCGAGCTTAAGTAAGAAAAGTCAAGAAAGTTTGGCTCCTTTGTCCGGTTATAAGCTTGCAGCCGTACTTGTTTGCAAGTAATCGGCCCTTATAACTCATAGGCATCGTGGCCGGGTCTTTGAGTTTGTAACTGTGCTATTCAAGCAATCAGCCCCCAAGACCTAAATATATGCAATTTACTAGAAAAAACTAATATACTAAAAGCAATGAATAATACTTACCTGGAAGAAAAAATAAAAACACAACAGAGATAAAAAACTTGATAAAAAACACATGAAAAGGAAACAATATATTGTTTAACCATCTCTTTATTGATATGAGAAAAGTTAGGTCAGCAAGCCGCCTCATTAAAAACCCTCCAGTCCCCTTAGGTACCATGGATAGGAAGAGAGTGCGTCTGAAACCTGCTGCCTGTTACATCGTGTAATTCCGCTTTGTGAATCTAGCCTAACCTAGGTATAGTAGGGACGCAGCTGAGCTACGTTCCATGGTCTTTCTCTTTCTTGCATAGATGAAGTGGTACGAGCGGTGTCATTAACAGTAGCCAACTCTTCCCTTGCATCTACCAAGTAATATGATCCGTTGTGCAGATTCCGACTTATGATGAACGGTCCTTCCCATGGTGGGGATAACTTGTGTTTTCCTTCCTTTGATTGTACCAGGCGCAGAACCAGGTCTACTTCTTGGAAGACCCGGGTTTTCACTCGCCGACTATGATATCTCCGCAGATCCTGCTGGTATATGGCTGATCTCTCCTAAGCTTGTTCCCTGTGTTCTTCTAACATATCCACGGCGTCCTGCCGGGTCTTCTCGTTCTCCACCTCAACGTAAGCCGATACTCGAGGCGAGTCATGGATGATATCACTCGGCAGCACCGCTTCTGCACCATAAACCATGAAAAACGGTGTCATCCGAGTAGATCTGTTAGATGTAGTGTTGATACCCCAGACCACTGAGGGTAACTCCTCAACCCATGCTCCAGCGGCTCTGATACATGGGACTCGCAATCATGGCTTTAATCCACGAAGTAACTCCTGATTTGCCCTCTCCACTTGTCCATTGGCTTGTGGATGAGCTACGGAAGCTATATCAAGCCGGATTCCGTTATTACCACATAATTTCTCCATCTCGCCAAGGGACATGTTGGTTCCATTGTCGGTAATTATACTGTGAGGATACCCGAACCGGTAGATAATCCTTTTCAGGAACTTAAGTGCCGTAATCGCTTCACAATTAGTAACTGGCATAACTTCAAACCACTTGGTAAATTTATCGATAGCCACCAAGAGATGTGTCTTTTTGCAAGGTGACATGTGAAAGGGGCCAACCATGTCCATACCCCAAACGGCAAAAGGCCAGGTCAAAGGGATTGTTTGCAACTCCATAGCCGGCACATGGATTTGGCGGGCATACCTTTGGCATCCGTCGCACCTTGCCACCAAGCGTTCCGCATCTGCTAAGGCTGTGAGCCAGAAGAAACCGTGCCTATATGCTTTGGCCACAAGGGACCTTGTGGATGTGTGATGCCCACAGTCGCCTTCGTGGATCTCTTTCAGGATTTGCCGGGCTTCTTCTGGTGCTACACAGCGCAAAAATACTCCTGCAGCGCTCCTTTTATATAACTCCCCATTGATGATGGAATAACCTTTTGCTCACCTCAGAATTTGCCTTGCTAGTACCTCTTGTTGTCGTAACTCGCCCCGTGATAGGTAAGCCAGAAACGGCTCTGTCCACTCGGGAACAGTGCGTATTGTGGCCACGAGCTCCAAATCCGGGTCTTTGTTAGCCAGTTCTTCCTCAGACTCGGTTTTAACTGACGGCCGCCATAGCTCGTCCAGGAACACATTGGGTGGAACCGGCTCTCTGCGCGAGCCGAGTCTAGCGAGTGCATCTGCTGCCTCGTTTTTTCTTCTATCTACGTGCTCCACCTCATACCCGGAAAAACACCCGGCAACCCTGTCCACCTCTCTGCGATATGCTGCCATAGTTGCATCTTTTCTATCCCAAGTTCCCGAGACCTGCTGCACCACAAGGTCTGAATCTCCATAGCACCGTATCCTCTTAATGTTCATCTCCTTGGCTATCTTCAATCCATGCAATAATGCCTCATACTCGGCCACGTTGTTGGAACAATCAAAGTGAATCTGCAACACGTAGCTCAACTTGTCTCCTTTGGGTGATGTGAGCACCACTCCAGCTCCTGATCCCTCGTATTGCTTGGAACCATCAAAGTGCATTATCCAAGACTCGGAACTTGGAGTCATTGTGGGCATGCCTGTGTGAGTCCAATCATTAATGAAATCAACTAGAGCTTGAGATTTTATTGCTGACCTGGGCTCGTAGTTGATGTGATAATCTCCCATCTCAATCGCCCACTTGGCTATTCTACCTGTTGCATCCGAGTTTCTGATGATATCCGACATTGGTATAGAGCTAACCACTGTTATGGGGTGTTCCTGAAAATATGGCTTCAATTTCCGGCTGGCCATGAAGACCCCGAAAACCAGCTTCTGCCAATGTGGGTAACGCTGATTTGCTTCTGATAACACCTCGCTGACATAATAAACCGGCCTCTGAACCGGGTGATCCTTTCCATCCTCCTTGCGCTCAACGACAACCACTGCGCTAACCGCCCGGGGCCCCGCTGCAACGTATAGTAACATGGGCTCTTTAGGACCTGGGGTTGCTAGGACTGGTGCCTCAGATAGCTGCTTCTTTAGTGCCTCGAACGCCTCATCCGCCTCTTGGTCCCAAACGAATTTATCAGATTTCCTCAAGATCCGGTACAAGGGTATTGCCTTCTCTCCGAGTCTTGATATAAACCGGCTCAGCGCTGCTACGCACCCCGTAAGCTTCTGAACATGCTTCAGGTTTTCCGGCTTTTTCAGACTCTGGATAGCTTTGATTTTATCCGGGTTTGCTTCAATCCCTCTCTATGAAACAATAAAACCGAGTAACTTCCCTGCTGGGACTCCAAATACACACTTTGTCGGGTTAAGTTTCATCTGGTATCTTCTCAGGTTCTTAAATGTTTCCTTCAGATCATCAATAAATGTCTCTGCTTTTCTGGTTTTGATCACCACGTCATCCACGTAAGCATGAACGTTGCGTCCAATTTGGTCCTCAAAGCACTTCTGAATGCACCGCTGATAGGTTGCGCCGGCGTTCTTCAATCCAAAAGTCATGGTTTTGTAACAAAAGGCCCCAAAAGGGGCTATGAACGATGTTTTCTCCCAGTCTTCCTTCTTGAGCTTGATCTGATGATACCCGGAATATGCATCCAGGAAGCACAGTAGGTCCCTTCCAGCCACTGTGTCTATGATCTGATGTATCCTTGGAAGTGCAAACGGATCCTTTGGGCAATGCTTGTTGAGACTCGTATAATCAATGCAAATCCTCCACTCATTGGTCTTTTTCATCACGAGAACCGGATTTGCCAACCACTCCGGGTGAAATACTTCCATGATAAAGCCGGCTGTCAACAGCCGAGCAATTTCTTCGCCGATAGCCCTTCTTCTTTCCTCACTCATCTTTCTCAGTCCCTGCTTCACGGGCCTGGACTTGGGATCAACGTGCAAACTGTGCTCTGCCAGCTCTGTAGGGATACCCGGCATATCGCTAGGTGTCCAAGCGAACACATCCTGATTTGAACGAATAAACTCCACAAGTGCTTTTTCCTGCTCATCGTCCAAGTTAGATCCTATGGCAAATTGCTTGGAGAGATCACCTTCGACGAAGGCCACCATCTTGGTATCTTGCGCTGCTTTGAATTTTGCTCTCTCATCCTCAGTGTTTGGCCTCTTCAGTGCTGTCCTGTCATCTGGGTCTACTTGAGACCGGTAATACTTAAGCTCCTCCTTTCTACAGGCTTGTTCTGCCATTGCCGCATCTCCTTCGTCACACTCAGCCGCTATATCCCGGCTCCCATGTATGGTGATGGTCTGCTTAGGACCCGGGATTTTTAGCTGTAGGTACACTTAACACGGCCTGGCCATGAACTTGGCGTAAGCCGGCCTCCCAAATAGCGTGTGATAAGGACTGCGCAACTTCACCACTTCGAACGTGAGCCACTCCACCCGGAAATTATCCTTTTATTCTCCAAAAGCAACCTCCAAGGTAATCTTTCCTTCAGGGCACGCTGAGTGACCCGGCACGATCCCGTGAAAAACTGTTGAACTTTTCTGTAGCTGAGACTCCTTGAGACCCATGCGTAAGAAAGTTTCCCAATATAGGATGTTGATGCTGCTTCCGTCGTCCATTAAGACCTTTTTCAGCTCGTAACCATTAACCTGTGGCGCAACCACCAATACTAGGACTCCCGGGTGTTCTATCCTTTCCGGGTGATCTCTTCTACTCCACGTTACATCTTGCTCGGACCACCTCAGGTATCTTGGGACAGCCGAGGAAATCGATTTTACCGCCTTCTTTAGTATCTTTCTATCCTTATTAGAAGTCCCTGTAGTGTGAACGTGGTACTGGCCCAATTGCTTGGGGTTAGCCTGGAAACCTCCAGCTCCTCCCTGGTTATTACCCGGATTTCCAACTCCCGGGTTACCTGCTGGGGGTGGGCCGTTGCCCGGGTTTCCACCCGGACCCGGTCCTCCTCCCCGGCCTGCACCTCGCATAGCCTTGTTTACTTCCTCGTTCTTCCATCTCTGCAAATCCGCACACTGCTCCAATGAGTGGTTAGCCGGCCTCCCGTTCCTGCTGTGTTTCGGGCACGCCATTCTGAACATATCCCAGTTGTTACCCGGCCTTGGTGGCCCTTGATAATTTCCTCCGTTATGATTTCCTGCGTTGAAATTTCCTTCTGCCCTGGGCCTTGAAGACCCGGCTTCTGTGCTGGCGACAAACTCGGAATTCCCCTCGAACGGGCGCTTGTTCTGGTTGTTCCCATTGTTACCTCCATGGTTACCCGGCGTAGATCCATTGCCGGTTCTTCCATTATTGCATGTATTTGCTTTTGCTTTCTTGTCATCAACGTCCTCTTACGTGGTATCCGTTGTATCATGTTTGTTGCACGCATCCATTAGTTCTCCCATTGTAACCTCTGAGGCATTCCGACTGGATTTCATGCGAGTTAATTTCTGCACTAAAGGCGTATACTTGCATGTCTTGGCCATAGCCTGCAACGCGTCCTTCGGCTGAATATCTGTAGATGAATGCAATATCTCCATAACCCGGCGCACCCAGCTGCGCGCCGACTCTCCCTTCTTTTGCACACACCGTTCTAGATCGTCGATAGTAAACAACTTCCTGCATGTCCCGTGAAAATGCTTGATAAACGCAGTTTTCAACTCACCCCACGACTTGATAGTTCCTTCCGGTAAATTGTTGAACCACAACTTTGCTGCTCCTTCCGACATCATTAAATACATGAACTTGGCTTGAAGGTTTTCAGACGCGTTGCGAATCGACATAGCCATCTCATAACTGCTCAACCATGTTTCTGGATCCATAGTCGGATCATAGTTCACTACTTTACCCGGTTCCTTGAATTTATCCGGGTAAGGCTTAGCCCTGATGTAATCCGTCAGACACTTGGGCCCAGCGAGATTAGTCGGTACTGGCCTCACCCGGGAAACATGCGATCCTGCGGGGGGTACGCCTGGACGTGGCGCTACTACTGGTCCGTGCACCGCAGACCCGGCCGCGGCTCTCCTAGCTCTGGAACTATCCACAATAGCTTGTGCTGCTGATACTGCTGGTGCTGCTTGAACGCGGGGAGGAGGCAGCATTTGCTGCTGCTCTGCCCTCCGCCGCGCTGAATTTGTTTGCATATTGCCGGCATTGCCATGTTGCTGGCTGATATAAGGTGTTCCATGCATTCCACTCCTATTATCCGGGTAATTAACCTGCTGAGCCACTGCCGTATGCAACAAATCGATCGCCCGTCGGGTCTGCTCCGCATGGGGTGACTCTCTTACGGGGATCTGATTCAATGCTAACGTTGCGGCATATACGTTATCCATGGGGTTATTGAAGTGACCTGGCGGCGTACGAAATCGTGATGGTGGTGGTGGTGGTGCTGTGTTGCCGACGGTGACCCCAGTCTGTAATGTGGGTAACCCGGCCTGCACGTTTGCCGGTTGTCCTGCTCCAGTTGCCGGCTGATGCACGGTTTCCTGATTCACAACCGGAATCAGCTGATCCTGGGGTGTAATGAACAGTGCGTTAGGGTTTATGACTCCACCCATCGCCGGTAATCTTGTCTGGTATCTCTGGTGCACCCTGCTTGTCTCAGCCCGGAGCCGGTTCTCCAGCGCGTCCAGTTCGCGTTGACGCGTGGCTACCCCTTGCTTTTCTACTTCCACATCCCTTCTTTGTTGCTCCAGCGCGCGGCGTGCCACCTCCAAGTCCCTGGCACGCGCCGCGGCGTTTTCCGGGGTTATCACAGTAGCTAACACTGTTGGGTCCAAGACTATATTGTTGCTGAACAGGGCCGGGTGTTGCGGATTCGAAGGACCTGCCCCCGGCGTCCTGTTAGCCAGGAACCCAAACATATTTGCCTGCAGCTCGCTATCCGCCGCTCGGCTGGTGACCGAAGCCGACTCTCCGTCAACCCGGGTCAGAACCGGATTTCCGTCAGCCGGATTTTGCTTCTGGGCCAACGCTTGCGCCGCTCCGACCGCGGCCGTAGTCACGTTGCCCTGATTGAGATTGGTTGCAGGGGCCGTGTAGACCGCGACCTGGCGCGCAATGCTTGGCGAAGAATCATATTCCTCCTCATCGCCGCTATCTTCCTCGTACCGGTCCTCCAGCAGGTGCAAGATAGACTCGGTATCATCCTCTCTTATGACCCGGCCACGTGGGGTCCATGCCGGCTCCTCCGGCTGTTCCCTCTTCGTGGTGGGCTCTTCTATCGGATCCACCGTTCCGACCGATTCTTCTCCGTCCGACTGAACGTGGGTGGCTTCTCCTGACACAGAATCAAGTCCAAAATTGTCAGGGATTGAACCGAATGCACGTACCATGCCGATGAAGACGTTGACCCGGCCGATCGTGACGACAGATCCGGATTCGAGCAGATCCGACTCTGGCTCCCAGCCAAAATCGTCCACCATCTTTTCTCCTTCAGGGTTGGTGTAGATCTCGCCGACGACGAGGTTCTTCATGTTCTCCCGAGCTTCTCCCGTGATGTAAACACCCTTAGACGTAGGCCCCACGGTGGGCGCCAACTGTCGTAGGATAATCACGGCAGACGTTACCGGGGGTAAATTGTCTAGGGGCAAATCGACTCTGGTGTTTGGGAGAGGGTTTAGCTCAAGGGAAACCATGGTGATATGTGATCTGGTAGCCAGCAATCAAGTCGCCGAGTCTCCGATCTAAATATATTATCTCAACTTTCGTGTTACAATGGATACTCGATATCTTGTAATCTTGTCTAACCTAACCCTAGGGGCCGGCTTATATAGTACCCGGACCCCCAAGCTTACTATCCAAGGCGTGCTCGGAATCCTACCCGGACACTGCTTACAAACCCTAAACTTCCTTATCGGAACCCACAATCCGGGTTACGAGGCCTACACTCCTGGGCCTTCTAGAAGCTCCTTTTCCCTAAGCCGGGTCTTGTGCAGCGTCCTTTGGGCCGAATTACACCTTGGTGTTAGCATACCGGGTTATCATCCCTCCATCAAGAGCAGCAGCAACTAGAGCTGCAGCCAGAGCAGCACAACCCGAGCAGCAACCACCAGAGCGCTAGCCACCAGAGGAGCAACAACCAGAGCAACACCAGCCCGAGCAGCAGCCACCTGAGCAGCCACAACCCGAGCAGCAACAGGTTCCCCCAGTCTGAGTAGCCGCAACGCCACCTACCCCGCGGAGAAGGACCTCTCCACTGGAAGTGGCAGTACCAGCAGAAACTGCCACAACTAGAACAACAACAACAGGAGCAACTCCCAGCACCGCACCCACGGCCACGCGCCGGACTCTACCAGCAGCAGCACCAAGCCCATCACCACCGAGCAGATCTACAGTGCCAACGGGAAGCAGTTCCACTCCTCGTACTCGGCAGCATGCAAGGTACGCACCTTCGCAGGGAGTAGCTGTTGGGGCGGGCCCAAGCCAGGTGAGGGGACTTGTGAAAGTCCCGATAAGCTGGTCGAAAGAGCAGGTAGTGCTAAAGAAGAAGACCGGGTCGAAAACTAAACCCGGCACTCTGGCGATTAGGCCGAACACCCAGGAGCTTGCCGCAGAACTGCGGGAAGACATTGATGCCACGTTGGACCAGATCGGCCACATCGACGCGGTCTTCAATGGAAAGAAATTGGGCCAGCTGGACCATTACCGTACTTCCTGGAACCAGGATGATGTTGGTCATATCTTCATGGCGGTTGCAGCATCCAGCAGCACATTGGCGCACAAAATGTATTGTCGGCGCACTTCTGCCGAGGACGCCGAGATCACCTCCCGAGTAAGTTTCCCTTTCTATCCAGTTTTTCTGAGTTGACATATTTTCTATCCGAACTCTCTACACCATCAAGTCCCCGAGATTTGGGCCGAGTAGGCAATACTCGACCGAGTTGAAGTCTACTCGGGTCGAATCTTCCAACTAATTTTGTGCTTGCTTTTCTTCAGACTTGCACCGAGACCCGCACCGTGCTCTACCAAAAACTCCTCTGGGCCCACCGAGACGCCAAGCAGCGGATTCATAATCTGCATGAAGAGCTGGGGGCCAAAAGTAATTTTCCATACCGAGATACTGGATATGCTTTCTACTTCATCAGTTTTTTAACTCAATTTTTGCTTTCTCTTCTCACAACTATCTTGGAGAAGCAGCTGACAGATTCTGTCACCAAATTCTCTTCTCTGGAAAGTAAGTACCCCACCTTTTATTCTACGTTTTGTGTTCACATTTTTTCTTTGCTTTGTCTAAGTTTACTTTTGGATGCAGATGAGCATCGGCTCTTCGCCGAGAAGGATCAGGACTACACTGTGTTGGCCGAGTCGGCACAGAGCAAAATCTCGGCGCTGGAGAGTAAGCCCTTTCTTCTTTTCTCCTATTCATTCTCCATGATTTCACCATTTCGCTAATCATATTGCCTCTCACACAGAGGAGCACAAGCTTTTTATTGAACAACACCAAGAGTGTCTCACTCTAGCCGAGATGCAGCAGCAGATCCATGACAACAAGGCCAAGCTCAAGGCCGATCTTCAAGCCAAGAAGAACGAGTTGGCCAAGCTGAAACAGGAGCTGGCTGATGCAATCAAGATGGCGCTGCAGGCCGGGAAGGACAAGACCGAGGTGATAGTCTAGGCCGCTGCTGAGAAGCTCGAGCTGCAGCGGGAAATTGAGGCCCTCCAGGAACGGAATGCCTCACTCGACCAGATGGTGACCAGCTTCCACGGCCTGCTGGACAAGCAGCTTTCCCTCGCTGATGGATGGTTCACTAGGCTCAAGGAGCTCACTCTGGACTTGCGCTGTAAGATATTGCTTTTCTTCAAGTTGCTCTATCCGGTTTCTTCTATCATGTTTAACTTCTTGACCTAACTCGGGTGTATTCTTTCGCAGGGACGTTTCCCGACTTCGACCTGGGTGCCGAGAGGGCCGTGGAGAGGGCCAGGCAAAAAAGGGCAGACGTTGGCCATGACGTCACCGAGATGGTCACATTCGAGGACCAGATCAAGGGCATCAAATCTCGAGTTCACTCCCTCAAGGGATTGGGAACCAACATCGTCTCCACCGGTATGTGGCTGCACAAGGTTTTCTAGCCAGAAGCTGAGCCCCCCAAGACCGTCCAAGAGCTGGCCTCCAAGCTCGACTACGTCAAAGAGGAACTCAAAAAGTGGCGCGCATCAGCAGCTCGAGCCGGCGTGGACGAAGCCTTACACTTTGTCTTATCCTGGTATGAAAATCTCGATCTCAACAAGCTCCAGAAACTGCGGAATGGATCCCGGTAGACAACAGAAGAGGACTGCATCCGGTGTCGCCAGGAAACTGCATATTGGTTGGCGTCATATGCTGACACGAAGGAGTTCGTGGAGATCCCCACTGATCCCGACACCGAAAGCGAGAGCGATGAGGATGAGGACTACAACGAGGATGGCGACGAGGGCGATGAAGGCGCTGAAGAGGCCGAGATGGACGACGACGACGAAGAGGCCGAGAAGAATGATGACTCCGAGGAGGTGGACGAAGAGATCCAGGCCGACCAACAGCCAGACGCCTCATCCGAGATTGTCACCACCGAGATGGTTATCTCGGCGCCTGCTCCTGAGCTGAGCGCTTCAGAAGACACAGCTGAGAACGCCACCTCCAATCCCCCTACATCAACTGCTGCCTCTGAGCCCGCCACCGAGTCCTCCAACCCGGCAGGTGCTGATGTGGATGCAACCCCTTCGACCGCTACCTGAACATCTGTTTTTTCAACCTCAAACTTTTATCAGATCCCCGGTATGTCTGGTGCAATTGTATCAAACAGTTATTATGTCGTTTGCTACTCAGTTTTTACTTAAGTTTGAGCTAGACTGGCTGAATGCCAGACTGCGTTAATCTGAGTCCCTGAGTTGGTTTTCTTATCCACCCGCCTTTTTTCTTCTTTGCTCTTACCTGCCACTTGTGGCTTTTTGGTAGTCGATTCACAAGATTTTGAAAACCGAGTTTATAATACTTAACAACTTTGAGATTGAAATTAAAACTGCCCAGTACTTAGCCGAAAAAACAAATGAGAAAAGCAACTCAACTCGGTTGATTAACTCTTTCTTTCCTTAGCATTTTTTTCGTGTGTTTATTGATCCTTGGCTTGTTCTCTTGCTTTCCATGAAGCCGGATTGCGGGACAGCAGCGAAATCGAAGAGTTGACCCTTAGGTTTAAACACACTACTAGACTTACGCACGAAATTCCGAGATGATTAACCGAATTAACAAAGTAAGTAGTAAATAACACAGAGCAAGTTAGGCACAGGCAGTCCTCGAGTTCCTACTTGGGGCGCCGACTTGGATTTCAGCTCAGTAAGGAGATACATACAATGCTTTTTCAGGAATGGAAACGACGGAGTAGAGCTACATTCCAGGGGCGCTTAGTTTCCTCTCCGGATTTATCTGCCCTGTTCTTCTGTGGCTCTTGTGCATCAACTAGATAGTACGCATCATTGTGCAGAGCCTTGCTCACAATGAATGGTCCTTCCCATGGATGGGAAAGCTTGTGCATTCCGGCTGTGCATTGGACCAGCCTAAGTACCAAATCTCCTTCTCAAAAAACGCTTGGGTTTATTTTTCCGGCTATGACAGCATCTCGGATTTTGTTGATATACAGCTGATCTTGACAGAGTTAACTCTCTTGCTTCTTCGAGCAAGTCGACATCGTCTTCTCGGGCTTCTCTTGCCTATGCCTCAGTATAGAGGGTTACTCTCGGTGAGTCATGCTCAAGATCAGTGGGTAGCACGGCCTTTGCTCCATATACCAGGAAGAATGGTGTGTATCTGGTTGATCGGTTAGGGGTAGTCCTTAGACTCCACAACACCGCCGGCAACTAGTCCAGCCAACAACCTGGGGTTCGCTGTAATGGCTCAATCAGCCTTGTCTTTATTACGGATAGGACCATGCCATTAGCTCTTTCAACTTTCCCATTTGACTCCAGATGCGCAACTGACGCAACATCTAGCCGGATCCTCTTCTCTTTCCAGAACCGAGCAAAGGCTCCCTCAGCAAAATTTGTTCCATTATCTGTGATGATCCGATGCGGGCAGCCATACCTCAGGATAACATCCTTCAAGAAAGTTACAGTTGTCTGCCCATCACACTTCCAGATTGGCTTCACCTCAATCCACTTGGTAAATTTATCGACCATAACCAGGATGTGAGTCATGTTTCCCCGAGCTGGCTTGAAGGGCCCCACCATGTACAAGCACCATACTGCGAATGGCCAAGTGATGGGAATGGTTTTCAACTCGGAAGCTAGCATATGTATCTTGCTTGCATATCGCTGACATCCATTGCACTTTCTCACTAGATCTTCTGCTTGTTACAAGGCAGTGAGCCAAAAGAATCTGTGCCGGAAAGCTTTCTGCACTAGAGCCCAAAATGAGGCGTGGTGCCCACATTCCCCCTGATGTGTCTCTCTGAGAATTTCTTCTCCCTCTTCCGGCTCAACACAGCGCTGGAGCACGCCCGTGGCACTTCTCTTATACAATTCCTTGTTGATGATGGTGTAGCATTTGGATCTTCTCTGTATTTTCCTGGCCAAGATCTCGTCACTCGGCAAAGTGTCATCCGCTAGATAAGACAATATGGGCTGAGCCCAACTCGGTGTGGTCCGAGTAGGGAACACTGGCTCATCCAGCTGCATTGGATCAGTTTCCATAACTTGCTCCGATATGGAGACGAGTCCCCGAGTCCCCGAGCACTGCGAGACAATCCCCAAAGACGAAAGTGAAAGTCCCCGCGTTGGTAGGAGCAGTCCTCGGGTTCTCCTTCAAGATCTCCCCATCGATCTCCGTGGGAACAACTTCTGAAATCGGTAGAGCCGGGATGCATATTGACTCCGAGCCGGGTGAGGGTTTGATAGATGGTTTCCTCAGAGCAATCCCTGTCGGGATGAATTGCCGAGAAGAGCCCAATTTGTACAGAGCATCCGCAGCATCATTTTCAACTTGGTGGATGTGATGGAACTCGCACCCATCAAAAAATCCGGACATATTTTAGACAAGGAACCGATAAGATGCCATATTGGCATCCAACGCGTCCCAACTCCCCGAGGCTTGTTGGACCACCAGGTTCGAGTCGCCATAGCGTATAATTCGTCGGATACCGATTTCCTTGGACACTTAAAGTCCATGGACCAGGGCCTCATACTCAACAACATTATTGGACGCCGCAAAATGGATTTGCAAGATGTATTTTAGTTGATCCCACTTGGGTGAGGTGAGCACCACTCCGGAACCGAGACCCTCTTTCACCTTGGAGCCATCGAAATGCATCCGCCAAAAATTTGTTTCCGGCAAAGGAGGCTCATACTGCATCTCGGCCCAATCAACAAAGAAATCTGCCAAGGCTTGAGATTTGATGGCTCTCTTCTCGCATACATTGTGGTATAAGAAGCTAGCTCAATTTCCCATTTGTCTACTCGGCCACTTGCATACGTGTTGCCCATAATCTCCGAGATGGGTGCAGTGCTCACCACCGTAATCAGATGCTCTTGGAAATAATGCTTGAGCTTCTTGGCAGCCAGGTAGACTCCATATGTCTTCTTCTGATAGTGAGGATAGTTTTGCTTGGAGTTGGAGAGCACCTCACTGAGATAATACACCGGCCTTTGCACCGACTTTCCCTCTTCTTCTCACTTCACTACCACCACCACACTCACAACCCGGTTGGTAGCTGCAATCTAGAGCAACATTGGCTCCTTGGGCAGAGGTCACGCCAGAATCGGAGCGGTACCCAGCATGGTCTTAAGTTCTCAGAAAGCCACATCAGCTTGTGGTGTCCAAACGAACTTATCACTTTTCTTCATGGGTTGGTATAGAGGCAAGGCCTTCTCGCCCATTCTCCCAATGAACCGGCTAAGGGAAGCCAGGCACCCGATGAATTTTTGCACATCCTTCAAGGATCTCGGGAGTGACATTCTCTCAATAGCTTTTATCTTGGAGGGGTTGGCCTCGATACCCCGGCTAGGCACGAGTAAACCGAGTAGCTTCCCGGCCGGGACACTAAAGGTGCACTTGGTCGGATTCAGCTTCATCCGGTACTTTCGCAAGTTCGCGAATGTTTCCTGGATATCATCTAGGAGTGTGTGTTTCTCCTTGGTCTTGATGACTATATCATCCACATACACCTGCACATTTTTTCCTATCTACTCGTGCAAGCATTTCTGCATGCATCTCTGGTATGTGGCCCCAGCATTTCTCAACCCGAAACACATGACACGATAGCAATAATCCCCATACAGGGTAATGAAAGTAGTCTTTATTTGATCAGCTGGGTTCAGAGCAATCTGGTGGAAACTAGAATATGCATGAATGAAAGATAGTAATTCACACCCGGCTGTGGATTTGATCACCTGATCTATTCGGGGCAGTGGAATCAGGTCTTTGGGGAAGGCCTTGTTCAGGTCGGTGTAGTCAACGCACATGCGCCACACCACAGCGACCATGGGATCGTCCTTCTTCTTCTCGATCATGACCGGATTGGCCAGCCAATCCGGATGCAGTACCTCCATGATGAATCACTTGCTAAGTGCCTTGTGATCTCGTCACCAATGTATTTTCTTCTCTCGGACACAAAACGGTGCAGAACTTGCTTTACCGGCTTGGCATCCGGCCGCACATGCAAAGAGTGCTCAACCAACTCCCTCGGGACACCTGGTAGGTCTTGATTGGACCATGTGAAGACATCTCGGTTCTCACAGAGGAAGTGGATGAGCTCTCTTTCCTATTTGTCCTCCAATCCGACACCAATGATGGCGACACGCTCTGGGAACTCCGAGTCGATCTGCACCTCTCCTGAAAGGCCTGGAAAGTGGCACCGTGCTGTGAGCTAGGCATCCCGGGCATGCCGAGTTGAGCTGCCTAGGCCATGGCCACCACTTCGTTATCTTCTTCTTCTTGGCAGCAATGACCATCGACTCGGCCAGCCGAGATCCAGCTGAGGCGCACTCCAGAGAGCATTTGTAATCACCCGGGATGGTAATGATGTCATTGGGGCCGGGTAGCTTCATCTTCAAATACGCCTCATGGGTGGAGGCCATGAACTTGGATAGAGCAGGTCTGCCGAGAAGAGCATGATAAGGGCTCTGGAGATCAACCACCTCGAACTGCAAGCACTCAGTCCGGCAATTCTCCCTGGTGCCAAAGAGAACATCAATACAAACTCGGCCAATGGGAGCACAATATACTCCCGACGCAATGCCGTGGAAAGTAGTACGGTTGGGCAGCAGCATGTTCTCGGCAAGGCTGAGTTTCTCCATGGTGTCTCAGTACAGAATGTTTATGCTGCTGCCGTTGTCAATCTGCACTTTTCTGAACTTCGTATTGAACTTGGGCCCAATGAAGGTAGGGTCCACCACCAAAGAATAGCTACCCGGGTTGGGCATGATCTTGGGATGATCAGCTCGGGACCAGACAACGTCTTGGTCGCACCAGTGCATGTAATCCAGCACT
This sequence comes from Alopecurus myosuroides, assembly GCA_028641055.1. Taxonomy (NCBI): domain Eukaryota; kingdom Viridiplantae; phylum Streptophyta; class Magnoliopsida; order Poales; family Poaceae; genus Alopecurus; species Alopecurus myosuroides. The sequence continues at coordinate 173,750,544 of CM054058.1, forward strand.
GTCGGCATCACTACATTCACTTCCATCGCCCGCATGTGTAGGCTCTGCTTGTCATCCGGCTCGGTGGTGAATACCATGTAGCTCTGATGGTGCTCCTGATACTGGTTCCGGTCTCCACCACCACAATTGACATTATTATTGTTGTTGTTGTTGTTGTTGTTCCGGTTGAAGTTGTTGTTGCAGTTGTTGTTGTTGTAGTTGTTGCGGGCGTTGTGGTTGTTGGCCCCCTGCGCCACTTGATTCACGTTCTCCCTTCTCTGGTTCTCGGCGGGCCTGGGAGCAGCTGCCTAGATAGGCTGAACATTACCACCCGAGAGCGGCAGAGGCGGAGGGGGAGGCAATTGGCCAAAGCCTTCGCTCTTAATCCGGTCCCACCAGCTGCACTGTCGGGAAGTATGGTTTGCCGGCGTACTCGGCTGACGAGTATGGAAGCTCCACGGTCCATCCCTCATTGACTCAAAGATAAATCTCTGAGAAGCGTGTCCGGACTGCTTGGGATCAGTCCACTGCTTCTGATAGTTCTGGCTCTGGCTCTGGTTTTGCCCATACTGGGGCCTAGCAGTTTTTTTTTCCTTTGGCTGCTTCCGGCAGCGGGCTGATCCGACTCAACCGCAGATACCTGATCTGAGCCATAGCGGATATCCGGTCTGTCATCCCGCCTCTTGTTCCGGTAATTTTGGCGATCATTCCGCCTGGCGCCCATCATTGCCATTGTTTCTCCTTCTCGGCTCAAACGAGTCAAGCAAGGGCTGAGTAGGATCAACGAGTGCGTACATGTCAGCAATCTTGATGATCTCGGCGAGCGTACTCGACATCTCCCTCTGCAACTTTTGCCACGGCATGCTGCCATGTCGGCAACCTTGAGCAAACCAGGCAATGGACTGGGATTCATTCACACCTTCACAGGTGTTCCTCAGAGTACTCTACCGAGTCAGATACTCTCGGTCAGTCTCTTCTTCCCTCTGCTTGCATGCAGAGAGCTGTTGTGGCCGGTTTGGCCTCTTGTAGGTGCTGGTGAAGTTGCTGATGAAAGCTTCCGAGAAGTCAAGCCAGCAATTGATGTTGTCTCTCGGCAAGTTGTTGAGCCAAATCCGGGTTCGGCACTCCAACATCTGGGGCACATATCTCACTGCCCATCTACGGTTACCGCCGGCAATGTGCACGACAGTAACATAGTCATTTAGCCAGTCATCCGGCTTGGTGCTCCCATCATAAGTTTTGGTCCCTCTTGCCAGCTAGAACTTGGACACCGCTGGCTCATTCATGATCCTGTGGCCGAAGCAAAGTGGTCCGGGTGGGCCTTGCGATTCCATCTCCTCTGACAGATAGATTCTGACCAGCTTGTATCTTGCGTCACTTGGCTGCAGCATCCGTGCTCCCAACCGAGATCCAACACCTCCTGGATCAGCATACTGATCATTCCTCTAATACCCGGCTTGCTCCATTGCGAGTAATCATCATTGTAACGGTCCTGCCGCCCGGCACTGGGTTGGGGAACCGGGTTGACCAAAGGGGCATCCACTTGGTGCTGAACAGCAGGACCTGCGCCGGGTTGAGGCTGAGCTGGGTTGGCAGCTGGGTGCCGAGCTGGACCATCTCGGTTGCCTCCTTGACCTTCTTGCGGAACTCGGGCAGCATCACGGCCACCACCTTGAGCAATGTGTTCTTGTTCGGGTTGCCGCTCTACAGCTAACTATTTTCCGGTGACATCTGGATCATACACTTGGATATGCTTATTTCTCCCGGAGTTCGCACTCCGAGATCTCCCACCACGGAGATGAGGTGAGGAGGCCTGGCCTCCAGATCCCGCCCCATGCGACTGAAAAACATGGGACGCAGCAGCACCTAGATTTGCTTTCCGGAAAGCCTCATTCTATCTATCGGCTTCAAGAACGAGCTCATTGAGCTGGTCCTGCTGCCTAATGCGATCTTCAACAGATAGGTTCGGCAACTCGGCAGCAACTGCCTCTGTTGCCCTAAGAGTTTTGGCAGGAGAAATGTACTTGGGCCTACCAGCCGAGTTCATACTAGTAGATTTGCTAGCAGTTCTACCATCTCTAGCCAACTCGGCACCTAGGTGACGACCTTGGTTCCGGACTGTCCCTATCCGACTAGGGTTGTTGCCAACAGGAGTAAGACCATGAGCCCTATTGTACTCATGCTGGTCGAGATTGAACTCTTGCCTGATTTTCGCCATTTCGGTGGCCTCCAGAAGGTAGGCCTAACGCTGCTTCTCGAGTTCTGCCCGCAACACCGCCGGATCCGCATCCGCGGCTAGGGGCATGCTCAGCTTCTCAATGATGTCGGCGAGAGGAGCCGGTATCGCGGTCGAAGTAGTGGGAGCCTTGAAGCCCGGTTGATTCTCACGCCTCTCCCATGGCTTGTGGCCCGGCCGAGCCGACGCGCCAACAACATCGGCCGCAACGGGCGCGCCCTTTGTCACGAATCCGGACCCAGAGATATACATACTGTTATGTGCTCCTAGCCATGGACTCACAAGGGCTTCAGGGTTACCAGCCCGGCCGCAACAAATAACGGCAGTCTAACTGGATTCATCGGCACGTAGTCCGGATCCCCAGTCTACTACTCCATGTATCCATGCTAGTCATAACCAACTATGCATATCAAAGCGTCCAAGAATCGTATGAAACTGAAGGAAACGGGACCAAAGCAATACAGAGCTGCTATGTGTCCAGAAAGTGCAACAACAATCTAGGGTTACTGGGGTTACCTAGCCCCAGGCCAAATCACATCGGCAGGCGGGCTCGGACATGGATCATCGGCTCCACAACCCCTCGACTGTGACAACTATGCAGGCATAGCCAAAACTGTATAACAATGAGCTCGAAACCAACAACCGATCAAAGCAGCACTCTAGACATGGAAGCTGTATAAAACAGGTGTTGCTAGAGTAGCTGTACAAGCAGAGGTCACATGACCGAACATTACATCAGACAACGGAAGGCAAATTATGTTGCTAATCAACAAGAACCAAAAAGGCCTAAGAGGCCGCAACATAAGGCGACATCCCAGCCCATAGATTCCAGGCTTCTACCTGGGAACCCTGAACTACTCGTCGATGTCCACGTTGATACGCCACTGAAGTGAGATCTTCACCTGAACCAAAATTAAGAAAACCTGAGTACGGGAGGTACTCAACAAGGCGTAGTTAACCTAGCTATTATATATCTGCTATCTTCAAAAAGGGTTTTATGAAGGCTGATTTGTGTAAAGCAATCTTTGTTTTCCAAATCGAGGAAGAATAGCACGTCTCATAGAGTATTTTCAAAATAGATGAGGAAACTAGTCAACTACCGTAATCGTCATCTTCTTGTATTTCCACCAAGTCCTTCTCATTCCCACACTATCTCATGCTACAAGGATCACCCCTCTCGGTATCTCCGAGGAGGCACCCTTCAAACATTGCCAACATCTTTTACGTCACGTTCAAGTTATCTATGGCCACACGACATTCACCAAGTCGTCCTTAACCGTGGACACGACTTTCCGAAAGATTTATCCCTGCAGGGTGGTACACTTTACCCACACGTACCATCTGACTCTTAACGCCACATGTACGCTCCTTGGGAGCGCGGTAGAGGGTGGTTGGCCACGACCTTTACCTTGTCGAGCCCTATCCATGAGTCAACCCAAAAAGGGACACCCCGTCAACAGGGAGTTGGCCACCTCCTGACGGCACCTGTTCTGTGAGTCGGGATCAAGATCCGTGTACGTCCATCACTTGTCCCGGTCATGCCCTAAACACCTCCAAAACGTTTTTGACTCACACGCAGATGGAAATCCCAAACTACGTGACTCTCGGATAGAACCAAACAATTTAGTTAGTCGAGCGCGGTCTGTTAGGCCCCGCGTGTGGTTGCACGCTCAGTCTTGTTTTCCGCGGCGAGACTTTAATCCTAGGGTTGGCAAGTACATGACAAACAACCACGTCCCAAGTGGCCTCCCATCCAAGCCTTAATCAAGTTAACCACGCCATTCTCATCTCACCACGTCATCACATCATACTAGGTTATTGCAGCTCTGATTCATCAACCGGATGGAGCAGAGGTAACAAACATATGAAACTAAGCAAAACACATATGAGGCTCTGGCGACGCGAACAAGCAATCTATGGCATCTAGGAGCAGTGGATCAGGATATTGAGGCAATGCATTATATAGGTGAACTATATCTACTAGCATCAAATACTTTGGAATCGAATGCAAAGTACGAGATTCAAATGTTGTTCGAAAGCATATATGAGAAGTAAGAGGTTATGCTTGCCTTGGTTATAAGAAAACCAATAGATATCTTCTGGATTAAGTGCTTGACTTGTCGGTTAAGATCAAGTATTCACCATTGAACTGTTGGCTTCTCTTCAGAGTCACGTTCTACCGAGGGGGAACAAACACCGAAAAGAAGAATAACAATCAACACATGGCATCGATGCAATGCACAACATGTATGCATGAGAAAGTTAACGCAATAAAGTAAATCCCTAAACATGATCGTTGGGTTGCTAGGGTTCATATGTGAGTTATGTAGTTTTTTTGAAATTTGCCCGAAATAGACCCAGAGGGGACTTTGGACGATTATGAAAGTAGGTACCATTTTCAAAGCTCAATTGGGTTTGAAAACACCATAACTAGATTCCATTTGTCATTTTGAGCAATTTGATGTATAACTTTTAATTTTCTAATTTTAGTGCATTAAACCTTATTTTTCTATTTTTAAATGAATTAAACAACATTAAATAATGGCCATTTTTCAACCTTCTCAAACATGATGGAAAATGACATATTTGGATAGAGAATAATTTTCTGATCAAAACCATACTTTCATTTTATTTTTCAAATTAATATTTTAAAAGTTATTCAATTTACAAAATTAACTATTTTCTGGAATTATTTAAATAGAGAAGTTATGCCATCACTGTGATGTCACTGTGACATCACAGTGATCTGTTCTTCACAATTGCATTCGAAAGTTGCTTCAATTCGCGCGCCATTCAGAAATTAAATTATATCACGAGGGAGAGGAGGTGGAGGGGAACCTAGGGATGGCCTCGGCGAACCAAATGGTCGCTGGAGCGCTCGCCGGCGTGAAGAACCGCGGCGGCGAAGGGAGGTGCACGGTGGCGAGGCGATTCTGAGGGGGACAGAGTGATTGGAAGGGATGGGGAGGCTCACCACGGCGCTGTGAAGCTCGTGGAGGGGTCGGAGGGGGCAGGGGCGGCCGGAGTCGGCCGGAAACATCTGGGGCGGCCGGCGGCTGGAGATGGGAACGGCGGCATGATTCCCGCAGTGGAGGCCATCCCAGCAACCGAGATTCAAGCAGGAGGTAGAGGATATGACGGGGGAGCTCGTGGTGTCCTCGAATCGACGGGGGAAGGCCGGAGTTGGCGGTGATTCGCCGGCGGGTGTCGGGAGCAGTAGGGTTAGGGTTCAGTTTGTCCGGCCGGTACAGAGAGCGAGAGGGAGAGCAGAGCAGCGAGCAGGAGGAGGGGAAGGAGGGCACGGCTTCAGGGTGGTCATTTGCACGAGGGGGCACGTAGCAGCTGCGTGGCAGCAGCTCTCCGAGGAGCTGCCTGCTTCACTCGGGGACGAAGAAGACACAGGGGTCTTTTTCCCCATAACACCCTGGGAGATTTTAAAAACTGCAACTTAGTCCTTTTCCATTATAAACAGAACAGAAACAAAGGTTTTGGGGGCCTTTTTGCAAAGTAAAAATTTGGCAAAAATAACTTTTAGAAAGCTTGTGAAATTTCTACCTAACCATATTTTTATTTGGTGTATTTGAATTATTTTCAAATACAAGATTTTGGAAACCAAAATAAGTACTAACTGTGAAATTTTCTCGAACCATTGAAATTCACAATTTAAATTGTTTCAACATGGTTTAAATTTTTGTTTTCATGCATGTATGGGATGAACACACACCACACTCACTACTTTAGCAAAATTGGGATGTTACAAATCTACCCCCCTTACAAGAATCTCGTCCTAAGATTCCCGAAGGAGAAAGAAAGAAGGAACACCGGTTTTGAACGATCTTCTTGAACCTTACGGTTCTTTTCTCGAAGAGGTTGATCCGTAGCATCTTGAAGTATTGAACGGATACACCTTAGGTAAGAGGGAAACTCTTAGGAAATGATCTTCACGAAGATCGAGTATATAATTGCTAAATCATGACAGGAATGTTCACAAAGAACTGTTGAGTTAACAGTCATGGAACACATCAAGATAATGGAGTGAGTAGAAGATGGTTTCAAGTTTGCGGACGATTGGTCTTGAAAGGATTTAGAATATGAGCTTTGCACAAGACTTTAAATCCTTTTGGAAAAGAACGGTTGAACCACTTATGACATTCGAGTTTTCTTCAAACAGAATACCAAGATGGAGAGAATGGTCTTGAATATCACAATGTAATATCCGTAGACGAGGGAGATCGCGAGAAAACACTGTAATCGTGCGTCGGAGAAAATTTGATACAGGATCATGTTCACTCCTTGGAGTGGACATAATAGATGAAGGAACTTTCATTCCGTTAAAGTTTGTCCAAATCCTGGTCAAGGATCGGAATGTTACTTCATGACGGAAGATGAGTAACCACGGAATGTTGGAACACCATAGTGAAGGAGGAACTCTTGGTCACACCATAAGGCTGGTTAACCAACGAGGATTGAAACACCGAAAAGAACAAGGAATCTCTTTCCTACTGTGGTTTGGACATAGCAATACGTCTACCACATAGTTAATATCCCACGGCTGAAGTAACTGACAAATTCACACAATGTGTGAGATCATTAGAACTTCAAGTACAAACAACTTGAAAAAGGAAACTGATCAAAAGCGGTTACAAAACACCACAAGATGTTTTTCACGATGAACTTGATTCCAGTAGAACAGAAGTTTTGAAGGTTCAACGGAGAGATATTGGAAAGATCAACTTCCAGGTTCTCTTGGACGTTCTAGATACCAATATCAGGCTTATGAGAAGCCTTCTATAGGTCATCAAATGAAAGATGAACTTCGGTTCAAAAGAACGGTGAAGGAAACTTCTAGGATAGTTACACAAGAATTCTCACGGAGGGTGGTTGTTATTTTGGATTCAAGGATAGATGGTATTAGGCATTCCGGCTAGTTGTGTCTACTACAACATCAATCATGCTGTATTTGAAAATACCTAATTCGTAACCCTTGAGAAAACACCAACCATCATTGTTTCTTGAGATTCAGCTCTGGTTAGTGGGTTGATAACTTAGACTCGGCATGTTTGATCAAATAGGTTGCACCGGTTATCAACATGATACATTTACTAGATTCTCAAGACATGGATTATGATGTCAAGCTCAAAAATATGAGAGAGATTGCAGGACTCATGTATTAGCAACTTTTGAAAGACGGTTGCATCTACATGGACTACTTGCAATGAAACACATCGAAGTCCTTGTTGGGGAGACGATACAAAGATAACGAAGTTCTTAGACTTCTTCTCTTTCACGAATAATCAGTCAGTGGATTGGGGTGGATGGAAACTTCTTAAAATAAATTTAGGTATCAACCTACCATCTCAAGAGTAGTCCACACATGCATGACAGACTTGGGATTATTCCCGAGGGAACAAGGAAACTATACTCGGATCCATGGCGACAACCTTCACCATAAGCACATGAACCAGAGTAAGCCACTTCAAATATATAGAACACAAACTTCATGATGACACAAAGATGGTTATCGAAAGTTTCCAACATTAGTGCCAATTATTCAACACGAACCTCTTGCAACTTGGAGAAAACATAAATGTCGGGGATGGGATCAACAACACCATTATCAAAATACTCCAAGAAGGGGGGTTCATATGATATATGAAAAAGGCAATACTGGGCAGACCAAAGGACATGAAATTATACCTGGTGAAACACCATGAGTGAAAACACCATTAAGATAATCCTTGGATCTTTTCTCTATTTGACGATAGCCCAAATCAAATCAAGGGTAGGATGATAGCATTTCCACTACGGAGATACTATCCTGCTTCAACGGGATGAGAACTAGGCATCCCTTAACGAAGGATCCAGTTAGGCGGAGCTTTTGCCTTTCAACTCTCCAAGTTATTGTTTAAGCTCAACCAACTAGTCCAGGGTATCCAGCAAGGTTTCTTGGAGGAAAGAGTAATTCAAATTACCCATTGTTTAGACATCACGGTCAGGTGACAACCTGGTGATACTTCTAGAATGACAACTAGAATATCACAACCTACCGGTATGTTTTGGAGTTTGAGAGGAGTCTTTCTTTTCAAATCAACCGATATGAACATGAGAGCTTCGGCATGAACCTAACTCTCTGACCAAGAAAGTGCACCGGAATGAACGGATTTGGTAACACAATCAATTTTAATTAGAGACTGGTTGACCAAAGGTGCTAAGAAGGACACAAATATTTTTTTTAGATTTTTCGAAGCAATAATAATTGCTAGGAATAACTGATACACATGTCGATGAACAGACCCATCATTTTCAAGCAATTCAAGCTTGGAGGAAGGGGGAGTGAAGATGTGTGAGAGCATCACTTCATCATTAAGGCCATGAAACTTAACATGACCTCTTGATATAAAGGAGTGTGATACCCTGAGGTAGAACAGAATAGAAGCTAATGAAATTTCTCTAATCTAAGGATTACAAAACTTTAAGCTGGTCCTAGAAATGAACGAGGTACTGGAGTTTGTTTATCCTTACATCCCAAGGTGGAATGTTCTAACGAAAAACAAGAGCAAATGCATTGGAAGAATCCAACACACATATGCAACTTGTATTCCAACTTGTAGATGAGTTTTGGAAGCAAGCAAAGAATAGGAACATGCTCTTGGAAAATCCTGAGATCACGTTGGATGCACAAGGTCATACTCATTTATATAACCCATGCTAAGTAGATTGGTATAGCTGAATCAAGAACAAGGATTTGGAGAACATGATGATCACTCTTGTTGTGATCCCTTTTGGTTCCAAAGAAAACCTATGGCTACAAGAGTTGTATTTGCCTAGCCATCCCGAGGTAGAAGAGATTCTTCAGGATCCAAAGAAACAAAACTTGGGTTAAAGGTAAGCATCATGTACTGGTAGCGTGAGCATTACACGGTTAAGAAACCACATGATTCAACCCACCGCAATTCAGAACATTCCGGGACCTTTGGTTCAAGTCCAAGGGTGAAAACATTGAGAAGGAAAAAACTACTATCTTAGTGCCTTGAAGGACACTACGAATGGCAATCACGAAGTATCTTTCAAAAGAAAACATAACTCCGGAAGTATCTGATCAGAAGACAAAGAATACATTCGAGATGAAAAGCAGATCTCGAGGTTCAGGATTTGAGACTTTGGAGCATGTAAGAATGTGGAATCCATACAACTTTGAAAGATTATGGATGGAAGGAAATCTCCCAGTTTAAGAGATAATGGAGGAACGAACACACACGACTCTAGAAACTTTAACACTAGGTCAACTTGGGTAGAAGAACGTCTTGCCAAAGAAGGCACCTAAGTTTTGAATAACTAGAACCTCTTCAAATAGAAAACAAATAAGGTGAGCCAGAGTTAGAGCGATACCAGATAAGGAGTAAAAAGAGTCCTAAGAAGGGTTTTCACAACTCATTTGGAGTTTCAAAGTAGTTTTCACAAACACTAGACTTAACATCGACCAAGCATAAGTTTTTCCTACAGGCAGTCCTGCTCTGATACCATGACCTGTCACGACCCCGGACCCAGAGATATACATATTGTTATGTGCTCCTAGCCATGGACTCACAAGGGCTTTAGGGTTACCAGCCCCGGCCGCAACAAACAATGGCAGGTAGACTGGATTCATCGGCACGTAGTCCGGATCCCCAGTCTACTACTCCTTCTATCCATGCTAGTCATAACCAACTATGCATATCAAAGCGTCCACGAATCGTATGAAACTGAAGGAAACGGGACCAAAGCTATACAGAGCTACTATGTGTCCAGAAAGTGCAACAACAATCGAGGGTTACTGGGCTTACCTAGCCCCAGGCCGAATCACATCGGCAGGCGGGATCGGACATGGATCATCGGCTCCACAACCCCTCGACTACAACAACTATGCAGGCATAGCCAAAACTGTAAAACAATGAGCTCGAAACCAACAACCGATCAAAGCAGCACTCTAGACATGGAAGTTGTATAAAACAGGTGTTGCTAGAGTAATTGTACAAGCAGAGGTCACATGACCCAACATTACATCAGACAACGAAAGACAAATTATGTTGCTAATCAACAAGAACCAAAAAGACCTAAGAGGCCTCAACATAAGGCGACGTCCCAGCCCATAGATTCCAGGCTGCTACCTGGGAACCCCTGAACTACTCGTCGATGTCCATGTTGATACACCACTGAAGTGAGATCTTCACCTGAACCAAAATTAAGTAAACCCGAGTACGGGAGGTACTCAACAAGGCTTAGTTAACCTATTATATATCTTCTATCTTCAGAAAGGGTTTTATGAAGGCTGATTTGCGTAAAGCAATCTTTGTTTTCCAAATCGAAGAAGAATCGCACGTCTCATAGAGTATTTTCAAAACAGATTAGGAAACTAGTCAACTACTGTAATCATCATCTTCTTGTATTTCCACCAAGTCCTTCTCATTCCCATAATATCTCATGCTACAAGGATCACCCCTCTCGGCATCTCCGAGGAGGCACCCTTCAAACATTGTCAACATCTTTTACGTCACGTTCAAGTTATCTATGGCCACACAACATTCACCAAGTCGTCCTTAATTGTGGACACGGCTTTCCGAAAGATTTATCCCTACAGGGTGGTACACTTTACCCACACGTACCATCCGACTCTTAACGCCACATGTACGCTCCTTGGGAGCGCGGCAGAGGGTGGTTGGCCACGACCTTCACCTTGTCGAGCCCTATCCATGAGTCAACCCAAACAGGGCCACCCGTCAACAGGGAGTTGGCCACCTCCTGACGGCACCTGTTCTGTGAGTCGGGGTCAAGATCCATGTATGTCCATCACTTGTCACGGTCACGCCCCAAACTACGTGACTCACGGATAGAACCAAACAAGTTAGTTAGTCGAGCGTGGTCTGTTAGGCCCCGCGTGTGGTTGCACGCTCAGTCTTGGTTTCCGCGGCGAGACCTTAATCCTAGGGTTGACAAGTACAGGACAAACAACCACTTCCCAAGTGGCCTCCCATCCCAGCCTTAATCAAGTTAACCACACAATGCTCATCTCGCCACGTCATCACATCATACTAGGTTATCGCAGCTCTGATTCATCAACCGGATGGAGCAGAGGTACCAAACATGTATGACTAAGCGAAGCAGATATGAGGCTCTGGCAATGCGCACAAGCAATCTATGGCGGCTGGGAGCAGTGGATCAGGTTATTGAGGCAATGCAGTATATAGGTGAACTATATCTACTAGCATCAAATACATTGGAATCGAATGCAAAGTACGAGACTCAAATGTTGTTCGAAAGCATATATGAGAAGATAAGAGGTTATGCTTTCCTTGGTTATAAGAAAACCAATAGATATCTTCTGGAATAAGTGCTTGACTTGTCGGTTAAGATCAAGTATTCACCATTGGACTGCTGGCCTTCTCTTCGGAGTCATGTTCTAACGAGGAGGAACAAACACCGAAAAGAAGAATAACAATCAACACATGGCATCGATGCAATGCACAACATGTATGCATGAGCAAGTTAATGCAATAAATTAAAGCCCTAAACTTGATCGTTGGGTTGCTAGGGTTCATATGTCAGTTATGTAGTTTTGTTGAAATTTGCCCGAAATAGACCCCGGAGGGGTACTTCGGGCGATTATGAAAGTAGATACCATTTTAAAAGCTCATTTGGTTTTGAAAACACCATAACTATATTCCATTTTCATTTTGAGCAATTTGATATATAACTTTTAATTTTCTAATTTTAGTGAATAAAAACTTATTTTTCTATTTTTAAATGAATTAAACAACATTAAATAATGGCCATTTTCAACTTTCTCAAACATGATTGAAAATGACATATTTGGATAGAGAATAATTTTTTGATCAAAACCATACTTTCATTTTATTTTTCTGATTAATATTTTACTAGTTATTCAATTTACAAAATTAACTATTTTTTGGAATTATTTAAATAGAGAAGTTGTGACATCATAGTGCTCTGTTCTTCACAATTGCATTCTAAAATTGCTTCAATACGCGCGCCATTCAGAAATTAAACTATATCATGAGGGACAGGAGGTGGAGGGGAACCTAGGGATGGCCTCGGCGAACCAAATGGTCGCCGGAGCGCTCGCTGGCATGAAGAACCGTTGCGGCAGAGGGAGGTGCACGGTGGCGAGGCGGTTCAGAGGGGGAGAGTGTGATTGGAGGGGATGGGGAGGCTCACCACGGCGTTGTGAAGCTCGTGGAGGGGTCGGAGGGGGCAGGGGCGACCGGAGTCGGCGGAAACATCAGGGGCGGCCGACGGCCGGAGACGGGAACGGCGGCCCGATTCACGTAGTGGAGGCCATCCCGACAACCTAGATTCGAGCAGGAGGTAGAGGAGATGATGGGGGAGATCGTGGTGGCCCCGAATCGACGGGGGAAGGCGGGAGTTGGCGGCGATTCGCCAGCGGGTGTCGGGAGCAGTAGGGTTAGGGTTCAGTTCGTCCGGCCGTTACAGAGAGCGAGAGGGAGAGCAGAGCAGCGAGCAGGAGGAGGGGAAGGAGGGCACGACTTTAGGGTAGTCATCCGCGCGAGGGGGCGCGTAGCAGCTGCGTGGCAGCAGCTCTCCGGCGAGCTGACTGCTTCACTCGGGGAGGAAGAAGACAAAGGGGTCTTTTTCCCCATAACCCCCTGGGAGATTTTAAAAACTGCAACTTAGTCCTTTTCCATTATAAACAGAACAGAAACAAAGGTTTTGGGGGCCTTTTTGCAAAGTACAAATTTGGCAAAAATAACTTTTGGAAAGCTTGTGAAATTTCCAATCTAACCATATTTTTCTTTGGTGTATTTGAATTATTTTCCAATACAAGATTTTGGAAACCAAAATAAGTACCATCTATGAGATTTTCTCGAACCATTGAAATTCACAATTTACATTGTTTCAACATGGTTTAAATTTTTGTTTTCATGCATGTATGGGATGAACACACACCCTAGTTTAGCAAAATTGGGATGTTACACCCTTCCCGGTAACAGGAGCCGGACCGGTCATCATCACCTCCATGCTGCCCGCAGAGCCAATGTTAGGCTTCCCGCGGACGGCGAGAACGGCAGGAGGATCAGCAGCAACGAGCACCACCTCGGGATACTCGCGGATGACGGTGGTGGCGACGTACACCAAGTGCGCGCCCAAGCTGATGACGGAGCCGCCTGCGGGCACGGGCCTGCTGCAGAAATCACCCGCGTTGTCGGTGTCGAAGTCGAAGGAGCCAACTCTGTGGACAAGGCCACAAACCACACGCTCCCCCGAACGAGAAATAGGTCCCGTCCGGATAGAAACCCCAGCCAGCGCTGCTGCTGGCCCCACGGTGGGCGCCAACTGTCGTGGCGTGGAGAAGACAAATGCCATAGGATGACTTGAGTTGGGGCCGATGGACACTGTGGTTATTCGGGGAGGGATCGCACGCCTAGCTGGTGCGCTCACTACACTGCAAACACAACAATCTACCCAGGTTCGGGGCCCTCGGGTGGAGGTAACACCTCTACTCCTACCTCTCTCTCTCTGTATAAGTGTATGCCGAGTACAAGAACTCCTCAAACTCAACGAGCTAGAGAAAGATGAATCTCTACTTTTACCTCTCTCTTTCTCTACTAGCACTTCACCTCTCAAAATATCAGCTACCTCGTGATCGTCCCTCGCACAGGAGGGGGGAGGCCACCTTATATACTGGTGGCCACCAACTACAAGTACAGGTTAGGTGACTACACACTATGCACTATCGCATGCCTCCGCTTCTCCGCTGACAGACGCCGAAAGTCTTCGATGTCTGGTCGCTGACATGTCCTGTCCCCCTTGTCAAAGACAGGACGTGGCCTCTCTCATACAGCGTACTTTACCAGCGTATGCATACGCATCATCATGCCTAGTAAGTTGAACCGCACACCTGTACTCTCCTTGATTGTACGGGATCTCAACGGCTCCATTGACTTTCCCTCCGAGTAAGAACGGAACCCAGGCCTACCCGGACCCACCAAGATCTATTCGGTCAGTCCGGAGCATACTCACATCTTCACTTGTCTCCTTATTCTTCCTACCGAGATAACTCCATGTCGGTAGCAATCCAATCTTGGTACCTTTCTATCTGGCACGTACCAACTCGGTACGGCCCAACTCGTAAATCAACACCTCAAACGTCATTTATCACAAACCTTACCCCTACTCGGGGGTAGCCCCCCGACACTTTGGGATCCGGTATGACCTGCTTTGTATTCTTAGATCCTTTGAAGCTATCAGTCAGCTTTTGGCTTTCTTTTCCTGCCGGTATTTCTATCGGCGAAACCTCTTTAGCCAGCTCCTTCAGCTCTTCCTTTTCTATTACCTGTTCTGCGCAAAGGGAGTTTCCTCGCTCTAGCTTGTTTGCCAGCTTGAAATCTCCTTCAATGGTGATCACTCCACTTTTTGGCCCTGGCATCTTAAGCTTGTTGTAGATGTAGCATGATCTTGCCATGAATTTGGCGAAAGCCGGGCGTCCAAATATTGCATGGTATACACTTTCGAACAGCACTACCTCAAAAGAAATCGTCTCCTGGCAAAAGTGCTCTGCCTTTCTGAAGGTTACTTCTAGGGAAATTTATCCTAGGGACTGTGCTTGCCTGCCAGGAACAATGCCGTGAAAACACACATTATTGTGCCTGAGCTGGGGTGTTGACAGATGCAATTTCTCCAGAGTACTCAAGTACATGATATTGATGCTTGATCCTCCGTTCATCGGCATCCTTTTGAGCCTAGTGTTTTGAACAATAGGGCTTACGACCAAAGCGTGTGTGCCAGGTTCCGGGATATTACCGAGATGATCTAACTGATCCCAAGTAATTGGCGTCTTTGAATACGTCAAGTACTTTGGAGTCGGACGCACGACCGCGTCGATTTCTCGCAGCATTCGTTTTGCATGTTTTGCCGATGGGGTCGCAAGGAAAGTTAAATACCATTCTCCTTCAAATCTCGGGAACTTGGGTTCGCCATTTCGTTGTTGTTCCTGGATTTTGTCGTCAGTATTAGACTCGATGTCGTCATTGTCAGCTTCTGGCTTTTACTTATTGAACTTCTTTTTGAAATTCTTTCCCTTGTTCCCGGATCATGCACTGCCTTTCATGTGCTTGTTAAGCCAGCATTGCGCGTTTGTATGGGTAGGATTCCCAAATTGCGAATGGTGCACACAGGATTCCGACTTAATCTTTTCCCACTCTTCCTTGGAGTAGGTGATAGGCTCCCTGCTTTTGGTGCTTTTTCCCTTCCATCTGCCGCCATTATCCTTTCCAAAGGCTATATTTACTTCTTTGGGCTTTGGCTATGCTTCTCGAGTAGCCTTCTTTTTAGAATAGACGACTTTTTGGCTTGAACCAAAGAATCAATATTTCCGCCTCTTGCTCTAATGTCATCTTCGGCCGTTGAATGCTCATCGGCGGTTGTGAGTATAGAACCTAAATCCTTGTGCTCTTTCGAACCAACCATGAACGGTATGAGACCGGCTTTCAGGCCATTGATAAAAGCATGCATTGCTTGTACATCACTTACTCCAAAGCAACTATTCTGCATTGCTGTCCAGCGTGAGATAAAGTCAATGTACGACTCATCCTCATATTGGACGCAACAGTTCAGCTGGTTGATGCTCTTAGGGCATTTGTACATACCCCGGAAGTGCTGAACAAAAACTCTAGCCATATCCTCCCAGCTGTCCACCGTTCTTGACGGGAGACCATTAATCCAGTCATGAGCTCCATCCAGCAACATTAAGGGCAGGAATTTTACAGCTTCCAGGTTTGTTCCTTTGTTGATCTGGACGGTAGTATAGTAATCAGAGAGCCATGTATCCGGGTTTGTACTTCCGGTATACTTTTGATAAGTTGGCCCGACTTTGGCAAAACCGGAGTGTGGACTGATTCTTCGGATCCTATCAGTCAAACACTTTGGACCGACGTACAAATCATCTCTTTCCGCCTTATCGGCGTGTGCAGAATACCTTCCAGCTGAATGGACAAAGGGGGATATGCTCCACTCTGGTCCGTTGTTGCATGAATACGCTTGTCTGGGATCATCGTAATTTCTTCCGACATCCCGTCCTTTAGAGTGAGTTGGAGTTCTACTCCTCGCACGCTCCTTATTTCTAGGAGGGGTTCGAGATCTCTCACGTCTGTAAGGGTGATCATATCTTCCGGCTTTGTCTGCCAGGTGTCTCGGAGGCGGCATTGCTTTTCCATCATTCCGTTTTTTCTCTTCCCGGGCCTTATCGGTGTGGGGTTTGTGTTATTTCCGCCTTTTGGCAGATGGGATCCTGTTCTGGACGCTTCATCCTTGTTATCCATAATTTTCTTGTCCTTCTTCGGATCTCCCTTCTTTTCCTTTGAGTTGCCTGAATCTCCAGGTTCGCGTGGTTCAGGTGCTCCAGCGGCGAACGGGGCAGTTTTGCACAAGGATGAATCATACTGTACGTAACTTGCCGGAGCGTGCTTGACCTCGCTATTTCTGTTGTAATGCTTTTCCTAAGAAAGAATACACTCCCTACAACTTTTCGTCATTGGAATAAAGGTCATCGTTGAGGATGGCGAACGCGGCCTCTGCGTTTTCGGCTGCAGTCTTGTATATGTGTTCACCCCTAGCATTTGTGTTGTTAACTTGCCTTTGCCATGACGTGTTTGCAAACCGCTGTCTTGCCGACAGTTCTCCTGGCTTTGAAATTCCGAGTAATCTTGTAGATTTTATTCCAGACATGTTTCGGCGCTCGAATTCCTTAATTTCTTCTTGATTTGCCTTAATTTCTTCCTGGGCTTTGAGGAGGTTTTCTCGAGTCCGAAATAACTGTTGTTGTTGCCGCATGATGGCCTGCCTTCTGGCTTCCAGCACTTCCGGTGGTTCACCTCGTGCAACCGGGGTTTGGATCAAATCGATCTCTTACTGTTCCATATTTGTGGAACAAGGATTTCAGTCTTTTTCTTCTCTGCCGATTTTACGCTACTTCTACCTCCAACTTCGACGTTTTGGTTGGCGATGTCTGCCATTGTCTCCATCCTTTTCTTCTGAGATTTGGCGAACAGCTTCCTGGAGGACTTCTTTTTCTTCTTGGAAGATGGAGATTTTTTGTTTGGTTCATCTTCCGTCAATTCCTTGACGTCGGGATAGTTCGGACTTTCTTCACCGTTCTCCTCTTTTCCTTCTTCCTCATTATCTAGCGGATGTGTCCTGGGGTCTTCTTCCTCTTCCTCTTCGGCATCCGAGTTTCCGATTTGTTTTGCCATGAGTACTTCAAGGAAGATTCCCTGCATGGAATTCACCTTTCTTTCGAAGGCGTCCTAATCTTCATCCTCAGAAGTTGTGTTGTATCCTGCAGATCCGGTTTCCGAGTCCAATCTTGTCTCGATAGCAGCTAGTACGAACTTAGCTTCCAAATTCATCGCCTGACTGGCGAATGTCGGATCTTCCACCTTATCTATGGGATTGGTATTTTCTGCCTGTTTCACGGGACTGTCATCTTCCATGTTATTGGCGATCTTAGACTTCACCATGCCAATAAAGTGCGATCTAGCTGCAGGCATCTCCGGAGAGGCGATAGATCCAGACATGTTTTGGCGACATGCAGCTATTGAGGTTTGATCTGCCCATGCGTATGAATAGGGCGGATCTGAGCAGAATCCAGCATTGAAGCCTTCATCTATTGGGCATACGGCAGGTGGGATAAAATTACTTCCACCATGGAGTCCCATTGCTCTTGCTGTCAAACCGATAAAAACATTAGTAGATCCGATCGGTAAGACGCATGCACTTACCATATGATTCTGTGCCGGCATATAGGATCCGTTGTCGAGGAAGCGCCCGACATTGCCGTCGAATGCTAGGCTTCCGACAATGATCGTGTTGCCGATTCTGCCGAGTATCCTCGCTCTAAACGTAACTCCGGACGCCGCTGGCCCCATGGTGGGCGCCAACTGTCGAGTCTTCTTAGTTAGGATCATGGAAGGAGGTGACATAAACCTACTGGTAGAACCATGGGTGGAAACGTCAGAGTAGTGTAAAATATGACACAATTTACCAAGGTTTGGTACGACGCAACTATGCGGCTTTCCTACTCCTGCAGTCTCACTATAATCAGGGCTGGCGCCTGAAGTATACACAGTACAATTGTGAGTATGGTTTCGCTAACTCGGCGAGGATGAACTTCCCGGCGAGTTGGCTTCGGGCTAATAGAACTTCTCCATTTCTCTCTTTCGCTCCCGTTCGGCTTTAAATAGATAGCCGGGCTAGGGCTTACAGGAAGAAAACCTAGAAGACTACAGAACGTATCTAAACTTGGAAAGTAAGAAATCCGGCTTCTACTCCAAGTCGTACCACGTTTGGGCCATCGTCCAGGTTCATCTAGAATTCGTCTTCCTCCACGTCAGCTTATTGGGCCTCCCAATGGACTTTGTTCCATTACCTGCAGGCCACCCTGGTAATCCGTCCTTCGGCCAATGCCGGATATACCCCTATTTGGCATATATCCGACACAAGACGATTTGATGGTGCTATAGTAGGTTCAGAGGAACCACCCTAATAAACGACTACTTCACAACCAAGGTTCAAACAACAAAGGATAAACGTCACATGCAACTTATAATTCGTGTGATCTGGTATATAATTTGTTCTTTGGGAATTCTTGACGCATCACCAGCAAGGATCCTCCATCTCCTTTATTCTCACCATAGCATAAAATCCGAGTAAATTCCACTTCGGTGAAAATTGCTTCAAGCTTGGCCACTTTATCTTGTCATGTACTTCCTCCTGTGATCCGCGATGAACGCCTGATTGTCAATGTTGAACAATGACAATCCTTTGGCATTATCCATCATGTCAAAATACAGTAACAATATAGCTATACTAAACTACACAAACATACTACAAAACCAAGTTAGACGCCTCTAACATTTTTTTTTTGCAAGTTCTAGCGTGGATGTAAGTTATACGAAAAACTATCGTCAGAACCTACGAATATTGAAGAATGTTTATTTCCATTGCTAGATTAACCTTACATGCCATTTCCACCATGGTGCAACCAAAAGGTACTGAAGCTCTTATTCAGATTATACGAGATATACCAAGGGCAACTCCAACATCATAGGATTTCCAGAATTTTGTACAAATCCACACCATGCCATCGGAAATAACACAAACACAGCTTATTGGGAAGCAATGAAGATAAACTGAATATTAGAAAACTTTCTAATATACTTATACAAACTTATGCAATACCCACACAAATTTGTTCTCTAGATCAGATCGTATCTACGTATAGAATGCTATGATACCATTACGTTACTGTTGTATGTTGTAGAATTTAAATTTGTTTGTGCGACTTGACCGCCAAATACAGCTATGATGATAACGAGAGATTCACATACATGCAATGATCGAGCACGTATGATTACCGACAGCAGAAGAACGGTGTAGTTGTAGTACATTCTGAACAACATAGATCTTCACACCTAGGCATAGTTGTAATGATGTTACTAGCACCCTTGTCAAGGATCACACATGTAATACTGTTTATAGTGTTCATGCATCCAATTGTGTCAACCCGCCAGCGTTCCGTCATCCAGAACTCGGCGCTAATGAAGAGAGAACAACCATTCAACATAGCTTTGGTGGTAGATTTAATCAACTTGATTAGAGCTATATGAGACTTTAGTTCTCACCACATGAGAGATAATTGGAGATTATAGCTAGCTCTTATTGGGAGATATCACCTCAATAAACCCAATTAGAAGAGGCTCTAATTCTATTAGAAAGCGACAGAATAGGCACACATACCAATATATGTGTTTTCTCCCATGGGGGTAGGGGTGGGAGCATGTATAGTAGCAGTCATGGGAGACTTTCCAAATATGCTAGGTCGGTTTGTGGAGGCAGCCAAGGTCTGGCCGCACTCTCCCCTTGCCGAACTCGGATTGGACCCCAAATTGGGAGTCCCCTCCCTTCCCACTTCTTTCTTTTCTTTTTTGTTTTTCTCAATTTTGGCATTTGTATTTTTTTTACCAAAATTCAAACATGGAATTTTCCTAGGGGAGTTGGTGTGCCTTGTATATGTCCCTTGGACCCACTTGGGTGGCTGCCCTAGGGCATTTATGCCCCCCCCCCCCGGTTATCGGGTTTTCTCTAAAACTCTTCCGAAGCCCTATGACAACTATGGATAAAACCGTCGACCTTATCCGATGATACTAGAAACATATTACTAACATCCAGGGAGATCTCATGTCCTCCATATCTATCGAAAATAATTCTGCGCTCTACCGACATTATTTCTCTCTCATAGTAACTTCACCAGAACAACTCCGAATGACTCCGAAATTGTTCCTGTGACATCTGAATTACTCCTACCTTTCTCAAAACCACTTAGAATACTAAAAAAAAAATCTAAATTAAAGATTGACATAGCTTAAGCGTGTGACTCGTAAAGGTTTGGCAACACACATACATATTTGGGAAATTACCAAACAATAACCAATAACGGAGCCATGGACGCCCATGATGGCTCCTATTTGTCCATGAACGACGATGGAAACTTCAAGTTACTCATAGCATGTATTCCCTTAACTACACGATAAAAACGATATTAAGAGTTCAGACAATATTGTCAAGTCTGATTAAACTTTTCGATCATAACACAATAAAACTCGTAACGATAGCGTTCTCTTTTCTCATACATATTCCCAATGGCCTTGTGATGAATCGCACTGTGTTCGACCAGACGATTTTTTGACATCGATGATATTGAGAGTGCCCAGAGGATGTATCTCTGCATCGTCTAGAGGAGTTAACTACTAGTGTTGAACGATCTCAATTACATTCAAGGAAAAAAAAATAGCGTGCTATGAGAAATAGCGGCAGCCTCCTTCAGATGCTATGCACGCTATAGTGTGATAATAGCGTGCTATATCAAAATAGTGTTTTTTGAAAAATCTATCAAATATATCTACTAAATTAAAAGATATCAACAAGAATAAATGATATAGCCCAAAAATGTGAGAACAATATATGTATAACCACATAAAAAATTGTTTTCTAGTTTGTTAGACCATAACATCAACATCCCACGAGGCAATAAACAGTATAAATTACTTATTCAGAATTATAAACCTAGCGATGTCATCTTCACGATTGTTTTTCATCGCCATGAAAAACATAAAGCAACTTTTTCTTCTTCCTAAGTTGGAAAATTCGGTCATTTGATCCGATAGGCTGGAACAATAATAGCGCGCTATAATGTTACGCCCTTTTAGCGTGATATAGCCTGCTATTCCGTGAATAGCGCAATATCGAGTAAAAGAGTTGAAATTCAGCGTGGACCCTCCAGATATGATATATCGTGCTATTTGCGCCTAAATAGCGCGCTATTATTTTCCATGATTCCATTACACATTCCAGGTCATACCCAAATTTCAAGTTTATGATCTCATGTTATGGTAGATAGTTAAATACATTTAAAGCACAACACAACTGTACAATATGCGGTCACTAGATATTATCGTGTTATAGGAATCCTAGTCAATGAAAACTTCATGTTCACTTTGCCAAATCATGACAATATCTCTTAGCAAGATCATATACTTGGATCGTTTTAGTACTATATTTACTCTAATATTAAACCCTTATGGTCTCACAACAAACAAGCCAATCTTAGAGACAATATTAGGAACACTGTTCGTTCATATCTTCACACCCACACATAGAATTTCCTCTGAATACTCACTATTCAAGTACCATATAGGTTACGGCATGATGATATAAACTTAATTATGAACTTGAAGATATAATAATTACTTAATATTATTGTCTTTAGGGCATATCTCCAACAAGTTTTCCACTTCAATAATGTAGTACTGGACACACTGCTAAGCAAACACAAGAATAAAGATATGGCAACATCATCCTCTAATATGCAACTCCTTAAAACATATTGACATGGTCACAGTAGCACATTTTTTGCATGGAAATTGGAATCACATGAGGGACTAAAAAATTCTAAATGTGAGAAACTTTCTTTTGTTTTTCCATTGTCGTGTTCTATAGAAGAGGAGCTGCAGGTTGCCAATGTAGATCTTGAGCCTAGACCTGGAGGACTAAGTTTATAGGGGAGAAAGATGAGGGGAAGGCTTGGATAAGGGGATCCCTCCCCTTCCTAGGGCCGGTGCACCAAGATGGGAGCGGTTGGCCCTCAACCCTATCCTCCCAAGTGCCTTGCCACAAAGCAAGGGGCGCCTCTCCTCCTAGGCCCGTGTCTCATGTGGCTTCCCGCATTGGGTCTAACTCTCTAGAGCAGCCTATGAGGCCTCCTAGATTATTTTAGAATTTTCTAGAACCATCCGGGGCTTCCTAAAATATTCCTTTGTCCATTTGGGTCCACTTGAACCTTCCAGGTACTATGGAACTTTTTTGGTTTCCTCTCCGAAACTATTTCAATCATGTTGGAAACATTCCACCGATATTATCTCATGTTCATAACCCCCAAAGTAATCAATATTCCAAAGATAGTTAAGTGTGTGATCCCACAAGTTTGATAATGAGTGGACATTATCTGAAACTCCTTCTGCTCAATAATCACTAGCGGGGTCGGGACAGCCATATTAACTCCTCCTATTATATGAATGGATTCAAGTGATCTTTTTTATGTACAAAATTCCCTTTGCTTCGCGATACTTAACAAATCTCAAGAAAACACATATCGATACCCATGCGAAGAAATATTTTATCAAGATACCTTGTTATCCGTGTCACTGGTTTGTTTGTTTTTATTGTTTTTGTATTTTTCCGAGACTAGAAAAACATGATCATCATGCACCACATGAGCTAGTCTTAGTGGGAGACTAGGGAACTACTTCATGTTTATGTTTCCACACATGCATATGATTTCTCTTTTAAATTTCACATTAAAAAATCATAACGGTTATAACATAAAAATGTAAACATTAATTGTGAACGCAAATATAGATAATAATATTTTATCTCTAGGACATATCTCCATCAATGATTTCATTTTTTGTATGGTAAGAATTCAGCTACTTTGCATGTCATATACCGGTTGTTGGAGCGGGCGGTGCGGGATATTTTTAGCCCACAAGGATATGGTTGTGTAGTCTACCGATCGGCCCTCCATTGTCCTAGGCGTTGTAATGAGTCTTCCACATACTTGTGTTTCACCGTTTTATTTATTTGAGCAGTTTATGAATTTTTGTATGATGCTACGTTATGTGTTTATATATCTATATTGTGTAGATACATCCATCTCAATGTCAATTAATATGAAATGGAGAGAGCATGAAATATCAGGGAGTTTGTGAAATTTTGTTTCGTCCGTTTGGGCATAGGCCTTCCAGTTCCTTCGTCTCGGCCGAATTGGATGAGCTGGCCGGGTTACATGCTACCCCGGCCTCTAGGTGAAGAATATCACCATTCCAAATAGGCCTAAGGGAACTTCTCTGGTTCTGAAGGGAGCAATGCCCCTAATGAGAGTCGTCGAGTTTTGACAGTGCCTAGGCCGATGCTCCTTTGACGGCGCGACCAACAGGACAAGAGAGCGTAGAGGAGCATGCGGCCGGTAAATACTAGGTGTAGCTTTTGTTTGAGTTTTTATGTAGCTTCGTCCTTGTTGGCGTATTGGAGTAGCTCCTTGGTCTTCAGTGACCCTGGCCAAGGTTTCTCGGTGGCTTGATCCACTGTTGCGGCGTCGTTGTGGCTGCCGACAAAGCAAGTGGTGGACGGGGATTCGGGTATCTCCACAAATAAGGCACACGAAGGGTGTTACACCAGCGAGTGCCTGGGTCGATGCTCCTTTGACGGAGCGGCCAGCGGGACAAGAGAGCGGAGACAAGCAGACGACCGGTTACTAGGTGTAGGTTTTGTTTGAGTTTTTATGTAGCTTTATCCTTGTTGGCGTATTGGAGTAGCTCCTTGGTCTTCAGTGACCATGGACATGGTTTCTCGGTGGCTTGATCCACTGCTGCAGCGTCGTTGTGGTAGCCGGCAGAGCAGGTGGTGGACGGGGAGTCGGGTATCTCCGCAAATAAGGCACACGAAGGGTGTTACACTGGCGAATCTCCTGGTGCTTCGTCAGCGTGGTGGAGATCTACCTCTCCCTTTGCTCTGAGGGGGAGAATTGGAACAGCGGGGATCGGCCACTACATTAATAATCCAGTTCTGAGGTTCGTCGTCGCCACCATCTTTTTCGCTCGCCTCCTCTGGTCTGTGGCAGCTTCCTAGGGTTTGAAGGCAAGTTGGTTCCTCGTTTGCGGTGGAGATGGGTCTTTAGTGCCCCAATTGGCTCTTCCACTACTCTGATTGTCTCCCCTCCGGGCACCGTGGTGGTAGGGCTGGAGGTGGGCGAGATGGGAGTTGACGAGTTGGGGTAGTTTGGAGTTCAGAAACCGGCCTTTGGAGCAACACGCCGGCGATCGGCGTTCGTTTGCTAGAATCCTTAACCACAAGTTGGCCCCTCAAGCCGAAGAGTTGGTCCTGAAGTGTTTCAACCTCAGGTGGGAGGCCCTTGAGGTCAGTCGCCGAGGGCTTTGCCTGGGCCGAGACAAGTTGTGCCGTCCCCCTCGACGTTCATTGTTGCGGCGTGTAGACTTCGTGCTCCGTGGTGGAGAAGAAGAAGGATCACATTGCGATTTCTCTATTTTGTTCAAGGTTATTTTTACAATTGCCAAGGACCCATGTGTAATTTTCCTATTTCCTGGGTCCTTTGTATTAACTTGTGCTTCCACCTTTGTTATTAAAGATGGTTCTAGCCCCTTTGGAGCGCTCCGTGTTAAAAAAAGGCCTCCAGGTGAAGAAACTTTCTCTTGGACCAAAAGGAATAAGGCCGAGGCATATTCACTTACCGGGTGAACTTCACCCCATGTTCCCATGCCCTTAAGAGTTGTGAAGGCAAGATATTTGAGAAACAAAACTGTTGCCTCGGTGTCTCGCAGATTCTCTGAGTCCCCCTGTTGGAAGTCTTTGTTACAAGTCAAAGATGTTTATATGGCTGGTAAGAAAGTTATCCTGCACAAAGGTGACTTAGTGAGATTTTGCAAAGACCTCTGGATTAATGATACACCTCTTTGTGTTGCTTACCCGTAATTCTTTGATATGTGTCAAAACCAAAATTGTGTTGCTGGTTATTTTGTGCAACATGATATGAATCTTCTCTTCCGACGTCGCCTTCGTTCAGTTTACCTTGATTAGTGGAATGAGGTTGTTTCTAAATGTAGACTCTTACATCTATCTGACCACCCTGATGTGGTCACCTGGAAACTTTGCAAGAATGCAAAATTTTCCACCAAGTCGGTCTATGAACTGCTAGAAAACAATCTGGCAGGATCCGATAACAAGTTGATTTGGAAAGCGAAAATCCCTCTCAAGATTCAAATCTTTATGTGGCAAGCTTTCCGTGATGATATCACGACTAGATATAACCTTCGCAAGTGGCAATGGTAGGGAAATCCAACCTGTTCGTTTTGTGGTCAAATGGAAACTCTTACTCACCTTTTTTTTCCTGTACCCTGGCTAAAGTTACCTGT
Source organism: Alopecurus myosuroides (assembly GCA_028641055.1). NCBI lineage: Eukaryota > Viridiplantae > Streptophyta > Magnoliopsida > Poales > Poaceae > Alopecurus > Alopecurus myosuroides. The sequence goes on from CM054058.1 coordinate 173,776,314, forward strand.
GGATCTTAGGTCGAGCCATTGGGACTTACTCACGCTCGCGTAACCTGTGGAAATTTGTGGCTTGGTTTTATGCTTTCTTAGGTGGACAAGATTTTTACATGATTGGTTTAGCTGCTATCTGTGGTCGATTTGGATTACTCGCAACAAAGTGACCTTTGAGGATTACATTGCCAGATCCCCTTTTGAGGCTATCTTCACTGTTGTTTCGTTTTTGTTATATTTGTTAGGTCTTCAATCAGGTGAAAACAAGTTTGAATTGGCGGAAGGCGCAAAGAACCTGATAATTAGCCGCTGCCCTTGCTCGTGGGACACAAGGCCGAAGCGTCCGTTCTCCAGACATGATTGGGGATTGATGCAAGGAGAACCTGGAAGTGACATATGCCGTGATGACTTCTTGTTGTTGGATATAATTGGTGTTCTTCTACTTTGTTTTGAGTGGACCTTTTGGTTGTGGAAGTACTCTGTTGCTGGTTTGTTCCATTGTAACTCTCGTTAGGTGGTTGTGGTGGTAACATGTTTTTGCCCCGTAGGAGCGTTCGAGAGCGAACACTTAGCAGGTTTCCTGTTAGTTTCCCCAGCTCACTTTACCCCCTCCCCCCCCCCCCCCCCCCCCCCCCCCTCTTATTCTTCAGAACTCGCTGAAAACTGGCTGTAGGAAACTATGTTATTTCTGTTATGTCGTTAATCGAAAGGGGGTTAGCCCGGCTGGAAAAAAAATGTTCCCATGCCCAATATCTCGTGCGATGTCGTAGAACGGTGCAATTGCGCAATGCCATTTGGTTCGGCCCATGCGAGGATGGCATCCATCCGATCACATTTCTATCGCCGAAAGAAACCGCCGTCTTGCGATTAGTGTCCGGGGTTTATATGCAATCTGTGTTGCTCTCATCCTGACTCTGCAAATTATAGGGACTAGTTCACTTGTAGGAGTCTATCCATTTTGTTGAGCAAAATATATCTCTTTCCTTACCAAGCTGTTTTTTTTTTTTTTGTTATAGTAGAATTTGACCTGAATATTTACTCTGCCCTCTGCCACCCAGACAGACTATATGCGCGGCTGGGTGTGCCGATGGGCAACCACTAGGGATTGGTACTTTACTTGCAACCATAACTTAACGTCACAAATACATGGATCCATTTCAGATGCCAAAGAAATACGATCTAACATAGTAGAAAAAAGGTGAAGATTCCGTGCGCCGCTTTCTTCGCTCGTCCTCCTTTGCTCTTCCATTGAAACCCATCTACCTTTCCTCCTGATGTGTCCTTCCGTTCGTGGCTTCCACGCACTGGAGTGGGCGGCCCGGTACGGGGCGTGCGATCTACGCGACTGGAATAAAGGCAAAGCGAAGCAGCGGTTCACTGGACTACATAAAATCGTTTATCCCATATGGCAACGCGCAACACGCCGCCGCGTCTACAAATAGCCCGCCCAACGCCGGAACCGGTCGTACTCTGTTCCATCAGCAGCGCATAGTAGAACACGAGAGACGATCGAGCCGCGTGATCGAGCGCATAGCTGCAGAGAGGCATGGACGGGCAGGGGAAGGAGGGGGGCGGAGACAATGGGGGCGCGGGGAGCGAGTACGACGTGGTGGCCAGGGCCTTCGTGGAGTACTACTACCAAACGTTCGACTCCAACCGCGCCGCGCTCGCCGCGCTCTACGGCAACACCTCCATGCTCTCCTTCGAGGGCCACCGTGTCACCGGCGCCCCGGAGATCGGCCTGAAGCTGGCCCAGCTACCATTCGAGCAGTGCCGGCACTCCATCTGCACGGTCGACTGCCAGCCCACCCCGTCCTTCCCGGGCGGCATCCTCGTCTTCGTCAGCGGCAACCTCCAGCTCGGCGGCGAGGAGCACCAGCTCAGGTTCAGCCAGGTAAAATCCATCTTGCACCTACTAGTTGTATGGCTAGTCACTCGTGCGTGCTCAGTCACAGACTCACGGTACCGGTTCTTGCATTCTGAGCTGGGGGTCTCATAGTATGATTTCACCTATGGGCGTGCAGATGTTTCAGCTGGTGCCCAACGCGCAGGGAAGCTTCTTCGTGCAGAATGACATATTCCGGCTCAACTACGGATAGCCGGGTAGCGTGCGGTTGCCGAAAGGATGTGGATGCTCGGATGCTTTGGTCCCGTATGGACGCGAGGCGATTGCTCTCTCCCTTTCCCTTCCCGCTTTCATTTTTCTTTACACTACGTTCCTGTAGCGTCCTTAATAAAGCTGGTCATGGCCGTGGTGTGCGTCAAACTGAATTTCCACTTCTCCACTATGTTGTGAGCAGAGGCAATTATCATGTTCCACTGCGCTGCTTCTACATTTATCAGAATCAGCATTTTAGATTCTATGTTGTATTTTGATAAAGAGATTCTATGTTGTATAGAAGATGCTACTTGATCTTGATGCCAAATGGCTTAAGCGAGGGGCAGAAAATAGGTTGTGACATGTTTTCGGAAAGAACTGGCAAACCTTTCGACCTCCGCATATACAAATGCAGACGGGCATAATAATTTTATCAGAGTACTAGTAAATTTGACCGTGCGTTGCAACGACGCGAAAAAAATCAAATTTTACCCGATTGGCCTGTGTAACCTAGCTTTAGTTCGCCTGTTCACTCCTTTAACGGAGCATGAAAAGTGGCAACTAAAGGGATAAATTTCTCTCTCTACCCACTAGTGATATTTTGAGCCTTCTTTGCTAGGAAGTTGTTGTTTCCTAATGGCAACTACGTGTTAAAAATGGCAACAACTTCACTTCTTAAACAATCGAAAACACAATGATAAACCGATGTTAAATGATTCGTAAATGGAAACAACTTCATTTCAGCAATCTAAAAGCGCACAACCAGATATCAGTGCAAACATTAGTAGTTAGTACAAACCATGATGACACAATATCTGCCTGAAAGAGACGTAGAACAAAAATAAGTTACGATTTGAGAAAATGTATTTAACTGAAGACGCCTATTCGTAAAATCAAGCAAGATCTGATGTTGGTTTTGATCTGCTTATATGCTTCAATCTTATCGATCCCATCGATGTATTTCTTAAGGTTGGACCTGCCTTTTCGGTGATTTGGTAGTTAAAATAGCATATCTGACGCCTCTCCAAGATTGTCACATCCGTAATATCTGCCTGCAAATTAAGGAATTGAAGCATCTATAAGCACAAATATTCTTATGGAAACTTATGTTGACCACATATAATTGAATATATTTGTATACCAAGCGCTCCATTTGGCAGCTGTGTTTTACTTATACTGAAGTATTCTAAAACCATGGTATTTTACTGCCTGCCCAAGAGATACCTCAGTTTTTGTAAAACCCCGATTTTTAGAAAAAGATGTCCGGACTTAGTTTCAGTGCTCTACATTTAAAAACAACACATTTTTTTTTGCTAATTCAGCACCGGTGTTGAATTGTCTGTTCATATCAGCGATTGGACTATCAGTATATATATATATTAAAGATTAGCAAAGCATATGCATACATGTTGCAATTCAGAAGCAAGAAAATAGATGGGAGAAGTATGCATTCTGTCATGGTGGTAATGAGTCATTCGATCATATCATTTATAGAAACAAAAATTCATTAGAAGGCAATGCAAAAGAGCAAAAGATATTCGTGACTTACAAGTTTCAGATATCTGAACCAGACTAAAATTCAGTAATGTTCACTGTTCACCATCCGCGACATACAAATTGCAGAACCAGGTTGTCCACAAGGTGTCATCTTATAGACCACCGTTCACCATCGTTTTCATGAGGAACGGTATGCTCTAATAAGATAATAATTTTCAGCCAATCTGGTGGTAAAATAGATAAGGGAAGATGATCAATCACATGTCACTGATCCATGCATCGGTGAAGCCAAGTGAGCAAGATGTTCACACCGTTGTTGGCCCTGATTAATAGATGCCCTGCTGAACAACACCGTTCATTGCTGGAGATTATAGTCATCCAATATTCAGTCTAACATGGTTCTGCAATCCGCATCATGAACTTTTGTGTCGACCTGGACCGTCCTGGGATCAGTGGGTCTCATCGTGGAGCTGCAGGCCATCGTGGAGCCGCCAGGCCAGTGGGTTCTGGATAAAAATAATTTCTCACAATCTAACTTCTACTCAAACAATTCGTCCGTGCCTAGCATTACAAACATGACAGCCCAGGAGTTCGATTTGTTCTTCTGGATACAGAGGCGAGCTGCTACACTTGGTCTGTTCATGAGGGATGGGGGTCACTTCTGCTAGCAGAGGCGAACAAAGAGGTTGACCACGCCGGTGAGGACCCACGGCACGCAGAGAACGTTGGGAGCCACTCTGGCACCCTCCATGACCGTAGTCCCTCCGGGATCTAGGACCATGGCGGCACCATCTCGGAAGGGCATGGCAGAGAGGATATAGGTGCGGGTGGAACTGATCCGGAGGACGCATCAACATGCCTCGAGCTTCAGGGAGAAGAGCGCCCGAAAAGCGTGGTCTCAATGCCGCACACGTGAAGGCTGTCGCGGAGAGGCCCCTTCACACGACCGACCGGAATACCCCGGCATGTCTGGCACCCCGCTGGTACAGCCGCACCTCCACGGATGTGTCTTTGGGGTTCCTGGCTGGCTCGAGCAGCGGCGAGGGAAGCGCATCCTCCGCCGGCGGATGCGATGACCAACAGCAGGCGGCACGGACAGTCACCACGACGATTCACGGTGATTCCAGATCAACTCACGAAATCGACGACCGGAGGCGTCGACGCAGGGGCTGGAGCGACCGTCTTCCTCGGCGCTGCTATTCGTCGTGCAAGATCTAGACGTGGGCTGCTTCCCCGTTGACCTCGGTTCGGTTCTTTCTCAAGACATAGGTGTGCATACCCAAATCTCCCAGGAGGCGTATTTATGGGACGTCTGCCTGGCCTTCTTCCACCGGGAGATCAGAGTTAAACTCTGACTGCAGATCGAGAAGGATCATCGTCAACCTTATCTCTTTTATTAGTATATATATAAAGTATAGTAGGTAAAGATACGTACTACTTCTGTTTCATAATTATTGTCGTGTTTTAGTTCAATTTTGAACTAAAACCACAATAAGGATAGAAACGGAGGGACTATAAGGCAACGAGATCGAAAAATTAACAATCTTAAATAATAACCATAAGAAACCATGACTTAATTGATGGTGTATGAGCGGGACATTTAACAAAAGACTATGGTCACGACATCTATAAGTCAAAGATGAAGAGAATAATGAAAGACAAGATTCAAGATAAAGACCAACTAGATAGAGGGCTAGATGGCCTAGTCCATCATGGACTGTTGAACCTCTCGCCTCCTCACCCCTCGTGCCACTAGAAAAAGGAAGGCCTCTCGCAAGCATACGAAAGGGCAAAACGAGCGCATGCGAGGACGATATGTGGCGGGATCGTACGCGAGGGAAACTGACGGAGGCAGTACGCATTTCTTTTTAGATTCGTTTTTTTAAAACGAAATATCTTTAGAACCGTAATTCGGAATTACGAACCGTTTTCATATTTGAGCTCCTCACGTCGAGATCTTTAAAACTAGATCCCATGCTCATATTTATCTACGGCTCGGCTTCGTCTCGATAACCATTTATAAAGATCTTGAAGGGGGTACATAGGTCGTTGTGCGCATTGGTCGAAGCGTGCATTGGTCGTAGTGCGTGCTACGGCTCGGCGTTGCCTCGTACTACCGCTCGGCTTTGCCTCGAACAAAACGCCTACGACGTTTCATCTAAAAAGTACACATGTGTTGTATCTGAAAAATATAAAAAAATAGTTACTAAAAGTGTACAAACGTTGTTTCTAAAAGTATACATGTTTATGTGAAAGTATAAAAAATGCTTCTGAAAGTATACATGTTATATGTGAAAGTATAAAAAAAATGTTACTAAAAGTATAAAAAACTATTTTGAAAACTATACGCACGATGTAACTGGGTGTACATCCGCCTGTGTGTACACATCCGACTGGGCGTACACCCGTCTAGTTGTACGTCGGCCCTTCACTGGGTGTACAAGCGCGTGGGTATACAAGCGTCTGAGTGTACATCCGCCTGCAACTGGGTGTACAACCGTCTGGACGTACACCCGTGGTGCACGTGGGTGTACGTCAGCACATGCACTTGGGACGTACTTAGGTCACTGTAACTAGGCGTACATCTGCGTGTAACTGAGCGTACATCCTTGTTGACTCTGGGTGTACAAAAACGAAGTTTCTCGAAACCTATCAACATGGGGTCTAGTTTTGAAGATCTCGACGCGAAGATCTCAAATATGAAAACGGTTCGTAATTTCGAAATACGGTTCAGGAGATATTTCATTTTGAAAAAGGAATCACGAAATAAATGCGTTCACACACCACTCCGTCGGTGCGTGATAAAGGGAAAATCCCACCAAACTCTCTGGTGGCGATACTTGTCACGCATGCGGCCACCCTGTGGAGGCTAGAAGGAAGGAGAACCCTCCTTGACTAAATATGTAAGGGGTAGTCTGGCCCGACGTCCTAACCCAAAAGCCCAAAATTTAGGCCAGGCTTAGACTCTAGATTTTTTCTCAGCCCAAAAACAACAACAATAAAAAACCTTAAGTGAATAAAATATGATATTTGATAGAAAAGTATGCTTAGCATTATATATTTACATTCCAAAAAAGAAAAAGAAAAATGCATTGGTGGCCCGTTACTGAAAATTCTTGTTGTTTGATTTCGTGATTCTCGCAATGTATATATGGTCAAATAGGATTATTTTCTTCGTGAGATGTTTTACCTTTTTTTTCATGCGAGAGTTAGCATTAATTCATATTTACTTATTTTTATCCACGGGGGAAAGAGTGGTCTATGCTACGATTGAGAAGCTAATAATTTGAAAAGTTGAGGAATACGATATAAAATTGTTTACATGTTTTGGTTCATGTTGGGTTGGGCTCGAGCTTGGTATTTTCTAGTCGAGCTTTATAGACTGTAATGAAGATGAAAACTAATGCACCGGTTAATAGGGCCAGCTAAGCAAGAACAAGGAAAACCTCGCTTCAGACCACGTTGTCACTATTTACCTCTACGGGCGGGAAATAGGGGGTCCCGAAATTTTAGTTTTCGGATTTTGTGAGACAAATAGTAATGCGGGTTGTCTCGACTTTCACAGATTTGGGACAAAAAGAGGAAGAACACGAATGACAAAAAGGGAAACCACGATGAACACGAACACAAATTGAGGAGATACAATAGAGGTAGCCTTGGATAGGAACGACAAACCTGCCTTGCTCTTGATGGCACATTTGCGTCGCCAGTGGACCAACCAGGTCACTAGTATCCCGAAGGAGCGACTGGTGAGTGTGCGGAAAAAATTATGAGGGAGGAGAGACCATGTTGGTAGAATCCCACATGAGAGAACAACTATGGTAAAAATCCTCACACAAGAGAGACTTTCCACGAGAAGAGGCCTTGGATACAACTCAAAAGATATCGAATATCGCAAGTATTGGCTCAAGTACTGCTAGACATATCTAGAGATATGTTTTTGGCGGTACTAGCTACAACATTGTTGGCGGTAGTACCACTCCCGGAGAACGTATGGTACTGATGCGTAGTTCCGCTCGTGGAAGTTGGGGCCGTAGTACCGCTTCTGGAGATCCTGCTTCTCTCTTCTTCCTCCTTGTTCCTTCTTATGATCTTCCTTTTCGGAATTAAGTCGCTTCTTGGAGGTTATCATTGAGCTCACATGTAACATCCCAAATTTTTGGTAACAAAAGTGTATGGTGTTGTGTTCATCTCATACATGCATGAAACAACAATTTAAACCATGTTGAAACAATTTAAATTTGGAATTTAAATGGTTTGAGAAAAACCCACAAAAAGTACTTATTTTGGTTTCCAAAATCTTGTATTGGAAAATATTTCGTTTACACCAAAACAAAACATGGTTTTGTTGGAAATTTCATAAGCTTTCCAAAATGTATTTTTGGCAATTTTTCTGTTTCCAAAAAGGTCCTCAAAACCTGGTTTTCTGTTCTGTTTTAAAATGGAAAGGGACCTCTTCCTGGTATTCTGAAAGTTCAGGGGGTTATGGGGAAGAACCCCCTTTGTCTTCTACCTCCAGTCGCAAGCAGCTCGGTGGATCTGCTCCTGCCGTCGATCCCGCGAGAGGATCCCCGCCGTCGCCGCCTCCTGCGAGGGAGGATAAGTAACGGGCGCTCTCCCTCTCCCTCAAGTTTCCTCCCTTCTCTTTGCCCTCAGAAACCGAACCCTGACCCTCTTGTGTGCGGCCGCCGTCGAGCGCCGCCAACTCCGGCCTTCCCCGCAGAAATTGAAGCCACCATCGGCCCTGCCGTGCTCCCCTCTATCTCTGGCTGAAGGCCGCTTCCCGGGACATCCGGAGACACGCAAGTCGGCCCTTCTTCTTCAAGTCCGGCCGCCGGCTCGCCGGGCTCGATGCCGTCGACTCCGGCCGCCCCGGCCTTCCCCGACCACCCCTTCACGCTCCTGGTGAGCAACTACATCCGTGGGGGCCTTTGATGTGGTGACCCAGCACACCACTGCATGTGTAGTGCGCAAGTCGGTGACATAATACTCACAGAAGGACTTATCCGTGATTATTACATCTCTCAGAGTGGTACAACAGAAACACAGCGAGGCCAAGCAAAGCTATAGGATACAAACCTCAATACAAAATCTTGAGAATCTCCTTAAAGAATCAAGAAGATCTCCTGCAAAAGAAACATCAGAAGAAGCAATTCGAAGCTCCGAGCCGGAGAAGAACCCTAGCTCAGAACTAATCCACTACGGCTGATGTCAGCCCTAATCTATGGTTAGTAAATGCTAAGACTAAGAATGGTCTCCACCTACACCTTGATAGCTTCTCCTCCATCAGCGTTGTTGATGATGATGCTTTACAGGCTAAGTAGTATATCACTCCACTAAGCTTAATGAAGTAGCAATGGCTTCTCGATGACCACTTCAATAGGCTTCAACTCTAAGCAAGGGGTCAAACGGGATAGAATGAGTAACGAGCGTTACTCAGCAAGTTCATGATATATAGTGGGTGGTTGATGCACTAACTACAGCTTTAGACTCGAAAGAGTCATAAAGTAATGCAAGGTTTTGTAAAACTTTCTTCAAGAGGTTGCTTTTAATTCTGAAAACTATGCCCGCCATTCTTCACAGGATTAGAACTTTCATGGAGTTGCCTTTCCTGCGGCGTTCGCAGCTCCTTCCCGGAACAAGGGGTAACATGCCACATCCTTTTACACTCTGCAGAGGTGCGTTACTTTACCCATGGACAACCAAGACCATGTTGCACAACCAGGCGATCGTTCCTGTCCACGCCCACTCAGGTGTGGGGCCCGGTAGTTGGTCCAAGCCAAACCGTGCTTCTCCGCACAACGCATGCCCACCCATTTCTGCCAGTAGGTTGAACGCTTGATTCCACCCCTCACGATGGAGATCTACGCGCCCCCGGCAGACACTCATAGACCCCAGAGTCCGTGGGACGTAAGGGCTCCCACCCATGTGCATGTAGTCCCGCAAGACCTACAGCGTACGTCTCTGGCGCATCCGTTGACATGCGAACGAGAAAAGTATCACGGTTGACTTACTCCCCCCATAGAAGATCCATGGTCAACGCGAATTTACGGCGCAAGAATCCTGACGGCAGTTGTTGTTAATTCCTAGGTAATACGTTCCCGTGCAGATGGAACCTTCCTTTGACCTATTCATCTTACCATGGTTCCATCCGCCCACCACATAGAACACTACCACTCGGGTAGTCATTCAGATAGTCATATTATTATAAAAATAGGATCATGCATTCTTTTTGGAATAGGTGGTAGTACAATAGGGTTTTTGCAAATAGTTTGTTATGAAGTACTGCAAAGGATATGAGCAAGTGATGAACTTGCCTGATGTTGAAATAATGACAATAATAATCCAGGTCTTCGGGGTTCGAGGGTCTTGTAGAGAAATCCAAACTTCTGAAAGATAGCAAAGTAGTCCCGGTAAGGACTACAGAAAACACTGGCAGGATGACACATGCATAGTAATGAGATGCATCGTGAAATACCCTGGAAAACACCCCAGCTTACAAGTGTAAGCCACGTTTGATACGGTATCGTAATCACACACGTTTTAGGTGAATGGTTTCATTATTTGTGGTGATGTGGCTGTTAGTTCTTTTAGACTTACATGTGTTTCACTTTTACTTATCAAACAATTGTTATCATGTTTAGTTAGTAGTGGTTATTACTTGGTTAGGCAATAAGACAATGACATATGGAAAAGAACTATTGAAAAGATAACAGTCACCTATTATTTTATGTTCAAAAAATGTAGAGCATATGATCAAGAGTTTAATTGAAAATGATGGTTTAATATAACTAATTCTATCATCACAAAACTCTTTATTGACTTGTTATGCTAGGTTTATTAGGTGTGAAAACATAAGAGTTTTATGAATAAGGAAAACAATCTGTGGCAGTTATTTCTGTTATAATAGGATATTATAGAATTCCATTATTCCCATAGAAACAAGTTTATAAGTTAAACAAAAGGTTTTATGTTTGACATATTTGGATTGGAAATTATTTTCTCTTCAATTTGATATAACATTTTATTTTCTGAAAATATTTGAATAAATTATTAATTTCTCAATTTTAAATGAATTAAATGACTAAGCAAACTATTGCACACATGAAACTTGATCAAATGAACTTACAAACATCATAGATGAGTTGTATTAGCCATTTTGAGCATTTTGGTATATAACTTGTATTTTTCTGATTTTATGAATTATTTATTATTTTTTCTTTATTTTAAATGATTATTTTAATTAAAGAAAATGTTTAATTTTAAACTTTATAAAATATCTTTGAAAAGTTGATAAACATTTAGTTTATATTTTTCTGATTAATTTGGTATATTGTTTATATTTTTCTGATAAGTATTTTAAAAGATATTGATTTGTTAATTTTAATTGATTTTCTGTTTATAATTGACAGGTAGGTCCCGCGTGTCATATCCAGTTTTTAATCAACAAATAAAATAAAATGGGCTAATGACGTCATGGTGATGTCACGCTTGCATCAGCAATGGAGGAATCCTCACTGTTAAACGCAATTCGCGCGATCGAGTGCAAATTGGACCATGCCGCTCCTACCATGAGCGAGGGTGTGCAATTGCGAGTTGGGGAAGCGGAGCTCGGGACCAAATGGTCACCGGAGCTGCCGGCGGCGTGCAAAACGGCGGCGGCGCACCACGGCCATCGTCGATCTGATGTTTACGAACCCCAAAATCAAAACGGAAGGCACCGTGAGGTGAGTTAGCTCACCAGGAGCGTGTAGGGCTCGACAGTGCGTCGAGGAAAGCTGTAAATCGGCGGCGGCGTGGAATTCCCCGCGGTGGCCGGACTTGGGGAAGACAACCCGATTCGTCTGATTCCTAGCTTCTCTGCAAACGAGAGTTGGTGGCGACGTAGAGGAAGTCCAGGCGCATCCATTGGTGGCCTCGGTTCCTTCCGGCGTGGCCGGAGTTGACGACGATGAGCGGCGGCCGTGGGTTAGGGTTAGGGCTTGTTCTTCGGGTTCGAATAGAGAGAGAGACAGAGAGAATGAGTGAGTGAGGGAGGGAGAGGGCAAGTAGGAGAAGCTCTCCTGCTTCTTATCCAACGGAAAGGCGGCCGAGGAGAGGTGGCAGTGCGTGCGGGTGGCGGTGACACGCCTCTGGCCTTCTGGCCAGAGGTTGAAGAAGAAAGAAATGAAAACCATCTTGCGATAACCCCCTGAAATTTCCAATATTTGCATACAGGTCCTTATGTCCTTAAAACTGAGAAGAAAACTTTGTTTTCAGGGCCTTATTGTGCTCAAAAAATTTATAAAAAATATAATTGAATTCCTCATCAAAATTGCAATCTCACCATGTTTTGTTTTGGTGGATTTGAAGATTATTTGTATTTTTTATTTTAGGTGCTAGATTAAGTGGTTCTTGTTATTTTCTATTTATTTAATTTATTAAATGTCCTAAAATCTATTTTAGGCATGAATATTATCTTCACACCAAACCCATGGGGTTCCCCAAGTGGTGTGTTCCCATTGGAACATTTAGATACAATTCTATTAGAAAATAATTTTGATAACCTTACTTGGTATTGTTTCTGTGTATGGAAATGAAATTCACTAATTAGAAAATTGTATCCCATGACATACTAAATTATTTTTATTAAGTAATGAACTTGTTTTCTCCTATGAGGCTTTGTTATTTTCATATTTAGACTTCTTTTTAAGCCTGGTGAACAATTCCTTATATCATCTGTAAGTTATGTTGCTGCTTTTAGTACTGGCTTAAATGGAAACATGTGTGGCTTTGGAATCTCATTTGTCTGTTTTCCACATAGGTTCCACTATGGATATTATCCTTTGTTGATTTAATAACATGTAATAAATTTTATGATTATGTTTGGATGGATTTTTGTTATTATACATTGGTCTTATGGATGAGATTGATCTGGAAAACAAAGTGTTAAACTTGTTTCCATTAACCTCCACATATCATAAGACATGTGGATGCAATGGTTGGTTATCATTTTTGTACTTGATACTTATTTCCATTAAAGATATCATTATGAGTTCCTCATCTCAGATGAGCTTGTCAAGGAATAGAAATTATAGGTTCTCTAATAATACCTAATCATTCACTGGATAATTTCTTATGATCCAATTTCTGAGGCAGTGTTGCTTCTGGTAATCTTCTGTTGCTTGATGTCCTTCTCTCTAGTTGTCACTAGTCTTCAGACATTGCCTTGGTCCTTTGCAAATAATATCATCCTTGATGGTCTCTTGACTTAAGGAATTCACCACTAGAGCTGTTAGGATATATGGAGTGGTTTCCAGATACTAACTTCAGTAGTAAATGGTAGCTCCTGATGAGATGTGTTCATTTGAATCCATAACCATTTCATTCTTGTGGTGTATTCAATTATGATGAAAAATAGATTATGGAACTCAATTGTTTTAATGCTTACATGAATATTCTGTTCACAAGGTTGGCCTAACCTTGTAACCAAATTATTCTTATATAACATCAAACACTTGGATTTCAACATGTTGCTTGTTTTCTTCCTTATCCTGGTTTCTTCCTTACTTATAAGTGGTTCAAGTTATAATGTGGTTTATAATTTTCTCCTTCTGTGGATTAGGGTTTTGTGTATAACAAAATGTAGGTATAGTTTATTACATCAGTTAGCCTTAAGCATATGAGAAGAATCTGTTGACAAGTTTGCAAGGCTTGTCCCCAAATTACTTTTCATATACAAGAGACTGAGATGTACTAGGTTATTCAACATTATGTTTGTTTGTGTATGACACTCAATTGTTTGAGTATACAAAAGTGATATGTTAACAAGGTTGCAAGGCTTGTTATCAAACTACTTCTATATAGCCCTAACATTGGAATATCATACTATTTCAAGAGGTTCAATAAGATCAGATCAAGGTATAAGAGTTTCCAAGTACTCTTATAGTAGCTTAGAGTAGCCTTTCTAGCACACTCTAAGTAATCTTCTTGGGAATCTTCCTGTGGTAGTCCTCCTTCCTTGTGGTTGCCTATCTTGCAGAATGATTTAGAGGACATTGGAAAACAAGATAGAATGGTCTTGACAACACAACAAGATCTAGATTAAGATATAGTTCATGCTTTTATTATCCTTCTATAAACTTCTTATTTTATTTCCCATAAGATGTTCTTATATCCTACATGATTGTTTTACTTACTTATCATTTTAATTCCTCAAATAGAGGTTATAACTTGTTGTTATTCATTACTTGTATCCAGAGATACTTTAGTTGTTGAATGATGAGTTGGATAGAAATGTGGAGTGTTTGTGAAATAATGACTTGATAGTAAATTGACCTAATGGTTCATTGATGTGTTAATGTTTCATATGCTCACTTATATAAGATGATTGAAACAATGATAATGTGAAAGTTATTGAGGTTTAATGACTTGTCATAGTTGTTATTTGTTCTTCCAGGTGTCATGATCTACTTTAAATTCATCACTTTATTAACTTTGTTATTCTTAATGCAGATATAGAGATTTGGGAAGATCATATATAATGATCAAGGTTTTAACAGTGGTTGAAGAAGATTTGATTATTCTCTTAGGTACTTCTTGTATAGATGAGGAGATATGTACATATTCGATGAATATATTATTATGATAATTAAGTTACTTCCCACTTGTGAGACTTGGGTTAACACTTGTTTGTATCACTTGTGTTTTGTTGAACCTTTGTTATCTACTTGTGAAGGTTAACTTAGTAGTTCTAAATAGTTAGGAAATATATGATGTGAATGGTTGATCACTTAAGGAGTTATTGTTTTATAGAGGATAACATCTCTGTTAATGAGATGGTTCAATTAGGTATTACTTAATTGTGGAAGTATGATCATCAGATATGGGATTTGGATACTCACCCCTCTTTGAGTTCTAGATACCTAGTGAATTATCCCAAGTCACTGATAGACTTGTGGTTAAAGTTGTTGAAAGATTGTGTTGGTCACAACCAATTATGGTTTGTGTAATCAAATGATTTGGTTTGTAAAGATACTTGTTATAAAGATCACTCCAAATGTACTCCTGACTAGATGAACTAGACCTATTTCATCATGTCAAGTGAAACTTTGGTCACTTTGATTCATTTAAACGTTCGCGCCAAAATTTCCCGTACTTTTAGATGCATGCTTTGCAAATGCACATATTAAATTTAGATCCTTATAACCTCCCAAACACTGGGATGTTACATTTGATTTTCCCCCTACCCCTCTGTATCGCCCCGGCGCCGAGCTCCGCCGTCGGCCGCCGCGCCCCTCGTTGCCGGCGAGCGTTCCGGCGACCATTCGGTCCGCCGAGGCCCTCTCTAGGATCCCCTTGATCTCCTCTCCGTGATGGTATAGTTTGTTTCCTGGTTTTTGCGCTTATTTCGTCGAATTTGAGAATCATCCGTGAGTAGAGAGCAGAGTGACATCACAATGACATCACAGTGATGTCATATCTCCTGTGTTTAATAATTTCAGAAAATGAATTAATTTTGTAAATTGAATAACTAATAAAATATTAACCATAAAAATAAAGTAAAAGTATGGTTTTGTTCAGAACAATATTCTCTACCCAAATATGTCATTTTCATATATGTTTGATAAATTTGAAAAATGAGCATTTATTTACTATTGTTTAATCATTTAAAAATAGAAAAATAAGTTTTTATTCACTAAAATTAGAAAATTGAAAGTTATATACCAAATTGCTCAAAATGACAAATGCAACCTAGTTATGATGTTTTTAAACCCATTTGAGCACTTCAAATTGCACTCACTTTCAGAATCGTCCGAATTGCCCCTCCGGGGTCTATTTCGGGCTAATTTCAGTAAAACTTCATAACTGACATATGAACCCTAGCAACTCATCGAGCATGTTTAGGGCTTTATTTCAGTGCATTAACCTGCTCATCCATACATATTGCGCATTGCATTGATGCCATGTGTTGATTGTTATTTCTCTTTCGGTGTTGTTTCCCCCTCGGTAGAACATGACTCCGAAGAGAAGGCCAACAACTTCATGACGAATACTTGATCTTAACCGACAAGTCAAGCACTTATTCCTGAAGACTTTATCTGGTTTTCTTATAACCAAGGCAAGCATAACCTCTTATCTGCTCATATATGATTTCAAAGTGATTTGACTCTCGTACTTTGCATTCGGTTCAAAACTATTTGATGTCAATAGATAGAGTTCCCATATATATTGCATAACCTAGATATCCTGATACACTGCTCCTAGCAGCTATAGGTTTGTTGTGCGTGCTTCGCTAAACCTTGTGAGTCTTTCTTAGCCATGCCTAGTTGATGAATCTGGTCAATGCGTGAATCAACTATGTCAGATGTTTATGATTTGAATTACCTTTGATAACTTGACTAATCACGGCATGGATGTGAGGCCACAATGGGTTGTGGCGTTTTGTCCTGTTCATGCCCCTAGGATCGAGTTCTCGCCTTCGAGCCAAGACTGAGCGTACAGCCACACGTGGGCCGATGAACCCCGTCCGGCTGACTAACTTGTTTAACCTTATCCATGAGCCACGTAGTTTGAGCTTTCCATCTGCGTGTGTGTCGGAAAATGTTTTGGAGAAAACTAGGTCGTGACCGGGACAAGTGATGGACATACACGGATTTTGATCCCGACTCACAGAACAGGTGTCGTCAGGAGGTGGCCAACTGCCTGTTGACGGGGTGGCCCTGTTTGGGTTGACTCATGGATATAGTTCGACAAGGTAAAGACCGGGAATCGACCACCCTCTACCGGCACTTCCCGGGCTAGTGCTAATCTAGTGGCACTAAGAGTCGGTTGGTACGTGTGGGTAAAGTTGTACACCCCTGCAGGGTTAAATCTTTTCGAAAAGCCGTGTCTGCGGTTAAAGACGACTTGGTGACAGATTCTGTGATCATAGACAACTTAAACGGAATAATTAAAACTTGCTGATAACGAATGAAGGATGCCTCCTTGGAGATGCCGAGAGGGGTTACCTTGTAGCATGAGATAGTGTGGAACAACTGGAGGAGGGGATCTTTGAAGCACGAGGTGCTGAAATGTTTTGGTGGTTTAAAAGATGATGATATCAGTAGTTGAGTAGCTTTCTCATCTGTTTTCAAAATACTCTATGAGACGTGCTGTTTCTTCCTCGACTTGGAAAACAAAGATTGCTTTACGCAAACTCAGCCTTCGTAAAACCCTTTCTGAAGATAGCAGATATATAATAGGTTAACTAAGTCTTGTTGAGTACCTCCCGTACTCAGGTTTGCTTAATTTTGGTTCAGGTGGAGTTCCTCACTTCAGTGGTGAGTCAACGTGGACATCGACGAGTAGTTCGGGGTTCCCAGGTAGCAGCCTGGAATCTATGGGCTGGGACGTCGCCTTATGTTGCGGCCTCTTAGGCCTTTTTGGTTCTTGTTGATTAGCAACATAATTTGCCTTCTGTTGTCTGATGTAATGTTGGGTCGTGTGACCTCTGCTTGTAAGCTATACTCTAGTAACACCTGTTTAATACAGCTTCCTTGTTTAGAGTACTGCTTTGATCGGTTGTTGGTTTCGAGCTCATTGTTATACAGTTTTGGCTATGCCTGCATAGTTGTCGCAGTCGAGGGGTTGTGGAGCCGATGATCCATGTCTGAGTCCGCCTGTCGATTTGATCAGCCTGGGGCGAGGTAACCCCAGTAACCCTCGATTGTTGTTGCACTTTCTCGACACATAACAGCTCTGTATAACTTTGGTCCCATTCCTTCAGTTTCATCCGACTCGTGGACGCTTGGGTATGCATAATTGGTTATGACTAGCATGGATACAAGGAGTAGTAGACCGGGGATCCGGACTACGTACCGATGAATCCGGTCTGCCTGCCGTTGTTTGTTGCGGCCAGGGCTGGTAACCCTAAAGCCCTTGTGAGTCCATGGCTAGGAGCACATAACAGTATGTATATCTCTGGGTCCGGGGTCTGACAAGTCATGGTATCAGAGCAGGACTGCCTGTAGGAAAACCTTACTGCTTGGTCGATGTTGAGTCTAGTGTTTGTGAAAACTATTTGAAAACTACAAATAGATTGCGAAAAACCTTCTTAGGATTCTTTTTATTCCGTATCTGGTATCGCTCTAACTCTGGGTCTTCTTACCTGTTTTGATTTGAAAAGGTTTTGCTATCTTTTCTTGTCATTCAAAACTTAGGTGCCTTGTTTGGCAATGACGTTTTTACCCAAGTTGACCTAGTGTTAAAGTTTCTAAAGTCGTGTGTGTTCCATCCTTCGTTACCTCTTAAACTGGGAGATTCCCTTCCATTCCAATCTCTCTCAGAGTTGTGTGGATTCCACAGTCTTTCATGTTCTAAATCTCTAAATCCTGAACCTCGAGATCTGCCTTCCATCTCGAATGTATCCGTCATCCTCTGCTCAAATTCTTCCGGAGCTATTGTTGTCCTCCGAAAGATACTTCGTGAATTGATGTTCATAGTGTCCCTTAAGACACTAAGAGAGTAGTTCCTCCTTTCTCTGTGTTTTAACCTTGGACTTGAACCGAAGGTCCCGGAATGTGCTATATTGTGGTGGGTTGAATCGTGTGGTTTTGTAACCATGTGATGCTCACGCTATTGGCACAGGATGCTGACCTTTAACCCAAGTTCTGTTCCTTTAGATCCTGAAGAATCTGTTCTACCTCGGGATGGCTAGTAATCTCAGATCCAATAGCCATAGGTTTTCTTTAGGAATCAAAAGGATCCCGCCAAGAGTGTTCTTTAAGATTCTCATATCTTTGTTCCTGGTTCAGCTACACCAACCTTTTGGCATGGGTTCTACACATGAGTATTACCCCGTGCATCCAACGTGATCTCAGGATCTTCCAGAGCACGTTCCTACTCTTTAGTTGCTTTCCGAACTTCGTCCGTTGTTTGGAAACCAAGTTACATATGGTGTTGGATTCTTCCAATGGAGTTGCTCTTGTTTTCTGTCAAAACATTCCACCTTGGGATGTCAGGAGAAACAAACTCCAGTACCTTGTTCATCTTAAGGACCAGGTCAAAGTTTTGTAATTCGCAGATTAAAGAAGTTTCATAAGCTTCTGTTCTGTTCCACCTTTGAGTATCACACTCCTTTATATCAAGAGGTTGTGTTAAGTTTCATGGCCTTAACGATGAAGTGATGCTCTTACACATCTTTAACCACCTTTCCTCCAAGCTTGAATGCTTCAGAATGGTGGGCACGTGCATTGATGTGTGTATCAGATATTCTTAGCCATCCTTAATGCTTTGAAAAATCCACGAAAACGTATGTATCTCTCTTAGCACTACTGGTCACCCAGCCTCTGTTTGAAGTTGACTGTGTCACCAAATCCGTTCATTCCGGTGCACATTCTTGGTCAGAGAGTTAGGTTCACATCAAAGCTCTCAAGACCATTTCGGTTGCTTTGAAAAGCAAGTTTCCTTCCGAACTCCAAGACATACCGATGGTTCGTGATATTCTGGTTGTCTTTCTAGAAGTATCACCAGGTGGTTACCTGACTGTTATGTCTAAATAAAGGGGTAATTTGAACCACTCCTTTCTCCAAGAAAACAACGCTGGATATCCTGGACCAGCTGGTTGAGCTTAAACAACAACTTGGAGAGTTGAAAGGCAAAAGCTCCGCCTAACTTGATCCTTTGATAAGGGATATCTAGTTTTCCTCGTGTTGAAGCAGGATAGTACCTCCTTTGTGGAAAAGCTATCACTCTACCTCTTGATTTGATTTGGGCTATCGTCAAATCTAGAAAAGATTCAAGGACTATCTTTATGGTGTTTTCACTCATGTTGTTTGGCCCGAGTACACCTCCACGTCCTTTGGTATGACCAATATCTTGCCTTGTTCATATACCATATGAATCACTATGCTTGGAGTATCTTGATAACTTTGTTGTCAAGCCCATCGATGACACTTCTAATCGTCCAAGTTGCAAGAGGTTCATGTTGAACAACTGGCACTAATGTTGGAAACTTTCGAGAACCATCTCTGTGTTATCACGAAGTTGTGTTCTGGATGTTCGAAGTAACTTACCCCGGTCCACGTGCTTTCGGTGAAAGTTGTTGCCATGGATCTGAGTATAGTTTCCTTGTTCCTTCGGGAATAATCCCAAGTCAGTCATGCATGTGTGGACTATTCGTCAGATGGTAGGTCGTTACCTCCATGTATTGAAGAAGTTTTCATCCACACTAAGCCACTGACTGATTGTTCGTAACAGAGAAGAAGTCCAAGAACTTCGTTATCTTTGTTATCATCTCCCCAACAGGGACTCCGATGTGTTTTGTTGCAAGTAATCCAAGTAGGTTCATCCACCTTTCGCAAGTTTCTAATACATGAGTTCTGCAATCTCGCTCATCTTCTTGAGCGTGGAATCGTAGTCCATATCTTGAGAATCTAGCATATGTATGTTGTTAGTAACCGGTGCAATCTCTTCGTTCAAACATACTAAGCCTGAGCTATAAATCCACTACCCAGAGCTGAATCTCAAGCAGCAACGATGGTTAGTGTTTCCTCAAGAGTATTGAATCAGGGCTTTTCAAAATCCGGCATGGTTGATGTGTGGTTGACACAATTAGCCGGAAGGCCTAATGTCATATCTCTTTGAATTCGTAACAGCAGCCACTTTCCGTGAGAATTATTGTGTGGCTCATTCTAAGAAGTTTCCCTCCCTGTTCTTCCAAACCGGAGTTTTACTTTCACTTGATGACCTATTGACGGCTTTTTGTAAGCTAGATATTGGTATCTAGAATCTCAAGGAGATCTTTGAAGTCGTTTTGTCCAATGTCTCTCTATCCATCCTCCAAAACCTTTGTTCAAGTGGAAATAAGTTCATTAGGAGAACATCTCTTGGTGTTTCGTAACCACCAATGATCAGTTTCTTTTCTCAAGTTGTTGGTACTTGAAGTTCCGTTCATCTCACACATTGTGTGAATTTGTCAGTTACTTCAGCCATGGGGTCTTAACCATGTGGTAAACGTATTGCTATGGATAACCCACAATAGGAAAGAGATTCCCTATTTTTTTCCGGCGTTTCAATCCTTGTTGGTTATTCATCCTTATGGCGTGACTAAGAATACCTTCCTCATTACGGTGTTCCAACATTCCGTGGTTACTCATCTTCTGTCGTGAAGTAACATTCTTACCTTTGATAAAGTTTTCGACAAACTTTAATGGAATGAAAGTTCCTTCATCTTCCTTGTCCACTCCGAAGAGTGAACATGATCTTGTATCAAATTCTCTCCGACGCATCAATTATAGTGTTCTCTCGTGTTTCCCTCGTCTACAGATATTACATTGTGGTATCCAATACCATCCTCACCATCTTGGTATTCTGTTTGAAGAAACCTCGATGTCAAAAGTTGTTCAATATTTCTTTTCCAAAAGGATTTAAAGTCTTGTACAAAGCTCATATTCTAAATCCTTTCAAGACCATTCGTCCGCAAACTTGAAACCTTCTTTTATTCCTTCCGTTATCTTGATGTGCTTCATGCCTGTTAACTCAACCGTTCTTTACGAACATTCTTGTCCTGAGTTAGCCATGAGATACTCGATCTTCGTGAAGATCAATTCCTTAGAGTTTTTCCTCTCACCTAAGGTGTAGCCGCTGAAGAATCTTCACAAGATGCTATGGGTCAACCTCTTCAAGAAAAGAACCGTAAGGTTTGAGAAGATCGTTCAAAACTGGTGTTCCTTCTTTCTTCTCCTTCGGGAATCTCGGGACGAGATTCTCGTAAGGGGGGTAGATTTGTAACATCCCAAATTTTTGCTAACAAAAGTGTGTGGTGTTGTGTTCATCGCATACATGCATGAAACAACAATTTAAACCATGTTGAAACAATTTAAATTTGGAATTTAAATGGTTTGAGAAAAACCCACAAAAAGTACTTATTTTGGTTTCCAAAATCTTGTATAGGAAAATATTTTGTTTACACCAAAACAAAACATGGTTTTGTTGGAAATTTCATAAGCTTTCCAAAATGTATTTTTGGCAATTTTTCTGTTTCCAAAAAGGTCCTCAAAACCTGGTTTTCTGTTCTGTTTTAAAATGGAAAGGGACCTCTTCGTGGTTTTCTGAAAGTTCAGGGGGTTATGGGGAAGAACCCCCTTTGTCTTCTACCTCCAGTCGCAAGCAGCTCGGTGGAGCTGCTGCTGCCGTCGATCCCGCGAGGGGATCCCCGCCGTCGCCGCCTCCTGCGAGGGAGGATAAGGAACGGGCGCTCTCCCACTCCCTCGAGTTTCCTCCCTTCTCTCTGCCCTCAGAAACCGAACCCTAACCCTCCTGTGTGTGCGTCCGGCCGCCGTCGAGCGCCGCCAACTCCGGCCTTTCCCGCAGAAATTGAAGCCACCATCGGCCCTGTCGTGCTCCCCTCTATGTCTGGGCTGAAGGCCGCTTCCCGGGACATCTGGAGACACGCAAGTCGGCCCTTCTTCTTCAAGTCCGGCCGCCGGCTCGCCGGGCTCGATGCCGTCGACTCCGGCCGCCCCGGCCTTCCCCGACCACCCCTTCACGCTCCTGGTGAGCAACTACATCCGTGGGGGCCTTTGATTTCCCCCCTACCCCTCTGTACCGCCCCGGCACCGAGCTCCGCCGTCGGCCGCCGCGCCCCTCGTTGCCGGCGAGCGTTCCGGCGACCATTCGGTCCGCCGAGGCCCTCTCTAGGATCCCCTTGATCTCCTCTCCGTGATGGTATAGTTTGTTTCCTGGTTTTTGCGCGTATTTCGTCGAATTTGAGAATCATCCGTGAGTAGAGAGCACAGTGACATCACAATGACATCACAGTGATGTCATATCTCCTGTGTTTAATAATTTCAGAAAATGAATTAATTTTGTAAATTGAATAACTAATAAAATATTAACCATAAAAATAAAGTAAAAGTATTGTTTTGTTCAGAACAATATTCTCTACCCAAATATGTCATTTTCATATATGTTTGAGAAATTTGAAAAATGAGCATTTATTTACTATTGTTTAATCATTTAAAAATAGAAAAATAAGTTTTTATTCACTAAAATTAGAAAATTGAAAGTTATATACCAAATTGCTCAAAATGACAAATGCAACCTAGTTATGATGTTTTTAAACCCATTTGAGCACTTCAAATTGCACTCACTTTCAGAATCGTCCGAATTGCCCCTTGGGGGTCTATTTCGGGCTAATTTCAGTAAAACTTCATAACTGACATATGAACCCTAGCAACTCATCGAGCATGTTTAGGGCTTTATTTCAGTTCATTAACCTGCTCATGGATACATATTGCGCATTGCATCGATGCCATGTGTTGATTGTTATTTCTCTTTCGGTGTTGTTTCCCCCTCGGTAGAACATGACTCCGAAGAGAAGGCCAACAACTTCATGACGAATACTTGATCTTAACCGACAAGTCAAGCACTTATTCCTGAAGACTTTATATGGTTTTCTTATAACCAAGGAAAGCATAACCTCTTATCTGCTCATATATGATTTCAAAGTGATTTTAATCTCGTACTTTGCATTCGGTTCAAAATATTTGATGTCAGTAGATAGAGTTCCCCTATATATTGCATAACCTAGATATCCTGATACACTGCTCCTAGCAGCTATAGGTTTGTTGTGCACGCTTCGCTAAACCTTGTGAGTCTTGCTTAGCCATGCCTAGTTGATGAATCTGGTCAATGCGTGAATCTACTATGTCAGGTGTTTATGATTTGAATTACCTTTCATAACTTGACTAATCACGGCATGGATGTGAGGCCACAATGGGTTGTGGCGTTTTGTCCTGTTCATGCCCCTAGGATCGAGTTCTCGCCTTCGAGCCAAGACTGAGCGTACAACCACACGTGGGCCGATGAACCCCGCCCGGCTGACTAACTTGTTTAACCTTATCCATGAGCCACGTAGTTTGAGCTTTCCATCTGCGTGTGTGTCTGAAAATGTTTTGGAGAAAACTAGGTCGTGACCGGGACAACTAGTTTGAGCTTTCCATGAGCCACGTAGTTTGAGCTTTCCATCTGCGTGTGTGTCAGAAAATGTTTTGGAGAAAACTAGGTCGTGACCGGGACAAGTGATGGACGTACACGGATCTTGATCCCGGCTCACAGAACAGGTGCCGTTAGGAGGTGGCCAACTCCCTGTTGACGGGGTGGCCCTGTTTGGGTTGACTCATGGATATAGTTCGACAAGGTAAAGGCCGGGAATCGACCACCCTCTGCCGGCACTTCCCGGGCTAGTGCTAATCTAGTGGCACTAAGAGTCGGTTGGTACGTGTGGGTAAAGTTGTACACCCCTGCAGGGTTAAATCTTTTCGAAAAGCCATGTCTGCGGTTAAAGACGACTTGGTGACGGATTCTGTGATCATAGACAACTTAAACGGAATGATTAAAACTTGCTGATAACGAATGAAGGATGCCTCCTCGGAGATGCCGAGAGGGGTTACCTTGTAGCATGAGATAGTGTGGAACAACTGGAGGAGGTGATCTTTGAAGCACGATGTGCTGAAATGTTTTGGTGGTTTAAAAGATGATGATATCAGTAGTTGAGTAGCTTTCTCATCTGTTTTCAAAATACTCTATGAGACGTGATGTTTCTTCCTCGACTTGGAAAACAAAGATTGCTTTACGCAAATCAGCCTTCGTAAAACCCTTTCTGAAGATAGCAGATATATAATAGGTTAACTAAGTCTTGTTGAGTACCTCTCGTAGTCAGGTTTGCTTAATTTTGGTTCAGGTGGAGTTCCTCACTTCGGTGGTGAGTCAACGTGGACATCGACGAGTAGTTCGGGGTTCCCAGGTAG
Source organism: Alopecurus myosuroides (assembly GCA_028641055.1). Taxonomy (NCBI): domain Eukaryota; kingdom Viridiplantae; phylum Streptophyta; class Magnoliopsida; order Poales; family Poaceae; genus Alopecurus; species Alopecurus myosuroides. The sequence continues at coordinate 173,800,662 of CM054058.1, forward strand.
CAGCCTGGAATCTATGGGCTGGGACGTCGCCTTATGTTGCGGCCTCTTAGGCCTTTTTGGTTCTTGTTGATTAGCAACATAATTTGCCTTCTGTTGTCTGATGTAATGTTGGGTCGTGTGACATCTGCTTGTAAGCTATACTCTAGTAACACATGTTTAATACATCTTCCTTGTTTAGAGTACTGCTTTGATCGGTTGTTGGTTTCGAGCTCATTGTTGTACAGTTTTGGCTATGCCTGCATAGTTGTCGCAGTCGAGGGGTTGTGGAGCCGATGATCCATGTCCGAGCCCGCCTGTCGATTTGATCGGCCTGGGGCGAGGTAACCCCAGTAACCCTTGATTGTTGTTGCACTTTCTCGGCACATAACAGCTCTGTATAACTTTGGTCCCGTTCCTTCAGTTTCATCCGACTCGTGGACGCTTGGGTATGCATAATTGGTTATGACTAGCATGGATACAAGGAGTAGTAGACCGGGGATCCGGACTACGCACCGATGAATCCGGTCTGCCTGCCGTTGTTTGTTGCGGCCAGGGCTGGTAACCCTGAAGCCCTTGTGAGTCCATGGCTAGGAGCACATAACAGTATGTATATCTCTGGGTCCGGGGTCTGACATCACACCTGATCATGCAAACCATATCAGAATGAAGTAGCTTACTATACAACGGTTTGTCAAAGGAACACATCGAGAGGATCTAATTCACCCTTTCTTGGAAGGATTTAGCATGAACTTGGGTGATGGGTCCACGAGGAAGACTTTTAGGCCTGGAGGGTGTTTCACATCATCTCCTCCTTGGGGAAAATTCGTTCTCGACATGAAACCATCGCCACCTCTATGAAAGAGTGAGGTCTGCGACATTGAAGGTGTTTCTTACCAATAACTTTGATTTTGGTTTGTCGATGATGGCGGCACTGTTGTTGATGTGCTTTAGTACTTTGAATGTTCCATCACCTCTTGGCTTGAGTTTATACTTTCATTTGTAAGGGAACCGGTCGTTGCGTATGTGAACCCAAATGAGATGTCCTTCTTCAAATCTCATCTTTGTCTTGTTCTTGTTAACTCTTGATGCCAAGAGTTGCACTTGCTCCTCGATTGTTGCTTTTGTCTCCGTATGTAGTTTCAACATCGTTTCGCTGCGCTTATTGATATCCATGCTTGCACGCTTGTGTAGTGGTAGTGGAAGAAGATCAAGGGCGGTGCATGGCTCGAAATCGTAGATGACCATGAATGGACTTCTTAGCGTTGTCAAGTGCATGGCGCGGTTTTAGTCTAATTCGGTGTGTGGGAAACAGTATTCCTAATTATTGAGGTTCTTCTTGGTCAAGAGAAAGAGTATAGATAGGCTTTAGTTGAATACTTCGGTTTGACCATAGGTTTTCGAATGTTATGAGGAGGAAAATAGTAACATGATCCCAAGCTTGGCCATTAGTGTCTTCCGTAGGCAACTCATGAACTTGACATCAAGGTCAGAGATGATTGTATATTGGCACTCCACATAGGCTAATGATTTCACCAAAGAACAAATTTGCAATATATGAAGTGGCATCCGTTCAATTGAAAGGAATGAAATGTGCCTATTTAGATAATCTACTAACGCCTAAAAATATAGAATCTTTTACATTTTTAGTGTGAGGCAATCCTAGGACGAAATCCATACTAATGTCAGGCCATGGCGCATAATGGAGCATAAAGGCCATAAGGATTGGATTTTGACTTATCTTGTAAGCATGTGATGCATCGCGAATGTGTCTTTCCAATCCCCAATCATTCTTGGCCAATAGTAATGGGTTGACAACATGGCATATGTCTTGGTGACTCCAAGATGTCCTATGAGTTTTCCTCTATGCATTTCCTTAAAAAAAGGCAAAGAGACAACTCTCGAATAAAGAGTTTGTTAGCCTTAAAGAGAAAACCATGGTGCAAATAGAAATCCTCAAAACGTCTCTTAGTGAAAATCCTCAAATTTTAGGGGAAATGGAAAATTTGGGCTTATTAAACGCAAAGGGAGGTGGATGGAGTCCTTGTGCAATAGAATTGTGGATCAAAACTATAAAAATCACAAAATGACACATAGGTTCAAATCCTTTTGCGGCTATTTTTTTATTTTATTTTATGGATATGAAATTTTTTTGGGGGAAGGGGAGACTATGGGGTGGAAGCACAACTCAAATCCGTGGCAACCTCAAGCTCTCGTACCATATGTTGTGGATTTTTGCCGACCTTCACGGATTTGGCGCGAAACAATCAAGAACACAAAAAACAAAAAGGAAAACCAAGATGCCATGAACACAAGTAGCCTTGGATAACAACCAGAAACTTACCTTGATCTTGATGGAACGTTTGCCTCACCGATGGACCAATATAATCCCGAAGGAGAGATTGGAGAGCATGCAATGGAATCTTGGAGAGGAGAGATAGTGGTGGTAGAATCCTAGTACGTTTCAAACGTATCGATATTTTTTTATTGCTCCATGCTTGTTTTCTACATGTTTTCCAATATTTTCCCATTTTTTCAGAACTAGCCTATTAGCCTAATGCACAGAGCCAGTTCATGTTTTCTAGCGTTTTGTATTTCAGAAAAGTTCGATAGAAAATATTCACGAAAAGTCCTGAAAATTCACAGAAGTCGGTTTTTATCCGGAATAAAGACGGTGAACAAAGATCATAAAACATCTCTAGATAAATGTAGTCTAGAAAATGTTAAAACATTTTATATTTTGATACAGAGGGAGTACTTGTTAAATAAGTAGCCGTTTCCTTTCCTTTAAGTTTAATTTTTGGTAAATACATAGATAATTTTAAGACGACATGAACATATCTTCTTTCACTGTTATTTTCGTTTTGTATTCCTATAATTTCTTTCTTTATTTTAGTTACTTATTTCCTTTTCCTTTCCCTTTTTAAATACATTGGTATGTTTTTTTTTAGATATGCTGATATTTAATGTGAAATAAATTAAAAGGCTTTCTTACACACCACGATCATTATGCATAATGTATCAAAAATTATTTTCACATATGGGAACTTCTTTTTTGAAACATATGAATATTTCTACGCGGGTATGCGAGCGTTAATTGTACATGAACATTTATGGTTTGCAACACATAAAAAGATATCATTGCTGAACTTAGAAGAATCTGAATGCATTTTTTACACCAGAATCTAAATGCAATTGCATTGTTCATGGAAATTAAAATAATGAAGATAAAAAAGAAACCCTAATAGTTAATGAGCACCGAGCTCAACGCGGACGATGTATAGCACGTTGTAGCCCCCGTTGACCGCAACGGGCAGCAAACAGGAGCTCCCAGATTTTTAGTTGGGCAGTGCTAGGCGTAGGTCGGCTTAGGATTTGCTAATCCTAGATCCCCTCGCGAGCCATCGGATCAACATCTAACGGCCAAAAATCCGCAAAACGTGTTTTTGCATTTAAGCCCTTCACTTTTTTGGATATAGAACCCGCAGTCCACAACACACCCAATTAAGCGAAGGGGTATATCGCGTTGCCCCCGGTCATCTCGATAATCACAGCAAAACTGCCATTGCAAAAAATTCACTGGTATCAAAAAAAAAATTTATCGCCCATGCGTAAAAAAAAAAGGTATTGCAACAAATTGTTCCGAAACAAAATCGAAAATGTAAGTAATGATACAAAAGAATAGTTAAACAATGTGTTTATTTCGTTGCAACAAAAAAGTTCAATCAATTCAACAAAACTCACAACCTATTGCAACAAAAAAAATTATTTGCATCAATTAAAAAGTTGATAAGCAACAAAATAATTTGTCACCGTTCGAGTTGCAACAAAAATTACCCGTCGTTTCAACAAAAAAGCAAAACGATAGCAACAATAAAATCACATGTTTACAACATGTGAATGAACGCATAAAAACATATCTTTCCAAATGAATTCTAAACCATTATACGTATTTCTTACAAAATCATTCAGAAAAGATTGCAACATCTCGCTTGTGATTTCTCAACAAAATGCGTGCAAATTTGTTAATAATTTTAAAGACGTACACAACATTCATAAAAATGACGAAACACTTAACGTATTTATGCCTGCACGTGGTGGGCTGCTGCTAACTCGAAAATTGGGCTAAAAAGACAAACTGTTGCTAACTGGGTCTGGAGGTCGGCCCAAGAAGCCTCCCGTGCGCTGAAAGGAAAAGGACCTAGGTTACGCTTGTTTAGGTCTCCCTAAACAAAGCGTTTTCCTTTTTAGTTTGGGCTTTTGTAAGATATAGATATGGTTTGAGTTGTGAACCATGCGCTGCCACCAGGTAGAAAAAACCTTGTTAGAGAGCATCTAAAAACAGGAACACCTAATTAGAGAAAAATCAACAAAGTAGCACTTGCTAGGCTGTCGAGATAGTGCATTCGCGCATATAAAAGGAGTCTCTTCACGATCCACCGTGCCATTTCTATTCATTAGTAGGACGATAATCGCCATGGGTCGGAGCGACGAGCCTCTCCTTTCTTCTCCCCCTCGAAGAGACGGCCATCCATGCAAAGTTGTCGTGGTTACACTGCTGTTCGTCGCCACTCTTCTTTGCGTCGCCGCCTTCCTCCTCCACAACCCCGCCACCGTGAACCTCTGCACGAACTCCCCGGACCCGGCCTCGTGCCACGCCATCGTGGCCGACGCCATCCTCGCATCTCCAAACGCCCACCCGAGCAGACCTGCACAAGTCTTCCGCGCAATACTCGCCAGGTCACTCGACCAGCATGACGCCGCCGCCGCCGCGGTGACAGGCATGCACCGGCGCACCAGCGACCCAAGCCAGCAAGCGGCTCTCGCGGACTGTGTCCAGCTGATGGAACTCGCGCGCGACCGTCTCGCGGACGCGGCGGACACCGTCCCGGCGGCGCCCGAGGACGCGCGTACGTGGCTCAGCGCGGTGCTCACCGACCACGTGACGTGCCTGGACGGCCTCGGCCACGAGCCGCTGCGCGACGCAGTGGGCGCGCACCTGGAGCCACTCATGTCCCTCGCGAGCGCGTCGCTCGCCGTGCTCAACGCCGTCGGCTCGGGCGGCGCCGCCAACAACGACCCTCGGGACGTGCTCGGCGAGGTAGTCGACAAGCTTCCGCCGTGGGTGCCGGCGAGAGACTCTACGCTCCTAGAAGGAGCACGCGCCGCTCAGGCGGACGCGGTGGTTGCCAAGGACGGGAGTGGCAAGTACAACACGGTGCAGGAAGCGGTGGACGCGGCCCCGGACCGCGGCAAGAGCCGGTACGTGATCTACGTCAAGAAGGGGGTGTACAAGGAGAACGTTGAGGTGGGGAAGAAGAAGCGCGAGCTGATGATCGTCGGTGACGGCATGAACGCGACTGTGATCACAGGCAGCCGCAACGTTGCCGACGGCTCCACCACTTTCAACTCCGCCACCCTAGGTGAGAATGCTTCGACCCTGCTTTGTGTCTTTCCGAGATTCGCACTGATTTCCCATCCATGACTGCAATCGCACGAACCGCACCTTTAGTACGTTGATCCTTTCAACTTTAGGTTCCTCCTTTTCTTCCTGTCTATCATGAAGTAAGGTCGGCTTGAAAAGTTGGAATCCCGTTTCCATTGCTATGCCACGTTCACCTAGATTCCTGTTCTTCGAAACACTCCTATAGCAATATGGAAATAAGAAGAAAACAATGAAGCTGCTAGTGCTAGGTGTGCCATAAGTTAGCATTAATGCCAATTACCGCAAAAAAAAAAAAAAAAGTCGACAGTGGGATGTAGCCATCACGGAAAAAAATCCTATTCCGTAGATCACGATCACACAGTCATAAAACAGAGAAACATAACACATATTAATGGGGTATTTCTAGAACTCGTTATGAAAAGCTTTTATTTCAACTATACCACAGTCTTCCTAACATAAGGAATGAAGTTCGCCGACAACATAATTAATTGGGTAATTAATTTTGCACATGCACCACGTATGTACCCGGCATAGGTATCTAGTGAAAGGTCGGGTGCTTCGGTCTTTTTTTTTTCAAGGGTATGCAATTGCATACCAATCTTTACCTAATAATAAAGAGAGGAAGGTTTCTTCCGGTCCAACCTGTGTTTTACCGTTTTGCCCTTTCACCAAAATCTTATATTACCTAATACAAAAGCGTTCGTTGGTTGGTTTACCTAATATAAAAGCGTCGTTGGTTGGTCGTACATCATATTATATGGATCGTTCGTTCCCATATGTTGGCCAATGTGGTCTGAGTTCAAACCGGTGGCTAGCTACTCCTCTCTATACATACATTAGAAGGATTCTTCTCTCCATCGGAACCGATTGAGTCTGGAGCGTGGGTGACCATATTGCTCAACATATGGAACGCAGAGTCCGTTCCGAACCAAAACACCCAACCCTACATTATGGTTTTCTATATATTTATTTACGTGTCACCCTTGCGTTCCTGATCAGCTCATCGCATCGTACCTTATAGTTGAGGCCTCCTCCTCCAGCAATTCCCCGTTGATCTCCCTGTCTCGCGTATGTGGTACTGGCACGCACGGTGGCCCTAACACCAAAGGAGCGGCGCCAACGAGACCTGGCCTGCCGTATCGAGGAGATGCCGCCATGCCGGAGTGAATATCACGACTGTCATCTGTCACATCCAAGTGGCCGAGGGTCACAACGATGGTCGTGATGCTGCACCACAAGCCGGAGGAGACGAGCCTGTGCGGCAGGGATTTCTTCGTATGGCGCTCCTAATTTGGTCGTCTGCTGTCAGAGCTAAAGTCCTCTTGTCATGCATCCTTGCTGCTAGCGGCGTATACCTACCATACCCCATGGCCCATGCCCTGCCATGGCTGAGGCACGGCGCATCCGTTCGGCCTCGCGACCTGATGGCGACCCAATGCCTGAGGCATGGGCGGGTCGGCCAGGTCTAGGGCTGCCGCATCAAGATCTCCTGGAACCTGCCATGATTCTATCCATACGTTCATCCCACCACGCCCGTGCAAACCCGCGCTGCCATCGTGCACGCGTTTGTCCACTCCAACAAGCTGCAACAGCAGCGGCAGTGTCATGGACTCATGGGCGTGAGTGCCAGCTGGTTGGCGTGTAATCCGGGAAGGAACGGACAGCCGGCCAGGAAGGTCAAACTTAAGGATTTCAAGGCTACTGATGTGCTTTGCGGCCGATTCGGCCACAATGGAGCTAACCAACGTTAGCCATGTAGCTGCTATCCTCCAAGATACACTGGTCCACATTCAGGTTTTGGTTATACTCTTGAAAATACATTCATATTTCGGTCCAATGACAAGACCGAGGATCAAATCCGTACTTTATACACATATACTCTTGATCGATTAATCAGAATCTGTTTGAATCGAATGATTATAAATTAGTACCTCCTCACATTAGCTTATTTTGTTATATATATTTAAATCTTTGTCTCGTCACTAACTTAATAAGATAGACTAATGATGGCTAAGTTTTTCAAGCTGACTACAGATTTCAGGAATACATATTGTTGTTCAAAATTTTACCACTTGTGTACATATGGTATGGTAGAAAGAAGGTGACGTTGTTAATTCATTAGCTTCTTTGGGTACATGTTTTGTGAATCTCGTAAATTCTTAAAACTGCATCTATTGTGCAGTGAAGTAATAGAGGCATTGTAGTAGATGAGTTGTTAAGGAGCTAGGTGGTTTTGTTAGTATGAATAGGCGTTCATGTATATATTACCAGGATGTGCTAAGTTAGAAGAATCATGGATGATTCGTACTATTTTTTAGGGAATTTGACGGATTTATAAACTTCCTTACAAAAAAAGTTTACTTTTGTACGGCACCCATAGGTCTATTGTTCCTGCAAAAGCTCCTTTTAATTCAGGAAGATAGATATCTGTATTACTTTCGCCAGATCACTAACATGAAGCTATTAGCTGATGTATTTTCTGATAGCTTGGAAGCAGTTTCTTTTGAACCACATGCTTGTAAGTATTATAAGTTACCATGTAAAATTTGGAGACTGTCAATCGTATTTGGATTCTTACCATTAAGCAGTTGCATTCACATATAATACATGTGTAGAAGTTTTGTTTTTATCCCGTCACGTAGATGATAATGATACATTTCCATCCAACAGCGGTATAAACATCAGTGAGAATATTCAATTAAAATCAATCTTCGGGTATATTTACCATAATTTTTAGTTTATTTACCTAAAAACCTGAATAAAGGTTACACCGATAGAGATTTACTCCCTCCGTATCAAAATATAAGATGTTTTAGCATTTTCTAGACAAAACGTATCTAGAAATGTTTTAGTGTATAGATTCTTATGCATCTTACACTAAAACATGTATAGGTTCGTTTTATCTAGGAAATGCTAAAACATCTTACATTTTCATACGGAGTGAGTATGTTGGTAAAATAGCAAAACAAATTTTAAGGTTAAAATTACATGTGTAGATAAAATTTCAAGAAAAATATGGATAGCGGCAAAACAATTTACTGAAAACTTAACTTTTTATCTCCCGTTGCAACGCACGGGCATGTCTGCTAGTTTTTTATAAAATAGAGAGTGTTTTAATTACAAGAGACTTTGACAGCAAAAGTTAAAATCAACTATGCTATAGAACACTACTCCACGCTACACTTAAGAGACTACTCTATGAAGATGCCTCATGATCCTGCTCCTGCTGTAGCAACCTAGGACCCAATTCTTCCACACCACTCTGATGGCCAGATTCTCTTCGTTGCATATTAGACTAGTGTTTTCAAAAACCTTGGCATTGCGATGTTTCCATATGGTCTGAGAAATGAGAATGACCAGCGTCTCTACCGATTTCCTCTGCTTGTCTCTAAATCTATCACGTACGGACAATCACCAATTCTCGAGCGTATCGGCCATTGTAGGCATGTGAATCTTGATTCTCACCCGTCTGGAGCATCTCCACCATACCTATCTAGCATACACACATTGCAACAAGATATATGATAAGTGGTCTCAATCTCCCAGAGGCACAATTTGCAGATCTCCAAACGTTCCTGCAATTCATGCCTAGCTCTTCTAGCCACATGAAAATTTTGCAGTTTGCTCCTGGCCGGCATTTTCAAACTCCGTTGCCGGTGCTCGAGTCTTTGGTGCATGTGATCACCACCTTCCACCCATCGATGCCTCAAAAAAAAAAAAATACTCGCTCATTCTACATTGAGTAAAAAAAACGTTCGCTCACGAACGGTGTCTCTGTTTCCAATGGTACAGTGGTGGCGGGCGACGGGATTATCCTACAGGACCTGAAGATCGAGAACACGGCAGGCCCCGAGAAGCACCAGGCGGTGGCCCTGCGCGTGAGCGCCGACCGCGCCGTCGTCCACCGCTGCCGCATCGACGGCTACCAGGACACCCTGTACGCGCACCAGCTCCGGCAGTTCTACCGCGACTGCGCCGTGTCCGGCACGGTCGACTTCGTCTTCGGCAACGCGGCGGTCGTGCTCCAGCGCTGCGTGCTCACCGCGCGCCTGCCCATGCGAGGCCAGAAGAACGCGATCACCGCGCAGAGCCGGACGAACCCGAACGAGAACACGGGCACGTCCCTGCAGCGGTGCCGCGTCGTGCCGGCGGCCGACCTGACGCCCGTCGCCGCGGAGTTTCCGACTTTCCTGGGGCGGCCGTGGAAGGCGTACTCGCAGACGGTGTACATGCAGTCGTACCTTGGCGGCCACGTCGACCCGAGGGGGTGGCTGGAGTGGGACGGCGACTTCGCGCTCAGCACGCTGTTCTATGGCGAGTACGACAACGAGGGGCCCGGGGCCGGCACGGCTGGACGGGTCAGCTGGCCCGGGTACCGCGTCATCACGGACCGGAGCGTGGCCGTGCAGTTCACCCTGGGGCAGTTCATCCAGGGTGCCTACTGGCTAAACGGCACCGGTGTGGCCTACGACGATGGGCTCTGATCGTCAACGGCTGGCTTTTCCTCACCACGGATTTCGGAAATGCTCCCTTCACAATATAACATGTTTTAGCATTTTTTATAGAAAAGGTATTTAGACATGCTTTAGTGTATAAATTCATATACATCTTGCACTAAAACATGTCTAAATTCGTTTTGTCTAAATTAAAATGCTAAAACATGTTACATTTTAATACGGAGGGAGTAAAAACTAGACCGACGGGAGCCTTTTTATTAAGAAGAAATGTAGAACAACACCAAGTTGCGAGTGAGAACTGAGAACACTTAAAACTCTTATAGGTGAACTCTTATAGGTGGGAAGACATTAGCCTCTCCCCATCACTTGATTTCGAAATAAAAGTGAGTTTCGACTCATATTATCTGTAAAATCTTATACTGCCTATGTTTCTAAATGTAAGAGCTACCGAAACGTCAGTCTAGGAACGGAGAAAGTTCTAATTAAAAGATAAAATCAAAGTCGATATAATCGGAAGCTGTGTTTCTATTTTGGGTGTACTTAGAAAAAAAGCGACCAGGTCACAGGGAGCGAGTAGCACGTCTCCACTCCGCGTGTTTTATATGTATTTGTTTCGTCTCAAATTAATTGTCACCAAGATTGATAAAATTTGATGTATGTAACACTAAATAATGTCTAGATACTTCTTATCCATCTTTGTGACAGTTAATTTTAAAGAGAGGGAATACACGAGCAGATTTGCAAATGTGCTGCATACCACATCGTGCAAATCCATTCAGCTAGTAGCTGCTTGCTTACCTAGTTTATACATCGACACTCACAAAAAAAGTATACGGAAAGACGAGTAGAAGCATGTCTACATACAAAACTTCAGAAATGCAAAATACAAAACAAACAGAAAGAGTATAAAAACCAGAAATTATACATCTGGACGTACACTTGCCTTGTACCTAGATGTACACCCGCGCTACTTCCGAAAGTACACTTGAGTTGTAGCTTTTTTAAATGGAAAAATCCTCAGCCCGTTGCATCATGACGATGCACACAGCTTCTTTTATATTTTAAAGCAAATAAGTATCAAACCAGTACAAGAATCAACTCTCACTTCAAATTATTACAACTCAACTATCAGAAAGAGTGGCCATAAAGATGAGCCACCGAAATAGCACTAACTTGCATGGGATACTCATTGTAACCGTCTAGTGTGTAACCATCCATCCCTGCTGAAGATAACCCGAACGACCGCCATCAGCTGAGAACATCCTGCGTCCAAGCGTCCAGCTGGTCTACGGGGAGGAGCATAGACCACGTGTGAATCCAATGCATAGCACGACGAACAACTTGTAGAAAATGACGGACTTCCATATTGTTAAAAATAACATCATTCCTGCAATTCCAAATTGCCCAAAGAAAAACACATACATCAATGCGTATACTAGATTTAGTTGTTTTATGGGATAATTAACAAGGTGCCCTCAGTTGGCACCACGACCTCAGTTTTACCCCTAGCGCCGAATCGACCTCAGTTTTGCCCCTAGTCAGTGCGCAAGGACTCTTTTCGCTGCTCCCACCGTTATTTTCGGCCCCCCGTTAGGATCCTGACCTGTGGGACCCATCATACAACCGTTCGCGCGGCCTGTGGGCCCCAGCTGTTGAGCGTTGGCGCGGTTTGTGTGCCCCATCTGTTGACGGTTGGCGCTGCATGTGGGCCCCACCAGTTGACCGTTCCTTGCGGCCCAATGTCACATGAGGCCCAATGTCAACATGTAGACTACACATTATCCATTTATATTTATTAATCACTACATGCAGACTACGCATTATCCATTTATTAAACCATCAAATTATTCGTATTAATAATATAAAATATACTGTGCTCAACTCAAATTTTTTATGTTATCTTAGAAAACATAATGCAGCTCTTTTAGAAAATATTATTCGTTAAAGCACATCTCTTATATATAAATGTTGTTTACAATGTGCAGATTTTAAAGCGATGATTAGAAAGGATAAAACTTCTAAACAGTGGGTACATTTGGACAAATATAAGAACATAACTTTATATATAGGGCTTATATATAATTAAACATACTTAGAAAGGATAACTGGCCCCACTTTACATATAATCAGTGGGGCCGGATAAACATTACATTTAACTAAAAAAAAAGGGCTAGCCCTAACCGCTCCCGCTCTGCATGCATGCGGGAGCCCTTCCCCCGCTCCGGCGCCGCCCTACTTCCTCCACTCCGCCGCCCGGATCTCCATCTCCTGCTTGATCCGGGCGCTGCCGTTCTCCGCCCGCATCATGTCCTCCTGCCTCTCACGGGACCGCTTGATGCTGGCCCGGAAAGCCTTCGCGTCCTTCTTGGCCTCCTTCTTCTCCATCGCCTTCAACTCCTTTTTCTCCAGCCGCTCCAGTCTTTTGAGGCGGAGGTTCGTCTTGGGGGAGATGTCCGACGTCTTGGTGGTGGTGGAAGGGACGGGGCGGTGGACGAAGGGCGGCGTCGGCGATCGCTCCCGATCGGGAGAGTCGTCGACGGGAAGCACGATGGGCAGGACGTCCAACTCCGCCTCGGGCCACTCGGCCTCGTACCAAGGCAGAGCCTTGGGGTGGTTGTCCTCGTCGGAGACCGACTCCGGGCTTGAAGGTAGTGAGTAGGAAGACATTGTGCGTTAGGGCTTGAAGGGAGAGAAGGGCAAATGGCTGGAGAGGGATGAGAATATGGAGGACGACTGAAGGAATATTTAAAGACACGATTAGACGTGAATTTATTTGGGTAGATGAAGCAAACTGTGTGAAAACCTTGAATTTATTTGGGTAGATGCATGGTCAAAGCGGTGTAGAACAGGCATAGGCGTAGGCGTAGGCCAGACAGCTATTGATACGGAGTACGAGCGCGTGTGCATTCGTCAGTCGAAGTGATTCGACGTTGCATGCGTGTATTAAAGAGGTGAAGAGAAGAAAGTCCAAAGTTTCACGCCAAATCCTGCCTCGCTGCATATGCATTGATGCGTATCTTGTGAAAACTAGGCGTGGAGGGCTGCGTCGCTGCAAATGCGACGCGACTCGTGTTTCTGAAACCAGGCGTGGAGGGCTGCGTCGCTGCAAATGCGACGCGACTCGTGTTTCTGAAACAAGGCGTGCAGGGCTGCTGCAAATGCGACGCGACGTTAACTATTTTCTTCTTCTGCCACGTTGTTTACTCTGAAAAAACGAGGCGTGCATGCACCAGGCTGGTGAACGGGGCCGTTACATTGAGACAAAACACCCAGTCCATGCACCGCTTCATTTTCGATCGTTTGACCGTAAGGAACGGTGCAGATCGAGTCCCCCTAGCTTCTCTGTGCGGGAAAGCAATCTTGGACATACAAAGCACACAACACACCTATACTAACATGGTATGGCACCCCCTAGCTTGTGTTGGGATCCAGACGCTCCGTAGCCCCCCTCCCGGTGAAATCCTAGCCCCGCTGGAGAAATACCGGACTTATACGGAAACACGCGGTAACAGCGTCGAAAGGGGGTAGCAATGTGGAACTATTTGCTTGGTTGTGGTAGGATAGCCCATAGGAACACAAAACAAAAAGGTAGAACCCACCTCTTCGGAAGATTCACGGTGTTTGGTCCGATACGGGAGTTTCACCCTGTAATCGCCTACGAGAGAGAAGTGGATGCCGGTGAAGCCGGGTCACACCCCAGAGAGCAATCTTGGACATACAAAGCACACAACACACCTATACTAACATGGTATGGCACCCCCTAGCTTGTGTTGGGATCCAGACGCTCCGTAGCCCCCCTCCCGGTGAAACCCTAGCCCCGCTGGAGAAATACCGGACTTATACGGAAACACGCGGTAACAGCGTCGAAAGGGGGTAGCAATGTGGAACTATTTGCTTGGTTGTGCTAGGATAGCCCATAGGAACACAGAACAAAAAGGTAGAACCCACCTCTTCGGAAGATTCACGGTGTTTGGTCCGATACGGGAGTTTCACCCTGTAATCGCCTACGAGAGAGAAGTGGATGCCGGTGAAGCCGGGTCACACCCCAGAGAGCAATCTTGGACATACAAAGCACACAACACACCTATACTAACATGGTATGGCACCCCCTAGCTTGTGTTGGGATCCAGACGCTCCGTAGCCCCCCTCCCGGTGAAACCCTAGCCCCGCTGGAGAAATACCGGACTTATACGGAAACACGCGGTAACAGCGTCGAAAGGGGGTAGCAATGTGGAACTATTTGCTTGGTTGTGCTAGTATAGCCCATAGGAACACAAAACAAAAAGGTAGAACCCACCTCTTCGGAAGATTCACGGTGTTTGGTCCGATACGGGAGTTTCACCCTGTAATCGCCTACGAGAGAGAAGTGGATGCCGGTGAAGCCGGGTCACACCCCAGAGAGCAATCTTGGACATACAAAGCACACAACACACCTATACTAACATGGTATGGCACCCCCTAGCTTGTGTTGGGATCCAGACGCTCCGTAGCCCCCCTCCCGGTGAAACCCTAGCCCCGCTGGAGAAATACCGGACTTATACGGAAACACGCGGTAACAGCGTCGAAAGGGGGTAGCAATGTGGAACTATTTGCTTGGTTGTGCTAGGATAGCCCATAGGAACACAGAACAAAAAGGTAGAACCCACCTCTTCGGAAGATTCACGGTGTTTGGTCCGATACGGGAGTTTCACCCTGTAATCGCCTACGAGAGAGAAGTGGATGCCGGTGAAGCCGGGTCACACCCCAGAGAGCAATCTTGGACATACAAAGCACACAACACACCTATACTAACATGGTATGGCACCCCCTAGCTTGTGTTGGGATCCAGACGCTCCGTAGCCTCCCGGTGAAACCCTAGCCCCGCTGGAGAAATACCGGACTTATACGGAAACACGCGGTAACAGCGTCGAAAGGGGGTAGCAATGTGGAACTATTTGCTTGGTTGTGCTAGTATAGCCCATAGGAACACAAAACAAAAAGGTAGAACCCACCTCTTCGGAAGATTCACAATGTTTCCACCTCTTATTCTTTGAAATCTCTAGTCTTGTATTCGAGGAATCTCATTTTAGTGATGGATTTCGTTCTAATGTTTATAAATCCTATTTATATTTTTACTAGACTTGTATTAGACCTATATAATGCAATTCCGAAGCCCAAAAATTTATTGGATGAATATTCGTATTATTTATTTTCTTTTGAATAATAATGGTTTTAATCGAAAATCGTAAATAAAACAAGTTTAAAACATCAAAATGGAAAAATAACTTTGGATCTTTCTTAGTCACACCAAAATGAAGCTTTGGTGAGATTTTGACCTTATTTGAGTTCAAAAGGTTTGAAACTCATCTCATTATCTTGAACTCTCTACTAGACTGTTCAAGATATCATATGTTACACAAGGTTTTTTCGTTCCATTCTTTATAAGACAGGTTTATATTTTTTTCTCGTTACTATATGACATAACACTACTATGTGCGTCGCCAATATATTTTTTCGATTTTTTTTGAATTATTTATGCTCATTTCAAGCTTGGTCAACCCTCTGTTTGACCAGCCGAAAAGCTTCTAGAAGGAAACACAGAGATTCGACCTGGGCTGTTGGATCGACGCCTTCTAGAAGGAATCGTGCATCGGACGGATGCGCTCGCAGCCACAGCGATCCGCAAGACGTTCGTTCTGCGCTCTGATTGGTTGGTACGTTGGCCACAGGGATCGATGGTTCTACATATGATTTCTTTGCTGTTAAATATTATAAACCATGTTATTTAAATAAAAAATATAATGAAACTTCAGATTTACTACAGAGATGATTTTTATCAGTTTTACATATGATGTTTCTATTAAACCATGTTATTTAAATAAAAAAATAAAAAATAGAAGAATTATTCAAAACATAATGAAACTTCAGATTTACACTATACATGTAGAATAGATGTCTAGGAAATTCATTTGGTTGATTTATAAAATATGCCAAAAAATGTTGAAGCACAAATGGGGGTATTTACCCTAGCTTCGGACCTCATTTGAAGCACATTTCAAACGAGAATTGAGCGATGGTTGCAAATGAGCATAAAAATTTCAAAACAAATCAAAATGACATGAATCCAACACACAACGTTGTTATATGTGATATAGTTGATCCTCAAATTTCTATGGATAATTTTGGCAAGGTCGAATTTTTCATGAAATTATAAACGGGGGTATTTACCCTAGCTTCGGACCTCATTTGAAGCACATTTCTCACGAGAATTGAGCGATGGTTGCAAATGAGCATAAAAATTTCAAAACAAATCAAAATGACATGAATCCAACACACAACGTTGTTATATGTGATATAGTTGATCCTCAAATTTCTATGGATAATTTTGGCAAGGTCGAATTTTTCATGAAATTATAAACGGGGGTATTTACCCTAGCTTCGGACCTCATTTGAAGCACATTTCTCACGAGAATTGAGCGATGGTTGCAAATGAGCATAAAAAATTCAAAACAAATCAGAATGACATGAATCCAACACACAACGTTGTTATATGTGATATAGTTGCTCCTCAAATTTATTTGGTTAATTTTGGCAAGGTCGAATTTTTCATGAAATTATAAACGGGGGTATTTACCCTTTGCTTCGGACCTCATTTCAAGCACATTTCTCACGAGAATTGAGCGATGGTTGCAAATGAGCATAAATAATTCAAACACATTTAAAATGACATGAATCGAACGCACAACGTTGTTATATGTGATATAGTTGGTCCTCAAATTTATTTGGTTAATTTTGGCAAGGTCGAATTTTTCATGAAATTATAAACGGGGGTATTTACCCTTGCTTCGGACCTCATTTCAAGCACATTTCTCACGAGAATTGAGCGATGGTTGCAAATGAGCATAAATAATTCAAAACAAATCAAAATGACATGAATCCAACGCACAACGTTGTTATATGTGATTTACCCTAGCTTCAGACCTCATTTGAAGCACATTTGCCCAAAATTTTGGAATGACTTAGTTCAACATGCATCATATATACAACATTATTCAAACATTCTTTTCGCTTTTAATCTACATTCTGGCTCGTGATTGCGTTCAGAAATACTCAAAATTAATTAAAAAACGCGAACTCGTTGAATTAGGCTAAAATTCATAGATTCGACGATAGTTTTACAGAAAGCTAGACGGCATAATTTAACTAAAAATATTGAAAAAACTTAAAAAAAAATTAACTACGGTTGCCCGAGAGGCCTAGTCGTCGCCCTCCTCCTAGACGTCGTCCTCTACTCCTCTTCCTCGTCGTCCTCATCGCTGTCGTCGTAGGCCAGCATGCTGGAGGGCCCCGCCTTGTGGTCGTTCTTGGCTAAGGGCGATGGGTTCGCCAGCGTAGCGATCGCATGCCGCTCCGCTCTGCCTCGGATCCGCAGCCGGTGCAGCTGCGCCTGCTCGGAGGGATGGCGGCGGTCCCGCCTCTCGCTCTGCAGGGCAGCCTTGCGCCGGTCGCTCTCGTACAGCGCGACGACCGCCTGCTGCTCATCCGACGCCGCGGTTGCGGCGAGCTCCCGGTAGACCTGGCGCTCCGCCTGCTCCCTCTGGTGGGTCTCCAGGGATGCACGAACAGCGGCAGCCTCGGCCGTTGCCGCCGCCTCCTTTAGCCAGGAGCGGACCGTGTGGAACGCCTCCTCGTTCCGCCATGTTTCGAACGAGTAGACGGTGGCGTGCTGCTCGGGCCAGATAGGCTGCATCCGCCTGAGCCTCCTCCAGCGCGGCGGCTCCTGCTCGGGCGCCGCCTCCTCCTGCAGCGGCTCCTGCTCGGGCGCCGCCTCCTCCTGCGGCAGCTGCTGCTCGGGCGCTGCCTCCTCCGGCGCCGGCTGCTCGTTCTCCTCGCCGTCATTGTGGCCCCGCGTCGCGGCCGTGGGTCGGCAGTACAACGGCGAGTTGCGCCATGCACGGAGTCGGCGAGGCATCGTCTCGGGGTGTCTGGTGAAGTGCGGCGAGGGCGATGAGAGTTTGTGCGGTGAGGGCGAGGAGATGAACGGCGAGAATGGGGAGAGCGGCGAGCGGTGAGGGGCCTTTTGTAGCCCTGGCGGGTCATTTACTGCGATGCGCGTGCCGTTACTCCGGCAGACTTTGAACGACCCGGGGGCCCACGGTTTTTCCACGCGTCGCTGACAGCTCTGGCCAGCGTGGGCTGCCCCGCCTTTTCGCCCCCCAAGCCGAACCCAGCGGTGGTGGTGGTGGTGGTGGTGGTGCCGCAGGTGCTCGTGGCGCAGCAGGGGATGGTGCGGCGGTGGCGGCGGCGTGAGCGGCAGCGCACGACGGCGGGTCAACTAAATTGGGCGGCAGCGCACGACGGTGGTGGCGGGAAACTCGGGTGTGGACTATTCAGCGTAGTCAACTAATTGCGCGGTCCCACCTGTAAGCTCCGGATGGTTTCAACGAACTTGGCAGTCCCACTCGGACCCACTTCGCGAAACGGAGTCTGACTCCTCGGTCCCACTTCGCGAAACGGAGTCGACTCCAAACTTACCGTTCCAGCCTCTCCATAGTAGTTGCGCACAGACTAGGGGCAAAACTGAGGTCGATTCAGCTCTAGGGGTAAAACTGAGTACAAGTGGTCCGCTATGGGCAATTCGATAAATGACCCTTGTTTTATCCACCCCATTTAACCATGTACCAAATAGATTAGCAATGCAATGGTGTGGTTATATTAAATATAAAATGAATTAGCCTCCAACTTTTGCGAGCAAAATTACAAAAATTTACAAGACCATTTCATCGTTATCACAAAAAACACATTTCTTAAAACCCGTCCAACGCCCGTTTTGCAAGGTTATTCTTGGTCAGCAATTCTCTATGATACATGAACCACATAAAGATGTTAATCTTCAATGGGATCTTGAGCTTCCAAAGATACTTACGCAAAAACCTACTATTCCCATTCATGAGATTAGCATAAAAAGATTTCACGGAAAACATAACCGATGGTGTTAGTTTCCAGGTAAATGAGTTTGGGTCGTTGGAAAGAGTAACCGCCACTAATCTCTCCACTGGGCTAATCCACACAATTCCACTTATCACCTATCAGCGATCGACATGTTGGGATGCTTATGGTCAAGGACACGTGCAACCGTAACATTTTTGGCACGCACAATATTGTAAAGATATGGATATTGCATAGCTAACAGATTTTCCCCTAGACAAGGATTCTCCCAAAAACAAATAGAATGGTCATTACATAGTGAAAACAAAACACGATCAAAGAAATATTTTTTGACCTCCATAATCCCCTTCCAAAAAGGGGAATCAGATGGTTTAGGTTCAATCTGAGAAAACGACTTATCTCTAATATACCTGTTATGTAGAAACTCATGCCACATACCCTCTTCAGTTAATAGTTTAAAAATCCATTTGCAAAGAAAACATTTATTTTTAATGTCCAATACCTCACTCCCAAGACCTCCTTGGTCTTTAAGGCGACATACAATATTCCACTTAATAAGGCGATTTTTTTCTTGACCTCTCTGCTAGAAGAAGCGTGATCTGTAAAAATCAAGTATTTTTTTTTACCCCAACAGGTAATTCAAAGAAAGACAACAAGACCGTTGGTAGGCTAGACAAAACTGAATTATTAAGGACAAGTCGATCTCCATATGAGAGAAACTTTCCTATTCAGGACTAAGCTTTTGTTCAAATCTATCCTCCAAGGATTGCCACTCCTTATTTATCAACTTACGATAGTGGATTGGGATCCCTAGGTATTTAAAAGGCAAAGCCCCAAGCTCACATTCAAAGATATGCCGGTACTCATCCTGACAATCTTTAGTCTTCCCAAAATAAAAGATCTTGCTCTTATGAGTTATGAAAGTTAATTTTTAGAACTGATAGCTGCTCGAAAATAGAAAATAGAAACACTAAGTTTCATATTCGCGGCCTTCACTAGATCATGTGTCGGATATATGCCAAATAGGGGTATATCCGGCATTGGCCGAAGGCCGGATTATCAGGGTGGCTCACAGGCAATGGAACAGAGTCCGTTGTGCGGTCCAATAAGCTGACGCACAGGAAGCCGGGTTCTAGAAGAACCCGGACCACGGCCCAAAGTTGTGCGACTTGGAGAAGAAGCCAGATTCCTTACTTTCCAAGTTAGACATTTTCCGTAGTCTTCTAGGTTTTGTTCTTGTAAGCCCTAGTCAGGCTATCTGTATAAAGTCGGACAGGAGCAAGGAAAAGACAAGTTCACAAACTAGCTAGAAGCCAACTCGCCGAAAAATTCATCCTCGCCGAGTTAGCGAAACCATACTCATTGTATTCTGTATACTTCAGGCTTCAGCCCTGATTTAGTGAGATTGCAGGAGTAGGAACGCCACCTAGTTGCGTCGTACCGAACCTGGGTAAAACTCGGTGTTCTCATTTACAGTTCTTCCACGTCTCCCCGCGGTTCTACCAGTAGGCTTATGGCACCCCCATCCATGAACTTTACTATGATGTCTCGACAGTTGGCGCCCACCGTGGGACCAACGGCGTCGGGAGTTGCGTTTCGATCGGGAATACTCAGCGGAATCGGCAGCTCAATTACTGTCGGAAGCCTGGAATTCGACGGAAACGTCGGATGCTTCCTCGACAACGGATCATATATGCCGGCACGGAATCATCTGGTAAGTGCATGCGTTTTACCGATTGGTTCTGCTAATATTTTTATCGGTTTAACAACAGAAGCGATGGGATTCCGTGGTGGAAGTAATTTTATCCCACCCGCCCTATGCCCAATAGATGAAAGCTTCAATGTCGGATTCTTCTCAGATTTTCCCTATTCATACATAGGAGTATATCAAGCTTCCATGGTTGCATATCGCCAAAACACATCTGGATTTGATGTATCTTTGGAGATGCCTGCAAGCAGATCCCACTTTATTGGTATGGTGCAGTCTGAGATCGCTGAAAACACGGAAGACAAAAATCCCGTGGAAAAGGCAGAAAATCTTGATCCCACACAAAAGGTGGAAGACCCGAGATTCGTCGATCAAGCAACGAACTCGGAAGCTGAATTGGTACTAGCAGTCATAGAGGCAAAGCTAGACTCGGAAACTGGATCTGCAGAGTCAGATTCCGAAGATGAAGATGAAGACGCTTTCGAAAGAAAGGTCAAATCCATGCAAGGGAGTTTTCATGAAGTACTCATGGCAAAACCGACTTGAAATTTGGACGCCGAGGAAGATAAAGTTCCCAAAACGCCTCCGCCAGATGAAGAGGAAGAGGAAGGTGAAGTTAGTCCGACTTATCCTGACGTCAAGGAATTGACAAAAGATGAACCTAACAAAAAGCCTCCATATTCCAAGAAGAAAAAGAAGTCCGCCAAGAAACTCCAATCCAAACTCCAAAAGAAAAAGTTGGAGAAATTGGCAGACATTGCCAACCAAAACCTAGAAATAGGAGGAGGCAGTGGAGTCAAGCCTGCAGAGAAGAAAAAGGCCGAAATCCATGTTCCCAAAATGTCGGAACAAGAGGAGATTGATCTGATTCAAACCCCGGTTGTACGAAACGAGACCTCGGAAGTGCTGGAAGCCAGGAGACAAACTTTAATGCAGCAATAGCATCATCTATTTCAAACTCGGGAAAATCTCCTCAAAACCCAGGCTGACATTAAAATGCAGCAGGAAGAAATAGAGGAGTACGAAAGAAGGAATAGATCTGGAATTAAGCCTATGCGGTTATCCGGAATTTCAAAGCCGGACGAGCTTCCAGCAAGAAAGAGGTTTGAAAACCCATCTTGGCAAAGGCATGTTAACAACACCAATACTAAGGGTGAGCGCGTTTACAAAACCGCTGCCGAAAACGCGGAAGCCGCGTTCGCCATTCTTAACGACAATCTATACTCCAATGACGAAAAGCTGCAGGGAGTATATGCTTTCTTAGGAAAAGCATTACAACAGCAACAGCGAGGACAAGCATATTCAGGCAAGCTACATGATGATTCAGCCTTATGCAAAACTGCCACATGCGCCACTGGAGCACCTGAACCTGGCGAACGTGGAGATTCAGACGATTCTAAGAAAAAGAAGGGAGATCCTAAGAAGGACAGGAAAATCCCGGATAACAAGGATGCATCGTCCAGAACATGATCCCATCTGCTGAAAGACGGAAATAATCCCCGTGACAATAAGGAACGGGAGGAGCAAAACCGGAAAGACGGAAAATTAATGCCGCCTCCGAGACGCCCAACTGATAAAGCCGGAAGATACGACAATCCTCACAGGCGTGAGAGATCCCGAACTCCTCTAAGGAACAAAGAAAGGCCAAGCAGCAGAACTCCACCTTATTCCAAAGGACATGATATTGGAAGAAATAGGAATAATCCCAGAAGATCACACTCGCGTAACAATGGACCAGAACGGAGCAGATCCCCTTCTGTCCATTTAGCTGGAAGGTATTCCGTGCACTTCGATAAGGCGGAAAGATACGATTTATACTTCGGACCAAAGTGTTTCACTGACAGGATCCAGAAAATCAGTCTACATTCTCGCTTTGCCAAGGTTGGTCCAACTGATCAAAAGTATACCGGAAGTACGAACCCGGATACATGGCTTTCAGATTACTATACTTCCATCCATACCAACAAAAGGACGGATTTAGAGGCTGTGAAGTTGCTTCCCCTAATGTTGCTGGATGGGGCCAGAGATTGGATCAACGGGCTTCCAAGAAGAACAGTAGACAGCTGGGAAAATATGGCTAGAGTATTTGCTCAGCACTTCCGGGTTACGTATAAACGCCCTAAGAGCATCAACCAGCTGAACCGTTGCATGCAATATGAGGATGAGTCATATGTCGACTTTATCTCAAGATGGATTGCAATGAAGAATAGTTGCTCTGCAGTAAGTGATGTACAAACGATGCATGCTTTCATCAACGGCCTGAAACCCGGCCTCGTACCATTTATGGTTGGTTCAATGGAGCACAAAGATCTCGGATCTATGCTTACCACCTCCAATGAGCACGCAGCGGCTGAAGATGATATCAGGGTGAGAGGCGGAAACATTGATTCTTTGGTTCAAGCCAAAAAGGCGTCTCGTTCTGAAAGAAGGCTACTCCAGAAGCACATCCAAAACCCAAAGAGGTGAATATATCCTTTGGAAAGGATAATGGCAGCGGATGGAAGGGCAAAAGCATAGAACCCATCTCCTATTCTAAGGAAGAGTGGGAAAAAATTAAGTCGGAAAACGGTGTCCACCATTCGCAATTCGGGAAGCCTACCCACACCAATGCGTAGTGCCGGCTTAATAAGCACATGAAAGGCACTGCAGGATCCGGGAATAAAGGAAAAAAATTCAAAAGGAAGTTCACCAACCAAAAGCCGGAAGCTGACAAACAAGAAAGCGAGTCTGACACTAACGATAAAATCCAGGAGCAGCAGCGGGAAGGCGAACATAAATTCCTGAGAGTTGAAGGAGAATGTGACCTAACTTTCCTGGCAACTCCCTCAGCCAAACAAGCAAAACGAACACTTCGAGAAATCAATGCGGTTGTACCTCCAACCCCAAAGTACTTGAAGTATTCAAATACGCTAATTACCTGGGATCAGTCTGATCATCCCGGAAATATCCCAGAACCGGGCACGCATGCTTTGGTCGTAAGTCCTATTGTTCAAAACACTAGGCTCAAAAGAGAGGTGATGGATGGAGGATCCAGTATCAATATCATGTACTTCAGTACATTGAAGCAGTTACACCGCTCTGAGACCTAGCTCAAACACAACAATGTACATTTTTATGGCATTGTTCCTGGTAGACAAGCACATTCCGTAGGAGAAATGTCCCTAGAAATAACCTTTGGAAAGAAGAACACTTCCGTCAGGAGATGATCTCATTCAAGGTAGTGCCGTACGAAAGCGTGTATCACGCAATACTCGGACGTCCGGCTTTCGCCAAATTCATGGCAAGGTCATGCTATATCTAGAACAAGCTAAAGATACCAGGGCCAAAAGGGGGAGTAATCACCATATCTGGTGATTTGAAATTGGCGAACGAGCTGGAGAAAGGAAACGCACTTTGTGCCGAACAAGTAATTCGAAGGGAAGAACTAAAGGAGCTGGCTAAACAAGTATCACCGATAGAAATGCTGGCAGGAAAAGAAAGTCGGAAGCCCGCAAACAGTTTCAAAACCTCAGAGAATACAAAGCAGATCATCCTGGACCCCAAAGATCCGACAAAATTTGTCGTAGTGGGAACAGGAATGACTGACAAATAGAAAAGCACGCTCATCAAGTTCCTACGCGAGAACTAGGACATTTTCGCCCGGTGTCCTACTGATATGCCAAGTGTTCCCAGGGAACTTGCTAAGCACCAACTGAAGGTTATTCAAGGATCAAAACCCGTAAAACAAGGTCTTCGTCGTTTCGATGGAAGAAGACGGAAGGCTATAGGCAAGGAAATTATCCGGCTTTTAGCAGATGGCTTTATCCGGGAAGTTATACACACTGATTGGTCTACGAACCCAGTGTTAGTCCCGAAGAAGGATAGTATTATTCTTAGGATGTGTATAGATTACACCGGGTTGAACAATTTGTGCCCAAAAGATAGGTTCGCATTACCACGAATCGATCAAATAATAGATGCCACTGCTGGCTCTGAGCTTTATGCTTTTTGGACGCTTACTTCGGGTATCGTCAAATACGCATGAAAGAAGAAGATCAGATAAAAAACTCTTTCATAACTCTCTATGGAACATACTATTACATAACCATGCCTTTTGGACTGAAGAATGTCGGTGCAACATACCAGCGTTGCATGCAAAGATGCTTGCATAGTCAAATCGGCAAAAACGTCCATGTTTACGTGGATGATATTGAAGGGAATATGCCCGAGAGGCAATAATGAAGTATTTATTATTTTGTTCCTTGTTTATGATAGATGTTTATTTATCATGCTAGAATTGTATTAACCGGAAACGTTGATACATGTGTGTTTCATAAACAAACAATCGTTCCTAGTAAAGCCTCTCTTTTAACTAGCTCGTTGATTAACCGATAATCAAGGTTTCCTGATCATGAACATTGGATGTTGTTAATAAAGAGGTCATGTCATTAGGAGAATGATGTGATGAACATAACCCAAACTAAGTATAACAATACGATCAAGTCATTTAGTTTATATTGTTATGTTTTACATACGAAGTAACCTCATTCCTTAGACCATGAGAACATGTCAATCACTAATACCGGAAGGGTGCTTTGATGTCATCAAACGTCACGTCATAACAGGGTGACTATAAAGGTGCCATTGAGTATTCAGAAAGTATTAGTGGAGGCTCATGGATCAAGAGTGGGATTTGTCCATCCAAATGACGGAGAGATATACTCTGGGCCCTCTCGGTGATATCACATAGACACCGCTTGCAAGCACGTGACTAGGTCACAAGGATGTCATATCACGGAACGAGTAAAAGAGTACTTGTCGGTAACGAGATCAAACTAGGTATGGTTGATACCAATGATCGGATCTCGGACAAGTAAAATATCGCGAGACAAAGAGAATTAGTTACAACGTTGATGGTTCACACGATCACGAGAGTCATCGTTGAATATATAGGAGTCATCACGGATCTCCAGATCCTGTTGTTGATTATTGATCGGAGAGGTGTCTTGATCATGTCTATGTTATTCGCGAACCGTAGGGTGACACACTTAAGGTTCGATGACGTATTTGAGAGGATACGAATATCGAAGAATGTTTTGGACAACACTAAAATTGTTTCGTGTAAAATTGAAATAGTTCAAGGGGTTTTTGTTGAATGGTTGTTAATAGAATTAACAAATCATTCGAGGTGCTTTATGCAAATTTTTGTTAATGGAATTAACAAATATTAAAACCAAAATGTTTTATTTATTATTAAAGAAAAACCTTTGGATTTTCTAAGTGGGGTTTTAAGGGAGCATGAGTGGGTGTGAGTGGGGCTTCCACGCACATGAAGAGGGGAAGAGGTGGGAGCACCACATGGCTGGCCGCACCCCCTTGGGCTGCCTCCCCCTCCCCTATAAAAGGAGGGTGAGGGCTCCTCCTCCTCACACACTTGTCCCACCTTCTTTTCTCTCCACCCGCTGCTCCATTCCATGGTTTCCTGCTTGACGAAGCGCTGACCGTGGGATTCTTCACCATACCATGCCGTTGTGCTGCTAGAGTTCCGGGGATCCTCTACTTCCGCTGCCCCGGTGGATCGAGGGAACGGAGGTCTTCATTGAGCTGAACGTATGACCGATCACGGAGGCACCGCCGGATTGCGGTGCACATCTTCTCGCTCCCGGGATTGGCGTGAGTACGACTACGCCAACAACGAGATTCAATCTCGTAACGCTTAGAGTCTACGAGGGTATGTTTCCTAAGACTCTTTCTCCCCGTTTCTCTTCATCTCCTAGATTAGATTTTGCCCCTTCGGGTTTATCTCGCATAGGAAATTTTTTGTTTTCCATGCAACGTACCCTTCAGTGGTATCAGAGCCAGATCTATGCGTAGATGATTTGTACGGGTAGAACACATAGGTGTATGTGGGCATTGATCATCATGTTTTTGGCTCCTTGAGTATTTTATGATCTTAGTGGCATAGTAGGATGAAGATACCCTAGACTAACTTTACGTGTACTTTGTATGCGAGACCTGTCTCACTTGTGGCTGAGGGGGTGTCCATTTCTCCTACTATAGTTAAGATCTAATCTATGAAGGGTTTCTAAGAATATGTTTTACCAACATTGTGGCTCATGTTCGTAGGTATGAACGGTTCTATCCTCGTAAGCCCAAGCCACGTAAAATATGCAAAAATAAATTAGAGACGTCTAACTTGTTTTTGCAGGTAATGTGATGTGATATGGTCAATGATATAAATTTGATGTATGAGTTTTGTAAATTATTGACATACCGGAAGGAGCCATATGGTTGTCTTATTATTTATGGCATGCGTGCTGTATATCATATCCATGTGATATGTTGTAATTTTGATAGACAATCAAGATGGAGGCACTACGGACCTTGGTGCCACGCCGGTGGAATGATGGAGATTATACCATGATGCGCAAGATGAAGATAAAGTGCAAGAAGAACCATATTATAACACATTATCCATGCATGTGATGTTAATCCTTTTATGCATCTTATTTTGCTTAGATAGCGACGGTAGCATTATAAGATGATCCCTCTCACTTAATATCAAGATAATAATGTGTTCTTCCTTAGTATGCACCATTAATAAAGTTCGTCGTTTCGAGACACCACGTGATGATCGGGTGTGATAGACTCAACGTTCGCATACAACGGGTGTTTTCAAGCCTAGCATGTACAGAGATGGCATTGAAACGCACGCAATACAATGGTTCTACTTGGCGAGCCTAGCATGTACAGACATGGACTTGGAACACGTAACCGAAAGGTAAAGCATGCGTCATATGGATAATATGGTGAACATGTTGATGGTCGCCTTTGCAACTACACCGTCTCACGTGATGATCGGTTTCAGTGTAGTGCATTTGGTTCGTGTAATCATTAAAACTACTAAGAGTGATGTTGTTTTTGAGTGGGAGTTCATGGGATAATTTTAGAATTAACTTGAACTTAGTTTATCATAAACTTAGTCTAAATAGTCTTTGCAAATATGTTGTAGATCATGGCACCACCTACCTTCTATTTCAATATGTTCATGAAGAGAGAAAAATTAGCGAACAATGGAAGCAACTTTACCAACTGGGCACTTAACCTGAGGATTCTCCTCACCTCTTGCAAGAAGCTCTATGTGCTTGATGCACCGCTAGGTGACCAACGCGCTGATGATGCTTCTGAGGAAGATAAAAATGTTTATCTGACTCAACAAGAAGAACACAGTATATTTCATTGTGGCATCCTTTATGGATTAGAGCCAGAGCTGCGAAAACGTTTCAAGAACAGCACTGCCTATGCTACAATGGGAGAATTGAAAATGATTTTCGATACCCATGTTGCAGTTGAGAGTTATGATGCTTCAGAAAAGTTCTTTAGTTGCATGATGGAAGAGAACAACTCTGTTAGTGAGCACGCACTTAAAATGTCTGCGTACGCTGATAAGCTCATAGCCTTGGGAATAATGATTCCCATTGAGCTAGGGATACATCATGTTCTTCAATCTCTGCCACCTAGTTACAAGAACTTCGTGATGACTATAATATGCAAGTCATGAAGAAGTCTCTTCGTAAGCTTCTCTCGATGCTTAAAACTGCTGAAGTGGAGATCAAGAAAGAGCATCTAGTGTTGATGATCAATAAGACCACTAGTTTCAAGAAAGGCAAGAAAGGCAAGCCAAAGGTCAACTTCAAGAAGGGTGGAAAGTCTGTTGCTGCACTTGAGAACAAAACCAGGAATGGCCCTAAGCCTGAGACTGAATGCTTCTATTGCAAGGGCATTGGCAACTGGAAGCGCAATTGCCCCAAGTATCTAGCAATAAAAAGGCCGGCAGAGTGAACAAAGGCATATGTGATATACATGTTATTGATGTGTACCTTACTAGTACTCGCAGTAGCGCCTGGGTATTTGATATTGGTTCGGTTGCTCATGTATGTAACTCTAAATAGGAACTGCAGAATAAGCGACCACTAGCAAGGGATGAGGTGACAATGCGCGTCGGCAATGGATCAAGAGTTGATGTGATCGCCGTCGGGATGCTACCTCTTCGTTTACCGTCTGGATTAGTTATAAACTTCAATAATTGTTATTTGGTGCCTGCATTGAGCATGAATATCATTTCTGGATTGTGCTTAATGCAGAGTGGTTATTCCTTTAAGTCTGAGAAGAATGGTTGTTCAATTTATATGAATAATATCTTTTATGGTCACACACCTGAGAAGAATGGTTTATTTCTTTTGAATCTTGATAGTATTGATACACATATTCATAATGCGAATGCCAAAAGAATTAAGTTGAACGCATTGTCGCTTAGGTCATATTGGTGTTAAACGCATGAAGAAGCTCCATTCTTATGGACTCTTAGAATCACTTGATTATGAATCATTTGAAACATGTGAACCATGCCTTATGGGAAAGATGACTAGAACCCCGTTTTCCGGAACTATGGAACGGGCGACAGACTTACTGGAAATCATACATACTGATGTGTGTGGACCAATGAGTGTATCGGCGTGCGGTGGATATCGTTATTTCGTCACTTTCACATATGATTTGAGTATATATGGATATATTTACTTAATGAAACACAAATCTGAGACATTTGAAAAGTTCAAAGAATTTCAATGTGAAGTTGAAAATCATCGTAACAGAAAGATTAAATTTCTACGATCTGATCGTGGAGGTGAATATTTAAGTTGCGAGTTTGGTATGCATAAACAATGTGGAATAGTTTCACAACTCACACCTTCCGGAACACCATAGAGTAATGGTGTTTCCGAACATCGTAATCGTACTTTATTGGATATGGTTCGATCTATGATGTCTCTTACAGATTTGCCACTATCGTTTTGCGGTTATGCACTAGAGACCGCTGCATTCACTTTAAATAGGGCACCATCTAAATCTGCTGAAATGACACCGTATGAATTATGGTTTCGAAACAAACCTAAGCTGTCATTTCTAGAAGTTTGGGGATGCGATGTTTATGTGACGAAGCTTCAACCTGATAAACTCGAACCCAAAGCGGAAAAATGCGTCGTCATAGGATACCCTAAAGAAACAATAGGATACACCTTCTATCACAGATCCAAAGGCAAGATTTTCGTTGCCAAGAATGGATCCTTTTTAGAGACGGAGTTTCTCTCGAAAGGTTTGAATAGTAGGAAGGTAGAACTCGACGAGGTTATTGAACCTTCTCTTCTTGGAATAGCGAGTAGAGCAACACCAGAAGTTGTTCTAGTGCCGACTCCGTCAGTTGAAGAGGGAACTAATGATCAAGGTCATGAAACTCCAGAAGAGGAAACTACCGCACCTCGTAGGTCAACTAGGGAACATACAGCTCCTGAACTGTATGGGGATCCCGTCTTAAACTTCATGGTAGATGGAAGTGATGACCCATGTGACGTATGATGAAGCGATGATGAGGACAGATTCCAACAAATGGCTTGAAGCCATGAAATCCAAAATAGGATCCGTGTACAAAAACCAAGTTTGGACTTTGGTGGACTTACCCGATGACCACAAGGCCGTTGAGAAAAAATGGATATTTAAAAAGAAAACTGACGCTGATGGTAATGTGACCGTCTATAAAGCTCGACTTGTCACAAAAGGTTTCTGACAAATTCAAGGAGTTGACTACGATGAGACTTTCTCACCAGTAGCGATGCTAAAGTCAGTTAGGATTATGTTAGCAGTTGCTGCATTTTTTGATTATGAAATCTGGCAGATGGATGTCAAAACGGTGTTCCTTAATGGTGACATTGAGGAAGAGTTTTATATGATGCAACCCAAAGGTTTTGTTGATCCTAAGGATGCTGACAAGGTATGCAAGCTTCAACATTCCATTTATGGACTGAAGCAAGCATCCCGGAGTTGGAACCTCCGTTTTGATAAGGTGATCAAAGGGTTTGGATTTGTCCAAACATACGGAGATGCTTGTATATACAAGAAAGTGAGTGGGAGATATGTAGCATTTCTAGTACTATATGTGGATGATATATTGTTGATTGGAAATGATATAGAACTTTTAAAAAGCGTAGAAGGCTACTAGAACCGTAGTTTTTTGATGAAAGACCTCGGTGAAGCAGCTTATATATTAGGCATCAAAATCTACAGGGATAGATCAAGACGCTTAATTGGACTTTCACAAATTACATACCTTGACAAGATTTTGAAGAAGTTCAGAATGGAAGAAAGTAAGAAGGGGTTCTTACCAATGTTGCAAGGAAAGACGTTGAGTAAGACTCAATGTCCGGCTACACCAGAAGATAGAGAGATAATCAATAAGATTACCTATCCTTTGATGGAGTGTGGACACACGCTCGTTGGGAGACCCCAAACGCAAGGTGTGAAGAGTGCAACAGCAAGTTTTCCCTCAGAAAAGAAACCAAGGTTGAATCGACTAGTAGGAGGACAAGAAATCTCTGAAGGTTGATGCAACTGAGATGGCAGGGCGCACTACCGGTTCAGCAGCAAAGTGGAACATAAACAACACAATCAAATCACTTTGCCCCAACGAAGCAGTGAGGTTGTCAATCTCACCGGTTTTGCTGAACACAAAGAGGTTAAATGTATGGTGTGGAAAATAGTAGAAACAGTATGAAGGCAGTAGGTGTTTTATCAGTATGAGTAAAATGGACCGGGGTCCACAGTTCACTAGTGGTGTCTCTCCGTGAAAGATAAATAACATGTGTGTTGAACAAATTACAGTTGGGCGCTTGACAGAAATGAAGGTTGCACTGTAGCGCATATGTAGGACATAAATATTACTATGTGATTCATGCGGGCATTGTAACAAAATACACAGACCGTCATCAGACTGCATCTATGTCTAATAATCCACCCTCCGAATATCATCCGAACAAACCTTGGGTATTAAGTTGCTAGCAACAGATTATCGTCGTAAGCAAAATGTGTAATGTAAACAATGTAAACTAGGTAAACACCATTGTTTTCTCCCTAATGGCAACAACACATCCTCCACACGTCACGTTTCTGTCACTGGAGCACCGATGCAAAGGAGGCATGAACCCACTATCGAGCATAAATGCTCCCTCTTGGGACGTGTTTGGTTCGCACGTTTGCTCCGGTACCTAATTACAGCGTAACCTGAAACCGTTAAACGCGTTTTTTTTGAGATACTCTGTAAACAGTTGCCCCGTAATCGGAAAACACAGTAGTAGAAACCTGATACCGCCCAACCTCCAAGGGTAACAGATCAGCTCTCGCTCGTGACCCAGTCGCCACCATCTTGACTGCCCTTCCGTCCATCGCCCCTCCGCCGAGTTCGGCGTCGGCGAGGTAGAGGCCGACGCCCTCCTTGGACGATCTCTTCCCTCACCTTCATCAGCACCACGCGGGATGCAGCAGGTGCGCCGCGACGCGAGGAGCAGCAGCTGCGCCGCCCCAGAACGAGGAGCGTCCATGGTTGATCTCGTTCCTGAGGTAGGGCTCCTCCAGATTCACACTTCGACATCCTCTCATAGATCTTCTCTGGTTAGGTTAGGTCAGGATTTTCTTTTTGTTCAACACCTGTTCTTGACTTGTTGTTCGTCTTCAGTAGGTTGTTGCTGTGGTTCTAGATCTTAAAGCCTCAGATCTATTGTTTGCAAGCGTGCACCACCAGATCATCCGGATCTGCAAGGAGGTTAGGTTTCTGGTTCAACCCTCTCAATTTTGTAGTACTTGCTTTATTTTAGTTGATTATGTGAGTACATGGAAGTCAAGAAGTGCATCAGATAGCTTCTATCTTGTACAAGAAACTCACAGATTCTTGATGAAATCTGTATCTTGCTTACTGTTTATATCTCTATTTGTCCTACCATTTTCATTTAAAAAGATATATGCTATCTTTAGTTATTCCAGTTCAAGACATCCCCCTTTAAACCTTTACATTTGCTGAGTTGTTGTTTCTTCCCATTGCCTAGAAATGCATATTTGCTGGGCCATTGGTCAATTAAACACACCGGAAGTCTGTACAGGTCGCCGTCAGCGTTAGAAATGAAAAATATTTGAGATAACGAGTTGACAGTTAAATTGCTGCACATTTAATCGATTTTGTGTGTACTTTACATGCTTGAAAATTGTAAAAAGTGATAGTTCATAATATACAGTGCATATGCTTGATTAATGAATTGCTTCTTACATATATTTCTATCATACGAGGTACTACTCTGTACTTGTTGGAATTAAAAAACATACACAATTTTGTTTGAAATACAAACACATCATACCCCTGAATAATGTAGCTTTAACTGGAGTTGATGATTTGTTTTTTGAAAAGTTTCTCCTCTCCTAATAGGCCTATCTATATGCAACCAAATGACAAATCAGGGGTAAATCTGAATTGATATTTTACTTTCTTGAAGAGTATGCTTTTTATGGTCAAGAACACCCTCTAATTTTCAGTTTTTTTTATATCACTAGACAAGATAATATGTAGCATGTGTAGTGGTGCTTGCTAGTCTTATTGCAGCAGTATGTTGTGCATTGTTGTTGATGAGATGATCCTATTCGACCACTATTTTATAGATCGGTTAATGTAAATATCATGGGGAAGCTGGCAACAATCTTGGCATGAGCAATATCATTGGGGTGGTGGCAACAGTTTTGACACCGGCAATAATTTATACCACTTTATAAAGTCCATTTTGCTTATTATTTAGTTGTGATTACCTTTGGTAGATGGATTTGTTCTATTTACCTGATTGGCTTTCTAATCAAGGAATGCGCATATATGATAGTTTTGGAGTTCTTCCCCAAGTTTTGTTAAGAGAAGATTTGACGTGTGGGGTTTGTTCTAGTAGAAAGTATATCTCTATTCTGTTTTGTGTTAGTTTTCATAGTTAACAACCATGTTTTGATGGAACCAAATAATCCTTTCAGCTTGCGGTGAGTGATTGATTCTCTCGACTACCTTGTTTCATTGATCTTGAATGACTAACTGCCAGTCTGAATTTGTTCATTCCTTCTATAACTTTCTGAATGAAATTGCACTTATTGCCTGCTCAATTCTTATATTATTTCTGATTTCTGAATGAATTTGCAGCGTAGTTACCTGGGCGGTCAATGTCGCTCTACTGGCATGGTGGTTGCTGCATCCCCATTGATAAGCATGAACCCTAGTCTGAACCCTAGTCGGCGATTCTGGTGAGCGAGGTGCTGGACAAGGGGGTCAGTGCGAGGACGCTATCAAGAAGAAGGGTGGACAGGAATGGCGACACAACACACCACAGTGAGTGCGTCAAAGTCGACGATCTCAACGGCGAGGAGCACAAAGGTTCCGTTGAGCTACCGACAGAGAGGCAGCACCTCCAGAACATAGTGACGGCGCTTATGGCTTCGTTGAAGTAGTCGACTTGAGGTACCGACACTGCCATCAGTAGACGCAGATGGTTGTGTCGTCATTCTACGGGGTAGCTGGCGGTGGCACGCCGAGGCCGTACATGCCGTTTGATGTGTTTATTGGATATATATATATATATGCGAAATAAATTTTAAATTATATGCTAGTTTGATGAATTTGGAATTGTGCCTTTGAAGCAGTTGTGAAGTGCATGTAAAAAATTATTGGGATTTTACTGTGTAGAATTTTCCAGTGCAAATGGTTGTCCGTGTATTCATACTGGAGTGTCAAACCAAACAAAGTTATGCAAATTGATAATCTTAACAACCCCGTACCAAACAAAATTGCAAATGGTCAGTTACTCCACTGATTCCACTGTGATCTCATTCCATTGCCCTTTACGTTTCCAGTAAGTGAAACAAACACGTCCTTGGAGTTACTAGCATCTACTTGGCCAGAGCATCTACTAATAACGGAGAGGATGCAAGATCATAAATAACATATGCATGAAGATAACATGATAGATTGATAATCAGAAGACATAGCATTCAACACTCATCAGATCCCAGCAAACACAACATGTAGCATTACATAAAGATGATCTCGATCATGTGAGGCAGCTCACGGCATCTAAAGATGAAGTACAAACTGGATAGAACAGCCATCTAGCTACTTCTATGAACCCGTAGTCCAGGGATGAACTACTCACGCATCACTTCGGAGGAGGGCATGATGGTGTAGACCCCTTCGGTGATGAATTCCCCTCCTGGAAGGGTGCCGGGGAGAGCTCCAGAACCCTCGAGATCTCGGGATGACGATGACGGCGGCCTCAGGTGTTTTTCGGGACGAAGTGGTATATATTTAGGGTTTACGTCTCGGGGGGTATAAATAGGCGAAAGGGCAAAGGTGGTGGAGGCCGGAGGGGCCACACCACCCCATGGCGCGGCCAGGGGGCGCGCCGCTCTATGGTGTGGCCCCCCTCTTGGTCCCTTCGGGAATTCTAAGATTCCGGGTTTCGAATTTTCCAATTCCGAGAATATTTCCAGAACAACTTTTCTGAAACTAAAACAGCAGAAAACAGGGAACTGGCTCTGTGGCATCTTGTCAATAGGTTAGTCCGGAAAATCGATAAAAATGACATAAAGTGTATAGCAAACATGTGGAAAACAATAAGAAAACAACATGGAACATCATAAATTAGGGATTATTACTCCTGTGCCCCCGATTCCTTAGTCTTGCTCGTTCTTCCCCACGCTCTAAACTTTTGCTCACTTTTCCCCATTCTCTTAGCGGAAACTTTCGCAAAAGTTGATAACTAGCGTTTTCCGTCCAGTCAATGCATTGACCGTCAACTTCTGAGTTTGTGCTGACAAGTGGGCCGGGTTCTCCTTTGACCGTTGCGTGCCTAGTGGGACCGCAAGGAGACACGTAAGCGAGCTTGTCTGAAGCTGAAACAGATCCACACCGCTGCATCGCCCAGCCTCGCCCCCTCCGCCGCCGCCCCATCCCCTCCGCCGCCGTTGTGCCGCATTCGCCGACGCCCCATCCCCTCCGCTGTGTTATCCGGCTCATCTACCCCACCTCACCATCAACCCCACATCACCATCTCTGAAGCCATAATGATCCAGGACCCCCAGAATGCCCTCAGCCGTGGAGAGGATTGGGTCGAATCAACGGCAGATACTTCATGGATTAGACCCGGGTAAGCAACGTTTTCTCTTGAATTGGTGTTATAGCTTGTAAGTAAGTCCGTATTTGACATTTTTTAGCTTGAATCGTTCCAATTTCTCTCCTCTATCCCGTGCCTAACTGCAGCCGTATGTTTGAACTAAATAATATTGAGCCTGAGCTCGCTTTCCGGCTGGCGGTTAGAATGGAAACTAGTGTACTGCGTGGTACTAACCCGCATTTTCTTCATTCGTTTTTCTATCCAGTTGTGATTGAAACAAACATTTGTTTCAGAGATTTTCTCACTACCCTCCGTTCAGCCTATCCATGGAACGATGCCGATGTTGTTGAACCGATTTACTTCAGAAGTACCGAGCAAATATTTCTCCCACTAATTTGCGACGAGCATCTCGGGTTGTTTTTTACTCTGAATGCTGGCAGCCATTTCGGTAAAATTCATATCGACATGCTTCAGCCACGGGCAGTACCAGCCAAGGGGAAGGGTGTTCGGCAATCATCTGTCTCTGCTAATAGCCAGCACTCCTGGACTCCTTATAGGTCCAGACTAAATAAAGCGAGTGGTACATGGAGCCACAACATGTCTACTGCTGAATCTGCTGCCGGTAGTGATGCTGCTTCTCCTATACCTGCTATGGTCATTGTAGAAGAAGATGCAGAACCTGGCGAGGAAGTGCCCCGAAATGATGATGAAGACGAGATGATGTACCCTGAACTAGTAGATAGAGCCAGTCAGCAAGCAGTGGATGGTGACTATCCGGAGGTCACGCTGGGCATAAAACCCGAAACCCGAAGCCCGAACCCAAAAATCCCGAACCCGAGCCCGAATAGCCCGAACCCGAAAAACCCGAGCACCTATTCGGGTGTTGTAACATCCCAAATTTTGCTACAATAGGGTGTGTGGTGTTGTTTTCATCTCATACATGCATGAACAACAATTTAAACCATGTTTGAACCAATTTAAAACTTGAATTTAAATGGTTTGAGAAAATACCACAAATAGTACTTATTTTGGTTTCCAAAGTTTTGTTCTGAAAAATAATTCAAATACACCAAAGCAAAACATGGTTTTGTTGGAAATTTTACGAGGTTTCCAAAACCTAATTTTTTTGCCAATTTTTCTGTTTTCAAAAAGGACCTCAAAATGGTGGTTTCTGTCTGTTTTTCTTAAGAAAAGGACCTCTTCGCCAATCACAGAAACTCCAGGGGGTTTTCCGAAATTGTCCTCTGTCTTCTTCCTCCTGCCAGTAGGAGAACGCCCACCGACGGTGCCATGCCACCTCCTGCTTGGACCTTTCTCGGGCGGATAAGGAGGGCTAGAGACGTCTGCAGCTAGTTCTGCATCACAATCGCCCCCTCACCTCGACCCCCTCCTTCTGTACTCCCCGGCGCGACCAAACCCTAGCTTCACGGTATGCATGGCGCACCGTCGCCTCGAGCTCTGGCGAGCTCTGCTGAGTCCGTAGGAAGCCCCACCGAGTTCCGCAGGTCCCCCTCGAGGAGTCACATGAGCTGGGACGCTCGGGAGGAGCCGATTCGGCCCCCTCTTCCCCAACTCCGGCGCAGCCGCCGTGGGCGATTCCGGCGCCACCGCCGGTTCCTCGGCCTCCCCGACCCCTCCAGTAGCTCCACCGCGCCATGGTGAGCTCCCTGGTGCCCTCCGTTTTCCCCTTCCCCCTCTGTAACTTCCGGCCGATGTGCGCCGCTGTCCGCCACCGCGCCGGTGGACGGCGTGGTCGCTCCGGCGACCGTTTCCGAGCGGCGCCTCTACTACAACGTTCACCGTAGCTCCCTCTAGCTAGACCATCGTTCAATTTCACGAACGATTCAAGGAATCGTGCGAATTCGAGTTCGACTATGCGGAAACAAAGCATGGTGACATCACCTCTGCGTCACGCTGACTTCAGCGTGTGTTTTCTCTATCTTTGGAAAAATGATTATACATTGACAGGTAGGACCCCTATTTAAATAATTCTAGAAAAATGAATAGAATTGAATGATTAATATCTTCCAAAATGTTAATCAGAAAAATAAAATGAAAATATAGAAATGTTCATAAAAATGTTCTCTATCCAAATATGTCATTTTCAATCATGTTTGAGAAAGTTGAAAAATGGCCATTATTTAATGTTGTTTATTCATTTAAAATAGAAAAATAAGTTTTTATTCACTAAAATTACAAAATTAAAAGTTATATATCAAAATGCTCAAAATGGCAAATGCAATACAGTATGGTGTTTTTAAACCCA
This sequence comes from Alopecurus myosuroides, assembly GCA_028641055.1. Classification (NCBI taxonomy): domain Eukaryota; kingdom Viridiplantae; phylum Streptophyta; class Magnoliopsida; order Poales; family Poaceae; genus Alopecurus; species Alopecurus myosuroides. Next base: position 173,838,439 of record CM054058.1, read on the forward strand.
TTTGAGCTTTTAAAATTGTACTCACTTTCAGAATCACCCGAATTGCCCTCCGGGGTCCATTTCGGGCAAACATCAGTAAAATTGCATATTTTCCATACGAAACCTAGCAACCCAACGATCATGTTTAGGGCTTTGTTAAAGTGCATTAACTTGCTCATGCATACATATTGCGCATTGCATCAATGCCATGTGTTGATTGTTATTCTTCTTTTCGGTGTTGTTTTCCCCCTCGGTAGAACGTGACTCCGAAGTGAAGGCCAACAACTCCAATGGCGAATACTTGATCCTAACCGACAAGTCAAGCACTAATCCCCGAAGATCCTCTATCTGGTTTTCTTATAACCAAGGCAAGCATAACCTCTTATCTGCTCATATATGCTTTCGAACAACATTTGAATCTCGTACTTTGCATTCGATTCCAAAGTATTTGATGCTAGTAGATATAGTTCACCTATATACTGCTTTGCCTCAATATCCTCATCCACTGCTTCTAGCCGCCATAGATTTGCTTGTGCGCATCGCCAGAGCCTCAAATCTGCTTCGCTTAGGTTCACATGTTTGTTACCTCTGCTCCATCCGGTTGATGAATCAGAGCTGTGATAACCTAGTTTGATATGATGACGTGGTGAGATGAGCTTTGTGTGGATAACTTGACTAAGGCTGGTATGGGAGGCCACATGGGAAGTGGTTTTTGTCCTATACTCGCCAACCCTAGGATTAAGGTCTCAAGCGGAAGCCAAGACTGAGCGTGCAACCACACGCGGGGTCTAAGTAACCGCGCTTGACCAACTAACTTGTTTGGCCAGATCCATGAGTCACGTAGTTTGAGATTTCCATTAGGCACCGCAAATAAAACCTTTTAAACGGTTTTGAAAACAAAATGCTCCGCTAGGGCGTGACCGGGGCCAAGTGATGGACGTACACGGATCTTGACCCCGCCTCACAGAGACAGGTGCCGTCAGGAGGATGGCCAACTCCCTGTTGACGGGGTGGCCCTGTCTTGGGTTGACTCATGGATAGTGTCGGGTAAGGTAAATGTCGTGGCCAGCCACCCTCTGCCGCATTCCATGGAAGAATGTACATGTGGCGCTAAGACTCGGATGGTACGTGTGGGTAAAGTGTACATCCCTGCAGGGCAATCTTTTCGAAAAGCCGTGTCCACGGTTAAGGACGACTTGGTGAAGGCAAAGACCATAGATAACTTTGAACATGGCGTAAAAGATGTTGACAAAGCATGGAGTTTATGTTTGAAGGGTGCCTCCTCGGAGATGCCGAGAGGGGTGATCCTTGTAGCATGTGAGATGCTGGGAAATGATGTTGGTGGTTTGGAAACATGATGATTACATCAGTGAGTTTCTCATCTGTTTTGAAAACCTTCTATGAGACGTGCTATTCCTCCTCGATTTGGAAAATAAAGATTGCTTTACGCAAATCAACCTTCATAAAACCTTTACGAAACCAGCAGATATATAATAGGTTAACTAAGTCTTGTTGAGTACCTCCCGTACTCAGGTTTGCTTAATTTTGGTTCAGGTGGAGTTCGTCACTTCAGTGATGGTTCAACGTGGACATCGACGAGTAGTTTGGGGTTCCCAGGTAGCAGCCTGGAATCTATGGGCTGGGACGTCGCCTTATGTTGCGGCCTCTTAGCAACATAATTTGCCTTCCGTTGTCTGATGTAATGTTGGGTCATGTGACCTCTGCTTGTAAAGTTGTACTCTAGTAACATTTGTTTAATACAACTTCCATGTTTAGACTACTGCTTTGATCGGTTGTTGGTTTCGAGCTCATTGTTATACAGTTTTGGCTATGCCTGCATAGTTGTCGCAGTCGAGGGGTTGTGGAGCCGATGATCCATGTCCGAGCCCGCATGCCGATGTGATTCGGCCTGGGGCGTGGTAACCCCAGTAACCCTCGATTGTTGTTGCACTTTCTGGACACATAGCATCTCTGTATAGCTTTGGTCCCGTTTCCTTCAGTTTCATCCGATTCGTGGACGCTTTGATATGCATAGTTGGTTATGACCGGCATGGATACAAGGAGTAGTAGACTGGGGATCCGGACTACGTTCCGATGAATCCAGTCTGCCTGCCGTTGTTTGTTGCGGCCGGGGCTGGTAACCCTGAAGCCCTTGTGAGTCCATGGCTAGGAGCACATAACAATATTCATATCTCTGGGTCCGGGGTCGTGACAGGTCATGGTATCAGAGTCGGACTGCCTGTAGGAAAACCTTACTACTTGGTCGATGTTGAGTCTAGTGTTTGTGAAAACTATTTTGAAACTTCAAATGAGTTGTGAAAACCTTCTTAGGATTCTTTTTACTCCTTATCTGGTATCTCTCTAACTCTGGGTCATCTTACCTGGTTTGATTTGAAAAGGTTTTGCTATCTCTTCTAGTCATTCAAAACCTAGGTGCCTTCTTTGGCAAGGACGTTGTTATCCAAGTTGACCTAGTGTTAAAGTTTCTAGAGTCGTGTGCGTTCCATGTTCCGTTATCTCTTAAACTGGGAGATTTCCTTTCCATCATAATCCCTCAAAGTTGTGTGGGTTCCACATACTCTGGTTCTAAAGTCTCAAAATCCTGAACCTCGAGATTTCCTTTTTATCTCGAATGTATTCGTTATCCTCTGCTCAAGTACTTCCGGAGCTATTGTTGTCCTTTGAAAGATACTTCATGATTGCTATTCGTAGTGTCCTTCAAGGCACTAAGATAGTAGTTGCTCCTTTCTCAATGTTTTCAACCTTGGACTTGAACCGAAGGTCCCGGAATATGCTGAATTGCGGTGAGTTGAGCCATGTGGTTTCTTAACCATGTAATTCTCACGCTACCAGTACATGATGCTGACCTTTAACCCAAGTTTTGTTTCTTTAGACCCTGAGGAATATTTCCTACCTCGGAGTGGCTAGAAAATTCCAACTCTCATAGCCGTAGGCTTTCCTTTGGAACCAAAAGGAATCATAACAAGAGTGTCCTTCATGATTCCCATATCCTTGTTCTTGACTCTGCTATACCTCTCGTCTTAGTATGGGTTCTACAAAAGAGTATTACCCCGTGCATCCAACGTGATCTCAGGATTTTCCAGAGCACGTTCCTACTCTTTAGTTGCTTTCCGAACTTCGTCTATTGTTTGGAAACCAAGTTGCATATGTCTGTTGGAGTCTGACAATGCATTCCTCTGGTGTTCCGTTAAAACATTCCACCTTGGGATGTCAGGAGAAACAAACTCCAGTACCTCGTTCATCTTAAGGACCAGGTCAAAGTTTTGTAATCCGCAGATTTAAGAAGTTTCATTAGCTTCTGTTCTGTTCTACCTTTGAGTATCACACTCCTTTATATCAAGAGGTCGTGTTAAGTTTCATGGCCTTAATGATGAAGTGATGCTCTCACACATCTTCACTCCCCCCTCCTCCAAGATTGAATGCTTGAGAATGATGGGTCTGTTCATCGACATGTGTATCTACTATTCCTAGCAATTCTTATTGCTTCGAAAATCTAAGAAAACATATGTATCCTTCTTAGCACTACTGGTCACCCGACCTCCACTTAAAGTTGCCGGTGTTATCAAATCAGTTCATTCTGGTCATATTCTTGGTCAGAGAGTTAGGTTCATGCTGAAGCTCTCAAGATCATATTGGTTTCTTTGAAAAGCAAGATCCCTTCCAAACTCCGAGACATATCGGTAGGTTGTGATATTCTGGTTGTCTTTCTAGTAGTACCACCAGGTGGTTACCTGACCGTGATGTCTAAACGAGGGGTAGTTTGAACTACTGTTTCTCCAAGAAACTCCGCTAGACACCCTGGACTAGTAGGTTGAGCTTAAACAACAACATGGAGAGTTGAAAGGCAAAAGCTCCGCCTAACTTGATCCTTTGATAAGGGATATCTAGTTTCCCTAGTGTTGAAGAAGGATAGTATCTCCTTTGCGGAAATGCTATCACTCTACCTCTTGGTTGATTTGGGCTATCGTCAGATCAAGTTCAGATTCAAGGACTATCTTGACGGTGTTTTCACTCATAGTGTTTTGCCCAAGTACACCTTCATGTCCTTTGGTCTGACCAATATTCTGCCTTGTTCATATATCATATGAATCCCTCTTTTTGGAGTGCTTTGATAAGGGTGTTTTCGAGCCCATCGATGACATTTCTAATTGTCCAAGTTGCAAGAGGATCATGTTGAACAATTGGCACTAATGTTGGAAACTTTTGAGAACCATCTTTGTGTTACCACGAAGCTTGTGCTCTCGATGTTCAAAGTGACTTTCTCGGGTTTGTCTGCTTATGGTGAAAGATATCGCCATGGATTCGAGTAAAGTTTTCTTGTTCCCTCGGGAATAATCCCAAGTCGGTCATGCATGTGTGGACTATTCTTGATATGGTGGATTGTTACCTCCATTTCTTGAACCAGTTTTGTATCCACACCAAGCCATTGACTGACCGTTCGTTGAAAGAGAAGAACTCCAAGAACTTCGTTATGTCGGTAATCATCTTTCCCACAAGGACTCCGATGTGTTTTGGTGCAACTAAACCATGTAGGTGCAACCGTCTTTCGCAAGTTGCTAATACGTGAGTTCTGCGATCTCGCTCATCTTCTTGAGCGTGGCATCATAGTCCATATCTTGAGAATCTAGTAAATGTACCTCAATTGTAACCGGTGCAACCTCTTTGGTCAAACATGTTGAGTCTGAGTTATCAATCCACTAACCAGAGCTGAATCTCAAGCAACAATGATGGTTGGTGTTTTCTCAAGGGTATTGAATTAGGTCCATTCAAAAATCCGGCATGGTTGATGTTGTGGTTGACACAATTAGCCGGAAGGCCTAATGTCATATCTCTCTGAATCCGTAAGAACAGCCACTCTCCGTGAGAATTTTTGGTGTGGTTCATTCTAACAAGTTTTCCCTCTCCGTTCTTCCAAAACGGAGTTCTATATCCACTTGATGACCTATTGAAGGCTTAACGTAAGCTTGATATTGGTATCTAGAACGTCCAGGAGAACTTGGAAGTTGACATTTCCAATACCTCTCTGTTGAACCTCCAAAACCTTTGATCTAGTGTAAACTAGTTCATCATGGGAACATCCCGTGTTGTTCTGTAACCGCCATTGATCAGTTCCCTTTTTCAAGTTGTTTGTACTTGAAGTTCCATTCATCTCGCACATTGTGTGAATTTTTCAGTCACTTCAGCCATGGGATCTTAACCATGTGGTAAATGTATTGCTACGTCAAATCCACAATAGGAAAAAGATTCCTTATTCCTTCCGGTATTCTAATCCCCGTTGGTTAACCATCCTTATGGTGTGACCAAGAATTCCTCCCTAATTACGGCGTTCCAACCTTCCGTGGTTACTCCTCTTCTGCCGTGGATTAACATACCGATCCTTGACAAAGTTTTCGACAAGCTTTAACGAAATGAAAGTTCCGTTATCTTCCGTGTTTACTCCAAAGAGTGAACATGATCCTGTATCAAAATCCTCTCGGACGCACGAATTACAGTGTGTTCTCGTGTTTCCCTCTTCTACGGATATTACTTTGTGGTATCCAACACAATCCTTTTCGTCTTGGTAATCTATTTTGAAGAAACCTTGATGTCATAAGTTGTCCAACCTTTCTCTTCCAAAAGGATTTAAAGTCTTGTGCAAATTTCATATTCTAAATCCTTTCAAGAACCCGTCTGTAAACTTGAAACCATGTTCTACTCACTCCGTTATCTTGATGTGTTTCATGCATGTTAACTCAACAGTTCTTTGTGAACATCTCTGTCTTGAGTGAGCCATAAAATACTCGATCTTCGTGAAGATCATTTCCAAAGACTTTCCCTCTTAACTAAGGTGTAGCCGCTGGTATCTTCGCAAGTGCTACGAATCAATCTCTTCAAGAAGAGAACCGTAAGGTTCGAGAAGATCGTTCAAAACCGGTGTTCCTTCTTTCTTTCTCCTTCGGGAATCTCGGGACGAGATTCTTGTAAGGGGGGTATATTTGTAACATCCCAAATTTTGCTACAATAGGGTGTGTGGTGTTGTTTTCATCTCTTACAGGCATGAACAACAATTTAAACCATGTTTGAACCAATTAAAACTTGAATTTAAATGGTTTGAGAAAATACCACAAATAGTACTTATTTTGGTTTCCAAAGTTTTGTTCTGAAAAATAATTCAAATACACCAAAGAAAAACATGGTTTTGTTGGAAATTTTACGAGGTTTCCAAAACTTATTTTTTTTGCCAATTTTTCTGTTTTCAAAAAGGGCCTCAAAATGGTGGTTTCTGTCTGTTTTTCTTAAGAAAAGGATCTCTTTGCCAATCACAGAAACTCCAGGGGGGTTTCCGAAATTGTCCTCTATCTTCTTCCTCCTGCCAGTAGGAGAACCCCACCGACGGTGCCATGGCACCTCCTGCTTGGCCCTTTCTCGCGCGGATAAGGAGGGATAGAGACGTCCGCAGCTAGTTCTACATCACAATCGCCGCCTCACCTCGACCCCCTCCTTCTGTACTCCCCGGCGCAACCAAACCCTAGCTTCACGGTATCCATGGCGCGCTGTCGCCTCGAGCTCTGGCGAGCTCCGCTGAGTCCGTAGGAAGCCCCACCGAGTTCCGCAGGTCCCCCTCGAGGAGTCACATGAGCTGGGACGCTCGGGAGGAGCTGATTCGGCCCGCTCTTCCCCAACTCCAGTGCGGCCTCCGTGGGCGATTCCGGTGCCACTGCCGGTTCCCCGGCCTCCCTGACCCCTCCAGTAGCTCCACCGCGCCATGGTGAGCTCCCTGGTGCCCTTCGTTTTCCCCTTCCCCCTCTGTAACTTCCGGCTGATGTGCGCCGATGTCCGCCACCGCGCCGGTGGACGGCGTGGTCGCTCCGGCGACCGTTTCCGAGCGGCGCCTCTACTACAACGTCCACCGTAGCTCCCTCTAGCTAGACCATCGTTCAATTTCACGAACGATTCAAGGAATCGTGCGAATTCGAGTTCGACTATGCGGAAACAAAGCATGATGACATCACCTCTGCGTCACGCTGACTTCAGCGCGTGTTTTCTCTATTTTTGGAAAAATAAATATACATTGACAGGTGGGACCCCTATTTAAATAATTCCAGAAAAATGAATAGAATTGAATGATTAATATGTTCCAAAATGTTAATCAGAAAAATAAAATGAAAATATAGAAATGTTCATAAAAATGTTCTCTATCCAAATATGTCATTTTCAATCATGTTTGAGAAAGTTTAAAAATGGCCATTATTTAATGTTGTTTATTCATTTAAAATAGAAAAATAAGTTTTTATTCACTAAAATTACAAATTAAAAGTTATATATCAAAATGCTCAAAATGGAAAATGCAATCTAGTTATGGTGTTTTTAAACCCATTTGAGCTTTTAAAATTGTACTCACTTTCAGAATCACCCGAATTGCCCTCCGGGGTCCATTTCGGGCAAACTTCAGTAAAATTGCATATTTTCCATACGAAACCTAGCAACCCAACGATCATGTTTAGGGCTTTGTTAAAGTGCATTAACTTGCAAATGCTTACATATTGCGCATTGCATCAATGCCATGTGTTGATTGTTATTCTTCTTTTCGGTGTTGTTTTTTCCCTCGGTAGAACGTGACTCCGAAGTGAAGGCCAACAACTCCAATGGCGAATACTTGATCCTAACCGACAAGTCAAGCACTTATCCCCGAAGATCCTCTATCTGGTTTTCTTATAACCAAGGAAAGCATAACCTCTTAATCTGCTCATATATGCTTTCGAACAACATTTGAATCTCGTACTTTGCATTCGATTCCAAAGTATTTGATGCTAGTAGATATAGTTCACCTATATACTGCATTGCCTCAATATCCTGATCCACTGCTCCTAGCCGCCATAGATTTGCTTGTGCGCATCGCTAGAGCCTCAAATCTGCTTCGCTTAGCTTCACATGTTTGTTACCTCTGCTCCATCCGGTTGATAAACCAGAGTTGCGATAACCTAGTTTGATATGATGACGTGGTGAGATGAGCTTTGTGTTGATAACTTGACTAAGGCTGGTATGGGAGGCCACTTGGGAAGTGGTTTTTCGTCCTATACTCGCCAACCCTAGGATTACGGTCTCAAGCGGAAGCCAAGACTGAGCGTGCAACCACACGCGGGGTCTAAGTAACCGCGCTCGACCAACTAACTTGTTTGGCCAGATCCATGACTCACGTAGTTTGAGATTTCCATTCGGCACCACAAATAAAACCTTTTAAACGGTTTTGAAAACAAAATGCTCCGCTAGGGCGTGACCGGGGCCAAGTGATGGACGTACACGGATCTTGACCCCGCCTCACAGAGACAGGTGCCGTCAGGAGGATGGCCAACTCCCTGTTGACGGGGTGGCCCTGTCTTGGGTTGACTCATGGATAGGGTCGGGTAAGGTAAATGTCGTGGCCAGCCACCCTCTGCCGCGTTCCATGGAAGAACGTACATGTGGCGCTAAGAGTCAGATGGTACGTGTGGGTAAAGTGTACATCCCTGCAGGGAAATCTTTTCGAAAAGCCGTGTCCACGGTTAAGGACGACTTGGTGAAGGCAAAGACCATAGATAACTTGAACATGACGTAAAAGATGTTGACAAAGCATGGAGTTTATGTTTGAAGGGTGCCTCCTCGGAGATGCCGAGAGGGGTGATCCTTGTAGCATGTGAGATGCAGGGAAATGATGTTGGTGGTTTGGAAACATGATGATTACAACAGTGAGTTTATCATCTGTTTTGAAAACCTTCTATGAGACGTGCTATTCCTCCTCGATTTGGAAAATAAAGATTGCTTTACGCAAATCAACCTTCATAAAACCTTTACGAAACCAGCAGATATATAATAGGTTAACTAAGTCTTGTTGAGTACCTCCCGTACTCAGGTTTGCTTAATTTTGGTTCAGGTGGAGTTCGTCACTTCAGTGATGGTTCAACGTGGACATCGACGAGTAGTTTGGGGTTCCCAGGTAGCACCCTGGAATCTATGGGCTGGGACGTCGCCTTATGTTGCGGCCTCTTAGGCCTTTTCGGTTCTTGTTGATTAGCAACATAATTTGCCTTCCGTTGTCTGATGTAATGTTGGGTCATGTGACCTCTGCTTGTAAAGTTGTACTCTAGTAACATCTATTTAATACAACTTCCATGTTTAGAGTACTGCTTTGATCGGTTGTTGGTTTCAAGCTCATTGTTATACAGTTTTGGCTATTCCTGCATAGTTGTCGCAGTCGAGGGGTTGTGGAGCCGATGATCCATTTCCGAGCCCGCATGCCGATGTGATTCGGCCTGGGGCGAGGTAACCCCAGTAACCCTCGATTGTTGTTGCACTTTCTGGACACATAGCATCTCTGTATAGCTTTGGTCCCGTTTCCTTCAGTTTCATTCGATTCGTGGACGCTTTGATATGCATAGTTGGTTATGAATGGCATGGATACAAGGAGTAGTAGACTGGGGATCCGGACTACGTTTCGATGAATCCAGTCTGCCTGCCGTTGTTTGTTGCGGCTGGGGCTGGTAACACTGAAGCCCTTGTGAGTCCATGGCTAGGAGCACATAACAGTATGCATATCTCTGGGTCCGGGGTCGTGACAGGTCATGGTATCAGAGCCGGACTGCCTGTAGGAAAACCTTACTACTTGGTCGATGTTGAGTCTAGTGTTTGTGAAAACTATTTTGAAACTTCAAATGAGTTGTGAAAACCTTCTTAGGATTCTTTTTACTCCTTATCTGGTATCTCTCTAACTCTGGGTCATCTTACCTGGTTTGATTTGAAAAGGTTTTGCTATCTCTTCTAGTCATTCAAAACCTAGGTGCCTTCTTTGGCAAGGACGTTGTTAGCCAAGTTGACCCAGTGTTAAAGTTTCTAGAGTCGTGTGCGTTCCATGTTCCATTATCTCTTAAACTGGGAGATTTCCTTTCCATCATAATCCCTCAAAGTTGTGTTGGTTCCACATACTCTGGTTCTAAAGTCTCAAAATCCTGAACCTCGAGATTTCCTTTTTATCTCGAATGTATTCGTTATCCTCTGCTCAAGTACTTCCGGAGCTATTGTTGTCCTTTGAAAGATACTTCATGATTACTATTCGTAGTGTCCTTCAAGGCACTAAGATAGTAGTTGCTCCTTTCTCAATGTTTTCAACCTTGGACTTGAACCGAAGGTCCCGGAATGTGCTGAATTGCGGTGAGTTGAGCCATGTGGTTTCTTAACCATGTAATGCTCACGCTACCAGTATAGGATGCTGACCTTTAACCCAAGTTCTGTTTCTTTAGACCCTGAGGAATATTTTCTACCTCGGAGTGGCTAGAAAATTCCAACTCTCATAGCCGTAGGCTTTCCTTTGGAACCAAAAGGAATCATAACAAGAGTGTCCTTCATGATTCCCATATCCTTGTTCTGGACTCTGCTATACCTCTCGTCTTAGTATGGGTTCTACAAAAGAGTATTACCCCGTGCATCCAACGTGATCTTAGGATTTTCCAGAGCACGTTCCTACTCTTTAGTTGCTTTCCGAACTTCGTCTATTGTTTGGAAACCAAGTTGCATATGTCTGTTGGAGTCTGACAATGCATTCCTCTGGTGTTCCGTTAAAACATTCCACCTTGGGATGTCAGGAGAAACAAACTCCAGTACCTCGTTCATCTTAAGGACCATGTCAAAGTTTTGTAATCCGCAGATTTAAGAAGTTTCATTAGCTTTTGTTTTGTTCTACCTTTGAGTATCACACTCCTTTAGATCAAGAGGTCGTGTTAAGTTCCATGGCCTTAATGATGAAGTGATGCTCTCACACATCTTCACTCCCCCTTCCTCCAAGCTTGAATGCTTGAGAATGATGGGTCTGTTCATCGACATGTGTATCTGCTATTCCTAGCAATTCTTATTGCTTTGAAAATCTAAGAAAACATCTGTATCCTTCTTAGCACTACTGGTCACCCGACCTCCACTTAAAGTTGCCGGTGTTATCAAATCCGTTCATTCTGGTCATATTCTTGGTCAGAGAGTTAGGTTCATGCTGAAGCTCTCAAGATCATATCGGTTGCTTTGAAAAGCAAGATCCCTTCCAAACTCCGAGACATATCAGTAGGTTGTGATATTATGGTTGTCTTTCTAGTAGTACCACCAGGTGGTTACCTGACCGTGATGTCTAAACGAGGGGTAGTTTGAACTACTCTTTTCTCCAAGAAACTCCGCTAGACACCCTGGACTAGTAGGTTGAGCTTAAACAACAACATGGAGAGTTGAAAGGCAAAAGATCCGCCTAACTTGATCCTTTGATAAGGGATATCTAGTTTCCCTAGTGTTGAAGAAGGATAGTATGTCCTTTGCGGAAATGCTATCACTCTACCTCTTGGTTGATTTGGGCTATCGTCAGATCAAGTTCAGATTCAAGGACTATCTTGACGGTGTTTTCACTCATAGTGTTTTGCCCAAGTACACCTTCATGTCCTTTGGTATGACCAATATTCTTCCTTGTTCATATATCATATGAATCCCTCTTTTTGGAGTGTTTTGATAAGGGTGTTTTCGAGCCCATCGATGACATTTCTAATTGTCCAAGTTGCAAGAGGATCATGTTGAACAATTTGCACTAATGTTGGAAACTTTTGAGAACCATCTTTGTGTTACCATGAAGCTTGTGCTCTCGATGTTGAAAGTGACTTTCTCGGGTTTGTCTGCTTATGGTGAAAGCTATCGCCATGGATTCGAGTAAAGTTTTCTTGTTCCCTCGGGAATAATCCCTAGTCGGTCATGCATGTGTGGACTATTCTTGATATGGTGGATTGTTACCTCCATTTCTTGAACCAATTTTGTATCCACACCAAGCCACTGACTGACCGTTCGTTGAAAGAGAAGAAGTCCAAGAACTTCGTTATGTCGGTAATCATCTTTCCCACAAGGACTCCGATGTGTTTTGTTGCAACTAAACCATGTAGGTGCAACCGTCTTTTGCAAGTTGCTAATACGCGAGTTCTGCGATCTCGCTCATCTTCTTGAGCGTGGCATCATAGTCCATATCTTGAGAATCTAGTAAATGTACCTCAATTGTAACCGGTGCAACCTCTTTGGTCAAACATGTTGAGTCTGAGTTATCAATCCACTAACCAGAGCTGAATCTCAAGCAACAATGATGGTTGGTGTTTTCTCAAGGGTATTGAATTAGGTCCATTCGAAAATCCAGCATGGTTGATGTTGTGGTTGACACAATTAGCCGGAAGGCCTAATGTCATATCTCTCTGAATCCGTAAGAACAGCCACTCTCCGTGAGAATTTTTGGTGTGGTTCATTCTAACAAGTTTTCCCTCTCCGTTCTTCCAAAATGGAGTTCTATATCCACTTGATGACCTATTGAAGGCTTAACGTAAGCTTGATATTGGTATCTCTAACGTCCACGAGAACTTGGAAGTTGACATTTCCAATATCTCTCTGTTGAACCTCCAAAACCTTTGATCTAGTGTAAACCAGTTCATCATGGGAACATTTCGTGCTGTTCTGTAACCGCCATTGATCAGTTCCCTTTTTCAAGTTGTTTGTACTTGAAGTTCCGTTCATCTCGCACATTGTATGAATTTTTCAGTCACTTCAGCCATGGGATCTTAACCATGTGGTAAATGTATTGCTACGTCAAATCCACAATAGGAAAAATATTCCTTATTCCTTCCGGTATTCTAATCCCCGTTGGTTAACCATCCTTATGGTGTGACCAAGAATTCCTCCCTAATTACGGCGTTCCAACCTTCCGTAGTTACTCTTCTTCTGCCGTGGAGTAACATACCGATCCTTGACAAAGTTTTTGACAAACTTTAACGAAATGAAAGTTCCGTTATCTTCCGTGTTTACTCCAAAGAGTGAACATGATCCTGTATCAAAATCCTCTCGGACGCACGAATTACAGTGTGTTCTCGTGTTTCCCTCTTCTACGGATATTACTTTGTGGTATCCAACACAATCCTTTTCGTCTTGGTAATCTATTTTGAAGAAACCTTGATGTCATAAGTTGTCCAACCTTTCTCTTCCAAAAGGATTTAAAGTCTTGTGCAAATCTCATATTCTAAATCCTTTCAAGAACCATCGTCCGTAAACTTGAAACCATCTTCTACTCACTCCGTTATCTTGATGTGTTTCATGCATGTTAACTCAATAGTTCTTTGTGAACATCTCTGTCTGAGTGAGCCATAAAATACTCGATCTTCGTGAAGATCATATCCGAAGAATTTCCCTCTTACCTAAGGTGTAGCCACTGGTATCTTCGCAAGTTCTACGGATCAATCTCTTCAAGAAGAGAACCGTAAGGTTCGAGAAGATTGTTCAAAACCGGTGTTCCTTCTTTCTTTCTCCTTCGGGAATCTCGGGACGAGATTCTTGTAAGGGGGGTATATTTGTAACATCCCAAATTTTGCTACAATAGGGTGTGTGGTGTTGTTTTCATCTCATACAGGCATGAACAATAATTTAAACCATGTTTGAACCAATTTAAAACTTGAATTTAAATGGTTTGAGAAAATACCACAAATAGTACTTATTTTGGTTTCCAAAGTTTTGTTCTGAAAAATAATTCAAATACACCAAAGAAAAACATGGTTTTGTTGGAAATTTTACGAGGTTTCCAAAACTTATTTTTTTGCCAATTTTTCTGTTTTCAAAAAGGGCCTTAAAATGGTGGTTTCTGTATGTTTTTCTTAAGAAAAGGACCTCTTCGCCAATCACAGAAACTCCAGGGGGGTTTCCGAAATTGTCCTCTATCTTCTTCCTCCTGCCAGTAGGAGAACCCCACCGACGGTGCCATGCCACCTCCTGCTTGGCCCTTTCTCGCGCAGATAAGGAGGCTAGAGACGTCCGCAGCTAGTTCTGCATCACAATCGCCGCCTCACCTCGACCCCCTTCTTCTGTACTCCCCGGCGCGACCAAACCCTAGCTTCACGTTATCCATGGCGCGCCGTCGCCTCGAGCTCTGGCGAGCTCCGTTGAGTCCGTAGGAAGCCCCACCGAGTTCCGCAGGTCCCCCTCGAGGAGTCACATGAGCTGGGACGCTCGGGAGGAGCCGATTCGCCCAGCTCTTCCCCAACTCCAGCGCGGCCGCCGTGGACGATTCCGGCGCCACTGCCGGTTCCCCGGCCTCCCCGACCCCTCCAGTAGCTCCACCGCGCCATGGTGAGCTCCCTGGTGCCCTCCGTTTTCCCCTTCCCCCTCTGTAACTTTCGGCTGATGTGCGCCGCTCTCCGCCACCGCGCCGGTGGACGGCGTGGTCGCTCCGGCGACTGTTTCCGAGCGGCGCCTCTACTACAACGTCCACCGTAGCTCCCTCTAGCTAGACCATCGTTCAATTTCACGAACGATTCAAGGAATCGTGCGAATTCGAGTTCGACTACGCGGAAACAGAGCATGGTGACATCACCTCTGCGTCACGCTGACTTCAGCGCGTGTTTTCTCTATTTTTGAAAAAATGAATATACATTGACAGGTGGGACCCCTATTTAAATAATTCCAGAAAAATGAATAGAATTGAATGATTAATATCTTCCAAAATGTTAATCAGAAAAATAAAATGAAAATATAGAAATGTTCAAAAAAATGTTCTCTATCCAAATATGTCATTTTCAATCATGTTTGAGAAACTTGAAAAATGGCCATGATTTAATGTTGTTTATTCATTTAAAATCGAAAAATAAGTTTTTATTCACTAAAATTACGAAATTAAAAGTTATATATAAAAATGCTCAAAATGGCAAATGCAATCTAGTTATGGTGTTTTTAAACCCATTTGATCTTTTAAAATTGTACTCACTTTCAGAATCACCCGAATTGCCCTCCGGGGTCATTTTCGGGCAAACTTCAGTAAAATTGCATATTTTCAATATGAAACCTAGCAACCCAACGATCATGTTTAGGGCTTTGTTAAAGTGAATTAACTTGCTCATGCATACATATTGCGCATTGCATCAATGCCATGTGTTGATTGTTATTCTTCTTTTCGGTGTTGTTTTCCCCCTCGGTAGAACGGGACTCCGAAGTGAAGGCCAACAACTCCAATGGCGAATACTTGATCCTAACCGACAAGTCAAGCACTTATCCCCGAAGATCCTCTATCTGGATTTCTTATAACCAAGGCAAGTATAACCTCTTATCTGCTCATATATGCTTTCGAACAACATTTGAATCTCGTACTTTGCATTCGATTCCAAAGTATTTGATGCTAGTAGATATAGTTCACCTATATACTGCATTGCCTCAATATCCTGTTCCACTGCTCCTAGCCGCCATAGATTTGCTTGTACGCATCGCTAGAGCCTCAAATCTGCTTCGCTTAGCTTCACATGTTTGTTACCTCTGCTCCATCCGGTTGATGAATCAGAGCTGCAATAACCTAGTTTGATATGATGACGTGGTGAGATGAGCTTTGTGTGGATAACTTGACTAAGGCTGGTATGGGAGGTCACTTGGGAAGTGGTTTTTCGTCCTGTACTCGCCAACCCTAGGATTACGGTCTCAAGCGGAAGCCAAGACTGAGCGTGCAACCACACGCGGAGTCTAAGTAACCGCGCTCGACCAACTAACTTGTTTGGCCAGATCCATGAGTCACGTAGTTTGAGATTTCCATTCGGCACCGCAAATAAAACCTTTTAAACGGTTTTGAAAACAAAATGCTCCGCTAGGGCGTGACCGGGGCCAAGTGATGGACGTACACGGATCTTGACCCCGCCTCACAGACACAGGTGCCGTTAGGAGGATGGCCAACTCCCTGTTGACGGGGTGGCCCTGTCTTGGGTTGACTCATGGATAGGGTCGGGTAAGGTAAAGGTCGTGGCCAGCCACCCTCTACCGCGTTCCATGGAAGAACGTACATGTGGCGCTAAGAGTTGGATGGTACGTGTGGGTAAAGTGTACATCCCTGCAGGGCAATCTTTTCGAAAAGTCGTGTCCACGGTTAAGGACGACTTGGTGAAGGCAAAGACCATAGATAACTTTGAACATGGCGTAAAAGATGTTGACAAAGCATGGAGTTTATGTTTGAAGGGTGCCTCCTCGGAGATGCCGAGAGGGGTGATCCTTGTAGCATGTGAGATGCTGGGAAATGATGTTGGTGGTTTGGAAACATGATGATTACAGCAGTGAGTTTCTCATCTGTTTTGAAAACCTTCTATGAGACGTGCTATTCCTCATCGATTTGGAAATTAAAGATTGCTTTACGCAAATCAACCTTCATAAAACCTTTACGAAACCAACAGATATATAATAGGTTAACTAAGTCTTGTTGAGTACCTCCCGTACTCACGTTTGCTTAATTTTGGTCCAGGTGGAGTTCGTCACTTCAGTGATGGTTCAACATGGACATCGACGAGTAGTTTGGGGTTCCCAGGTAGCAGCCTAGAATCTATGGGCTGGGACGTCGCCTTATGTTGCGGCCTCTTAGGCCTTTTTGGTTCATTTTGATTAGCAACATAATTTTCCTTTCGTTGTCTGATGTAATGTTGGGTCATGTGACCTCTGCTTGTAAAGTTGTACTCTAGTAACATCTGTTTAATACAACTTCCATGTTTAGAGTACTGCTTTGATCGGTTGTTGGTTTCGAGCTCATTGTTATACAGTTTTGGCTATGCTTGCATAGTTGTCGCAGTCGAGGGGTTGTGGAGCCGATGATCCATGTCCGAGCCCGCCTGCCGATGTGATTCGGCCTGGGGCGAGGTAACCCCAGTAACCCTCGATTGTTGTTGCACTTTCTGGACACATAGCATCTCTGTATAGCTTTAGTCATGTTTCCTTCAGTTTCATTCGATTCGTGGACGCTTTGATATGCATAGTTGGTTATGACTGGCATGGATACAAGGAGTAGTAGACTGGGGATCCGGACTACATGCCGATGAACCCAGTCTGCCTGCCGTTGTTTGTTGCAGCCGGGGCTGGTAACCCTGAAGCCCTTGTGAGTTCATGGCTAGGAGCACATAACAGTATGCATATCTCTGGGTCCGGGGTCGTGACAGGTGTCAATTCTAAAAACCCGAATTTTATATGGGAAATTCGGGTTTATACTTCTATAACCCGAACATCCCGAATAATCCGAAATAGATAAGTAATTTTATCCCAATACAATGAATTACGCTCCCGCATACCCCAACAACGTGAATTAAGCTCCCGCAGAGCCCAAGAACACATCATTGACCACAAGCCTCGAAACCTCAATCGCTCAACTTTACGCACATGAACAGGCCACGACGGACCAAGACCCTGACCTGGCCGCGGCCTGCACGCGGTCACCTTCCACCAGTCCCCTCGCACCCGTCCTACCTTGAGATGACAAGGAGCTGCAACGTGTCAGCCGCCTCCCGCCGCCTACCTCGATGACGTGTTGTGGTGATATGCAGCGACCGCCACCTACCTTGACGGCATGCTCTGGTACAGTGTAGCGCTCATCGCCTACCTTGATGACATACTGTGCACAGCGCAGCGCCCGCTGCCTCCCTGGAGTAAATGGCATGTTGTGATGAAGTGCCGCTCCGGTGCTGCGTGTACGGGTGCAGCGCCGCGCCGATCGATCTGCCTAAGTCCTCCTCTAATAGCTACGACTGTGATGCATTGAGAAATTTCTTTAAGTGATGCTCCTATTTGGGTAAATCGGGAAAACCCGAACCCGAACCTGAATTATCGGGTACCCAAATTGTCGGGTTCTTATTATTTTGGCTAAACTTCGGGTATCATTTTTCAGAACCCGAATTTTTAAAAACCCGAATAACCCGACCAGAATTTTTCGGGTAACCCGAACGCCCGACCTGATCCGGAGGAGCCCATGAGCCGAAATAGGTTTGATGACACTGACGATGAAGAGGATACGGAGAACAATGACAGCTTAATTTTGGATGAATACGATGACGAAGACGTGCCAATAATTGAGTGGAACAGGGAGAATCCTGAGCTTACTGAAGGCACCATATTCCAATCGATGGTGGACTGTCGGAATGCAGTAACTACATATTGCATTGTTACTGAAAATTCGTATAAGATTAAAAGGAGTGAGCCAAGAAGATCCACAGTTTATTGTCCATACGATAGGTGTAGGTGGAGGTTGCATGCATCCCGTATGCTAAAGAGCAAACTGATTCAAGTACTCCAAGTTGATTGATTATTTTATTTCAGATCATTGAGTAATGTTTCTTAGCCATAATTTTTTACCTTTTCTTTTGTTTCAGATAAAGAAAAACCCACACAAGCACACATGTCCACCTGGAGGGGGAGGGGGGAAGGAAAAATCCAAACTAGCAAAAACTCGATGGGTGACAGATGCTATATTGGATTGGCTAAGAGAAAAAGCTAGTCTTGGTCCAACAACACTCCAAGGGAAGCTTTTTGAGAAGTATAAGATTGTAATTCCTTACATGACGATTTTCAAAGCTAAAGAAATGGCTCTTGACCGGATTAATGGTCAATAGAATGAAAGTTTTCAGTTGCTTTACACCTTCAAGGCTGAAGTGGAGATAGCTAGTCCAGGTAGTGTTGTAGAAACTGACAAGCATACAATTTCATTCAAAATAAAAGGGAAGACATTTGAGGAGTGCTTCGGAAGGGCTTTTGTATGTTTCAAGGCTTGTTGGAAGGGGTTTCTTGATGGATGCAGGCCTTATTTTGCTGTAGATGCTACCCATTTGACTGGAAGATGGAGAGGACATCTAGTAGCAGCTTCTGCAGTTGATGGACACAACTGGCTATTCCCATTTGCCTTTGGTGTTTTGGAGGCAGAGTCCGAGGAAAGTTGGGTCTGGTTTCTGCAGTAGTTGCGCAACATTATAGGCACACCCCCAGGTTTAGCTATACATACAGATGCTTGCAAAGGTCTAGAGAGTGCAGTAGAAATTGTATTCCCTGGAGTGGAGCATAGGGAATGTATGCGACACCTAGCGCAAAATTTTAAAAAGAAGTTCAAAGGAAAAGTTTTTGATGAGAACTTATGGCCAGCATCGTACACATGCAGCGAAAGGAAGAATGATCACCATTTGAGAGTGTTGTATGCTCAGAATCATCCAGAGGTGAAGGAGTATATGGATGCACATCATGGAAAGGTGTGGTCAAGAAGCAAATTCAACACCATATGCAAAGTAGACTATGTGACCAGTAATCTTGCAGAATGCTTCAATGCAAAGTTCAAGTCAGTGAAGGGTTATTTGGTTTGCCAAGCATTTGACAAGATGAGGCAGATGATCATGATAAAGATGGATCTTCGCAAAAGAATTGTTGAAACACAATATGTTGGCCATGTTATACTCCCATCACTGATTAAGGCATTGCATCACAAGGCAAGAGGACCGAAGATGAGATGCATTCGACCATCGACATACGAAGCTGAGGTAGCGTACACTGACAGTAAAAATAGGGAATGGAGGTATCCAGTGAACCAAGCCACTAGGGAATGCAGTTATAGGCAATGGCAGTTTCGTGGGAAGCCATGCATACATGCTCTACATCTGATGACTCTGATTGGGGGTGAAGATGGCGAAGTTGATCAGTATTTCTCTGAGTATTTCTCTGTTGCTAAATTTAAGGCTGCTTATGCTCACAATGTGCCTGCACTCATGGGAAAAGACCAATGGAACATAGTAGATCCAGGGTTCAAACTCCACTCTCCTTTACTGACTAGACCACCGGGAAGACCAAGAAAAAACAGGTACATAGCAGGTGAAGATGGTCGTGTACCAAAAAAACCGGGCGTACAAAAAATTTGGAATTCTGGGGAACATTGCTAGGCTTTGTTCCAATCCAGTGGATGCATCATTTGGAGAAGAGGACCTATGGACAGCAGCAAATGCAGAGGAGAATGCATCAGCAATGGAGATTGAAGATGGAGGGGACCATGTAGCAGCAATTGAGTCTAAATATGCACTCCTCGTTGAAGCATCACCTTGGTATGTGTGTGCATTCCCTTTTTTATGCATTTTTCTCTTTTCTCCATATGTCTTATAATTTTATTTCTCAGCACTAGGATAAATGGAGGCAGATGGAAGAAAAGATGTAGAGTGGAAGCTATAAGAGAAGAAGAGGATAGAGCCCAAGAAAATGAAGTTCAGTCATCATCAGATGGCTTAGAATTTAAATCCATGGCTCTTGATGGTTTTGAAGCTATAAGAGAAGAAGAGGAAAGAATAATTGTACCAGTTGTTCCTTTAAGGATTACTGAACACACAGATGACCGTCAACTTGTCGTCGAGTGCTCGCCGAGTGGAATTACTTCGTCACCACCTCCACGGCCACAACCCCAAGGGAAGATAAGAAGGAACAAGATGATTCCAAAGAGTACTCCAGCTAGGGAAACCCGGAGCAAGACGGTGAAGCCATCTCCTCACACAAGAAGCAGGTCGAAGATTTGAATCCGAACTACGAATTTGAATTTGAACTATGGATTTGAATTTGATGGATTTGTAGTTAGGTGTTTGTGTTGTCAACTTTAGATCTTGTGATAACTTATAAGTCTTAATAATATTGTTTGTGCTTTGGTATCATATGTGAGGCAGAATGCATATTTGAAACAGAGCTTGAATTTGAAGCAATATTTGAATTTGGAACAAAATTATAATTTGAGCCAAAGTTGAAGTTGTACAAAATTTTCAAGTATGTTGCTCTTTAGTACTTGCTTGAGCTAAAGTTGAACTTTCACCAACATTTAAACCCCAATATCTGAAGGTGATCAATCCGAAGGAGAAACATGCTACAAATGAGCTCTGAATCTAGGGTAAACAACCCAATTTGTAGTCAAGTTTTTTTTCGACCTTCTCTAAATGAGCCAATATTTTTTAGGTGACACTTATTCCATCTAAATAGTGTCCAGTCGAAGTCTCACTATTTATTGAATTGTTTTCCATATTATTTTTATTTTTTGAAAAAAATCCTTTTAATTGAAAACCACCAAAACACACGATTGAGATATGAAAATGTAAAAGTAAGTTCAGAACCGTATTATTCACTCCAAGAGGAAGCATTGGTGATTTTTTTGATTTATTTGAATTTTTTCAAAACCAAAACCCTCCTTCACTCTCCATCGAAGGTCTATACACAGTTGCTCATTTGTGAGAAGCCTTTTTCATGAAAAAGTCTTGACACCGAGTTTATATTTTTTTTTTCTCATAACCATGTCACATATGACGGCTTTGTGAGCTTGCCGTGCAGTTTTTTGATTTTTTTGAATTAGTTATGGTCATTTGAACCTGATTTTGATGGCTCGCTTGTGAAAATGATTTTTCTTGAAAATGTTCCTATAGCATGTTTATATTTTTTTTCTAGTAACTATATCTTATAAGTTGATAAACTACGCTTTGTTTCCATTTCTTTATTTTTTTGAATTAGTTATGGTCATTTGAAGTTATGTCATACCCTAATAACCACAAACCCCCGATAACCTCGTAACCCCAAAACCCTAGCGCCGAACGTCAGCCATCCGATCATACCCTACCGCCAATGTCAGCCGTAAGATCTGACCTTCTAGAAGGAATTCTGGGGACGGGCCCGCGTGCCGTCTCCGCGCCTTGGATGGCGTCGATGGTTGAGATCAAAGTTCAGTCTTCTAGAAGGGCGAGCGATCCGCAGGAGGATGGTTCTGGCCGCGCTGTTTTATTTCACTTACACATCAACACAGTTACACAGCAGCCCGTGCCCTCCTCCACCCATCGACACAGTCACACAGCAGTCCGTGCTAGCCTCCCCTTTTGGATCTCGGCGATAGAGCAGTTCTTCTTCCTCTCCGGCAAAATGTCGACCTCCACTTCATCCTCCCGCTCCTCGTGGCCTACGTATGGTCTAGTGCCGATGCAACGGTGTCCGGACTGCCCACGCACCGTGCCACTAAAGGGGTGGAATTCGAAGGAGGATAAAAATGGCAACTTTGGGCGTGAGTTCGTCAGATGCGAGAGAAGGACGGATGGGCAGATAGATCTTGGTTCCTCTCGCATCCTTTAGCTCTGAATTTTTCATTTCTAGATCTAGGTTCTCTTCTTGCATCCACGGAGTTGGGATTTATGCTTCATTATTTCGTTTTCAGATCGTGAAAAAATGCAATCATTTCGGGTGGATGGATGAGTATGTGGAGATGCTTCAAAGGGAGGGTTCGATTGATTTAAAGGGGACTCCAACCCTCGAGCTCAATCTGCCTCCATCCGTGAAGAACATGGGGAATGCAGACTTGAAGGGTGATCCCACAGTGGGGGATGCAGATCTGAAGGGTGAATTGAGGAAGATGAACAAGAACTTGAAGCAGATGATTCATGTGATGCAGGAAGCAAATATGATAGCTTTAGGCTTTTATTTTTTGCATTGTTGTTGTACGATTTGTTTACGTGCTGGTCAATCCTCGTTAGAGATGTTGTGTACTGTTAACTGTATATTAAGTCCATGTCACGAAACTTTAATGCGATGGATTTCAATGCGCATCTCTCGAGATCATCTAAGTTTGTTTGTTATTGTACCTAGTTTTTTAGTTGACCAGATGGCAGTTAGCACTACTTGCACAGCACAAATACCTCTAGATCATCTCTTCTTCAGAGGAACACTCTCTTCAGTTCAGTTTAGCTTCAGTTTGGTTACACCGAGTTCTAGGAAAAATCCACAAAGACGCGATGCTCTGATTTTTTTTCTTTCAATGATTCAAAGAGATTTCATTTATTTGAGGTTTGATTGCCCACCCTCTTCTATTTGCTGGAGGTGATAGTAAAATACAAAGTGTTCAAAAAAATGCAAAGGGTTTTAAGAATGCCAAAAAAAAGAAGGGAAATAATATTATTTTTCTTTTTTCCACAAGTTAGTTGTCATGCACGTGCAAAAAAATGAGTTATTTTTCGACTAGTTTGATATCTAACCTTATTTAGTTCATAAATATGTTTTGATTTTCTGTCCTTATCTCAGCATACAAAGAACTACTCCTTCCGTTCCTAAATGTAAGATGTTTTAGCCTTTTTTTCCACGTTCACATATGTCTACATGTATCTATACAACTTTTAGTGTATATGTTCACTCATATTATTATGTATCTAGACAACATGAGCAGTAGGTACAACATCTTATATTTAGGAACGGAGGCAGTAGTTCATAAATTTATGTTACTTACTTTTTAGTTTGGGTTCTTTTTTTTCACAAACTAGTGTAATTACTAGTTCAAATATAGGAAAGAAAAGATAAAAAGGATGCATCTACTCTAATAGGCTGCGTTATATGTGCTCTTAGTCATGCCTTAATTAACTTGGGGCAAATCACCTGGAAATAATATGAATACGGATAAAAAAGAACACATCACGCACGGCCAAAAATAAATAACTTAGATGTGGGATTCTTAGATCCCTACATAGTACGGTACATAGTACGGGGAACACATGATATACGGTACATAGCACGGTACACTAGCTACGGCCGACAACACTATGGGCGCGCAACACCAACACCGTCTGGACTTCACCGTCGTCGTCTTCACTCCTCGTTGCCGCCGTACTCGTCGTCTTCACTACTCCTCGATGCCGTCATCTCTGAGATAGTAGGGGAGGGTGTGCATGTGGTTTTCCTCGGGGAAGATGCTCTCGAAGTCAGTGTACATGTTCTAGGTCCTGAATGCGATGAACTCGCATCCACACCAGAACACGCGGCCGAGAAGGTAGTACGCATCAAATCTGTTTGTGAAGTTGGCGACGAGGCCTGCCACTGGAGCATTGTTGTGGGCGCGCTGTTCCTCCAGACGGAACATGACTAGTGACCCTGCCGGGAGGTGGTTAAATCCCGCACGGAGGAAGAGACGGGCCAAGTCCGTATTGTTCCTCCATCGTGAGAACGACCAGATACGCAACACGGTCTCAACGACCCTGCCGGGGGGTAGCGGACCTCCGGCATGGTGGGTGGGAAGCGGAAGGTGGGTGCGTTGAACTGCATCTTCACGTACGTCGAGTCGTCGGTTGTGCTTTGGATCTGGTTGGAGAGAAGAGAATTGGGAGGAGGCGG
This sequence comes from Alopecurus myosuroides, assembly GCA_028641055.1. NCBI lineage: Eukaryota > Viridiplantae > Streptophyta > Magnoliopsida > Poales > Poaceae > Alopecurus > Alopecurus myosuroides. Next base: position 173,862,373 of record CM054058.1, read on the forward strand.
AGATTGAAGATGTGGAGGAGGAGGTTACGAGACACGGTTTAAGTAGCCAAGGGAGAAGAGGGGTTGGATGGAACCGCCGTTTTTTCAAACTGCATCGAGGCGTCGCGTTTGTACTTTTTTTCACACTGCATCGAGGCGTCACCGTTTTTTCACACTGCATCGAGGCGTCGTGGTTGTGCCGTGGAGAGGAGGGGGTGGACAAATCGCCGTTTATTCATCACTCAGTCCGGTCGTGCCCCGATGCGTGGCTCGACGCGTGAAACGACGCGACAAATTAATCGAGCGTGCGACTGAATTAAGCTGCGTGTGTGGCTAGGTGGCGATCGAATCACACCCGCGTGCATGGCTAGGTGGCTGCGAGCATGGCAGCGTTGCCACTGAATCGCAGCCGTGCATGGCTAGGTGGCGGCTGAATCGCAGTCTTTTAATCACGTAAACTAGTCAACGCTGCACTCATCAATGCTAATGTCGGGCGCATGCATAGCAGGCTGAAACGATGGCATGCATAAAAGGCTGACCACGCGCGTGGGTATGCTAGCAGGCTGAATTTAATTATGAACAAACTCGGCCCGTTCTACGACGTACGAAGCATACAACAGCCCAACGGACAATGCCACATAAACGCAGCCGCACTCGTCCCACTTGTCAGGTCCAACGAGCGACACAGTCCCACACAGCCCCACTAGTCAGAGTTAACGGAAGATACATCAACGTCATGTGTGAGCATTCGTGAGAGTTTCACCTAAGGAGATGGGGAAAAGTGAGTAAAAGTTTCAACCGCGGGAAAAAGTGAGCAGAACTAAGGAATCGGGGGCACAGGAGTAATAATCCCCAGAAATTAAGGATACGTTTATGACGTATCAACATCGCCAAGCTTAGTTCCTACTATTCCTCGAGTAGGTAAACGATAAAAACACATAATTTTTTAGGTGACATGCTACCAACATTAACTTGATCATCAATAATGTAAAAGCATAAGTAATCTGAGATCATAGAACTTAAACACAAGCATGATAAATAGAATTTTAATAATAAAGCATAGTAATCACCTTGCATCATGACAAGTAACACAAATAAAAGATCATGAATAACAATGCAACGAAAGATATACGTTTGTTTCAAGTATAGAGAAAACATGTCAAAGTGATATTTCGCTAGTCCTTAAGAGTGGGGCTAAATATAAATGTCAGGACACCTTCAAAGTTCATGAGGAAGACTAGAATAAATAATTAGAGAACAAGCAATAACACATCATGAATCAATTAATAATGTTTCTGGGACAAATGCACATAAAACTCAGAATGGCAACTATGCTCTCTCAACTGTGCAGAAAGTTAGAAGATGGAGACTCAACATAAAAATAAAAGAAAGACCCTTCGCAGATGAAAGCATGGATCACTCATGTGCTAGAGTTTTTATTTTATTAAACAGAGGTATAAAAAGCTTGACACTCCTCCCAACCATCTTACACAAACCATAGCTAGCCGAATCCTCGGGTGCCTGCCAACAATCACATACTGTGGAGGAGTGTCTATATTTTAAGAGAGGTGTATGCTTATGTCAACGAATGGTAAACAGAAAATACAGTACGTCACAAGCCAACTACACTTCACAAGAGAGGCTCCCACAGAAGGATGCATCTGGGTAGAAGGTCATCCCTCTTTCTCGTTTGTTTACACAATTATGCTTTAACTGATAAATCAGGAGCAAAAATTGTTAAGAGAATTTGTGTTATTAATTTGGGGCTGGGCACCCCACTGCCAGCTCTTCCATCATTGGATAAGCGGATGAAGCCACTAGTCCAGGGTGTGAAAGTCCAATCAACAAGTGAGATAAAGATTCTCTATTTACGTCCTCGTGATCTAAAACATGAGCACAAAACATGAGTAATTTTGAAAGTTTTAAAGGTAACACATGAGAAATTCACTTTGGAGTGGCGGTTAATTACCACATGTAGGTAGATATGGTGGACACAATGGGAAAACTTTGGTTTTTGGGAGTTGGATGCACGAGTAGTGCTCATACTCAGTACAGGTGGAGGCTAGCAAAAGACTGGGAGCGACAAATCAAGAGAGCATAAGAGCCATAATCATGCATAGCGACATAGACATCATTAATCAAAGAATAAGTGGTACCACAAGTTCAAAAACTAAATGATCATGGAGGCTATCAGTGACTGGTTCATAGTCATAAACATGGTGTGAGCATGGGCCAAGTCAACCAAATAAAATATTCAAAGGAGAACACCACAAATTTATGCTTCAATATGACAAGAACAACACATGATTCTTTCAGTGGTACATTAAACACTCAGAGCTATTTGAGGCTAATCATGCTTCTAAATAACCACAAGGCTTTAGAAGTAAAATAACATCCATCATGATATGAAAAAGTCTAGCCACAGTCTATACAAGCTTCTACTTGCACCGTTAAAAATTCTACCTCAAGAAGCAGTTTCTTTTCCCAACAATCACCATACAAACATGCTTTAACAAAAACTCTCTAAATGCTACATCAAGAAAACATGAGAGTACTCACATAACACTACTAAAACTAACAGCTCCGAATAAGAGATGCAATGAAAACAAGAGCCAAACATGAAATTTTGCAGCAACTAGAAGAAAAACTAAGAATACTAGCATAGCAAGTATTCAAACAAAAAGTGGAGCGTGTCTCTCTCCCAAACAAAGTATGCTAGGGTCCAACTATATTATTGCAGAAAGAAAAAAAAACAAAGGAAAACAAAATAAAAACAAAGAAAAACAAACAGACGCTCCAAGTAAACTTCATATGATGTGACCGAATAAAAATATAGTTTCACTAGAAGTGACCTGATAGGAAGTTGATGAAGAAGGGGATGCCTTGGGCATCCCCAAGATTAGATGCTTGATTAGAACAGTCTATAAAGAAGAATTTTTTTGGGGCATTTACATTGCTCAGATCGAAAAAATTAAAGAACAAAAAAGTTGCTTAGTTATCCAAGGAATAAGCACAAGAAATTTCAGATCATTCTGATTTTTCTATGATTTATACGATTTTTTACGGTGGACAGCAGAAATATGTTTCCTGCGTAGAAATCCGAAAACCAACTCCAACTCTCGTCAGAAACCTTACTTGGCACTACCTAAATAGGCAAAAGGGCAAAGGCGGTGGAGGCCGGGGGCCCACAACACCCCATGGCGCGGCTAGGGGGCGCGCCTCCCTATGGTGTGGGCCCCCTGTGTCCCCCCTCCGGGTCTCTTTGGGACTCCGTGGAACCTTCGGGAATTCTAAGACTTTCGGGCTTCGAATTTTCCAATTCCGAGAATATTTCCAGAACAACTTTTCTGAAACTAAAAACAGCAGAAAATAGGGAACTGGCTCTGTGACATCTTGTCAATAGGTTAGTGCGGAAAATCGATAAAAATGACATAAACTGTATAACAAACATGTGGGAAACAATAAGAAAACAAGATGGAACATCAGAAATTAAGGATACGTTTATGACGTATCATGCTTGAGCCATAGGTTCTATCATTTATGCTATGCTAAGTACAAGACCAGATGTGGCACATGATATTAGTTTGACTAGCAGGTACCAGTCCGATCCAGGTTTGGAACACTGGACGGTGGTCAAGAATATCTTTGAGTAGTTGAGAAGAGCTAAGGATATGTTTCTCGTATATGGCGGTGAAGAAGAGCTCGTCGCAAGATGTTACGTCGGTGCTAGCTTCGACAGTGATCCGGATGACTCTAAGTCACAATCCGGGTATGTATTTGTTATGAATGGAGGAACAGTAAGCTGGAGGAGTTCCAAGCAATCCGTGGTAGCGAGATCATCAACAGAAGCGGAATATGTTGCTGCCTCGGAGGCAACATAGGAAGCAATTTGGATGAAGGAGTTCATATCCGAACTAGGTGTGGTTCCGAGTGAGTTGATCCAATGGTTATCTATTGTGACAACAATGGTGCCATAGCCCATGCTAAGGAACCAAGGTATCACAAGAATTCCAAGCATATCAACCGCCGTTTTCACTCCATCCGTGAACATGTCGCATATGGGGATGTGAAGATTTGCAAAGTACAAACGGATCTGAATGTGGCAGATCCATTAACTAAACCTCTCCCAAAGGCAAAACATGATAAACACCAGAACTCCATGGGTGTTAGATTCATCACTATGTAATATAGATTATTTCCCCTAGTGCAAGTGGGAGACTGAAGGGAATATGCCCGAGAGGCAATAAGAAAGTGTTTATTATGTTTTTCCTTGTTTATGATAGATGTTTATTTCTCATGCTAGAATTGTATTAAACGGAAACGTTGATACATGTGTGTTTAATAAACAAACAATCGTTCATAGTAAAGACTCTCTTTTAACTAGCTCGTTGATTAACCGATGATCAAGGTTTCCTGATCATGAACATTGGATGTTGTTAATAACGAGGTCATGTCATTAGGAGAATGATGTGATGAAAATAAACCCAAACTAAGTATAAAGATACGATCAAGTCATTTATTTTATGTTGTTATGTCTTACATACGAAGTAACCTTATTCCTTAGACCATGAGATCATGTCAATCACTAATACCGTAAGGGTGCTTTGATGTCATAAAACGGCATGCCGTAAAGGGTGACTATAAAGGTGTCGTTGGGTATTCGGAAAGTATTAGTTGAGGCTCATGGATCAAGAGTGGGATTTGTCCATCCAAATGACAGAGAGATATACTCTGGGCCCTCTGGGTGATATCACATCGACACCGCTTCCAAGCATGTGACTAGGTCACAAGGATGTCATATCACGGAACGAGTAAAAGAGTACTTGTCGGTAATGAGATCGAACTAGGTATGGTTGATACCAATGATCGTATCTCGGACAAGTAAAATATCGCGATAAAAATGGAATTAGTTACGACGTTGATGGTTCACACGATCACGAGAGTCATCGTTGAATATATAGGAGTCATCACGGATCTCCAGATCCCGCTGTTGATTATTGATCAGAGAGGTGTCTCGATCATGTCTATGTTATTCACGAACCGTAGGGTGACACACTTAAGGTTCGATGCATTTGAGAGGATACGGAATATCGAAGAATGTTTTGGACATCACCGAAATTGTTTCGGGTAAAATTGAAATAGTTCAAGGGGTTTTTGTTGAATGGTTGTTAATAGAATTAACAAATGATTCGAGGTGCTATATGCAAATGTTTGTTAATGGAATTAACAAATATTAAAATAAAGAAATAAAAATATTTTATTAATTTATTAAATAAAAACCTTTGGATTTTCTAAGTGGAGTTTTAAGGGAGCATGACTGGGTGTGAGTGGGAATTCCACTCACATAAAGAGGGGAAGAGGTGGGGGCACCACATGGCTGGCCGCACCCCTCCCCTTGGGCTGCCTCCACCTCCCCTATAAAAGGAGGGTGAGGGCTCCTCCTCCTCACACACTTGTCCCATCTTCTTTTCTCTCCACCCGCTGCTCCATTCCATGGTCTCCCGCTTGGCGAAGCGCTGACCGTGGGATTCTTCACCACACCACACCGTCGTGCTGCTGGAGTTCCGGGGGATCCTCTATTTCCGCTACCCTGCTGGATCGAGGGAACGAAGGTCTTCATCGAGCTGAACGTATGACCGATCACGGAGGCACCGCCGGATTGCGGTGCACATCTTCTAGCTCTCGGGGTCGGCGTGAGTACGACTACGCCAACAACGAGATTCAATATTGTAACGGTTAGAGTCTACGAGGGTATGTTTCCTAAGACTCTTTCTTCCTGTTGCTCTTCATCTCCTAGATTAGATTTTGGCCCTTCGGGTTTATCTCGCGTAGGAATTTTTTTATTTTCTATGCAACGTACCCTTCAGATATTGTCGTCGTTTCCAAGGAAAAAGATACACTCCTTGATGATCTACAAGAAACCTTCGACAATCTCCGCATTTATAGAATGAAGTTGAATCCATTAAAGTGCATATTCGGGGTACCCTCAGGAAAGCTTCTGGGTTTTATCGTTTCTCACAGAGGAATAGAGGTAAACCCGGAAAAGATCAAAGCAATCTTGAACATCACAAGACCTACGTGTCTAAAAGATGTCCAAAGACTGACGGGTTCTGCAACCGCCATAAGCAGGTTCATAAGCCGGCTTGGCGACAAAGCTCTGCCATTATACAAGTTGTTGAAGAAATCTGACAAATTTGAATGGACAGAAGAAGCGGACAAAGCATTAACCCAGTTGAAAGAAACTTTGATGAAAGCTCCAATTTTTGCATCCCCAAAAGATGAAGAACCCATGTTATTGTATCTTACATCAACTAATAGGGTTATTAGTGTAGTGATAATCGTGGAAAGACGAGCAAAGTATTCCAGATAAGCATTCGGTGTATTACTTTAGCGAGGTATTTTCCGAGTCAGAACAAAGGTATCCATATTATCAAAATCTGTCATATGGCGTATTCTTCGCATCTCGGAAACTCCGCCATTGTTTCCATGGACATTCCATAACAGTGGTAAGCAAAGAACTACTAGGTGATATTATCAACAATGCAGACGCAACAGGCAGAGTAGCCAAATGGGGCATTGAACTTGCTGCGTTCGACATTAAGTACCAACCCTAGACGGCAATCAAATCCCAGGTATTGGCAGATTTCGTGGCTGATTGGACAGAAGCAATGGAAAACACACCAATGCCGGTGTCAGAATATTGGATCATGCATTTCGATGGATCCAAAATGAAAGAAGGCGCTGGAGCTGGTGTGGTGCTCAAATCTCCGAAAGGCGACACAATGGAGTATGTATTAGAAATACACTTCAACGCCAGTAACAATGTGGCAAAATACGAAGCATTGCTTCATGGCTTGCATTATTGCAAAGGAAATAGGTGTCAAACGTATACTTTTCTATGGTTACTTGGACTTGGTACAGCATCAGCTGAACCAAACATGGGATGCTAAAAGCCCCATCATGGCCGAATATTGGAGGACAGTAGACGAGTTCGCCATTTGCTTCCTAGGATTTGAGTGACATGGTCAAAAGGGAAGAAAATTGGAACACAAATGCTTTAGCTCGCATGGGCTCGGAAAGGGTGAAAACTCTACCACCTGGCGTGTTTGTCCAACATTTGTATGAACCATCAATAAAAGGTGGAGATGTTGACTACCCTTTGGTTTCCTAATCAATAGAAGTTTTGCTCGTTAGCTCGGATTGGACGATTCCATACTTAAACTTCTTAGTTGATCAGAAGTTCCCGGATGGAGCAGACGAAGTCTTGCAAAGGCAGATACAATGCCGATGCAAAGGATACACGATAATGAACGGTTGCCTCTATAATCGCAGTACTATTGGAATTTTTCAGCGATGTATTTTGCCAGAAGAAGGACGAGAAATTATGCAAGAAATCCATGCAGGAGATTGCGTACATCACGCTCAATCAAAACGCATAGTTAAAAAAGCATTCCGTGCAGAGTTTTTCTGGCTCACAGCCAAGATAGATGCGGAGCACATAGTGAATGCATGTGCCGGATACCAGTATTACGCCAAGCAGACGAATATGCCGGCTTAAGCACTCAAGACTATCCCCATTACATGGCCATCCGCGGTCTGGGGGCTAGATATGATGGGGCCATTCAAAACTGCAAGAGGCGGACTTACACATCTACTCGTTGCAGTGGATAAGTATACCAAGTGGGTGGAGGCAAAACCCATCAAAAAACTTGACGGTGTGACCGCCAGAAATTTCGTCATTGATGTAGTCATGCGATATGGCGTTCCACATAGCATAATCACGGATAACGGGACAAATTTCTCAACTGGAGAGTTGGCAAAATATTGCCGACCAACGGGAATTCGCCTAGATCTTGCATCTGTAGCACACCCACAATCCAATGGCCAGGTTGAACGAACGAATGGTTCAATTTTGCAATGAATACGCCCAAGACTCGAATACCCTCATCATAGAGCAGCTGGAGCATGGGTAGAAGAATTGCCTTCTATACTTTGGAGTATTGAAATGACGCCAAATAGATCAATAGGTAAAACGCCTTTCTTCTTGGTCTATGGCGCAGAAGCAGTGCTTCCTATGGACATAATCCATAATAGACCAAGAGTGCAGGCGTGCGATGACTCGGATGCCAAAAACGCATGTCAGGATGTCGTCGATCTCTTAGAAGAAGAACGAGATCTTGTGTTCCAAAGATCCGCCATTTGTCAGCAAGGACTACGATGATATCATAGTCGAAAAATCAAACACCTATCTTTCAAAGAAGGTGATTTGGTGCTAAGATTGGTATAGGATAGGAAGCACAAGTTAGCCCCAATCTGGGAGGGACCATTTTTCATTAGCAAAGCTATGAAAAATGGATCATATTACCTTGTAGATATTCGAGACACGGAAGACGATCCAAAAAATCCGAATCGCAAGAGGAAAAGAAACATAGATGTAGAACTAGGAGAGACAAAAAGGACCTAGGGCATCCAGCAGTTACGTCCCTTCTACACTTAGTTCAAATTCTATGTAAACATCATTGAGATCATGAAATAAAAGTTGTCGGAAATTAATGCATTTTTGTCTTGTTTTGTACTTTCTGTTCCAAGCATATTTCCGTCTTATCTATTTCCCAATGATCTTTCAATTTGCTTCAATGTTAACCCGAATTGTGCCTGCATGCTCGGAGTTACGAAACTGAATGCTTTTTGGCCTAAGGAGGCTTCAGAACCCCATATTGCGCATGTGTTACTGAGGTTCATATTTTTCAAATTCCTTACTATTCCTAAGTATTATCTAATTGTTTGTTGTGTTGGGTCACTGGATTTAGTAAGTAAAAGTGCCAAGGTATAATCAATGGTTCCGAGTTTCGACTGATTGGTTTCTTAACCTGGTCAGTTGGCGTGAAGATTGCATACTTTTGAGCCACTTTAACACTAAGGAAAGTTAAAGCATACAAACTAGAGAACTTAGAAGAAAAGGAATTAAAACTCTGAAAAACTTGCAAAGTTTAAAATTTACTGAAAAGGATAAGAAACTTGTTCATACAAAAGATAGAATGCATTATAGTTGAGTTTACATTGTAGGAATAGTAATGCGTTCTATTTGGCTAAAAGCTATACAGGATTAGGTGGCATCCACGAACTCCTCTTCGTCGTCCTCGTCGCTATCGCTCAGGTTCTCCGGAGTTGCTGGAATTTCTTCCTCCGGGTAGAACGTCGAGGTAGACACCATCCGAGCTATCTTGGAGGCATGCCCCTTGATATAATCGAAGATTTCCGCCCGCTGCGCTTTGGTGTATCCTTGAGGAACACCGGTGGCGATGCGCCAGGACTTGGCGGTGGTGTAATGCATACGCATCTGCCCAAGGGCCATGCGCACACTGATACGTCCATTTTGCATCACCATTTTATATTGTTATTTTCTGTTATTCATTGATATATTTCATGTTATGATGCATCACTTATGTTATTTTATCTTATTTTGCATGTTTGATCTTTTTTTGAAGAATAAACACCGGGACCAGAAATCTGATGGAAAAAGCACCGTCAGAATACCCTATTTTGGAAGATCAGAAGAAGAGGGGGGACACCAGAGATGTCTTAGAAGCCCAGATGAGGGAGCCAGCCACGAGGAGATCTAGAGGGGGGACCAGGGGCACACACCACCAGGTGGTGCCCCCCTTGGCCGCGCCGCCAGGTGGTGTGGCCATCCTGGCCCACCTCTGGTCGACCTCTCTCGCATACTTGACCCCCAGGGAACCCTCAGCCCCAGACTATCATCGAAGAATTATTCCGTCGGTACCTCGGGGCGGAAAACACGAGAGAGAGAAAAGCTCTCCGGCAGGGAGAAATCTGCCGAGGAAATTCCTCTCCAGAGAGGGGAAATCATCATCATCGTAACCGTTATCGCTCCGGGCATCATCAAGATCGTCATCGTCATCATCATCACCACCAGCACCCTCATCATCCACCATCATCCCGTTGTAAGAATTAGGAGCCTATATCGTTGTTTTACATTAGATCTCTCTCCCGGTGTGGATTACTTGTTAGTAGTTGATGCTTGTAAGATTTATCGGTGTTAGCACTTTATGACCAGATTTTTATTATCCATTATATCACCTCTGATTATGATCCATATGATGTCTTGTGAGTAGTTCATTTAGTTCTTGAGGACATGAGAGAAGTCATGATGTTAGTAGTGAAGTTATGGTGAAGTAATATCTCGTGGTTCGGTATTTAAGTTGTGGTGTTATTCTTCTAGTGGTGTCATGTGAACGTCGACTACATGATACTTCACCTTTATGGGCCTAGGAGTATGCATTGTCTATTTGGCTCCTAATTGTAGGGTTGCCGGAGTGACAGAAACCTAAACCCCTGTTTGGAAACCAATGCACGAGGGAGCATAGAATCCCGGAGTTTTAAGGCTGTGGTTAGATTTATCTTAATTACTTTCTTGTATTTGCGGATGCTTACAAAGGGTATAAACACAAGTATGTATTAGTCCTAGTTGGGAAGTGCATTAGCATAGGTTCACCCACACAACACTTCAAGAAGCAATAAATATTAATCAACCGTAACGAAGCGAAAGCACTTGACGAAATTCTCATGTGTCCTCGTGAATGTTTGGTAGTCATAAGTAATACAACTGGCTTGTCCTTTTCTCTCAAAAGGATTGGTCCGCTCGCTCCAATATTATTTACTGCACTTTATTTACTCGTACTTTATTTATCTGCTATATCAAAAACCTCCAAAAACCCGTTTGATAGTGTTTACAGTGAATCCTCTATCCAACCTGCTTGTCAACACCTTCTGCTCCTCGTTGGGTTTGACACTCTTATTTATCAAAAGTACTATGATACATCCCCTATACTTGTGGGTCATCAAGACTATTTTCGGGCGTCGTTGCTGGGGAGTGAGGTGCTATTGGTAAGTGGAATTGGTAAGAGAAACTTTTATAGTGAGTGTTGTTTTTATTTTTGTCTGCTGTTTTATTTCATTATGGAGAATACTTTTGGTTCTCTATTTAGGGGTACTTCTACCGTTACTACTAGGGTAGTTGGTAACCCGTTATCTACGGAATTAGATCCTTATAAAATACCTATGTTGGACGTGTTATGGATAACTGCTATTACGGTGATGGAACTGTCCATCCCGGTGATCATTTGCTCTTTATACATGAATTATGCGATTTATTCAGGTGTGCGGGTATTACAATGGATAAAGTTAAAAGGAAATTATTTTCCTTATCGCTGAAAGGAAGAGCCGCTCAATGGTTCAAATTACTGAAGAATGGTGAATCTTTTGGATGGGAGGAAATTGTTCCTCTCTTTTATTCTAAATTCTATCCTCCTAGTGAGATTCATAAAGACCAGAATAAAATCTATAATTTCTAGCCTGATGATGGAGAGAGTATTGCCCAAGCGTGGGGGAGAATGAAGTTATTAATGCTCAAATGTCCCGTACATGAGCTCCCGCGTAATACTGGTATCAATAATTTTTATGCAAGGATTTCTCTTCATGATAAGGATTTATTGGATGCTTCTTGTTATGGATCATTCACACGTATAAAGGAAGAAGCTAAATGGGATCTTCTTGACCGTATTCAAGAGAACACTGAAGGATGGGAGAATGAAAAAGGAACAAAGTTAGGTATAAATAATGATTATGAAGGCATTAAATCTTTTATGGGAACCAATGATTTCTATAATGTTAGTGCTATTTGTGGTCTTGATTCTCCAATCTTTGCAAACTATCTTAAAGCTTTTGCCTCCTATCTTGATATTCCTATAAAGGATTATCACAAGTGTCATGCACCTTATAAAGATATTGTTCCTGCTAGTAATATAGAAGTGTGTGTTGTTAATCCTGCTGTTCCTAAGCATTATGTTGAAAGAATGCCTTTCCCCGCTAAGGTGAAATAACACTCCATGGTGGCTAGTGTGGTTAATGAGAGTAATAAGAAATCTATTGAACCTGATGAACAAATAACTATTGAACCTGCTGTAGCAATAGTAAAAGATATTGTTTGTGGAAATGTAGAGTATGAACACATTGTATTTTGTGAGGATACTTCTAATATTGTTTCCCATCCTCATAGACCTTAGAAAACTAGTGTTCCTGTGATTTCTGTTAAGATTGGTGATCATTGCTATTATGGCTTGTGTGATATTTGTGTTATTTCTAGTGCTATACCTTATGAGCTTTATAGAGAAATTATGCATGAAATTGGTTCTTATGAGCTTGAAGATATTGATGTGGTTACTCAGCTTGCTAATAGAGAAACTGTTTTTCCAATTGGTATTGCTAGTGATGTGGAAGTTTTTTGTGCTAAGACTAAATATCCCACTGATTTTCTAGTAGTTGGTAAGGCTGCTAATAAGATCTGTCCTATTATTTTTGGTAGACCTTTCTTGAACACTTGTGGTGCTATTACACATTGTAAAAGAGAGAAGATTTTGACTAAATTTGATGGAAAATCTTATGAGTTCAATTTGTCCAAATTTGCTAGAGCACCTTATGAATCTAAATTGCCTGATGAGAATTTTAAAGTTGAACAACTTGCTTCTATTGCTCTTGCTCCTAACAATGCTTTGCGGCAATATATGGAGGACCACGAGAGTGAGGTCTTTATGGAAGAGATAAATGAGATTGACGATATTCTTCTTCGCCAGCCAGTGATACTAAAACATAATTTACCTATGGAAGACTTGGGTACCACATTGCCACCCAAGGAGGATCCTGTCTTTGATTTAAAACCTTTTCCTGATGATCTTAAATATTCTTATCTTGATGATAAGAAAATATATCATGTTATTATTAGTGCTAAACTTTCAGGTGAAGAAGAGGAAAGATTATTGGGAATTCTGAAGAAACACCGTGGAGCTATTGGATATACTCTGGATGATTGGAAGGAAATTTCTCCTACTATATGTCAGCATGCTATTAATATTGAGCCTGATGCAAAGACAGTAGTTGAACATCAACACCGTTTAATTCCTAAGATGAAGGAAGTGGTAAGAAATGAGGTATTAAAACTTATTGATGCTTGTATTATTTTTCCTATTGCTGATAGTAGATGGGTGAGCCCTGCTCATTGTTTCCCTAAGAAGGGAGGAATGACTGTTGGGCCTAATAAAAACAATGAGCTCATTCCACAAATAGTAGTAGTAGGTTATAGAATGTGTATTGATTTTAGAAAGGTTAATAAAGTTACTAAGAAAGATCATTATCCTTTACCCTTTATTGATCAAATGCTAGAGAGGTTGTCTAAGAAAACTCATTTTTGCTTTCTTGATCGTTATTCTGGGTTTTATCAAATTGATGTTAGGAAGCAAGATCAAGAGAAAACAACCTTTACTTGTCCTTATGGCACTTATGCTTATAGACATATGCCTTTTGGTTTGTGTAATGCTCCTGCTACTTTTTAAAGATGCATGTCTGCCATTTTTCATGGTTTTTGTGAAGAGATTGTGGAAGTATTCATAAACAATTTTTCCGTCTATGGAACTTCTTTTGATAATTGTTTGCACAACCTCGATAAAGTTTTGCATAGATGTGAGGAAACTAATCTTGTTATTAACTGGGAGAAATGCCATTTTATGGTTAACGAAGGAATTGTTCTTGGACATAAAATTTCTGAAAGAGGTATTGAAGTTGACAGAGATAAAGTGGAAGCCATAGAGAAAATGCCCTGTCCTAGGGATGTTAAAGGTATCCGTAGTGTTCTTGGCCATGCTGGTTTTTATAGGAGGTTTAATAAAGATTTCTCTAAAATATCAAAGCCTCTTACTAATCTTATTCAAAAAGATATACCATTTGTTTTTGATGATGATTGTAAGGAAGCTTTTGAAACTTTAAAGAAGGCTTTAACTACTGCTCCTATTGTTCAACCACCTGACTGGAATTTACCTTTTGAAATTATGTGTGATGCTAGTGATTTTGATGTAGGTCTTGTTCTTGGACACCGCATAGATAAGAAGTTGAATGTTATTCATTATGCTAGTAAGACTCGTGATGCTGCTCAAAAGAATTATGCTACTACTGAAAAAGAGTTCTTAGCTGTAGTTTTGGCATGTGATAAGTTTAGGCCTTATACTATTGACTCAAAGGTTACTATTCATACTGATCATGATGCTATTATATACCTTATGGAAAAGAAAGATGCTAAGCCTAGGCTTATTAGATGGGTGTTGCTTTTACAAGAGTTTGATTTGCATATTTCGGATAGGAAGGGTGCTGAAAATCCTGTTGCTGATAACTTGTCTAGATTAGAAAATATTACTTTTGATCATATTTCTGTTAATGATAGTTTTCCAAATGAACAGATGGATACAATAAAGGTAAAACCCCAAGATATTCCATGGTATGCTGATTATGCTAACTTTATTGTTTCAAAGTATTTGCCTCCAACATTTACAACTCAACAAAGACGAAAATTCTTCTATGATTTGGGGCATTATTTTTGGGATGACCCACATTTATATAAAGAAGGAGTAGATGGTATTATGAGAAGATGTGTTCCAGATCATGAACAACATAAATATTGAAGAAGTGCCATGGTAGTGCTTATGGAGGACATCACTCTGGAGATAGAACCGCACAGAAGGTTCTACAATCAGGTTTCTATTGGCCTACTCTCTTTAAAGATGCACGTTAATTTATTTTATCTTGTGATGAATGTCAAAGAGTAGGAAATGTTTCTAGACGTAATGAAATTCCTATGAGTTATTCTCTTGTTATTGAACCTTTTGATTGTTGGGGTTTGACTTTATGGGTCCTTTTCCTCCTTCGAATGATTACACTCACATTCTTGTTGTTGTTGATTATGTTACTAAGTGGGTAGAAGTTGTACCTACAAAAAGTGTTGATGGTGAGACCTCTTTAAAAATGCTTAAAGATGTTATTTTCCCTAGGTTTGGTGTGCCTAGATATCTTATGACTGATGGAGGTTCTCATTTTATTCATGGTGGTTTTGGAAAAACCCTTGCTAAACATGATGTTAATCATAGAATTGCTTCATCTTATCATCCTCAAACCAGTGGGCAAGTAGAATTATCAAATAGAGAAATTAAATCTATCTTGCAAAAGACTATTAATAAATCTAGGAAGAATTGGTCAGATAAGTTGAATCATGCTTTATGGGCTTATAAAAACCCTATGGGTATGTCTCCTTATAAAATGGTTTATGGAAAAGCTTGTCACTTTCCTTTAGAATTAGAACACAAAGCTTATTGGGCAGTGAAATAACTTAATAAAGATTTTAAACTTGATGGTAAGAAAAGAATGCTTGATTTGAATCATTTAGATGAATGGAGATGTGAAGCTTATGAAAATGCCAAGCTCTTCAAAGATAAAGTTGAACAATGGCATGATAAAAGAATCCTTAAAAGAGAGTTTCATGTTGGTGAGGAAGTTCTATTGTATCGGTCTCGCCTCAGATTTTTTGCAGGAAAATTACTCTCCCGATGGGAAGGACCTTATATTATTGAAGAAGTCTGTCGTTCGGGTGCAATCAAAATTGCTTCACTCAAAGATAACACTACGCAAGTGGTAAATGGACAAAGACTCAAACATTATATTTCAGGGGATTCCTATGATGAAGATGTTGATGTTATTCAAGTAATGACTCCGGATAATTTCACTAGAGGGAAGATTCCAGAATCTGCATAGTCTGTTTTGGGATAGTAACATTTCTGTTAAGAAGAAGTTCGCATAATACGTTTTAAGTTATAATTTATTGGTTTTTGGAAAATATGAAAAATACCGAGCCGAAGAGGAGTTGGAGAAGGTGCCCGGAGGCACCACACCACCCGGGGGCGTGGGCCCACCCTTGGCCGCGCCACGCTATGGTGTGGGAGCCCCAGAGCCCCTCTCCGACTCGTTTTCGACCTGGACTTTCCTTTCGTTACGCATATTTTTTCTATATAACACCCTGGATCCCCCGAGGTGCATATATCGTTTTCTCGTCGTATTTCTGTTTCGAGCTGTTTCTGCCAGGATCTGTTTTCAGTTTTAGAAGCACCATGGCCTCCGCCAACCACAACAAGGGGAAGGAGCAATTGGAAGATGATCTCTAAGGTCCCAAGCGCAAGAACATGGATCAGGGCATCAAGACAGAAGCAAAAAGGATGTCATCAAGCAGTGTTTATACTTGTAGCGTGCAGGGACCAAGACCATCAGTCCCGGGCCTCAGTCCCGTCCCTGGAGTAGAGGAAGCTCTTCGGGTTGCAGATGAGTTTTGTGAATGTTATCGAGCTTTAAGGACGGAGGTAGAGATTCTTTAAGAGGAAAACGACAGGTTTCGTGAGATGCTGCAAGGTTTCTAGGCCTTGCTTGAGAAGAGTGTATCACCACCACCACCGAAGAATTATTCGTCATTGGTATTGGCACCCCCTTGGCTTGTTCCAAGCTTGGGGGAGTGCCGCGGTATCACCTTTATCTTTCACCCTTTTTACCTTTTGGTAGAGTCATATCGTGAGTAGAGAAAATATCATATAGGATGGTTTGCAGTATGGAAGTGTCACTCCTTAGTTGGTTATCGTTGCATCCATTGGTTTGAGTTTCCGTAATGAAATATTAATGAGAAGTTTCAGCATCTACTTGTTCTACTTTATTTTAGTTTGCAATTTTTGTTATGTGATCGATCTTATTATTGGTATTGGTATCAATGTTGGAGCTTCAAGATAATCTAGGTAGTTTTGGCAAACTTAGCATTGGTCAGCAGCAACAATTCATTGAGACTTAAGTAGAAACGAGGGAGTTGCATGTAGATATATTATTCCATGATCTTTCTTTCTTGTTAGCTCATAAGATTAGTATTCTCAAATAAGTTTGTTTGCACCTTCAAGGAAGATTGTATGATTGGCTTTATCATATATGTTTTTGTTTGTTTTACTTCAATTCTTATGCTTGCTACCCAACCTTGCTAGCCAAAAACCTGTACTGAGAGGGAATGCTTCTCGTGCATTCAAACGTTGAGACCCAAAACCTTGCTATTTGTGTCCACCATACCTACCTATATGTGGTATTTCACTGCCACTCCAAGTAAATTGCTTGTGTGCTACCTTTAAACCATGAGGATGGAGGCTGGGGCCAAGGCTCCCATTTCTAAAAAAAATCTCATGAGGATGCAAATAGAGAATCTTTATCTCACTTGCTGATTGGATTTCCCACCCTAGACTAGTGGCTTCATCCGCTTATCCGAATGCTAGAAGGGCTGGCAGCGGGGTTCCCAGCCCCAAATAATAATCCAAATTCTCTTCACTATTTTTGCCCCTGATTTATCAGTCAAAGCATAATTGTGTAAACAAAAGAGAAAGAGGGATGATCTTCTATACCAATTGCGTCCTTCTATAGGAGCCGCTCTTGTGAAGTCTAGTTGGCTGGTGACACACTGTATTTTCTGTTTGTCATTTGTTGACATGAAAATACACCTCTCAAAATTAGACACTCCTCCATGGTTCGTGATTGTTGGAAGGCACCCGAGGATTCGGTTAGCCATTATTGTGTAAGAAAGGTTGGGCGGATTGTCAACCATTTTATACCTCTATTTTACAAAATAAAAGCTCTAGCACATGAGTGATTCATGCTTCCCTCTGCGAAGGGTCTATCTCTTACATTTATGTTGATTCAGTAAACCTACTTCTTTCTGTCTTAAGCAAGCATTTGAGTTGTTGTGATTCATCTAACTATATGTTGATTTACTCAATAATGTTATTTATTCTTCTTTGTTTCTACAAATACTTTTATATGTCTGAATACCACTTTGAAAGTTACCAATGACCGCAAAGAGACTGTTACAATTGAGCATGATAAACTCTGAAATATAAGCTCTAGTATAAAGACTCTGATCGAAAGATAAGTACACTTTTAATTGTTCTCTGACCAAGAACGAAGTTTGCCTTTACCAATTTGATTTACTTTTTTCACCTTTATTGTTCCTCTACTTGTTTCAAGTTTGATTATATGAGAGGAAGTTGTTGTCTAAAATGACTTGTTGTTTGTTTGTTGTGATGCGTCTTGTCCGTGTTTTATTTATCGACACCTCACTCCATAGACATGTGGTCATGTTTACTGAGTTCACTTTCGCTTGGGGACAAGCGAGGTCTAAGCTTGGGGGGAGTTGATACGGCCATTTTGCATCACCATTTTATATTGTTATTTTCTGTTATTCATCGATATATTTCATGTTATGATGCATCACTTATGTTATTTTATATATGTTTCATATTTTTGGAGAATAAACACCGGGACCAGAAATCTGATGGCAAAAGCACCGTTAGAATACCCTATTTCAGAAGATTAGAAGAAGAGGGGAGGGACACAGGAGATGTCTTAGAAGTCCAGATGATGGAGCCAGCCACGAGAAGAGCCAAAGGGGGCCCACCAGGGGCCCACACCACCAGGTGGCGCTCCCCCTTGGCCGCGCCGCCAGGTGGTGTGACCACCCTGGCCCACCTCTGGTCGACCTCTTTCGCGTACTTGACCCCTAGGGAACCCTAAGCCCCAGACTATCATCGAAGAATTATTCCGCCGCCGCCCCGGGGCGGAAAACACGAGAGAGAGAGAGAAGAGCTCTCCGGCAGGGAGAAATCTGCCAGGGAAATTCCTCTCCAAAGAGGGGAAATCATCGCCATCATCACCGTCACCGCTCCGGTCATCATCAAGATCGTCATCGTCATCGTCATCACCACCAGCACCATCACCGTCATCATCCACCTTCATCCCGCTATAAAAATTAGGGGCCTCTATCGTTGTTTTACATTAGATCTCTCTCCCGGTGTGGATTACTTGTTAGTAGTTGATGCTTGTGAGATTTATCGGTGTTAGCACTTTACGACCAGATTTTTATTATCCATTATATCACCTCTAATTGTTATCCATATGATGTCTTGTGAGTAGTTCGTTTAGTTCTTGAGGACATGGGAGAAGTCATGATGTTAGTAGTGAAGTTATGTTGAAGTAATATCTCGTGGTTCGGTATTTAAGTTGTGGTGTTATTCTTCTAGTGGTGTCATGTGAATGTCGACTACATGATACTTCACTTTTATGGGCCTAGGAGGATGCATTGTGTATTTGGCTACTAATTGTGGGGTTGCCCGGAGTGACGGAAACCTAAACCCCCGTTAGGAAACCAATGCACGAGGGAGCGTAGAATCCCGGAGTTTTAAGGCTGTGGTTAGATTTATCGTAATTACTTTCTTGTATTTGCGGATGCTTACGAGGGGTATAATCACAAGTATGTATTAGTCCTAGTTGGGAGGTGCATTAGCATAGGTTCACCCACACAACACTTCACGAACCAATAAATATTAATCCACCGTAACGAAGCGAAAGCACTTGACGAAATTCCCATGTGTCCTCAAGAACGTTTGGTAGTCATAAGTAATAAAACTGGCTTGTCCTTTGCTCTCAAAAGGATTGGGCCACTCGCTGCAATATTGTTTACTACGCTTTATTTACTCGCACTTTATTTATCTTCTATATCAAAAACCTCAAAAAACCCGTTTGCTAGTGTTTACAGTGAATCCTCTATCCAACCTGCTTGTCAACACCTTCTGCTCCTCGTTGGGTTCAACATCTTATTTATCAAAAGTACTACGATACACCCCCTATACTTGTGGGTCATCACACACCACCGTGGGCGGCGGATTGGAGCCAGGACTCGCACTGGTTCGCCACTTATGCAATTGCCTCTGGGAGCCTGTTGGCTTCCAAGAATTCGCCAACTCTGTCCGGAATGCACTTGTTAATAAGTAGCATCCCGGTATTTTTCAGCTCGGTGACGACTGTCCCGAAATCCCGGATCCAATCAATCTGAGTGATCAGAGGATTCCCTTCTATTAGAGAAAATAAAAAAAAGATTAGACAAACAGAAGGAGGATAAGAATAAATTATGCAAAGTGAAAGAGAAACTTGGTAAAAGTCGAAAAACATACCAAGGATCTTGTCCATCTCAGCACCTTCCTCGAGGTGCTGGTGAAGGGCAGACTCCAAGTCCTGGATGGTCTTTCAATCTTTCTCGGCTTGTAAGGAAGCACAAGATTCGGATAATCCCAGGGCCAGCTGGCTCGCCTCCAGATCCTTCTGAAGCTTTACAGTCATTTTGTAAAGCTCACAGTTCTTTGCGAAGAGTTTCGGCGTTGCCAGTGTCCTCAGCAATTTGCTTGGCCTTGGCCAAAGAGGCTAAGAAGAAAAAGATACAAAGGATTAAAACTCGGAAAAGTCCTTAGGAAAGAATCAGAATCAAGGAAGGAAAATGTATGCTTACCAGCAGTCTTTCTCATCAAGAATACCAAGAAGGGATTTCACTTCTTGGTTCTTGATGGTCAGCTTCTCGAAAACTTCCAGATTTATGTTGTTGGCAGTTTGCTGAAAAGAATAGAAAGAAAAAGATTTTTTTAAGCAAAATCAGGCAGGCAAAAGAGAAAAATATTAATGCAAAAAGTATGCTTTTGTATTAATACTTGGGGGTTAGAGATAATACCTTATGCATATTTTGCAAACCTCCTAGAATCTCCGTGAACTCCTTGTCGTATTCCGAGAAGGTAATCCCCATATGGTGGATACCGTCTTGGAGAACCTGCCGAGGTGAGAAGACGTAATTATTCCGGACCAATAATCCACCTTTTGCCCAAGGACGTATCAAGGGGGCTCGGGCAAAGTACTTTTTTGCCCGTGGATGAATATATCCGAGTTCATCAAAGCATGCATCTTGTTTTACCTTGAACTTTGCGTCAAATGTCGTAATTGGCTCGACGTCCGGAAGCGCTGAAGGTCCGCCTTCTTCAAGAACCGCCCTTTCCCGCACATCCGTGTCGGATGCAACAGACTAGCTGGACTGCAAGGGATATTCTTCCCGAGCAGACGTGCTCTCTTCTCCAGCTGCCACTGGAGTGTCTAGGGTAGCTGGGGGGATGGCTTTGGCCCCCTAAGAGAAACAACTTTCATTTTCTTCCTGTCTTTTCCCTTCAAAGGGACAAGAGCAAGGCTAGAAAAGAGAAAAGAAGGAAAAAATCGAGATTAAAAATCCGAGAAAGAAGATACGCAAGAAGAGGCATACGAATGTTAAATTCTGGGTCTTACCTGGAAGTGGCGACGGGTACTCCGTCAAGGTCGATTACTTCCTGGCTGGAAGATATCTTCTTGCGCTTCTGCCCTCCGGCTGACTGAACACGAGCTTTGAGCTCTGCTAGCTCAGCGTCGGTGCCAAGTTGATCTTCTGGGAGATCAAGAATCTGAAAAAGAAATAAATCCCGGATTAGTATAAAAACATCCGAGAAAATACAAAGTTCAAAAAGTTACCCAAAAGGCAGGAAACTGAAAGCATACCTTGGGTGCGAGGTTTTCCACGTTGTACATTTGAAGGATTTCCTCGTATTGATCACGAGTAGCCACAAGCTAGTTCACACGCTTTTTGAATTCATTTTTCGACAAAGCAGACTTTATCACCCTCATTGTGTCTTCGGGGCCCGTGTATTCACAAAGGATTCGGCCGCCGTGGTGCGCAAGATGCTGAATCCTCCTTCCGAGCCAGCATAGAACTGTATCCGTGCCGGTCAGTGGAGGAGATGAGGAGACAAGTTTTGTGATCCGTCTTTTGATTCTCATCAGGTCTGAAGGAAAAACCTGGACCGCGTCCAACTCCCAATTATCTTGAGGCATGGCCGCGGAATTGATGAAAGGCGGAATTCCCGTATCCTTTCCAGGATAGGGAATATCCGAGTGGTAGAAGAAAGAGCCCGTCCAAAATTTGATGGACTCAGAAGTTTTGATTTTCGGAAACCATTCCTCCCTAAACCTACGAAGGTTGAAGGAGATGGTCCCGCAAGTCGGAAGAACACCTTCGGAGGTGTTGCGTTTCACGTTGAAACAATATTGGAAAAAGTCTAAGCGGGGTTCTATCCCTAAGTATCCCTCAAAAAGGGCCTGGAACCTGACTATGTATAGTATCGAGTTGGGGGGTTGAACCTTATAATGGTTGAGGACTTGGACAAAAAACGTGGATGGCGGAAAACCCATACCTCGATTGCCATGGGAAGCCAGAACAACCTGTTCTCCGTCTTTCGGAGAAGGCTCGGTGTCTTCCTCGTCCAGTCGCCATTTGTCCTTCACGACGAACCCATCCTTCTCCATGGCATTGAGAAGAGCCGGGGCCATGTTGCAGTGGCTCCAGTTTCCGGCATCTCCCTCCTCTTCTTCCTCGCCTCCGACAGTGATGACGTTCGTCGTGTTTTCGTCGTCGCGGGTTGAAGTTTCCCCCTCCTCAGTATCGGGGAAGAGAGGAGGAGGAGGAGTGGCCGAAGGCGGCGGCATAGTTCTGGCGGCGGGATTGAGATCCCCGCCCGCCGGCGCGCTCGTGGGCACCTCCGGTGTGTTTGTAGAGGAGCCCGGAGAGGTTCCGACGACGGGGTCGAGATCCTGGATAAGGTCCTCGATGGTGGCGTCAATGTTGGCGATCTCGGAGGCGCGTGGAGAGTTTCCGGTGGCCATTTGCGGGCGGAGAAACCGTGAGGAAACACCGCCGATGGTGGTATTCGGTGAGGTTCGGGGCTCGGGCTCTTGTTTCTCTACGGTCTTTTCTCTCGAGGCTGGGAGTGAAAGTGCTCTAGGCTCCGGGGACTCGGGGAAGAAGAAGATGCGGAAGGTGAGCCGGAGACCCCGAGGCGGTTATTTATAGCCAAGATGCATTAAGATTGGCTCCAACGGCTCTTTTAGACGTTGGATGCTCGACGCGTGTAACGCCTGAAAATCCGGGAAACAAGGAGGCGGGGTGATTATTGCTATCTCCTCATTTCTCGCGCAAGAATCTCTCAGAGATATGGGGCTTTGGACTGAATCCAGACGTTCGTGACGTGGGCAAGATTTCACCGCTTGCATCACGATTTCCTTCTCTGCGAAGATTCGTGGAAGAAATGCCGGATTTTAGTAAATCCGTGTTTGGCATTGAAGATTTTTGCTGAAAGAAGAATCAAGACAAAACGCCGACATTTGTGAAGGAATACAAATTCACAAGAGAAGGCAGAATGAAGTCTTAATCCTTCTTGGGGGCCAAATAGGGGTATATCTAGCATTGGCCGAAGGCCGGATTACCAGGGTGGCCCACAGGCAATGGAACAAAGTCCATTGGGCGGCCCAGTAAGCTGACGCGCAGAAAGGCGTATTCTAGAAGAACCCGGACCACGACCCAAAGTGGTGTGACTTGGAGGAGAAGCCGGATTCCTTACTTTCTAAGTTAGATACTTTCCGTAGTCTTCTAGGTTTCGTTCTTGTAAGTCCTAGTCAGGCTATTTATATAAAGACGTACGGGAGCAAGAAAAAGACAAGTTCACAAACTAGCTAGAAGCCAACTCGCCGAGAAGTTCATCCTCGCCGAGTTAGCGAAACCATACTCACAATTATACTCTGTATACTTTAGGCTTCAGCCCTGATTTAGTGAGATTGCAGGAGTAGGAACCTGGGTAAAACTCGGTGCTCTCGTTTACAGTTCTTCCACGCCCCCCCCCCCCCCCGCGCGGTTCTACCAGTAGGCTTATGGCACCCCCGTCCATGAACCTTACTACGATGTCTCGACATCATGCTCTAGAAACAAAATAGTATCATCCGTATGCTGAGTACAGAGACCCCACCATCGACTAGGTGCAGCACTAAACCTCCCACATGGCCGTCCTCTTTTGCTCTTGCAATAAGAACTGCTAACATATCGGCAACTAGATTAAAAAGGATTGGAGACAATGGATCTCCCTGCCGTAATCCTTTGTGTCTAGAAAAAATGACCAATATCGTTATTTACACAGATTTCTACAGCCCCCCCCCCCCCCGAACAAACCTGGCAACCCAGTCACACCACTATGGCGAGAAACCTTTCATTCGCGAGGTCTCCTAGAGAACATACCAGTTAATCTTGTCATAAGTCTTTTCAAAATCAATTTTAAAGAGCACACCATCCATTTTCCCCCTCTTTAACTCATGCAATGTCTCATGCAGGACAACTACACCCTCCAGTATATTTCTCCTTGGGAGAAAAGCTTAATGAGAAGGCCAAATCACTCTCTGTGCAATAGAAGTGACCATGTTCGTGCCTGCTTTTTTAAAGATTTTAAAACTCACATTCAACAAACAGATAGGCCTATATTGCTCTATCCTGATCGCATCCTCCTTTTTGGGAAGCAACATGATCACACCAAAGTTTAACTTGAACAATTGTAGATCACCTGAATGCAAGTGTGCAAACATAGCCATCAATGCATCCTTAATGACATCTGAAAACCTCTAACAAAACTCCGCTGGGAAGCCATCTGGTCCTGGATCCTTATTGTGTTCCATCATAGAAATAGTATCAAACACTTCCTTTTCTGAGAACGGTAGTGCTAAGATTCTATTCTTCTCGTTGGAGATTTGAGGTGAATCATCAATCACCGATTCGTTTAGAGAGAAAAAGATGGAACCTATGCCCCAAATAGCTTCTTATAATATTTGAATATAAAGACTTCTAAATTTTCGTGACCCACAATTGTTCCTTCATCTTGTTCTATCTGGAAGATTTTTTTTACGGTGTTTACCATTAGCAATCAGGTGGAAAACTGGATGATTCTCGTTTTTGGGGTCTATTTGGCATAAATAAATAATTCTTTCGCTTTGGATATTTGTTAAGAATGGCTCAAAGAATAGATTTTGCGAGGATAAGTAGTTAGATAATACCATATTTCAGGATCAATATCTAGCTCTATATAATCTTGTCCGTCACAAGAGCGAGACAATTGCCACTGTTTTCGAGACATCTCTACCAAATGTGACATTAAGAGGGGATTTAATCGGACCATGACTGGTGGTATGGAATGTTTTATTAAGACAATTGGCATTGGTCCAGCTGTCGCAAGGGACTAATTAATTTTGTTGGAATCTATATGAGAATGAGAAATTCTTGGTTGATTCTATGTATAGAGCACTTATTCATCAAGATGTGTCAGTCGATAACAATAAGAAATTCTTGAAATTGAAGGCACCATTAAAAATAAAAATCTTTGCGAGGTACCAGGGCGGAGCTGCTTGGGCTCACCATGATGCATATGCATCCTGGTAAAAAAAATTAGCCTTGCTTACCACAGAAAATAGCATTTTGCATCAGGTTAGACTACCAAATTTGCATCAAACGAACACTTACTTGTTCACTGATTTGAGATGACATCAAGGTTACTATCAATCCAGCTCCGCCCCTGCGAGGTACCTTTGCAAAGTAATCCTTATCAAAGACAACTTTGTAAACCCCAACTATAAGAGCACAAAATGTATCTATTATCCTCGTGATGAGACAACAAAACAATTATTGTTCCAATGTAAGTTTGTCTGTTTTATATGGTCGGTCATCCAAGTAGTGTCTAACTTGTAAACGCCAAATAGTGTTGCAGATGTTTTTGGAAACTGACTATGTGATCTCGATCATAAGTATATAGTTCTTCTTAGGGTGGGTGCACTAGATGTAACATTGTTGCTTTGGCTAGAAATGACAATGTTCTAGTGGTAAGATTTTTTTCTCTTATACAGGTTGTCTACCGGTGTACTGTACGCATATGCTTTTTTAATGCTCGTGTCTACAGCGATTGGAGTTTCGAGACCTATTTATGGAGGTGCCTACGCGATTAGAGAAAACGGTGAAGGATATTTTTATGCTACTTGGGTGACATCGTGATCTACAGAGTGGACCCCGTGTTCCATAGGTGTTGTAGAAGCTCTCTAAAATTCCTGTACATCGCCTTTTATACTTGTTTATCTTATTTATTTGTTTTGGCTGTGTGTATCTATCCAATCTGCGAGGCTGGGTGTAAAATCTCTTTTTATACTTCAGGTGCTCTGAGGAATAAAAATGTCCTTTAAAAAAAACCATATATAGATTTCTGTTCGTGGGCTGACTGCCAGTTATGTTGTGATTAGTGCTGTTATTGTGTTAGAGATGAATTATTAGACTATGTTGTGCACTTGTTCTCCTAAAAGAAAACGCTGTAAGCCTTTCAGTTTGCAGCAGAAAAGCAGAGCACGAACGCTCTTAAAAAGCAGAGCACAAGCTCTAGAAAACAGAGCACAAACCCTGTTAGAGAAAAACAGAGCACAAACAAGACCTGAAACTTACGCGCTGCTCTGCTCCATTACGCACTGCTCTGGTCTGCTCCATTCGCACAAGCCACCGATTTTACATATAGGGCGTGTTCGGCAACAGCCCAGCTTCCAGCTTCCCGTCGCTCTAGTTCGGAGCAGTGCCGAACACGCCAGTTCCGTGGAGCCAGATCCGTGAAGCTGACCCATTTGCATGTGTAAATTTCGGAGCACCTTATTTGGAGATCCGCGGATCAGTCCAGGACGGAGCAGCGATAAATTACGGGCATATGCCACCGCCAAGTCAAAAAAAACGCTTCGACCTCATCTATTCTTTCTCCTCCCGAGCGAGCTCCCTGCCCCGATCCAATCTCACCCCTCCCGTCCCGTGACCGGTGCTGGAGCTTGACAGAGGGAGGCCGGCGCGCGTGGCCGCTGCCGTGAGCACTTGTACTACGGCCGTCGGAGTTCTCTGCGGCATCCTCCGTTACCGCTAGCTCTTCTCCTCCGGCGACCTGCGTCCGCACGCATCTGTCCGCGCTGCCGGCCTCCCTCCTTCAAGCTCCAACCCCCACGCCCCCACTCCGGCAAAGGCTCGCCGCCGCAGCGACAGTCTCCCCCCGCGGACAGGAGCACACGACACGGCCCTGCCGACTGCTTCCTCGACTCGACCGCCGTCGTCCCTAGACTCCGGCCGCCGCCACGCGACTCCGGGCGCTGCCCCCAAATCCAGCCGGCGTCCAGACCCTTCGCTGCCCCTCGTGCGTCGCGAGCCGAGTTGTACACAAGGGCGGTCGCCATGAGTGATTCCCGATGTGGCTTGAAGAGCTAATTTGGGCTTGCAGCCCAGGCTCGAAGTGGAGCACTCCCGAACGTTTTGCGCTCCGGCTGTGGAGCAGATCGCACCTACAGGAAGCAGAATCCACGGATTTCGGGAAGCCAGGGCGTTGCCGAACACGCCCATAATCCCAAGAGAATTTTTTGTTGGCAAGACAAAAAGGAAATAATGAAAGGAATTGGTAGCACCTACCAATGCTACAAAGAGACAGATCAACACACTTAGTAAGTACTGCCATATATACTCAGGCTAGGCCTGCTGATAAATGCTACGACCCATTCACGACGATAGCCTCTCTCCCCTCGCCCCCCCCCCCCGTCCCCGTAGGCGAGGCGGCGGATCCGTCGTCTCTCTCCGCTCGAACCCCTCCCCGTCTTCTTCTCCGCCTCGCCGCCGCCGGACCACGCCGTCGGCTATAGGCCGGGCATTGGCGGCAGCGGGGCGACCCTGCTCTCCCCCGGTGGCCTTGGCACGGGTCAAGGGTGCTAGGGCGGGCTCCACGCTGGGCAAGGGGCGCGGCGGCGTAGTTGCTCCGGCAGCGGCGTGGCTACCTGTGGCGGCTGGCCTCCAGCGGCGGCGTCGACGGATCCAGGCGGCGGTGCTGCTTCTTGGAGGCGGCCGGCCAGCCCCGCGCGACGGCGCGCTGGTGAGTTTGTTTTCCGGCGGATCCCGACCGCGGCGGGTGAGGAAGCTAGCGGCTTCCGTCGTGGTGGCGACGAGGTGAGGTCGTCGGTGGTGGCCTGGCCTCAAGGCTGGGCTACGGGGTGCTCTAGGTCACGACCTAGATTCGTTCTGGTCAGATCTGGGCCACCGGTGGGTCTGTGGGGCTCCCGGCGTGGTGGTGGCGGGTGGATGGCGCGGATGCGCTGCTCTGCTTGCCAAATCGGGCCCCTCTCTGTCTTCGTTTGGTGGATCTGTGCGGTGCAAACTCTGTGCGAGCTCGGCCTAGGTTGTTTGGCGGCAAGACCAGGACGCGGGTACCTAACGGTGACGGCGGCCGAAGGGGGCCTCCGGATTTGCACGTGACGGTAACGGCGGACTTGGCGCTGCAGCGCGGCGGCAGGGCTAGTCGGGCTTGATCTGGGCTGGATCTAGGATCTAGCTGATCTAGGGCCTGACAGGCCCTGCTGCTGCGTCCGGTCGGCGGCTGCCCTTGGCGGTGGAGGACGGCGGATCTCCTTCTATTGGCCGCGTCTACCGTCCACGCAGGTCTAGGGCTTGTTGTTTTTTCATGCTTGATTCGTGGGCCTCGCCGGGGTTTTGATGTCAACTACGGGGCTCGAGGTCGTGGACGCCGGGGCGGCGGCCCTGGAAGGTGGTCCGCACTGGCGTCTCTGCGGCGAGCGACGTGGCAGTGGTGGTGGCTTCCTCTTTGGATGTGTGGTTGGCGAGGAGGGAGCAGCGGGGGATCCTGGCGTTCGTGGCAGCAACTCCCAGATCGTGTCCTGGAGATCAGTTCGGGGCTACTGGGTGGTCCAATTGTTCGAACCCTTGCGAAGGTTTTTTCGAGCGAAAGCTTCGCGCTCCGGCGTCAACGGCGGCGATGCCTGCAGGTACCGTTACCCTCTTGGGGCGCTGTTGTGGCTACCTTCGACGTGTTAGGGCTCCGGGTGAAAACCCTTGACCATCCGGTCTTGTCGGCGGCGACGTACTACGTCGTTACCCTCCTCGGGGCGTCTTCATGGAGCCTCGCCCTTAGGACTCGTTTTGTTGGCTTCGGTGGCAAATTTGGTCCTCCTTTTTATCTTTTTCTCTCTTTGATCTGCCTTGTAAGAGGTTCCCCTCATCACGTTGTATGTATTCGGCCGTTGGGATTTATTTATAATGTGGGATGAAAGCCTGTTTCGAGAGAGAAAAAGTAGAATAATCTTCTCGGAGGAAAATGACAGCGTTACAAGAATTCGCACAATATGTACAGTAGTTCTAGTGGTACATTCACACGAGACAGGTATTCGCCCAAAAAAGAAAAGTTAAAGACAGCTCTGATCAGCTCAATGATCTCACGATCAGACGAGGGCACACATCGATCGCCGAATTCAGTGCAATCTCTACCAAAGACAAGAGAGTGAAAGAGAAAATCTGAAATGCTGGACGATATAGCATTGTGGTGGTCGAAACTGATATTCAGCGAATTGGGCTGAACAGTGACTCGTAAGACGCCTTAACTTCCTCATCATCCCACTCCAACTCATCCCGCCACTCTCTCGTGCATTGTATCTCATTCAGCTCCGACGCAGTGAGCTTCAGCTTCTTCAGACTTGGACACTCCACAATCTTCAGGCTCTCCAGTGAGGGGAACCGCAGCATACATGTGCCACTGCTCAGCGTCCTGAACTTTGCCAGGCCATGGAGATACAGTTCCTTGAGATTAGGGAAGGGTGTGATCACATTACAAGCTCTTGCGGCTTGTTCACCTTCGTTCGCCGCCGTTTCTTGATCGTCGTCGACGAGAGTAATCAGCTCCTCCAGCCCATGGCAATACCAGATGAACAACGACGACAGATGCTGGACGCATCCAGCTCTGTAGACGATCTTTACCTTAAGAAGGCCCTGAAGGATGACACCCTGCAGGTTCGGAAGGATCGGTTGATCTTCATCGACAAGTTCACCTCGCCTTTGCAGGAAATCACAGGGGAGTACAATGCTGGGATCAGTTTCTTTGCTACCGTCAATGATCAACTCCTCCAGATTGCTGCAGCTTGCGATCCACACCCTCTTCAGGTTTGTCATGTTCTTCCAGAGGTTGCTTGAAGGAAGTTCTATCTTTGTCAGGCGAGCACATGCCTTTATCAGCAGATTTCTTGTTGAACCAGCGAGGCGATTTGACCGTGACAGTCTCTCTAGGGCCTCGACCGACTGAATTGTGATGTCGATTGCCTTGAGCCTGCGTAGGCTCTCGAGCTCCTGAAAATCAACACCGTTTCCACTTTCCCCGACTTTCCAGTCTCCGTAACTGAGATCCATGTACAGGACTTGCAGCATTTTGAGGCTATCTATGACACCACCTGGGATCATCTCAAGGGCGGGCATATTCGAGAGAAGCAGGAACCGCAGAGTGACCAGAGAACCTAGCTCCCTTGGCAATGATTTGATGTTTGTGTTATACAAATCAAGATATTGCAACTCAACTAATGCACTGATCCCTGAAGGTAATTCACTGATAGAGGTATGCGAGAGATCCAATACCCTGAGAGATGGCATGAACTGGAAGAAGCCGTCGCATATCTTATCCAGTGCAGGGTTGCCTTGTAGCATCAAGGTCTTCAACAAAGGGCAGTTAGGCTTCTCATACAGCTCAAGAATGTTGTTCCGCATGAAACAAATCCGCTCAGCATCGCTCCACTTCTCAACACCCGGCGCCTCCTTCAGTCCAACTCCGGCACGGACAAGCCATTTGGTCTCTTTTGTGCCGAACTCTGAAGCTATCCACAGAGCCATCGCGCGGACCATGGGATGCATACTGATGTGTTCCTCGTCTTTACCTTTCTCCAGCAGAGATGCAATCTTGAGATCACCGAGAAGGTCATGCCCTTTGTTGTATATCTCATCCATCTCAGTGTACAGATCATCAATGAATCCTTCACCGATGCAGTAGCCTATGATCCAATCCTTGGAAATGGAGAAGTCCTCTGGAAACAGGGAGCAATACAGCAGGCAGAGCCTTAGCTTGTCACTGGGCAAGTTATCATAGCTGTTCTTGAGAGGCATAAGAACGTCCACCTCCATGCCAAGAAGTTGCCATGGGGCAATCTTTAGCACAGTGATGGCGTGCTTCCACTCTTTTGCAGTGTGCTTGCTGGCCATCGCCCGGCCGACCGTGATGAGAGCTAGTGGTAGTCCACCACACTTCATGGCAAGTTCCTGCGCGTGGTGCCGAATCTCTGGGCTGGCACGCATGAGGTGCTCGCCAACCTTCTCACGGAAGAGCTCCCACGCGGGCTCCCATGGCAGGCACTCTATCTTGAGCTTGCGACGGACGTCCATTCGGTCGCACACATCCTCGATCCTCGTGGCCACGATGATCTTGCTCTTGGAGTTTTGCTTGGGAACCGGAATGCCGAGCATCCGGAAGTTGAGTGGCTCCCAGAGGTCGTCCAACAGCAGCACAAAATTCATCTTGGTGAGCACCCTGTAGAGCACCCCAGCACGCTCCTTCGGCGTTCTGTTCTCCCAACTGACGCCGAGCCGGTCGCCAATGATCTTTTGGATGTCGTCCAGACTGAACTCCTTGCCGACTTCGATGTAAATGACGACATTGATGTCGTGCGAGCTGATGAGGAACTCATTGTTGAACTTGTTCAGCAGCGCGGTCTTGCCGACCCCGGCCATGCCGTAGATGCCGACAACGCCCACTTCGCCGCCCAGGACGCACGCGTGGAGCTCCTGGAGCAGCGCGTCCATGCCGACGACGGGCACGCTCGGCATCTCCTCGAAGCGGACCTGCACGAGCTCGTCGGCGACCTTGTGGAAGGCGCCCTTCTCCTTGAGGCCCGTGGCCTCGGCGAGCATCTCATCGGCCTTCTGGCTGAGGAGGTAGGTGGCCTTGACGCCTGCCGCCTGGTCCGGCGGGAGCTGCAGCCGCGCCTGGTATTCGGCGTCGATCCGGGCGGCGGCGTCCTCGAGCTTGGCGACACACTCGAGCCACCACTTGACCTGGCTGGTGGCTTCCATCCCCTGGCGCTCGGCGGTGTCCACCATGCGCTTGACGTCGTCGCGCTTGCTCTTGAGCTCCTCCATCTCGTGGCCCAGCGCCTCGATGTAGTCGCCGCAGGACATGACGTACCCGAACGTCCGAGCGAAGTAGTCCTTGAGCGGCCGGAACACCGTGTCCATGATGGACGCCACGAACTCCATTGCCGCGAACCAAAAGCTTCAATCTTGGTCTGGGATTCGACTCGGTCCAAGGCGGAGAACCTAATTTGGGCGAATTGAAGGATGCGAGTGCTGGCTGCCGGTGGGCGAGGAGCTGAAGCTGAATCGAGGCTAATTGCTGAAGTGGACGCGCATAGGATGCGGAGGGTGAAGGACCCGACAAGATGCAACTAGACTGGGTTGGGGAACTGATAAGGTACAGACAAATCGGGTGAAGGCTCTGCGAGAAGGCTTAGGAAATGGACAAATTGGTGGCTGGGTTCTGAGCTCCGCGATGTGGAAGAAGGTGCCCACGTTGACACAGGCGAAGACTTGGACTGCGAGGATGGTGGCGAGTGTGGTAGGCTTGACTCCGCCACGGTCTCATTGGCGCGGGCTGGTTCTTTATTCCACAAGAAACAATTGCTGCCGACTGTGATCAGGCATGTTTGTACTTTGTACTTCGTCCTCCCAACTTAATTGTCTCAAAGTTTGACAAAAGTAGATGTATCTAACATTAAAACATGTCTAGATACAGCCACTTTTGTCCAACTTTGACATGATTAATTTGGGATGGAGCAAGTACTTAGTATACATACAGCTGAAGATGCTAGTATAGTGGTCCGTGCACACTGCATAGCCGGTGGTAGCACAGAGTTTTCAATGTTGACTTTTCAAGACGGCAGTTGACACATGGGTCATCTTCACCTCCTTAGAGCATCTCCACTCTTTCGGTCTACCCTTTTTCATGTCGGCGCAATTTGCCTATGGGGCGATCCTTCCCGGTCGTCGGCCTCAGACGCGATCAAACAAGTTCACCAAAATTTGCAAAATTTAAACGGAATTCATTAAATTTGAGAGAACATAGGCGATTAAACTAAAACATAGCAGTATTCGGCGCGGTTCAAAGTACGGCCAGTTGATCAGAGGGAGGTTGCAGGCCTCGATGTGGTCGAGGACGGCCGAGAGGATGCGCCCGGGCACACCCCACCAAACTCAGCGGCCGCCGGTGTTTTGGTGACCGGCGACGACCGCCGCGCCATTCGTCGACTCCAGTTGCTGGCGGTGGCACTGCTCGAAATACGCCGTCCAGGCGGCCTCTGGTTTTTGGCCGCCCAATGTAGGTCAAGTTGCGCGTCCGCCAGCATGGCCGTCCTAACGGCCTGCACCTCGGCCCGCCGCTGCTCGCCGGTGGGAACGGGCGGAATGGAGACGCCGCCATTGTTGAGGCGCCATGCACCCGGCATGCGCATGTTCGGCGGCGCCGGTTAATCCACGCCCATGAGGAGGCATGCTTCGTTCTCGTGCAACATGTGGCGGCCGAAGCCGTTCGCCGCCGCGCCGTTGCCGAGCATATGCTCTTCCATCGGAGGATGCATGGAGGGAGCGAGTTTGACGGAGGTGGAGGACGAGAAGAGTTGTGCATGGTCGACGGTGAATTGGGTGTCGTTTTATAGCGTTGGACGAGGGCGGGAGCGGTGTAGAAGCGGCGGGAAATAACGAAGGCAGGGCGGCGGTGGCTTGCCTGCGCGCCGCCGCGTGGGCGAATCGCCATACAAAACATTGCGGTCGCCGCCGCATGGCGACGGAAGGCTGTCGCCCGCATTGATTCTCACTGGGAATGAGGCAAGGCGATGAGGACACGACTGATACGTCATAGACGTATCCTTAATTTCTGATGTTCCATGTTGTTTTCATGTCATATGCTACATGTTTTCCTTACACTTTATGCTATTTTTATCAATTTCCTGAGACTAATCTATTGACAAGATACCACATAGCCAATTCCTGTTTTCTGCTATTTTTAGTTTCAGAAAAGTTGTTCCAAAAATATTCTCGGAATTGGAAAATTGGAAACCCGGGAGTCTTAGAATTCCCGAAGGTTTCACGGAGTCTTGAAGAGGCCCGGAGGGGGCAACAAGGAGGCCAGGCCATAGGGTGGCGCCCCTGGCCACGCCATGGGGTGGTGTGGTCCCCTCGGGCGCCCACCGCCATCGCGTTTTCGCCTATTTATTCCCCCCGATGCGTGAACCCTAAACATATACCACTTTTCCACGAAAAACACCCGAGGCCACCGTCATCGTCAACCCGAGATCGGGAGGGTTCTAGACTTCTCCCCGGCACCTGTCGGGAGGGGAAATCATCACTGGAGGGCTCTACACCACCATGCCCGCCTCCGGAGTGATGGGTGAGTAGTTCATCCTTGGACTACGGGTCTATAGCAGTAGCTAGATAGTTGTTCTCTCCTCTTTATGCCTCATGTTTAGATCTCGTGAGCTTCCCTATATTATCGAGATCTTCTAATTGAATGCTACATGTTGTGTTTGTTGGGATCCGATGATTATTGAATGCTATGTCTCTTGATTATCAATCTATCATATTGTCTTCACGTGTATGTTATTTAGGATCTTGCATTCTCTCCGTTGTTAGTAGATGCTCTGGCCAAGTAGATACTAGTAAATCCAATAGGGAGTATTTATGCTCGATAGTGGGTTCATGTCTCCTTTGCATCTGTGCTCGATTGACAGAACCGTGATGGATGGAGGATGTGTTGTTGCCGTTAGGGAGAAAACAACGATGTTTACATTGTTTACATTACACACTTTGCTTACTGTGATCATATTTTGCTTGCAACTTAATATCCAATGTTTGTTCGGATGATATTCTGAGGGTGGATTATTAGTCATAGATGCAGTTGGATGACGGGCTATGTATCTTGTTGTAATGACCGCATGAATCACATAGTAATCATCATGCATGTTTCATTATCTATCGATTTCCCAGCTGTAATTTGTTCACCACACTTGTTAGCTATCTTTTATGGAAAGACACCTCTAGTGAACTGTGAACTCCGGTCTATTTTCTCATACTGATAATACAACTACTGTACTGCTATTGCTGTTTTCACATTGTTCTCATATTATTTTCCATACGGTACGTTTAACCTCTTTGTGTTTAGCAAACCGGTGAGAATGACAACCTCACTGATTCGTTGGGTCAAAGTGAATTGATTGTGTTGTGTAAGTTCCACGTTGCTTCTGAACCGGTAGTGCGCCCTGCCACCTCCGCTGCATCAACCTTCGGAAGTGCTTCTTTCTCCTACTGGTCGATTCAACCTTAGTTTCTTTTCTGAGGGAAACTTGTTGTTGTGCTCATCACACCTTCCTTTTGGGGTTTTCCAACGAGTGCAAGACCTGCACCATCAGCGACTGCCACACTCACTGGCAGGCCAGGACCACCACCGAGTTTTTTTTTGCGCAAGCCGTTTCCCGCGCATTTTCGTCGCCCGACGCCCCCCATCTGCCCCCAGCGCGTTGGGTTCGGCCTGGGTTCACCGGCGCGAGTTTTGGCTCAATCCGGCTTTTT
The DNA here is from genome assembly GCA_028641055.1 of Alopecurus myosuroides. NCBI lineage: Eukaryota > Viridiplantae > Streptophyta > Magnoliopsida > Poales > Poaceae > Alopecurus > Alopecurus myosuroides. Next base: position 173,897,477 of record CM054058.1, read on the forward strand.
TGGGCTCCGGGGGGTGGGAGTTTTTTTTTCGCCGGCGCGCCTAAAGGCCGAAAAAGGGGCATGCAGGGGCGCCGTATGGGGGAGAGGGGGCGAGCAGAGATGCTCTTATCTCCGCAATTGAAGGGTAATCAGGTTACTCCCTCTTTCTAAATACAAAGGCCACTACACATTTTTCCAAAATTTTGATTAATAATTTAATCAACCACGTAACCAAATAGTCAAATACCAGTACGAGTTATATGTTCGGTAAAAAGCGTCCGCCTAGCCGGCAGAAAACCTGAAAATATCAGCTGCTCTCCGGATCGTCCGATCCATTTAAGATGGGACATTGTTCTATAACATTTTTCTACGAATCTATAGAAATCTTCGACGGCTAGAAATAAAATTTGTAGCTTTGTTACACAAATCAATAATGTACACAACAAATTTCAATTTGAATACTTAATGTGGCAAATGTAGTAAATCCTGTCATTTTATTAACAAAGAACATAATGAATCCAAGACATATGGCCAACACACATAATAACATTATAAAAACACGTTGGGAAAAAGCTTTGTAGAATACGCCCAATAATATTGTAGCATTTTACACGGGTTTACATAATAAAATATATATAATGTTTGTAGAAAATCGTGACCCTATATACAACATGAAATTTCCCCTAAATAATGACCTCCACTATTGTTTATGGAGGCATCATAAAAAAATTGAGCTCAGCTGTTAGGGATATGCCGAATAAATATCCCTCCAACATATAAAGAAAGTCGGACTAACAGGGTGGTCCACAAGCTATGAGGCAGGAGGCCTTATAAAGCGGCCTAGCATGCCGAAGCATAAGGTGAATCTGCCGCTAATGAGGATCTGGAGACAAAGGCCCAACATGAATCCGACTTGAAGTACAAGCCAGACGCTAGGCTATTTTAGCTTAGACGGCTAGGATCTCTCTTGTAAGACCTAGCCCCGTTGGATATATCAAGTCGGACTACGGGAGTCTATGGGCCAAAACATAACATGAAATTGTAATTTGTGTGATGCTTTGCCCCAATAATAATATTGCAGGACATAGGGCGTCATCGCCGTTGCAGCGCCTGAACCTGGGTAAACCTCGTGTATCCCGTCACCGACAACTTTTCGTGGTAGCCGCCACAGTCCATCTCCGGGATATGGAACCCCATACGTGTCCACGCTCCTGATACCCTGACATCACCAGCCGCACGTCTGCCTTGTCGGAGATTCGCTAGAGACAGGCCGGGTGAAACCCTAACCAATCCAGTATCATGAGTCATCTCTTTCCGTCCGGCGGCCAGTTCTCACCCTGCCCTAAGCTTGTCCATGGCGACCTTGCCAGAACAACAGAGTAAGGGCATCTGTTTGGCTAGCACGCGGAGGAGCGGCGTCCGACTAATGGAGGAGTTCTGGCGGACGCCGCTGCCAGCAGTAGAGGAGCGGTGTTGGCCACTTTGGCCGAGTGCAGGGAATGACATCACGTCTAAGCGCTACAACTCAGACAGGACGAAGGAGAATACCGGCTGTTTGATCGGACATACATGTTTTCCCAAAAATGTATTGTTGAAAACATCTGTCAAACATATATGCTATATATTTAGTATCCACGACAACATTTACCGACGGTGTTTTCCCTTCCATAATAGGAGGACCATATTTAATATATCCGCATGTTAGGCTCGGGCTTTGTGAATCGAGTAAGGAAAATTGATCTAGAATAAGCAAGTTTAATCCCGAAAAGGATGGATTCCCAATTTTTCTAGTAAGAAGATTACAATCTTCTTATTTTGTACGATATTGGATACATTGGTCTATCTATGATATATAATGTGGTGTATGTATGTTCAGTACACAATTATAAAATAGACTGCGCTATTTTTATAAAAAAGAAATTATACATGCATGAAAGCAATTGTGTGAATTTAGAAGAATGAATGGGTCATATATGCGGACATAGGAGAAATATGTCCCGGTCAAGATGGCAAGAATGTGCCTATACAGCTACTTCTATCAGAAGGTCTACAAACAAGACTACAATGCCAACTGACATCACATTTTGTGTAAAACACACTTAATTATATTCACATTTCTCTAGGAATCATACCTTATGTAAAACACGCTTAAATAGTTTTTATATTTATCTAGAAATAACAGTTTGGGTAAAACACGCTTAAATATTTTAATATGTATCTAGAATTCCGTGTAATTAGAAGAAGTTTAAAGGAATTGACATAAGGTGGTAATAGGATTAGCACCGCTACTAGAGATGTTGCACAGGGAACACAATTCCTGACACTTAGCAATCTATGAACCAGCTTTTCTTATGGCTATGGTATAACCGGATAGGATAATTTCCGCATCGTATTCGATTCCGAAATAGTTTTAAAGACTCCATATCTAATTTGAAGGAATTCGCCGGATAAGGATATCCGATTCCGATCCTTGACACCCTGATACGATGTAAGATATGGCATGTTAAAGGACACTTGAATATGGATTATCCGATAATTAAATAGGATTATCCAATGGTTTTAATCCGAATAATTCGATTTTCTACCGGAATGTATAACCTAATAGAGCACAATTTGTAGTTTGTGAGTTGTCTAGTTCGTCCGACGAACAACAACTCACTTAATAGTCATTGTACATATTATAGAGTACAACTTTGTTACATTACTATGATATTGAACAATTATTTTTATTTATATGATTTGACGATATAAATTTCCACATACATATCGAATTAATTTTGTTTCTACCTTGAATTCGCATTATTTTTGTTTCAAATCCACGACAACATATATCTACATCCAAAACCATAATCGATGGTTATTTGCTCCGCTCCGAATCCGATAAAAATAATAATAGAGAATATGTTAAAGGATAAATCTAATCTGATCCTAGTTACACGGGCCACGCTGCGTGAAGCCATGCTAAGGATCTGCACAGGGCGTATTAGGCGACATGAAGAGACAGGCTTCAATATCTCTAGAAGTAGCACGTTGACTCATAAACAGTTTATGATGCTCAGAAATAAACTCAACGCAGCAAAATAGCATGATGTGAGTGGCGGAGCTACACACAGGAATATGATGTTACCGGATAGTACAGTTTATGTGTAACAAACATAAACTATTTTTCCTTATTTAGCCAGAAAAGTTTAAGTAGAAGTTAAAGGGATTGCATCCTATGGTTATAGATGTAGCATACCATCATTTCGGGGGCCGGTTCAAGATGAAATATGGGGGCCCTATGCTCAAATAATAGAGGTGTTTTTTGACACAAATAATCGAATAATAGGATGGAAAAAAAATTTAGGGATTGTGCTGACAGTTGCAAATCGACGACGATTTTTTTTTTTTGAATTTTCCATATATAAATAAAAGCAAACAAGCCGCCTCGTTAAAAACCTTCCAGTCCTCTTAGGTACCCTGGTAAGGAAAAGAGTACGAGCTTGCTGCCAAAACAATTAAGTGTTTACAAAAAGACTAATATCATCTACGAGGGCTCCTTTGATGCAATCAGGAGGATCCTCGATCCAGACCTGCAGAACCTGATTGCTAGCCTGAGCAGCTAAAGTATGGGCTACAATATTGCTCTCCCTCGGAGCAAAAGCAAATATAACCTTGTTAAACCCTTTAGCTAAGAACGTGCACTCCTCGTAGATAGCCGCATAGGGTCCAATAGAATTGCCCGCTTCCTTCATAGTTTCGATCACCTCCAGGCAGTCGCTATTCACCACGATATTTGAGCAGTCCATCTGTCCCGCGAGAATGAGCCCACCCTTGAGAGCTCTAGCTTCAGCCATAGACGAATCGGGGGCATAGGGTATAACACAGCTACTGCCGGCGATGAATGCACCCCTTGCGTCGCGAATAACGGCCCCCGTAGCACCTTTACTTTCCTGTAGACAAAAAGAAGCATCCACGTTAAGTTTTATAAAATCCTCGGGTGGTTTTTGCCATCCCTCTCGCTTAACACCCGTATTTTTCTTCTGAGCACGGGCGTAATTAGTCGCACATGCCACAATGGACTGCGCTGAATAAGCAGGCTTGGACACCTCCTCGCCATGGGCAATTTTCCTCCGTTCCCACCAGATATGCCAACATGTCATGGTAATGAGCTCCCGAATATTAACCTCATACCTCGGGGCAGTTGCAACCTGTTGCTTTAGAAGAAATTCGAAAACTTGGGTACCTTCTCGGAACTGATCATGAGCTCTCCGAATGATTGAAAATAAGCCCAGGTTCTCCCAGACTTCACGGGCTCTAGCACATGTGAAGAATGTGTGTGCGAGATCCTCGCAATGCACCTTGCACACCGGGCAGAGACTCGATTGAGCAATGTGCCTATTAGCTAGAAGGCAGTTGCACGGGATAGTATTGTGTAAAAACCTCCAGGAATTTTTTTTCACTTTCGCTGGTACCTTGAGGCTCCACAGATTTTTCCAGATGACACCCCCATCCGAGCAGCCTTGGCCAGCTGTCCTGGCTAACTTGGCCCCGTGTTGGTGCTCCCACTCTTTATGATATGCAGATCTAACCGAGAAAATTCCCGTGTTTGTATAGTTCCAAGAAATAAAGTCTTCCATCATACCAACAGACAGTGGAATATTGAGAATTCTTGTAGCATCAAAAGGGCAGAACAGATTACGGATCATCTCCTCATCCCATTGTCTTGAATCTTGGTCAATTAATTCCGAAACCCTAGTGATCAGTATGTTACCTCGTTGGGTGATGATTTTTCTTGTGGGGCTATTCGGAACCCAAGCATCATCCCAAATATTGATTTTTGAACCATCTCCAACTCTCCATATGTATCCTCTCATGAAAGTCTGAATACCTGCAAATAAACTTTCCCATGTATACGAGGAACCCTTTTTCAGAGTTGCATTAAGAATATCTCCCGAAGGATAGTACTTAGCTCTTAGCACTTGAGAACATAGAGAATCCGGCTCACAAAGAAGTCTCCAAATCTGTTTAGCAAGCATAGCAAGGTTAAAACATGGGAGATCCCTAAACCCCATACCTCCACGATTTTTGGGAATACACATTTTCCACCACGCAAACCAATGCATATGTTTCTTGTTGTCTTCATCTCCCCACCAGTAACGGGTCATAGCATCTGTGATCCCTTTTGTTATCTGTTTGGGAAGCCTAAAAACCGACATTGCATACGCCGGGATTGCCTGAGCCACTGCCTTGATAAGTACCTCTTTCCCTCCGTAGGATAGGAGTTTTTCCTTGAAACCCGCTAAACGGGCACATACTCTATCAATAAGATGTTGGAAGCAATCAGATCGATCAACACCTACCAGGGGGGAGCCCCAAGTATTTGTCCGTAATTGCCTCCGTTAAGATGTTGAGAATCGTACACACCTCCTCTCGGGTTCCAGGAGGGGTGCAAGGGCTGAAGAATACGCTCGATTTTGCCTCGCTCACCAACTGTCCCGAGGCCGAGCAATATGCTTGCAGAATATGTTTCAGAGTCAAAGCATTACCACTATCTGCTCTCATAAGGATCAGAGAGTCGTCAGCGAACAATAAGTGTGAAATCATCGGTGCATTTCGGCATACCTTGACGCCAATGAGATCTCCTTTCTCTTCGGCATCATGAAGTAGACTTGATAATCCTTCAGAGCAAAGGAGAAATAAATAGGGGGACAAGGGGTCCCCCTGTCTTAGTCCACGGGTAGGAGTAAATGCATCCGTGTCCGTACCATTGAAACGGGCGGAATAAGACACGCTAGATACACAGGCCATAATCATAGATGTCCATCCCGTATCAAAACCAAGCTGAATAAGAATCTTCTCCAGAAAAGACCACTCCACTCTATCATACGCCTTATGCATGTCCAATTTTATAGCAAAGGTGCCAAATTTCCCCTTCTTCTTATTCTTGATCGCATGGTATGATTCATACGCCACCAACACATTGTCAGTAATTAATCTCCTAAGGACGAACGCACTCTGATTTGGAGTTATGATCTCGGGGAGTAAATTTTTCAGCCTAGCTGCCAACACTTTGGAAATAACCTTGTAAGAACATTGCATAAACTGATAGGACGGTATTGCGTTACCTTAGTGGGATTGTCAATTTTCGGTATTAGAACAATTGTTGTCTTGTTCCACTCCTCAGGTATAGTTCTTGTATTCAGAGCATTAAGAACCACCGTTGTAAGATCATCACCAATCAAATCCCAGTATCTTTTAAAGAAGATTGCATGAAGTCCATCCGGCCCTGGGGCCTTTAGGTCTCCAATATGGAACAAAGCCTTCTTCACTTCCTCTCTTGTATAATCTGCACACAAGACTTCATTCATAGGCCCAGTAACCCGGGTTTTAACTTTGTTGATCACCTCATTATTTGTGTCATCACTTTGTTTCGTGAATAAATTCTTGAAATAGCTAGAAATATGGACAGAAAGGTCGTCCCCTTCAATGGAATTACCCCCTTCATCTTCCAGCTTTTGTATCATGTTCATTTTCCTGCGTAAATTAGCAAAATTATGGAAGAAATTCGTATTCCTGTCTCCCTGTTTCATCCAGTTTGCTCGGGCTCGCTGTACCCATTTAATTTCTTCCTGTTCTTGTGCTTTTTCAATTTCCGATTGGATCTCACCCTGCCTCCTCGTGGCTTCGTCAGACAGGGGACCAGCCATGATAACGTTCAGCTCTTTATTCAGATCCGCGAGCGATCGATGTGACTTCTTCAAGATGTGCATGTCCCATGCATGTAGTGCGCCGTGTACGTAATACAGCTTACGGCCCAAGCTCACTACAGCACTTGACTGGGCCTCGGCCCACGCTTGTTCGACAATGTTGTCGACGGACTCCTCTTGTAACCATCGAGCTTCGAATCTCCTCGATCCCGTGGGTCTTGGTTGCGCCAAATTTTCCAAGTAACTTAGATCAACAACAATTGGTCGATGATCAGACCTCGAGAAGTCCCCATGGATCACAGCTGCCGAAGGGAACCGATCATTCCAGCGGTGGTTACATACCGCTCTGTCCAATCGCTCCCTAATTTTTCCTCTTCTCCACGTAAATTTGTCCCCCACATAGCCCATATCATATAAGTTGCAATCATCAAGAGCATTGCGGAAACCTTGCATTCTCCGTCGAGCTCTCGGAACACCCCCTTCTTCTCATCCCCCTGCAGTATCTCATTGAAATCACCTAAAACCACCCACGGTAGATCAATCATACCATTGAGCCCATTCAAATATTCCCAAGTGAGGTGCTTCTGATCCATACTGGGTTCTCCATATATTCCAGTAATTCGCCATCCCGACTCACTAGATTCCTCTATACGGATATCCAAGTAGTTGTTGTGCACCTCCGATGATGTGACCTTCAACTCCTTTCTCCAGAACATCACTAGCCCTCCACTACGCCCGTCGCTCTCCCAAATCAACATGTGATCAAAAGAAAGTTTTCGCCTCATTTTTTCTACCTTGGCTTTATCCAGATGCGTCTCAGACAGAAAAAGAACATCTGGTTTGATTCGTTCCTGGACTTCCAGAAACGAGCGTACCGCCGGGGTTTTTTTGAGCCCCCGACAGTTATATCCCATGAGTTTCATTGCTCCCGGTCGAGCTCATTTGAGCTCGCCGATATAATGTTGCTATTTTCCGCACCAGCCTGCGTCTCTCCCCTGTGTCTCTTGCTACCTTGGGTGGAAGTATCGCTCTCCGAACCATGCTGCATTTCCTTCTCCTTGCTTTCCTCTCCGATCACACGTTCCCGTTCCGATCTGTCATCATCATTACTGGGTGTGTTTTCCAAAGCCAAACGTTTTCGCGAGGAAGGATTTCTATCGATGTCCATCCCACTCTTATGTTTCAGTGGACTTGTCCCTGTATCTCTCAGATCATCATCCGTACCCTTGTCTGAATTCCACCCCGAAGGGGTGTGGGCACATCTGTTACTCTGTCTACCACCACGTCTTCCTCCTCTGTATGTGTTCCCTCTGAACGGAGTCCACTCCGGTTGGGGCGCTAGCAGCCAGTCACCCCACTGCATCTCTTCCTCCGTATGCTTGCCATTGCCATGTTCAAGGTGAACATGCCCCAGCATTCCACACACAAAACAAAATTTCGGTATCTTCTCATAGTATACCTGATAGAATGATTTTTGTTGATTCTTGGTAATGGAAACAAACCTGGTGAGCGGCTTGTTCACATCCACCTCCACCCTGATCCGTACCTGATCACCATCACCTCTAGGAGCCAGGTTTATTTTCACTACTTTACCCACACGCTTGCACAATGCTTCCAGGACCTCCGTCTTCCTATACGCAGTGGGTAAGCCTTTTAGTTGGATCCAAAGCGGAATCTTGTTCAACTCAACGTCTTGAGGATTCAGAAAGCCATCATATTTCTCAATCAGGACTCCATTGTCACGAAAAATCCATGGTCCTTGTTCCATAATTCTGTTCCAATCTCCTAGACACTTAGCTCTCACCGTGAATCTGTTATTCCCCACTGGATCGAAGGTTACTCCTTGGGCTAAGCTCCATGCCATACGCATGTATGAGTAGAACGCCTCCCTCGAGAAGGGTTTCGATGTGTGGACTCTGAAAATTGCCATGAACTCAGAATCAACTTGCTCATGGGGAAATTCCTCGTCGAAATTGAGATCATCCTCTTCTTCTTCTCGCAGGTCCAGGCGTTTGAGGAGATCGTTGATCGGGACTGGTCTTCCCCGATCTCCCGCCGAAGTCCTGCTCTGTGCCGACGAACCAGACGCCTCGCTCGCCATGATGCTGTTCAGAGGGAAAACCTTGCACGAACGGTTCCCTCCCGAGAAGAAAACCCCCGCTGTTATAGATTGGGACAGGCCGAGATCGATGACACCCCGGCGATGAGTCCCAAACCGATCCGAAACGGGGTCTCAATCAGGATCTTCTCCTCCGTTTATCTAAAACTACTTATAAAAGAGCAAACTTCGTAGATACAATTAATCTTGAACGTCAAATTAGACGGATTAAACGAACGAGATCGATGCAATGTTGAGCTACTCATACAGGTTGAAATGACCCGAAGCGGTATTTATATTTTTGTATGCGTCTTATCCTTTGGGGCCGACGCACGTGAGGCTGGCTCCCGGCCCGGCCACCGCTGGTGTGGCAGCCTAGCTGAATCCGCCGCCGGCACTCTACATGCACACGCGCATCTCTAAGCCGCCACCACAGGAGCCCCGTCCCACAGGCCACGACCTTTCCATGTGCCACCAGCTCACCGTGCGCTACCACGAAGCCCTGGACGTGCTTCCCTGAAACGCCAGCTGCGAGGCGTCCGTCCGACCGTCCGTCGATGGCCAAGCAGGCGTCTCCGTGGTCAGTAGGCAGAACGCGAGCCTCAACCTATTCCGTCTCAAACCCTCACCTATTCCGTCTCAAACCCTCACCTCTCTCCCTCGACATGGTCACCGTCGAGATCCACAAACCATCTCCTTCCTATCGAGCTCGTGGTGCTGCCATGGCTCCCGAGGCCACCTCTGCCTCACGCGCGGTCATCGCCAGAGGACACCCCGGCGGTAACCGTCCCTGCCGCCAGCGCCCGGCTCCGCCGGCTGCGGCTCTCCTTAAGGATCCCTCTCTGTGCTGCCCAGCGATTTCCGGTGCCAGCCCCGGCCCGCTGCACGCCGGAGGTGCCTGGTCCCAGCCCACTACACGCCGGAGGTTAGGAAGAAGGCGAGCGAAAAGGAGACGACGAGTCCGGGGAGCGTCTCGCGGTCGGTGAAGGTGCGGCCAAAGAGCACGACGGGCTGGTCGGAGGCGCGGAAGACGTAGAGGAAGCACCAGGCGCAGAGGATGCCGAGATGGGAGAAGGTGTGCGGCATGAGGGAGGCCGCGGCGGAGACGGCCACCATGACGGCGCGGTTGACGCGGAAGTAGCCGAGGTTGCGGCGTATGCGGGAGGTGGCCTCGGAGAGGGCGAGATGGCCGAGCGGTCGATCAGCTCCGTCCAGAGCATAGTAGCCGGGAACGGGGAACGGTGCCCCGTCCCCTGAACCGGATTCATCGTCCCGAATCGAGGTACGGGTTCACTATGCGGTACGAAGCGATTCGGTAGCCGGAACGCGTCCCTGGATAGTCGGTACTCTACCTGGTTCAGCTATATGCTCAATTCTTGATTCGAAAATAGCAATCAGACATGGGAACGAGATATCAGACATGGGAATGAGATGCTGGGTTCACGGGAGGATTGGAGACTTACCTATCTTCCATTGCGTCCGCCGTCAACCAATACAACAACTCCGGTGGTAGTTTCATGTGGAGAGCGGATGCGCCGCCGGCCAGAATCGGAGTGCGGCGGCGCCGCGCCGGCCTCTACAGTCCGCGCATCCGCAGCCGCGGATGGCAACGATGCTGCGATGTGGCCAAGGCACGGCCGCAAAGCTGCCCGCAATCACGCGCTGACGCGCCCACATTGAGTCTGCGGTCATGGACTCCTCGACTGGGTCAATCGATTGGGGCTAAGATGGCAAATACTAAGGAGCTATGTTGCTTTTGTCTGCCGTGATTAGCGGCATCTTTTGATGTTTCCCAAAATGTCTCTCCCAAAATTACGGTAATGAAGGCTCGAACCAGCCACAATGTAAGACGCCTGTTGAAAAAAAAATCGACTGGTCGTATCGTTCCCGGGTCACCGTCCCCGAATAGTTTGGGTCGTGTACCCCCAATCGATTGGTACGGTAGAGAGATGTATACCCCCGTTGTTCCCTGTTTCTGGCCGACGCCGATCCCCGTACCTCGTTCCCGTTCCTCGTTTCCGTCGACCCGGAAACTTGGCAACTATGGTCCAGAGGCGGTGGTCCTTGAGCGAGCGCCACGTGATTTCGGAGACCCTGCTGAGGAACGTCCGAGAAGCCGCTGCCGGAGGACGGCGCGGAGCCCCGCAGCCACTGGAGGATGGGTTGGTCACTGGGAGCAAGGGCTGCGGCGGCGCTACGGAGGCCATGGCGTCTGTTGCGGGTGGAACTGGCGACGTACGTTGGGCGCGAGCACTTTTATTCTTCCGGAAAAAATTTGGGGCTGACAGGTGGGGCCACAACCACCTCGGCCCCGCCTCCACATGTGGTGCCTCGGCAGCCCTTTCAGATGGGCCTCACCCTGGTCGACCCGTGTCCGCATCTCCCTCGAGTCCTCCTCGTCACGCGTCTTCTGGCGCTCGCCGTCCTCCTCCCGGACGCAGCCGCGTGCCTTCCGGCATCGCCGACCCCATCCTCGAGGTCGCAATGCCGCACATCGCATTTAGGATCATGATCCCCAGTCCTAGCGCCACAACGAATTCTTTGCTAGCAAAGAAATGAGAAAGGTCCACTCTGCATCGGCACAACCAATTCTTTGCTAGCAAAGCAATCAGAGTCAGACGTGCAGGTTGTTCTACATGAATTGGGGACATGTAAGAAACTGAAGGTTTTCCTCTCTGGCCATTTGTTCCTCTCTACGCCTTTCTTCTGCAAGAAATTGAAGGTTTTCGACAGGTATCAAGTTCCTCTAAAACACTACAGATTTTATATTTTTTGAAGGATCTACAACGACAGAGTTTAAATGAAATATTTTGAGAGGAAATTTTGGTTCAGAAAATGATGTGTTTCTCTCACTTATCATCGATCTCACGCATTTCATAAAAAATAATAGAAATCTGCTGTATTTTTGGACGCTAGCCGTGCCTTGTCCTAACATTATTCCTTTTAAGTTTACGTAGATGCCTTGCTAATTTCCTCCGTTGTAGCTAGCGTGGGTGTTGATGACTGTATGTTTATTTGTTTTTGCGATATGTAATTGTTGTTTATTTCAGTATATTTAGAGGTAAGGTAATTTGTTTTTGCACCTCTCTAATTTTTACGTATTTATTATCACCTTTTTTTTAAATATGAGATTTTTTAATACATTGTTTTATTTTGTGTCCAATTTTCTCTTTCTTTTAATATTTTGTTAAAATAATTAAGAAGTTTCTTATTTTTCTTGATGACTACACAAAAAGTTAGTTAGGTATGAGAATTCCCATCAACATGGAAGAAGTGCCACATTTTTTGGGACTCTAGAATGTTTAGTGTGCAGTCTAGCGATATGGATACCTATGTTCGCATGAAGGTGTGTGGATGGAGCTGTCCTAATTTGTGTCCGGAAGCCTCCCAAGGAGAACTCTTTCGTCGTCGCGCACCAACAATTTTTCATGGTTAATTTTGGTTTACAATTTCTCATGATTGTTGTTTAGAGAGACGTGCGTTGCACGTGCAAATCAACAGTTTCCTCAAAACGGCAGAAATTTTTAATGGGAGAGCGCGCGGCACCCCCATACTCCCATGTTAGTCAAGGAGAACGAGGAGGAGAGACGGTGCGAGGAGAAAAGCTGCACGCTGGACGGGAGTCGATACGATCAGTCATTTCTCTGTTAGCGATCTGAACAAGCGCGCTGCCGTGCTGCGTACTCGCGAAAGGTCTTTTAGCTAGTTGCCTAGTTCGATTGGTTCACAATTTGTTTCCATGCACGCGAACTTGCGAAGGGCCTCGCTGTACCTAACACTAGTAGCAGTCGGAAAGGCCTGTGCCAGCGCACCGGTTACACCTGCTCATGGCCGTCAACCACCTTGCAAGTTGCAAACATCATTTTCTACCTGTACATGGAGCATGCATGTCACGTTTTCTCTCCTCTCTGTAGTGCTCTCACTACGGCACGGATGCCTTCATAATTTCTTGCCTGCATAGACAGCATGCATGCCACGTTCTCCTCTCAATGATTCTCTCACCATGAATGCTCACATCTAGCAGCGGCAGGTGCAGATGACATGCTAGGTCTTTCCGTCCACGAATAAGTGTATTTTTTTTTGTTCACCAAATTTATTAAATTTCGACTAAATTTATTGAAAAATGTACTACTTCATCCGTCTACCTTTTACGAGGCACACTACTTATTATTTCGATTTTTGACTACATACAAAGCAAAATGAGTGAATTTATGCACAAAATGTGTCTAGATTCACCCATTTTAGAATGTATATGGATAAAAATGAAATGTCTTATAAAAATTATGACACCAAATTAGTATCAATACATTTATCTTGATATAAACTTTTAAAATATACCATTTTAAAAGGCAAAGTTTTTGCCTCGTTTAAAAAAAAAATACCATTTTGATGTCATATATGTTGCTATAATTTCATATAAAATTGGTCAAATTTTAAATATTTTGACTCAGCATAAAACTAGATGTACGCTTATTCGTGGATAGAGGGAGTATTACTTCCCCCGGGATGTTCAAAAGATTAACCAGTGACAATAGAAATGGATATAGGACTATTTACACCAGAAGACCTAATTAATAATCGAGAGCGCGCATATCGATGATTGGTCGGACGACAATGAGTGTGGGGGGCATAGTCCCCGGGGGAACGACCACATTTAGGTTATCCGAATATAGTTCTCAGTGTAAGAATAAACATAAAATAATTTATAATTTAAGGAAGTATTGCTTCAAACTAGATGGAGGATTTGACGGATAAACACACATGTGAAAAACGAAAATAGGCTAATAAAAAAAATGAAAGATATACTTCTAATGTCTCTAGAACTAGCATCGTTAGGCTGGTGCCAGTGCATCACCCGCTATCACGGGCTATAGCCCCGCCACGTCAGCTTTTCCCCTCACTATCACCCCACTCTCACGCCACTCTCACGGCACGGTGCCAGTGCACGGGCTATAATCCCCACTCTCACTTCTCTCTCTGCCACATCAGTTTTTCTCTCTCCTCCACATCAACATATATTTTTGAGATTAAAACATTCAAAATAATGCAACGAAATTTATTTTATTAAGACACTTTAATGATTATTAGTTTTTCTATTTAAAAAAAAATGACATTAGTTGCTATTAATAAATCACATGTGTCTTACAAGTATAAAATATGAAAATAAGTGGTAATGACCTTTAAAAATAATATTCCACTAATAGAATGTCACTAAAATTTAAATTGACTAAGTTTTACATTTTTCTTATTTTATATTTTGCAAATAACATTAAACCACTATTAAGAAATTATTCAAACTTTAAAAATATAAATATGTGGAAAAGTTTACAAAATGATACTGTTGGAAAGTACGTGAAAATTCAAGAATATAGAATTTTATTTCAAGTCATTTGGGGTTATAAAACAAAAGTTATGAATTAATCTTTAAAACAGAAGAAAAAAGATGACGTCATCGCTGACGTCACCGTCATCTTCCTCCTCTCTCCCCTGCTCTCGCCCCGTGCCGCCACCGCCTCGCCCCCCTTGCCCGGCTAGCGCGGCCGGTAGCCGGGCGGTAGCGCCGCTACCGCCGGGCGACACTGCCACCGCCCGGCGTTGGCCTCTCGCCTCCCTCCCGCCCGCCTCTCGCCCCGTCGCCCCCACTACCCCCTCCCCTAACTCCCCCACTAGCACCAGCCTTAGAGTTTGGAAAATAATATAGAGATTGTCTCCTATGGCCACCACAAGCAGAGCAGAGATATACATCATTTCCATTAACGATTGGACACCATCGCCATCTTCATCCATTCCTAGTTTGGAAAGCTTGATCCATTTCAAGTATGAAACCAAAACCCACACCTTGTGTCAAATGCACTAGGCATGGACTATGAAGTACTCTTGTGGTGTTTGCCCCTTTGCTTTAACTCTGTTTACTTTAAAACATTAACTAGTAGCGGTCATTAGATATGTAGATAAATATTCAGTAATTCATCGATCCAAAATTTGGTGAAGACATTGTTGTACACTGACTAAATACGTTATAATTACAGAGGTTGCGAATGAGGGAGATATTATATAGGTAGTAAAATTAATTGCTTCCAAATGTACCATTGCATCATGCAAATTAATGTACTGTTGATGAATAGGCAGGATATGAAAATTGAAGAAGGAAATTTGGCGAGCAAACAAGATTTTATGAGTGTAGATGACATATTGCACAAAACCAAGGAAAAATATGTTTATTAATTCACGAGTGTACGTTTAGCCATCGATGCAAATGGTTTGAACGCCGAGATGAAATGTTTAGAAAAATCATAGTACTATGTAATCAACAAAAGTAAACTCCGTGGTTTCAAACAAGAGAGTAGCTCTCGGACGCCACATCTTGCAGTGCACACCCTTAAAAGGATGAGGCCTAAGTGAAGCAGCAAAGCCAATTGGAGAAAATGCATATAATTAGGTTTTATTTTGGATTGTTGAATATATGACCATTTTTCACACGATTTAATTGATAAAGAAATAGATAAAACATGGCTGAAAAGCAGTAAATAAACTAGATATGTGATCTACCACAAAGTACGAAATGAACAAGTCTAAGAATATTTGAAGGAACATAACATGAAACATCATGTCAAACACCTTAACAAGACACACGTACGTGCACACAAAGAACCATTCGTGTTGGTGAAAAAAGACATGTTGCCGAAGATGCCGTAGACGTCGGGACAAAGTCGTCGTCTGAGAAGTAGTCGTTGGCGTCCATGTTGGACAAGAAGCCAGTAGTCACGTGAGAACTCTCCACAAAAATCTTATCGTTCCTCTCCCGTACAGTACCACGAGAGAAGGCAGTAGTCTTTCTGAGAGGAGCAACCTCTCTTTTATAGACACAGAGGTGAACTGAACAATCAAGATGGAAGGTGAAACAACATGTTGGGAGACGAACTGAACGGTCAATTGTTCATATTCATCTTCCACTAGCGCGCAAACTGAACAACCAACTGATTGCATTTGTCTTCCACTAGTGCACAAACTGAACAACCAACGGTCCGTATTTGTCTTCTACTAGTGCATGGAAACACGTTTCATCTTTCGCACAACCGTTTAGCTTCGTCAAGTCATGTGCGCCTCTAGGATTTTTAGGAATTATGGAAACAAAAAAAAGGATGGACTATTTAGACCAAAATTCCAACACCTACTAGGGCGTGGGGCGCTGCTATAGCTATAGAGGTATTTGGATTCCTCTCGGCGTGAGGGCGCCTTTGGTGTCGCCCCCTTAGTGAGGGGCAGTCTCGATGAAGTGTCCAAGTATAGAAGCACTTCCATGGTGGTTGTCACGACTTTGGCTCATATTTTGGAATCTAAAGCTCCATCTTTGCGCTCCGGTGAGGATTTGCGTGGATGTCAAGACAACCAAGTTTTCTTGATGTGCGAATAGTTCACACCCTCCTCATATGCGACAAATCTATGATACCCATGTGCCATTGTAAACCTTGAAATGACATGTATTTCAAACGGTGCTATACTTGGGAGAACACTAACTACTTGGTATTTTAGGATGAGCAACCACCCTATAAAGTGCGCCTACCGCCCGTCAAACAGGGTGCACAAAGGTATTAATATCATAAAAAATCATAATATTATGTGATATGGCATAGTCCCTTATTCTTTTTTTTGGCAGAGAATACCTTCTTCGCGTATGGCATAACGTCCAGGTCCACCGATGCATCATAATCATCTCCATGTCCTTCGCAAATATAATTATTTTTGTCTCTATATCTAATAAAATAAATTCTTTACATGAAGTTTGACACGTGGATCTCATAAATGACAATCCTATGGCTCTAACCGTCATGTTATACCGTGACACACAGGTCATACAAATGATAATTATAACATATATCATCACATACAATGTGATTGCCATGACAAAGACTAAACCCCATCACATGTATTCTGCAAACCAAGCTAGTCGCCTCCAAATGTCCGTTGCATATTTTGTGGTTGCTAGGGTTTCTGTGGAAATCCTACAACTACCTACGTTTATCATTAAGGATGATCATCGAGTTGCTGGTTTAACATGCAGGTGCATGGAACATGAGACCTGTTGCTAAATCTCGAGCCACATACTAAACTTAGATAAACGGGTGACCCGTGTATATCAAATGTACAAACTCTCTCTATTGCAAAATTCACCTTTCTCAACTAGAGTGACACCCAAAGAAACTGAAGCATATTTTTTGTCTAACAACCAGACTAGGAAAAACATGGAAGGACCGTGGATGGTCAGAACTTTGTAACCAAATCTATATTTTGCCACTAAGATCAAATGATTGCAATTTTGCGGGAAGCAACACGAAGAAGAAGAGATCCAAACTAATACTCGCACACAAACCATTGTGAAATTCCCACACATAACCATGTGATCTAGATCATACCTGCACGTACTCATGGGTCACTTTGATACCATTGTTGGGGATCATAGTAGAAAACAAGAAAAATATCGGGCTACGTGTAAAACCCAATATCTAATCTATGAAGATGCTAGGGGGATATATCTGATCCATACCACAAGTTCAACGGGAAGTAGATTGTTGGTGAAAATTTGTTGGTGCAGATCTCCCAGCTACATGTATCCCTCCTAGCCGCGAGGATGTACCTTCTCGTTCGAGGATCAAAATTTCGATACCTCTGCCGGTATTGACACCTACATAATCACCAATCCAACAACTCTTCGCCATCCAGGATGAGGAGCAACTGGAGTGTAAGGTGTGGGAGCAGCCTTACGACATACATGGAGAATATGAGAGAGAGAATGAGACGGGGAGGACAAATCTTAGCAACTAGTGTGTGGGGAAGTGCTTGCCCACGTCTTATTACATAGGGAAGGGGCACGACTGCCTTGGGGGAGGAGCAAGGGAAAGGGATCCCCCAAACCCTACCCGCCATCCCCTTTCTTACCCATCAAAGCAAGTGAGTGGGGCCCACTAAAGGGTCTCGGAGGCCCATGTGGCTGGTGCATGTGGGCTAGCCAAGTGGAGAGCCCCATGGTGCCCTCCAAAAAGTTCCGAAAGGTTCCATAACCTTACAGATCCTTTCTGGACCTTATAGTGCACCCGAAATATTTTGGTTTCTCTCCGCAACTATTTCAATTATTCCGAAACTATTCGAACGATATTATCTCATGATCCTGATATATCCTAGTCCTCAATAGATTATGATACTCATGTGACCCCGTAGGTTACTTCAACAATGCCGATCAAGATAACAAAATCTCCATGCAACATATGAACTAGTCTTAGAGACAATACTAGGGAATTTATTTGTGTTTATGTTTCCACACATGTATATGAGTTATAGTCTAAATCTCACATGGAAATAAATATCAATATTTATTATTTTCTCTAGGAATTTTTTTCCAACAAGAAAAATCTTTTCATGAGGCTATGCATGAATACTACTCGGGTTCTAAGTACCCCACTTATGGGTCGATTTCATTTTGGTAAGGTGGGTTTTTGTTTCTACACTTTTTGATTTTCTTCTTTTCTTTTCATTTTTGTTTCATTTTATGGTTACATTTAACTCTTTTATTGGTTTTTGATTTTTCCTTATTTGTTTATATTTATTTGAGTTTAATTTTTATCTTCCTGCTTCTGACATTATGTAATTTTTTATTTTTTTTGTCTTTTAATATTTTTGTTGCATTGTGTTTTTATTTTTATTTTCATTTCTTGATTTTTACTCCCTCCGTATCGAAATTTAGATGTTTTAGATTTTCCTAGACAAAACGTATCTAGATATGTTTTAGTGCGAGACACACATGAACCTATACACTAAAATATGTCTAGATACGTTTTTGTCTAAAAAATGATAAAACATCTTATATTTTGATACGGAGGGAGTACTTCCTTTTCAATAATACATCCAATATTTATCCTTTTCTTTTAGTTTACTTTTTAATAATAAGGGGTGTAAAAAAAATATTTTCTCCTTAAATAATTTTGAGTAAATTGCACTGGCGGTCATACAACTTGTCGTGAGCGTCCACTTAAGTCACTTAACTTGCAAAACGGAATTTTCAGTCACACAACTTACCGAGTGCGTGCACCCGTGGTCACTTTCCGGTTTGTTGACCTGTTTTTGACCGCACCCGGTCGTTACTTTTGCCAATACCCCATGAATCTATTACATGTCACAACCTGCCCCAGCTGTCAAGTGGGCCCCACCTATCAGTGAGATAGAATAAATAAGAGAAGTAAAATTTTTGTGGCAAAGGGAATTCGAAATCACAACCTCTCACGAGCGCAGCAATGCAACTAGCCACTGGACTGTGCGTGCGTGTTTATTTACTATACGTCGGCTATTTATAGCATAAATTGAAGACCCCAGCTTTCCTGTGGGCCCCACCTGTCAGCGAGATGGAATAAATAAGGGACGTAAAATTTTATGTGCGAGATGAGAGTCGAACTCAAGACCTTTCGCTACAACGACACATCATCTTTCCACTGGGCACAACTAACGAACGTGAATTTTTACATAAATAACCTTTTGGCGCACAACATTCACACTATAACCCCCTGAAACAGAAAATTCAACAAATAATAATTTTTCTTAACGCCCGCCACGAGGGTGTTATGCTTCGTAGGTCAACGCCCCGTGTGCGAGGCGTTGTTGACCGTGCCACCGTGGATACGACCTCCTACATGACATCACGGTTAACGCTCCGAGCCAAGGCGTGATGCGCCTTAACGCCCTGCTCGGGGGAGTTATGCTCCGTAACGCCCCGGTCGGGGGCGTTATGCGAGTGAACTTAGCACGGGCATTCCCCTCCCGACCCCTAACTTCCCCATCCCCTTCTCCCTTTCTTTCTAAACCCCGTGAAGAACGCTCCGCCGCCACCCCCTTGCCCCCCTCAAATCCCTCCCTTGTTTGCAAGATTGGAGGCTAATCTTTGGGGATTTGGTTCCCATTGGGATTGTGAAGGTATTCCCCCATTTCTTTCCTCTTTTGGTTGGTTCAATACTCCACATTTGATTTTTAGTGTTAGCCCCAGATTTCTAGTGTTAGATTTAGTTGTAAAATTAGATTTGTTAGTAATATGTTGTAGGTTGCTATTATGATGTAAACCTAGATTTATAGTGTTAGTCCTAGATTTCAGTGATTTTGGGAATTATACTTTATTGTAAATAGGTATTGGATAGTCCATTATGTTATTTTCTCATTGCTTTATGCATAGTGTTGATTAACTAGTTAAAATATATTTGTTAGTACTAGTGAGGTAGATTTCTTATGAATAGAAAATCATTATTTTGTGATCTTTTGTCTCGTTGTTTTAATTATGTTTTTTATTTACTTTCTAGAGATATGTTGCTTCTCAAAGATATATATGATACAGACCACCGTGGCCGCTTTATGTCAGAGGATAATATTTTACCCACGCTGCACTTGTGGTCCGTAAAAATTGAAGGTCCGCTGGTAGACGAGGAAGGGAAATGGTCCATACACCCCTTACGTCATGTTGACCGGGATGCTTACTTTCATCAACATGATAAAGAGTGGGACACCCAAGTTCAACCCATGTGCCATCACCGCGCTGGTAGACCGGTGGCGGCCAGAGACGCACACCTTCCACCTACCCTGTAGGGAGATGACTGTGACGTTGCAGTATGTTGCGATGATCATGACACTTTCCGTCAGGGGGAAACCTTTTTGTATGAGCACTTGCAGTAAGGGATGGAAGACGGGAATGATCGAATTTCTCGGGAGGGAGCCGGGAACTGCGGGAAGAGCCGCTGGTGCCACCTTTGGTTGGATTGCTCGACATTTTGGGAGATGCCCAGCTGACGCAGGTGATGAGATTGTGCAGCGGCATGCCAGTGCATACATGTGGTATGTCCTTTCCCGAGCTATATTTCCAGACGTCGGTGGCTCGAATGCCCCATATATGTGGCTCCAGTTGTTAGCCATTTGGGACTATGGATTTAGCTGGGGTTCTGCTGCACTAGCTTATCTGTATCGTCAGGTAACCAATTTTCCATATACCGTCCATTCTTAAATGATGTAATGAATTGTGAACCTTACTTGATTCTTTATACAGTTGGACGATGCGTGCCGAAGGGGCAAAGTCCCACAGGTTATGATTGAGCAGGATAGAAACAAGGTTGAATGCAATATGAGTGGGTGCTTGGTGCTTCTGTTCGTATGGAGTTGGGAGTGTTTCTCAATTGGGAGGTGATACGTCAAAAACGTATCTACTTTTCCGAACACTTTGCTGATGTTTTCCCTCTAAACTTGTGTGTTTCGAATGCAATTAACACGGACTAACGTTGTTTTCAGCAGAATTACTTTGGTGTCTCGTTTTTGCGCAGAAAATCAACTTTAAAGAAAATACCCGAAAACGAAGGGAAAGTCCATATTTTACCCGAAGACTCCCGGAGCTATAAGATGAGTCGGAGAGGGGCAAGGGGGTGCCCTCACCACCCCCAGGCGCAGCCAAGGTGGGCCCGCACCTGGGTATGGTGAGCCCACCTCGGGCACCCCCTCGGACTCCCCTTTCGACTACATATGCTCTGAAACCTAAAAAACCGAGGGGGTTCGATCGTTTTCCAGAAAGAAGTCCGTAGCTCCGCTGCCATCGCGAATCCTTTTTCGGGGTTCAGAAACTCCGTTCTGGCACCCTACCGGGACGGGGAATTGGAGGAGATCATTGCCATCGTCATCATCAACGCCTCTCCATCGACCATCCATGTTTCCCCCATCCATGTGTGAGTAATTCCCCCATTGTAGGCTGAAAGGGATGGTAGGGATTGGATGAGATTGTTCATGTTATAAAGTCGTGATTGTTAGGGCATAGTGCCTAGTATCCTCTGTTAGTGCTATTGACATTGTTGCAACTTGTTATGCTTAATGCTTGTCACTTTGGGCCCGAGTGTCATGATCTCAGATCTGAACATGTTATTGAATCACGATGATAATTATTGTTTCTTGATCATACCTGCAAGTTGTTTACACATATCGTTGTCCGGAACCCGAGGCCCCAAAGTGACAGAAATTGGGACAGACGGAGGGGATGGCTGTTATGTGAGGATCACATGTGTTCACGGAGTGTTAATTAGTTAGTTCTTGGATGTTTTATCTTATTTATCTACAATGCCCATGTATTGATTATTATATGAACTATCTTATCCATGCAACGCCCGTACATCCGTCCCTATGCCTATATTTAATCCCGCTGTTTACTTCAATCACTACTGCTGCTATTTTCATTTCACTGCTGCTATTATTTCACTACTGCTTCTACTATAAAACCGTTATCACTGATAAATGTTGCACTTTGTTGGGAACCCCAAGAGGAGGGTATGAAGAGCACAGTGGTAGGAGTTTTACCCTTAGTTAAGAACCAGGGTTATCAATCCAGTACGAGAAAGAGGACCTTCGGAAGGTTGATGCCACTAACGATGGTGCTGGTGCTTCACCGGTGTCAGCAACAACGTGGAACCTGCGCAAAACACAACCAAAATACTTTGCCCCAACGGTATAGTGAGGTTTTAAATCTCACTGGTCTTGCTGAAAACAAAGATTAGACGTATAGTGTGGAAAACACTTTATGCTTGCAGTAAGTAAAGAAAGTAGGAAATTGTTGTGGTTTGTTTAACAGTGTGGAAATGGACCAGGATTCATAGTTTCACTAGTGGTGTCTCTCCATAAAAGATAGCATGCTGGGTGAACAAATTACAGCTGGGCAATTGACAAATAGAGGTTGCACCGTAGTGCACAATATGACATGAAGATTACTATGATATTTAGTGCGGGCATTTCAACAAGATACATAGACCGACATCCATCTGCATCTATGACTAATAATCCACCCTCAGGTTATCATCCGAACCCCCTTAGGTATTAAGTTGCAAGCAAAATATAATTGCATTAAACAAAGTGTGTAATGTCAGCAATGATTATGCACGCGGGCACTCTCACCGCTGTTTTCTCCCTAATGGCAACAGTACATCCTCCCCCTTCACGTTTCTGTCACTCGAGCAAGGAGAAAAGGAGGCATGAACCCACTATCGAGCATAAATACTCCCTCTTGGAGTCACTAGCAACTACTTGGCCAGAGTAACCACTAGCAATGGAGAGCATGCAAGATCACAAATAGCATATGCAAATAAAGACTATATTCAACTTGGCATAAGTTCAATATTCATTGGATCCCAGCAAACACATCATATAGAATTACATAAGATCAATCTCGACCATAATAGGCAGCTCACGAGATCTAAGCATGGAGGCATATGAGGAGAAGACAACCATCTAGCTACAGCTACGAACCCGTAGTCCAAGGATGAACGACTCACGCATCACTCCGGAGGCAGGCATGGTGATGTAGAAGCCTCCGGTGATGATCTCCTCTCCGGCAGGGTGCCGAAAACAGCTTTAGAACCCCCCTGGTCTAGGGTTGACGGTGACGACGGCTACGGAACTTTTCGGGGATTTTTTATCAGGTGTTTAGGGTTTTCCATCCGGGGGCTTAAATAGGCGAAAGGGCAAAGGCGGTGGAGCTCCAGGGGCCCCACACCCATATGTGGCGCGGCCAGGGGGACCCGCACCAACCTATGGTGTGGCCCCCCTGTTCCCCCTCTTCGATTCCTCTTCGGTGTTCTAGATGCTTCCGGGGAAAATAGGAACTTCGGGCTTTGTAGGGTCCAATTCCGAGAATGTTTGCGGAACAACTTTTCTGAAACCAAAAACAGCAGAAAACATGGAACTGACACTTGGCATCTTGTACATAGGTTAGTCCCGGAAAACGTATAAAAATTCTATAAATAAGGGAGAAAACAAGTAGCAATTGGCAAAATATGATCATGGAGCATCAGAAATTATAGATACGTTGGAGACGTATCAAGCATCCCCAAGCTTAGTTCCTACTCGTCCTCGAGTAAGTAAACGATAAAACAATAATTTCTGAGGTGACATGCTACTTACATAAACTTGATCAATCTAATCTAAAAGCATATGCACGCTGAGATCATAAAACTTTAAACACAGACATGATAAATAAAACTTTAATAATAAAGCATAGCATTTACTTTGCATCACGAAGAGTAACTCAAATAAAGGATCATGAATAATAATGCAAAGAAAGGTAAACGTTTGTTTCAGGTATAGGGAAAGCATGGCAAAGTGATATTTCGATAGTCCTTAAGAGTGGGGAAAAACATAAATGACAGGACACCTTCAAAGTTCATGAGGAAGACTAGAACAAATAATTTAAGAACAAATGATATCACATAATGAAGTAATTATTGATGCTTATGGGACAAACGCACATAGAACTCAGAATGGCAAAATTGCTCTCTCAACTGTGCATAAAGTTAGAAGATGGAGACTCAACACAAAAGTAAAAGAAAGGCCCTTCGCAGAGGGAAGCAGGGATCACTCATGTGCTAGAGCTTTTATTTTATTAAACATAGGTATTAAAAGTTTGACACTCCTCCCATCCATCTTTCACAAACCATGGCTAACGGAATCCTCGGGTGCCTGCCAACAATCACATACCGTGGAGGAGTGTCTATATTTTTGGCAGATGTATGCTAATGTCAACGAATGGTAAACAGTAAATACAGTACGTCACAAGCCAACTAGATTCACAAGAGCGGCTCCCATGGTGAAGGACGCAACTGGTGTAGAAGGTCATCCCTCTTTCTCTTTTGTTTACACAATTATGCTTTGACTGATAAATCAGGGGCAAAAATAGTGAAGAGAATTTGTTTGCATTAATTTGGGGTTGGGCACCCCGCTACCAGCTCTTCTATCATTTGGATAAGCAGATGAAGCCACTAGTCCAGGGTGTGAAATCTAATCAACAAGTGAGATAAAGATTCTCTATTTACGTCCTCATGAGCAAAAACAGGAACATAAAGCAGGAGTAATTTTGAAGGTTTTAAATGTAACACATGAGCAATTTACTTTGGAATGGAAGTTAAATACCACATGTAGGTAGGTATGGTGCACACAATGGGAAAAACTTTGGTTTAAGGGAGTTTGGATGCACGAGTAGAGCTCATACTCAGTACAGGTGGAGGCTAGCAAACGACTGGGAGCGACAAATCAAGAGAGCATAAGAGCAATAATCATGTATAGCGACATAAGCATCATTAATTAAAACATAAGCACTATCACAAGTTCAAAAACTAAGTGGTCATGGAGGCTATTCGTGACTGGTTTCTAGTCATAAACATGGTGTGAGCATGCGCCAAGTCAACCAAATAAAACATTCGAAAGAGAATACCATATATTGATGCTTTTCTATGACAAGAACAACTCATGAATCTTTCAATACATATTAAACACTCTCAGATATTTGAGGGTAATCATGCTACTCAATAACCACAAGGCTTTAAAAATAAAAAATAACATTTAGCATGGCATGAAAAATTCCTAGCCACAGTCTATACAAGCTTCTACTAGTATTGTTATAAAATCTACTTCAAGCAGCAGTTTTGTTTCTCCCAACAAGCACCATACAAAACATGCTTTAACAAAAATACTATTTATGATACAGCAAGCAAACATGAGAGTACTCACATAACACTACTAAAACTAACAACTCTAATAAGAGATGCATGCAAAACAGAAGCTAAATAAATGCAGCAGCTAGACAGAGATTAAG
This sequence comes from Alopecurus myosuroides, assembly GCA_028641055.1. NCBI lineage: Eukaryota > Viridiplantae > Streptophyta > Magnoliopsida > Poales > Poaceae > Alopecurus > Alopecurus myosuroides. The sequence goes on from CM054058.1 coordinate 173,922,888, forward strand.
ACTACAACGTATTCTCATGAAAAAGCGAAGGGTGTCACTCTCCAATAAAAGAATGCTAGGTCCAACCAAGATTATTGAAAAATTAAAAACAAACTGAAAGCAAGGGCAGAAGCAAACTGAAAACAAAAATAAAAGACGCTCCAAGTAAAGCACATGAGATGCGACCGAATAAAAATATAGTTTCACTATAAGTGACCTGATAATTTGTTGATGAAGAAGGGGATGCCGAAGGCATCCCCAAGCTTAGAGGCTTGAGTCTTATTGGAATTTTCTTGGATGTACCACCGGGGCATCCCCAAGCTTAGGCTTTTCACTCTTCTTGGTCACATCATATCATCCTCTTGTCTTGACCCTTGAAAACTTCCTTCACATCAAAATTCTCACAATCTTCATGAGCAACGTTAGTGCAATTGAATAATAAATTCACATGGTTCAGTTTAAACACAAGTATAACACTCAAAAACACATTATATATTGTCACAACTTATTTAAAAACTCTTTTTCTCAAAAGAACACCAAAAGAAAGAGATTGGGATGCAAATGCGATAAATGGCAGAAATCTGTCAAAACAGAACAACAGGTAAAGATCGATTTTTTCAAAAATCTTTTGTTGCTAAAATAAAAAAGTGGTCTTCTAAGAAACGTTGCGTATATAACTCAGGATTAAGCACAAAAAAGCTCAGGTAATTTTGAATTTTCTGTGATTTTTAACGCAATTAACAGTGGACAGCAGAAATCTGTTTCCTGCGCAGAAATCCGAAATATAGGCTCAACTTTCCACTAGAGGATTTACTTGGCTCAACAAAAACTCAAGAGAAAAGATACAACGGGGTTTTTAAGGAAATATAAAACACCCAGGTGCAAATCCCACCAAAGAAAACGAAAGAAAATGGGTTGAAAACAGCAAAATAAAACGGGTTGTCTTCTGGTAGCGCTTTTCTTTAACGCCTTTCAACTAGGCATAAAAGACAGAAGATGCTCACATAAGAAATATGAGTTAAGCAAAAGAGAGAATCAATAAGAAAGTATAAAACAAATTTAAGTCTAACCCACTTTCTATGCATAGTAATCTTGTAAGGAAATAAATTAAATAAGTTCAAACTAGAAATCATGGGAAGGTAGAACAAGAGCAACTTCAAAACTTTCAACAAACAGAGAGGTGTTTGAGTAACATGAAAATTCCTGAAACCATATTTTCCTCTCTCATAATAATTTTTAGTAGCATCATGAACAAACTCAGCAACTTAATTATCACATAAAGCATGTTTTTCATGGTCTAAAAGCACACAATTCATATCAAGCTCAAAAACAGTGGGATCAAAATTAAAAGTAGAGACCTCTTATTTCCCACTTTTAGCTATAGCAAAACAAAATGATTGGTCACTCTTAAAAGGTATAGGACACATTATAGCAATCCTATTTTTAGTAGAATTATAATTTATAACATCAAGTAACATAGGGCCATCATCAAGAGCATTATCATAAAATTTATCCAAGTAGCATGGATCATCATAAATAACAGTAGCAATATCATTCTCACAAGTTTCATTCATAGTAGTATCAAAGTCACAAGTATAGAAAGTATCAATATCATCAAATAATGTATGAGTTAAAGAGTTACTATCATTGGGAGGTAGACATGGGTAGATCCATTCTTCCTCCTCCTGATCATCACTCTCCTCCTCTTTTTCATCCAATGAGCGTCCAGATTCATCAGTTTCTTCTTCCCTAGGTTCCTGCAAGGAATTAGTCTCTTCCTTAGGTTGAGAGCATTTATTAAGATATTCCATTATGTAGTAATTAGAATCTTTGTAATTATCAAAGCAATATTCAAGTATAGCATAAATCTCATATTTATAAGGTGCATCGTCAATACTTTCAAGCAAATAGGCAATTTCGAATGCACCCTTCCAAGCAATAAATTCTTCAATTCGTTCCACATCATATAATTCATAATTTCCCTTAACATAAGAAGATATGGTAACATTATCATTATACTCACATTGAAAAGGGAGATGTTTATACCTCCTACATCAGCAAGATTTATCAAAGCAATAAGTAACATTATAAGTGGAGCACAAGTTTTTTGCATAGTCATGCAATTTATTAATTTGCTCCCATAAGTGTATCCCTTTTTGTGACAAGCGGTGTTCCTTATAATTTTTTTGTTGTTCATCCGTGAACCCACCTTGCCTAAAAGATCTAGTTTCAAAGACATCAAACATTGATAGCAAGCATGATAAAGCAAAAATAGCAAGTGAATGCTTCACTTGAAAATACATGAGTTGCCCTTTTATGCCATAAAGTAAACTATTTTTGTGTGTGTTTTTTATAAAGATAAGAAAAACATGACAAAAATAAAATCAAGACAATAAACAAAATAAAGAGGTTGAGAGTGAGAGACTCCCCTTGCCAGAAGATTTCCTTCTCCCCAGCAACGGCGCCAAAAAAATCCTTGATGCACTTTGTTTGGAACCCCAAGAGGAGGGTATGATGAGCACAGCGGTAGGAGTTTCCCCTTAGTTAAGAACCAGGGTTATCAATCCAGTAGGAGAAAGAGTACCTTCGGAAGGTTGACGGTGGTGTTGGCGCTTCACCGGTGTCAGCAACAACGTGGAACCTACACACAACACAACCAAAATACTTTGCCCCAACGGTACAGTGAGGTTGTCAATCTCAGCGGTCTTGCTGAAAACAAAGATTAGACGTATAGTGTAGAAAACAGTGTATGCTTGCAGTAAGTAAAGAAAGCGGGATTTTTTTGTGGTTTGTTTAACAGTGTGGAAAATGGACTGGGGTTCATAGTTTCACTAGTGGTGTCTCTCCATAAAAGATAGCATGCTGGGTGAACAAATTACAGTTGGGTAATTGACAAATAGAGGTTGCACCGTAGTGCACAATATGACATGAAGACTACTATGGTATTTACTACGGGCATTACAACAAGATACATAGACCGACATCCATCTGCATCTATGACTAATAATCCACCCTCAGGTTATCATCCGAACCCCCTTAGGTATTAGGTTGCAAGCAACATATAATTGCATTAAACAAAGTGTGTAATGTAAGCAATGATTATGCACGCGAGAAATATCACCGTTGTTTTCTCCCTAATGGCAACAACACATCCTCCCCCTTCACGTTTCTGTCACTCGAGCAAGGCGAAAAGGAGGCATGAACCCACTACCGAGCATAAATACTCCCTCTTGGAGTCACTAGCAACTACTTGGCCAGAGTAACTACTAGCAACGAAAAGCATGTAAGATCACAAATAGCATATGCAAATAAAGACTATAATCAACTTTGCATAAGTTCAATATTCATCGGATCCCAGCAAACACATCATATAGAATTACATAAGATCAATCTTGATCATGATAGGCAGCTCACGAGATCTAAACATGGAGGCATATGAGGAGAAGACAAACATCTAGCTACAACTACGAACCCGTGGTCCAAGGATGAACTACTCATGCATCACTCCGAAGGCAGGCATGGTGATGTAGAAGCCTCCGGTTATGATCTCCTCTCCGGCAGGGTGCCGGAAACAGCTTGAGAACCCCTGATCTAGGGTTGACGGTGACGGCGGCTGCAGAACTTTTCGGGGATTTTTTATCAGGTGTTTAGAGTTTTCCATCCGGGGGGCTTAAATAGGCAAAAGGGCAAAGGTTGTGGAGCTCCAGGGGCCCCACACCCATAGGTGGCGCAGCCAGGGGACCCGCGCCACCCTATGGTGTGGCCCCCCTGTTGCCCCTCTTCGACTCCTCTTCGGTGTTCTGGATGCTTCCGGGGAAAAAAGGAACTGCGGGTTTTGTGGGGTCCAATTCTGAGAATGTTTGCAGATAACCTTTCTGAAACCAAAAACAGCAGAAAACATGGAACTGACACTTGGCATCTTGTTAATAGGTTAGTCCCGGAAAATGTATAAAAATGCTATAAATAAGGGAGAAAACAAGTAGCAATTGGCAAAATATGATCATGGAGCATTAGAAATTATAGATACATTGGAGACGTATCAATAAACCACTGCGAACAAGTCCACTTTCAGGTGCAGGTGAATTTACAATTCACTTGTTAAGGCTCACAAATACTCTTTGCCTCCCCTTGTGTCGAATCAATAAATTTGGGTTTTACTTCCCTCGAAGACTGTTGCGATCCCCTATGCTTGTGGGTTATCAAGACTATTTTCTGACGCCGTTGCCGGGGAGCATAGCTTTATTTGCGAGCTCACCGGAGAGTACTATTATCTACTGCCAATCATTCATCATGGGTAAGACTCGTGATGGAAAGTTTCCTATATTACCATCCACTACAAGAAGAGGTACAACTCTGAACACCTATGTTGCTCTTGATTCACCGTCTGTTATGAGTAAGCTGCTTACACCACCACATACACATGCTACACGTGCTACTTCTGCTGAATCTGAAAATACTTCTGATCATTTTTATGATGCTTCTACTGTGCTTGATGAGAGTGGTTCTGTCGGTCCTTTCTTAGATGCTACTATTGCTAAAGCTAAAAATATTTCAAACACTGAAACTCCTGATAAAAATCCAGTTACTCCTGCTGTTTCACCTGAGCTTAGAGAGAATCCTAGTGATGATTTTGATGATTCCTATATTGAACTTAATTATGATCTTATTGATGAAATACATGCTATGAAGGATAGAGATGCTTTTATAAGTCTTATTGAAAGTCGTGCTATTAAATATAAATTATCTCCTGATGCTAAGTTTGTCACTTCTCCCATTAATATTAGGGATAAGGATTATGATTTCTCTCTTGATTTATCTTATATATCTATTGTTGAGAAAGAACCTTTTTGTGATACTGAAAATGAAAGTGCTATGAAACATATGAATGGCCTCTCCTCTTTGAGTAGTTTATTCTCTGATGATCTTAAGAAACGTAGCTACTTTGTTGCTAAAATATTCCCTTTCTCATTAAAAGATGAAGCTAAAACTTGGTTCAATAATTTGTCTCCGGGATCTATTGATAGTGCTATTGGTTTGGTTAATGTTGTCTTTCAGAAATATTTTCCTGCTAGTGCTCAACATGCTGCTTTACAAAATATATTTAATTTCAAGCGATTGGAAGGAGAGCAATCGCATTTATCTTGGGCAAGGTTCTGTTCTTTAGTTAGGGCTACACCTGGGCATAAGCTAGAAAATAATGAACTTCTTGATATATTCTATAATGGACTAACTGTTGAATATAGGACATACCTGGATAGTTGTGCTGGTTGTGTTTTCAGGCAAAGAACTCCAGATGAAGCTGAGGAATTAATGGCTAAAATAAGCCAAAATCATGATGATTGGACTATGGTTGAGCCTGAGGCGACCCCTACTCCAGTATCAACACCAACACCAACACCCAAGAAGAGGGGAATGATTGAATTAAATGATGAAGTGATGGGAGAAGCCAAGAAATCTCTTAAAGAGAGGGGTATTAAATCTGAAGATGTGAAGAATCTTCCACCTATAGAAGAATTATGTAAGCCAATCCCTCACTCATCCACAATTGAGGTACACTCTCTCCAACATTTTGATAGTAGAGATATTCCCTATAATAAACCTCTTGATCAATGTTTAGATGAATTTGATAATTATGTTATTAAGCAAGATAATTTTAATATTAGAGTGCAAAATCACCTAATGGAAAACTCTAGAGCTATTGATAATTTGCAGGGTATTATAGAAAGTACCTCTAATGATGTTAAAATGCTTGTTAAACACTTTCAAATGGTTCAAACTCAAATTGATCAACTTGCTAAAGTGCAAACATATTTGCTAGTTAATGCTTCTAAAGAAAAACATGCTTATGAAATAAGAACTAGAAGTGGTATTGCTACACAAGATCCTTTATATCCTGAGGGACATCCTAAAACAATTGAACAAGATTCTCAGCAAACTAATAATAATGTTATTCATACTAAGAAGAAAAAGAAGAAGAAACATAAAACTGATGTAGAATCTTCTGAACTTGCTAAAGATCCTAATAGTATATCCATCTCTGATGCTGAAACTGAAAGTGGTAATGAAAAGAAGAAAATGCACTAAGTTTTTAAAATACACTAGTCAATAAACCAACATTCCTAGATGAACCAAGGTTTCAAATACACTAAGAAATCAACCTACAACGAAATTAAACCACAACAAAGATGAACTAGGGTTTCAAATACACTATTGCTAGATGAACTAGGGTTTCAAATATACTATTGCTAGATGAACTAGGGTTTGACCAAACACAACATAAAACTATTCACATGTTAAATTGACAAAAATTAAACCATAACATGAACTAGGATGGGGATTTCCTAGATTTGGTAAATTAGGGTTTGATGAACTAGGGTGTGATAAACTAGAGTTTCAAATACAAAAGGGAATCGGATGAACTACAATAGAGAAGATGAACTAGGATTAACAAGGAGAGAGAATCAACTAGAATCACCAAAATCCATGATTTCAACCCCAAAAAAGAAGAGAGAAGAGGGGGACATACCTTTAGAACTCCAAATCCCTAGCCAAACTCCTCCGATCTACTCGATTTGGGGTGGATTAGAGAGAGGATAGGGAGAAGAGAAGAGGAGGGAAGAGTAGTGTGGGGAGGAACCGTTTTGGAAGTGGGAGGGGTGCGGGACGAGCCATTTGACTTATTCATTCGCATAACGCCCCCGACCGGGCCGTTATGGAGCATAACGCCCCCGAGCAGGGCGTTAAGGCGCATAACACCTTGGCTCGGGACGTTAAGCGTGCTGCCACGCAGGAGGCCTTGTCCCCGGTGGCACGGTCAATAACGCCTCGCACACGGGGCGTTGACCTACGGAGCATAACGCCCTCGTGGCGGGCGTTAAGCAAAAGGGTTGTTTGCTGAATTTTCTGTTTCGGGGGGTTAGTGTGTGAATTTTGTGCGCCAAAAGGTTATTTATGTAAAAATTCACCTAACGGACATGTCTATTACTTAGATGTGGCTTATTTATAGGATAATAAAACATAATTAAAAATTGAAAACATTTTGCTCGATTACGCAAAAAATATTCGGGTGTGAATAAAATATAAATAGAAATTCCTTCCATTTAAAATATAATATTTTATCAAACTCGAATTATAGATTTATAGTATACCGTGACGATCTTAATTTTCTGCTATGTATAACAAGTAGACACTTACATTTGCAATTCCTAGTGGCTAAGTGCTCTAGTAAGAGATCATGAGTTCGAATCCTCTTGCTCGTATAAAATTTTATTTCCCATATTTGTTTCGTCTCGCTGACAGGTGGGGTTCATTTGCAAAAAATGTCCATATACGTACATAACATGTGTATGTATTCAAGGCAAAATAATATAATTTTTCCTTGGATAAATACGCTCGTTATACATGCATATAGACATATTTTGCAAATAAAATCGTTGCCACGGAGGGAAATGTCTGCCAAGTTTCACTAAATTATCTGGATATTTTGTAATGATAAGCCTTATATCTTAATCTACACAAAAAAGAGAAATGTCTGCCAAGTGGGCCCCACTTGGTGTTGGGAATATGCCCTAGAGGCAATCATAGATGATGTAATTCTCAATGTATTCATAAAGTTATTAAGTTGTCCTTTGGTTTGAACATCTGATATATGTCATTGAATATGTGATTCGATTGTGAAACAATATATTCATGTTGTTCATACTAGATTGTTCTTGGTCATTTAGGTTGTGCTGGACACACACCCTAGACTAATGTGAGTGTTGGCTGATTACACGGTTCCACTTGTCATGTGCATGGTGATGCCATTCCAACGTTCACGGACTTGGCTAAAGAGTTTAGCAAGTCGGACTGACCCACATTGAGATGCAACGATCAAGTCGTCATTTGCATGTCTCAATCAATGTAATCCTTAGACCTGAGGTTGTCGCACAATCCGAGTTGTGGATCACCAACTTAGGTTCTGTCAAACGTTGTTCTGTGACAAGGCAACTATAAAGGCAGAGTTCGGGTCGAATGAGAAGCAAGCTGCGTGATGTGGATAATCAAGATGGGATTTTGCCCCTCCTAATGGAGAGATATTCTCTGGGCCCTCTCGAGTGATATGATTCAGGAAGCATGGCCATGCGCGACTCAGTTAAGTGTTAACTGTGTCGGTTGACTAAGAGTTAGTCAGATGAATCGTATATCACGGATCGAGAAGAGAGTTGAACTATTTAAGGGATGACGATAAATCGCCTATAGTTCGACAAGGTATATCGTGAGGCAAAAAGGACTAAGATGAATATCACAATGAAAGGTATGTCGTCATGACTCAATGGAACTTGGGAGTCGGCACGTTCTGCTAGGAGCCGCTACCGATTGATCGATTGAGAGTAGGACTCCAATCGTGTCCAAGTCGCCATGAGTCTGCAGGGTCGCACACTTAAGAGCGGGAGCAAGTATTGGTCGGGTTGGACCCGAACCGGAAATGGACTGGTTTTGTGAGTCGGACTCACAGAGGGAATGGGCCACAAGTGTTGTGAAGCCCATTACCATACGCTATATAACGAGGGGCGCAGGTTGCCCAGCGGGCACGTTAGTCCACTCTCCCATGCGTTGGGAACCCTAGCCCCACTCAGTCCAGACGCCGCACCGGACCTAGCAGTCCGCCGTCGGATCTCCTCCTCGTACGTGTGGATACCGGCAGAGGTGCTGTACGTTCAGCACTTCGACGTTCGAGGGATTGGATCGGCCGGACCGGATCGTGGGACTGCACTGCCCCGACGCGCTGCATCGATAATCCGCACCTGCGCGTCTAGTGGTAATACTCGTGGCCTTCTACCTCTGCTAGATCTTGGAAGTACCGCGTAGGAAAAAGTTTTCGTTTATCTCTACGCGTTCCAACACTTGGCACCTAGATGAAACAAATAAGGGAAATTGAAAAAATCAATACAACGGATGAAATTTGAACTCATGATCGTTGACTAGAGCGACATAGAACTTAGCCACCAGGTACTGCACATAAGAAATACAACGGATGGGATTTTTGTCTGTACACCAAGATATCTAGTTTCTCCTTAAGAAATTTCTTGCGAATATTCGTATATTTATTCATGAAATTATTCGAATATTTTTGTGTGTAATTAAACGAAATGATTTAGATTTTTATTTCTGTATTATAATCCTATAAATAGAACATATCAAAGAAGTAGACATATGGGTGTGTGGTGCCCAGTGGCCAGATTCTGTGTCCTTGAACTGAGAGGTTGTGAGTTTGAAATCTCACCGGCGCATAAAATTTTATTTATTTCATCACGCTGACAGGTGAGGCCCACTTGACATCTGAGGGCATGTTATGGCATATACTAAATTCAGGGGGTTATTCGTAAAAGTAATGACCAGGACATGACTGATTTCGGTCAACAAAACGGAAAGTGACCAAGGGTGCATGTGTGACTGAAAATTTTATTTTACAAGTTGAGTGATTTAAATGCACGCTCGTGACAAGTTGTGTGACCATCAGTACCATTTATTCAATATTTTTCCTTTGAATAATTTTTTTTAATGATTGGATAAAAAAGGTTTCATAGATGGTCTAAAGTATTTGTCAAAACAATTTTATAAGTAGGGTGAACATTTTTCTTAACATAAGTGAGCACTTTTCATATAGCTGGGATTTTATATAGAGAACTTCCAAATTAGTGTTTTTTTTTTATAAAGGGAAGTATATTATTATCGCGGAGATACAAATTACACCCGGCCTCTCCAACAACGCAATGGATGTACACAGCCGAAAGACAATAAAAAGAAGAAATAAAAATAAAAGTCCCGCTACAGAGTTACAGTCCTCGCGGTATCCGCACAACCACCATCTAAACAACAGCTGATGTCCATCTCTTCGAAAACAACGTCTCCAAGAAGAACGGTGCCAGACACAACCAATTAAGTCCAGACCTTGGGTTTTCACCCTGAAGATAATCCTCGCTCTCAAAACAACGGCTTCAAGAAGACCAGTGCCAGGCACAACCAATTAAGGCCAGACCTTGGGCTTTCACCCTGAAAGGTAGGACTTTAGACTTCACGCATGTTGTCGCCCCCTCTTACAAACGGCTGCCAAGAATCTTGTAACTCCAAGCCAGTTCCCCATCGATGCAAAGACTCCGAACAACGTTGCTAGTCCTCCAATCTCACCTTCGATGACTAAGCATTGTGACCGAATTTCACCGATCCAGCAATCTCCAGGTGTCTCCCATGGGAGTTCGCCGGCGGAGCCTTTCAGGTCGACACCCCGGCTTGATCAAAGAGAAGCTACATCAGGATCTTCATCTTCGTGTGATGGGAAATCCAAGGACCACCACCTTTATTCTGATATCTCGCAGCCCCGACGCCGCGAAACGACTCCCAGCAGGGAATTTGCGAGAGGGTTCCGCATCCGCCGCCACCGGGAGCCCTGCCGCCGACGGTCCCTAGCACCACCGCCTCCCACCGCCAAAGACAGAGGAGGCCGCGCCGCCCTGGAGCCAAGCCAATGGCGCGGCCGCCGCCACGCGGCCGCCGCACCATGGCCGAGGCAACCCAGATCCTATCGGCGGCGCCACCACCCCGGCCAGCGCCGGCTGCCCACGCAGACCCAGCCACTAGCCGCCGCCAGAAGAACCATGGCCGCCGCCCCGGCGTCCGTGCTCCGCCGTCCGCGCAAGCCGTCCAGGGCCGACCAACGCATCTGGCCGGAGGTCTCCGGCCGCGTTTGTGCTGAGGAGGCGAGGACCCGCCGGCCGCCGTCCACCACGCGGAGGGTTGTGCCCCCGATGGCTTCCTCCGACGGCGGCGCGTGGATGGGGAGGAGGGGGTGTGGGGGTGGCGGCGGCTAGGGTTCCGCCCGTGCCGCCCCTGGGGGTGAGCACGAGCGTCTGTTCCACTTCATTTAGAGAGTAAGGGAGTATGAGGCAACGCTTCCATAGAGCCGTGAATATTAAGGACAGCACTGGGCGTCCCCCGGGGGATAGAAAATTTTCATCCCCCGGGTCCCCTGCTTGACACGTGTCCCATTTTTTGTCCAAATTCCGCTTTTGCTCCCGTAGCAAAAAAAAAGTCCCGCTTTTGCTCCCGTAGCAAAAAACGTTTCACTCCCAAAAAGAACAGGAAAAGGTCAGACCTCGCCGGAGACCTCGCCGGAGTTATTGTAGCAAATTTTTTTGCTACAGTAGCAAAAAGTCGATTTCCCCGGAGCCGTCACCGGAGACTTTTGCTCGCCGGAGGAATAACAGAGCAAAAAATTTATACTAAAAAAGCAAAAAAATAACCTTGTTGTAGCAAAAAAATTATGCTATTAGAGCAAAAAATCGGACCTCGCCGGAGTTACAGTAGCAAAAAAATTATTAAAAAAAAGCAAAAGAAAAACCCTATTGTAGCAACCATTTGTACAAAAAAATAGCAAAAACTGCGGCCCGTCCACTCCCCGGCTCCCCTCCGTCCACTCCCCGTAGTCCATCCCGACGACGAACACGGCGTAGCCGTCCACGGTTGGTGCCGTTGATGACCGACCGCGCGACCCGGGGCGCCCGCGCGGCGGCGGCGTCCGGCCTATCGGGGAAGTCGAGGCAGCAAGGTCGTCGCATCTCCCCGCTGCCCTTCAAGGCGCACAGGGGAGCGGCCCCAGCGGCGGGAGCCGCCCTGGTGGGGCGCGGCGGCGTGCAGGGGAGCTCCCCCGGCGGCGGGAGCCTTTCTGGCGGGGCGCGGCGGCGTGCAGGCGACCTCCCCGGCGGCGGGAGCCTACCTGGCGGGGCGCGGCTACGTGCAGGGGAACTCCCCGGCGGCGGGAGCCGACCTGGCGGGGCGCGGCGGCGTGCAGGGGGACTCCCCGGCGGCGGGAGCCGTCCTGGCGAGGCGCGGCGGCGTGCAGGGGAACTTCCTTCCGGCGGCGCATTCCTTCCGGCTGGGCTGATGAAATTCCGTGGATGGAAGGATTGGGGAAGGGATGGTGCGCGGGGCCCACCCCACGTGGTGTGCTGGAGTGAGAGAGAGAGCACCTGGAGGATGATCCTCCGGGGGATTACAAGCATTTCCCGAATATTAAAGGGGTTTTATATAGAGAATATTTTATATGCGGCAACACTTTCAGAAAGTTCATCGAATATTTTTTTTTGGGAAAAATAGTTAGTATGAGGCTTTCACACACAAAAAACAAAAAACAGTCGAGAGTCGAGAGCCACGCGAAACCGCGTTGCTATACGTACGACGATTTGCGTCCGATTCCCGTACGATCCTAGCTAGCGAGCTTGCGGGATGCGAGGAAACATGCGGTTTGGGTTTGGTCTGGGACGGCTCTCCTGTTGGTAGGGCCCATCTCTCAAATGACACAGTTTTAGACTTTTTTTCCTTAACCCGTGGCTAATGCTTGCACCGAGTGCTCCAGCCGTTCAGTCATTGCTACGGCGATCTGTGTAGGAGGATTTCACCAAGGTGAGTTGTAAGAGTGGAAATATTTGCCTCTTGGGCACGAGTGATCTGCTAATTAAAATATCCTAGTCGAAAATCATATGTACGAGTTTAAAAAAATTAGAAACAATTGCTGATGTAGCCAATGATGTTTCTCACAAAAGCGCAAAAAAATAATTTCAAATAATTTGTATTCTAAACTACACAAATATAATTTAATTATAAAGCTGCGTATGCCTATTTTCAAATATCAATATTTTATCAGATTTACATTTTTGTGCAACCCATAATACCGTGCATTTAAAATTGACATTTTGCACTTTTGTGGATAGATCATTCGTTACATCCGGATTTTTTCAGAATTTTTTGAAACTCATAAATATAATTTCTATTTTTTTAAATGATGGAAGCATTGGAACTCGGGAGAAAAAAACACTTTCCTGATTAGTCATCACTACCAAATTTATTTGGCATTACGAGCGATCGGAAACGCTCGACAAAGGCCAGAATCCGCTCGGTAAATTGTTTGCTATGCGTGACACCGAGAATATGGTGCTCGACATTCTTTTGGTCGGCATGTGTGGAAGTATCCGGTTCTGCACCACATCGCCCCACATGTATTCCTATATTTGTCGAATCCAAGCTTCTCCTCGGAGGGCAGCGCGAAAAGCTCGCGCAACTTGCAATGAGGCCCGTGTCGACGATGTGGAAGACACCCGACCCCTTGCAGGCCTTGGCACCGTAGAGGAGGAATAAGAGAGCGTGGTGGCCTTCCGGGAAAGTCTAACTCAGTGGGGGCGTTATAGTCATGATCGCCGTTGGTGGCCAAGAAGACGTAGGGCGGAGGTGGGGCACGACAGTTACAGCTTGTGGAGGTGTTGCAGAGGGGAAGATTGCAGAGGGCACCTTTTGTCGAGTGTCGCACCTAAGAAACATTGAGCATATTAGGTGCTCTTCCGAGTGCCTCTTTTTTTTCCAAGTGGATTTTGATGGCTCCCGGCGTACCGTAGGTGTTATCCTCTTAGTGTGTCTCAGATCGGAGTTCTTGTCGGTTTAGTTATGAGTGTGATTGATTTGCAGATGGTTGAGATAGTGAGTGAATTTTTTTAAAAAAATATTACCTCGTGTATAATCGTTAGCATAAAATAAGCATATCTATAAAAATATTAAATAAAACAACCCTAGCTGCATAACACGACACATGTGTGCTGGCGCCACACAAAAGAGTTATTTTTGAGATATTCTTACATATATGTTTAGTTTGTGCTGAAATTAGCCGCAAGGTTAATGTTGTTAATTTTCACAGATAGTGATCGTGAAGAATATTGACAATCATGTTTTGGAGGGAAGAATAGGAGGGTTTAGAAGGGAAGAGGTCAACGCGTTGACAGATTTTGATGGCATTCATCTTCGGCAGTAATGTTGGTTGCATAAAAAAATGTTGGCATGGGCTGGACTTGGGCACGATAAGAGTATAATTAGCCCAGAGCGTTAACTAGCCCATGTTTGAAAGCATCGTACAGTTTTCGGACGGGAATCGTCGTACGTTAAGCACTTTCGCACGCGAAATGCTCAGGGTCCGTCACACAGACCCACGCGCGGCCTACTAGGCAAAAAGCCTGATCGAGACCCACTTGAGGAGCTTCTCCTGAAAAGGAATCCTGAATCCTCCTCTCTCGCAAGGCATGAAGTTCCTTCAGTGCCAAAAGCTCCCATGCCAGCGGAAGTTCACACCATGCAGGGCGAGACACGTCCAGGACAGGAAGCGCGCGCGGAAGTATACCTCTCATCGGCTGTCACGTTGCCTGACTTTCACGAAAAGAACAGTCTGCATTATTCTCACGAAAAGAACAGTTGATCACGGCGAGCACTTTAATATGCAGACGCGTATATATAACCATGTGGATCGATCGAACCCAATCAGCCCTGATCCTCCATCGGTTAGCTAGCTACCATCCATCAACTCAATACGCAGAGCGCGAAATTTCGGATTTCTGGCGCGCGATGGCACGGGGGCAGCAGCAACGGTGCCTGGCTATGGCGTGCCTGGCCTTGGCGATGTCCGTGTCCACCGCGTCCGCGTTCGTGTTCAAGGCCGGGGGTACCGGCGAGTGGCGCGTGCCGGACCAGGCCAACGCCAGCGGCGGCAACATTGCCTCCTACAACACGTGGGCGGAGCACACCCGGTTCCGCGTCGGTGACGCCATAGGCAAGTTTATCCATCTACAGTATTTAATCGAAGTAGTTGCGATTTTTTAATAAACTTTTTAACCGCGCGTGCGCCGTGCAGCCTTCACGTACGAACCCGGCAAGGACTCGGTGCTGATCGTCGACGAGAAGGCCTACGACGCCTGCGACACGGGCTCGCCGGTGGACACGTTCGCCGACGGCAACACCGTCTTCACCTTCACCAAGTCCGGGCCGTTCTACTTCATCAGCGGCAACAAGGACAACTGCGACCGCAACGAAAAGCTGGTCGTCGTCGTCATGGGCCCCCGCGCCGCCAACAGCACGTCCACGCACACGGCGCTGGCTCCGTCGCCTGCTGAAAATGGCGGCACGTTCTCGCCGCCGTCCCCGCCGCCTCCCTTCGGCATCGAGATCTCGCCCTCGGCCAACCCCGAGCCCAATGCCGCGGTCGCCAAGGCAGCTGGAATGGCCGGCACGGCCGCGTTCGTCATCGGGACCATGTTCTACGCACTCGTTTGAATCGTACGTTTTGTCCAAATACTCGTGCGGAACAAGTGTGGTTAACACGGTTGCTTTGACTACCGGAAATTATGTAAACCGTTGGCTTGAATTAAGCTTGTTGTGGATACGCCACATGTAAAATTAATAACATATATATAAAGTGTGGCAGAACTGTCATAAGGCTGGTGCCAACGCGGGCGTTTAGGGGGGGGGGGGGGGGGGGGGGGGCGAGAGTGGGCCTTATCGCCCCGCTCGGGGCGACAGCAGGCGATAGGCGGGGCGAGAGGACCGGGCCGGGCTGTAGCAGGCTCGCTCGGCGAGAGCGGGCGAGAGGGCACGCTACCGCCCGCGTTGGCGGGGTGAGAGGGCGAGAGCGGGGCGAGAGGGAGGCGATAGCGGTGCTAGTGGGGGCGAGAGGGAGGCGAGAGTGAAGGCGAGAGTGGAGGAGAGAGAAGTGAGAGTGACACTACAGCCCATGCACTGGCACCGTGGGGCGAGAGTGAGGTGAGAGTGGGGGTGAGAGTGAGAGTAAAGCTGACGTGGCGAGGCGAGAGTGGGGCGGTGCATTGGCACCAGCCTAATTGACTAGCAGAGTGCCCGTGCTTGCTACGGATGTTAGAGAATCAAACAACGGATGAATACTTTCGCCCGTGGTCACTCCATCTCGGCCATACGCCTACAAGTTATATGTTTATATGAATCTTAAATAGATATGTCACGATTGACAGAGGTACACTCTCTATGTTAGTATTGAACTTAATCTGGTATATTACAATCGCTCTAACAGAAATTATAAATTTCCCCTCGTCCTTATTGCCTCCAGCTTCACCATAGGTCTGTTACATCTCGGAGATGACATAGTCTTCCTCCTAGATTGTTGAGCGTTCGCTTTGGTGTTTCCAGTATGAGTTATATTGTTTTCCTTCTCCCTAGACTTCGTTGTATTGCTCTATTGCCACTACTTGCTTCTTAACTTATCAGGCCACCACTTCAAAGTTCAAACACAAGCTAGAAAGCACAATAAATAAAAATAATATTAGTGTCTCCAAATGGAGTAAGGAAAGGGACACATCGGGACTGTTTATAGTATTATTTTTTTATTAGGCGAGAACTATGTATCCTAATTACCAAGAGCTTGAATGTTGGATAAAAAAATTACTTATATGTCGCACAAGAAATAATTTTATAAAAATAAAATCACTTACAAGAACAATATATCAAGGTGAGAAATTATCAAAAATTAGGAAACGATAAACTTAGAAAATTGTGCTTTGAGCAACATGAAAATGCGTCCAGACCACTACTAAAGACAAAAGAGAAAGATGTGCCTTAAATACCTTTCCTCTTAACATCTCTCTTTCTTCATTTGTCCAGTCAGCGGTCATGTCTAAAATGCTTTGTGGTTATTCCTCATACCCAATCTGTAGAGAAGGACCAATCGGATACAAAGCTGATTTAGAGCTTTCCTGATGACATGAATATGACGACTAACCGGTACAGTAACCGTAGTCATACACCAATGTCTATAATTGTTTATACAACAAACAAAATTACACGTATGGTAATGTACACTTCCTCCAAAACAAAATTACACGTATCCATGCCTCTCGTCGAGGTCTGCTCGTTAATCATGTAGTGGCACTTTGCTGGAAACAAGCGTCTTCCCTATGTTGTATGCGTTGCTATCTTCCCCAGATTAAACATATGACAAGGAAAATAATATCAGATCACAAAAGGAGAAAGTAGTCTTGCTTCTATTAAAGAGAAAAAGTTAAAGATAGTGGAAATAGACGAATCTTAGAAGGTGCAGGGGTGCTCGTCGACATCGGAGACTGCTCGCCGCACACGGCGAACAACTCCTCCGTTGACGTGTCCACGCCACTGGCTTCCGTGGAGGCGACATGGTCTGTCTTGGAAGGGTGTGTCGCGCGGCTGGTGATGGCATAGGTGGTCCAGTTCCAGCAGATGGCCTCGTACAGAGCAGCAGCTCGTGAGATACATGGGATCATGCGAGCGAGGACCGCGGCCGCCGCCCCTCCGTTGGATCCAGCACCATCCTCGCTGCCCGGTTCCTTTCCTCCGTTGCCGTCGGCGTGGCGTCCATCCCCGCCACTCGACACATGATGTGTGAGAGAAAGAAGGGAGAAGGTACGGGATTGAGTCATGGGTGCTGGATCCTAGGACTGCAGGCGCGAGGTGGCGGCGCATCGCAGGCGGCCAGCGGGTGGGGCGGGGAAATTTTGATGGAGCTGAACGGAAGACGATATTCACGGGCGTGGCTGTAATCACGGAAAGTAAACAAAGATTTGCGGGATCGGCGGTCGATGGAGCGCGGACGAAGGCAGACTGTTGTCAGACGACATACCAAGGTACGTCCAACTCCAATATAATAGTAAAGATTTAATCGTAAAGATAAGGCTGCATGCATGTAGCTAACAATCTAACAAACTTGACAACATAAGGTTGCATGCATGTAGCTAACAAATCTAACTAACTTGACAAGATAAGGCTGCATGCAAGGCAAATAAAAAAAGATTAGTGTGGTGGCATTCTTCCTGTAATTTTAGTGAAGTGTGACACCATACCACCACAGCAACCTTAATAGTAAAGATTAGTGTCATGTAATTGTTGTTACTGCTTTGCTTTCTTTCAAATCATCGGCGATAAGATGTAACTGGAAGTGTGGGATTGATTTTCATAAACCAACGATGATGTGTATCGAGCAATACTCGAAAGTTCTTACATGCATTGGACGGAGCTTAAGCAATGTTGATGCATGTCAATACATACTCAAATTTTCAGGAAATAATGTGCCTAATAAAATCAAAACAAAATGGAGAGACAACAGGGTATATCAACAAACACTCACAAGTTCTAATAAAAATTCGACATGAAAAAAATCTAAAAGAAACATCGGTCATCAAAACTAGGTTGAACATTAGTTTTCTCTAAATAAAAAGGTACTAATTAAGGTGCCCGACTTTAAATTAATAACGACCAAACGGCAATAGGCCTTGAAGGTACGCTAGGTTGCCAGCTTGATTACAAAGTCTAATAAAACAAGAATGAAATACAAGCCCAACAAACAGTCAAACAGTTTCTAGCTTTACTCCAAAAAAAATCTTGTATCGATCATCTAGAAAAGGTTCTACATGTTATTTTGAGGTATCCAAATTCACTTATACCGATAAAGATCAAACTTCTGACGAGTAGAGCGGAGCGCCTCGATGATTGTGATGTTGTTTATTTTGCTGTAAGGCCCAACAAATTTGTCTATTGCAGATCGTAGAGAGAAGAGGAATAAAGGACCTCGTACTCGTTTAATTGAGCAATGTGATGATGTTTATTTTGCTCTAAGTTGTGTTGAACAGGTGGAGAATGATGCTGAACCAGCTACATACAATGAAGCTATTGTTTCGGTTGACCGTGACAAGTGAATTGTTGCAATACACGAGGAGGTGCAATCACTTGAGATGGGACGTTGTGCGCTTTCCTAAACAAAAGAAGACCGTCCGCTGTAATTGGATCTTCAAGAGAAATGTAGGTTTATCTTCAAGTGAGTCTCCAAGGTTTAAGACAAGATTAGTAGCAAATGTTTCATCCAGATTCCAGGTGTGGATTATAATAGTGTGTTCTCCCCGGTTGTCAAGCATAGTTCTATTCGTACTTTGTTTAGTATTGTTACTATGTATGATCTTGAGCTTGAGCAATTAGATGTGAAGACTGCGTTTTTTGCATTGAGAACTTGAGTAAGAGACATACATGGACCAAACTGAAGGGTTCATAGTGCCTGGTAAGGAGGATTTCGTGTGCAAGATAAATAAGTCCCTTGACGGTTTGAAACAGTCTCCTCGACAGTGGTATAAAAAGTCTGATTCTTTTATGATATCACATGGATTTAAGAGGTCTGAATATGATAGATGCGTGTACATTAAATTTGTTAATGAGTCGCCTATATACTTGTTGCTATATGTTGATGATATGTTAGTTACTGCCAAGAGCATGAAAGAAATCACTATATTGAAGAAACAACTGACTAGTGAGTTTGAGATGAAGGATCTTGGTTCCGCTAAGAAAATTCTAGGTAAGCAAATTTCAAGAGACAGAAAATCTAGATTGCTATATCTTAGTCAGGAGAATTACATTAAGAAAGTTCTTCATCGTTTTAATATGCATGATGCAAAGTCTATTAGTACTCCTATTACTTCTCACTTCAATTTGTCAGCAGTGTAATGCCTTAGTAGTGGTAAAGATATTGAGTACATTTCACGAGTTTCGTATTCTAGTGTTGTTGGTTCCTTAATGTGTGCCATGGTGTGTTCTCGACCTGAGTTGTCTTATGGTATGAGTTTGGTCAGTCGATACATGGCTAGTCCTGGTAAAGAACATTGGAAAACTGTTCAGTGGATTTTTGGGTACCTTCGCGGCATATTCAAAGCTTGCTTGAAGTGTGGCAAGACTGGTGAGGGACTTGCAGACTATGTGGATTCAGGTTTTGCTGACGACTTGGATAGAAGGTGGTACCTCACATGTTATTTGTTTACTGTTAGTGGATGTGCTGTTAGCTAGGAGGCTACCTTACAGGGTGTTGTTGCACAATCTACTACTAAGGCCGAGTACATGGCTGTTGCTGAAGCATGCAAAGAGCCAAATTCAAGGTTTCGTTTATGCTACATAAAGGAATTTGTCTCAAGGTGGAGTGTTATTTTGAGGTGATCCAAATTCACTTATGCTGATAAAAGGCCGAACTTCTGAGGAGTAGAGCGGAGCGCCTCGAGTCTAAAGTTAGCCCATCGCATTTGCACGGCAAACATGGCCCGCACGGAGCAGAGTGCGGGGGGGGGGGGGAACCCCCATGGTACGGTACGAGTTGTTACCGAGTTGGAATTACATTCACCCTTGCTGACCTAGTTAGGTCAGGACGCCTTTATATATCTCACGTAAGCAGTCTTTTGGGATAAACCACACATTGTAAATCCCGACGCTTTTGTAACTTCACCCGAAATAGTGAAGTATTGCTGGCTAACGCCCGTGTTTTTTTTCTCTTCCTTGTTGGAAGGATTTTCCACGTTAAAATATCGTGTCCCCGTTGGTTCGATCTTGCTTATTTTATAGTTGTTTTGCTATTGCGTGTAACACTACAATGGCGCCACCACATGTCATTGATAATTTGCAGTCGCTAAGAACTCCAAAAGAGAAAACATTATTTACTAGTACTTTACTTCCAAGATATACTTTGTAAGCTCACGCTTTGGATCTACTTTTACCAATTCATAAGTTGACATTGATGTACAAAAAGTTAGGATTATCCTAAAAGTAGGAATATATCTCACAATTTTGTAAGTATGGAACTATATAAAACTTTAACAGTTGGCGTGAAACAAGATACGTGAATTGTAATCACGACAAAGGTGATATAGTTTCCTTTTCATATATCTCTACTTGTATATACATATACTACAAAATTCACAAAGTACCGAAGGTTCCCTCTTCTCTTGTGTGATTAAACTTGGAACCAATTATGGCTATGTCATTTTAGTTGTAGATTAGAGTTAGGGGGACAAGGCCGAGCAGCTGTGCTCGACCCGCCCCAAGGACGATCCGCTGGCGAGGCAGTACATGTCTACATGAAGTTGCCAGATGTGATGGCCCACCAACACCAATTTTTCGGATCACATGGTGGAACGGGCACTTCGCACGGCTAAAGAGGGACATCGAGTCATCTCTAGGGTTATCTAGATATCAATGTCTAGAAAATTTCAGACCGTTTTAAGCAACTAATCGTAGTAGAGTTATGTAGGGATCGATGTTTAATCTGTTTTAGATTGTTTTAAGTAACTAATCATAGTGGAGTTATCTAGAGATCGATGTTTAGAATATTTGATGCAACTTATCGTTGTGGAGTTATATAGAGATTGATGTTTTAGACATTTTTATGCAACTATGTAGTCTTGTTTATAATGTTTTATGGTTTATGATGATGTGTCTTGATATTTGGCTTTATTTGACCTTTTTTTGATACCTTTTGATGTATTCAGTAAATAAATAAGTTGTGCATGGATTGTGGCCACACACGGTGAAAACATAAGAAGTTTGCAATAGTGTTTTCCGACAACTTTGACGACACGATGTTATATTTTGATTCAACATGTTATGATCGATACCTTGTTCATAGTTGCATTTCATACATGTCTATCTATTTTTTATCTATATTTCGCTTGGACCATCCCCTGTAGTGGAAGGGTTGACTTCATGAACCATCTAGGAAAGAAATTTGCTAGCTGTGGACATTTATTGTCACCCTTCTCCAGATAGCAAGCCCAACAAGTTTAGGGTTCAAGTCACCAATGAGATAGGCCGAACCTATTTCAGTCACACTCATTGGAGAGCCTTTACCGAGTCCTACAGGTTGGAAACTAGCAGGAGGTGATTATTTTATCTTGACTATGATGATACCGGCTCGACATATTTTACGAAACTTCTGGCATAGACTCTTCCGAGTTTACTAAAGACAACATCCAAGACCGCTGAGATGATGATGACATCATTGTGTTGTAGCAGGGGGCCAATTCTTCTTTGTCATTTGATATATTTTTATTATGCTACTATATATCCATGCATGCTACCTACTCTACTAGTTGGGGGAATTTACTATGCTATTACTTCTATGTAATAATCCGCTGTTATAGGCTATTGTTGTTACTATTATAAGAAAATGGAACAAAAAAATGCAGCATTTTTATTTAATTTTTAATAAATCATTAGTGGGGTGTCCACATATACCAACGACACCGCTACTATACACACTAGTGGTGTGGATTCCCCCACGCCAGTGACACGTTGGTTAGTACTGGCATGGTGTGATACACGCTAGTGGCAGCAATAACGCCGGCGTAAGATCAATGGTGTGAGCCTCCATTGCCAAAAGTACCAAAAGAATCCATGCCAGTGGCAAGGCGTTTCCTCCTAGTCTATTCGTTAGGAGAAATTAATTTCCGTATCTCTTTATATATATAATGATGTTACTGAACATCTTCATATTTATGTAGCCAAGAGATAAAGGCTGTAAGTACAGAAAAATGAGAGGCACAAATAACACAAAGTACTCCATTGTTCCTACCTAAGGCTATTTCACACAAGCTATTGGTGTTCGGTTTTGAGCTTGAAAAATATCAAGCTTGTGAGGAGCTCCAATTGTTAATGGCTATGACATCTCTTGTTTCTCATGATGGGCGCATGAGAAATTGTGATATACTTTTCAAATCTATAATGATTAATAGTTTTAAGTTTTGGTGTATGCTTTCTAGTTGCTCGTAACTTGTCTTATTATTTTGAATAAAGAATTGATAAAACTTGAACACTTTTGGAGTTTTATTATTTTGTCGATGTGATGAGTTCCTTTTTTACCATCATCAAACGTTTATGGATCAATGTGCTAAGTCCAGAAATATTAAATTATACCTTGCAGATTTTTTATTAGGCTATTCTCATTGTTGCATGTGTCATCAAGTGTGTCTCATGTGATTCGTCGGCATGTCTCGATGTCACAAGGCCTTGTGGCATACCCTAGTTAAAGGGTCGTTGATTCTAGCCCATTGCAGTTTAGGTGCAACATCGCTAGTGACTGTGCTAGAACTATGACCATATGATGTCAACCCCTTTATACTTCTCCTAATTATCAAATTTCTATGTAAATAAGAAAAAAAAATTAATGTGTGTTTTACAAAATTTTTGAAGTTTGTTGACAAAAGAGCCGTATGTACAGTGTCTCCACTCAAGTTGTGCTATTTTTTCTCTGATGATTTTATTTGTGTGTCGCGAGGTATCCCCGCACTACCAGAAGATGACAAATATGTGCAGCGGCCAGTGTATTATCTCAGCGAGGTGCTATCCAGCTCCAAGCAAAACTACCCGTACTACCAGAAGATGACATATGGCGTGTACCTGGGTGCCAAGAAGCTCAAGCACTATTTCCAAGAGCATCCCATCAAAGTGGTGAGCACTGCTCCCATTTCGGAGATCATGGGCAACAAGGATGCAAGCGGCTGAGTTGCCAAATGGGCAATTGAGCTAGCCGCGTACACTCCCCTGTACGCGAGAAGAGAAGCAATCAAGTCACAAACCCTCGCAGATTTCTTGGTGGAATGGGACGAGATGCAGTACGAGCCTCCCTTGCCGGAAACCAATTTCTGGAAGATGCATTTTGATGGTTCAAAAGTAAAAGAAGGGCTTGGTACTGGTGTGGTGCTCACGTCACCCAAGCGAGATCAACTCAAGTACGTGCTGCAGATCCACTTCTCGGCATCCAATAATGTTGCCGAGTATGAAGCACTGGTACATGGTCTGCGGGTGTCCAAGGACATTGGAGTCCGGCGTATTGTCTGTTATGGCGACTCGGATTTGGTGGTTCAGCAAGTTTCCATCAATTGGGATGCCTTAGATGCCAACATGGCATCCTACCGGTTTCTGGTACAAAACATGACAGGGTTCTTTGATGGGTGTGAATTTCATCACGTACACCGAGCTTAGAATGATGCAGCTGATACTCTGTCCAAGTTGGGGACTTCCCGACAGTTTATCCCGGCTGGGATTGCCTTGGAGCATTTGAGAAACCCGTCCATCAAGCCATCCCCCAATTCGGAATCCTTCTTCATTCCATCTCTGCCAGGATCGGAGGCTGTTCCCATGGAAATTGATTCGGAAGAGAACCCGGGGACTGCCGTCTCCAACCCGGGGACTGGCGCCTGCAACCTGGGGACAGACCTTCCTAACTCAGGGACTGTCGCATTTATCGAGGGGATCATTTCTCAATACTCGGGGACTCAGGGACTCGTCTTCAACCCGGAGCAAGTCATGGTAGCAGATCCAATGGAAGTGGACGAACCAGTGTTTCCCATCCGGGAGACACCGAGTTGAGCTTTGCCCATATTATCCTTTCTAACGGATGGCACATTACCGAGTGACGAGGTCACAGCCAGGCAAATCCAGAGAAGATCCAAGGGCTACACCATCTTCAACAAGGAGCTGCACAGAAGGAGTTCTACTGGCGTGCTACAACGCTGCGTTGAGCCAAAAGAAGGATAAGAGATCCTCAGAGAAATACACCAAGGAGAATTCGGGCACCATGCCTCTTCTCGGGCTCTGGTCAACAAGGCTTTTCGGCATGGATTCTTTTGGCTCACTGCCTTGCGGCAAGCTGAAGGCATAGTGAGAAAATGCAACGGATGCCAGAGATTTGCAAGCAAGATTCATATGCCAGCTTCCGAGTTGAAGACTATCCCTATTACTTGGCCATTCGATGTCTGGTGCTAGCTTGGACATGGTAGGCCCCTTCAAACTAGCTAGAGGCAACATGACTCACATCTTGGTCATGGTTGATAAATTCACCAAGTGGATTGAGGTCAAGCCTATCCGGAAGTGTGATGGAGTCACAGCTGTGAGGTTCCTGAAGGATATCATTCGGAGATACGGCTACCCGCACATCATCATCACGGACAATGGAACAAACTTTGCTGAGGCTGCATTTGCAAGATTCTGCAAGGAGAAGCGGATCTGGCTAGATGTTGCATCAGTTGCGCATCCGGCCTCAAATGGGCAAGTTGAAAGAGCAAATGGCATGGTCCTATCCGGGATAAAGCCAAGGCTAATTGAGCCATTACAGCGAACCCCTGGTTGTTGGTTGGATGAGTTGCCAGCGGTGTTGTGGAGTCTAAGGACTACCCCTAACCGATCAACCGGATACACACCATTCTTCCTGGTATATGGAGCCGAGGCCGTGTTTCCCACTGACCTTGAGCATGACTCACCTAGAGTAACACTCTACACTGAAAAGGAGGCAAGAGAAGCCCGAGAAAATGACGTTGACCTGCTAGAAGAAGCAAGAGAGTTAACTCTGTAACATTCATCCATATATCAGCAAAGTCTGAGGCACTATCATAGCCGGAAAGTAAACCCAAGGGTTTTCCGAGAAGGAGACATGGTCCTTAGGCTCGTGCAGCACACAACCGAGATGCACAAGCTATCCCCTCCGTGGGAAGGGCCTTTCATTGTGAGCAAGGCTCTGCACAATGATGTCTATTATCTCGTTGACGTACAGGCGCCGCAGAAGAACAGGCCAGATAGGGCCGGAGAGGAATCCAAGTGTCCCTGGAATGTAGCTCTACTTTTCCGTTTTCATTCATGAGCAAACATTGTATGTATTTCCTCAACCGAGTTAAAATTCAAGTCGGCACTCCGAATTCAAACTCGGGGACTGCCCTTACCAAACTTGTTTCTGTGTTACCTACTCTATTTACTTTCTCTACTCGGTTGGTCTACTTAGAATTTCATGTGAATATTTAGTAATGTGTTTAAACCCAAGGGCCAACTATTCGACACTGCTGCTGTCCGCAACCCGGCTTCATGGCAAGCAAGAAAACAAGCCAAAGGTCAATGAACATACACAAAATTGCTAAGGAAAAGAGAAGTGTAGCAACCAAGTAGGGTGTTGTTACTTCTCTGTTTTATTTTCGGCTAAGTGGTGGGCAGCGTTAACATCCAAATCTCAAGGTGGTTGAGTATCTGAAACTTGGTTTTTGAAATCTTGTGACTCGACTACCAAAAATCCACAAGTGGCAGGTAAGAGCAAAGACAAAAAGACTGAGTGAATGAGAAATGCAACTCGGGGACTTGCATTATAACGCAATCCGACATTAAGCCAATCTTGCTAAAAGAGAACTAAATAAAAACTAAGTTTCAAGAGGAACCATAATTGTAATCATTACATCTGCACCCGGCATCCCGGGGATCTGATAAAGTGTTTGAGGAAAAAGTGCAGGACTTAGGCAGCAGTCGATGAAGTGTTGTCCGTCACGGTGCTAGTAGGCGCCACTGGCTCAGTTGCAGGAGTTGTGGAAGCAGCCTCTGGGGTGGACGAGGTTGGAGTAGCGGAGCTTGGCTCGGAGGTAACGGTGGTGGCTTGAGCAGTGGAGCCGGGAAGCGGATAGGCGTCCGAAGCGGGGTTCTCGGTGGCAGTCTCGCTTGCGCTCTGCTCGGGAGCGGGGTCCTCAATCACCGTCTCGGTGGTGACGACCTCCTCCTGCTCGGCGGACTGAGACTCAACCCGTGCCTCGTCAGAACCAGCATCCGGGTTGACGGTCTCTGAGTTCGCCTCCAACTCGGACTCCTCAGCAGTGTTTTGCTGCTCGGTTCCTTCGTCTTCGGCTTCCTCGTGCTCGGCTTCCTCGTACTCGGCCTCTCCATCGTTCGGATGGCGGTCTTCACCAGTATGTTCGTCGAACTCGGCCTCCTCCTCCTCCTCTTCCTCAACATCAGTATCTGGCTCGGTGGGGCCGTCGATGTACTGGTTGGTCTCAGCATAGGAGGCGAGCTCGTACGCCACTTCCTTTCGGCGCAGGACGCACTCAGGCCGCGTAGTCCACTTGGAGCCATTTCTGCGGGTGCCAATCCTATCAAGGTCCAGATTCTCATACCAGGAGAGGATGAAGTGGAGGGTCTCGTCAGCTCCTGCACGGGCTGCGGAAGCGCGCCACTTCTTCAGCTCTTCTTTGACATGATCCAGGTTGGCCGCCATCTCGGAGATGGTATCAGGGATTTGGCGCTCTGGCCAGAACAACTTGTGCAGATTCATCGCAGTGGACACCATGGAGGTGCCTAGGCCCTTGAGGGATTGTACCCGGGTCTTGATGTTGACGAGGTGGTCGTCGATGCTGGAGGTTTTTTCAACATTCAGACCGGTTGTTGCCCTGACCCTTCTTTCTTTCTCCATAGCGTTCTCAGCAGCAGCACTGAGGTCTGGGAAGATACCTGGATTGGGACATGCTGGTTTGGGTCAGAAAAGGAAACCAGAAAGAAGAGAAACTGAGTAGAAGATGACAGAAGGATAAAGACCAAATAAAGCGAAGAGTAGCGGCAACTCACAAGCCAGTTCCAGCACAAGGGCTCCCAACTTGGTCCTCCAGTCTTCTGCTTGCCGAATGTTCTTGTCCTGGATACGACGCGAGTCGTTGACAATGTCCTCCAGAGTTTGGTTCCTATCTCGGAGAGATTGGATCTCCCTCAAGAGTTCCTGCTTCTCGGCGGCAGCCCGTTTCTCCATTTCATTCTTCTCGTTGACAGCTGTGATTGCAGTCTTGAGCGCTTCTGTAAGCTCAAGTTGGAGCTTCTCAAATTCCTCCTTCTTGGCATCCCGCTCCTTCTGCAGTTTGGCCTCTCGGGCCTATACTTGGTGGTGCGCTTCAGCTGGGGTGAGGCACTCCAGGTGCTGCTCGCGGAAGTTTTTGTACTCTTCTGCGGATAGAGCAACTCATTTAGTAAGATAAGAAAACAACATAGGGAAAATAGAGAGAGAAAAGGAGAAAAGTTAACTCACCTTCCAGAGAAGAGATCTTACTCTACGCTGAGGCAGCCATGACTTCACAGTCCTGGTGCCTCTCCACGAGCGCCTTGAGCTCACCTGTAGAGAAGACAGTAATTGAGAAAAAAATCAGAAAACGGGCGTAGGTAAAAAACGCACAAACCGAAATGCTAGAGGCTTACTTTCAACAACGGACAGCTTGATGGTATTGTCCAGGGCGTGCTTCTCTAGAGCGTCCTTCTCACTCTTCTCAAATTCCAGAGCCCGGTTCCGGTCCCTGACTTGTCTGTGCGACCATAAAAGCTGGCGGAAGATCTTGGTCCTTTCCTGGATGCTATCCTGCAGAGAAGAAGATTTTTTTTTGTAAGTTTGGAAGATTTTGCCCGAGTAGATGGCAACTCGGTTGAGCTTTACCTACTCGGCCCGAATCTCGGGGACTGGGTAGTGGATAGGAGAAGAGAAGTAAAGGAGAAATCTGGCAATTCGGAAAGGTCAAAAGAAGAAAAGCACTTACCACATAGCTCTGCTCGATGTCTTCGATGGATTTGCGCAGAACAAATATCTTGCCTGCCAGGGTGCTACTGCATCCATCTACGACCATGCTAACAGGGCCGATGTCAGCCTTGTTCCACTCCACCCGGTAATTGTCGAGGTTCCGCAGCTCAACACTGTCCCATGCGGCGTGGCCAAGTGCCTTGTTGTCCTAGACCTTCTCGATGAAGCCTACTCGGTCAAGGACAGCTGCTACGCCTTCTTCTAGGGGCTCTTCGTTGTCCTCTGTGCGGGTAGTGAATTCCTTGATGACCAGGGAATCACTTTTTCCCTTGGTTCCGGAGCGGGTCATGGCTCTTCGCTCTCTCAGAGCGTCTATCTGCTCAGCCTCCTGCGACATGTGGATCTTGTGGCGCTCCTGCAGCTGGACCCAGTACTCTGGGAATGTGGGAGGCGTCTCAACAACACTGGCGCCTGCGCCAGGATCTTGCTTCTCGGTAGGAGAAAAATTGACCTTGGTCTGCACCAGCTTGACATTCGGATTGGGGGGTTTCTTATTCTGGTTAAGTGCCCATTTGGTCTTCTGGGCCGACTGTGCGGCCTGTCCACTTTGCGGAGCACCCGGTTGCTGGGGTCCTGATGGCTGGAGGGACAGTTGCTGTTGCCCGGCCTGCCGCTGCTCAGTTGGCTGCGCACCAGTCTGCGCTACGCCCCGTTTGGGCTGGATCCTGGTCGCCTGCTGAGGCACCTTGGCAGTAGGGGCTGCAGACAGCTTCTTGGAGGTGGGCGCGGGAGCCGGATGAGATGTCGGAGGCATGCTGCGGGTTGGCGGCGCCTATGGTTGGCTAACCGGTGCGGCATCCGGCTGCACCGGTTCTTGGCATGGCGGCTGCTCCTCAGCCTGGTTCTCGGCAAGCGGATTCCTTGGCCGCTCCACCGAAGGATCTTCTACCCGCTGCTCGGCAGCAGGGTCTGGCTGCTCCGCAGCAGTGTCATCTTGCTGCTGCTCCGCAGCAGGGTCTGGTCTCTCCTTGGCGACGTCGTCTTGTCGCTGCTCGGCAGAGTTGTCGATTGTCTCCTCAGCGGATGCAGCTGGAGAAGTTGATGGCCTCTCGGTGTTGGTGGCGTCCTGGGCAGCATGCTTCGCGGCGGGCTGCGGCTGCTCGAGAACACGCTCGGCCTCCATCTTGGCGCCGGTGTTCTCGGTGCCAAGGTCTTGTTCTTCTCGGAGGGAGGAGGACGCCTGCGTCCTGCCCTCTGGTATGTTGTCCCCTTCGTCGTTGGAGAGCTCCACGAGTTCTCGGGATGGTTTTCTCTTCCTCCGGGGAGCTGGTTCGTTGGTGGCATCAGCGTCGAGGGCGTCACTGAAGAAAAATAAACAGAGAAGGAAGAAAATCAGAATGTGTGCAGAGAAGGAGGCCAGGAAGAAAACAGAATAGATGGCAAAGGAGCAGGATCAACTCGGAGGCACTTACCCATCAATTGTGGGGAGCTTCTTGCGCGGGTTAGGCTTGTTTCCTGGCTTCTTCTTGATCTTCTTGGCAGGGGGCTCCATTTCCCCGCTACAGGTCCTCTTCCTTGTGGTGGTAGGAGCGGCAACGGACACAGGAACCACGTCCATTGGTTCCTCTCCCTCCTCTAGTTCCGGATCCTCTGAAGTTGAAAAAGGCAAGAATTCAGAATAAGAGAGAAAGAATAATTCAAGTGTGCTGCAGGCAAGCAAAGGGGTGAACTCGGTCACCTTCGTCATCCTCTGACCAGTCCCGGATAGAGGTGTCAACGCGGGACTTACCGTCCTGACCGGCATGGGGGATACATAGGGTATCCTGGATGTCGTACGATGTCGCATCGTCTTCCGTCCGGTCCGCGTGCCAGTTCTTCTTGAAGACAGGATCATCTTCCGTTTTCTGGCGGTGGATGTGCTGAAAGTGCAAACATCGAGTACATTAAGTTGGGTCCCAATAGAGTAGACGCCCTACTCGGTCTAGCATGCAAACGTAAAGCATAATTGGCTAAGGACCAAAAGAGGTAAACGAGTAAAGGCTCTACTCAGTCTAGCGTGCAAACACAAAGCACATAATGCTAAGAGTCCTAGGAGAAGTAAACGGAGAAGGCCCTACTCTGAACAACATGCAAACGCAAAGCATATTAAGCTAAGTACTAACAGAGAAGCCCTAGTCGGTACAGTAATCAAACAAGGAGCATTTGAGCTTAAGTCCTAGGCAGAGTCACATGTGAAAGTTCTACTATGAAACAGCGTGCGAACACAAAGCACAGTAAGCTAAGTACCTACAGAGGAAAGCTACATGGCATCAAATGCAAATAGTAAGCATACAGAGAATGGAACTCACCTGGGGGACGCGCTTGGTACGGCTATACGGCACGAAGCCGTAGAACCAGTTCTCGATGAGGGTGCTTCGTAGGATGGACTTGGCCCAGATCGCCACCTCTGCTCTGGTGAGCTCGAAGGTGGTCATCCGGGTGCAGTCACGAGGGCCACCCATGTAGCACATCTTGTGTACCCGGTGCTGAAGCAGGAGTACTCGGCGCTCCACCCAGCAGGCAATCGGGTCGTCTTGAAGGAGTCCCTCCTTCGCCATCTGCTCCAGGCGCTTGTCAACCCGGATGACAATGTTCACCGTATTCTTGCGGTTGTACCCCCAATTCTGTCCGATTGGAGGAGTGTTCTGGAACGCGGGAAGCTGGATCCGGTCCACAACTTTCTCTCCTTCAGCGGGAGGAGTGTTCTTCACGTACAGAAAGCCCCTCTGCCACTTGCGGCAGGTTTCCAATCCGAGTACTCGGGGATGGTGGCCCGTGCTACGCTGCAGCATCATGGCGCTACCCGTCTGTGTCATGACCCTTGTAACTATTGGATTGGAGGGATTTAGGATGCTTTGTTGGCGGAGGAAGAAGTATCGGTCCCAGGTGTGGATAGTTGGGTAGACACCTAGGAACGCCTCACAGACTACGGCGTGGGTGGACAACATAGCGATGGCGTTTGGGGGCAAGTGGTGCGGTTGAAGGCCAAAGTGGTGAAGAAAATCTTGGAAGAACTTGGATGTGGGGAAGCCAAGACCCCGTTTGAAGAGGGAAAGGAAGACGACGTACTTACCGGCTTCCGGAGTGGGGACGAGTTCGTTGCTGGTGGGGGGCGGTAGATGACGCCGGGAGGGACGTGTCGCGTGTTCACCAGCCACTGGCAGTCAGCGGCGGTGACGTCCGAGCCCTCCCAGCCTGCGCGCGCCGGTGCCGCCTCCTCCTCATGGTCCACGGCGAAGTTCTCGATATCCATGGTGGCGCAGTCGACGGAGAAGCGAACGCGTCGAGGTTTAAGACGCAGGTCGGAATCGGAGATGCGCAAGATGCTTCTCTCTCCCTCTCTGCTCGTGGAGTGGCGGTGCGCTGTGAACTCGCGGCGGCGCTGTGCTCTGCGGTGGAGGCGGAGGCGAGGAAAAGGAGTGCGAGTTGGGGGAAGTGCGAGGAAAGAGACGATTGGGGCGACGCAGGGGTATTTATCCCGCCGCAGTTGCGGTTACTGAATTGGGATCGATCGTGCGTGAGATCATGCGGAGTGGGATTAACTGCCCGTCAGAAACGCACACAGCGCGATATGCGCGCGTAACTGGCGCAGTTAATCCCACGACGTGGGTCGTGGGCTCTCGAGTGCACAGGCGATATGAAACAACGGGCCGTGGGCCCCTACTTTAGTGATGGGCGTGTGGCACGCTGTAACGCTAGAACCGAGGCGTCGGGGGGCGCGGTTGCGTGACACGTGCCCTCCCTGGACACGAGAAGATAGATTTGTTCTGGATCGAGCGGGAGCGAGTGGAAAAATTCGCTAAGTATAAGTTCTCGGCAGGACATTGCGTCGCGTGTTCTACTCGGGACCGAGAAGATTACTCCCGAGACCGCAATCCGAGAAGTTCTAGTAAGGATTATGGATGTTCGAGTTAAGGAGCAACTCAGCCACACCCCTTCGCAGAGGCAATTTGGTTTAAACTGGCAGGACCCAACGAACAAGTTCGCTGGACTCTACCAGCTTCGGGGACTAATGTCGGGGGGCTACCCCCGAGTAGGGGTGAGATAGGTGATAAAACAGAGATCAGAGTACTATTTGCCGGGTAGGCGGCTACCCGGGTATCTGTATCCGGTTGATGCTACTCGGTGAGAAGT
Source organism: Alopecurus myosuroides (assembly GCA_028641055.1). Taxonomy (NCBI): domain Eukaryota; kingdom Viridiplantae; phylum Streptophyta; class Magnoliopsida; order Poales; family Poaceae; genus Alopecurus; species Alopecurus myosuroides. The sequence continues at coordinate 173,954,998 of CM054058.1, forward strand.
GCTGAAGGCCCAGTGAAGATAATAAGGAAGATCAGAATCATCCGAGTAGAGATCGGAAGGTCCGAGTAGATGGGCAGCAATCCTACTCGGACACAAAGTCAATGGAGCCGTTCTGGCGAGATCCCGCGTATCCCGCAGCCGTACAGGCGTGCGGTTCAACTTACAAGGAACATGATTATCCGCGCAACGGCGTGGGTACAATGAGGGTAGGCGCCTGTCATGTCCTGTCATTGACAAGGGGGACATGACGTGTTAGGGACCTACTCTGTGAGGCTGACAGGGTGGACAAGTCCTGTCAGCCGGACGGCGCGACGACTTCTCGCAACGGCGTCAGCGGGAACACGGAAGCGTGCTGCTGCTGTCACAGTAGAGGTGTCACTTCGTGTACTTTAATCGTTGTTTACTCGCTGGGTACCAGTATATAAGGTGTCCAGCCCCCTCCTGCGCGAAGGAGGTTACCCTAAAAGCATTTATTGCGCCCCTTAGTGCTACACACACAGAGAGAACCAGAGGTTGGCTACTCGGTTGAGAGCCTAGATTGTACCGTGGCTACTCGGTAAAACTATATACAGAGAGATAGGCAGGAGTAGGGGTATTACCTCCATACGAGGGCCCTGAACCAGGGTAGATCGAGGTGTTTGCAGTGTTTCTGAGCGCGTCTAGTCGACGTGCGATCCCTCCCCGAATACCTACAGCGTCCATCGGCCGCAACTATTAGCCATCCTATGGCATCTGTCTTTACCTCACCACGACAACTATATTATAAAATTTATCCTTAAAAATGAATTCCGCACTAGATCGAATTTATTTATTATATTCATGAAACGAGAGTTTATTACTTTATTCTTGGTTCTCCCATTATGTAAAGAACTTTTTTGAGTAATAAATGTACACCATATGTTTAAAATACAAAGATGTATTTGATAATACAGTTGTAGTGGTTTTAATATATGCCCTACAACTATTAGAACTTTTAATTGGTAACCTCTCTAGGTTGCCATAAAAGGTACTTTACATTCCTAATATTGATTTACAATATTTAACATGCTAGAGGAAATAAAATAATTATAAAATTATCGTACACTTATATAAGAACTAGATTATAAAATTCGTCCTAAAGGAATGAAATCTAGACAAGTTTTCTCTATTCTATTCATTAAGATAGGGCCTACTATTTTCATTATTTTTCTCCCATTATTTGAAGGTAAGATTTTTATTTCTCCCACACCCGTCGCCCACAATGTGCGAATTTTTACCATGCTTCCAGTAACCCGTAAGCTACCCACTAGTAGGATATAGCTTATTAGTGACAAACATAATTGTGCTACCGCTGGCGAAGCGCTGTTCGTCAGCGGTAACTCGCCAGTGGTAGCGGGTTACCGCTAGCGAATAGCGCTTCGCCAGCGGTAATAAGGGGTAGCGTTGGCGAACATGTCCCTGTTCGTCAGCGATAGGTTCGCCAGTGGTGCGTTCGCCAGCGATAACATGTCCTAGTTTTTTTTTTGGTTATTTTTGTATATATTGCGGTATTTTCGTATTTCAGCCGTATATACAGGTGCAAATATATTGTTTATACAAAATTCCAAAAAGTCACACATATAGAATCACTCCAAATTTTTGATTCACACATATATGTATCACATATGCATTACAAAACCGAGAACATGCATGATCGAGAGTGATCACGGTACCAAAATAAGTTTCATAAATATACATGCATGCATGAATACACATCAATCTCGATATCATGTTTTGGTCGCAAGGTTTTGAACCAAAAATAGCCATCTAAGTTTAACTATCACATGCATAAAAAGATATAGAATCGCAGAACATTGACGATTAGAAAGATAAGTGATGGGCTTTAGCTTCCGCCTCCGCTTAAGGATCTTTCACTAGGCCAGCGGCCATCCACTTCTTCATCTCTCTGTAGACCAAGATAAAAGTATTAGGCAAAGAAAAGGACAAGTTGTTAGGAGCACAATTCGTACCGGATAGAATACACACTTTTGATCGTTTCTTGGTAGTTGTCTTTTTCTTCTTATTCAACATCGGCGGGAACAGAAGAGCACCTTCTAACGCGTTAAATGGTCTCTCGTCACCTTGGTCTAGTACACGTTCTAGCAGCTCATCAGTACGTGGTGGGCCCCGCGAGCCGTAGTAGTAGACTGCGTCTGCACTTACGACATCCTTATAGATGATTCTCGAGATCTTGTGCTGGATGCGACCAGAGTTTTTTCCGATTTCAGCATCAGACCAATACGCGATGCCGCGACACCATTTGTCTGTAGAAGACATATATTGTAGACTTTGTTGTTCCTTCACGACCCGTAGCATGTGTTGGACGAGGTACCACGACTCCGTATGGCCGCTTGGCGCCTGCTTGGGGCAGGGGAACTCCGTCCGGTGTATGAATACATATTTGTCATGAATTTGATGTGGTCTGTCAACCTAGCCTTCCTTCATAAGTAGTTGTTCATTGTTTCATAGAGAACAAACTTGATGAGGGAGTAGTTTTTCTCCTTCAGTTTACTCCCGGAGTCGACATATAGGGCGAACGAGTCCCTCGGGTACAGCGAGATGGGGGTGTCGTATTGGTTTCCGCCAGATGTCAAAGAGCGACAAGTGGAAATATTGATGCTTTGGCTCAGGCCAAAAAGACTCCTCGTTCTGAGAAAAAGCTACTCCAGAAGCGCAGCCAAAGCCCAAAGAAGTTAACTTAACCTTTGGACAGGAAAATGGCAGCAAATGGAAGGAAAGAAACACAGAACCTATCTCCTACTCAAAGGAAGAGTGGGAAAAGATTAAGTCGGAAAACTATGTCCACCATTTGCAATTTGGAAACCTACCCATACCAATGCGCAATGCCGGCTTAATAAGCACATGAAAGGCATTCTAGGAGCCAGGAACAAGGGGAAGAATTCCAAGAGGAAGTTCTCCAAGAAAAAGCCAGAAGCTAAAAAAGAAGACAGTGAATCGGACACTGATGAAAAAATCGAGGAACAACAGCGAAATGGCGAGCCGAAATTCCCTAGAGTTGATGGAGAATGTAACCTAACTTTCCTGACAACTCCCTCAATATGACAGGCGAAGCGAACACTTCGAGAAATAAACGCGGTTGTTCCACCAAGTCCCAAATTCTTGAAGTATTCAAATACGCCAATCACCTAGGATAAGTCTGATCATCCCAGAAATATCTCAGAATCCGACACACAAGCTCTAATCGTAAGCCCTATTGTTCAAAGCACTAGGCTAAAAATAGTGCTCATGGATGGAGGATCTAGTATCAATATTATGTACCTAGATACACTGAAGCATCTGCGAATCTCCGAGACCCAGCTCAATCACAGAAACATACGTCTCAACGGCATTGTTCCGGGCAGACAAGCACATTCCCTAGGAGAAATTTTCCTAGATGTAACTTTCGGAGAAAGAGAACACTTTCGGCAGGAAAAAATCTCATTCGAGGTGGCGTCGTTCGAAAGTGTATACCATGCAATACTCGGACGTCCAGCTTTCGCCAAATTCATGGCAATATGATGTGATATTTATAACAAGCTGAAGATGCCAGGGCCAAAAGAAGGAGTAATCACCATATCAAGAGACTTCAAATTGGCAAATGAGCTGGAAAAAGGAAACGCCCTCTGCGCCGAACAAGTGATAGCAAAGGAGGAATTGAAAGAGCTGGCAAAGGAAGTATCACCGACAGAAATGCCGGCAGGAAAAGAAAGCCGGAAGCCGGCATATAGCTTCAAAGCATCAGAGAATACAAGACATGTTATCCTAGATCCCAATGATCCTACAAAGTTTGTCGTAGTGGGAATTGGGATGACCGACAAATAGGAAAGCGCGCTCATCAAGTTCCTCCTTGAGAACTGGGATATTTTTGCCTGGTGTAATGCCGACATGCCGGGTGTACCCAGGGAACTTGCTGAGCATCGACTCAAGGTGATTCCAGGATCAAAACCCGTCAAGCAAGGTCTCCGCCGATTTGACGGAAGAAGACGGAAGGCTATTGGCAGGAAATTATTCGGCTTTTAGCAGCTGACTTTATCCGGGAAGTTATACTTACTGATTGGTCTGCGAACCCAGTATTAGTCCCGAAGAAGGATAGTACTATTCTTAGGATGTGTGTAGATTATACAAGATTGAACAAATTGTGTTCGAAAGATAGGTTCGCGTTACCACGGATCGATAAAATAATAGATGCCACTGTAAGCTCTGAGCTTTTATGCTTTTTGGATGCTTATTCCGGGTACCATCAAATACGCATGAAAGAAGAAGATCAAATCAAAACCTCTTTCATAACACCCTATGGAACATACTATTACATAACCATGCCTTTTGGCCTCAAGAACGCAGGTGCAACATACCAGCGTTGCATGCAACGTTGTTTGCATAGTCAGATTGGAAAAAATGTACACGTTTACGTGGACGATATTGCCATCGGTTCCAAGGATAAGGATACACTCCTTGAAGATCTACGAGAAACTTTCGTAAATTTGCGCACTTATAAAATGAAGTTGCATCCATTAAAGTGCGTATTCGGGGTTCCCTCTGGAAAACTTCTGAGTTTTATCTTTTCTCATAAAGGAATAAAAGTAAACCCGGAAAAGATCAAGGAAATCTTGAACATCACAAAGCCTACGTGCTTAAAAGATGTCCACAGATTAACAGGTTCTGCAGCCGCAGTTAGCAGGTTTATAAGCCGGCTAGGAGACAAAGCTCTGCCATTATAGAAATTGTTGAAGAAATCAGACAAATTTGAATGGACAGAAGAGGCGGACAAAGCATTAACCCAGTTAAAATAAACCTTGATGAAAGCTCCGATTTTGGCATCCCTAAAAGACGAAGAACCCATGTTACTGTATCTTACAACAACAAATAGGGTTATTAGCAAAGTGATAATTGTGGAAAGGCGAAAAGACGAACAAAGCATACCAGATCAATACCCAGCGTATTATGTCAGCGAAGTATTCTCCGAGTCAAAACAAAGGTATCCGCGTTATTAAAAGCTGGCATATGGCGTGTTTTTCGCATCTCGGATACTTCGCCATTATTTCCAAGGACGTTCCATAACAGTGGTAAGCAAAGAACCACTAGGGGATATCATAAACAATGCGGATGCAACAGGACGAGTCGCCAAATGGGGCATTGAATTAGCTGCGTTCGACATTAAGTACCAACCCAGGACGGCAATTAAATCCCAGGTTTTGGCATATTTCGTCGCTGATTGGACAGAAGCAATGGAAAACACACCAATGCCTGAGTCGAAATACTGGGTCATGCATTTTGACGGATCCAAGATGAAAGAAGGCGCTGGAGCTGGTCTAGTGCTAAAATCCCCAAAAGTTGACACTATGGAGTATGTATTACAAATACACTTCAACGCAAGCAACAACGTGGAAGAATACGAAGCTTTGCTTCATGGCTTGCATATTACAAAAGAAATAGGCGTCAAGCGTATACTTTTCTATGGTGACTCAGATTTGGTACAACATCAGCTAAACCAAATATGGGATGCCAAAAGCCCCATCATGGCGGATTATCGAAGAACGGTGGATGAATTCGCCATTTGCTTTTCTGGGATTTGAAATACTTCATATCAAAAGGTAAGAAAATTGGAGCGCGGATGCATTAGCCCGCATGGGCTCGGAAAGAGTGAAAACCCTACCACCTGGTGTTTTTGTCCAATATTTGCATGAACCATCGATCAAAGGTGGAGATGTTGATTATCCTCTCGTTTCCGAGTCAATTGAAGTTTTGCTCGTTAACCCGGATTGGAAAATTCCATACTTAAACTTCTTAGTTGATCAGAAGATCCCGGATGGAGCAAGCGAGGTTTTGTGAAGACAGATACAACGTCGATGCAAAGGATACACGGTAATTAATGGCTGCCTGTATAAACGCATCACTGTCGGAATTTTTCAGCGATGTATTTCTCCAGAGAAAGGCCGAGAAATCCTGCAAGAAATCCACGCAGGAGATTGCGGACAACATGCTCAATCAAAAGGCATAGTAAAAAAAACATTCCGTGCAGGGTTTTTTCTGGCTAACAACCAAGTCTGACACCGAACACATAGTAAACACATGTGCCGGATGTCAGTACTACGCCAAGCAGACGAATATGCCAGCCCAATCGCTCAAAACTATCCCCATTACATGGCCATTTGTGGTCTGGGGGCTAGATATGATGGGACCATTCAAAACTGCCAGAGGTGGACTTACACATCTACTTGTTGCGGTAGATAAGTATAGCAAGTGGGTGGAGGCGAAACCCATCAAAAAACTTGACGGTGTGACTGCCATAAATTTCATCATTGACGTAGTTATGAGATACGGCGTTCCACACAACATAATCACTGACAACGGGACACATTTCTCTATTGGAGAGTTGGCAAAATATTGCCGACAAACGGGAATACGCCTAGATCTTGCATCTGTGGCACACCCACAATCCAATGGGCAGGTTGAAAGAATGAATAGCTGAATACGCCCAAGACTCGAATCACCTCTTTACCAAGCAGCTGGAGCATGGGTAGAAGAATTACCTTCCGTGCTTTGGAGTATTCGAACGACGCCAAATAGATCAACAGGGCAAACACCGTTTTTCCTGGTTTATGGCGCAGAAGCAGTGCTTCCAACAGATATGCTCCATTATAGCCCAAGAGTGCAGGCTTACGATGACTCGGATGCCGAAAACGCACGACAGGATGCCGTCGATCTTCTACAAGAAGAATGAGAGCTTGTGCTTCAAAGACCCGCCATTTATCAGCAAGGATTACAACGCTACCATAGTCGGAAAATCAGACACCGTTCTTTCAAAGAAGTTGACCTAGTGCTAAGATTGGTGCAGAAAAGAAAGCACAAATTAGCCCCAGTTTGGGAGGGACCATTTGTCATTAGCAAGGCTTTGAAAATGGATCTTATTATCTTGTAGATATTCGGGATATGGAGGATGATCCCAAAAGACCGAATCACAAAATAAAGAGATAGATAGATGTCGAACTAGGAGAGACAAAGAGACCCTGGAGCATCCAGCAGTTACGTCCCCTCTACACTTAGTTCAATTTCTATGTAAACATCTTTGAGATCATGAAATATAGTTGTCGGAATTCATGCATTTATGTTTTATCTGTTTATTTTCATACAAAGCATAAGTCCATCTTATCTTTTTCCCAATGATCTTTCAAAATACTCAATGTTAACCCGAATTGTGCCTGCATGCTCGGAGTTATAAAGCTGAATGCTTTGCAGCCTAAGGAGGCTTAAGGAAACCCAGATTGTGCCTGCGTGCCTGAGTTTCATACTATTTCAAAATTTCTTACTTTTTTCCTAAGTATTATCTGATTGTTTCTATGTTGGGTCACTGAAATTAGTAAGTACTTTGCATGAAGATTAAGTACTATTGAGCCATTTCAACACTAAGGACAGTCAAAACATATAAACCAGAGAACTTAGAAGGCAAAGGGATTAAAACCTGGAAAAACTTGCAAAGACATAAATTTTAACTACAAAAGAGGGATACTTGTTTATACAAATGATAGATAGCATTACAATTCATATTACATTGAGAGAATAGTAACGCTTCTATTTTTCCTGCTAACTACTCAGGAATTAGGCGGCCTCCTCAGAATCCAACTCCTCCTCTTCGCTGCTAGGGTCTTCAGGAGTTGTCGGAATCTCTTCCTCTGGGTAGAAGGTGTAGATTGACACCATCTGTGCTATCTTGTTAGCGTGCACTTTGATAGAGTAAAATATGCTGGCTCGCTGCGCGTTTGTGTATCCTTGTGGGATACTAGTCACCACGCACCAAGACTTGGCGGTGGGGTAGTGCATACGCATTATCCCAAGGGCCATGCGTGCACCACCTTGAGCTGCAGAGCGGAACCAGGAATCCTTCTGGTTCGCCACCTCCTCGATCGCCTCCGTAAGTTCGCTAACTTCCGAGAATTCTCCTGCTTTGTCGGGAATGTACCTGTTAACAACTAACATCCCCGCAGTCTTTAGCGCGGTGAAGATCTTCCCGAAAACCCGGATTCTTTTGGTCTGGGTAAGCGAGGGGCTCCCTTCTGTTTAAATCAACAAAAGAAAAGTTAGAAAAAACAGAGGAGGAGAAAGAAAAATACCAACAAAAGGTAAAAGGAAAAATTCCGGTAAAAGTGTTAGAAACTTAATGAGAATCCTGTCCATTTCAATGCCTTCTTCGAGGCGTTGATTTAGAGCATTCTAAAAGTCCAGGATGGTGGCCTTGTCCTTCTCGACCTGGCTCGAAGCCTTGGGCTCGGCAATTCCGATAGCCAGCTGGCTGGCCTCCAGATCTTTTTGGAGCTTCACGTTGATTTTGTGAAGTTCCATGTTCTCCTTTCGGAGGTTCTCGGCATTGCCGACATCTTCATCTATTTGCTTGGCTTTCGCCAAAGAATATGAAAAGCAAGGAAAACGATGAGTTAAAACTCAGAAAATGACTTAGAAAATTTTCTCACAAAATTAGCAGCGCGAAAATATAAGTTTACCTGCTAATTCTTTCAGCTCATGCTGAATGGGGGCCAACTTCGAGTCTTTCTCTTCAAGAAGGTTAAGGAGAGTTTTCACCTCCTTATTCTTGATGCTAAGTCTACTAAAAACTTCCATGTTGATGTTTTCGGCAGTTTGCTGAAACATGGAAAAAAGACATATCGCTTAAGTTAAATAACAAGCAAAGTTGTCGTAGAGTGGTGAAGACAGATGCCATGGGATGGCTAAAGTGTTGGGGCCGATGGACGCTGTAGGTATTCGGGGAGGGATCGCATGTCGAGTAGACACGCTCAGAAACACCGCAAACACCTCGATCTACCCAGGTTCGGGGCCCTCGTGTGGAGGTAACACCCCTACTCCTGCCTATCACACTGTATATGTATCGACCGAGTAGCCACATTACAAACTCTCTCTTTGCCGAGTAGCCGGCTGCTTTCTTTCTCTCTGTGTGTAGTGCTAAGTCTCGTAATAAATGCTCTCAGGGCAACGTACCTCGCGCAGGAGGAGGCTGGACACCTTATATACTGGTACCCAGTCGAGTAAACAATGATTAAAGGTACACGAAGTGACATCTCTACTGTGACAGGGAGCACGCCTCCGTGTTTCCGCTGACGCCGTTGCAAGAAGTTGCTGCGCCGTCCGACTGACAGGACTTGTCCACCCTGTCAGTCTCACAGAGTAGGTCCCTGACATGTCCTGTCCCCATTGTCAGTGACAGGACGTGACAGGCGCCTACCCTACTGTACCCACGCCGTAGCGCGGATAATCATATTCCTTGTAAGTTGAACCGCACGCCTGTACGGCTACGGGATACACGGGATCTTGTCAGAACGGCTCCATTGACTTTGTGCCCGAGTAGGATTGGAGCCCATCTACTCGGACCATCTGATCTCTACTCGGATGATTATGATCTTCCTGATTATCCTCTCCGGGCCATCAGTACTTACTACCGAGTAGCGTCTATCGGATACAGATACCCGGGTAGCCGCCTACCCGGCAAATAGTACTCTGATCTTTGTTCTATCCCCTGCCTTATGCCTACTCGGGGGTAGCCCCCTGACATTAGTCCGCGAAGCTGATAGAGTCCAGTAAACTTGTTTACTAGGCCCTGCCAGCTTGACCAAACTGCCTTCGTGAAGAAGTGTGTCCGAGTTGCTCCTCAACCCGGACACCCATAACTCTTACTCGAACTTTTCCAACTGTGGTTACTGGAGCATTCCTCTTGGTGCCGAGTAGAGCACATGCCGCAACGTTCTGCCGAGTACTCTACACTTAGCGAAATTTCCAACACGCTCTCGCTCGATCCAGAGCGAATCCATATTCTCGATGCCTCGGTTCTGGCGTTACAACGTGTCGCGCGCCTGTCTCTGCACCTGGGGCCCACGGCCCGTTATGTCACTTCGATCGTGTACTCGAGAGCCCACGACCCACGTCGCGGGATTAACTGGCGCCCGTTACACTCGCATTTTGCGCTGTGTGCGTTTCTAACGGGCAGTTAAGCCCCCACGCCGCACGATCCCAGCCACGATCCACCCAGCTAGTAACTGCAATCCACGGACGAAATAAATAACCCCGCGCCGCCCAAGTCATCTCTTTCCTTCGCACTTCCCCGTCCTGCACTGCTTCTCCTCGTTTACGCCTCCACCGCAAACCGCAGCGCTGCCGCGAGCTCGCAGTGCGCCACCCGTTCGCGACCAGAGAGAGAGAAGATTGCACCTTGCGCGTCTCCGATTCCGGTCTGCGCCATCGACCCCGACGAACTTCCGCTTCTCCGCCAGCGACCGCGCCACCATGGATCTTGAGAACATCGCCGCGGAGCAGCATGAGGAGGAGGCGGCTCCAGCGCGCGCCGGCTGGGAGGGGTCCGACGTCACCGCTGACGACTGTCAGTGGCTGGTGAACACCCGGCGCGTCCCTCCCGGCGTGATTTGCCGCCCTCCCGGCAAGGAGATCGTCCCGACTCCGGAAGCCGGTGATTATGTTGTTTTACTTTCCCATTTCAAGTGTGGGTTAGGCTTGCCAATCTCCAAGTTCTTCTCCGACTTTCTCCGCCATTTCAGCCTTCAGCCGCACCATCTTCCCCCAAACGCCATCGCGATGCTGTCCACACACGCTGCCGTCTGCGAGGCCTTCCTTGGTGTCTACCCAACCATCCACACCTGGGCTCGCTATTTCTTCCTCCGCCAGCAAAGTGTCCCCAATCCTAACAATCCTTTAGTTCCTAGGGCTAGGACCCAGACGGGTAGCGCCGTGATGCTGCAGCGCAGCACTGGCAACCATCCCCGAGTACTCGGGTTGGAAACCGTCCGCAAGTGGCAGAGGGGCTTCCTGTATGTGAAGAATGCCCCTCCTGCAGAAGGAGAGAAGCCCATTGACCGGATTGGGCTTCCCAAGTTCGAGAACGCGCCACCCACCGGACAGAATTGGGGGTACAACCCCAAGAAGACGGTGAACGACGTCATCCAGGTAGACAAGCTCCTGGAGCAGCTGGTGAAGGAGGGGCTCCTCCAAGATGACCCGGTGGCTTGCTGGGTAGAGCGCCGCGTGCTCCCCCTGTAGAGCCGGGTACACAAGATGTGCTACATGGGCGGCCCTCGAGACTGCACCCGGATGACCACCTTCGAGCTTAACAAGGCAGAGGTGGCCATTTGGGCCAAGTCCATCATGAGTACCACCCTTACCAAGAACTGGGCGTATGGTTTCGTGCCGTATAGCCGTACCAAGCCCATCTCCCAGGTTAGCTTTCTTCACTTTATGCTCAGTATTTGTATCCAATGCCGAATAGACTTCCTCTTAGCCTTATATGCTTTATGTTTGCATGCTATGCCGAATAGATTTTCTCTTAGCCTTATATGCTTTATGTTTGCATGCTGTGCCGGATAGGGCCTCTCTGTTAACACTTAGCTTTATGTCCTGTATGCCTGCACGCTGTTCAGAGTAGGGCCTTCCCTGTATACTTTTCCTATGATCTTTAGCATTTTGTGCTTAGTGTTTGCGCGCTAAGCTGAGTAGCATCTCTACCCATTTTATCTCCTTTGGTCCTTAGCATTCTGTGCCTTATGTTTGCACGCTAAACCGAGTAGGATACCTACTTTGCTGAAACTCAACTTACTTATGCTTTATGTTTGCATCCACAGTACATCCATCGCCAGAAGACCGAGGACCAACCTATCTTCGAGGCCAACTGGGAGGCAGATAGGACAGAGGATGACGCAACAACGTATGACATCCAGGATACCCTGTGCATCCCTCGTGCTGGTCAAGACAGTAAGTCCCGAGTCGCAGGTTCTATCCGGGCCTGGTCAGAGGACGAACAAGGTGACCGGGTTCACCTCTTTGCTTGCCTGCAGTGCACCTGAATTCCCCTCTTTTATCCTGAATTCTTCCTTCTTTTCGCTGCAGAGGAACCTGAACTGGACGAGGGAGAGGAACCAATCGACGTGGTTCCGGTGTCTGTTGCTGCTCCCACCACTACTAGGAAAAGGACGGGTAGTGGTGGGCCGGCACCCCCTCCCAAGAAGATCAAGAAGAAGCCGGGAAACAAGCCCAACCCACTCAGGAAACGCCCCACCATTGACGGGTAAGTACTTCCGAGTAGATTCTGGCTCTTTGATGTTTTTCTTCCTGGTTCCCTTCTCTGAGTACCTTCTGACTCTGTTCATCCTTTGCTCATTTCTCTTCAGTGAGGCCCTTGATGCCGATGCCACCAACGTACCAACTCCCAAGAGGAAGAGAAGCGCTCCCCGAGAACTCGTGGATCTCTATGACGACGAAGGGGACCAGATACCGGAGGACAGAGCGCAAGCGTCCTCTCCCCTTCGAGAAGAACAAGATCTTGGCGCCGATAACACAGGCGCCGAGATGGATATTGAACGCACTTCCGAGCAGCCTCAGCCTACCACGGAGCATGCTACCCAGGATGCCACCAACACCAAGAAGCCACCAACTCCTCCAGCTGCATCAGCTGAGGAGACCACTGATCACGCTGCCGAGCAGCGACAAGAGGACACTGCCACGGAGCGGCCAGATCCTGTTGCCGAGCATCAACGTGAAGATACTGCTGCAGAGCAGCCAGACCCCCCTGCCGAGCAGCGGGTAGAAGATCCCGCGGTGGAGCGGCCAAGGACCCCACCAGCAGAGAACCAGGCCGAGGAGCAACCACCGCGTCAAGACACCGCGCAGCCGGATGCAGCGCCGGCTAGCCATCCACAGGCGTCGCCAACCCACCAAGTGCCTCCGCCACCACAGTCGGCTCCCGCGCCCAACTCCAAGAGGTAGCCAGCGGCTTCCGCAGCGAAGACGGCTGTGTAGCCAATCCGCCAACAGCCCAAGCGAGGCGCAGCGCAGACTGGTGCGCCGTCGACCGAGAAGCGGCAGGCTGGGCAACGGTTGTTGCCCTTTAATCCTTCAGGGCCCCATCAGCTGGGCGCGCCGCAAGATGGACATGCCGTGCAACAGGCCCAGAAGACATAATGGGCACTCAACCAGAAGAAGAAGCCCCCTAATCCGACCGTCAAGCTGGTCCCGGCCAATGTCAACTTTGCTCCTTCAGAGGAGCAGGATCCCGGTGCAGGCTCCAGCGAAGAAAAGACTGCTCCGACCTTCCCCGAGTACTGGACTCAGCTGCAGGAGCGCCACAAGATTCATATGTCGCAAGAAGCTGAACGGATAGCCGCTCTCAAAGAGCGTAGGGCCATGACCCAATCCAAGTCCAAGGGGAAAAAGGACTCCCTGATCATCAAAGAGTTCTCTTCTCATGATGAGGATGACGAGGAGCTCCTCGAAGAAGGCGTAGAAGCCATCCTTGACCGAGTGGGCTTCATTGAGAAGTTCTGGGATAGCAAGAGACTCGGCCATGCCGCATGGGATGGTATCGAGATGCGAAACCTTGACAACTACCGGACAGAGTGGAACAAGGCCGACATCGGCCCTGTTGGTATGGCTGTAGCCGGACCTTGCAGTACTCTGGCCAGCAAGATGTTTGTCTTGCGCAAATCTATCGAGGTCATCGAGCAGAGCTACGTGGTAAGTGTTTTTCTTCCTTTTGAATTTTCCGAGTTGCCAGCTTTCTTCTTCATCTCTCTTCTCTTTTAGCCACTGCCCCAGTCCCCGAGATTCGGGCCGAGAGGGTGCGGCTCAACCGAGTTGCCAACTACTCGGGACAAATCTTCCAAACTTACACAATTTTCTTCTTCTCTGCAGGATAGTGTCCAGGAAAGGACCAAGATTTTTCGCCAGCTTCATTGGTCACATCGCCAAGTCAGAGACCGGATCCGTGCTCTGGAGTTTGAGAAGAGCGAGAAGGACGCTCTAGAGAAGAACGCCCTGGACAAAGCCATCAAGCTATCCGCCATTGAAAGTAAGCCTCTAGCATTTCGGTTTTTGCGTTTTTCACTTACGCCCGTTTTTTGCTTTTTGCTTAACCACTGTCTTCCCTGCAGGTGAGCTCAAGGCGCTGGTTGAAAAGCACCAAGACTGTGAGGTCATGGCTGCATCAGCACAAACCACCATCTCCTCTCTGGAAGGTGAGCCAATTCATTTCTTCTCTCTGTTTTCTTTCCTTCACTTGGCTACTCTGCTAACAACGTTGTTCTACCCGCAGAAGAGTACAAGAAATTCCAGGAGGAACATCTGGAGTGCCTCACCCCAGCTGAAGCACATCATCAAGTGCAGGTCCGTGAGGCCAAATTGCACAAGGAGCAGGAGGCCGAGAAGGCGGAGTTTGAAAAGCTCCAATTTGAACTTGCAGAAGCGCTCAAGACTGGAATCACAACTGTCAATGTCAAGAATGATCTGGAGAAACGGGCTGCTGCCGAGAAGCAAGAACTCTTGAGGGAGATCCAATCTCTCCGAGATAGGAACACAACTCTGGAGGGCATCGTCAACGACTCGCGTCGTATCCAGGACAAGAACCTCTGAGAAGCGAAAGACTGGAGGACCAAGCTGGGAGCTCTCGTGCTGGAACTAGCTTGTGAGTTGCCGCTTCCACTTGCTTTCACTTGGTTTTTAACTTTCTGCCTTTCTTCTACTCAACTCCTCCTCTTCCTGGTTTCCTTTTCTAATTCAAACCAGCATGTCCCAACCCAGATATCTTCCCGGACCTCAGTGCTGCTGCTGAGACCGCCGTGGAGAAAGCGAGAAGAGCCAGAGCAGTAGCCGGTCTGAATGTTGATGAAACCTCCAGCATTGATGACCGCCTTGTCAACATCAAGACCCGGGTACAATCCCTCAAGGGCCTGGGCACCTCCATGGTGTCTACTGCGATGAAGCTACATAAGCTGTTCTGGCCAGAGCGCCAAATTCCTTAAACCATCACCAACATGGCGGCCAATCTGGATCACGTCAAGGAAGAACTGAAGAAGTGGCGTGCTTCCATAGCCCGGGCAGGAGCTGACGAGACTCTACATTTCATCCTCTCCTGGTATGAGAACCTTGACCTTGACAGGATCCGCACCCGCAGGAATGGCTCCAAATGGACAAAACAGCCAGATTGCGTCCCGCGCCGGAAAGAGGTTGCATACGAGCTCGCTTCCTAGGCAGAAATGAACCAGTACATCGACGGCCCCACCGAGCCGGATACCGATGTCGAAGAAGAGGAGGATGAAGGGGAAGCCGAGTTCGAGGAAGATGCCAGCGAAGATGCAGAGGATGAAGAGCATGAAAAATCAGAGCACGATGCAAGGGAGGACGAGGAGGCCGAGCAGCACGCCACTGAAGAGGAGCTCGGGATGGAGACTGACTCAGAGATCGTCAAGCCAGTAGCTGGCTCTGACGAGGCCCTAGTAGAGTCACAATCCGTAGCACAGGAGGAAGCGGTCACCACCGAAATGGTGATCGAAGACCCCGCTCCCGAGCTGAGCTCAAGTGAAGCCGCCACCGAGAACGCCGCCTCTGGTGCCTATCCGCTCCCCGATGCCTCTACTGTTCAAGACACCACAGTTGCCTCCGATCCAAGGTCCGCTACTCCAACTTCATCCACGCCAGAAGCTGCTTCTACAACTCCCATAACTGATCCAGTGGCGTCAACCAGTACCGCGACGGACAACACTACACCAACTATTGTCTAAATCCTGCATTTTCATCCTTGAACAATTTATCAGATCCCTGGGATGCCGGGCGCATATGTAACCAATACTCTTATGGTCCCTTATGCTAATCAGTTTTATTTGATTTAATTTTTGCAATGCTGGCTTAATGCCGGATTGCGTTATAATGCAAGTCCCCGAGTTGCATTTCTCTTCCACTTTTCTTTTTGTCTTTGATCTTACCTGCCACTTGTGGCTTTTTGGTAGTCGAGTCAAAGATTTCAAAAACCAAGTTTCAGATACTGAACTACTTTGAGATTTGCATGTTAATGCTGCCCACCATTTAGCCGAAAAGAAAACAGAGAAGTAAAAACACCCTACTCGGTTGCTACACTTTTCTTTTCCTCAGCAATTTTTCATATGTTTATTGACCTTTGGCTTGTTCTCTTGCTTGCCATGAAGCCAGGTTGCGGACAGCAGCAGAGTCGAAGAGTTGGCCCTTGAGTTTAAACACATTACTAGATATGCGCATGAAATTCTAAGTACACCAACCGAGTAGACAAAGTAAAGCACAGTAGACAACAGAAACAAGTTTGGTAAGGGCAGTCCCCGAGTTTGAATTCGGAGTGCCGACTAGAATTTTAACTTGGTTAAGGAAATACATACAATGTTTGCTCATGAATGAAAACAGCGGAGTAGAGCTACATTCCAGGGACGCTTAGACTCCTCTCCGGCTCTATCCGGCCTGTTCTTCTATGGCGCATGTGCGTCAACAAGATAGTAGGCATCATTGTGCAGAGCCTTGCTCACAATGAAAGGCCCTTCCCACAGAGGGGATAGCTTATGCATCCCGGCTGTGGGCTGCACGAACCTAAGGACCATGTCTCCTTCTCGGAAAACCCTTGGGTTTACTTTCCGACTATGACATCGCCTCAGACTCTGCTGATATATGGCCGATCGTGACAGAGTTAACTCTCTTGCTTCTTCTAGCAGGTCAACGTCATTTTCTCGAGCTTCTCTCGCCTCTTTTTCAGTGTAGAGTGTTACTATGGGAGAGTCATGCTCTAGGTCAGTGGGCAACACGGCCTCAGCTCCATATACCAGGAAGAATGGTGTGTATCCGGTTGATCGGTTAGTGGTAGTCCTTAGACTCCACAACACCGCCGGCAACTCGTCCATCCATCAACCAGGGGTTCGCTGTAATGACTCAATTGGCCGTGGCTTTATCCCGAATAGGACCATGCTATTTTCTCTTTCAACTTGCCCATTGGAGGCCGGATGCGCAACTGATGCAACATCTAGCCGGATCCTCTTCTCCTTGCAGAATCTTGCAAATGCACCTTCCGCAAAGTTTGTGCCATTATCAGTGATGATGCTGTGCGGGTACCCGTATCTCAGAATGATGTCCTTCAGGAAGCTCACTGCCGTGACTCCATCACACTTCCAAATAGGCTTGACCTCAATCCACTTGGTGAATTTATCCACCATGACCAAGATGTGAGTCATATTACCTCTAGCTGGTTTGAAAGGACCTACCATGTCCAAGCACCAGACAGCAAATGGCCAAGTAATGGGAATGGTCTTCAACTCGGATGCTGGCATATGAATCTTGCTTGCAAACCTCTGGCAACCATTGCACTTCCTCACTATATCTTCAGCTTGTCGCAAGGCAGTGAGCCAAAATAATCCATGCTGAAAAGCCTTGTTTACGAGAGCCCGAGAAGAGGCATGGTGCCCTCATTCTCCTTGGTGTATTTCTCTGAGGATCTCTTCTCCTTCCTCTGGCTCAACGCAGCGTTGCAGCACGCTAGTAGGGCTCCTTCTGTGCAGCTCCTTGTTGAAGATGGTATAGCCCTTGGATCTTCTTTGTATCTGCCGGGCTGTGACCTCGTCACTCGGTAATGTGCCATCCGTTAGAAAGGATAATATGGGCAGAGCCCAACTCGGTGTCTCCCGGACGGGAAACACTGGTTCATCCACTTCCATTGGATCAACTACCATGACCTCTTCCGACTTAGAGACGAGTCCCCGAGTCTCCGAGTACTGCGAAATAATCCCCTCGATGAATGCAACAGTCCCCGAGTCAGGAGGGACAGTCCCCGGGTTGCAGGTGCCAGTGCACGGGTTGGAAACGGCAGTCCCCGGGCTTTCCTTTGTAGCTTCCCAATCAATCTCTATGGGAACAGCCTCCGATCCTGGCAGTGATGGAATGAAGATGGATTCCGAGTTGGGAGATGGCTTGATAGATGGCTTCCTCAAATGCTCCAAGGCAATCCCAGCCGGGATAAATTGCCGAGAAGACCCCAACTTGGACAGTGCATCAGCTGCATCATTCTCAGCTTGGTGTATGTGATGAGACTCACATCCATCAAAGAATCATGTCATAGTTTGCACCAGAAACCGATAAGACGCCATGTTGGCATCCAAAGTATCCCAATTGCCGGAAACTTGCTGAACCACCAAATCCGAGTTGCCATAACAGACAATGCGCTGGACTCCGATCTCCTTGGCTACCCTTAGGCCATGTACCAGTGCTTCATACTCGGCCACATTATTTGATGCCTTGAAGTGTATCTGTAGCACATACTTGAGTTGATCTCACTTGGGTGACGTGAGCACTACGCCAGCACCAAGCCCTTCCTTTACTTTGGAGCCATCAAAATGCATCTTCCAGAAGTTGGTTTCCGGCAAGGGAGGCTCATACTGCATCTCGGCCCAATCCACCAAGAAATCCACCAGAGTTTGTGACTTGATTGTTTCTCTTCTTGCGTACAGAGGGGTGTACGCAGCTAGCTCAATTGCCCAATTGGCTACCCGGCCGCTCGCATCCTTGTTGCCCATGATCTCCGAGATGGGAGCGGTGCTCACCACCGTGATGGGATGCTCTTGGAAATAATGCTTGAGCTTCTTGGCACCCAGGTATACGCCACATGTCATTTTCTGATAGTGCGGGTAATTTTGCTTGGAGCTGGATAGCACCTCGCTGAGATAATACACTACCCGCTGCACAGTTTTGCCTTCCTCTTCTCTTTCCACCACTATCACCACGCTGACTACCCGGTTGGTAGCTGCGATGTAGAGCAACATTGGCTCCTTGGGTAGAGGGCTCGCCAGGATGGGAGCGCTACCCAACATGGTTTTGAGTTCCTTGAAGGCCACATCAGCTTGTGGTGTCCGGACGAACTTGCCACTTTTCTTCATGAGCTGATAGAGAGGCAAGGCCTTCTCACCCATTCTTCCTAGGAAGCTGCTAAGGGATGCCAGGCACCCGGTAAATTTCTGCACATCCTTCAATGATCTCGGCAAAGACATGCTTTCTATAGCTTTTATCTTTGAAGGATTGTCCTCAATGCCCCGACTGGATACCAAGAAACCGAGTAACTTGCCAGCCGGGACGCCAAATGTGCACTTAGTCGGATTCAATTTCATTCTGTACTTACGCAAGCTGGCAAATGTTTCCTTAATATCACTAAGCAGAGTATGTGTTTCTTTCGTTTTAATGACAATGTCATCTACGTACACCTGCACATTCTTGCTGATTTGGTCATGCAAACATTTCTGCATGCACCTCTGATAAGTAGCCCCAGCATTCCTCAACCCAAAGCACATAACCTGATAGCAATAAGCCCCGTACGGGGTAATAAAAGCAGTCTTTATTTGATCAGCTGGGTTAAGAGGTATCTTATGAAACCCGACTAGGCATCAATGAAAGACAAAAGCTCGCACCCGGCAGTAGAATCGATCACCTGATCTATGCGGCGTAGCGGGAACGGGTTCTTGGGGCAGGCCTTGTTCAAGTCGGTGTAGTCCACGCACATGCGCCATGCCACCTCGGCCTTCGGGTCCTCCTTCTTCTTCTCCACCATGACCGGATTGGCCAGCCAATCCGGATGCAGCACCTCCATGATGAATCCACTTATCAGCAGCTTAGTGATTTGATCACCGATAGCTTTCCTTCTCTCTGCCGCAAAGCGGCGCATTGCCTGCTTAATCGGCTTGGCGTCTGGGCACACATGTAGAGATTGCTCAACCAACTCCCTCGGGACACCTTGCAAGTCCTCATTAGACCATGCAAAGACATCTCGATTCTCACGGAGGAAGTGGATGAGCTCTCTTTCCTATTTCTCGCGCAACCCGGCGCCAATGATGGCAACACGGTCTGGGAACTCAGGGTCAATCTGCACCTTCTTGGTTTCCTGGGAGGCTTGGAAAGTGGCTTCATACTGAGAACTCGGCATGCCAGGCATACCGACTTGAGCTGCTTGAGCCATAGCCACCACCTCATGTATCTTTTTCTTCTCGGCAGCAATAACCAAAGATTCTGCCAGCAGAGATCCAGCAGACGCGCAATCCAGGGAGCGCTTGTAATCACCCGAGATGGTGATGACACCATTCGGACCAGGTAGCTTCATATTCAGGTAGGCCGCATGGGTTGAGGCCATGAACTTGGTGAGCACAGGCCTACCGAGTAGAGCATGATAGGGGCTCTGAAGATCAACCACTTCGAACTGCAGGCACTCGGTGCGGCAGTTCTCCCTGGTACCGAATAGCACGTCTATCCAAATGCGGCCGATTGGAGCGCAAGAAACCCCCGGCACAATGCCATGGAAAGTAGTCCTGCTAGGTAGCATCATGTTCTCGGCAAGGCCGAGCTTCTCCAGGGTATCTCGGTACATGATGTTGATGCTGTTGTCGTTGTCGATCAGTACCTTGCTGAACTTGACATTCTTCTTGGTCCCCAGGAAGGTGGGATCCACCACCAGTGCATATGTACCCGGATTGGGCATCACCTTGAGATGATCATCCTTGGACCAGGTAATCTCTTGGTCGCACCAGTGCAAGTAATGTGGCACAGCCGGGATCGCAGCATTTACCTCCATCGCACGCCTACGCTGCAACTGCTTGTCATCCAGCTTGGTGGTGAACACCATGTAGCTCTCGTGATGCTCCTGGTACTGGTTCCGGTCTCCACCACCATCATTGTTGTTGTTGTTGTTGTTGGTGTTCTTGCTGTTGTTGCGGGTGTAGAAGTTGCGGTTGTTCTTGCGGTTGTTGTAATTGCGGTTGGCTCCCTGAGCCACTTGATTTACGTTCTCCCTTCTCGAATTCTCAGCCAGCCTGGGAGGAGCTGCCCGGATAGGCTGCACATTGGCACCCGCAGGCGGCAGAGGAGGAGGAGGGGGCAGCTGACCAAAGCCTTCACTCTTGATGCGGTCCCACCAGCTGCACTGCCGGGTAGTATGGTTGGCTAGCCTACTCGGATACCGAGTATGGAAGCTACACGGCCCATCCTTCATGTTCTCAAAGATAAATCTCTGAGCATCTCCGGCATCCGGGTTGCTGTTGCCTTGCTGGGGGAATTATACTGCTTCTTGAAGCCCTGGCCCTGATTCTGGTTCTGCCCGTATTGGGATCCAGGAGTTTTTTGCCTTTGGCTACTCCTGGCAGCTGCAATGTCTTGGTTCACAGCATTCACTTGCTTAGAGCCATACCGAGTATCGGGACGGTCATCTCTGCGTTTGTTAAGGAAGTCTTGGTGGTCTTGGCGTCTGTTGCCATCTTGGTTTCTCCTTCTCGGCTCGAAAGCATCGAGCAGAGGCTGAATAGGGTCACCGAGTGCATACATGTCAGCTATCTTGATTGTCTCGGCGAGCGTACTCGGCATCTCTCTCTGCAGTTTCTGCCACAGCATGCTGCTGTGCCTATAGCCTTGAGCAAACCAGGCGATTGCCTATGACTCATTCACACCCTCATAGGTGTTCCTCAATGTGCTCCACCGAGTAAGGTATTCTCGGTCAGTCTCTTCTTCCCGTTGCTTCAAAGCTGAGAGCTTCTGCGGCCTATTCGACCTCTTGTACGTGCTGGTGAAGTTGCTGATGAAAGCTTTCGAGAAGTCCAACCAACAGTTGATGCTGTCCTTGGGCAAGTTATTCAGGCAGATCCGGGCAGGCCCTCCAGCATCTGTGGGACGTATCTCATAGCCCATCTCCGGTTGCCGCCTGCAATATGTACGGCGGTGACATAGTCATTCAACCAGTCATCCGGCTTGGTGCTCCCATCATATGACTTGGTCCCCCTGGCCAGCTGGAACTTGGTCACAGCAGGCTCTCCCATGATTCTATGCCCAAAACAGCTTGGGCCGGGTGGCCCCTTCTCCTCTATCTGCTCCGATTGGTGAATCCGGTCCAGCTTGTATCTTGCATCGCTGAGCTCCAGCATCCTGCCACCCAGACGATCAGTGACATCTCTCGGATCAGCGTACCCGGCTTGCTCCATCGCTGAGTACTCATCATCATAACGGTCCTGCTGCACAGGACCGGGTTGAGCCACCGGGTTGGCCGCTGTCACAAAAGCTTGCGGCTGCACCCCCTGCTAAACTGGGTTGGCAACCTGACGCCGAGATGGGCCATCTCGGTTTCCTCCTTGTCCCTTGCTACGAGCTTTGGTGGCTTGATAGCCGGCTCCTGCAGAGTTGTGTTTCTGGCCGGGCTGTCGCTCTATAGCGTGTTGTTTTCCGCCGATAGCCGGGTCGTACACCTCCTTCTGTTTGTTTCTCCCAGAGTTCACACTCTGAGACCTCTCAGTGCGAGTGAACAACATGGGAAGCACCGGCACCCGGATTGGCTTTCCGGAACGCCTCATTCTGCCTGCCAGCTTCTAGCACTAGCTCGTTAAGCCTATCCTGCTGCCTAGCACGAGCGTCGCGAGTGAGATGCGACAACTCGGCAGCGACTGCCTCTGCAGCCCTAAGAGTTTTGGCAGGGGAGCTATATTCCGGCCTACTAGCAGTGTTCAAACTAGCAGATAGACTAACAGCCCTACCATCTCTAGCTAGCTCAGCGCCTAGGTTGCGACGAATAACGCCTATCTTGCTAGGCAGCCTAGAAACAGGAGTAAAACCGTGCGCCCTATTGTACTCATTTTGATCCAGGTTAAGCTCAAGCCTAACCTTCTCCAGCTCCTGGGCCTCCACGATTAGCGCTTGACGCTGCTGCTCGAGTTGCGCCTTAACCACGATGAGGTCCGCGTCGGTGGGAGGCGGCATGCCCAACTGCTCGGTGGCGACAACGCGAGCAGCCGTTATTGCCGTGGACGTGGAAGGATCCACGTAACCCGGAATATTACGGGGCATGTAGTAGGGCTTGTGGACCTTGCGAGGCGCCTGCTCGTCCACCACTTCAGGCGCAGCGGGCGCGCCTTTCCCAGCATCGATAGCCGGGCCCGTCATCATCACCTCCACGCTGTCCGCAGAGCAGCCAGCCGGCTTCCTGCGGGCAGCGAGTACAGCAGGAGGATCATCCGCGACGAGCACCTCCTCCGGGAACTCGCGGATGATGGTGGTGGCGAAGTACACCAGGTGCGCGCCGAAGGAGAGAACAGAGCCACCTGCAGGCATGGGCCTGCCGCCGAAATCACTGGCGTTGTCGGTGACGAAGTCGAAGGAGCCGAATCTGTGGACAAGGCCACAGACCACGCGTTCCCCCGATGTAGAAATTGGTCCCGTCCGAATATGAACCCCAGCCAGCGCTGCTGGCCCCACGGTGGGCGCCAACTGTCGTAGAGTGGTGAAGACAGATGCCATGGATGGCTAAAGTGTTGGGGCCGATGGACGCTATAGGTATTCGGGGAGGGATCACAGGTCGAGTAGACGCGCTCAGAAACACCGCAAACACCTCGATCTACCCAGGTTCGGGGCACTCGTGTGGATGTAACACCCCTACTCCTGCCTATCTCCCTGTATATGTATCGACCGATTAGCCACAGTACAAACTCTCTCTCTGCCGAGTAGCCGGTTGCTTTCTCTCTCTCTGTGTCTAGTGATAAGTCTCGTAATAAATGCTCTCAGGGCAACGTCCCTCGCACAGGAGTGGGCTGGGCACCTTATATACTGGTACTCAGTCGAGTAAACAATGATTAAAGGTACACGAAGTCACATCTCTACTGTGACTCAGAGCACGCCTCCGTGTTCCCGCTGACGCTGTTGCGAGAAGTCGCGGCGCCGTCCGGCTGACAAGACTTGTCCACCCTGTCAGTCTCACAGAGTAGGTCCCTGACATGTCCTGTCCCCCTTGTCAGTGACAGGACGTGACAGGCGGCTACCCTACTGTACCCACGCTGTAGCGCGGATAATCACGTTCCTTGTAAGTTGAACCGCACGCATGTACGGTTGCGGGATACGCGGGATCTTGTCAGAACGGCTCCATTGACTTTGTGCCCGAGTAGGATTGCAGCCCATCTACTCGAAAGATCTGATCTCTACTCGGATGATTATGATCTTCCTCATTATCCTCTCCGGGCCCTCAGTACTTACTACCGAGTAGCGTCTACCGGATACAGATACCCGGGTAGCCGCCTACCCGGCAAATAGTACTCTGATCTCTGTTCTATCCCCTGCCTTATGCCTACTTGGGGGTAGCCCCCCAACAAAAGTCAATGATAAAAGAATTAAGTCTAAAAAGAATACATTTGGCATATTGCTTGGGGGCTAGAGATATTACCTGGCTCATTTTTTGGAGACTTGCCAAGTTCTCAGTAAACTCCTTTGCATAGTCAGCAAAGATAATTCCGACATGGCAAAGGCCGTCTTGGATGATCTGTCGAGGCGAGAACACAAAATTGTTCCTAACAATAAGTCCTCCTTGCGGCCAAGGACGGATTAAGGGAGCTGGAGCAAAGTACTTTGTCGCCCACGGATGAATGTATCCATGTTCGCCAAAGTGATCTTCTTGTTTTACCTTGAAATCCAGGTCAAAGTTGGGAAACGGCTCCTTCTTCGGGATGTTCGAAGAACCTCCAACTTCCGGCTCCACTCTTTCCGTCCTTTCCCTCACTTCCGTCTCCGGTGCAATGGGCTGGCTGGACTGCAAGGGGTATTCTTCTTCCCTTGTAGCCAAGTTTTCTTTTCAGCCGCAGTCGGAGTATCAGGTGCAGTAGCAGGAGAGGGTTGTGCTCCTCTCCTAGCAACATACTTTTGTTTCTTCTGGCTCTTTGGCTTCAAAGTTGTAGGAGCTAGGCTAGAAATAAAAAATTCGAGAAGTAAGAATTCCGAGATAGAAAATTCATGCAATAAGAAGCATAGAAAAGGAAAAAACCCGAGATTTCTTTACCTGAATGTTGCGACGGCAACGCCGTCAAGATCAATTACTTTTGGAGTGGAGGAGGGCTTCTTGCGCTTCCATCCGCCTGCAAAGTTGGCACGCATTGCGTCCAACTCGACATCAGTGGCAAGCTCCGCCTCAGTAAGATCGAGAAGCTGCAAAAATAAGCAAAGTACGGGTAAGGTCAACATCCGAGAAAGAGTAAAACCAAGAAAAATGCCCAATGAGAGAATATTACCTTTGGAGCCGGATTGCCAGCATGATACATTTGTCGGCTTTCTTCATATTGTTCCCGAGTGGAGACCAGTTGATTTAGCCGTTTCTTGAGGTCCCTCTTCGACAAAGCCTTGTTTGTCGCCCTCAATGTGTCCTCCGTGCACGAGTATTCTTACATTAGACATTTGCCGTGATGGGCCAAAGGCTTAATTCTCCGTTCGACCCAACACAACAAGGTGTCTACGCCGGTGAGAGGAGGGGAGGTGGAAACAAGCTTGGCAATACGCCGCTTGATCCTCATCAGATCTGGCGGCAGGGTCTGGACCGCGTCCGCTGCCCAATTGTATTGGGGAGTAGCCGCGGAATTCACGAAAGGTGGCATTCCCGTCTCCTATGCAGGAAACAGGACATCAGAATGGTAAAAGAAGGAACCCGTCTAGAATTTGACGGATTCCGAAATTTTTATTTTCGGGAACCAATCTTCCCTAAACCTACGAAGGGTAAAGGAGATGGTTCCACAAGTGGGGAGAGCCCCCTCAGAGGGATTGCGCTTTACTCCAAAGAAATATTGCCAGAAGTCTAACCTTGGCTCTATTCCTAAATACCCCTCAAACAGGGCTTGAAACCCGGCAATGTAAAGAATGGAGTTGGGAGGAAGATTGTGTGGATGAATGTGGTAGTGGTCAAGAATTTAAAGGAAAAAAGGCGGTAGGTGGGAAACCCATTTGCCGGATCTCGGAGAAGGCTCCGAGTCCTTCTCGTCATACCTCCATTAGGTTTTCAGCACAAACCCCTCATCCTCCATTTGACGGAAGAAGGGATGGAACCACATTGCAGTGGCTCCAATTCCCGGAGTTCTCCTCCGTTTCTTCTTTGCCGCCGGTGGCGCCAGGGACGGTGACCTCCTCTCCGCCGGTAGCAGTGTTTCCTTCCATGGGCTCGTTGACGAGAGGCGGAGGAGGAGCTGACAACGACGGCACGTCCTCGGCCGTGGGAGGCTGATCCCCGCGAGCCGAAACGCCGGCGTTTCCCTCCGGCATGCTCGCGGTGGCGCGGACGGGGGAGTCCAGTTGCGGGTCGAGGTCATTGATAATTGACTTTTCCGCGGGCGTTGGTCGCATCCGCGGCGTGGGGAGATTCTTCATCAACCATTTTCGGGCGGCGCGGCCGTGAGTTGGATCCTCCGATGGCTTTTCCGGAGAAGGTGAAAGAACTCACTCTCTGCTCAGTGCTCGAGCTCTGGCTCTGGTTCTGGCTATGGCGCTGGGGGATCGAGGAAGAAGGGGAAGCGGAAGAAGAACCGGAGGCCCCGAGGCAGCTATTTATAGCTGGAAGCGCGGTGAGATTCGTTACAACGGCTATTTTAGCCGTTGGATCCTTGACGCGTGTCATGCCCGAAATTCCCGGGAAATGAGGGGACGGGTTGATGTCAGAAGATACGTTTCAGGGTTTTGATTGAAGCCAAACGTCCATGATGTCAGCATGATTTTATCGCTAACGTCATGAAGTTCCTTCTCCGCGAAGTCTCGTGGAAGAAAAAGCAGGATTTTGGTGAAATCCGAGTTTTGTGTTATGAATGATTTGGGAAAAAGAAGAATCAAGCCAAAGCTCCAACATTTCTCGGAAAAGAATGCAAATTGACGAAAGGTGGAAAAATGAAGTTTCAATCCTTTTGGGGGGCTACTGTCGGATATATACCGAATAAGTGTATATCCGTCATTGTCCCGAAGAGCTGATTACCAGGGTGGCCTGTTGGTAATGGATCACAGTCCTTTAGGCGGCCCTGTAAGCTGGCGCGCAGAAGCCGGATTCTAGAAGAACCCGGACCACAACCCAAAGTGGTGCGGCTTGGAGTAGAAGACGGATTTCTTACTTTCCAAGTTAGATACTTTCCAAGTTAGATACTTTCCATAGTCTTCTAGGTTTCCTTTATGTAAACCCTAACCTGGCTATCTATATAAAGCCGGACGGGAGAGAAGACAAACAAAGACAATTAGCTAGAAGCCAACTCGCCGAGAAGTTGATCCTCATCGAGTTAGCGAAACCCTACTCACATTGTACTTTGTATACTTCAGGCTTCAGCCCTAATTTAGTGAGATTGCAGGAGTAGGAACGCCGCCTAGTTGTGACATACCGAACCTGGGTAAATTTGGTGTTCCTGGTTGTCGTACTACCACGTCCCCCTACGTCTCTACCATTAGTCTAATGGCACCCCCATATATGAACTCTACTACGATGTCTCGACAGATTCCATATATAAGCCTAAAAAATTATAACCACTATTAATTGTATATACGCAAACTTAACGATGACAAATAGATGAAATCATGTTATGGGGGCTAGCGAATGACTTATTCGGGAAAGTAATGCAGGAGAACGATCCTCTTGAGCATATGATTCATCAGCAACATCTCTTCGATGTACCGTGTCGCCTTTGAACTACCCTTAAGGTTGTCAAGTACATGTCTTGCATGTAGTAGGGGTCCATTAACGTGATGCTCGTGGTATTCTCTAGGGATAGTTGTTGCGCCAAAATGAGCGTAACCAGGTGGATGATTGGTGAGTGGAGGGCTTGCATGTGGAATGTAACATCCCAAGTCTGAAAAATAGCCTTTAGAATGTTTTGCTCTCTGTTATTTTATGTTTTGCATCATGGCATCATGTTGATTGCAATTGTTTTGTTTGTTTTCCATTTGTTTTTCTCTGTTTTCCTTTGTTTTCTATTTGAATTCCAAACCAAAATTCAAACCTTTTGTTTCATCCTTGTGATGTTACAATTTCCAAAATGTTATTTCAAATGAAAACAACCAAATTGTTCCATTTTATTCCATGTTGATCAACTAATAAAATGGTGCCTTTATTTTCACCTAATTAATTCCAAATTGGTTTCAAATTCAAAGCAAAACATCAACATCACCTTCTTGGAATTATGAAAATCTCCAAACCAATCAACTCACCTTAATCACATTAATAATAGGGTCCACCCTATTAAGTTGTTGTTTTCTATATTAATTAACAAAATATTCCAAATTCAAACCATGTGTTCCAAACAGAACCCAATGTGAAAGTATAAAAATAATAACCCAAAGTATTTATGATCTTTTGTTTCCAATTAAATCACTTGGTTCATTCTATTAAAGTGTTGACTTAATAATCATTTTAATTATTCAAAATAATCTAAATTTGGTTTATTTCCAAATATCACAACAACTCAAATAATTTTGAAGTCCAACCTTGGTAATTGGTAGTAATTGACCTAATAAACCCACCCTCATTTTCTAGCATTTTTTTTCCTAACAATAAAAGCTAACAATTCCTTTCCTTTTCTTTTTGCTACAAAAAAAAAAGAGAAAAACAATTAGAAAGGGAGAGAGAGAGAGAGCACAGCAGCCCATAACCATCAGCCCACCACTTTCCTTCTTTCCCCAAGCCCATCTCCTTGCTGGCCCGATACCCCCTCATGTCGCTGTCTCTTCCCCACGGTGACGTTGTCACCTGTACGAACTTCTCTGAACCAGACGATCACCTCCAAACCCCCTGGATGAGCCGCCGTACAAGGTCTCAACCCCCCTTAAAAATCACCACACCTCCCTCTGCTCGAACCCTAGAAACCCTAGGCCTCTTTCCCTACCATCGCCGCCGTCCTCCCTAGCTACCTCCTCTCTGCTCTCCACTGTCTGAACCAGCCTGAACCACCGAGACCACCTCCACCGTCCCATCCCAGCAGCCACCTCGGGGCCCTTCTGGTGGAAGAAATGGAACCACGCCCCCGTGCTCGTCATGTTTGTTGAAGGCTGGGAGGCGGGAGGATGGCCGAGTCGACCGCGCCGTCGCGGGAGACCTCCGCCGTTCTGCCATCGTCGACTGAACGACGACAGCTACCGTGGCAGGTGCTCGCCTCCTTCCCTTCCCCTCTCTCCCTGCCTGCACCCGTCCGCACCATCACGCCTCCACAGCAGCAGCACATCACCACGCATCCTCGCGAGCCAGCCGGCCGTCGATCGCCGCGGGATCCTTGCTCGATTCTGTGATCCGTCATGGGAGTCTCGCTGCTGTATTTTTGTTCAGTTAAACGACCCGTATAACCTTAAACTCTTTGCGAACCTGAACCCAACCAAGCGAGGTCGACCAGCCCAGTGGTACTGCGACCCGCGCGCGAGCCATCAGCTCCTGGGATCGAATCCCAGGAGGGCAACCCCTTTTTTTCCTTTTATTTTCCATTGCGCGCGCTGGCCCCACCTGTCATCCACCCGCTGCGCCACCTCATCTTCCACCGCGCCACGCTGGCTGGGCCCCACAAGGCAGTGGATGTGTGTAGAGTGCAACCCGGTAACAAAAATTTCCAAAGTTTCTGTTTCAAACACAAATTCTTTTAATATGGCAGAAATAAACCCTAAGCCAAAACTTTAATAACTTTTAATCAAAAAACCCAATGAATAAAAGTTTTATATGTTTACTGCTCCAAATTTAATCATCTATCCAAATAATCCATTTGTTTACTGTTTTGACAATTTCAAATGCAATTAAATTTCAACTTTGAATAATTCAAATGCAATTTCTTAAATTCCATAACTAATTCTTTATTAATCCAATAAATGCAAATAAAATATGTTTTCCATACCATTTCATCTCACCTTTGCGAATATAATTTTTGTTTTCTGTTTTGAATAATTAAAATTGCCTAAACCATTTAATTCTTGTTTAATGCAATTAAAAATTGTTTATTATTGCTTAATTCATAATTAATTAATCCAAAGTCCAATTTCAAAATGTGAAACATGTATTCCAACTAAAATTTGATAACCTTTTCAAATATCAACTTTGTTATTTGTTTTGAACATTTTAAATGGGTGAAAACAACAAATACTTGTGTGTCACCTTAATGCACCCAAAATTTCCCTAAATTAATAATAAAATTCTAAATTGCTACACCCTATTCTAATTTGATTCTAATATTGTTATTTTGCTGTTTTCCTTTTGCAAGCATCATGTTTAACCACTTACACTTGTTAATCAAATGTAGATCATTGCTTCCACCTTAACCATTTGCATCCATATGCAATTCACATTGCATAGGGGTCCAATTAAATTGTGTTATCTTGTCAAGTAGTTTATTCTGATGCATCTATTAACATGACATGCATCATCCCATGTTTGTGCACCTATGCCATGATATTGATTGTTTATCTTTTTGCAATGTTTGTTTGCTTCTTCCCGGATATACGACGACGTTGAGACCGACGATACTTGCGACACCCCTTCTGAGGATTTTAGCTCAGTACCAGGCTACTGGGTTTTGCAGGCAAGTTATCACTCACATGAACCATCGTGTTCCTTTCAACATTGGTTACCGATACTTTCCGTTGTTCTTTTCTGCTAGCCTTAGTAGTAGTTGTTTCTGCTACGATCCTATCACATGAATCCCTTAACCCTGATATTGCCTCACCTCCATACCTATAACCATTGTTTGAGCCCGTGTCTTACTAGCATGCTTAGGTTGCTTTTGCTCGAGTCTGTTATCCGTTACTTTCCGTTACTATATCATTTACGTTGTGGGGGCTCGATGTTTACTCAATCAATCATGCTAATGTTGCTATTAATAATAAATTTGATGATAAGGCACCGGCAGGAGGCCCATGAGAGGTTTTGAAGCCTGCTAGTGTCGACCCTAATAGGAAAAGGGTCTTGTCTACTGATCCATGATGAGCGCACTACCCGCATTTGGGAAGCGAGTATGGGCGCCCCCCTCAACTTGACCTGATTCGCATCTCGTCCAAATCGCCTCATTTAGTTCGTGTTTTCCATTTGCCGCATCATGTTTTTGCGAGCCCAGGCCAGGGTGGAACTTTCGTAGTCGGCATATAGGGGGACACGTTCTTAGAGTGCTATGAGGGTCCATTTTCTTCTGGGCTCGATTAGCCGTGCGCCCAAGGTGCTTTGGGCTTGATGCGAGGAATGGTTGGTTGTGTTGAGTACCCCGCTTGGTGGAAGGGCCTTTCCATCTGGCGGGTTATTCATGAGTGTACGGCCAAATTGGTGCAACCCTGCAGGGATAATCTTCTCGAGAAGCCGTGTTTTCCGCGGTTATGGACTACTTGGTGAAAGTACTGGCTAACAAGTACTCAGGACAACTTAAACATAATGATCAAACATGTTACACCCAATGATTAATAACTTGACTAGTAATAGGCTTATTGACACAATAATTTGAACCATCATTAATTTCAACTGTGTGAGTTATCCTCGGATTGCTTCTTTGGATAAGGGGCGAGATCCAGGATGGGTTTGTTTGAAGTTATCTTTCAGTTGGTTACAATCCTCGATCTTATCTCCTTTCTGTTAGTCGGAAGTGATAGAATCTCTGTAGTTGGTTAGCGCAGCCAGTGGCAGCATCTTTTATATCCCCTCTCTTCCGTTGAACCCAAGGCATCTGTGCTTGGTGTTGACGGGTTACACTTTGGTGAACTGTGAGTCTTGCTTGCCAGTACGTTTATGTACTGACCCCTTTGGGGCTGTGGTTTACGCAGACGACGTTTCCGAGGATCTACATGGTGGCTACTACGTGGAGTATGACGAGACTGCTGACGAGTAGATAGCGGACCCGGGCAGGATCCGAGACTTCGTGGATGGGCTCCGTCTTTTCGTTTCCGGCCTCTTAGGCCTATTTGGTTCTTGTCTGTACTCAGACATGTTGAATGCTTCCGCTGTATTGTAATGATGTATTGTTGGGGCAGGTGCCCTCTGAATGATTGTATTTGCTATCTCTGCTCTAATGAGAGCCATTTGCAACTTATTTCAATCTTTTGTGTCGTAGAGATCTGTTGTGATATCACTTGTTAAACGCCGTTGACGTACCATGTGTGTATGGTTGAAGTACGTCGACGGAAGTGCCTTTGATCTCTAGTGGATAGTTTACATCGACGATGGAATAGCAGGGCTTGTGTTGTCGCGCATAAGCGCAGGCCTACCAGGAAGCTGGGACGTGGGAGCAGTTATGCCCCATAATCCAAGCATCTGCTATCCAGTTCGTACGGTGAGTATCCCCTAGAAATCAGGGTGCGACAAATGGTATCAGAGCCTGTCTGCCTGCAGGATCCCTTTTTACTGGTCGCAGTTGAGTCTAGAAACTATTTTGTAGCTATATGGGAAAAATGAAACGTGAGAGTAGGAATTCTGTTCTTTTTCTTCTTTCCCCACCCACCCTCCCTTTTTTCTGGTAAGGAAGTGTAACGTTGATTTTTCCCTTCTCACCTAAAACTTTCAAGTTAGGATTTCACGAATTCTGGTTTCTTTAGGATGGTTATATCTACTAGACCATAGGAATGGAGGTGGTTGTGACATGATTTATCATGTTGCCTACTCATGATTGAGAATGGAGGCGTGTAAGCCCCGGAAGCAAATCCTCTATTCCTTAAGCAGTAGATAATGATCCTTTAGAAGCCCGGATGG
This sequence comes from Alopecurus myosuroides, assembly GCA_028641055.1. Taxonomy (NCBI): domain Eukaryota; kingdom Viridiplantae; phylum Streptophyta; class Magnoliopsida; order Poales; family Poaceae; genus Alopecurus; species Alopecurus myosuroides. The sequence goes on from CM054058.1 coordinate 173,987,300, forward strand.
GTTTTCCGTAGTACCTTAGGAGTTTTGTTCTCGTTTTCCCCGATGTTGATATCCTGTTCTTCTCAACATCCTTTTCGTCCGTTAAAATCTTGTTGTTGTTTTCCACTTCAAATTTTCTACCGGCGTCTAATCAAAACTTCCTCGTAAACTCTTGTCCAACTAAAGTGTTATTTCATACCGGAGAATCACATTCCTTTGTGCCAACAATCTTTTCCACAACATACAACCTATTTCTGGTTCCACTAAGCAATCAAAACTCTGTTCACTCCCCGGAATCTCAAATGTTGACTTCCAAGATAAGTAAGAACAATCCAATTCTAATGGGAGGCCACATATTCCTCGTTACTCTCATGTTGCTGATTCTGACATTGATGATTATTCCTGGTGTTGCATTTGATGTCAATAACTCTGTTCCACCCCTATTACAGATAGTCTATTCTCCAAATGAATCAAGTTCAATCCAGCTATACACCCTTGGTGCAAAATCTCTCCCCTTTACTTGAAATGTTCCGGTGGTTTGCAAATTCCCTGACGTCTATCCAATGTGCACGATGTGTTTCACGTATCACAACTCAAGAAGATCTTCCCAACAAGTATCCGGACCTTTTCTTTTCTCAGTAGGAATCTCGGGGCGCGATTCCTTCAAGGGGGGGCGTTTTGTAACATCCCAAGTCTGAAAAATAGCCTTTAGAATGTTTTGCTCTCTGTTATTTTATGTTTTGCATCATGGCATCATGTTGATTGCAATTGTTTTGTTTGTTTTCCATTTGTTTTTCTCTGTTTTCCTTTGTTTTCTATTTGAATTCCAAACCAAAATTCAAACCTTTTGTTTCATCCTTGTGATGTTACAATTTCCAAAATGTTATTTCAAATGAAAACAACCAAATTGTTCCATTTTATTCCATGTTGATCAACTAATAAAATGGTGCCTTTATTTTCACCTAATTAATTCCAAATTGGTTTCAAATTCAAAGCAAAACATCAACATCACCTTCTTGGAATTATGAAAATCTCCAAACCAATCAACTCACCTTAATCACATTAATAATAGGGTCCACCCTATTAAGTTGTTGTTTTCTATATTAATTAACAAAATATTCCAAATTCAAACCATGTGTTCCAAACAGAACCCAATGTGAAAGTATAAAAATAATAACCCAAAGTATTTATGATCTTTTGTTTCCAATTAAATCACTTGGTTCATTCTATTAAAGTGTTGACTTAATAATCATTTTAATTATTCAAAATAATCTAAATTTGGTTTATTTCCAAATATCACAACAACTCAAATAATTTTGAAGTCCAACCTTGGTAATTGGTAGTAATTGACCTAATAAACCCACCCTCTTTTTCTAGCATTTTTCCTAACAATAAAAGCTAACAATTCCTTTCCTTTTCTTTTTGCTACAAAAAAAAAAGAGAGAGAAAAACAATTAGAAAGGGAGAGAGAGAGAGAGCACAGCAGCCCATAACCATCAGCCCACCACTTTCCTTCTTTCCCCAAGCCCATCTCCTTGCTGGCCCGATACCCCCTCATGTCGCTGTCTCTTCCCCACGGTGACGTTGTCACCTGTACGAACTTCTCTGAACCAGACGATCACCTCCAAACCCCCTGGATGAGCCGCCGTACAAGGTCTCAACCCCCCTTAAAAATCACCACACCTCCCTCTGCTCGAACCCTAGAAACCCTAGGCCTCTTTCCCTACCATCGCCGCCGTCCTCCCTAGCTACCTCCTCTCTGCTCTCCACTGTCTGAACCAGCCTGAACCACCGAGACCACCTCCACCGTCCCATCCCAGCAGCCACCTCGGGGCCCTTCTGGTGGAAGAAATGGAACCACGCCCCCGTGCTCGTCATGTTTGTTGAAGGCTGGGAGGCGGGAGGATGGCCGAGTCGACCGCGCCGTCGCGGGAGACCTCCGCCGTTCTGCCATCGTCGACTGAACGACGACAGCTACCGTGGCAGGTGCTCGCCTCCTTCCCTTCCCCTCTCTCCCTGCCTGCACCCGTCCGCACCATCACGCCTCCACAGCAGCAGCACATCACCACGCATCCTCGCGAGCCAGCCGGCCGTCGATCGCCGCGGGATCCTTGCTCGATTCTGTGATCCGTCATGGGAGTCTCGCTGCTGTATTTTTGTTCAGTTAAACGACCCGTATAACCTTAAACTCTTTGCGAACCTGAACCCAACCAAGCGAGGTCGACCAGCCCAGTGGTACTGCGACCCGCGCGCGAGCCATCAGCTCCTGGGATCGAATCCCAGGAGGGCAACCCCTTTTTTTCCTTTTATTTTCCATTGCGCGCGCTGGCCCCACCTGTCATCCACCCGCTGCGCCACCTCATCTTCCACCGCGCCACGCTGGCTGGGCCCCACAAGGCAGTGGATGTGTGTAGAGTGCAACCCGGTAACAAAAATTTCCAAAGTTTCTGTTTCAAACACAAATTCTTTTAATATGGCAGAAATAAACCCTAAGCCAAAACTTTAATAACTTTTAATCAAAAAACCCAATGAATAAAAGTTTTATATGTTTACTGCTCCAAATTTAATCATCTATCCAAATAATCCATTTGTTTACTGTTTTGACAATTTCAAATGCAATTAAATTTCAACTTTGAATAATTCAAATGCAATTTCTTAAATTCCATAACTAATTCTTTATTAATCCAATAAATGCAAATAAAATATGTTTTCCATACCATTTCATCTCACCTTTGCGAATATAATTTTTGTTTTCTGTTTTGAATAATTAAAATTGCCTAAACCATTTAATTCTTGTTTAATGCAATTAAAAATTGTTTATTATTGCTTAATTCATAATTAATTAATCCAAAGTCCAATTTCAAAATGTGAAACATGTATTCCAACTAAAATTTGATAACCTTTTCAAATATCAACTTTGTTATTTGTTTTGAACATTTTAAATGGGTGAAAACAACAAATACTTGTGTGTCACCTTAATGCACCCAAAATTTCCCTAAATTAATAATAAAATTCTAAATTGCTACACCCTATTCTAATTTGATTCTAATATTGTTATTTTGCTGTTTTCCTTTTGCAAGCATCATGTTTAACCACTTACACTTGTTAATCAAATGTAGATCATTGCTTCCACCTTAACCATTTGCATCCATATGCAATTCACATTGCATAGGGGTCCAATTAAATTGTGTTATCTTGTCAAGTAGTTTATTCTGATGCATCTATTAACATGACATGCATCATCCCATGTTTGTGCACCTATGCCATGATATTGATTGTTTATGTTTTTGCAATGTTTGTTTGCTTCTTCCCGGATATACGACGACGTTGAGACCGACGATACTTGCGACACCCCTTCTGAGGATTTTAGCTCAGTACCAGGCTACTGGGTTTTGCAGGCAAGTTATCACTCACATGAACCATCGTGTTCCTTTCAACATTGGTTACCGATACTTTCCGTTGTTCTTTTCTGCTAGCCTTAGTAGTAGTTGTTTCTGCTACGATCCTATCACATGAATCCCTTAACCCTGATATTGCCTCACCTCCATACCTATAACCATTGTTTGAGCCCGTGTCTTACTAGCATGCTTAGGTTGCTTTTGCTCGAGTCTGTTATCCGTTACTTTCCGTTACTATATCATTTACGTTGTGGGGGCTCGATGTTTACTCAATCAATCATGCTAATGTTGCTATTAATAATAAATTTGATGATAAGGCACCGGCAGGAGGCCCATGAGAGGTTTTGAAGCCTGCTAGTGTCGACCCTAATAGGAAAAGGGTCTTGTCTACTGATCCATGATGAGCGCACTACCCGCATTTGGGAAGCGAGTATGGGCGCCCCCCTCAACTTGACCTGATTCGCATCTCGTCCAAATCGCCTCATTTAGTTCGTGTTTTCCATTTGCCGCATCATGTTTTTGCGAGCCCAGGCCAGGGTGGAACTTTCGTAGTCGGCATATAGGGGGACACGTTCTTAGAGTGCTATGAGGGTCCATTTTCTTCTGGGCTCGATTAGCCGTGCGCCCAAGGTGCTTTGGGCTTGATGCGAGGAATGGTTGGTTGTGTTGAGTACCCCGCTTGGTGGAAGGGCCTTTCCATCTGGCGGGTTATTCATGAGTGTACGGCCAAATTGGTGCAACCCTGCAGGGATAATCTTCTCGAGAAGCCGTGTTTTCCGCGGTTATGGACTACTTGGTGAAAGTACTGGCTAACAAGTACTCAGGACAACTTAAACATAATGATCAAACATGTTACACCCAATGATTAATAACTTGACTAGTAATAGGCTTATTGACACAATAATTTGAACCATCATTAATTTCAACTGTGTGAGTTATCCTCGGATTGCTTCTTTGGATAAGGGGCGAGATCCAGGATGGGTTTGTTTGAAGTTATCTTTCAGTTGGTTACAATCCTCGATCTTATCTCCTTTCTGTTAGTCGGAAGTGATAGAATCTCTGTAGTTGGTTAGCGCAGCCAGTGGCAGCATCTTTTATATCCCCTCTCTTCCGTTGAACCCAAGGCATCTGTGCTTGGTGTTGACGGGTTACACTTTGGTGAACTGTGAGTCTTGCTTGCCAGTACGTTTATGTACTGACCCCTTTGGGGCTGTGGTTTACGCAGACGACGTTTCCGAGGATCTACATGGTGGCTACTACGTGGAGTATGACGAGACTGCTGACGAGTAGATAGCGGACCCGGGCAGGATCCGAGACTTCGTGGATGGGCTCCGTCTTTTCGTTTCCGGCCTCTTAGGCCTATTTGGTTCTTGTCTGTACTCAGACATGTTGAATGCTTCCGCTGTATTGTAATGATGTATTGTTGGGGCAGGTGCCCTCTGAATGATTGTATTTGCTATCTCTGCTCTAATGAGAGCCATTTGCAACTTATTTCAATCTTTTGTGTCGTAGAGATCTGTTGTGATATCACTTGTTAAACGCCGTTGACGTACCATGTGTGTATGGTTGAAGTACGTCGACGGAAGTGCCTTTGATCTCTAGTGGATAGTTTACATCGACGATGGAATAGCAGGGCTTGTGTTGTCGCGCATAAGCGCAGGCCTACCAGGAAGCTGGGACGTGGGAGCAGTTATGCCCCATAATCCAAGCATCTGCTATCCAGTTCGTACGGTGAGTATCCCCTAGAAATCAGGGTGCGACATGGAACATCCGAAAGATGTCATCAAATCTCAAAATGATCGTGACTGCGTTGCCTGTAGTGACAAAGCCTGCTGTAGGTGGCACCTTTGCGAGCAAAACCGGCAGTCTTGGATTTTTCTCTTTGAGAAGCATCTCCTCAACATATAGAATACCATCATGGATGCTACGCATATCCCCTGTAAACAAGGAGACCAACCTTGGTGGAATCATCATTTACCCAACTAATGGATATGATGCCAGTCGTGTATGGGTATACTGTCCACTACCCCGTGTGCCGGCTTCGACTTAGTCCCCTCCACCGGCTGGCTCATGGAGGCAAAGGCAGAACTCTTCTTATTTCTTTTCCACGCCGTATTCTTAGGCTCCTTGTTAAATGCATTTTATACCGCCTCTTTCAGGGTGTCCTGGTCGAAGCCAACTTTCTCGGGGGATGCCGGTTCTTGAGAACAGAAAAGACGCTTCGTGCATTGATATTTATCTGCTTCCTCCGCTGGCGAGAGAAGTTCATCAACATCATATTGGCCCCCATCATAAGGATCATTGGGGAGGTAGTCATTAGGGTCGTGATCAGCATCATCGTTGTCCTGTCGCACAAACTTTGCAGGTGAGAAATCCTTTTGTTGGCTTGCGTGCCCGGACCCCTCGACCGGTGTTGGGGTGTTTACAGGAGTAGTATCCAAACGGGTTAGTGCTTTTGACCATGTCAATGGCCAAAGCAAGAACTACCCAAGGTTTAACTCGTTGTTGGCATTGGGGGGGGTGGTTTGGAGGATCCAAAGCACCGCAACTCGGGAGCACCGACTCAACGTCACCCTAAACATGTCGTCGAGCATACGCACGTCGTGGGACACGCGGTTGAGAGGTGTGATGATATTTCTTTTAGCCACATTCTTTAACTCGCCGTTCACACGGAGGAGCAATGTGCATCTTGTCTCGTTCTGCCTGTGAAACATCGCGAGGTCGTCGTTAGAGATTGAGGCCGCCACGAATAAAGTCATAATATATAATCAAGTTTTGGAGACTTAATTATCTCGAAGGAATTGCGCTCTGCTAATGGCGATGGACCTCTTAGTATTGCCGGTGTGGTAGAGACATGGCGGGTCGGCGGCGGATCTTCGCTACCATGCGGCTCAGGGTTGGCGGCCTGGTTCTGTGCAACAGGCTCCACAATGGGGGCTATCCTAATCATGGGGGGAGGCCCTTATATGCCACTCTCCATCCAAGACCCGTAGGACTGATAGACGGACTAACATATGCTAGAAAGAAGGGTGTTGACCCTCTTGTTCAAAAGTTGGTCGATCGTTTTCTGTGGCATCTTCTTCCGCTGCTTGGGTAGTAATGCGCATTCTAATGACCCTTTCCCGCGCCATGCACATGATGAGTCTTCTTCTATATGTTCACTCCCTTCGTCCTGTTAAGCGCCCTAATAAAAGGGGTGTGATACGAGTCCTTATTTGTTGTCGCCAAGGATCCGGCGTCAAACTGAGCAGGCCGTTCACTTTCTTCTTCTTCGAGATATTTCTTCTCGAGCTCCTTGACCTTCTTGTTCAAGATAAGATCGCTGGGGTTTTTGGGATTTTCCTTATAATGGGCCCTGACAAAATGTCTTACCTGCGAGTCTGTGATCTTGTAATATGGGTTCGGCCCTTTCCTTTGGTGCATCCTGCTTAGCCCAAATTTTCTCCTTTCCATTGTAACCCAAGCTCCCGAGATTGTGCGAACCTATGTTATTCTCTCGGGAATATTTTCCCCACTTCCTCAGCGCCATCCTCTCCGGTTTGAGTTCATCAGCCTTTAATTTGATAAAGTCTTCCTCCAAAATGGAGTGCCACAAATTATGAATCTCATCAAAACTAGCACCCTCCTTAAGCATCTCCCTCAAATAGGATCTCCAAGTTGTCAACGCCTTAGTGAACTTGCCGAGTGCTAAGGAGTTTACCAGATTTCTCTTCAGATTCTGGTTGTCATAAGGAGACAGGAACTGGTACTGTGTGTGCATCTTCTCAATGAGCAGGGAGGCCATAGCTGCGTTTTATTTATCTATAAGATGGCCCATATTAATGTTGCCAAAGTATCGAGCACTGCATCCTATCTGGTTTCCGTACCCTCTAGCGTACTCCTCTGGCTAGGGAATGCTTGTCGGACGGCGCCGAGCTGGTTTGGTCGTCTTTCTTTGCGCTTATGCGTCGCCTCGCTACCGGATGTGCCATCCCTGGTGCCACTACCGGTTTGACCTTCTCCAGTCGATGTATCAGTGGGCGCCTCCTAATGACTGGTTCCGTCCATCTCATCGTCTGCATCGTCGCGCGTCTGATCCAGGCCTAGCGTTTATGCTCCGGTGGCAACCATTGACAACCACGGATCGTCCTCACCTCTGTCCCAAAACCACCTGCCTCATCATTGTGAGCAATATCTAACGAGAATATCCGAAGTTAGTTCAAAAAATCCTGAAATTTAACTAAGATACGGTTCAAAAATTTTGGGCACTCTAATATATGATATTTTTAGCAAATGTAATGCCAAAATTCACGAAATTTTTTGGCATAAACTCTGCTAAAAATATCACAAATGGAGTACCCAAATTTGCTGTAAGAGAAATGAATTAACATTCTGGCAATCAAGGGCCTCACGTGGTGTACCTGCACATAAAATCCCATCACGTATCCCCATATTATCCCGTCGATCCATATTCAATCGACATCCACACGAAGGTGGCCCACACATGCATACAAAATCCACCACCACACTTTCACCGTCATCGTCGACATTGTATCCACAACCACACCGCCACCACCACTATCGGCGACTCCACCGCATTCACCACCACCACCATTGCATCATCCACCACAAAATTCAACACAATTGCACCATATCCACATGCATCCACCACCACTAGCTACCATCATCCACCACAATTGCATCATATCCACACAAAATATACCTCTTTAAGGAATTTCCTCAAACACTTTGCAGAAACAATGGGTAGGTGAGGACCAAGGAGCAATGAGCAGCTAGGTTCTTCGGCGGAGCAGTGGTGGCCGTGCAGGAGGGGAGGGGAGTTTGGTGAGGTCGCTTGAGCTCCTCGGCGCAGCCGTGGTGACCAGAGCAGGCGGGGGCGCGGTGGTGTCTGAGCTGGGGCAGTGCTGCCCGCACGTGCAAGAGAGAGGAGAGGAGAGGGGAGGACGACGCCGGAGAGGGAAGGGGCTGTGGTGGCCAAGGATGGTGTCGTTTGCCGGAGATAGAGGGACAGGGGGCAGCGCGCGCGTCGTTCATGAAAACTACTAAGTCCGAGACACTCTTCTTGCGTAGGGAGAAGGCAGGAGGGGCCAGCATGTAAGTGGCACAACCCCCACGTAGCGCTAGCGGAAAAACCCGGTGGTTCGCCAGCGCTAAGTTACCGCTCGCGAACAGGCGCAACCGCCCATCGGTAACTTAGCGCTGGCGAACCACCGCGTTTGTGCGCCAGCGCTAGTATTTTTTTCTTTATTTCTTTTATTTATTTTTTTCTTTTAAAATTATTTTCCTTTATTTTTTCCATTATTTTCTTTTTGTTTTCTATTGTTTTATTTATGTTTTCCATTGTATCCTTTATGTTTTCTCTTGTTTTCTTTTATTTTTCTATTGTTTTATTTTGTTTTCAATTTTTTTGTATTGTTTTTCCATTGTTTTATTTTGTCTTCCATTATTTCCTTTATGTTTTATCTTGTTTTCTTTTTGTTTTCTATTGTTTTCCATTATTTGCTTTATGTTTTCTCTTGTTTTCTATAGTTTTATTTTGTTTTCCAATATTTCTTTTTTGTTTTCCATTATCTCTACACATTTCAAATACATAACAGAGGTACATAAAATTTATAATAAGTGCGCATCACATCAACTTATCCATATACATAGTTTCTCAACGTTTGATATTTTTGCCTTTTTTGGTCGAAGTTGCATATTTTGGCCCCACATCATGACTTCTTCTTTTGAATAGAGGACCTTGCCTAGGTAGCGTGGTTCTGATTCTTCTTGTGGTGTATGTTGCGTGACTATCATCATCATCTTCTTGATCATCGTCAATATATGGGTCTCCGAACGTGTCAAACTTGTCCTCGTCAATGACTCCATCCATTCCGATGATATTTCTTTTCCCTCTCCTCACGACAACACGGCTAGGCCTTGACGGGTCGGTTATGAAGAAGCATTGGGACACATGCTTAGCCAATACCCATGGCTCATTTTGCATTGTGTCTTTTGCGCTTGATGAAGTGTCGGCTTCGGGAATAACCATGGTAGTGAAGTATTAGTCTTCTTTTCTGGCGGTCGACATCCTAGCCCATCTAACGCAGAACATCAGCACCTTCTCTCAAGAGTAGTTAAGCTCCCATATCTCCTCGATCCTTCTGTACTATCTTAACTTTTTGTCAGCGGTGTAGGACTCCACCGTTCTCGCACCCTGGCTTCTAAGGGATACTCATCGTACGAACTGGATAGCAGGTGCTTGGATTATGGGGCATAACTGCTCCCACGTCCCAGCTTCCTGGTAGGCCTGCGCTTATGCGCGACAACACAAGCCCTGCTATTCCATCGTCGATGTAAACCATCCACTAGAAGTCATAGGCACTACTGTCGACGTACTTCATATCAATCACGCACGGTACGTCAACAGCTTTGAACGAATGATGATCACAACTTATCTCTAAGACACAAAAGATTGAAATAAGGTTGCAAATGGCCTTCACTAAGGCAGAGATAGCAAATACAATCATCCAGAGGACACATGTCCCAACATAGCATTCATTACATCAGCGGAAGCAATCAAAGGTGTCTGGGTACAGACAAATCCAACAGGCTTAAGAAGCCGGAGAAAATAAAGAAGACGAAGCCCATCCACGTAGGTTCTGGATCCAGCCCTGGTCCAGCTAACTACTCGTCTGCAGTCTCGTCAAACTCCACGAAGTAGCCATCCTGGTGGTCATCGTAGCCGTAGTCGTAGTCTGCGTAAACCACAGCCCCAACGGGGTCAGTACATACAAGTACTGGCAAGCAAGACTCACAGTTCACCAAAGTATAGCCCGTCAACACAAGCACAGATGACTTGGGTTCAACGGAAAGAAGGGGATATATAAGATGCTGCAACTGGCTGCGCTAACCAACTACAGAGATTCTATCATTTCCAACTATTAGAAAGGGGATAAGATCGAGGGTTGTAACCAGCTGGAAGATAACATCAAACAAACCCATCCTGGATCTCGCCCCTTATCCAAAGAAGCAATCCGAGGATAACTCACACAGTTGGATTAATATGAATCAAGTTTTTGTGACAATAAGCCTATTACTAGTCAAATTGTAATCATGGGGTGTGAGATTGTGTATCATTAGGTTTAAGTTGTCCTGAGTACTTGTTAGCCAGTACTTTCACCAAGTAATCCATAACCGCGGAAAACACGGCTTCTCGAGAAGATTATCCCTGCAGGGTTGCACCAATTTGGCCGTACACGTATGAATAACCCGCCAGATGGGATGCCTCCCACCAAGAGGGGCACTCAACACAACTCAACTCTTCTCCGCATCAAGCCCAAAGCACCTTGGGCGCACGGCTAATCGAGCCCAGAAGAAAATGGACCCTCATAGCACTCTAAGAACGTGTCCCCCTATATGCCGACTACAAAAGTTCCACCCTGCGCTGGGCTCGCAAAAACATGCATGCGGCAAATAGAAAACACGAACTAAATGAGATGATTTGGACGAGATGCGAATCGAATCAAATTGAGGGGGGGCGCCCATACTCGCTTCCCACATGCGGGTAGTGCGCTCATCATGGATCAGTAGACAAGACCCTTTTCCTATTAGGGTCGACACTAGCAGGCCTCAAAACCACACAGGGCCCCATGCCGGTGCCTTATCATCAAATTATTATCAAGTAATAACATTAGCATGATTGATTGATTGATTAAGCATCGAGCCCCCAGAACATAATAAGGATATAGTAACTGAAAGTAACGGGTAACAGACTCGAGCAAAACAACCTAAACATGCTAGTAAGACACTGCCTCAAACAATGGGGTTGTAGGAGGGGTGATGAGGCAATATCAGGGTTAAAGGATTCATGTGATAGGTTCGTAACAGAAACAACTACCACTAAGTCTAGCAAGATTAGACAACGGAAAGTATCGGTAACCAGGGTTGAAAGGAACACAATGGTTCATGTGAGTGATAACTTGCCTGCGAACTCAGCAGCCGGGTACTGAGCTAGATCCTCAGAAGGGGTGCTGTAAGGGTCGTCTGCCTCAACGTCGTCGTCTATTCGAGAAGAAGCAAACAAACAAAACAGGAAGGTAAACAATCATTTCCATGGCATTGTGCACAATCAAGATGATGCATGACAAATTAATGGTGGCATCAAAATAAACTAGCTATCATGATAACACATTTTAAAAGGACCCCTATGCAAGTTTGAATTGCATATGGAAAGGGTTTATGGATTAAGTTGGAACAAATGGTTTACAATTTATTATTAGATGATAGTTGTTATCATGATGCATGGATGATGGCAATAGCAAAATAACAACCAATAACAATAATAGATGCAAAGGAAAAGGAATAAAACAAGTTTGGAAATTATTTATTAATTTTGGAAATTTTGGTTACTTAAACATGTCACACAACCCATTATTGTTTTCATCAATTTAAAGTGGGCAAAACAATTAACAAAATTTATATTTGAAAAGAACATCAAATTTTAGTTGGATTACATGTTTCACATTTTGAAATTTGAATTAGGATGAATTTATTATGAATTAAACAATATTAAACAAGTTTTAATTGAATTTAAAACAAGTTTGAATATTAATTGAATTTTATTTAGTCAAAACATAATTTCAAATTCACATTTGCAAGGTTCACACTTTGGTGGTTTGAAAACATATTTTGCATGTTCAAAAATATTTTATATTAATCAAGTTATGATTTTAGCAATTTTAATTGGATTAAACAAGTATTTAATTATTTAAGCAATTTAAATTATTCAAACCAGGAAAAAATAATTATATTTGAATAGGATATTCAAAATGGTATGAAAAACATATTTTATTTACCTTATTTGGAATTAGTATGAATTATTTATGAATTATTGCAAATTACATTTGAATTATTCAAATTTGAATTTTAAATGTATTTTGAAAACTCAAAACAGAACACAAATGGAACAATTGTAAAGATCATGTAATTTTGAACAGAAAACATGTACAAGTTTTATTTATTAGACTTATAGATTAAAAGTTATTGATTTTTAAAGTTTAGGGCTTTATTCTGCCAATTAAAAAGAAATAGAAATTAACAGATTCGTTTTAAACCTTTTGTTACCGCACTGGAAACGTACACACACACTGCCAGGGGGGCCCCGTGGTTCACTGTGCCCACGTGGCACCAGAGGGGCTGACGGATGGGCCCTGGATGTCAGCGCTTCCAACGAAAAAAGAGAGGGATTAATCCCGGGTGCTGGGGATCGAACCCAGCACCTCTCCCTCGCGCGCGCTCGACTGAAACCAGTGCAGCTGGTGCGCGTTTCTTGTCAGTAACAGGCACGCACTGAGGATATGTTTCAGAACCCGGGTGTTATCTGACGAAACTGACGAGCAAAGTGTTGCTCGACTGACAGAACCTCACCGGCGTTGATCTGCACGGTGGTGCTCGCTGCGCTAGCGGATGTGCGTGTGTAGGACGTTCACGGAACCGTGCGCAAGCAGAGGGAGAGTGAGGAGGCGAAGGTGGAGGCTCACCGCCGTTGCAGAAGGGGGCAGAGGCTCGGTGATGACGCGCTGATGACGACGGCGGTGACGCGGTGGTCGAGGACGGCGGCGCGTTCTCCGTGCTTCCCCGTGCTCCCGCAGGTGTCCACGACGTAGAGGAGGAAGAGGTGGGTCGACTCCAGCGATCAATCGACGTCGATCGGCTCTGTCACGTAGAGGGGAAGCTCGGGTTCAGAAACGGAGGCACGGTGGCCGGAGAGGGAGAAGATCGCGGCGGCGATGCAGAGGCTTACCGGGGACGATCAGGTGTTCAACGGGTAGAGGGGAGAGTGGCGAACTGATTCCAGTAGGCCAGAGGCTAGGTGGGAGGCGAGGGTGGCGGCGCCATGGATGGATTCAGAGGAGCGGCCGCCGGTGAGTGAGTTGCAGAGAGGGGATCTCGTCGGGGAAGAAGCGATTGGCGGCGCCGACGAGGGAATAGGAGCCTAGGGGGGTAGGGTTAGGTCTTCGGGGGCCCTGGGGGCTTCTTATAGGCGAGGAGAGCGAGGTGTGGCCGCCGGAGTCGCGCGCGGTCGCGGTGGCACCGGCCGATTGCCTGCCGTACGCCAAACAGATGAATCGCACGAATTGCGAGGCGGTAAGTTAGGGGCTTAGGCGGGCTGGGCCGCGCGCGCGTAGGTTAGTTGGGTTGGGTTCGCTTAGGTGCCGCGCGCGCGCGCTGGTTTTGCTCCTTTTTTCTGTTTTTTTTTTTTGTAGCTTTTGCTTTTGGAAGAAAATGATAGGTTTTAGTTTATAGAAAAATTTGAAAAAAATTGGGGAGTTTTATTAGACCAAAAGCAAACACTTGGTGGCTTTTGTTTTCAAAAATTTAAATATTTGCTTGCTGTTTTAAAATTAAACCAAATTGATTGAAATTTCCAATATTACTTAATATTAGAAAAACAAAGCAATTTCAATAGGGTTTCCCCTAGGGTTTTAAAGTGATTTAAAGAATACAAAGTTGTGGTGAACTTCATGGATTCAAAAAGGTACTGATTTGAAACTTGGTTTGAATTTAAAAGATGATTTGGGAATTATTGATTGAATTAATGGTTTGATTAAACCAACAACTTAATGAGTGATTAACAAGGAATAAAATGGTTGTTTTTATTTGTTATTTTTATTCCAAAAGTTGTAACAGATCAAGTATGAAAATAACCATTTGAAATTGTTTGGGTTTTGATTATGAAAACAAGATAAAACAGATGCAAAACAGGTAGTAACAATGCAAACAAAAATAAAACAAATGCAATGAGATGATGACATGATGCATTGCTTGAATTAAAACAAGGAACAAAACATTCTAAGGGATATTTCATACTTGCGATGTTACAAAACGCCCCCCCTTGAAGGAATCGCGCCCCGAGATTCCTTACTGAGATGTGAAAAGGTCCGGATACTTCTTGCGAAGGTCCTCTTCGGTCTCCCACGTTGCCTCTTTATCGGAATGATGCGACCATTGGACTTTCAAGAACTTGGTGCTCTTGTTGCGAGTCTTACGCTCGGTCTCATCGAGAATACGAATAGGGTGCTCCTCATAAGATAGATCATCTTGCAGTTCAATGGAATCATGATCAACTGCACGATCTGGATCTTTGAAACACTTCTTGAGTTGTGACACGTGGAACACATCGTGCACCTTGGATAGTTTTTCTGGAAGTTCAAGACGATAAGCATTTTATGCACGCCTTGAGAGAATGTTGAAAGGACCAATGTATCTTGGAGCAAGCTTTCCTTTCACACCAAAACGATGAGTGCCTCTGAGGGGAGTTACACGGAGATATGCCTTATCACCAGGTGCATAGATCATATCCCTGTGCTTGCTATCATAATAGCTCTTCTGACGATACTAAGCAATCCTGAGATTGTCACAAATGATACGAACTTTCTCCTCGGCTTCACTAACAATGTCAGGGCCTAAAAGTGAACGTTCACCAGCTCCAGACCAATTGATTGGACTCCTGCATCTGCGACCATACAGTGCCTCAAATGGTGCCATGCCTAGGCTTGCCTGGTAGCTGTTGTTGTAGGAGAATTCAGCATATGGAAGGCAATCCTCCCATTTCATGCCAAAGGAGATACCACATGCTCTGAGCATATCCTCGAGAATCTGATTGACTCTTTCGACTTGCCCCTGAGACTGAGGGTGATAAGCTGTGCTGAACAGAAGTTTAGTGCCCAATGCTTCTTGAAAGCTTTTCCAGAAATGAGAAGTGAAGATACTTCCACGGTCTGAGCTAATTTCCAATGGAACACCATGAAGAGGAACAATCTTTGCTGTGTAGAGCTCTGCTAACTGGCTAGCTGAGATAGTTTCCTTGACAGCAAAGAAGTGAGCAACCTTAGTGAGACGGTCAATAACAACGAAGATTGCATCGTTGCCCTTTTTGGACTTTGGAAACCCAGTAACGAAGTCCATTTCAATCATGTCCCACTTCCACTCAGGAATTTTCAGAGGTTGGAGTAGACCTGCTGTTTTCTGATGGACTGCCTTAACACGTTGACAAACGTCGCATTCCGAAACGTATTGAGCAATTTCACGTTTCATGCCAGGCCACCAATACAGAGTCTTGAGATCCTGGTACATCTTTGTACTTCCAGGGTGAATGGATAGAGGAGTTTCATGAGCCTCCTTGAGAATGATATCCTTGAGACTTTGAATCTGAGGAACCGCAATGCGTCCTTCGAAGAACACAGTTTCCTTGTCATCAATTGAGAAGGACTTGAATTTATCATTGCCCTCCTTGATGTGCTCTACAATCTTCTTGATTTCATTATCACGAAGTTGTTCAGAACGAATCTTGTCCTCGAGAGTTGGACTGGCTGTCAAGCTAGCAAGGTATCCTTCAGGGACAAGACCAAGGTTCAGCTTCTGGAATTCTTCATGAAGTGGAGGTTGGCTTTCCATGATCATGAGATTATTGCAATAGGATTTGCGACTGAGAGCATCGGCCATAACATTAGCCTTGCCTGGAGTGTAAGAAATGGTGAGATCAAAGTCTTTAATCTTCTCAATCCATCTCCTTTGCCTGAGGTTCAGATCTGGCTGAGTGAAGATGTATTTCAGACTCTTATGATCGGAAAAGATTTCAGTTTTGTTACCCAACAAGTATTGTCTCCATTTCTTGAGGGCAAACACAACTGCTGCAAGTTCAAGATCATGAGTGGGATAGTTTTGCTCATGTGGGTTCAACTGACGTGAAGCATAGGCCACAACTTGACGTTCTTGCATAAGAACTGCTCCTAGGCCTTGGAGAGATGCATCACAGAATATCTGGAAAGGTTTGGTGGTATCTGGGCCAACCAGAACTGGGGTGGAAGTGAGTTTAGTCTTCAGGAGGTTGAAACTCTCATCACACTGTGGAGTCCAAACGAACTTCTTGTCCTTCTTTGTGAGATCAGTGAGAGGTTTTGCAATCTTGGAGAAGTTTTGGACGAAACGACGGCAATAGCTAGCCAAGCCAAGAAAATTCTGACTTGCTTCACCGTCTTAGGGGGTTTCCTGTCAACAATTGCCTTAACCTTTTCCGGGTCAATGGCTATGCCTTTGGCAGAGATGATATGACCAAGATATGCAACTTCTGGAATCCAGAACTCACATTTGGAAAACTTGGCATACAGACGATGCTCGCGAAGTTTCATGAGAGTGAGACGAAGGTGTTCTCCATGCTCTTCCTCGGATTTGGAGTAGACTAGAATGTCATCAAGATATACCACAACAAACTTGTCGAGATATTCATGGAAGACTGAATTCATGAGTCTTGAGAACGTTGCCGGTGCATTGGTGAGACCAAAGGACATGACGGTGTATTCATATAGACCGTACCGAGTGGTGAAAGCTGTCTTAGGAATATCTTCCTTTCTGATCTTTATCTGATGGTACCCCATCCTCAAGTCCAATTTTGAGAATATTAAGGCTCCAGCAAGTTGATCAAAAAGATCATCGATACGAGGAATTGGATACTTGTTCTTGATTGTTTTCTCGTTGAGAGGACGATAGTCAACCACGAGTCTTTTTGTTTGATCCTTCTTGGCAACAAACAGAGTTGGGCAACCCCAAGCGGAGGAACTAGGCTGAATGTAACCTTTCTCCATGTACATATCGATTTGCTCCTTCAACAATTTTAGTTCAGGAGGAGCTATCTTGTATGGATGCTTAGAGATTGGAGCGGTACCTGGCTCAAGCTCGATCACGAACTCAACTGCTCTATCCGGAGGCATCCCTGGCAACTCTTCTGGAAAGACGTCAGGGAATTCACAAACCACCGGAACATTTTCAATTGCAGGAAGGGGTTTAGCATCGAGGTTGAACAGCTGAACAGAACTTGATCCATATGGAGAATAGACTATCTGGCCTGAAGTGTGAGAGAGTGTTATTGACTTTTGAGCATAGTCAATTTTAGCTTTGTGGGTCTTCAACCAATCCATACCCAGAATGACATCAATGTCAGAATTTCCCAACAACATGAGTGAAGCAAGGAATATGCGACCTCCAATTAGGATCTCATTGTCCATGCTTATCTTGGATGTCAACATTTGCGGTCCCGGAGAGTGAACAGTCATTTGATTGCTTAGCGGAACCAGTACTAGGTTGTATGCTTTTGCAAAAATCTTTGACACAAAAGAATGCGATGCTCCGGTATCAAACAACACTTTAGCTGGAATAGAGTTTACGGGTAATATACCGAGAACGACGTTAGCAGCTTCCTCAGCTTTGTCGGCCTTGATATGGTTCACCCTCGCGGTCCTCCCGACAGGCCTGTTGTTGGAGTTGAAGGCTTTAGCCGGGGGAGCACGAACCATTGCCTGGTTGGTGTTGGGGCGAGGAGGTGGTGGAGGTAGCTGCCTCTGAGTGCACTTATCAGCGTAGTGTCCAGTCTCCTTGCACTTGAAGCAAGTGACGACAGGAGGAGGACCTGGCCTTGGCTGCCCCATTGGAATCCTCTGACCCTGCATCTGAGATGGGTTGGGTGGGCGGGGACCAAAGCCTGAAGAAGCTTGGGCATTTGGAGCCCGAGTGACAGCACCATTTGGCACCCAGATGCGGCGCTTCTGCGGGGTGGTCATGTTGGAGGAGGAACCACCCTCGCGCGAGTGTTTACGGGACTCTTCGAACGCCTTGCGCCCATTCTCCTCATTGAGCGCGGTGTTCACGAGCTCCACGAAGTCCTTACACTTGATGTTGGTGAGAGCATACTTCAGTTCCGGGTTAAAACCTCGGCGGAACCTTGCCATCTTCTTGGCTTCAGTTGACACCTCGTCACCAGCGTATCGAGCAAGACGATTGAACTTGTTCTGGTAGCCGAGGACGTCCAGCTTGCCCTGTCTGAGAGAGCAGAATTCCTCACGCATCCTTT
The DNA here is from genome assembly GCA_028641055.1 of Alopecurus myosuroides. Classification (NCBI taxonomy): domain Eukaryota; kingdom Viridiplantae; phylum Streptophyta; class Magnoliopsida; order Poales; family Poaceae; genus Alopecurus; species Alopecurus myosuroides. The sequence continues at coordinate 174,005,564 of CM054058.1, forward strand.
CCATGAGACCATCCGGGATGTGGTGCTTCAGGAAGGCATCCTTGAAACATCCCCAGGTGATAGGATAGCCAGCTCTCATGGTCTGGTAGTTCTCCCACCAAGTAGCTGCCTGACCCTTCAGTAGGTAGGTGGCATACTTGACCTTATCTTCCTCAGCAACATGAGATATCTCCAGAGCCCTGTTCATCTCCCTGATCCAGTCATCAGCATCCAGAGGCTCACGTGTTGCCACGAAAGCTCTCGGCCCCAAGCTCAGAAACTCCTTGATGCTGACTCGCGGAGCATTCTGGTTGTTGTTCTGGTTAGCCTGGGTCTGGGCCATCTGTGTCACCACTTGGGTCATCTGAGCTAACAGTTCCCCCATTGGTGGTGGCGGAGGCGGGTTGTTCCTGGTTGGAGGCATCCTGAACAGAAATGCATTTTAGCACAACAATAGAACAGGATAGACTTGGTAACCGAAAGATAGATTATTCCGACGCATGCATAGATAACCAACAGGTACATCATCACATGTTCAAATACATCAGAATATCCAACAGACCAATACATGGTTCGAAAGACAAGGATAACTAAACATAGCTAGGAATGGCTACATCGGTACTCCCATGCTCATCACGCAGGACGGCGGTGAGTAGTACGACGAGAGATACGGTGCGGAGGAATCCCACGGAAGTAGGTATGACGACGATCCACGTAGAGCGGGACTGCCCTGAGAGCAACTCTCGGTGTGGTGAAGTAGAAAGCGTCGTCTCCCTGTGCTCCAAAGCGGGGAATCCCAGTGTAACCAGGACCAAGGTCGAGAAGTGGACCTCTGATCGGCTCGTAACCTCCAGCATCTGGGAGCGGAAACCCAGCTGGCTGAGTGAAACGTGCAAAGCGCTCGTCTCCAACAAAGTCTGTGGTGTACGTAGCCAGACGAGTCAACGCCAGATAGAGCTGCTCCCTGACTGAGGCTAACTCCTGAGAAAGTGTGGAAGCAACGGCGTCACTGTGCCTCACGAACTGAGCAGTGGTGTGCAGCCTGGAGCTATCAGACTCGTAGGTATCCAGGTTGCTGTGGAGAGTGAAGTGAACTCCTGCTGCCGTGATGTAACCACGGGGAATGTGACGATAGATGGAATCATCAAACCCCCAGTAGTCAGCACGGAGAACGGTGAGACTCACGTACGCTGCCTGCTGCACGGCCATATCCACTGTGGAACCTACGGCCTCGTAGCGGTGGACAATGTTCCTGCCATCATCTGACAGAATGTAGACGATAGCCCGGTAGCAGGTCTGGTCAAACTCTCGCTGCTGCTCGTAGACCTGGTACTCCGGTGCCCAATGGAACCCCAGATAGGTAACCATGTCTCTCAGCATCTCCGGATAACCGGCGGTGCTCTCACAGCGAGTCATCCGAACCACCTGCGGGTAGAACCTGAGATCCATCTGCAGATGATCGGGGAAGGTTTTGATTAGATTCCGGTAGAAGAATTGAAGTGGAAAACAACAACAAGGTTCAACGGACGATAAGGATGTTTAAAAGAACATTATATTGAAGCAACATCGGGGAAACTCGAGACCAAAAACTCCTGAGGTACTACAGAGAACCCAAAACACGTGAAATCCTAACTTGAAAGTTTAGGTGAGAACAGAAAACAACGTTGCACTTCCTTACCAGAAAAGGGTGGGTGGGTGGGGAAAGAAGAAAAATGGCAGAATTCCTACTCTCACGTTTCATTTTTTCCTGTATAGCTACAAAATAGTTTCTAGACTCAACTGCGACCAGTAAAAAGGGATCCTACAGGCAGACAGGCTCTGATACCATTTGTCGCACCCTGGCTTCTAAGGGATACTCATTGTACGAACTGGATAGCAGGTGCTTGGATTATGGGGCATAACTGCTCCCACGTCCCAGCTTCCTGGTAGGCCTGCGCTTATGCGCGACAACACAAGCCCTGCTATTCCATCGTCGATGTAAACCATCCACTAGAAGTCATAGGCACTACTGTCGACGTACTTCATATCAATCACGCACGGTACGTCAACAGCTTTGAACGAATGATGATCACAACTTATCTCTAAGACACAAAAGATTGAAATAAGGTTGCAAATGGCCTTCACTAAGGCAGAGATAGCAAATACAATCATCCAGAGGACACATGTCCCAACATAGCATTCATTACATCAGCGGAAGCAATCAAAGGTGTCTGGGTACAGACAAATCCAACAGGCTTAAGAAGCCGGAGAAAATAAAGAAGACGAAGCCCATCCACGTAGGTTCTGGATCCAGCCCTGGTCTAGCTAACTACTCGTCTGCAGTCTCGTCAAACTCCACGAAGTAGCCATCCTGGTGGTCATCGTAGCCGTAGTCGTAGTCTGCGTAAACCACAGCCCCAACGGGGTCAGTACATACAAGTACTGGCAAGCAAGACTCACAGTTCACCAAAGTATAGCCCGTCAACACAAGCACAGATGACTTGGGTTCAACGGAAAGAAGGGGATATATAAGATGCTGCAACTGGCTGCGCTAACCAACTACAGAGATTCTATCATTTCCAACTATTAGAAAGGGGATAAGATCGAGGGTTGTAACCAGCTGGAAGATAACATCAAACAAACCCATCCTGGATCTCGCCCCTTATCCAAAGAAGCAATCCGAGGATAACTCACACAGTTGGATTAATATGAATCAAGTTTTTGTGACAATAAGCCTATTACTAGTCAAATTGTAATCATGGGGTGTGAGATTGTGTATCATTAGGTTTAAGTTGTCCTGAGTACTTGTTAGCCAGTACTTTCACCAAGTAATCCATAACCGCGGAAAACACGGCTTCTCGAGAAGATTATCCCTGCAGGGTTGCACCAATTTGGCCGTACACGTATGAATAACCCGCCAGATGGGATGCCTCCCACCAAGCGGGGCACTCAACACAACTCAACTCTTCTCCGCATCAAGCCCAAAGCACCTTGGGCGCACGGCTAATCGAGCCCAGAAGAAAATGGACCCTCATAGCACTCTAAGAACGTGTCCCCCTATATGCCGACTACAAAAGTTCCACCCTGCGCTGGGCTCGCAAAAACATGCATGCGGCAAATAGAAAACACGAACTAAATGAGATGATTTGGACGAGATGCGAATCGAATCAAATTGAGGGGGGGCGCCCATACTCGCTTCCCACATGCGGGTAGTGCGCTCATCATGGATCAGTAGACAAGACCCTTTTCCTATTAGGGTCGACACTAGCAGGCCTCAAAACCACACAGGGCCTCCTGCCGGTGCCTTATCATCAAATTATTATCAAGTAATAACATTAGCATGATTGATTGATTGATTAAGCATCGAGCCCCCAGAACATAATAAGGATATAGTAACTGAAAGTAACGGGTAACAGACTCGAGCAAAACAACCTAAGCATGCTAGTAAGACACGGGCTCAAACAATGGGGTTGTAGGAGGGGTGATGAGGCAATATCAGGGTTAAAGGATTCATGTGATAGGTTCGTAACAGAAACAACTACCACTAAGGCTAGCAAGATTAGACAACGGAAAGTATCGGTAACCAGGGTTGAAAGGAACACAATGGTTCATGTGAGTGATAACTTGCCTGCGAACTCAGCAGCCGGGTACTGAGCTAGATCCTCAGAAGGGGTGCTGTAAGGGTCGTTTGCCTCAACGTCGTCGTCTATTCGAGAAGAAGCAAACAAACAAAACAGGAAGGTAAACAATCATTTCCATGGCATTGTGCACAATCAAGATGATGCATGACAAATTAATGGTGGCATCAAAATAAACTAGCTATCATGATAACACATTTTAAAAGGACCCCTATGCAAGTTTGAATTGCATATGGAAAGGGTTTATGGATTAAGTTGGAACAAATGGTTTACAATTTATTATTAGATGATAGTTGTTATCATGATGCATGCATGATGGCAATAGCAAAATAACAACCAATAACAATAATAGATGCAAAGGAAAAGGAATAAAACAAGTTTGGAAATTATTTATTAATTTTGGAAATTTTGGTTACTTAAACATGTCACACAACCCATTATTGTTTTCATCAATTTAAAGTGGGCAAAACAATTAACAAAATTTATATTTGAAAAGAACATCAAATTTTAGTTGGATTACATGTTTCACATTTTGAAATTTGAATTAGGATGAATTTATTATGAATTAAACAATATTAAACAAGTTTTAATTGAATTTAAAACAAGTTTGAATATTAATTGAATTTTATTTAGTCAAAACATAATTTCAAATTCACATTTGCAAGGTTCACACTTTGGTGGTTTGAAAACATATTTTGCATGTTCAAAAATATTTTATATTAATCAAGTTATGATTTTAGCAATTTTAATTGGATTAAACAAGTATTTAATTATTTAAGCAATTTAAATTATTCAAACCAGGAAACAATAATTATATTTGAATAGGATATTCAAAATGGTATGAAAAACATATTTTATTTACCTTATTTGGAATTAGTATGAATTATTTATGAATTATTGCAAATTACATTTGAATTATTCAAATTTGAATTTTAAATGTATTTTGAAAACTCAAAACAGAACACAAATGGAACAATTGTAAAGATCATGTAATTTTGAACAGAAAACATGTACAAGTTTTATTTATTAGACTTATAGATTAAAAGTTATTGATTTTTAAAGTTTAGGGCTTTATTCTGCCAATTAAAAAGAAATAGAAATTAACAGATTCGTTTTAAACCTTTTGTTACCGCACTGGAAACGTACACACACGCTGCCAGGGGGGCCCCGTGGTTCACTGTGCCCACGTGGCACCAGAGGGGCTGACGGATGGGCCCTGGATGTCAGCGCTTCCAACGAAAAAAGAGAGGGATTAATCCCGGGTGCTGGGGATCGAACCCAGCACCTCTCCCTCGCGCGCGCTCGACTGAAACCAGTGCAGCTGGTGCGCGTTTCTTGTCAGTAACAGGCACGCACTGAGGATATGTTTCAGAACCCGGGTGTTATCTGACGAAACTGACGAGCAAAGTGTTGCTCGACTGACAGAACCTCACCGGCGTTGATCTGCACGGTGGTGCTCGCTGCGCTAGCGGATGTGCGTGTGTAGGACGTTCACGTAACCGTGCGCAAGCAGAGGGAGAGTGAGGAGGCGAAGGTGGAGGCTCACCGCCGTTGCAGAAGGGGGCAGAGGCTCGGTGATGACGCGCTGATGACGACGGCGGTGACGCGGTGGTCGAGGACGGCGGCGCGTTCTCCGTGCTTCCCCGTGCTCCCGCAGGTGTCCACGACGTAGAGGAGGAAGAGGTGGGTCGACTCCAACGATCAATCGACGTCGATCGGCTCTGTCACGTAGAGGGGAAGCTCGGGTTCAGAAACGGAGGCACGGTGGCCGGAGAGGGAGAAGATCGCGGCGGCGATGCAGAGGCTTACCGGGGACGATCAGGTGTTCAACGGGTAGAGGGGAGAGTGGCGAACTGATTCCAGTAGGCCAGAGGCTAGGTGGGAGGCGAGGGTGGCGGCGCCATGGATGGATTCAGAGGAGCGGCCGCCGGTGAGTGAGTTGCAGAGAGGGGATCTCGTCGGGGAAGAAGCGATTGGCGGCGGCGACGAGGGAATAGGAGCCTAGGGGGGTAGGGTTAGGTCTTCGGGGGCCCTGGGGGCTTCTTATAGGCGAGGAGAGCGAGGTGTGGCCGCCGGAGTCGCGCGCGGTCGCGGTGGCACCGGCCGATTGCCTGCCGTACGCCAAACAGATGAATCGCACGAATTGCGAGGCGGTAAGTTAGGGGCTTAGGCGGGCTGGGCCGCGCGCGCGTAGGTTAGTTGGGTTGGGTTCGCTTAGGTGCCGCGCGCGCGCGCTGGTTTTGCTCCTTTTTTTATTTTTCTGTTTTTTTTTTTTTGTAGCTTTTGCTTTTGGAAGAAAATGATAGGTTTTATTTTATAGAAAAATTTGAAAAAAATTGGGGAGTTTTATTAGACCAAAAGCAAACACTTGGTGGCTTTTGTTTTCAAAAATTTAAATATTTGCTTGCTGTTTTAAAATTAAACCAAATTGATTGAAATTTCCAATATTACTTAATATTAGAAAAACAAAGCAATTTCAATAGGGTTTCCCCTAGGATTTTAAAGTGATTTAAAGAATACAAAGTTGTGGTGAACTTCATGGATTCAAAAAGGTAGTGATTTGAAACTTGGTTTGAATTTAAAAGATGATTTGGGAATTATTGATTGAATTAATGGTTTGATTAAACCAACAACTTAATGAGTGATTAACAAGGAATAAAATGGTTGTTTTTATTTGTTATTTTTATTCCAAAAGTTGTAACAGATCAAGTATGAAAATAACCATTTGAAATTGTTTGGGTTTTGATTATGAAAACAAGATAAAACAGATGCAAAACAGGTAGTAACAATGCAAACAAAAATAAAACAAATGCAATGAGATGATGACATGATGCATTGCTTGAATTAAAACAAGGAACAAAACATTATAAGGGATATTTCATACTTGGGATGTTACAATCGTTACCCCTAAGTTTTGATAATCGGAAGTTTTGTCTTTCTCCTTCGTGTATAAAGTGAACCCGTTGATATCTTATGCTTGAAACGTTGTGAGGTTGGGAATGGGGCATGTGCAAAGGCATAAAAGAGTTTATATTTCGCACAATCCCTTGGCGGTGGGTTAGCGACAATCTCATCTTTAAACCAACGCAAGAAAGTGGAGGTATTCTCTCTGATTATTTATCCTTCGGTCCTCCGCTTGCCATGGTTAGTGTACTTCTTATTAATCGTGCTCTTGTGCTTTTCCACCCAAGTATCGACCAAGTAAATGTGTTTGAGAGCTACTAAGTTTTCCCTGTTAAAGTCGGTGCGTCGACAAGCTCGATCCACATGCACTTCTCTACGTCCTTTTTTGTGACATGCTCCATCGAGCTTGCCAATGTTCTTGTTTTTGGGCAGACCAACATGGTCCTTCACGTCAATATGATTCGTGCAGAAAGAGATGCACTCTTCGGTGAGAAAGCCCTAAACGATGCTTCCATCCGTACGGGCCCTGTTGCGAACAAATCCTTTGATGACCCCATTCATCCTTTTAAACGACATCATGTTGTGGAGGGACAATGGCTCGAGATGGATGACATCATCCATGATATGGAACAACAAATGAACACATATGTCAAAAAATTATGGTGGAAAGTACATCCCAAGCTCGTATAGTATCACGACAATCTCTTCCTTTAGCCTAGAGATCTACTTCCCCGTGATCGACTTTCGAGAGATCGCGTCGAAGAAGTTAGAGAGGCCAAACAGGGTTTCCCGGACGTTCTTGTCCATTATCCCGCGGATCGCAACTGGAGGTATCTGCGTCATCATCACGTAGCAGTCATGAGACTTCATCCCACTGAACTTTTGTTTCTGCACGTCTAGGAATCTTCTTATTAGCCCTAAGAAACCGAATGGGACTTTGTCTCCGAGAAGGCACTTCTTCAATTTTGTGATCTCGTCCTGACTAAGAGTGAAGTAGGAGGGTCCAATAATAGTCATTCCTCTTAACCCTTTTGGCCTTACGACTCTCTGTCTCCTCATCAGACGACCGATCGTCGTCGTCATCATCCAGGCGCCCCCTGAACATCTTCCATCATACCAAAATATTTTAGGTCGTTTCTTGCTTTCACCCTGTCTTTTGTCCTCTCTGGCATGTTGAGCAGCGTGCCAAACAAACTTTCAAACACATTCTTCGTGATATGCATCAGATCAAGGCAATGAGGCATAGCGAGAATGGGCCGGTATGTCAAGTCCCAAAACACCAACCTCGTCTTCCATACATCCAGGAGCGGTTTTGGCGCTTTTTGCTTCTTTCTCGACGCTGGGCATTCTTTCCAATCATTTAGAAACTAGTAGATTTCTTCGCTGCACCTCTTACATGGAGGTCCCCAGAGCTCATCTTCACCGTTAAAAAGGTATCCTCGCCTTCTCCACGGGTCTTTGTTGGGTAGCCACCTTCGATGGCCAACGAAGACTATTTTCAAAGACCCGGGATCTTTCGAAAGTTGCATAAACATGGGGTCATCCATGCACCTCACGCAACCATTATGTCAGTGGCACACCTGGCCCTCCACATATCCGTAGACGAGTAGGTCGTGAACCGAACAAATCAAGACAACTCTCATTCGGAAATATTGTTCACCAAAGGCGTCTCATGTGTTGACCCCTTCTTCGGCCCATAGCGTGTCCAACACATCTTTAAGTAGCTTCAAGTATAGATTGATGTCGTTGCCTGGTTGTTTCGGCCCTTGAATTAGTATACTCATGTGAATGTACTCCCCCTTCATGCACAACCATGGGGATTTTTTATATCCATACAAACACGGGCCAGGTTCTTTGCGTGCTTCTCTGGTTGCCAAACGGATTGAGTCTGTCGGTGCTCACACCCAACCTGATGTTCCTTGGCTCCGCCCCAAACATTGGATATTCACCATCAATTTCTTTCCATTGGCTTGCATCCCAAGGATGTGTCAGATTTACCTTTTCATTCCGCTTTGGATCTTTCAAAACTTTATTCCTCCTTTCCGTGTACCAGCACATGAGCTCTGCTTCCTTGCGGTCCACGAAATACCGTTGCGGACGGGGAATGAACGGATAGTACCACACAACTTTTCGAGGAGCTTTCTTCTTCCATTTCTTGAAGCGAGCAACGTTGCAAACTGGACAAATGGTCTTGTCCGCGTCCTGTTTCCGATAAATGTAGCAATCGTAGATGCACACATGGTATTTTTCATGCGATAAATCAAAGGGGTACACGACTTTCTTGGCATCGTCACAACTTTTAGGACACGTGTTGCCCTCTGGAAGGGTATCTTGCGAGTATTGCAGGCTTGCGTCAACACTTATGTCGCTCCATTTGTATGTCTCCTTAATCTGCAGAACATCAAGCGCTACTCTCATGCGGGACTCTCCCGGACTGCAGCCTGTATACTCGAGGATCTCTTGTTGCCCCATCTTAGATTGCTCTCGAGTAGCAGATCTCGAGTTAGTCATCTTTCTCAAAAGCAGTTCTTTGAGATGAGGGTCCCGCACAACTTTCGTTAGGGGTGTCCCCATGTCCTCGTCTTCTGCCATGTCTTGTTCACCATCTTTTCCATGATCATGTGCGGGATCATGAGGCTCTTGGTCTTGTTGTTCTTGCCGATCATTGTTATTTTCCTGCTACACATCATTTCCTTCCTCTGCCCCATGGACTTCATCATCACTTATCCACTGACTGTTGTGCCCACCCATGAAACCATACCTGACGAGGTGCATGAGTAAATGTCCGGTAAAGGGGTTAAGCAAGCCCCCTAGTTTGCACTTTTGACATGGACATCGTATCTCCTTGCGGCCATTGTGTAACATTTCTTTTGTCGCGTGTCTGAAGTAACTATTCAGGACACGTCCACTCATCACGACCACCATTATTTGGTGCATGCACGAGAGGTACCAAGCTAATATTAGAACCATATATATATATATATATATATCGATATTCACGAAAAAATTGGCATGACCTTCATACAAATCGGAGGTCAGGGAGTACCAAACTTTGCCAAGACAGAAATGAATCAACGTTCCTGCAATAGTTGGCTGCTCAATTTCATTCCAAAATTTCACACATATAGTGCCTCCATGTCACGACCATATTTAATCCGGTCAAATTTCACACATATATTTCATACCGCGTGTAATCCGGTCAAAATTCATACAAACCCAGTTATCTATTATCACTAATTGCACCTAAAATGATTAGATGAGCACACGAGATGATATCCGAAGAATTTTGGAGATTTGGAGAGGGAGGGAGAGGTAATTCTAGATCTACATGTAGGAAGAATCTTGTGGGGAAAACTTTGGGTAGAAAGGGTGTTGGGAGGGAGATAGGAATCTTGTGGTGCTTTTTGTATATGTCCTACAAGTATGAGAACTTATAGGTCGTAACCTATTTGAATCCCCAAATAGAATGTATTTAACATTCCTATTATTTGTTAATAATAGATTTAACCTGCTAGAGTAAATAAAATTATTGTACACATACATATGAACTAGATTCTAAAATTTATCCTTGAAAAAGTGTAATCCATTATAGATCACTTTTCCCTATTCTACTCATTAATTCTTAGTCTACATTATGCTTAGTTCTCGCTTTATGGAGGGGACAAAAGTTTTGTGAAACATAAAGATGTACTTGCTATATTGTTGTGGTTTTCTTATATATATGTCATACAAATATGTAGGAGTATTGAATTATTAAATGTGAGGACCCCGAACTAGCAGTGCGAGACCTCCAATATGCATATACGCACGATTCCGGATCAAACAGCTGTGAGCAACATATTTAGAGCTAGTACATGAGATTACAACATCCATTACACGAATTAAACAGAGACTTACACATAAAGACAACTCCCACGTAGGGCAGACACACACACACACACATCTTATTCAGCGGAAGCAACACAACGTAGTAAATCCCAAGTCACGCCTTAACACCAGAGGCTACTGACCGGTAGACGTGCCAAGTTCACGGGGTCATCGAAGTATTCCTCCTCATAGTTATCTTCTTGAGATTGTTCCTCGAAATCTGGCCAAGTAAATAGCCAGGGATAGAACCAATATGAGTACATTGGATTGTACTCGAAAGTCACCCCAAATGAAATCTTAAGAATTCAGGTATGCATAGGTATAGGTGGTAAGAAGGTTGTTGTTAGGGTTTATCTAGCCACTATGAATGGCAGATTCATAATGGTTGATCAAGTTTTAGATTTTTTGTTGAAGAAGATACTTCAAAAGATATTTAATGTGGGGACCCCAGACTAGCAGTCCGAGACCTCCAGTATGCATACATTCACGATCCCATCATCAGTTAGTCGTGAACAATATACTCGAGTTGGCATTGCAGGTTACAACATCCACTACACGAATACACGGCTTACACAACTGGTCACTTGACTCAGTTGAAAACAGCTGCCACGCAGGACAGGAACACACACTAAAAACCGCGGAAGACTGCAAAACACACTCGTGGTAAACCCAAGTCACGCCTTGACTACCTACAGGCTACTGACTCGGAGACGTTCCTAGTTCGCATAACCGTCAGTGACACCATCTTCTTCAGGTTCTCCGGGTTTCTGCTCAAAGTCTGGCTAAGACAATAGCCAGGGACAAAACCAATGTGAGTACGTTTGAATGTACTCCGCAAGACACCCCAAATGAAAGCTAAACATGCAAGTATGCATATATATAGGTGGTAGGAAGGCTTTAATTAGGGTTCAACTAGCTATGATGAATTTAAAACTCATCATAGTTGCACAAGTTTTATTTTTCTTTGTTGAAGAAGATACTTCAAAAGATATTTCATTTCTCTTGTAGATATAGCATGTCCACAAGGTTTTGATAAAGCATTCTAAATAAAGAAAACATTTCTCTTTGCAAAACTTCTTGGAAAAACACATCTTTAAGATCATCATTTATCCGGTACCTCAAAGGTACAATAATTCCCTTTCAACGTACCTCCCAGGTACAATTCCAAAATACTTTCCAGCTTTTTGAAAACATTGACACAATGCTAGCTACATGGCCATTCAACTGTCCATATCCGAGGACGCGGCTATTCTGAATAGTTTTACTCTGCAGAGGTGTACACAATCCACAAGATCCAGTACATCCACCGTGAACAACCATGGACTGTCCGAGACAGTATGCAAACATCGGATAACTGGTCCTAACCATCCACTATGTCAGTGCTAGTAAATGACTACCTCTTCAACTGGGTTTGTTCTCCCCGGCACCGAGTGAGTCAGCCGTATCGATCCGGTTTCCCCTGACAACACATCGCCATGGCAGGAGACCCAATTGCTGCAACCGGTAGTGAACTTAATCCCACACTGTGAATGTCCCGTTTCTCCCTCCCGGCGACAATTCGGTTCGGGGGACTCTAACCCCTATAGCACTTTGAGGTAGACACGGACTAACACCGACAAGGAATTAGCTAGACCCCGTTCCCATATTGGGGTAATCTGGCAGCACGGCTTGGTTGTCCGGCGAAGACTAGGTTATGTGTCATTTTTGGAAAACAAGTCGAAAACATTTCCTTCTTCACAAACCTCCCTCGGACAAGGTCCCACCTTTCCTCGGGGTTTTTCCAAGCTTTTGCTTTCCAAAAACATCAAGTTAAAATGTCCACTAGGGGACTTAAGTTGGTTAAGTTATGATACTAAAATGTCTAAAGGGCTTGGTAACACCAACATTATATAGTGGATATAGCAGATTAGATACATAAAACAGATAGTGGTATAGTCCACTTAAAAGAATAGTTTTTGAATCAAACTTTTGTAAAACTTCAGAAGTAAAACATGCATGATAGATAATGATAAGAAAAACAACATCAAGCATTTAGAATGTCTTGCCTTGGCACTGGTCTTGGTCTTTCTCTTGAAATAAACAAGAGTTGCAATAAAAACCTCTCCGGAAAATAATACCGTCTTTGTTATCTAACGTCGTAAACACAAAAAGGAAAAACACCCAATCAGAACCAAACAAAGGAAAGCACTTGATAAAATGTAAACATACAGCAAGCATTTCATCAAATAAGTATACTCACAAACAATGGTACTAGGGTGCACACCATCAAGCAAAACAGGCACAGACAATACACACGAATAACACTAGAATCGATGTTATGGATCCTCAACCCAAAATGGCATGAGTCCAGTTGGTGTGCCACTCTCATATCATGCTCAAATAAGGTTAAATGACTCTCTGGTCATTCATGAGGATGAGAAAAATAACAAGAAAACAACCTAGGAACACATACACATGCATAGGAAAATATTAACAAGCAATACTACAAGCCCATAGTAACACATGCTTTTCTAAACATGGAGAAATAATATAACCAGTAGCTAAGCAACCTAATAACAGAGACAAATCAATACCAAGCATATCATGGCATCACTCAATACATGAAAATAATCATGGAGCAAAAGACTACTAAAACTAGAGATGCAAAAGGGCCATTTAGACATGCATACATGCATAACCATAAGAGATCATCAAACATGATTTATTATAACATGATGGATCTGTAATATGGCATCCAATAACAGAGAAAACAACACCTAGACATTCTAGTAATAACAAAATAACAATCTAATCAATGCCTCAAAAATTAAGCATGCAAATAGCAACTATGGCAGGAAATCATCTAAAACTATCATGCAAGACTATTTGACCTAGAGCTCACTCAAGCATGCAATCAAGTATAATATGCTATAATAACAGTAGCTATGCCATGTAAAACAATACTAAAGAATTTATTCAAGTTATCATAGCAATATGAAGAATAGCAACAATTTAACCTATTATTACTAGGAAAAACACCCATATGAGAATAAAAATATAACAAACATGGTTTTCCACACCCAAACCCTATCATGCTAATGGATCACTCAAAACACATCTCAAACATGTATAAATACCTTACACATTCTAGGAGTCAATTTTATAACAAAAACAATATAACACACAATTTAATAAAGGCATAGCAATAATATGCAGAAAATGACTAAACACTAAATATTGCACCAATCCTATTCTGTAACTCCTAAAATCATGAAAATCTAGTATAAGGTGCTCCTAGTCACTAGCAAACCAACCCAAGTGGAATCACATCAAAAAGCATCACCAATAAAATTAAACAATTCACAGAAGTGCTCTCTGGCCTAAAACTAACATGCATGTCATTTTTAATCAACAACTCAAGTAAACACAAGGTCAAATGTAACAAATAGATATTTTCAAGGGCTACTCAGAACAGTTGAGTTTGCATGATTTGCATACTTAAAACTCAAGTTATAAAAGAAATGGTGTTAATGCGTGTCTCTGCCATTTATTTTATTTCTCCTAAAATACAACACAAAACCCAGATCTACAAGTTGGAGATGGTTAAGATTTTGTAGATCTATAACTGTGATTTTTAGTTTGGCAAGATTCACTTGTTAGCATTTTTATTTCGAATTAAAGTAATCACCTAGAAACAGACATGCAGGGAAAAGAAATAACCACCTGCAGAAAAACATAAATAGGCCGGATCTGTGAGGGAAACAGGCCGAGGAAGAACAGGTCGGCCCGCTGGCCAGCGCGCGCGCGGCGAAACGGTATGCCGTCGTCCGATCGGGGACCGACGGCTGAGATCAGAAGGTTGCGGGTTTAAAGACACCCGTTGGATGCAGATCTGACGGATGAGCTTGTCCGTGGTGTTTCGCGCCGACGGCGACCAAGGGATGCGACGGTGTCCGCACCGGCTATCGCTGGGGGTGCGCGGGCTCGCCGCCGTGGACGCGCGTGGTCCCCTGGAAGCTCAAGAAGCACCGAAATTCTCAGGAGAGCATCTCCCATCGAGTGCGCGCACGCACGCAAAGATGAAAACACCGAGGCGCTCCTTGCCATGAAAGCCGCGGAAAGGAGCTCGAGGTCGTCGGTGGAGGGGGCTCTGCATGGAACCAAAAGTCAAAATGGGAGGATCACGAGTCTTGTGGAAACTCAAGGAAGGTGGGAGAGGAAACGACGCAACCAGGGAGGGCTCGAATCGACGGCTCGAAGTGTTGCTCGCCGGCGGGCCGTGGCGCTCGATCCCGGCGATGGAGCGGGATAAGGAGGGGGCTTTTGTGATGGAAATGCGATTGGGTGGAGGGAGATTAGGGTGACATGTTGGACAGCGAGGGGATGGCTCGGGGATGCCTATCCGTAGAGCTTGATGCTCGGCGACCATGGCAGACACGGGCTCGCTTGCTCGAGCGCAAAGAAGGGCTGAGAGAGGGTCATGGAGGTTCACCGTGGTCAGGAGGTACTCTAGGCGACATGGATTTGGAGGAGGAGGGTCGAGGTGAGCGGGAGCGGAGTGACATTGCCCGCACCCGCAGGTGTTCGACAACAGCTCGAGGGAGAAGAAGAGCGATTTGGGGGAAATGAGGGCACGGGTGTGCTTGTGGAAACTCAAGGAAGGTGGGAGAGGAAACGACGCAACCAGGGAGGGCTCGAATCGACGACTCGAAGTGTTGCTCGCCGGCGGGCCGTGGCGCTCGATCTCGGCGATGGAGAGGGATAAGGAGGGGGCTTTTGTGATGGAAATGCGATTCAGGTGGAGGGAGAGTAGGGTGACATGTTGGACAGCGAGGGGATGGCTCGGGGATACCTATCCGCAGAGCTCGATGCTCGGTGACCATGGCGGACACGGGCTCGCTTGCTCGAGCGCAAAGAAGGGCTGAGAGTGGGTCATGGAGGTTCACCATGGTCAGGAGGTACTCCAGGCGACAGGGATTTGGAGGAGGAGGGTCGAGGTGAGCGGGAGCGGACTGACATTGCCCGCACCCGCAGGTGTTCGACAACAGCTCGAGGGAGAAGAAGAGCGATTTGGGGGAAATGAGGGGCACGGGTGTGCTTGAGGAGCTCCCGTGAGGCGTCTAGGCAAGAAGATTGGGTGAGGGGATCTGCCCACGCGTAGGAACGCGAGCGACGTGTCGTGCGTGCTCTGGGCGCCATGGCCAGCGCACGAGCAAGGGGGATGGAGACAAGGAGAGGGGGAGGGGCTTTCCAGAGGGGATCAGGAGTGAGAGATAGGTCTGGTGGCGCAAGGGTTGCTTCTGGTTTGGACAGAGAGGGTGGAGTAGAAAAATGGTGAGTGATCACCATTCTTGTCCTCATGTTTGTGGATGGGAGAGAGGGGTAGGGGTGTGTATACCTTGTCTATGAGCTTGGGGAAGATATTTTCTGCCTCACAGAACCAGGGAGAGGTAGAGAGAAGGAGTGTATGGACCAGGATGCTCATGAACCAAGTAGTGACCAGAAAATAAAGAATTGGATTTTGATTGTTTTCACCAAGATTGTGAAACATTATGTCCAATGTATAGAGAATCAAAAATGGAGACTAGGGATGGTGGTCTCAATAGTTTTGAAAAATATTTCTTTCACAAACTTTTGGAAATTCCAAAACTGCTGAATCTGTTTTTAAATGTTTTCTCCAAAATTTTCAACACAACTTCCAAATGTTTTTCTATAAATAAGTCCCACATGACCATAGGCATGTTGGGTAATTTTTCCAAGATTTTAGGAAATACTTTTCTTCGCAAAATATTTTAAAGTCCATTTCTGGCCTTTTGGAAAATGGAAAATAATAAATAGTAAAATGCTTTTAAAAGAAATATTTTGAGTTGGTAAGATAGAGTATATAATATAGGCCTCAAAGGTGATTTTTAATAAGCAACTCTTTTGAAAATATTTGAGACACCAAGTGGAAAAAGGGTGAAACAGGGGTTTATTTAATAGGCTAAAAACCATGAGAGAAGAATAATCAAATGGCCATTGGAAAATGAATGGACCATATGGAGGTGATGTATAGGTCATGGAGATGACAAGGGTAGGTTCCTTGGTCTTGAAAACAATAAGGAGTGATTTTGAGTAACACAGAGAAAGTGCATCAAGATAACAGAAATAAGATCAATATTTAGGGATGCCTTCTAAAGGACTTTGAGAGATGATACCAAAGGGTTTTAATATCCAGAATAACAACTTGGATAGATAGCATAGGTATATAAAATGAGATGGATGATGATGCATTGATGATTAGCTCAAGATTTGTCATAGAAGCATGTCTCCAAAGTTGGAGATTTTTAAGAAAACAGAAGATGATATGGACATGAGATGGAATATGAGATAGATGCTTGACATTGTTATTAATAGGTTTTATTTTATTATAACAGCACACATTAATCAGCAAACAGAAATAAATAATTCAAGCAAACACAAGATAAGGTCACACAACAAGCAGATAATATAACAAGACACACAAGATCACTCAAACAACTAAGTTATTCCATTTAATTTCCAGGATGTTTTCTCATGTGTTAAATAGAGGTAGTGATAAAGCCACATCATGACAAGAGGAGTTTGTAAAAAGGTTTATCTTAAGTCTTGTTATTTCCAAAAGAATATAATTGAGGTAAAACACAGGGGTAACATAGTCCCTTCTTATTGTTTTTGCAAAGGACGGAAGTGAGAAGGAGTTCTTCAAATACTTGCCAAAAACATCTTGGTTGAAAACATGTTGGAGATGATTAACTCCAAAATACTTTTCATATGGTTTTGGAAATTATCTTTTGTTTTCTAAAAACTTGGCCTTTGGGTTTCTTCTAAAATCAAAACATTTTTCAAAAAGGTTTTTGCCAAAAGAGGGTGATGGATGAAGATGATAAGCTTTCTTGTCATGACTTGATCACAAGGGTTGTATTTTAAGAAAGTTATGATCATTGGTTTAAATGTTAGTTATTAACAAACTCAAACAAAAGCACAATCAACAAGCAAATAGAAAAGAAACACAAGCATTAGTCAAATATATTAAAAAGTTTTTGTTGGCCCTGATTTTTGGGTTATTGAAAACAAGTTTTTCCTGTCTTCCGAAAATTGGGCTGTTACAGCTCTTCCCCCCTTAAGATGAATCTCGTCCCCGAGATTCGTAAGTGGGTACTTAAGAGTGTAACTAAAAACATGAGTCTCGGGCTTCTTCAATTTTTTTTGTAAATGAAGATCCTTTGATGAGGTGGTCTTCTGAGAACTCGAGGTGTTGATGTTGCCAGAATGTTGCTTGTCGAGGAGATGGATATGTTCAGTTGACACTTCATGTCCTTGTTGTTGATGTTGGTGGAACGACACAAGCTAATGAAGGGCCTTGATTTCGCTGTTTTGGAGACCACATGTCTTTGTCTTGATCTCTTCTTCTTTAGGAGTTTCACAGGTAGTTACCCATGACAACAATCGGGTCTCACAGGGCGTCAGGTCCGTAGACTTGGCTCTCTCCGACTACTGTTAGGAAAGCTGTTAGGAACTCCTATATGCTTCTTTGCTTCTTAAGTGGTCAACCGCGTTGAAGTGCGGATGCTTCCCCCCTTTGATTGGTCTTCGTAGGTTGTCGGGAATTATCTTCGTCTTTTCCTCATTCTTGCTTGGTGGTGATGGTAGGTCGTGGAAGACTTCATTGTGTCTTGATCTTCATGGAGATTTGCAGGCGTCTTCATAGGTGATTTAGGATCACATAGTTAGCTTTCCCTCGGGAAAACTAGCTAGTGCCTTTAGCAAACCTTCGGTTTGATGTTAATTTAAAATTAGATAGTTATGTTAGTAGTGTTAGTATGGTAAAAGTTTTGTTGGTGTCGCGAGACACATCTCGCGTCTTCTCGGGCTTGAACTTGACCTTGTCGCCCTTCTTGATGTCTCTTGATGTAGTTGCACAAAATGGCGTGTGAAGTCTGTTATCCGTCTTGAAGAAGATTTCAGAGATCTTGGGCTCTCGGGTTGAAGCAGAGAGGGTTCCATACCTCGCACTTCTCATGAGGGGATGGGGGATAAGATCTTTTTAAAAGGGGTTTTTTGCTATGTCAGAATTTTGAAGAGATACCAAAAGTGCAAGCCATGGTCGAATAGGGCCAAAAGAATTTTTGCAAACAGACATAAATAAAGCAAGAGGTAAAAGTGTGGTGACTTTGTTTGTGCCGAAAAGGCGTGCTTGTGAGACACTCATGAAAACAAATCAAAACACACACCACAAGGGAACAAGTAAAAACATTACGCAAGAGTAAGAACACACAATTAGCACACAGGCAAAGGACAAACAAGGTACCTTTAGCACCAGCAAATGTCTATTACCGCTGAAGAACGGATAGCTCAAGTAAAATAATTGAGCGAAACCTATCGATTCCTATGGGGCTGGGTCGACAAAAGGGTTGTTGAAGTCTTCATGTAGTTATTCATCTTTGTAGATTTTGATACATGGTAGAGTCTTCGGTATTTGCATAGAAATCACCATGATGTTGGGGTCTTCGGAAGGAAGCTTCTTTATCTTCGGGTTGCTAACTACTAAGGTTTTCTCGGGACATCGCCAAGTATGTAATTTTTGAACTGAAAGATAACAGAAGAAAACTTATTGGTAGACTTTTAAATGAAAACCAGGGTTTTATAAACTCATGTTTATTTATTTATAAAAAAATTAACCATGAAAACAAAAGACAAAAATGTATGTTTACTATTTTCTCTGTTTTTCTTGAAAACTTCAGTTTTATAAACCAGGCAATATTTTTTTTTTAAATATGAGAAAAATGGAAACCATGCTTAGGGTTCCTTAGATAAAACATTCTAGGCAGTAATATAGTTTTTACCAAACTAGTTTTGTTTCCTATCTTACGTCCATGCTAAACTAAGGTCTCCTAAAGTCAGGATGGCTCTGATACCAACTCTGTGGGGACCCCAGACTAGCAGTCCGAGACCTCCAGTATGCATACATTCACGATCCCATTATCAGTTAGTCGTGAACAACATACTCGAGTTGGCATTGCAGGTTACAACATCCACTACACGAATACACGGCTTACACAACTGGTCACTTGACTCAGTTGAAAACAACTGACACACAGGACAGGAACACACACTAAAAACAGCGGAAGACTGCAAAACACACTCGTGGTAAACCCAAGTCACGCCTTGACTACCTACAGACTACTGACTCGGAGACGTTCCTAGTTTGCATAACCGTTAGTGACATAATCTTCTTCAGGTTCTCCGGGTTTCTGCTCAAAGTCTGGCTAAGACAACAGCCAGGGACGAAACCAATGTGAGTACGTTTGAATGTACTCCGCAAGACACCCCAAATGAAAGCTAAACATGCAAGTATGTATATATATAGGTGGTAGGAAGGCTTTAATTAGGTTCAACTAGCTATGATGAATTTAAGACTCATCATAGTTGCACAAGTTTTATTTTTCTTTGTTGAAGAAGATACTTCAAAAGATATTTCATTTCTCTTGTAGATATAGCATGTCCACAAGGTTTTGATAAAACATTCTAAATAAAGAAAACATTTCTCTTTGCAAAAATTCTTGGAAAAACACATCTTTAAGATCATCATTTATCCGGTACCTCAAAGGTACAATAATTCCCTTTCAACGTAACTCCCAGGTACAATTCCAAAACACTTTCCAGCTTTTTGAAAACATTGACACAATGCTAGCTACATGGCCATTCAACTGTCCATATCCGAGGATGCGGCTATTATGTATAGTTTTACTCTGCAGAGGTGTACACAATCCACAAGATCCAGTACATCTGCCGTGAACAACCACGGACTGTCCGAGATAGTATGCAAACATCGGATAACTGGTCCTAACCATCCACTATGTCAGTGCTAGTAAATGACTACCTCTTCAACTGGGTTTGTTCTGCCCGGCACCGAGTGAGTCAGCCGTATCGATCCGGTTTCCCCTGACAACACACCACCATGGCAGGAGGCCCAATTGCTGCAACCGGTAGTGAACTTAATCCCACACTGTGAATGTCCCGTTTCTCCCTCCCGGCGACAATTCGGTTCGGGGGACTCTAACCCCTATAGAACTTTGAGGTAGACACGGACTAAAACCGACAAGCAATTAGCTCGACCCCGTTCCCATATTGGGGTAATGTGGCAGCACGGCTTGGTTGTCCGGCAAAGACTAGGTTATGTGTCATTTTTGGAAAACAAGTCGAAAACATTTACTTCTTCACAAACCTCCCTCGGACAAGGTCCCACCTTTCCTCGGGGGTTTTCCAAGCTTTTGCTTTCCAAAAACATCAAGTTAAAATGTCCACTTGGGGACTTAAGTTGGTTAAGTTATGATACTAAAATGTCTAAAGGGCTTGGTAACACCAAGATTATATAGTGGATATAGAAGATTAGATACATAAAACAGATAGTGGTATAGTCCACTTAAAAGAATAGTTTTTGAATCAAACTTTTGTAAAACTTCAGAAGTAAAACATGCATGATAGATAACGATAAGAAAAACAACAGCAAGCATTTAGAATGTCTTGCCTTGGCACTGGTCTTGGTCTTGCTCTTGAAATAAACAAGAGTTGCAATAAAAACCTCTCCGGGAAATAATACCGTCTTCGTTATCTAACGTCGTAAACACAAAAAAGGAAAAACACCCAATCAGAACCAAAAAAAGGCAAGCACTTGATAAAATGTAAACATACAACAAGCATTTCATCAAATAAGTATACTCACAAACAATGGTACTAGGGTGCACACCATCAAGCAAAACAGGCACAGACAATACACACGAATAACAATAGAATCGATGTTATGGATCCTCAACCCAAAATGGCATGAGTCCAGTGGGTGTGCCACTCTCATATCATTCTCAAATAAGGTTAAATGACTCTCTGGTCATTCATGAGGAT
The DNA here is from genome assembly GCA_028641055.1 of Alopecurus myosuroides. NCBI lineage: Eukaryota > Viridiplantae > Streptophyta > Magnoliopsida > Poales > Poaceae > Alopecurus > Alopecurus myosuroides. The sequence continues at coordinate 174,026,830 of CM054058.1, forward strand.
GAGAAAAATAACAAGAAAACAACCTAGGAACACATACACATGCATAGGAAAATATTAACAAGCAATACTACAAGCCCATAGTAACACATGCTTTTCTAAACATGGAGAAATAATATAACCAGTAGCTAAGCAACCTAATAACAGAGACAAATCAATGCCAAACATATCATGGCATCACTCAATACATGAAAATAATCATGGAGCAAAAGACTAGTAAAACTAGAGTTGCAAAAGGGCCATTTAGACATGCATACATGTATAACCATAAGAGATCATCAAACATGATTTATTCTAACATGATGGATCCTTAAGATGGCATCCAATAACATAGAAAACAACACCTAGACATGCTAGTAATAAAAAAATAACAATCTAATCAATGCCTCAAAAATTAAGCATGCAAATAGCAACTATGGCAGGAAATCATCTAAAACTATCATGCAAGACTATTTGACCTAGAGCTCACTCGAGCATGAAATCAAGTATAATATGCTATAATAACAGTAGCTATGCCATGTGAAACAATACTAAAGAATTTATTCAAGTTATCATAGCAATATGAAGAATAACAACAATTTAACCTATTATTACTAGGAAAAACACACATATGAGAATAAAACTATAACAAACATGGTTTTCCACACCCAAACCCTATCATGCTAATGGATCACTCAAAACACATCTCAACCATGTATTAATACCTTACACATGCTAGGAGTCAATTTTATAACAAAAACAATATAACACACAATTTAATAAAGGCATAGCAATAATATGCAGAAAATGACTAAACACTAAATATTGCACCAATCCTATTCTGTAACTCCTAAAATCATGAAAATCTAGTATAAGGTTCTCCTAGTCACTAGAAAACCAACCCAAGAGGATTCACATCAAAAAGCATCACCAATAAAATTAAACAATTCACAGAAGTGCTCTCTGGCCTAAAACTAACATGCATGTCATTTTTAATCAACAACTCAAGTAAACACAAGGTCAACTGTAACAGATAGATATTTTCAAGGGCTACTCAGAAAAGTTGAGTTTGCATGATTTGCATACTTAAAACTCAAGTTATAAAAGAAATGGTGTTAATGAGTGTCTCTGCCATTTATTTTAGTTCTCCTAAAATACAGAACAAAACCCAGATCTACAAGTTGGGGATGGTTAAGATTTTGTAGATCTATAACTGTGATTTTTAGTTTGGCAAGATTCACTTGTTAGCATTTTTATTTCGAATTAAAGTAATCACCTAGAAACAAACATGCAGGGAAAAGAAATAACCACCTGCAGAAAAACATAAATAGGCCGGATCTGTGAGGGAAAAGGGCCGAGGAAGAACAGGCCGGCCCGCTGGCCAGCGCGCGCGCGGCGAAACGGTATGCCGTCGTCCGATCGGGGACCGACGGCTGAGATCAGAAGGTTGCGAGTTTAAAGACACCCGTTGGATGCAGATCTGACGGATGAGCTTGTCCGTGGCGTTTCGCGCCGGCGGCGACCAAGGGATGCGACGGTGTCCGCGCCGGCCGTCGCTGGGGACGCGCGGGCTCGCCGCCGTGTATGCGCGTGGTCCCCTGGAAGCTCAAGCAGCACCGAAATTCTCCGGAGAGCATCTCCCATCGAGTGCGCGCACGCACGCAAAGCGGAAAACACCGAGGCGCTCCTTGCCATGAAAGCCGCGGAAAGGATCTCGAGGTCGTCGGTGGAGAGGGCTCTGCATGGAACCAAAAGTCAAAATGGGAGGATCACGAGTCTCGTGGAAACTCAAGGAAGGTGGGAGAGGAAACAACGCAACCAGGGAGGGCTCGAATCGACGGCTCGAAGTGTTGCTCGCCGGCGGGCCGTGGCGCTCGATCCCCGCGATGGAGAGGGATAAGGAGGGGGCTTTTGTGATGGAAATGCGATTGAGGTGGAGGGAGAGTAGGGTGACATGGTGGATAGCGAGGGGATGGCTCGGGGATGCCTATCCGTAGAGCTCGATGCTCGGTGACCATGGCGGACACGGGCCCGCTTGCTCGAGCGCAAAGAAGGGCTGAGAGAGGGTCATGGAGGTTCACCGTGGTCAGGAGGTACTCCAGGCGACAGGGATTTGGAGGAGGAGGGTCGAGGTGAGCGGGAGCGGAGTGACATTGCCCGCACCCGCAGGTGTTCGACAGCAGCTCGAGGGAGAAGAAGAGCGATCTGGGGGAAATGAGGGGCACGGTTGTTCTTGAGGAGCTCCCGTGAGGCGTCTAGACAAGAAGATTGGGTGAGGGGATCTGCCCACGCGTAGGAACGCGAGCGACGTGTCGTGCGTGCTCTGAGCACCATGGCCAGCGCACGAGCAAGGGGATGGAGACAAGGAGAGGGGGAGGGGCTTTCCAGAGGGGATCACGAGTGAGAGATAGGTCTGGTGGCGCAAGGGCTGCTTCTGGTTTGGACAGAGAGGGTGGAGTAGAAAAATGGTGAGTGATCACCATTCTTGTCCTCATGTTGGTGGATGGGAGAGAGGGGTAGGGGTGTGTAGACCTTGTCTATGAGGTTGGGGAAGATATTTTCTTCCTCACAGAACCAGGGAGAGGTAGAGAGAAGGAGTGTATGGACCAGGATGCTCTTGAACCAAGTAGTGACCAGAAAATAAAGAATTGGATTTTGATTGTTTTCACCAAGATTTTGAAAGTAACATGAGTGAAACATTATGTCCAATGGACAGAGAATCAAAAATGGAGACTAGGGATGGTGGTCTCAATAGTTTTGAAAAATATTTCTTTCACAAACTTTTGGAAATTACAAAACTGTTGAATCTGTTTTTAAATGTTTTCTCCAAAATTTTCAACACAACTTCCAAATATTTTTCTATAAATAAGTCCCACATGACCATAGGCATGTTGGGTAATTTTTCTAAGATTTTAGGAAATACTTTTCTTCACAAAATATTTTAAAGTCCATTTCTGGCCTTTTGGAAAATGGAAAATAATAAATAGTAAAATTCTTTTAAAACAAATATTTTTGAGTTGGTAAGATAGAGTATATAATATAGGTCTCAAAGGTGATTTTTAATAAGCAACTCTTTTGAAAATATTTGAGACACCAAGTGGAAAAAGGGTGAAAACAGGGGTTTATTTAATAGGCTAAAAACCATGAGAGAAGAATAATCAAATGGCCATTGGAAAATGAATGGACCATGTGGAGGTGATGTATAGGTCATGGAGATGACAAGGGTAGGTTCTTTGGGCTTGAAAACAATAAGGAGTGATTTTGAGTAACACAGAGAAAGTGCATCAAGATAACAGAAATAAGATCAATATTTAGGGATGCCTTCTAAAGGACTTTGAGAGATGATACCAAAGGGTTTTAATATCCAGAATAACAACTTGGATAGATAGCATAGGTATATAAAATGAGATGGATGATGATGCATTGATGATTAGCTCAAGATTTGTCATAGAAGCATGTCTCCAAAGTTGGAGATTTTTAAGAAAACAGAAGATGATATGGACATGAGATGGAATATGAGATAGATGCTTGACATTGTTATTAATAGGTTTTATTTTATTATAACAGCGCACATTAATCAGCAAACATAAATAAATACTTCAAGCAAACACAAGATAAGGTCACACAACAAGCAGATAAAATAACAAGACACACAAGATCACTCAAACAACTAAGTTATTCCATTTAATTTCCAGGATGTTTTCTCATGTGTTAAATAGAGGTAGTGATAAAGCCACATCATGACAAGAGGAGTTTGTAAAAAGGTTTATCTTAAATCTTGTTATTTCCAAAAGAATATAATTGAGGTAAAACACAGGGGTAACATAGTCCCTTCTTATTATTTTTGCAAAGGACGGAAGTGAGATGGAGTTTTTGAAATACTTGCCAAAAACATCTTGGTTGAAAACATGTTGGAGATGATTAACTCCAAAATACTTTTCATATGGTTTTGGAAATTATCTTTTGTCTTCTCAAAACTTGGCCTTTGGGTTTCTTCTAAAATCAAAACATTTTTCAAAAAGGTTTTTGCCAAAAGAGGGTGATGGATGAAGATGATAAGCTTTCTTGTCATGACTTGATCACAAGGGTTGTATTTTAAGAAAGTTATGATCATTGGTTTTAATGTTAGTTGTTAACAAACTCAAACAAAAGCACAATCAACAAGCAAATAGAAAAGAAACACAAGCATTAGTCAAATATATTAAAAAGTTTTTGTTGGCCCTGATTTTTGGGTTATTGAAAACAAGTTTTTCCTGTCTTCCAAAAATTGGGATGTTACATTTAATTTCTCTTGTAGATATTGCAGATCCACAAGGTTTTGAAAAGCATTCTAAAGAAACAAAGTTTTTCTTTGAAAAATTTCTTGGAAGAACACATCTTCAAGTTCAGAATCTTCGGTACCTCAAAGGTACGATCATTTTCCTTTTCGAGTAGCTCCCAGGTGCAACTCCAAAATGAAAGTTGAAGTTTTGAAAACTTTGACACAATACTAGCTACATGGCCATTAAATTGTCCATATCCGAGGACTCGACTATTTTGAATAGTTTTACTTTGCAGAGGTGTACACATTCCACAAGATCCAGTACATCCACGATGAACAACCACGGACTGTCCGCGCGAGTATGCGAACATCAGATAACTAGTCCTAACTATCCACTATGCAAGTTCTAGTAACTGGCTACCTCGTCAACTGGGTTTGTTCACCCCGACATCGAGTGTGTAAGCATATTGATCTGGTTTTCCCTGACATCACACCGCCATGACAGGAGACCCAACTGTCGCAACCGGTGGAAAATTAATCCCACAATTGAATGTCCCGTTACTACCTCCTATCAACAATTCGGTTCAGGGGACTTTAACCCCTATAGCTCATTGAGGTAGACACCGACTAACACCGATAAGATTTTAGTTTGACCCCGTGTCCATTTTGAGGTAATGTGGCAGTACAATCGGTTTTCCAGCAAATACTAGGTTATGTGTCGGTTTTGGAAAACAAACCAAAAACATTTCTCCTTCCCATTCCTCCCGTGGACAAGGTCCCACCTTTCCTCGGGTGTTCTCCAAAACACTTTGTTTTCCAAAAACATCAATTTGAAATGTCCACTAGGGGACTTAATGTTGATTTTATTAGGTGGTGAAATAATATGGTGGCTAAAGGGCTTGGTAACACCAAGATTATGTAGTGGATATAGCATAATGGATACATAATATATATAGTAGCACATTCCACTTCAAAAAATAGTTTTTGAATCGAACTTTTGTAAAACTTCCGAAGTAAAATATGCATGATAGATAATCATGAGTAAACAACAAGCAAGCATTTAGAGTTGATTGCCTTGGTACTATTCTTGATCCTGCTCTTGAAATAAACAAGTGTTGCAACAAACCACTTTAGGAATAATACCGTCTTCCTTATCTACGGCGTAAAATAAAAGGAAAATACACAATCAATGCAAAATAGTGGCAATCAATGGATACTGGAGTAAACATACAACAAGCAATTCGACAAATATTTACACCAAAAAGTACTACTACTAGGGTACACACCATGAAGCAATACATGCATAGACAATATAAAGGAATAACACTAGAAATGATGATATTGATCCTCAACTAGATTGGCATGAGCTCACTGGGTGTTCCACTCTCATATAATGACCATATAAGGTTAAATGACTCTCTGGTCATTCATGAGGATGAACAAAACAACAACAAAATAACCTAGGAACACCTACTCATGCATATCTTCTATACCTAAATAGAAAAGCCCCACTACCTGAATTTCCAGCGATCTCCTGCCTCCACGTCACCTTTTATTCACCGCGCCTTGGTACGTTGCCTCGATGCGCGCCTTTCATTCGGCCAGGTTTGCTCGCGCGTTGGAAAGCTGCCACGATGCGACAAGGTTTCTCGTGCGGTTGTACGCGCGTAGTAGGATTTTTTAACCGGCCCCACTTTCCTGGTAGTCGCTTTAACATGCCTCGCTTGCATTCTTATTGGGCTGGACGAGAAGCCCAGGCTGGAAAGGATGAGACGATTCACTCCCTGCGCAAAAACAAAAAAAGAGAGACGACTCACTCCCGTGGCCCCGCAAAAGAAAGTCATCATCACCGTTATTCTCTCACGCTCGTATGTGTTGCACCGTGTTCGTCTTCCCTCCTGGCGTGTCCGCCACCGCCGCCACCAGCGCGACCTATGCCCTTCTCTCTAGAAAGAAACCACCCATTATGCCCAATATTCATCCGCCATGATTGCCTGTAATTATATAAGAAGAAACTGCTAGCCTGATCAGATCCGACACCACCTCCATCTTTAAAAATCTCACTTCGTTCCAATGGAGTTCCATCGCCGCCGCCTCCTCGTGCCCAACTCTGCATCTGTAATCCACCAGGTAGTTGTCTGCTCCAGGTTCTCCTCCCCTCTTTCTTTCTATCCCCTCACTTATACTATTTGTCAAATTCTCAGGTTGCTGTCCGCTCGAGATCTGCTCGATGTTTTGCCTCCTCCGATTCGGTTGGATTTTTATTGGGTTATGTGTCATACTCGCTCAAGCTTCCACTGAATTGATGTGATCACAATTGGATTCTCACTGCCGTTTTCTCAAGCAAGGAGGAAAGGAGGAATAGGCCACGCTACAAAACTTTCTTGCATTTGTACACAAGGTACACAACCTCCCATCTCATTGCAATGTTTTTGTTTGTTTGTTTAGTATAAGCAAGCTGAATCTTCTATACCTGAATCCGAGCATAGTATCTTCTAATTTCTTTCTCTTGCACACTCTTAGCAGCACCATGATGAGTTTGAATTGCCATGCTAAGCATGAAAAATTTCTTACCCCTGTTTGGATTTCCTCTGTTTCTTTTGGTTTCTACGTAACCTGCCAGTGATTTTATTTATGTTTAGGTTCATCCTGTTCTCTCTGTCGTTTCCATGTATTTTTTTTATTGTCTATGTACTACTTGGTGCATCTTTCAGGGATCTCTTTTGTGTGTTCTTGATTCCTGCCTGTCTTTTGCTACGGCCGCGGGAAGGAAGAAGTTGTTCCCACAACCGTGGATATAAATGCACTTGTAGAAACATTGCACTGACAACGAACAATGGATTTTCACTCTAGAAAATTGCAATTCATATGACAGTTCGTATTCAGACCGTTCCAATCAGCCAGGTCAGTCTAATGTCAAATATTACACAGGTTTCAAAAAAAAAAGTCAAATATTACATGTGAAGACCAGTGAGGCGAATTTCACCGTGGAGATGATGGGAGATGACTGAGCATTGGCTTCTTATTGTGGGATGTTCTTACGCTGCACACGCAGACGCAACATTCGCTGTACTCATGAGCTTCTGCTGCAGCAATACCAACGATGCATTCACCGGTTTTCATAAATTCTAACCTGCGTGTCCAAGTACCCAGTATCTGTACAATTAATTGCCTTAATCGTTGGTGTGCCTCTTAGTCACAGTATCAGATGAGAAGCAGTTCGCACTAACCAACTGGTTTTTTTACTGTATAGATGTGCTTCTCCATGGTCTGAAATATGCTTCCAGTGACCAATTCTCAAGAAAATAATTCTGATAGTGTAGCTGCTCATTTGGCAGGACGGGTTCACTGTATATGCACCAAACAATGTTAAATGATGAAGCAAAAATACAAAACTTATATAGGGGTTTATTTTTCAAACATTTATTGGGATAGTTGTATTACTTTTTGCAAATAGTCTGGTCGATTGGCCCCTTTATGCCCTCTTTTTTAATGCTCAATGAGTAAGTAATTCTTTCTTATGTAGCCAAATATTTAATTTTCCATTTTGAACAAGCATAATTTATCATGAAGGTACTATCTTATTTGTATTGTTGCTGGTACTGTCATTTTCATAATCAGACTTCGTCTAATATTCCCGCCGCAACGCGCGGGGTATCATCTAGTAATAGTAAGCACTACAAGCCTAAAGGAACACATGCTTTTCCAAACTTGGAGAAATAATATAACCAAAGGCAATATGACATAATAACAGAGACATAACTATACTAATCATGCCATGACATCACTCAAGGCATGGAAATAGCAAGAATCAAACAAAGTACTAAAAACCTATAATAGAAAGTGACTATATAGACATTCATACATGCATAACCAATAATAATACATCCAACAAGATTTTTTCTAACATGCTAGATCTATAAGATAACATCAATATAACAGTGAATACAACACCTAGGCATGCTAGTAGAATGAATACAACCATCTAACCAATTAATAGATAATAAACACACAAATAACAAACATGGCAGAAAACACCTAGAACTTGCATTGCATGTCAAAAATAATCTAGAACTCCTAAAATCATGAAAATCTAGGATAAGTTATCCCTAAGCATATGTAAGCTCATCCAAAAGTATTTAACACAAAAGTCATTTTAGAAAAATTATTAAAATTATGTCTCCGTGGTAATTTACCATTTTGCATTCCATTTAAAATAGGAAACTATAGTGCATGTGAGGCCAAGTGCTCTAGTTAGGTATCAAGTATATATATCCAAAGCAATTAAAATCACTTCAATTGGATTTCTAGAGAAAAAGTTATGCCATGATTAAAGTATCAGATATGTTTGATTTGGGGATTTTTCCAGGATGAACCGGAGGTGCAAAAGCACATCTATCACTTGCATGTGATTAGAAAAACATGTATGTACCACTGGAACTTTGGGTTTGGTCAGATCTGGAGCTTTACCACTTTATTTTGATTAAAAGAAGAGTGCCACCTTGCTGGAAATAGAAAAAGAAAAAAAACAGAGGAAAAACTCCCCACGGGCCAGATCTGGCCTTCTGCTGGGCCGCGCTGTATCGGGCCGGCCTAGTTCATATGCCCAGGCATGGAAAGAGGTAAGTAACCACTCGATCAAGATCTAACGACCATGAACAGATCTAGAGATATTCAAAGGGGTTTGTTGATTAGTCGATGGACGGCTGACGCTCATCGTCAACCTCGCGACACTATTGGGCCCGCCGGCGAGCCTAGCTATGCTGACATCCATGGAGGCTCACCTAGGGCGTGCATTGGAGGATGGAGAGACGATGAAGAGGTAGCAGGAGGCCGAGGCAGCGGCTTGGAGGCGTCAGGAGTAGCGACAACAACCACAGACTTGGATGCGGCCAAATATTATCCCGTGAGCGTCGTGGATGGCGGATCCTTTCCTGCATGCAAATGGGGATGGGATGGTGTCAGGAACGAGTGTCATGGCATGGGAAATATAATAGGACATAAATGGAGAGAGTTGAGAGAGATATGGGTGCTAGATCGGCACCGATTTTCTTCTCGGGCAATGGCAAGTGTGAGCTCCTCCTCACTCTCACGGTGGATGGCATATATACCCGAGGTGGATGACAAGGCCAGGGATAAGCGGATGACATATATACCCCAGGGAAATGTTCTCATCTTCACAGGAAGATCAGAGAAAAAATTTGGAGCTCGTGAGAGCAAGGTAGAGGGCCAGTAGCACATGGATAGCCACGGCGAGCTTGGTGGCACAGCTGCAGATGCATCCAAGGAGGAGGGAGAGGTGCATGGACACAGGTGGTGTTGGAAATATGCCCTAGAGGTAATCATGTATGATGTGTTTCCCAATGTATTCATAAAATTATTAAGTCGTCCTTGTTTTGAACATCTGATATATGTCATTGAATATGTGATTCGATTGTGGAACTATGTATTCATGTTGTTCATACTAAATAGTCATTGGTCATTAAGGTTGTGCTGGACACACATCCTAGACTAATGTGAGTGTTGGCTGATGACTCGGTTCCATTTGTCATGGGCATGGCGATGCCATTCCAACGTTCACAAACTCGGCTAAAGAGTTTAGCAAGTCGGACTGACCCGTATTGAGATGCAACGAGTAAGTCATCATTTGCATGTCTCAATCAATATAATCCTTAGACCTGAGGTTGTCGCACAATCCGAGTTGTGGATCACCGACTTAGGTTTTGTCAAACGTTGTTCCGTGACAAGGCTGTTATAAAGGCAGAGTTCGGGTCGAATGAGAAGCAAGCTGCGTGATGTGGATAATCAATATGGGATTTTTCCCCTCCGAATGGAGAGATATTCTCTGGGCCCTCTCGAGTGATATGATTCCGAAAGCATGGCCATGCGTGACCCGGTTAAGTGTTAACTGGGTCTATTGACTAAGAGTTAGTCAAATGAATCATATATCACGGACCGAGAAGAGAGTTGAGCTATTTAAGGGATGACGATAGTTCGCCTATAGTTCGACAAGGTATATCATGAGGCAAAAGGGACTCTGATGAAAGTCACATTGGAAAGCTATGTCGTCATGACTCTATGGCACTTGGGGGTCGGCACGTTCTGCTAGGAGCCGCTACCGATTGATCGATTGGGAGTCGGACTCCGATCGTGTCCAAGTCTCCATGAGCCTGCAGGGTCGCACACTTAAGAGCGGAGCAAATATATTGGTCGGGTTGGACCCGAACCGGAAATAGACTAGATTAGTGAGTTGGATTCACAGAGGGAATGGGCCACAAGCATTGTCAGGCCCACTCCCACTCGCTATATAAAGAGGGGCGCAGGTTGCCCAACGGGCACATGTTTTCCACTCCCATGCGTTAGGAACCCTAGCCCCACTCAGTCCAGCCGTCGCACCGGACCTAGAAGTCCGCCGTCGGAGCTCCTCCTTGCACGTGTGGATACCGGCAGAGGTGCTGTACGATCAGCACTTTGACGATCGCGGGATTGGATCGGCTGGATCGGATCGTGGGACTACACTGCATCGACGTGCTTCATCGATAATCCGCACCTGTGCGTCTAGTGGTAATCCTCGTGGCCTTCTACCTCGGCTAGACCTTGGAAGTACCGTGTAGAAATGTTTTTTTTATCTCTACATGTTCCAACAGATGGGTCAATATGAGCTCGGGGAGGATGACATCCCGACTCTACTCCCCTCTTTCTTTGGGAACATGCTATTCTCCCTCTCTGGTCTCTTCTAGGACAATCAAAATGCGGGAATAGGAAGAGGCAGTGTGTTGATCACACTTGACAAGTTTGATCACCAAAATTTGAAACGAAAACTTGAATTTGATTCGATTTGTTTTCTGTCCAAAGTGTCAAATTTAGAAAATTCAGTTAAGGACTTAGTGAAAAATCTGCTAAGTCATGATTTTCGTTATTTTCTGCAAAAGGTTTGTACATGGAAAATGTATCAAATGAATTCCAATAGAGACTTAATATGGTGACCTCTAGCTTCATAAAACCATTTTTATTTATTTTTACAAAATATTTTGAGCCATGATAACAAGAGTGAGAAAGGGCATGTTTCCTGTTTCTCGGTTTTCTATTTTCTTGTTTTGTAAACTAGAAGAGAAAACAAGCAATAAAACTATATTAATGCCACTCCAAAAATGGATCTTTAGGCATGGTGAGTGAGTCCATATCCGAAGGATGGATGACAAGAAAAAGAACAAATAATTGAGTTGTGAGTCAATGAAATTGGAAGTGCTCAAAAGGGAATAAAACAACAGAGACTATGGGAGAAAAGGTTAGCATTTTCTTAGGGTTTTTCCATGAAATTAAACCAGGGCTAAGAAAACTAAGTGACAAATTAATATAGAGGAATTGAAGAGATAAGGAAACAAAAGAAACAATATTCCCAAACTTGTCATATTGGATTCATCACCATAGATTACATATGGATCATAAATATCGAGAAAACTTGACGATCAACATAAAAAAAATTGTTAGTCCAAAATGAGGATGTGACATTAAATCTCTATAAATGTAGTGATCAACACTTGCTAATTTTCTGAAGCTGACAACACAAAGATAATTCTATAGTACATGCGTAATTTTGTCCGTTAGATTGCATGCCCCCTCATTCATTGCCAATACATTAATTTGCATGCGGAAAGGGTATATTTTTTCAATAATTAATCATACCCCACGTAACTATAAGAATCTTTTAACATGTGTAATAATTCAAAATATTCTCCATATATTTATCATATTGAGGAGCTATTAGTTACTGACTATATCTTGATATCTAATGATATTACCAAATATATCCGTATATATGGTAGCTAGGAGAAAAAACTACAAATGGGGGACAAGTGAGGGCACAAACAACACAACATACTCAACTACTCCTACCTATGCCCGCTTAGCAGGAAGGCTCTTACATGGTTGCCCATCCATAGTGAAAGAACAAAGACACAACCCCCACCAACTCCCTCCAAACCCATCACCTACTGTGTCTGAATTTTGACCTTGCTTCCGGTCACCCGTAAGCTAGTAAACCCAACCATTAGAGAAATTGTACGGGTGTTGGATTTTGAGTTTGAAAATTATCAAGATTACGAGGGCAATCAATTGTTAATTATGATGACATATCAGGCTGCTCGTGATGGGTGTTGGAGACACCTAGTATATATATTTTCTATATTTAATGATTAATAGTTGAAAGTTTTGATATATGCTTTCTAGTTTCTACAAAAATGGTAACATGTCTTGTTATTTTGAAGAAATAATGATAAATATGAACACATAAGGGGTGTGGTCATCCAAAGTTTATGGTTCGGTTTGCTAATGTTATAATATATATGGTTTACTAAAATGGGAAATCAATTTTGGATATGTTTCTCTTGTTTTATTCATTAAGAGAGAGCTTTACGCTTGATTCTCCCATTTTGGAAGGAACATTTTTATTTGGATAATATATACACACTGTATGTTTGAAACATATATGTATGTGATATATAGTTGTGATAGTTATTATTTATGTTGTACAAATATGAGAATATGTAACTTGTAAGGTCTTTGACTCGGCATGGAAGGTACCTCAGATTCCAATTATTGAATCTTAATAGATTATCCTGCTAAACTGAATAAACTAATTATAAAATTAGCGTACACTTCCCGAATAATAAGATTATAAAATTTTATGCTAAAGAAAGGAACACAATTTTCGACCAGTTTACCCTATCGATTAGTTAAGCTAGAGTCTACTTACTTTACAGTTGGTTCTCCCATAATAGAAGGGGTGGAAGGGCTTTCGAACATAAATATGTATTTATTATATGGTTATGGTTTTTTTCATATCTATATGTTGTACCAATAGTTAGAATGAATGAATTACCGAATCTCTATATATTCAACTATTGGCATTTGCTAAATTTCTAAAGCCAACTGCACAAAGAGAGCTCCATAGTACATGCCTAGTTTATTTATTTAATTTTCATATCCCTCTTATTCATTGCTGATACATCAATTTCTATGTGGCAACGGTATTTTATTAGAAATTAATTATACCCCCTCTACCCCACCTCCCACACATGCGTAATTATAATCACATACAACAATGAAAAAAAATATTCTTCATATATTTACCATATTTAGGAAGTATTAATTATTGAGTCTATCTTGAGAGCTAGTGATTTTACCGAATATGTATTACGAAATGCATTTTTGAAAAAAAAAATAGTTCCATTGTATTGATATTTTTTAAACCGTTGGTCGCACATGAAATCTGAGACTGTGTGATCAGCCTCGTCTCTGTGCTATCCATGAATAACCGTATGAAAATTTGATTCCAAATTACCACATATTTTTAAAGAAATCAGTGAAGATAACTATTTAGATTTGTATGTAATGTGTATATTCTAAACCTGTTCGCACTAAAAAAACATAAATATCAAGCCTAACCCTGACGGATCCTTATTCGTCACAATGTTCTACTTCCCTAGTCCACGAATCTTTACTGCCACCTCCATATCATTAATTCCCAATCGTCATCGCAGCAGTCAAGTACGTACCTCATGCTGGTGACTAGAGCGTCGCCGGTGTCCATTAGTTCCTCCTTCTAGCCGGTCTTGTAGTTTCCAGTTTCTAATGAGAGATTGAATAAGTATGTACGTGTGGTTTTCACTATTACATGGGTAGCTTTGCTATAGCCTTGATATTTATGGTGAAAGTGTGTTTCCATCGATCAATAGTTTGGTTCTAGCAAATACGATGCTTGGAAAAAATGTCTAGGCTTACTAAATAAGAATCCCGATGGTTCTAATTTACAAATTTGAACAGTAATTTAGATTAGCAAGTTCGGACTAATAATATTTTGCATTGCTAATTATTCTAGTAGCTTACACATCATGGATGATAGTCTCATCTAGGAGTTTGGTACACGTGAGTACCATAATCATTAGCGGTATTGCTTGACATCTGATGGCTCTGTTATTATCTTTATATAAATACTAGCAAACGTTTCCATGTGTTACAACGGAGAGGAAAAATCTACGCCGCAGCAGCATTGTTGGTAAATCACCAATCAAAAGTAAGAAATGCTCGTCCCGATCCGGCAACTATGATTTCAAAATTTCGCAACTACTAATACTCCTGATATATTTCAATGATAGATTTGTTATATTCAGATAATTTATCATGAAATACAAATAAATTATCTTCCATTGAGCGCTTTGCTTCTCATAGGAGGTGGAGGAGGAAGGGTGGGGGTCTTTCCCAACAGCGTTTGGTCCAAGTCCGCCTTAGCATGCTGCGGGGAGGCGGTTTAGACATCAAAATAGTTGTCGGAGCTCTTGAGATTGGCGCCACCTGGATGTCCTAGGAAGGGGAGTAGGTGTGTGAGGTCTGGGAAGTTGATGTGAGGAGCGCATCAACTCCATTGGGAGGAGATTGGGAGGGGGGCAGGCGAGCGCCTACACGTGGATAAAAAATTTATATCCCCTCCCCCGCGCTAACCGTGCTAAGTGAGTTCACCGGCAACCGGCGTGCATGCACTCCTAATCACGACTCCCTTCGCACGAATTGTCCTTCGTGTCTGAAGTTTGATCGTGCTTCCTGTGACTCGTGAGCTAGCACAACTTGTCCATTAGACGCAAGTTGTGAGTATTGGGTTTCGATCTTGAAAATTATAAATCTTGTCAGGGCGTCAAACTTTTAATAGCGATGACTTCTCACACCGCTTGTGATAGGTGTTGGAGACAATCAGTATATATTTTTCCATCTATAACGATGAATAGTTGAAAGTCTTGATATATACTTTCTGGTTGCTCCGATTTTTTTGGTATCATATCTTGTTATTTCAAGAAGGAATTGATAAAGATGAGCACATAAGGGGTTTTATGATTATTTTTATGTGATGAGTTCCTTTGTGACCATCAAAAGTTTATTGTTCATTTTCCTAATTCTATAAATTTGTATGGTTTAGTGAAATTAGAAATCCACTCTAGATTAGTTTTCTCTTTTTCTTATTTAAGCCATAGTGAAAACAATTATCCTTGGTTCTCCCGTGATGGAAGTATATTCTTTTATTGGATAATAAATCTACATTGTATGTTACTAAACACAAACATGTATTTGTTCTATAGTTGTGGTGGTTTTTATATATGCCCTACAAATATGAGAACTTCTAAATTTTAACCCATTTGAGTGGGCATAGAACGCATTTTACATTTCTATTATTGAACAATAATAGATCTAACCTTCTAGGGTAAATAACTAATTATAAAATTATATTATACTTATAGAAGAAATAGATTATAAAATATATCCTAGTTAAAGGGAAATACGTTCTAGATAATTTTCTCTACTGTATTCATTAAGGAAAAATCTACTTATTTTATGGTTGGTTATACCATTATGGAAGGGACGGGAAATTTATCAAACACAAAGATGTATTTTCTATACTTTTGTGGTTTTTATTATATATGTGTTGTACACATAGTTAGGAGTACATAATTATGGAATCTCTATATACATTCAACGATTGGTAGCTAATTTCCCAAGCGAGCAGCATAAAAAAAACCATCGTCCATGCCTAATTTCGTCCACTAATTTGCATGTCCCACTGATTAATTGCCAATACATTGATTTTCATGGGGCAAGGGCATGTTTTGTACAAACTAAGTATACTCCATATACCCCACCCCCACGTAGTTATAAGCATATTTTATTTCACACGTACAATAATAATAATAATCTCCAAATAATTACCATATTTAGGAGCTATTAATTACCAAGACTATCTTGATATCTAAGTATATTATTGAATATTTTTATATGTGGTAGACAACGGGAAATGGATAAAAATAGGGTACACTGGAGAGAGAAAACAACACAAAAACTCAACTATTCCTATCTTAATGCACTAGCAGGAAGGATCTTACATGGTTGCCCGTATTCACG
The DNA here is from genome assembly GCA_028641055.1 of Alopecurus myosuroides. NCBI lineage: Eukaryota > Viridiplantae > Streptophyta > Magnoliopsida > Poales > Poaceae > Alopecurus > Alopecurus myosuroides. The sequence goes on from CM054058.1 coordinate 174,043,013, forward strand.
ATGAAAGCATGGTGACGCAACCCCACTAACACCATCTACTTATCCCAACACCGTCCACACCCACCGCCGATAGTGTGTGAAGTTCGGCGTCATTTCGGTCACCCTTAATTTAGCAAAACCCATCCATTAAACACATGTTTAGGGTGTTGGATTTCGAGCTTGAAAATTATCAAGTTTGTGAGGGGCTCTAACTGTTAATGGCGATAATATCTCGGGCTTCTCGTGATGGGTGTTGGAGAAAATCGGTACATAAAATTTTCCATTTCTTACGATAAATAGTTGAAAGTTTTAGAATATGCTTTTCGGTGGCTCCTAAAAATGGTACCATCCCTTATTATTCGAAGAAACTAATGATAGCATGAACACATAAGCGTTTTTATGATTACTAGAAAATATGCCCGTGCGTTGCCACGGCTTAATTTTTATTCAATATAATTTTCAGCCAAAGCATAATTTCATTACCGGAAGTACAAGAATCTACCACGGTTATTAAACAAATCTCAACTTAAAATTGCAATGTAGATGACAGTGGCAACAAACCTACGAAGGAACCCAAAGATAATGAGGAAGAACACATTATAGTAGAAAAATCGTATATTTCTTGAAAGGATATAAATGACTACATCCTAACTTTTTTCTAATAAAAATGGTAGATTTCATGCATGGCTCATATACATTGTCAACCTGATTCGGTTAAAAATATAAAACCGTGTGGAAAAAAGAAAACACCGAAGGCAACTTATAGCTTCATTCTAAACTATATTTGAGATGACAGAACAACCTTTTGGAAAACTCATATTTGATAACCTGCAAAACACATGGTCATATTGTAGGAGAACATACCTTGTGTACCATCTTGTTTATTACTCCCCAAAGCAATTAATTAAAATAATGTAATTTTTCTTAGTCCTAGTCTAATGGAGCTTCTTATTAAATCTGAAGAAAAGTCAAAGGGGTAAAATGGGCCGCCCCAAAATTTACGGCTCCTTATTTATTATTTGTCCCAAAACCACGGCTGCACAATTTGACATATGATGCCACCGCGACCAATGCAGCTCGAGCACCACTGCTAAGGAGTCGCCTCCTCTGCCACCGGCTCCTTCTTCGGTTTACCGCGTATATCGTATTGTCGTAAGTCGTAACCCAATTCTCCGTCGGGGTCATCATCACATGCCGCTGACAGCCTGTAATAATCGTAATTGAGGGCGAGTCCAATCAGATTTTCCTTTTTCATGTAGCAACACACTTGGCCACTTACTACTCTCGATCTAAGAAGCAACTCCTTGCCCATTGTTAACAGACTACTACAAATGTAAAGTAACACGACCAATTTTAGGGGACTGGCAGGAAAAGCCATCGTACCTACAAAGGTCATGGGCGCCATGGCTTTAGATCCGCAGCGGAAGCCATCGTATTCGTACCTACAAAGGTCATGGGCGTCATGGCTTTAGATCCGCAGTGGAAGCCATCGTATTCGTACCTACAAAGGTCATGGGCGCCATGGCTTTAGATCCGCAGCGGCTGATGTAAACTGGCCCAGAGGCCCCAGAGTTGTCAGCAAATGCTCGATGAGTAGATGAGGAGTGAGGCTGTTACTCCTATGGCCACGGTCTACCCTGGACAGAGAATAGCAGAGGCTAGAATTGCTTCAGTTTGAGTATAAGTACACTATGAATTGCTTCAGTTTGAGTATAAGTACACAATAGAAGGGATGGACGCCAGGACATCGGCTTGAAACATCTTTGCAGGTCCCCAGGTGTAAAGCCTGGAGCCCATTACGTCCGGCTATCTGATTTTCCTATTCCTAACTATCTCATTTAATTTAAAGTAATCTGTATCTATGTAATCGTTGTTTCGCATTGCGATGTCGCTGTTCTTTTGCGAGGTCTTTGGTTCCCATTGGGCGACGGATATGAGTGAGACTCGATATGAGTAGGGAGACCGTCCCGTACGCAGCTATGGAATTAGACTGGGCCGGCCCAACACCCACTGGTAGAAAAAAGGCCTTCCATACGCCCCCATCAGTCCCCAAACGTTGTGCACCGTGACTAATGAGTCTTTAGTCCCGGGTCGGGAGGAGACTCGCGACAGAAGGTCATACGTCGCGGGTTGGGAAGCGCGTTGAGGCGCGTGGAGGGCATTAATTCCGGTTGACCTGGCCGCCCGGGACTATTGGTCCTTTAGTCCCGGTTGGCGTGGCCAACCGGGACTAAAGATCAAACTGCTCGCCTCCCGCGCGGCGGTTTTTATTTCGCGAGCGAGGCAGAAGGGCGCCATTCCACAGTGTGCGTCGGAGTCTCTCTGTTTCTTCCTCCTCTCTTCTCTGTGTCTTCCATCTCTTCGATCTTCTCCAATCACACCACCATGGCTGAAGTTTGGGAGACATACAGTGGTCCGACACCATGCGGCAAGCTTCTGAACGTGTGCTACACCAACAGTTGCGATCGGCTGGCCGATGCTCTTGGTTATTTGACCAATCTCTACTCCTCCTCTCCCGATGAACACCGGTTCTTCGGGCTTGATCTGGAATATACGGCGGATCAACGGGATCTTGCCGTCATCCAGATTGCGTACAAGGAGTCGGTTTTGATCTTCCAATGGTCAAGGTAACGCACACGTCCAATCTTGCATGCATCTTCGATTTGTTTGTTGCATGTGAAGAATGCATGTGTTGCAACATATCTAACACATTGATATTTTTGTTGTTGCAGTAGTTCGAAGCATTCTCCGGCCCTTGTTGATTTTCTTGTCAACAGAGGATATGACTTTTGCAGCGTTGACATTACGCAAGACCGTCCGAAGTTGAGGCGCTTGGGTATTGTGATACCTGAAGATCACTACATTGATCTTCAGGATCTTATCCAATTGAACGGGCCAAAGACCGGGATGGCTCGCATGGCAACTGCCCTCATCCACGAGGGCTACGAATCCATGAAGTCTGGTTTCCCCCGAAGCAATCACTTCTATTGGGAGAAGACCCCACTGGACATGACGAACGTCAAGTATGCAGCCATAGATGCATATGTCTCCTACGAGTTGTTCCGCATCTACTCGACGGAGCCATAGATGTAGGCGTTCGATATATATGCATGTAATGGGTATCTTAGTATATATATGTAATGGATATCTTATTAGTATTGACTTATGTTTGTGTGTTATGTGCGATATTGTAAGACTATGTTATGAATGTGTGATTGTGTTGTATTCTATATTAATTCCTAGCAAAAACAAATCAAGAAAACAAACAAAAACACATCAAGAAAACAAACAAGCAAAAAACAAAAACACATCAAGAAAACAAACAAAAACACATCAAGAAAACAAACTAGCAAAAACAAAAACACATCAAGAAAACAAACAAAAACATATCAAGAAAACAAAACAGAAAAACTACAGTTTCTATATATCTGTTCATCCAGTATTAAAATGAATTAGTATTATTTTTCTTAATTTTTTGATATATTATTTGTATTTTTAAGATTTTAAAATGAATTAGTATTATTGTTCTTAATTTTTTGATATATTATTTGTATTTTTTAGATTTTAAAATGAATTAGTATTATTTTTCTTAATTTTTTGATATATTATTTGTATTTTTTAAGATTTAAAAATGAATTAGTTTTATTTTTCTTAATTTTTTGATATATTATTTGTATTTTTAAGATTTTAAAATGAATTAGTATTATTGTTCTTAACTTTTTGATATATTATTTGTATTTTTAATATTTTAAAATGAATTAGTATTATTGTTCTTAATTTTTTGATATATTATTTGTATTTTTAAGATTTTAAAATGAATTAGTATTATTTTTCTTAATTTTTTCATATATTATTTGTATTTTTAAGATTTTAAAATGAATTAGTATTATTGTTCTTAATTTTTTGATATATTATTTGTATTTTCTAAGATTTAAAAATGAATTAGTATTATTTTTCTTAATTTTTTCATATATTATTTGTATTTTTAAGATTTTAAAATGGATTAATATTATTGTTCTTAAATTTTTGATATATTATTTGTATTTTCTAAGATTTAAAAATGAATTAGTTTTATTTTCTGAATATTTTGATATATTATTTGTATTTTTTAAGATTTAAAAATGAATTAGTTTTATTTTCTGAATATTTTGATATATTAATAGTATTTTTAGAAATAATACAAATTAAAAAGTTAATGTTTATTTATTTATTCAAAATTATTAATTACATCATTACTTTTGTTTATTAAAAGATTTATTTAAAATTCAAACAATAAAGAAATGTGGCATCGACCAACATGTTAATAAGATTGATATGATACTACTATCACATACATTCGTGCAAAACACTTGGATGCGGGACGGTATGGAACTCGGAAGTTAAGCGTGCTAGTGCTAGAGCAGTGGGAGGATGGGTGACCGAGCGGGAAGTTTGACCATGAGTAAGTAATTCGACTAGAGATAATTGTAGTTAGACTGTAAGCAAATAATACAAATTCTGGAAAAAAAAAGGGAGTGAAAAAAAGGGAGAGAAAAATTGGTGTGAAAAATAATTAGAAACACAAATGAATTATGGAAATAACGAAATAAAGTCTAGTCCCGGTTCAGGTGGCCAACCAGGACTAAAGGTCCTCCGCCCCCGGCTCCGCCACCCGCCCACGTGGCCAGGCCTTTAGTCCCGGTTCGTAAGCGGCGCGACTATAGGGGGGGGGGGGGTCTTTAGTCGCGCATAGCTAGTCCCGGTTGCTCGGTCGGGACTTTTGGCCCTGGCGAACCGGGACTATATGTCTATTTTCTACCGGTGACCCAGCGATCTGTCAGGTTCTCATAGGAAGGCCCACACTTAGGGTCCATCGAAAGAACGTACGACGTACGACGTACCAGTCGGAGATTTTGATGTGAGGAGTTTTTTGTGATCATCAAAAGTTTTTATGGTTCAAATTTTTCATATTCTAGAAATATGTATGGTTTAGTAAAATGGAAAATCCATTCTAAACTAGTTTTATCTTATTTTATTCACTAAGCCAAAGTCTAAGTACTTTATTCTTGGTTCTTGGATTACTGATTGATGATTTTTTATTGGAATATAAATGTATATCGTATCATTGAAACATAAAGATGTATTTGATATACGGTTGTGGTTGTTTTATTCATGGCATGCAAATATGAGAAATTGTAGCCCTTGATGTCTTTGACACAACATGAAAGTTACTTTACAGTCCAATTATTTAATCATAATATATTTAACCAGCTAAAGTAAATCAACTAATTATAAAATTATCACACACCTAAAGAAGAACTACATTATAAAATTTATCCTACAGAAGGAAAAATCCATTCTTGTTCAGTTTTCCCTATATTATATTCTGTAAGATAGAATCTACTTACTTTATGCTTGATTCTCTTATTATGGAAGGGACTAAATTTTTGTGAAACATTATGATGTATTTCCTATACTAGTGTGGTTTTAGTTATATATATCTTTCCAATATTTAGGAGTGATGAACCGAATCTCTATATATATTTAGTGATTTTTACTTGCTTATTTTCTGAAGCAACCAACACAAAAGAACTTCATATTTCATGCCTCATTTTGTTATGAAATTTCCATACTCTACACATTCATTGTCAATACGTTAATTTTCATGTGGCAAGAGTTTATTTTGTACAGATTAATTATACTATGTATACCCCTCGTCGTAATTATAAGCCTATTTATTTACCATATACAATAATACAAAAATATTCTCCATGTATTTTCACATTTAAGAGCTATTAGTTACCTAGCATAGATTTATATGTTATGATATCACCAAATATCTCCATATATGTGTTAGCCGAGAGGAAAAGACTATACATAGGGGACAAAGGATGGCACAATGAACTAAAATTATTCAACTATTTCTACCTAAGTCTGTTAGCAGGAAGGCTCTTACATGGTTTCCCGCATCCACGTTGAAAGCACAAAGGCACAACCCCCACCAACACCATCTCCTAATTCCAACTCCTAGCACACTCGTCACCCAAGATGTGTGAAGTTTAACAATGCGCCCGGTCACTTGTAACATGGCACAACCTGTCCATTAGACACAAGTTGTGGATGTTGAGTTTCAAGCTTGAAAATTATCAACCTTGTGAGGGTATCCAATCGTTTGTGCTAATTAATGACATTTCACAGTTCTCGTGATGGGCCTTGGGGAAATATGTATATTTTTTCCAACTCTAACGATAAATAGTTGAAATTTACATATGCTTTATGGTTGCTCCAAAAAGTGATAACATGTCTTGTTCTTTTGAGAAATAATTGATAAATGTGAACACATAAGGGTTTCTAAGATTATTTTTACGGGGTGATTCCTTCGTGATCTTAAAATGTTTATCGTTCAATTTTCAATTTCTAAAAATATTTATGGTTTAGTAAAATGTGAAATCCATTCTATATAAGTTTTCTCTTATTTTATTCATTAATTAAGAGCCCAATTAATTTAATCATTGTTCTCCCATTATGAAGGAACTCTTTTGATTAAATAATTAATATACATTGTATGTTTGACACAGATCAATGTATTCGATATATAATTGTGGTTGTTTTTAGATATGCCCTGCATATATGAGATTTTGTAAGTTATAACCTCATTGAGTCATTATATAATGTACTTTACCTTCCTATTATTCAATAATAATATATTTAACCTGCTAGAGTAAATAAAATAATTTTAAAATTATCATATACTTACAGAAGAACTTGATTATAAATCTATCCGAGAAAAAGGAAAATCAATTCTAGATCAGTATTCCCTGTTATATTCAATAAGCTTGAGTCTATTATTTTATGGTTGGTTCTCCCATTATGGAAGTAATGGAAGTTTTTTCCAACATAAAGATGTATTTTCCATATAACTGTGGTTTTTCTTATAAATATGTCGTGCCGATAGTTAATATTAATGGATTGTCGAATCTCTATATATTCAATGATTGCTACTTGCTAATTTTATGAAGCAAACAACACAAATAGAACTCCATAGTACATGCCTAATTTCATCTTTTAATTTTCATTTTCCGCTCATTCATTGCTAATACGTTAATTGCATGTGGCAACGACATATTACGTACAAATTAATTATAGTCCATATACCCCACCCCCACGTAGGTGTATTTATAGCCACAATACATTTATCTTATTTACGAGCTATTAATTACCTCATATATATTGATATCTATAAATATTAATGAATATCTCCATATTTATGGTAGCCGAGAGGAAGAGACTCTAAATAGGGGACAATGGAGAGTGAAAACAACACAAAGTACTCAAATATTCCTATATCAGTCCATTAGCAGGAAGACTCTTATACAGTTTCCCAGTACAAGGTTCTTATGGTTATCGATATTGTTCTAAAGATAAATTGTCCATTAGTGTTCTTATGGATCGAATTGTACTTGCTAAGTATTTATGGTCAAGTTTGATTTGGTTTTAAGGTACAAACTAATCAACATATGCATGGGAGACGGGATCAGCTCTCCTATGACATCACTTCATCACAAATTTCGAGTCAATGCTTAATGAATAATCATACAACCATATAGTAGTCGTAATCTACTATGTGTTTATGTAGAATCGTCTATTTGTGTCCTTTTAAGTTACATAGTGTGAGACTGTTGTTGCTAGTATAATTACATCTTTTAAATTCTAGCTGGGTTGTGATGTATAAATTGTGTCCTTACTTATGTGATCTAAATTCATGTTTTGTCAAATATTTATGAAATGCTTGTCGCGGATATCCTTATAAACAAAGGAGGTGATGTCCGAGCTTTGAGTTATCCCTTCATTAGTGTTAACTAGATAGTGTCGTAGCATCGCCATGTTAGGTAGATACATGGGGTGTTACATAATATCTCCATATATATGGAAGTGAGAGGAAAATGCTATAATATGGGACAAAAGAGGGCGCAAACAATAAAAATTCCTCAATTGTTCCTACCTAACTCTATTAGGAGGAAGGCTCTCACATGGAAGCCAATGTCCATGGTTGAGAGCACGGAGACAAAACACCCACCAACTCCATCTCCTAATACCAATCCATCCACACCCATCGCCCACTAGGTGTGAATTTTTACCGTTCTTTCGGTCAGTCGTAAGTTAGAACAACTCATCTATTAGACACAAATTGTGAGTGTTGGTTTTTGAGATTTAAACTTATCTCCAATTTTAATGACGATGATATGTCGTGCAACTTGTGATGGGCATTGGAGATAATTGATATATAATGTTTTTCATCCCTAGCGATAAATAATTTAAGTTTTTGATCTATCCCTTACAGCCCGCCCCCCAAAAGTGGTATCTTATCTTCTTATTTGAATAAATAATTGATAAATATGATCACATAAGGGGTTGTATGATTATTTTGATGTTCTAGGTTCTTGTGTGATCTTAGAAACTTTTTGGTTGCTAAGTCAAGAAATCTTTATGGTTCACTGAAATGTGATATCCATTCCACATCGGTTTTATCTTATCTTATTCACTAAGCTAGAGTCTAATTACTATATTCTTGGTTCTCCCATTATGGAAGAAACTTTTGTTGATAAGATAATAAATGTTCATATTATGTTTGGAACAGAAATCTGTACCTCATATAACTTTAAAGTGGTTTTTATATATGCCCTACAAATATATGAGAACCTCTAAATCGTAACATATTTGAGTCGACATAATATGTACTTTCCCTTCCCATTATTGAATAATCATAGATTTAACATGATAGAGTGAATAAACTAATTATAAAACTATTGTACACTTAATATGTAGATTATAAATTTTATCCTAGAAAAAGATAAATCCATTCTATATAAGTTTTCCCTATTATATTCATTAAGGCATAGTCTACTTTATGCTTTGTTCTCCCATTATGGAAGGGGACGAAAGTTTTGTGAAATATAAATATTTATTCTCTATACTATTACGGTTTTCTTATATATATATATATATATATATATATATATATATATATATATATGTGTGTGTGTGTGTGTGTCGTACCAATATTTAGGAGTAATACCGAATCTCTATATATATTTAATTATTGGGGCTTGTTAATTTTCTGAAGCCAACAAAACAAAGAGAGCTCCATATACCATGTCAAATTTCGGCCTTTAAATTTCATACCCCGCTCATTCATTGCCAATACATTAATTTTCACGCGGAAAAGGGTTTATTTTGTACAAATTTATTATATCCGTATACCCCCCCCCCCCACGTAATTATATGAAATTCATTTAACATATAAAATCATTATAAATATTCCGAGATATTTAACATATTTGGGAGATATTACTTACCGAGTCTATCTTGATATCAAACTTATATAGATAAATATCTCCATGAATATGGGAGCTTAGAGGAAAAAAGTATAAATAGGGGACAACTAAGAGCGCAAAAAACACAAAATACTGAACTATTCCACCTAAGTTTATTAGTACGAATGTTCACGGTCACATGTTCCCGAGGTGAAACCATAGATACACAACCCCCACCAACTCCCTCCACACCCATCGCCCATTATGTATGGATTATTACTTTGTTTAAGTTTTCCTATAAGTTAGCACAACTCATCCACTAGACAAAAGTTATGCGCGTTGTGCTTGAAAGTTTCCAAGATTGAGAGGGCGTAAAATCTTTAATCATGATGATATCTGTTGTTGATCGAGATGGGTATTGGAGACAATCAATATATATATATTTTTTCATCTCTAACAAAAAATAATTGAAAGTTTTGTTATATGTCTTTTGGTTGCTCTAAAAAGTGGTAACACGTCTTCTTATTTTAAGAAATAATTGATAAATACGAACACATAAGGGGTTTTTTCATTATATTAATATGATGAGTTCCTTTGTGATCATAAAAATTTTATGGTTCAATTTGGTAATTCTAGAAATTTTATAATTAGCATAATGCTAAATACTTTCTACATCTGTTTTCTCTTATTTATTCATTAATTGAGGATCTTATTACTTTATTATTGGTTCTCTCCTTATGAAAGGAACTATTATTTATTATATAATAAATGTACATCGTATGTTTGAAACACAAAGATGTATTTTATATAAAGTTTTGGTAGTTTTTATACATTCCACTTATTGAGTAATAATATATTTATTCTGTTAAAGTAAATAAACTAATTAAAAAATTATTGACTACTTTGAGGACAATTATATTATAAAACTTATCTTAGAAAATGGGGTATGCATTCTAGATCATTTTCTCTATTGTATTAATTAAGCTAGATTCTTCCTACTTTATGGCTGGTTCTCCAACTATTGACGGGGCGAATTTTTTTCAAACGTGAAGATGTATTTGCTAATTTTCTATAGCCAACAACTCAAAGGGAACTCCATACTTCATGCCTAATTTCATTGTTTAATTTGCATACCCCTCTTATGCATTGCCAATACATTAATTTGTGTTCTTAAATGTAATATTGTGTACAAATTAATTATACTTAGTATATGCCTCCCACCTTCCCCCAATGCAAGCGCCCGCGGGTAATTATAAGCATAGTTAAGTTATCATCCATAATAATGAACACAAATATTATCTATCTATAGATTCTATTAATTACAGTGTGTATCTTGAATCAAATAATATTATCAATTCTCACCATTCATACGATGGCCAAGATGAAAAGGCTATAAATAGGGGACTACAGATGGCACAAAAAACACATAGTACTCAACTATTCCTACCCAAGTCAATTAGAAGGAAGGCTCTTACACGGTTGCACAATTCCAGTTAAAGCACGAATACTCGACCCCCAACAATTCCATATCCTAATCCCAACTCCCTCCACACTTGTTGCCGATAGTGTATGAATTTTTTTACAGTGCTTTTAGTTACCCATAAGCACAACCCGTCGATTATACACAAGTTGTGTGTGTGTTGGGATTCGAGCTTGAAAATTATTGATATTGTGAGGTTTTCCTATTTTAATGGTGACATCTCTCACAACTCGTGATGAGCGCGGGAGACAATTGTTACATGATTTTTCCATATCTCACGGTCAATAGTTGATAGTTTTGATGTATCTTTTCTGGTTTCCACCAAAATTTGGTAACTTGTCTTATTATTTGAATAAATAATTGATAAATATGAACACATAAGTGATTTTATGATTATTTTGATGGGATGATTTTCTTTGTGATCATCAAAAGTTTATGGTTAAATTTTCTAATTCTTGAAATATTTGTGGTTTAGTAAAAATGCTAAATCCATTCTAGATTAGGTTATTCATTACACGATATTCTAGGTACTTTATTCTTGGTTCTCCCATTAGGTAATGATTTTTATTTGATAATAAATGTACATCTTATGTTTGAAATGCAAAGATATATTTGATATACTTTTATGGTGGTTTTTATATATGACCTACAAATACGATATTGTAAGTCGTAGGCTCTTTGAGTCGGTATAGAATTTACTTTGCTTTATAATTATTGAATAATAGATTCAACATCCTAGTGTATAATCTAATTATACAATTATCGTACATTTATATATGAACTAGATTATAAAATTTATCCTATAAAGGGAAATCCACTCTTCATCAATTTTCCCTATCTATTCATTAAGTCATAGTTTAATTTATGCTTCGTTCTTCTATCATGGAAGGGACAAAAGTTTTCTGAAACATAAAAATTTATTTTCTATATTGTTGTGGTTTTTCTTATATATGTGTCATACAAATATTTAGGAGTAATGATTTCCCGAATCACTATATATATTCAATGATTGGTAATTGCTAATTTTCTCAAGCTAGACACACAAAGACAACTCCATAGTCCATGTATAATTTTTTTCTCTAATCTGCATACACTGCTCATTCGTTTCCAATACATTAATTTGCATGTCGAAACGATATATTTTGTACAAATTTGTAACATCCTTATTTTTACGGGTTAATTTTTTTTCTAAAATAAAGGACGTTGTGATCGAGAAATAAACTAAATATTTTTAATCGGAGTTAATATTAATTTCAACAAAATTAATTATCGATATTCTGGAGAGGAATTTGAGTTTGCATTTTCATTTGAATTTGAATTGACATTTGATTTTATATTTGGTTCACTCCAAACTTTTCCGTTGGGTTTTGGCCTATATACACACATACATTGTGCCGGTTAGCCATGCATAGCACATGCACGTGCATGCCAAGCCTTGGATGGCTAATGTACGTGACTAGTACATGCATGCACCAAATCTTTCTCTTAATCTTTTCTTTCTTTCCTTGTTCGGTTCAATGCACTAGGAGGAGTGCACGACACAAGTCCTTCCCAATATTTATTTGTTTCTACTCCCGTTCATTGCAAGCAGCGACTCGTTTTCTTTCTTACCTGGATCAACCGAACCGTCAAACCATACCAGGCCCAGCCGCACAGCCCGATGGAACGAAGCGCCGGCTGCTCTTCTTCTTCCTCCACGTTCGCAGTCAACAGAAACGGCATCGGGTACCACTAACTGCTGCCGCTACTGCCTCAAATTCTCTTTACTTGAACCATCAAATTCCAGTCTGTTTGCGTCACAGGAAATGCCTTGATCTCCTGTACAAAGACCCCGGGTTGTCTTTCACTTTCTTTTCCATCTCCCACTCCAAGATCAATCCAATCTCAACCGGAGCTCCGATGAACGCCGTCCTTATTCCCGACGACTCCGACCACGGAAGGCCGAGCTGCTATGCCAGGAGGACCACACGGACGGGGAGGTTCCATTCCCGAAACCAGGAGTTCGATCCGTTCATCATACACGACGCAGTCTGCGTGTCCATTTGTCCGGTTCATCGACTTCCCATGACGACTACATCAAGCCCGGTGAGAATCAGAGAATTTCCTTGCACCACCATGTTAGACTCACTAGTATCTACCTCCTAGACATGGTTTCTGGTCGTAGGTTTCAGTTTGACCGCGCGGCCGTATGAACCGGATGCCACCGATGGCATTCGCGTGTTAGCCTACCTTCCACACCTCAGAATGATGCCAACCTTTTATAGAATACGTGCCAAACCTCTATAGGACTCCAGCGGTGATGTTAGTTTTCCAATATCTAGGATATTTTACAAAATTACTTTAAACAATGTATGTATTCAACACAAATTCAATTTGATGCATCCATGTGAGCATGTAGAATTGTGCGTGTTCTCTTTATATGCATAGTTACTGTTTTCATGCATTCTTGTATGTAGGATTGTCTAGTTTAGTCTTACCATGATTATTTTCTTACAAATGTCATGCTTATTTGTGTGCAATTATAGAACGTGTTCTGCTAATAGTTGCTAATGTTTAATTAATTTGTTTAGTTGTAGAAGGGCCTTGCAAGTTGTTTGTTTACTGTTTCCATAATGATATGCTAGACTAGTTATACCATTTAAATTCTTCATGGAGCATGGTTGCTCTGTATGCTAGATGCTTACCTAAAATTATTTGATTTATCATAAACAGTGGCCTTGCTAGATTCATCCATGTCTTTCTTATAGATCTAATTTCTGTAGCTATATATGCATGCTTAGTTTATACTAGTATTTCCATGTTACTTGTCCATGCTTAATATTGTTTATAATAGGTTGATATGTTCTTACTGGTTGTTTATTGATGTGAGTATAGGATAGCCATTGCAATACTTAGTTATCACATGAGAAGTGTGTTCATTTTGGCAAAACATTGTGCATTGCATGCTAATACTATACCACCTATAGTGGTTATTTTATATAAATATTATATTTTATAAATATGTTATTATTAGGTTGGAAACGGTAGATCGACCAAACGACCTTGAACCATTTGAGCCTTGCTAGCCTTCTTTGGATTTTATTCGGCATTTCTTCGTTGGAATCTTAATTTGTCATATTGCTTTTATTTATTTGAATTTCATTTGCTTTGATCGACGATTAGGGAGCGGAGAGGATTACGATCACGATAAAGGAGGTGAAGAGCAAGAGTTCAACAACGAAGGCATGCCCCCCCCTCTCATGTTTTATCCTATGTTTTACAAAGGGGTGTTATTTTGTTGTTTTAAAACTATGCATGCTATTTTATTCAAACTACTAGCGTGTCGATTGACACACTAGCCTGATCCGTTTGTCGCCTTATACTTGATACCCTGAGTAGAAATTATGTAGTAATCCTATTAGAGTAGAAATGCTTAGCCATGCTCAATAAATACTAGGATATCTTTATCTTGCCTCTTTGGAGGAATTGATTTACCCTCGGGTCACTTTGAACTTGTTGAGCTCGTTGAGCTAGACCGATGAGCCATTATTTCTTTCTCTACTCTCTCTTCTACTCTGGGTGAAACTTACCATCTAAACATGGCGCGGGCGACAGCTAAATCAGAATATTGACGGAGCGATTGGCAACCCTTCACCAGCCGGAGGGAGTAATCCGTCGTCCGTGCCGCATAAGGGCCTAATAAGTCTTGGATTTGAATATTGTGACCATCGTACAACCACATGCTATATGGGCACTGGCTTGGTCAAGTAGGTTAGTCAGCCTTAGGTGTCGATGTCGCCGTACCGCAGATGAGGTGTCTACCTACGGGAGAACCTTCGGCACAGATGGGGGGAACGGTTTGGGGACATACTCTCAGTACCGGGCCAGACCCGGTGGGCATGTCACATCTTTGGGGGATCTAGCTAAAAGACCTCGTCACGAGATTCCGATTGCTATACTAGCGACGGCTGGTTGCAACAAGGAAGATTGTGACATGTGGGTAAAGTGTACTACCTCTGCAGAGTAAAACTATTCGAATAGCCGTTTTGTCCACGGTCATGGACGACACATGAATCCTTCTTGACATACGGGAACCTGTTTTGCTACTTCCCTCTACCCCTATCCTGGAATTCTATTGATATTGTGAGGTGACGATGACACTCACTTTGATGAGAAAAACCCCACTGAATACAAAACATGTTTTTCATCTAGAATCACTTTTAACAAATATATCATGGCCTTGTGAAATAAAATTGGCTTTTGTGCAAAAGAACCATACAGCCTTCCTTTGAAGCCACATGTAGATATTATAGGTCTTGCATAGAGGGGGCACGCTGAGTACATTATGTTAATGTACTCATTGCATTGCTTTGTTTATCGTTCAGAGAACTACTACGAAGGAGACGACTACGACTACTACGACGACGCTGAAGAGTGAGGCCTCGTGGACTACATCGACTGCCTGTGGCTGAGATGGAGTCACTTCGCATTTTTATATTCCGCTGAGATTTCTGATTGTAATAAAATGTCACAAAACATTATACTATGTGGCTATTCAAACATTGTAGTAATTTTACTTTTGGACGTTCTGCAATGGTATCCATTTCGCTGTGTTGTCAACATTGATCTTGGGATTGGCATGAGAACACAGGGGGTCTGGAAGTTTAGTTCCGGTCCTCACAGAAGTGGTATCAGAGCCGACGTCGACCTAGTCACGTGGCCTTAGTTAGAAATGGAAAGCCCTAGGAATCATTTTTGAAAAAAAATACTATTTATGAATATCCTTGTAGTCTAATTCTTGTCTATTGCTATTCATTATCCTATCGTATTCAACATTGTTTTGAATGTTTCTTCCTTAAGTACTTCTTTAGTATACCATGTCGTATCAAGAAGAAAGTTTTCAAGAATTGAAGGCTCAAGAGTCATATGTCAAGATATGCATTCCTCCATGTCGACGATCAACATCAAGTCAAGACCAAACAACCGTATAGGAGGATTTGGACAGAACCCTTTAGTTGTATACTCATACGTTAGAAGTTTTTATTTGCATGAGTATGAACTACATATTCTTCGAGTTTTATTTATGTAGTCATACTAAAACCATATTTTGCAAAATAATTTGCCTTAAGTTATATTTGGTTCTTCTTTGCTTACTTTCATTTTTTTGCGGGCTTGGTTATGGGTTAGTTTAATTTTCCTCTCGTCTATTCTAAAATTTGAACGGCAACACGATGAACGGAAACCGAGGTCGTGGTCGCGGTGGACGTGGACGTGTCCGTGGTCGCGGACTAGCGTTTGAAGAAAACTTTGTGGAGGGCGAAGTTCGAGACACAAATACCGATACAGAGATGGAAGAAGTGCCTTTGTCACCACTACCACCTGACATAAGCTACGGGAAGTGCAGGAGGACTTGAATCATGAAGAATACCTCGTTAAAATCTCGATGGTCATTAGTTAAGGACCACTAGGAGGATTGTGATGTAGTTCTTCAAAACCCATCGGAGTAACCATAAAAAGAAGGAAGCGACATGGGGAAATGAAGATGTTTTTCGTGAGGAGTTTCCAAATATCTTTTCTCTTAGGCCGAATCACGGGGTCGTGATTCCTTTTTAAGGTGGGTAGATTTGTAACATCCTTATTTTTACGGGTTAATTTTTTTTTCTAAAATAAAGGACGTTGTGGTCGAGAAATAAACTAAATATTTTTAATCGGAGTTAATATTAATTTCAACAAAATTAATTATCGATATTCTGGAGAGGAATTTGAGTTTGCATTTTCATTTGAATTTGAATTGACATTTGATTTTATATTTGGTTCACTCCAAACTTTTCCGTTGGGTTTTGGCCTATATACACACATACATTGTGCCGGTTAGCCATGCATAGCACATGCACGTGCATGCCAAGCCTTGGATGGCTAATGTACGTGACTAGTACATGCATGCACCAAATCTTTCTCTTAATCTTTTCTTTCTTTCCTTGTTCGGTTCAATGCACTAGGAGGAGTGCACGACACAAGTCCTTCCCAATATTTATTTGTTTCTACTCCCGTGCATTGCAAGCAGCGACTCGTTTTCTTTCTTACCTGGATCAACCGAACCGTCAAACCATACCAGGCCCAGCCGCACAGCCCGATGGAACGAAGCGCCGGCTGCTCTTCTTCTTCCTCCACGTTCGCAGTCAACAGAAACGGCATCGGGTACCACTAACTGCTGCCGCTACTGCCTCAAATTCTCTTTACTTGAACCATCAAATTCCAGTCTGTTTGCGTCACAGGAAATGCCTTGATCTCCTGTACAAAGACCCCGGGTTGTCTTTCACTTTCTTTTCCATCTCCCACTCCAAGATCAATCCAATCTCAACCGGAGCTCCGATGAACGCCGTCCTTATTCCCGACGACTCCGACCACGGAAGGCCGAGCTGCTATGCCAGGAGGACCACACGGACGGGGAGGTTCCATTCCCGAAACCAGGAGTTCGATCCGTTCATCATACACGACGCAGTCTGCGTGTCCATTTGTCCGGTTCATCGACTTCCCATGACGACTACATCAAGCCCGGTGAGAATCAGAGAATTTCCTTGCACCACCATGTTAGACTCACTAGTATCTACCTCCTAGACATGGTTTCTGGTCGTAGGTTTCAGTTTGACCGCGCGGCCGTATGAACCGGATGCCACCGATGGCATTCGCGTGTTAGCCTACCTTCCACACCTCAGAATGATGCCAACCTTTTATAGAATACGTGCCAAACCTCTATAGGACTCCAGCGGTGATGTTAGTTTTCCAATATCTAGGATATTTTACAAAATTACTTTAAACAATGTATGTATTCAACACAAATTCAATTTGATGCATCCATGTGAGCATGTAGAATTGTGCGTGTTCTCTTTATATGCATAGTTACTGTTTTCATGCATTCTTGTATGTAGGATTGTCTAGTTTAGTCTTACCATGATTATTTTCTTACAAATGTCATGCTTATTTGTGTGCAAGTATAGAACGTGTTCTGCTAATAGTTGCTAATGTTTAATTAATTTGTTTAGTTGTAGAAGGGCCTTGCAAGTTGTTTGTTTACTGTTTCCATAATGATATGCTAGACTAGTTATACCATTTAAATTCTTCATGGAGCATGGTTGCTCTGTATGCTAGATGCTTACCTAAAATTATTTGATTTATCATAAACAGTGGCCTTGCTAGATTCATCCATGTCTTTCTTATAGATCTAATTTCTGTAGCTATATATGCATGCTTAGTTTATACTAGTATTTCCATGTTACTTGTCCATGCTTAATATTGTTTATAATAGGTTGATATGTTCTTACTGGTTGTTTATTGATGTGAGTATAGGATAGCCATTGCAATACTTAGTTATCACATGAGAAGTGTGTTCATTTTGGCAAAACATTGTGCATTGCATGCTAATACTATACCACCTATAGTGGTTATTTTATATAAATATTATATTTTATAAATATGTTATTATTAGGTTGGAAACGGTAGATCGACCAAACGACCTTGAACCATTTGAGCCTTGCTAGCCTTCTTTGGATTTTATTCGGCATTTCTTCGTTGGAATCTTAATTTGTCATATTGCTTTTATTTATTTGAATTTCATTTGCTTTGATCGACGATTAGGGAGCGGAGAGGATTACGATCACGATAAAGGAGGTGAAGAGCAAGAGTTCAACAACGAAGGCATGCCCTCCCCTCTCATGTTTTATCCTATGTTTTACAAAGGGGTGTTATTTTGTTGTTTTAAAACTATGCATGCTATTTTATTCAAACTACTAGCGTGTCGATTGACACACTAGCCTGATCCGTTTGTCGCCTTATACTTGATACCCTGAGTAGAAATTATGTAGTAATCCTGTTAGAGTAGAAATGCTTAGCCATGCTCAATAAATACTAGGATATCTTTATCTTGCCTCTTTGGAGGAATTGATTGACCCTCGGGTCACTTTGAACTTGTTGAGCTCGTTGAGCTAGACCGATGAGCCATTGTTTCTTTCTCTACTCTCTCTTCTACTCTGGGTGAAACTTACCATCTAAACATGGCGCGGGCGACAGCTGAATCAGAATATTGACGGAGCGATTGGCAACCCTTCACCAGCCGGAGGGAGTAATCCGTCGTCCGTGCCGCATAAGGGCCTAATAAGTCTTGGATTTGAATATTGTGACCATCGTACAACCACATGCTATATGGGCACTGGCTTGGTCAAGTAGGTTAGTCAGGCTTAGGTGTCGATGTCGCCGTACCGCAGATGAGGTGTCTACCTACGGGAGAACCTTCGGCACAGATGGGGGGAACGGTTTGGGGACATACTCTCAGTACCGGGCCAGACCCGGTGGGCATGTCACATCTTTGGGGGATCTAGCTAAAAGACCTCGTCACGAGATTCCGATTGCTATACTAGCGACGGCTGGTTGCAACAAGGAAGATTGTGACATGTGGGTAAAGTGTACTACCTCTGCAGAGTAAAACTATTCGAATAGCCGTTTTGTCCACGGTCATGGACGACACATGAATCCTTCTTGACATACGGGAACCTGTTTTGCTACTTCCCTCTACCCCTATCCTGGAATTCTATTGATATTGTGAGGTGACGATGACACTCACTTTGATGAGAAAAACCCCACTGAATACAAAACATGTTTTTCATCTAGAATCACTTTTAACAAATATATCATGGCCTTGTGAAATAAAATTGGCTTTTGTGCAAAAGAACCATACAGCCTTCCTTTGAAGCCACATGTAGATATTATAGGTCTTGCATAGAGGGGGCACGCTGAGTACATTATGTTAATGTACTCATTGCATTGCTTTGTTTATCGTTCAGAGAACTACTACGAAGGAGACGACTACGACTACTACGACGACGCTGAAGAGTGAGGCCTCGTGGACTACATCGACTGCCTGTGGCTGAGATGGAGTCACTTCGCATTTTTATATTCCGCTGAGATTTCTGATTGTAATAAAATGTCACAAAACATTATACTATGTGGCTATTCAAACATTGTAGTAATTTTACTTTTGGACGTTCTGCAATGGTATCCATTTCGCTGTGTTGTCAACATTGATCTTGGGATTGGCATGAGAACACAGGGGGTCTGGAAGTTTAGTTCCGTTCCTCACAGAAGTGGTATCAGAGCCGACGTCGACCTAGTCACGTGGCCTTAGTTAGAAATGGAAAGCCCTAGGAATCATTTTTGAAAAAAAAATACTATTTATGAATATCCTTGTAGTCTAATTCTTGTCTATTGCTATTCATTATCCTATCGTATTCAACATTGTTTTGAATGTTTCTTCCTTAAGTACTTCTTTAGTATACCATGTCGTATCAAGAAGAAAGTTTTCAAGAATTGAAGGCTCAAGAGTCATATGTCAAGATATGCATTCCTCCATGTCGACGATCAACATCAAGTCAAGACCAAACAACCGTATAGGAGGATTTGGACAGAACCCTTTAGTTGTATACTCATACGTTAGAAGTTTTTATTTGCATGAGTATGAACTACATATTCTTCGAGTTTTATTTATGTAGTCATACTAAAACCATATTTTGCAAAATAATTTGCCTTAAGTTATATTTGGTTCTTCTTTGCTTACTTTCATTTTTTTTGCGGGCTTGGTTATGGGTTAGTTTAATTTTCCTCTCGTCTATTCTAAAATTTGAACGGCAACACGATGAACGGAAACCGAGGTCGTGGTCGCGGTGGACGTGGACGTGTCCGTGGTCGCGGACTAGCGTTTGAAGAAAACTTTGTGGAGGGCGAAGTTCGAGACACAAATACCGATACAGAGATGGAAGAAGTGCCTTTGTCACCACTACCACCTGACATAAGCTACGGGAAGTGCAGGAGGACTTGAATCATGAAGAATACCTCGTTAAAATCTCGATGGTCATTAGTTAAGGACCACTAGGAGGATTGTGATGTAGTTCTTCAAAACCCATCGGAGTAACCATAAAAAGAAGGAAGCGACATGGGGAAATGAAGATGTTTTTCGTGAGGAGTTTCCAAATATCTTTTCTCTTAGGCCGAATCACGGGGTCGTGATTCCTTTTTAAGGTGGGTAGATTTGTAACATCCTTATTTTTACGGGTTAATTTTTTTTTCTAAAATAAAGGACGTTGTGATCGAGAAATAAACTAAATATTTTTAATCGGAGTTAATATTAATTTCAACAAAATTAATTATCGATATTCTGGAGAGGAATTTGAGTTTGCATTTTCATTTGAATTTGAATTGACATTTGATTTTATATTTGGTTCACTCCAAACTTTTCCGTTGGGTTTGACCTATATACACACATACATTGTGCCGGTTAGCCATGCATAGCACATGCACGTGCATGCCAAGCCTTGGATGGCTAATGTACGTGACTAGTACATGCATGCACCAAATCTTTCTCTTAATCTTTTCTTTCTTTCCTTGTTCGGTTCAATGCACTAGGAGGAGTGCACGACACAAGTCCTTCCCAATATTTATTTGTTTCTACTCCCGTGCATTGCAAGCAGCGACTCGTTTTCTTTCTTACCTGGATCAACCGAACCGTCAAACCATACCAGGCCCAGCCGCACAGCCCGATGGAACGAAGCGCCGCGCTGCTCTTCTTCTTCCTCCACGTTCGCAGTCAACAGAAACGGCATCGGGTACCACTAACTGCTGCCGCTACTGCCTCAAATTCTCTTTACTTGAACCATCAAATTCCAGTCTGTTTGCGTCACAGGAAATGCCTTGATCTCCTGTACAAAGACCCCGGGTTGTCTTTCACTTTCTTTTCCATCTCCCACTCCAAGATCAATCCAATCTCAACCGGAGCTCCGATGAACGCCGTCCTTATCCCGACGACTCCGACCACGGAAGGCCGAGCTGCTATGCCAGGAGGACCACACGGACGGGGAGGTTCCATTCCCGAAACCAGGAGTTCGATCCGTTCATCATACACGACGCAGTCTGCGTGTCCATTTGTCCGGTTCATCGACTTCCCATGACGACTACATCAAGCCCGGTGAGAATCAGAGAATTTCCTTGCACCACCATGTTAGACTCACTAGTATCTACCTCCTAGACATGGTTTCTGGTCGTAGGTTTCAGTTTGACCGCGCGGCCGTATGAACCGGATGCCACCGATGGCATTCGCGTGTTAGCCTACCTTCCACACCTCAGAATGATGCCAACCTTTTATAGAATACGTGCCAAACCTCTATAGGAATCCAGCGGTGATGTTAGTTTTCCAATATCTAGGATATTTTACAAAATTACTTTAAACAATGTATGTATTCAACACAAATTCAATTTGATGCATCCATGTGAGCATGTAGAATTGTGCGTGTTCTCTTTATATGCATAGTTACTGTTTTCATGCATTCTTGTATGTAGGATTGTCTAGTTTAGTCTTACCATGATTATTTTCTTACAAATGTCATGCTTATTTGTGTGGAAGTATAGAACGTGTTCTGCTAATAGTTGCTAATGTTTAATTAGTTTGTTTAGTTGTAGAAGGGCCTTGCAAGTTGTTTGTTTACTGTTTCCATAATGATATGCTAGACTAGTTATACCATTTAAATTCTTCATGGAGCATGGTTGCTCTGTATGCTAGATGCTTACCTAAAATTATTTGATTTATCATAAACAGTGGCCTTGCTAGATTCATCCATGTCTTTCTTATAGATCTAATTTCTGTAGCTATATATGCATGCTTAGTTTATACTAGTATTTCCATGTTACTTGTCCATGCTTAATATTGTTTATAATAGGTTGATATGTTCTTACTGGTTGTTTATTGATGTGAGTATAGGATAGCCATTGCAATACTTAGTTATCACATGAGAAGTGTGTTCATTTTGGCAAAACATTGTGCATTGCATGCTAATACTATACCACCTATAGTGGTTATTTTATATAAATATTATATTTTATAAATATGTTATTATTAGGTTGGAAACGGTAGATCGACCAAACGACCTTGAACCATTTGAGCCTTGCTAGCCTTCTTTGGATTTTATTCGGCATTTCTTCGTTGGAATCTTAATTTGTCATATTGCTTTTATTTATTTGAATTTCATTTGCTTTGATCGACGATTAGGGAGCGGAGAGGATTACGATCACGATAAAGGAGGTGAAGAGCAAGAGTTCAACAACGAAGGCATGCCCCCCCCTCTCATGTTTTATCCTATGTTTTACAAAGGGGTGTTATTTTGTTGTTTTAAAACTATGCATGCTATTTTATTCAAACTACTAGCGTGTCGATTGACACACTAGCCTGATCCGTTTGTCGCCTTATACTTGATACCCTGAGTAGAAATTATGTAGTAATCCTGTTAGAGTAGAAATGCTTAGCCATGCTCAATAAATACTAGGATATCTTTATCTTGCCTCTTTGGAGGAATTGATTGACCCTCAGGGTCACTTTGAACTTGTTGAGCTCGTTGAGCTAGGCCGATGAGCCATTGTTTCTTTCTCTACTCTCTCTTCTACTCTGGGTGAAACTTACCATCTAAACATGGCGCGGGCGACAGCTGAATCAGAATATTGACGGAGCGATTGGCAACCCTTCACCAGCCGGAGGGAGTAATCCGTCGTCCGTGCCGCATAAGGGCCTAATAAGTCTTGGATTTGAAGATTGTGACCACCGTACAACCACATGCTATATGGGCACTGGCTTGGTCAAGTAGGTTAGTCAGCCTTAGGTGTCGATGTCGCCGTACCGCAGATGAGGTGTCTACCTACGGGAGAACCTTCGGCACAGATGGGGTAACGGTTTGGGGACATACTCTCAGTACCGGGCCAGACCCGGTGGGCATGTCACATCTTTGGGGGATCTAGCTAAAAGACCTCGTCACGAGATTCCGATTGCTATACTAGCGACGGCTGGTTGCAACAAGGAAGATTGTGACATGTGGGTAAAGTGTACTACCTCTGCAGAGTAAAACTATTCGAATAGCCGTTTTGTCCACGGTCATGGACGACACATGAATCCTTCTTGACATACGGGAACCTGTTTTGCTACTTCCCTCTACCCCTCTCCTGGAATTCTATTGATATTGTGAGGTGACGATGACACTCACTTTGATGAGAAAAACCCCACTGAATACAAAACATGTTTTTCATCTAGAATCACTTTTAACAAATATATTATGGCCTTGTGAAATAAAATTGGCTTTTGTGCAAAAGAACCATACAGCCTTCCTTTGAAGCCACATGTAGATATTATAGGTCTTGCATAGAGGGGGCACGCTGAGTACATTATGTTAATGTACTCATTGCATTGCTTTGTTTATCGTTCAGAGAACTACTACGAAGGAGAAGACTACGACTACTACGACGACGCTGAAGAGTGAGGCCTCGTGGACTACATCGACTGCCTGTGGCTGAGATGGAGTCACTTCGCATTTTTATATTCCGCTGAGATTTCTGATTGTAATAAAATGTCACAAGACATTATACTATGTGGCTATTCAAACATTGTAGTAATTTTACTTTTGGACGTTCTGCAGTGGTATCCATTTCGCTGTGTTGTCAACATTGATCTTGGGATTGGCATGAGAACACAGGGGGTCTGGAAGTTTAGTTCCGGTCCTCACAAAATTAATTACACCCCGCGTGTAAATACAAGAAATATAATGATTAGAAAATATTGTCTATATATATAACATATGTAGGAGCTATTAATTACCGAGTCTATCTCCATATATATGGTAGCTGAGAGGAAAAATATATAAATAGGGGACAACTAAGGGTACAAACAACACAAATTACTCAATATTCCTACCTAAGCCCATTAGGATGAAGGCTCTTATATATTTGCCCGTTTCCACAGTGAAAGCACAAATACATAGCCCCCACCAACTCCCGC
Source organism: Alopecurus myosuroides (assembly GCA_028641055.1). Taxonomy (NCBI): domain Eukaryota; kingdom Viridiplantae; phylum Streptophyta; class Magnoliopsida; order Poales; family Poaceae; genus Alopecurus; species Alopecurus myosuroides. Next base: position 174,067,602 of record CM054058.1, read on the forward strand.
CACACCCATGGATAATATGTGTGAAGTTTTACCATGCTTCCAGTCACCCGGAAGGTTGCACAACTCGTCCATTAGAAAGAAGTTGTGAGTGTTGGGTTTTGATCTTGAAAATGATCAAGCTTGTGAGGCCACCCAATTGTTAATGGAGATAACATCTCGTGCTGCTCGTGATGGGCATTGGATAAAATTGGTATATATATATTATCCATCTGTAATGCTAAATATATGAAAGTTTTGATGTATGTTGTCTGGTTGCTCAAGAAAGTGGTAAGATGTCCTGTTATTTGAAGAAAAAATTGATAAACAAAAACATATGAGCGGTTCTATAATTAAATTTATGCGATGAGTTCATGTATTATCATTAAAAGTTTATGCTCGATTTGCTAATTCAAAAAAATTTATGGTTTAGTAAAATGCAAAATCCGTCGTAGATCTGTTTTCTCTTATTTTATTCATTGCGAAAAGAGTCCAATTACTACATTTGTGGTTCTCCCATTATGAAGGTAATTTTTTTGATTGGATAATAAATGTACATCGTATTTTTAAAACACAAAAATGTATTTGATATACAGTTGTGGTAAATTATATTTCCTACTATATTCATTAAGACCCAGTCTACTTATTTTATGGTTTGTTTTCCTATTATGGAAGGGACGAAATTTTTACAAACATAAAGATGTATTTGCGATTGTAAAGGTTTTTCTTATATATGTCGTACCGTACCAAATCTATATAAAAGATATATACATATATTGAATTATTGACACATGCTAATTTTTTGAAGCCAACAACACAAAGAGAAATCCCGCTCAACCATTGCTAATATAGTTTTTGTATGTGGCAATGGCATATTTTATACAAATTAATTATACTACGACGTAATTATAAGCACATTTTATATAACATATACTCTAATCAACAAAAATATGTTCCATATATTTACCATATTTAAGAGCTACTAAATTACGAATCTATCTTGATATCTAATGATATTACCAAACATCTCCATATATATGGTCACAGAGAGAAAAAGGCTATAAATAGGGGACATTGGGTGGGGTCAACAGCAGAAAGTACTCAACTATTCCTACTTAAGTCCATTAGTAGGAAGGCTCTTACACGGCTGCATGTGTTCACGGTGAAAGAACGGACGGACAACCCCCACCAACTCCTTCTACTAATCCTAACTCCCTCCATACCCGTCGGCCATAGTGTCTGAAGTTGGAGCTTTCTTCGGGTGACCGGTAAGCTAGCACAATCCGTCCAGTAGAGACAAGTTATTAGTGTGGGGTTTCGATCTTGAAAATATCAAGTTTGTTAGGTCGTCCAATTTTAATGGCTATACATCTTGCACCGCTCATGATGTGCGTTGGATACAATCGGTATATATTTATTCCGTCTCTAACAATAAATAGTTTAATGTTTTGATGTATGGTTTGTGGTTGCTCAAAAAAGTGGTAACATGTATTGTTATTTGAACAAAGAATTGATAAATATGAATATGTTTATTTTGCTGTGATGAGTTCCTTTGTGATCATCAAAACTTAATGGCTCAATTTTCTATTCCTAGAAATCTTATTGTTTAGTAAAATGTGAAATCTATTTTAAATTAGTTTTCTCTTATTTTCTTAAATAATCTATAGTCTAATTATTTTATTGGTTGTTCTCCCATTATGGAAGCAACTTTTTTGATTGAATAATAAATGTAAATATTATGTTTAAAACACAATGATGTATTTGATATATATTTGTGTTGGTCTTTATATATGCCCTCAAAACATGAGAACTTCTAAGTTGTAACCTATTTGAGTAAGCATAGAACGTACTTTACATTTCTATTATTTGATAATAATATATTTAAGTTGTTAGGGTAAATAAACTAATTATAATTTCTTATACTGTAGAAGAACTATATTATAAAATTTATCGTAGTAAAAGGGAAATGAAATCCATTCTTTATAAGTTTCCCTAATGTGTTCATTTAGGCAGAGTCTAGCTACTTTATGGTTGGTTCTCCCATTACATATATGATAGAATTTTTTGTAACATTAAGATGTAAGTGTTATACGCTTGTGTTTTTATTATATATGTGTCGTATCAATAGTTTGGATATCAAATCTCTATATATATTAGGAAACAAATGCATGTGCAGTGCTACGGGGAGAGAATAACCCGTGTAGGGAGACGTACACCCATGTTTTTTGCATGACCACAATCATCATCTAATTTTGCAGAAAACACGATTAGTTAGAAACAACCAATTTTATGACTTCTTTACCTGAAATATTTAGGTCAGGCCTACTCGGGAACCGCGGTCGCGCTCGCGCTGCCTTCTTGCTTGGAAATTTTCTTAGCCTTGACGTTGTCGTTTACACGGCCAAGATCTGAAGTTTCAGGTTTGGGTATGAGATTAATCTTCCTCTTGAGTCTTGGTGTGAACCGGATATCGTTCCAGAGTGCTGTCGGTTTTGTAAGGTCTCGTCTACTCTGTCTCTCTCTCTCTCACTAAATTCTATAAGGATTGTGTCTTTTCTCTCATTGTTTCTCTTCAATTTAAAATAAACAACATAAATCCCACAAGCTTAATCATGCGGGGCCTAAGGATAAACACTTATGGTAGACAAGGCCGCATCCAGAACGAAGCTCGATTATGGCTTATGGAGTTGACATGAAGAATAACATACAAAACTGCACTTATTGAGCTACCAAGGAAATAAACAATAACCGGAACTACTGGTACATCGAGATCACACGGTCAAGCATGTTCGTGTACCACCTCATCTCAGCTATCCCTCTGTCCTCATGAATGGTGAAAGTGGGGTGGCGAGCCAGCGATGGAAAACACAAAGATGACTAGTGTTGTCTCAGTAGCACACTCGTGCAGGCCGTGGGGCGGCATCATGCTCCCTTCGAAGGTGCGATGGGGTAGCAACGGAGCGGACTATACGATCTTCGTCGTCCTTAGTTCTAGCTCTACCGACCTATTCTCATCAAAGAGAGGGTGGATAGATATAGACCCGGGATTCGCTTGAGCATAATTCACAAATCCATTGGTTCCACTTTGGGCCTGATTTCCCTGTTATTATTCCCCTTATGCATGGGTTTCAGCTCCGAAATCGCTTTCTAACTTGAGGCGCCAGGTCGGTCCCATTTTCCGAACATACTATATTTTCACCTACATTCCCTTCTAGTATCAATACATTTCTTCTTTGCACAGAAGCCCCAAAAAGCTTTGGATGACTCACTCCGCTGTGTGCCCCTCTTGCGTGTCGTCGCCCGGGTACCTTCATCGACCTCATGCCCAAGCCCGTCTTCCACTCGCGCGCTAGCTTGGCGAGGAAGGCATAAGAACTAGGGGACATGGTACCGGGGTGCCAGAAGCTAGCCTGCGTAGTGCTCCTATGTGTGCCATCCGACTACATCGCCATGCATAGCAGGCGATAGTTTACCATGGTCTCCATCCAAAGATGAGTAAAACTGGGGTCATACAGAATTGGAGAGAAACACCTCACGGACTTCATGGATGGATCTGGTTCTCGCCGGACGTGGTGTTGTGGGCAGAACTGGTCCTCCGGCAGCGTGTATGTTGCAGTGTTCGTGGACCTTGTTGCATGTCGCGCAGCAGAATAGGGCGCCGTTAGAGCATCTCCGACCGTCCACCCCAAATATAACCAGCAAACTGTCCGTGGACGTGCCCGAGAGTGTCCGCTGACAGTGACCGCTCAACCCTCGAAATTGTCTTCTACAACCATGTAGCCTAAAACTTCTTCCTCAAATTGATGCATTACATGTAACCGTACATTTTACACATAATGTATCTACCTAGTGCACATAGATAACCCGTAAATAGTAAGTATAATTGTAATTAACTAAAATAACTATAACGCCTAATGCATGGTGGACATGCATCTCCTTCTCGATGAGATGTTTTTTTCATCTTCGTCCGAGTTACATCCGTCTTACTTTTGTAATCATCCTCAATGTCGGCGAGTTGGAACTCCATCTTCATCTTATCTTCTTCTATTTTCTTGTTCTCTTCTTCAATCTTCCTTAGTGTGTCCTCCAAATTCTGGTTTGTTTATTGAACAAGCTTAAACGTTTCTTCAACCTTCTTCTTTTCCTCAATGATGAAGTCCAAATCACACAAAATGTGCATAGTGGCCCGGAGGGACTCGTTCAACTCGGTTATGAAACCATGGACATTGCAACTACTTTCTTTAGATGAATCACACAATTATAGGTAAAAACTCAAATCCACTCTAGTGGAACAATTTGGGGATAAACTCAAAATGAGAGAAAAACCTAGGAAATACATGGTCGAGTTAAACGAGGTTCCCTTCCTGTTGGGAGGGAACGAGGCTGTAGAGTCCTTGTTCGTGTCCCTTGAACCATGGTGCACGGAGACCGGCTGGCTGAGGCGGGATGAGTTTCAGATCTAGCAAAATGCAGTTGCCACAGAGATTGGTTGTGGCCGAAATATAGTCGTGGAAGTTTGGCGGGGATACTGCAAACGAGGATAGAATTGCGGGCGACAGAGAGGTGCCGGTGACAGCTGTGGATTGTGTATCTAGTAGAATGATAGGGTGGAGTGTTAAAAATATCTACCACAAGGAAAGAGGTTTCCAATATATGTAGGCTGAAATGGGGTGGGTCCGTGCAGTCAGCCTCCGAGTGTCGGACGCGCCTGGGCGTGCCTAGGCCGCCCAAACCCTCCCCATATATGGGTTGGGTTTTGGGTTTTCCAGAGAGGCCGGTCACTTGGGCTAATTATGGGGCGCAGTTGGGTTGGTATTTTTGGCCCAAATCGGCCCGGGACTCTCCGCCCGGTTGTATAGGGCAGGTTTATGAGTAACTGTTGGAGATGCACTTATGGATGAAATCATCCTCAATTATTCATGATGTGTCGCATCACCATATCGCGCCGGATCTTGAAGCGCTTGCTATCAAGGATGACCAACGTGATCATGTTTCTGTTTTCTTTGTTCCGAGAACACCGTCAACTTTACTTTCTTCCTCTTTGACGCCATGTTTCTCTCTTTATCTCTCATCAAATTGATAGCGCTTATGCCCTATGGTTTGGAACGCTCAATTCCAATCGGAAACTTTGGTCGATTCTGAGGTGGGGTGATTGATCCTCCCATACTTAACAGCGCAGAAAAGCCTACAAGAGAACGACTCGGGTCTGGTTAGGATACTCGAGTTTGGATTGATCACGGATAGTCCCACGACCAACAATGGATAACATGTAGGACAAATGGATGAAGCCATCATGCACACTTTATAACCCGTCTTCATCCAACCCATTAACTTCCAGGGCAAGCCTACTAACGATTTGATCGATCTATCCACGTACATATTTTTTTAACCTAGATCGACTTGTGAACAAAACGTTTTTTTAAACGATATCAAACCAACAACTTGGCGGTGGCATGCTTTGTGATTTCGATATTAACATGAGTAAGTGTAATAACGTACTACCAAACCGGCCAAGAGAGGAAGTCTAAAGCTTTTATTATTAGGCGAAGATTCAATGGTTTCTTGCTAATTTCCCGAAGGCAACAACCCAAGAAAATAACTCCGTAGTCTAGGCCCCATTTTGTTCTTTAATTTTCATGCCCCGCTTATGCATTGGCGATACAATTGTTTCCATGTGGCAATGATATATTGTGTATAACGTAATTATACTCCGTATACCTCCCTACTCCTATAATTATAAGCATATTTTATTTAGCATATAAAAGTATGAATAAAAATATTCTCGATGTATTTACCATATTTAGGAACTATTAATTGCTGAGTCTATATTGATACCAAATTATATTAACGAATATATCCACATATATGGTAGCCAAGAGGAAAAGACTATAAATAGGGGCCAAAGGAGGGCACAACCAACATAAAGTACTCAATTCTTCCTGCCTAACCTGTAGCGGGAAGGCCATTGCACGATTGCCGATCTCCATGGTGAACGCATGGTGACGCAACCCCCACCAACACCATCTCCTAATGCCAACTCCCTCAACTCCCATAGCCCATCGTGTCTGAACTTTTGTGGTGCTTCCGGTCACCCCTACTCTAGCACAACCCATCTATTAGAACCATGTTGTGGATATTAGGTTTCGATCTTCAAAATATCAATCTTGTGAGGGCGTCCAATTATTAAGGTAGATGACATATCGCGATGTTGGTGATGGGCGAGTGGAGACAATCTATATATATTTTCCATCTCTAGCAATAAATAATTGAAAGGTTTGATATATTATTTTTGGTTGCTCCAAAAAGTTCTAACATGTCTTGTTATTTGAACAAAGAATCGATAAATATTAACCTATACGGGATTTTATTATCATTTTAATATGATTAGTTCATTTGTGATCATCAAAGGTTTATGGTTCAATTTACTAATTCTGGCAAAAATTGTTTAGGAAAGTGTGAAATCCATTTTAGACCCCTTTTCTGATATTTTATTGTTTAAGAGTGATTATAATTACTTGATTCTTGGGTCTCCCATTATGGAAGAAACATTTCTTTATTGGATAACAAATGTACATTGTATGTTTGAAACACAAAGTTGTATTTGATATATAGTTGTAGTGGGTTTTATATATGTCCTACAAATATGAGACCTTATAATTTGTGAACTCTTTGAGTCGGCTTTAAAGGTACTTTATATTCATGTTATTGAATAATAATACAAGTATAATTTACCTTCTAAAGTAAATAAACTAATTATAAAATTACTATATATTTACCCAAGAACTAGATTATAAATTTATCCTAGAAAAATGGAAATCCATTCTAGATAAGTTTTCCATAGTGTATTCATTAAGGCAGAGTCTGCTTACTTTTATGGTTGGTTTTCCCATCATGGAAGGGACGGACGTTTTTTCAGACATAAGGATGTAGTTTCTATATTGTTATAGTTGTTCTTGTATATGTATATCATACCAATAGTTAGAAGTAAGGAATTACTGAATCCTATATATAGTCCATGCCAATTATTGGCAGTTGCTGATTTTTTTAACACAATAACACAAAGAGACATTTGTAGTTCATGCCTAATTTCGTTATTCAATTTGCGTACCCATTGATACCAATACATTCAATTTCGCATATACAATAATAAACAAAAATATTCTCCATATATTTACTATATTTAGGAGCTATTAGTTACACAGTCTATCTTGATATCTAATTATATTACCAAATAGATCCATATATATATTGTAGCCAAATAGAAAGGCTCAAAATAGGGGACAACAGATGGAGCAAACAACACAAAGTACTCAATTATTCTTACTTACGTGTATTAGGAGGAAGGATCATACATGATTTCCTATGTCCACGGTAAAAGCACGGAGGCACAACCCCCACCAATAGCATCTCCTAATCCCAACTCCGTCCAAACCCTCCTCCCTTAGCGTGTGAAGTTTTGTTGTGCTTCTGGTCACTATTAAGCTAGCAAAACCCATCCATTAAACATAAGCTGTGGGTCTTGGGTTTCAAACTAGAAAATTATCGAGCTTGTGAGGACGTCCATCCGTTAATGGGGATGCCATCTCACATTGCTAGTGATGTGTATTGGAGACAATTGGTTTATAATTTTTTCATCTATAACAATGAATAGTTGAATATTTTGATATACGCTTTCTAGTAGCTCCTAAAAGTGGTAACATGCCTTGTTATTTTAAGAAATAATATGTAAATACAAACACATAAGGTGTTTTATGATTATTCTTATGTGAAGGGTTACTTGTCATCCTCAAAAGTTTGTGGTTAAATTTTCTAATTCTAGAAATATTTATGGTTTAGTAGAATGTGAAATCCATTCTAGATCAGCTTTATCTTATTTTATTCATTAAGAAAGAGTTTAGTTACTACATTTGTGGTTCTACAATTATGGAAGTAAATTATTTTGATTGGATAATAAATGTACATTGTATGTTCGAAATACAAAGATGTATTTGATAGACTGTTGTGATAGTTTTTTTTTGTATATTTTGTACAACTATAAGAACATGTATCTTGTAACGTATTTCTATCGGCATGGAAGGTACTTTAGTTTCCAATTATTAAATAATAAAGGATTAAACTTGCCAAAGTAAATAAACTAATTACAAAAATTATCTTATACTTTTCAAAGAGTTATATTATAAAATTTATACTAGAAAAATGGAAATCCATTCTAGATTATTTTTCCCTATTTTATTCATTGAGACAAATTCTACTTGTTTTATGGTTAAGTTGGTTCTCCCAGTATGGAAGGGGCGACAAAATTTCAAACATAAATATATATTTTCTATACTGTTGACATTTTTGTTATATATCTCGTACCAATAGTTGGGAGTAATAAATTCCAAAATATCAATATATATATAGGTAAATTAATATATATATATATATATAGGACAAATTCAGGCTACTCCCGGGTGTAGCTACACCCACATGTATTTAGTATGATGTATGTAGTATCTATCGTACCGGAGAGTATGTACAGGTAGTATGCAGTTTATATTACTATTTCGGCAGTATATATACTACTTTTTACATAGTATGTGTAATTTTTCTACATACTCCTTTTATATGTACATATATACCTATATTTTGAATATATAGTGCAAACTACATGCTCAATTTTATAATTTTCATGAAACTTGTTTTGGAGTATCTTAGATATAGTATATGAACATACTTGGACCGAAAAAGTATGACACATAACTCCGCACGGCAGTATATGAGACGTGGGTGTAGCTACACCCGGGAGTAGGAACCATTTTCCCTATATATATATATATATATATATATATATATAGAAACTCTATTAGACATCCTGGGTATAGAATTACTTATTCTACACCCGGGTCCATGTAATGAGCCGGAACAGCCAAGCTGCACCGAAACTGTTGGGCCGAACCCAATTACTCCTAGCGTTCCACCACGGTTAGCTTAAATTCACCTTTTCCTTTTTTGTTTTTTTTTTGCATCGACGGTTCCCTCCTTTCCTGGTCGTGGGGATCCGGGAATCCTGGGAGCTAAGCCCACTTTCTCAAATCTGCGGTTCAGGGATTTCGACGGATGGAGGCGTGCTGCGGCCGGCGAGCGGCTGCAGCTGGGGATTGCGGCGAGCGGCGAATGTCCTTGGCGGCGCTCTCGTGGTCCGCGGGGTCGATTCGGCTTCAGTTTCTAGACTCTGCGGGCGTACGGCCTCCTATCCTCTCTGGCCACCGGAGGAACGACCTTGAGCGCCGCTGGCCCGAGGCCCCAGCTGCAGTCTGCGGCCAGCAGTTTCGGCGACTAGCGGCGGGAGGATTCGGTCCGGAGTGGGCGGCAGCTGCGGGTGGCGTCTCGGAAGCAAGCGCAGTCCGGTGGGTGGCCTCGTTGGGTGCCGACGATGTCCATGCGCGTGGCACCATCTTCTGGCGGCGGAGTGCAGGTTAGAGCGTTGGCGCGGCTGGTAGTCTAATCGGGTAGAGGTTTTGCAGGTGCGCGGCGGGAGGATTCAATGGCGAGGCGAGCGGGCGGCGAGTGGCCTCGTCAGCCGGCGGACTGGGGGCGGCGCTATCTTGGCGGATGGATTGCAGGTGGGAGCGGTGACCTCGCCTGCTGTCATGGCTGTCCTCGACGAGGGCTGGCGATGGCGTCTTTTTGTCTTCGCTGTTAGCAGTCTCCAATACTGAACAACGCACGCCAGTCTGCTCAGCTCACATCACGACCGATGGCAACAAGGTCGGTGTTGGCCGTTCTTTTTTATTCAGTTGCTTGCATACGCCGTTGTTCTGTTCTAGATAGTAGTGGGATAAGCCGCACCAAATAGATATGTACTAACCTGTTTAAACTGCAGTCTACCTATTCCAGTTGAGAATTTTTATTGCCAACAAATAATTTTTTAGTTTAGATCCCAGTAGCTATATCCCTTAAATCAACATCATAAGTTCGCATTGACAAATCCATGTACATCAAGTCATCAACACGAGAACAAATCACAGATAGAAGTGCAAGCATGCTATGGAGAAAAGCTCTTCTGGTTTCAATCCGTACTAGATGAAAATATATGGTATGGAAACAAGTTCTTCTGGAAATCTGTACTCCTCTGTATCCGACCAGCTCAAATGGTTCAGCTCCAAACAGCTGCTGACGCCGGTTTTGGCCGCTGTTGCCTGGAAGAAAAGAGGGTTGCTGGAATATTTGGCAGATGGTAAAGCATTCACTAGCAAGCCCTTAAATATGCATCATATCTCTGACTTTTTCCTTGAAACGAATGCATCATATCTTATGCCACCAAAACTGAAATCCAGCTGGTAGAACTATACTAGGTATTCTAATAATTAATCACGGTGATAGAAGTAATTATTCTTATAGTTCTTGTATAATTGGAGCTTCGCATATTCACTATGGTTTTCTGTACCAGCTGAATTAAGCTAAGAGAAGATAAATTGCATTAGCATCCGAATCAATGGGTAAAAAATCACCACAAAAGTAACCGACCGATCATACAATAATAAGGTTAGATGGGCTATACAAAACATCAATATGATTTTTGCCTGCGCCTTTTTACAGTAATAGGGCATTACAAGTAATTTTGTTGTCAAATGTTTGGTCGTCGGTTAAAATTATGCACCATAGTTATATAAACTTGTCTAGAGTAATCAAATATATCTCTTGGTTCCTGAACTTAATTAAAAGATGTTCAAATGCTTGTTTGTACGTTCTCTAAAAAAAATCCAACTTTAGTTGAAGCTGTTGATAAATTTAAGTGGGTTATCTAGACAGGGTAGTTGACATGGCAGGTTTACCACAAGCCCAAGTGCATCAGCTCCATCACAAAAAATTCCCTGGATTGGAAGGGAGTGTCATATTATAATTAAGGAATACAGCACATGTGAGTATAATCGTGCGTGACATACGGTAGGATTGGAAATATTATTTAAAGTGTGTTCCATTTCTACCCTGACATGAGGAAGGTGCTGACTATTGTTTGTGTTTAGTTGCTTGGAAGGTTACCCGGAGCGGACCACTTTTAGTGGCCGAATGACATTGCACTTTGTAATTTTACGACCAAAATCCACGTGATATGCAGTCTCTAGTTGTATCTCCAATAAGTTCTTCAATTATGACTATAAGGGACAGGAGCTGGCAGTCTCTTTTTCTCGACTATAATGTACTCTCTGCATGATGAATTGATTTGTGCTGATATTTGTTGCTACCAGGTATTTAAAAATCTCAATGAACTTGATTAATTCTTACTAGCTCCATGTTCTCCATCAAGAATTATTTTTCTTGTTAACATTGTCTCGCTGCATCGAAGTTTTCAGAACGTTGAATAAAAAACAAATACTACTAATTTTCTTCTGTCACCTATAATGGCGCATACTTGGAGACTAGTATTCTGAAATTTATGGCATAGTTGCATTCTGGAGCATGTTATTGCTGGTTAAACTAATGTTGATAATTGATTTGAGTTGATCTAGTTTTTGACTGATCCATCTTATATGGAATATTTTGCAATTTTTGCCCAATGTGTAGCTTATGTAGTAGGGCTCCTAAATTACTGATGGTTGTATTTTTCAGTCTCAAATATACACATTATGTGGCTTCAGCACTCTCATATTCACTATTGCTGACTTTAATCCTCATGATAGTTGAGGGAGGCTGCTGGAAGATGTAGTAATTTACTTTGTTTTTGCCATGTAGCTCTTTGCCATTTGCTTCTTTACCGATAAAGGCGGTCTGCAACTAGGGACGACACTAGCTGCTGATTTCGTTGCACCTGGTACTTTTTGGTACCACCCCATCTCTCCATTTTGGATGAGTAAGTGATGATTTTCTCTCCAATTGTGATTCATCTTGCTTCGTAATTGTGAATTTTTAGTAGACATTATAATTGTTGTTGTTAACAATGAATCTTGAGATAAGTAATTTTTGTCTTTCTTTAATTTGTTAGCTGCAATGTTATCTCCACTATAGTGCTAGGCATGCTCAGCTAAGTTATATGTGAAAGTATCAAATCAACAACAATTTATACAGGTTCCATAAATAGCATCAGGAAATGCATTTTGGTTAGGAATTATGAATTAGACCATGCTCACACATGCTTGATGCCATGACTTATCTTGCTCCCTTGAGCTGCTACTCCTTTTAGAAACGATATCATGAGAAAATGTTTCATTGCAAAGGGGCCTTCAAAATTACCAAACTACAGTAACCATTCCCCCTTTTTTCTAACAATGATGTAAAATCCATTTTCTAACACGATTTTTGTTATGGCACCCTTCTGCATGAGATTTTATGTGTGCCTTCTTTCCATTAGGGAGTGATGAAGGTTAACTCCTGATAGGGTTAAAAAATCCATATACAAGGAAGTAAATATTCTTCTACATTTTCACTTTGAGAACTCTCAGTTTACATGCAAAACTTCAAAAGTCATGTTTCGTGATCTCGCGACAGAATGTGCCATGCTATCCATGACATCCTGATTTACCATTGTATTTGATCCATTGCATATTGTGTATCTTCCCCTCTATTGAACATCTAATGCATTCCATTTTGTGCTGCTGCTGGTGTGAAGGAATACAAGTGCCAAAGATGTATTCAAGTGGTCGACACCTGAGCTCCCGTCCCCAGCGATGAACGCAAGTTCCGAATGGAAGAGGCGCCTGAAATCTTTAGGTGACTCTAACAGCAGCTCCTTCATGCCGGACATAAGCTCCCCTGGCAATACTCTGCAGCACTGCTTCCCGCTATCATGAAGCGCTGGAGAAAATTTAAGTGAGGGTCAGAAGATAGAAATATTGGTAAAAACCATGAAATCCTAGTCATTATACGGAGAGGGGAAGGAGCTAGCTTGGAAGAGATTGGCACGATTTGTGTTGGTCAGGTGTGTTATTTCCCTCGGTTGCTAATCTATGGGAGCAATTAGTGGCGATCTATAGGATGTTGTAATTAGTGGCCGTAAAACTCTTCTTTAGAAGGCTGTAATTTGTGGCACCTGGAGTGAAAATTATAGTGTTTGATGCGTAATTATTACGTCCCAGACAACCGATTCAGCTCAGTTAGAATTGAATAATTCGGTGAACAATATTGAACAAGATATATTTTTTCCCCAAATAATATGTGCCTTTCCCGAGCAACTCGTGGTATGAGTTTGCATTGCGTTACAAAATATTGCGTTAGATTTACCTCAAAAGCATGTTTCATGGTGTACATTTTACATTGCACATGCAAAAACTTACGACACATGTAGAGTGTGCGAGATGATTCCGTGGCCTGGTTTACAAAACATGTCGTAATATTACCCCAAATGCACGGGCGGGATGGATTTCTGGGAACATACCCGTAATATTACCTCACATGCACACGTGGATTTGGTGGTCTGGTCGTAAAATTACATCACATGCATAGGAGCGTGGATTTGGTGGGCTGGTCGTAAAATTACATCACATGCATACGAGACTTGCGGGATAGTTTCTGAGCGCTGTTGTCGTAAAATTACATCACATGCATACGAGACTTGCGGGATAGTTTCTGAGCGATGTTGTCGTAAAATTACATCACATGCATACGACTCGCGGGATGGTTTCTGAGCGCTGGTTCGCGGAACGGACTGGGTGCAGAATAATATTCTACACCCAGGGTGTCAAATAGCGCGACCCGGGTGTCAAATAGCGCAAGTCTCGTATGCATGTGATGTAATTTTACGACAACAGCGCTCAGAAACTATCCCGCAAGTCTCGTATGCATGTGATGTAATTTTACGACCAGCCCACCAAATCCACGCTCCTATGCATGTGATGTAATTTTACGACCAGACCACCAAATCCACGTGTGCATGTGAGGTAATATTACGGGTATGTTCCCAGAAATCCATCCCGCCCGTGCATTTGGGGTAATATTACGACATGTTTTGTAAACCAGGCCACGGAATCATCTCGCACACTCTACATGTGTCGTAAGTTTTTGCATGTGCAATGTAAAATGTACACCATGAAACATGCTTTTGAGGTAAATCTAACGCAATATTTTGTAACGCAATGCAAACTCATACCACGAGTTGCTCGGGAAAGGCACATATTATTTGGGGAAAAAATATATCTTGTTCAATATTGTTCACCGAATTATTCAATTCTAACTGAGCTGAATCGGTTGTCTGGGACGTAATAATTACGCATCAAACACTATAATTTTCACTCCAGGTGCCACAAATTACAGCCTTCTAAAGAAGAGTTTTACGGCCACTAATTACAACATCCTATAGATCGCCACTAATTGCTCCCATAGATTAGCAACCGAGGGAAATAACACACCTGACCAACACAAATCGTGCCAATCTCTTCCAAGCTAGCTCCTTCCCCTCTCCGTATAATGACTAGGATTTCATGGTTTTTACCAATATTTCTATCTTCTGACCCTCACTTAAATTTTCTCCAGCGCTTCATGATAGCGGGAAGCAGTGCTGCAGAGTATTGCCAGGGGAGCTTATGTCCGGCATGAAGGAGCTGCTGTTAGAGTCACCTAAAGATTTCAGGCGCCTCTTCCATTCGGAACTTGCGTTCATCGCTGGGGACGGGAGCTCAGGTGTCGACCACTTGAATACATCTTTGGCACTTGTATTCCTTCACACCAGCAGCAGCACAAAATGGAATGCATTAGATGTTCAATAGAGGGGAAGATACACAATATGCAATGGATCAAATACAATGGTAAATCAGGATGTCATGGATAGCATGGCACATTCTGTCGCGAGATCACGAAACATGACTTTTGAAGTTTTGCATGTAAACTGAGAGTTCTCAAAGTGAAAATGTAGAAGAATATTTACTTCCTTGTATATGGATTTTTTAACCCTATCAGGAGTTAACCTTCATCACTCCCTAATGGAAAGAAGGCACACATAAAATCTCATGCAGAAGGGTGCCATAACAAAAATCGTGTTAGAAAATGGATTTTACATCATTGTTAGAAAAAAGGGGGAATGGTTACTGTAGTTTGGTAATTTTGAAGGCCCCTTTGCAATGAAACATTTTCTCATGATATCGTTTCTAAAAGGAGTAGCAGCTCAAGGGAGCAAGATAAGTCATGGCATCAAGCATGTGTGAGCATGGTCTAATTCATAATTCCTAACCAAAATGCATTTCCTGATGCTATTTATGGAACCTGTATAAATTGTTGTTGATTTGATACTTTCACATATAACTTAGCTGAGCATGCCTAGCACTATAGTGGAGATAACATTGCAGCTAACAAATTAAAGAAAGACAAAAATTACTTATCTCAAGATTCATTGTTAACAACAACAATTATAATGTCTACTAAAAATTCACAATTACGAAGCAAGATGAATCACAATTGGAGAGAAAATCATCACTTACTCATCCAAAATGGAGAGATGGGGTGGTACCAAAAAGTACCAGGTGCAACGAAATCAGCAGCTAGTGTCGTCCCTAGTTGCAGACCGCCTTTATCGGTAAAGAAGCAAATGGCAAAGAGCTACATGGCAAAAACAAAGTAAATTACTACATCTTCCAGCAGCCTCCCTCAACTATCATGAGGATTAAAGTCAGCAATAGTGAATATGAGAGTGCTGAAGCCACATAATGTGTATATTTGAGACTGAAAAATACAACCATCAGTAATTTAGGAGCCCTACTACATAAGCTACACATTGGGCAAAAATTGCAAAATATTCCATATAAGATGGATCAGTCAAAAACTAGATCAACTCAAATCAATTATCAACATTAGTTTAACCAGCAATAACATGCTCCAGAATGCAACTATGCCATAAATTTCAGAATACTAGTCTCCAAGTATGCGCCATTATAGGTGACAGAAGAAAATTAGTAGTATTTGTTTTTTATTCAACGTTCTGAAAACTTCGATGCAGCGAGACAATGTTAACAAGAAAAATAATTCTTGATGGAGAACATGGAGCTAGTAAGAATTAATCAAGTTCATTGAGATTTTTAAATACCTGGTAGCAACAAATATCAGCACAAATCAATTCATCATGCAGAGAGTACATTATAGTCGAGAAAAAGAGACTGCCAGCTCCTGTCCCTTATAGTCATAATTGAAGAACTTATTGGAGATACAACTAGAGACTGCATATCACGTGGATTTTGGTCGTAAAATTACAAAGTGCAATGTCATTCGGCCACTAAAAGTGGTCCGCTCCGGGTAACCTTCCAAGCAACTAAACACAAACAATAGTCAGCACCTTCCTCATGTCAGGGTAGAAATGGAACACACTTTAAATAATATTTCCAATCCTACCGTATGTCACGCACGATTATACTCACATGTGCTGTATTCCTTAATTATAATATGACACTCCCTTCCAATCCAGGGAATTTTTTGTGATGGAGCTGATGCACTTGGGCTTGTGGTAAACCTGCCATGTCAACTACCCTGTCTAGATAACCCACTTAAATTTATCAACAGCTTCAACTAAAGTTGGATTTTTTTTAGAGAACGTACAAACAAGCATTTGAACATCTTTTAATTAAGTTCAGGAACCAAGAGATATATTTGATTACTCTAGACAAGTTTATATAACTATGGTGCATAATTTTAACCGACGACCTAAACATTTGACAACAAAATTACTTGTAATGCCCTATTACTGTAAAAAGGCGCAGGCAAAAATCATATTGATGTTTTGTATAGCCCATCTAACCTTATTATTGTATGATCGGTCGGTTACTTTTGTGGTGATTTTTTACCCATTGATTCGGATGCTAATGCAATTTATCTTCTCTTAGCTTAATTCAGCTGGTACAGAAAACCATAGTGAATATGCGAAGCTCCAATTATACAAGAACTATAAGAATAATTACTTCTATCACCGTGATTAATTATTAGAATACCTAGTATAGTTCTACCAGCTGGATTTCAGTTTTGGTGGCATAAGATATGATGCATTCGTTTCAAGGAAAAAGTCAGAGATATGATGCATATTTAAGGGCTTGCTAGTGAATGCTTTACCATCTGCCAAATATTCCAGCAACCCTCTTTTCTTCCAGGCAACAGCGGCCAAAACCGGCGTCAGCAGCTGTTTGGAGCTGAACCATTTGAGCTGGTCGGATACAGAGGAGTACAGATTTCCAGAAGAACTTGTTTCCATACCATATATTTTCATCTAGTACGGATTGAAACCAGAAGAGCTTTTCTCCATAGCATGCTTGCACTTCTATCTGTGATTTGTTCTCGTGTTGATGACTTGATGTACATGGATTTGTCAATGCGAACTTATGATGTTGATTTAAGGGATATAGCTACTGGGATCTAAACTAAAAAATTATTTGTTGGCAATAAAAATTCTCAACTGGAATAGGTAGACTGCAGTTTAAACAGGTTAGTACATATCTATTTGGTGCGGCTTATCCCACTACTATCTAGAACAGAACAACGGCGTATGCAAGCAACTGAATAAAAAAGAACGGCCAACACCGACCTTGTTGCCATCGGTCGTGATGTGAGCTGAGCAGACTGGCGTGCGTTGTTCAGTATTGGAGACTGCTAACAGCGAAGACAAAAAGACGCCATCGCCAGCCCTCGTCGAGGACAGCCATGACAGCAGGCGAGGTCACCGCTCCCACCTGCAATCCATCCGCCAAGATAGCGCCGCCCCCAGTCCGCCGGCTGACGAGGCCACTCGCCGCCCGCTCGCCTCGCCATTGAATCCTCCCGCCGCGCACCTGCAAAACCTCTACCCGATTAGACTACCAGCCGCGCCAACGCTCTAACCTGCACTCCGCCGCCAGAAGATGGTGCCACGCGCATGGACATCGTCGGCACCCAACGAGGCCACCCACCGGACTGCGCTTGCTTCCGAGACGCCACCCGCAGCTGCCGCCCACTCCGGACCGAATCCTCCCGCCGCTAGTCGCCGAAACTGCTGGCCGCAGACTGCAGCTGGGGCCTCGGGCCAGCGGCGCTCAAGGTCGTTCCTCCGGTGGCCAGAGAGGATAGGAGGCCGTACGCCCGCAGAGTCTAGAAACTGAAGCCGAATCGACCCCGCGGACCACGAGAGCGCCGCCAAGGACATTCGCCGCTCGCCGCAATCCCCAGCTGCAGCCGCTCGCCGGCCGCAGCACGCCTCCATCCGTCGAAATCCCTGAACCGCAGATTTGAGAAAGTGGGCTTAGCTCCCAGGATTCCCGGATCCCCACGACCAGGAAAGGAGGGAACCGTCGATGCAAAAAAAAAACAAAAAAGGAAAAGGTGAATTTAAGCTAACCGTGGTGGAACGCTAGGAGTAATTGGGTTCGGCCCAACAGTTTCGGTGCAGCTTGGCTGTTCCGGCTCATTACATGGACCCGGGTGTAGAATAAGTAATTCTATACCCAGGATGTCTAATAGAGTTTCTATATATATATATATATATATACCCCAGCTATTTAGGAACCGGTTTCTGAATAACTATTCAGGAACCTTTCTGAACTTCACCATACACGACAGTGAACATTTTCTATAAATCGCTGTGAACTTCTGCTGATATGCCTATGACCATAGTGCCATGAACTTTTTTTCCATAGTAGGGAAATAGGGAAGTGTCATATTTTTTTGTTAAATCAATTTCGTAACTGGACCGGGCCGCGCCCCCCTCCCCCCGTGTATTACATGTCCAAACCCCCTGACATTTAATCGCCCGGCCCCTGGTCGGTGTCCTCGTCTCCACCACTCTCTCCTTCCTCGACCGCAACCGCCGCCGTTGAATCTCTCGGTCGTGGCCTTCGGCGAAGCCATAGAGGTAAACTGCTCGCCCGATTCTTTGCCCCCTCTCACCCTCCCCCTATGCCTCCATGTGAGCTTTCCTCGCGCATTTCTGCGCTTTTGTTGTCCCCTACGGTTGTAGTTAGGTTTTCTTTCCGGCAAAGGACGTTCGTGTACCCCCGCGCTCTGGCGGCTTCTCTAATTGTGGTTGTGGAGGTTAGGTGATTCTTAAGCCCCGGTGTTGCTTAGTTTTGAGGCTGGCTGTGGTAGGTTGCTGCCCATGCTAATTTTAATCTGGATCCCCAATTTCTATCTAGGGTTCAAGGGAGCTTCCTCCATTCATTTGATCGATTTAATGGATCCTACCTCTCCAGTTCCAAGTTCTCCAGTCCCAAGCGAAGGTAATTTTCACCAAAATTCATCTTAATGTTTTAATTTTTTTTCAGTTGCCTGCACGTGGATTTAATCTGTATTCCATTTGTTCATTTTTTATGATGCGGGCTTAAATAAATGCATTTTAATTTTGCTATCGCTGCTAACGGTGATGTGCGTTGTTATAGCAATTCCGAATGGAGTAGGTGAAAATTTTAATTTGAACCGCTGTAATCTGCTATTGTGAACTACTGTCTAGTGCACATGTGAACTTTTTAAAATCTTTAAAACAATAGATTATCAAGGTCAATAGGGGGGAGGGGTTGAGTTGTAGGGCAGTGTATATTGGATTTTTTTTATTAGTTGGACAATGATGATTACTGAATGTGATTTTTTCCACCCACCTTCAAGTGAACCACTTATATAAGGATGTGGCAAAATTGTATTGAAGCAAACGGCTGATATAATTTAGTTTACGCGCAGTGAACTTTTTCCCCCCGCAACTGATTTTTCAGTGATTTTTTCTATGTACATTGAACTATAGCACAAGTGAACTCCCTATCACCATCAAAGCAAATCTCTATTTTTTCATGTGGACTTCTGTGGATTGTATATATGAACTCCCTCTTTTATTTTGTGCTAGGTTTTATCTGTTTTGAGCTTGAGAAGCATTATATGATTTTTTTTGTCATCCATTTTTTTTATATACTCTTTTTTTTTGTTAACCTTGTGTGATATTCTTACTTCTGATTATGTGCAGATAATACTGACGAAACTCCTAGCCAGTACATTATTGCTCGTCGCTCAGGCGGCCGTTTTGGTGATGCTAC
The DNA here is from genome assembly GCA_028641055.1 of Alopecurus myosuroides. Classification (NCBI taxonomy): domain Eukaryota; kingdom Viridiplantae; phylum Streptophyta; class Magnoliopsida; order Poales; family Poaceae; genus Alopecurus; species Alopecurus myosuroides. The sequence goes on from CM054058.1 coordinate 174,087,515, forward strand.
GTGTGATGCTGATCATAGTATCAGAGAGTCGCTTGATATGTTGAAGTATCATTATGGTGAGTCAGCATCACCTATGAGATGTGCTGCAGAGGCAGATGATGCAGTCGGATCAAGTCTGTTTGTCGATCTAACAACGGCCAGCCTTTGTACGATGCAACTCATGTTTGTTGTGCAGTGGGGCCTTCTGCAGTGAAGGATGTTAATGTTGATAGCAGCAGGGGCCCTGTTTTTGATTCAACTCCTGCCCCCGAGGTCAATAACGACCATTGTGATTTTGATTCGACTCCGGTGTGGCAGGATACGCCGTCACAGTCAGTTGAAGGTCCTGAAGAGGTTACTAAGGAGCACAATGTTGAAGAGCAGTGGAGGAAGTATAATGAGGAACACAGTGCCAGAGTTAGGTTTCAGAATGATAAATTGGTAGCTTATTATAGGAAATATCCTTCGAGGAAAAAGGGTTTAAATCCTGATGGGTCAGTTTGTGGTGTCAAATTATTTGAAAGTTTTTTTAATATACTTCTTTCCATACTATACAACATTTTAAATCCTGATGGGTCAGTTTCAAATTATACTTCTTTCCATACTATACAACATTTTAAATATATTTTCGCATTCACTTTTTTTATGTTTTTTTACTGTGTCCATTTGCAGGTTGCAGGTCTGAAAAGGAAGAGGGGTGGAGTGCTACCGACTGTAGGTGATGGTAAAAAAACAGGAAGGTTGAACAAACCCAGGGTGTCGAAAAAGAAAAAGGTTGTTAGTGATGGGAGTGATGAAGGAGAAGGCCGTGCATATTGCTTTCAGCACACTGTCCGGTGCTCACTCAGAGAAGTAATTTCAGCAGCAAAATTACTCAAGGAATGCCACAGAGAGAAGGTTCGTGAAGCTGGTTTTGGGTGTGTTTTTGAATGGGTACTTAAAGGCAATGTATCACGTGTCCTGATGTGTTTCTTGATGAAGAAGATAGACACAAACACGATGACGTTAAATTGTGGTCCAGGGAGGGTTCTTGTTATTAACATGGAGGATGTGCATCATGTGTTTGGGTTCTTTATTGGTGGTGTTTCAGCTCCAACTCCGTCAGATAGTGGTCATGATGCTGCTCTTGCACAGTTTAAACATGAATTGGGTTTTGATAAGTCTGCTAGTATTGAGACGAAACATCTCCGTGGTATTCTAGCTGAGCTTGTGAAGGACGAGACCAAAGCTGATTTAGCAGTGAAAGTTTTTTTTAAAATTCTTTTCAACAAGCTAATCTGTCCTGGTTTGGCAGTCCGCGTTGGGAGGTAGGCTGCTATGCTAGTAGGCATGAATTACAAGTCTATGGCTCGCATGGACTACTGCCAGCTTGTTGTTGACGAGTTGAAGAGGTCGGCAGAGAAGTACCAAGATCCCATACTAAATCAGGCTGGCCCCGAAGGTTGTGGCGTTGTCCCTGTAGTGATGTACCTAGACAGCTGCAAAGTGGCTAAGCATTCTTTAATGCATCGCATGACTCCTCGTGCTAAATATCTGCGCAAGAAGCCCCTAATTGCTATATACAAGAAAGACCTCAAACATAATGGTGGCGCTGATCTCTCAAAGTACATTTTTGGCAACGTGTCGGTGAGTGAACTACTCTGATCATAAACAGTGAACTTCTTTTTTATTGGTTTATAGCCCCTACTTTTTTTAGTGTGTGTGCTTCCATAATTGACCTTTATATTTTTTTAATGAAGTGGAAAGGTCGTAACGAAGTATCTTATTCTTACCGGTTGCCTGTTGAAGATTTAGTGATTGAGACAAGTCCTCTTATGCAAAGTCGCTCTCCAGACCATATCTCTATTGATTGCCAGTTTGAACTTCTGGTCACCGATCCTGAACTGCTTCATTCAAGTGGAGTAGGGTTGGGAGCTGGTCCCGCCGAGCAATCTGAAATGGATAATGAGCATGGGAAGTCGATCCCTATAATTGCACAGATCGATAGGCTTTTGGGAAATATTGTTGACCTTTCACGGACTATCCCAAGCACAGAGGACCGTCTTAGCACTATTTCTGGTCTTTTCCCCCACGGGCACGGTCCTAGCAGGGAAGCAATGAAAGATGCTTCAGAGGTTGAAAACAATGTGCTTCAAAGTTTGAGATGTGCTCTATCTACTGTACGGCAAGGTTTTGTTGACATAGGCTCGAAGAAAGACATGATTTGCAGGGATTATGAAAAGGAAACTGTTATCACTGAACGTCAAATGCCGCAGGCAGATTTAGATGATGTGACTGGTGTTGGTGATGGTATTTTCAACCATGTCCGTCTAACAGGATTAGGACAGTCAGGTGTTGACGCAGAGGTAACGGACTGTTCCTTTTCATATGCCGGTTCTTAAAGTGAACTTATTTTGGAGTCTTTTAGTGAACCTTTTTTTTGTGCTCTTCCCCTTGTATTTTTTAACAGGAAGAAACTAAAATAGCAGAAGAAACAGCTATGCAAGATGAAGAAGCGTATCTGACCACGAATTTGGAGAGGAGACAGCTTTTAAACAGGTGGCTTCCCCAATATCCGCTCCTGAGGAGTCTTGCGAGGAAGGTTCTGATGGTGATGACGATGGTGTGGACTCTCACAGTTTGAATGATGATTTCTTCCCGGCTTCGCAGCTTGTAGAGCAGAAGGATATTCCTGCTACTTGCGACGGTAATGGGCCTAGTGTTGTTGCTGTTGTGCCTCCGGTTGTCAAGAATTCTGAAACATGTGCAGATATTGGAGTTGCAGCTGGAGCCAGCTGTGAGATTGTTCTTGATGCTATAGTTTTGTCTTCGGTCCTGGATCATGATGCCGTCACTCGCAGTGTAACTGTCTCTGTGACTGGTGCAGAAGTCGACACCCGATGGCCATTGGATGAAACTGCCCAACATAGTGATTATGTTGCTGAGGCGGCGAAGCCTTTTTCTGCTCCAGTCTTGATAGAAGTCCATGACAAGGCTGTGTGTGAAGATCCACTTCTCAAGGCTGTTGGCGAATCCGTCGTAGCTGACATTTCCAATCCTAAAGTTGACCTGGGAGCAGAGCGGCATGATGCCGAACAAGCTGCGGATCAGACTAACATGGAAGGTGGTGTTGATTGTTGTGATGCAGCAACTGTTTCTATGCATGAAGGCAGTATCGGCAGATCACTTCTAGATGGTTATGTAGCGTCTGCTTCTGAACCTGCTGGAGTGTCGTGCACGCCAACACAAGTTTTAAGCAAGGATCCGTGTCTATGAACCCTCATTCTTTTCTTCAATATCATATCCACCCACCTTCGTGTCATCTTTTGTTTTTAGCAGTTAGGTCGCTTCGTGTGGGAAATGTAAAACTCCTTATGAAATTTATAATATTTTTAATATGTTGCTGGCCTTTTTCATTAACCTTGATCTGAGTGGAGTACTTTTCTTCATGGCAAACCTGTATGCGAATGAACGTCTCCTTTGTGTGTGCTTCCCTTCAAGAGTGAACTTCATCTATCATTCTTTATTTTCTTTAGATGTCATGTGAACTTCTTCCCATACGCAAATGAACTTCCACTAGTTTGCAGATTCCAGTGTAGTTTCCACTCCATATCTAGCAACAGCTGAAGGCTTAAGAAGAATAAAATGTATACCATGGAGTTTCCAGGCTGAGGAAAGATTCAAAGAAGAAGTATTAATTTTTTTTGTTTTTTGTGACTTTTTGTTTTTTAATCTTCATCATATTTTTTTCTTTTATATGGCCACCTTATTTCAAATCATATAACCTTCTTACTCTATTTTTTCTTTGTTTTTAAAACCAGGGACATCATTTTGTTTGAAAACAACGAATGTCGATGCACAATAGGTGAGGTTGCTGAAGCTTTCAGGCCTCGTGGCATGCTTTGCTCATTTGTTGTTTCTGTTGGAACTTTTTTGCTTGGGAAAAAGTATGAGAATTCGCCGAAGATGGTCGTACCTTACGAATGCAGTGTACGTATTTTGTATCACCGTCTTCTCGTTATGTTCTGTAATTTGGTACCTCGAAATGAGTGAACTTCTTAACTATATGGCGTATACTGCAGTGAACTATAAGTCAAAATTAACTTTTTTATGTGTATTTTTCAGAGGCTTATCTGGGAAGGAAATCTTAATAGCAAGCGCCTGCGTAGGCTTTTTAGTCTTGACGCTAAATAACGATTGGACCAGAAAAATATAGTGAGCATGATTAATTTTTTCGAAACCCGTTTTACGTGTTTTTAAAACATTAGTTTTAACCTTTTTCTCATGTTAATTGCAGATTCTTTTTGCTACATTTGATCCCCCGACACCCCAACGCCTGGAAATGTGGGTCATTTCTGCATAGTAGCTGTCAATCTTGTGGAAGAGTGTTTCGAGCTCCTTGACTCTCTTCGCGACCTCAATGATCGAGATGGTGTCAGGGTTCTTTTTAGGATGGATCATGGTATAAAGAAAATGTGGAGAAATGCGACTAATTCGAAAGCCGAATCCTTTTTCCCCCAAAACAGTTCATTTCAAAATGCGTTATATCAGGACACTAAAACAGAATAATACGTGAGAATGACATTTTTCTATTTGATTTTTTATGCAGGGATTCATATATGTAGACTATTCTTTCAAACTTTTTGAATAATTTTTTTATGTTTACTGTTTTGCATTTCAGGCATGACCGTGGGTTTTTCATGCTGGAGTGCTTGGAGTCGTGGGATGGTGTTAGTTTGGTTATTTTCGACCAGAAAGATATTCCATATATAAGGATGACACTCCTTTACAGCTGGTTGACGGCCGGAGATTTCAACATTGACTTGAAGGCTCTGTTAGACATCGATGCAGGTTTTTTATTCTAAAAATCATTTGTTTCTTTTTGTTTTGTGTTCTATTATAGTACACTTCTAGGATTTTCAAGAAACAAACATATTTACTTGTTATATCAACTACATGAAGCTTACTCCATTTTTGTTATTTTAAATAGATAATTGACATGGATACATTAGTGAACTTCCAAAAAACATCTACATGTGTCGGGGGGTTATCCGCGAGTAGGGGTAAAGCAAGTGCTAAAGGCAAGGTCAAGGGAGAGTTTTGGCTGAATAGCCGGCTACCCGGTACTCGCTACCCGGTAAACTGCTATCCGGCCTTACCTGCTAATGGCCGGAAGGAAGAATCAAGGAAGTTACATTCTTCCGAGTAGAGGAAGTGGTTCGAGTAGAGGGAGTGAGTTCCTACTCGGGCCAGAAGTCAATGAAGCCGTTCTGACAAAGGATCCCGCGTATCCTGCGTCTGTACGGCGTGCGGTTCAACTTACGGAGTGCGTGATTATCCGCACCACGGCGTGGCTACAGTGCGGTGGGCGCCTGTCTAGTCCTGTCACTGATAGAGGGGACATGACAGGGCTAGGGGCCTACCCTATCTCACTGACAAGGGTGGACAGGTCCCATCTCCGAACGGCGCAACGACTTACGGGGCGAGTGTCAGCGGTAACCCGGAGGCGTGCGCGGTTCTGCAGGGCTCCTGTCACAACCCGTCGTACTTTATACTTGTTTTCTATTCGGCTGGGCACGAGTATATAAGGTGCCCTGCCTCCTCCTGTGCGAGGGTCGACTCATTCGTTGGAAACACTTAGAGAGAACTAGAGAGAGCAAGAGTGGCTACTCGGCTGAAGGCATGATTGTACTGTGGCTACTCGGTGATACACATATAAAGAGAGAGGCAGGAGTAGGGGTGTTACCTCCACACGAGGGCCCTGAACCTGGGTAAGATCTTGGTGTTTGCATTGTTCGTGATCTACCACACGCGGCTACTCGCCGTGTGATCCCTCCCCGAGCACCTCCAGCGTCCATCGGCCCCAACTTTAGCCATCCCATGGCATCTGCCGTGATACCACCACGACAGTTGGCGCCCACCGTGGGGCAGACAGAGGCGCTGGCTGGAGTCCATGTTCGGACGGGACTCGTTTCTGCTACTGGGGAGCGCGTGGTCTGTGGCCTTGTCCACAGATTCGGCTCCTTCGACTTCGTCACCGACAACGCCGGAGATTTTGGCGGGAGGCCCATTCCGGCAGGCGGCTCGGTGCTCTCCTTCGGGTCGCACCTCATCTACGTCGCCACCGCCATCGTCCGCGAGTTCCCAGAGGAGGTGCTGATCGCGGAGGATCCTCCTGCTGTGATCGCTGCCCGCGGAAGGCCAATTGGCCGTTCTGCGGACACCGTGGAGGTAATGGTGGCCGGCCTGGCTACCGATGCCGGGAAGGGCGCTGCTGCGGACGCGGACGTCATCGAGGATCTTGCTGGCCCGAGCGTTGGCGGGAGGACCCACAAGCCCTACGAGAAGGATTCCAACATCCCTCTCTCTACTACACCAACGATACCGGCATCCGCGGTGCGGATGGGCATGCCGCCTCCCACCGAGCTTGAGCTCTTGACCATGAGGGCGCAGCTCGACCGGCAGCGCCAGGAGTTGCTCTCCGAGCAGCTGGAGCTAGAAAAGGTTAGGCTCGAGCTTAGCCTAGACCAGAACGAGTACAATAAGGCCCACGGCTTTACTCCTGTTGCTAGGGAGTCTAGCAAAGTAGGCGCTACGCGTCGCAACTTAGGCGCCGAGATGGCGACAGTTGTAGAGGCTCCTAGCCAATCTGCCACCGCAAACACCTCCACCAGGCCTAGATACAGCACCCCCGCCAAAACACTTAGAGCTGCTGAGGCTGTAGCCACAGAGTTGCCAAACCTAGCTGGTGACGCGCGCGCTAGACAGCAGGAGAGGCTCAATGAGCTAGTGCTAGAGGCTGCTAGGCAGAACGAGGAGTTCCGGAAAGCCAATCCGGGTGCTGGAGCTTCTCAGGTGGTGCATTCGCATGCGGTCAGATCTAACGATCAGGCCTTATCCCCGCATCCCAGTCGCGAGAGGGACCAGAGTGCACGCTCTGGAAAGGGTAGAGAGATGCAGGTGTACGACCCGGTTCTCTCCGCGAAACAGCGCGCTGTGCCGCGAGAATCCGGTCAGAAACACACTACTGCAGGAGCAGGCTATCAAGCCCATAAAGCTCAGAGCTAGGCACAAAGCGGAGACAACGCGGGGCCTTCTCGGCGTCCTGCTGCTCAGCCTACCCGACAGAGAAAGCAGCAGCCTGCTGCAGCACAGCCGCGTGCGGCTGCGCCAGCAGCCAACCCTGTGGTGCAACCCGCTGTGGTGCAGGAGAATAGGTATGATGATGGCTACTCGGCGATGGGCTAGCCGGTTATGCTGACCCTAGGAATGTTGCTGATCGCCTTGGTGAACGCATGTTGGAGCCCAGTGATGCCAGGTTCAAGCTGGACAGGATCAATCTGTCCGCGCAACTCGAGAACAGGGGGCCGCCTGGCCCAGAGTGCTTTGGCCCTCGCATCATGAACGAGCCATCAGTGAACCACTTCCAGCTGGCCAGAGGGACCAAGTGTTACAATGGCAGCACCAAGCCAGAGGACTGGTTGAGCGATTATGTCACAGCCGTGCACATTGCAGGCAGCAACCGGAGATGGGCTGTGCGGTATGTTCCGCAAATGCTTAAGGGTCTAGCTCGGACTTGGCTCAACAATCTGCCCAAGGACAGTATCAATTGCTGGCTGGACTTCTCGGAGGCCTTCATCGGCAACTTCACAAGCACTTACAAGAGGCCGAATAGGCCACAGCAGTTGTCCGCTTGCAAGCAGCGGGAAGACGAGACCAATCGCGAGTATCTTACTCGGTGGAGCACCTTGAGGAACACCTGTGAAGGTGTGAATGAGGCCCAGGCCATCACTTGGTTTGCGCAGGGTTGCAGACATGGTAGCATGCTGTGGCAGAAGCTGCAGCGCGAGATGCCGAGTATACTCGCGGAGACTATCAAGATCGCGGACATGTATGCACTTGGCGACCCAACCCAGCCTCTGATGGACTCCCCCGAGCCGAGAAGGAACTACAACAACAACAGCAGCAAGCGCAATGATTTCCGCAACAAGCGCAGGGGTGACCGGATTGATACTCGGTATGATCCCGAGGAGGTGAATGCTGTGACCACGGCTGCTGGGAGTAGCCAGAGTCAAAAAACTGCTGGAGCCCAGTACGGGCAAAACCAGAATCAGGGCCAAGGCATCAAGAAGCCGTACAATGCTCCCCAACAGGGTAGTGGCAACTCGGGTCCTGCGCCAAACTTCATCTTCACGGATATGAAGGATGGCCCCTGCAGCTTCCATACTCGGCATCCAGCCAGGCCAGCCAACCACACTACTCGGCAGTGCAGTTGGTGGGAACAAATCAAGAACGAGGGCTTGCCTCCTCCTCCTCCTCCTCTGCCAGCAGCGAATGCCAATGTGCAGCCAGCTCGGGCACCCACTCCTCGGCCTGCAGTCTTCCCGAGAAGAGAAAATGTCAACCAGGTGGCTTTAGGAGCCAACCGCAACTTCAACAACGACCGCTACCGCAACAACAACAACAACAACAACAACGACCGCAACCGCAACTACAACAACAACTACTACACCTGCAACAACAACAGAAACAACAACAACAACAACAACAACAACAACAACAACAACAACAACAACAACAACAACAACAACAACAACAACAACAACAACAACAACAACAACAACAACAACAACAACAACAACAACAACAACAACAACAACAACAACAACAACAACAACAACAACAACAACAACAACAACAACAACAACAACAACAACAACAACAACAACAACAACAACAACAACAACAACAACAACAACAACAACAACAACAACAACAACAACAACAACAACAACAACAACAACAACAACAACAACAACAACAACAACAACAACAACAACAACAACAACAACAACAACAACAACAACAACAACAACAACAACAACAACAACAACAACAACAACAACAACAACAACAACAACAACAACAACAACAACAACAACAACAACAACAACAGCAACAACAACAACAGCAACCAAGGTAACAACAACAACGGCAACAATGGTGGTGGAGACCGCAACCAGTACCAGGAGCACCACGAGAGCTACATGATATTCGTCACCGAGCCAGTCGACAAGCAGTCGCAGCACAGGCGTGCGTTGGAGGTAAATGATGTCATCCCGGCGGTGCCTCACTATCTGCGCTGGTGCGACCAGGAGGTGACTTGGTTCAAGGCTGATCACCCCAAGGTGATGCCCAACCCGGGTAGCTATGCTTTGGTGCTGGATCCCACTTTCCTCGGACCCGAGAAGAACGTCCGCTTCAGCAAGGTGCTGATTGACAACGGCAGCAGCATCAACATCATGTATCTGGATACACTGAAGAAGCTCGGCCTTGCCGAGAACATGCTGCTACCCAGCAAGACCACATTCCACGGAATCGTGCCGGGGGTGTCTTGTGCCCCAATCGGCCGCATCTGGATGGATGTCCTGTTCGGCACCAGGGAGAACTGTCGCATCGAGTGTGTCCAGTTCGAGGTGGTTGATCTTCAGAGCCCCTACCATTCCCTTCTCGGTAGGACTGCACTCACCAAGTTCATGGATTCTACTCATGCTGCCTATCTGAAGATGAAGATTCCTGGTCCTAATGGAGTGATCACCATCTCGGGTGACTACAAGAAGTCCATGGAGTGTGCCTCTGCTGGTTCCCAGCTGGCGGAATCCATGGTCATTGCTGCCGAGAAGAAGAAGATGTATGAGGTGGTGGCTATGGCGCAAGCAGCGCAAGGTGGTGCGCCCGGCATGCCGAGTTCCCAGTACGGGACTGCATTCCAGGCGTCCCAGGAGACAAAGAAGGTCCAGGTCGACCCTGAGTTCCCAGACCGCGTTGCCATCATTGGCGCCGGGTTGGGAGAGAAATAGGAAAGCGAGCTCATCCACTTCCTCCGTGAGAATCGGGACGTGTTCGCCTGGTCCAATGAGAATTTACCAGGTGTCCCGAGGGAGTTGGCTGAGCACTCACTACACGTGCGGCATGATGCCAAGCCAGTGAAGCAGGCGATGCGCCGCTTCGGCGATGAGAGAAGGAAGGCCATTGGTGACCAGATCACCAAGTTGCTGATAAGCAACTTTATCATGGAGGTTTTGCATCCTGACTGGCTAGCCAACCCGGTGATGGTTGAGAAGAAGAAGAAGGACCCCAAGGCGGATACCGCATGGCGCATGTGCGTGGACTACAACGACCTGAAAAAGGCCTGCCCCAAAGATCCCTTTCCGCTACCCCGGATAGATCAGGTGTACGTAAATGACATTGTCATCAAAACGAATAAAACACATACTCTGCTTAGTGACATTGAGGAAACATTTTCCAACTTGCGCAAGTACAAGATGAAGCTGAATCCGACTAAATGCACCTTTGGCGTCCCGGCTGGCAAGCTACTCGGCTTCTTGGTATCCAGTCGGGGCATTGAGGCCAATCCTTCAAAGATAAAAGCTATTGAGAGCATGTCTTTGCCGAGATCCCTGAAGGATGTGCAAAAATTCACTGGTTGCTTGGCTTCTCTGAGCCGCTTCCTGGGCAGAATGGGCGAGAAGGCCTTGCCTCTGTATCAATTGATGAAGAAAAATGACAAGTTCGTCTGGACACCGCAAGCTGATGTGGCATTTAAGGAGTTGAAGGACATGTTGGGTAGCGCTCCTATCTTGGCTAGCCCGCTACCCAAGGAGCCAATGTTGTTATACATTGCTGCTACCAATCGGGTAGTCAGTGTGGTGATTGTGGTGGAGCGAGAAGAGGAAGGCAAGAGTGTGCAGCGGCCTGTATACTATCTCAGCGAAGTGCTGTCCAGCTCCAAGCAGAACTACCCGCACTACCAGAAGATGACTTACGGCGTGTACCTGGGCGCCAAGAAGTTGAAGCACTATTTCCAAGAGCATCCCATCACTGTGGTGAGTTCTGCTCCCATCTCGGACATCATGGGCAACAAGGAAGCAAGTGGCAGAGTAGCCAAGTGGGCAATAGAGCTGGCCGCGTACGCTCCCGCATATGCGAGAAGAGAAGCCATCAAGTCCCAGATCCTTGCGGATTTTCTGGTGGATTGGGCTGAGGTGCAGTATGAGCCTCCTACTCCGGTATCCAATTACTGGAAGATGCATTTTCATGGTTCCAAGGTGAAGGAAGGCTTGGGTGCTGGCGTAGTGCTCATGTCACCCAAGCGAGATCAACTCAAGTACGTGCTGCAAATCCACTTCAAGGCATCCAACAATGTGGTAGAGTACGAGGCCGTGGTACACGGTTTGAAGGTGGCCAAGGAGGTTGGCGTGCAGCGCATTATATGCTATGGCGACTCGGATCTCGTTGTGCAGCAAGTCTCAGGCACTTGGGATGCTCTGGATGCCAACATGGCTTCATATCGATTCCTGGTGCAAACCCTGACTGGATTCTTTGAGGGATGCGAGTTCCAACACATACACCGAGCAGAGAATGAGGTAGCTGATGAGCTGTCCAAGTTGGGGTCTTCTCGGCAATACATCCCGGCTGGGGTTGCCTTGGAGCATTTGAGGAAGCCATCTATCAAGCCATCCCCCAACTCGGAATCCATATTTGTTCCTTCTCTGCCTGGGGAGGAAGTTGTTCCCATGGAGATTGACTGTGAGGGTGCAAAAGAGAACCGGGGACTGCCATCTCCATCCCGGGGACTGGCGCCTGCAACCCGGGGACTGTCCTTTCTTACTCGGGGACTACCCCTCTTAACCCGAGGACTGTCACATTCATTGAGGAGGTTCTTGCCGCATGCACAAGGTCTCGGGGACTCGCCCCCAACCCAGAAGAAGAAGAACTGGTGGCTGATCCAATGGAAGTGGACGAACCAGTGTTTCCCATCCGGGGAACACCAAGTTGGGCTTTGCCCATATTATCCTTTCTCAAGGACGGAACCTTGCCGAGTGATGAGTTTACCTTGAGGCAGATTCAGAGAAGATCCAAGGGCTATACAATCTTCAGAGATGTGCTGCATAGAAGAAGTCCTACTGGTGTGCTGCAACGCTGTGTAGAGCCAGAAGAGGGAGAATAAATATTGGTGGAGATACACCAAGGAGAATGCGGGCATCATGCCTCTTCTCGGGCTCTGGTCAACAAGGCTTTTCGGCATGGCTTCTTTTGGCTCACTGGCTTGAAGCAAGCTGAAGATATCGTGAGAAAGTGCAATGGCTGCCAGAGATTCACAAGTAAGATTCATATGCCAGCTTCCGAGTTGAAAACCATTCCCATTACTTGGCCATTTGCTGTTTGGTGCTTGGATATGGTAGGCCCTTTCAAGCCGGCTAGAGGCAACATGACTCACATTCTGGTCATGGTGGACAAGTTCACGAAGTGGATTGAGGTGAAGCCTATTCGGAAATGTGATGGAGCCACTGCCGTGAGTTTCTTGAAGGATGTGATCTTGAGGTATGGCTACCCGCACAGCATTATCACGGATAATGGCACAAACTTTGCTGAAGGCATGTTTGCGAAGTTCTGCAGAGATAAGCGCATTCGGCTAGATGTTGCATCTGTTGCGCATCCCGCCTCCAATGGGCAAGTGGAAAGAGAAAATGGCATGGTGCTATCAGGCATAAAGCCAAGGCTGATTGAGCCGCTGCTGAAAACACCTGGGTGTTGGATAGACGAGTTGCCAGCGGTGTTGTGGAGTCTAAGGACTACCCCTAACCGGTCAACCGGCTACACGCCATCCTTCCTGTTTTATGGAGCTGAGGCCGTGTTGCCCACTGACCTAGAGCATGACTCGCCCCGTGTAACGCTCTACACGGAGGCAGAGGCTAGAGAAGCTCGAGAAAATGACGTTGACCTGCTAGAAGAAGCAAGAGAGTTAACTCTGTCATGTTCAGCTGTTTATCAGCAAAACTTGAGGCGTTATCATAGCCGGAAAGTGAACCCAAGGGTTTTCCGAGAAGGAGACATGGTGCTTAGGCTCGTGCAGTGCACAGCCGGGATGCACAAGCTATCTCCTCCGTGGGAAGGGCCTTTCATTGTGAGCAAGGCTCTGCACAATGATGCCTATTATCTTGTTGACGCACAGCCATCCCAGAAGAACAGGCCGGATGGAGCAGGGGAAGAATCCAAGCGCCCTTGGAATGTAGCTCTACTCCGCCGTTTTCATTCATGAGCAAATTATGTATGTACTCTCTTATCCGAGTTAAACTTCTATTCGGCAATCTGAAATTGAACTCGGGGACTGCCCTCGTCGAACTTGCTCCGTCTTGTTCTATCAAGTTTTACCTTTGTCTACTCGGTTGCTCTGCTTAGAATTTCATAAGTACATTTAGTACTGTGTTTAAACCTAAAAGCCAACTCTTCGACTCTGCTGCTGTCCGAAACCCGGCTTCATGGCAAGCAAGAGAACAAGCTAGAGGTCAATGAGCACACGAAAAATGCCTAAGGAAAAGAGGAGTGCAGGAACCGAGTAGAGCGTTATTTACTGTTTTTTGTTAACTTTTTTCGGCCAAGTGGTGGGTAGCGTTACTATGAATGTTTCTAAGTGGCTAAGTATTTGAAACTAGATCTTTGACATCTTGTGACTCGACTACCAATAAAGGCACAAGTGGCAGGTAAGAGCTGAGACAAAAAGAGAAGGGTGGATTAAAAATGCAACTCGGGGACTTGCATGATAACACAACCCGGCATCGAGCCAAAGTTGCTCAAATATTTAATAGCAAACTTCAAACTGGAATAAAAAAGGAGTAGCAACAAAGACTTAATTGTTTAGATACATCTGCACCCGGCATCCCGGGGATCTCATGAAAGTTTTAAGATCAAGTTTCAGGCAGCAGCATCGTGAGTAGTGGCGGTGTCGTCCGCAGCAGTCTTCTCGGAGTTGGCCTTCTCGGCGTCAGCTTCAGCATAAACGTCCATGGCGGTGGCTTGCTCAGAAGTGGCAGTGGCCACCGAGATGGGGTCGGTGGCTGAAGTGGAAGCAGCGGACTGGGTGCGGAGTAGCGCCGCATCGTCAAGTGTCGCGCCAGAAGAGGAGCCCAACTCGGGAGCAGCTTGCTAGATCACCATCTCGGTGGTGATGTTGGCATCCTGGCCCTCGTCTTCCGGCTCCTCGTCGCTATCTGCAGCAACCTTGCCCTTCCCCTTCCCGGATCCCTCCTCGGCACCAGTGTTTTCGAAGACACTTAAGTCATCCGACTCGGTGTCCTCGTCGTCGTCCTCGCCTTCGCTCTCCGCCTCGGTGTCAGGCTCGGTGGGGTCGTCGATGAAGTGGGCGGTATCCGCGTAGGATGCGATCTCGTACGCAACTGCCTTGCGGCGTGCAACGCAGTCGGCATCATCTGACCACTTGGAGCCTTGGCGCAACTCGAGGATGGTGTCGAGGTTCAGGTTCTCGTACCAGCTGCATATGAAGCGAAGCAGCAGATCGGCCCCTGCCCGAGCTGCGGACGCACGCCATTTCTTCAGCTCGGCCTTTGCGCCGTTCAGCTTCTGGGAGATTTCGCGAATAGTCCTCGGCGCAGTTTCACCAGGCCAGAACAGCTGGTGCAGCTACAAGGCCGTGGACACCAGGCCTTTGATCGAGTGGAGCTGCGACTTGATACTGGTGAGGTTGTCCTCGATTGTGGATTTGGTGTTCATGGGCAATCCTTTTTCAGCTCGTACTTCTTGTGCCTTAGCCAAAGCAGGCGTGCTAGCCGCACAGAGATCAGGGAAGCTATCTGAGAGTGAAACCAGAAAGAGTTAGAAATGGAAGCAGAGCAGAGATGAAGTCAAGTAGAAAAGAGGAAAAACGAACCAAGCTAGGCGGAAGAGGAAGGAAACAGCCAAGTGCAGAGAAGCGCAAAACTTACTATTGAGGTCGATGATTAGCGCGTCCAGCTTTCTATTCCAGGCCTCCTCATCGGCAATATGCCTGTCTTCGATGCTACGCGCATTGGTAAGCTGCTGCGCGAGCTGCACGTTGTGCTGCTTTAGAACTTCGATTTCCGCCTCGAGCGTCCTTTCCCTGGCTTTCGCCGTGGTTTCGGTTCTCAAGGCGTCCTCGAGAGTGGTCTTCAGCTTCACCTGCATCGCTTCGAACTCGGCGCGCTCGGCGTCGCGTTCCTTTTTAAGAGCTGCATCTCGGGCGGCCAGCTGCTGCTGCACCGTGGCAGGCATCAAGCAATGGAGGTGCTCTTCCCGGAACTTCTTGTATTCTTCTGCGAGAAGGAGAGCAATGTTAGCAGAGCAATCAAGTAGAGGAGAATATACAGACATCAGAATAGCTGGCAACTCACCTTCCAGCTCCTTGATCTTGCTCTCGGCGGAAGCGGTGAAGACATGGCAATGCTCGTGCTGCTCTTGCAATTCTTTGAGTTTGTCTGCAGAGTAAACAGAGTTAGAGCAAAGAGCAAATCCGGGCGTAAACACAAAACGCACTAACCGAATAGCTAAAGGCTTACTTTCGATTGCAGAGAGGTGAAGGGCACGATCCACTGCCGCCTGCTCCATCTCGGCGTCATTCTTGCGCTCTTTTTCTAGGGCCGCGAGACGTTTTGTGGCGATGCTATGATTCCAGAGCAGCCGCCGGAACAAGTTGGTCCTCTTCAAGAGGCTATTCTGTGAAGAAGAAAGAAAAGGAGTTAGACAATTTTTGGAAGATTTGGCCCGAGAAGACAGCAACTCGGTTGAGTACCCGTCTACTCGGCCCGAATCTCGGGGAGTGGGTAGTGGCTAAGGAGAGAAAAGAAGAACAGAAGAGAAGAAAAATCGCAACTCGGAACAAGCAAAAGAAACTTACAGCATATGTCTGCTCGACGTCCTCGGCGGCTTTGCGGAGAACGAATAGCTTCGCGGCCAGCGTGCTTGTACTGGAGGAGATGGTCATGGGATTGTGGCCCATATCAGCCTTATTCCAGGCAATACGCCAGTGATCCAGCATGCCCACGGTGCTGCCATCCCACGTCTTGTTGCCATGGGCAGCGCTTTCCCACACCTGGTCGATGAAGCCCACTCGGTCCACGATCTGCATCAGCCCCTCGGATTGAATCTCAGTCTAGCCGGCCTCGCGCGAGTAGAACTCAAGGGGCTTCTTCTCTTTCAGCTTGGCGTCCACTGCCTTGGCCTAGCCGCCCTTCGTAACGGCGACCCGTTGCTCGCCCTTGGTCAACTCAATATTGTGTTTCTTGGCCATTTGCAGCATGTATGGCAGGAAGCTGGGTTGCGCCTGAGCAGCACTCGACCCCTCGCCTGCGCCAGCAGACCCAACAGCAGCGCCAATCGTAAGCTGCATGCTCTTCGCAGCTGCCTTTTCCCTTGACTTGGGCGGTGGCATCAGAGCAGAATCCTGCGCAGCCTCGCGCGGTGGATTCCTGCGGACAGCTGCGGCTTCAGGCTGGACGGTCTTCTTGGCGGCAGCATCCGTCCGAGAAGCGGACGGAGGCGCTTGGCGTGAAGTGAGAGGAGCCTGCTGAGATGCAGCCTTCTTGGTGCCTTGCTTAGGAGGAGGGCTCGGCGCGGTCTTGTGCGTGCTTTGCTTTGGTGGAGGGCTCGGCGCAGTCTCCGTTTTCTTCTGTGTTGGCGGAGGGCTCGGTGCAGTGGGTGGAGTAACCTGCAGGATAGACGGCACAAGAAGCCGGCTATCCGGTGCAGCATCTGGCTGCGCCTGATCCTGCAGTACTGGCTGCACCACAGTCTCCTCAACCCGCTGCTCGGCAGCGGGATCAGGTCTTGCGGCTTCTGTTTCTTCTACCCGCGGCGTGGCCGCGGGGTCATCCTGAACGGCAGCTTCGTCTTCCTGCTGCTCCATGTTCTCGTCTTGCCGCTCAAGGGCGGCATGGTCTTGGTGCTCGGCTTCTTGTTCAGTATTCTCCCCAGCTGAGGCAGCTAGGGGAGAAGGGGGTGTTTCATCGTGAGCAGCATCCCGCGCGTTTTGGTCCGCGTGGGCCTGCTGCTCCTTGTCCATGTCTTGGACACCAGCGCCCGTGTTCTCGGCGCTGGCGTCTTCTTCTTCTGCCTTCACGGGAGAGGGCGCACGCGTACTATCCCGTGGTGCCGGCTCTTCCTCATCCTCGGAGAGCTCAACGAGCTTCTCGAGGTCGATGACAGGTTGCCTCTTGGAGCTAGTGGGAGTTGCGGCAGCGTCAGCATCCAGAGGGTCGCTGGAAGAGAAAGGAAGTTCAGAAACAGAAAAGGGGAAGAGAACACCGAGAAGCAACAGCAGAATGCAACTTGGATGAAAGTTACTTACCCCTTGCGGGTGGGGAGTTGCCTTCTGGCGGTGGTGATATTCTTCTTCTTCTCAGTCTTCTTGGGCTTCTTGGCGGCAGGCTCCTGGGCACCGCTACCTACCCTCTTCCGAGTGGTGGGAGCTGCGACAGAGAGAGGATCGACGTCGATGGCATCTTCGTCTTCCTCGTCCACCTCAGGATCATCTGCTGAATAGAAGAGAAAAAGGATTTGAGAAACAGAAAGGGAAGTTGGATTTCTCTACTCGCGTTCAGAGAAGCGAGCTTGGTCACCTTCGTCGTCCTCGGACCAATCCCGAATGGACGCATCAACTTGATGCTTACCCGGCTGCTCGGCGTGGGGGATGCAGAGGGTGTCCTGGGTATCGTAGGCGGTCTCGTCGTCCTCTTCTCGGTCGCTATGCCAGTTGGCCTCGAAGCGTTCCTCATCTTCTTCTGCTTGGCGATCAATGTGCTGGAAAGACAAGAAGGTGATACAAATCAATTGAGTACAAGGCTGAGAAGTTCTACTCGGTACGGCATGTAAACACAAAGTATACAGGCCCAGGAATTTCTATTCAGAGTAGCATGCAAACACAAAGCATATTCAGCTAAGGTTCTCTACTCGACACGGCGTGCAAACACAAAGCACACAAAGCCAACGAAATGGTTGTGGCGTTCTACTCGGCGCAGCATGCAGACACTAAGCATACTAAGCTGAAAAGCCACCTACTCGGTATCAAAGTGCAGAGACAAAGCATAAAGGACTAACCTGTTCAGTTGGCTTGGCGCGGCTGTACGGCATGAAGCCATACTGCCAGGTGTTAGTGAGCGATGTCTTCATGATGGATCTCGCCCAGACGGCCACCTCGGCAGTGCTGAGCTCGAAAGTAGTAGTCCTTGTGATGTCCCGCGTGCCTCCCATGTAGCACATCTTGTGGGTGCGACGCTGAGCGGGAGCACTCGCCGCGAGATCCAGCACGCGATAGGATCATCGCGCTTGAATCCCAAGTCCGTCAACTCGGTGAGGCGCTTCTCGATCTGAATGATATCGTCGTGGCTCTTCGGGTTGTAACCCCAATTTTGCTGGGTTGGCGGCGCGTTCTTCCACGTAGGAAGCCCTATCCGGTCCTGGATGGGCGCTCCTTCTTCGATGGGGACATTCTTGACATAAAGAAAGGAGCGCTGCCACTTGCGTACCGTATCGAGTCCCTTGACGCGCGGGTGGCTGCCGACGCTGCGCTGCAGCATCATGGCGCCCCCCGTCTTCGTCATCGCGCGGGCGCTCTCCGTGCTTCCGGGCTTGGGGACGCTCTGCTTCCGGAAGAAGAAATAACGTGCCCAACTATGTATAGTTGGGTACACGCCGAGAAACGCCTCGCAGACCACGGCGTGGAAGGCGAGCATCACCATGGCGTTGGGGGGGAGGTGATGCGGCTGCAGCCCGAAGTTCTTGAGGAACTCCTTGAAGAAATCCGACACCGGGAGGCCGAATCCCCGCTTGAAGTGCGC
Source organism: Alopecurus myosuroides (assembly GCA_028641055.1). Classification (NCBI taxonomy): domain Eukaryota; kingdom Viridiplantae; phylum Streptophyta; class Magnoliopsida; order Poales; family Poaceae; genus Alopecurus; species Alopecurus myosuroides. The sequence goes on from CM054058.1 coordinate 174,106,123, forward strand.
GAGGAAGACGACGAACTCGCCCTTCTCCGGCGTGGGGACGATCTCGTTGCCCGGCTGCCTGCACCGCACGCCGGGAGGGACACGGCGGGTGTTGACTAGCCATTGGCAGTCTTCCGCCGTGACATCGGACCCCTCCCAACCGGCGCGGCCATCATCGTCTCCGCGAGCCATGGAAATAAGGAGGTTTGTGGAAGATTGGACTGGCAAGGTGTGTGGAGGAATTGCTCTCTTTCCGACGGCGCGTAGAGCAGCGGCGCGGCAAGGATTTGCGGCGGCAGCGTGTTCAGTGGCGACGGAGAGGCGAAGGGGCGGAGGAAGAAAGTGAGCAGGAAAGAGAAGGAGGAGGTACCGAGGGGGTATTTATCTCTCCCCTCAGGTTGGCGTTACCAACGGAGTTAGTGGGATCGATCGTGCACTGAGATCGTGCGGCGTGCGAAGCGAACCGGTTAGAAACGCACACAGCGCATACTGCGCGCGTAACCGACGCAGTTAATCCCACGTCGAGATCGTGGGTGATTTACTGCGGTTGAAGTGACTTAAAAGGCTAGTGGGCCCGAGGTGCAGTTATTGGCGCGTGGCCTGCAGTATCCCAGGCACCGAGGCGTCGGGGGTACGGTGGTGTGACACGTGCCCCGTAGCGACACGCAGAGGTAGATTCGCGCCGTTGAGCGGGATTGTGTTTTGAGATTTCGCTAAGTCATTTTACTCGGCATCAGAGAAGAAAGACAGTGCTACTCGGAGAAGAAGAGATTCAAGCAGGAATTAAGGGCTACTCGGAGATGCTACTCGGCATCTTACAGTATGAAGACAAGATTTGTTCTTAAGCTGGCAGGGCCCAGTGAACAAGTTCGCAGGACTCTACCAGCTTCGGGGACTAATGTCGGGGGGTTACCCCCGAGTAGGGGTAAAGCAAGTGCTAAAGGCAAGGTCAAGGGAGAGTTTTGGCTGAATAGCCGGCTACCCGGTACTCGCTACCCAGTAGACTGCTATCCGGCCTTACCTGCTAATGGCCGGAAGAAAGAATCAAGGAAGTTACATTCTTCCGAGTAGAGGAAGTGGTCCGAGTAGAGGGAGTGAGTTTCTACTCGGGCCAGAAGTCAATGGAGCCGTTCTGACAAAGGATCCCGCGTATCCTGCGTCCGTACGGCGTGCGGTTCAACTTACGGAGTGCGTGATTATCCGCACCACGGCGTGGCTACAGTGTGGTAGGCGCCTGTCTAGTCCTGTCACTGACAGAGGGGACAGGACAGGGCTAGGGGACTACCCTATCTCACTGACAAGGGTGGACAGGTCCCATCTCCGAACGGCGCAACGACTTACGGGGCGAGTGTCAGCGGTAACCCGGAGGCGTGCGCGGTTCTGCAGGGCTCCTGTCACATCCTGTCGTACTTTATACTTGTTTTCTATTCGGCTAGGCACCAGTATATAAGGTGCCCTGCCTCCTCCTGTGCGAGGGTCGAATCATTCGTTGAAAACACTTAGAGAGAACTAGAGAGAGAAAGAGTGGCTACTCGGCTGAAGGCCTGATAGTACTGTGGCTACTCGGTGATACACATATAAAGAGAGAGGCAGGAGTAGGGGTGTTACCTCCACACGAGGGCCCTGAACCTGGGTAAGATCTTGTGTTTGCATTGTTCGTGATCTACCACACGCGGCTACTCGCCGTGTGATCCCTCCCCGAGCACCTCCAGCGTCCATCGGACCCAACTTTAGCCATCCCATGGCATCTGCCGTGATACCACCACGACAACATGTGAACTGCAGTACCACCCGTATCAGTGAACTTTCCATTTTTGCATTGACAGTGGACCTTCAGATACATAATTCAGTGTTTCATGTTTGTCATAGTTGTACAACAGAATGAACTCCTGCCATCTTCAAATGTGAACTTCCATTAATAGATAGTATGAACTTACCTATATAAATTTCAATATTTCTTTTTCTTAATTTGCAACTGAACTCCTTTTTTTGTATAATTTGAACTTTATGCGTTTTCTATATCCTTTTCTGAACCAAACTCCCTCAAAAGTTGTTTTCCAAATTGTAGCTAAAACATCTGCATCTTTTTGAATTTTTTATCTTGTCGCAGGTCCGCCTCTTGGGTTAGAAGAAGATAATTTCGTTCTGTTCAAGATGCAGTGCTACACTCCTACAGTTGAAGTTATTTCCCATGAAGATTACTGTGAGGAAGTTAGCAAGGTCAGCCAGGCTAAAAAGGCTGTTGCGCAACTTCATGGAACTTTGAAGAAAGGAGCTGCCAACAAGGGCAAATCACCTGCTGTCAATGCAAAACAGGCCATATGTCTAGACGAGGATGACGACGACGATGATTTTGTCTCTCCAGCACCTTGGAAGCTGAAAAAACACCAGAATCTTAATGTGCCTGATTTGTGTTCCAGAGGTAGCAGTCAGGACTTTGTATCCCAGAAGCCCAAGAAATCATCAGCCGGAGGTAGTCTTGTTCTGTCAAACAAGAGGCCGAGTAAATTAGCAAAGAAGTTAAGAATTCCTATTCCTATCCTTGTGCCGTATGAGTTCCCGAACTTATCCATGGCGAAGGATATCAAAAATTTAATTCTTAGTAAAGAGTATATGGACAAAAATGGCAAGTGAGTACTCTTTTTTTGCTGTTTGTATTGCATCTATTCCTCATTTTTCCTTTGTACACTCAGTAAGAATTTTTTGTCGGGTTTACTGAATTGTTGTTCTTGCTATTTTATTTGTTATACAGAGCCCCTTTGTTCACATTCACTAGCCCAAATGATGATCCAATGGTCATAGACGGAATTTTCATGTTCAAACTTTTTGGACGTCATGAAATGTTAGAGGCTGAAGTCATGGATCACTTAATTTCTTATTGGAAGGATGATCCTCAGATTAATTACATGTTTCAATCTGGTCACCGAGTCCTTCTTCGACCATTCACAATTCCTGTATGTGTCTTTTTCTACCAAAAATTATAATACTTTTGCAGTTTTCCATGTGTTTTTGTTATTTTTATTAATTGATTACTTTGTTAGTGATAGCTATTGATATCAAACTATTTTTTTATTTACATGGCAGTACCTTGTTGACATGTCCCCTTTCCGCGCGAAAGATGCGAATGGGATTGTTCTTCCCAGGGAACCATTTGATGTCAAGCGAGCAGCAAGGATGTTCAAGTTTTATGTTAGGAAAAACAAAAACCTTCCACACGCTAATTTGGTTAGATGTCTTTATCCCTTTCCACAGTCACCTTCAAGTTATTATTCTCTAGCTTAATTTTTTTATTTTCCATGGACTTTGACAGTATGCTAAGTGAACTTCTTTTTCGTTTGAACCATGTGATATGTTGTTTTTTCTGTGCAACACCAAACACTTTTTGAATGATTTTGGTTTACGGAAATGTGGAGTTACCCCCCGGGGGCAATACCACCCCTCCCATTCTCGTTAGATCATCTTTGAGATTTTGACCACATGCACAGTTCACTTGTTGTCTACTATGAACCAGAGTGATAAGGGACTGCTACAAACACTACTAATAGTCCGTGCATCCGTGTCCTACCAGTCTTGGACAACATGCACGGTTCACTCAGTAAATATGCACTCCGCTGATATTGTCCTGAATGCTAAGCAAATTCTGACAATATCAACGCTATATGCACATATTTACAACCTACTAGGTGAGTTGATTAGGGTTATGAAGCTATTTATGTAGGTCCTGCCAGATACATGACATCATAGTACGAATCACGAGGCGACCATCGGACGATAACAAGTGGGGTGGTATTGCCCCCGGGGGGTAACAGATCCACACTCTTTTGGTTTATGGGTTTCTTTGTACAGATTCCTATTCCATATTTCAAGGAGAGCCACCACACCTTGTATGCGATGAATATGTATACTGGTACATTGGACATTTTAGACACAAGGAGATATAGGAGTGGCACACACAACCAGAAACTCATTCCACGATGAACGTGTTGAGATTGTAAGTTATAAACCCCACTTAAATAAATTTGCATCTCTTTTTGACATTATATTTCTTCATTTGCGGTTTTTATGTTTTAATTTTAATTTTGTTGTTTGGTAGACGAGGAGAATGGTATTATTGATGAAAGAGGTGTATGGTACCGAAGAGTACATGAAAAGAAACATCTTCGAGTGGGATGCAATTGCGGAGAAATGCAACTTTGTGGTATGTCCAGAACAGGGAGCAAATGAGTGTGGCTTCTACACACTCACGATTGCTTGCACATTTGATGGCGAGAAGTTCGTAAAGAAATTAAAGAACAAGGATGTTAGTCTACTATAATTTATAATATTCTCTCTATTATATACTCACGACGATTTTTGTCATGGAAGTATGACTTTTTTTATATGTTCTTTTTTGCTATCGTAACGGCGGGCTGTAGAGGACTGGAAGGCTGAGTATATGTATCAACTCATATTCCATCCGGAGAATGAAACCCCAGTTGCCGATTGGCCAAGTGAAATCCAAGATCTCATACTCTTGCTTGGGTTAGATACACAATCAGTTGATGCAGGCGCAAGGAGCTGAAGAACTCGCGACATAGGATTAGCATTTTTCAAAAATATTGAAATTGCTTATTTTTTTCATTACACATAAGAGTGTACTAGGCAGGCTTTACTACGGAAAAACCATTGTGTTTGTATGAACCTGGAACAACATTCTTACTTGTACTATGTACTACAGGAAACTTTCTCCATTTTTGTGTTATTTTTTTAATAGATGATTGGCATGGATACATTAGTGAACTCCAAAAAACATCTTTATGTGAACTGCAGTACCCTCTATATGTGAACTTCCATTTCCGTGTTAGTGGATCTTTTCAGATACACTATTTTAGTGTTTCATGTTTTTTCCTAGCTGTACAACAGAGTGAACCTCTGCCATATACAAATGTGAACTTCCATTCATAGATAATGTGAACTCCATACGATTTTTAATAGATGATTGGCATGGATACATTAGTGAACTCCAAAAAACATCTTTATGTGAACTGCAGTACCCTCTATATGTGAACTTCCATTTCCGTGTTAGTGGATCTTTTCAGATACACTATTTTAGTGTTTCATGTTTTTTCCTAGCTGTACAACAGAGTGAACCTCTGCCATATACAAATGTGAACTTCCATTCATAGATAATGTGAACTGCATACGATTTTTAATAGATGATTGGCATGGATACATTAGTGAACTCCAAAAAACATCTTTATGTGAACTGCAGTACCCTCTATATGTGAACTTCCATTTTCCATGTTAGTGGACCTTTTTCAGATACACTGTTTTAGTGTTTCATGTTTTTCCTAGATGTACAACAGAGTGAACCTCTGCCATATGCAAATGTGAACTTCCATTTTCCATGTTAGTGGACCTTTTCAGATACACTCTTTTAGTGTTTCATGTTTTTTTCCTAGCTGTACAACAGAGTGAACCTGTGCCATATAAAAATGTGAACTTTCATTCATAGATAATGTGAACTGCATACGATTTTTGGCATCATACTCGTCGTGGACCTCCAATGTCAACTAAATTTTTTCTTTTTTAAAACTGTACGTCCAGCTCCATAACTTAGTTTTTTCAGGTATTTTCAGAGCTGCATAGTGAACCTTCTCCATATGTAAATATGTGTGTTTTTTATTTGCTACAAAATGTGAACTAAAAATGCCTGAAACTGAAGTACACTTTGGACTTCTAACCTGCTCAGCTGTTTCTTAAAAGTTTACTTCATTCATAGCTTAGTATTCTAGTTTTTGGTAGATGTTCGTCATCGAGTTTTTTTTGCTCCACGTACACATGTGAACTTCTTCATATATGTTCGAGTTTTCGCCATAAAAATATCTGAACCTTTTTTTAATGTAAAGCTCTATGTACTAGTAAAATGAACTTCAGAAAGCTTTTTCAGTCCATCTTTTTTGTTTGTTACGAGATGTTCTTGACGGTGATACGATAGCGAACTAGAAAAAATCATATAAGTGAACTTCACGTTTCTCAACAATGGACTCCCATCCCCAAAGTTCAATTTTACTCCAAAGTGGACTTCCATAATCCAGCTGCTACCATTACTCCAATACTATACAAATCACATAGGGAAATTTTTGGTCTTATAATTGTTACACAATTTTTTATTCCTTTTATTGAAATGTGTACCTACATCTTTTTTTGCCGCATGTTTAACGAAAAGGATTTACATGCCAATATGCCATATAAGAATAAAATCTTTTACTGTTTTTGTTAGCTACCTTATTCTACCCTCAATCAACTGCTCCTTCTTTGCTGCATATGCTTGTCATTTGTGCTTTGATTTTTTCCTTTTCTGCGTGCTGATTGCCTGATCCTTTTCTGACTTCAGCCTCAACTGTTCCTGCCGCAGCTGCTCTTCTAACTGTAGGCGTTTGCAAGTTCTAGCATTGTGTCCTCTAATTTTTCCACAGATGCTACAAGTCTGAGTCCCTTCCGGCGCCATTTTTGGGTCGTCGGTTCCTTATTGTTTAGATATCTGCTCCACTTTTTTTGACTCTGTTCGCAAGTTCTTGCATTGTGGCCTTCTTTCTTATGGAACACACTGCATTCCCGCTGCCCTTTTGGAATCGACACCCCATCAATTACGGGGTCAACATTTGCAGGTTTCGGAGCAGTTTGTACACCGGCTGTATGTTCAAATTCATCCCATGTGCTCTCATTTTCTGTACCTTTGGCTCCGATTTCATCTTCTTCTACACCATCTTCATTTTCTTCTTGGCTTTCTTCATTTGTTCCATCTTCAGCCTCTTCTCCCTCATAGTCTTCCTCTTCATAATCTTCACATTCATCACTCTATTATTCCTCATCACCATCTGCTTGGCCCAGTTCTTGTGTTGATAGCAACTTTTGTATGCTTTTCTTCACTTCCTCGGAAGGGACTTCTTTGCCATATAGTTTGAGCAATTGTTTCGTAAGCTACCTCCTTTCGCACGTCCTTGCATTGTGACCTTCCCTCTCACCGCACACGCTGCAATGTCTCTTGCCAACGGTGTCTTCATTTTTGCTTTGACCATTATCTTGTTGATCATGGTTTAGTCCAGCTTGTTCCCCTGGTCCCGTGCTTGCATCCACGGGTGCACTTCTACTGCCTTTCATTTTAGACTTCAGAGGTGGTAGGATATCTTCGTATATACCATTGTCGTTAGTTGACGATGACTTCTCATTTTCGCGGGACTTTGTCTGTTCTGCGTCTTCAGCATCAGCCTCCGTGGAGTCCATACGTGCATTGACCTCCTTAAACGCAAGAAGTGCTTCGTTGAATATGTGGTCAGAAGAGCATCCCTTATTAACTGTTTTCATAGCCTCGTTGAAAAGGATTGTTCTTCTAAACTCAAGCGATATTCCATTCGCGGCTGTTGCTTTGTAATCTTTGCGGTTAAAATCAGGATCTGTAACTGGATCTTTAGTGTACCTCTTCAAAATGTATTTCAATGGGATCTCATCCAGCCTGTTGTGTTCGAAAACAGCTATCACATGGTGGCAAAATATCCCTGCAAAAAGATATAGTGAATTGTATGAGGTAACAGATCTTAACCACCACTACAAGAAATATGTTGATACATGACGCTCTATTTTCGTCACCAAATCGTCATCATATTTCATCCATGACGATCCTATGACGAAAAACAAATCGTTGAAAACCGAGCGTCAGTAATTAACCACGACGACGTTTTTTTGGAATCGTCATGGATATCCACGACGATTTAGGAACGTCATGAATCTATGACGATCCAAAATCGTCGTGAGCATCTCAGGCTGGACACATCAGCTCCGACGTGGCTAGTCCTACGTGGCAAAATCACGACGATTTGGAAACGTCATGGATTAAATACAGCCCGGTCCATTTCTATGATCTACGTGGGCCTAGCCCAATAATTGAGCCCATTTATTATCTTTTTCATGTCAAATTTAGATGATGAAATGGGCCACTTGCCTTTTTTATTTTATGGGCCCAGCCTTCGTACGGTCTACTTCTTTCATGTTTTCGGCCTTTTCTTTTATGTATGCAAGGCGTACTGCTCCGAACTAATATTTGACTGGGCCATTGCCCTTTTGAAGTCAAGTATTAAAGCCTTTTGGAAGCCCAAGATTTAAGAATTTTTTACCATGTTTATTCATTAAATAAATATTCCAGTATTACATTAGTAGTGGGCTTTAAAGGCCCAAGTCCATTTTCCACCCAAACGGAGGTCCACTACAGATAGTTACAGAAATAATCAATTTTGCTGTCAAAGCAGCAAATATACACAGGAATACAACATTTTGTTTCACTCACTTACAACTTCACATTACACATACAAAAACCAGCAAAAAAATACAATGTACTGGAACACATCATGACAAACAGGTTCAAATTGCCCACCATTACAGCTCGGATGCATGTAATCTGCACAATCAAAGAGAACAAACAGGTCATGGAGATTAGCAGAAAATACCTACTACGTAGTACTCAGACCAAAATCAGAGAGGCAGAAAGCAACAAAATTCATAGGATACCAGAGAATTAGTTGTCAAGTAATACCTAGGGGTTTAGGTAAAAAATGGTAATATGATGATAAATAGAACTATCACAGAAAACTAATATTTCAAATCGAGTTGTTTTCATTCTAGTAATCATAATGCTTTCTAGCATTATCTTTATTTGTGTAGGCTGAGTTACAGAACATGAGTTGAGATGGTAAAGTATGAGAAGAGACACAAAGCATTATTTTAGAGGTTGTTCACCATAACGGAATAACAAATTTCTTTGTTAAAATTGAGCAATATATACTATATAACACGAGATCATACATGTATTCATGCAAATTCCAGGTGTTTGCATTCCTCGAGTAACAAGTTAAAGGATTGAGTAATTATAGAAGTAGCAACAGAAACTCGATACCAGAGCTCAAATCGTTTGCCTTTTTTATCTTGGTCCGACAAGAACAAAGGTTGGGGTCAGTAACAAGGCATACAGCAGTTTCTGGTTATTGGCTATTTCAGATAAGCATTAAAAAATGTTCTCTCATCACATATATGTCAATGGACAGTCATGTATGTCAAATCTGCAAGAGATAAAAAAACGATATAGTGCCAATGCTAGTAGATGACAGTCGGGGAGTATTGTAGCTATGCAAGTAAAGGGGCACACTGACCTCAGGGAACCCGAACCATGGCAGCAAGGTATACACTAGAGAGTGCACCAGCCCAACAACCCTGCGAACAGCACATTGACACAGCAAACATCAGCTACAAACCCCGCTGGTGTCCAGGTAGTTAGCAACCAGTACATGCAAATGAAAGCAAGATTATAAGGTATCTTTTTTTAGAGACGAAACAACTAGATAAATAATAAATAGTAGCATCAGAGACTTGGAAAAAGGAGAGGTAGCAGGAGTAGCTTGTGTTGAGTTGGACTTGGAACTGTAGCTTGGAAGAAAGAAGATAGAGGCGAGGAACACCACAGTGAGTTGCTAAAGTAACCGTGCATCCGAGGGAGTCGAAGCGGAACGAGTTCGGGAGGCTCCGGCAGCATATTTAGCAAGTGTTGGTGACACCCTTTCCTGGCCTCGCCTGCGGCCTGCCGTTGAGGAACACGATCTTGGCGCTGTTGATCACATACATCAGCACATGCGCGATGCCCAGGTCCTCCTCCGACCGAACCATCGAGCCCGGGCTCTGCACGCTCACCATAACCTGCACCACATCTCCATGCACAAACACAAACACACACACACACACACACCAATTAACTACATCGTCATCCAGAAACAAAATGCAACTATGTATACAAACACCAGCACTGCAGACTGAGCTCTAGATGGCACGCGTAGCAATGTAGAGGTTAACAAATCTGCCAAGAAGAGAAGTATACCATGCTACAATTTTCTTCCAGGGTCGACGCCTTCAGATTGCAAACAGAGAAGAAGAGAGAATCAATCAATCTGCCGATTAAAGTAGTAAGAGGACACAAGATAAATGCAGGAACAGGGCGAATTATTAAAGTAAAAGATGACCTATGTGATCTAATGTGCCGAGACCACGCGCGCGAGGGCCCCTGGAGATGGGCGCCGGGAAGGCCGCATCTGGCGGCAGGGAGGCTGCCATCGTCAGTTCCTGTTTCAACCCTATGCCCGGTAGCATTTGCAGTGAAAGAATACTGCCAACGTAACAAAATCCGGCCAGGACCCCTGAAGCTCCTCAAGGGTGTCCGGGGGTGAGTGAATACTGCCAACAGCAAACCAAAACAAATAGCCAAGCTCTGGATTAGCATCATCCCAGCAAACACACAGATACCTTGAAAATCACTAGTATGCTCGTATTATGCAAATAAGGCAACTCATAGCTTATAAAAGGACATGATGAGTTACTCATGTTGCATTACTCCCCTCTAAATTAATAGTGATGTATTACTCTCTTCTAAATTACTCGTGTTTCAAGAATTAAGCAAATTATCTTCTCTCCTATGTATTTCCATCAGAAAGTTGAAAGAGACCTCAACATGTGACTCCACAATTGGCTTAGTGCTCCGTGTTTACCAAACATGTCCATGTTAAAAACTATTTTAACTTTTTTTTGTACAGCTAGAGCTATAATTAACTGCAGATTTTATGCATTTAACAGTTCTAACTAGATGTATCACATAGCTACCACACGGATAGATAAATAAGGCAAAATATATGGCCCTATTTTAACCTAAATATTAAGTCCATTTGGGCTGGCCTAAAATCACGGAAGATATATAAGTGTTCTTTAGCAAAACAAACAAGAGTAAATTGATAGTATATCTATGCATATGTTGGCTGCAATTGAGTGGAAATGTGGGAACCGACAGATATTTCCGGCAGCTGCCATGCATCCATCGAATTGAATTATACGGAGACTGTGACAGTACTCACATGGTAAGTAGACAAGAAAGGGGAGGAACCGGGGACTTACCTACACCAGGAAATCGTGAAGATGGGGAGCAGCAGAGGGTGAGGTCGTGAATATGTGAAGACCTTGTCAGCGGATCTTGTGACATAGGACGACTGGGCCGCGGCGGCGGCGGCGGGCGAGGCCTTGGTGTCCGCGAGGAAGACCCCCCGCATCGTCTTCGCCGTTGGTGTGGTCAGCGTCCTGGACGGCGGCGCCGGCCATCTGGTCGAGGTGCAGGCCATTTTTCTCGGGGAGGGAGCCGCTCCTGTAGGAACATCTCGAGCGTCTTTCGCCTCCAGATCTAACACCATCTCTGGCTGATCTAGAGAGGCACCATCACTCTTCTTCACGGTGGAGGCTAGAACCGCCGCCGACGCAGCCGACGTGCATCCCGGCCACGAACCGGAAGGTCCCGGCACACACGCCGACCCCGTAGTGGTGGTGAGCGCGCGCGGACGCTTGCGTGAGGGTGAAGACCACGTCGTGGTTGCGCCCGTCAAGACGGGGAAGGTGGGGATCTGGCCACGGTGAGCGTAACCACGACGGGGAGGGCGCGTGGTATGCGGGGAGCCGGGCGGCGGCGCGTGGTATGCAGGGAGCCGGGCGGCGGCGCGGGGTTTGCAGAGAGGGGAGGGAAAGATGGGCTTTAGGGTTAGCTCGCAGATATGGATGTGGATTTGGACCCCGCGCAGTTTTCTGAAATTTTCCCTCCACGCCCTTTTTAGTTACTCGTTTCACGCCTCACAAGTCACGACTTAGTGGCTGCAGGTGGGCCCTAGCTCTTCTTGACCCCACCACACAGTCTCAAATTAGGTGGTTTGGTAGCAAATAGTTTCTTGATAGCCATATCTTTCTACAAATAGTTTCTTTGAAGAGAAAAATCTTCAAACTTATAAAACTCTCTCCGTTCTAAAATATAAGACTTTTTAGCAAATTGTTTTAACTCTCTAAAAATGTTTACATTTTGGAACGGAGGAAGTAATACTTTTCTTCGCTAATACTCCCTCTATTCCTCCGAAGATTCTTGAGTTTCGGGCCAAATGACGGATGTCATGGCCACATACATGACATAGTTTATTGAAATGTGCTCGTATTATATACAAACATGCATAATGGAACAACGAACAATGTTGACGAAGAAAGTTTTATTTTTCCTTGAATAAAAATACCAAAAATATGTTGCAAAAATATGTTCATATTTGATCTACAAATAACAAAAATATGTTGCAAAAAATGTACAAAGTAAAATTCTAAATATATTATGTCATATTTGATCGACAAATAACAAACTTACTACCTCTAAATAGCTCGAAATACACCTCTTTCAAAAAAGACAAATTTCAACCGATTCTGCTGAAACCGGGCCAAATTTGAACTACAGGTGCCTCGTAGTTTTCTCTTTATTTTTTGAAAAAAAATCATTTTTAGGTACCCAAGTATATATTTCAGCATAGATACACCAAGAGTTCATCAATATTCAACACCTAGGTGCGAACGGTCATGTCCCCCGTTTTGAACGTTTTCGGAAACGGGCTTTGAAAATTCCAGAAAATTCAAAAAACACTCGAAACGATGCAAGATCTTCGCATGGTGTTGTTATATATGTCCTAGTATCCACCAAAAATAATAAACTTCGAATAAGACAATTTGGTGGAAAATGTGTTCACAAAAATGAGCTATCTCGTACGAAGATTCATGGCTTTCGGGCGAAATTACGGATGTTTTGGCCACATCCATGGAATAGTTTGTTAAAATGTGACCATATTCCACACAAAGATGCATATTGGTACAAATAACAATGTTCACGAAGAAACTTTTATTTTTCGTTGAATAAAAATACCATTTTCCATCTCCGGAGTGTCAAAACTGGGTTTTTTTGTGAAGCACCTACCAAAAATATGTTGCAAAAATGTACAAAGTAAAATTCTAAATATATTATGTCATATTTTATCTACAAATAACAAACTTACTACCTCTAAATAGCTCTAAATACACCTCTTTTGAAAAAGACAAATTTCTGCCGATTCAGCTGAAACCGAGCAAAATTTGAACTACAGGTGCCTCATATGTTTCTCATGATTTTTTGAAAAAATCATTTTTAGGTACACAACTACCTATTTCAATAGAGATGTACCAAGATTTCATCAAGATTCAACCCCTAGGTACGAACGGTCTTGTCCCCCGTTTTGACCGTTTTCCGAAACCGGCTTTGAAAATTCCAGAAAATTCAAAAAAACTCGAAACGATGCAAGATCTTCGCTTGGTGTTGTTATATATGTCCTAGTATCCACCAAAAATAATAAAATTCGAATAAGACAATTTGGTGGAAAATATGTTCACAAAAATGAGCTATCTCGTACTAAGATTTATGGCTTTCGGGCGAAATGACGGATGTTTTGGCCACATCCATGGCATAGTTTGTTGAAATGTGACCATATTCCACACAAAGATGCATATTGGTACTACTAACAATGTTCATGAAGAAAGTTTTATTTTTCGTTGAATAGAAATACCATTTTTCATCTCCGTAGTGTCAAAACTGGGTTTTTTTGTGAAGCACATACACAAAATATGTTGCAAAAATGTACAAAGTAAAATTCTAAATATATTATGTCATATTTTATCTACAAATAACAAACTTAATACCTCTAAATAGCTTTTAATACAACTCTTTTGAAAAAAGACAAATTTCTGCCGATTCAGCTGAAACCGAGCAAAATTTGAACTACAGGTGCCTCATATGTTTCTCATGATTTTTTGAAAAAATCATTTTTAGGTACACAACTACCTATTTTAATAGAGATGTACCAAGAGTTCATCAAGATTCAACCCCTAGGTACGAACGGTCTTGTCCCCCGTTTTGACCGTTTTCCGAAACCGGCTTTGAAAATTCCAGAAAATTCAAAAAAACTCGAAACGATGCAAGATCTTCGCTTGGTGTTGTTATATATGCCCTAGTATCCACCAAAAATAATAAACTTCAAATAAGACAATTTGGTGGAAAATGTGTTCACCAAAATGAGCTATCTCGTACGAAGATTTATGGCTTTCGGGCGAAATGACGGATGTTTTGGCCACATCCATGGCATATTTTGTTGAAATGTGACCATATTCCACACAAAGATGCATATTGGTACAACTAACAATGTTCATGAAGAAAGTTTTATTTTTCGTTGAATAGAAATACCAGTTTTCATCTCCGTAGTGTCAAAACTGGGTTTTTTTGTGAAGCACATACACAAAATATGTTGCAAAAATGTACAAAGTAAAATTCTAAATATATTATGTCATATTTTATCTACAAATAACAAACTTACTACCTCTAAATAGCTTTTAATACAACTCTTTTGAAAAACACAAATTTCTGCCGATTCAGCTGAAACCGAGCAAAATTTGAACTACAGGTGCCTCATATGTTTCTCATGATTTTTTGAAAAAAATCATTTTTAGGTACACAACTACCTATTTCAATAGAGATGTACCAAGAGTTCATCAAGATTCAACCCCTAGGTACGAACGGTCTTGTCCCCCGTTTTGACCGTTTTCCGAAACCGGCTTTGAAAATTCCAGAAAATTCAAAAAAACTCGAAACGATGCAAGATCTTCGCTTGGTGTTGTTATATATGTCCTAGTATCCACCAAAAATAATAAACTTCGAATAAGACAATTTGGTGGAAAATATGTTCACAAAAATGAGCTTATCTCGTACTAAGATTTATGGCTTTCGGACGAAATGACGGATGTTTTGGCCACATCCATGGCATAGTTTGTTGAAATGTGACCATATTCCACACAAAGATGCATATTGGTACAACTAACAATGTTCATGAAGAAAGTTTTATTTTTCGTTGAATAGAAATACCATTTTTCATCTCCGTAGTGTCAAAACTGGTTTTTTTTGTGAAGCACATACACAAAATATGTTGCAAAAATGTACAAAGTAAAATTCTAAATATATTATGTCATATTTTATCTACAAATAACAAACTTACTACCTCTCAATAGCTCAAAATACACCTCTTTCGAAAAAGACAAATTTCTGCCGATTCAGCTGAAACCGAGCAAAATTTGAACTACAGGTGCCTCGTAGTTTTCTCTTTATTTTTTGAAAAAATCATTTTTAGGTACAAAAGTACCTATTTTTTCATAGAAACAACAATATTTTTGTAATATTCAATACCTAAGTAAGAGCGGTAATGCCTACCGATTTGACTCGAAAAACGTAATTCAAATTATCTTAAAGTCTCGAGCAGTATATGCCCATGGTCATGATTGTTTATTTTTTTCAGAAAAAAGGTTTCAAATGGTGTATAATTAATATAAATTAATTTTATAAATTTTTCAAAATTGATTTTGGTCAATTTAGAAGTTAAATTCAAATTATAGAAATGAAAAGAAAAAAAAAACTGGAAAAAAAGACAACCGAACCTGCCCAGCCTGCTAAGGTCCAAGGCGTACGAGAGCTTACTCCCAGGCCTTGTTTCGGCCCGTGCAAAGGTGCGGTTGCAAATCCCCCTCCAAAAGAAATCGTGGCCCGTCTGATCATGGCCCAATTCCACGTAAAATGTATTGTTAACTTACGTTTTTGCACTCCCTTGTCAGGAAAGTTCTGTTGGCCTAGTGGTGCTTGCCTCTTCGGTAGAGCAGGTGGGTGCGGGTTCGAATCTTGGTTGATGCATTTTTGCTCCTTTTCTTCCGAATTAAGGAGGACATGTTGGTGGGACGGATCAAGTTACGTGTTTGCACTCCCTGGACAGGAAGGTTTCAGTGCCCTAGTGGTGTGTGCCGCTTCGGAAGGGCAGGTCATCGGGTTCGAGTCCTGCTTAAGGCATTTTTGCTCCTTTTCTTCCGAATTAAGGAGGTGGTGGGACGGATCAAGTTATGTTTTTGCACTCCCTTGACAGGAAGGTTCCATTGGCCTAGCGGTGCTTACCGCTTTGGAAGAGCAGGTCGGTGCGGGTTCGAATCCTTCCGAATTAACAAGGACATGTAGGCAAAAACAGAAATGCCACGTAGGTAAAATGACGATGTGGCCAACTAGTGTACACGATACATAGGCGGATTGACAAAAACAGAAAGTCCACATAGGCGAAACAATAAGAAAAAAAAAATTCCAATCGTTCATGACGATTCCGAATTATAAAATTACGACGTTTTTAACCAAATCGTCGTGAAAATAGTGGGTTTTCACACCCTCTAACGGCTTACGACGATATGGCACAAAATCGTCATAACTTTATGACAATTTCATACATCGTCATTGCGAGAACGTCATGTATCAACACATTTCTTGTAGTGCACTTTTTAAAATGGTTTTTTAGTAAACTACATGTGAAAACAGTCTCATCATTTTCTATACAGATTTGAACTTATATAAAAAACAGCACTGAACTTCACCCATTTTTTTTTGCCTAGTGAACTTCAGTTAGTAGCAACTCTGAACTTCTCTCAATGACACTGGTGGACTTCATGGCAATGTCTATCCAGTCAGTTTTTTTGTTTGATTTTTTTCTTTCACAATCTTTTTTTAAGCTCAATAGATGTGAACCTCCATCAGAAGTAGTTTTTGGACTTCATACTTTTTGATAATTTCATACCAATACCTCCATGAAAACAGTAAGTATTAGAGTAAAAAAAAACTGCAATGTACCTGTGTGCTCCCAGAGCTTGCATTCACATTGGAATTTGCCTTCTTGTTCATCGGCCAGCACGCTGAACTCATGTCTTGACCAAGCAAACTCTTTGCTATTGTTGTAGTGGTAAACAAGATATTTTGTTGGTTTTCCAGGAAAAAAATTATCCTAAAAGCTGTGATGTGGAATTGGCGCTCTCTGAAGATGGCGTACACTGCTCGTGTGTACAGCGCAAACACTTGTGCCTCAAAGACATATCGAGTGGATGTTTTTTGATCCCCTGTTATTTTGTATTTTTTTATGAATAATACAAAAAATATGTTAGCATAGTTTTCGTGATTCATAAAAATAATTCATGTATAACATTGCTCGTGCGTACACTCTAGAGGGAGTGTTCTTACCGTTGATCCAACATTTTCTGCGTTTTTTGCCTCATGTCTTGACTGGATACAACTGTTCACCTGCTGTGCAAATATGTGTAGGTCATGTTGTTCCTTCACATAGCCTCTCTTAAGCACAAAGTTCATGCTCTCGCTTCTTTGCGTTGATGTCATTCTTGCACAGAAGACGTCTTTCCAGTAAGCTGATACCCACGCAGTCCTCTCATTCCATAGGTTAATCATGACATTCACATCTTGAAGCTTATACTTCGCAACCAGTTGATGCCCTGCTGTTTCGAACTCGAATGCCATGAGCGGATGGTTCAAGACAGCTGCTAGTTTGAAGTCAGGGAATAATTTGTATAGATGTCCCAATGGAGTTTTATGTTTCCTCATGATATGCCATCTACAAAACTTGTGTAGTGACCTACTGAATATTGCAGGTACAGCTTTTGCCATCGATGGACACTGATCTGCAGACAAAAACAGGAAATTAGCAAGACTCACAGTGAACTTCTTGAATAAAACTGTACACGAACCACATGGCAGCAAATAAACCAATGAAAATATTATAGCGAACTTTCACAGATAGCAACTCTGAACTTTCATGTGATGCATTTGTGAACTTCTTGGTATAAACAATCCAATCACTTTTCCATTTCAGTCCCTTTATGTTATTTTATCAGTTTTTTGTTCTAACAACCATTAGGAAACAATAGTATTATGGTATGTTATTTTCTGCTTATTACAGAGAATAGGAGGGTAGAATAAGAGTACCTGTTAATATCATCATGGGTTGCTTCCCTTTCATGCACTTCAAGAAGGTACTGAAAACCCATTTAAAGCTGTCGACACTTTCATCTCCCATAAGCGAGACACCAAATATGGTGGATTGCAGGTGATTGTTCACACCCACAAAAACTTCTAGGGGCATATGGAACTGAGTTCTTTTATAAGTAGTATCAAATGTAATGCAGTCCCCAAAATCTGCATATCTAGCTCTACAACTAGCGTTTGAACAGAAAATATTTTTTATTGTCTTAACTTCGTCAGTCTGCACATCAAAGTAGAAGTTCTCGTTCTCAGCCTGCATGTCTTCAAAGAATTTGTACATTTTTTGTACGTCTCCTTTAGACTCCAACCTAGTGTTCTCAGCTTTTCTGCACAAGCAAAAACAAAAGAAATAATTCCTTGCGTCAAACAGGAGCACTAGTTTTTTTCCATGAAATATTAGACTTTTAATCGTGCAACAATACGTACATGTTTAACACATATTTTTTCATGAAATCCAAGATTATTACATCCACCATTCAACCTGGACAGCAGCCCCATGATGTTAACATGTTTTACATTGCTCATCTGCAGGTCTTTTATGTACTCCTTCACTGTTGAATCAACTCTTTTATGTGAATGCAGGAATACGAGCATTGACGGTCTTAGCAGCAGGGGATGATTGTGATCCATGGCAATGTCCTTCACTGTACATGAGCCATCATCCTTTTCTTTCAACCTCATTAATGCTTTGCATCCATTTTTCCTGCTGTGCTTGTCACGTTGTCGTTCATCTTCAGGAACTGATGGATCATATTTGCCTTCACGGACGCATCGCAGATATCGCTTTGTCTTGTTTCTCTGAGATTTCTTGATCCCAAATATAGTGTGCTTCGCATATGTATTGTAAAATTCATATGCCTCATCATATGTCTTAAATTGTTGTCCAATGAATGGAATAAGATCTTACGGTACCTCTGGCGCCTGCATATTGTAGTTTTAAATGGTTAGGGTCGTTTTTTTGTATATAAAACAAATGGTATAAGATTTGTTCTTTTTTCTCCGGGGGGGGGGGGGGGGGGTCAGGTGATATAAGAAACTCACGTGTGTGTATGTCCGTTGATTGGCAGGAGTCTGCCTTGTGTCAGTATTGACTGGGCAAGGTGGTGTGACAATTAGTAATGCTCCAAGGGATGTCCTTGGCGTGAACGACCTGACGCTTTTTTGAGCAATGCGGTGCTGTCAGTTGGTTTGGCTGCCTCTCTTCTCTTCAGTGGATCTGCTGTCTTCCTTGAGTGTTGTTCATTTTGTTTCATGCATTCGCGATAAACATCTTCTCCCATGTTGACCTTCATCGCACCAGATGTATGGCGGTGCAGAGGATCAATCTCAAGGTCTGGGTCAAACGCAGGCTCACTAAGTTCTTTACGCTTCTTGGTGCTATCTGCAGTTTTCATACGCCGAGGCTGACGTAACATGGGATCAACAGCGAGTACTTCAGAATCTATTATAATAGGAGAGTGTTGTGGTGGCGGCTGTCCCGACCAGGATATTATCTCTTCATGCCAACTGGATACCCTCAACCCTTTAGGAACCTTGTTCCACTCTACCTCAGCCCCTGTAATTTTTTTAAACGATTTTTGAATCGGCATTTCGTATGTCAAAAACTGTGCATGGAACTATAAATTGTGAACTTCATATTGTAATAAAACGAATTTTCAAAGATTAAATAGAGACGTCAAATTTTCACCAATCATACATAACTGAACTTTCACATACATAGCATGTAAAAACTAACCTCCAACCATAGTGAACTGCTTGAAAATACTCATCTGAATTGTTCTCTATTTTTTCCTTTTGAAACATCGTCGTAAAAACACAGGTGAACTGCCACACCACATCTGAATGCCAACCGTTCTAGAATACATACGTAAACCCCGCAGTACACACAAGTGACCCCCCCTAGGATACACATCCGAACTTCTGTATAAGACAGGTATGAACCCCCCAGGGTACACAGTTTTTTAGCGTCACAATCCAAACACAAATGAACTTCCAGCAAAGTCTCACCAGGGTGAACTTTTTTTTCCAACTAACAAGTGAAAACCACAGCGATAAACTACGTGTAAAAAAAACTAGGCATTTCCTGTGATCGCTAAAAACTTCAAGCAAATTGAATGAGTTTCAGAAAATGTCCATACCTTCTTCGGGGTTGTTGCCGATTTTCCTATGATCGGTGCCATTGCTATTTGTGGTGCTCGATTTCGCCGGGTTTTGTAATCATGTGGCGCGGCTACAGGGGCCTCTGCCTTCCCGAAGACTTCTCTGGGAAAGTTCAGAAAATATCGTCAGGGGCCTCTGCCCGTCCTCTGCTTGCTCGCGGAGCACCACTGTGTGCTCCGCCGGGAAGGAGGCGTACTTGGAGGGGGGAAGCTCGACGAACCTCGTGGCTGACACCGACTCCGCCTGCTCCGCCGGGCCGCCCCGTCGGGGAAGAAGGTCGTCTAGGATTCTTCGAAACTGCAGTTCCCGTCGCGAGATCGCGCAGCACTGATGCGTGCTCCGCCGGGAAGGAGGCGTATTTGGAGGGGGAAGATCGACGCACCTCATGGCTGAATCAGACTCGGCCTGCTCCGCCGGGCGGTCCCGGTCGCGGTCGAAGGTCTTATAGGAATCCGCAAAACTGTCGTTCCCGTCGCGACCTCCCTCGCTCCGCCTATCGCCGTCGTGAGCTCGCGCAGCACCGATTTGATGTTGGGCTCCGACCTTGTTGAGTAATCGTGAAGGGGTGGATCGGCTCCGTCATTTTTAAGACATGACGTCGGGTCTGATTCGGGGATGAAGTTTGGTTTCCAAAACTGGGTTGGTTCCTAGATAGCTATTTAGGAACCATCGGGTTCCTAAATAGTCCTGCCCTATATATATATATATATATATATATATATATATATATATATATATATATCTCTACCTAATAATAAAGGGAGTAAGGTTTCTTCCCTCAATTTTTGGTACGGTTTTCGTCCGTCTCTTGTTACCCTTTCGTTCGTCCGTAGTTACGCGTCCGTACGATCGCTGAAAAGTGTTGCGCGTGGTCGCTTCCCCGATTTCCTAATCCTAATAGGTTACTTTGGCTTCCGTAATTAAGTGTCCATATGTCGCTGAAAACTGCTCTCGCGTGGTTTCCTAATCCTAATAGGTACTTTGTTTTAGCCCATGTACCAAATGCAAGCAGAAGGCCCAACTACAGGAGAGGGATCGGTACTATCAACAAGAAAAATGCCACACTTCTGGTTCGTACAGTTTGGTTAAAATATTATTAGCCATAGAGTCCGCATACATCTAAAATAGAAATCTGGATGAGACACTGTTCACTTGTGCCTATAAGTACCCAGCGAGCCATCGAGACTGGACTCGGAAAAAAAAAAAACTACTGCCGCGCCGGCGCACTCGACATAGTAGTTGTACAACGGCGTCTCCCAAATCTATCCAGCATAGTATTAACGTCTTTATATCCGGATGGTGCAGCTCGAGGTAACTTCCACGACCATGATCGATCACGAACACGCAAGTGAGATATTCTATTCCATCTCTCCCACTCTTTTTTTTGGTATACTCGCGTTGTAGAGTGGCGGCGGGAGTAAAGGAACGATTTTTCGGAGGTCTCCATAACCGTCATGATGCGAATGTAATGGGGCCGCTCGACGATCTCGACATGTTCCTCCGTGCGGACGCACCATTGCGAGACGAGCATGTATCAAAATACAAAGTACTCGAGTCTCTTTAGTTAATCTGCACCTGAGCCGGCCACGGCTACCCGCTAAGCTATTATGGTTTTGCTTTGGCCTTGACTGCCCAGCAATGTCACGTACCCACTGACGTCACATGTTGTGAGACTCGTGTTGTGGTGACGTTCTGAAATAAATAACAACAAGGTGTGTGGGTGGAGTCAAATTCTTTCTTTGCATGCATGTGTGCAAATAGTACTTGCTGAATCAATTATGCGATGTACCGAAGCTTTATCTGTGTGATGAATAATCTAATCAGTTTGTTATTTTCAATCAATGGCAGATTCTACTATAGAAAACTCTCATACGGACAAGCAATTTGGGACGCAATCTCCAATCATGGATGTCAAGGAGCAAAGAAGAAAAAAAGATAGAGACCGATATGCACAGATGACCAACGAAAAAAAAACAAGAAAAATTGAAAAAACGTCGTGAAGCCTATTATCAACAACACTCACAAAAAAAACGAGGGAGGAAGAAATATGCAGATTTAGATCCAGAACAGAAGAAAAAAAATGTGCGCGGGAAAGATAGAAATATGCAAATATGCAGCTAGAACTAAAGAAAGTTAGAATCGAGCAAATTATGGCTAATCGTCAGTTCAAGCGCAACACGCCGTGTAAAGAATCAATTGAGATGCCAAACCCTTCATATGTTGCAACAGAAGAAGAAGAAGCATATCAGAAGAGGAGAAGAAGTTAGTATATCTATTTTTAGTATAGGAAAGATTATATGAATGTATCTAACATATATTATTACCCGTCGAGCCAATTTCTGTAGTGTCAACTTGATATTCACCTGGGTGGAAAAGAATACTCTATGTGATCTTTGATGGAAACAATTTAGTCATGTCTATGATTTTTCAACGATAGTGGATATTTTTTACGCCCGTCGCAACGCACAAGCATTATTTATTATTCTTATTAAAAAAAACTTGAGATATCGGGAAAATCCAAGTGACATGCTTACTTTTTTATATGTCACATGCACATTTTCTCTTTTTACTAATGTAATTGCATGCAATCAATTAATTAATTTCACAATTAGTATCTTGCCTCCTCGGCTCGGTCATAGCCCCTACATCTTCTTACACATCTAACATCGGATCCGATGGTACTTGCTGCGACGAACCAATCTGTGGTTGGATGGTTATGAGGGTGTTTGTACCCAGCCTATTAGAGATCAAACCTTAGGTTTAACACATCTGTGTCGTATATAGGCGGAATATTCTTTCAGTGGGAGGCGACGTTCCCATCGACAATGAGGCGCCTGTGGTGACTTCGTCAACCTCAAAGCCGACCCGTCGGCTCTGTCTCTCGGAGGTACTCATAGAAGTAGGGTGTTCGTGTGTATATGCGAGTGTTTTATTTAGTACAGTGCTCCTCTAAAAAAAGACGGTACTTGTTGTGTGAGCCCGCACCCATCTAAACCCTTAGCTTCGCTTACCAATCCAGTTTTGATTTTATGAATGGATAGAACCTATAAAGTTTTATTTTATTCAAATATTTATCATTTTAAGTCCCACAATGACTTGAATCTTTTTGCCGTTTTGAATCAGAGACTGAAGTTATATTTGTTGTTAATTTTTTTTTAACGAGATGGTTGTCCTTATTTTACCGGTAAAAGAATGGCTATTTTGAATATATATTTTATTTCGGTTTCTTGGTATTAGAAACATGGTATTTTAGTCAATAATTTAGTTGTATGTTTCAATAGACCAACACAAGTTTTCCTAATATGTGATCAAATGAGTGATAATTCGATTAAGATACATCATGCATAAGTATTTTTGTTAAAAGAATTTGTGTTTTCGTAGCAACGCACGGGAATATTCCCTATCGGAATTAATTTCCTGTAGTTATGCTAACCATTGGCTTTTGTGATTTAACAGTTTTAGAGGGAATTCTATAGTACGCGTGTAAGTTATATGTTTCATGTGCAAAAGCTTAGATTTCATATAGATTCAATTTTAAAGTAGGAAAGAATACTATTATTATTGTTGGTAAAATAATACATCCAGTAATCAGTACTGTCGGGCTAGAAAAAGCCAGCTCAAGTCCTAAGGGGCAAGAGAGGTCACATCTATCCCGACAACATCGCCATGAGAATGAGAACTTTTTTTTTCCTTCACGATGCAGTTTTTCTCCCGTTGCAACGCACGGGCATTTGTGCTAGTATATATATATATATATATGGGGTGTGGATTATCCGTCATGGGGTGCAGCTACTCATGCACCATGAGCCGTTAGATGTTGTGGATCACAAACGGTCACCTCACGTCCAGTTCACGGCCTTCGGCTAGCTCTCAACTTTATGACCCTAGCCCATGCCTCGGCCTGGTCACAAATACGGATGGCAATGGGGGCACCGAAACCCGCAAACCCGTCGTGTACCCGCCTTAAATGGGGAGGGTTTGGTAAAATGTTCGACCCGCCAGGTCTAATGGGGCGGGTATGGGGGTGGCAAACCCGTACCCGCATACCCATGGACGCGCTTTAAGTCCTAATCATATCCCTAATAATTCTATGTCTAACCATACGTCCATAAGCTATGGACCACAAACCTCACACATCACATGGACGCGTTGAAATCTGGAATCCCGAAGACAACACACATACACACATGTCTATTCCCACCAAACTCATCATATTATTACATTGTTTTATTCCCCACATATGTCGGTGTCGCTCCTTAAATTGGTACCCGTTGGGGCCCCGAACCCGTCCGGGTCGTGGGTATGGTAAGAAATGAGACCCGACAAGTTAAATGTGGCGGGTATGGGGGCGCCGACTCGGCCCCGAACCCGGTGGGTGCCATCCGGAGTCACAAAGGAACTGGACATCGCACATGCATATGCATGCACTAACAACCAATTGTGGTAGGCCCCAAGCCTGTTCACTAGAGGAATTTAATGCCTAATATGTCAGTCCGTGCGCCATGCTATCCTGCCATGGTGTTGGCAGACGCAGGCTGTGGTATCATTTTGGGTGTTGTGGAGCTTGTGCTTTATGTCTAGACCGCACCTTCTCTTCTCCCTCGAGCAACGTCCACAAATGCCGAGCTGGATGCTGGGAGGACGGTGTTCAGGGTGGTTGCAGTCAGGGGGTGGATTGGAGGCTTGTGTCAGATATAAATCACAAAGAAGAGAAGACACTTAACAGTCATGGAGCCTGAAAGCAAACGGCAAGGAGATGCTAGCTCACCTGACCGCCGCTAAGAATAATAAATAGGGAAAGCTAATCGATGTTCAGCATAAGCATCCTTAAGCCCTGCCACTGATTTCTTCTTCAACGACGGTGGCTTCCGTCCCGCCATGAGCACATCACCCCCACCACCGCCGAACGGGTGCCTGTATCCGCATCATGAATTTCTGTCGCTGGATGGGAAGTACACGGGTGCCCATGTGCGGCCGCCTCCATTCGAAGAATCACCATGACAGGAGGCAACGAGAGTATGAGATGCAGCTGCAGGATGCAAAGACAGATCTGACTAGGTGGAGATGGCGTGGCAACGACAAGGATGATGAAATCCATATTTGTGTTACTCGTGAATAAAAGGCGGATTCATTTTGAATGAAGAGAGAGAATAGGCTTCAGCGAGTTCTGGATAGTCCCACCTCCTATTTTGAGGTCCACCCATATATCATTTTCGTTGCAACTTTTAGTCACTGCCCAAAGCATGCTACTACTGCTGCTACCGCCTAATTCTTTTTAGCATAGTAAATTCGGCACTCGTTCTCTTTCCCAAAATAAAGTAAGATGCAGCCATCTAGCCGCCTCTGTTGCTTTTCCTACAAGGAGGGAACCTAGAGCTATACGTGAGGGGAAGCAATAGTTACAGGAGGTATCACTGACATGTGACAGCAGGTTATGCCCTCTCACCCATTGCGTTAAATCAACCAACGGCGTTAGCCATGCGTAGCTACCCTATATATATATATATATATATATATATATATATATATATATATATATATATATATATATATATAGGGGTAAATTAACAGATGCTCCATGGTGCCCATACTTCTGTACGAAATACTGTTCAATTTGTACGGGTGTACATTGTGTATACCTTAAATACCTATACGTTGGGTTTGTATGACATATATATATACACTTGGGTATACATACCTAAGGTATCTACATACCTTACATACCTAGAATACGTATACACAAGTGTACGCATACCTTTCAGGTATGTATATATACGTATAAGTATATTTTTTTTTTTACGTATGTATACCCTGCTATGTGCATACCTAAGGAAATATATACGTACTACATACCAAAGGTATACATACCCGAGGTATTCATGATGTCTACATACCTAAAATGTACGGTATTTGATACTGATGCCCATGCTCCTAGGTGCCCCATTTGGGCTATGTGTGTGTGTGTGTGTGTGACAAATTCAGGCTACTCCCGGGTGTAGCTACACCCATATGTGTTTAGTATGATATATGTAGTATCTATCATATATATTACTATTTCGGGAGTATATATACTACTTTTTATGTAGTATGTGTAATTTTTCTACATACTCATTTTATACGTACATATATACAGGTATTTTAAATATATAGTGCAAAATATATGTTCAATTTTATAATTTTCACGAAACTTGTTTTGGAGTATCTTAGATATAGTATATGAACGTACTCAAACTGAAAAAGTATGACACATACCTCCGTACGGCAGTATATGAGACATGGGTGTAGCTACACCCGGGAGTAGAAACCATTTACCCTATATATATAAAATTGTCGGCACGCTAATTTTTTTTGAACACAAAAACACAAAGATAACTCCATACTCCATGTTTTTTTTTTCTTTTTTTTTTATTTGCATGCCCGCTCATTCATTTCCAATACGTTAATGTGTATGTGGCAATGGCATATTTTGTAGAAATTAATTATAATATGTATCCTCCCTCAACCCACGTATTTATAAGCAAATTATATTTTGCATAGATTATAGTGAGAATAAATAAGATCCATATATTTATCATATTGATGAGCTATTTAATTCCGAATCTATCTTGATATCCAATGATAGTACGATCCATATATGGTAGCCGAGAAAAAAAAATCTATAAATAGGGGATAAGGGTGGCGCCAACAACATAGAGTACTTAAGTATTCCTACATAAGTCCATTAGCAGGAAGGATCATACAAGGTTGCTCGTGTTCACGATGAAAGCATGGATGCGCAACCCCCACCAAAGTTGAAAGGGAAGTTACTTTTCCACAATCTGTTTTGTTCAAAGTTGACAGAATGCCATGGTCGCGCTCAAAGGGGAGGTAGACGAGCATCTGCGCTTGCTTGAGTTCCATAAGCAGCAAATGAGGCAGAATGCGCCCTCTGAGCACTACACCCGTGCAGTACACCGGGGCATCCTCGAGCTCATATCCGGAGGATGGCCCATCCTCGTCTCACTATGGGGGCTCCACTTCATGGCCCTCTTGGGATTGATATCCACTTAGGCCAAAAGCTTAAGCTTGGGGGGAGGTACGCCGACATCACACTCATTTGCATGTTATGTTTCTGTCGGTTCTTTGTATATCTATACTTTTGCTTCTTTGTGTTTTCTTCGCTTCTTTCGTTTCTCTTTATTTGTTTCTTTAGTTCCATTCATTGGTTTGCTTTGTTTTCTATTTCGGTTTAATATTCAAAAATCCAAAAATACTTTGCTTTGTTTGCTTGTTTTCCTTTCCGTTCTTATCTTAAATTCGAAAACCCAAAAATATTTGTTGTTCTTCTTTGGTTTTGTAAAGTTGCTGTAGAGTTCATCGGTCTTCTATGTCTCCATTGGAGTTTGGTTATCAATTTATATCATTCGATCCACACAAGTGAAGAGCAATAATGACGAGTTACAACAATTCAAGTTGTGGTAAGAGGCTGGTATGAACTATATTTGTTTTCATTTTGTACATATACTTATCCATGTGGGCATGCTTAGTTTGCTCTTGTAAGGTGTATGTTATTTAATGAATGCCTAGTAGTTCTTGCTCTCCCACGTTTAGTTTTAACTTACTAATGTTAGATAGAATGCCGTATAAATGTTTGATTCATTGCTTATTCGTTGAAGGGTATGACAATGTGGTGTTTCCCTCTGATTGTTTCACTTCAATTGACTTGGCACATGCTCACGCATTCATATGGCTTAAAACAAAAAGTCAATTAAGCCTCGACGATTTTTTTTGCCTCGGAGTATTTGTATCACTTTTATGCCCCCCGTTAATTTTATTTTGTCGCAGGCATGATTATAACGGTTATTTCTCTCTTGATTGCCAGTCCCAGTCTATTGCTAGCCTTCACATGTACTGAGTATGACCCCCGAAGCCAGAAGGAGACCCGGAGGGGGCAAGGAGGGACCTGCACCATGCGTGGGCGCCTCCCTAGGCCACACCGCCAGGTGATGTGGTGGCCCAAGCCACCCCCTCGGGCTCCCCTTTCGACTAATTGTGCCCTGTAACCCTAAAACCTCAGGGGTTTGTCATATTCTAGAGAAACATACCCGAGAGCCACCGTCGCCTCGAAACCCATTCGGGGATCAGAAGTTCCTATTCTGGCATCCTGCCGGGACGGGGATTCGAAGGAGATCATCGCCATCGTCACCACCACCACTTCTCCATCAACCATCCATGATTCCCCCGTCCATGTGTGAGTAATCCCCGTTGTAGGATGAGAGGGATGGTAGGGATTGGATGAGACCGATCATGTAATAATGCCAGATTTGTTAGGGCATAGTGCCTAGTATTTGTTGTTAGTTCTTTGTATTGTTGTTGCAACTTGTTATTCTTAATGCTTGTCACTAGGGCCCGAGTGCCAAGATCTTAGATCTGAACATATTATTGTTTCATGATTATAATCATGTTTGTTGATCATATCTGCAAGTTGTTTACACATGTCATTGTCCGGACCCGAGGCCCCAAAGTGACAGAAATTGGGACAACCAAAGGGGATGGCTGCGATGTGAGGATCACATGTGTTCACAGAGTGTTAATGCTTTGCTTCGGTGCTTTATTAAAAGGAGCACCTTAATTACCAGAAGTTTCCCTCGAGGCCCCGCTGCAAACGGGCTGGTAGGACAAAAGATGTTGTGCGAGTTTCTCATTGCGAGCACGTATGACTAAATTTGAACACATGCCTATGTTTTGCCAAGAACTTGTATGGTTTATTATTATCTATCTGCAATGCCCATGTTATTATTACATGAACCATCTTATCCATGTAATGCCCGTTCATCCAATCCCTATCCCTATGGTACTTTAATCCCGTTGTTTTCACGATTGCTACTGTTGTTACTATTTTACTACTTCTACTGTTATAAAACCGTTACCACTAATAAACTGTTGCGAGCAAGTCTACTTTCAGGTTCAGCTGAACTGACAAGTCATCTGTTAAGGCTTATAAATATTCTTTGTCTCCCCTTGTGTCGAATCAATAAATTTGGGTTTTACTTCCTTCGAAGACTATTGCGATCCCATATACTTGTGGGTTATCAGGTGCGAGGAGTGGGGTGGCGAGGCAGAGGGGCAGGAGATGATCTTATACCGTTGATTCACATGCGAGTGCACGAGGTAACCTCGGGGCAAAATGGAGAGAACATTCTGAGCTCGTGTTCTCTCCTCAGGTAGTGAGAAGCATGTGGAATCTTCGGGTGAGCTTGGTGGCACCATGGAGCTAGAGGCCAGTGGCCAAAGCTATGGAAAATGGGCACGGGTGGAGGATGATCACCCCCGAGAGGATGACACCTCGAGCCTACTTTCCCCATCCTTGGACTCTTGTTGTTCTCCCCTCTTGGTCCTTCTAGAACCAAGCAATGATGTAGGTGTGGTGTAGGATGTGACGTGAACACGTTTGGCAAGGTTACAACTCGAGATTTTTAAAGGAAACATGAATTTCATCGAGTTTGTTTTCAGTCAAACACTGCCAAATTCAGTAAATTCAGATAAAATGACTTGGTGATAATTCCAAGTCTAAAATTATGTTAATTGCGGAGGAAAGTTTGGACTTGGCAAAATTACCAAAGGAATTCCAAATTGAGATTTGAAAGAATGAGATTGAAGAGTATGATATCTAATTTTAGAAACCCATTTTATTCATTTTTTTACAAAATGTTTTGGGCCCTGAAAGCAAGAGAGGAAAAGGTGATGTTTTCATGGTTTTCTCAATTCCTGTTTTAACAACTAGGCAGGAAAACAGACATAGAAACATGGTTTTTAATAAACCCAAATTGATTCTTTGGGCATGGTGTGTAGACCATATCTCAAGGATGGATGACATCCAAATAAAACAAGGATTTTAGATTGGATTCATTATTATTGGATGGGCTCAAAAAGGAAGAAAACAACCAGAAACGAGAGAGAAAAACTCATATTTTTCTCTAGGGTTTTAAAAGGGTTTTTGATTCTAGTTTTGGAGAGAATAAAATTAAAAGATAAATAGTATTATTTAAAAGACAAGGAAAGAAGGAACAAAACATTCCACACATTTCTCATTTGATCACATAAGGGTTTACATATGAATTTACAAATCCAGGAAACATAAGGATCAACAGAAAGATTTTGTTGGTCCCAAGTTTTTGCGTTTTCCCCCTTAGAACATTGTTCTTAAATGAGGATGTGACAGACCTCCCCTCCTTAAAATAATCTCCTCCCAAGATTCAGGAATTTAGTCACAGTGGAAGTCAGGAAATTCCTTCTTGATATAATCCTCGCGTTCCCACGTAGTTTCTTCCTCAGATTGATTAGTCCATTGAATTTTGAGGAATCTAATTGCAGGCCTCCTCGTTACACGAATATTCTTGTCAAGAACACAAAGTGGTTGGTCCCGATAAGTCAAATCATGATTGACGTTGATGGTTCCGTAATCAATGTCCATATAATATTGATTCTTCTCACGCACTTGGAGAAACTTCCCGAGCAAGGACACATGAAAGAAATCATGGAATTATGAGAGATCAGTAGTGAATTCAATCTAATAAGATACTTCACCACGACGGGCTAAGATCTTGAAAGGGCCAATATAACGAGGTGCTAGTTTTCCCTTGACAAGGAAACGGTGCATCCCTTTGAGAGGTGTGACTCAAAGATACACCAAATCTCCAATATGGAAAGAGACTTCGTGTCGCTTGGAATCCGCACAACTCTTTTGGCGAGATTGAGCAACCTTGAGATGGTCGCGGATAAGTCGAACTTGTCGTTTCACAACATGAAGTGTGTCCACACTAAATATCTGACTGTCACCAGACTCAGACGATTTTAGTGGTGTGCAGCACTTGCGTCCATACAAGGCTTCAAAAGGCGCCATTTGCAGACTAGCTTGATATCTATTGTTATAAGAAAACTCCGCAAACGGTAAGAAATCTTCCCACTTGGCACCATAAGACAAAACACAAGCCTGGAGCATGTCTTCTAGAATTTGATTAACATGCTTGGTTTGTCCTCCGATCTATGGGTGATAAGCTGTGCTGAAGGATAACTTGGTTCCAAGAGCTTCATGCAATTACCTCCAGAATTGAGATGTGAATTGAGTTCCTCGATCAGAAACAATTTTCTCTAGAACTCCACACAAGCTAACAATCCAAGAGATGTAGAGATCAGCAAGTTGGTTACACGATGAGTAGTTTGAACAGGAATAAAGTGAGCAACTCTAGTGAGCTTGTCCACAAAAACCCATATGGCATCATTTTCTTGGTTCGACCTTGGAAGTCCATTGATAAAATCCATTCCAACTTCATCCCATTTCGACTTGGGTACTTGGAGTGGTTGCAACAAACCACCCGGACGTTGATGTTCTACCATCAGACGCTGACAAATATCACACTTGGCTATATACAAAGTGATGTCTCGCTTCATACCATGCCACCAAAATTTCTCTTTAAGATCCCGATACATCTTGGTTCCTCGGGGATGGATAGAGTAAGGAGTGCCATGAGCTTCAGATAGGATAACCTGCTTTAGCTTAGACTCGGAAGGAACACAAATGCGACCTTTATACCAGAGTATTCCCTTGGAATCAATGGAGAAACTAGGCACTAGTTCCTTCTGCAATCGGTTTTTGATCCCTTCAATACTCTTCTATCATTTTTTAGATTGGTTCACTTGGTCAACAAGAGTAGGTTTGATTTCAATTGAGTTCAACATTCCATAGAGGACTACTTTAGTACCAGCTGGTCAAGCTCTTTCCACCACTCAGGTTGCCTGATCTTAATCATAGCATTCAAAGAGGCTGGTTCTTGACTAAGTGCATCAGCGACAACATTCGCCTTTCATGGTTGATAGTGGATACTCCAATCATAATCATTGATGAGTTCAATCCACCTGTTGTCGCACCCGGACTTCTAGAGGATACTCACAGTCCGCTAAACAGTAGAACAAATGGCTTACGGGGCATACCGGCACCCGCATCTCAATATGAGCAGGCCAACACGTAAACGTGTGACAACCATTCTCTACTATCCATCGTCTGCGTAAACCATCCCATAGAAATCCTACTACTTCCATTGACGTACTTCATAACATACACACATGGTACGTCAACGGCATTTGAACAAGTGATATCACAACATATCTCTAAGACACAAAAGATTGAAATAAGTTGCAAATAGCTCTCACTAGAGCAGAGATAGCAACTACAATCATCCAGAGGACACATGTCCCAACAATTCATCATTACATCACAGCGGAAGCATCCAAAGTGTATGAGTACAGACAAGATCCAAATAGGCCTACGAGGCCGGAAACGAAAAGACGGAGCCCATCCACGATGTCTCGGATCCTGCCCGGGTCCGCTATCTACTCGTCAGCAGCCTCGTCATACTCCACGTAGTAGCCACCATGGGGATCCTCGGAAACGTAGTCTGCGGAAACCACAACCCCAAAGGGGTCAGTATAGACAAGTAATGGCAAGCAAGACTCACAAGATACCAAAGTGTACCCAGAAACACCAAGTACAGATGCTTTGGGTTCAACGGAAGAATAGGTGATACAACAAGTGCGGCAGCAGGCTGCTCTAACCAACTACAGAAACATGCTACAACTTCCGGCTAAAAGAAGGGGATAAGATAGCGTATCGTAACCAACTACCACTATCCTCAAACAAACCCATCCTGGATCTCGCCCCTTATCCAAAGAAGCAATTCGAGGATAACTCACACAATTGGATTAATGATGGGTCAAATTATTGTGTCAATAAGATCTATTACTAATCAAGTTAGTATTGATTAGGTGTAAGTTGTCTAATCCTTGTTAGCCAGCCCTATCACCAAGTCATCCATAACCGCGGACAAAACGGCTTCTCGAGAAGATTTAACCCTGCAGGGGTGCACCAATTTGGTTGTACACGTAAGAAGACCCCGCCAGATTGGAAATGCACTTCCACCAAGCGAGGCACTCAACACAACCCAACTATTCTTCGCATCAAGCCCAAAGAACCACGTGTTGTGCGTGCGCGGCTAATCGAGCCCCCACGAAGAAAAGGGGGACCCTCATAGCACTGGAAGACCACGGCGCCCTAAATGCCGACTACAAAAGTTTCCACCCTGGCCTCGGGTTCGTACCTGCATATGAGTGCATCAAATGGAAAGCCCGAACTAAGTGTGGCGATTTGGACGAGATGCGAATCGAATCAGAGTTGCGGGGGGCGCCCATACACGCTTCCCACATGCGGTTAGCGCGCTCAACATGGATCCAGAGGACAAAGACTTTTCCTGAGTTCGACACTAGCAGGCCTCAAAACCATACCCGGCCTCCTGCCGGTGCCTTATCATCAAATTAGCATTACCTCAAACATTAACAGGTTGTTGTTTAACATCGAGCCCCAGAAGATAATAAATATGGTAACAGAAATAACGGACAGCAGACTCGAGCATAAACAACCCTAAGCATGCTAGTAAGACACATGCAACAACAACAGGGTATAGGTGTGGAGGATAGGCAATATCAGGGTTGCAGGATAACATGTGATAGGATCGGAACACAAGCATCGAATCTTAAGGCTAGCAGGATAGACAACGGAAAGTATCGATATCCAGTGTGGAAAGGACACATTGGTTCATGTGAGTGAATACTTGCCTGCAAACTCAGTAGCCTGGTACTGGGCTAACTCCTCAGAAGTAGTGTCGTAAACCTCGTCTGTCTCAGCGTCGTCGTCTATTGGAGAAGAAGCAAACAAACAACGTAGAGAGACAAACAATCAATAACAGGGCATAATGCACAATCATGGGATGATGCATGGAAATTTAATTGATGCATCAAAATAAGCTAGGTGGCATGGTAACATAATTAAATGGGACCATATGCAATTTGGGTTGCATGTAGAAAATCCCATGAATTAAGGTTGAATTAAATGATCTACAAATAACCATCATGTGAAAGTTGATTAGAATGATGCATGGATGAGGAAAACAATAAGAAAACAACAATAGATTCAATTTGAGAAAGTGTTTACTAAGTTTGAAATTTTGTTTATTGAGTTATGAAATTTTGGCTTCTTAAAGGAGTTACATAAGCATTTGTTGTTTTCACCAATTTTAATTGTTCAAAATAAATAACAAATTCCATATTTATAAAGATCACAAAATTTTAGGTGGAATACATGTTTCATTTGTTGAAAAAGGATTTAAAATGAATTAATTATGAATTAAACAAGTTTAAACAAGATTTAAATGAATTTAATTCAAGTTTGAATTTATTTGAATTTTTATTTGTTCAAAACATTTAATAAAATTCATATTTGAAAAGATTATACTTTTCTAGTTTGAAAACATATTTTATTTGTTCAAAAAGAATTTAATTTGACCAAGTTATGAATTTAGCAATTTTAAATGAATTAAACAAGGTTTAAATTATTTAACCCATTTTATTTATTCAAAACATGAAACAAAGTTTATATTTGAAATGGTGGTTTAATTTGGCATAGAAAACATATTTTATATGTGGCATTTAAATTAAATTTGAATTAGTTATGAATTTAACCAAATTTGAAATGAGTTGTTTGAATTTGAAATTTGAAAACATTTGAAATGTTCAAAACAGAAAACAAATGATTTAAACAGGTGGAGAATTAAATTTTGTTCAGAATACATATTTTATTTATATTATTTGGATTTGAAATTCAAAAGTAATTTGTATTTTGAAATCAGGGACTATTCTGTAAATAATAGGGACTGAAACTTAAAAAGAAAAAGGCCAGAACGAGTTACACCTCGCAGTGGCCCAGCCTGGGCCACTGACGAGGGGGCCCTGGGCCACGGTGGCGCCTAGGTGGCGTGCGGAGTCGCTGACAGGGGGCCCCACCTGTCAGCGCTCTTTGTGAAAAAGATTGGGTTTAATCCGCGAGGGGGGATCGAACCCACGACTGATGGCTTGCGTGCGCGGTGCGTTGCCACTGTACTGTCGCTGTGGATCGTGACAGAGAGGGAGACCGCGGGGGGTTGAGGTTCAGTCCGTGGCTGTTCACTGAAACTGCAAGTTTCAGTTAACTGAAACTGCAGCGAGGGGACGGTGCTCGCCGGCGGCGAGCTGCTGCTGCTCGTGGTTGCTGCTCGTGTGCGATGCGGTGGTGGGTGCATGCTCGTGACGTGGAAGCAGAGGGAAATAGAGGGAGGGGATCGTGCTCACCGTGAGGGAAAGGAGGAGGGAGCAGGGCGCGCTCGGGACAGTGGACGGGGGCGACAGCGACCGGCACAGCGGCGGCGATGCAGTTGCTCCCTGATGCTGCTGTGGTGTCGAGGAGGTAGACGACGTCACGGGGAGTCGATTCCCGTACCTAGCCTGCGTGGAGGGGCCTCATAGCTCCGACGATCACCGGAGATTCAGTGCGGTGGTGGTGGTGTTTAGAGGTGGAGGTGGTGCAGAGACAGAGAACAGCGGGAGAGAGGGGAAAACGACGGCGGCGAGAGGGAGAAAGGAGGGAGGAGAGCTAGGGCAGGAGGGGGAGCTCGGGGCTAGGGTTATAAGGAGGAGGGGGAGGTGCTCGTGGCCGTTCCTCCCCTCTGTAGCTCGACGTGGACAGGCGCATCGCGCGCCGTACAGAGGTAAGAGACGAGGGGGGGTATGCAGGCCGTGCTGGTGGGCTGGGCTCAGCCCACTGGCCTGCCCTCTCCCTCTCTGTTATTTTTTTTGTTTTTTCTGTTTTACTGATTCTGTTTTTTTTTGCAGAGATAGAAAAGGAAGAAAAACATAGTTTTAGGGTTTGCTAAAATTTTAGGGAAAATTTGTACAGGTTATTTATTGTAACAGCACCCATTTGCCAACTTTTGTTTTCCAAAATTTTTAAATTATGTTGCTGTTTGTATTTTATTTGAATTTGAGTGAAATTTGATGTTAAATGAATTATTGAAACTTAAGCAATTTAAAAGTTTTTAATTTCAAGATTATTGGAAACAAATGATTGGATTGTTTTGTAATTTTCATTTGAAACATTGTAACTAAACAAGTATGAACAAGAATTTGAAATTTTTTTGAATTTCAAATGGAAAAAACAAGGGAAAACAAATGGAAAACAAATGCAAAACAAATGCTATGATTATGATGTCATGATGCAAAACATAAATTAACAAAAAACAAACATTCTAAAGGTTGTTTTTCATACTTGGGATGTTACAAAACGCCCCCCCCCCCTGAAGGAATCGCGCCCCGAGATTCCTACTGAGAAGAGAAAAGGTCCGGATACTTCTTGCGAAGATCCTCTTCGGTCTCCCACATTGCCTCTTTATCGGAATGATGAGACCACTGCACTTTCAAGAACTTGGTGCTCTTGTTGCGAGTTTTAGCTCGGTCTCATCGAGGATTCGAATAGGGTGTTCCTCATAAGAGAGATCTTCTTGCAGTTCAATGGAATCATGATCAACTGCACGATCTGGATCTTTGAAACACCTCTTGAGCTGTGACACATGAAACACATCGTGCACCTTGGATAGCTTTTCTGGAAGTTCAAGACGATAGGCATTTTCTGCACGCCTCGAGAGAATGTTGAAAGGACCAATGTATCTCGCTGCAAGCTTTCCTTTGACACCAAAACGATGAGTGCCTCTGAGGGGAGTTACACGGAGATATGCTTTGTCACCAGGTGCATAGATCATATCCCTGTGCTTGCTGTCATAGTAGCTTTTCTGACGAGACTGAGCAATCTTGAGATTGTCCCGGATGATGCGAACTTTCTCTTCGGCTTCCTTAACAATGTCAGGGCCTAAGAGTGAACGTTCACCAGCTCCAGACCAATTGATTGGACTCCTGCATCTGCGGCCATAGAGAGCCTCAAATGGTGCCATGCCTAGGCTTGCCTGGAAGCTGTTGTTGTAGGAGAATTCAGCATATGGAAGACATTCCTCCCATTTCATGCCAAAGGAGATACCACATGCTCTGAGCATATCCTCGAGAATCTGATTGACTCTTTCGACTTGCCCTTGAGACTGAGGATGGTAGGCTGTGCTGAACAGAAGTTTGGTGCCCAATGCTTCTTGAAAGCTTTTCCAGAAATGAGAAGTGAATATGCTTCCACGGTCTGAGCTTATTTCCAATGGAACACCATGAAGAGGAACAATCTTTGCTGTGTAGAGCTCTGCTAACTGACTAGCTGAGATTGTTTCTTTGACAGGAAAGAAGTGAGCTACTTTAGTGAGTCGATCGATGACAATGAAGATTGCATCGTAGCCCCTCTTGGACTTTGGAAACCCAGTGACGAAGTCCATTTCAATCATGTCCCACTTCCACTCAGGGATTTTCAGAGGTTGGAGAAGACCGGCTGTTTTCTGATGAACTGCCTTAACACGTTGACAAACGTCGCATTCAGAAACGTATTGAGCAATTACACGTTTCATGCCAGGCCACCAATACAGTGTCTTGAGATCCTGGTACATCTTTGTACTTCCAGGGTGTATGGAGAGAGGAGTTTCATGAGCCTCCTTGAGAATGACATCTTTGAGACTTTGAACTTGAGGAACTGCAATGCGTCCTTCGAAGAACAAAGTTCCCTTGTCATCAATTGAGAAGGACTTAAATTTCTCCTTGCCTTCTTTGATGTGTTCTACCATCTTCTTGATTTCAGCATCACGAAGTTGTTCAGAACGAATCTTGTCCTCGAGAGTTGGACTGGCTGTCAAGTTTGCAAGATAGCCTTGAGGAACAAGACCAAGGTTGAGCTTCTGGAATTCTTCATGAAGAGGAGGTTGGCTTTCCATGATCATGAGATTATTGCAATACGACTTGCGACTGAGAGCATCGGCCATAACATTAGCCTTGCCTGGAGTGTAAGAAATGGTAAGATCAAATTCTTTGATCTTTTCAATCCATCTCCTTTGTCCGAGGTTTAGATCTGGTTGAGTGAAGATGTATTTCAGACTCTTATGATCGGAAAAGATTTCAGTGCGATTACCCAAAAAGTATTGTCTCCATTTCTTGAGGGCAAACACAACTGCTGCAAGTTCAAGGTCATGAGTGGGATAATTGAGCTCATGTGCGTTCAACTGACGTGAAGCATAAGCCACAACTTGACGTTCTTGCATAAGAACTGCACCTAGACCTTGGAGAGAAGCATCACAGAATATCTGGAAATGTTTGGAAGGATCTGGGCCAACCAGAACTGGTGTAGAAGTGAGCTTAGTCTTCAGGAGATTGAAACTTTCATCACATTGTGGAGACCAAACGAACTTCTTGTCCTTCTTTGTGAGGTCAGTGAGAGGTTTGGCAATCTTGGAAAAGTTTTGGACGAAACGACGGCAATAGCTAGCCAAGCAAAGAAAACTTCTTACTTGCTTCACCGTCTTTGGAGGTTTCCAATCAACAATTGCTTTAACCTTTTCTGGATCAATGGCTATGCCCTTGGCTGAGATGACATGACCAAGGTAAGTAACTTCTGAAATCCAGAACTCACATTTGGAGAACTTGGCATAGAGACGATGCTCGCGAAGCTTCATGAGAGTGAGACGAAGATGTTCTTCATGCTCTTCCTTGGATTTTGAGTAGACAAGAATGTCATCAAGATATACCACAACGAACTTGTCGAGGTATTCATGGAAGACAGAATTCATG
Source organism: Alopecurus myosuroides (assembly GCA_028641055.1). Lineage (NCBI taxonomy): Eukaryota > Viridiplantae > Streptophyta > Magnoliopsida > Poales > Poaceae > Alopecurus > Alopecurus myosuroides. The sequence continues at coordinate 174,144,659 of CM054058.1, forward strand.
AGTCGAGAGAATGTCGCCGGTGCATTGGTGAGACCAAAGGACATGACGGTGAATTCATATAGACCGTAGCGAGTGGTGAAAGCTGTCTTTGGAATATCCTCTTTTCTGATCTTTATTTGATGGTAACCCATTCTCAAGTCCAACTTGGAGAATATTGAGGCTCCAGCAAGTTGATCAAAAAGATCATCGATACGAGGAATTGGATACTTGTTTTTGATGGTTTTCTCATTAAGAGGACGATAGTCAACAACGAGTCTCTTTGTGTGATCCTTCTTCGCAACGAACAGAGTTGGGCAACCCCAAGCCGAGGAACTAGGTTGAATGTAACCTTTTTCCATGTACATATCAATTTGTTCCTTTAACAACTTCAGCTCGGGAGTTCCTATCTTGTAGGGATGCTTAGAGATTGGAGCAGTACCTGGCTCAAGTTCGATCACGAACTCAACAGCTCTGTCCGGAGGCATCCCTGGCAACTCTTCTGGAAAGACGTCAGGGTATTCGCAAACCACCGGAACATTTTCAAGTGAAGCTAGAGGTTTTGCATCGAGGTTGTATAGCTGAATGGAACTTGATTCATTTGGAGAATAGACTATCTGGCCAGAAGGGTGGAATAGAGTTATTGACTTCTTAGCACAGTCAATTCTAGCTTTATTGGCCTTCAGCCAATCCATACCAAGAATGACATCAATGTCAGAATTGCCAAGCAGTATGTGAGAAGCAAGGAATATGTGGCCTCCAATTAGAATTTGATTTCTGTGAGTGATCTTGGACGTTTGCATAGTTGCTCCAGGGGAGTTTACCACAAGCGGGGAACCCAAACCAACAAAAGGGAGTTTAATTGCTGTCGCAAAGATCTCCAGTATCAAACAACACTTTAGCTGGATTAGAGTTTACGGGAAATGTACCGAGAACGACGTCAGGAGCTTCCTCAGCTTTGTCGATCTTGACATGATTCACCCTTGCGGTCCTCCCGACAGGCCTGTTGTTGGGGTTGAAGGCTTTAGGCGGGGGAGCGCGCACCATTGCCTGGTTTGTGTTGGGACGAGGTGGTGGTGGAGGTAGCTGCCTCTGCGTGCACTTGTCAGCGTAGTGCCCCGTCTGCTTGCACTTGTAGCAAGTGACGACACGAGGAGGCCCTGGCCTTGGCTGCCCCATCGAAGCCCTCTGATCATGCATCTGAGCAGGGTTGGGTGGGCGGGGAGCGAAGCCTGGAGAAGTTTGGGCGTATGGAGCCCGAGTGACAGCACCATTTGGCACCCAGATGCGGCGCTTCTGCGGAGGGGTGGTCATGTTGGAGGAGGAACCACCATCACGCGAGTGCTTGCGAGACTCCTCGAACGCCTTGCGCCCATTTTCTTCATTGAGCGCGGTGTTAACGAGATCCTCGAAGCTGTTGGCCTTGACGTTCGTGAGGGCATACTTGAGTTCCGGGTTAAAACCTCTGCGGAACCTTGCCATCTTCTTAGCTTCAGTGGACACCTCATCACCAGCGTAACGAGCGAGGCGATTGAACTCACTCTGATAGCCGATGACGTCCAACTTGCCCTGCTTGAGTGAGCAAAACTCTTCACGCATCCTTTCCATGAGACCATCTGGAATGTGGTGCTTCAGGAAGGCTTCCTTGAAACAACCCCACGGGATTGGAATGCCAGCTCTCATGGCCTGGTAGTTTTCCCACCAAGTAGCTGCCTGACCCTTCAGCAGATAGGAGGCATACTTGACCTTGTCTTCCTCAGCAACGTGAGCAATCTCCAGAGCCTTAGCTATCTCACGGATCTAGTCATCAGCGTCCAGAGGCTCGCGTGTGGCCACGAAAGCTCTCGGACCCAGACTGAGGAACTCCTTGATGCTGACTCGTGGAGCCGTCTGGTTGTTGTGCTGATTAGTCTGAAACTGGGCCATCTGTGCCATGACTTGGGTCATCTGAGTCAACAGCTCCGTGATTGGCGGTGGCTCAGGCGGGTTGTTCCTTGTTGGCGGCATCCTGAATGGAAATGCATTTTGGCACAACAATAGAAAAGGATAGACTTGGAAACCGAAAGAGAGATTATTCCGACGCATGAATCGATAACCAACAGGTACATCATCACATGTTCAAATACATCAGAATATCAAAACACACCATAAATGGTTCGAATGCCAAAGGATAACTAAACATAGCTAAGAATGGATACATCGGTACTCCCATGCTCATCACGCAGGACGGCGGCTAGGAGTACGGCGAGAGGTATGGTGAGGAGTACGCCCACGAAAGTAGGTAGAACGACGATCCACATAGATCTGACGTGGTCTGAGAGCGACTCTAGGTGTGGTGAAGTACATAGCGTCGACTCCCTGTGCTCCAAAGCATGGAATCCCAGTGTAACCAGCACCAAGGTTGAGGAGTGGACCTCTGATCGGCTCGTAACCTCCAGCATCTGGCAGACGACGACCAACTGGCTGATCGAAATGTGCAAAGCGCTCGTCTCCAACAAAGTCTGTGGTGTACGTCGCCAGACGAGTCAAAGCAAGGTAAAGCTGCTCTCTGACTGAAGCCAACTCCTGAGATAGTGTGCTGGCAACTGCGTCACTGTGCCTCACAAACTGAGCGGTGGTGTGCAGCCTGGAGTTATCATGCTCGTAGACATCCAAGTTGTCGTATAGAGTGAAGTGAGCTCCCTCCGAAGTGATGTAACCACGGGGGATGTGGCGATAGATAGAATCGTCAAATCCCCAGTAGTCAGCACGAAGGACGGTGAGACTCACATAAGCTGCCTGCTGCACGGCCATATCCACTGTGGAACCTACTGCCTCGTAGCGGTGGACTACGCTCATGCCATCATCTGACAGAATGTAGACGATAGCCTGGTAGTAGGTCTGGTCAAACTCTCGCTGCTGCTCGTAGACCTGGTACTCTGGTGCCCAACGGAACCCCAGAAAAGTGACCATGTCTCTCAGCATCTCCGGATAACCGGCAGTGCTCTCGCAACGAGTCATACGAACCACCTGCGGGTAGAACCTGAGATCCATCTGCAGATGATCAGGGAAGCTTTGATTAGACGCCGGTAGAAGAACTGAAGTGGCAAGCAACAACAAGGTTTCAACGGACGAAAAGGATGTTGAGAAAAACAGGATATCGAAGCAACATCGGGAAACACGAGACCAAAACACTCCCGAGGTACTACGGAAAACCCCATCCGGGCTTCTAAAGGATAAATATCTACTGCTTAAGGAATAGAGGATCTGCTTCCGGGGCTTACACGCCTCCGTTCTCAATCATGAGTAGGCAACGTGATAAATCATGTCACAACCACCTCCATTCCTATGGTCTAGTAGATATGATCATCCTAGAGAAACCAGGATACGTGAAATGCTAACTTGAAAGTTTAGGTGAGGAGAGAAAACAACGTTGCACTTCCTTACCAGAAAAAGGGAGGGTGGGTGGGGAAAGAAATAAAAGAACAAAATTCCTACTCTCACGTTTCATTTTTCCTATATAGCTACAAAATAGTTTCTAGACTCAACTGCGACCAGTAAAAGGGATCCTACAGGCAGACAGGCTCTGATACCATTTGTCGCACCCGGACTTCTAGAGGATACTCACAGTCCGCTAAACAGTAGAACAAATGGCTTACGGGGCATACCGGCACCCGCATCTCAATATGAGCAGGCCAACACGTAAACGTGTGACAACCATTCTCTACTATCCATCGTCTGCGTAAACCATCCCATAGAAATCCGACTACTTCCATTGACATACTTCATAACATACACACATGGTACGTCAACGGCATTTGAACAAGTGATATCACAACATATCTCTAAGACACAAAAGATTGAAATAAGTTGCAAATAGCTCTCACTAGAGCAGAGATAGCAAATACAATCATCCAGAGGACACATGTCCCAACAATTCATCATTACATCACAGCGGAAGCATCCAAAGTGTCTGAGTACAGACAAGATCCAAATAGGCCTACGAGGCCGGAAACGAAAAGACGGAGCCCATCCACGATGTCTCGGATCCTGCCCCGGTCCGCTATCTACTCGTCAGCAGCCTCGTCATACTCCACGTAGTAGCCACCATGGGGATCCTCGGAAACGTAGTCTGCGGAAACCACAACCCCAAAGGGTGCAGTACAAAAAAGTACTGGCAAGCAAGACTCACAAGATACCAAAGTGTACGCAGAAACACCAAGTACATATGCTTTGGGTTCAACGGAAGAATAGGTGATACAACAAGTGCGGCAGCAGGCTGCTCTAACCAACTACAGAAACATGCTACAACTTCCGGCTAAAAGAAGGGGATAAGATAGCGTATCGTAACCAACTACCACTATCCTCAAACAAACCCATCCTGGATCTCGCCCCTTATACAAAGAAGCAATCCGAGGATAACTCACACAATTGGATTAATGATGGGTCAAGTTATTGTGTCAATAAGGTCTATTACTAATCAAGTTAGTATTGATTAGGTGTAAGTTGTCTAATCCTTGTTAGCCAGCCCTATCACCAAGTCATCCATAACCGCGGACAACACGGCTTCTCGAGAAGATTTAACCCTGCAGGGGTGCACCAATTTGGACGTACACGTAAGAAGACCCCGCCAGATTGGAAATGCACTTCCACCAAGCGAGGCACTCAACACAACCCAACTCTTCTTCGCATCAAGCCCAAAGAACCACGTGCTGTGCGTGCGCGGCTAATCAAGCCCCCACGAAGAAAAGGGGGACCCTCATAGCACTGGAAGACCACGCCGCCCTAAATGCTGACTACAAAAGTTTCCACCCTGGCCTCGGGTTCGTACCTGCATATGAGTGCATCAAATGGAAAGCCCGAACTAAGTGTGGCGATTTGGACGAGATGCGAATCGAATCAGAGTTGCGGGGGGCGCCCATACACGCTTCCCACATGCGGTTAGCGCGCTCAACATGGATCCAGAGGACAAAGACTTTTCCTGAGTTCGACACTAGCAGGCCTCAAAACCATACCCGGCCTCCTGCCGGTGCCTTGTCATCAAATTAGCATTACCTCAAACATTAACAGGTTGTTGTTTAACATCGAGCCCCAGAACATAATAAATATGGTAACAGAAATAACGGACAGCAGACTCGAGCATAAACAACCCTAAGCATGCTAGTAAGACACAGGCAACAACAACAGGGTATAGGTGTGGAGGATAGGCAATATCAGGGTTGCAGGATAACATGTGATAGGATCGGAACACAAGCATCGAATCTTAAGGCTAGCAGGATAGACAACGGAAAGTATCGATATCCAGTGTGGAAAGGACACATTCGTTCATGTGAGTGAATACTTTCCTGCAAACTCAGTAGCCTGGTACTGGGCTAACTCCTCAGAAGTAGTGTCGTAAACCTCGTGTGTCTCAGCGTCGTCGTCTATTCGAGAAGAAGCAAACAAACAACGCAGAGAGACAAACAATCAATAACAGGGCATAATGCACAATCATGGGATGATGCATGGCAATTTAATTGATGCATCAAAATAAGCTAGGTGACATGGTAACATAATAATTTGGGACCATATGCAATTTGGGTTGCATGTAGAAAATCCCATGAATTAAGGTTGAATTAAATGATCTACAAATAACCATCATGTGAAAGTTGATTAGAATGATGCATGGATGAGGAAAACAATAAGAAAACAACAATAGATTCAATTTGAGAAAGTGTTTACTAAGTTTGAAATTTTGTTTATTGAGTTATGAAATTTTGGCTTCTTAAAGGAGTTACACAAGCATTTGTTGTTTTCACAAATTTTAATTGTTCAAAATAAATAAAAAATTCCATATTTAGAAAGATCACAAAATTTTAGGTGGAATACATGTTTCATTTGTTGAAAAAGGATTTAAAATGAATTAATTATGAATTAAACAAGTTTAAACAAGATTTAAATGAATTTAATTCAAGTTTGAATTTATTTGAATTTTTATTTGTTCAAAACATTTAATAAAATTCATATTTGAAAATATTATACTTTTCTGGTTTGAAAACATATTTTATTTGCTCAAAAAGAATTTAATTTGACCAAGTTATGAATTTAGCAATTTTAAATGAATTAAACAAGGTTTAAATTATTTAACCCATTTTAATTATTCAAAACATGAAACAAAGTTTATATTTGAAATGGTGGTTTAATTTGGCATATAAAACATATTTTATATGTGGCATTTAAATTAAATTTGAATTAGTTATGAATTTAACCAAATTTGAAATGAGTTGTTTGAATTTGAAATTTGAAAACATTTGAAATGTTCAAAACAGAAAACAAATGATTTAAACAGGTGGAGAATTAAATTTGGTTCAGAATACATATTTTATTTATATTATTTGGATTTGAAATTCAAAAGTTATTTGTATTTTGAAACCAGGGACTATTCTGTAAATTATAGGGACTGAAACTTAAAAAGAAAAAGGCCAAAACGAGTTACACCTCGCAGTGGCCCAGCCTGGGCCACTGACGAGGGGGCCCTGGGCCACGGTGGCGCCTAGGTGGCGTGCGGAGTCGCTGACAGGGGGCCCCACCTGTCAGCGCTCTTTGTGAAAAAGATTGGGTTTAATCCGCGAGGGGGGGATCGAACCCGCGACTGATGGCTTGCGTGCGCGGTGCGTTGCCACTGTACTGTCGCTGCGGATCGTGACAGAGAGGGAGACCGCGGGGGGTTGAGGTTCAGTCCGTGGCTGTTCACTGAAACTGCAACGAGGGGACGGTGCTCGCCGGCGGCGAGCTGCTGCTGCTCGTGGTTGCTGCTCGTGTGCGATGAAGTGGTGGGTGCGTGCTCGTGACGTGGAAGCAGAGGGAAATAGAGGGAGGGGATCGTGCTCACAGTGAGGGAAAGGAGGAGGGAGCAGGGCGCGCTCGGGACAGTGGACGGCGGCGACAGCGACCGGCACGGCGGCGGCGATGCAGTTGCTCCCTGATGCTGTTGTGGTGTCGAGGAGGTAGACGACGTCACGGGGAGTCGATTCCCGTACCTAGCCTGCGTGGAGGGGCCTCATAGCTCCGACGATCACCGGAGATTCAGTGCGGTGGTGGTGGTGTTTAGAGGTGGAGGTGGTGCAGAGACAGAGAACAGCGGGAGAGAGGGGAAAACGACGGCGGCGAGAGGGAGAAAGGAGGGAGGAGAGCTAGGGCAGGAGGGGGAGCTCGGGGCTAGGGTTATAAGGAGGAGGGGAGGTGCTCGTGGCCGTTCCTCCCCTCTGTAGCTCGACGTGGACAGGCGCATCGCGCGCCGTACAGAGGTAAGAGACGAGGGGGGTATCCAGGCCGTGCTGGTGGGCTGGGCTCAGCCCACTGGCCTGCCCTCTCCCTCTCTGTTATTTTTTTTTGTTTTTTCTGTTTTACTGTTTCTGTTTTTTTTTGCAGAGATAGAAAAGGAAGAAAAACATAGTTTTAGGGTTTGCTAAAATTTTAGGGAAAATTTGTACAGTTTATTTATTGTAACAGCACCCATTTGCCAACTTTTGTTTTCCAAAAATTTTAAATTATGTTGCTGTTTGTATTTTATTTCAATTTGAGTGAAATTTGATGTTAAATGAATTATTGAAACTTAAGCAATTTAAAAGTTTTTAATTTCAAGCTTATTGGAAACAAATGATTGGATTGTTTTGTAATTTTCATTTGAAACATTGTAACAGAACAAGTATGAACAAGAATTTGAAATTTGTTTGAATTTCAAATGGAAAAAACAAGGGAAAACAAATGGAAAACAAATGCAAAACAAATGCTATGATTATGATGTCATGATGCAAAACATAAATTAACAAAAAACAAACATTCTAAAGGTTGTTTTTCATACTTGGGATGTTACACCTGTGTTGTCTCATATTGAGTTCATGCGGAGAGAATATATACTTCAAGCTCTTGTGGTCGGTGTAAATCTCACACCGATTTCCCATAAGGAAGTATCGCCATGCTTTGAGAGAATGCACAACAACAGCAAGCTCAAGGTCATGGGTTGGATAATTCTTATCATGAGGCTTTAGCTGACGAGAGAAATAAGAAATAACCTTCCCGTCTTGCATGAGAACATTTCCGAGTCAGAGTTTTGAAGCATCACAATACACATCAAAATTTTGGTGACGTCCGGCATAGTGAGAACAGGAGCAGACATCAATCTTCTCTTCAATTCTTGGAAACTTTCTTCACATTTTTCATTCCACTCAAACTTCTTGTCCCTCTTGAGCAATTGTGTGAGTGTTCTGGCGATGCTTGAGAATCCTTTAACAAACTTGCGGTAATACCTAGCCAAGACAAGAAATGATTTTACTTCAGTCGGTTTGGTTGGAGCGCTACGCTTCAAGACCGACTGAATTAGAGAGGGATCAACAGAGATTCCACCTTAAGATACCACATGTTGAAGAAAACCCACTTCTCGAAGCCAAAACCGGCATTTGCTAAACTTAGCATACAGTTGATGCTTACGAAATGTTCCGAGTACCATTCTCAAATGTTCTTTGTGTTCTGCTTCGTTCTTGGAATAGATAAGAATATCGTCGATGAACACCACGACGAACTTGTCCATCAAGTCCATAAATACCTTACTCATGAGGTTCATCAAATAGGCTGGAGCATTAGTTAGGCCAAATGACATTACGGTGTATTCAAACAATCCGTAACGGGTGGTGAAAGTGGTCTTCGGAACATCAGATTCCCGCACCTTCTGTGTATGGTAACCAGTGTAGAGATTAATCTTTGAGAAGACACATGCCCCATTCATCTAGTCGAAGAGATCTTCAATTTTGCGCAACGGATATTTGTTCTTGATGGTAACATCATTCAACTTCCGGTAATCCACACATAGACGAGGGTGGTACCGTCCCGTTTGTCCACAAAGATAACATGTGATCTCCAAGGTGAAGCGCTTGGGAAGATCAATCCTTTCTTAAGCATACCATCAAGTTGCTTCTTTAACTCCGCTAACTCTTCTAGATTCATCCGGTAAGGTTTCCGAGCTATTAGTCCAGCTCCAGAACTAACTCAATAAGAAACTTGATATCTCTGTCAGGGGGCATACGGGGTAGTTCTGCTAGAAAGACATCCGGATATTCACATACCACAGGAATCTGCTGAAGTGAGGGGTTGGCTAAACTTTTATGGCAGTGAACCTTAGAGATAGGCTTGGTCACCTTGTACTTAATTAACCTTTTCTCCATCAATACAGTCAAGTATATGGTTTTGGTGGTGCAGTCTATGACACCATTGTGCTTGGTCATCCAATTCATACCAAGTACAACTTCAATCCCTTGTGCGCCTAGTACTACCATATCAGCATGAAATGTTTTCCCATTGAGAACAACATGCACATTATTGCAACAGTGGGTGGCTTTGGTTGTTTCTCCTGGTATTTGTACTAGCATGGTTTTGGTCATAGGACCGACTTCCGAACCATTCTTCAAAACACATGGCCTAGTGACAAATGAATGCGATGAACCAGAATCAGACAGAACTGGGACTGGTACGGAGTTGAAAGGAAACGTACCAATCACCGTGTCAGGTGGCTCCTGAGCTTCTTCAACAGAGATACTATTCAGATGTCCCTTCACAATATTCCCAGGCTTCTTCTCAGAAGGTCCATGTGTCATCTTGGCAGCATTGGGGCGAGTAGGAGCAGGATCCTTGCTGGGACATAAGAGAGAGAAATGCCCTCCTTTACCACATGAGAAACAGGTTCCCGATGGCTCCGGAACAGTTGGAGCAGCACGAGTGAAGGTATTCCCAGTATTTCCTCCTCCAGGACTCGGTGCAAAAGAAACATTTACATGGTTCTGAGGCTTCGGAGCAAATGGAAATTTGGGACGAGGAGAATAACCAGCTGTCCTAGGAAATGGTGGTCTCGCAGGTGGAGTTCTGCGAGCCCTAGGAACACTAGGTCCTCCCTGCTGCATCATCTTCCTCTTGCGGTTGTCATGAGAAGCCTAGCGCTTGTGCTCCGTCATCATGGCAGCGTTGGCAAGCGACTCCAGGTCCTGAAACGTTATCACCACGCGAGTACACTGCAGCTCGTCATGCAATCCATTGAGAAACCTCTCCTTCTTCTTCTCTTCAGTGTCAACATCATTGGGAGCATACCGAGCTAGAGTTGTGAATTCCTCCCAATACATGGACACTGTCATACCACCTTTCCTTAGCTTCAGGAACTTGTCACGCATGATGTTCATCACACCCGAGGGAATTTGATACTTGCGGAACTTGGCCACGAACTCCTCCCAAGTGGTGACATGATCAGCAGCGACCGTACCATGGGTGATTTCCCACCAATTCCGTTCCGGTCCAGCGAGAAAGTGTGAAGCATAAAGGACTTTGTCATTCTCCACAAAAACAGCAACTTCTAGATTGTTTGACATCGTGCGGAGCCAATCATCAACATCAAGTGGATCCACAATTTTGGAGAAGATCGTAGGGTTGGTGTTCTGAAACTCTTTCATCTTAGGCCGGACACCATTCCCATTGTTGTTGGCTCTAAGAGATGCTAGATGGGCGAGAGTCGCAAGGGTCACGGTATGTGATAACCCACAAGTATAGGTGATCGCAACAGTCTTCGAGGGAAGTAAAACCACAATTTATTGATTCTACACAAGGGGAGCCAAAGAATATATTTATTAGCCTTAACAACTGAGTTGTCAATTCATCTGCACCTCAAAGTAGACTTTCTCGCAACAATTTATCAGTGGTAACAACTTTATAGCAGTAGTAGTAGTAAAGTAATAGCAGGAATAAAATAGTAACAACAGTATCAATCATGAAAACAGCAGTAGCAACTGTGAAAACAGCAGGATGAAAAGTACCATAGGCATAGAGGGTGGATGAACGGGTGTTGCATGGATAAGATAATTCATATAATAATAATAACGTGGGAATTGCAGATAATAATAGTAAAGCATCCAAGTTCTAGGCAAACCATAAGCCTGTGTTCCAATATAGTCGTACATGCTCGCAATGAGAAACTTGCACGACATCTTTTGTCCTACCAGACCGTGGCAGCGGGGCCTCTAGAGAAACTACTGGTAATTAAGGTGCTCCTTTTAATAAAGCACCGGAGTAAACCATTAACACTTTGTGAACACGTGTGATCCTCACATCACAGCCATCCCCTCCGGTTGTCCCAATTTTTGTCACTTTGGGGCCTCGGGTTCCGGACAACAATATGTGTAAACAAGTTGCAGGTATGATCAAGAAACATAATTATACTCATGAAACAATAACATGTTCACATCTGAAATCATGGCACTCGGGCCCTAGTGACAAGCATTAAGCATAACAAGTTGCAACAATGGTGTATAGCACTAAGAACAGATACTATGCACTATGCCCTAACAATCTGGCATTATTACATGAATGATATCATTCAATCTCTCCCATCCCTCTCAACCTACAGAGGGGTTTACTTACACATGGACGGGGGAATCATGGATGGTTGATGGAGAAGGAGTGGCGGTGTTGATGGCGATGATCTCCTTCAAATCCCCGTCTCGGCAGGGTTCCAGAATAGGAACTTCTAATCCCCGAATTGGGTTTCGAGGCCGCGGCAGCGCTCTGTTGTGTTTCTGTGGAATATGACAAACCCCCTCGTGTTTTAGGTTTACGGCGCATAAGTATTCGAAAGGGGAGCCCAAGAGGGTGCCTAGGGGCCCACACCACCAGGCGGCGCGTACAAGGGGGCGCCCATGGGTGGTGTGGCCCCCTCCTAGCCCCTCTCGAGGTGTCCTTCTGGCTCCCGGGGTCTTCTGGTGATATAAGCTCAATGGTATCATTTTCGGGAAATTTTCCAAAAGTCGATTTTTCTACACAAAACGAGACACCAATTTTTTTTTGCTGAAAACAGTGTTAGTCCGTGTTAGTTGTATCGAAAACTCACAAGTTTAGAAGGAAACAATAGCAAAAGTGTTCGGAAAAGGAGATACGTTTGGACGTATCAATTGCCCCAAGCTTAGCTTATTGCTTGTCCTCAAGCAATTTAGTGACAACTGAGTGCGATAAAAGAACTTTTACGAACACATTTATTTCATATAATGTAAATATACTCACAATATGATCGGGTGCTTAGGCAGTTCATAATAAGATAAATTTAAGATAAAAGTTACCTAGGATCTACGCAAACTACATATGAAGAGATACCAACAAACTAATAATAAACAACATAAAGTATATCAATCTGCAGGATTGCAATGCTCACAATAGGGTATGATAAAGTGTACTCGCTTGCCCTTAACCGTGGATCAAAACATAAATGCCAGGGCACCTCTAAAGTTCAAATGAAGACTAGAAATAAAGATATCAAAGATAAAAGCATCAAAGTTACACCACAATTAACCGTGTTCTGGGACAAGCACATTACACTAAGAATAACAGCCATGCTCTCAAGGAAGTGCATAAAGTGAGAAGGTGAAGACTCAACATAAAAATAAAAGAAATGCCCTTCTTAGAAGGATGCAGGGATTAACTCATGTGCTAGAGCTTTTATTTTATTAAACAGAGGTATTGAAAACATTTTAGATAGGTGTATGCTTATGTCAACAAATGGTTAACAGACAGTACAATATGTCACAAGACGACTAGACTTCACAAGAGCGGCTCCCATTGAAGGACGCAACTGGTGTAGAACGTCATCCCTCTTTCTCTTTTGTTTACACTATTATGATTTGACTCATAAATCAGGGGCAAAAATAGTAAAGAGAATTTGTTGTATTAATTTGGGGCTGATCACCCCGCTGCCAGCTCTTCTATCAAATGGATAAGCGGATTAAGCCACTAGTCCAGTGTGTAAAATCCAATCAACAAGTGAGATAAAGATTCTCTATTTACGTCCTCATGAGATAAAACAGGGGCACAAGACAGGAATAATTTTTTGAAGGTTTTAAAGGTAGCACATGAGAAATTTACTTGGAGTGGCGGTTAAATACCACATATATAGATAGGTATGGTGGACACATTTGGCATACTTTCGTTTTTGGGAGTTGGATGCACGAGTAGAGCTCATACTCAGTACAGATGAAGGCTAGCAATAGTCGGGGAGCAGCCATCAAGAGAGCAACAAATTTCATAATCATGCTTGGGACAAAACAAAATTAACATGGGCATAAAGGTGATACAAATACTCTGAGGCGAAATAAATCATCGAGGCTTAATTCACCTTTTGTTTCCAGTCTTATGCATGTGTGAGCATGTGCCAAGTCGATTAAAGCGAAACAATTAGAGGGAGATACCACAATGTCATAGCGTTCTATGAATAAAACAATGCAAGAAAACATTTATATGAACTAAACATGAGGGAGCATGAACTACTAAGCATCAATAAATAACATACAACTTACACGAACAAACTAAGCATGTTCACATGGATCAGTATATGTACAAAAATGAAAACATATAGAGTTCATACCATCCCTCTCACAACAACTTGAATTGTCGTAAATCATCATTACTGCTCTTCACTCGTGTGGATTGAATAATATAGAATGATAACCAAAATCCAATGGAGACACGGAATAACGATGAACCCTGCAACAAACTTTAAAAAACCAAAGAAGAACAACAAATATTTTTGTGTTTTCGAGATAAAACAAGAACAGAAGAAACAAGCAAACAAACAAAATATTTTTGGATTTTTGAAAACTAAACCAAGACGAGAAACTAAAGCAAACCAACAAATGACACTAAAGAAGAAAATAAAGAGAAACAACGGAAATATTTTTGGTATTTTTTGTATTTTGGAAAGCAAAGACAAAACAGTAAAAACAAAAAGAAGCGAAAGAACCGAAAACAAATGAAAGAAACGAAAACATGGATATATAAGGAACCGACAGAAAATGATATACATATGAGTGTGTGATATCGGTATACCCCCCCCCAAGCTTAGGCTTTTTGCCTAAGTGGAGATCAATCACGGCACGAGAAATATCCCCACTATGGTGGGTCGTCCCTAGCATGGTCGTACTCGGGCTCCCATGAAGAAGATGAAGCGGCTGGCGCATAATCATAGCCGGGGTGCTGATATGGAAACCCCGTAGTGTCGGAGGGCTGGACGAAATCACTATCATCCCCCTCTCCAGCGTCTTGACCGTGTTGGGTTTGCTGCTCGATGTGTGCGTCTAGCTCACTCTCTAAAAATGGCCATCCTTGCCTGCCATTAAGGTTAAAAATAAGAGGTGCAGGCAAAAGTACTACTCTATCAGATTTAGTCACTCTCCAGCTTGATTGCTTGCAGATAGTTATCCCATAAGATAAGTTGTTCAGGTTAGCATGAGTAGAGAGAAACTTATGTTGAATCATGGAAATAAGGTCCAGCCTCTCTAAAGGAAACTGAAGGTCTAGAGGATGTGGCTCCACACCATGAAAGGCTAGCAAAAGAAAGGAAACAAGACCTCCACAAATTTCAGCCCTCTCATGGTTAAGTGAGAGATGGTAAGAAAATAAAGCACCAAAGTTATAAGACCTATCACATTTTAAAGCAGCTGGAATAAAAGCTAGATCATATACAGATATCTTGTTGTCGGTTTTTCTAGCTAGCACACATTTAAAAATCAAATATACAAAGTAACAAATGGATGGGAGTTGAATTTCTCAAATTTTACCACTCTCCCTTATGAAGCTTCTGCCTTGGCAAATCTCCTCATATAATTCCAGCAGTGGTTTGGGCTGCCCCCTTATCTTCTCACATGAACCCCACTATGGTACCCTGATAGCTGCACAAAAATCACTGAAAGGCAAGTCTACAACTTTATTATAAATTTTGTAATGGACCATAGGGTCGGGCAAAGACCAACTAAGGCGAAAGTTCTGCACCAAATACATGGTTAGTTTAATATGTTGGGTAGTTTCATCCTCAAAGAAATGATCCAATCCTGCATTTTGCACTAGAGTATAGAAATCCTGCAGAATTCCCGTAACACGCATGAATTCCTCACATGGATAGATTGATTGAAACACTCTTTATTCACGGTGTACAAGCATGACCTCATGAAACTCCAACTCATGATGGTTTAGTTGATACACATTGCGCTCCATCTCTGAATGTTTTTTAACATTCATCACAAAAATTGATTTCAAGCAACTATAAGGTGGAAACTACTATAGAGACTTGTAGGAGAGCTAAACATGCATGAAAATAAATAATTTAAATTTAGAACAAACATTCTAACTCACATAAGATGTCAGCTACAGTACCAAAATACTCAAGAAATACTCCACCAAATAAAATTCTACTTGGATAATCGGAGGAGTCACATACCGGAGAGCAAATGCAACAAATTTCAGCAGCAATAGTGGGTTGAGCAAAGAGATCAAAAAATCTCGATGAAGATTAGCAAGAACTCGGGTTCTAGGAAGTGTTTTGAGTTTCTGGGGTGAGAGAGGAATCTTTGGCAGGATGAGAGCTAGTGGAGGGCCAGGGGCCCACACCATGCCTAGGCGCCAACAGGGGCGGGCCGCGCCACCCTAGGGTGTGCTTGACTGGTGGGTCACCCTGGGCTCTCCCAGGTGGCTCTCTGCCTCATTTTTTACGTAAAAAATATTATAATTTTTCTGCAATTTTTTGAGGAACTTTATTTTCGTGTTTTTTCAGAATTTAATAATTAATTTAAAACCAGAAAAAAAATATGGAAATGTGGAAAACAACACCAAAACCAAAACTACAAAGATTCTAAGACACTCCAATGGGGAAATAACCAAGGAAAACAAAGGTGGAAATGGTGAATACAAAATTATGGGTGGTGAAAACATGCATAACCACAATATTCAAGATGAAAACATGACTATGGATGATGGAAAACATAATTGTACTAAAGTAGCAATGTTATAACAAAAGTAACCATGGTGGAAACATAATGGGCAAGGTGAAAACATAGTGAAAACATTGTCCTCTTCATTCAAAATCACTTTGTTAACAAGGTTGATCAAGTCTTGTTACTAGAATAATGTTTATATAAAGCAAAACTTTGCTTAACACTAAATAATTATGTTACCTCAACCTTGATAGACATAGTCCCAATCATAATAATTTCATATTCTTTTGGTGGTACTGGAATGGGACAATAAAATTCTCCAATCTTGATGGTCTCAATATTTTCAATTGAATTTAGACCATATCTTCTACCAATCCTCTTGGGAAAATAAAAAGTATGCTCTTTATCATTAACATTAAAAGTTACTTTTCCTTGGTTTCAATCAATAACAGCCCCTACGGTGTTAAGAAAAGGTCTCCCAAGAATAATAGACATATTATCATCTTCAGGCATTTCCAACACAACAAAGTTAGTTGATATCAAACAACTAGTAGCCACTTGAACGGGAACATTCTCACATATACCAACAGGAATAGTAGTAGATTTATTAGCCGTTTGCAAAGATATATCAGTATGTATTAATTTTTCCAAAGAGAGTCTCTTATAAAGAGAGAAAGGCATAACACTAACTCCCGCTCCCAAGTCACATAGAGAAGTTCTAAAATAATTATTTTTAATGGAACAAGGAATAGTATGAATACCAGGGTCTCCAAGCTTCTTTGGAACCTTACCATTAAAATATTAATTAGTAAGCATAGTAGAAATTTCCTCATTAGGAATTTTCCTTTTATTAGAGACAATGTCTTTCATATATTTTGAATAAGGTGGTAGTTTAATAGCATCAGTCAAAGGAATTTGCAAAAACAGAGGTTTCATCAACTCACAGAATTTATTATAATGTTCTTCTTACTTTTATTTGTGTTTCTTATTACGAAAAGGAATTGATGTTTGTACCCAAGGTTCCCTTTCTTTACCATGTTTATTAGCAATGAAATCCTCCTTAGTATACTTCAGAGTTTTAGTCTGATTTTCAGGTTCAGCTACAGTTTCTTCTTTATCAGAAGCATCACTTTTATCATTACCACCTTCAGTTTTAGCCTCAGAAATAGATACACTATTAGGATCTTTAGCAGGTTCAGGAGATTCTACAACAGTTTTATGTCTCCTCTTCTTTTTCTTAGAAGGAGAACTATTGTTTTTAGGTTGCTGAGAATCTTGTTCAATTCTTTTAGGATGTCCTTTAGGATACAATAGGTCCTGAGTAGATACACCACTTCTAGTAATTATTTCACAAACATATTTTTCTCTATAAGCATTAGCTAGCATATTTTTTTGCACTTTAGTAAGTTGATCAATTTGAGTTTGAACCATATGAAAATATTTAACATCATTAGAGGTGCTCTCAACAATACCATGCAAATTATCAGAATTTTCCTTAAGATGATTTTGCATTCTCATATTAAAATTATGTTGCTTAACAACATAATTATCAAATTCATCTAACCATTGATGAGGTAGTTTAGAATAGGTAATATCTCTATTATCAAAGTATTGGAGAGAGTGTGCCTCAACTGTTGATGGATGAGGAATAGGCTTACATAATTCTTCTATAGGAGCTAAATTCTTCAGATCTTCAGATTTAATACCCCTCTCTTCAAGAGATTTCTTGGCTTCCTTCATCACTTCACCATTTAGTTCAATCATCCCTCTCTTCTCGGGTGTTGGTATTGGTGTTGGCTCTGGTTTAGGTGTAGGATCAGGTATATTCCAACCATCATTATTTTTGGCTATTTTAGCCATTAATTCCTCAGCTTCTTCTTGAGTTATTTTCCTGAAAACACAACCAACACAACTATCCAGGTATATCCTAGATTCAATAGTTAGTCCGTTATAAAATATATCTAGGAGCTCACTTTTAGGTAATGGATAGCCAGGGCTAGCTCTTATTAAAGAACAAAACCTTGTCTAAGATTCAGGTAATTTTTCTCCTTCAATTTGCTCAAAGTTAATGATATCTTGCACAAAAGCATGTTGGGCACTAGCAGGAAAATATTTTTGAAAGAAAGCATTAACCAAATCCATAGGGCTAGTAATAGATCGAGGTAACAGATTGTTAAACCATGTTTTACCTTCATCTTTTAATGAGAGGGAAAATCTTGGTAACAAAATAAGTACGCGGCTTAGTATCATCAGAAAATAAACTACTCAAGGATGAAAGCTCATTCATGTGTTCCATAGCAATTTCACTTTCAGTTCCACAAAAAGGTTCCTTCTCAACAATTTATATATAAGATAAATCTAGAGAGAAATAATAATCCTTGTCTCTAATGTATATGGGAGATGTAGCAAATTTAGCATCATGAGAAGATTTATATTTAACAGCATGTCTTGCAAGAAGACTCTTAAGAGCACTTGCACTAGTAGTAGCCCGAGCTTCTTCAATAAAGTCATCATTAAGTTCAATATAGGTTTCATCAACATCATAAAAAAAACCTAGGTGAATTAACAGGTGTACCAATATTTTCAACAGGAATTTCAGCATTTTCAATTTGTTTGGATTTTGCATTAGTATCATCTAGGAAAGGACCTAGTGAACCAGTATCATCAAGCACAGTAGAAGCATCATCAAAAGTATCAGAAACATTTTCACACCCAGCATAAGTATCTGTATGTGTAGCATGTGGTGGTGTAAGAAGCTTACTCATAACAGATGGTGAACCAAGAGCAATAGAGGTGTTCAGAGTTGCACCTCTCCTTGTAGTGGATGGTAATATAGGAACTTTTCCATCACGAGTGTTGCCCACGATGAAAGTCTTGCAGCGAACAATATTATATTCAAGTGAACAAATAAATAAAGCTATGCTCCCCGGCAACGGCACCAGAAAATAGTCTTGATAACCCACAAGATAGGGGATCGCAACAGTCTTCAAGGGAAGTAAAACCCAAATTAATTAAATCTACACAAGAGGAGACAATGAATATTTATTAGCCATAACAACTGAGTTGTCGATTCAGCTTCACCTGAAAGTAGACTTGCTCGCAACAATTTATCAGTGGTAACAGTTTTGTAGCAGTAGTAGTCGTAAAGTAACAGCATGAATAAAATAGTAACAGCAGTAGCAATCGTGAAAACAGCAGTAGCAATTGTGAAAACAGCAGGATGAAAAGTACAGTAGGCATAGAGGGTGGATGAACGGGCGTTGCATGGATAAGATAATTCATATAAAAATAATAACGTGGGCATTGCAGATAATAATAATAGTAAAGCATCCAAGTTCTAGGCAAACCATAAGGATGTGTTCCAATATAGTCGTACATGATCGCAAGGAGAAACTTGCACAACATTTTTTGTCCTACCAGCCAGTGGTAGCGGGGCCTCTAGGGAAACTACTCGTAATTAAGGTGCTCCTATTAATAAAGCTCCGGGGCAAAGCGTTAACACTCCATGAACACATGTGATCCTCACATCAGGGCCATCCCCTTCGGTTGTCCCAGTTCTATCACTTTGGGGCCTCGGGTTCCAGACAACAATATGTGTAAACAACTTGCAGGTATGATCTAGAAACATAATTATACTCATGAAACAATAACATGTTCAGATCTGAAATCATGGCACTCGGGCCCTAGTGACAAGCATTAACCCATAACAAGTTGCAACAAGGGTGTATAGCACTAACAATGGATACTAGGAACTATGCCATAACAATCTGGCATTATTACATGAACGATATCATCCAATCCCTTCCATCCCTCTCAGCCAACAACGGGGTTTACTTACACATGGACGGGGTAATCATGGATGGTTGATGGAGAAGGAGTGGCAGTGTCGATGGCGATGATCTCCTTTGAATCCCCGTCCCGGTAGGGTGCCAGAACAGGAACTTCTGATCCCCAAATTGGGTTTCGAGGCGGCGGCGGCACTCTGTTGTGTTTATGTGGAATATGACGAACCCCCTCGCGTTTTAGGTTTACGAGGCATAAGTAGTCGAAAGGGGAGCCCGAGGGGTGCCTGGGGGCCCCATACCACTAGGAGGCGCGGCCAAGGGGGGCTCCCAAGGGTGGTGTGGCCCCCTCCTGGCCCCTCTCCAGGTGTCCTTCTCGCTCCTGCGGTCTTCTGGTGATATAAGCTCAATGGGATCCTTTTCGGGCAATTTCCCAAAAGTCGTTTTTTCTGCACAAAAACGAGACACCAAAGCAATTCTGCTGAAAACAGTGTCAGTCCGTGTTAGTTGTATCTAAAACTCACAAGTTCAGAAGTAAACAATAGCAAAAGTGTTCGGAAAAGGAGATACGTTTTGGACGTATCAGTATGCTCGATACGAGCGGCCTCGCGGTCTCCCATGAAAAGAGACATGACTTGAGCCGGAGTTGGCTCGGGTGGTGGTGGAGGATCGCGAGCCATGCTGAATAAAGATAGGTATGAGACGAAGACAGAAGGATGTTTGACATCCGAAGACAATAGTATAGTTACAGAAAGAGGAAAGTTGGAATTTATGACATGGAAGGTAAATTATTGAGAGAAGCCACAACATAAACATTACAAGCATAAAAACAAGGGAGTTCATACAAGTCACACAATACAACAGCAACTACATAAACACAAGTGGTTTCAGGAAAACCACACTAAAAAAGCAGCGATTCGAGGGGTCATCACAGATAGTCTAATAATACATACTACACAACACGAGCCTAGAAACACGACACACCGCCTAGGCATCTCCATCATCACCGTCGAAAAGAACCTCCTCAGGGACCTCCTCGTCTTCGGCGTAATTGTCGTCCTCCTGGTCACTCTGATCACTCATGTCCATGCCATCCGATGGGATATCATCGTCGGGAAGAAGATCCTCGTTCTCCTTGCGGAGCTCGGAAATCTCCTCCTCCAACTCCTCGTTTGTCGAATCCCTCGTGGCACGGTCCTCTCTAGAGGTCTTCAGACAGCCACAGAGTATGGCGTTGGCGTTCTCGAGCGACTCCGACTTCTTGAAGAGCCGAGTACGGACCAAACTAGTCGTCTGCAATTATCCCTCCAAGGCTCTCTTCTTGGCGGCGATATCGGCGTGGGCGATCCTCAAAACATCTAGGTTGTTCTGAGTGTAGTGCAGGTAATACTCCAGGTCCTCCATGTGTGAGCTGACAACGTCACGAGGACACGGACAAGGAAGTTGATGTCCCTCGTCGTCACGCCTCCCGTGGTGCTGGAATGGAGTCCCGACAAAGCTGGGCTCGTATGTCTGAGCCAGGTGTGCGACTGCCAGCTCAATCCCATGAACAGTTGCGTCTTTCCACGAGCGGTCAATCGCGTGGAAGACGTGCAAAGGAGCATACGGTGTAGTCAGAGGCGGGCAAAGGATGCACTCATGAGCCAAGACAACTCTCCAATAGCACCGTCAATCTCTCCTCCTCTAAGCTCGGGTAGTGGGCGCCCAAGTAACTTGGTCATGACCACGATCTCTCACTCGAAACGGAACGCCGCGTCTTGAACAAGTCCCAATTGCAGAGACTCGGTGAAGGCGATGTATATCAACACAAGTTTGAAGTAGTTTAAGTTAATGACCAGTGTGCAAAATTTTAGGTTTATGCAAAAGGAAACTTAAGGTAAGTAGCCATTTGTAACACCAGAAAAGATGGGATACTAGACATAGTTTTGGTACCTAGTCATATTTGGACCTTTCTATTTAATAAGATATATGTCGGACTACTAGCTAACGTCCATGCTAACTAAGGTCTCCTATGGTCAGGATGGATCTGATACCAACTCTGTGGGGACCCCAGACTAACCGTCCGGGATCGCCATTATGCATACACTTATGATCCCAGATCGGCAGTCATGAGAAACATATTAAGAGAACATACATCAGAGTTCACATTTATTACACAAATAACATAGTATTACACAAATGGTCTGTCGACTAAGTCTGAGACAACTCCCACGCAAGGCAGGCGATGAGCACACACACAACTAACTTATTCAGCGGAAGCCATCACAATGGAGTAGAATTCATGTCAACGCCTTAACACCACAGGCTGCTGACCGGGAGACGTGCCTAGTACGCGGGATCGTCATAGTACTCCTCCTCGTAGATATCCTCCTGAGGCTGATCCTTGAAGTCTGGCCAAGAAAATAGCCAGGGACAAAACCAATATGAGTACATTGGATTTTACTCGCAAGCACACCAAATAAAATCTTAACTAAGCAAGTATGCAATATTAGTGGTAGGAAGGCTATACTTAGGGCTTAACTAGCCATGATGAATTGAAGACCCATCATGGTTGCACAAGTTTTAGTTTTCTTTGTTGAAGAAGATACTTCAAAAGATATTTAGTTTCTGTTGTAGATATTGTATATCCACAAGGTTTTGATAAAGCACGCTAAAAAGAAAAGGTAGTTTTTCTTTACAAAACTTCTGGAAAGATCACATCCTTAAGATCGTCATTATCTAGTACCTCAAAGGTACGATCATTTCAATTTCCGAATACCTCCTAGGTAGAACATCAACAACACTGTTTTTAGTTTTGAAAACATTGACACAATGCTAGCTACATGGCCATTCAACTGTCCATATCCGAGGACTCGGCTATTCTGTATAGTTTTACTCTGCAGAGGTGTACACAATCCACAAGATCTAGTACATCCCTCGTGAACAACCACGTACTGTCTGTGACAGTATGCAAACATCATATAACCAGTCCTAACTATACACTATGAAAGTCCTAGTAAATGACTACCTCTTCAACTTGATTTGTTCTCCCCGGCACCGAGTGAGTCATCTGTATCGATCAGTTTCTCCTGAAAACACACCACCATGACAGGAGACCCAACTGCTGCAACCGGTGGTGAACTTAATGCCACACTCTGAATGTCCCGTTACTCCCTCCTGGCGACAATTCGGTTCAGGGGACTCTAACCCCTATAGCACCTTTAGGTAGACACGGACTAACGTCGGCAAACTTTTAGTTAGACCCCATGCCCATATTGAGGTAATGTGGAGGAACTCATTGGTTTTCCGGCGACGACTATGTTATGTGTCATTTTGGAAAACAAGTTGAAAACATTTCCTCCTTCACACACTTCCTGGGACAAGGTCCCACCTTTCCTCGGGGATTTTCCAAAGCTTCTGTTTTCCAAAAACAGCAAGTTGAAATATCCACTAAGGGACTTAAGTAGATTAAGTGATGATACTAAAAAAATACTAAGGGTTTTGATAACACAAATATTATATGGTGGCTATAGCATATAGGTAATAATATAGATAGTGGCATAGTCCACTTAAGAAAATAGTTTTTGAATCAAACTTTTGCAGAACTTCAGAAGTAAAACATGCATGATAGATAATGATAAGTAATCAACAATCAAGAATTTAGAGTGGCTTTCCTTGGCAATGGTCTTGCTCTTGCTCTTGAAATAAACAAGAGCTACAGAAAAACCACTTCGGGAGTATTACCGTCTTCATTATCTAACGCCATAAAAAGTATGAACACATGTGATCCTCACATCATAGCCATCCCCTCCGATTGTCCCAATTTCTGTCACTTTGGGTCATCAGGTTCCAGACGACAGTATGTGTAAACAACTTGCAGGTATGATTAAGAAACATAATAATACTCATGAAACAATAACATGTTCAGATCTGAAATCATGGCACTCGGGCCCTAGTGACAAGCATTAAGCATAACAAGTTGCAACAAGGGTGTATAGCACTAACAACGGATACTAGGCACTATGCCCTAACAATCTGGCATTACTACATGAACAATATCATCCAATCCCTTCCATCCCTCTCAGCCTACAACGGGGTTTACTCGCACATGGACGGGGGAATCATGGATGGTTGATGGAGAAGGAGTGGCGTTGTCGATGGAGATGACCTCATTCGAATCCCCGTCCCGGTAGGGTGCCAGAACAAGAACTTCTGATCCCCAGATTGGGTTTCAAGGCAGCGGCAGCGCTCTGTTGTGTTTCTGTGGAATATGACGAACCTCCTCGCGTTTTAGGTTTACGGGTCACAAGTAGTCGGAAGGGGAGCCCGAGGGGGTGCCTGGGGGCCCCCACACCACCAGGCAGCGCGGCCAAGGGGGCGTTCCCAGGGGTGGTGTGGGCCCCTCCTGGCCCCTCTTTAGGTGTCCTTCTCGCTCCCGGGGTCTTCTCGTGATATAAGCTCAATGGGATCCTTTTCGGGCAATTTCCCAAAATTCGTTTTTTCTGCACAAAAACGAGACACCAAAGCAATTCTGCTGAAAACAGCGTCACTCTGTGTTAGTTGTATCCAAAAGTCACAAGTTTAGAAGAAAACAATAGAAAAAGAATTCGGAAAAGGAGATACGTTTTGGACGTATCATTATGCTCGGGACGAGTGGCCTCGCGGTCTCCCATTAAAAGAGACAGGACTTGAGCCGAAGTTGGCTCGGGTGGTGGTGGAGGATTGCAAGCCATGCTGAATAAAGATAGGTATGAGACGAAGACAGAAGCATGTTTGACATCCGAAGACAATAGTAGAGTTACAGAAAGCGGAAAGTTGGAATTTATGACATGCAAGGTAAATTATTGAGAGAAGACACAACACAAACATGACAAGCATAAAAACAAGAGAGTTCATACAAGTCACACAGTACAACAACAACTACACAAACACAAGTGGTTTCAGGCGAACCACACTACAAAAGCAGCTATTCGAGGGGTCATCGTAGATACTCTAATAATAGATACTACACAACATGAGCCTAGAAACACGGCCTACCGCCTAGGCATCCTCAGGGTCCTCCTCGTGTCCGGCGTGATTGTCGTCCTCCTGGTCACTTTTATCACTCATGTCCATGCCATCCGATGGGATATCGTCGTCGGGAAGAAGATCCTCGTTCTCCTTCAGGAGCTCGGCAATCTCCTCCTCTAACTCCTCGTTTATCGAATCCCTCATGGCAAGTTCCTCTCTAACGGTCTTCAGACGGCCATAGAGTATGGCGTTGGCGTTCTCGAGCGACTCCGACTTCTTGAAGAGCCAAGTACAGACTAAACTAGTGGTCCACAACTGTCCCTCCAAATCTCTCTTCTTGGCGACGATATAGACATGGGCGATCCTCAGAACATCCAGGTTGTTCAGAGTGTAGTGCAGGTAATACTCCAGGTCCTCCATGTGCGAGCTGACAACGTCACGAGGACACGGACAAGGAAGTGGATGTCCCTCCTCGTCACGCCTCCCGTGGCACTGGAAAGGAGTCCTGACAAAGCTGGGCTCGTATGTCTAAGCTAGGCGTTCCACTGCCAGCTCAATCACATGAACAACTGCGTCTTTCCACGAGTGGTCAATCGCGTGGAAGACGTGCAAAGGAGCATACGGTGTAGTCAGAGGCGGGCGAAGTGTGCACTCACAAGCCAAGACAACTCTCCAATAGCACCGCCATCTCAACTCCTCTAATCTCGGGTAGTGACGCCCAAGTAACTTGGTCATGTCCACGATCTCTCTCTCGAAACGGAACGCCGCGTCTAGAGCAAGTCCCAACTGCAGAGACTCGGTGAAGACGACGTCCATCTACACAAGTTTTAGGTTGTTCAAGTTAATGACCAGTGTGCAAAATTTTAGGTTTATGCAAAAGGAAACTTAATGTAAGTAGCCATTTGTAACACCAGAAAAGATGGGATACTAGACATAGTATTGGTACTTAGTCATATTTAAGACCTTTCTATTTAATAAGATATATGTCGGACTAATATCTAACGTCCATGCTAACTAAGGTCTCCTATGGTCAGGATGGATCTGATACCAACTCTGTGGGGACCCCAGATTAACCGTCCAGGACCGCCATTATGCATACACTTATGATCCCAGATCGACAGTCATGAGAAACATGTTAAGAGAAGGTACATCAGAGTTCACATTTATTACACGAATAACATAGTCTTACACAAATGGTCTGTCGAGCAAGTCTGAGACAACTTCCACGCAAGGCAGGCGACGAGCACACACACAACTAAATTATTAATCGGAACCCAACACAATGGTGTAGAACCCATGTCAACGCCTTAACACCACAGGATGCTGACCGGAAGACGTGCCTAGTATGTGGGATCGTCATAGTACTCCTCCTCCTAGATATCCTCCTGAGGCTGATCCTTGAAGTTTGGCCAAGACAATAGCCAGGGACGAAACCAATATGAGTACATTGGATTGTACTCGCAAGACACCCCAAATAAAATCTTAACTAAGCAAGTATGGAATATTAGTGGTAGGAAGGCTATACTTAGGGCTTAACTAGCCATGATGAGTTGAAGACCCATCATGGTTGCACAAGATTTAGTTTTCTTTGTTGAAGAAGATACTTCAAAAGATATTTAGATTCTCTTGTAGATAATGCATATCCACAAGGTTTTGATAAATTATGCTAAAAAGAAAAGGGAGTTTTTCTTTACAAAACTTCTGGAAAGATCACATCCTTAAGATCGTCATTCTCTAGTACCTCAAAGGTACGATCATTTCCCTTTCTGAGTACCTCCAAGGTACAACACCAACAACACTATTTTTAGTTTTGAAAACACTGACACAAGGCTAGCTACATGGCCATTCAACTGTCCATATCCGAGGACTCGGTTATTCTGAATAGTTTTACTCTGCAGAGGTGTACACAATCAACAAGATCCAATACATCCGCCGTGAACAACCACGTGCTGTCTGCGACAGTATGGAAACATCAGATAACCACGTAGTGTCCGCGACAGTTGGGGGTACCGAGATGGATCTGTCTCGGTAAGAATAGCAAGGAGCAATGATGAAGAAACGAGTGTCCCCCCGGGTTATCCGAGATGCACTTGGAGATTCCGGGTAGACAAAGATCTATCCATCCCGGAGGGAGGTCAATGGAACAGTTGAGATCCCGAAGATCAAAGAAGAGTACGCGCGTGCGGTTCAACTTACTAGGCATGATGATGTATACGCGTACACTAGAGCAGTGCAGGGAATGGGCGAGGCCATGTCCTATCTCTGACAAGGGGGGCAGGACAGGGAAACGGCCACGACGGAGACGACTTTCAGTGACTGTCAGCAAGAGTGCACTACGACACAGTGTATTTTTGCCTAACTCTGTACGTATGGTTGGTGGCCACTAGTATATAAGGGGGCCACACCCCTCCTGCGCGAGGGTCGACGAACCAGAGAGCTAATTGCTAGTTGTTTCCTTATAGAGAGAGCCGAAGAGAGCTTCTTCTTCCTCTAGCTCTGTGAGCCTCAGGATCCACTTTGTACTCGGTTACCCGCTGATATAGACAGACAGGCAGGAGTAGGGGTGTTACCTCCACATGAGGGCCCCGAACCTGGGTAGATCTTGGTGTTTGCAGTGTAGTGAGCGCGCCGACTAGGCGTGCAATCCCTCCATGAATACCCACAGTGTCCATCGGCCCCAAACTCAAGCCATCCCATGGCATCTGTCTTTACCTCACCACGACATTACCGACACGAAGCACGGAACAAGTGTCGGTGACGATGTCGGTGATTCTTGATGAGGAGTCGTGCTTGGGGTGTGTCATCTCATTGTAACGTGCTTTCTAGATCCACAGTGAGGGTCTCATGTGGTACCACTCTAATAGTTTTCACACATACATCTTCAAAGTCCTGCAGCACTTTGCCATCCACGGCTAATACCTAC
The DNA here is from genome assembly GCA_028641055.1 of Alopecurus myosuroides. NCBI lineage: Eukaryota > Viridiplantae > Streptophyta > Magnoliopsida > Poales > Poaceae > Alopecurus > Alopecurus myosuroides. Next base: position 174,172,075 of record CM054058.1, read on the forward strand.
AGGTTCACAATTGAGTTGGAGAGATCCCAACACATGGGAGAGAGAGAGAGAGAGAGAGAGAGAGATGGAGGGAGAGAGAGAGCAAGAGATTAGAGCTAGATCTAATGGGAAGATGATTGTCCTCTCCCAATTATAAGAAGCTATAAACCAATTAGAGGGTCTCTAATTACAAACTCTAATCCAATTATAGGTGTTCTAATTAGAGGCTCTAATCCAATCAGAGAGGTTCTAATTAGAGGCTCTAATCCAATTAGAGGGTCTCTAATTCTATGAGAGAGAGATGGGCTTGGGACCAAATGTATGTCCTCCAAAGAGAGGAGGAGGTGGGATTATATAGGTGGAAAAAGGGGGCACCTGCCTTGGGGGAGGTCGGTTTTCCCTCCCCTTCCCTTGGACGCACCATCCTTCTAGGAGGATTCACATTGGACTCCATGTGGAGTCCAACTCACCTCCCCTTTTCTCTTTTCCTTTTGGTTTTTTCCTTTTCCCTTAAACCAAACATGGAATATTCCTAAAAGGGTCAATGCCCTTTGACTACAATCCCTAATTCCCACCTGCTATCCCCTATTGCATGGGTGCGGCCATGGGGGAAATTCCTCCCCCCTCCGGCACTTCCCCGGGTTATCGGTTTTTGCTCGGAACTCTTCCGCAACCATATAATACCTATAGATAAAATCATAGACTCTATCTAACGATGTTATAAATATATTATAACATCTCATGCCCCTCTGCACTTACTCCATAAAGTGTGCAAAGTATTTCTCTCATAGTAACTTCACCAAAATGGCTTTGATTGACACCGGGCTTGTTTCTATGATATTGTAAAGACATTGACCATTACTTGTTGATGTTGGAAACATATTTCTGACATCCTAGACATCCCATGTCCTCTATATTCTCGTTTGAATATTAATTCTATCACGTCGGAATTACCCGAATGAAACCAGCTCTCCTCTGGACCAACCAATGTGAACAACTGACTTTTACGCCTTAAGTGTATGACCCCTATAGGTTCGATAAGTAGTAAACATGATTGGAAAACATATTTCTCAATCAATAATCAACATGGGGACCATGGACGTCCGTATTGACTCCTACAAGTTATACGAAGAAACTCTGTTGAATCGTTGTTAAGTAAGTTCCTATTACTTCATGATACCAATCAATACCTCGAGACGAGATGATTGTTAGGACTATGATTGAACTATTTAATCATCATATCACATTATTCTCGATGCCTGGTATGATTCATTTTACTCACTACCGTGTTATAGTATCACCATGACTAATGTCATGACTTTGTCTGCACAGACTTATTAGCCGATACTATTTGACTGAGTGAATCCTGGATGTGTCTCTCTATTATCTTTCGATACCACCTAGTCTTGAACTATCATGATGTAATGAATACTTTCGAGACCACCTAGCGATAACCTTTTCGATCGCCCAGTTTACGGTGTGATACTTGACTATACCAAAATGATCTCTCCCGCGAACATCATCGTATATTCTCATGGTCTAAGGAATCAAACAAAATAGCAATCTTGTGACGATACTATTCAGAAAAAAAATTGTAGTAACTCAACTACTTGGGTCTACACGGCCACAATGTTGGAACAACAATGTGACCCCATTATATTGACATAACAAATGTCCATGACCAGGAAAACATGATCATCTAATATAAACGAGTTTGTCTATGAGGCATGACAAAGGTGTATAGCGACGTGTTTATGTTTCTACACGTGCATATGAGTTTTCTTCGATATATCATATTCAGTGACCACAACAGTTATAGCATAAAAATATACTACATTAATCATGAAGTTGATGTACTTTATTGAATCTTGGGGATACATCCAAAAGCATCCCACTTGCATAAGAAACAATAATCTATTTTCTTAGCTCAGCACCCAATGGCATTACGGTGTTGATTGTAGCGTAGACTTTGTCCTTCGATTTGAAACTTCAGGTCTAGGTATTTTTTATATCTTGGAGACTCACTTATCCCCTTGATCACAAATGATTCTTAAAGTTTAAATGTTTGGTGCTTTAACTAAGATGATAGTCTGCTGTTCACACCATTGCTACATCTTTTGTAAATTACCATATCCAGTTCTGTGAAGAATATAGATCAAAACATTTAATCTTCACAATTACAAAGTGTACCCTATATTACTGCTATTGTTATAGATTCTATTATAGTTTTTAAACTTAGGGATTGTCCTCTCAGTTTCAATCATGTACTTTCTTCCATCCCACTATTCCACCCTATTAACATTAAGTTGATTGACTATGTGGCTATGCAAAACCCTTTATCAGTGCAATAATGTACAGTAAGTTGTTTATGCATTTATCACAATTGTGAAGTCTACCTTATATATAAGGTTATCTTCTACTTAACATTAACATGATCATCTTTGGTTTATGTTCAAAACACTTAGAACATATATCATACCTGGTTTGTGTACATACTATGGCATACATGAACGATCTAATCATTCATACGTATCACCCATTATATGTATCCTTTTTTTTCTATTCACTATGAATAGATATGCTTTGTATAAGTATTAGATTTCATAGAAATCCATCCCTTGGTGGTGCACCAAGATGATGATTGTTATTTCCAACAATTTAGCTCCACAATTTTAACACGTTTGATCCAAAATGCACAAGCAATGTAAAACTAGAAGCATGCTTTTTTCTATGTAGGCAAGTTCTATCATGAAATTTCCACCCAAATGTTGCCATATTTCCACTTACAAAGTGAAATACTTATATTGCATTTTCTTTAGTATTTTCGTCGAAATATAATTTCAGCGAAACCTTTGACTATGTCAAAATATTTCCAATCAACGATACGTTATTCACATAAAGTATTAGAAATATTGTTTTGCACTCCAACTGACGTTCTTGAGTCCTCAAGCCTCTTCACCGCCATTGATGACGTCAAACACTTTGATCATTTCATCTAGGTCAAGATCCCAACTTCCTAATTCTTTCTTTAGTTCCATGAAGAAAATCTCACATTCCCTTCAAGCATATTCTCTATTGAATATTCCTAGTTGCAATATCTTGAAGAAAATTTATGCAGCACTTGCTAGTATAATCCGTGTAAACTTAAAACCCATGCTACGGAAGATTAAATCCCATCACAGTCATTTCCTTGAACTTGTAAACAAGTAAAGCCTTCATGGATGCTTTCATCCATTTTTGTTTAAAGATCCATTAATGAAAGGTAGGCTTTATGCCTCTATTAAAGAGCATAAAAACCTAATACCAAGTTCCAAAATTGACTTCTGTTTATGGAGTCCGTCCAGATTTCATGGCGTATAGACATATCTTTGGAGTCAGGGTCCATCACTTCTTCCCTTAGATCATATTCTCATTATTGAGAAACAATGGTATTATGATTTACTTGGTCCAGTTACTAAGCTCGATCGAAGTTTTACAACACATGTAAATACTTTTGTATCATTTATGATGGCAATCACCAAAATTACTTTTGGTGTTACACCACTCTGACAAGGATACAAAGATCTAATCTCGTCAAATATATTGTCCTCCCACTGACTTTCTAAAGAAGAAATTTCTCTCGAACACCCCTGGCAAAAGCTTTGTCTTTAGTGATGGGAAGAATTCCCTATACTTGGGACAACCATTAAAGAAGTAAACCCTTTATTTTGTGATTTCTTGTAAACAATTGACATTACAAATGAAATTTAGATGGCTATATATTTTTTAGTATAAATCATTAGTCTATAAAGCATGAATATAAAAGATATATTGGCATTTTGACATCCTTAATCCATCCTATTGAACAAGGCCGGATTATGTCACTTGGACACTCCATAAACTCATGCTGTTCCTAAATGACCAAAGTGGTAGAGTACTTCTGCAACTTCCCAGATGCTCGCTAAAACTTGTAACTCAACTCCATGATAAGTCCAGGAATATATCTTGTTACAAAAATGTTTGTTAATAATAATTTATCTTTAGAGCTTTTAATATTATTGATGTCTACTTGCAGGATTCATTATATCCTATCCACATGGTCATAAGTCAAACTTATATCCCCAGCGAGGAAAAAAGTGCCAATGCTCACAATAAATCCCTAAGAAAAATATGGTGAATGTAATAATCTTACTCCATTACCCTTTTTTTGAAACATTTTCTACTGTAGGGGATCCCCCACAGCCCTTTATTGCCATCAAAAGAGTTTACAAATATTTACATATATACAGAGAAGGATAGACTAAGATAGTCTATCACAGACTAAGGTAAGGTGTTAAGCCATGATGATAATTTATCAGCCAATGAAGCACTCAACCTATGCTTAAGCAAGGTGAGATCCAGCATGAAACCAACTTTCCACCCCTTGAAGGAATGCCTCTCAGACTTGAAGATAACTCCACTCCTCTGTTTCCAGATATTCCAACATGCAAGAATCACTATCTCAGTGAAACAAGGTCCTTTGAAATTATGTTTAGCAATGGAGAGTTTAGCCAAAACTGTGTTATCACTCCATGGAATCTGCAGATAATTCCAGATTCTAGATCTGAAAACACATTGGAAAAACAAATGTGTCCAATCCTCAAGACAGAATTTTTTGCATAAGACACAAAACTCAGTCCCATCAATCTTCTATTTCCTTCTCTTAATCATATCCTTGGTATTAATCCTATCATTTAGGATCGGCCAGGAAAAAAATTTGTGCTTTGACATGCATTTTGATTTCCCGATCCACTTGGCTGGTTTATCATCTGACAGCTGAGCAAACTGTAACTGATAAAATTTACTAGAGGTATAGATCCCTTTATTGAAATTACAGGACCAGACATCCTCATTATTATTCACCTGAACATTATCCAGGAGACCTTGAAGAGCAGCAAATTCTTGAAATGCTTCATTTGAAAGAGGCAAATGAAAAGCATCGGAAAGATCATGCAGTACTTTCAAATCCCTAACTAAGACCAGCTGATCTTTAGAAAACGAGAACATTCTTGGAAATTTTAGTGAGAGAGTATCTCCCAGCCAAGAATCTTTCCAAAATAAGACAAAAAAAACATTCCCAACTGAGCAAGATGAGAATGAGAACCAAGATTCAGATAGTTGCATAATTCCTTTCCACCAGAAAGAGCCACAAGAGGTAACTGCATGGGGAACCGATTGAAAATAATATGCATTTTTAACTAGATTTACCCAAGGAATATCCACATAGTTGTAAAATTTTGCTAGGAATTTGAGCAACAAGGCCCTGTTTTTAATCTGTTGATTAATGACACCCAAACTACCTTTACATTTGGGTTTACACACCATGTACCATGCACCCAAAGAATTGACTCTTTTCTTCTTCTTGTCTTTCCTCCATAAACATCTTCTCCTAGCTTTATCAATAATATCAATAACTCCTTTAGGAATCACCAAAGTGCACATATAATATGTGGGTAGAGAGGAAAGAACAGAGTTCACAAGCACCAGACTATCACCATATGAAAGAAAAGAGACTGTTCCAGAAAGTCTCCTTTCAATTATGTCAGTGAGTGGAGCAAAATCCTTAATTGATGGTCTGGTAGTGCCCATAGGCAAGCCAAGATAAGTAAAGGGCATAGAAGCCACCTTATATTACAAAACAGCAGCCAAATCAACAGTCTCCTGCTGAGATATATTAATTGGTATCATGGAGGACTTATTGAAATTCACCTTTAGTCCCGTGATCTGAGCATAAAGGTTTAGCAGATTCTTGAATACCAATGATTGATCAGGGTCAGTAGGTAAGATTACAAGTGTATCATCAGCATACTGAACAATAGGATAATCCCCTCCAATAGGAATTGGTAAACGAAGGCTTCCATCTCTGAGAGCCAACTTTACAATGCTTTGAAGCAGATCTCCTCCCAGAACATACAAGATAGGTGATAAAGGATCACCTTGCCTGACCCCTCTTCTGCAGACAAAAGGTTTTCTAGGGACACCATTTAAAAGAACTGAAGAGGATCCTGAAGAAATAATTTCCTTCACCCATTTGATAACAAGAGGTGGAAACCCCTTACCTATCAAGATAATAAGGATGGCGTTGTGCTCGATTGTATCAAAGGCTTTCTCAAAATCAATCTTGAAGACCACCACTTTCTGCTTAGATTGTTTACACTGGAAAATGTATTCAAAACAGCACGCCAAGCAATCTTGAATATTTCTTGATTTAATGAAACCATATTGATTATCATGGATACAACCAAAGATTTTATCTTGGAATCTATTATCCAAAATCTTAGTGATAAACTTCAGACAAGTGTTGGTAAGGGAGATTGGTCTAAAATCATTCACAGTTTCAGGGGATTGTGACTTTGTAATGAGAGTAATAAAAGAACCATTAATACTCTCCAAAGAAATCCTTGCACTATGAAATTCATTGCAAAGTTTGATAAAGTCATCTTTTATAATACCCCAACAATGCTTAATGAATAATCCAGTGAAACCACCAGGACCAGGAGCACGATCAGGTTTGAGATGTTTAACCACTCCCTCCACTTCCTCAATAGAAAAAGGATTTGCGAGATCCTCTAAACCATCCACCACAGACAGGAATTGAGATATATCCAAATTATCAGAAGGTGGGAAAGATACACCCATTCTATTTTTAAAACATAGCCAAAATGCAGTAGCTTTTCCTGATGATCCACCAAAATATTCCCTGAAGAGTCCGAGATGGAGGGAATTGCATTTTGCCTGTATCTCTCTATTGCCCTGGCATGAAAATATTTAGTATTTTCACCGGAAAGTTTAGTCCAACGAATTGTGCACCTCTGCTTCCAATAATCGGACTGTAAAGATAATAATTTCTTAATGTGTTCCTTAACAATTAGTCTGAAATTAAACTCAGGAACACTCAGAGGTCTCTCATCTTCCAACTGATCAAAAAACAGAATCACCTTACTACTCATCTCAATAAGTAGTTTCAATTGATAAAAATTCCTTCCCCAATCTTTTAGGGAATATCTAAGATTTTTCAGCTTAGCTGTGATTCTGGTGGTAATGGATTTGGCCATGACAGGATTATTCCAAGTTTTGCTCACAAGGTCCAAGAAGCCAGGTTGTTTGATCCAATGATTTTAAAATCTAAAAATGTTTGCCTTTGGGATACTTGTTCCAATTTTAATAGTGCAAGGCAAATGATCAGAAGTAATCTTAGACATGGGCATTACCAGGGTATTAGGGAAATCCAAGGTCCATTGACAAGAGGTAAAAAACCAGTCCAGATGAACAAGCAATGGATCCTTTTGCATATTAGACCAAGTATGTTTTCTACGTTTAACTGGTAATTCCAATAAACCCAAGTGGCTAATGACATCATTAAAAATGAAAATATCATTAAGGTCTGCCCCTGGCTTTTTTCTATTATCCAAAGATCTAATAAAGTTGAAATCCCCAAGAATCAACCAATTTTGATGTAATGGAACGGAAAGGTTGTATAACCAGTTAAAAAATTCATCTCTTTCCACCCCTTTGCAAGGACCATAAACATTCACTAGGAACCAAGTAACTGAATTATGAACCGAGGTGAGTTTTAAATGAATGGCAGAGCGATGCACTTCCAATAGTTCTCCTCTGAAAATGGAACTATTCCGTAGCACAATTAGACCCCCAGAAGCTCCAATAGAGGGAGAGAAAAAAATTATCAAACCTCTTAGGACAAAAGGATCTAATAAAAGAATGATCAAAATCCTGACATTTAGTTTCTTGGAGACAAATCACAGAAGCATGACTTTCCTCAGTTTTATTTTAAACCGCATCTCTTTAAGATTTATCACTTAAACCTCTGACATTCCAGTCAAAAACAATCCAATCTATATGCATTGAAGATGTACTATCCATTGAAGACTGAAAATGATAATAAACCAGGTTGGTCAACATAAATGACCAACAAATAATAAACCAGATAGTGGCAACCTTCTCCATATATCCAAACAAGATAAATCCAGGATATAAAACATAATGTAAAAGCAAGGTCCAAGACACACTCCAGGAGCCAACAAGGCCCAAAATCATAATAAGTCCCACTAATCATCAGAACATGATGGGCTTGTGGGCTTCTTCGGAGCAGCTTCAAGCTTCTCCACAGTCAGCTCTGAATCATCGATTTGGAGCAGTTTTCCCGCCCTCCTTAGTACAGCAACAGGAGTGATGGGTGGCACACCATCAGCAGAAGTTTGAGGGCGTGAAGAGTTGGCCTTCTTCCTCGGCTCAGGTTTGTCAGTCCCAGCCAGAACACGAGAGCTAGCATTCTTGGCCAGACACCTCGTCACACGATGATCCTTAATGACGAATGGTGTTGCAGCCTTGCGGGTTCTCTTCTTGGAAGCATAGGGCACATGGGTATCAAGATGATTTTCCAGAAGCAGAGGCGCAGCCACAACTGGGTCCTCCCAGGGGAGCAAGGCAGACAGAAATTCAAATCTCCTGTCAAAAATGAACCTGGATTTGTGTTCCTGAAAATATCTGGACCACTCCACAACAGGATCAGGCAGAAGCACTCGCATAATATGGACCTCGTCCTCCTGCGCCACGGCATCCACCTGCACTGGTGGGATGAAGGGAACAATAGCCAACTGGTTCTACTCCACTTGCTGCTGCAACTCAATAAAATGTTCAGGACCTTCAGCCCTGACAGTATTTATTGAGTCCGCTGTCGCACCTGAGAATTGAACATATACAGAAGATTGCACCTCATTCTCTCCATGTGCTTCCACATTCATATTCCCCCACCCTTGCACACCATCTTGTTGAGCCTCGGGGACAAACGGAGGCACCCAAGCATCATCCACAGGAGCATCAGGTGCACCAAAAGCCGGGTGTGGATTACCATCCCCAGGTATAGGGGATTCATCCCTAGGCAAATTGTCAGCAGCATCATTATCCAGAATATACACAGGACAAGTCCAAGAAACAACATGTCCACTGTACCGCTGCACTTCACGAATAACAACTGATCTTGGGATATCATCTGCTCCTCCATAGGTAACTTTGAGGAGAGTGCGACAAGGAGAAGCATCCTCCCGCCACCAAGACCTCAACTTCCCAAATTTGGAGACAAGCTCACGAAGAAAATCATCAGTGCGATAATCCATGTGCAGATTCAAAATCATGATCCACCCTGTCCTAGTGTAGACAGTTGCCCTTAAGTTTTCCCCCTCATCATGCCTAGCAAAAGAAAGAATTCTGCCACCAGCAAAGGGAGTCGCAACCGAGCTGACCAAAATATCTCTGGCCACCTGATCTGCTAAGCGAAACAGCCCGACACCAACCGCACTTTCCGAGAAGGATATTACCTACAGATGATGCTCTTAGAAGATGTGACCAACGGTCATCTACAGGACATCATCTATCTCTTCGACTGGTGGCCGAGGATCTAGCTGAGCAATAGCCCAAGATTCATGGCGTCTGACTAGGGCCGATGAGGAAGTGATGTAAACCCAAGCGGGGCGCTCCTCGGCCGCCCAAGGTTCCAGGATGTGCATCCCCGCAGAGAGGAACCTGGTAGGATCGCAGGGGAAGTTCGCCATCGACAATGGTGGTTCCGATACGGGCGGAGAATCCGGCGAGGGTTTTCGTGGAACAGTTGCAGAAGCAGGGGATAGACCAGAGGAAGGGGACTCCTCGTTTCTGACTGCTGCCGCTTTAACTACCCATCAAAGAGTTCCATTAAGTCTCGGGCAGTTTTTGCGGATATGGCCCGAACGTAAGCAAGACCAACACCGAATCCGGCCCGTACAAGATTCAGTTGCACGTTTAGCCGAAAGACAATTAGAACAAAGACACACCTGGGCCGCCATCTGAAGGGAATATTCCCGAGAGGCAATAATAAAGTGGTTATTATCTTATTCCTTGTTTATGATAAATGTTTATTTCTCATGCTAGAATTGTATTAACCGGAAACGTTGATACATGTGTGTTTAATATACAAACAATGGTTCCTAGTAAAGCCTCTCTTTTAATAGCTCGTTGATTAATAGATCATCAAGGTTTCCTAATCATGAACATTGGATGTTGTTAATAACGAGGTCATATCATTAGAAGAATGATGTGATGAACATAGACCCAATATCAAGATAACAATACGATCAAGTCATTTAGTTTATATCGTTATATCTTGCATACGAAGTAACTTATTCCTTAGACCATGAAATCATGTCAATCACTGATATCGGAAGGGTGCTTTGATGTCATCAAACGTCACACCGTAACAGGGTGACTATAAAGGTGTCGTTATGTATTCATAAAGTATTAGTTGAGGATCATGGATCAAGAGTGCGATTTTTCCATCCAAAATGACGGAGAGATATACTCTGGGCCCTCTCGGTGATATCACATCGACACTGCTTGCAAGCACGTGATATGATCACAAGGATGTTATATCATGGGAACGAGAAAAGAGTACTTGTCGGTAACGAGATTGAAACAAGGTATGGTTGATACCAATGATCGAATCTCGGACAAGTAAAATATCGCGAGACAAAGGGAATTAGTTACGACGTTGCTGGTTCACACGATCACGAGAGTCATCGTTGCATATATAGGATTCATCACGGATCTCCAGATCCCGCTGATGATTATTGATCGGAGAGGTGTCTTATCGAGAAGTTGTTTTCGACGAAGTTCAAAGAGTTGACTACTACAAGATTTTGATCTTCCGTAGTGATGTTTTTAGTCTTTGCGGATAGTTCTAGGAAAAGTTACATATTATGATATGGAAGTTGAATAACAAAACCAACTCTCCTCTCGAGGAAGTTTGATCAAAGATATGTACTTGACACAGTCTGAGAGTTTTGTAAAATTCAAAAGGTTGCTAGAAAGGTATGCACACTTCAACGGTTGAAGTGAGCATAACGAAGTTGAAATCTTTACCTTAATGAAGTTATCAAAAGAGTTTGATTCCATCATGAACGATAAAGATGCTTGTAGAGTTACAAGAAATTAAGTGGGAGAGCTATGACATATTTCCAATACTTTATGTAGATGACATATGGTTGATTGGAAAATATGTATTTTAAATTAACACGGTTAAGATTTTATATTTATGAAAGGCTTAGAAGATATTGGGCATCGATATCTATAAAAGATGGATTGAAGCGCCTAATATGATTGAAACCAGATTACATAGATGAAATATTGAAGTAGTCAATATCGAAATCACAAGAAGGAGTTCTTGTCACATGGAAAATAATTGAGCAAGATTCAAGTGTTTTGACACATGATGAGCATCATTGAAATTGAGATTTCTAAGTCATGTTCCCATGCTATGTACACAACCAGATGAGTCCTATGCTATAAAATGTTATAGCAGGATAATTCATATGATGATTAGACAACAGTGGGAGAGATCCTTGTGTCATTTTAGAAATGATAAGGATGTGTTTTCCTATATAGTAATGACAAACTATTTGTTGTAATATGTTACACTAATAGTCTTGTCATATATTAAAATAATTTTATCTCAATTAAAATATGTGATGAAGAGTAGCACAATAGGCTGGAAGAAAGTTCCATGATGGATTTGAAAGTGTTTAAAAATTAAAGAATTGTGACAGATACTACAAACAAAGGCTAAAGTATATCGTTGTGTTGACAACTGATAATAAGTGTATTTCATGTCAAGGAGTTCTTTATTGAACTTGGTGAATTTCCAAGAATGCTGACACTATGAAGCTACATTTTCACAATGTTAGTAACATTAGTTTAAGTTGAGGAATTAAGGTATCACCGGAACTTGGTGAATTTCCAAGAATGCTAACACTATGAAGCTACATTTTCACAATGTTAGTGACATCGGTTTAAGCTGGGGAATTAAGGTTTCACCGATTGACCATATATATACAAAGTCATCTCATTAGAGAATGAGTGATGCGTGTAGGCAAAGAACATGCAAATACAATAGGACCTGAACATTTCAGATCTTTTTGATGATGTTTACCACATGCGAAGCATGGTAATAACACTGGAACGCCATATGTGTTAAGTGCTTAGAGACTAGATTATTGACTCTAGTGCAAGTGGGAGACTGAAGGGAATATGCCCGAGAGGCAATAATAAAGTGGTTATTATCTTATTCCTTGTTTATGATAAATGTTTATTTCTCATGCTAGAATTGTATTAACCGGAAACGTTGATACATGTATGTTTAGTAAACAAACAATGGTTCCTAGTAAAGCCTCTCTTTTAACTAGCTCGTTGATTAATAGATGATCAAGGTTTCCTGATCATGAACATTGGATGTTGTTAATAACGAGGTCATATCATTAGAAGAATGATGTGATGAACATAGACCCAATATCAAGATAACAATACGATCAAGTCATTTAATTTATATTGTTATATCTTGCATACGAAGTAACTTATTCCTACCATGAGATCATGTCAATCACTGATACCGGAAGGGTGCTTTGATATCATCAAACGTCACACCGTAACAGGGTGACTATAAAGGTGTCGTTAAGTATTCGGAAAGTATTAGTTGAGGATCATGGATCAAGAGTGCGATTTGTCCATCCAAAATGACGGAGAGATATACTCTGGGCCCTCTCGGTGATATCACATCGACACCGCTTGCAAGCACATGATATGATCACAAGGATGTTATATCATGGGAACAAGAAAAGAGTACTTGTCGGTAACGAGATTGAAACAAGGTATGGTTGATACCAATGATCGAATCTTGGACAAGTAAAATATCGCGAGACAAAGGGAATTAGTTACGACGTTGATGGTTCACACGATCACGAGAGTCATCGTTGAATATATAGGAGTCATCACGGATCTCCAGATCCCGCTGATGATTATTGATCGGAGAGGTGTCTCGATCATGTCTATGTTATTCGCGAACCGTAGGTTGACACACTTAAGGTTCGGTGACACATTTGAGAGGATACGGAATATCGTAGAAAAGTTTGAACAACACCGAAATTGTTTCGGGGAATATTGAAATAGTCACCGGATTTGTTTCGGGTAATTTTGAAATAGTTCAAGGGGATTCTTATCAAATGGTTGTTGATAGATTTAACAACTAACTCAAGGGGTTATATGTTAATGTTTGTTAATGGAATTAACAAATATTAAAATAAAGAAATAAAATTGTTTTATTTATTTATTAAAGAAAACCCTTGGGATTTTGAGTGGGAATTAATGGAAGAATGAGTGGGTTGACTGGAGACTCCACTCACATGATGAGGGAGAGGTGGAGACACCCAAAAATTTGTGGCTGCCATCCCCTCCTATATAAGGAGGGGTGTAAGCTCCCTCTCCCCCACACACACACTTTTGTCATCTCTTCCTCCCTCCTGCCGCTGCTCCACTACTTGTTCGTGCGCTTGGCGAAGCCCTGAGCAATGTTTTTCTCCACCACACCACGCCATCGTGCTGCTGTAGTTCCGAGGGATCCTCTACTTCCGCCTCCCCGCTGGATCGAGGGAACGAAGATCGTCATCAACCGTACGTGTGACCGATCACTGAGGCACTGCCGGATTGCGGTGCACATCTTCTCGCTATCGGGATCGGAGTGAGTATGACTACGCCAACAACGAGATTTGATCTCGTAACGCTTTGTGTCTTCGAGGGTATGTGTTCTCCTTAACCCTCTCCTTGCCCGTTGCACTTCGTCTCCTAGATTAGATCTTGGCCTTTCGGGTGTCTCTCGCGTAGGAAATTTTTTGTTTTCTATGCAACGACCCCTTCACCGTCTTATCAATTAACTTGGCAAAACCATCATCCGTGGGGGAAGAAACAGATGCCTGAGCCACAGGAGGTGAATCCTTCACAATACTAGTAACAAAAAACCATGGCTCAAAAGAACCAAACTTAATGGCAGGAGGGACAGAATTAATATCATTAACCACAACATCCGTAGAAGAAACATCAGAGTTCATGTTCAGATTAACTGGCGCATTAAAAACCAGATGATTCCTTGGGATGTACCATTTGTTAAATAACTTTTTCTTTTTTCTAGAGACCAAAGTCCACTCCTTGTCTTGATCATCACTCCACTTCTTTAATTCAGAAATCACTTTAGGACCACCAAAACTCCATAGATGAAAATAAGACTTGAAGTGGAAGCATTTAAACCATTAAATTTTCATAATGTGAAAACCAACCTCCTTGGAAGAGACCTCAAAAGAGAAGACCAGATCATGAAGGCATTTAACATTGAGTGCACCACAATAACCACCAATAGCTGCCTCAAGAGCCGAAGCTACGGTGTCCTCATCAATCTTAAAAGAAGCACGTCCAAAAGAGATCACCAATTTAAAAGCACCATACTTCTTAGATGCATGCATAGTCGATCCGAAAAGCAATCGGACGTCTTTAGCCAAGGCTAAACCTCTAGAAAAATCCAGGTCTAGAACCCTAGCAGCATGGACTAAACCCACCGAGGGATCAATTGGATTCCGATCCAACACTGGGACCATTGAATTAACATCCAATAATGTGATGATAGAATTAGAGTGATCCATCAGAGAACCATTACGAGCAACCAAGTGATCTTGTACCTTGGCACGGTGACAAGCAAAATAGATCTCAGATCCCGGGTGGACATTTTCACGTACCTTGAGGGAACGTTGATCAAGCATAAAGCCTGCTTGATCGACAAGTTGAATCTTCTTGTCTTTCGGATCCAAAAGAATAAACCCCACGTAGATGGAGTTGAAATTCAGATCTAAATCAGCAGAAAAGAGAGCCCTCCAACGCCAACACGAGGGCGAGAAGAGAAACTTGGCCTTGGACATTGCGAGAGAGGGGTGGACGATAGTGCCGGAGTGACAATTGTCGAAAGAGAGAGGCTAAAACCCTAGATCGCCATAGGATCGCCATGAGCGCCGCCTAGGGAGAGAGTCGCCATTAGAATCCTTGTAATTATCAAAGCAATTGTGGTTCCTCCATTACCCATTATTCCCTTTTTCTTTTGCTAGTCCTTATTAAGCCATAGTATTTCTTGTACCATATTGCACATAATAGCACCTGATTTGGTATTCCTATGATTAAATCACCATACCCAAGAACCACACTGACTAGCAATTTTGAACATCAATAACATATACCCAAAGTGGTTTTACCAGACTCTTATGCCGTAAACTTTCAATAATCCCTATTTCGGTGTTTCCTCACTAAGAGAAGAAAATTCAACATTAAGAATGACACCAGTTGCAATAGGATATTTTATCAGTGTGTCAGTCATGACACACTTGTCTTCTTAAGGTGAAACCATTTACTTATTATTAACTTATGATAAGTTTTCTACCAGATTCCAAAGTGTAATGAATAAATTCATTCACAATCTTTTTTTCTCCCTTAGTCATTTTTAATGACAAAATATCCCAGAGCCTTCACCGGAAAAGAAATCATGATTAAGATTTTTGTCCAATTTCTTGGTAGACTGGGACATCTAATGTCTCCATATTCGTATGTACCAAACTTAGTACACATACGTTTTCTTCACCAAATTTAATCTTTGATTCTCTTTCATACAAACTTGTTTTGAGATATTGCATATCTTCTTTGTACCTGAAATAATTTTTTCAGCACCTTTCTATCCAATAGACATATATATCTCAGTTGCATTCATGTGTGTATAATACTATACACACGTGTCCTTATGTCAACAAATGCATGTCACACTTCTAAACATTGACAACTTAATGGTGCTTCAGTTTGATATCCTTACGAACACAAGCTTAATAGGAATCAATGATCTTCAGATTACATCCATGCATGTCATGAATATCATGTATTGACATACGTTGAGAAAGTCTACCGAAGTATTGCAATAGGACTTTACCTTGACATTTTGAGGGTAATCCTCAAATTACGAAACAAGTGTGTTAATTTTTTCCTTAGCTAGATATCTAACTCAATCAACTAATCAAATGTGTATCTGGGATATAGATGCCAACTCTATAACAATCTATGAAAAATACACTAGTTGTTATCATGATTAATTTTGCATGTGATTAAAACCAAATATTTAACCAATGGTGCACTCCCACTAAAGTTTATATTCCTCATAATCAATATTCAGTTACTCAAGATCCACATTAGAATTTTGATTATCAGGATGGATACATCTCGGCGACTAATCGTATTCCAAAGGGTAGGTCTACTAGCCAATCACATCTCATGTGACCCCGTTCATCTTTCTATGTTTGTGCTCCGATCTCATGACTATGATGCCAGAACGTCAAGACAACCAACTATTGATCATGCTTGTACGTTATTGACCCTTAGATATAGGTGATCGGTCCATACCCGCCTATAAGGTCCTAAGAACGTGTTGACCCTTGGATACAAGTGATGAACGCGAACTCGGACCAGTTTGACGATGCACAATTTGGAAAAGTACGGTCACCTTGATATTATAAAGTGAGGAATCACTTTAATAATCAAAACTATTGCACAATATATTTTTGCATAAATAGGATTAACCATCACGAGCATTTTAATAGTGATGTAGTATAATCCTCTTCGTTTTCTAGGCTCAGAACTCCTTCTTTGCTCCATGGATTGTTGTCGAGCTGTACGACATCTGATCACCATCTCAATGTATTTCTCCTATCTCCAAGATACTCAATGAAAGTATGGGGCATGCAGGCCAAAGATATCAATCATATGATTTCCAACCATCATGCTTTAAATTGACTCGTAGGTCAAAATAAATGCAGTGGATAGTATTTCATACAAATCTTGAATGATAACACACTATACCACATCAAATCTCATTCTCTACAAAATAAATTACACGAATCTTACGCTTGTGTTTGCAACTCTTACGTGGTTGTAGGATCGGTGGAGTGAACCGTTACTACCTACGAACAAAATCAGACATGATTGTTCACGTTACCAGATTGATATTGCGGGGTGATTGAAACACAGACATTACAAAAATGTCTCCAGGCTCAATCTAAACCTACTCATCACCATGACCCCCGTGTGGATCTAGTCCACATGCCACGTCCATTATGTTGTCCACGAAACTAGTGATATCAAGACCCAAAGCTACTGAAGCACTTCTTTGGACTGGACGACATATGCCAGGGGCAACTCTAACATTCTCGGATTGCCAGAGGTTTGTGAAAATATCACTATGCCAGTCAAAAAAGAAATGACACAGCTTAGTGGGAAGCAATCATAAACAATCTGAATATTAGAGAACTTTTTGATATACTTGCACAAACTTATGCAATGCCCACACTCACCGGTGCTATAAATAATACTTGTACCTACGCATAGACCGCTCTGTCACGTTGCGGAATTTAAAATTTTCTGTCCTATGTAACACGCATGAACTACTATGAAAGTCAAGACATGGATAGATCTGATTTGTTACCAACACGAAGCGTGGAATGCGATGACGATGTTGCTGATGACTGATGAAGAGTCCCACGGCTAAGCCTAGAGTTGGGACTGTTGATGTCTCCTTGTATCGTGCTTTCGGGATCCAGCAGAGTGAGGGTCTCACGTGTTACCCCTCTTAGAGTTCGCACACATGCGTCCGTCAAAGTCCTGCAGTGCTTCACCGTCCATGTCTAATCACTACAGGTTCACAAGTGGCATGGAGAGATCCCAACACATGGGGGAGAGAGAGAGAGATTGGGGCTAGGTCTAGTCGGAATTGTCATCTCCCGACTAGAAGAAGCTCCAAACCAATTAGAGGGTCTCTAATCATAAGAAATAATACAATAAGAGATGTTCTAATTAGAGGCGCTAATCTAATCAGATAGGTTCTAAATAGAGGGTCTCTAATTGGAGTCTCTAATTCTATGAGAGAGAGAGAGGCTTGGAGCCAATTGTATGTCCTCCAAAGAGAAGAGCGGGTCGGATTATCTAGGTGTACAAAGGGGGCACCTGCCTTGGGGGAGGTCGGTTTGGCCTCCCGTTTCCTTGGTGCACAATTGGTACGTCTCAAACGTATCTATACTTTTTGATGCTCCATGCTTATTTTCTCTCCAATACCTTTATATTTTCACATGTTTTCCTTCGTTTTTCGGACGTTTTCATGGACTAACCTGTTGGCACGATGCCACAAAGCCAGTTCCTGTTTTCTGCTGTTTTTTATTTCAGAAAAGTTGTTCTGGAAATATTCTTAGAATTGAACGAAACAAAAGCCAAAAGTCTTACAATTCCTGGCACGTCGGCGGTGTTCAAAGGAGACCCAAAGGGGGGCTTGATGACCCACAAGTATAGGGGATCGCAACAGTCTTCGAGGGAAGTAAAACCCAAATTTATTGATTCGACACAAAGGGAGCCAAAGAATATTTATTAGCCTTAACAACTGAGTTGTAAATTTAGCTGCACCTGAAAGTAGACTTGCTCGCAACAATTTATTAGTGGTAACAGTTTTATGGCGGCAGTAGTAGTAAAATAACAGTAGGAGTAAAATACTAACAGCAGTAGCAATCGCAGAAAACAGCAGGATGGGAGTACCATAGGCATAGAGGGTATGGATGAATGGGCGTTGCATGGATAACATAGGTCATGTAATAATAATAATGTGGGCATTGCAGATAATAATAATAAAGCATCCAAGTTCTAGGTCAACCATAGGCATCTGTTACAATATAGTCGTACGTGCTCGCAATGAGAAACTTGCACAACATCTTTTGTCCTACCAGCCCGTGGCAGCTGGCCCTCTAGGGAAACTACTGGTAATTAAGGTTCTCCTTTTAATAATGCACCATAGTAAAGCATTAACACTCCATGAACACATGTCATCCTCACATCATAGTCATCCCCTCTGGTTGTCCCAATTTCTGTCACTATGGGGCCTTGGGTTCCGGACAACAATATGTGTAAACAACTTGCAGGTATGATCAAGAAACATAATTATACTCATGAAACAGTAACATGTTTAGATATGAAATCATGGCACTCGGGCTCTAGTGACAAGCATTAAGCATAACAAGTTGCAACAACAGTATAAAACACTAACAATCGATACTAGGCAATATGCCCTAATAATCTGGCATTATTACATGAGCAATCTCATCCATCCCTTCCATCCCTCTCAGCCTACATCGGGTTTTACTCACACATGGACGGGGGAATCATGGATGGTTGATAGAGAAGGAGTGGCGGTGTCGATGGCAATGATCTCCTTCGAATTCCCGTCCCGGTAGGGTGCCAAAACAGGAACTTATAATCCCCGAATTGAGTTTTGGGGTGGCGGCGGCACTCTGTTGTGTTTATGTGGAATATGACAAACCTCCTCGCGTTTTAGATTTACGGAGCATAAGTAGTCGAAAGGAGAGCCCAAGGGGGTGCTTGGGGGTCCCACACCACCAGGAGGCGCGGCCTAGGGGGCGCGCCCAGGGGTGGTTTGGGCCCCTCCTGGCCCCTCTCTGGGTCTCCTTCTGGCTCCCGGGGTTTTCGGGTGACACCGCCTCCGTTCCGATGAATAAGGAGCACACGCATTTTAAGACAAACTTTGGCCGAAATATTTGACTAGCAATATCTTGACTATATAGTACAACTTTGACATTGTTAGATTCGTAGTGAACAACACTTTCTAATAACATTGATTTTATACCAGATACTATTATATATATGGATTAATTCTTGGTCAAAGGAAAATCTTGAAAAGTGTGTGTGCCTTATTCATTGGAATGGAGGGAGTATAAGCTCAATTGGGTCTTTTCTGGGCATTTTCCCGAAAGTTGGTTTTTCTGCATAAAAACGAGGCACCAAAGTAATTCTGCTGAAAACAGCGTTCGTCCGTGTTAGTGGTATCCAAAACTCACAAGTTTAGAGGGAAACCATAAGAAAAGTGTTTGGAAAAGGAGATACGTTTTGGACGTATCAACTCCCCCCCAAACTTAGCTTATTGCTTGTCCTGAAGCAATTGAGTGACAACTGAGTGCGATAAAAAAACTTTTACGAACACATTTATTTCATATGATGTAAATATACTCGTTACATGACCAGGTGCTTAGGAAATTCATAATAAGATGTATGTAAGATAAAAGTTACCTAGCAGTTATGCAAACTGTGAAGAGATACCCACAAACTAATAATAGACAACAAGAAGTATATCAATCTGCAGGATTGCAATGCTCATAATAGGGTATGATAGAGTGTACTCGCTTTCCCTTAATAATGGAGCAAAACATAATTTCTAGGGCACCTCTGAAGTTAAAATGAAGACTATAAATAAAGATGTCAAAGATACAAGCTTCAGAGTTAAGTAACAGTGTTTTGGGACAAGCACGTTACACTATGAATAACAGCCATGCTCTCAAGAAGGTGCATAAAGTGAGAAGGTGAAGACTCAATATAAAAGTAAAGGAAAGGCCCTTCACAGAGGTAAGCATGGATCACTCATGTGCTAGAGCTTTTATTTTATTAAACAGAGGTATTGAAAACATTTTTTAGAGAGGTGTATGCTTATGTCAACGAATGGTAAATAGAAAATATAGTACATCACAAGCCAACTAGACTTCACAAGAGAGACTCCCATTTGAAGGACGCAACTGGTGTAGAATGTCATCGCTCTTTCTCTTTTGTTTACACAATTATGCTTTGACTGATAAATCAGGGGCAAAAATAGTGAAGAGAATTTGTTGTACTAATTTGGGGCTGGGCACCCCGCTGTCAGCTTTTCTATCAATTCGATAAGCAGATGAAGCCACTAGTCCAGGGTGTGAAATCCAGTCAACAAGTGAGATAAAGATTCTCTATTTACGTCCTCATGAGCTTAAACAGGGGCACAAAACAAGAATAATTTTTAGAAAGTATTAAAGGTAACACATGATCAATTTACTTGGAGTGGCGGTTAATTACCACATGCGTAGGTAGGTATGGTGGACACATTTGGAAACTTTGGTTTTGGCGAGTTGGATTGCAGTTGCATGAGTAGAGCTCAAACTCAGTACAGGTGAAGGCTAGCAATAGACGGGGAGCGACAATCAAGAGAGCAACAACTTTCATAATCATGCTTGCGACAAAACAAAATTAACAGGGGCATAAAAGTGATACAAATACTCTGAGGCAAAATAAATCATCGAGGCTTAATTGACTTTTTGTTTTCAGTCTTATGCATGAGTGAGCATGTGCCAAGTCGATTCAAGCAAAACAAACAGAGGGAGATTCCACAATGTCATACCCTTCTATGAATAGAACAATGCAAGCAAACATTTATACGACATTCTATCTTATATTAATAAGTTGGAACTAAAAATGAGAGAGCATGAACTACTAAGCATCAATTAAATGACATATACCTTACATAAACAAACTAAGTGCGTTCACATGGACGAGTATATGTACAAAAATAAAACAAATAGAGTTCATACCAGCCTCTCACCACAACTTGGGTTGTCGTAAATAATCATTACTGCTCTTCACTCGTGTGGATTGAATAATATAGAATGGTAACCAAGCTCCAACGGAAACATGGAAGTCCAGTAAACTCTGCAACAAACTTTACAAAACCAAAGAAGAAGAACAAATATTTTTTGGGTTTTTTTATTTAAAACAAGAACAGAAGAAACAAGCAAACAAAGCAAAAAAAAATGGATTTTTCAATATTAAATCGAAACGAGAAAGCAAAGCAAACTAACAAAGGAAACTAAATAAGCTAATAAAGAGAAACAACAGAAATATTTTTGGTCTCTCTTGTGTTTTGAAAAGAAAGAACAAAACAGCAAAAACAAAAGAAACAAAAGAATCGAAAGAAAACCAAATCAAACGAAAGAAATAAAAATATGGATATACAAGGAACCGAAGGAAACATGATATAAATATGAGTGTGATGTCTGTGTACCTCCCCCCAAGCTTAGGCTTTTGGCTTAAGTGGATATCAACGTGCTGGAGTTGCTGCTCGATGTGTGCATCCAACTCACTCTCTAAATGTGACCATCTTTGCCTGCTATCAAGGTTAAGCAAAAGAGGTGCAGGCAAAATTATATTCACTCTCCACCTTGATTATTTGGAGAAAGTTGTCTCATAAGATAAATTGCACAGGTTAACATGAGTAGGGAGGAACTTATGTCGAATCATAGAAATAAGGTCCGGCCTCTCTAAAGGAAACTGAAGGTCTAGAGGATGTGGCTCCAAACCATGCGAAGCTACCAAATGGGAGGCAATAAGACCTCCACAAATTCCGCCCTTCTCACGGTTAAGTGAGAGATCGTAAGCAATTAAGGCACCAAAGTTATAAGACCTATCACATTTTAAGGCAGCTGAAAGAAAAGCTAGATCGTAAACAGACAGTTTGTTGGCAGTTTTCCTAGCTAGCACACATTTGGAAATAAAATAAGCAAAGTCTCGAATTCTAGGGAGTTGAATTTCTCGTATTTTACCATTCTCCCCCGTGAAGCTTCTGCCTTGGCAAATCTCCTCATATAATTCCAGCAGAGATTTAGGCTGCCCTCTTATCTTCTCACATGAACCCCATTGTGGTACCTTGATAGCTGCACAAAAATCACTGAAAGGCAAGTCTACAACTTTGTTATAAATTTTGTAATGAACCATAGGGTTAGTTGAGGACCATCTAACGTGAAAATCCTGCACCACGGCCATGGTTAGTTTAATGTGTTGGGTAGGTTCATCCTCAAGGAAATAGTCCAGTCATGCATTATGCACAAGAGTGTAAAAATCCTGCAGAATTACCGTAATACGCATGAATTCCTGACATGGATAGATTGTTGGAAACACTTTTTGTTCATGGTGCACATGCATGACCTCATGCAGATCCAACCCATGATGGTTTAGTTGATGCACATTATGCTCCATCTCTGAAATTTTTCAACAATCATCACAAAAATTGATTTCAAGCAACTATAAGGTGGAACTACTATAGAGACTTATAGGAGAGCTAAACATGCATCAAAACTATATTGTTTCAAATTAAATCAAGCATGCAAACTCACATAAGTTGTCCACTATGGTACCAAAATACTCAAGAAATACTCTACCAAATAAAATTCTACTTGGATTATCGGAGGAGTCACATACCGGAGAGCAAATACACCAAAATTTAGCACAAATGATGGGCTGAGGAAGGAGATCGAAAATCCATAGGAAGAACAGAAAGAACACGGGTTCCAGGAAATGTTTTCAGTTTGGGAGGTGAGAGAGAGGACTTTGGCAGTGGAGAGAGTTAGTGGAGGGCCAGGGCCCCACACCATGCCCAGGCGCCACCATGGGTAGGCCGCGACATCGCATGGTGTTCCTGACTGGTGGGTCCCCATGGGGTCTCCCATGTGTCTCTCTGCCTCATTTTTTACGTAAACATTTATTATAATTTTTCGAGAGACTTTATTTTCGAGTTTTTTTAGAATTTGATAATTAATTATAAACCTGGAAAACAATAATGGGAAGGTGGAATACAAGACCAAAACCAGAACTACAGAGGTTCTAAAACATTCTAATGTGTAAATACCCAGTGTAAACAAAGGTGGAAGTGGTGAAAACAAAATTATAGGTGGTGAAAACAAACATAACATGGTGAAAACAAAAGAAATAACTGTGAAAACAAAAGTATGGATGATGGAAACATGATTGTACTAAAGTGGCAAGGCGATAACAGAAGTAAACATGGTGAAAACATAATGGGGAAAGTGAAAACATCGTCCTGTTCATCCAAAATAACTTTGTTAAAAAGGTTGATCAAGTCTTATTACCATAATAAAAAATTTATGAAGAAAAACATTGCTCAACACTAAATAATTATGTTACCTCGACCTTGATAGACATAGTCCCAATCATAATAATTTCACATTATTTTGGTGGCATTGGAATGGGACAATAAAATTCTCCAATTTTGATGGTCTCAATATTTCCAATTGAATTTAGACCATATCTTCTATCAATCTTCTTGGGAAAATAAACAGTTTGCTTTTTATCATTAACATTAAAAGTTACTTTCCTTGGTTGCAATCAATAACAGCCTCTACAGTATTAAGAAAAGGTCTCCCAAGAATAATAGACATATTATCATCTTCGGGAATTTCCAACACAACAAAGTCAGTTAATATCAAACAACTAGTAGCAACTTGAACAGGACCATTCTCACATATACCAATAGGGATATCAGTAGATTTATCAGCCATCTGTAAAGATATATCAGTAGGTATTAATTTTTATAAAGAGAGTCTCTTATAAATAGAGAAAGGCATAACACTAACTCCAGCTCCCAAATCACACAAAGCATTTCTAACATAATTTTTTTTAATGGAACAAGGAATAGTTGGAATACCAGGGTCTCCAAGCTTCTTTGGAACCTTACCATTAAAAGAATAATTAGCAAGCATAGTGAAAATTTCCTCATTAGGAATCTTCCTTTTGTTTGAGACAATTCATATATTTTGAATAAGGAGGAAGTTTAATAGCATCGGTCAAAGGAATTTGCAAAAAACAAAGGTTTCATCCACTCACAAAATTTATTATAATGTTCTTCTTCCTTAGATTTGTGTTTCTTGTTAGGAAAAGGCATTGCTTTTTGTACCCAAGGCTCTCTTTATTTACCATGTTTATTGGCAATAAAATCCTCCTTAGTATACTTCACAGTTTTAGTTTGCTTTTCAGGTTCAGCTACAGTTTCCTATTTATTAGAAGCATCACTTTTATCATTACCACTTTCAGTTTCAGCATTAGAAATAGATATACTATTAGGATCTTTAGCAGGTTCACGAGAGTCTACAGCAGTTTTATGTCTCTTCTTCTTTTTCTTAGAAGGACAACTATTGTTGTTAGGTTGCTGAGAATCTTTTTCAATTCTTTTAGGGTGTCCTTCAGGATACAAGGGATCTTGAGTAGAGATACCACTTCTAGTAATTATTTCACAAACATGTTTCTCTCTAGAAGCATTAGCTAGCATATATTTTTGCACTTTAGTAAGTTGATAAATTTGAGTTTGAACCATATGAAAATGGTTAACAAGTATTTTAACATCATTAGAGGTACTCTTAAAAAATCCATGCAAATTATCAATAGCCCTAGAGTTTTCCATAAGATGATTTTGCACTCTCATATTAAAATTATATTACTTGACAACATAATTATCAATATCATCTAATCATTGATCAGGTGGTTAGAGTAGGGAATATCTCTATTATCAAAGTATTGGAGAGAGTGTACCTCAACTGTTGATGGATGAGGAATAGGCTTACATAATTATTCTATAGGAGGTAAATTCTTCACATCTTCAGATTTAATACCCCTCTCTTTAAGAGATTTCTTGGCTTCCTTCATCACTTCATCATTTAATTCAATCATCCCTATCTTCTTGGGTGTTGGTATTGGTGTTGGCTCTGGTGTAGGTGTAGGCTCAGGTATATTCCAATCATCATTATTTTTGGCTATTTTAGCCATTAATTCCTCAGCTTCTTCTAGAGTTCTTTTCCTGAAAACACAGCCAACACAACTATCCGGGTATGTCCTAGATGCAACAGTTAGTCCATTATAAAATATATCTAGGAGCTCATTTTTAGGTAGTGGATAACCAGGGAAAGCTCTTATTAAAGAACAAAACCTTTTCCAAGATTCACGTAATTTCTCTCCTTTAATTTGCTCAAAGTTAAAGATCTCTTACACAGCAGCATGTTGAGCACTAGCAGGAAAATATTTTTGAAAGAAAGCATTAATCAAATCCATATGACTAGTAATAGATCCAGGTGACATATTGTTAAACCAGGTTTTAGCTTCATCTTTTAATGAGAAAGGAAAAATCTTGGTAACAAAATAAGTATGCAGCTTAGTATCGTCAGAAAATAAAATACTCATAGATGAAAGCTCATTTATGTGTTCCATAGCACTTTTACTTTCAGTTCCACAAAAAGGTTCTTTCTTAACAATAGATATGTAAGATAAATCTAGAGATAAATCATAATCCTTGTCTCTAATGTGTATGGAAGATGTGGAAAATTTAGCATCAAGAGAAGATTTATATTTAACAGCATGTCTTGCAAGAAGATTCTTAAGAGCACTTGCACCGGTAGTAGCTTGAGCTTCTTCAATAAATTCATCATTAAGTTCAATATATGTTTCATCAAGATCATCAATAAACTCAGTTGAATTAACATGTGTACCAATATTTTCAACAGGAATTTCAGAATTTTTAATTTGTTTGGATTTAGCGATAGTATCATCTAGGAAAGGACCTAGTGAACCAGTATCATCAAGCACAGTATAAGAATCATCAAAAGTATCAGAAGCATTTTATGAACTCGGCAGAAGTAACGGTGTGTGTAGCATGTGGTGGTGTAAGAGGCTTACTCACAAAAAACGGTGAATCAAGAGCAACAAAGGTGTTCAGAGTTGTACCTCTCCTTCTAGTGGATGGTAATACAGGAACTTTTCCATCACGAGTATTCCCTATGATGAAAGGCTTGCAGCGACCAATATCACGTTCAAGTGAGAAAATAAATAAAGCTATGCTTCCCGGCAACGGCGCCAGAAAATAGTCTTGATGACCCACAAGTATAGGGGATCGAAACAGTCTTCGAGGGAAGTAAAACCCAAATTTATTGATTCGACACAAGGAGGGTCAAAGAATATTTATTAGCCTTAACAGCTGATTAGTTAATTCAGCTGCACCTGAAAGTAGACTTGCTCGCAACAATTTATTAGTGGTAACAATTTTATGGCAGTAGTAGTAGTAAAATAGTAGCAGCAGTAGCAATCGCGGAAAACAAAAGGATGGGAGTACCGAAGGCATAGAGGGAATGGATGAACGAGCGTTGCATGGATAACATAGGTCATGTAATAATAATAACGTGGGCATTGCGGATATTAATAATAAAGCATCCAAGTTCTAGGTTAACCATAGGCATGTGTTCCAATATAGTCGTACGTGCTCGCAATGAGAAACTTGCACACCATCTTTTGTCCTACCAGCCCGTGGCAGCGGGGCCTCTAGGGAAATTATTGGTAATTATGGTGATCCTTTTAATAAAGCACCAGAGCAAAGCATTAACACTGTGTGAACACATGTGATCCTCGCATCACAGCCATCCCCTCCGGTTGTCCCAATTTCTGCCACTTTGGGGCCTCGGGTTCCGGACATCAATATGTGTAAACAACTTGCAGATATGATCAAGAAACATAATTATACTCATGAAACAATAACATGTTCAGATTTGAAATCATGGCACTTGGGCCCTGCTTACAAGCATTAAGCAAAACAAGTTGCAACAACGGTAGAAAACACTAACAAAGGATACTAGGCACTATGCCCTAACAATCTGGCATTACTATATGATCAATCACATCCAATCCCTTCCATCCCTCTCAGCCTACAGCGGGGTTTACTCACACATGGACGGGCGAATCATGGATGGTTGATGGAGAAGGAGTGGCGGTGTCGATGGCGATGATCTCCTTCAAATCCTCGTCCAGGCAGGGTGCCAGAACAGGAACTTCTGATCCCCGAATAGAGTTTCGGGGTGGCGGTGGCGCTCTGTTATGTTTTTGTGGAATATGAGAAACCCCCTCTCGTTTTAGGTTTATGGGGCATAAGTAGTCAAAAGGGGAGCCCGAGGGGGTGCCTGGGGGTCCCACACCACCAGGCATCGTGGCGTAGGAGAGCTCGCAGGGGTTGTTTGGCCCCCTCCTAGCCCCTCTCTGGGTCTCCTTCTGGATCCTGGGTCTTCTAGTGATATTAGCTTGATACATCTCCAACATATCTATAATTTCTGATGCTCCATGATGATATTATGCCAATTGCTACACATTTTCTCCCTTCTTTATAGCATTTTTACACGTTTTCCGGGGCTAACCTATTAACAAGATGCCAAGTGCCAAATCCCCATTTTCTGCTGTTTTTTATTTCAGAAAAGTTGTTCTAGAAATATTCTCGGAATTGGACCCCACAAATCCCGAAGTTCCTTTTTTTCCCGGAAGTATCCAGAAGACCGAAGAGAAGTCGAAGACGAGCACCAGGGGGCCCACACCATGGGGTGGCGCCCCCCTCCCCCTTTGCCGCACCAGGGGGTGGTGTGGGGTCCCCAGGGCTCCACCGCCTTTACCCTTTCGCCTATATATTCCCCACCAAAGGAAAACCCTAAGCACCTGATCAAATATCCCTGAAAAGTTCCGTAGCCACCACCGTCGTCAACCCTAGATCAGGGGGTCTGAAGCTGTCTCCCGGCACCCTGCCGGAGAGGAGATCATCACCAGAGGCCTCTTCATCACCATGCATGCCTCCGGAGTGATGCGTGAGTAGTTCATCCTTGGACTACGGGTCCGTAGCAGTAGCTAGATGGTTGTCTTCTCCTCATATGCCTCAATGTTTAGATCTCGTGAGCTGCCTAACATGATCGAGATTGTTATTATGTAATTCTATGTGTTGTGTTTGCTGGGATCTAGTGAATATTGAACTTATGCCAAGTTGATTATAGTATTTATTGCATATGTTATTTGTGATCTTGCATGCTTTCCGTTGCTAGTAGTTGCTCTGGCCAAGTAGTTCCTAGTGACTCCAAGAGGGAGTATTTATGCTCGATAGTGGGTTCATGCCTCCTTTTCGCATGTGCTCGAGTGACAGAAATGTGACGGGGAAGGATGTGTTGTTGCCACAGAAAACAGCGGTGTGACTGTTCGCGTGTACAATCATTGCTTACATTACACACATTGCTTAATGCGATTATCTGTTGCTTGCAACTTAATACCTAAGGGGGTTCAGATGATAACCCGAGGGTAGATTATTAGTCATAGATGAAGTTGGATTACGGTCTATGTATATTGTTGTAATGCCCACACTAAATATCATAGTAGTCATCATGTCATGAATGTGCACTACGGTGCAACCTCTATTTGTCAATTGCCCAGCTGTAATTTGTTCACCCAGCATGCTATCTTTGACGGAGAGACACCACTAGGGAACCTATGAACCCCTGTCCATTTTTCTACAACTTTTAAACAAACCTCAACAATTTCTTGTTTTCTTTACGTATTGCAAGCATACACCATTTTCCACACTATACGTCTAATCTTTGTTTTTAGCAAGACCGGTGAAATTGACAACCTCACTGTACCGTTGGGACAAAGTATTTTGGTTGTGTTGTGTGCAGGTTCCGCGTTGTTGCTGACATCGGTGAGGCGCCATCACCACCGTCAGTGGCATCAACCTTCCGAAGATCCTCTTTCTCCTACTGGATTAAATAACCTTGGTTCTTAACTGAGGGAAATTATTACCGTTATGCTCATCACACCCTCCTCTTTGTGTTCCCAACACGCATTGACAACATCATGGCATCATTAACGCGAGGATCAAAAGAATTTCTGGCGCCGTTGTCGGGGAGAAAGAAGTCTTCTAGGAAGGGGAGTCTCTCACTCTCAACCTCTTTATTTTGTTTATTGTGTTGTTTTTATTTTTGTCTTGTTTTGCTTCTTTATATCGAAAACACACACAAAATTAGTTTACTTTATAGCTGTTATTTATTTGCTTGCTTTTATTTCGCTAGAATGAGTATTCCTGAAGTTGAGGTTCGTTCTTTTAGGCAACAGGGGGAGAGAGTTTAAAAGATGCTTGGTATAGAATAAATGATGCTCATAATAGGTGCACAAAAAAATATTCTACCTTGATACTTCTGAAGAATTTTTATGTTGGTATTACTGGATGGTATAGGTATGTGTTAGATACTCTTACGGGTGGAAATTTTCTAGGATCTCCTGCCATGGAAGCCTGCAATTTGCTTGAAAGTTTGGTAGGAGCACCCCACCATTATAACTGTTAAAACCGATACCACTTTGGAGGATGTTATTAATAAACTAAACACTTTGGAAATGAACTTAACAATTTTCCTTGATAATGCTAGCAAATTTAATGAATCAATAATTACTATTGATAAAAGAATCACTCCTTTAGAAGCTAGCAAGACTTATGATGATCAAAATTTTAGGATTGGTAAACTATAGGAGGCTATGGGAACTTTAAGCTCAACCTTTTCATCTCTTAAATTCAAAAAGGAGAAAGCCTTTGTGGGAAAGGAGCAAAGATTCATGTATGTTCCCAAGATAACTAAACCCAAATCTCAATATGTGCTAAAAATTGCTAAAGTAAGTAATGAAACTAAGAGTGACCTTCATGTTGAATCTTTGGAAGCACCTAGAGTGCCTAATTCTGCAAATAATGATTTAGAGGAAGTTATATATGTTGATGCTTCTTCACTTAAAAATACTTGAGTTGCTTTCTATGCCTAGCCGAAAGGCGTTAAAGAAAAGCGCTACCGGGAGAAAACCCGTTTTATTTCTCCATTTTCAACCCGGTTTCTGTCGTTTTCTTTTGTGTGCTTTGCACCTGGGTGTTGTCTATTTCCTTAGCAACCCCGCTGTATCTTTTCTTTTGTGTTTTTGTTGAGCCAAGTAAAGCCTCTAGTGGAAAGTTGAGACTATATGTCGGATTTCTGCACAGGAAACATATTTTTGTTGTACACTGTTAGATTTGTATAAAATCACAGAAACTTTAAAATGAACTAAATTTTTTTGTGCGTAATCCTGGGCTATATATGCAACTTTTCTTAGTTGAAAACTTTTTTATTTGAGCAACAGAAGGTTTTCGAAAAAAACCATCTTTACCTGTTGTCCTGTTTTGACAGATTTCTGCCAATAATTGCATTTGCATCTTAATCTCATTCTTTTGGTGTTCTTTTGAGAAAAAATAAGTTTTAAAAGAAGTTGTGACAGTAGCTAATGTGTTTATGAGTGTTAGGCTTGTGTTGAAACTGAACCATGTGAATTTACCATTTCGATTGCACTAACGTTGCTAATGAAGATTGTGAGAAGTTTGGTGTGAAGGAAGTTTTCAAGGGTCAAGAGAAGAGGATGATATGACGTGATTAAGAAGAGTGAAGAGATTAAGCTTGGCAATGCCCTGGTGGTACATCCCAGAAAATTCCAAGAAGACTCGCGTCTAAGCTTGGGGATGCCCAAGGCATCCCCTTCTTCATCTCCAAATTATCAGGTCACTTCTAGTGAAACTATATTTTTCTTCGGTCACATCTTATGTGCTTTAATTGGAGCGTCTTTTATTTTTGCTTTCAGTTTATTTTTATTTTTTGCAATAAGCTTGGTTGGACCCTAGCATTCTTTTATTGGAGAGTGACACGCTCCGCTTTTTCATGGGAATACTTTGTATTCTTAATCTTTGTCTGGTTGTTGCATTTATTTAGCTCCTGTTTTGCATGCATCTCTTATCAGAGCTGTTAGTTTTACTATTTTTATATGAGTACTCTAATGTTTGATTGTTGTAGAATTTGTAGAGTATTTTAGTTAAAACATATCTTGTATGGTGCTTGTTGAGAAAAGAAACTGCTGCTTGAAGTAAAATTTATAACGGTGCACGTAGAAGCTTGTATAGACTGTGGCTAGAACTTTTTCATGCCATGCTAAATGTTATTTTAGTTTTAAAGCCTTGTGGTTATTGAGTAGCATGAATAGCCTCAAATAGCTGAGAGTGTTTAATATGCCATTGAAAGACTCATGAGTGCATAAATTTATGGTATTCTCTTTCGAATGTTTTCTTTGGTTGACTTGGCACATGCTCACACCATGTTTATGACTATGAACCAGTCACGAATAGCCTCCATGACCATTTATTTTTTGACCTTGTGATACCGCTTATGCTTTAATTAATGATGTTTCTGTCGCTATGCATGATTATGGCTCTTATGCTCTCTTGATTTGTCGCTCCCAGTCTTTTGCTAGCCTCCACCTGTACTGAGTATGAGCTCTACTCTTGCATCCAACTCCCTAAAACCAAAGTTTTCCCATTGCGTCACCCATACCTACCTACATGTGGTATTTAACTGCCACTCCAAGTAAATTTCTCATGTGCTACCTTTAAAACTTTCAAAATTACTCCGGTTTTGTGTTCTTGTTTTTGCTCATGAGGACGTCAATAGAGAATCTTTATCTCACTTGTTGATTGGATTTCACACCCTGCACTAGTGGCTTCATCCGCTTATCCAAATGATAGAAGAGCTGGCAGCGGGGTGCCCAGCCCCAAATTAATGCAAGCAAAATTCTCTTCACTATTTTTTCCCTTGATTTATCAATCAAAGCATAATTGTGTAAACATAAGAGAAAGAGGGATGACCTTCTACCCAGATGCGTCCTTCATATGGGAGCCGCTCTTGTGAATCCAGTTGGCTTGTGACGTACTGTATTTTCTGTTTACCATTAGTTGACATTAGCATACACCTCTCCTAAAATATAGACACTCCTCCATGGTATGTGACTGTTGGAAGGCACGCGAGGATTCGGTTAGCCATGGTTTGTGAAAGATGGATAGGAGGAGAGTCAAACTTTTAATACCTCTGTTTAATAAAATAAAAGCTCTAGCACATGAGTGATCCCTGCTTCCCTCTACAAAGGGCCTTTCTTTTACTTTTATGTTGAGTCTCCATCTTCTAACTTTATGCACAGTTGAGAGAGAATTTTTGCCATTTTGGGTTTTATGTGCATTTTTTCAATAAACATCATTAATTGATTCATGATGTGCTACTGTTTGTTCTCAAATTATTTGCTCTAGTCTTCCTCATGAACTTTGAAGGTGTCCTGGCATTTATGTTTTGTCCCAATCTAAAGGACTAGCGAAATACCACTTAGCATGCTTTCTCTATACTTGAAACAAACATATATCTTTCTTTGCATTATTATTCATGATCTTTTATTTGAGATACTCCTCATGATGAAAAGTGATTGCTATGCTTTATTATTAAAGTTCTATTTATAATGTTTGTGTTTAAAGTTCTATGATCTCAGATTACATATGCTTTTACATTATGATGATCAAGATTGTGTGGTAGCATGTCACCTCAGAAATTATTTTGTTTTATCATTTACCTACTCGAGGACGAGTAGGAACTAAGCTTGGGGATGCTTGATACGTCTCAAACGTATCTATAATTTCTGATGTTCCATGTTGATATTATGCCAATTGCTACATGTTTTCTCCCTTCTTTATGTCATTTTATTGATTTTCCGGAAAACTCTCAGCTATCATCATTTTTATCGATTTATTGATAAAAATGACATAAAGAAGGGAGAAAACATGTAGCAATTGGCATAATATCATCATGGAGCATCAGAAATTATAGATACGTTGGAGACGTATCAAGCATCCCCGATCTTAGTTCCTACTCTTCCTCGAGTAGGTAAACGATAAAACACAATAATTTCTGAGGTGACATCCTACTAACATAAACTTGATCATTATAATGTAAAAGCATATGTAAGCTGAGATCATAGAACTTTAAACACAAACATGATAAACAGAACTTTAATAATAAAGCATAGCAATCACTTTGCATCATGAGAAGTAACTCAAATAAAAGATCATGAATAACAATGCATTAAAAGTTATTCGTTTGTTTCACGTATAAAGAAAGCATGGCAAGGTGGTATTTCGCAAGTCCTTAAGAGTGGGACAAAACATAAATGCCAGGACACCTTCAGAGTTCATGAGGAAGACTAGAACAAATAGTTTGAGAACAATCAATATCACATCATGAATCAATTAATGATGTTTATGGGAAAAATGAACATAAAACTCGGAATGGCAAAAATGCTCTCTCAACTGTGCATAAAGTTAGAAGATGGAGACTCAACATAAAAGTAAAAGAAAGGCCCTTCGCGGAGGGAAGAGGGGATCACTCATGTGCTAGAGCTTTTTATTTTATTAAACAGAGGTATTACAAGTTTGACACTCCTCCCATCCATCTTTCACAAACCATGGCTAACCGAATCCTCGGGTGCCTGCCAACAATCACATACCATGGAGAAGTGTCCATATTTTGGGAGATGTATGCTAATGTCAACGAATGGTAAACAAAAAATACAGTACATCACAAGCCAACTAGATTTCACAAGAGTGGCTCCCATGTGAAGGACGCAACTGGTGTAGAAGTTCATCCCTCTTTCTCTTTTGTTTACACATTTATGCTTTGATTGATAAATCAGGGATAAAATAGTAAAGAGAATTTGTTTGCATTAGTTTGGGGCTAGGCACCCCGCTACCAGCTCTTCTATCCATTGGACAAGCGGATGAAGCCACTAGTCCAGGGTGTGAAATCCAGTCAACAAGTGAGATAAAGATTCTCTATTTACGTCCGCATGAGCAAAAACAGGAACACAAAACAGGATTGATTTTGAAAGTTTTAAAGGTAGCACATGAGCAATTTACTTGGAGTGGCAGTGAAATACCACATGTAGGTAGGTATGGTGGACACAATTGGAAAACTTTGGTTTTATGGAGTTGGATGCACGAGTAGAGCTCATACTCAGTACAGGTGGAGGCTAGCAAAAGACTGGGAGCGACAAATCAAGAGAGCATAAGAGCCATAATCATGCAAAGCGACATAAACATCATTAATCAAAGCATAAGTGGTATCACAAGTTCAAAAACTAAATGGTTATGGAGGCTATTCGTTACTGGTTCATAGTCAAAAACATGGTGTGAGCATGCGCCAAGTCAACCAAAAAAATATTCAAAGGAGAATACCACAAATTTATGCTTTAATATGAAAAAACAACTCGTGATTCTTTCAATGGAACATTAAACACTCTCAGCTATTTAAGGCTAATCATGCTACTCAATAACCACAAGGATTTAAAACTAAAATAACATCTATCATGATATGAAAAATTTCTAGCCACAGTCTATACAAGCTTCTACTTGCACCATTAAAAATTCTACTTCAAGCAGCAGTTCCTTTTCCTAGCAAGCACCATACAAGATATGTTTTAACAAAAATATTCTACATGATGCAGCAAGCAAACATTCAAGTACTCACATAACACTACTAAAACCAACAGCTCTGAATAATTGATGCATGAAAACAAGGGCTAAACGCAGTACTAGCAAAAAGTGAACACTCATAGAACAATAAGAATGAAAACTAGAGTGTTCTAAGCAATGAAAACGGAGCGTGTCTCTCTCCAAAACAAGTATGATAAGATCCAACCATAAACTACATCAAAGAAAACTAAACAAACTGAAAGCAAAAAAAAGACGCTAAAAGTAAAGCACATAAGATGTGACTGAATAAAAATATAGTTTCAGTAGAAGTGACCTGATAATTTGTCGATGAAGAAGGGGATGCCTTGGGCATCCCCAAGCTTAGACGCTTGAGTCTTCTTGGAATTTGCTGGGATGTACCTCCGTGGCATCCCCAAGTTTAGGACTTTCACTCTTCTTGATCACATCATATCATCCTCTTCTCTTGACCCTTGAAAACTTCCTTCACACCAAACTACTCACAATCTTGATTAGCAACGTTAGTGCAATCGAAATAATAAATTCACATGGTTCAGTTTCAACACAATCCTAACACTCATAAACACATTAGCTACTGCCACAACTTCTTTTAAAACTCTTTTTCTCAAAAGAACACCAAAATAAAGAGATTAAGAGGCAAATGCAATTATTGGCATAAATCTGTCAAAACAGGACAGCAGGTAAAGATGATTTTTTTTAGAAAATCTTCTGTTGCTCAAATCAAAAATTATTGAACTAAGCAAATTTTCGTATATAGCCCAGAATTACGCACAAAAAAAATAGGTCATTTTGAATTTTCTTTGATTTTATACGAATTTAACAGTGGACACCAGAAATCTGTTTCCTGCGCAGAAATCCGAAATATAATCTCAACTTTCCACTAGAGGCTTTACTTGGCTCAATTAATACATGAAAATAAATATACAAACAAGTTTCAACAGAACTATACGACCCCTTGACTCAAAGAAAACAAAGAAAAACAATGCAAAAATAAAACATTGGGTTATCTCCCAAGAAGTGCTTTTCTTTAAAGCCTTTTATCTAGGCATGATAATTTGAGAAGATGCTCACATGATAAATATGAATTGAAGCAAAATAGAGCATCAAGAAGCAAATGTATAACACATTTAAGTCTCACCCACTTCCTATGAAAAAGAATCTTGTAGAAAAACAAGTCATGAAAACACAAACCAACAAGCATAGGAAAGCAAAACAAGTGCAACTTCAAAATTTTCAACATAAAGAGGGGAAACTTAATATTGTTGAGATGAATAAAACCATGTTTCCCTCTCTCATAATAACTTTCAGTTGCATCATGAATAAAATTAAGAATGTAACTATCACATATAACATTCTTATCATGAGCCACATGCATAAAAGAATTAATACTCTCCATATAAGCAAAGTCATTCTCATTAATAGTAGTGGGAGCAATTCAACAAAATAGCTATCATTATTATTATCATCACCATAATCATTAAATATAGGAGGCATATTGTAATAATAATTAATATTTTCCTCTACTATAGGTGGACTGAAAATATCATATTCATCGTTGTAAACAGGTGGAACTAGAATACCACAATCATTATAATAATCATATATTGGAGGCAAAGTATCATCAAAGTAAATTTTTTCCTCCATGCTTGGGGGACTAAAAATATCGTATTCATCAAGACTAGCTTCCCCAAGCTTAGACTTTTCCATAGCATTAGAAATAATAGTGTTCAAAGCATTCATACTAGTAACATTGCTATTAGCATGCAAATAAAGTTCCATAGGTTTTTTGATTTTCTGTTCAAACACTTCATGTCCTCACTCAAGATAAAGATTATACAGCTCTGTCATATTTTTGTTGTTTTCCATTAAGACTAACTAGTGAAAACAAGAAACAAAAATATTTAATTGCAGAATCTAAAGGAAATAACTTCGAGCACTCACACCCGAGGATGTAGCTTGATGTCTATGCACGCTTCTATTCTTGTAGACAGTGTTGGGCCTCCAAGTGCAGAGGTTTGCAGAACAGCATCATGTTTCCCTTAAGTGGATCACCCAAGGTTTATCGAACTCAGGGAGGTAGAGGTCAAAGATATCCCTCTCAAGCAACCCTGCAATCAAGATACAAGAAATCTCTTGTGTCCCCAACACACCTAATACAACTGTAAGTTGTATATGTGCACTAGTTCGGCGAAGACAGAGTAAAATGCAAGTAATATGGATGATAATAAGTGATAATAGCAATCTGAAATAAAAATGGCAACAAGCAAACATGTAGCAGAACAGGCGGAAAACGGTGTTTCAATGCTTGGAAACAAGGCCTAGGGATCCTACTTTCACTAGAGGACACTTGATGGAGGGATGATAACCCGGTAGGCTAACGTCAAGGTGTAACCCGGCCCAAAGGAAGTCACGCAAGACCCGGCTCAAGGAAGAGGGATTTCTAGAAGGCCCAAGAAGGAATGCAGGCCCAGTAACCCGGCTTTTGGGATTGCTGTTAGGAAACTTAGGGTTTGAGTGTGTTTTTCGGGTAGGATTCCGAGTGTGCCTTGTATAGGAAGCCAGGGAGCCGGGTAAGATATAAGCCGGCTCCTAGGGTTTGAGAAACAGAGCTTCACCAGATATTCGAGTATCCCTGTAATACGAGAGCTGATATTGTAACCCTAGATCGGAGACTCGGCGACTTGATTGCCAGAGCTGCCAGATCGATTGATAGCATGATTTCCCCTGAGCTAAACCCTCTCCCAAACGCCAGAGTCGAATTACCCCAAGATAAGTTACCCCTGGTAACGTCTGTCGTGATTATCCCACGACAGTTGGCGCCCACCGTGGGGCCTACGTCCAAAGGTGTTTACATCATGGGAGAAGCTTGGGAAAGCATGAAGAACCTCGTCATCGGCAAGATCTACACCGACCCCGAAGGAGAGAAGATGGTAGACGACTTTGGCTGGGGGCCAGAGTCGGATCTGCTAGAAGTCGGATCTGTCGTCACGATCGGTCGGATCAACGTCTTCGTCGGCATGGTACGTACGTCCAGTTCAATTCTTGACGATATTGAGTATGATTCCGTGTCAGGAGGAGCGACCTGCGTTCAGTCGGACGGGGAAGAATCGGTCGGGACAGTCGATCCGGTAGAAGAGCCCCCCACGAAGAGGGAACAGCCGGAGGAACCGATATGGACCCCGCGTGGCCGGGTCATGAGAGAAGATGACATCGAGTCTATCCTGCACTTGCTGGAAGATCGGTACGAGGAGGATAGTTGCGATGAGGAAGAATATGAATCTTCACCAGGCATCGCGCGCCAGGTCGCAGTCTACACGGACCCCGCAACCAATCTCAATCAGGGGGGCGTGACTACAGCCGCGGTCGGAGCGGCGCGAGCGCTGGCCCAGCAGCAAAATCCGGGTGATGGAAACCCGGTTGTAGCCCGGCTCGATGGAGAATCGGCTTCAGTCACCAGCCGTACTACCGAGAGCGAGTTGCGGAGAAACATGTTTGGGTTCATGGCGAACAGAACGCCAGGAGCAGGGCCTTCAAATCCGCGAAATCCGGCTCTGTTCAACAATAACTTGATCTTGGATCCTGCAGTACTAGCAACGGTGATAACCCCAGAAAACGCGGCGGCACGCACCGCGGATCTGGATGTGGCTCGCCACGCATTGGATCAACAAAGGAGAGATGTGGAAGCTGAAAAACAAGGGATAGCTGCGCGCCAGCGCGAGCTGGAAGAGATGGAGAACCGGCTCCAAGTTCAGTAGACCAGGATGCACAATCAGAGATACCAGTCGAGATTACCGGCCACAGGTGGAACTATACACCCGGCCGCACTGTTCATTACACCTCAGGATCAACAAATTCCGGCTGTGAATCAGGAAACCGGACATCAGCCTGCAACCTTGGGAGGACAGCCGGCAAACGTACAAGCCGGGTTACCCACGTTGCAAACAGGAATCGTAACTGGCAATGTAGCGCCACCACCACCACCGCCACGATTTCATACTCTACCAGGTCACTTCAATAACCCCATGGATAACGTGTATGCAGCAACATTGGCACTTGATCGCATCCCCGTAGGAGAGTCACCCCACACAGCGGAGACCCGGCGGGCAATCGATTTGCTGCGCACAGCAATAATTCAGCAGGCTAATTACCCGGATAACAGGAGTGGAATGCACGGAACACCATATGTGAGCCGGCAGAACGCAAACACCGGCAATATCCAGTCGAGTTCGGCACGACGGAGGGCAGAGCAGCAGCAAATGTCGCCTCCTCCCCGTAGGCCGGCAACGCCTGCGGTATCAGCGGCGCAAGCCATTGTGGACAGTTCCCGAACCAGGCGAGCAGCGGCCGGGTCTGTGGTACGGGGACCGGTAGCGGTTGCACCTCCCGCCGTACCCGCTGCGGCGTCACACGTTTCCCGGGTGATGCCAGTACCGACAAACCTTGCTGGGCCTAAGTGTTTGTCGGATACCATCCGGGCTGAGCCTTACCCGGATAAGTTCAAGGAGCCGGGTAAGGTGGTTAATTATGAGCCGACCATGGATCTAGAAACCTGGTTGAGCAGCTATGAGATGGCCATGTCGATCTGCAACGCATCTGAGAATCTCCAAGCCAAATTCATGTACCTGATGATGTCAGAAGGAGCAGCCAAGTTGTGGTTCAATAATCTTCCCGAGAAATCCGTCAATTCATGGGGCGAGTTGAAAACTGCCTTTATCAAGCACTTTCATGGAACATGCAGGAAGTTGTTTACGATTGATGATTTAGAGCGATGTGTTCATAAGAAAGGAGAGTCGGCACGCAGTTGGGTGCGCCGGGTTATGGAAATTCTCCACTCGTCCACTGATATCCAGCCAAAGTATGCGTTACAAGCTATGGCAAAAACATGCAAATACACACCCTTAGTGCAAAAACTGACACGCATGAAGTCTAGCCGTCACGCTTCAGAGGTTACAATGGGAGAGTTGATGGACGCATGCAACAAGAACGCCGCCACAGATACTACAGAAGAGGATGTCGATGATAAGAAAGCAAAGGCTAACACGGGTAATAGTGGAAGACCCGGCAATGGAGCTGCACCGGGTAATAATGAAGGAAACAACGGAAACAACCAGCACAAGTGCCCGTATGAAGGAAATTCCGAGTTTGTCGCCAGTACAAAAGCCGGGTTTGCGAGACCCAGAGCTCAGGGAAATTTCAACGGAGGAAACTTCAATGGAGGAAATTACCAAGGACCACCAAGGCCGGCTAACCATATAGAGGCCTTCAGGATGCATTGTCCGCGTCATAGCAGGAACGGTAGGCCGGCTAATCATTCACTGGAGCAGTGCGTAGATTTACAGAGATGGAAGAACGAAGAAATACAGAAAGCAATGCGAGGTGCAGGCCGGGGAGCAGGACCAGGTCCGGGTGGAAACCCGGGCAATGGCCCACCCCCGGATGGCAACCTAGGAGGTGGTAATCCGGGTAACAACCAAGGAGGCGCTGGAGGTTTCCAAGCCAACCCCAAGCAGCTAGGGCAGTATCATGTCCATACTACGGGAACTTCCAATAAAGATAGAAAGATACTCAAAAGAGCAGTAAACTCGATTTCTTCGGCTGTTCCGAGATTCTTGAGATGGTCAGACCAAGAGGTGACATGGAGCAGGAGGGATCACCCGGAAACAATAGAACATCCGGGTGTGCTGGCTTTGGTAGTGGCACCACAGGTTAATGGTTATGAGTTGAAAAAGGTTCTGATGGACGGTGGAAGCACCATCAATATCTTATATTGGGAAACTTTCCTACGCATGGGGCTCAAGGAGTCTCAGTTGCAGAAAAGTTCTACAGTTTTTCATGGGATTGTGCCGGGTCACTCAGCATGCCCAGAAGGAAAAATCACTCTAGAAGTTGCTTTTGGAGAATCGAAGGACAATTTCCGAGTGGAGTGGCTCACGTTCGAGGTGGTAAAATTGCGCAGTCCTTATCACGCGCTGTTTGGAAGGCCGGCTTACGCCAAGTTCTTGGTCAGGCCGTGTTACGTATACCTACAGCTGAAAATCCCGGGTCCCAAGCGAACCATTACTATACACGGCAACCGGGTTATAGCAGCCGAGTGCGATGAGGGAGACGCGGCAATGGCGGAACAGGCGTGCAGAAAGGAAGAGCTCAAGTATTATCGGTCTCAGGTAGACCCGGATGATAGAACAGCGTTGAAAAGACCGAATACGGAAGATGAGAGAGCAAAATTCAAAGCAGCACAGGACACAAAGATGGTGGCTTTCGTCGAGGGCGATCCCTCCAAGCAATTTGCTATAGGATCTAACTTGGATAGCAAGCAGGAAGAAGCACTTATCGAGTTTATTCGTGGTAATCAGGATGTTTTCGCTTGGACGCCCAGCGACATGCCGGGTATCCCAACCGAGTTAGCTGAGCACAGTTTGCACGTTGATCCCAAGTCCCGGCCTGTGAAGCAGGGCCTGAGAAAAATGAACGAGGAAAGAAGAAAGTCTATAGGAGCGGAGATAGCTCGGCTCCTTGCAGCCGGCTTTATCATGGAGGTTTTTCACCCGGATTGGTTGGCAAATCCGGTTCTGGTGATGAAGAAAAATAACGAGTGGAGGATGTGCATAGATTACACGAGCCTCAACAAGCATTGCCCAAAGGATCCGTTTGCCCTCCCAAGGATAGATCAAATTATAGATGCAGTGGCTAGAAGTGACCTATTGTGTTTCCTGGATGCTTATTCCGGGTATCACCAGATCAAGCTCAAGAAGGAGGATTGGGAGAAAACATCGTTCATAACCCCCTTTGGAGCTTTCTGTTACAAAACCATGACCTTTGGGCTAAAGAACGCTGGCGCAACATACCAAAGGTGCATCCAAAAGTGTTTCGAGGATCAGATTGGATGCAACGTTCACGCTTATGTTGATGATGTGGTGATTAAAACCAGGAAGGCAGAAACATTCATTGAGGATCTAAAGGAAACGTTCAACAATTTGAGAAGGTATCAGATGAAGCTTAACCCCACAAAGTGTGTGTTTGGAGTGCCAGCAGGAATGCTACTCGGTTTCATTGTTTCCGAGAGAGGAATTGAGGCAAACCCGGATAAGATCAAAGCTATTCAGAATCTGAAAAAGCCGGAAGGCCTGAAGCACGTTCAAAAGCTTACAGGGTGTGTAGCAGCGTTAAGTCGGTTTATATCCAGGCTTGGAGAGAAGGCAATACCTTTATACCGGCTCTTGAGGAAAACCGACAAATTTGTTTGGGACCAAGAGGCGGACGAGGCGTTCGAAGCTCTGAAAAAGCAATTATCTGAGGCACCAATTCTGGCGGCACCGGGTCCTAAAGAGCCCATGTTGTTATACATTGCGGCCGGGCCCCAGGCGGTTAGTGATGTGGTTGTTGTCGAGCGCAAAGAGGATGGAAAATACCACCCGGTGCAAAGGCCGGTTTATTATGTGAGTGAAGTACTATCGGAAGCAAAGCAACGTTACCCACATTGGCAAAAACTAGTTTTCGGGGTCTTCATGGCCAGCCGGAAATT
The DNA here is from genome assembly GCA_028641055.1 of Alopecurus myosuroides. Classification (NCBI taxonomy): domain Eukaryota; kingdom Viridiplantae; phylum Streptophyta; class Magnoliopsida; order Poales; family Poaceae; genus Alopecurus; species Alopecurus myosuroides. The sequence continues at coordinate 174,214,359 of CM054058.1, forward strand.
GAAACCATATTTTCAGGAACACCCCATAACAGTGGTTAGCTCTATACCAATGCCAGATATTATCAGAAATTCAGATGCGACAGGTAGAATAGCCAAGTGGGCCATCGAGATGGGAGATTATCACATCAGCTATGAGCCCAGGTCTGCAATCAAATCCCAAGCTTTAGCTGATTTCATCAATGATTGGACTCACACAAGCATGCCCACAATGATGCCAAGTTCCGAGTCTTGGGTGATGCACTTTGATGGTTCTAAGCAGTATGAGGGATCAGGAGCTGGGGTGGTACTCACCTCACCCAAAGGAGACAAATTGAGCTACGTGTTGCAGATTCACTTTGATTGCTCCAACAATGTGGCCGAGTATGAGGCATTGTTACATGGATTGAGAATAGCAAAGGAGATGAACATTAGGCGAATACGGTGCTACGGAGACTCGGATCTTGTGGTACAGCAGGTCTTAGGAACTTGGGATAGAAAAGATGCAACAATGGCAGCATATCGCAGAGAGGTGGACAGGGTTGCCGGGTGTTTTTCCGGGTATGAGGTGGAGCATATTGACAGGCGAAAGAACGAGGCAGCAGATGCGCTCGCAAGACTCGGCTCGCGCAGAAAGGCGGTTCCACCCAACGTTTTCCTGGACGAGCTATGGCGGCCATCTGTTAAAACCGAGTCTGAGGAAGAGGTGGCTAACCAAGACTCGGATTTGGAGCTCGTGGCCAAAGTACGTGCTATTCCCGAGTGGACAGGGCCGTTTTTGGCCTACCTATCACGAGGCGTGTTACCACCACAGGAAGTTTTAGCAAGGAAAATTCTGAGACGATCAAAGGGCTATTCTATTATCAATGGAGAGCTGTATAAAAGGAGTGCAGCAGGAGTCTTTTTGCGCTGTGTAGCACCAGAAGAAGGCCGGCAGGTTTTGAAGGAGATCCACAAAGGTGATTGTGGGCATCATGCCTCCACAAGATCCCTTGTGGCCAAAGCATATCGACACGATTTCTTTTGGCTCACGGCCCTAGCAGACGCGGAGCGCTTGGTAGCAAGGTGTGATGGATGTCAAAGGTACGCTCGCCAAATCCATGTGCCGGCTATGGAGTTGCAAACAATCCCACTGACCTGGCCGTTTGCTGTTTGGGGTATGGATATGGTGGGCCCCTTCCACATGTCACCGTGCAAAAGGACTCATCTTTTGGTAGCTATTGATAAGTTTACAAAGTGGGTTGAAGTTATGCCAGTTACCAATTGCGAAGCAATCACAGCAGTCAAGTTCCTAAAAAGGATCATCTACAGGTTTGGATACCCTCACAGCATAATAACAGACAATGGAACCAACATGTCCTTAGGTGAGATGGAGAAATTCTGCGAGAACAATGGTATCCGGCTTGACATAGCCTCGGTAGCCCATCCACAAGCTAATGGACAGGTGGAGAGGGCAAACCAGGAGTTACTTCGTGGGTTAAAACCACGGCTGCGAGTCCCGTGCATCAGAGCTGCTGGAGCATGGGTTGAAGAGTTACCATCAGTAGTTTGGGGAATTAACACTACACCTAACAGATCTACTCAGATGACCCCGTTTTTCATGGTTTATGGTGCAGAGGCAGTATTGTCGAGTGACATTATTCATGACTCGCCCCGAGTGTCGGCTTACGTTGAGGTGGAGAACGAGAAGACCCGGCAGGATGCCGTGGATATGCTAGAAGAACACAGAGAGCAAGCCGTGGAGAGATCAGCCATATATCAGCAGGATTTGAGGAGATACCATAGTCGGCGAGTCAAAACCCGGGTCTTCCAGGAAGGGGACCTGGTATTGCGCTTGGTACAATCAAAGGAGGGAAAGCACAAGTTATCTCCACCATGGGAAGGACCGTTTATCATAAGCCGGAACCTGCATAATGGATCATATTACTTGGTAGATGCAAGGGAAAAGTCGGATACCGTCAATGACACAGCCCACACCACTTCATCTATGCAAGAGAGAGAAAGACCATGGAACGTGGCTCAGCTACGTCCCTACTACACTTAGCATAGGCTAGGTTTACAAAGTTGAATTACACGATGTAACAGGCAGCAGGTTTCAGACGCACTCTTTTCCTATCCAGGGTACCTAAGGGGACTGGAGGGTTTTTAATGAGGCGGCCTGCTGACCTAACTTTTCTCATATCAATAAAGAGATGGTTAAACTATGATATTGCTTCTTTCTTATTTATTTCTGTTAAGTTTTGATTTTTTCTATTTTTACTTTCTGTTTTCTATTTTATCAGGTAAGTATTACATATTTGTTTTATAGTATACCAGTTCTATATTTTTCCTAAGATTGCATATATAGGCCTTGGGGGCTGATTGCTTTAATAGCACAGTTGCAAACTCAAAAGACCCGGCCATGATGCCATTACAGTTATAAGGATCGATTACTTGCAATAAGTACGGTTACAGTCTTATAACCGGACAATAGAGCCAAATTTTCTTGATTTCTCTTGTTTAAGATTGATGTGACTCACAACAACGTGGCATGCTTTGCTAACGTGTAATCACAATCAGTCATGATGCCCAATGGGACTTGCATGACCCTGTCTTTACAAAGTTATAGCATCATTGAATACCCATGCGAAAGCCTGCTTACAACAAAGAGGATCAAAAGGGTCATCCAAACCATAGGTTATGCAGAGTACAAGGTTAACAGCCGGAAACTCACAAATATTAAGCTTAACCTCAAATCCACGTGAGTAACTCTATGTTTTGAGCCTAAGCTAAAACAATTTGCCTTCCTGAAAACTACAAATCCCTAGACTCGGAAATTCGGGCCTTGGGGACTTGGGAATTTGAGAAAAAGCAAAAAATTGTTTAGCTGTTAAGATTAAAAACCCAAAAATCCGAGTCTTGGGGACTTGGGGACTTAGGAAATAAAGTCCACTTGTCACTACCAACGAGACCCGGAAACCGAGTCTCACAAAAGGAAAAAAGAGTGAAAATCAGAAAAATAGCAACAAAGTTCAAGGCTAAGAAATAACATATCTATGCGAGAGGCCAGAAGGGCCACAAAAGCTATTAAAGTTTTAAGGTATTACAGACCGAGGGAATTGTATCGAAAAGTGCACAGGCGCACTATTAAAAGAATAATCATATCAGGCACGTTACAAAATGCCCATTGGTCGAATGAGTGTTTGAGGCGATAAAAAGTGAAACCTTACTCGGTATCCTTGGCCGAGTCATCGACATTGTCCTTGGCGGCCGGGTCTTTGACTTGCTCGTCGGTGGTCATCCCAGCTCCTGCGTCCGGGTCAGCAGCAGTGTCAGCGCGAGCCGGAGGAGGGACAGTCGGTGTAGAGGTGGAAGGCACAGTATCGGCCTCAGCTTTCTTCTTGGCAGCTTCCTCTTTCTTCTTGGCAGCTTCCGCCTTCCACCGTTCCAGCATGTCAAAGGCCTTGGGCAGATCAGATTGAATTGGCTTGTCTTCGGCATCGTAGGATGGAGTGATCTTGCTTAAGTCCAGATTGTCGGCGATCAAGATCGCCGAGTGACGCACATCAGCATGAATGGCCTTGTAATTCTTACCAGTGAACTTGGAGCCGTCGTTGTTGAACTCGGGAAACCCGCCCACGAGCTTTGCCGGCTCAAGCCTGGGAAAATAGGCCTTGGCCAGAGCAAGCCCGCGGGTTACCCCAATCCGACACGACGAACGCTTCCAGTGGTCGATCCACTCGGGGTTGGTAGAACATGCGTCAAGCAAAGTGTCCAAACCACAATACCCCTTGCCCGGCCACTTCACAGCCTCCAAAACCCACTTGGTGCCGACAATAAGTTGCCGGATCACGGCTTTCAGCGTCTTCAGCTTTTCAATGTCGTCTTCATCTAGGGCCTTTTCACCCGGACCTGCACAGTAACAGCAAAAGTTAAGGCACTAAAATCCGTATGATAAACGTTACGGAATGAGAAATCCGGGTTATAATTAGAAAGTCGGAAATTCTGACCAAGCAGAGTGCGGTAAGTATCGGCAATCTGGGCCGAAATCTTCTTCAGTTCACCCTCAGCAGTTTGGGACCTTTTCTTGTACTTTTTCACATCCTTCTCAAGACTATTTACATCAGACTCAAGATCTTCACGCAACTTGGTCTCGACCTCGAGGAGCTCGTTGGTCTTTGCCAACACCTCCTCAGACTGGGTCACATAGGCCTGTGAGAAAAATAAAGGACAAGTTAGTCGGACAAAAGATGTATCCGGGTAAGGTAAATCATAGAGTTATAAAGTACCAAGTAAACTATGCATAGTTCACTCGGAACTTGGGGACTATGTGAATATACAAGCAACTTTGGTTAATTTACCCGTTGCTTAGCCGCTATGGCCTCCAGAATGCCATTTTCATTAGTCTTCAAGGTAAAGAGAGCACCTAGCATTTCTTCAAAGATCAGATCGTCGAGTCTCGGCCTGGAGGAGCTGGGGCCCTGAGTACCCGGAGGTGGAGTTCTTTCCCTCTTAGGGGAGGTTACCCGGGTCGCCTGGTTGTTGGGAGTGGGATCACCCCTCCGCGTCCCCAGGATCTCGACATCTTCATTCCCGGGTGTGTGAGTGGGCAGGGGAAACTCGGCCTCCTGCTCGGTCGGGTCTACCAGAAAGTCTTCTTCTTCTACACCGCCAGCCGCGGTCTTCACCGCATCTTCCGGGTCCCCCATAGCCGGGTTATCCACGTCCATGTCCTCCGGGTCACTGCTCGTGACCTTGGCTCTGGGAAAGGGAAAAAGAAGCAGTTAGTATATGGTAAGCGAAAGGTATGGAAAAAGTTAGTGCATTGAGTAGCAAGAAAAAGGACTTACCCGGTTTTCACGACGAAATCCGGTGGGAGATTGTTGCTAGACCCGGAAGAAACTGATAAAGAGTGGGAAAGTGAGACCCGGATTTGTCCGGCCAGTGGATGATTTGGAGATGGAAATCTTCGAGGAAGGTGGGAAGAATGAGTTTGGGGAATACCGGCTTTGCGAGCGGGGGATGAAGGGATGCCCGGGTGAAGAGGATCATCACCCGGAGAATTCCGGTTTACCCTACGTTTGACTGGGGTGGGTTCCTTCAAGAGCGATGAATCAATCAAATGTTGGTTAAGTTCGCACATGTTAGCGTAGGAATATGGTTTGGAGGTAATAGAGGAATAAGGACCCTTGAACACAACGCCCCGGGTCTTCCTCTTTACCCGAACCTCAATTTCCGGCTCAGCTTCACTCTCGTCCGACTGGGTATCCTCCTTATCTTCTAGCCCTGGTAAACATGGCATATTGTCGGAAAAAGGGAAAAAGTTGGTCGGAACAAGTTAACAGAAGAAGGAATAAGTGAGACTCGAATGTTACCCTCATCAGTATCAACCGGCTCCTCGTCCTCTTCCGAGTTTTCGGAAGGAGGAGGGGTATCAATCTTCCAGAAAGCGCTATCTTCCTGAGATAAAAATACAGTGACAAAAGTCAGTGATCGTACCAGAAAAGTGTCGGTCGGATAAAGAGTAATGGCCGGATCTTACTGCTGGGGCCGGGTTATCCCGTGTGTAGGGGTCCAGGCCGGCTATGTTCCGGATCACCTCCAGCTTCTCGGCCAAGAAGTTTTTCATGATCTTGTTTGTGTCCGAGGCCGGGTAATTTCTCATCGAATAGCGAAGAGAATCGGTGACGTGCCCAGAATAGTTGCACATGATTTTGGGTCGGACACTGTTGGGTTGAATCCGGAAAGTGACCCAGGTTTTAATTAGATTGAGCCCTAGGAGACCGTGGGCCGATAGTACGGCTAGTTTGTGCAGAAGGGGCTGGATAGTTTGCCTCTCGGCCTCAGAAGCGAAGGAGCTGAAACTATCAGATAGATTGAGGAGGTTTTCGGTGAAACCCGGAAGTGGCTTCTCGCCGGCTGAGGAGGTATCCTGGCAGTAGAAATACGTTTTCTGCCAGTGTTTGACGTGAGAACTGAGACCTAGAGTCGGCATGAGGGAATTTTTCCTCCTCTGGATGGAGACCCCTCCACAGACTAGGAGGGCCCCATCGCCGCTCTCCCGGCACGGCTTGCATTGAAAAAGTTCAAGGAAAAGAGCTAAATTTGGTGGGATGCATAGGTATGATTCACACAAAACTATGAAGTGAGTAATGTTGAGCATAGAGTTGGGGCCAATATCAAATACTCGGAGCCCGTAATGGTCCAGGAGCTCCCGGAAGAAAGGGTGACCCGGGGGCGGAAACCCCGGATCACATGTTCGACGAAAAATACTACCTCATCAAGACCCGGAGAAGGCCGAGTCTCCTCTCCAGGCACCCTCCAGTGGATGTCCTCCCGGGCGGGCAGAACACCCGACTCTGCGAGCTCGTCCGACTTGGCCTTGGTCACGGTCGATCTCGCCCAGTTGGCAGAGATCGATTGACTCGGTTTTGCTTTGCCAGCTGGGTGTTTCCCCTTCACCTTAGCACTGGCTTTAGGAGCCATAGGAGTGGATCTAAAAAGAGGCAAATGCAGTGTAAATATCGAGAGACCCGGAAACCATGATTATCCGACTTAGCGGAAAGTACTTGCGGAAAGTTTAGCAGATTGGATCTAATCGAGAACATATGCGGGAAAATTTGCGGTTGTAAGTTATAGAGATGTGTTGTGAAGTGCACAATTAAATCTAAACCAAGTGTTGGCCATGGAAAAGGCAAGGTAATGGCGCATTTTACTGGTAAGAAATGGAGGAGCATCTGAGGGTAATCCTAGATCCAATTTACCCGCGCCAAATCGAGAATTAGATCCAAGATATTGAAGAGCTTACCAGTGGGATTAAGATGGAAGCGCGGCGGCGGATGGCCCGAGACGGCGGCGGCTCCTGGAGATCCCCGGCGAGCTGCTCGAGGCGCGGCGGTGGAGGTCGACGGCGGTGTCCCGGGCGCGCGCAGTGGTGAACGGACAGCGGCGGCGCAGCTCCCGCGGCGTTCTCGCGACCAACGGCGTGAACTTACTGGCCACGGCCTTGGGCTTGAGCTCACACTCGCAGGTGAGAAGTGGAGAGAGGAGGAAGATGGAGAGTGAGCCTTAGATCTAGGGTTACCCCCTGGACACCTATTTATAGGTGCGGGGTGGGAGCGCCCTAGGTCTAGGCGGCAAGACCAAAATTTTCGGAAAAATATCACCCGTCCGGATATTTTGGGATCGACATTAAAAATGCCCGTTACGGGATATCCGGAAGAGATTGAAACGGATTACGAGCGCGATATTCGAACTGATTAGCGGATGGTACGAGTCCGGGTCTTGTGTGTTTTCTCAGAGTGTTGACCCGGGAAAATGATGTTTGACTCGGGAAAAACCGGGTTACTATATGGACCTCCTATGGAGCAAGGCCTAGCTGTTACCAAAGCATTTTAACCTGGTGTTTTATGGGTTTGAGTGTTTGTTATTTTTGCAGGGAATAGCGTGCGCTTCATGGTTGATCCCGAGAAGCCCAAGCTATTCTGGGGACTACTGATGGAGGGATGATAACCTGGTAGGCTAACGTCAAGGTGTAACCCGGCCCAAAGGAAGTCACGCAAGACCCGTCTCAAGGAAGAGGGATTTCTAGAAGGCCCAACAAGGAACGCAGGCCCAGTAACCCGGCTTTTGGGATTGCTGTTAGGAAACTTAGGGTTTGAGTGTGTTTTCCGGGTAGGATTCCGAGTGTGCCTTGTATAGGAAGCCAGGGAGCCGGGTAAGATATAAGTCAGCTCCTAGGGTTAGAGAAACAGAGCCTCACCAGATATTCGAGTATCCCTGTAATACGAGAGCTGATATTCTAACCCTAGATCGGAGACTCGGCGACTTGATTGCCAGAGCTGCCAGATCGATTGATAGCATGATTTCCCCTGAGCTAAACCCTCTCCCAAACGCCAGAGTCGAATTACCCCAAGATAAGTTACCCCCGGTAACGTCTGCCGTGATTATCCCACGACAACACTCTCAACAATGATCACATAATTGAATAACTAGATATCTTCTCTTCACTATGCTACTCTTAACCAATCTCTGATCGAATAACAACACCAATCCATGCGTAGTTCTTTAACAGCACTCCTTAGAGTAAGCACTTTCCCAATTAAGTAATCCCCCATGGTATCACCATGAGACTCAGATGGTTCCACGCAAACACCACAATTTCATAGGGTTATCCAACACAAAATATAAATATAATGCTAAACCACACGGTACACACATTGTCACCTTTACACCATGATCAAAGCGTTTACATAGATCTCATAACAAATAACGAACACTAATTATTGCGTAGGGATGCGAAAAAGCATTCCTTAAAGTAAGCATTCCCATGTCTTGTTAACCCCACGCTGTCACTATGAGCGCCCATGATGGTACTAGACGAACACCACAATTCATAGAGGAAACACACATGATGTGCACGCTGTCACCTTCACACCGCGGGACAAGGTGACTCTAAAGTTCATATTAATAAAGCACTTGAGTAGCAAAATATGAAGAGTAACATCTATGAATTCAACTAGATTACAAAGCTCGCGATCACATATAGATCACACCATGGGAGAGAGAGAGATGAACCACATAGCTATCGGTAGAGCCCTCAGCCTCGGGGGAGAACTACTCCCTCCTCATCATAGGAGACAGCAACGGCGATGGAGATGGCGGTGGATTCGATGGAGATGGTTCCGGGGGCACTTCCCCGTCCCGGCAAGGTACCAGAACAAAGATCTGACCCCCAAAACTTGTCGGTGGCGGCGGCGGATCTACGGATGTATTTTGTGGAAAAGGTCGATTCTCCTAGGGTTTATGCATCGGGGAGACTATATAGGGGAGAGCGCAATGTCGGTGGGCGCCCGAGGGGCCCACACCACCCCCCGAGACGTGTTGGGAATTCTAAGACTTCTAGCTTTTGAATCATCCAATTCCGAGAATATTTCCAGAACAACTTTTCTGAAACTAAAAACAGCAGAAAACAGGGAACTGGATTTGTGGCATCTTGTCAATAGGTTGGTCCGTAAAATCGATAAAAATGACATAAAGAAGGGAGAAAACATGCAACAATTGGCATAATATCAACATGCAACATCAAAAATTATAGATACGTTGGAGATGTATCAGTGCCCCCCTTGGCCGCGTCGTGGGTAGTGTGGGGCCCCCAGGGCTCCACAGCCTTTGCCCTTCGCCTATATATTCCCCTCCAAAGGAAAACCCTAAGCACCTGATCAAATATCCCCGAAAAGTTCTACAGCCACCGTCGTCGTCAACCCTAGATCAAGGGGGTTCTGAAGCTGTCTCTCGGCACCCTTCCGGAGAGAAGATCATCATCGGAGGCCTCTTCATCACCATGCCCGCCTCCGGAGTGATGCGTGAGTAGTTCATCCTTGGACTACGGGTCCATAGCAGTAGCTAGATGGTTGTCTTCTCCTCATATGGCTCAATGCTTAGATCTTGTGAGCTGCCTAACATGATCGAGATTGTTATTATGTAATTCTATGTGCTGTGTTTGCTGGGATCCGATGAATATCAAACGTATGCCAAGTTGATTATAGTCTTTATTGCATATGTTATTTGTGATCTTGCATGCTTTCCATTGCTAGTGGTTGCTCTGCCCAAGTAGTTTCTAGTGACTCCAAGAGGGAGTATTTATGCTCGATAGTGGGTTCATGCCTCCTTTTCGCCTGTGCTCGAGTGAAAGAAACATGACAGGGGAGGATGTGTTGTTGCCACTAGGGAGAAAACAGAGGTGTGAGTGCCCGCGTGTGCAATCATTGCTTACATTACACACATTTCTTAATGCGATTATCTGTTGCTTGCAACTTAATACCTAAGGGGGTTCAGATGATAACCTGAGGGTGGAATATTAGTCATAGATATCATAGTATATTGTTGTAATTCCCACACTAAATATCATAGTAGTCATCATGTCATGAATGTGCACTACGGTGCAACCTCTATTTGTCAATTGCCCAGCTGTAATTTGTTCACCCTGCATGCTATCTTTGATGGAGAGACGCCACTAGTGAACCTATGAACCCCGGTCCATTTTTCTGCAACTGTTAAACAAACCACTACGATTTCCTGTTTTCTTTACTTACTGCAAGCATACACCATTTTCCACACTATATGTCTAATCTTTGTTTTCAGCAAGACCAGTGAGATTGACAACCTCACTTTACCGTTGGGACAAAGTATTTTGGTTGTGTTGTGTGCAGGTTCCGCGTTGCTGAAACCAGTGAGGCGCCATCACCACCGTCAGTGGCATCAACCTTCCGAAGATCCTCTTTCTCCTACTCGATTGATAACCTTGGTTCTTAACTGGCGGAAATTCTTACCGCGGTGCTCATCACACCCTCCTCTTTGGATTCCCAACACGCATTTTCAACATCAAGGCATCATCAACGCGAGCATCAAAGCTCAATGGGGTCTTTTCTGGACATTTTCCTAAAGGTTGATTTTTTCTACATAAAAATGAGACACCAAAGTAATTCTGCTGAAAACAGCGTTAGTCCATGTTAGTGGTATCCAAAACTCACAAGTTTAGAGGGAAACCGTAAGAAAAGTGTTTGGAAAAGGAGATACGTTTTGGACGTATCAGGGCCCTAGAGGACCCACGCCATGGTTGGGCGCGGGGCCCCCCTGGCCAGCCTGGAGGTGGTGTGGGCTCCTCAGGTGCCCACCTCCATCGACCTTTTGCCTATATATTCCCCCAAGGCATAAACCCTAGAAATATCAGCCCCTTCCACGAAAAGTTTCGTAGCTCCGCCGCCGCCGACAAGTTTCGGGGGACAGAAATCTCTGTTCCGGCACCCTCTCGGGACGGGGAAGTGCCCTCGGAGCAATCTCCATTGACTCCCCCGTCCTCTTCATTAACGTTGTTGTCTGCTATGATGAGGAGGGAGTAGTTCTCCCCCGGGGCTGAGGGCTCTACCGGTACCTATGTGTCTCATCTCTCTCCCATGGTGTGATCTTTATGTGATCATGATGTAGCGTTCCCACATTTAAATAATGTAAGAACACCTGTGTTATTGTGATAGTCCCTGGATCAATTGCTAGCACCACAGTTCAAACTGAAATATCATGCAAATGCATCAAATTCTATTACATTGCATGATCCAGTCTTTATAAAATAGAATTACAACTTGCATAGTCTTAGAAGACTAGCAGAAAACAAAAAAGTGCAGCGGAAAACATAGAACAACATTGAGCCAATATTCTTCATGTGCCACAGGAAAAACATGTTGGTGATAGTCTCGAGATCCTAAACAAAATCCTCACTTGTATTCAGAATCATCTGCAGGATGGAATATGCAGCCACAAGGGAGTCAATACAATTTAATGTATTGGAAAGTAACATTAGGGTGGATATAAATGGAAAGACTAATACTACATGATTATTTGGCTGAGTGGAGTTTTTGTTAAGTTTGCATAAAGCCATTTCTAACATATCACTTTTGTAAAACAAACTTCTATTTTCAAAGGGTGGCAACATTGGATTAAGATCCAAGCACCACAATATTGTTCACTTGGTCAAAATTTTACTTATTGAAATTGGTGATTAGATTCTTCCGTCATCCCTCGTCCAGTTGCACATAGTTGTCCAGAACCGGGGACACGGCTAAGATCTTAGTTTGTTGACTCTGGAGAGGTTGTGCACTTTCACCCTTTGTCTTCAATTAGCCCAAACATCCTATACACACGGAGTGCATCATGGAAAGGAGAGAATTGAGACGAGATCTTTCAGAGGAAGAAGTTCAACCCACCTGCAAGACCCGTTCCACCTATAATTATGCTACAACTGCTTATCAAGCTTGGGCTGAACTCTCACAATTTAGTTAATCAAGACAGAGCCCATATGTCAAAAGGTTGCACGGGAAACTACTAGATTTAGAGGGACATAGTAATCTCTTTGTTCCTAGGTGGCCATCCACAAGTGACAACCTCAAGTGGAATAACCCTTTTACAAGGGCCCTAAGGAAACACTCAACATAAACCAATAACGTCCTAATTCCACCCCATGTGTTTCATTGATTAGTTATTCTTAGAAATTTTTCCTCAACATCTAGTAAAACAATTTGTAATATTGCATAGCATCTACGGAGTTCTAAGGCTATGAAAATAACAAGGGTAAAAGAGATGGATACACACTACTAGGATAATATCATAGCATAATATAACTTAGTAAAATTTCCTATGATGCATACTACTGAAAACTCTAAATGATGCATATCGAAAATAATGGGTAGTGAATGGTGTGTTACTTGCCTTGTTGAAGTTGCTGAAGAATTGACACTCTGTTCACAAAAGATCGTTGATCTCCGTACAATCTATTCATTGAAAACACAATAACAAAATAAACAAGCATACTAGAAAACAAACATACAACTGAAGAAAACAAACCAAGCAACAATCATATCAAAAAAGGGTTTAACCATGTCGGCTAGGACAAGGTCAAGATTTGAGTTGGAAGATTCATTCTCTCTTGGTTCAATACTTGTTAAGGAAGTTCCAAGGGTTTACTTGAGATGGACTAGGTTGAGTTTGATGTGATCTAACTTTATTATAAACATACTTGTCGAGGAAGTTCCAAGAGTTCACCAAGGTGATCTCACTATCTCAACTAAGGTAACACATAACAAAGTGTAATACTTAGTCATTTTCATCAAGATATTTGAGTGGTCTAAGTTAGTATTTCCATTTTGGGTTAAGGTAGGTCTAGGTTCAACAAACTTCATAACAATGGAGACAACAAGATAAAGTCTTGAGATTTTCCATTTGGGTCAAGGGTTGGACAAAAACAACTTTCTAAATCTTCAACTTGTATGGATTGCTCCAAGTCTTCACATGCTTGACTTCTTGAAGATCATCTTCATGCTTCTATTGTAGTATTTTTCCTTGGATGGATTCTTCTCTTGATCTTGATAAATTCTTCATGGCCTTCTCACTAGTTGATCCAAGGTGGGATGGGCACAAAAAATCAATAAGTCTAACTGGAAAGAAAGGAAACAAGAAAGATAGAAAGAGAGAGGAAGATGTTTTCTTCTTGATTTCTTCATGCACTTGTACTTCATTGAGTTTCTTCTAGTTGTGGATTCAAATTCTTTTATTCAAACTTTCTTCAATGATCTTCCTTGTAGCTCTTCATGTTGCCACCAAGTTGAAAATGAAGTTTCCTTCTTGTGCTTGGGTCTTGATTTCCATTTTCTAACTTGATGGATTTCTTGAAGCAAGAATAGCGGAGTGGAGGAGTAGATAGAAAACTAAGGTTCACTTCTTGGTCTTATGTGTGGTTGACACATACTAGGTACTTAGTCTTGGCTTCAAAATAGCTACCACAACAAAGGTAAAAAGGGTAGAAACAAACTATAAGCCATAAACTACTTAGTGGACTACTATGATGGATGTTTGGCTAAAATTACATGTTCATGGTCTAGGGGTGTCCAAGATGTCTAGGCTATGATGTATATAGTTCAAGATTACCAAATGGAGCAATTTTTCCAAAGGAACTATATTGAAAATATGTATAGGATTAAATCTATATCAAAAATACTCAAAGATACCACATAATTCTAAATTCAATTTTAACTTGTTCAAAAAATATTTTTGAACATAGGATATGAAATTACACATCCTAAGGTTTCCAAATATATTTTATTTGCAATTTTTGGATTTGTAGAATTTGAAATATGTTAAAATTCATCAAACAAGCATATTTGAATTTGAACCAATTTAAGTTTGTCAATTTTTAATTTGCACAGTGCTAAAATATTCTTCACATACTGGGGATTTTAAAAAGTCCAAGTTTGCTAAATTTGGACTTATGGTTAAAAAGTTATGATGATTCATAGTTCTAGGGACTAATCTGCAAAATTACAGTTCTATTTTATTCGAAAATTAATTCCAGAGGCGGGCTGGGCTCAGATTTTTTTATCTGTTGCGCAGTGCGACGGCTAGGGACTGGGCTTGGGCTGGTTTCACGCTGCACCGAGCGACGGATAAGTAACTGCGTGCGGATGACGTGGCGAAATCCTATTCGTCGATGTCGCTTCACTTAAGTGACCTATTCCTACGCGTTAGATCGAAATCCAACGGACGGGCATGCAGAGGAGTTCACCTCGTCGGCGAGGTGGCCGGAAACAAGCTCAACGGTGGTGACGTGTCTCCGTCGTCGATGGCGGTGGCCCTCCGGTGTCTTCCTGAGCAAGGGGAGTGGAACAGCAGGGGCAGGTCGACGCGGCGAACTCGGTGGTGTCCTCGATGACGACTGGAGTGGCCTCCCTTGGTGGTGCCGTGTAGACCCGAGGCGTTGCTACTCCGGTGAGCACAGCTGCTCGTTCCAGTGCACATGTGGATGAAAAAAACGACTAAGGAAAGGGCGGCGATGGAAGGGGAAGGTAAATGTGCGCTCTGTGACTTCTCGGACAACCTCTAGCAACGGCGGCGAGTGATTCCCGAGGCTTATGGCTTGAAGCTCCGGCAAGAAATTGGGACGGTCTAAAGACACTAAATGAGAGGGGATCGGAGGGGATCGGAGGGGAAACGAAGAGGAGGGAAATGGCCACTAATAGGTACTCTCGGTGCTCCAATTGATGGTCGAATTTATGCGCAATCAAGTTCAAAAGAAACGGACAGAAACGAGCGTTTCTAGGGTTTGAATGCGAGGTTGAAGACGATGATGACGTCATGATGACGTCAGCATTTTTTTTCTTTTTCTTTTATTTCATATTTTTAATATCTTTTGATTAATAAATCCAAATGAACTCAAATTAACTACTTAAAATAAATTCTTTCTGTTTAGAAAAATTTTATAAACATTTCAACACATTTCACTTTTTATATTTTTGAAAATATAATTAATTCACTAATAGTGCTAAATGTAAATTTTAAATTAGAAAAATAATAAAATGAGGTTTTTGATTAAATAAAATTTCAGAGACATTAAACATGTCAAATACTATTTTTGAAAGTCATTTCACCTTATTTTTAAGTTTTATATTTTAAAAAATATGAGTGATTTACTAATAGCAAATTAATGTCATTTTAATAAAATAAAAATTGTGGACAAATAAAATTTCAGAGAGTTACCACTATTGAAAATGTTGTTTCCCCAGTGTGATTCATTTTCATAACACAATAAATTACTTGTAAACCATTTTATAGAATAGGGTTTTATAGGGAGAATCTATCACTTTGAAATATGAAGGCTTAGTTTAGAGGTTTAGGGATTATGGAAAACAGAGGCATAATGGATTTTTAATTTCTATAAAATTGGAATAACAATATTATTTCCTTTGTGTTTGAGTTTTATTTGTTTTTGGTGGATTTCTTTAATCATGAAAACAAAAAAGTTACAAATTTTTGTGATTTTTGCACTTTCCAAAAATCAGGGATGTTACACCGGAGCTTTGTAATCTAGTTGAATAAGTAGATGTTAATCTTCATATGTTATGCTACTCAAGTGGTTTTGTTATTTGGATCTCCATAGACACTACGATCATGGTGTAAAAGTGACAGTGTGTGCACCGAGTGGTTTAGCATGCTATTTATATTTTGTGTTGGATGACCCTATGAAATTGTGGTGTTTGTCTGGAACCATCTAGGTCTCATGGTGATAGCGTGGGGGTTACCTATATGGGGAAATGTGAACTCTAAGGAGTGCTTTTTGCAGCCCTACACAATGATTTGTGTTTGTTATCCGACCGGAGATTGGTTCGGAGTAGCGTAGTGAAGAGAGATATTTATGCATTCAATTATGTTATTATTGTTGAGAGTGTTCACTAGTGAAAGTATGATCCCTAGGCCTTGTTTCTAAGCATTGTAACGCCGTTTACAATCAGTTCTGCTACATGTTTGCTTTCTTCCATTTTTATTTCAGATTGCTATTATCACTTAAAACCATCCATATTACTTGTATTTTACTCTCTCTTCGCCAAAATAGTGAACCTATACAACTGACAATTGTATTAGGTGTGTTGGGGACACAAGAGACTTCTTGTATCGTAATTGCAGGGTTGCTTGAGAGGGATACCTTTGACCTCTTCCTCCCTGAGTTCAATAAACCTTGGGTGATCTACTTAAGGGAAACTTTCTGTTGTTCTACAAACCTCTAAACTAGGAGCCCCAACACTGTCTACAAGAATAGAAGCGTGCGTAGACATCAAGCCCTTTTCTGGCGCCGTTGCCGGGGAGGTAAGGTAAAAGGTACTCACATCCTCGGGTGTGAGTGCTCGAAGTTATTTCTTTTAGATTATGCAATTATATCTTTTTGTTTCTTGTTTTCACTAGTTAGGCTTACTTTTACTTATTCCTTGTTTTTATTTTTACTAGTTAGAATTAATGGAAAACAACAAAAATATGAGAGAGCATTATAATCTTTATCTTGAGTTAGGACATGAAGTGTTTGAAGATAAAATTAAAAAAACCTATGGAACTTTATTTGCATGCTAGTAGAAATGTTATTAGTATGAATTGTTTGAACACCATTATTGCTAATTCTATGGAAAAATCTAAGCTTGGGGAAGCTAGTTTTTATGAAAATGATCTTTTTAGTCCCCCAAGCACAGAGGAACTAATTTACTTTGATTATACTTTTCCTCCAATATATGATGATTATAATTGTGTTATTCTAGTTCCACCTACTATTGATGATAAATTTTATTGTGATCATGATATGCCTTCTATATATGATGTTTATAATGATGAACATGATATTTCAGTCCACCTTATATTGAGGAGAAAATTAATTATGATTACAATATGCCTCTTATATTTAATGATTATGGTGATGAGAATATTAATGGTAGTTATTTTGTTGAATTTGCTCCCACTACTATAAATGAGAAGGATTTTAATTATGTGGAGACTAATGATAATAATTTTATGCTTGATCATGATAAAAATTCTTTATGTGATAGCTATACTGTTGAGCCTATTCATGATGCTACTAGGAATTATTTTGAGAGAGGAAAATATGGTTATGGAAATCTTCATGTTATTAAATTTCCTCTCTTTATGATGAAAGTTTTTAGCCTTCTCTTGTGTTGCTTCTATATGCTGGTTTCTCTAAGACCCACTGGTCATTATGAAATAGGAAGACACTGTTTCATATATTTCCATAATATTAAATCTCCTCTCTTTATGTTAAAACTTTTGAAGTTGCACTTGTGTTGCCTTCCTATGCTAGCTTTGTGCTTCATTGATTTGTTTTCTTACAATACTCCTATGAAGAGGAAGAGTGTTAGGTATAAAAATGTTTTATTTATGCTTCTTGATGCTCACTTTTATTTTTCAACTCGAGCATCATAAGAATTATCATGCCTAGCTAAAAGGTGTTAAAGAAAAGCACTTCTTGGGAGATAACTTGTGTTTTATTTTGCATTGTTTTCTCTATTTTATTTTCAGTCAAGGTGTTCTATACTTCTATAGCAACTCCTTTATATCTTTATTTTCATGTATTAGTTGTGCCAAGTAAAGTCTTTAGCGAAAGTTGGTGTTAGTTTTGGATTTTTGCGTAGGAAACAGATTTCTGCTGTCCACTGTAAATTCCGTGTAAAATCAGAGGACAATAAAAATGACTTGCCAATTTTTGTTCTTATTCCTCAGCTAATTCCGAAACTTTTTCATTCTTTACATTTTTCGGTTTGAGCAATGTAAGTGTCCAAAAAAATCTTCTTTACGGACTGGTCTGGTTTTCACAGATTGTGCCTTTTTTACTTGCATTCTCTCTTTTACTATGTCGAGATGATTTCTTTGCTTCACGAAATATCATTGGTTGTAGTTAATGTTTAAAGTATTAATAATGCTTGTGTCCATGCAGAACACGTGAATTTTTTTATTGTGCACTAACCTTCTAATACAAATTACTTTGAGTGTGGTGTGAAGGAAGTTTTCAAGGGTCAAGAGAAGAGGGTGATATAATGTGATCAAGAAGAGTGTAAAGCCAAAGTTGGGTATGCCCCCTTGTTTTATCCCATAAAATTCTAATAAGACTCAAGCATCTAATCTTGGGGATTCCCAAGGCATCCCCTTCTTCATTAACAAATTATCAGGTCACTTCTAGTGAAACTATATTTTTATTCGGTCACATCATATGAATTTTACTTGGAGCGTCTATTTGTTTTATTTTGTTTTCCTTGCTGCAATAAATATAGTTGGAACCTAGCATTATTGTGTGGTAGAGAGAGATGCTCCTCTTTTTCATATGAATACTTGTTATGCTTGTATTCTTAGTTTTTCTTCTAGCTGTTGCAATCCTTTTAGCTCGGTTTTTTCATGCATCTCTTATTAAGAGATGTTAGTTTTAGTAGAGTAGTATTAGTACTCTCTTGTTTCATTACTATATCATTTGGAGACTTTCTGCTAAAATATATATTGAATGGTGCTTGATGGAAATAGAAAAATGTTGCATGTGGTAGATGGTATAACGGAAACAACTTGTATATTCTTGTAGATCACTAAACTGTTTCACTTGATTATTTGTTGTTGTTTTGAGATATTAATATGCTTAATGGTAAACTTGTTGGTTTAGTAGAGAAAAATAAATTAATGGTTGGTCTAAAAGGCTTAAACTGTGCCACACTCAAATAACCAGTTGATGGGATAATGGTATATGACTTCCTTTGCTGATAGCAATTGTGATGGCTATTTGTTACGCGCTACGGTCGGAGTAGCCAACAGTGACTTGTCACTTCCACGGACCCTCTTGAAGTGATTTTCATTATGCCTTGCAAGATCATGATTTTAATTGTAATCTTTTAACTTGTGAGTTCTATGTTACGGTTTTATGGCACTTCCACCATCCATATTTGCTAGCCTCTTCGGTATTGTGCATTGCTCATTCTCACATTGAGTGTTGGTGCGAACTTTGCCAGTGCATCCAAACCCCGTGGGAGAACTTTGTTCTTCTACACATAAGCCACAAATTATCTTCCTCAAAACATCCACCATACCTATCTACCATGGCATTTCCATAGCCATTCCGAGATATATTGCTATACAATGCCTCATTGTTATTTTGCATACTGCTACTATAGCATTCCCACATTTAAATAATGTAAGAACATATGTGTTGGTGTGCTAGTCCCTAGATCAATTGCTAGCACTACAGTACAAAATGAAATATCATGCAAATGCATCAAATTCTTTTACATCACATGATCGAGTCTTTACAAAATAGTATTACAACTTTCATAGTCTTAGAAGACTAGCAGAAAACAAAGAAATACAGCAGAAAACATAGTACAACATTGAGCCCATCTTCTTCATGTGCCATAGGCAAAACATGTTGGCGATAGTCTCGAGATCCTAAACGAAATCATCACTCGTCTTCAGAATCATCTACAGGATGGAATATGCAGCCACAAGGGAGTCAATACAATTTAATGTATTGGCAAGTAACACTATGGTGGATATAAATGGCAAGACTAATACTACATGCTTATTTGCATGAGTGGAGTTTTGGCTAAGTTTCCATAAAGCTAGTTTTCTCATATCACTTTTGTAAAACAAACTTTTCTTTTCAAAGGGTGGCATCATTGGAGTGAAATCCAAGCACCACAACTACTGTTCACTTGGTCAAATTATACTTATTGAAAATGGTGATGTGATTCTTCCGTCCATCCTTGTCTAGCTGCTCATAGTTGTACATAACCGGGGACACGGCTAAGATCTTAGTTTGTTGACTCTGCAGAGTTTGTGTACTTTCACCTTTAGACTCAAATCAACCCAAACATCCTATACACCCTGAGTGCATTAAGGAAAGGAGAAGAATCAAGATGAGATCTTTCAGCAGCAAGAATTCAACACAATGGCAAGACCCGTTCCACCTATAGTTATGCTACATCTGCTTGTCAAGCCCAGGCGGTACCCTCACAACTTAGTTGATCAAGACAAAGCCCATATGACTAAAGGCTGGACTGGAAGCAATCTAAACTTGGGGAACATCATAATCACTTTGTTCCTGGGTGGCATTCCTTCAAGTGAACTCCCCTCGGGAAGACACTCAACTATCAACAGCTCCGCACTACCAATCCACCCAGGTGGTTCACTGAAATTATTACTTAGAATTTTCCACAACATCAAGTAAAACAATTTTTGTAGCAAACCTAAGCATAAAACTAAGTACCAAGGCTTCAAAATAACAAGGTAATAGGATGGCTACACACTACTAGGATATAACATAGCATAATATAACTTAGTAAAAATTTCCTATCATGCATACTACTCAAAATCAACTAATGCATATAGAAAATAATGGGTAGTTGAATGATGTGTTACTTGCCTTTTTGAAGTTGGTGAAGAAAAATAACAGTCTCTTCACAAAAGATCGTTGCCCTCCGTATAATCTATACATTGAAAACACAATGAAAAAATAAACAAGCATTCTAGCAAACAAACATACAAGTGTAGAAAACATATAGAGCAACTAACATATCAAAACTGGTTTAACCAAGTTGGTTAGGAAAAGGTCAAGGTTTGATATTGAAAAGATTTATTCTCTAATGGTTCAATACATTCTAAGGAGTTTCCAAGGTTTTACTTGGAATGGACTAGGTTGAGTTTGTAGAAGACTAACTTTGTTTTAACCATACTTGTCGAGGAAGTTCCAAGAGTTTACTAAGGTGATCTCACTATTTCAACTAAAGTATCACATCATAAAGTGTAACACTTAGTTGTTTTCATTCAAAACATTTGAGTACTCTAAGTTAGTCTTTCCATTTTGGTTTAGGGTAGGTCTAGGTTCAACTAACTTCATAACAATGGATATATCAAGTTAAAGTCTTGGGATTTTCTATTTAGGTCAATGGTTTGACAAAAACAACTTGTTATTCTTCAACTTGTGTGGATTGCTCCAAGTCTTCACATGGTTGTCTTCTTGAAGATCATCTTCATGCTTATATTGTAGTCTTGTTCCTTGGATGGATTCTTCTCTTGGTCTTGGTAGCTTCTTCATGGCTTATCACTAGTTGGTCCAAAGTGGGATGGGCACAAAATACCACTAAGTCAAATAGAAAATAAATAAATAAGAAGAAAGATAGAAAGAGAGAGAGGGGGAGATGTTTTCTTCTAAATTTCTTCACACTTGTACTTCCTTGAGTTGCTTCTAGTTGTTGTGAAGTCCAATTCCCTTACTTCAAATTCTTTAAATGATCTTCTTTGTAGCTCTTCATGTTGTCACCAAGTTTAAGATGGAGTTCCTTCTTGTGGTTGAGTCTTGACTTCCATTTTGAAATCTTGATGGATTCTTGAAGCAAGAATGGGGAGTGGAGGAGTAGATAGAAAGAAAATGTACTACTATATAAGGTTCACTACTTGGTCTTGTATGTGATTGACACATACTAGGGACTTGGTCTTGGCTCCAAAATAGCCATAACAACAAAGGTAAACAATGATAGAAAAAACTCTAATACTTAATCAACTTGGTGGACTACTATGATGGAAGTTTGGCTAAAATTACATGGTCATGGTCCAGGGGTGTCCAAAATGTTTAGGCACTGATGTCTATGATTCAAGGCTACCAAATGGAGCAACTTTGCTAAACGAACTATATTGAAATTATTTATAGAATTGAATCTATGTCAAAAATACTCAAATATACCACTTAATTCTAAATTCAATTTTAATTTGTTCAAATATTATTTTGGGACAGATGATATGAAATTACACATCCTAAGGTTTCCAAATATATTTTATTTACAATTTTTGGGTTTGTAGAATTTGAATTATGCCAGAATTCATCAAACAAGCATATTTGAATCTGAACAAATTTAAGTTTGTCAAATTTGAATTTGGCCAGTGCAAAAAGTTTCTACATGTTGTGCTGATTTCAAAAGGTCCAAGATTATTAAATTTGGCCAAGTGGTTAAAAAGATATGATGATTTCAATATACAGGGGCTTTTTTGCAAAATGCTAATATTTCTATTCGGGAGAAAAATCCAGAAAATGACGGTGACAAGTGGCAGCTCCTGATTGGTTGGAGCGGTCTGACTAGGCTGCTGAATCGGATGCTGAGTGTGCGCGTGATGTGGCAATTTAATGAAATCTCGATCGTTGATTCCAGATCCGACGGTAGCGTACCCTTTCGCCAGGATCTAATCCTAGCCATTGATCTAATCCGACGGTGGAGGAGCTAGGGTTACCGTGGCGGCGCTCGGGTGGCCAGAGATGGTAGGGACGGCAGCGCTTCGGCGAGCCGTGGCTCGAAAACAAACATCGGTGACGCTGTTGTGGTCCTCCGGGCAAGGGGAGGGCACGGATAGGCTCAGAGAGACATGGAGAGCACGATGGCGACCTCAGCGTCCACGGTAGCGTCTTCTGTAGATGGCGCGAAGCAAACGAGGACGAAGCGGCTCCGGCGACCTACGATAAAGGATGGCCTGGCGATTCCTAGGGCGATAAAAACAAGAAATGGGTCAGAGAGTTGCGTATGCGCGAGGGAGATGCGATGGTGGTCTCGGTGGGGTTCGAGGTGGTCTCACCGTGCTGGAAATGGAGAAGACGGCCGGTGACCGAGAGCTCTCCGGCGAGGAATTGCATCAGCGTTGGGGATCTATTGAGAAGGGGAGGAGAGGGAAAACGCGAAGGGGACAGAGGACTATAACAGAGAGGAAACGGGACAGAGATTAAGGCTCTTAATCGCGCGAATCAATCCACGAAATTCAAGGCCGAAACGGACGGCGGTTTCCTCTTCGGGTTGAAGATGACCTGACGTCATTGCTGACGTCAGCCGTGGGCACCACAAATCGGCCAAACAGAAAAGAGAGGGCTAGGCGGGCTGGTTTGGTGGGCTGGCTTGCTGGGCTCTGCCTCCGCGCGCGGAAAATAGGGGTGGGGATGGGGTTTGGGCTGGGTTGGTTTCTTTTTTTTTGTTCTTTTTTTCCTGTTTAAACAAAACCCTAATAACTTCTGTTTTATAGAACCAATTAAACTCATTTAAATTTCTAAAATTTGGTAATTTTAATACCTTTCAAATAGTAAGAATTATATGTTGTTTTGAACACATTTCAAAAAAAATTGTGATTATAAATAAATCATCAATAGCACTTAATGTATATTTTAAATTAGAAAAATAATAAAATTAGGTTTTGATTAAATAAAATTTCTGAGACACTAAACATGTCAAATACTATTTTGAAAGGTCATTTTTAAACCATTTTCATATTTTATAATTTTAGAATATGAAGTATTTACTAATAGTAACTTAATGCTATTTTTAAAATAGAAAATTCAATAATTATCAAAGTGGCTCAGAAAAATTCCACAACCCATAATATTGTTTTTAAAGTCCTCTTTTATGTTATTTTCAAAGCAATGCATTTTATTTTCACACCTTTATGTTTAAAACTTGGAATAACAACTAAAAGTTATTATTAAAATATTTTATTCTCATCAAATATTTTTTAGGCTTATACCTTTATTAAGGGTTATCAATCTTTGATTTCGGTTGCCATAAACTATTTTCAAAGTACTATTTGAATTGAAAACATTTTATGTCATAAAGTTTGCTAAAGATAAAATGGTTTTCTTTATCTAATGAAAATTCATTTTGAGAGGGTCTTAGGCTTTATGGAATAGAGGCAATATGTATTGTTTCCTTCTGTTTCTTGCACCTCATTTGGTTTTTCGTGACTTGCTTTGTATGAAAACAAAAGTTTCAAATTTTTGTGATTTTTGGCACTTTCCAAAAATCATGGATGTTACAGACTACCACCCTTAAAAGAAATCCCGTCCCGAGATTTGGGAAGGCTAGAAAGAAAGATTGGGTAACTGGGTTTCCAAAATAACTTGGTGGGCTACCACCCTTATATGAAACTTTTGTGGGTAGTCTATTTTCATTAGATTGGAGTGTTGCTTGATTCCAAATTGGCTTGAGTACGACTTTCCTTCATGGTAGAGCTGTAGACCAACATAGGGATGTTGAACTACCTTTGACACTGAGGGGTCACTCTTTGGGCCAAACAAAAGTCTTTGGTTTCCTCTGAACTTGGTCTTTTGATGTCTTTAGTATTCTTCCTTCTTGTTGTCATCCTTGAAGGCAACACCATACTATTTCTAAAGAAACTCTCATGGTAGGCAATATCTTACATTGCTTGATACCTCCAAGGTTGGCTTGATCCTCACCGAAAATGGTACGGTCTTCGGCAACACGAACATAGGGTCATTATTGTATTCTACCATTCCATGGTTCAGGTTTTACATCGTCGTCTCTCTAATATGTATGTCACTCAGATTTACCATTCCTCATAGCAAAAGTTAATAATGTGAGTAGTCACCATGGGGGCCAATCCATGTTGCACTCAATCATTACCTTGTACTTGGATTGATGAATCTTGTTTAATAACACTAGGTCACCTCACTTGTCTAACAGAAAGTTTCCATTCTGTAAGACAAACTTGAGCTAAACTATCATTTCTCAACTAGTGGTTGTCTAAAACTATTATGTAACACAAACTGGATAGTTGTGTTTCTTCATTATTTCTTCTCTTGGTGTAGTTGGCTCGGAAATCTTCATAGCTCATGCAACTTGGGGTTCACTTGTCTCTCTTCACTTGTTGATTTGCTTGCTGCTCCTTATGATGTAGTTGGCATTGATAATGGATGTGATTGTTCCTTCACACAAAAGGATCTTGAAATCTGTGACATTCCTCAATTGTATGGCTTGTCTCTCTATAAAGAACTAGTCATGACATTCTTGGGTGAAAGGTTTGTTGTTGCACTTCATATGGTAGCTCACTATGGTTGGTGGTATGGGTTTTGGGTTTGCCTTAACATGGATTAGTAGAGATTAGAAAGAGACTAAAGAAATTCCTACCCCAACACAGCAGATCAAGGAAACTCATTCTTGAAAACAACACATAACAAACATATAGCAACACAATCATCACACCAAACAACATGGTTTTTAGATAACAGACTAATATTGTCATACCACACTCATTGGTATGATCAATACACTAACACGATAACGTTGTTCTAACAAAGTAACTAGCTTGGTGGTCTCATCTATATCTTCTTGAGTTCTTCAAATTCTTCTCTCCATGTCTTGAGGTGTTCTTGATTGTTGTGAAGTCTACGTTTTTCTTCAAGTTCTTCAATAATATTGAGTGCAGGTCTTCATGTGGTGAAAATACTTCTTGCACTTCTTGGTATGGTCATCAACATTCATGTCTTGATGGTATTGAAGAGGTAGGCCATCTAGAATTTTTTTTGAAGGTTAACAATAGATGAGATGATATGAGAAGAATTAAGATGATTGTTTTGTTTCTAGAAAATTTGAACATAGAAATTTTTCAATCCAAGGGTCCTTTCCAAACTTAGGGTCTCGAATTCTACGGGCAACACAATGCTCTGATACCATTTTGTAGCGTTCCCACATTTAAATAATGTAAGAACATTTGTGTTATTGTGCTAGTCCCTGGATCAATTGCTAGCACCACAGTATAAAATGAAATATCATGCAAATGCATCAAAATCTATTACATCACTTGATCCAGTCTTTACAAAATAGTATTACAGCTTGCATAGTCTTAGAAGACTAGCAGAAAACAAAGAAATACAACGGAAAACAAAGTACAACATTGAGCCCATCTTCTTCATGTGCCACAGGCAAAACATGTTGGCGATAGTCTCGAGATCCTAAACGAAATCCTCACTCGTCTTCAGAATCATTTGCAATATGGAATATGCAGCCACAAGGGAGTCAATACAATTTAATGTATTGGCAAGTAACACTATGGTGGATATAAATGGCAAGACTATATCTACATGCTTATTTGGATGAGTGGAGTTTTTGGCTAAGTTTGCATAAAGCAAGTTTTCTCCTATCTCTTTTGTAAAAGAAAAATTTTCTTTTCAAAGGGGTGGCATCATTGGACTGAAATCCAAGCACCACAATAATGTTCACTTGTTCGAAAATTTACTTATTGAAAATGGTGATGTGATTCTTCCGTCCATCCTCGTCCAGCTGCTCATAGTTGTCCATAACCGGGGACACGGCTAAGATCTTAGCTTGTTGACTCTGCAGAGTTTGTGCACTTTCACCTTCAGACTCAAATCAGCCCAAACATCCTATACACTCTCAGTGCATTAAGGAAAGGAGAAGATTGAGACGAGATCTTTCAGAAGTAAGAATTCAACCTAATGGCAAGACCCGTTCCACCTATAATTATGCTACATCTGCTTGTCAAGCCCAGGCTGAACCCTCGCAACTTAGTTAATCAAGACAGAGCCCATATGACTAAAGGCTGCACTGGAAGCAATCTAAACTTGGGGAATATCATAATCACTTTGTTCCTGGGTGGCATTCCTTCAAGTGAACTCCCCTCGGGGAGACAGTCAACTATCAACAGCCCCGCATTACCAATCCACCCAGGTGGTTCATTGAAGTTGTTACTTAGAATTTTCTCACAACATCAAGTAAAACAATTTCTGTAGCATGGAAAAGCATCAACTAAGTACCAAGGCTTCAAAATAACAAGGTGTAAGGATGGCTACACACTACTAGGATATAACATATCATAATATAACTTAGTAAAAATTTCCTATCATGCATACTACTCAAAATCAACTAATGCATATAGAAAATAATGGGTAGTTGAATGATGTGTTACTTGCCTTTTTGAAGTTGGTGAAGAAAAATAACAGTCTCTTCACAAAAGATCGTTGCCCTCCGTATAATCTATACATTGAAAACACAATGAAAAAATAAACAAGCATTCTAGCAAACAAACATACAAGTGTAGAAAACATATAGAGCAACTAACATATCAAAACGGGTTTAACCAAGTTGGTTAGGAAAAGGTCAAGGTTTGATATTGAAAAGATTTATTCTCTAATGGTTCAATACATTCTAAGGAGTTTCCAAGGTTTTACTTGGAATGGACTAGGTTGAGTTTGTAGAAGACTAACTTAGTTTTAACCATACTTGTCGAGGAAGTTCCAAGAGTTTACTAAGGTGATCTCACTATTTCAACTAAAGTATCACATCATAAAGTGTAACACTTAGTTGTTTTCATTCAAAACATTTGAGTACTCTAAGTTAGTCTTTCCATTTTGGTTTAGGGTAGGTCTAGGTTCAACTAACTTCATAACAATGGAGATATCAAGTTAAAGTCTTGGTATTTTCTATTTAGGTCAATGGTTTGACAAAAACAACTTGTTATTCTTCAACTTGTGTGGATTGCTCCAAGTCTTCACATGGTTGTCTTCTTGAAGATCATCTTCATGCTTATATTGTATTCTTGTTCCTTGGATGGATTCTTCTCTTGGTCTTGGTAGCTTCTTCATGGCTTATCACTAGTTGGTCCAAAGTGGGATGGGCACAAAATACCACTAAGTCAAATAGAAAACAAAGAAATAAGAAGAAAGATAGAAAGAGAGAGGGGGGAGATGTTTTCTTCTAAATTTCTTCACACTTGTACTTCATTGAGTTTCTTATAGTTGTTGTGAAGTCCAATTCCCTTACTTCAAATTCTTTAAATGATCTTCTTTGTAGCTCTTCATGTTGTCACCAAGTTTAAGATGGAGTTCCTTCTTGTGGTTGAGTCTTTACTTCCATTTTGAAATCTTGATGGATTCTTGAAGCAAGAATGGGGAGTGGAGGAGTAGATAGAAAGCAAATGTACTACTATATAAGGTTCACTACTTGGTCTTGTATGTGATTTACACATACTAGGGACTTGGTCTTGGCTCCAAAATAGCCATAACAACAAAGGTAAACAATGATAGAAAAAACTCTAATACTTAATCAACTTGGTGGACTACAATGATGGAAGTTTGGCTAAAATTACATGGTCATGGTCCAGGGGTGTCCAAAATGTTTAGGCACTGATGTCTATGATTCAAGGGTACCAAATGGAGCAACTTTGCTAAAGGAACTATATTGAAATTATTTATAGAATTAAATCTATGTCAAAAATACTCAAATATACCACTTAATTCTAAATTCAATTTTAATTTGTTCAAATATTATTTTGGGATAGAGGTAATGAAAGTACACATCCTAAGGTTTCCAAATATATTTTATTTACATTTTTTGGATTTGTAGAATTTGAATTATGCCAAAATTCATCAAACAAGCATATTTGAATATGAACAAATTTAAGTTTGTCAAATTTGAATTTGGCCAGTGCAAAAAGTTTCTACATGTTGTGCTGATTTTATAAAGTCCAAGATTATTAAATTTGGCCAAGTGGTTAAAAAGATATGATGATTTCAATATACAGGGGCTTTTCTACAAAATGTTAATATTTCTATTCGGGAGAAAAATCCAGAAAATGACGGTGACAAGTGGCAGCTCCTGATTGGTTGGAGCGTCTGACTAGGCTGCTGAATCGGATGTTGAGTGTGCGCGTGACGTGGAAATTTAATTAAATCTCGATCGTTGATTCCAGATCCGACGGTAGCGTGCCCTTTCGCCGGGATCTAATCCTAGCCATTGATCTAATCCGACGGTGGAGGAGCTAGGGTTACCGTGGCGGCGCTCGGGTGGCCGGAGATGGTAGGGATGGCGGCGCTCCGGCGAGCCGTGGCTCGAAAACAAACATCGGCGACGCTGTTGTGGTCCTCCGGGCAAGGGGAGGGCACGGATAGGCTCAGAGAGACATGGAGAGCACGATGGCGACCTCAGCGTCCACGGTAGCGTCTTCTGTAGATGGCGCGAAGCAAACGAGGACGACGCGGCTCCAGCGACCTACGATAAAGGATGGCGCGGCGATTCCTAGGGCGATAAAAACAAGAAATGGGTCAGAGAGTTGCGTATGCGCGAGGGAGATGCGATGGTGGTCTCGGTGGGGTTCGAGGTGGTCTCACCGTGCTGGAAATGGAGAAGACGGCCGGTGACCGAGAGCTCTCCGGCGAGGAATTTCATCAGCGTTGGGGCTCTATTGAGAAGGGGAGGAGAGGGAAAACGCGAAGGGGACATAGGACTATAACAGAGAGGAAACGGGACATAGATTAAGGCTCTTAATCGCGTGAATTAATCCACGAAATTCAAGGCCGAAACGGCCAGCGGTTTCCTCTTCGGGTTGAAGATGACCCGACGTCATTGCTGACGTCAGCCGTGGGCTCCACCAGTCGGCCATACAGAAAAGAGAGGGCTGGGCGGGCTGGTTTGGTGGGCTGGCCTGGTGGGCTCTGCCTGCGCGCGCGGAAAATAGGGGTGGGGATGGGGTTTGGGCTGGGTTGGTTTCTCTTTTTTTGTTCTTTTTTCCCTGTTTAAACAAAACCCTAATAACTTCTGTTTTATAAAACCAATTAAACTCATTTAAATTTCTAAAATCTTGTAATTTTAATTCCTTCCAAATAGTAAGAATTATATGTTGTTTTGAACACATTTCAAAAATTTATTTTGTGATTATAAATAAATCATCAATAGCACTTAATGTATATTTTAAATTAGAAAAATAATAAAATTAGGTTTTGATTAAATAAAATTTCTGAGACAGTAAACATGTCAAATACTATTTTTAAAGGTCATTTTTAAACCATTTTCATATTTTATAATTTTAGGATATGAAGGATTTAGTAATAGTAACTTAATGCTATTTTTAAAATAGAAAATTCAATAATTATCAAAGTGGCTTAGAAAAATTCCACAACCCATAATATTGTTTTCAAAGTCCTCTTTTATGTTATTTTCAAAGCAATGCATTTTATTTTCACACCTTTATGTTTAAAACTTGGAATAACAACTAAAATTTATTATTAAAATACTTTGTTCTCATCAAATATTTTGAGTCTTATACCTTTATTAAGGGTTATGAATCTTTGATTTCTATTGCCATAAACTATTTTCAAAGTAATATTTGAATTGAAAACATTTTATGTCATAAAGTTTGCTAAAGATAAAATGGTTTTCTTTATCTAATAAAAATTCATTTTGAGAGGGTTTTAGGCTTTATGGAATAGAGGCAATATGTATTGTTTCCTTCTGTTTCTTGCACCTCCTTTAGTTTTTCGTGACTTGCTTTGTATGAAAACAAAAGTTTCAAATTTTTGTGATTTTTGGCACTTTCCAAAAATCATGGATGTTACAAACTTGGCTTGTATATTCCAATGATGAGCCTCCTCAAAAGTGCTCTAGGTCTTCGTGAGCAATAAAGTTGGATGTCACCCCACTAGTTCTATTGGAGATCTTTCATACACTTATAGCTCTATGTGCATCCATTGTGTGGAAATCACTACTCCTTGCATAACTTCGATTATAAGATTTCCTCTTGTCTAATGGTCACTATCAGTTGTGTGAGAATTTCTTCCATTGACCTTCCAAACCCCCCATAATGTTCTTTTAGCCATAACATCCTGGTGCTGGGAATCAATACAGAATGCTTGCTTGTTTTGAGTGCACAAATATCTTAATGGTTTTCCTACGTGCATATTTTTATCTCTTGACTTGATCATAACAGGAGTTGTTGTGAGAGTTTGATGCCTTGGATGATTATATTTTTGTTCTTGAAACTTAAATCATCTTTAATAAACCATTGCACGGTTGATTGTGTTTTAGTATTGATTCATTGAAAAGTTTTACTTTGTTATGGTTTATACATTATTCTATTAAATATCAACTATAAACCACAACCTTTATTCATTTGATCCTAGTTTACATGCTTTACATTACTATGATGATTAAGATTATGTTGGTAGCATGTCACCTCAAAAATTATTTTTTTATCACTTACCTACTCGAGGACGAGCAGGAATTAAGCTTGGGGATGCTTGATACGTCTCGAACGTATCTATAATTTTCGATGTTCCATGCTTGTTTTCTATCCAATACCTTTATGTTTCCACATGTTTTCCTTCGTTTTCCGAAAGTTTTCATGGACTAGCCTATTGAAAAGACGTCGCAAAGCCAGTTCTATTTTGTGTTGTGTGTTCACTAGTGAAAGTATGATCCCTAGGTCTTGTTTCTAAGCACTGAAACACCGTTTACAATCAGTTCTGCTACATGTTTTCTTGCTGCCATTTTTATTTCAGAATGCTATTATCACTTATAACCATCCATATTACTTGTAGTTTATTCTCTCTTCGCCGAACTAGTGCACCTGTACACCTGACAGTTGTATTAGGTGTGTTGGGGACACAAGAGACTTCTTGTATCGTAATTGTAGCGTTGCTTGAGAGGGATACATTTGACCTCTTCCTCCCTGAGTTCGATAAGCCTTGGGTCATCCACTTAAGGGAAACTTGCTGCTGTTCTACAAACCTCTACACTTGGAGGCACAACACTGTCTACAAGAATCGAAGCGTGCGTAGACATCAACCATCCTCCTAGGAGGATTCAGATTGGACTCCATGTGGAGCCCAACTCCACCTCCCTTTTTCCTTTTTCCTTCTGGTTTTCCTTTTTTTACCTTAAACCAAACATGAAATATTCCTGGGAGGGTCAATGTGCCTTGACTACGAGCCCTTGGGCCAACATGCCAGCCCCCATTGCATGGGTGCGGCCCTGGGGGCCGTTTTACCCCCCTTCGGCACTTCCCCCTATCGGTTTTTGCCCGGAACTCTTCCAGAACCATATAATCCCTATAGATAAAAGCACCGACTCTATCTAATGATGTTATAAATATATTATAACATCTCCTGGACATCTCATGCCCCTCTGCACTTGCTGTTTAAAGCGTGCAAAGCATTTATCTCTCATAGTAACTTCACTGAAACGGCTCAAATTGACATCGGACTTGTTTCTGTGATATCATAACGACATCGGCCATTAATTATTGATGTAAGAAACATATTTCCGACATATTGGGACATCCCATGTCCTACGTATTCTCACTTGAATATTAATTTTATCACGTCGGAATAACCCGAATGATACCCGTTCTTCTCCGGGCCAACCAATGTGAACAACTAACTTTGAAGCCTTAAGTGTGTGACCCCTGTAGGTTCGATAACTAGTAGACATGACTGGAAAACGTATTTCCAAATCAATAATCAACATCGGGATCATGGACGTCCATATTGACTCCTACAAGTTATACGAAGAAACTGTGCTGAACCTATTGGTTGTTAAGTAAGTTCTACCGATCAATACCTCGAGATGAGATGATTGATAAGATCGTGATTAAATTATTTAATCATCATATCAAATTATTATTCATGCTTGGTATGATTCCTTTTACTCTTTACCGTGTTACAGTATCACCATGACAAATGGCATGACTTTGTCTGTGCAGAATTATTAACTGGTACTATTTCACCAGGTGGGTCTTGGATGTATCTCTCTATTATCTATAGGAATTATTAACTTATACTATTTCATCAGGTGATACTATTATCTTATGTGAGCATCTTCTTTCTTCCTATGCCTAGCTAAAAGGCATTAAAGAAAAGCACTTCTTGGGAGATAACCATGTTTTTTAAAAAAAAACTTTGTTTTTCTCTATTTTATTTGATTCAAGGTGTTGTATACTTCTGTATAAACTCCTTTGTATATTTATTTTCATGTATTAGTTGTGTCAAGTAAAGTTTCTAGCGAAAGTTGGTTTTAGTTTTGGATTTCTGTGCAGGAAACAGATTTCTGCTTTCCACTGTAAATTCCGTGTAAATTCACAGAAAGATCAAAATTACTTGCCAATTTTATTTCTTATTCCTCAGCTAATTCCGAAACTTTTTCATTCTTTACGTTTTCGATTTGAGAAACTTAAGTGCCCCGAAAAAAATCGTCTTTACAGACAGTTCTGGTTTTGATAGATTCTGCCTTTTTACTTGCATTCTCTCTTTTACTATGTTGAGTGGATTTCTGTGCTTCACGAAACATCAGTGGTTGTAGATAATGTTTAAAAGTATTAATAACACTTTTGTCCATGCATAACATGTGAATTTTTTATTGTGCACTAACCCTCTAATGCGAATTAGTTTGAGTGTGGTGTGAAGGAAGTTTTCAAGGGTCAAGAGAAGAGGGTGATATAACGTGATCAAGAAGAGTGTAAAGACAAAGCTTGGGGATGCCCCCATGGTTCATCCTAGAAAATTCTAAGAAGACTCAAGCGTATAAGCTTGGGGATTCCCAAGGAATCCCCTTCTTCATCAACAATTTATTAGGTCACTTCTAGTGAAACTATATTTTTATTCGGTCACATCATATGAATTTTACTTGGAGCGTCTTTTATTTTTGTTTTGTCTTATTTCGTTTTATTTTGTTTTCCTTGGTGCAATAAATATTTTTTGGTACCTACCATTCTTGTGTGGTAGAGAGACACGCTCCACTTTTTCATATGAATAATTGTTATGCTCGTATTGTTAGTTTTTCTTCTAGCTGTTGCAATCATTTTAGCTCTTGTTTTTCGTGCATCTCTTATTCAGAGTTGTTAGTTCTAGTATATTAGTATTATTACTCTCTTGTTTAATTGTTATATCATTTGGAGAGTTTGTGTTAAAATATATATTGATTGGTGCTTGGTGGAAATAGAAAATGCTACATGTGGTAGATGGTATAGCGGTGCAACAAGCAGCTCGTATAGACCGTCGCTAGACTTCTTCATGTCATGTTAGATGTTATTTTGATTCTATACTTAGTAGTTATTTTTGTAACATGACTTGTCTCAAATATCTGAGAGTGCTTAAAGTGTCATTGAAAGAATCATGAGTTTTTTATCACATTGAAGCATAATTTTGTGGTGTTCTTCTTTGAATGCTTTATTTGGTTGACTTGGCGCATGTTTACATCAAGTTTATGACTACAAACCAGTCACTTATATCCTATTTGATCATTTAGGTTTTGACTTGTAATACCATTTATGCTTTGATTAATAATGTTTTTGTCGCTATGCATGATTATGGCCATTATGCTCTCTTGATTTGTCGCTCCCAGTCTTTGCTAGACTCCACCTGTACTGAGTATGAGATCTACTCGTGCATCCAACTCCCAAAATCCAAAGTATGCCAAAAATGTGTCCACCATACCTACCTACATGTGGTATTTAACCGCCACTCCAAAGTAAATTTCTCATGTGCTAGCTTTAAATCTTTCAAAATAATTTATGTGTTGTGCCCATGTTTTAGCTCATGACAACGTGAATAGAGAATCTTTATCTCACTTGTTGATTGGACTTCACACACCTGGACTAGTGGCTTCATCCGCATATCCAATTGCTAGAAGATCTGGCAGCAGGGTGCCCAGCCCCAAACTTAATTAGTACAAATTCTCTTCACTATTTTTTCCCCTGATTTATTAGTCAAAGCATAATTGTGTAAACAAAAGATAAAGAGGGATGATCTTCTATCCATGTTGTATCCTTCTATGTGAGCCTCTCTTGTGAAGTCTAGTTGCCTTGTGACGTACTGTATTTTTTGTTTACCATTCGTTGACATAAGCATACACCTCTCTAAAAAAATCAATACCTCTGTTTAATAAAATAAAAAGCTCTAGCACATGAGTAATCCCTGCTTCCCTCTACGAAGGGCCTTTCTTTTACTTTTATGTTTAGCCTCCATCTTCTAACTTTATGCACAGTTGAGAGAACATAGTTGCCATTCTGAGTTTAATGTGCATGAGTCCCAAATATTATTATTGATTGATTCATACCATGTTATGACTTACTCTCAAATTATTTGTTCTAGTCATCCACTTGAACTTTGAAGGTGTCCTCGCATTTATGTTTTGCCCCACTCTTAAGTACAAGAAAAATATGGCTATGTTTTCTTTATGCTCGAAACAAACGTATAACTTTCAAATGCATTATTATTCATGATCTTTTATGATTTTCATGATGCAAAGTGATTGCTAAGTTTCATTGTTAGAATTATATCTATCATGCATGTGTTTAAAGTCCTATGATCTTAGCTCACATATGCTTTTACAATTTTGATGATCAATTTCATATTGGTAGCATGTCACCTCAGAAATTATTTGTTTTATCGTTTACCTACTCAAGGACGAGTAGACATTAAGCTTGGGGATGTTAATACGTCATAAACGTATCCATAATTTTTGAAGTTCCATGTTGTTTTCATGCTATATGATACATGTTTGCTCTACACTTTATGCCATTTTTATCGATTTTCTGAGACTAACCTATTGACAATATGTCACAGAGCTAGTTCATGTTTTCTGCTGTTTTTTATTTCAAAAAAGTTGTTCTTGAATTTTTATCGATTTTCTGAGACTAAACTATTGACACCATAGGGCGCGCTACCCCTAGCCACGCCAGGGGTGGTGTGGGCCCCCTGGCCTCCCACCAATGTTGCCCTCTCACCTATTTATACCTCTCGGGAGGTTAACCCTAAACACCAGAGCTTTTCCACCAAAAACATCCGCAGTCGCCGTCATCGTCAACCCTAGTTCGGGAGGGTTCTGGAGCTCTCCTCGGCACCCTTCCGGGAGGGGAAATCATCACCGGAGGGCTCTACGCCACCATGCCCGCCTCTGGAATGATGTGTGGGTAGTTCATCCTTGAACTATGGGTCCATAGCAGTAGCTATATGGTTGTTCTCTCCTCTTTATGCCTCATGTTTAGATCTTATGATCTTCCCTACATGATCAAGATCATCTTATTGTAATGCTACATATTGTGTTACTATTAGCTGGGATCCGATGAATATTGAATGCTATGTACAATGATTATCAATCTATCATGTTTTATTCATGTGTATGTTATTTATGATCTTGCATGCTCTCCGTTATTAGTATATGCTCTAGCCAAGTAGATGTTGGTGACTCCAAGAGGGAGTATTTATGCTCGATAGTGGTTTCATGC
Organism: Alopecurus myosuroides; assembly: GCA_028641055.1. Lineage (NCBI taxonomy): Eukaryota > Viridiplantae > Streptophyta > Magnoliopsida > Poales > Poaceae > Alopecurus > Alopecurus myosuroides. The sequence continues at coordinate 174,250,008 of CM054058.1, forward strand.
TTCCCTTTCATTTGTGCTCGAGTGACAGAAACGTGACGGATGGGGGATGTGTTGTTGCCATTAGGGAGAAAACAACGATGTTTACATTGTTTACATTACACACTTTGCTTAATGCGATTATTTTCTGCTTGCAACTTAATACCCAAGGTTTGATCAGATGACATTCTGAGGGTGGATTATTAGTCATAGATGCAGTTCGATAACGGTCTATGAGTCTTACTGTAATGCCAGCATGAATCACATAGTAATCATCAAGTCATGCATGTCTTAATATCTGTCAATTGCCCAGCTATAATTTGTTTACCCAACATGTTATCTATCTGTTTTGGAGAGACACCACTAGTGAACTCTGGACCCCGGTCCATTTTCCTCATACTGATAATACAACCACTGCAATCACTGTTTTTGTACTGTTACTATTGTTTTCCTACTGCTCTCCTACTGTTTTCCACATCATACGTTTAACCTCTTTGTTTTCAGCAAAACCCGTGCGATTGACAACCTCAATGCTTTGTTGGGGCAAAGAGATTTGATTGTGTTGTGTAGGTTCCACGTGTATGCTGAACCGGTAGTGCGCCCTGCCAACATCAGCTGCATCAACCTTTGGAAGTGATTTCTTCTCCTACTGGTCGATTCAACCTTGGTTTCTTTCTGAGGGAAAACTTGTTGCTGCACTCTTCGCACCTTACACTTGAGGTTTCCCAACGAGTGCATAACTATGCACCAAACAGCCAGATGGATTTGTGAGAGATGGTCATGAAGGAAAGGTCTGTAAGTTAATGAAATCTTTATATGGCATGAAACAAGCACCTAAGCAATGGCACGAGAAGTTCAATACAACTTTAATATATGTTGGCTCTATTGTTGATGAAGCTGACAAATGTGTATACTATCGCCATGGTGGGGCGAAGGAGTTATAATGTGCTTGTATGTTGATGACATACTGATATCTGGGACCAACCTAAAAGTCATTGAGGCGGTTAAGTCATTTTTATATAGGAACTTTGAGATGAAGGACCTTGGTGTGGCTGATGTTGTTTTGAACATCAAGCTATTGGGAAATAACGACAGTGGGATTATACTTATGCAATCCCACTGAGTTGATATGGTTTTGAGTCTTTTTTTATATTCCGACTGCAAAATTCTCCAACACCATATGATCCTAGTGTGCATATTTGAAGGTTTGAAGGCACAGCTAAGGGTCAGCTGGGATACTCTCGAGTAATTGGTGCACTCATGTACCTAGCGAGCGCTACGAGGCATGATATCATGTTCGCTATTTGCAAACTAAGCCGGTTTGTTTCCAATCCAGGTGATGTGCATTGGCATGTTGTTGAAGAATTATGCGCTATCTGAAAGGTACAATGAACCATGGACTTCACTATACTGGATACCCTTTGGTGCTTGAAGGGTATTGTGATACGAATTGGATCTCTAATACTGATGAGATGAAAGGTAGAACGGCATATGTGTTTACCCTTGGAGGTGTTATTGTTCCTACAAGTCTTGTAAGCAAACGATCCTAACAAGATCGACAATGGAAGAAGAATTAACATCATTAGACACATCTGGCGTCGAAGCAGGATGGCTTCGAGATCTTTTGATGGACTTGTCGATACCGGCAATCCTTATGAATTGTGACAATCAGACAGTTATTTTCAAGGTAAAGAATTCAAAGGATAACATGTAGTCCAACAAACACATAAGAATGAGATTAAAAGATGTCAGGCATTTAAGAAACTCTGGAGTGATAGCCGTGGATTATATCCAGTCGGCTAATAATCTAGCATATCCCTTTACTAAAGGTCTATAACGTGTTGTGATAGAAAATGCATCGAGGAGATGGGTATGAGACCCACATGATTTTTCATGGTAGTAACCCAACCTATACGATCGGAGATCCCGTGAAGTAGGACTTAGGAAAACAAGCTAGTGCTTAACTGAGGAGAGTACTTTTACCAACCCACTCTATTGGAGATGCAATACTCTCGGTAATTCTATGGCAGGCTAACTTTTGTGTTAATGTGTTCTAAGTATTGTATAATCAAGATGGTATCCTACAGAGTGATCTTTGGGGAAACGCTTATATGAGCCTGACTGCTGGTCATAGTCCATGAAATTGGGGTGATCTCTGGTAAGTTCATGAATAGGCCAGGAGTGTGACTAATATGCTACCCGAGGGGTCAGTCTTCGCTAGCCTAGTACTGGCAATACATTTAGTGAAACTACTATACACCAAAATGACAATTCAAGGCGTAGTCCATTGTTCAGTGTGATGAAGTGTAGTTATTTGCTCTAGGTGGATGTTCAACCTCAACGGATCTCCACTAAAAATGCTGGTATATCAAATCAGTGTTTGGAACAGAAGACAACACCATGGGCCTTCAGAATTTGGTGGGGTATTGTTGAAGTATGGGTGGGATTTAGGCCCATTATACAATGTTACATTTAAATCCTAAAGACCCATGCTGCCATAGCAAGTGGTGAGAGTTTAGTCACGCATGGCTAGTTGCGAGAGAGATGCACTAATTTATAAGGTGAGCTCATCTCCCACTAGTATGAGTTGGTGTAAAGGGAAGGGAGGTGTTCCACATAAGCGCTCCTCCTTCTCCGCCGGCCTCGCCTCGTCACGACGCGCTGTGGGTTGCAGGAATGAGCCGATGCCTTTATTTTGCTGGTCGAAAACGGAGAGTCCGTAAGATGCACCGAGAATATGAAACGTCATATTGATTGTCTTCTATAAATTTTACATTTATTATGGTAACATCTGTAGTAAGCGCCACATTGACGTGGTAACGGTTGTAGTAAACGTCACAATGGTCGTGAGCTGGTCATTCTCCTACCCGACCGCGCCTATATATTGGAGGCTAGGGCGGACACAGAGAGACACATCTCATATGCGCTCTGCCTCCACGTGCACATTGTCGTTCATCTTGCTGCTGTTACCGCCGGTTATCTCATTTAGTCTGCCCCATACACTTTTGGCGGGAGAGCAAGCCTCCAAAACCCCGCATCTCTAGATCATGTATGGGAGAGGGACGATGAGATTTTTGGGGAGCGTCTCCTACAAGCCTGCTCGCCTCCGTTCGTCTACATCATTTGTGTAAACTTTTTCAACAACATGTACACCAACGCCGACAATGTTGCTGCCGAGACGGCTGCTGCTGATAAGAGGGTGGTCGATGAGGCCGTCATCCCTTCTGCTACGGCCAACTGGCCTATTGGAGGGTATGGTACATTCATCCCGCTCCTTCTTATTTCCATGTGTACGGTACCCAGTGTCTTGTGTAGATCTACTATTCCTCTAGTACATGATGATATTGTTAAATATCAGCACGTGCTTATCACTGTTTCTATTATGCTCACGATTATTCTTGGATTAATTTAAAAGGAAAATTTTCTAACTACTCAACAGTATAACCTTACATTAGACACAAGTTATTGGTGTTGGGTTTTGAGCATTAAAATTATCATGCTTGTGAGGGATGTTAATGGTGATGACATCTCACGCTGCTCATAATGGTCGCTGGATGGAAAGGGTATACTTGGTACAAATTAACTGTACTCCATAACCCCCAGTAAATAAGCACATTTATTTAGCATATAAAATAATTAAAAAAAAGATTCTCCATAGATTTATCATATTTAGGAGCTATTCATTACCCAATCTATCTTGATATCTAATTATATTACAAAATATCTTCATATTAATTGTAGCCCAGAAGGAAGAGACTATAAAAAGGAGGCACCGCTGGGTGCAAAGAACACAAACTACATACGCTCAATCCCCCCACCCCCACCCCCCACCCCCACCCCCTGCAACCTTCGCTAACAGTATCTGAAGTTTGACCATTCTTTCGGTCGCCCGTAAGATAGCACAACCCGGCCATAAGACACAAGTTCTGGGTGTTAAGTTTCGAGGTTGAAAATTATCAAACTTGTGAGGGCGTCATTGTTAATAACGATGACTTCTCGTGCTGCTCGGGATGGGCGTTTTAGACGATCGGTATACATTTTTTCCATCCATCTCTAACGTTAAATATTTGAAAGTTTTGGTGCATCCTTCTGATTGCTCCAAATATAAACACATAAAGATTTTATGATTATTTCGATGTGATGGGTTCTTTTATGATCATCAAATGTTTACGATTCAATTTGCTAACTATAGAAGTTTTCTCTTATTCTATTCATTAGGGAGAGCCTAATTACTCTATACTTAGTTCTCCTATTATAAAAGGGGCTTTGTTTGTTAGATAATAAAAATACAAAGGTGTATTAGCTATACTTAAAACAAAAAGATGTATTATACAATCGTGATGACCTCTTTGAGTCTGGAGTTTTTTCATTTCTTCTATTAAATAATTGGTTAATCTATTATGTAAACATGCCCCATGAAATTGTCCGGTCCTGCGGGCGGTCGTTAGCATTTTTTCCCTATAGGGGCTCATGCAAGGAATCTCCCTATAGTCCAAATAATCAAAATGAATTATCTTTTAAATGGTTAATCGAATTGACGAGCCGTCTTCACAGTTGGGTTTGTCTCGACGAGTACTTCAAAACAAAATCTCGTCTTAATATGTTTTGATGAAATTTTTTCGTCGTCGGTTAACAAATTATTATATTGAAGTTGTCATATTAAAAGTTAATGGTTACCATTCAAATAATACAAAATTATTAGATAGTTTGTACATGTTTTTTTAGTACTTCAACACAAGATCCCATCTTAATATGTTTTGATATACTTTTTTCTATCGTCAGTTGTCCGGTTATAATAATGTATCCACCATATTACTAGGTAACGTTTAATGTCCAAATAATACACGGTTATGAGATAATTTTCCTTTTTTGTGTGAAATGATCTACATGTCAAGAGAGTGAATATCTGATCCACTTTAAACACCTAAAATATGAAATTACCATCAGGAAAGACTTATACCGGTAAAGAGCTAACTTCACAAAATGTGGCAACCATTTGATTTTAACCTGGTAACCAAATTGACTATACATGGTGACGAAGTGACTATAATCTAGTAACTAGGGTCTGGTTTTTTTTTGTCAAAACATATCAATGTGGGATTTAGTTTCGAAGATCTCGTCGCGACAAAGCCAATCGTGAAAACAGATCTGAATTTTGACTTACACATTAAGAGATAAAACATTTTAAAGTTTGAGAAACTAAAAAGAATCAACGTGCATGGCTCAGTTATCATATTCTATCGGTGCCCACGGAATGCTAATCTGGAACACGTGCGCTTATTAGCACAGTCCTTAAATAATAATACAATTAACTTGCTAGTGTTTTCTTTTTACTTTTGAAATATAAGATTTAGAATTACCATTCTTATATCAAAATGTCATGTCACAGGCACATAGTGGTCGAGCAGACGACGAGGAGCAGCTGAGTTTCGACAATTACTCCGGTGAATTAGATGCAATGTATGGTGATGATGCCGATTTCGATATATCGACTAGCAACAGAAATATACATAGGAGGAACCTCACTAATGACCAAGATGACACCGAAGGCCCACGAAAAAGGAAAAGGCGCCTACAGAGGCTCACTTTTGAGCAAACTCACATGCTAGAAGGGTATGAGTCCTGCAAAAGATACCATGATTGGTTTCAAGTTGATAGTTCTTTATTTTCTTTTACAAGTGCAAATATCTGTCAGCAAATGAATTGCAACATATATATAGCTGTGTTAGTATATACACATTACCATGCAAATCCACATTGCTTGTTAGTTTCTTTTTTTGAGGGATGGGCTACAAAGCGGCGCCGCTTCTCTTTCAGTCCGGCGGCACAGTAACTACGTACGACCGAGTTGTATGTTGTATGCGTACCGGCTGATGTCATCTTGTGAACGCGCCTTGCTTCCAGCAGAAAAGTAAGGACCATACTTTCATGCGGTGGTAGAGCATCACGCTGTTCCAATAGAAAATTTATGAACAGCACTAGGAACTGCTACAGTATACTAGCATACTGTACTATTTACAAACAGTACCCACACTAGTTGACTTTCAACGTTCTTTGCATTCTTTGCACGCCTACGATTACATCACAAGTTTTACACGAAATCTCATTAAAATATTGGGCATGTTAAAAAAGTTTGATGTCATCAGATATAACTAGAATTTCTTCTATTTCTATAATAACTTAGCTTAACTTAGTTTAGATTTATGATCAGATTATATAACAATATGATAGCTGCCCCAGATAGATTGGTGGTTGCTTCAGAAAAATATGGTAGCTATTAGAAAATAATTTGATATTTACTTCTAAATAATTTGATATTTGTTTCAAAAAATCCGGTGGCCAAAGCTTGTTATTGTTTGGTAGCTATTAGAAAATAATTTGATATTTACTTCTAAATAATTTGATATTTGTTTCAAAAAATCTGGTGGCCAAAGTTTGTTATTGCTAAATAGTATGATAACTGTATTGGAGAACCTAACAATTTGTTTCAAGGAGTATGGTAGCTATTGTTAAATAACATATACTTATTTTTAAATAACTTGTAGCTATTGCTAAATAATTTAGTAGTCATGGCTAAGCAACCTCATAGCTATATATAAGAAACTTGGTGGTGTGTTGCGGCTCGTCAGCATCATTTTTTGCTTGTATCTGTTTGGCGACATGACGTCGGTGGCGTGGAACATGTGGCGGACGGGTGTTGGGGTTCCTCTGTTGGGCGAGTTAATTGTGAGTAATTAAATCTAGTAGCTGAGACTAATTAATCGTTTAGCTGTTGTTTTTGGGACAATATGATAATTGTAGTAATTGTTACATAGGATAATGTGCTAATTGTGACTGATTAATATGGTAGTTACTATGAGATAACTAGAAATTGTGAATAATTTATCTGGCAGCTATTGTTGGGATAACATGATAAATGTGATTAAGTAATCTCATAGCTGCTTTGTAAATAACCTGATAATTGTGATCAACTAATCTGGCAGCTACTACCTAGATAACTGATAACTATGACTAATTAATCTGGTAACTGCTACTATAGGGTAACCTGGTGACTATTTAATGTGAAATTTAGTACCAAAATAACCCGGTGACTATCACATGTAGCGACTATTTAATCTGGTAATTGCTACTGTGGTAAAACCTAATTATTGGGAAATCTTGTACAGGAAATCCGATACATAGAATAACTTGTTGACTATCACGGAATAACCTGGTGACCATCACGAATAATTTGATGACTGTCCGGTAAAATTTCTATTCTACTGTACCATAGCGTACGTACGGTGTGGTGCATGCCAGCGCCAGAGAAAAAAGCGATGAAACTAGATATTCTCACCACGCGTCAAAAGATCACTCGATGGACTAGATATTCTCCCCTAATTTCCGCGCGCCGCACGTGCGACGCCGGCAAGTAGATTTTCCCTTTTTTTAATATACTGGGGTGAAAGGGGGTCTTTCAAAAACTGTGAAAAGGTTAACAGTTATGTAAACTGCACAAGTTCGTTTTTGGACTTTAATGGTTTGACAAATGTCATTTTCTTTGTCACTTGAATGAACAGGTTTTTTAGCATGTGTGCACACCCTGATGAATTTCAAAGGAGGGAGCTGAGCGAGACAACGGGTCTTGCATTACTACAAGTGAAGTTTTGGTTTCAGAACAAGCGGACACAACTGAAGGTCTGGTCTAAAACAGTGTCATATCTTCACATCTTCAGTTACAACTTGCATCTTAGCTACACTGTAATATCTTCATATCTTCAATTACAATAATTGTATGTAGCATTAGCCGGATCTGTTATAGGAAACTCTCCATTTCAAAACTAGTAATCATTCTCTGTGCATGTTCCATGACACAAATTGCAGAATCTGAGTGAAAAAGAAGAGAGCTATAGGTTGAAAGTGGCGAATGTAATGCTGAGGGATGAAAACGAGGAGCTTAAACGGGCTCAGAGGACTAGATTTTGCCCCACTTGTGTTCCAACACCACAGAATCATCTCTCTCTGGATATGCAAAGGCTGAAAGAGCAAAATGACTGGCTGAAGCTAGAGGTACAGCTTACAAACAAGTCCTTCTGGCATTTTCAATTAAATTTCAAGTAATCTTAGAAGAAAAACTGATCGTGTTTCAAGTTCAGTAACTCAAAAGCGATGATCTACTATTTTTATATTAAGTTACTGGAACTATAATACTAAGTGACAGAGTATTATGCAGACTGTATCTCAGAATTTAGTTTCCGTCCTCTTACTGATGTCGTATTTTTTCATTTGGCAGATTTCACGGGTGCACACTGAAACACTTCGAGAGTCAAACCGTTCTTTCCAACTTGACTCATCCTCAGAAAATGTCGCTGCGAGGCAAAATGACACAGCCATGATTGCTGAACTAGCCCAGAATGCAATGCACGAGTTTGTCACTTTGTGCGAGTCCCACGGCCCTCTATGGCTGCCTGTCCCTGGTGGTTCATTTGAAGTACTGAATAAGATGGTTTATGCTAAAAAAATTGCTGGAAAAAATAGTGCAGGGATAATGGGATTCAAGAGGGAGGCTACTCGTGTTGATACCGTGGTCATGATGAACGCCAAAAATATTATGAATTATCTCATGGATTCTGTAAGCTGCATACAGATTGTGAAAAGAGCTACTCACTCCGTTCAAAAATACGTGACTTCCATTTGTCCAGATATGGATGTACGTAGACACTAAAACATGTCTACATACGTCCATATTTGAACAAATGGAAGTCATGTATTTTTGAACGGAGGGAGTGGTTATTTCCTCTTTAAGAAAGCTATTTAATTTTAGTGATAATGCCATTTATGTTATTTCAAGTAACAATCTGATCCTAATGTCAAATGACTGCAGAAGTGCTATGAATCTCTCTGTCCAGGATTAATCTCCAGTGCAAAAACCATTAAGGTTTACAAGTGGCCTACTAATGCAGGGGGCTACGATGGGGCTATGCATTTGGTATGTATGTCTTATTTCTCTACTCCCTCCGTTCAACAATAGATGACTTCCACATATCTATATATGGATGTATCTAGACATATTGTAGTGTCTAGATACATCCATATATAGATATGTGGAAGTCATCTATTGTTAAACGGAGGGAGTATTAGTTAAGCATACAAGTGTTTCGCCGCGAGGGCAAAGATCTTGTCCAAAAACAGAACAAGATACATTAATGAAAAACGATCACTATCCTAAAGTGAAATTAGTTTGCTTCGTTACTGACAGTTTGCCATCTTTGTGTTTGCTTGAAAACAACAGATGACAACTGAGACGGTGTACCCGTCGCCCCTGGTACCATCTAGGAAATGCACATTCCTGAGGTATTGCAAGGAGCTGCCAAACGGGTCAGGGCTCGTTGTTGACGTGTCCCTGGACGGCGGTGATGGCACCTACTTCAAATGCCGCAAAATGCCATCAGGAGTACTGGTTCAGCCCCTGGAGCGCAACAGCTGCAAGGTATGGTATAAAAGACTGAACAATAATGAATTTCTAGCATGTGCCATACCGGTATGGTGGTAACTTCCCATGTTTTATTTGCTCGGACGTCTTCTTGGCAGGTCACTGCCATAGAACATGTTCTAGTAGACAATACTGGCGTTCACGAGCTCTACCGGCCATGTCTGAATGGACTCATGTTTGGAGCTAGGCGCTGGGTGACGAGCATGGCGCGGCAGTGCGTCCGTGTAAGAGATGTCTTCCTTGTTACAGGAGCTGCTTTAAGAGGTAACTGGAACTTAAAGAACTGAATATAATCTCGAAGGCATGTCCTTACTGAAACAAGCTATTCCTCCTCGGTTTATTTCAGCCAACTCAAAGGGGAGGAAGACCCTCATGAGGCTAGCCGATAACCTGCTCGTGAACTACAGCAACAGCATCGCCGCGATCCCTGAGGACGCATGGACCATTGTGCGCGGTGCTGGTGCAGACCAAGATATCAAGGTCGCACATAGGAGGAATGACGACCTCAGCAACACCGACATCGTGTCCGTGAGCGCATCATTCCAGCTGCCAATGCCACTCAGGGTCACGTTTGATTTGCTCAGGAACAACATGCTGCGCTCAAAGGTATGCTGATGAAATACCCTGATCTACATCTCCAATCACACGCATGGCACAGGCCATTCTCTTCTGTCAACAGCTACTCATGTACTCATGTCATGCGTACCTTACACAGTGGGATGTGCTAGTGGCCCGTGGTGTTGTGAAGGAGGAAGTCCGTGTCTCCAGCAGCGTAGAAGCCGATGATGCTGTCTCCATACTGCATGTCAAGGTACCAAACACATCTAGAGTCACTATATGCAAGATTCATCGCTGGTAATCTCGTATTTCACCTCACTGACTCAAGTATATATGTGTGATTGATCAGTATGCCATGGAAAACAAGGACAACATCATGATCCTCCAGAACAGCTGCTACGACGTGACGGGCTCATTCATTGTCTACTCCCCCATAGACAGCCAACTGATGAACAAGATCATGAGCCCCACGTACATGGCTGACAGCAAGGTGTCCATCTACCCCACCGGCTTCTCCCTGCTCCCCATCGGCGAGACTTCCCAGGGTGGCATTGGCCTAGGGGAGGATGGACAAACTCTTGTGACAGTGGGGTTCAATATTCTGCTGAATCTCGCGCGTGGTACTGGGCTATATCCTACGGCTGTGGCTAAGGCCATTAAGCTCATGTCTGAGAACATTGCGACCATCAAAAAGGCTTTGATGAACAGCCATCCCGCCTTCTATAGGAGCGGTCAGGATCCCAGACCCATCTAGAATGTACAAGGTAAGCTTCTTCCTGTTAAACTCTACTAATTCTCACCTGGTACTCGGTAATTTGCTGATGACAGCTTGTTGATTTTGCACAGGAGGGAAAAGGGAGGTGCAATGCTTGTGGAAGATGTCAATCTTCGTGGATTATCAGTTCAGAGCAACTGCACTCCTCCTGGTGTTACTGCAATATTTAGTTATGTTTCCTTTATTATTTGCAACTTTCAGCTTAAAATAAGAAATTGTAATAATGGTTTAAGAACCAGAACTATGTCCTGTTTCCATTACTATTTGCGACTTCCAGCCTACAATAAGAACCTGCAATTATGGTTTAAGAACCAAACTTATGCATGTTGTTGCTGTATTATCTACTGCCATGTAACGATACTGTTCCATCTGCTTGTGAATTTGGTATTGTATTCTGGAACCTACATCTATATTTGATGGGTGCTATTTTTAAACCTTGGTTTGTTTGTTAATTGCTTAATGTGCACTGCACAATGCTGTATTAGGGTTTCGAAACCCCTTTACACACTTCCGTGCTAGATGCCCAAGAGAGGAATCCCAAATCTCATAACAAGTCCTACTGTCGGCCCGTATGCACTTCCCATATCTTCAGTACCACCTCAACTCCAATTTTAGAACGGACTGAAGTTTTAATATCGTGGGCTTTCTCGACTCTGGTAACTTAAAGTTTGAATGATGTCTAGTTTTAGTATCTGGTTGATTTTACCAACTCTGGTTTCTGGTAATTATTTTGGATTGGTTCCAATATTTCAGTGTCCACCAGTATTTAGCTGAAGTGAGTGCCAAATACCAGTGGACACACAGAAATTACAACCAATCCAAGCAGGCCCTAATGGAGGACCCAGTTCTCCATTGCACTACAATGCGTGCGTTCTATAAGAATCAATTAAGGAGGAAGGCTCAATTACTATTCTGCATTTAACAGTAAGCGGAGAGTGAAAACATATATGATAGCTTAATGGAAAAAAACGAACAGAAATTAGTCAGTGAATATTATATTTTCTATCACCAGTTCACAACAACAGACTATGCATTCCATGAGAAGCATTTCAGGAGAAACTTATTGTGATTTATTGATATGAAGAGAAAATTATTTTTCACTAACTTAAGAATCTTATATGGGTTTGGATGTTAGAACAAGCTAGGTAAAAAATAGTACAAAGTCAAGTAAGCCAGTAAAGTAAACGGTCTGTAAAGTGCTATACCTAGAAGCAAAATAAGACAAGACAAGTGCACCAACTTCCCTAGCCTCATTGCGAACTTATCATGATCACATATCGCCTGCACTTGTTCATCTCTGATGGTGTTTGGCTTGCTATAGCTTCCAAAAATATTTGGATTGTCATCTCACAGAAATATATCTAATCAAATTAAGGAAGGGATCACATGATAGGTTGCAATGTTATGAATTAAGACCAGCCCAGTTCTTGAACGCGATCAGAGCTTCCATTTTCCTGAAGTTGCGCTTTCTAAGCTTCGCCACTTTCAGTTTCTTGTGGGTTTCCATGAACGCCTGTTTGTGCCTCCACTTATCAACAAATATTTTCAACTCTTGTGCCTTCTCAATCACCTGCATTGCCATATCAAAAAATCCACCCTTGACCAAAGCATACAGAAAGGAATCAATCAACTCGTGGTTGAAATCAGCCCCCTTCCTCTTCACTTCTGTCCATAAGATAAGCACATTAAAGTACTTCTCGGCTGAGAGATACCCGTTGATAAGCGACAGGTATGTCTGATTATTTGGTTCAAATAACAGGAATACCATCCTTCTGTACGTCCTTCGAGCATCCTCTAACCTGCCAACTTTGCAAAATGCATGTATTATGGAGTTCCAATCATGTGTGGCAATCTCTATTCTCGGGTCATCAACCACTGCATCCAAGAATGATGCCATGAGCTCAGGCCGGTTGTTCTCTGTCAAGCCTGTCATTATAGTAAGATAACTTGTCCTAAGATCTGGTAGCCTCGCCTCCCTCATATCTTTGAAAAGAGCAAATGCAGACTGGAAATCATGGGCTGTCATGGAAGCATCAATAAGAGCATCATAACTGTCAGCATCTAGTTGTAGCCCTGCTGCACTAATCTCCGCCACAAGCTGCGCAGCCTCTGCGGTCTTTTGCTCCTTGCAATATGCTTTCAGGATTGGAGAGTATATACCGAGCCCCACAGAGGCCCCTTGAGCAGTCATTTCATCGAGTATGTTATGAGCTTTGTTCAATAGACCAAGCCCAACACAGGCATTGACAATACCAAACCCAACAGAATCATCAACTACCAGCAACTGATTGGTCAACTCAATCTCTTGTGCTTGGATGATCAACTGAGCTAATTCCCTGATCCTTCCATTATCAACAAAGCATTGCACAAGCTCAGTATAGCATTCATCATCAAATGCACTGCCATCCCCAACTCTTCTCTCTTCCACTCCACGAAGAATGACGGATGAAACTGACTCAAAGCTGCAACATTTCAAATGCCCGCTGACTAAATTCTTGAGAAAACCCTTCTTGCTGAAGCCCAGAGCTTCTAGCAACTTATCGAGCTCATCAACCCGGCTCGGAACAGCCCTCCATGCATACAAGAAGGCAAGAAATCCAAAGCTCTCCACATCTGGCGACACCCCAAGAGCTGACATAATCTCCAAGACCCTCTCAGCGTCTTTAACTGAGCCGAGCAGGCAGCAGCAGCCCTGAAGAACAGCATTGCAGGCAGTAAGGTCAGGACGCATCAGCCCTACCACAGACTGGGACTTCTCCTCCACCATGAGCCTGCAGGCTTCGTCAAACACCTTCAAGAAGGCCGCAAAGGAGGCCGTGTCAGCCCGGGTGAGCTCTATCAACGGGCGGCCCCAGGCGGAGAAAGCCGGGAGGCGGCGGCCACAGCCGAGAAGAGCGCGCGCGAGGGCCAGCGCCGGGCCAGTGGAGCCCGATGCGACGAGGGAAGAGAAGAGGGCCTCGAGCGCGGCCTCCGGGAGGGGAGAAGCGTGAGGGCTCTTCTCCAGCAGGAAGACGGCGGCGGCGAAGGCGCGCTTGAGGCCAAGGCGGTGGTTTCCCCCGACGAGGTGGGTGACGAGGGCCGCCGCGGCGGGCGGCGACGGCGAGAGGGAGGCTGCGGCCAGGGACTTGAACGCGAGCCACGCGTCGTCCGAGCGGTCCTCGGCGACGGCCGCGAATAGGCCTTCCTCGAGCGCGACGGCATCGGAGACGGGCAGGGCTCTGGGGGCGGGGTCCGGCGCGGGAGGTGGCGGCGGCGGTTGGGGCCTGGGGCGCGGCGCGAAGATGGATGGCTGGAGGAAGGAGTAGAGGGTGGGGATCTCGTGGGCTGCGGAGGAGGAAGACGAGGAAGCGAAGGTCCTCGCGTTTAGGGACAGATACAGCAGGCGCCGGAGGCGGAGGCAGTGGAGAGCGCGCATCGGCGGAGAGGCTCTGCCGTTATGGTGTTCGAGCGTTTGCCAAGGAAGAGAGCGATCAAAGTTGCAGCTCTCCGCGTTTGGGCTTTTCACTCTTCAAGTTCGTCAGAATTTTGCCAACTTTAAGCACGTCTCGTACAAATGAGGAGGAAAAGAATGACTATCATATCTATATCTACGCCGAGATAAGTCTAAATTACCCCCCTAAACTTGTTCCAAAGTTCAGTTTGCAACTCTTAGTTTTTATTAGGGTTGAAATTTGAACCAAATGAGAATTAAGGGTTGAAAACTGAACTTTGGAACAAGTTTAGGGGGAATTGGACTTATCTCTATCTACACCTGGTCTAGGAATTGAAAGTTTTTTTTTACATCAATTTAATAATGTTTAGAGCATCTCTACCGTAAATAATCAATTTTGTAAACCGATTTAAACCATTTTAACGGGAGGTGTCCTTTTTTCTTTTTTTTTTCTTTTTTGAGCTGGAACACACTTAACCGGCACAACGAGAGCATCGGCCACCCTGACACTTACAGAGTTCGGCAGCTACTCTAGCCATAGAGACCAGATTACCTCACTACTTTCACCCAGCGCAGCAAGTTCATGCGCTATATGCAAGACAGAAAGTTCAACCGAGCAAATGCGCGCGTCTCTCGATACTACAGAATACCTTCAAGTGTAAGCTAGCAGACCGTAGAACAGACTTTCAATCGGCGTTGTGAAATATGGACGTACTTTCGTCGAGTAGGAGTTCCCCCTACTTTTTCAGCCCCAAGAGAAGTTTTCTTTTTTAGAAAAACAGTACAAATGCAAACGCTCACCTACACGCGCATACACTCACTTCTATGAACGCACACACGCACACTCTACCCCTATGAGCACCTCCGAGAGCTAAGCCGACGGGTCTTGAGGTTGACGAAGTCAGCACAGGCGTCTCGTTGTCGACGGGAACGTTGCCTCCCACGGAAAGAATATTTCGTCTAAATGCAACACACATGTGTCAAACATGGGGTTTGAACTCTAATGGGCTACGGGTACAACCATCCTGCTAACCATCCAACCACAAGTTGGTTCGCGCCCCCAAGAGAAGTCACGAAATCTAGCATAGCCCTGTTTCTCATCCTCCATTTTTATTATGACATATGGGACCCACTCGTTATGGTCTCATCTTTTTATTTTCATTTTATTTGTTATTATCATGTCTCTCTAATCGATGGGGTATTGTTGGTGGAGGTCCTGGAGGAGTTGACATTTGGGTCGGGCAAGGGGTCACACTATGAAGAGGAGGGGGTTGCTAAGCGACGTAGAGGCACGCAAGCATCGTCGGAGGAGCAAGGCGCGCGTGGCGCAGGAGAAAGAAGAGGAGAGTGTAAGAATACGTGGTGCATGACGAAGAGGAGGCGTGGCTTGGCAGAAAGAAGAGGAGAGTGTAGGGACCTCTATGATTTGGGGAGGGTCCCTACACGAAAAATCGGTATAGTAGGATGCTCTTAGGCTGGTGCTAGTGGGGGCGGGAGAGCGGGCGGTACCGCCCGGCGCAGGGCGAGAGGGAGACGGTAGCGAGGCGGGACGGCAGCGGTGGGCGGTGGATCCGTCGCCCGGCGGTAGCGGGCGCTACCGCCCCGTTGTCGCCCGCGTTGGCGGCGGTAGGTGGGCGAGGAGGAGGCGGGAGCGGGGCGACGCGCTAGCGGGGTAGGGCGAGAGCGAGGCGATAGGCCGGCGGGGCAACGGCTAGTCGACGTGGCGAGCTGTGATTCGTCCACGTCAGCTAGCCGTTGAAGTATCCGTTGCAGCCTCCAAAAAATCGAAAAGAATGTCAAAAAATTCCAAATTTCATCCCCAGCCCACTATAAATACCCCCACCTGGTTTCACTCATTCGACACCCCACTTCATCTCCTGCACTCTCCATTTCCACTCCTCTCGACGCCATGTCTTCGTCCAGCAGCAATTCGAGCGAAGGAATGGAGGGTGATATGATCGATGCATTCGAGGCGGAGTATGAGGAGGCGATGCTCAACCTCGAGGCGGAGTCAAGCCGGACGCGACGCCATCAAGAGTACATCAGGCGTGATCGTCTGGGTGCCCACGATCGGCTCTACGACGACTACTTCGCCGAAAACTGTACTTATCCTCCGAACTTCTTTCGGCGAAGGTATCGGATGAGGCGACACCTTTTTCTACGCATTGTGGATAGATTGGGTGAATACTCTCCTTATTTCACCCAAAGGGTTGATGCTCTCCACCGTCCTGGTTTTTCTCCCCTACAAAAGTGTAATGCGGTTTTGCGCTTATTAGCTTATGGAGCCGCTGCAGATACGATAGATGAGTTGCTTAAGCTAGCTAGACAAACTTCATCAGAATGTCTAGAGAGATTCTGTGAGGGCATCATTCACTGTTACGGGGATGAGTTTTGCCGTCGATCAAATGTCGCGGATACTCAGCGTCTACTAGCGAAAGCCGAGGAGCGTGGCTTTCCGGGCATGCTAGGAGCATCGATTGCATGCATTGGCAGTGGAGGAACTGCCCAGTTGCGCATGCCGGTCAATTCACAAGGGGAGACATCAAACACCCTACCATAATCTTAGAATCCGTTGCGTCGTATGATCGTTGGATCTGGCATGCCTTTTTTGGAGTGATCGGGTCCAACAACGACATCAATGTACTCAATCAGTCGTCGTTGTTCACTGATGTGCTTAGGGGAGAAGCACCCATAGTGAACTTCACGGTGAATGGACACGAGTACAACAGGGGTTACTACTTTGCCGACGGCATCTATCCCTCCTAGCCGGTGTTCATGAAAGGTGTTACTCTTCCACAAAGTGAAAAGCATCGGCTATTCACTACTGCTCAATCAGCTTGGCGCAAAGATGTCGAGTGTACCTTTGGAGTGCTCAAGTCTAGGTTCAACATTATAGCAGTTCCGGGACGCTCCTACACGAAGCGTACTCTTGGGTTGATCATGCGTGCATGTGTCATTCTGCACAACATGATCATCGACGATGAGCGTGGTACCAATTTGGACGACATATATGAGACAATTGATTCCAATGTCGGCCCGGCGATACACAACAATGCACCACCAAGCCTAGCAGCCAGGATTCAGATTGACACCGAAATGAGGGACTTACCGATGTATACACGGCTCCAGCAAGATTTGATTGAGCATGTATGGGAAAATAGTAATGCCTAGATTATGTAATTTTTTCAATTTTTTTATGTAATTTTTATTTATAATGTAATCGGTAACATTTTTAGTTGAATAAAATAATTTTCTTGCATTATTTTGAATGTCTAAACAAAAGCGAGTGAAATAACTTAATCTAAAAAAGAAATGCTGATGTGGAGGAGAGAGAAGTGAGAGCTGGCACTGCAGCCCGTGCATTGGCACCGTGGGGTGAGAGTGTGGTGAGAGTGAGGGTAAAATCTGACGTGGCATCGCTGGCACCAGCCTTAGGACTATCCGCTTCAAAATATTTCGTGTGTGCCCATGTTCACATGCCTTCATAGTTTGTGGTTCAACAACTCGATTACTAAGAGAACTCCCGCCGCAGCATATTAATTATCTCAAAGTTGTACAAAAATAGATGTATCTAATACCAAAAAAATATGGCTAAATACGTCCATTTTGTCCAATTTTGAGACAATTAATATAAGACGGAAGGAGTATATGAATTACTCCCTCCGTATCAAAATATAAAATATTTTAGCGTTTACTACATAACACGTATCTAGACATGTTTTAGTGTTTATCTTATACTATAACATGTTTAGGTACGTTTTATATAGGAAACGTTAAAACATTTTACATTTTGATAGGAAGGGAGTAGTATTTTTCATTGAGGCCTTATTTGGTTGTGTACCGTTGTATTTTTAGAAATTGATGAATATTATCATGAGTTAATCCCAAATATTCTGGCGTATTTTTAAGTCCCTAGTGAATTGGATTGGTAATGCTGATTTGAAAAGGATCGGTTGTTTCTTCTTTTTTCGAGGGAATGGGATTGGTTGTTCCTTGGTTTCAACAGGGAAATGGAGAGTACTGTAATATTTATCGTCTTCAAACTAATTTGCTAGAAGAGTCTAGTCTCTAGTGTGCACCCCACATTCAGATGCACTTGGTTCATTGGCTGGTCTCAAGATGCGTTGTTTCACATGCACAGGTAATGTAGGGTGTATCTTGCTTTGTAACAATATGAAGGCAAGGTTTTCTACGCTTGTGAAAGCTCTCCAGCAGAACATAGGGGTCAGCAAAATACCATATCTCACCAATTCTCAGACCAGGTAGCATGCAAAGAAGCCAAACCAAGTTAAACATTTCTGAAACTACAAATAATTTCAGAAAAATGCTATACCCACAAAATTGAGGGCAAATTATGTTTTGTACTCCCTCCATCCACTTTTATAAGTCACACTTCTTACTATTAAAATGTTAAGAAGTGTGCCCTATAAAAAAGTGTGCCTTATAAAAGTGGACGGAGGGAGTAGTTCTTTAAATGAAGCAGCAGCAGCACAGCTTACACAAGCGAACATTTGACAAGCAGTAACACAGCTGTTTCTCAAAACAAAACAAAAACAAGAACGACGCACAAGTAATATCGCTACAAATTTCTAGGCATTTCGATTTTTTTTCTTCATAACAGGGCAGTCCATGGCACAGGGACACAAATTAGCTGATACAACAAATTACTAGACCAAAACTGCAACCATATGAGGCAACCCAAACTCATTTAATACCTTTCTGCCAACCTAGCAGATACAGCCCTCAGCTTAGAGTAGACCTTGCCAGCAGGAGAACCCATGATAAGACTACAAAGTGAATCCCTGGCAACCTTGATGTTGACAAAGGATCCAAGTATGTGGATCTTTGTATCGGCGATGACTATGCGAGTCCTGGTAGAGTTCTCGATGGCATACTTGGTCTTGCCTCCTTTCCCTGATAGGCGGCCAATAGCGCGTGACTTATGCTCCCCTCGAAGTGTCTTCACATCCTTGATCTCAAAGGAATCCACATACAGGTCGTCGAGTCGAAGCAAGGCAACTGCATCCGCAATGTCAAATCCAAGCATAAAAGCATGCACAAAGTCCGCGCATTTCTGGAGGTTGCTCACATCTGGGGTATCTTGCCTTGTTTTAAGCTCAACCCTTTTTGCCTAGAGAAGAAAAATCAGAGTAATGAAATTGCTTTGAAGGAGACAGCTTAAGAGTTCAACATTGAGGGGATATGAAAAGTTCATTTTTTCTAGGAAACAGGCACTGATAATACTCATTGCACCACCCAAACACATGGGAGATAATACGGGTGCCTATTTGAGCTCAGCAGATAACAACAACTAGCCACAAGGCAAATGGCGAACCAATCCAGTCACATGTATCTATCTAGAATTCAAATAATATATCGATGTGTTTGCAGACAACAGGTCAAGTCCTCCAGTGACGGAACTGATTTCTATCAGTTGCTTCATAATGATAAATTGAAATAATCTATGCAAATAGCCAATAAGCCATGTGTCCAGCAAAGCATGTCATCAATTAGTAACACTAAATAGGAATGTTGGCACTACTGGTTTCGATACATATTCCTAACCATTTATCCAACAGACAATATCACTGGCAAAGGCTTCCACGATCATGAAACAGCCACTAATAATCGAACGCTATCTAATTGCAGAACCGAGCGTAAACTGATTCCAATTACCAACCTTCAGGTTCATGCGGATGTCGACCTTCATGTGCTCGTAGACGGGGGTGTAGATCTCCAGCCATGACTTCTTCAGCGGCGCGAAGCGGTGCGGCGGCACCTGGACCTTCCGATACTGTGGCCTCCCGCCGCTCATCTCGCTCGGCATCAGAGCGTCGAACAGCGGCTTCTGCACGCCGCCGGCCGCGTCAACAGCCATCGCGCCGGAGGAGGATTCTTTTGGCGCAGCGGCGGTTGGGGCTGTGTCGACTTCCATCCTGCACTGTGGCTGCGGGCGTGGAGACGGTGGAAGGGCGCTGTGCGGCGGCGGTGGGAGGGCGTAGGTGCGGCGGCAGTGGGAAGGCGCGGTCGAGATAGGTGCTCTCAAAGGGGCTAGGGTTTGGGGACCGAGAGGAAAGAAAACTTTGGAAGCGGAGAATGTTATAAACCACGAGCTATTGGGCTGGAGGAACTACGTGTATTATGGACTATGGACCAGCCCAATACGATGGGCTGCTTCTGGACAGAAAGAATTGCATTTGCACTTTCACTCCCTCAACCAAAAAAAAAACTAAAAGTTGCCGTATGCGTTTTACTCCTGACAGGTAAAATATTTTGGTCCAAAAATACGGGAATTTTTTTTTATTATATACAATGACTAGGAAAATCTCTGTTTATAGTTATTTTATCTTCGCAGAACGTGTAATTCAAAAGTAATGGCATGGCTTCAGTTACCAACTTCTCTTGGAAAAACAAGTATTCGGATAAGGAAGGATATTTGGACATCAAGTCCCCGTTGTAGCATGTGCACTGAAAGAAGGCGACAAAAATCACATAATACCCTACTGTGTTCAGTATATTCAGGGTGAACATGCCCAGTGCAAAGCATTGGCTGGCTGCAAACGCTCATAGGAAATGCGGAGAGGTACATCAGTTATCACTGAAGTAGCAGGCATCCTATCAGACGATGAAAAGGTGGACAGTGCATATAGATAAAAGACTAGTTGCTCCATAATCCAGCAGTCACCAAGTTTCAGAACATACTAAACATATTAAAATGAAGTCTCATGAAGAACAGAAGGACACATATTGTTCCATAGACACTAAACCCCGCAGAGCTCTCTCTACTAAGAAAGCATCACGGTCAGATTCACTGGTGCCAAGGTCATACTCCTCCCAAGTCATCAGGATCGTCACCTGCTCGCTAAGAGGGTCACCCAGATCATCATCTAACCATTCTGGGTTTTTTCTTCGGCCGCTCCTCTTCGGCACGTATCTTGTCAGCATGGGCCTTCTTTTTTATGTCTTCGTAGGATGTGACACTTATCTTGTCCGAACTAATCCCATGCGCAACCAGAATGTTCACCAACTTGTCAATTCCATCATCGCTCTCTGAACATTGTATGGTGACACTTCCAAGGAATGGACACTGGAAGCTCATTCCGTCAGTTGGCATAACATCTGCTTCGGCACCTTTGTCAAGCTAGAGACAAACGGGAAGCAAAGAAAGAAAAATGTTACATGTTAGCAAACCTTTTTCCAATATATACTAGTGAAATAATATTACATGATGCGTACCGGTCTATGCATTAACGTGAGTTCTTCTAGTCTTGGTGAAAGATGGAGAAAGCGAAGCACAGCGTACAAGTCCTTAGTTAAATCCCATTGGCCAAGTTCAAGAGTTGTAAGGTTCTGAAACACTGAACACGTAGGCAGCTCCTTTTCCAACATAACCTTGCATTGAGTGGGTGAGCCAGTTATAAACTAGGACAAAGCAACAAGAAAAACAAGTATGATACTGCTATACAGTAACTCGGAGCTACAGTGGGCAAGCATCAAATGACCATTTGCCACATAAAGACATCATGAAAGAGTACCAGCAAAAACTTTTGCACCACAATTAACAATTAGAGCTACAAGGAGCCAATAGATCAAATGTCTCATAATGAAAGAGTTCCATTGCCATATGTTCGCACAACAGCTGCACCTTGAACTCATCGAACAAAATCTCTCAAGTTGATTTTTTTTCCCTTCCAAATGCTTACGCACAGCAAGACAGCAAGTGCTTAAAAATCCATATCAACAAGATATTTGACATCCAGCTTTCATACCAGCACTAATTCAGATTTAATGGAGCAATATGATGAGTTCATGGATATTGACTTGTATATTTCACATCTAACTCAGAGCACACTAACATTAAATTCCAACAAACATAACTTACGAAGAACCTCCCAGAAGAAAACTGACAATTGCTGATTTCAAATACACCCCATTAAATACATGACTACAATTTGGCAATGTTAATTGGACGAGTATTCAAATGATTTATCTCAACAAACATAACGCATGAAGAGCCTTGAAGAAAGAAAAATAAAGCTATTGGTCTCAAATACGCCTTAAAATAGGGTAAAATCCATTACTGCATTTTAAGAAATGTAAGGGCAACCAATATTCAATCCATCAGGGTACGGAACTAATCAATGCATGTGATACCAAAGTTTTTTTTCTGGCATTTTCATATACATGTTCATATCTTGAAAACATCATAATAAAGTAAAAGAATCAATCTTCACAACTTCTCAGGAGGTAAATTAAGCAAAGCATCAACAATTGTTCATTGATATGCAACACAGCTTTGACAAGTTTTCAATCAAATTTATATTTATCATTTAGCTGCAGCAAAAATGTTTTGACTTTTAAGTAAACCCCCATTATTGGCTTCCATTTTTCTTTGGGGAAACATGGTAATACACATGCCACTAACGACTGTAAGTAACATTTTCCATGCAGCACAACTCTAGATAGAGAGCAAACTAGTCATATTAAACCTTTTCTCGTATATGATTTGTAATAGTAAAAGAGAATCCATGTTTTTCCAAAAATAAAGTAGAAAATAACATGAAGAAACAACAGGCTTGTCTTCTGATAAGCATACCTTTATGTCAGAACCACATAATGCAAGTTCTTTGGCATGCACAAGAACTTCTGTAAACCTAGATTCACCACCAAATGTATGCCCACAAGTATGTATACGTGCTCTCTCTAGGGATGGCTTGTCTCTCCAGGAAATATCTTTCAGTGAGCAACCTGTGCACTCAAAGCTAATGAGATGAGGGGCAGAAATTACAAGGCTCTCGATTCCATACATGGAACCATCAAGCGTCAGCCTTTTTAGCATTTTTGAGGCTATGAGATTAAGACACGTTGCAGAGTCTATCAAATGCAAGTCTTCTAGGTCAGGGCTCCGGTCAATGAAACTTTCCAGACAAAGCTCATGCACTTCCACATCGCGGAGAGTCAATTTTTGTAGAGAAGGAAGCCTGATTATGTCAGGAAGCACAAGCCCCTTGTGTTCATAATCTCGATAAGGAGCACCACCCCACTGCAAATTTAGCTCCTGAAGTGAGCGGCAGGTGAAAATGCGAGGAGGTAACTCGGTCTTGTCATACATACGAAGTTCCACGTCAAGCACTTTAACTTTATGATTCACCGCGTAGCGAATCCACCTTCTGACATCATTGCAGTTCAGGGGAACATGAGGATCCCAATGAAGACGGAATGTGTGCAAGTCCACGTTACGACGGTCCAGCAATAGGTTGTTAACATATTTAGCAAACTTTTCAACCTTCCAACCTCCAAAATCTCTGTAATCAATGTGTATGACCTGATCACTATCAATTTTCACTGCCTGCTCATCACCTTTCTCCATAGAAATCCTACCTCGGACTCCTTAATTCAAAGGCTGGAATACCTGCCATGTATTTACACATTCCACAATTAATACATGAAGTAATGAGACAACAGGGGAGAAATTCAATGATCATAAGGGCTCCAGGTTAATGTTTTCATGCTACATCAATATGAAGGTTTTAGTTGTTTAGTTGGACCCTTCATATGAAGCAATAAAGGTCATGGTTAGTACTCATACAAGATAGTAGTAATTGTTATGACCTCGTCGCCAAACTGGAGGTCACGCAGCGGAGCAATTTCCAGCCACCCTGGGTAATCGACTTACAGCCAGTATGTGCAGATAAGTAAGAAATCTTGCTTTGCATTGAGCAATTTCTAGCCAACCATGAACACAGATCCAAAATTCCAAACGATGACAATGATACTTTCTGTAATACTACACCACTACACGAGTAAGGAGATTTCCTAAGAATCTAAAAAACTGAAAAAAAAAAAGTAAACATCACTAATGGTTGGTCTTAACTCTGAAGGACTCATATATTTTAAGGATGGGGTTTGGTCCGGTCAATCGTAGATTCAACAGTTTGGAAACCATGTGCACATATATTATAGGGATTGTAGCGCAGCGAACTAACCTGTAAAACTGTAATGGATTCAAAAGGGAAACGTGGGTCACTACGCAGAGGACGTCTTGGTCTGATCCAAGCACGCACAGTACATCGAAAAGGGGGGAAATGGAAGCAAGAACCAGATCTGAGATGCAACGAATACGCGCTCACAAGAAACTGGCAGAAAGATGTTGTGTTCTCACCGGCAAGGGAGAGCAGCGCTCCCGCGGAATCGCCAGGACGGGAGCCGGCGGCGGCCGACAGCTTTCCTAGGGTTTAAGGCGAGCCACTTTGGTAGTTCAGAGCTTGGGTTTTGTGTAGCACCGAACCGGGAAGTCCGGCTTTTAAGAACAGAGCGTTATCCTTCGACGGAAGGAAAACTCATCCACGAGAGAGTTCGCGCGCTTTTTTCTGTCGATGGCGGTGAGATGACCTCTCACGCGCCAATTTTTCCAGTTGTGGGCGGTCAGCCGTTCAGAGGGGACGGTGCTTGCCTGCGTCTGTCCTCCTGCATTTTTTTTCTTTGGACAAAAAACATCAAGAAAAAGATAAAAATCAATGAAACACAACGAGATTTTTTATGCTGGATCCGTGTGATTTGTTGAGCCTTTTTACAAGTGGGGTCCACCTGAGAAGAGACAAAAAAGAAAGTCCCATTTTTTTCCGGAGCTTTAACAGATGCTCTTAGTAATCTGATAAGCACAGTTGAACAAGAGTACAACAAATCCTGCAAACACTTTTGAATATAATCCACGGCCACATGTACTAAGAAACTAAAATAATTGGCTATTCGAGAGGTCCAAGTATACCAGTCACTGCTGATTTCATTCAAAAGTTCCTTCTATTTATACAAAATTGGACAGACCATGGAGCATTGGCTGCGAACACTCATAGGAAACTGAAAGGACTCGTCAGATGAAAGATCGCACAGGTGTACACACGAACTCTAGAGTATGGCATGTCACTAACCATAAGCATTCACATGGCTTAAGACGGAGCAGTTGCAAGAAAATAACAGGTCAAGCTAACCAGCAAATAGCAGGGGAGAAAATCAAGAGCAGAGACACTACGCAGCTATGCTCAAATAGTACAAATGCTTATAGCATATAGATAAAACATGTTTATCCATAATCCAGAAGTCCCCAGTTCTCAGAAGCAAAAGGAAGGATCCAAGAGATGGAGGTATCATGCAGAATGAAAGGACCGATATTGGTTGGGTAAACAGTAACCAACCCTGCAGCTGCAGGGCTCTAGAATACAAAAAACTCTCAAATCAATCAACATGAAAGCCATACTCCCTCAGAAGTCGTCGGCATCATCATCATATCTGTCGCTGTAAGCATCACTCTGTTCGCTATCAGGCTCACTCATGGCGTAAGGATCATCGTCGATCCATTCTGGATTTTTCTTCGCCATCTTCTCGAAGGTTCTCAGCTCCTTCGACCGTTCATCGTCAGCACGTATCCTCTCCACATGTTCCCTGTTTTTAATATCTTCATAGAAAGTAATGTTTATCAGGTCTGCCCTAATCCCATTCACTACAAGAACGTTCACCAGCTTATCAATTCCATCGTCGCCCTTTGAACACTGTATTGTGACACTTTCAAGGAATGGGCACTGAACTTCTATCCATCAATTGGCATACCATCCGTTTCCTCTCCTTTGCCATGCTAGAGAAAAACAGCACACAAGAAAGAAAAATGCATTTAGCAAACCTTTTCGATATAATAATGTAACATATATTACACGCAGCTTACCGATCTATGCATCAACGTCAGTTTTTCTAGTCTTGGTGAAAGCTGGAGGAAGCGAAGCACAACGGACAAGTCATCGATTAAATACCAGTCGCCAATCTCAAGATTTGTAAGGCTTTCAAACACTGAACATGTTGGCAGCTCCTTTTCCAACATAACCTTGCATTGAGTGACCATTTGAATTATAGATACGGCAAAGGTAAAACAAATACTCCCTCCTTCCCAAAATTTAAGTCCTTTTTATTTTGTCTTAAGTCAAAATTAATGGAGCAATATGCTAAACTCATGGATATGCGTTTTCTCATTCAGATCCCCTTCGACAGCAAAAATATAACAAAAGGTACATACACAACATTAAGCATAGCATACCAGCATTAAACTGCAGCAAACATAACTTGCAGAAAAACACGCAAAAAGAAAACTGGTAACTCTAATTTCAAATGAACCTCAGTAAAAAACATGACAACACATATTCAATCGTCGATTCAACAAACAATGACCCATGAAGAGCCTTTAAGAGGGAAAACTAAATGAAAAGCCTTTAAGAGGGAAAACTAAAGCTACTGATCTCAAATATGCCTCAAAGATTGGTAAAATACATTAATGCACTTTGAAAACCAGTATTCAGTATTTCAATATGTCTTGCAGTCATTTCCATAAACATGTTTTCATATATTTAGAGCAATCGGCAGAAAAATAAAAATAATCAACTTACACGACTTTTCAGGTGGTATGTCAAGTAAAGAATCAACAGTTCTTCATTGATATGCAGCAAAACATTGAGAATTAGTCAATCACTTTATATCTACTTTTTTTTGTTGCAGCAGAAGTACTTTAACTATTCAGTAAATCTACTATGATAGCTTCCATTTTGTTTTGGCGGAACATGGCAATCATGCGCTATTAATGACTAAGTAACAGCAACCGTTGACTCGAGAAATACAGAGCACGGTACTCTAATAATCACTTTTTCACTTAGCATTACAAGGGTAATAAAAGAGAACGTGTTCTAGCAAAAACGAAGTAGAAAAATAACATATAGAACTAAAGGCTTGTCTTCTGATAAGCATACCTTTATGTCATAACCAAGTAGTGCAAGTTTCTTGGCATGCGCAAGAACTCCAGTGAACTTAGATTTAACATCAAATGTACACCCACAAGTATCTATGCGTGCACTCTCTAGTGATGGCTGGTCTCTCCAAGAAATATCATCCAGTTCCCAACCAGAGCACTCAAAGCTGATGAGATGAGGGGCAGAAATCGTGAATCCTTTCCATCGATCTATACAGCCATCAATGGTTAGCCTTATTAGCGCTGTTGAGGTTATGTGATCAAGATACATCGCAGAATCTATCAAATGCAAGTCTTCTAGGCCAGGGCTCCGGGCAATGAATTTGTTCAGAGAAAGTCCGTCCACTTCAACATCACGTAGAGTCAAACTTTTGAGAGAAGGAAGATTGATTATGTCTGGCAGTACAAGTCCCATATGTTCGTCGTAAGGAGCATCACCCCACTGTAAATTTAGCTCCTGAAGTGAGCGACAGGTGAAAATGCCAAGAGGTAAATCAGTCTTATCATACTGATAAAGTTTCACGTCAAGCACTTTAACATTATGCTTCACCGCGTAGCCAATCCACATTCTGACAGCATTACAGTCCACGAGAGCATGGGGATTCCAGTGCAGCTGGAATGTATGCAAGTCTACTTTATGACGGACAAGCAACAGTTGTTAACAAAACGAGCAAACTTCTCGAACTTCCAATGTTGAAAATCTCTGTAATCAAGGTGTATGAACTGCAAACTTTCACACAGTTTCCTCCACCTCCTGGACAGCCTGCGCATCCGCACAACAGTTCTAATCCTCACAACAGTTCTAATCCTCACGCAGGACAGGATTTTCTGGAGGATGTCTCCAGGAAGCTCACTGATCCGATCGGGGTCACTTTCAGTGTCACTTTCTATGGCATGCTCATCACCTGACTCCATAGCGTCACTTTCTATGGCATATTCATCATCTGACTCCATAGCAACCCTACCTCCGATTCCTTAACAGAAGGCCTGAACACCTGCCATGTATGTACATGTTTCACAATTAGTACATGAAGGAAAAAGGCCCCAGGGTAGTTACCATGCTGCATCAGTATGAAGGTTCTAACTTGTATAGTTGCATCCTTGGCACGAAGCAATGCTAGTTTGGATAGTTCCTACTCCCTCCGTTCATAAATAGATGACTTTCATTTGTCCAAAAGTGGATGTATCTAGACACTAAAACATGTCCACATACATCCACTTTGGGACAAATGGAAGTCATCTATTTATGAACGGATGGAGTATAATTTTTATGATCTCATCACCAAATTAGGGGTCACAGAGCGGAGCAATTTCGAACCTCCCCTGGGTAATTGACCGACCAAAACTTGTTTGCATACCACAAAGGGTATTGCGTTCTAACAGTTTAATAGACAAGTAAAACATCTTATTCCCACCCCAAAAAAAAGTAACAAAACATCTTGCTTCGCAGTTCTTACTGAGCATTTATTCTAGCCAGCAAACGAACAGAGATCCAAAATTCCAATCCATGGCGAGACATTTTCCGCAAATACTATTACCAATAAATAGATTACCTAAGAATCGCAAACGAGGAAATAAGACTTGTCGCTAAATAGTGCTCATCCTAGGATGGGTTTTGGTCCGGCGCATCATAGATTCGAGCAGCCGCGCGTAGTTTACCACTGGAGCAAGGGGAAACGCGCGTCTTTGCAAAGAGCGGCATCTGGATTCGAGATTTTAAGCCGTTTGGCAAGACGCTTGAGCACCTAAGAGTGGGGGAAATGAAAGCAAGAACCAGATCTGAGATGAAACGAATGTATGCTTACAAGAAACCGCGGGAAGATGTCCCGTTCTCGCCGGCGAGGGAGAGGAAGAGGAGCGCTCCCTCAGAATCACCAGGACGGTACCTCAAGGCCAAGGGCTTCTCTAGGGTTTAAGGCGAGTTGGGAGTTCGGGTTTGGAGTTATCCTGCCACCAAATGGTAGCGCTTTTCCTCCCGCGGGTTTGTTTTACTGAACCCATCAATGACTCGATGGGAATGAGCTTTTTTTTTTTGAAAGTACTCGATGGGAATGCGTTTTTATGCTTTGAGCAAACTTCTTTTGATGATTCCAGAAGATGAAGATTGCCGGAGTAAAATAGCCGACTATAAAAATTAATTTTCTTTTGTCAGGTGCTCATTTTGTGCTTCAAACGTGCTTGCTCTGGCCCAACCTGATTCTAAAAACGAGTAAGGGCATGTACAATGGTTCTCTCTTAACAATGACACCTAGGATAATTGCTTAGTTGGCGGAGAGAGAAACAGAAAAAAGACGTTTGCCTTCTCTTAGCTAAGAGATCACCTCTTAGCATAATTGTCTCACCACATATTTAGGATATATGGTTGTTAGCGCTAAGACTAAAAAATAGCCCATTGTACAACATGTTTTTTTGTTATATCTATTTTTTGTTATATCTACGTCACGTGGCAGAGTTAAGATAAGACAGCCTTATCAACCATTGTACATGCCCTAACACCACGTCCCACTCGACTTTGATGAGTAACCAGATGGTTCAACTGAAAAATTTCACTGCATTTGACCCGTACATAAAATACGGGGTAAATGAATACCTAGTGTGGATATTTCATTGTCTGCAGGGGTAAACTAAAAACTATTCAACTCAGTCACTACAACACGAACTTCAACGGATTTATGCTGGCATCTCAAGACGGGTCAACCTCCGCAGGTCCTGATTAGTAGTTTAGTACACCGAAGCTCTAAGAATATGTACACCGGTAACAGAACTGATGTTGGTCTGCCCTCTAGTAATCTGATTATCACCCTTAAGCAAAAGTACAACAAATCCTACAAAAACTTTTATATCTAATCAGTGGCTACAGGTATAACGAGCTAGACCATGGTTTCATTAAAAACAAACAGCTCCTCCATCTGTCTCTTCAAACTGGGCCGGCCATGAACGTCATGAAGGCATGTATGTCACCAATTTCACTGAGGATGTGTTCTCATTATCAGCACCACAATCAGGCACGAAGAGGAAAAAAGGAAATGCAGGCAGCAACAGTCATCGTCTCCTCGGTCTAATCTGATAGTATTTCACACCATAACCTACTGTGGATGCCATTGTTGTTGTTGCTACCAGCCAGCTGCAGTTACAAAAAAAAATACTTAGCAAGAAACAGTGCAAACAAAATGTTCATAAAATTACTACATGCTAAACTTTTTTTTCAATCATCACTTGTTGGTATTCAATTATACTTCTGAAATTATCAAGTCAACAAAGGATAACATAGGAAATGCTCCTGAGTAAAATGTCAGATAAATCGACAGTTTGCCTGGTTTAACGTAGAAGTATAATTTCATTTTAAAAATATAATTATTCTACCAAACTACAAAGAATACGGCAAACAGAAGTTCAAAAAGAATTACCTCAAGTATGTAATATAATTCTGTGTCTCTTCTGTGCCATATTCTGGCTGAAGGAGAGCGCCAGCAACCAACATCAACTGGAATACTGTATTCACCTGCATTGCAAAATTATTGTCATGCGTGTCATAGGGTCTAGGATCAAATGATGTGATTACACAAGAACATACCTTGCTGATGAAAAGAGGTTGAACTTTCTCACGGTGAATTGCGTCTAAGTTAGCAAAGTCTGACCAACTGTTCCACTGCCGCAAGGATAATCAGGGTGTGAATACATTTTAATGCTTCTATTCCAAAGAAATACCACAATTTTGAGTAAGTAGTACCTTCCATCCTAGACTTGAAGCTCGTTTGTAAAAAGCACCACCCACCAGGAGAAGGTCTCTTACAACCACCAGGCCAACAAGGCCAGCTTCAAGCATAGCAAACAATGTGCAACTTAATGGATTGATTCGTCAAACAATGCAGTCAAGGGCAATTACAGGAGAACAGCATTGATTGAGCTATCACCTATCAGCAATCACTGTCATTGTATTTTACTTAGATAAAGTTGGTGAACAGTTTTGCTTTCTTGAGTATCACTAAGTATTTCTAGACGATATGCAAGCTGGGTAGATTTCTGTGTAGCAAAGATGTAACAAAGAAGAGAGAGCATGTTGATCTACTCACGATGTAAGAGCTCCTTTTCAACCATTGCTACAGCAACGGAGCAAATCAACACCTAAGCAACAAAACAAATACTGCAGATCAGCTTAGCAGCACGGATATAATTTAATAGGCAAACATAAAGCTTATAAATATTGATTTCGAAATTTGGACCTTGTCAGCCAATGGGTCCAGATATGATCCAATTACAGAATTGATGCCCATCTTTCTTGCTAAAAACCCATCCAACTACGATTAGAGAGAGCAAATGATGAGCAAGCTTTTAAACATATGATGTGGGTATGGTCACAACGTTTGAAGGGTGTAATCTTACCCAATCACTAGCACCAGACAAAGCTAGTGTGCCAAAAGCAGGAAGATACCAGCCATTCACAATCATCCTACATAGCATATGTAGATCATCAAAAGCAGAACAGCAAACAAGAAATATAAATAAGACCATAGCACTGCAAATTTAAAATATAGCATGGCAAGACTAAACATCCAGAACCACAAACTAATGAAGGAGATATAAAATACAAGCATGGGGATGCTGTATTTGACAGCGATTGCATGCTCTGACATCCTAGAAGACTGAGTAATTCAAAACCCATGTTAAAAGATCCTAACTAACTAATCTGACTGTAAACACATTTGCAGACCGCCAGCAATGAAGACAACCAAAAAAAATGTAACAAGAGGCTGGCGCAGTGTTGTACATAATGAGAAGCCTGTGGTTTGACAACTTCTTCAGATTTGACACTGACACGTACTGGAACAATAAACAATACAGCTGATTCTAGCTGATGTGACGATATACATAGGTTTACTCATGAATGAAACATTTATTTTATAGAATATCACATTGACATAAGAACAAGTCATTTCAGTGTCTTTTATCTGATATGGTGCAAAGCTGACTGTCAAAAAGGTAGTATTTACATAACCAACATGGAGAAAGGCTCCTCAAAACCCCGCAATATTGTTGACAAGTGACAACTAGCAAGTCCCAATATCCTATTTATGTCCAGACTTAGTATGTGGCTTGGCAGCTTCTCATTCTCTCCTGAAGTGCAAATGTTCCGTGTTCTTAGTTCCTGAATCTATGAAATTCAAAAGTAACTCTGCCAATGCCTATGTGAGACTTGTAAACCAATCAATTATAAATAATATGCATAAAGCATCAGATATTCATTTCATGGCTTCAAGACTTTTTACACTTCCGATTGGAATCGATTGACATGCCTCTAAAGCAACTAACTATTTACACGACGAGGAACGCAGTATCAACTAAACCCCAGCTAGAAACGAGCTAGCATTATGGTCGACGAAAAGCCAACCATCAAGCTTAATCAACTACGTTAATGCATAAGGTTCGATAGGATAGCATAGTGGTAACCTGAAGGTAAGCACTCACCATCCAATGAGCGGACCCGACGCCATGCGCCCGAGCGACACCAAATTGGGAAGATTCAGAAACTTCTCGCCTCCACCGGCACCCTCATCCGCAGCCCCGCTCCCGTAGACCCGCTTGGGATCCCACCGTACCGCGTCGGCCACGGCCTGCGGACCGCCGCCGGCAACGGCGCGAGCCCTGTGGAGCTTCGTCCGGAAAGCGGCGGCGGCGGCGGCGGCGGTGAACGGCCTGGGGGACTGCGGGAGCATCCATGGAGCGGAGGAGAGGAATAGCGGTTCGCGGGAGCTAAAGAGGACGTGGGAGCGCGCAGCGGTGGCGGCGAAGGGCGAGGCGGCGGGAGAGACAGCGGTGCGGAAAGGGGCGAAGAAGGTGTAGTGGGAGAGGGGGGAGGTCGGATTCGGGAGGGTGCGGTTCCTACGGAGGAGAGGGTTTAGGGTTTTGAGGAATGCCATAGCCGTGGAGTGCGGGGTGTTGGAGGGGGTCGTATGTCGGGATCCCCGGGGCGGAGAGGAGGGCGGAGCTTCTTGCGCCGGGAGTTGCTGGTAGTAATCTCGAGGAAGGTGACCGTGACGTGTCACAGAGCGATCGGCGGCTGGTAGGTGGGCCGCGGCCGGTCTTAGAGCCTCTCTAGACGCGCCCCCAAATCGCCCCCTCACGGCCCCTTCCCGTCCGGACGGGTCCTGAGCGCGTCTAGTCGTGTTCCTATTGGGGTTTCCCGTCCGGACACCCCTTGTTTTCGTTTGGCAAACCCAGCATAACCCCGCCTCCTAGGGGCTCTCGTGGGGGCGTCGGACGAGTTGTTCCGCGCCGCGGACCCGTCCTGCTAGCGGTACAAAGCGCCCCGATTGCGCCACGTCCCCTTGCGCCCCGCCCATTCGCCCCGCACGCGCCGCCTCGCCCTCTGCCGACTCTCTCGACCTCGCAGCGCCGACGCTCTCTTCCGCCGCGCCTCCACCCCACCGGCGCCTCCGGCCGCGCATCCGCTCCTCGGCCCTTCCCCCGCCGCGCCTATGACCCACCGGCGCCGCCTCAGGCGCCACCTCCGGCGACCAGAGATAACCACCTCGCCCCCAAGGTGTTCGTCGATTTTCCCCGTTGGGCGCCGACCGTTGTTTTTTCATATTTTGAAGCCATTTTCATTTGCACAGATGGACAGTGACGATGAGATGATGGCGAACTTTCTCTTAAAGGAAGAAGCCGATATCGACGAGGAGGAAGATGAGAACTTACTTGTTCTTGCTTGTTTGGCACAACTCCTCGCGGATGATGAAGCCAATCGCGAACCAAAGCGAGGAGGATCCAAGTTTGGGAGGAGAAAGACGAAACCGAGGATGGGAATGGAGGGTCACTGCATGCTTTTCGCTGACTATTTTGTCGAAGAGCCAAGATTCGATGCAAAGGATTTTCGACGGAGATTTCGGATGAGCCGAAGGTTGTTCAACACATTGGTGCAGAGTGTGAGGGAGCACGACCCCTGGTTCAAGATAAAAAGACGCCGTGGGGATGGTAGGTTTCTTCTCAATTCAGAAATGCACTGCT
Source organism: Alopecurus myosuroides (assembly GCA_028641055.1). NCBI lineage: Eukaryota > Viridiplantae > Streptophyta > Magnoliopsida > Poales > Poaceae > Alopecurus > Alopecurus myosuroides. The sequence continues at coordinate 174,284,008 of CM054058.1, forward strand.
GCTATGAGAATGCTTGCATATGGTGCCCTGCAGATGGCCAGGACGACTATCTCCGCATGTCTGAGTCGTCGGTTATCATAGCTATGTACAGGTTCTGCACTGCGATAGTGGACGTGTTTGGCCCAAACTATTTGGGAGGACCAAATGAGGAGGAAACTGCTCGGATCCTAGCAACAAATGAAGCAAGAGGTTTTCCTGGTATGCTTGGAAGCATTGACTGTATGCACTGAAGCTGGAAGAACTGTCCATTTGGATGGCAGGGATTGTACAAAGGGGGCCATCATGGAGTTTGCAGCGTGGTACTTGAGGCAGTGGCAGATCACGAGACTTGGATTTGGCATGCGTTCTTCGACATGGCAGGATCTCACAATGACATCAACGTGTTACAGTGTTCCCGTGTTCGCGAAACTTGTTGAAGGCCATGCTCCGCCAGTGAACTATGTTGTCAATGGCCACGAGTACAACAAGGGATATTACCTAGCGGATGGCATCTATCCAAGATGGTCAATATTTGTGAAGACAATTTCCAATCCTCTAGGTAACAAGAAATCCTGGTTTTCTTCGGTACAAGAGAGCACAAGAAAGGATGTCGAGCGTGCATTTGGAGTGCTCCAGCAGAGGTTTGCCATTGTGCGGTATCCTGCTCTCTCTTGGTCGGCCGAGTAGCTGGGAGAGATCATGAATACGTGTGTGATCATACACAACATGATCATTGAGGATGAGCGTGGCAGTCCAGTGAATGATCCTCTTCCGTATGAGTTTCAGGGTCCTATCGCCAATGTGGATCACAATGTGTCAGCTGATTGGACCGAGTACATCGCTATGCACATGTAGATTCGAGACGGGGCAACTCATGATCAGCTCCAAAATGATCTAGTGGAGCATTCGTGGGCTCGCAAAGGAATGACGGCGGTATAGTGCACTTCGAATTTATTTTTTATTGTATGAATATTTTATTTTTATTTGTAGTCATTCGTGAACTATATATGTAATAATTTAAACCTAGAACATAAGTATTTTTTAGACTCCAAAATAGTGAAAATAGGCGAAATCTTGCTTTGGGGATTTTGGTTGGGGGCGCCGAGTGGGCAGCCGCGCCGAGTGGTCCGGACGAGGCCCCAAAGGGCCTCGCCGGGCGCCAATCCGGACGCCTATTGGGGGGCGCGACTGGAGATTCTCCAGCCCATGGGCAACCTTCTGTCTGAACTTTTAGCTACAAGTCAACGCGCCTACCCATTTAGGTTCCGAGCGTGTTCTGTTTTCCTCCGTTTGAACGCCAGCCCTATATATCGCTTATAGCGATTGGTCATTCCGACTCGCCCGTGCAACCTCACTTCGGGGGCTCAAAGGAAAGAACCACCAGGCCAGATAACGATTCGTGTCTAGTGTACCCTTTTTATTGTCTTGTTTTTTTCATTTACTTATATTTCTGTTTTTTATTTTCTGTTTTATTTTTTCTTTTCTGTTTTATTATTCGTTTTTAGATTTATTTTCTTTTTATTCAAAAAATATTCATTCTGAAATCTGTTCTAATTTTAAAAAAAAATCGAAAATTGTTCGGATAAAAATGTTTAAATTTAAAATTTGTTCAAACAAAAAATTTGTTTAGTTTTGAATTTTGTTTATTTAAAAAAATTGAAAATTGTTCAGATTTAAAAATCGTTCATATTTGAAAATTGTTTAGATTTAAAAATCGTTCACATTTGAAAAACTTGTTTATTTTTGAAAATTCTTCAGATTTAAAAATCATTCATATTTGAAAATTGCTCATTTTTTAGAATCATTCAGATTCAAATTGTTTATTTTACATAATGGTTCACATTTAGTTTAAATTTAGAAAAATGAGACATAATCCAGAAAAATAGAAAAATAAATAACATATAAGAAAAAAAATAAACCTTACCTGTTAATGGGATGACCAAAGCCGGCCAAAAAGTGGACTGTCGTGGGCGAGCCGAGTGCTCCCGATCACTTTAAGCGAAGCATAGGGGAACCCTCGTTGAATCGGGAGTTGGAGGGTCATCCGTCCCATATCCGGCCACTCGTGGCCACTAAACCCAACGCAATGATCCATTTGGTCATTATTAGAAACAGGGAACCCTTCTGAAAGGTCATCCGCGTGCGTTCCGCTTGCGACATCCTCCCATCCTCCCACGGGTGCTTGCATGCATGGCAAGTAGCAGCATGAGAGACTTTTGGTGGGATTTTTCACTTCCCACCCACAGTTGGGAGGATGGACATACATTTATTTTGGGATTCGTTTTTTCAAAATGAAACATCTCGATAGCGTATTTCAGAATTACGAACCGTTTTCATATTTGAGATCCTCACGTCGAGATCTTCAAAACTAGATCTCATGTTGATAGGTTTGGAGAAACTTTTTTTACACCCAAAATTAACACGGATGTACGCCCAGTTACACATAGATGTACGCCCAGGTCCAGTGACCGAAGTACGTCCCAGGTGCAGTGCTGACGTACATCCACGTGCACCACGGGTGTACGCCCAGGTGGTTGTACACCCAGGTGCAGGACCGGCGTTCACCCACGTTGTCGATTGCTCATATCAACAAATACCTCGGGTGAGCCGGTTGGGTTTCGAGTAGAGGAACGATGTAGGCGTTGGCGGACTCGGCGGCTAACAGGGGCACAGTTTTACCCAGGTTCGGGGCCCTCGTAGAGGTAATACCCTTACTCATATTTGTATGTCTCTGTATATGATGTTTGGTCACAATGGAGGGTGCGCAGGTCGAGAGATTGGATCTCGAGGTGCGGCTTCTATGGTGTAAAACCTATATTGGATGTCCCCCTCAGGTGGTTCTCCCAACCCTTATATAGGTGGCTGGGTCTCAAACTCATACCCGGGGGGTTACAAACCCTAGTTCTAGTCGGTGGAACCTTTCCAACTTGATCCGCAAGTCTTGCGGGTGGGCCATGGCTGAACCTTCTAGAACCACGAGGTGGCCTCTCATGTTGTGTCTTAGGGCTAGGCCTTAGACCGGGTAGCCTCATCTGACAGGCCTAGAAGTCATCCCCACGTCAGTAGCCCCCGAGTGTTTGTTCGACTGTGAATAGTCGAGTAAACACTTAAGACTTGTTTCAACATCTTGCGACTGGGCAGACGGGTTCTGACTCGAAGGACGTGAGCCCTGTATGGGTGATACTCGAGTATCGAGCGATAATGTGCCACGCATCAGATTTTTTCACAGAAGGGTGCGACTCAGTTGCTTGGCTCACTCGACGGATTAGGGCCAATTAATTGCTCTCGGGCAAAAACAGTCCTGGCCTACACGAACTCGAGACCTCCGACTCGAATCCGGTTAGGTGATCATTGTGACTGGGTCGTGGAGGTCTTATCGAGTCGAACTTAACCTTTAAAGGGGTACCCGGCGCGTCCGCTAGGATTTTTCTTCGTGTCGTTGACACGGAAAATTTACTAGAGGACGCAGCTTGAGTGCGATTCTAGGCCCACAGGACAGATCCTTGGGTCTTACCTTCGTACTCGAAGAATACAAAATCTGGATGTGCCGAGATGGCCGAACGACCCGGGGTTTATCGAGTGATGCGTTTATACATCGTAGTAGCGAGTCGTGGTGTTCGCGGGAACCGCGCACCCACTATTTTCTCCTAGCCGCGCGACGAGTTCTGCCTTTTGTTTTGATTAATGGCGAGTGCCATATTAATGGTGAGTGCCATTGTTTCCACTTTATGATCCTCGAGTGAGGTGAATCTTTCCCTGGGTCCATACGAAAGAATTTTCGTGTTCTGAGGTGTGCGATGACGTCACTGTGCACTCGCTTGCTCCCGACGGGACGTGATGCAGTGGAACAGGGTGTGTAGGCCCCACCTTGTCAGCTTTTTTACCGGAGACGGGCCGCCGCGCACCGGTTTTCCCGCTGGGCGTGCAATTAGTTACGCACGATCTTGCTTTAAAGATCGTGCGGGGTAACTCTCGCCTGGCGCTTCGTTTCCGTCCGGTGGGCGGTGGCGTGGATGCGTGCCATGTATGCCTCTTCTGTGGAGATCCACGGCTCGCGTTAGCCTAGTAATAGTATAAAGTATGGCCCCTAGGGGAAAATTACTTTCCCCTCGGCTCTTTTCCTCATCTTCTTCCTCTAGCGCCTCCACCATTTTTTGCGAAAGTGAGCTCCATGGCTGGAGGGAAAAGCAAGCGTGTTGCGGCCGTGGCCTCCGGCAAGGATGTGGCCGGTGCTTACTCGGCTCCTCCAGTGAAGAGGACGGGCGAATGGCGCCCGTCGATCGTGACGAAGAAAAGCATCACCACGATGAAGAGGGAGGGGCAGCTTCTCCTGAACACTCCGAGCGCGTGCGGATTGCCCGTGAAGGGGGAGGAGGTGCCTAACCCGCGCGCCAACGAACGCGTCGCCTTCTCGGAGCACATCATCCGAGGTCTGTCTCTTCCTCTTCACCCCTTCCTCCTTGGGCTGTTGTATGTTTACGACATACAGCTGCATGATCTTCCCCCCCCCCCAATGCGGTACAGCACATTTCGTGCTTCATCGTTTTGTGTGAATGCTTCTTGGGCATTCACCCACATTGGGGGATGTGGAAGAGCATCTTCTCGGTGAAAATTCACCGGGAGAAGGATCCTGCGGGTGAGAAGACTGGGGAGCTGTTGGCGATTGGAGGCTTCGGAATCCAGGTGACCAACGAGTTCCCTTATTTTGAAATGAACTTCGTCGAGTCAGCTCAAGGGTGGCGCCGGAAGTGGTTCTATGTCTGAGACGCTGACGCGAACGGTGTTCCTGAGTTCAAGCCGTTCGTGATCTTGAAGCAAAGGAAGTCTTGGGCGCACAAGCTGTCACCCGAAGAAGCTAAGGCGACCACACCGCTACTCGCACAAGTTGCGCGGCTCCGACAGAAGGACCATGGGCCTCTGCTGAACGGGATCCATCTGGCGAGTGTCTTCCTGCTGAAAGTGCACTATGGTCAATTAGAGGAGGGGTGAATAGGTTGACTACCAATTTTTCTTCTTTTCCTTTTTAGTTTGGGCTAGACAAGTAATACAATGTTCTCTAGATGTGCATGTAGGTGAGCAACATATGTGATACAAGATAAGATACACAGCGGAAGTGAATCGAAAGGTAACAAGATAAACCACAAGTGTAAACAAGGAGAAAAGGATATGTTTCCCATAATCCCTTCTCAAAGAGAAGTACGTCTACGTTGGAGAGGCGGGGAGCCACCTAGGCTCTCCTCAATAGCACGGATGTGGACACCTTATTCTCCTTGAGCTTCTCCGGTGAGGGAGTTTCTCGTTTCCACTATGAGGTCGACTTGAAGGCGTTGACCAAACCTTTACACGAGGTTGAGGACACTCCACAAGATGGATGGAGGCTCTCAAACAATCCGAAGCTTTTTTGCAACAAGGTGGAAGCTACAAGCACGAGATCTACTAGGGTTTCTAGGCCTCAAGTGGGATTCTAGATCTACTAGGATGTGGTGGATGGATTTGCAATTCCTTTGGTGGAATCACGGATCTAGGTCTCCTCTAGCTCTCCACAAAGTTATGGAGTGATTGGGTGGTTGGAGAGGGAGATCTAGGAGGTTGAAGCTTGCATTAATGGCTAAGAGAGACAGAGTGTGTGAGAAGCTTGGCATTTAAGAGGTAGGGGAAGGGCTTTAAATACCCCTTCCCCAAATCAGGTCGTTGGGCAGCCCACGCAGCACCGGAGGTACCGGTGTTTCCAACGGTACTACCGGTGGTCTTGTCTGTCTGGAGCCCCGCGTGGCTCCACTTCCTCTTAGCTGGTTCCCCAGGCACGGAGCTACCGGTGGGAACACCGAAAGTACCGCTCACTGGTACTACCGATGGGTTCCGCCCTGGCCTCCGCGATGTAGCACCCGAACGTGGTTTTAGAGAAACCACCACCGGTAGCTCCACTGGTGGTAATCCGATCGTTGTAGCCCAGTTGAATGGGCGGAGGTACCAGTGGGAACATCGGAGGTTCCGCCCACCAGTACCACCGGTGGCCCCCGTTGCAGGCTCTGTCGTGAGCCACCCAAAGGGGGTTTTGGTAGAGGTACCACCGGTACCACCACCAGATTCCCTCGACTGGGGTTGTGCTGGGAAACAGCAGGGGTTAGTACTACCGGTGGTTTCACCGGTACTACCGCTGCCTGTAAAATCTGTTTCCCAGGTTTGTCTTTCCGATCTCTTTTCCTTTAGAGAATTATTGCAATTCCATTGAATATATTATGGAGAGTATCGGGCATATTGTGAAGTATAACATAGACCCTGCATATGCTCAAAATAAAGATTAGTCCTTTAGTTATGTTGTCGTCAATTATCAAAACGGAAGATAATCTTTCATTCTCCCCCTTTTTGGTAATTGATGAAAACACAACCATGAGAACCCCCTAGAGGTATGCTACCCTCATGACGAATGGTCCAAGCAAGATAGATATGATAACAATGAGCAAACTTGCTAACACAAATACTAGGGAACCCATAAATACGGTAAATTTAGAGCACGAGGTTCACATGTCTTACACCATGCATAACGAGGTTCACATAATACGAACAATAAACACGAAGTCCACAGAACCGACTCTCTCTAGCAAGAAGAGACAACATAAAGATAGAAAGGCTTGAGAGAGAAACCCCATGAAAATTCCCAACGCTCCTAAATAGATATCTCCCCCTTTGGCATCAAGATACCAAAAAGGAGAAAGACCAATGCTTACGCCCCAAGGTTCACTCAGAGGAGTTGTCCATGCTTGGAGGACGGGCACGACGACGAGAGCTAGTAACTTCTTCTCTAGGTTCCTCATCAGACCATTCAATGATATTGCCCTCGGAGTCCTTGGTCTGCCACTTGCCCCAAGTAGTAATGCTATCTTCAACGGGAGAATCCACGGTCTGCCCTCGTCATGACGAAGCTGCCTTTCTGCCTGTGCTGCCTTGCGGTGCTTGAGTTCCTTGTTGGTAATATGCCCTAGAGGCAATCATGTATGATGTAATTACCAATGTATTCATAAAGTCGTCCTTGTTTTGAACATCTGATATATGTCATTGAATATGTGATTCGATTGTGGAACTATGTATTCATGTTGTTCATGCTAAATTGTCATTGGTCATTAAGGTTGTGCTAGACACACACCCTAGACTAATATGAATGTTGCCTGATGACACTGTTCCACTTGTCATGGGCATGGCGATGCCATTCCAACGTTCACAGACTTGGCTAAAGAGTTTAGCAAGTCGGACTGACCCATATTGAGATGCAACGAGCAAGTCGTCATTTGCATGTCTCAATCAATGTAATCCTTAGACCTGAGGTTGTCGCACAATCCGAATTGTGGATCATCGACTTAGGTTCTATCAAATGTTGTTCCGTGACAAGGCAGTTATAAAGGCAGAGTTCGGGTCGAATGAGAAGCAAGCTGCGTGATGTGGATAATCAAGATGGGATTTTCCCCCTCCGAATGGAGAGATATTCTATGGGCCCTCTCGAGTGATATGATTCCGGAAGCATGGCCATGCGTGACTCGGTTAAGTGTTAACTGGGTCTGTTGACTAAGAGTTAGTCAGATGAATCATATATCACGGACCGAGAAGAGAGTTGAGCTATTTAAGGGATGACGATAATTCGCCTATAGTTCAACAAGGTATATCGTGAGGCAAAAGGGACTCAGATGAAAGTCACATTGGAAGGTATGTCGTCATGACTCTATGGTACTTGGGAGTCGGCACGTTCTGCTAGGAGCCGCTACCGATTGATCGATCGGGAGTCGGACTCCAATCGTGTCCAAGTCGCCATGAGCCTACAGGGTCGCACACTTAAGTGTATTGGTCGGGTTGGACCCAAACCGGAAATGGACTGAATTAGTGAGTTCGACTCACAGAGGGAATGGGCCACAAGCGTTGTGAAGCCCACTACCACTCGCTATATAAAGAGGGGCGCAGGTTGCCCAGCGGGTACGTTATTCCACTCCCATGCGTTGGGAACCCTAGCCCCACTCAGTCCAGCCGCCGCTCCGGACCTAGCAGTCCGTCGTAGGAGCTCCTCCTCGTATGTGTGGATACCGGCAGAGGTGTTGTACGTTCAGCACTTCGACGATCGCGGGATTGGATCAGCTGGATTGGATCGTGGGACTACACTACATCGACGTGCTTCATCGATAATCCACACATGCGCGTATAGTGGTAATCCTTGTGGCCTTCTACCTCGGCTAGATCTTGGAAGTACTGCGTAGAAAAGTTTTTGTTTATCTCTACGCGTTCCAACATTCCTTGCCATAGTAAACTTCCCACTGACGTTGTTGTATCTGCTTGTTCACACGGAACACCTTCTTGAGAGCCCGAGCCATCCACTTTAAAGTGTTGTCAGAAGGAGGAGGGCGAGAGGCCCCGGCTGCTTCTTCTTCTTCATCATCGATAATGACCCTTGGCTTGGCCTTGCCTTTGCGAGGAGCTGGAGTGGGATGCACAACAGGCTCAGAATGGTCCTTGATAAGAATGCCGCCGAGATGTACTCGGCCTCGGTGGTGGAGAGAGCAATGAAATTTCTCCTCTTGGAAGACCAACACACCAAGGAGCGACCAAGGAATTGGAAAACCCCGGATGTAGACTTCCTATCCGTCTTCTCTCCCGCATAATCCGCATCAGAATACCCAATGAGCTGAAAACTTGAAACCTTGGAATACCAAACAGCAAAATTTGGGGTATGAACTAAATATCAAAAGATTCATTTAACCTCTTCCAAATGACTTCGCCTCGGGGAGGCTTGAAACCTTGCACATTTACCTACGCTATACATGATATCCGGTCTAGATGCACAAAGGTAAAGCAAAGAGCCAATCATGAAGCGGTATACCTTTTGATCTACCTCTTTACCATTCGGATCGGGTTTCAAGTCAAGGGTTGTGCACATGGGAGTCTTCATAGGCTTGAATCTCTTGAGGATGTCTTGAGTGTACTTGGCTTGTTTGATGAAGGTTCCTTCATGATATTGATTCACTTCAAAGCCAAGGAAGTACTCCAATTCTCGCATCATAGACATCTCAAACCTATAGGTCATAAGCTTGCAAAACTCTTCATTGAACAAAGTGTTAGTAGACCAAAAATGATGTCATCCACATAAAGTTGGCATATGAACAAGTCACCTCCAACCGTCTTGGTAAAGAGGGTGGGATCGGTTAAACCAACATTAAACCCACGATCCACTAGAAACTCTTTAAGGTGCTCGTACCACGCGCGTGGAGCTTGTTTAAGTCCATAGAGCACCTTATCGAGTTTGTAGACATAATCGGGGTGGTTGGGATCCTCGAAGCCTGGAGGTTGCTTGACATATACTAGATCATTAATGAGACCATTTAGGAAAGCACTCTTAACATCCATTTGTTATAGCTTGAAATTATGATGGGATACATAAGCAAGTAAGATGCAAATAGATTGAAGACGAGCTACGGGGGCAAAGGTTTCACCGAAATCAACACCTTCGACTTGAGAAAACCCTTGAGCCACCAATCTTGCCTTGTTGCGAATGACGATACCATATTTGTCTTGCTTGGTCTTGAACACCCATTTGGTGCCAATAACATTCTTCAATCCTTGGGTCTTGTCACTAACTTGGAAACCTTGTTGTGCTCGAAGTTGTTCAGTTCATCATGCATGGCTTCAAGCCAATCTTGATCTTCAAGAGCTTCATAGACTTTCTTGGGCTTAATGAAAGAGACAAAAGCATGAGCCTTGCTAAAATCCGCCAATTGCTTCCTAGTGACAACCCTTCCACGAACTTGCCCAAGAATCTTGTCCTCCGTGTGACCCGCTCGTTCAAGATTTTCTAGCCTTCTCTTTTCTCTACGAGCTAGTATCTCCTCCAAATATTCCTTGGATATTGCTTGAGAATCACCTTCTTCATCGGAGTCATGTCCATCTTCATCTTGGCCTTGATCATCAATGGGTGAAGGATCACCACTAGGTTGAGCTCTCTCAACAATTATAGGACCTTGATCATGACTTTGATGAGTAGCTTGGCCTTGATCACTTGTTTGACCTTGATCATTAGCTTGGCCTTGATCACTTGCTTGACCTTGATCATTATCTTGAGGGCTTTGTGCATCTTGTTGGGTAGCTTGTGTATCAATGGGTGTAGTCAATAGCTCCACTTGACTGGCGCATAGTCCTTCTCCCTCCGTCATCCGGTAACCCTCAATGGGGATTATTTCACCAATCCCCATTCTTCTTATGACGATGGGAGGAATTGCATCTCCTACAACACCATGATCTATACACCCCCCTTGGGAGCCGTTATCCTCATCAAACACCATGTCTATAGATTCTTCAAATTGTCCGGTGGACTTGTTGTAGACTCTATAGGCGTGAGCATTTTTGGCATAGCCAACAAAGATACCCTCATAAGGTTTGGTCTCAAACTTTGACAAGCGTTTACCTTTCTTGCGAATGAAGCACTTTCAACCAAAGACTTTGAAGTAAGATACGTCCGGTTTCTCGCCCGTGAGAATCTCATAGGGAGTCTTGTTCAAGATCTTGTGGAGATATAACCGGTTGGTAGCATGACAATCGGTGGAGACGGCTTTAGCCCAAAAGTTATAAGGAGAAGAGAACTCCGCAATCATTGTCCTAACCGCATCCATCAAAGTCTGATTCTTCCTTTCCGCTACACCATTTTGTTGAGGGGTATAGGGAGTGGAGTATTGATGAGAAATGCCCTTTTCACTAAGAAAACCCTCAACGGTATAGTTCTTGAACTATGAGCCATTATCACTCCGCATGGCCAATATGGAAGCATTGTGTTGGCGTTCAACTAAAGTGATGAACTCGATGACTCTCTTTTGAGTCTCACTTTTCCTCATGAAGAAATACACCCAAAAATAGAATAGTAATCCACTATCACCAAGCAATACTTCTTTCCTCCGAGACTATCATAGGATAATGAACCAAATATATCCAAGTGAATGAGCTCGAGAATTCTTGTGGTGGAGATAGTGGTCTTGGTCGGGTGGAGTTCTCCATGTTGCTTCCCAAAGGCGCAAGAGCTACACACACGATCTTTAGCAAACTTAGCCTTGGTTAGTCCTAGAACATGATTTCCACTTTGAAGGTCATGCAACATCCTCATATTGGTGTGGGCTAACCGACGGTGCCACAGCCAACCCACGTCAACTTTGGCCATTCGACATGTCGCGACACACGTGTCTCCTTTAGAGAAGTCCACTACATACATGTCGTTCTCGACAAATCCAACAAATGATACTTTAAGAGTTGTTTCCCAAGTTACAATCACATTCTCTTTATTCAAGAAAGAGGTAAAACCACAATTTGCAAGTTGGAGAGCGGACATCAAGTTATAACCAAGGGACTCAACAAGGAGAATATTCTCAATTGATAAATCATTTGAGATAGACACCTTGCCTCGTCCTAATACCTTAAGTTTGGAATTGTCACCAATAGTGACGCAATTGAGATGATGTGATGGAGTTTCAAGATTACTCATTGCGTCATTGCTTCCGGTCATATGTTGGGATGCACCACTATCCTCCGTCCATCTACCCGACCCAAAAGCGCTTCCCTACAAGAGATCAATTTATTGATTTAGGTACCCATCCTTCAATGGGTGCTCTTTTGTTAGTAACAAGGGTCTTAGGAACCCAAATAGTCCAATGATAATAATCACCATAAGAAGTACCAACGTACTTAGCATAAACATAACCATCTCTAGATTTCATGAGAACATAAGAGGGGTTATATTTTCCGGCAAAGTCATTGTGAGTGATGCTCCCCTTAGAGGTATCACCACCCACAATGGAGTTGGTCTCCTTCTCCTCGGTCACATCTCCCTCTTTCATAAAGACAACATTTCGAGAGGAAGAGGTGACATTCTTGGTTTTCTTCTTTGACTTGGCAACAAAGACAAGCCCTTCCTTACCTTTCTTAGATCCTTGAGATCTTATGGCATCATTGAGAATTTTCTCTCTTCCTACAATGTTAGTAGTAGTACAAGAGGTACGAATGATAACAATGCTATTAGAGGAAGGTATCACTTGCTTATTAGATTGTTGATCTAGAAGCTTATTTCGAGACGTGGTGAGTTTGTCATGAATTTCTTTAAGAGACGTGAACTCCTTTTCTAGTTTTTCATGACGCTCAACAAGTTTCTCATGAGCCATTCCTAGATTCAACTCTTCTTCTTCAAAGTTTTTAAGTAGAGCAAGAGAATGTTCATTATCCTTCATAATTCTAGCGTAGGTCTCTTCTAGACTAGATAGTCTCTCTTCAAGAGAGGCTCTCATGGATCTCTCTTTCTCAAGAGCTTCTACAAGCTCCTTGTCATTGTTCTCATGGACACCACCATAACTATCCAAAGTCATGATGATCTCTTCCTTCTCATCTATAAGAGAGTTATCATCATCAAGTTGCCTCAAAAGGGCCTTTACCTTTTCTTTGGTTTCACCTTCAAGACTAGATAACCAAGAGCCTAGATTCCTGGCCTCCTCATCATCATCAACAATGTTTTCAACACAATAAAATAATGAGGGAGAACTAGTTGAAATAGTTTGGAGGTGGAATATATTACCACGGTGGCTTTTGCCATGAGACATGTAGGTCGGATCAATGCCTTCTCATTGGGGGATTCGAATAGAGAGACTGATGAAGAGGAATACGTAGCTATGACGACATGGGCCACACCTACGACTTAATCTTCTCCTTTATCTCTGGAGTAGTTTGTTTCCAATGTGGGCCCTTCTTGAACATATAGAGCCCTTGGGACTCTTCTAGCAAGGTTCTTGTTTTGTGGAGCTTTGTTCTTGTCCTTGCGAACAAGCTTGCCTTCATTCTCTTCTATTGGCTCGAAAGGACACTCTTTGACGAAGTGATTTGCACTTCCACAATTGTAGCATGTCCTTGGCCGCTCCCCCTTCTTGTTGTAGACCTTGTTTCTCGAGGGTCTAGGAGCACCGACCTTATGAGCCTCCCATCTCTTCCAATACCTGTGCATAGCAAGAGCAATACACTTGTGAGCACCCTTGTATGTGTCTTCATAGTCCTCTTCATCCTCATCATCCTCATCAACTTCTTCTATCCGAGCAATCGCCTTAGACTTCAAAGCGAGGTTGGGTGACTTCCCAATTCCTCTGGAGCGGGCGAGAGCATCATCCGCACTCTTGTGAGATAAGGATATGGATATGAACTCACTAAGAACACCAATGGAGTTGAGTGAGTTGTAGTCTGATCTTGTTCGGATGCTAGTGGATAGGTTCTTATCAAAAGGAGTTATGGCCTTGACAAACTTCCTCTTTATCCACTCATCGGAGATTTCCTCTTTCCCAAAGCCCCTTAATTGGTTGCCAAGGGTGACAACTCTTCTATATAGCTTCTCGGAACTTTCATATTCAAGCATGATGAAGTTCTTGGACTTGTCAAGTGCCACATCATACTTGGAGGATTGGATGCTAGCATTTCCTTGGAACAAGGTATCAAGTTTATCCCAAGCCTCCTTGGCGGTCTTGATACCACGGATGTGTTCAAGATGTTTTCTTGGGAGAGTCTTTTGAATAGTAACAAGAGCGGTCTTATTGAGTTGAAATTCAATATCCTCTCTTGGAGTCAAGTTGCTTGCATCATGAGGATGGAATCCATGGAGAACACTTTTCCACAAGGCGGTGCAAGAGCCGGAAATATGAGACTCCATATCGAACTTCCAAGAAGAAAAATCATTAGTGTTAAGCATGGAGGAAGTCCAACATTTAGAATGTGTGGAATAGTAGCAACAGGATGAATAGAGTCATAATTGGTAGGTGGTGGAACTCTTGAGTTAGACCCCGAACCATTGGCCGTTTGAGACTTGGAGCCTTCGGAACTCCCACCGCTCTTAGCCTTTTTATCGGATTTTGCCTTGGCTTTCGCGTTAGCTAAAGCAATGTTAGCTTCCATTTCGGCGATGTCCGGAATGGAATCATCATCCGAGATAACATCATCAGCGCTGGAGGGAGGTTCCTCGGACTCCTTGGTTTTCCCCATCATGGCCTCCAACATCTTCTTTATGCTAGAAACCTCGAGCCAACACTACAGCTAACCTTGGACAATTCGGCTTGGATAGTTCCAACCATTTCTTGTAGGTTAGTTATAGTGTTGGTCATTTTGGCGATTTCCGCATTAGAAGCGTCGGGCTCATTTTCATTGACCATTATACTCTTAGGCGGTTAAGCCCTTAGTAAGAGTCGAGGCTCTGATACCAATTGAAAGTGCACTGTGGTCAAATAGAGGGTGGTGAATAGGTTGACTACCAATTTTTCTTCTTTTCCTTTTTAGTTTGGGCTAAACAAGTAATACAAGGTTCTCTAGATGTGCATCTAGGTGAGCAACCTATGTGATACAAGATAAGATACACAACGGAAGTAAATCAAAAGGTAACAAGATAAACCACAAGTGTAAACAACAAGGCAAGGATATGTTTCCCGCAGTTCTTTCTCAAAGAGAAGTACGTCTATGTTGGAGAGGTGAGGAGCCACCTAGGCGCTCCTCAATAACATGGATGTCCACATCTTATTTTCCTTGAGCTTCTCCGGTGAGGGAGTTTCTCGTTTCCACTATGAGGTCGACTTGAAGGCGTTGACCAAACCTTTACACGAGGTTGAGGACACTCCACAAGATGGATGGAGGATCTCAAACAATCCGAAGCTTCTTTGCAACAAGGTGGAAGCTACAAGCACGAGATCTACTAAGGATCTAGGCCTCAAGTAGGATTCTAGATATACTAGGATGTGGTGAATGTATTTGCAATTCATTTGGTGGAATCACGGATCTAGGTCTCCTCTAGCTCTCCACAAAATTATGGAGTGACTGGGTAGTTGGAGAGGGAGATCTAGGAGGTTGAAGCTTGCATTAATGGCTAAGAGAGAGAGTGTGTGAGAAGCTTAGCATTTAAGAGGTAGGGGAAGGGCTTTAAATACCCCTTCCCCAAATCTGGCCGTTGGGCAGCCCACGCAGCACCGGAGGTACCGGTGTTTCCACCGTTACTACCGGTGGTCTTGTCTGTCTAGAGCCCGCGTGGCTTCACTTCCTCTTAGTTGCTTCCCCGGGCACGGAGCTACCGGTGGGAACACCGGAAGTACCGCCCACCGGTACTATCGGTGGGTTCCGTCCTGGCCTCCGCGATGTAGCACCCGAACGTGGATTTAGTGGAACCACCACCGGTAGCTCCACCGGTGGTAATCCGCTCGTTGTAGCCCAGTTGAATGGGTGGAGGTACCGGTGGGAACACCGGAGGTTCCGCCTACCGGTACCACCGGTGGCCTCTGCTGCAGGCTCCGCCATGAGCCACCCTAAGGGGATTTTGGCGGAGGTACCACCGGTACCACCACCGGATTACCCCGCCTGGGGTTGTGCTGGGAAACAACAGGGGGCGGTACTACCGGTGGTTTCACCGGTACTACCGCTGCCTGTAAAAACTGCTTCCTAGGTTTGTCTTTTTGAGCTCTTTTTCTTTGGAGAATTATTGCAATGTCATTGAGGATATTATGGAGAGTACATGCATATTGTGAAGTATAAAATAGACCCTGCATATGCTCAAAGTAAATATTAGTCCTTTAGTTATGTTGTGATCAATTATCAAAACGGAAGATGATCTTTCAACTGCGCTGGAGGGTGCAGCCGCTGCAAGATAGGGCCGCCACTTTGTGGGAGTTCTAGGGTGTCAGCAACCCAAGCCGAATGTGCGACGATATTCTCTCGAACATTGAGTTTGAGAAGAAAATAACTTCTATCACTAGCTTGAAGAAGGGGGAAGACTACTCGCCTTGTCCCTTCACGCTCTTGGACGCAGAACATCCTTCGAGTGAGGTAAGTTTTTCCTTTTTCTTTCCTTGTGCATCTGTCGTTTTGAGTTTCTTTCGATTGATTTCCACCTTTCCTTCGTTAGAACAAGGATGACCCGCCACTATCTGCGATGGACGATGGGACCTCCGATCTTCTCGCGAGTAACATTGATCTTCCCCTCGACACGAGCGTTGCAAACGCGGAATCGAGTGAGGAGATAGAAGAGCTGGAAGAGGAGGAGGAGCTAGAAGATCTGGAAGGGGAGGATGAAGATGAGGATCCTCAACTCCTCCACCGTAAGCGCCGCAAGCTTGAGGAGGACGAAGTGTGATGTAGCCCACCGTATTCAACCAAGCACAACATCGATACACAACAAGGTGAACTCACTCCTATCCCCGTATGTTTCCGGTGACTTGGTGAACGGTGCTCTACCTCATGAAATACCCCTCTACATGCATAGGTGGGATCACCACATGGAGTCCCAAGATGGTGCCCAAGATCCCCAAGAACACATCCAAGAAGGTGCACATGAAGCTAGGAAGGAAGCGGGTGAAGACGGCGTCAAGATCGACGATCCGAGGAGGAAGAACGGAGGGAAAAGGGGGCTCCCGGCCTCACCCCCCAGCCAGGCCGGCCTCCCCCCACCTCAGGCCGGCCACCTGGCCGACCAGGCAGGCCTCCCTCTTTCCCACCCCGGCCTTAGGCCGGGCCAGCCCTCCCTCAGGCCGGGCACCAGGCCGAGGGCACCGGCCCCACCCCGGCCTCAGGCTGGCCTCCCAGGCCGGGCCGGCCCCAGGGAGGGCGCTGCCTCCCACCCCGGCCTCACAGGCAGTCCTCCCCTGTTTTGTGCGGAAATGCCCGGTTTTTGCCCGTTTTCACCCCACCTACCCCCATAGGCTATATAAGGGACCCCGGTGGCTAGATCTAGGGTTTAGGAATGCTTTGAGAACTTCGGGCTATGCCCTTGTATCCCTCTTGTGAGGTGACTCCTCTTACGAGGCTACTCCTATGATGTGTATCTAGGACCGTATCGAGATCTCTCCAAGGAGCTACTCTTTCACCTTGTGATTCTAGTAGTGCTTGCCAACCTTTCCCTTGTGGCTCCTGTTGGATCGGTGGACCGGCCGGTGAGAGGAATCGGTTTCAATTAGCGTGTTGTTGACTTGGGTTTGCGATCCCTCGTAGGCTTCACGAGTTATCTTCCCCTTTTTGTGTTTCCACGCGTTTGCCCCCGATTTCCCCTCGATCCCCCCTCTCGTGTTCATCGCGTTCTTCGTGCGTTCTTCGTTTGTTCTTGTCAATTCGTGAAGATCGAGCCAACTTAGAGGTCAACACCTTCATCATCTGGTATCAAGAGCAAGGTTGCCACGGATTTGACACCCTCTTTCCCCCAATTTTTTTTCTTGATTTTGCCTAAATTCGAAAATTTCCACCAAAAATAGCCCCAATTTACTTTTCGAGCGATCTGTGATTTGAGTACGTTTTGGTAGGTTTTGATCCGTGGATCTATTGCAAAACTTGTTGGTCTACCTTCCTTTGCGTCCCCATGGCTTAATTCCATCGTTTTCCCCTTCGATTTGGTGATTTTCGGAGCCATTTTCCGCCCAAAAAGGTCAAAATCGGGTCAAATTCGCGTCCCCCGGAAGCCCGGCCTCAAAGCCCGGCCAAGGCCGGCCTCAAAGGACCTCAGGCCGGACCCCCAACAGAGCGTCCCGGCCTCCACGCCGGCCTCAAAGCCCGGCCAGGCCGGCCTCCCAGAAAACTGCCGCATTCCTTCACCGTTTTGGCCATAACTTTTGACTCAGGTCTCCGTTTTGAGTGATCTTTAGCTAGTTTTGTAGGCAATTACATCATCTACATCACCATTGCAGGAGATCCATGATCAATTGAAGCCTAATTTCGTGAGCAAGTACTAAACTTTTCATCCTATAGGGTGAAGATCGTCGGAGAGAGGTATAATCATCCCGAATCTTCTCCCTCTTGCCATTCCTTTGTGAGCCAACTTATCTTGTGATTACCTTACCTATTGAGGCTAGTTCATCTATGATTGTTTGGGATTTGCACACTTGTACCGTGTAGTTTCCGAGCGACCGGTGTATGCGCTAATTCATATAGTTTCATATGTTGGCACAAAGTGAGTGAGCAAAAAGTGAAAAAGCAAAAGAGAGAAGAGAAAAGAGAGAGAAGAGAAGAGAAAGAATAAGAGAGAAAAAGGAAGCAACCACTTGCCATACCACTTGTAGGAAGCGCGCAAGCTCGATGAACATCTCGTAGGTGGTGCATTGTGTGCAAATCTTGTAGCCCACCAATAATTTGCAATCGAACTAGCGGCTCTCCTTGTACTTGTGCAACACGAGCTTTATAGTCTTCGCTAGGATCATTTGGTTCCTTAGCTCACATTTTGGTTGCACTAGTCCCATTTATCTCCCCTTTTGTGTGCGTAAGTTCATCGTGTTCTTCGTGCGTTCTTCACGTTCTTCCCAATATCCCCACCTCTCGTGCGTCAATGCACGAGGATCAGGCCACCCTAGAGGCCAAGCCTATATCATCTGTCCAAGAATCGAAGAGCAGGATTTTTCTGAAATTTTTGCTCAATTTCGAAATTTCTCCCAAATCAAGAAATTTTTTGGACAAATTTGAGAAAAGTGGCTGAATAGAAAGGCGGGGAATGGTCTTTGGCAACAAATCTATGGATCAAAACCATGAAAAACTCAACAAATCGAGAGATCGGTCGAAATCCCTTTTGGCTATTTTTGGTCAAATTTTCGAATTTATGGTGGATAGAAGAAAAATTGGTGGTAGGGGAGGGGGTGGGGTGTCAGATTCGTGTCAATCTAGCTCTGGATACCAGATGATGAAGGTGTTGACCTCTAAGTTGGCCCGATCTTCACGAATCGACAAGAACGAACGAAGAACGCACGAAGAACGCGATGAACACGAGTGGGGGGGATCGAGGGGAATCGGGGGCAAACGTGTGGAAACACAAAAAGGGGAAGATAACTCGTGAAGCCTACGAGGGATCGCAAACCCAAGTCAACAACACGCTAATTGAAACCGATTCCTCTCACCGGCCGGTCCACCGATCCAACAAAAGCCACAAGGGGAAGGTTGGCAAGCACTACTAGAATCACAAGGTGAAAGAGTGGCTCCTTGGAGAGATCTCGATACGGTCCTAGATACACATCATAGGAGTAGCCTCGTAAGAGGAGTAACCTCACAAGAGGGATACAAGGGCATAGCCCGAAGTTCTCAAATCTTCCCTAAACCCTAGATCTAGCCACCGGGGTCCCTTATATATCCTATGGGGGTAGGTGGGGTGAAAACGGGCAAAAACCGGGCATTTCCGCACAAAACAGGGGAGGCCGGCCTGGGAGGCCGGGGTGGGAAGGAGGGAGGCCGGCCTGAGGTGGGGGGAGGCCGGCCTGGCTGGGGGTGAGGCTGGGAGCCCCCTTTTCCCTCCGTCCTTCCTCCTCGGATCCCCGATCTTGACGCCGTCTTCACCTGCTTCCTTCCTAGTTTCATGTGCACCTTCTTGGATGTGTTCTTGGGCATCTTGGGCACCATCTTGGGACTCCATGTGGTGATCCCACCTATGCATGTAGAGGGGTATTTCATGAGGTAGAGCAACCTTCACCAAGTCACCGGAAACATACGGAGATAGGAGTGAGTTCACCTTGTTGTGTATCGATGTTGTGCTTGGTTGAATACGGTGGGCTACTCAAAGTGACTTCTAAACACAAGTTCTTGAGCCAGGAGACTGTCGAGGAGGTTGAGTCCTCTCCTATCCAGGCAACGCCTCTGAACGTGATTCCACCCGCGATCCAACAGTCGAAAATTCCAACTGCCTGGGACTTGGCGGACCTTGACGAGGACGATGATGATGAGTAAGTTATATACTTCACGAATTTGGACCTGCTTCTTTTTCTCTTGTCCTTAACCTTTTTTCAATCTTCTGGTTCTTAGCAGGTATTAGTTCACATCTTCGGCTCAGTTTGCCAAGCAAAAGGAGGCTATGCCTGAGCCGACCAAGGCACCGAGTCCTACAAGGGCGGTCGAGATTTCCCATTCGAAGGATGCTGGAGCATCCGCGGGTAAGGAGGTTTTGGGTAGTTCGCTTGACCCCCTGTCAACTCCGAATGGCAAGGTGAACTTCTGTTTCCTACGTATTTTACCTTTTCTTTTATCTGGTGCACGTCAGTG
Organism: Alopecurus myosuroides; assembly: GCA_028641055.1. Lineage (NCBI taxonomy): Eukaryota > Viridiplantae > Streptophyta > Magnoliopsida > Poales > Poaceae > Alopecurus > Alopecurus myosuroides. The sequence continues at coordinate 174,304,012 of CM054058.1, forward strand.
CTCCCGATGGGAGTAGCACCCGAGTCAGTGGGCGACTGTTTATAGTTGGTTACTGACTCAAGTAGCTTGTTTCCTTTCCCGAGTTGAAACTTTTCTTTTTTTATCGGGTGCACGCTAGTGCACCCGATAGGAGTAGCCCCTGAGTATATAGTCGACTGTGTACAGTCGGGTATAGACTCAAGTGACACTATACTGATTTGTCTTTTCTATTGCAGGATATTCTTGATTCCTTAGCCGTTTTCGGAAATCGTCTTGCGGTAGCTGAGGAAGAATGCATCTCTCTTCGTCAAGAGCACGAGCAATGCCTCCAGGATATTCGTTCTTCGCGAGGTGAGTTATTGTATATTCTCGACCAACTTTGTCCTTCTGATCCCTTCATTACTAACGTGCTTGCTCTCTGCTGTAGATGAGGCCACCCTGCGCGAATGCCGAGAAGATCGAAGCTTGCGCTCAGATTAAAGATCTCGAGAAAGAGTTAGAGACCACCTGAAAGGAGTTGGAGTCCACTCGAAAGAATGCGGCCGATCGCCTTGCTGAGTCTCGAGAAGCTTTGAAGAAGTTGGAAGACACGGGTGCGCGCGTGATAACCAGCTGTCTGACACTCTCCGTCCCATAGCTCAGGCCTTGTCGGGTATGTTGTTTGTTTGTTTGCGTTTTATCTTGGGATTTCTTCTTTCTTTTGTCATTCTTCTTACTTTCTTGTAGACGCTCTTGGGGTTGCTTTGGCGATCCCTAGCGAAGTACGGGTCGATGTTTTGGCGGATGTATGCACTCAACTGCGTGAGCATGGGAAGAAGGCTTTCTTTTCTATCCATGACGCTTCTCGAGTGTTTTCGCAGCTGCATCAGCGAGTGCTCACGGGGAAGCCGGTTCCTTCGACCGTGGAGGGTCTTTTGTTGGATTTTATCGGCGAGGGTGATCTCTTCGAGGAGTATACTCTTGCCCAGACTGAATGCGGAGCGAAGACAACCATCCAGTTTGCCCTGGCGCACAACGTCCAAGGTGACATGGAGAAGGTGTACTCGGAGCTTCCTCGGGATGATGCGGGCAAAAAGGTAGCGCTTCGACCTTTTGGCGATCGTGCTGAGATGCTAGCGAAGATGTTGTCCGAGCTAGTTTCTCGTGGTCGTGGCGTCAAACCTTCTGCGAGCGGGGCTGATTCTGGGAAATCCGTTGCCCCTTAGGATAGATATTATTTCTGCTCTTGTTCATTTGGTAATGTAATGAACCTTGGAATATTTTGTGTTTCGCTTTTTGAATGAAGGGGTTTAAAGCGTCAGCAGTTTGTTCTTTGCCTTACTCCGTATTATCCCGATGGGAGTAGCCCCCTAGCACTCGAGGGTGTTTTCTTGGCGCAAACGTCTAGTGGCCTTCAACTGTGTGACTAAAACTCTCGTGTGCTCTACGCCTTTGCAGGTTGGTGATTCTGGCGGAGGATCATCGAGTGCGCCTGTGCCTTCGACTGCGCGTTTGCTGACAGATACAAGTATGCTTGCTTCTCTCCATGGCCGTATTGCGGATGGCGAACGTAAGCTGAAGGCTTTGCAAAGTGTAGCGGATGTTGCCAAGTCCAAGCAAAAGCTTGCTGCTAAGCGCGAACAATTCGTCATTGAGGAATTGGTCAGTGTTGCGAAGAGTTTGTTATGTAAGTTCCACAAGCCCCTGAGTCAATTTGGTGTAAGTAGTGTGTGCTTACATTTTCCGTGTTTGTGCAGTTATCGAACCTGATGCAGTGTCCGAAGGTTAATGGGTGAATAACAAGATAGCTTGCGAGTCCAGCAGTTCGAACCCACATGCGTGCAATTTCTGGTCCGATCGAAGCAGCGGTTTCATCTTGGCGACTTTACAATATCAAGTGCGTCAATTGCAGGTTTTTGTCGAGTCGTGCCAAGAGGCTCTTACTTCGGCTCATCGGACCTTTTATCCCTTTGGGACTGTGTCTGGTCAACTGAGCGCACTGCTGAGGACTTCTCATCGAGTGGAAGATGTTCGCGAGTGTGCGCGCCATCAACTTGTCTGCGGGGCTCGGGTTGGTATTGCGTTTGTGCGGCTGTGGCACCCGGAGGTGAACTTCAATTCTGTGGTGCAGCTACCCGTTACCCAAGGGGTTCCTGTAGATTTTGTTCCTCATTACGAGGTGGTGCGCCAACTGCTGAGCGAATTATTTGGCTAACTGTTCCGAGACAGAGCGGTTGCTCTGGGAAGGTGCTAGTCGACAGTAGTTTGATTGGAAAGGTGTTTGTACCTTGTATTTTTTGTGATTCTGTGAAGGTGTGTTTAAGGTGTGTACCTTGTGACCTTGTAAATATTTGCTTGATTCTGATTGCGAATTTTATGCTAGTTTGGCGTAGCCCCCGTGCATTGGGGTGCTTTTTTTAGCATGTACTTGATTTGTTGATAACTGGAATATGTAGTTGAAGGGATCTTTATTGCTATGGCTGAGAAGCCATGTGTTTGCTCGAGTTACATCGTTGCTGGAATAGCCTTATTTGCGAGTAGAGTACTCTCCTCGTGATAGATTTTCGTAGGTACGCTACGTTCCACGGGTTGGCGTAGATGCCCCCCGTTGTTGGGTTCTTCAAGCGATAGGTTTATCCTGGGATAACTTCGTGTATGATGAAGGGTCCTTCCCATGGTGGCTCGATCTTATGGTAACTGTCTTTCTTGAGTCGCAACACCAGGTCGCCTACCACGAAGGATCTGCTGCGGATGCGGCGACTGTGGTGGTTGCGTAGCGCTTGGTGGTAGACAGCGGATCTTGCGAGTGCGACATCCCTAGCTTCATCCAGTACGTCCATGTCTTCGGAGAGTGCTTCTTTGGAGGCTTCTTCGTTGTAGGCGATGACTCGTGGAGCACCGAATCGAACATCTTCGGGTAGGACTGCCTCAGCGCCATAAACCATGAAGAATGGCGTGCAGTCTGTTGACCTATTTGGAGTTGTTTTCAGGCTCCACAAGACAGATCGTAGTTCCTCAGCCCAATGCCCGACTGCTGCATCTAATCGTGCGAGTAGTCTCTTCTTCAGGCCGGTTGAACTAATCCGTTGGTTTGGGGGTGTGCCACCGAGGCGAAACTGAGAGTTATCCCTTTTCCTTGCAGAAATCTTTAGTTTCCTTGGATGTGAAACTGGTTCCGTTGTCCGTGATAATGTTGTGGGGGACACCAAATCTGCAAACAATGGAATCGAGGAACTTGACGGCGCATTTTGCCTATTAAGATGTGAATGGGATGGCCTCTATCCACTTGGTAAACTTGTCGACCTGCGACCAGCAGATGGGTATATCCTCCGGGTGTCGCCTTTTGTAATGGCCCCACCATGTCCAGCCCCCATTGAGCGAAGGGCCAGAACAGAGGGATCATACGGAGCTCTGTGGCTGGTGCGTGCGGCTTGGGTGCAAATCGCTGGGCGTTGCATCTCTCGACCAGATCCTTGGCGTCTCGGGCTGCCATGAGCCAGTAGAATCCTGCTCGAAAGGCCTTGCCCAGGATGGCTCTCCAACTTGCATGATGTCTGCAATCACCTTGGTGTATGTCTCAGAGTAACTCTTTTCCGTCTTCGGGTGCGATGCACCTCTGAAGGATGCCCGATATGCTTCACTTGTAGAGCTCGCCTTTTATCACCCGAAAGGATTTACTGCGTCGTACTATTTGCCTTGCTGCGGAGACGTCTCTCAGGAGCTGCTTTCTGAGCAAGTAGTCGAGATACTTGTGTGTCCAGACTGGCTCGACCTGGAAGATTTGTCGCGAGATCTGATGGACGAGGGCGATGAGGGCGTTTTGTTGACTGGCCTCCATCTCTGTTGCTGCATGTACCTCTATAGGCTTCTTGAGATTGACTGATCTTTTATTGATTTTCTCAAAGTAAATTCCTGGCAGGAACTGGGGCATTTGTCGATCTAATGTTCGCCAGCTTGTTAGCCTCCTTGTTGCTTGAGCATGCAATGTGCCTTAGTTCACATCTTTTGAAGCTTCCCTCGAGCAGGTTGTACATATCGCGATAAGCGACCATGTTATCCGCGACTACATTGCTTTCATTCATTGTTTGATGCACAATGAGGTTGGAGTCTCTGTAGATCATCAGTCGAGTGGCGCCGCAGGCAAACGCCATCTTCATGTTGTGCAGGAGTGCCTCGTACTCGGCGTCGTTGTTGGATGCTGGCTCGTCGAGGGAGAAGTCGAGTCGCAGGATGTACTGGAGCTTATCGCCTCGCGGTGATATGAGGATAACACCGGCTCCTGCTCATTCGTTCCTTTTTGACCCGTCGAAGTACATGATCAAGGAACTCGAGTATTCTGGAGGTCCTGGAGTTTGCCATTCCGTCCAGTCCGAGAGGAAGTCTGCGACTACCTGTCGGAAGGTTACCCCCGAGTAGGGGTAAGGAAAGTGCTAAAGGCAAGAGCAAAGAGGTTGTTTTGACTAAGTAGGCCGGCTACCCGATACTCGCTACCCGGTAGGCAGCTATCCGGTCGTACACACCAATGGACAGGAGGAAGAATCAAGGAAGTTGTATTCTTCCGAGTAGAGGAAGTAGTCCGAGTAGAGGGAGTGGATTCCTACTCGGGCCAGAAGTCAATGGAGCCGTTCTGACAAAGGATCCCGCGTATCCTGCGTCCGTACGGCGTGCGGTTCAACTTACGGAGCGCGTGATTATCCGCGCTCCGGCGTGGCTACAGTGCGGTAGCCGCCTGTCTAGTCCTGTCACTGACAGAGGGGACAAGATAGGGCTAGGGGCCTACCCTATCTCACTGACAAGGGTGGACAGATCCCATCTCTGAACGGCACGACGACTTACGGGGCAAGCGTCAGCGGGAACCCGGAGGCGTGCGCGGTTCTGCAGCGCTCCTGTTCCATCGAGCTGTACCTTTTAGTATTATTCTATCCGGCTGGGCACCAGTATATAAGGTGCCCTTCCCCCTCCTGCGCGAGGGACGTTGCCTTAGTCGAGACTCTGGATTGCTTCACTACTCACAGAGAGAACTAGCGCGTATAGTGGCTACTCGGGTGAAGGCCTGAACTGTACTGTGGCTACTCGGTAAACACTATATAGAGAGAGAGGCAGGAGTAGGGGTGTTACCTCCACACGAGGGCCCTGAACCTAGGTAAGATCGTGTTGTTTGCAGTGTTTTTGATCTATCACACGCGGCTACTCGCTGTGTGATCGCTCCCCGAGCACCTCCAGCGTCCATCGGCCCCAACTTTATCCATCCCATGGCATCTGCCGTGATACCACCATGACAGTTGACGCCCACCGTGGGGCAGACAGAGGTGCTGGCTGGAGTCCATGTTCGGACGGGACTCATTTCCGCTACTGGGGAGCGCATGGTCTGTGGCCTTGTCCACAGATTCGGCTCCTTCAACTTCGTCACCGACAACGCCGGAGATTCGGCGGGAGGCCCATTCCGGCAGGCGGCTCGGTGCTCTCCTTCGGCTTGCACCTCGTCTACGTCGCCACCGCCGTCGTCCGCGAGTTTCCTGAGGAGGTGCTGGTCGCGGAGGACCCTCCTGCCGTGCTCGCTGCCCGCGGAAGGCCGGTGGGCTGCTCCGCGGACAGCGTGGAGGTGATGATGACCGGCCAGCTACCGATGCCGGGAAGGGCGCGGCTGCTGCCGCGGAGGTCATCGAGGATCTCGCTGGCCCGAGTGTTGGCGGGAGGACCCACAAGCCCTACGAGAAGGATTCCAACATCCCTCTCTCCACTACACCAACGATACCGGCGTCCGCTGCGCGAATGGGCATGCCGCCTCCCACCGAGCTCGAGCTCTTGACCATGAGGGTGCAGCTCGACCCGCAGCGCCAGGAGCTGCTCGCTGAGCACCTGGAGCTTGAAAAGGTTAGGCTTGAGCTTAGCCTAGACCAGAACGAGTACAACAAGGCCCATGGCTTTACTCCTGTTGTTAGGAAGTGTAGCAAAGTAGGCGCTACACGTCGCAACTTAGGCGCCGAGATGGCAACAGTTGTAGAGGCTCCTAGCCAATCTGCCACCGCAAACACCTCCACCAGGCCTAGATACAGCACCCCCGCAAAACACTTAGAGCTGCTGAGGCTGTAGCTGCTGAGTTGCCAAACCTTGTCGGCGACGCGCGCGCTAGGCAGCAAGAGAGGCTCAACGAGCTAGTGCTAGAGGCTGCTAGGCAGAATGAGGAGTTCCGGAAAGCCAATCCGGGTCCTGATGCTTCTCAGATCGTGCATTCGCGTGCGGCGAGATCTCATGACCAAGCGTCATCGCCGCATCCCACCCGCGAGAGGGACCAAAGTGTGCGCTCTGGGAAGGGTAGAGAGATGCAGGTGTACGACCCGGTTCTCGCTGCGAAACAGCGCGCTGTGCCGCGAGAATCCGGTCAGAAACACACTACTGGAGGAGCAGGCTATCAAGCCCATAAAGCTCAGAGTAAGGGACATAGCGGAGACAACGCGGGGCCTTCTCGGCGTCCTGCTGCTCAGCCTACTCGGCAGAGGACGCAACAACCTGCGGCAGCACAGCCGCGTGTGGCTGCGCCAGCAGCCAACCCTGTGATGCAACCCGCTATTGTGCAGGAGAACAGGTATGATGATGGCTACTCGGCGATGGGGCTAGCCGGCTATGCTGACCCAAGGAATGTTGCTGATCGCCTTGGTGAGCGCATGTTGGAGCCCAGTGATGTCAGGTTCAAGCTGGACCGGATCAACCTGTCCGCGCAACTCGAGAACAGGGGGCCGCCTGGCCCAGAGTGCTTTGGCCCTCGTATCATGAACGAGCCATCAGTGAACCACTTCCAGCTGGCCAGAGGGACCAAGTGTTACAATGGCAGCACCAAGCCGGAGGACTGGTTGAGTGATTATGTCACAGCCGTGCACATTGCAGGCGGCAACCGGAGATGGGTTGTGCGGTATGTTTCCGCAAATGCTTGAGGGTCCAGCTCGGACTTGGCTCAACAACTTGCCCAAGGATAGTATCAATTGTTGGCTGGACTTCTCGGAGGCCTTCATCAGCAACTTCACCAGCACTTATAAGAGGCCGAATAGGCCGCAGCAGTTGTCCGCTTGCAAGCAGCGGGAAGACGAGACCGACCGCGAGTACCTTACTCGGTGGAGCACCTTGAGGAACACCTGTGAAGGTGTGAATGAGGCCTAGGCCATCACTTGGTTTGCGCAGGGCTCCAGGCATGGCAGCATGTTGTGGAAGAAGCTGCAGCGCGAGATGCCGAGTACTCTCGCTGAGACCATCAAGATCGCAGACATGTATGCACTTGGCGACCCAACCCAGCCTCTGATGGACTCCCCCGAGCCGAGAAGGAACTACAACAACAACAACAACAAGCGCAACGATTTCCGCAACAAGCGCAGGGGTGACCGGATTGATACTCGGTATGATCCCGAGGAGGTGAATGTTGTGACCACGGCTGCTGGGAGTAGCCAAAGGCAAAAACTGCTGGAGCCCAGTACGGGCAAAACCAGAATCAGGGCCAAGGCATCAAGAAGTCGTACAATGCTCCCCAGCAGGGTAGCGGCAACTCGGGTCCTGCACCAAACTTCATCTTCACGGATATGAAGGATGGCCCGTACAGCTTCCATACTCGGCATCCAGCCAGGCCAGCCAACCACACTACTCGGCAGTGCAGCTGGTGGGAACAGATCAAGAATGAGGGCTTGCCCCCTCCTCCTCCTCTGCCAGCTGCGAATGCCAATGTGCAGCCAGCTCGGGCACCCGCTCCTCGGCCTGCAGTCTTCCCGAGAAGAGAGAACGTGAACCAGGTGGCTTTAGGAGCCAACCGCAACTTCAACAACGACCGCTACCGCAACAACAACAACGACCGCAACCGCAACTACTACACCCGCAACAACAACAGGAACAACAACAACAACAACCAAGGTAACAACAACAACGGCAACAATGGCGGTGGAGACCGCAACCAGTACCAGGAACACCACGAGAGCTACATGATCTTCACTTCTGAGCCCACCGACAAGCAGTCTCAGCACATGCGCGCTATGGAAGTCAATGCTGTGATTCCTGCTGTGCCCCACTACCTGCACTGGTGCAACCAAGAGATCACTTGGTCCAGAGCTAATCATCCTAAGGTGATGCCCAACCCGGGTAGCTACGCTCTGGTGGTGGATCCCATCTTCTTGGGTGCTCAGAAGAACGTGAGAGTCAGCAAGGTGCTGGTTGACAATGGCAGCAGCATCAACATCGTGTACAGAGACACACTCGAGAAGCTCGGGATGGCCGAGAACATGCTTCTACCCAGCAGGACCACTTTCCATGGCATTGTGCCGGGAGTGTCTTGCTCTCCAATCGGGCGCGTCTGGATAGACGTCCTATTAGGCACCAGGGAGAACTGCCGCACTGAGAGTTTGGCCTTTGAGGTGGTTGACCACCAGAGCCCATACCATGCCCTACTCGGTAGGCCAGCTCTCAGCAAGTTCATGGCTTCAATCCACACTGCATACTTGAAGATGAAGATACCTGGTCCCAATGGAGTGATCACTATCTCGGGTGACTACAAGAAGTCCATGGAGTGTGCCTCTGCTGGTTCCCAGCTGGCGGAATCCATGGTCATTGCCGCCGAGAAGAAAAAGATGTACGAGGTGGTGGCTATGGCGCAAGCAGCGCAAGGTGGTGCGCCTGGCATGCCGAGTTCCCAGTACGGGACTGCATTCCAGGCGTCCCAGGAGACAAAGAAGGTCCAGGTCGACCCTGAGTTCCCAGACCGTGTTGCCATCATTGGCGCCGGGTTGGGAGAGAAATAGGAAAGCGAGCTCATCCACTTCCTCCGTGAGAATCGGGACGTGTTTGCCTGGTCCAATGAGGATTTGCCAGGTGTCCCGGGGGAGTTGGTTGAGCACTCGCTACATGTGCGGCATGATGCCAAGCCAGTGAAGCAGGCGATGCGCCGCTTTAGCGATGAGAGAAGGAAGGCTATCGGTGATCAGATTGCCAAGTTGCTGATAAGCAACTTTATCATGGAGGTTTTGCATCCGGACTGGCTAGCCAACCCGGTTATGGTTGAGAAGAAGAAGGAGAACCCCAAGGCGGATACCGCTTGGCGCATGTGCGTGGACTACACTGACCTAAACAAGGCCTGCCCCAAGGATCCCTTTCCGCTACCCCGCATAGATCAGGTGATCGATTCCACTGCTGGTTGTGAGCTTTTGCCTTTCATAGATGCCTACTCTGGCTTCCATCAGATAACTCTCAACCCCGCTGATCAAATAAAGACTGCTTTTATCACCCCGTACGGGGCTTATTGCTATCGTGTCATGTGCTTTGGGTTGCGGAATGCTGGGGCTACCTATCAGAGATGCATGCAGAAATGCTTGCATGATCAAATTGGCAAAAATGTGCAGGTGTACGTAGATGACATTGTCATCAAAATGAATAAAACACATACTCTGCTTAGTGACATTGAGGAAACATTTGCCAACTTGCACAAGTACAAAATGAAGCTGAATCCGACTAAATGCACCTTTGGCGTCCCGTCTGGCAAGCTACTCGGCTTCTTGGTATCCAGTCGGGGCATTGAGGCCAATCCTTCAAAGATAAAAGCTATTGAGAGCATGTCTTTGCCGAGATCCCTGAAGGATGTGCAAACGTTCACTGGTTGCTTGGCTTCTCTGAGCCGCTTCCTGGGCAGAATGGGCGAGAAGGCCTTGCCCCCGTACCAGTTGATGAAGAAAAGCGACAAGTTCGTCTGGACACCGCAAGCTGATGTGGCATTCAAGGAGCTGAAAGCCATGCTGGGTAGCGCTCCCATCTTGGCTAGTCCGCTACCCAAAGAGCCAATGTTGCTGTACATTGCTGCGACTAACCGAGTGGTTAGTGTGGTAATTGTGGTGGAGAGAGAAGAGGAAGGCTAGACTGTGCAGCGGCCAGTATATTATCTCAGTGAGGTGTTGTCCAGTTCCAAGCAAAACTACCCACACTACCATAAGATGACTTACGGCGTGAACCTGGGCGCCAAGAAGCTGAAGCACTATTTCCAAGAGCATCCCATCACTGTGGTGAGCTCTGCTCCCATCTCGGACATCATGGGCAACAAGGAGGCAAGTGGCAGAGTAGCCAAGTGGGCAATTGAGCTGACCGCGTACGCCCCCGCGTATGCGAGAAGAGAAGCCATCAAGTCTCAGATCCTAGCAGATTTTCTGGTGGATTGGGCTGAGGTGCAGTATGAGCCTCCTACTCCGGTAGCCAACTACTGGAAGATGCATTTTGATGGCTCCAAGGTGAAGGAAGGCTTGGGTGCTGGCGTGGTGCTCACGTCACCCAAGCGTGATCAACTCAAGTACGTGCTGCAAATCCACTTCAAGGCATCCAACAATGTAGCAGAGTACGAGGCCGTGGTACACGGCTTGAAGGTGGCCAAGGAGGTTGGCGTGCAGCGCATCGTGTGCTATAACGACTCGGATCTGGTTGTGCAGCAAGTTTCAGGCACTTGGGATGCTCTGGATGCCAACATGGCGTCATATCGGTTCTCGGTGCAAACCATGACTGGATTCTTTGAAGGGTGCGAGTTCAAGCACATCCACCGAGCAGAGAACGAGGCAGCTGATGAGCTGTCCAAGTTGGGGTCTTCTCGGCAATACATCCCGGCTGGGGTCGCCTTGGAGCATTTGAGAAAGCCATCTATCAAGCCATCCCCCAACTCGGAGTCTATATTCGTTCCTTATCTGCCTGGTGAGGAAGCTGTTCCCATGGAGATTGACTGGGAGGTTGCAAAAGAGAACCCGGGGACTGCCGTCTCCATCCCGGGGACTGGCGCCTGCAACCCGGGGACTGTCCCTTCTTACTCGGGGACTGCCCCTCCCAACTCGGGGACTGTCGCATTCATTGAGGGAATTCTTGTTGTGTGCACAAGATCTCGGGGACTCGTCCCCGCCCCAGAAGAAGAAGAAGTGGTGGCTGATCCAATGGAAGTGGACGAACCAGTGTTTCCCATCCGGGGAACACCGAGTTGGGCTTTGCCCATATTATCCTTTCTAAAGGACGGCACCTTGCCAAGTGATGAGGTTACCTCGAGGCAAATTCAGAGAAGATCCAAGGGCTATACAATCTTCAGAGATGTGCTGCATAGAAGAAGTCCAACTGGTGTGTTGCAGCGCTGTGTAGAGCCAGAGGAAGGAGAGGAAATTTTGGTGGAGATACACCAAGGAGAATGCGGGCATCACGCCTCTTCTCGGGCTCTGGTCAACAAGGCTTTTCGACATGGTTTCTTTTGGCTCACTGCTTTGAAGCAAGCTGAAGATATTGTGAGAAAGTGCAATGCCTGCCAAAGGTTTGCAAGTAAGATTCATATGCCAGCTTCCGAGTTGAAGACCATTCCCATTACTTGGCCATTTGCTGTTTGGTGCTTGGATATGGTGGGTCCTTTCAAGCCATCTAGAGGCAACATGACTCACATCTTAGTCATGGTTGACAAGTTCACCAAGTGGATTGAGGTGAAGCCTATTCGGAAGTGTGATGGAGTCACTGTTGTGAGTTTCATGAAGGATGTGATCCTGAGGTATGGCTACCCGCACAGCATTATCACTGACAATGGCACAAACTTTGCTGAGGGTGTGTTCGCGAGGTTCTGCAGAGATAAGAATATTCGGCTAGATGTTGCATCTGTCGTGCATCCCGCCTCCAATGGGCAAGTGGAAAGAGCAAATGGCATGGTGCTATCAGCCATAAAGCCAAGGCTGATTGAGCCGCTGCTGAAAACACCTGGGTGTTGGTTAGACGAATTGTCAGCAGTGTTGTGGAGTCTACGGACTACCCCTAACCGGTCAACCGGCTACACGCCATTCTTCTTGGTTTATGGAGCTGAGGCCGTGCTGCCCACAGACCTAGAGCATGACTCGCCCCGTGTAACGCTCTACACGGAGGCAGAGGCTAGAGAAGCTCGAGAAAATGACGTTGACCTGCTGGAAGAAGCAAGAGAGCTAACTCTGTCACGTTCAGCTGTTTACCAGCAAAACCTGAGGCGTTATCATAGCCGGAAAGTGAACCCAAGGGTTTTCCGAGAAGGAGACATGGTGCTTAGGCTGGTGCAGCGCACAGCCGGGATGCACAAGCTTTCTCCTCCGTGGGAAGGGCCATTCATTGTGAGCAAGGCATTGCACAATGATGCATATTATCTTATTGACGCACAGCCACCCCAGAAGAATAGGCCGGATAGGGCTGGAGAGGAATCCAAGCGCCCTTGGAATGTAGCTCTACTTCGACGTTTTCACTCATGAGCAAACTATGTATGTATCTCCTTATCCGAGTTGAAATCCTATTCAGCAATTTGAAATTGAACTCGGGGACCGCCCTCGTCAAAATTGTTCCTGTGTTTACTCTGTTTTGCTTTGTCTATTCGGTTGAACCACTTAGAATTTCAAAAGCATACAAAGTAGTGTGTTTAAACTCACCGGACACTCTGCGACTCTGCTGCTGTCCGCAACCCGGCTTCATGGCAAGCCAGAGAACAAGCCAAAGAGTCAATGAACACATGAAAAATTGCAAAGGAAAGGAAGCGAGTGGCAACCGAGTAGAGTGTTTTTTACAGTTTTTTCTTTTCGGCTAAGTGGTGGGCAGCGTTACTATGAATTTTTCTAAGTGGCTAAGTATTTGAAACTCCTACTTTGAACTCTTGTGACTCGACTACCAACAAAGCAACAAGTTGCAGGTAAGAGCTGAGATAAAAAGGAAGAGCGGATAAAAAATGCAACTCGGGGACTTGCATATTAATGCAACCTGGCATTGAGCCAGAGTTGCTAAGAACTTAAACTGAGATAAAATTGAGTAGCAACGAAAGACTTAATTGTTTGATACATGTGCACCCGGCATCCCGGGGATCTGATAAAAAGTTAAGATGAGTTTTTCAGGCAGCAACAGTGTCGTTCGTGGCAGTGTTGTCCGCATCAGTCTTCTCGGCATCAGCGCTCTCGGCTCAGCTTCCGTGTTGGCGTTGGCGGCTTGCTCTGAGGTGGCCGTGGCGACGCAGATGAGATCCGTGGCCGAGGTCGATGCGGCAGCCTGGAAGCTGCTGCTGGTCGCGCCCAGCTCGGGAGCCGCCTGTTGGATCACCATCTCGGTGGTGATGGTGGGCTCCTCGACATGGGTTTCCGGCTTCTCGACTTCGTCATCGACCTTGGCCTTGCCCTTTCCCTTCTCGCCAGCTCCCTTCGCGGCACCATCCTCGAAGAAACTCAAGTCATCTGACTCGGTATCCTCGTCGTCATCGTCGTCCTTGCCCTCAGGTTCCGTGTCTGGCTCGGGGAGGCCCTCGATGAAGGTGGCGGTGTCCGCGTAGGAGGCTACCTCGAAGGCTGCCGCCTTCCGGCGAGCGATGCACTCGGGATCCTTGCTCCACTTGGAGTCTTGGCGCATTTCAATGATCCTGGAGAGATCGAGGTTCTCATACCAGCTCATGATGAAGTGAAGAAGTTCGTCCGCTCCTGCCCGAGCTGCCGAGCCGCGCCACTTTTTCAACTCGGCCTTTGCGCTGTCCAGCTTCTTGGCAAGCGCGCTAAAGTTGTTCGGCGCAACTTCATCAGGCCAGAACAGATCGTGGAGCTTGTACGTTGTGGACACCATGGTGGTGCCCAGGCCCTTTGAAAGATCGAGAGGTTAACTAGAGGGGGGGGTGAATAGGTTAACTACAAATTTTAACTTCTTTTTCAAGTTAACAAGGCAAAGCTCAAATATAGATTATCTAGAGTATGCAACTAGATGGACAATCCTATATGTTGAGCAATTACGACTAGCACAAGGTGAACAATATGACTAAGCTAGTAGCAACAAGTAAAGATAAGTTGAGGGATAACCGAACACAATGACGCGGAGATTTATCCCGAAGTTCACTTCCCAATGGAAGCTAATCTCCGTTGGAGCGGTGCGGTGCCACCAAAGTGGAACACCGAGTAGGCCTCAAATGCCACACCGTATCTCCTTCGAGATCTTCCACCGATGTGGATAGACTCGAATCACTATGTTGCCGTTGAGGTTGACAACTAGAACCTTTACAAGGATGAGGCACACTCCACAAGATTGGAGGGTCCTCACCAAATCCCAAGAGCCGCCAAGACTCCGAGAAGCAAGATCCACGGGCACAAAAGCACCGGGGATATCAACAAGGCTCCGAGCTCCGATGAACTAAGAGCAACAAGATTCCTAGCTCCAATGAACTAAGAATGACAAGATCCCTATGGGATGAGTGGGTGGATTTCTAATCGGCTCGGTGGAGTTGTAGATCGGGGGTGTCTCCTTCAAATCCCAAAGTATCACGAGCTTTGGTTGGGGATTTGTAGAGATCTTGTTCTTGAGCTTGAGCTTGGTCAATCAATGGTGGTGAGAGAGAGAGTGAGTGGGATTGACCAAGAGCAAAGGTAGGTGAAGACCCCGTATATATAGTCTTGTCGAAATATGGCCGTTTTTAGGGGGGGAGGCCTTTCCTGCGACCCACCCCGGCCTGGGGGCCGGCCTGGCCGGCCTGGGGGCAGCCAGGGCCGGGCCAGAACCCACCCCGGCCTGGGGGCCGGCCTGGGGCCGGCGTGGGCGCAGGGGGAGGCCGGCGTGGCGCAGCCGACCCGGCCTGGAGGCCGGCCTGGCCGGCGTGGAACAGGGGGGAGGCCGGCCCCCCACCCGGGCGCCCCGGCCTGGAGGCCGGCCTGGGGCCGGCGTGGGCGAGGGGTGAGGCCGGACCCCCACCCGAAAGCCCCGGCCTGGGGGCCGGCCTGGGGCCGGCGTGGGGCTGGCCAGGAGCAGCGCCAGCCCGGCCTGGAGCCCGGCCAGGCCGGCCTGGAGGCCGGCCACCCTGCACATTTCTTCCTTTTCTCCTTTCTTTTCGCCGTTTCTTTTCAACTCTTCATTGTATTTTCCCGTAGTATTTTCTCACTTATTGTTGAACTTTGTAAGACATTTGCGGGACTATGTTTTCTGAGTACACTTAGCAAAACACATTAGTCCATCTATATGTTGTAATCAAACACTCAAAACAGGATTTAGAACCTATGTTCTTTCAATCTCCCCCTTTTTGATGTTTGATGACAACATACGGATTTGCATAATAGATAATATTTCATGGCTATTTGTGAGATAAATAACATGTATTCGTACTCCCCCTATTTGTGTGCATATACCAATTGACATGTACATTTTATAATCATGATGATGATGAGACTATACCATATTTATGTGAAGTGCAAGAGATTTAGTTCATCCATGATTTTTAACATTGAAGATACACATGTATGAATAATAATGTTTATTTCTTTCAAGATCTTACCATAGCACTCTTCTTATGAATAATACCTTCACTCAATATGGCTTCAATATATTGATAATAGTGAGTGGAGGAAATATCTTGATAATCTTGCTATGATCTTCAATAACCATTGTCACACACATAATAGAGAGTACGATAGATAATTAAGAACATAGTCTTACAATAACACAAAGGTTCTCAAAGCACACAAATAGTTTGAACTAGAAAGCAAATCACAACGATAAGACGCAAATGAATGCATGTGATGCAATGCAATGCGTGAGTGGTTCTCCCCCTTGGCATCATACACCAAAAAGGGAGAAAAATGCAATGCAATCACTCGTCGCCCATCTCCTCCTCATCTTCATCCTCATGAACGTCTTCTGGAGGAGCCTGACTCGAGCTAGCGCCAGCTGTGGTGTACGCCTCCGCAAAAGAGCCAAGAGAGCTCACATCATCTCCACACCAATATGTATGCTGAGACATCCACTTCTCCTCGGAAATCTCGGCGGAGCTAGGAGGACTAAGAGGAATCTGGAGAGCAGTCTGGATGGCGCGCTGACGGCGACTAGATGCCTTCCCTTTGCGATAAGCCTCATAATCTTGATGTTGCTTATCAATGAAGAAGCAATTCATCTTCTGAAGAATCTTCTTAAGATTAAATGTCTCAGGTGCAGGAGAAGGTGAAGGAGAACGGCGAGAAACTGACTCAGTGCGGGTGCGCTTCGGCCTTGGCTCATGAGCAGTCTCAATAGGAGTATCATACATAAGAATATTCTTCTTCGGAGTCACTTTGGCATAATTGTTGAGGAGACCTTCGGGGACGCGGGATTCAATCAGACGCTGAATGTAAGAGCCATAGATGGGGACTCTCTTCTCCTTAACAACAGTTTGCATCTCCTGCCACATATAGTCCAATACATCGAGTTGCTTCTTTGACTGCATCTGAGGCTCAATGTGGAAGAGAAGATTTATCATCCACTTACGGACCTCGCCCTTCTCACCGAATTTTGCGGCGATGGTGTTGCGAAGAATGGCATGTATCATGTACCAATGCTCAGAGAAGAACTTGATCTTGGGAATATGCGAGGAACTGGTACCGTCAGGATAGCAGTGGCGAATCCCATCCTTTGCCCTCATAAGCTTGCTGGGCTCCCCATGAATACGGAACCAATAAAAATGGTCAAAGTGATAGTCAGGGAGACCCAAGATAGCACCAAACTCGTCCATAGTAGCCTCACATTGGATGCCACCACTCATCCATATCAAGGTACGCGGGAGACGCGTTGGACCACCAGATGCGAAGTGAACTGTGGAGTAGAACTCCCTGAGCAAGTCTGGAGAGTATGGATGGGCAAGTGTGTCACCCATGAGAGGAGTGAGGTTGTGAAAATCCATGATGGTCATTACCTCAGGCCATTTGTTGCGAGCATACTCAATATCAAAGTAGTGATGATCCACGTGACTGTGCTGTAGCTTGCCAAGAATGAATTCATACATGACTTGATGCATCTTGCAATAAAACCGAGCATCAGAGCACGTGCGTTCACCAAACTCATACGGATTAAAGTTGAGCCGTGCTTCCTCAAAATCAGCTGCACTGAGAGCACCCCAGTTTTTGATCACGGGCTCCTTAGGATTGACAGGGAGAGTGGATCTCCGTGAGGGAGTAGAGCCAGCAACAGTTTGAGCACTCTTCTTGCGAGGGACACGAGGACGGAGAGGGCGAGAGGTATCCTCATGGGGAGGAGAGTCACCTGAAATATATGATGCATAGAGATGGAATATGAAAATGAGTGCACATGGTCGTTTGTTTTAGGTGAGTGAAACAACAAAAAAAAATTTAAATCATGAAACTATGGGTCAATGACATGGTAAACGAAGTACTAGCCCAAAAGTGTTTGCATATGATCATATTATGTGGATATTAGTGGTTGATGTGAAACAAAATATTTGGTATGTTAGCATACAAGCAACCACGAGAATGTAAAAAAAATTAAGGGATGTCATACACATTAGGTCTTAATGATAGAACAATTGAATCAAGTAATGGAAATTGTTGAATATATATTCATGGTCATAGGCATGATATGGAGGGCTAGGTGAGCATCAACATGGCATAATCATAAGAGTATGTGGCACATATGTCATGAAAAAAAAACATAGTAAGAGCCCTAGTGGTATGGCATAATCATAAGGGTAATCGAGTATGAGGATCATGGCATATCATTCGAAATAGATGGGATACATGTGATGAACAAAGCATGAGAGAACCTAGTGGTATGAACCCTAGGATGAACCCTAGCATATGAATCATAGGATATGAACCGTAGTAGAGGGATCCTAGTACAAACATATTCATGGATAGCACTAACATATACATAACACATAGAGTAGCCCATAGAAAAATTACCCGAGTTCGAAGCCATGGTCAACCAAAAAGGACTAGGAAATCAAGTGTCCCGATCTCCTCCAATAAGGGGTGAGTGAGAAAACCGTGTGGAGGAGAGGGAGGAGAAGGCCGAGGGCTTCCGGATCCGTGATTTTGGGTGGAGGGGATGGGCTAGGGAGGTGGGGGGGAGGGGGGGTAGGGAGAGCTCCTAGGGGCTCTAATGGAGATGAGGGAGGAGGAAGAAGAAGTGTGGGGGGGTTGGTGCGGTTGGGGGAGCAGGGAGCGTGGGGGCGTGGGGTTGGAGGGGGGGCATCGCCCCACCCCGGCCTGGGGCCGGGTGGCATGCCGGCCTGGCCGGCTCGGCGAGGGGGGGGGGGGGGGCGGGGCGGCCGGCCTGGGGCCGGCGCGGGGGGGCGGGAGGCCGGGCACGAGGCCGGCAAGGCACCCGAACGGCCCGGCCTAAGGGCCGGCCTGGGGCCGGCACGGCTTGTGGGGAGGCCGGGGTGGGAGGCTGGCAAAAAAAAATTTGTTTTTTTTTTTTTTTTTTTTTTTGTTTGGCAAGTTTGATTGGTCTATTCTAATTTTTTGTTAGTAAGGACAGTGTGTGTTTGTTGTTTTTTTTTTGTTTCACACACAAAGAAAACGATTAACCTACCCGACTTATCAACCCACAACACACAAACAAGTGAGCAATATTACAATTCAAAAAAGATTTCATGAAATATAATCTAACAACATTTTCTTGAAATTGTTTCGTAGAGCATTTTTATTTGACCATGTGCACGGATGATATGAGAATGATGACATGCATAAGATGTTTCCATTTGTATCCAATGGGAAAAACAAGAAAACCAAAGGAGCAACATTGAATACAAATGAAATATGAACTCAAAGAGAGAAGCAATTGATTGAACACTCGAACCCAAATGTTGGATGGAGAAATGGGCGGTGGCCGTAGCCACCATGTATGAGTATGTTCGATATGACACCGCGAAGATATATCTTGGGTGCATTGTCGAGACTCATCATTTAAGCACATGATGTCATTAAAAATGATCATTTAGGCATGATTTGTTTATTTATGCATAATAGAGGTAGTGTTGGCTCATTGATTGAGCTACACTCCCCCTATGTCTATGCGTGCATCTAAATCCAAATAAGAGTCTAGTAGAGGTGTGTATGCGAGATTTCCAATCAACTAAAATTTCTTGCACATATGATGTTGAGCTCACTCCTTAATTCCTTGAATCTCTTCACATCTAGAGGCTTGGTAAGGATGTCGGCAAGTTGATCTTTAGTGTTGACATAGGAGAGTGAGATATCACCATTGGCCACATGATCCCGAATAAAATGATACCGAATCTCAATATGCTTGGTCTTGCCATGAAGTACCGGATTGTGACCAATTTTAATGGCACTCTCATTATCACATAAAAGAGGCATAGTCTTAATCTTAATTCCAAAATCCTTAAGACATTGCCTCATCCATAAGAGTTGAGAACAACAACTTGCGGCGGAAATATACTCCGCTTCCGTGGAGGAGGTGGCAATACAATTTTGTTTCTTGGAAGACCAACACACGAGAGACCTACCAAGAAATTGGCAAGCACCCGAGGTTGATTTTCTATCCACTTTGTCACCTCCCCAATCCGCATCCGAGTATCCCACAAGATCAAAAGTTGTGTTTGATGGATACCAAAGACCATGAGTTGGAGTGTCAACCAAGTACCTAAGAATTCTCTTGACCGCAATCATATGGCTTTCCTTGGGGTTAGATTGAAATCTCGCACACAAACCCACACTAAACATAATATCCGGTCTAGATGCACAAAGGTAAAGCAAAGATCCAATAATGGATCTATAAAGTTTGGGATCTACCGGTATACCTTCATGATCCAAGGAGAGATTTGTGGTAGTTGGCATTGGATAAGGTAATGGTTTGGCATTAGTCATATCGAATTTCTTGAGCATGTCTTGAATATATTTGGCTTGACAAATAAAAGTCCCTTCATGATATTGCTTGATCTCAAAACCTAGAAAGAACTTTAATTCTCCCATCATAGACATCTCAAATTCACTTGTCATTAGTTTGGCAAATTGATCTACAAAACTCACGTTAGATGATCCAAATATAATATCATCAACATATACTTGGCATACAAAGAAATGTCCATCTACACTTTTGGTAAAGAGTGTGGGATCAATTACCCCAAGCACGAAACCACGGTCTACTAAGAACTCCTTTAAGTGATCATACCAAGCACGTGGGGCTTGTTTGAGGCCATACAAAGCCTTGTGGAGGTAGTAGACATGGTTAGGATACTTGGGATCTTCAAATCCCGGAGGTTGTTTAACATATACCATTTCATTTAAAGGTCCATTTAGAAAGGCACTTTTAACATCCATTTGATGCAAGATGAAGTTATGACTAGTGGCAAATGCAAGTAATATACGAATGGATTCAAGCCTAGCTACGGGAGCGAAAGTTTCACCGTAGTCAAGTCCTTCGACTTGAGAGTAGCCTTGAGCAACCAATCGTGCTTTGTTGCGAATCACTTGCCCATGAGAATCTTGCTTGTTCTTGAACACCCATTTAGTTCCAATGATATTGTGATCCTTGGGTCTTTCCACTAGAGACCATACTTTGTTCCTTTCAAAATTATGGAGCTCTTCATGCATAGCTTGAACCCAATCTTCATCTTCAAGAGCATCATATACTTTGATGGGTTCAACATGAGAGACATATGAATGAATGCCACAAAACTTGAGCACTTGTCCACGAGTGGAGACACTTCTTCCCAAGCCACCAATTATATTCTTTTGATATAGTGACTTTTGTTGCAATCTTGATGCTTGACGAGACTTGATACGAACTAGAGCATCATCGGGATGTTCATTTGGTGGGACATCCTCATCATTTCCTTCATCAAGACCATTGTCCACCCTTATTGGAGTTCTTGGAGAAGTATCACCAAGACCACTTCCACCATTATCATTGGGTGGATCTTGATCACTTTCTTGATGAGAGATATCCACATTAAGATCTTCTTCTTGTTCTTGGTTTACCATTTGATTGGTGGTTGATGTAGAGGGCTCCACTTGCGTAGAGCTAGTTCCATCTTCATTTGCCACAAGGTGTCCCTCAATGGGTATAAGTGGACCTACACCCATTCTTCCTATGGCTATGGAGGATGGTTCATCACCTACATCATCACAATCAATTTGCTCCACTTGGGAGCCATTATCCTCATGAAATTCCACATTCATAGATTCTTCAACACACCCGGTGGATATGTTGTAGACTCTATAAGTGTGGGAGTTCGTGGCATAACCAACAAAAATACCTTCAAATGTTCTAGCATCGAATTTAGACAATCTAGTTCCTTTTATGTATACTTGGCATTTGCACCCAAAAACTCGAAGATATGAGAGATTGGGTTTGTTACCGGTGAGAAGCTCATATGGAGTCATGCCAATCATCGGACGAAGGAAGAGTCGGTTAGATAGATGACAAGCGGTGTTGATAGCTTCGGCCCAAAAGTTATATGGGGATTTGAACTCGGCCATCATAGTTCTTGCCATATCAATAAGTGTGCGATTCTTCCTTTCCGCAACACCATTTTGTTGAGGGGTGTACGCGGCGGAATATTGATGTCTTATCCCCTCATTACCCAAGAATTCATCCATGGTGTAGTTCTTGAACTCGGAACCATTGTCACTTCTAATGGATAATATCTTGGTGTCATATTGGCGTTGCACTTCGGTAGCCCAAGTAATGAATCTTTCTTGAGTTTCACTCTTCTTCTTGATATAGAAAACCCAAGTGTATCTTGTATAATCATCAACAATAACCAAACAATACTTCTTGCCACCAAGACTATCATATGTGGGAGGACCAAATAGGTCCATGTGAATGCGCTCAAAAGGTCTTGTTGTGGCGATGATAGATGTTTTGGGATGATTCTTCTCATGCATCTTTCCGGCAATACAAGAGCTACAAGGACGATCTTTGGAAAAATTCACACTTGTTAGTCCTACCACGTGCTCACCCTTCACAAGAGTTTGTAGATTTCTCATACCGACATGGCCTAGGCGACGATGCCAAAGCCACCCCACGTCGGATTTAGCCATTAGACATGTGGCAATATGTGTAGTTTCTTTCGAGAAATCCACTACATACATACCGTTTTCCACAAATCCAACAAAGGCTACTTTAAGAGAAATAGTGTGAAGGACAAGCACATGGTGACGCCCAAATACGCATGTAAAATTGCATTCACAAAGTTGCAAGACGGAAAGAAGATTATAGCCAAGGGACTCAACAAGGAGGACTTTCTCAATGGATGAATCCGGAGAAATGACCACCTTGCCATGTCCCAATACCTTAAGTTGTGAGCGATCACCAATAGTTACATGAGCAAACTTGAGAAGTTGGAGTTTCAAGTCTTCTAATACTTCTTTGCTTCCGGTCATGTGTGCGGAACAACCGCTATCAATCATCCATGATGTTCCACCGGAAATGCAACCCTACAATAAATCAACTTCTTGTCTTAGGTACCCATTTTTGGATGGGTCCTTTTTTGTTAGTCACAAGGGTCTTGGGAACCCAAATAGCATGCTTGTAATCATCACCATATGAGGTGCCTACATACTTTGCATAAACATGACCATTAGTAGATTTTAGAAGCACATAGGATGGGTTATACTTTCCCGCAAAGTTGTTGTGAGAAGTAGTGTTCCTAGAAACAATACTTTTAGCAATAACATCAAACTCATCTTCCTCATTAGCCAACTCCCCCTCCTTCACAAAAACAATAGAGTTAGTGGAGGGAGTTTACTTCTTCTTGTAGGCCACCTCCGATGAGGAACCAAAACCAAGACCTTCTTTACCAACAACTCTCTTATGATTACTCAAAAGATCATTGAGGTTCTTTTGGCCTTGGATGCATGTGGCGAGGCCCTTGTTGAGTTGTGCCTTCAACCTATTGTTCTCCTCAATGAGAGTTGCCTTGACACACAAAGGGTTAGTAGCACAAGAGTTTTCATTCATAATTCTAACTCCTTTTAAGGTTTTGAGCTCATTTGAGATAGTACGATGATCAATTTTAAGCTTATCAAAATCCTTAATGAGTTCATTATACCCTTGGTTAGTTGCATCATTTAAACTCATGAATTCCGTTACCTTAGCAAAAGCATGTTGACAATCAAGTTTAACTTTAGCTATGTCAATTGCAAAGGTTTCTTCAATGCTTTCTTTAAGACAATGTGATTCATCTAGAGCTTTCTCAAGCTCCTCAATTTTATTAGCATCATCACGAGCAAACTTTTCAAGCAACATTATTCTCTCCTCATGTTCATCAATGAGGCCATGTGCCTCACTTAATTGATCCATGAGAGAGACAAAAATGGATTTAGTTTCTCCTTCTAGTGTTTCAACAAAGTTTGTCAAGGGATCTTCCTCGACACAATTTAGTAGTGAAGGAATAGAGGAGTTAGCAAGTTTAAGTGTAGGAGTCACCTTTGCGGGTACACCCTTGGCCATGAAGCACTTGTGAATCGAGGGGCCCTTGTTGTCATTTGGGTTGGAGAAGAGAGAGCTTAAGTTAGGAGGTATGACGCCCCTAGCCATGGCCGCCATACCTACTTGTTCGCCTTCACCATCATCCTCTTCACCACCGGATGTGTACTCGACTTCGTTAGCAATCATTGCCCTAGGAGGGCCTCTCTTGATGAAGTTCTTGGACTTGGGAATGAAGGTGGATTTCTTGATAAGTCTTCCTCCATTCTCAATTCTACTCTTGAAGGGACACTCGGCAACGAAGTGCTCGGAATCTCCACAATTGAAGCAAGTTCTTGCTTTCTTCGTGCTAGGGATTCCTTTCCTTTGTTCTTGGTGGCATTGGATCTAAAGTCTCCTTGTCTTCACCACTTGTGTTGAGCAAGAGCTAAGCATTCATCATGTGATGTCCTCATTTCTCTCTCGGAGACCTATGCCATAGAAGCACCATCATCACTCGAGTCATTATCTTCATGGGAATGACCTTGGCCTTCAAGGCAAGAGATGCTTTCTTTGCTCCGTTTCACACGGGCCATGACATCATCGGAGGTTTGTTTCATGACCTTGAGAGTGATAAAAGAACTAGGACATCATTGGGGGATAGGTCCAAATAGTCGGCCCTTGCTTGTACATTCATCACCATGTTTTCATTATATGGCATCAAGGTGAGAAGGAATTTCTCCTTGACCCAATTCTCCGTGCAATCCGTGAATCCACCATCTCTCATATCATTAACAAGAGCCTTGAGTCTTCTAAACATGTCTTCTATGTTCTCTCCGTCGCCCAAATGAAAGTGTTCAACTTTTCTTTGAATGATTGACCTCTTGGACCTTTGGAGGTTGACATTGCCGTCAAACATATCAACAAGACCATCATAAGCTTTCTTTGCACTTGTGAAGGACCGGATGTGCTCAACTCCTTCCTTCTCCATTGCCCTTTACAACATGTGCAAGGCATGAGCGTTGAGTTGCTCATCAATGATGTCACTTGAGGTTAGATTAGCGGGATCCTTTGGCTCATATCCCTTTTCAACAATTCTCCATATTTGCATTGAAGAGCTGCACATGTAAGACTTCATGGAAGCTTTCCAATTAGTAAAACGATGCGATCCACCAAAGGAGGTGGACCAAGATGAGAGACATGCGGATGTTGAACATTAGGAGCATTGTTGTATGCATAGACAAAAGAATTGCCACCACTACCATTTGATGGTGCACCATTATTTAAAGGTGAAGTTGTATCACTTCCTTCTTTAGTTGGCAAGGGGTTTCCATTTTCATCTAAGATAATCTTTTCACTAGGTTGCTTAGATGGAGATGTCAATTCTTTTATTAGTCCCTCCATCTTCTTCTCGGAAGAATCAATCATAGCTTGGATTAGCTTTTGAATCCCATCCATGGTGACGGGATCATCGGCCATCCTCACCTCCTCTTTAGGCGGTAAAGCCTTTTATAAAGAGACGAGGCTCTGATACCAATTGAAAGATCGAGAGGTTAACTAGAGGGGGGGGGGTGAATAGGTTAACTACAAATTTTAACTTCTTTTTCAAGTTAACAAGGCAAAGCTCAAATATAGATTATCTAGAGTATGCAACTAGATGGACAATCCTATATGTTGAGCAATTACGACTAGCACAAGGTGAACAATATGACTAAGCTAGTAGCAACAAGTAAAGATAAGTTGAGGGATAACCGAACACAATGACGCGGAGATTTATCCCGAAGTTCACTTCCCAATGGAAGCTAATCTCCGTTGGAGCGGTGCGGTGCCACCAAAGTGGAACACCGAGTAGGCCTCAAATGCCACACCGTATCTCCTTCGAGATCTTCCACCGATGTGGATAGACTCGAATCACTATGTTGCCGTTGAGGTTGACAACTAGAACCTTTACAAGGATGAGGCACACTCCACAAGATTGGAGGGTCCTCACGAAATCCCAAGAGCCGCCAAGACTCCGAGAAGCAAGATCCACGGGCACAAAAGCACCGGGGATATCAACAAGGCTCCGAGCTCCGATGAACTAAGAGCAACAAGATTCCTAGCTCCAATGAACTAAGAATGACAAGATCCCTATGGGATGAGTGGGTGGATTTCTAATCGGCTCGGTGGAGTTGTAGATCGGGGGTGTCTCCTTCAAATCCCAAAGTATCACGAGCTTTGGTTGGGAATTTGTAGAGATCTTGTTCTTGAGCTTGAGCTTGGTCAATCAATGGTGGTGAGAGAGAGAGTGAGTGGGATTGACCAAGAGCAAAGGTAGGTGAAGACCCCGTATATATAGTCTTGTCGAAATATGGCCGTTTTTAGGGGGGGAGGCCTTTCCTGCGACCCACCCCGGCCTGGGGGCCGGCCTGGCCGGCCTGGGGGCAGCCAGGGCCGGGCCAGAACCCACCCCGGCCTGGGGGCCGGCCTGGGGCCGGCGTGGGCGCAGGGGGAGGCCGGCGTGGCGCAGCCGACCCGGCCTGGAGGCCGGCCTGGCCGGCGTGGAACAGGGGGGAGGCCGGCCCCCCACCCGGGCGCCCCGGCCTGGAGGCCGGCCTGGGGCCGGCGTGGGCGAGGGGTGAGGCCGGACCCCCACCCGAAAGCCCCGGCCTGGGGGCCGGCCTGGGGCCGGCGTGGGGCTGGCCAGGAGCAGCGCCAGCCCGGCCTGGAGCCCGGCCAGGCCGGCCTGGAGGCCGGCCACCCTGCACATTTCTTCCTTTTCTCCTTTCTTTTCGCCGTTTCTTTTCAACTCTTCATTGTATTTTCCCGTAGTATTTTCTCACTTATTGTTGAACTTTGTAAGACATTTGCGGGACTATGTTTTCTGAGTACACTTAGCAAAACACATTAGTCCATCTATATGTTGTAATCAAACACTCAAAACAGGATTTAGAACCTATGTTCTTTCACCCTTGAGTTGGCGAAGCTGAGTTTTGATGTTCAGGAGATTGTCGTTGACGCTTGATTTGGTGTCGACGGGCAGCCCGGAATCAGCTCGGAGTTGCTGTGCCTTTGCCAGAGCAGGCGAGCTCGCGGCGCGAAGATCAGGGAAGACGTCTAGAGAGAAACCAATAAAAGTTAGATAGGTGTGACGCCCCGGGATCGGGCACTATGCAGATTTCAGCATTCCCGCCAAATCCGCATAATAACCGATTCCAGGTTGCCACTTGTGATAACATTACAACAGTTCACGAATAATCCACAACAACAACAGAAAAGATATATACAAGATGACTCAAACGAGTCTGGGATACAACTGATACAATACAAAGATCCAAATAACAGCGGAAGAAACAACATAGCGTCCGGCTACGGACAAGATCCAAATTGGACTAAGAGTCCTGAAGATAACCGAGATCGTCCAATCCCTGCCCAGGCCAAGCCGGAGGGATTCCCAAGCTAACGTCGTCAGACTTCAAACCTGTTGACTGCAATGTTGAATATGCAGCCACGAAAAAGATTCGTGGGTCAGTACGGTTAAGTACTGGCAAGTGGATAAACTATACTCACAAGATACCGGCGTAGCCAGTCATCACAAGATACAGATATTTTGGGTTCAACGGAAAGGAAGGGATTATTGCAAATAAGCGGCAGCGGGCTGCACTAACCAACTACAGAGACTCACTACAACTTCCGGCTAACAGAAAGAAGATGAGATAGCGTATCGTAACCAACTAGTACTAACCACCAAACAAACGCATCCAATGTTACCCCCTACTAAGGAAGCAACCCAAGGATAACTCACACGGTTGATTAAGGTGACATTTAGGTTATTGTGACAATATGCCTATTACTAGTCAAATTATTATCGATTAGGTGTAAGTTGTCTTAGTACTTGTTAGCCAGTACTTTCACCAAGTAATCCATAACCGCGGAAAACACGGCTTCTCGAGAAAATTCATCCCTGCAGGGTGTGCTCCAGTACCCGTACACACTCAAGCCACCAACTAAAACTCAGGTTGGCTTGACACGACCCAAACCATCTCTACAACCCATCCTACGAGCCACGGAGCTATAAGGTCCCAGCCACGCAGCCGAATACTCAGCGCAGGTGTGCAAAACTCCCGCAGGACACAACACCCCGGCACTACAGGCCTCGCCCTATATGCATCATCATCATCAGTAACCATGGGTGATCAACCCATTATGCAAGGAGCAAATGGAACACCCGAACTAAGTGTGGCTCTTCGGACAAGCTGCAGATCAGGTCTAAGTCGAGGGGGGTTCCCATACTACCACCCGGATGCGGTGAGCACGCTCATCATGGATCAGTAGACAAGACCCTTTTCCTAATTAAGTTCGACACTAGCAGGCTTCAAAACCCTAACCCGGGCCTCCTGCCGGTGTCTTAACATCAAATTATTATTACCCAAACATTAACATATGTAGATTGAATTGAAACCCAACTATCAACTAAACAGGTGATACGACAAAGGATAACAAGACTCGAGCGCAAACAAATCTAAGCATGCAACTACGACACGAGGGCCAACAAGGTAAACAAACAACAGTTTATAGGAAGTGGAAGGAAAGGCTATATCATGGCTGCAAGGTAACATATAATAGGATCGAGACACAAGCATCGAATCAACATGCTAGAATAAGAACAACGGAAAGAATCGGTAACAAGTGATGAAAGGCAGCCATTTGGCAGCAAGTGAGTATACTTGCCTGAGATCCAGCAAGTAGAGGTACATCCACAGAACTTGTCGTTGCTCACATCATCTCAACGTCCTATCCGGGAAGAAGCAACGAACCTCGAACAAACAACGGATGCAACAATTACTACTACGGCAAAAGATCCAGCATGATCAAGATATGGATGCATGACAAGTTAAAGATGCATCAAGATAAGCTAGTTGACAAGATAACATAACATAACATAATTAAATGGACCCATATGCAATTTGAGTTGCATATGAAAAGCCCATGAATTAAGGTTGAAACAATTGTTTTACAACTAACCAATAGGTGAAAGTGGATTAGCATGATGCATGGACGAGGAAAACAACAAAATAACAACAATAGAACCTATTGGAAATAAGGTTTACCAAGTTTGGAATTTTATTTATTAAGTTATGAAATTTTGGTTACTTAAAGGTGTCACACAAACATTTGTTATTTTTATCAAGTTAAATTGTTCCAAACGGATAACAAAGTTCATATTTGATTAGAACACCAAATTTTAGGTGGATTACATGTTTCAAATATTGAAAAAGGAATTAGGATGAATTTATTATGACTTAAACAAAATTAAACAAGTTTTAAATGAATTTAAAACAAGTTTGAATATTATTTGAATTTTATTTGTTCCAAACATAAATTCAAATTCATATTTTAAAAGGTTATACTTTTCTAGTTTGAAAACATATTTTGCATGTTCAAAAATAATTTAATTTGAGCAAGTTATGATTTTATCAAATTTAAATGATTTAAACAAGGTTTAAATTATTTAAGCAATTTAAATTATTCAAAACATGAAACAAAATTTATATTTGAAAAGGTTTTTTGAAATAGCATGGAAAACATATTTTATTTGCATTATTTGGATTAAGTATGAATTAGTTATGAATTTTAGCAAATTGCAATTGAATTATTTGAATTCAAATTTGAAATGCATTTGGAAAATTCAAAACAGAAAACAAATGCTATATTTGGAAAGAGCATTTAATTTTGATTGGTGTACATATTTTATTTTTTTGAATTTGGAGTTTAAATGGATTTATTAGATGCATTTGAATGACAGGGACCGAATTGTGATTTGTTAGGGCCTGGATGTGAAGGAAACAGGGGGACAGGGGCCTCTCTGTGAAGCAGCGCCAAAAAAAACGGAGGTGCACCGAGCCAAAAGTGACCCTGGGCCGCTGCCAAGCGGGCCCAGGCCACGCTGGCGCACACGGGGCGCGGTTAGGAGGTGACTGGGCAGCGAGGTGTATGGCAGGTGGGGCCGGGGTGGCGATGCGGAGTAAAAAGGGTGGCGATTTTGCCCGAGCGGGGATCGATCCCGCGATCGATGCGTGCGCGCGGAAGGCTCGTAGCCAGTGCGCTGAAACGCTGTTTCTGAAAATACCCGTGACTGACCAAAGAAGTAATAACAACCACGGCTATCTGAATGTTTTAACTGAACGAGGTGCAGACGACAGGTTTACACGGCGACAGAGCGACGGCGTGGCCACGACGGAAGGCGCCGCCGTGCGCGTGACTGCCACAGTGGTGCAGGACGTGTGGGGGTGCGGTGCTGGCTGCGGGGAAGGGAGGAGGACGGAAGGAGATGGCTCACCGCGGTTGTCTCGAGGAGGCGGGGCTGCTGCCGACGTGCAGCCACGGCGAGGTCTTGCCGGCGACGGCGCGGCCACCACGGTGGCTCCCAGCAAGCGTCGAGGGAACGGGGAGGTGGATGGAATCGCCGCGGTTCCATTCCTCTAACCAGATGATCATCGAGGTGGCCGTGGCGATCAGGCTAAGGGGAGGCAGTGGGGTGTGCTCGGTGGTTGGGTGGAGGTGCAGAAACAGAAGGTAAATCGGGGGGGGGGAAGAGAAAAGAGACGGCGGCGCTAGGGCTAGAGGTCTAGGGTTTAGGTGAGGCAGAGGGGGAGGAGGTTGGTTTTATGGAGAGGGGGCTTGGTACGGCAAGCAATCGAGGAGGGGAGGAGAGGATAGTGTGGTGTTGCTGCTGTCGTACAACAGTGACGTCACAGGGAGGAAGAAGACAACGTGAAAGGGTATGGGCCAGAAAAAAAATGGGCTTGGGGGGGAAAAGAGGATGGGGTGGGCTGCCTCCCTCTCCTTTGGATTTCTTTTCCCTTTTCTCCTTTTTTTTGTAAAGGTTGAAAGAGGAATATGAATAGAATTTGGGGGGGGTTAGGGTTTTCTTTTATGAATTATTTGTGTTAATTTTCAAAACAGAAAATACAAGCAAATGTTAATCATTATTTTCACACGTTTGAAATTTTTAATTTGATTTAAAATTGTTAGTTGAATTTTTCAATTAGGGTTTGAGGGTGAATAATTTTTATTAATTGCAAAACAGTAATTAAAAGCAAGGTTAGTTAATGATTTCAAAATTTGAAATATTAGTTTGATTTAAGTGGTTAGTGGAATTTCAAATAAGGTTTGGTTTGGGAATTTTGGAAATAAACAAATTCTATTTAATAAGCTCAAGCAATTTTGCAAACATTATTGAATTTAATAGTTGGCAAGAATTTTAATGTTTAAACCACAATTTGAATCATGTCAATTATGATTTGATTTGAAATTTAATTTGCCATTAGGGTGTTTGATAAAAAGGAATTTTTAGTGAGTAAGCAATTTAAATAACTTCAAACTATTGGAAACAATTGGAGTTGTTTGGTTGCAATTTTTGAATTGAAAAATTTGGACATGTGTGAAAGTTTAAAGTGGTTTTGAATTTTGAGTTGTTTTGAAAACAGAATGCAATGCTTAATGTGATGCATGTGATGCAAAGCAAAAGGAAACAAACACTTTCTACTAAGGGTAACACCCCAGGTGTTACAATAGGGAGGCAGAGAAGAGATAAAACCAAGAGGAAAGAGTGGGAGAAAAAGCAAGCCAGGTAGCGAAGAAGAAAAACAGATAAGGGCCGGGAAGAGGAAACTTACTTCTAAGATCAACAAGCAGCGCGTCCAGCTTGATCTTCCAATCCTCCTCGTCGGCAATATGCCTGTCTTCGATGCTGCGCGCGTTGACAACCTGCTGCGCGAGCTGCACGTTGTGCTTCTTCAGCACCTCGATCTCTGCCTCTAGCGCCTTCTTGGTGGCTTTGGCTGAGGTCTCGGTCTCCAGGGCACCCTCGAGAGCTATTTTCAGCTTCACCTGCATCGCCTTGAACTCGGCGCGCTCGGCGTCGCGTTCCTTCTTGAGCTCTGCATCTCGGGTGGACAGCTGCTGCTGCACCTCGGCAGGCATCAAGCAGTGGAGATGCTCCTCCTGGAATTTCTTATATTCTTGTGCAGAGATAAGAGCAAAGTTAGCAGAGAAACCAGGTAAACGAAGATGCAAGGACCGAGAATGTTGGGGGGTCCTCCAAGTCGGCAACCCGGTCATGGTCGAGAAGAAAAAGGAAGATCCCAAGGCTGCCACTGCATGGCGCATGTGCGTCGACTACACCGACTTGAACAAGGCATGCCCCAAGGATCCTTTCCCGCTACCTCGCATCGACCAGGTGATCGATTCCACTGCCGGCTGTGAACTATTGTCTTTCATAGATGCCTACTCTGGTTTCCACCAGATTGCACTCAATCCTGCTGATCAAATAAAGACTGCTTTCATTACCCCGTACGGGGCTTATTGCTATCGTGTCATGTGTTTTGGCCTGAGGAATGCGGGTGCAACCTATCAGAGATGCATGCAGAAATGCTTGCACGACCAACTCGGCAAGAATGTGCAGGTGTACGTAGATGACATTGTCATCAAAACGAATAAAACACATACTCTGCTTGCCGACTTGGAGGAAACCTTTGCTAACCTACGCAGGTACAAAATGAAACTGAATCCGAGTAAGTGCACCTTTGGTGTACCAGCTGGAAAGCTACTCGGTTTCCTGGTTTCTAGTCGGGGCATTGAAGCCAATCCGTCTAAGATAAAAGCTATTGAAAGCATGTCTTTGCCGAGATCATTGAAGGATGTGCAGAAGTTCACGGGTTGTCTGGCATCACTGAGCCGTTTTCTGGGCCGAATGGGCGAGAAGGCTCTGCCTCTGTACCAGCTGATGAAGAAGAGCGACAAGTTTGTCTGGACTCCGCAAGCGGATGTAGCATTCAATGAGCTGAAAGCAATGTTGGCTAGCGCTCCTGTCTTGGCTAGTCCGCTACCCAAGGAGCCTATGCTGCTATACATTGCCGCGACTAACCGAGTAGTCAGCGTGGTGATAGTGGTGGAGCGAGAAGAAGAAGGCAAGAGTGTGCAGCGCCCTGTGTACTATTTGAGCGAGGTGTTGTCGAGCTCCAAGCAGAACTACCCGCATTACCAGAAAATGACCTATGGTGTGTACCTGGGCGCCAGGAAGCTGAAGCATTATTTCCAGGAGCATCCCATCACTGTCGTGAGCTCAGCTCCCATCTCGGACATCATGGGTAACAAGGAGGCGAGTGGCAGAGTAGCCAAGTGGGCGATCGAGCTAGCCGCGTACGCTCCCGCGTATACGAGAAGAGAAGCAATCAAGTCTCAGGTACTGGCGGAATTTCTTGTCGACTGGGCCGAGATGCAGTATGAACCTCCTGCTCCAGTTTCCAACTATTGGAAGATGCACTTTGATGGCTCAAAGGTGAAAGAAGGCCTTGGTGCTGGCGTTGTGCTTACATCACCCAAGCGAGATCAGCTCAAGTATGTGTTGCAGATCCATTTCAAGGCATCCAACAATGTAGCCGAGTACGAGGCAGTTGTGCATGGTTTGCGAGTAGCAAAGGAGGTTGGCGTGCAGCGCATTATCTGTTATGGCGACTCAGATCTGGTGGTGCAGCAAGTCTCGGGTACCTGGGATGCCTTGGATGCCAACATGGCGTCGTATCGCTTCCTGGTGCAGTCAATGACTGGGTTTTTCGAAGGCTGTGAGTTCCAGCACATTCACCGAGCAGAAAACGAAGCAGCAGATGAGCTGTCCAAGTTGGGATCTTCTCGGCAGTCCATCCCGGCAGGGATTGCCTTGGAGCATTTGAGGAAGCCATCCATCAAGCCTTCCCCCAACTCGGAATCCATCTTTGTCCCTTCTCTGCCAAGTGAGGAATCTGACCCAATGGAGATTGACTGGGAGAGTGCTGCAGGGAACCCGGGGACTGCCGTCCTATACTCGGGGACTGCCGCTCTCTACTCGGGGACTGTCGCTCCCTACTCGGGGACTGCAATTCCCTACTCGGGGACTGCCGTTCCTTACCCGGGGACTGCCATTCCTTACTCGGGGACTGCCGCCCTCAACCCTGAAGCTGTTGCATTCATTGAAGAGGTTCTCGCCAATCGATCTGGGCTGCAGAGAAGCGCTCCTACTCCTCCTGTGCAACCACCAGAGCCTGTCCCAATGGAAATGGACGAACCAGTGTTTCCCGTGCGGGAGACACCGAGTTGGGCAATGCCCATATTATCCTTTCTAAGGGACGGCACTTTACCTGAAGATGAGGTGACTGCGAGGCAGATTCAGAGAAGATCCAAGGGCTACGCCTTAGTCCGAGATGTGCTGCATAAGAGAAGTGCCACTGGTGTGCTGCAACGCTGTGTAAGCCCAGAGGAAGGAGAAGAAATCCTGGTGGAGATACATCAAGGAGAGTGTGGGCATCACGCCTCTTCTCGGGCTTTAGTCAAGAAAGCTTTTCGGCATGGCTTCTACTGGCTCACTGCATTGCAGCAAGCTGAGGACATTGTGAGGAAGTGCGCCGGCTGCCAGATGTTCGCAAGTAAGATTCACGTGCCAGCATCCGAGTTGAAAACAATTCCTATCACATGGCCGTTTGCTGTTTGGTGCTTGGATATGGTTGGTCCTTTCAAGCCGGCTAAGGGCAATATGACACATATCTTGGTCATGGTGGACAAGTTCACCAAGTGGATCGAGGTGAAGCCTATTCGGAAGTGCGATGGAGTCACAGCTGTGAAGTTTGTGAAAGATGTGATCATGAGATATGGCTACCCGCACAGTATCATCACCGACAACGGCACCAACTTTGCAGAAGGGGCAATGGTGCGATTTTGCAGAGATAAGCATATCCGACTAGACGTTGCGTCAGTCGCGCACCCTGCCTCCAATGGGCAAGTTGAAAGAGCAAACGGGATGGTACTGGCAGGCATCAAGCCGAGGCTGATTGAGCCACTGCTGAAAACACCTGGGTGTTGGCTAGAAGAGTTGCCAGCGGTGTTGTGGAGTCTAAGGACTACCCCTAACCGGTCAACCGGCTACACGCCATTCTTCTTGGTATACGGGGCTGAGGCCGTGTTGCCAATAGACTTAGAGCATGACTCCCCCCGAGTAGCCCTCTACACTGAGGTGGAGGCGAGAGAAGCTCGAGAAGACGACGTTGACCTGCTTGAAGAAGCAAGAGAGCTGACTCTGTCACGTTCGGCTATCTACCAGCAAAACCTGCGGCGCTATCATAGCCGAAAGGTAAACCCAAGGGTTTTCCGAGAAGGAGACATGGTCCTTAGGCTTGTGCAGCGCACAGCCGGGATGCACAAGCTGTCTCCTCCATGGGAAGGGCCTTTCATTGTCAGCAAAGCGCTGCGCAATGACGCGTACTATCTTGTAGATGTGCGCCCATCGCAGGCGAACAGGGCAGATAAAGCTGGAGAGGAAACCAAGCGTCCCTGGAATATAGCTCTACTTCGTCGTTTTCATTCGTAAGCAAAGATGTGTATGTACCCTTTCATCCGAGTTGAAATTCTACTCTGCAATCTAAAATTGTTCTCGGGGACTGCCCTCGTCCAAAATTGCTCTAAGTGTTTTTACTCGGCTCGTTCCTTTGTCTATTCGGTTGCTTCACTTCAGAACTCAAAAGTGCATTGAGTACTGTGTTTAAACCTATATGCCAACTCTTCGACTTTGCTGCTGTCCGAAACCCGGCTTCATGGCAAGCAAGAGAACAAGCAAAAGGTCAATGAGCACACGAAAATCACTAAGGAAGAAAAAGTGCAGGAACCGAGTAGATTGTCGGTTACTTTTTGTTCCTCGTTTTCGTCTTCTCGGTTAAGTGGTGGGCTGCGTTATCATGATTGTTTTCTAGCGGCTAAGTATTTGCAGCCTTGTTCTTTGATTCTTGTGACTCGAATACCAAACAAGCGACAAGTCGCAGGTAGAGCAGAGATGAAAAGACAGGGTGAATAAGAAAAGCTACTCGGGGACTCGCATGGGAACACAGCTCGGCATTGAGCCACTGTCGTTCAAATTGATTAATATCAACGTAAACTGAGTGGGCATAAAAACTGGGTAGCGAGCGAAAACAAATATTGTTTGATACATATGCTCCCGGCATCCCGGGGATCTGATAAATGTTCAAGTTAAAAAAAAAAAGTTGCAGGTGGCCTCAGGTTGAGGAGGCAAGGTTCTCGGCGCTGGCATGGGCAGTTGTTTCCTCGACGACTGTCTTGGTAGCAGTTTCTTCGGCGGTGGTTTTCTCGGCAGCTTCTTCGTTGTTGGTGGCGTCCGTTTCCGTCTGCACGGCGGCGGACTCCTCCATCTCAACATCATCCTGGGTGGCCGTCTGCTCGGATGTAGCTGTGGCCACCGAGATGGGGCCTGGAGCCGAAGAGGAGCCAGCGGTGTGGCTAGGAGGTGGCACCGTGTCGTCAAGAGCAGCACCCGAGGAGGTGCCGAAGTTGAGTGGCTCGCTGTCGATGTGGGCATGCTCCTCCTCATCGCTACCCGAGACGGCGGCGCTCTTCCCCTTCCCGGCCTTGCTCCTGGGAGATGCGAAGTATTCGTCCATGTCCTCCTCGTCGTCCTCGTCGTCCTCCACATCGACTTCCTCCTCGTCTTCATAATCAGTGTCCGGCTCGGGGGGGCCGTCGATGTAGACCTCCGTCTCGGCACACTCTGCGACATCATATGCAATCTGCTTGCGCAAGGCCACGCTGTCGGCATCAGTCTCCCACTTGGAGTTATTGCGCTTCCCGCGGATGAGCTGCATGTCCAGGTTCTCATACCAGGACGCAATGCAGAGAAGCATCACATCCGCACCAGCACGGGCTCCGGAGGCTCGCCACTTCTTCAACTCGGCCTTCACACCTTCCAGCTTGAGGGCGAGCGCCCGCATGCTTTTTGGCTCAGGATCATGGGGCCAGAACAGCCGGTGGAGCTCAATGCCCGCATGCATCAAATCAGTCCCGCAGCCGGCCAGCTGTTCGAAGTAACCTTTGAGCACCACCAAGCTGTCCTCGATGTCAGCCCTGGTGTCAATCGGCTCACCCAGCGAGAGGCGAACTGCTCGGGCCTTGGCTATCGTGGGCGCAGAGGTAGACTCAAGACGAGGCCAAATCTCTGAAATAGCAAGTGGCAAGATCAAAAACCGAGAAAGAAAAGAGGAAGCCGAGAAGGAATAGAACCGAGAAGAAAAGATGCAATGAATAAAAGAACTTACCGATTAGTTGGCGGCGCAGCTGCTGCAGCTTGGATCTCTAGGATTCCTCGTTGTTAATCTGTTTTGATTGAACCTGGCGCAGGGTGTCCATCTGAGCGAAAAGATCAGCATTGGTCTTCTTCAGAGTCTCGCACTCAGCCTCGAGGGCCCTCTCCTTGGCCTTGAAAGTAGTCTCGGCCTTGGCTTTCCCGGCGATGGCCGCGTCCCTCTCGGCGCCAATCTTCACGGCGTCTTGGAGCGCGTTCTGAAGCTGGACCTGCAGCTTCCCCATCTCGGTGGTGTGGTCCTTAATCAGAGTAATGGCCTGATCGGACAGCTGCTTTTCAACCGCTGCTGGCTGGACGCAATCTTGGTGCGCCTCAGCAAATGACTTATAATCTTCTGCGAAAAGATAAGATAAGGTCAGCAGATATGCAGAGAAGAAACAAATTCGAGACAGAACCGAGTAAACAACAAGCTCACCTTCAAGTCTCTTTATGGTGGCCTCGGAGTCTGCCACAAAAGCACGGCACTTCTCGTGCTCGTCGACTAGGGCCTTCAGGTTAGCTGCAGAGAAAGAAAGGTTAGTGCCAAAGAAAGCAGGAGCGGGCGTAAAAATAAAACGCAGAAACCGCGTAGCTAAAAGGCCTACCCTGCACTTCAGCCAGCTGCTGGCTGCTCTCATTGGCGTTTTTGCTTGCGGCCTCGGCATCTGCCTTCTCTTTCTCCAGTGCGGTGATGCGTCTCCTGGCGATGGAGTGGTTCCAGAGAAGGATGCGGTACAAGTTGGTCCGCTTGAGAACGCTATCCTGAAAACCGAGAAGAAAATGAGTTAGGCAAAGCAGAGAAGATTCGGCCCGAGTAGGAGGCTACTCGGAGAGTGTCCACCTACTCGACCCAAATCTCGGGGACTGGGAGTGATGGTGAGAAAGAAGAAAGGCGAGTAGAAGAGAAGAAAATTCAACTCGGAAAAGGCAAAAAGACTTACTGCGTAGCTCTGTTCGATATCCTCGGCGTTCTTGCGGTGCAAGAACATCTTGGCTGCGAGGGTGGCGGTGTCGGTGGAGACGGACATGGGCTGGTGTCCCAGGTCGATCTTGTTCCACTCCACGCGGTAGTGGTCGACAGAGCCAAGGGTCAAGCCGTGCCACTTATCCTCTCCGAGAACCCCGCTGTCCCACTTGGCGCTGATGTAGCCGACAGTGTCCAGTACCTGCTCAAGACCCTTGGAGGTTATTGGCTTGTCTTGGGGTCCCCGAGAAGCAATATTGACGGGTTTATTCTGGGCTGGATCGAAGGGAGGAGTATTCCTGGCTACTGCCTTCCTCCCCTTCTGAACAGCTACAGCTTTATCTTGGGGAGGGAAGCCGATGCGATGTTGGTGGCTAACCTCAATCATATATTCCGGGTAGCAGGGCTGGCCAGCAGCGCGAGCGCCCGCAGAGAGTGCAGCAGGAATCGGGCCGGAGTCGCGGATCACGAGTGCTCCGCCTGCGAATGCGCCTTGCTCCCTGGCCCTTTTCTTCGTCTGCTCCTTCTCGATCTTCTGCTTCTCGGGATCCTCGGGTTTCTTCCCCTCTGTCTTGGCTTTTGCCTTCTCGGCGACTGCTTCCTCGGCAGCTCGCTTCTCGGCTTTCTTCTGTTCAGCCCTGGCCTTCTTCTGCTCGGCCTTGGCTCTCTCAGCAGTTTCTTTCTCGGCTTTGGCCTTCTCGGCGGCTTCCTCCTTGGCCTTGGCCTCCTCGGCAGCCACCTTATCGGCAGTCTTTTTCTCAGAAGGGCCCTTCTCGGAGCAGTAATCCCTCAGAGCATCAAGGGCCCGTTGCCTGGTTACTCGCCCAGGAGGGCTGGATGTGTCCTTACTCTGTGGCAACAAGGAAGACGTCGGCGCAGTTGGTGGCGCTGCAGACCCGTCGCCCAGTGCAGTCTCTAGCTGGGCGCTACTCGGGGCGCCGCCTGGCAACGGATAAACATCCGTGACGGTGGCGTCCGCAGCGGTGTTGTCTCCTACTTGCTGCTCGGCAGCAAGATTGTCTCGTGCACCAGCCTCTGTGCTGGTTTGCTCTTGTTCTACTTCAGGCCGCTCGGGGGCGGCAGTGTCTTGCAAATCCTGGTCTCGGACCTCCTCGGCATTGCTAGCCGGAGGAGAAGGTGGTCTTTCGAGGTGGACGGCAGCGTCCTGAGCTGCCGCTTCCGATCCTGCTCCCTGAGCGGAAGTGATCGGTGCTTTGGCGGCAGCAGCGTGGGCAGTGTTATCCTCCTCGTCGTCATCGACATTGATCAGAGGAATTGGAGTTTCCTTGGCTTGGCCGGATGCACAAGCGGTGTTCACGTCCAGGGGAGCTCTGCGGAAAGAGGAGAAGGGAATCAGGAATTGGAAGAAAATGGGGAAAATGGCACTGCGCGAGAAGAAAGACGACCGGGAAGGAGGCTTACGCGGTAGTGGAAGAGAGCTGTTTCCTCTTTCTCTTCGTGGTGAGCTTGGTGAGTTTCTTCTTCTCGGAGGTCTCTCCCTCCTCGGCGGGCTTCTTCTTCTTCTTGGCAGGAGGCGCTTGTGCTTCGCCGCCTGTCCGTTTGCGAGTTTCGGGAGGGGCAACCGACAGAGGCTTGACGACAAGGGGCGCATCACCATCGTTCTCGTCCTCATCCTGGTCGTCCTTCTCCGCAGCGGCCTCATCTAAGAAATTCAAAGGAAAGAAGAAGTGAATCAGAAATAGCAATACAAGGAGTTGATGCTTCCCGGAAACAAGCAAGATGAGGATGCTATTACCGTCGGAGCCATCGTCCGCCCAAGTGTTAAGGACGTCGCGCTTCTCGGGAACGGGGCTGCTCTGCTCCGCGTCATCAGAGGGGGGTACATCATCCTCCTCGCGATCCTTGGACCAGTTGTCCTCGAAGACCTCGCTGCTTTCAGTGAGCTGGCGAATAAGAGTCTGAAAGGCAGAGAAGGATCACAAGTTAGCCGAGTACCAGAATAGAACTCTACTCGGGTAGGCGTGCACCCACAAAGCACACTAAGCCTAGGCCTTTTTCTAAAAATTCCTACTCGACGAGGCGTGCAGGCACAAAGCACACTAAGCCTAAGGCGATTTAGCTAAGTGTCCTACTCGGTGCACGAGGCGATTGCCAGTCGAGGCGAAAGGAGAAGCTATCTACTCGGAAGGCAGAGATGAAAACAGAGTAAGGGAGACGTACCCGCAAGATTGGAGTCCTACGGCTGAACGGGAGGAACCCGTACCGCCACTTCTCGTTGAGGCTGGTCTTCAGGATGTTCCTGGCAAGCCTGGGAACGTCAGCATCGTCGATCTCGACGGTGGTGGTCCTGGTGCAATCGCGAGGCCCTCCCATGTAACACATGAGGTGGCATCGCTCCTGCAGAGGAAGCACCCGGCGTTTGATCCAGCACGCTACTGGGTCGTCATTCCTGAGGCCATGCGTCTTCAGCCAGGCGAGTTGCGTCTCTATCTCGGTGGCGTTCTCGTCGTTGACGGGCTTCTCCTTCCAATTCGACCCGAGTGGAGCACGCTTGCTCCAAGGGGGCAGGTTGATCCGATCGTCGACGGGGCCTCCATCAGCGGCGGCAACGTTCCTCACGTAGAAGAACGTTTGCTGCCACATTCGGCAGGAATCCAGCCCCTGGATGCGGGGGTGGTTCGTCCCGTTGCGCTGCACCATCATGGCGCAGCCGACGTCGGTGGCGCGGGCAACGCCCGCGCTGTCCTTCTTCCCGACGGATTGTTGGCGGAGATGGAAGTAGTGGAGCCACGTCTCCACGGTGGGCCTGATGCCGAGGAAGGCCTCGCACACCACGACGTGGTATGCGAGGAAAACGACTGCATTGGGCGGCAGATGGTGCATCTGCAGCCCGAAGTGATTCAGGAACTTACGCATGAAGTCCGATGCTGGCAGCCCGAATCCGCGCTCGAAGTGGGACATGAACACCACGCGCTCTCCGTCCCTGGGCTTGGGCACGACCTCGTCGTCGGGTGCCCGGCACTCCACGCCGGGGGGAACCCTTCTCTCGTTCACGAGCCAGGCGAGGTTGGCTTGGGTGATGGAAGAACCGGCCCAGCAGGACTTGGCCATGGTCGCGAGTGGAAGAATCGGAAATCAGACGGGGTTGGTGGTGGAGCGAGTCCGCGGCGGCGCAGAGGCTAGTGCGGCGGCGGAGCGCTCGGTGGCGGAGAAGAACGGGAGGAAGAAGAGGAAATGAGCAGGGAAGGGGAAAAGGAAGTTACCGCGGGGGTATTTATACCTCCTCGGCGAGATTACCGTTACCGCTCCGGGAGTGGGATCGATTGTGGCGTGTGGTGGGTCCTGTGGCCGGCTAGAAACGCACACACGCGAGAACCGCGCGCGTAACGGCCGCATTGGATCCCACTACAAGATCATGGCCAGTAAATGCGCGTGATGGGACATGACGGCCGGTGGGCCCACGGCGTGAAAACTGGACACGTGGCGTCGTGTCCTGGGCAACCGAACGACAAGGTCGTGGATGCTTGACACGTAGGCAGTGCCTGCGTGAAGGGCTGGATGTTGCTCTGCGCTGCAGAGGCTCAGTTTGCGAAATTTCGCTAAGTCTTTTTACTCGGATACAGAGTAGAAAGCAAGTGCTACTCGGAAAGAGGAGACTCAAGATACTTTCCGGATAGCTACTCGGAGGACCTACTCGGCATCTTGAGGTTCGATGGCTGGGATGCAAAGGCTGGTTTTAAGCTGGCAGAGCCTAGTGAACAAGTTCGCAAGACTCAACCAGCTTCGGGGACTGCTGTTGGGGGGTTACCCCCGAATAGGGTAAAGACAGGTGGTAAAGGCCGCTTACAGAAGAGAGGTTTGGCCGAGTAGCCGACTACCGGGTACTCGCTACCCGGTCGACTGCTACCCGGTCTCACCTCAAGATGATCAGAAGGAGATATCAATCAGTTTCTACCATGTCGAGTAGAAGGTTTGGCCCGAGTACAATTGGCGGGAACCTTTGGCGGGAAACTACTCGGGCAGGAAGTCAAAGGAGCCGTTCTGACACAGGATCCCGCGTATCCTGGGTCCGTACTTGGCAGCATTCGAACTACTGTTCACGTGGGGACGGTCTGTCTGACGGTGACAGCATGGAAGCAGTCGGTGGCAGGATAAGGGGGACCTACTCTGTGACTAGGTACAGTGATACCAGTCTGTCCCCTAGTTTTGCCCAACGACTTTACAGAAGCAGCCAAGACCAACGACCAAAGCTGTCAGCGGGTACTCGGAGAAAGGACAGTGTGGACACTATGTCGACACTTGTCTAGGATTTGGACGTATCCGGCTGGGCACCATGTATATAAGGTGCCCCGCCGCCTCCTGCGAGAGGTAGAGGAATGCTCATATGCTCCCGTAGTGCCTCACTAGAAACCCTAGAAACCCTAAGTCCTTGACCTAGCTCTACTCGGAGAGGGGCAAGGGGCTACTCGGTAGCGTTACTATTTGTACTGTGGCTACTCGGTGAGACACCGTAATACATAGGGAAAGGCAGGAGTAGGGGTTTTACCTCCTCACGAGGGCCCTGAACCTGGGTACATCGTGTTGTTTGTGTTGTGTGGATCTTACCTCACGCGGCTACTCGTCGCGTGATCCCTCCCCGGACACCTCCAGCGTCCATCGTCCCCACATCTTTAGCCATCCCATGGCATCTGCCGTGACACCACCACGACAGAGAAGCTGGCAACTCACCTTCCAAGTGCTTGATTTTGCTCTCAGCAGAGGAAGAGAAGACATGGCAGTGCTCGTGCTGCTCCTGCAGTTCTTTGAATTTGCTTGCAGAGTAAAACAGAGTTAGAGCAAAAAGCAAAAACGGGCGTAAACACAAAACGCACAAACCGAATAGCTACAAGCTTACCTTCAATCGCAGAGATTTGGAGAGCGCGATCCAGTGCAGCCTGCTCCAGTGCAGCGTCATCCTTGCGCTCGGCTTCAAGAGCCGCAACGCGCTTCTTGGCGATGCTGTGATTCCAGAGAAGCCGGCAGAACAGGTTGGTCCTCTTCAAGAGGCTATTCTGTGAAGGAGAAGAAAAGGAGTTAGAAAATTTTGGGAAGATTTGGCCCGAGAAGACAGCAACTCGGATAAGTATCCGTCTACTCGGCCCGAATCTCGGGGACTGGGTAGTGGCTAAGGAGAAAAAGGAGAACAGAAGAGAAGAAAAACTACAACTCGGAAAAGCAAGAAAAAGCAAGGGAAGCAAGAAAAACTTACAGCGTAGGTCTGCTCAACGTCCTCGGCGGCTTTGCGGAGGACGGACAGCTTTGCGGCCAGCGTGCTGGTGTCGGAGGCGATGGTCATTGGGTTACCGCCGAGATCGGCCTTGTTCCAGTCAACGCGATAATGATCAACGTCGCCCAACATGTTGCCATTCCACTTCTCGACACCGTGGGCGTCACTCTCCCAAATCCTGTCGATG
Source organism: Alopecurus myosuroides (assembly GCA_028641055.1). Lineage (NCBI taxonomy): Eukaryota > Viridiplantae > Streptophyta > Magnoliopsida > Poales > Poaceae > Alopecurus > Alopecurus myosuroides. The sequence goes on from CM054058.1 coordinate 174,346,628, forward strand.
AAGCCTACCCGGTCCACGACCTGCATCAGCCCTTCTGATTGGATCTCATCCTCACCGGCTTCGCGCGAATAGATCTCGATGGGTTTCTTGGCCTTGAGCTTGGCGTCCACTGCCTTGGCCTGGCCGTCCTTCAGAGCAGAGATCCGCTGATCGCCTTTGGACATGGAAATGCCGTATTGCCTGGACCCAGACAACACGTATGATGGCCAGCTGCCTTGTGCACTTGACCCTGCGCCTGCACCAGCAGATCCACTAGCAGCGCCAGTGGTGAGTTGCGTGCTCTTCGCTGCCGGTTTCCCGGTTGACGCAGTAGGTTCCTTGGGCGGCGGCATCAGACCGGCATCCGGCGCAGCATGGCGTGGCGGATTCTTGCAGACAGCTGCGCCTTCAGTCTTGACGGTCTTCTTGCCGGTGTCCGCCCGAGAAGCGGGTGCAGGCACTTGGCGCGCAGCGGACAGAGCCGCTTGGCGTGAGGTTGGTGGAGGCATCAGCTCAGATGCAGTCTTGGTCGTTTTCTTCTTTGGGGGAGGGCTTGGAGCGGTTGGTGGAGTAGCCTGCTGGGTAGGCGGCACAAGGGGCCGGCTACCCTGCGCAGCATCCGGCTGCGCTTGGCTCTAGAGCGCAGGCTCCACCACAGTCTTCTCAACCCGCTGCTCGGCAGCGGGATCAGGTGTTGTCACGGTCACTTCTTCTACCCGCGGCCTGGCCGCGGGGTCTTCATGAGCTGCAGCTTGTTCTCCATGCTGCTCGGGGTTCTCGTTTTGCCGCTCAAGGGCGGCACGGTCCTGGTTCTCGGGGTCTTGTTCAACATTTTCCCCAGCTGCAGTAGCTGGGGGAGAGGGAGGCATCTCATCTCGAGCAGCATCCTGCGTACTCTGGTACGCGTTGGTCTGCTGCTCCATGTCCTGGGCATCTTGGTCACCGGCACCCGTGTTCTCGGCGCCGGCGTCTTCTTCTTCTAGCTTCACCGGGGAGGGCGCACGCGCCCTAGCCCGCGGTGCTGGCTCGTCCTCGTCCTCGGAGAGTTTGACGAGTTTCTCGATGTCTATGACAGATTTTCTCTTGGTACGCGTGGGTGCCGCGGCCGCATCAGCGTCCAATGGATCGCTGGGTGAAAAGAAAGAAAAAGTTCAGAAAAGGGGAAGGAGAAAAGCATAGAAATAAGCAGAACAGCGAGAAGAAGTAGCAGATTGATGTTCGGATGAAACAACTTACCCTTTGAGGGTAGGGCGTGGCCTTCTGTTGGTGGTGGGCTTCTTGCTGGCCACTTTCTTCGGCTTCTTGGCGGCGGGCTCTTGGGCACCACTGCCCGTCCGCTTCCGAGTTGTGGGAGCGGCCACGGATAGAGGCTGGACGTCCATGGGCTCCTCATCCTCCTCGCTCAGCTCAGGCTCAGGATCCTCTGCAGGGTAGAAGAGAAAAAGAGATTGAGAAGCAGAAAAGGAAGTGTGATTGCGCTACTCACGGTCAGAGAGTCGAATTGGATCACCTTCCTCATCCTCGGACCAGTCCCGGATAGACGCATCAACTTGGTGCTTACCAGGCTGATTGGCATGAGGGATGTAGAGGGTGTCCTGAGTGTCGTAGGCGGTCTTGTCGTCCTCTTCTCGGTCACTGTCCCAGTTGTCCTCGAAGACCTCCTCATCCTCCTCTACCTGGCGATCGATGTGCTGGAAAGGCAAACAGATGGCACGAATAAGTTGAGTTCTAACCTATGGAGTTCTACCCGGTACAGCATGCAAACACAAAGCATATAAAGCCAAAGAGGTATTCTGTAATATCCTACTCGGCATGGCATGCAAACACAAAGCATATAAGCCTAAGGAGTTCTACCCGTCCTAGCATGCAAACACAAAGCATATTCTGCTAAGGTTTTCTACTCGACACGACGTGCAAATACAAAGCACATGAAGCCAACAGGAAGTTTTGTAATGTTCTACTTGGTGCAGCATGCAAAGATTAAGCATACTAAGCTGGAAAGCCACCTACTCGGTATCAGAGTGCAGAGATAAAGCACAGAAGACTAACCTGTTCGATTCGCTTGAGGCGACTGTACGGCACGAAGCCGTACTGCCAGGTGCCGGTGAGGGACGTCTGCACGATGGATCTCGCCCAGATGGCTACGTCCGCGGTGCTCAACTCGAAGGTGGTGGTCCTCGTGCAGTCCCGGGGCCCTCCCATGTAGCACATCTTGTGCGAGCGGCGCTGGAGCGGAAGCACTCGGCGCGAGATCCAGCACGCGAGGGGATCATCGCGGCGGAATCCCTCTTCCTTCAACTCGGCGAGGTGCGCCTCGATTTGAACACTATCTTCGATCTTGTTCTTCGGGTTCTAACCCCAGTTCTGCTGGGTCGGCCTCACGTTCTTCCATTTAGGGAGCCCTATCCGGTCCTGGATTGGCTTCCCTTCTTCGGTGGGGACGTTCTTGACATAGAGAAAGGAGCGCTGCCACTTGCGCACCGTCTCCAATCCCTTGACGCGCGGGTGGCTACCCGTGGTGCGCTGCAGCATCATGGCGCACCCCGTCTGCGTCATCGAGCGGGCGCTCTCCGTGTGTCCCGGGTTGGGGATGCTCTGCTTCCTGAAGAAGAAATAGCGCGCCCAACTATGGATAGTTGGGTACACACCGAGAAAGGCCTCGCAGACCACCGCGTGGAAGGCGAGCATCACCATGGCGTTGGGGGGGTGTGATGCGGCTGGAGTCCGAAGTTGTTGAGGAACTCCTTGAAGAAGTCGGAGACGGGGAGGCCGAATCCGCGCTTGAAGTGCGCGAGGAAGACGACGAACTCGTCCTTCTCCGGCGTGGGGACGATCTCGTTATCCGGCTGCCTGCACTGCACGCCGGGAGGGACACGGCGGGTGTTGACTAGCCATTGGCAGTCCTCCGCCGTGACATCGGAACCCTCCCATCCGGCGCGGGCGGCAGCATCATCCTCTCCACGATCCATGGAGGCGGAAAGGCGTGAGATTGGAGATTAGAAGGGAGGCTATGGGATCTCTCTGTATGTCTCTCTCGCGGCGCGGGGAGCGGCGGCGCAGCAACTGTTTGCGGTGGCGGAGCGCTCGGCGGCGGCGGAGAGACGAAGAGGCAGGGGATTGAAGTGAGCAGGAAAGAGAAGAAGACAGCATCGAGGGGGTATTTATCTCTCCCCTCGAGTTGCCGTTACCAGCGGAGTTAGTGGGATCAATCCTGCAGAGAGATCGTGCGGCGTGGGAAGCGAACCGGTTAGAAACGCACACAGCGCATATCGCACGTGTAATGGGCGCAGTTAATCCCACGTCGAGATCGTGGGCGATTTACTGCGGTTGAAGTGACCAGACAGGCTGGTGGGCCCGAGGCGCAGTTATTGGTGCGTGGCCTGCAGCGTCCCAGGCACCGAGGCGTCGGGGATACGAGCGCGTGACACGTGCCCTGTAGCGACACGCAGAGGTGGATTCGCACCGTTGAAGCGGGATTGTGTTTTGAGATTTCGCTAAGTCATTTTACTCGGCATCAAATAAGAAAGGCAGTACTACTCAGAGAAGAAGAGATTCGAACGAGAATTGAAGGCTACTCCGAGATGCAACTCGGCTTCTCATAGTACAAAGACAAGATTTGTTCTTAAGCTGGCAGAGCCCAGTGAACAAGTTCGTAGGACTCTACCAGCTTCGGGGACTAATGTCGGGGGTTACCCCCGAGTAGGGGTAAGGCGAGTGCTAAAGGCAAGAGCAAAGAGGCTGTTTTGACTAAGTAGGCCGGCTACCCGGTACTCGCTACCCGGTAGGCAGCTATCCGGTCGTACACACCAATGGCCAGGAGGAAGAATCAAGGAAGTTGTATTCTTCCGAGTAGAGGAAGTAGTCCGAGTAGAGGGAGTGGATTCCTACTCGGGCCAGAAGTCAATGGAGCCGTTCTGACAAAGGATCCCGCGTATCCTGCGTCCGTACGGCGTGCGGTTCAACTTACGGAGCGCGTGATTATCCGCGCTCCGGCGTGGCTACAGTGCGGTAGGCGCCTGTCTAGTCCTGTCACTGACAGAGAGGACAGGACAGGGCTAGGGGCCTACCCTATCTCACTGACAAGGGTGGACAGGTCCCATCTCTGAACGGCGCGACGACTTACGGGGCAAGCGTCAGCGGGAACCCGGAGGCGTGCGCGGTTCTGTAGCGCTCCTGTTCCATCAAGCTGTACCTTTTAGTATTATTCTATCCGGCTGGGCACCAGTATATAAGGTGCCCTGCCCCCTCCTGCGGGAGGGACGTTGCCTTAGTCGAGACTCTGGATTGCTTCACTACTCACAGAGAGAACTAGAGCGTATAGTGGCTACTCGGCTGAAGGCCTGAACAGTACTGTGGCTACTCGGTAAACACTATATAGAGAGAGAGGCAGGAGTAGGGGTGTTACCTCCACACGAGGGCCCTGAACCTAGGTAAGATCGTGTTGTTTGCAGTGTTTGTGATCTATCACACGCGGCTACTCGCCGTGTGATCCCTCCCGAGCACCTCCAGCGTCCATTGGCCCCAACTTTAGCCATCCCATGGCATCTGCCGTGATACCACCACGACAGTTGGCGCCCACCGTGGGGCAGACAGAGGCGCTGGCTGGAGTCCATGTTCGGACGGGACTCATTTCCGCTACTGGGGAGCGTGTGGTCTGTGGCCTTGTCCACAGATTCGGCTCCTTCAACTTCGTCAGCGACAACGCCGGAGATTTCGGCGGGAGGCCCATTTCGGCAGGCGGCTCGGTGCTCTCCTTCGGCTCGCACCTCGTCTACGTCGCCACCGCCGTCGTCCGCGAGTTTCTAGAGGAGGTGCTGGTCGCGGAGGACCCTCGTGCCGTGCTCGCTGCCCGCGGAAGGCCGGTGGGCTGCTCCGCGGACAGCGTGGAGGTGATGATGACCGGCCAGCTACCGATGCCGGGAAGGGCGCGGCTGCTGCCGCGGAGGTCATCGAGGATCTCGCTGGCCCGAGTGTTGGCGGGAGGACCCACAAGCCCTACGAGAAGGATTCCAACATCCCTCTCTCCACTACACCAATGATACCGGCGTCCGCTGCGCGAATGGGCATGCCGCCCTCCCACCGAGCTCGAGCTCTTGACCATGAGGGAGTAGCTCGACCGGCAGCGCCAGGAGCTGCTCGCTGAGCACCTGGAGCTTGAAAAGGTTAGGCTTGAGCTTAGCCTAGACCAGAACGAGTACAACAAGGCCCATGGCTTTACTCCTGTTGTTAGGAAGTCTAGCAAAGTAGGCGCTACGCGTCGCAACTTAGGCACCGAGATGGCGACAGTTGTAGAGGCTCCTAGCCAATCTGCCACCGCAAACACCTCCACCAGGCCTAGATACAGCACCCCCGCCAAAACACTTAGAGCTGTTGAGGCTGTAGCTGCTGAGTTGCCAAACCTTGCCGGCGACGCGCGTGCTAGGCAGCAAGAGAGGCTCAACGAGCTAGTGCTAGAGGCTGCTAGGCAGAATGAGGAGTTCCGGAAAGCCAATCCGGGTCCTGATGCTTCTCAGATCGTGCATTCGCGTGCGGCGAGATCTCATGACCAAGCGTCATCGCCGCATCCCAGCCGCGAGAGGGACCAAAGTGTGCGCTCTGGGAAGGGTAGAGAGATGCAGGTGTACGACCCGGTTCTCGCCGCGAAACAGCGCGCTGTGCCGCGAGAATCCGGTCAGAAACACACTACTGCAGGAGCAGGCTATCAAGCCCATAAAGCTCAGAGTAAAGGACATAGCGGAGACAACGCGGGGGCTTCTCGGCAACCCGCTGTTGTGCAGGAGAACAGGTATGATGATGGCTACTCGGCGATGGGGCTAGCCGGCTATGCTGACCCAAGGAATGTTGTTGATCGCCTTGGTGAGCGCATGTTGGAGCCCAGTGATGCCAGGTTCAAGATGGACCGGATCAACCTGTCCGCGCAACTCGAGAACAGGGGGCTGCCTGGCCCAGAGTGCTTTGGCCCTCGTATCATGAACGAGCCATCAGTGAACCACTTCCAGCTGGCCAGAGGGACCAAGTGTTACAATGGCAGCACCAAGCCGGAGGACTGGTTGAGTGATTATGTCACAGCCGTGCACATTGCAGGCGGCAACCGGAGATGGGTTGTGCGGTATGTTCCGCAAATGCTTGAGTGTCCAGCTCGGACTTGGCTCAACAACCTGCCCAAGGACAGTATCAATTGCTGACTGGACTTCTCGGAGGCCTTCGTCAGCAACTTCACCATCACTTATAAGAGGCTGAATAGGCCGTAGCAGTTGTCCGCTTGCAAGCAGCGGGAAGACGAGACCGACCGCGAGTACCTTACTCGGTGGAGCACCTTGAGGAACACCTGTGAAGGTGTGAATGAGGCCCAGGACATCACTTGGTTTGCGCAGGGCTGCAGGCATGGCAACTATGATGGCCAGTCGACTACCTCGAAGTCCAGGAACTCCCGCCTGTAGTTGCTTGGGTTCCCGAGTATGACTTCCAGGTTGATTGTTCCGAGTGGCCGGACAACTTTTCCCGGTACTATCCCGTGAAAGGATGTTTCTGACTCTGCGAGTCCCTCTAGGTTTATGTTCATCTTGCGAAGTGTGTCCGCATATATGATGTTGATCCCACTGTCTCCGTCCATGAATACTCTAGCTAGGTTGTAGTTTCCTATTTGCGCCTGGATTACGAGTGTTGCGTGCCCTAGTCGATACACCCGTGGAGGATGGTACTCTCTAGAGAAGGTAATCGGGTGCTCGGACATCTTCAGGTACTCAGTTTTGGACGGTGGGGCTTGTACTGCCATGCTGACGTGGCGGCTATTGGTCTTCTGGATTCTTCGGGACGGGCAGACCTTCTGTATCATGCCTACAAGCCCCTGGGGTTCGGGTATCTGTTGGCTCCTTGATTTTCTGTGGCTGGGTTTGCTGGTGCTGGGTTCGCGACTATCGCCATGTTGTGTTGTTTTGCAGGTGGAGGTGGGGGCAGCGGTGGCACGACTGTGTGTCCTCCCGGTGGTTGCGGGTATCCTTGATTGGTGGCTATCCAGTGTTTTTTTTGTGTATACCTCATGGATATCCTTGAATTTTCGACAATCTTTGAGGAGATAAGTGGCCTTGAGTTTGCCCGTGTGCTTATCTGTGAACAGATGCAGGGAGCAGTATCCGTCAAGGTCCCTCGGGTGTTTTGTTATCTGGCTTTGACTTCTACTCGCGATTCCCGTAGGACCCGCCATCGCGGTTTCTCATGAATTCGGCCGCCACAAACTCCGACTGATCGTCTTGATCATAGTTTCGTCTCTTTCTCCTTCAACGGTCGCCATTGCAATCGTTGTCATGCGCGGGCAAGGAGGGTTTCTTGTTGCGCAATGATTCTTCACCGTCTGCTGATACGTCTATCTTGCATCACTGTTTTATATTGTTATTTTCTGTTATTCATCGATATATTTCATGTTATGATGCATTACTTAGGTTATTTCATCTTATTTTATATGTTTCATAATTTTTGGAGAATAAACACTGGGACCAGAAATCTGATGAAAAAGCACCGTCGAGATACCCTAATTCAGAAGATCAGAAGAAGAGGGAGGGATACCGGAGAGGTCTTAGAAGTCCCGAGGAGGAAGCTAGCCAGAAGGGTAGCTAGAGGGGGCCACAGGGGGGCAACGCATGTTTTAGTTGGGCCAAGTAAAGTTTCTTGCGAAAGTTGGAGTTCGTTTTGGATTTCTTCGCAGGAAACAGATTTTTGCCGTCCACTGAAAAAAATCGTATAAAATCCAGAAAGATCAGAATGAACTGAATTTTTTTATGCTTATTCCTGAGATAATTTTAAAACTTTTTAGTTCTTAATGTATTTAGATCGGAGCAACATAATTGCCCAGAAAAAATTCGTATTTACAGACTGTTCTGGTTTTGGCAGGTTCTGCCATTTTTCTTGCATTTGCTATTTTGCGATGTCAAGTGGATTTCTTTGCTTCACAAAACATCAGTGGATATAGCTAATGTTTAAAAGTACCAATAGAACTTGTTCCCATACAGCACCCGTGGATTTTTTATTGTCGCACTAACCCTCTAATGCGAATTACTTTTTGAGTATGGCGTGAAGGAAGTTTTCAAGAGTCAAGAGAAGAAGGTGATATAATGTGATCAAGAAGAGTACAAGGTCAAAGCTTGGGGATGCCCTCGTGGTTCATCCCAGTAAATTCTAAGAAGACTCGAGCATCTAAGCTTGGGAATGCCCAAGGCATCCCCTTCTTCATCAACAATTTATGAGGTCACTTCTAGTGAAACTATATTTTTATTCGGTCACATCATATGAAGTTTACTTGGAGCGTCTGTTTTTTTTCCTTTGTTTTCCTTGATGCAATAATATAGTTGGAACCTAGAATTATTTGTGTGGGAGATAGACACGCTCCTCTTTTTCGTTTGAATACTTGTTATGCTTGTACTCTTAGTTTTTTCTTCTAACTGCTGCAAAATTCATTTTTAGCTCCTGTTTTTTCTTGCATCTCTTATTTAGAGTTGTTAGTTTTAGTAGAGTTGTGTTATTACTCTCTTGTTTCATTGCTGCATCTCTTGGATAGTTTTTGTTTATTATGAAATGTTAGGTGTTAGAAAGAAGTAGTACGGTTTTCATGCTCATAACGGTGCAAATAGAAGCTTGTGTACACTGGGCTAGACTTTTTCATGTCATGCTAGATGTTATTTTAATTCTAAAGCCTAGTAGTTATTGTATAGCATGATTTGTCTCAAATAGCTGAGAGTGTTCAATGTGCCTTAGAAATAATCATGAGTTGTTCTTGTCATATTGAAGCATAAATTTGTGGTGTTCTCCTTTGAATGTTTTATTTGGTTGACTTGGCGCATGGTCACACCATGTTTATGGCTACAAATCAGTCACTTATAGCCTCTATGATCATTTATTTATTTTAATTTGTAGTACCACTTATGCTTTTATTAATGATGTTTTTGTCGCTATGCATGATTATGGCCATTATTGCTCTCTTGATTTGTCGCTCCCAGTCTTTTCCTAGCCTCCGCCTGTACCGAGTATGAGCTTTACTCGTGCATCCAACTCCCAAAAACCAAAGTTTGCTAAATGTGTCCACCATACCTACCTACATGTGGTATTTAACTGCCTCTCCAAAGTAAATTGCTCATGTGTTACCTTTAAAACCTTCAAAATTACTCCGGTTTTGTGCTCCTGTTTTAGCTCATGAAAACGTAAATAGAGAGTCTTTATCTCACTTGTTGATTGGACTTTCACACCCTGGACTAGTGGCTTCATCCGCTTATCCAATTGATAGAAGAGCTGGCAGCGGCGTGCCCAGCCCCAAAGTAATACAACAAATTATCTTTACTATCTTTGCCCCTGATTTTTCACTCAAAGCATAATTGTGTAAACAACAGAGAAAGAGGGATAAACTTCTACCCAGATGCGTCCTTCTATGGGAGCCGCTCTTGTGAAGTCTAGTTGGCTTGTGACGTACTGTATTTTGTGTTTACTATTCGTTGACATAAGCATACACCTCTCTAATTTTTTTTAATACCTCTGTTTAACAAAATAAAAGCTCTAGCACATGAGTGATCCCTGCTTCCCTCTACGAAGGGCCTTTATTTTACTTTTAAGTTGAGTCTCGATCTTCTAACTTTATGCACACTTGAGAGAGAATAGTTGCCATTCTGAGTTTAATGTACATTTGTCCCAGAAACATTATTAATTGATTCATGATGTGTTATTATTTGTTCTAAAATTATTTGTTCTAGTCTTCCTCTTAAACTTTGAAGGTGTCCTGGCATTTATATTTTGCCCCACTCTTAAGGACAAGCAAAATATCACTTTGCTATGTTATCTCTATGCTTGAAACAAACGTATAGCTTTCGAGTACATTATTATTCATGATCTTTTGTTTGTGTTACTTCTCATGATGCAAGGTGATTGCTATGTTTTATTGTTAGAATTATATTTATCATGCTTGTGTTAAAGTTCTATGATCTCAGCTATGCTTATGCTTTTACAATTTAGATGATCAAGTTTATGTTGGTAGTATACCACCTCAGAAATTATGTGTTTTTATTGTTTACCTACTCGAGGACGAGTAGGAACTAAGCTTTGGGATGTTGGTACATCATAAATGTATCCTTAATTTTTGATGTTCCATGTTGTTTTCATGCCATACGCTACATGTTTTCCTTACACTTTATGTCATTTTTACCAATTTCCCGAGACTAACCTATTAACAAGATGCCACAGAGCCAGTTCCTGTTTTCTGCTGTTTTTAGTTTCACACTAGTTGTTCTGGGAATATTCTTGGAATTGGAAAATTCGAAGCCCGGAAGTCTTAGAATTCCCGAAGATTCCAAGGAGCCCCGAAGAGGCCCAGAGGGGGCCACACCATAGGGCGGCACGCCCCTTGGACGCGCCTGGGGGTGGTGTGGGCCCCTCGGGCACCCACCGCCATCGCCCTTTAACCTATATTACCCCCTCAGATAGTTAACCCTAGGGAGAGACCACTTTTCCACGAAAAACACCCGAGGCCGCCGTCATCGTCAACCCGAGATTGGGAGGGTTTTGTAGTTCTCCCCGGCACCCTGTCGGGAGGGAAAATCATCACCGGAGGGGTCTACACCACCATGCCCGCCTCCGGAGTGATGCGTGAGTAGTTCATCCTTGGACTACGGGTCCATAGCAGTAGCTAGATGGTTGTCCTCTCCTCTTTATGCCTCATGTTTAGATCTCGTGAACTGTCTCACATGATCGAGATCATCTATTTGTAATGCTACATGTTGTGTTTGTTGGGATCCAATGATTATTGAATGCTATGTCTTTTGATTATCAATCTATCATGTTATTTTCATGTGTATGTTATATATGATCTTGCATGCTCTCTGTTGTTAGTAGATGCTCTGGCCAAGTAGATGCTAGTGACTCCAAGAGGGAGTATTTATGCTCGATAGTGGGTTCTTGCCTCCTTTGCATCTGTGCTCGAGTGACAGAAATGTGACGGATGGAGGATGTGATGTTGACATTAGGTATAAAACAACGATGTTCACTTCGTTTACATTTTTTACATTACACACTTTGCTTACTGTGATAATCTGTTGCTTGCAACTTAATACGCAATGTTTGTTCGGATGATATTCGGAGGGTGGATTATTAGTCATAGATGCAGTTGGATGACGATCTATGTATTTTGTTGTAATGCCCGCATGAATCTCATAGTAATCTTTATGTCATTGATGCATGTAAAATGCATATATGAATTTTGCATATTTTCACATGGTTTTCTATTACATATTGCATCATATAAGGGTATAATTCAATGTTTTATAGTATTTTGGGGTTAAATTACAAAGTCCCCCAACTTATATGGAATTAACCCTGTCTGTCAGAAACCCTGTTTTCTATATTTTTGACGTTTTAGGGGGCAAACTTCCGCGAAATCACCTGAAAATCTGTGGGGGTCATTTTCTTGGAAGGAGAAGACTTGCGGGCGAAGGATCCACGAGAATTGGGCAAGGAGGCCCAAAAGAGGACCCTCCACGCGGCCAGATTCCTTGGCCACGTGAGAGGCCCCCTTTTGGCCCCTGTGGCCCCAATTCCTTCCATCTTCGACTTACCGACTCCGTCTTGACCTAAAACCGACTATAAAAAGGGTCCCCCGTACCCTTACGGAGGAGAGCGCATCCGAAACACCGAAACAGAGACCAGAAGTTCCAGATTGGAGGGGGAAAACTCCGGCGGGGCGCCGCCGGTGTGATCTCCTACCCCTCCAACGTCATCTCCATCGACATCTCCATGAAGAGGGAGTAGTCCACCCCAGGGCTATGGGTTTGTGGAAGTAGCACTTGTATCTCTCTCTCTCTCTCTCTATGTGTGCTTCACTAATTAGATCCGTATGAGCTGCCTCACATGATTACGGGCACCGTTGTAATTCCTATGTGGTGGATCTTTTCTATGAGTTATTGAATCTGAGATTGCAATTGTTTCTCTTGAGTTATTTGAGTAGATGTATCTTATGTACCCCGTTCTTATTTCCTGGGCTAGGTGGTTTGGCCAGATCTTTCAACATACCATCTTTGTCATCAACAATGACCTGATGTGTCTTGTAGAAAGATCCTACTAACTTCCTGTATCGATCTAATAGGCTAGTGGCTAGCTTAGGCTTGGTTTTTATCAACACAGAATGGTCGAGTGCCAACTCTTTGCTTAGGCGGTCGTGTGGTATGGCTGTGAAGCTAGTACCTGACAGCTGATTAGCCTTATACTCTCTGATGGTTGCTAAGGCTTGTACTAAAGCCTGTTGGTATGCCGCCATCTGACTCCTTCCTTCACCGCTAGGTGTGGTCATATGTGGTGTTAATTCCCTGGGTATTAAAATTAATACCCGGTACTTCAAAACCATCTCCCCATCCTTGTATGTGTAGGTGTTGACTTTAAGGTTGGTGTCAAACTCGAAAGCTCGAAGCAAAGCTCGTACTGCTCAGTCAACTCCCCTTTGTAGTGCTCAAGCCTCTCATGTTTAACCCATTCCGTTCTCCCGGAACTCCCGCCTTTCATGGTCATTGTTCACAAGTAACATAAATGTTATTAATAGATCATCATAAAGATTCAACATTCTGGAAATATGAAAAGAATATTCCCAAGTGAATACCTATCATACTTCCAACGAATTCTTTATTGTTACGTTCTAAAACCCTACAGGGTATATCCCTTTACTAGGTTTCCAACCTAAGGTCAAAGCAATTGCTCTGATACCAGCTGTGGTGACCCAGCATACCACTGCATGTGTAGTACGCCAGTCGTTGATATAACACTCACAGAACACCGTTCCGCAAATATTACATCCCTCAGGGTGGTACAGCAGAAACATTGCGGGAGTTGATTTTCATACAACAAATACATTACAAAACAAAATGTGATGACAAGAGAATGAGCTCATGATGAGTCATCTCCTTATTAAAGTTAGAACGACAACTGAAAGTAAAGCAGGTGCAAACATGGGAACTCAACAGCCAACTATAGAGACCATGGCTGCTCGATTCGACCGTGCTAAGTATTTATTTCAGACTAGGCTAAACCTAGTCAGACTCAGCCCCCTCAGGGTCAGCTCCGTACTGGATGGTGTAGTCGACTCCTTCCACTCCTCCGGAGAGATCTGGCTCCTCGTAGAAGATGTCGTCCTGGCCTCCGAGGATATTGAAGGATGCGTCCTCTGAGTTCTCATAGCCTAAGCAGGGGTCAAACGGGATTGAATGAGTAACGAGCGTTACTCAACAAGTTCATTAAGTACGGAAGTAATTGATGCACTAGCTACGGTCCTCTACTCTAAAGAGTCTAGACAGATGCAAAGTTTTGTCAAACTTTCTTCAAGAGATTGCTTTTAATACTGAAAACTATGCCCGTCAGACCATCACAGGACTAGAACTTCATGGAGTTGCCTTTCCTGTAGCGTTCGCAGTTCCATCCCGGAACAAGGGGTAACCTGCCACATCCTTTTACACTCTGCAGAGGTGCGTTACTTTACCCATGGGCGACCAAGACCATGTTGCACAACCAGGCGCATGATCCTGTCCACTCCCACTCAGGTGTGGGGCCCGGTTGTTTGTCCAAGCCAAACCGTGCTTCTCCGCACAACGCATGCCCACCCATTTCCACCAGCAGGTTGAACCCCTGATTCCACCAGTCACGATGGATATCTAGGCACCCGTGGCAGACCATCATAGACCCCAGAGTCCGCGGGAATTAAGGGATCCCACCCATGTGCAAGTAGTCTCGCAAGACCTACAACGTACGTCTCTGGCAGCTCGTTTACATGCGAACGAGAGAAGATCACATCTGACTTACTCCCCTCATAGAAGATCCATGGTCAACGCGATATCTACGGCGCACCGAGTTCTGACGGCATTGGTTGTTAACTCCTAGGTAATACTTTCCCATGCAGATGGAACCTTCCTTTGACCTATTCTTCTTACCATGGTTCCATCCGCCCACCAAACAGAACACTACCACTCGGGTAGTCATTCACTTAGTCATATTATTATAAAAGTAGGATGATGCATTATTTTGAGAGGAGGTGGTATTACGATAGGGTTTTTGAAATTAGTTGTTATGAAATAATTCAAAGGAAATGAGCAAGTGATGAACTTGCCTTGATATGGACAGGTAATGAAGTCTGATGCTTGGGGCAGATCCCGACTTGTTCTACAAAACACCATCATTGTCTGGTAAAGACAATGTTTAAAGAAGCAAATGATGCTATTATGCAAAATGATGAGATGTATGCATTTTTTAACTCAATGATCATTTTGGTGTACTAAGCCTTTTGTAATAATTAATTTGTTTGTGAATTCATTATTTTCAGAATTAATGATTATTATGATTATTATTATTATTTAATTAAGTAAGTAAATATTGTTTTCTCAGAAAACATTTATTTTGGAATGTTTTGAAATGATTAAGTATTGAATTTAGTTTTGAGACAATATAATTATATTTGATTAAATAATTCTGAATGCTTCTAAATCAAGTTTTTTATTATTAATTTATTATTTTAAAATTATAATTTTAAGACTATAAGTATTATTGTATTATTATTCTTAATTTTTATACACAAATACTTTACTGGATTTATAATTGATTATATTGTAATTTTTTGTAATTGGTAGAATTTTATTTATTATTAATAATTTTGTTTTTATAATTCTTTTATTTAAAGAATTGGTCAAATGACCAATATGCCCCCAGGCTGATAGGTGGGTCAACCCCTTTAGGGTTGAACCCAACCCACTGGCCTGGTCGAGCCAGACCAGACCCTCGCACCCGCACGCTCCTCTCCCCTCATCTCGTCCTCGCCCTCGGGCGATTCACAGGCGACGGAGTCGCCTCCGCCTCCGGCGAATTACTCCGGCTCTCTCCGGCCAACCCCGCCGCCGTGGCTGGAAGGAAACGACGCGTCACCTCGCCCTGTACCCCCTCCTCCACCTCGATTCGCTTTCTGATCGTTGTGCCCCTCGAGCACAAGAAAACCCTAACCCTAGGGTTCGGGAGCTCGGGGTGCTCCACCCCTCTCCGGTGGTTCCTGCTCCTCGAGGTGGTCCAGGGCGCTCCCGTGCGGCTCTAGTGTTGCTGTTGCTTCTTCTCCGTGGTTGTTGCTGGTTGCGAGGATGAAACGCCGCCGGGACGACCTCCTGGAGAGCAACTGCGGCTCGGCGCCGTTCTGTGCTTCCTCGACTGGCTGTGGTCACCACGATGGTGACCACCTGTGAGTACCTCCTCACCCCTTCTCTCTCTGCCCCCTTCTCCACTCTCTCTCTCTCTGCCTCCTCCCTCCTTTGCTCTGGAGCCTGGCCTTCGTGCCAGTGTTCATGCCATGCTCCCTGTGATACCTCTGTGAGGTTGTTGTGGGATTGATTGGGCTTTGGGAATTTTCCCATTGAATCCCTGGTACAGAGACTGTGAAGGATTTGGTATGTTATGTGATGGAATGGAGATACAGATGCTTTGGTGGATTGATTCATACTTAGGGTTTATCTATGTGATGCACTTTGTTGTGGAAATCATTTTGGGTATTATACCTTGTGCTTGTGATGGAAAATTATCTGGGATTTATCCCCTGTGCAATTGCTGTGAAGAAATCCCTTAGGATATCTCCTTGTGGTTAATCCCTGTGGCTTGCTGTCTGTTGAACAGAGCTCACTAGTATGTGTTGCTTCAATACTTTCTATGGGTGCGCTTTATTTTGATAGGTGTTACTCTGAATTTATAGATTCGGAGAATATGCCATCATCCTAAATTTTTGTTTTACTCCTTACATGTCTTTATGTGGTTGTGTTGAGGTATCAGATCTTTGGATTTGGTGCCCAGCAACTATTTTGAGGATGTGTGATATAATCCAGTAGCTCTTTGGCTTAAGGCTTGATCCAGGATCCTTTTACTGATAAGATCCATACTCTGCTGGTATGATGCCTCTGTGCATCACATGATAAGAACAAATTATTCCACCTGATGCTTTTACTTCTCTGAAATTTGTTTACTAAGAACAGATGCTTGCACTTGCTTCTTTTGCCCCTAAGCCTATGATGCATAGCCTGAGGCCCCTCTCTAATAAGAACATATGCCTATCCTGATGCTTTTATCCCCTATGATGAATTTTAGCATAGCACCTCTATGCCTTTCTGTGGGTACTAAAACCCCAACGAATCTCGTGTGCAACTAGCCAATAAATGGATCAGATGGTACAAAGATGTTCACCTTAGGTGATGATCAAATGGTTGGTGGCTTTTGGTGCTTGTGGCTTGCTTGATTTACTCCTGCTGCTTCCCTGTATCATGGCCTTGTGATCTTGATTGCTGGCTTGCAATCAGGTGTTCCAGTATCTGTGGAAGCTTATGGGTGGATGATTTAGTTGGTGTGCTTCTCCTGTTCTTGGTTGCTTTCACAACCCGAGCAGTAGTAGGGGAAAGTGTGATGTGATTTTTTTTCCTTGCGGCTGATGTGGTATTTATACCACAACAGTGGTCTTGAAAGCACAAAAGGGTACTCATGAGTGTGTTGTGTGCTAGTGAGGAGATCTTTTCTCCAGGCATTGCGATTGGTCTTATACCAGCCTGCTATTTTTCTTGTGATGCCAGTTGTATTTCCAGTCCCTGCCTGTGATGCTGGTCTGAGGCAATTTCTATCAGAACATATACTACACATTTTTATTAACCCAATGATGAGTTCATCAGTGCAACACACTGATAAACTGAGGGTACTAATCCCTCCTAACTTTTCTGTTTTTGTTTTGCTTTTTATTTTGCAGGTGAAGAAAATATCAGATGCTATGGATTAGATAGGTTTTAGTTTTAGGCTCAAATTCATGTAATGGAAGTCATGTAATATTGTTGTAATATTTCCATTATGAAATCCATTGTAAAGACTTTGTATCTTGTGTTTTTATTAATAAAAGTTAATTGCTTTCATTTTTCTATTATTATTTTTATTGGAGATATTCAATATTTGTGTTATTGAATTATATATAATCATGTTTATCCAATTTGAATTCAAATTCAAATACAATTCAAATTTAAACTCTAACATTCCTAAATTTAAATAATTCAAACCTTTAACTCCCAAATTCAAAATATAACCCAAAGGTCATGTCAAAATTCCATCAACTTCCAATGTCTACCTCTATCTCAGAATCAAGTAATTGATGGAACCTCGATCACTCCAGGGTTTTGGTTTTGCGAAAAAATTATTCAGGTTTTGCAAACACATGCATGCAGATGCGCAAAAGGCTGCCGCCGGAGAAGATCGGAGGGGGGAAACACCGCCGGGATCACCCCCGGAGGGCTCCACCCCCCTCCGGCGTGTTCAACATCTACAACAAGATCAGCTCCATCTCTCCACTGTAATCTCTTGGCAAACACGATGTATGATGCAATACTATATTCCCTTGATGTATTGTGTCTCCCCGTCTATGTTTGAGTAGTGAATTGTTCTTGGCAATGGTGAAATAGTTCGTTGATTGGTTGCATACAAGTTTTTATCTTCTATGATTGTCTTTATGTACAATATATGAGTGCACACTTATGTTGGGGAATGCATGTAAGGTGATCACCGGTAGCATAATGGAGTGGTGGTGACTTGGGAGTGACAGTAACCTGAGACCGAGCCACAAAGTTAAGTTATTGGGGGATATATATAGGGAACCTTAGAACGTAAGGCTATGGTGGGACTTTATGTCTTAATCAATCTTGTGCAGTCATTTACTTGGCCACATGATCCATCATAAGGGGTTGTAGATCATTTACTTGACTATACCTATTCATGGCTCCTTCCTAGAAGAAACAACTAAGACTAAAACATGTGCTTCACTAATTGTGACAACCACACGAACGAAACACCTATTGCTAGAACACTTGCTCCCTTGAGATACTTGAGATATTTGCTGCTTGCTACTTGTGAAACTTGCTTAGAAACTTGCTTTAGAAACTTGCTCTAGGATTAGTTGCATTTTAAACTTGCTTCACTAGTTACTAGACAAACCACACTCCACGTCACTTGCTTTTAATTAGTTAGTTCCTTTTAGTCAAACTTATTGCTTTGCATAAACATCCATATAAGAGGGTTATAGGGCTTTAGAGAATAGATAGCTTACCTTCAGCTCCTCGTGGGGTCGACACTCAAATACTTATCGAAAGGTACTACAATTGATCTCCTGCACTTGGGAGTCATCAGTACACCGGCGCGTCCTCGAGCACATAGCAGGAGGAGGGCTCCTCCTTAGAATACTATGTGGGCGCCACCTCATGGTCCCCTTGGGGATGATCTCCACTTAGGCCAGAAGCCTAAGCTTGGGGAGAGTTCACCAGACTTCGGTATCTCCATTGGAGCTTGATTATCATTCTATATTATTCAATCCACAAGTGACGAGCAGTAATGACGATTTACGACAATCCAAGTTGTGGTGAGAGGCTGGTATGAACTCTATTTGTTTTATTTTTGTACATATACTCATTCATGTGAACATGCTTAGTTCATTCATGTAAGATGTATGTTATTTAATTGATGCTTAGTAGTTCGTTCTCTCATGTGTTTAGTTCCAACTTATTAATATAAGGTAGCATGTCGTATGAATATTTGCTTGCATTGTTTTATTCATAGAAGGGTATGACATTGTGGTATCTCCCTCTGATTGTTTCGCTTGAATCGACTTGGCACATGCTCACGCATGCTATGAATGAAAACAAAAAGTCAATTAAGCCTCGATGATTTATTTTGCCTCAGAGTATTTGTATCATTTTTATGTCCATGTTAATTTTGTTTTGTCGGAAGCATGATTATGACAGTTGTTGCTCTCTTGATTGTTGCTCCCCGTCTATTGCTAGCCTGCCCTGTACTGAGTTTGAGCTCTACTCGTGCATACAACTCCCATAAAACCAAAGTTTTCCAAATGTGTCCACCATACCTACCTATGAATGTGGTATTTAACCGCCACTCCAAGTAAATTTCTTGTGTGCTACCTTCAAAACCTTCAAAAATTTATTCCTGTTTTGTGCCCCTGTTTTAGCTCATGAGGACGTAAATAGAGAATCTTTATCTCACTTGTTGATTGGATTTCACACCCTGTACTAGTGGCTTCATCCGCTTATCCAAATGATAGAAGAGCCGGCAGCGGGGTGCCCATCCCCAAATTAGTACAACAAATTCTCTTCACTATTTTTGTCCCTGAATTATCAGTCAAAGCATAATTGTGTAAACACAAGAGAAAGAGGGATGACCTTCTACCCAGATGCGTCTTTCTATGGGAGCCTCTCTTGTGAAGTCTAGTTGGCTTGTGACGTACTGTATTGTGTGTTTACCATTCGTTGACATAAGCATACACCTCTCTTAAAAATGTTTTCAATACCTCTATTTAATAAAATAAAAACCTCTAGCACATGAGTTAATCCCTGCTTCCCTCTGCGAATGGCCTTTCTTTTATTTTTTATGTTGAGTCTTCACCTTCTCGCTTTATGCACTTTCTTGAGAGCATGGCTATCATTCTTAGTGTAATGTGCTTGTCCCAAAACACGGTTGATTGTGGTATAACTTTGATGCTTGTGTCTTTGATATCTTTATTTCTAGTCTTCATTTGAACTTCAGAGGTGCCCTAGCATTTATGTTTTGCTCCATTATTAAGGGCAAGCGAGTACACTTTATCATACCCTATTATGAGCATTGCAATCCTGCAGATTGATTTACTTCATGTTATTTATTATTAGTTTGTTGGCATCCCTTCGTGGGTTGCATAACTGCTAGGTGACTTTTATCTTCCATACATCTTATTATGAATTGCCTCAGCACTTGATCATGTAGTGAGTATATTTACATCAGATGAAACAAATGTGTTCGTAAAAGTCTTTTATCGCACTCAGTTGTCACTGAATTGCTTGAGGACAAGCAATAAGTTAAGCTTGGGGGGAGTTGATACGTCCAAAACGTATCTCCTTTTCTGAAAACTTTTCTTATTGTTTTCCTCTAAACTTGTGAGTTTTGGATACCACTAACACGGACTAACGCTGTTTTCAGCATAGCCTTGGTGTCTCGTTTTTTGTGCAGAAAAATCAACTTTCGGGAAATTGCCCAGAAAAGATCACATTGAGCCTAAAACACCAGAAGACCCCGGGAGCCAGAAGGGGCCAAGAGAGGGTCCAGGAGGGGGCCACACCACCCCCTTGCGCCCGCCCCCTTGGCCGCGCCGCCAGGTGGTGTGGTCCACCCCTGCACCCCCTCGGACTCCCCTTTCAATTACATATCCCGCGTAACCTAAAAACCGAGGGGGTTCATCATATTCCATAGAAACACAACAGAGCGTTGCCGCCACCTCGAAACTCAATTAGGGGATCAGAAGTTCCTGTTCCGGTGCCCTGTCGGGACGGGGATTCAAAGGAGATCATCGCCATCGACACTGCAAACCATCCATGATTCCCCGTCCATGTGTGAGTAAACACCACTGTAGGCTGAGAGGGATGGAAGAGATTGGATGAGATTGATCATGTAATAGTGCCAGATTGTTAGGGCATAGTGCCTAGTATCCATTGTTAGTGTTTTCTACCGTTGTTGCAACTTGTTATGCTTAATGCTTGTCACTAGGGCCCGAGTGCCATGATCTCAGATCTAAACATGTTATTGTTTCATGAGTGTAATTATGTTTTTTTATCATATCTGCAAGTTGTTTACATATGTCATTGTCCGGAATCCGAGGCCCCAAAGTGACAGAAATTGGGACAACCGGAGGGGGTGGTTGTGATGTGAGGATCACGTGTGTTCACGGAGTGTTAATGCTTTCCTCTGGCGCTTTATTAAAAGTAGCACCTTAATTACCAGTAGTTTCCCTAGATGCCCTGCTGCCACGGGCTGGTAGGACAAATGATGTTGTGCAAGTTTCTCATTGCGAGCACGTATGACTATATCGGACCACATGCCTATGGTTTGCCTAGATGTTTGATGCTTTATTATTATTATCTGCAATGCCCATGTTTAGATTATTAAATGACCTATGTTATCCATGCAACACCTTTCCATCCATTCCCTCTATTCCTACGGTACTTCCCATCCTGCTGATTTCCGTGATTGCTACTGCTGTTACTATTTTACTACTGATGTTATTTTATTTGTACTACTGCTATAAAACTGTTACCGCTGATAAATTGTTGCGAGCAAGCCTACTTTCAGGTGCATCTGAATTGACAACTCACTTGTTAAGGCTAATAAATATTCTTTGGCTCCCCTTGTGTCGAATCAATAAATTTGGGTTTTACTTCCCTCGAAGATTGTTACGATCCCCTATACTTGTGGGTCATCAGGGTCCACAGTTCACTAGTGGTGTCTCTCCGTGAAAGATAAATAACATATGTGGTGAACAAATTATAGATGGGAAATTGACAAAATTGAAGGCTACACCGTAGTGCATATGCAAGACATAAAGATTACTATGTGATTCATGCGGGCATTACAACAAAATACATAGACCATCATCTAACTGCATCTATGTCTAATAATCCACCCTCCGAATATCATCCGAACAAACATTGGGTATTAAGTTGCAAGCAACAGATTATTGCAGTAAGAAAAGTGTGTAATTTAAACAATGTAAACTAGGTAAACACCGTTGTTTTCTCCCTAATGGCAACATCACATCCTCCATCTGTCACGTTTCTGTCACTCGAGCACAGATGCAAAGGAGGCATGAACCCACTATCGAGCATAAATACTCCCTATTGGAGTTACTAGCATCTACTTGGCCATAGCATCTACTAATAACGGAGAGCATGCAAGATCATAAATAACATATGCATGAAGATAACATGATAGATTGATAATCAGAAGACATAGCATTCAACATTCATCAGATCCTAGCAAACACAACAAGTAGCATTACATAAAGATGATCTCGATCATGTGAGGCAGCTCACGAGATCTAAACACGAGGTACAAAGTGGAGAGAACAACCATCTAGCTACTGCTATGGAACCGTAGTCTAGGGATGAACTACTCACGCATCACTTCAGAGGAGGGCATGGCGGTGTAGACCCCTCCGGTGATGAATTCCTCTCCCGGCAGGGTGCCGGGGAGAGCTCCAGAACCCCCCGATCTCGGGATGACGATGAATGCGGCCTCAGGTGTTTCTAGGAAAGAAGTGGTATCTTTCTAGGGTTGATATGTCGTGGGGGTATAAATTGGCAAAAGGGCAAAGGCGGTGGAGGCCTGGGGGCCCACACCACCCCATGGCGCGGCCAGGAGGGGCGTGCCGCCCTATGTTGTGGCCCCCCTCCGGGCCTCTTGGGGACTCCGTGGAACCTTCGGGAATTCTAGGACCTCCAGACTTCGAATTTCCCAATTCCGAGAATATTTCCAGAACAACTTTTTTGACACTAAAAACAGCAGAAAACAGGGAATTGGCTCTGTGGCATCTTGTGAATAGGTTACTCCAGAAAATCGATAAAAATGACATAAAGTGTATAGAAAACATGTAGTAAACAACATGGAACATCAGAAATTAATGATACGTTTATGACGTATCATGGTGTCTCTCCAGAGAACACAAACAGGCTAGATGAACAAATTACAGCTAGGCAATTGACAAATCATGAACGTATAACAATACTATTATGAAAAGATATAGTTCACTGGTTCTAAAATTCTAGGCATTACGTCAAGACATATGGACCGCTATCCAACATGCATCCATATATAAAAGTCCACCTCAAGAAAGTTATTCAGCAAATCTCTCTAGTATTAAGTTGTAGCAACGAAGTGATCGCTTTGTGTGCAATAGACAAAGGCATTAAGAACAATACGTAATGTACGCAATGGTCATCATCCGTAGACAAGAGCACCGCTGTTTTCTCCCTAGTAGAAACGTCACATCCCCCATCCGTCACGTTTTTGTCACTCGAGCACAGATGTAAGGGAGGCATGAACCCACTATCTACCATATAAACCCTCTCTTAGAGGTGAAACCAACTACGTGGCCAAGGTAATCATAAACACCGGAGAGCATTGCAAGACAAGATTAAAACTCTCTACAAATATAAGTGAAGCATTTCAGATTGACATGAACAAAATAATCATAATATTATGGTTCATCGGATCCCAGTAAACACAACATGCACAATTACATAACGATGGTATCGATCATGTGAGGCAGCTCACGAGGCTCTAAACATTGAGGCATAATGGAGAGAATAACCATCTAGCTAGTGTTATGGACCCGTAGTCCCAAGATGAGATACTCACGCTTTTGTACGGAGGCGATCATGGCAATGTAGAGGCCTTTGATGCCGATTACCCTCTCTGGCAGAGTGCCGGAACAGGGCTGCAGAAGCCCTAGATTGGACTTTCGAGATGACGACTCCTCTTTGTATGTTTCGTGGAAAATAACTATGCCCTCGATAAAATTAGGTTTAAGGGAAACTTAAAGGCGAAGAGACGACAAGAGGCGGTGGCCAGGGCGCCCAGGTGAACGGACAACGATGTCGCCTAGAGGGGGGTGAA
This sequence comes from Alopecurus myosuroides, assembly GCA_028641055.1. NCBI lineage: Eukaryota > Viridiplantae > Streptophyta > Magnoliopsida > Poales > Poaceae > Alopecurus > Alopecurus myosuroides. Next base: position 174,370,100 of record CM054058.1, read on the forward strand.
TAGGCGATTAAAACTTTTCCGGTTAAGGCTTGCTAAATGCGGAAATAAATTAGGTGTTTAAATTAACAAGCACACAACCTAAATATTCTAGGGTAAACTAGGTGCACCAACAAGTTATGCTAAGCAAGACAAGTAACAAGGTGATAGCAAGATATATAACTTCAAGCTCGAAGGCTATCACAATGTAAATTTCATAAGTAAAAAGCTCGGGTATAGAAATAAACGAGGCACACGGAGACGATGATGTATTCCCGAGTTCCTCCCACAAGGGGAGTACGTCTCGTTGGAGGGGTGTGAGCTCGCCACAGAGGCCTACTCAACGCCACAAAGGCCTCACCCTACTTTCAGATGAACCCCGCCACAAAGGCCTAGTTCACCTTCCACTATTGGCAATCTTCAAACCCGAGGCACGCATCCACAACTTAATTGGAGGCTCTCGGTGTCACCACAATCTTAGGGCACACATCCACAACTCAATTGGAGGCTCCCAAGAACACCACAAGTCGTCTAGGGTCCAAGACCCTAGAGTAACAAGCTCACAAACTTTCACTTCCACGAATCCTCGTGGAGAGACCAAACCGATGCAACCGATGCAAATGGCAAGAGCACAAGTGCTCAAATCCTCCACTCTCAAATTCCAACAAAGCAACAAATGCTTATGGGGGAATAAGAGAGGAAGAACAATGGAGAAACACCAAGAACTCCAAGATCAAGATCTACTAGGTTTCCCTCACTAAGAAGGAGGATGGATTGGTGGAAATGTAGATCTAGATCTCCTCTAACTTCTCCCTCAAAGATATGCAAGAATCATTGGAGGGATTGAGAGAGGAGTAAGCTTTCCAAAGTCAACAATGGTGGAGAGAGAGAGAGCAAAAACGGGCTGGGAAAGACTTGGGGACTTCGGGGAAGAAAGCCCCTTAAATAGGTGCTCAAAAACTAGCCGTTTTGCACTATTTTCGTCCATCCCGGATCAATTCTGGGCTGGATCCAGATTAATTCCGGGCCCCGGAATGGCCCGGAATGAATCCGTATCCCAACAGAGCTTTTCGTGGCCAAGTCGGAATAATTCCGGATTGCACTAGAATGACTGAACACCGATACGAGAAATGCTATAACTTTTGCATACGGACTCCGTTTTCGATGTTCTTGGGCTCGTTTAAATCGCAACGACAAGCACTACAACAATATGCAGAGAAGCATCATTGTCCAGCAAAGTAAGATAAAACCAAATGGTAAAGGTTTAGACCTCTCAAATAGGAACACCCGGTAAAACCTCCAACACGAAAACACACATAACTTTTGTGAATGAACTCCGAAATAGGTGAATCCAAATGGGTTGGAAAGGTAATAACAAGAACTATCCAAACAAAAAAGGAATGGAGAAGTTACCACACATGGAAGGTGTGGAAACATTATCAAAGCTGAAATGGATATTTTCACCACCGAAAACGCAACAAGTTTTTCTTACCAAAACCGTTTTCGATAAACCTTGGCTTGCCATGAAGATCACGACAAGCACCAAAACCCCAAGGAGATAAAAGCCAAATAAGAACCAAAAAAGATGATATGAAAGTATGAAAAGGTTTGAGCTCTCCACAACAATTCGATCACGTTAATCACTTCAGAGCCCCTCTTGATAGTACGACTATCTATCCTATAACCTGGTCTCCCGAAGACACGAGACCGGTAAAATAGAAAACCTATCAAGATTATACCTTTGACTTGAGAATTGCACTTGAGCTAGATGATGAAGATCTTGACGCTCTCAAGTTGGATCTTCTTTCTTGATCGTGCTTGCTAGCACAAGCTCGCTTGATGAAGACTTGCAAGTTGCTCCCCATACACCTTTATGGGAGAGACTAGCTCCACCATACACCATTATGGGAGAGACCCTTCTCGGCAAATCTTCACAAGGCCACAATCTCCAAAAGGGTGGCAAGCATCAAGCATAGGATTTCTTCTAGATGCTTCACTTGACCTTCCACATCAAGCTAGATGACGAACACCGCTTGACAACAACATAGACCATGGGCTATATGAAATCTTCCTTTTGGTTCATGCCCATGGAAAGATACCTAACCACACACACATATCATGGGTTAGTTCACAAAGCTATATTGACAATTGCTTACCATACCATGAGATACATAATCACACTTGGTATATCTTGTAGGTTTGTGTGTTGATCACTTGCTTGATCAACCTTGTATCTTTTCTTCTCACTTCAAATGATGATGTCTTGAAGATAATAATGAAAGATCACCTATTCCTTTTCTTCAAGACACACTAGCAATAAGCTCAACTCAAACCATGACCATTCTTCATATAAATCCTTGAATATAACAATGGCCATCAAGGAAGCTAATAGAGTTCAACACATGAACTCCATTATTTCCTATGGACAAGATCTACAAGGATAACTTAATGCAAACATTAGTCCATAACGATTGTCATTAATTACCAAAACCCCATATGGGGGCACCATGCGCTTTCAATCTCCCCCATTTTGGTAATTGATGGCAATCCCTTTTACAAAGGTTTATATGATGAAATAAGCAACCATACAAAAAAAAGATCAAGGATGCAATATCATGGAAGGCAAATGCTTAAGAACGAAACTAAAGCATAAAACCAAATTTCCTTAAACCCTCTAAACTTCTCCCCCATTGGCATCCATAGCCGAAATGGAAAAAAAGATTAGAAGGCCAATATAATAAGAGCTCCCCCATAGTGTATGCATTCCTCATGATATGAGTGAAATCAAATGCATATATCCAACTACGAATAGATGGAGGAAAATCAAACTATATTGAGGATCCAAAGATTTACAAGCAAAGTCAAATTGAAGGATACTTTCACAAAGAAGCAACCAACCAAAGGATCCGAAAAACCGATTGACCAAAATCAACATTATGATAAGATGAACCAAGTGTTCTAGAAAATCAAGAGGAAACTCCCCAAGGTACATGCACAATGTTATATTTAAATTACTATATAATGTGCACAACATGGAATCATCACTCCCTTCTAGATAATTTTGAACACAAACAAGAGCAAGAGAATAGATTGAAAATTAAGCGAAGCAACTTGCAAACAAACAAAAGTTGAGCAATTAAGATCAAGAAGCGACAAATAAAGACTTACTGAAACGAAATAGATGGATGTGACAAGGAAAAACATTTTAGGAGACTAATAGGATGATAATAATCAACATAGTATTTCAATATATGAGGCACATAGTGCATATCATGTCTTTCCCATACACACAAACCAACAAGGATAAAACACATAGGTCCACAAGCTTATTAAGATGCAAAAGGAATACCAAATGAAAAACAAAGCTTGTCCCTTTTAGGAACCACCAAGGAATATAAAGCAATAAAACGCGGTCACTAAAGAAATAGAATATCAATTAAAGATGTAACTATTCTCGTGTGTATAGGTTTCTAAGTGGACACCAATCACAAAGATATCTATCCACAAAGAAACATGCACACACAGAATAGGTACGAAGGAGAAGAGTATGATATCCAAGAGAGGTTCATAAATATACCAATAAGATATTTGCTTGAAAGGAAAGCACTAAGCTTAAATTAATCTTAAAGGGATATATATCAACAACCAACAAACTTATCAAAGCATCACAAATATCACAAGGGAAAAGTGATAGTTGAAATACTTCGAGAAAGGTAACGCGTATCACAAAAAGGCAAATGGTTTTGAGAAAATATCAATATTACATATGAGAGACTTCGTGTAGAAGATGCTAGATTAATATACTTGGGATTGGTGAATCATGAAAATGATTGTAAATATCCCCTTGATATGTAATCATCCCGTCTAACTCATATTTGCAATAAAGATGCTTTTGATAAGACATTTGCAAGAACCAAATGAAATGAAACAAATGGAATTCATGCCAAGATGTAACCTACACAAGGTTGAAAGCTAGAAATGTATGCATGGAATAGATACTTGTTACCGAGGCGACATTGGTGATGAAGAGGATGCGAGTTTGATAATCAGCGTAGCTTGACTCCTATAATACCATGGTGAGACCACCTTCCTTATGAATGGAGCAAGCAACCAATGTATCTCCATTGTACCTAAAAACAAAAATCAAGTACAAAATGGTTCCCAAACTTATTGGGTCCAAAGTAGTTAGAACAACTACAATACTAAGGACAAACTCCACATAAATATGTGCATATTAATATGAATTTGAATTTCATGCATATCTTAGCCGTTTAGGATTTCATGGAGTTTATCCTATGTATTGGATCAAGGAAAGTAAGCATGCCAAACTATATACATAGTAAATATACATGCACAAAACTTTCAAGAACCATGAGGCAGTGGAGATTTCTAATGAAGCACTTGTTGAAAAATACCTTGGACTGCCTACGGCTATTGGGCGTTCTTCGGATTCTCAATTCGAAGGAATTCTGGCTAAAATTAAAAGTCTGGTTAATGGTTGGGTGCCAAAACATTTAAATAGTGCAGGTAGAGAGGTTCTTATTAAGGCTATATGCCAAGCAATTCCGACTTATTCAATGAGCTGTTTTAGACTGTCCAAGAAATTATGCAAGAAAATTACTAGCATCATTGCTAGATTCTGGTGGGGAGGCGATGAGAATAACAGGAAAATGCACTGGAAAAAGTGGAAGAATATTGCTATTCCTAAGTGTAAAGGAGGTATGGGTTTTAGAGATTTAGAATTATTCAATCAGGCTATGCTTGCAAAACAAGGGTGGAGGCTACTTACCAATCCGAACTCCTTGTGTGCAAAGGTATTAAAAGGGAAGTATTATCATTCATCTGATTTTATGACAGCTACTAGGAAGAGAGGTGCTTCTCACACCTGGAGGGCTATTTTGCATGGCAGAGAGGCACTCAAATTGGGGCTTATTAAACGTGTTGGGGATGGTGCTACCATCAAACCGTGGGATGATCCGTGGATACCTGACAATCCATTGAAAAAACCTCTTAGGAGAGAATATGGCAGTGATATCTCTCTTGTTCATGAGTTGATTAATCATGATACCAACGAGTGGATTGAAGACAAAGTGAGATCCAATTTTATGGGATCGGATGCTGAAGCTATATTGAGACTTCCCATCGGTTCTGTCATGGAGGACATATGGGCTTGGCAACCTGAGAAATTGGGATATTTTTCAGTGAAATCGGCATATCATTTGCTTATTCAACATGATAATTTCAGTCCCATTGGTTCTTCGGAGACCTCGGATGTTTCGACATGGAAGCACTTATGGAAGCTAGCGGTTCCTCCCAAGGTTCGTAATTTCTGGTGGAGGGTTATTCATAATTTTATTCCTACTAAAGAAAGGCTATTTCAAAGACATATTGAGAAGATACCTTTTTGTGATGATTGTGGGGAGAAGGAGACTATTTATCATGCGTTTTTCATATGCACTTGGGCTAGGAATTTTTGGTCTCTAATCCGAGAAAGTACGGACACGAAAGTCCCAGATCTTCACCCTAGATCGTGGGCAGTGGACATGCTCAATCCCGAGCTGGTTCCGACTAAAGATAGCTGTGTGATTTTATGTGGCGCCTGGGAGATTTGGTCGGAAAGGAATTCGAGAAGACACGGGGGGTCTACGCGATCACTGATGCAGTCGGTAAATTGGGCTGTTGATATCGCATCTGATCTTTCTCGGATGAGTCATGAAGTCAAGCAAAAACCCATCAGACCAAAGGTGCGTTGGAAACCGCCGGCCCCGGGAGAAATTAAGCTAAATGTGGACGCGCCCTTCTATGACAGTACTTATCAAGGGAGCACGGCATCATGTTTAAGGGATCATGACGGTAAATTGATTAAAGCACAAGCTATTTGGTATGAGAGTGCGGCAAATGCTTTGGTAATGGAGGCTATAGCTGTTCATGATGGGGTAAGATTGGCGATGGATCAGGGTTTACGAGAGGTTACTATGGAAACGGATTCTCAACAAGTGGTCCAGCTGTGGACTTCAACTACGTTTGAGAGATCCCTAGTTGCTGCAATCTTCTCAGAGATTAGTGAGCTGGTTGGAAATTTTGATGAATTTAAATTAGTTTTCGTCCATAGGGAAGCTAATGAGCTAGCTCACTTATGTGCTAAATTCTGTAATGTTGATAGGAGAAGATGTCTCTGGGTAAACTATACCCCCTCCTTCCTTGATGCGTGTATCAAGAAGGATTGTAAACCTGACTAATATCATCACGGCGGCAAGTTTGTTGACGCACTCTTTTCCTTCCAGGGTACCTTAGGGGGCTGTAAGGTTTTTAATGAGGCGGGCTTGCCGACCTAATATATATTGAATTGCCAAAAAAAAGCTTTCAAGAACCAAACAAGATACAAATTGGACAAAACATCAATTAAACCAAAAAGGCACTCACACGAGTGAAAAGCAAGAGAATTGTCCACATTATATCAAAACCCAAATCAACACATGATTGAGGAAACCAAATAAAGAAGATACCACAGGAAAATAAGATCAAAGAATAAACCAACCCCTCTACACTTTTCATGATGGAACACAAAGTACCAAGATGAAAAAAAGTTTGTCTACCAAAGAGACAAGTCATAGGGATAAAATACCAATTTCAAGACAACTAGTGTTCAAACGCATATATGGTAGCTCTTCCAAGAATAGTGCATGAATTATGATCTTGCATTTGAATACAAAATGAACACAATGGAATCATTACTCTCCATATATATTATTCAAACACTAGTCATGTTTAAATAAATCAATAAGATGCAATACCAATTTAAAGAACGGTGATCTACTCAATGTAGGATAGCTTCCCCAAGAATAGTGCAACCCAAAGAAGTATGACTTTGAACATAAGTGCACAAGTATGGGATCATTACTTTTCCTACCACAAGAAAGCACAAAACAAATTTTGAGTAGAGAAAGGAAGACACAAGGGACTTAAACCAAACAAATCATTGGCAAGAAACAAGTAAATTTTAGAGCAAAGGCCAAAGTAAATATGCTCAATAAACTTACCACAAATTATTATCACTTGTCAAAGACAATAGATGTATGGAGATATTTCTCGGTGTTAGAATTTTTCACAATCATATTCACAAAACATAAGCATGTGACAAAAGATAGGAATAGAAAAACATGCTTAGATAGAGATTCTTGAAGGCTTCAAATAAGAACCGAAAATGCAAAGCACCAAGAAACTCTCACAAACAAGATACCAAAAGAAGAGAGACAACACACATTTAAGAAAACATGGAACTTGTTTGAGCATCATGCCACATAAGAACAAGATAACTAACAAAATCAATTCTAGGTGGCAATACCTCACATGTTCACATTTTATAGGCTTGTAATATGCACATAGCTTATTACTCCCCCATAATGTGATAATCCATTTTTTAACACGAGGTAAAGAAAACCAATCCAACAAGAGAAAGTTCATGGACATTAGAATTTTCAATTTCTCATGAGAAAGACATACCATATAGAGACAAGATAATATAGATATATCAACACTAAGTGGTATTCCTCATGTACACACATTTTAGGATAGTAAAGTGCCAAGAGCATATTACTCCCCCAAAATGGGATAGTACATTAATCTCCCAAAGGGCCAACTAAAATAAACAAGAAAGAAATGAAGGCTCAACACAAAAACCCACAAGTAAATGGAGTGCAAACCAACAAATATAACTAGATTACTCAAGATAGGTAAGTAGCAAGCACAACATATACAAACACATGCTAGAAACAAAACTAACATATGCAAGGGAGCATGCAACTTTCAATGAATATATGAATTAGATACAAGTTACCGCAAGGAGGAACATTGGATAAGAGATATATATATATAATCCACATGACTTGGCTTGAGGAAATATAATTGATGAAGATCCCTTAATTCTTCATGAGATAGCCAAGTCTCCAATGCCCTCCAACAAAACCTATTGATCAAGTTTGAGCTTGTTGGTCCCCAACCAAGTTGGGTCCTAAGAGGTTAGTCACAATAGGTTTGGCAACCCAAATGGTTCTTTTCTTGACAACACTTTGAGTACCAACAAACTTGGAAAACACATTTCCCACATTATCCTTCCGAATGGAATACACATCATCAATAAGGATAGGGTTGGATGTACCATTAGTGCATGAAGAAGCAAGGTGTCCCTTCTCACGACAAAGGTAGCAACATCGACTCTTCTCTTTCTTCTTAATAGGTTCCACAACTTGAGGAGCATTGGCTTGAGTTTTCTTAGGAGGTGGTCGTTGTTCAACTCGTGGTTGAGCATGAGATTGAACAAGAGGCCGCTTCCCTAGTTGCTTCTCACTTAGAGACTTCTTCTTCAAAGGGCAAGATCTAACATGGTGCCCTTCAATCTTGCACTTGAAGCAAATAATCTTGGTCGGATCTTTTACTTTCTCTTGGCCCTTCTTCTTGTCGATCTTGGACTTGTTCTTGATATTGGAGTTGAATCCAAGTCCACTCTTGTCATTGGGAAGTCTTTGCACTCTCAACATCCTGTCAAGGGTGGAACTCCCTTCATGACTCTTTTCCAAGTTCTTCTTCAAAGAAGTGACTTGGGCCTTGAGCTCTTTAATTTCCTCTACATGGTTAGAATCAACACAAGAGCTAGAGGAAGTAGATGCTTCATTATTAGAGCAACAAGGCAAGGAAAACAATTCATCACAAGATGTAGAAACATTATGAGAGGATGAATTACTAATACTAGCACAAGGCAATATAGCATTACTAGAAGATAATGTGCTAGTAACCACATGAGGCTCACAAGATGTTACCTTTGTAGTGATAGCCTCAAGAGCTAATTTTAGCTTGGTATGGGATGCTAGAAGATCCTCATGAGAGCTAGATAGATTTTCATGACTTTCTTCCAATTTCCCAAACTTGTTAGTCATTAACTCAAGTTGATCCCTTAGCTCAAAATTCTCCTTCAAAATAGATGCTTCACAAGATGTGGAGTTAGTATCACAAGCATCATTAGAAATAGAAGAAGACAACTTGGCAAGCTCATTATTCAACCTAGAGTTTTCCTCAATAAGATTAGCATTGCCAACTACCAATTCAACCTTTTCCTTTTTAAGCACTTTATATTTTAGCATTAGTATGGTCACATGCTTTAGTGAGATAGGCTATTTGTTCATTATAGAGCTCCTCAATAGATTCAGGTTTCTCCTCAAGAGTAACTCGGATCTCATACTCTTCCTCAAGAGACATAGTGATGGATGCCTTCTCATTAGCATCATTTATTTTAATCTCACCTTTCTTCTCGATGACTTTAGAGCTATAAATAGCAAAAGCCAAAATTTCACCCAAAGGAGTGATAGATTTACTACCTTTAGGGAGATCAAGAAGAACCAACTCACCCTTCTCCATTAAAGAGACCTCATCCTCATACTCTCCATAAAATAAATCATCATCCTCATCATCACAAGATGTAGTGGGTTCCAAAGGTGGAGATACCTTTGAATCCTTAGCCATAAGGCACATATGATAAATGGATAACGAAGATGAAGATTGACTTGAAGCACCAATAAGGTCCATGTCTTGTTCCACCAAAAAATGGGATTCCTCTACATTGTTAGCCACACAAGTACTAGAGGAAATGGAAGCATTGTTTTTATGAAAACAAGACATCGGAAGCATATCATCATGAGATTTAGTTAAACAACTATTACATGATATGAAAGGACTATCAACAATAGCATGTATGGAACTTTGAGTGCTAGAAGGTATTAAGTCCAAAGATAGATCATTGCAATGGGATAGAGATGAAGTATAGTCAATAGCAAATTCACTATCCACAATGCAATTTCTATCACCACTCACCATATCATTACCGTGTGACAAATCACATGTTGGTGGAGTGGAGAAAGATGTGAACTCATCACGGCCGGAAGTGGATGGAGAACAATCATCCTCAATAATGTTGGACACATCATATATATCTTTAAGTTTTGTCCATAGCTCATGAGCGTTCCGAAAAGGCTTGATTGATTCAATGACTACATCGCACAAAATAATCAAAAGAGCATTAGATACTAGAGTATCGAGATAAGAGTTTTCCTCTCCCTCCAAAGATATTGAGAATCCTTTGGAGGAGGAAAATCCATATCTACAATTCTCCTTACATACTTTGGACCCATGTCCTTCAGAAAATTAAGAATGCGAATTTTCCAAACATCATAATTTCTACCATAGAATATAAAAGCGGGATCATGCTCTATTTCCCTAAACGACATCGTACTCTCTAGGATGTAAAGCCTAATAATGAGAGCCCAGGCTCTGAATACAATTGAACGGACAACGATGTCTCCTAGAGGAGGGGGGGGGTGAAGAGGCGATTAAAACTTTTCCGGTTAAGGCTTGCTAAATGCGGAAATAAACTAGGTGTTTAAATTAACAAGCACACAACCTAAATATTCTAGGGTAAACTAGGTGCACCAACAAGTTATGCTAAGCAAGACAAGTAACAAGGTGATAGAAAGATATATAACTTCAAGCTCGAAGGCTATCACAATGTAAACTGCATAAGTAAAAAGCTCGGGTATAGAATTAACCGAGTCACACGGAGACGATGATGTCTTACCGAGTTCCTCCCACAAGGGGAGTATGTCTCGTTGGAGGGGTGTGAGCTCGCCACAAAGGCCTACTCAACGCCACAAAGGCCTCACTCTATTCTCGGATGAACCCCGCCACAAAGGCCTAGTTCACCTTCCACTATTGGCAACCTTCAAACCTGAGGCACGCATCCACAAATTAATTGGAAGCTCTCGGTGTCACCACAATCTTGGGGCACACATCCACAACTCAATTGGAGGCTCCCAAGAACACCACAAGTCATCTAGGGTCCAAAACCCAAGAGTAACAAGCTCACAAAATTTCACTTCCACGAATCCTCGTGGAGAGACCAAACCGATGCAACCGATGCAAATGGCAAGAGCACAAGTGCTCAAATCCTCAACTCTCAAATTCCAACAAAGCAACAAATGCTTATGGGGGAATAAGAGAGGAAGAACAATGGAGAAACAAAGAACTCCAAGATCAAGATCTACTAGGTTTCCCTCACTAAGAAGGAGGATTGATTGGTGGAAATGTAGATCTAGATCTCCTCTAACTTCTCCCTCAAAGATATGCAAGAATCATTGGAGGGATTGAGAGAGAAGCAAGCTTTCCAAAGTCAACAATGGTGGAGAGAGAGAGCAAAAACGGGCTGGGAAAGACTTGGGGACTTTGGGGAAGAAAGCCCCTTAAATAGGTTCTAAAAAACTAGCCGTTTTGCACTATTTTCGTCCATTCCGGATCTATTCCAAGCTGGATCCGGAATAATTCCGGGCTCCAGAATGGCCCGGAATGAATCCGAATCACAACAGAGGTTTTCGCGGACAAGTCGGAATAATTCCGGATTTTCCGGTATAATTCCGGATTGCACTAGAATGACTGAACACCGATACGAGAAATGCTATAACTTTTGCATACGGACTCCGTTTTTGATGTTCTTGGGCTCGTTGAAATCACAACGAAGATCACGACAACAATATGCAGATAAACATAATTGTCCATCAAACAAAGATAAAACCAAATAGGTAAAGGTTTAGACATCTCAAATAGGAACACCCGGTAAAACCTCCAACACGAAAACACACATAATTTTTGCGAATGAACTCCGAAATAGGTGAATCCAAAGGGGTTGGAAAGGTAATAACAAGGACTATCCAAAAAAAAGTAATGGAGAAGTTACCACACATGGAAGGTGTGGAAACATTCTCAAAGCTGAACCGGATATTTTCACCACCGAAAACGCAACAAGTTTTTCTTACCAAAACCGTTTTCGCTAAACCTTGGCTTGCCATGAAGATCACGACAAGCACCAAAAACCAAAGGAGATAAAAGGCAAATAAGAACCAAGAAAGATGATATGCAAGTATGCAAAGGTTTGAACTCTCCACAACAATTTGATCACGTTACTCACTTGAGAGCCCCTCTTGATAGTACGACTATCTATCCTATAACCCGGTCTCCCAAAGACACGAGACCGGTAAAATAGAAAACCTATCAAGATTATACCTTTGACTTGAGAATTCCACTTGAGCTAGATGATGACGATCCTTACTCTCTCAAGTTGGATCTTCTTTCTTGATCGTGCTTGCTAGCACAAGCTCCGCTTGATGAAGACTTGCAAGTTGCTCCCCATACACCATTATGGGAGAGACTAGCTCCCCCATACACCATTATGGAAGAGACCCTTCTCGGAAAATCTTCACAAGGCCACAATCTCCAAAAGGGTGGCAAGAATCAAGCATAGGATTTCTTCTAGATGCTTCACTTGAGATTCCACGTCAAGCTAGATGACGAACACCGCTTGACAACAACATAGACCATGGTCTATATGAAATCTTCCTTTTGGTTCATACCCATGGAAAGATACCCAACCACACATAGAGATGCCACACACACATATCATGGGTTAGTTCACAAAGCTATATTGACAATTTCTTACCATACCATGAGATACATAATCCCACTTGGTATATCTTGTAGCTTTGTGTGTTGATCACTTGCTTGATCAACCTTGTATATGTTCTTATCACTTCAAATGATGATGTCTTGAATATAATAATGAAAGATCACCTATTCCTTTTCTTCAAGACACACTAGCAATAAGCACAACTCAAACCATGACCATTCTTCATATAAATCCTTGAATATAACAATGGCCATTAAGGAAGCTAATAGAGTTCAACACATGAACTCCATTATTTCCTATGGACAAGATCTATAAGGATAACTTAATGCAAACATTAGTCCTTAATGATTGTCATTAATTACCAAAACCACATATGGGGGCACCATGCGCTTTCACCAGGAGCCCACCAGGTGCAGCATAGGGTGGGGCCGCACCTGGCACCTCCTGGCACCCCTCCGACTCTTCTTTAGACACTGTCTTTGTTCCGGGTAAAAAACTATGTCCGTAGATTTTTCATCCCTTTTTGAGAATATTTCTTTAAGAACTTTTCTGAAATAGAAAAACAACTGAAAACAGCAACTGGCCTCGGGCATCTCGTTAATAGGCTAGTCGATGAAAACATCCGAAAACGATAGAAAACATGTGGAAAACAAAAGGCATTGGATAGAAAACAAGCATGGAGCATCAAAAATTGTAGATATGTTTGCAATGTATCAGCCGGAGACTCCGATCTAAAGTGTTCATGTGCATAACTTGAAGATTTCTAGGAGGCCTATTTAAGGGGCCTTCTTCCCCAAAGGTTCCCTAACTCTCAAGCAATTTTTCCGCCACCATTGTTGCCTTTTGTAGCTTGATTTTCTCTATTCCTCCATGATTCTTACCTCTAATTAGAGGGAAAAGAGAGAGTAAATCTAGATATATTATTCACCAATCCATCTCTCCTCTTAGTGAGGAGAAGTCTTTGGATCTAAATCTTGTGGATTCATTTGTTGATTTCTTCCTTGTTCTTCCTCTATTATTCACCCATAAGCATTTGTTTCGTTCTTGGAATTTGAGAGTGAAGGATTTAAGTACTTGTGCTCTTTCCATTTGCATCGGTTTGCTCTCTCCACGAGGATTCGTGGAACTGAAAGTTTGTGAATTTGTTACTCTTGGGTCTTGGACCCTAGAAGAATTTATGGTGTTCTTGGGAGCCTCCAATTATGTTGTGAATGTGTATCCCAAGATTGTGGTGATCTCAAGAGGCTTCAATTAAGTTGTGGATGCGTGCCTCGAGTTTGAAGGTTACTGTAACATCCCAGTGTTTGGGAGGTTATAAGGATCTAAATTTAATATGTGCATTTGCAAAGCATGCATCTAAAAGTACGGGAAATTTTGGCGCGAAAGTTTAAACGAATCAAAGTGACCAATGTTTCACTTGACATGATGAAATAGGTCTAGTTCATCTAGACAAGAGTACATTTGGAGTGATCTTTATAACAAGTATCTTAAGTAACTAAATCATCTGATTACACAAACCATAATTGGTTGTGACCAACAGAAACTATCAACAACCTAAACCACAAGTCTTTAAGTGACTTGGGATAATTCACTAGGTATTTAGAACTCAAAGAGAGGAGAGTATCCAAATTCCATATCTGATGATCATACTTCCACAAATAAGTAATACATAATTGAACCATCTCATCAACAGAGATGTGATCGTCTATAAAACAACAACTCCCTAAGTTATCAATTCATCTCCACAACATCTCTATAAACCATCCCATAAGTATCAGGTGAACCATCACAAGTAAATAACAAAGTTTCAATAGAACGCAAGTGAAACAAACAAGTGTTAACCCAAGTCCCACAAGTGGGAAGTAACATAATGATCATAATAATATATTTATCGAATATGTACATATCTCCTCAACCATAAAAGAAGTATCTGAAAGAAGTAATAAATCTTCTTAACCTACTGTTAGACCTTGATCATTACATAGGATATTCCCAAAACCTCTCTATATCTGTATTATGAATGCCAAAGTTAATAAAGAGAAGGATATAAAGTAACAACATGACACCTAAGAAAAACAACTAACAACTTTGACATAAGTCATTAAATCCAATAACTTTCACATGCTCATTGTTTTAAACATCTCATACAAGTGAGCATATGAAATCTTAACACATCAATGAACCATTTGATAAACTTACCATCTAAAGACATCATTCCACAAACACTCCACATTTATATTCAACTCATCATTCAACAACTAAAGTATCTCTGGATGTGAGTAATGAATGACAACAAGTTATAACCTCTATTAGAGGAATTGAAATGATAAGTAAACCAATCATGTATGATATAAAAACATATCTTATGGGAAATAAAATAAGAAGTTTATAGATAGATAATAAAAGCATGAACTATATCTTAATCTAGATCTTGTTGTGTTGTCAAGACCATTCTATCTTGTTTCCCAATCTTCTCTAAATCATGCTGCAAGATAATCAACCACAAGGAAGGAGGACTACCATATGAAGATCTTCAAGAAGATTAATTAGAGTGTTCTTGTAGTGCTACTCTAATCTTCTATAAGAGTACTTGAAAACTCTTATATATTGATCTGATTTTATTAACTCTCTTGAAAGAGTGTGATACTCCAATGTTAGTGTTATATAGAAGTAGTTTGGTAACAGGAGTAATTACCTTGTTAACAGATAACTTTTGTATACTCAAACAATTGAGTGTCATACACAAACAAACAAAAGATTGAATAACCTGGTACATCTCAGCCTATTGTATATGAGTATTAATTTGGAGGCAAGACTAGCTACCTTGTTCACAAATTCTTCTTATATGCATAGGTCAACTTGATGTCATAAAATAAACCATATTCTTTTATAATCCTCTAAGTAAAATCCTTGCTTGGAGTTGCTGGCTGTTTTCACCACAAGGGTGAGATAGTTGATGATGGAATCCCAAAGATGATCTTACTGGCAAGTGACAAAGGTGATACCAAAAGACTAGTGGCAACTAAAGAGAAGACCATCAAACAACAGAAGACAACAAGGAGCAACACTGCCTCAGAAAGGGAGTATAAGAAATTATTCAGTGAAGTATTAGGTCATACTAGAAGATTCATAACCTCTATGCCTTGTCAAGCTCAACAGAGATGAGGAACACATAGTAAATCTCTTAAATGAAAACAAGTATCCAGTAAGGAATAGCAACAAGGATTTTGCATCCACATGTCTTGATATGTGGAGGTAGATGAAAACAAGCTTAACATCTTGTTTCCAAATCCTTTTCAATGTAAGACTAACAGTTGATAGCAAATATTCAACCAGATATAACCATACAAATGATTTCATGTCCTTAAACAACATGAGATAGTACCCACACTTGGAAACTGGTGGAAAACAAACAAATAAGATTCCAAAACCACACATGTTTTCCATTTGATCAAGTACTGGAAACAGTAAACATAGAATATACATACCTCAGTAAAATGTCAACCAATCTTTCTCAGAGTTTTAATTAGGAAAATAACAAAGTCCATAAAACAAAACAAATCTATTTCTTACTCAAAAGCATTGGGTATGTCATGGAATAAAGTATCTTAATTGGGTGCATTTCATCACTATATATAAAAACACTACTCACTAGTGTTATCAAACCATTTTCCATAAGGGATTATTATTAAAACTGTCCAACTATGTTACACCACCTTGGTATTCACAAGATGGAGTGTGTACCTTTATTAAACATGCTTTACCATAATTTTTAAGCCATTAAATAAGTTAAAAGAGGAGAAAACAAGAAAATCACTTAATCTAGCACCCTAAATAAAAAATACAAATATTTTTAAAATTCACCAAAACAAAACTTGGTGGAGTGTAAAATTTCATAAGGAATCCAAATATGATTTTTATTAATTTTTCTACTTACAAATAGGCCCTGAAAATAGGGGTTTCTTCTTAGTCTTAAGGACAGAAGGACTAAGTTGTAAATAGCTGAAATTTCAGGGGGTTATTGAAAACTGCCTTTATGTTTTCCTTTCTTCTTCCTCTGCCAGAAGGCAGAGGAGAAGGCGTGCGTGCCGTGCTGCTATCGACGCCGTGCCACCTCCTCTCTGCTTAGCTGTGGAGGATAAGACCTCCAGGACGATTCCGTAGTCTTCTACTTCTCTCCCTCTCGCTCACTGGCTCTCTCTCGCAACCCATCTCTCTGTATCTCTAGAACCCGAAACCCTAGTTCCATGGCCGCCGGCCATTGCCGTTGATTCCGGCCATCCCTGGAGAAACCGATACCAGCACGAGCTCCGCCTTGTTGTACTCTTCCTCTCCATGGAGTCTCGTTTGCTGGGATGACCGAAGGAGACCGAATCAGGTCATCTTCTCCATCACCGTCCGCCGGGTGCCGTGCTCGATTCCGGTCGATTCCGGCGAGATCTTGCTTCCCCAACCTCATCATCGAGTTCCTGGTGAGATCACACACCTCGTGGCCTTTTTCATTCGACAAATCCGCGTTGATTTCTTGGAGTTCACCGGGTACCGTCACCGGCCGCCGCGAACCTCGTCGCCGGCGGGTCTCCGATGACCATACGGTCATTCCGCCACCACCAATAGCTTCCTCTTGTTCCACTCTAGCTCTAGGATCCATCCAATCGGGCCAATTCACACTCTATAGTCGGATTGCTATCATACCGTAGGAATCCCCAATTCGGGTGACACAGTCATGACGTCATCATGATGTCATGCTTCCTTTTTCTTTTAATTTCCTTTTAAATTTTGATTAAAAAACGAATATGACAGGTGGGACCCACCCGTCAATTTAAAATAGGCAGAAAATTCATTAGTCCTATAAAATCAATAACTTTAATTTCATAAATCAGAAAAATATAAATAATATATCATATTAATCAGAAAATTAAAATCTATTTGATTATGACATTTTCAAATGAATTTGATAAAGTTTAAAATTAAATATTTTCTTTAATTAAATTAAATCATTTAAAATTGATAAAAATAATAAATAATTCATAAAATCAGAATAATACAAGTTATATACCAAAATGCTCCAAATCACTAATGCAACTCATCTATGATGTTTCCAAAGTCATTTGATCTAGTTTCATGTGTGCAATAATTTGCTTAGTCATTTAATTCATTTAAAATTGAGAAATTAATAATTTATTCAAATATTTTCAGAAAATAAAATGTTATATCAAATTAAAGAGAAAAGAATTTCCAATTCAAATATGTCAAACATAAAACATTTTGATTAACTTATAAACTTGTTTCTGTTGGTATAATGGAATTCTATAATATCCTATTATAACAGAAATAACTGTCACACTATTATTTTCTTTACTAATAAAACTCTTAGGTTTCCACACCTACTAAAACCTATCATCACAAGTCATTAGCAAGTATTGTGGTGATAGAGTTAGATGTACTAGTTCATCATTTTCAACTAAACTCATTATCATTAGCTCTACACTTTTGGAATATAAAATCAAACATGTTTGTTACCTTTTCAATAATTATTTACCATGTGTTATTGTCTTGCTGCCTAACCATGTTCTAACACTTCTACTTAAACATAATAACAATTGTTTGCCAAGTAAAAGTGAAACCCATGTAACTATAAAACAAGTAATAACAACATCACCACAAGTAACGAAACAATTCACCTAAAACATGTGTGATCGAGATATCGTATCAAACGTGGCTTACAGTTGTAAGCTGGGGTGTTTTCCAGGGTATTTCACGATGCATCTCATTACTATGCATGTATCATCTTGCCAGTGTTTTCTGTAGTCCTTACCGGGACTACTTTGCTATTTTCCAGATGATTGGATTTCTCTACGCGACCCTCGAACCCCGAAGACCTGGATTATTATTGTTATTTCAATCTCAGGCAAGTTCATCACTTGCTCATATCCTTTGCAGTATCTCATAACAAACTACTTGCAAAAAAACCCTATCGTATTATCACCTACTCTCAAAAGAATGCATGATCCTATTTTTATAATAATATGACTACTTGAATGACTACCCGAGTGGTAGTGTTCTGTTTGGTGGGCGGATGGAACCATGGTAAGATGAATAGGTCAAAGGAAGGTTCCATCTGCATGGGAACGTATTACCTAGGGATTAACAACAACTGCCGTCAGGATTCTTGCGCCGTAAATTCGCGTTGACCATGGATCTTTTGTGGGGGGAGTAAGTCAGCCGTGATACTTTTCTCGTTCGCATGTCAACGGACTGGCCAGAGACGTACGTTGTAGGTCTTGCGAGACTACATGCACATGGGTGGGAGCCCTTACGTCCCACGGGCTCTGGGGTCTATGAGTGTCTGCCAGGGGCGCGTAGATCTCCATCGTGAGGGGTGGAATCAGGCGTTCAACCTGCTGGCAGAAATGGGTGGGCATGCGTTGTGCGGAGAAGCACGGTTTGGCTTGGACCAACTACCGGGCCCCACACCTGAGTGGGGGTGGACAGGATCTCGAGCCTGGTTGTGCAACATGGTCTTGGTCGTCCATGGGTAAAGTAACGCACCTCTGCAGAGTGTAAAAGGATGTGACATGTTACCCCTTGTTCCGGGAAGGAGCTGCGAACGCCGCAGGAAAGGCAACTCCATGAAAGTTCTAATCCTGTGAAGATCTGGCGGGCATAGTTTTCAGAATTAAAAGCAACCTCTTGAAGAAAGTTTTACAAAACCTTGCATTAGCTTATGACTCTTTCAAGTCTAAAGCTGTAGTTAGTGCATCAACCACCCACTATATATCATGAACTTGCTGAGTAACGCTCGTTACTCATTCTATCCCGTTTGACCCCTGCTTAGAGTTGAAGCCCTATTGAAGTCGTCATCGAGAAGCCATCACTACCTCATGAAGCTAGGTGGAGTGATCTACTACTTAGTCGGTAAAGCATTGTCATCAACAACGCTGGTGGGGGGGGGGCAAGCTATCAAGATGTAGTTAGAGACCATTCTTAGACTTAGTTATTTCAAGTCATAGATTAGGGCTGGCATCAGCCGTAGTGGATTATTTCTGAGCTAGAGATCTTCTCCAGCTTGGAGCTGCGTATTGCTTCTTCTGATGTTTCATTTGTAGGATATCTTCTTGATTCATCAAGGAGACTCTCAAGATTTTGTAATGAAGTTTGTATCCTATAGCTTTGTTTGGACCCGCTGTGTTTCTGTTGTACCACTCTGAGAGATGTAATATTCACGGATAAGTCCTTCTGTGATTATTATGTCATCGACTTGCGCACTACACATGCAGTGGTGTGCTGGGTCACCTCAGTTACCCATAGTTGAAGTTGAACTAGACCCTTGTGGCGAGATTCATATAAGAATACGGTGAAGCCTTTGTGGCATTGAGTAGGCATATTGTGGAGAGCTCACACCCCTCCAATGAGACGTACTCCCCTCAAAAGGAGGAACACAGGAATACATCATCGTCTCCGTTTACCTCAGTTATTTCTATACCCGAGCTATTTACTTATGCATTTTACATTGTGATAGCCTTCGTGCTTGAAGTCATATATCTTTCTATCACCTTGTAACTTGTCTTTCTGAGCATAAGTTGTTTGTGCACTTAGTTGAGACTAGTTTATTTAGGTTGTGTGCTTGTTAATTTAAAAACCTACTTTATTTCCGCTTTTAGCAAGTGTTAACAAGAAAAGTTTTAATCGCCTATTCAACCCCCCTCTAGGCAACATTGTTGTCCGTTCAATTGGTATCAGAGCCTGGGATCTCATTATTAGGCTTTACATCCTAGAGAGTACGACATCATTTAGGGAATTAGTGCACGATCCAACCTTTAAATTTGATGCCACAAATTATGATGTTTGGAAAATTCACATGCTTAATATTTTTAGGGACATGGGTCCAAACTATGTAAAGATAATTGTAGATACGGATTTTCCTCCTCCAAAGGATTCCCAAAATTTATCTTTAGAGGATGAGGAAAACTCATATCTCGATACTCAAGTATCTAATGGTCTCATTTGTGTTTTGATCTATGTAGTTCTTTGGTCAATCATGCATTTTCAGAATGCTCATGAGTTGTGGACAAAACTTCAAGATATATATGATGTTTCCAACATTTTTTAGGATGTATGTTCTCTTTCCACCTCCACTCCACCAACTTGTGATTTGTCAGAAGGTAATGATATAGCGAGTGTTGATATAAATTTCATTATGGATATTGAATCTGCTATTGACTATAATTCATCTTTATCTCGTTGAAATGTTCTATCTTTGTAATTAAACTATTCTAGCACTCCAAATGCCTTACATGCTAGTTTTGATAGTTCTTGCATATCATGTAATAGTTGTTTAACTAAATATCATGATGATATTATTCCTATGTCTTGGGGTCATGAAAACAACGCTTCCATATCCTCTAGTGCTTGTATGGATAACAATGTAGAGGAATGCTTATTGGAACAAGGAATGGACCTCAATGGAGCTTCAAGTATTCTCTCACCATCAACTTTTGGTTCTCACTTGTGCCTTATGGCTAAGGATTCTGTATCTCCACATTTGGAACCCTCTACATCTTGCGACGATGAGGATGAAGATTTTTATTAAGGAGAGAACAATGATGCTGACTCTTTAAAGGAGAATGGTGATATGGTTTTTGATGCTCTCCCTAAATGTAGCAAAGCTATCTCTCTTTTTTGTCAAATTTTGAATTTTGCTATTGAGAGTGCGAAAATCATTGAGAAGAAGGTAGATATGGAAAGTTAAGATGATATTGAAATAGCTTCTCTTACCGTTACCCTTGAGGAAGAGCAAGAGCTCCGAGTTACCCTTGAGGAGAAATTCGAATATTTTGAGGATCTTTATAATGAAAAAAATGCTTTTCTCACTAAATCTCGTGACCATGTTATTGCTAAATATAAAGTGCTTAAAAAGGAAAAGGTTGAATTTGGTGTTGACAATGCTAAATTAATTGAAGACATAGAGAGACTTGACAAAGCTCACAAGGCTTTGGAAAATGAACACTCTCTCCTTATCAAGTCTCACGACCAAACTCAACTATCTAAACTTGACATGCCTAAGTACCTCTCCTTCCTCTTGTGATCATGCAAATATTATCGAGGAAAATTCTAGGTTGAATAATGAGCTTGCCAAGTTGCCTTCTTCTATTTCTAACGATGCTTGTACTACAAAATCGACTTCATGTGAAACATCTATTTTGAAGGAGAATGTTGAGCTAAGATCTCAACTTGAGTTGATGACTAGCAAATATGGGATATTGGAAGAAAATCATGAAAATCTCTCTAGCTCTAGTGAGGACCTTGTATCATCCCATACTAGGCCAAAGTTAGCTCCTAGGCTATCAATACAAAGGTACATCTTGTGAGCCTCGTATGGTCACTAGCACAATCCCTACCAAAAGTGCTATAATTCCATGTGCTAGTCCTAGTAATTATTCATCTCATATTATTGCTAAATCTTGTGATGAATTACTTCCTATGCCTTGTTGCTCTAACAATGAAACATCTACTTCCTCTAGTACTTTTGTTTTCACTAACCATGTAGAGGAAAAAAAATATCTCAAGGCACATGTTCTTTGAAAAAAAGACTTGGAAAATTGTCATGAAGGGAGGTCCACCCTTGACAATATGTTGAGAGTGTGAATACTTACAAATCAAAAAAAAAATGGATATGGATTCAACTCCAATATCAAGAACAATTCCAAGATTGACAAGAAGAAGTGCCAAGAAAACAGTGAAGGATTGGTCCAAGATTACTTGCTTCAAGTGCAAGATTGGAGGGAACCATGTTATATCTTTCTCTTTGAAGAACAAACCTATTAGTGAGAAGCAACTAGGGAAGTGTCCTCTTGTTCAGTCTCTTGCTCAACCACGAGTTGAACAACGACCACCTCCTAAGAAGACTCAAGCAAATGCTCCTCAAGTTGAGGAAATTATTAAGAAGAAAGAAAAGATTCAATGTTGCTATCTTTGTCGTGAGAAGTGCCACTTTGCTTCTTCATGCACTAATGGTACCTTATCCAACCCCATTATAATTGACAATGTTTATTTTCTTTGGAAGGATAAGATTGGCAATGTGTTTGCTAAATATGTTGGTACTCAAAGTGGTGTCAAGGAAAGAACCATTTGGGTTGCCAGGCCTATTGTGACTAACCTCTTAGGACCCAACATGGTTTGGGACCACCAAGCTCAGACTTGATCAATAGGTGTTGTTGGATGACATTGGAGACTTGGCTATCTCATGAAGAATTAAGGGATCTTTATCAATTATATTTCCTCAAGCCAAGTCATTTGAAGTATCATGACTCTACCTTGTATCCAATGTTGCTCCTTGTGGCAACTTGTATTTAAATCATATATACATTGAAAGTTTCTTGCACCCGTACATATGTTTGGTTTTGTACCTTGCTAATGTTTGTATGTGTTGTGCTCTCTACTTAGTTATCTTGAGTATCAAGTATGTGTATATTGGTTTGCACACAATATACGTTTTGAGTCTTTTATCAACTTTCTTATGTCTTAATTGGCTCTTTTGAGAGATTAATGGACTATCCTATTTTGAGGGAGTGATATGCTTTGGCACCTCACAATCCTAATATGTGTGATCATGAAAAAATCAATTTACATAAGATCCATTAAACTTTCTCTAGTTGTACTTTTTGTGTGCCTCTTGTTGAAAACAAATGGATTATCACATTATGGGGGAGTAATAAGCTATGCACATATTACAAGCCTAGATAATGTCAACATGTGAGGTATTGCCACCTAGAGTTGATATTGTCAATTATCTTGTTCCTATGTGGCATGTTGCTCAAACAAGTTCCATATTTGCTTAAATTTGTTTTGTCTCTCTTCTTTGTGAGAGAGTTTCCTAGTGCCTTGCATGATCGGTTATTATTTGAAGCTATCAAGAATCTCCATTTTAGTATGTTTTGGAACTCCTATCTTCTGCCACATGCTTATGTTTTTTGAATATGATTGTGAATCTTTGACATCTACCACCGAGAAATATCTTCGTACATTCCTTGTCTTTGACAAGTGATAATCATTTGTGGTAAATTTATTGATCATATTTACATTGGCTTTTGCTTGAAAATTGTCTTGTTTATTGCCAAGGATTTGTCTTGGTTTAACTCCCTTGTGTCTTACTTGTACCTTTTGGATCCTTTTGTTCTACTCAAAATTTGTTTTATGCTTTCTTGAGTTAGGAAAAGCAATGATCTCATTCTTGTGCACGTACATTCAAAGTCATACTTCTATATATTGCACTATTTTTTGGGGAAGCTATCCTACATTTAGTAGAACACCTTTCTTTAAATTGGTATTACATCTTATTGCTTTTCTTTAACATGACTAGTGTTCGAATAATATATATGGACAGTGAGAATCCCATTGTGTGCAGTTTGTATGAAAATATAGTATCATAAATAATGCACAAATCTTGGAAGAGCTATCGTATATACGTTTGAAAATTTGTTGTCTTTAAATGATATTTCCTCCGATGACGTGTCTCCTTGGAAGACGAACATTTTTCGTCTTGGTACTTTGTGTGTCATCAGAAAAATGAGGAATTGATCTATTCTTTGATCTTATGTTATTTTGGTATCTTCTTGATCAAAGAATAGTGCCGCCCCCGCACCGCCTCCGTGATGCTCCGCTCTACTCGTCAGAAGTTTAGCCTTTTATCAACATAAGTGAATTTGGATCACAGAAAAATAACACCAACTCGTGTGTATCTTGCGCACTGGAGTACACGCTCACGCCGTCCATCACTTGGCCGTTGCCGAGACACACGTTGGTCGGGTAGAGATACTTCAGATCCAACCCCTTCCGCTAGCGGTAGCAGCGCCGCCTCCAAGATCAATTACGGGATGATAAGACTCCCTCAATCCGCACAGACCACCAACCACGCGCTCGTCGGCCCTACTCCCCATGCGTCCGCGGACTGGTAGGCAGAAATTGTGTGTTGAGAGGGATTCGTGGATGCCGATGCCCACAGATGATGAGGAAGAATGTTGTGGCGGGCTGGAGGGCAAGGATCGAAGCGCTGGAGGCCGGGATGGATCTTGTACGGTTCTGTTTGGCGATGGGAGGAGGAAGAAGAAAAGGGAGGGCTAATAGATGGACCCCATGCCGACCTCATCTCCTCTTCCATGTGTGCTACCAATCAGGCTCTTACAAATGGGCCCCACCTTCCAGTATTGCTGTCAAACTGCTTTAGATGCGAATCGGCGTTATTTGTTTCACTTTCGTCCCCTGGCCGGTAGATTTTAGCAAGAATTACCGATACCGAGATCGGTATTGACCAGTGATTTGTTCTCCAAATATGGTAGTTCTAGGTAATTTAGGACCAGTTCTTTGTAGCTTAGGCTTGTGCATAAGCCACCATGGCTTGAGATGTCAGGAGAAATGGCGGTGAAAATAAGATTTGAAGAAACTATGCTTCAGTTCTTTCCGGCTTCTACCGTATGAGATTCAAAGAAAATTCAAGTAAGAAAAAAAATCCAGAAATTGAAGGGCTGCTAGAGAGCTCTGTCCAGGGAGCAGATCGACCCACATCTACAGGCAATCGGAGGTGGGAGGGGCAGTAGCAAAGAACGGAGGTGGGCGAAGGAGAATCTCTAGCGGGCGGGTGGCCACCGAGCTAGAGCCTGGACGACGAGGATGCGGCCGGGACGGCGACGACGAGCAGCGGTCGGGTCGAAGTCGGGCGGAGGCGGTCGGGGAGGTGAGGAGGCGACATGGATCGACGCTGTCTGGCGGAGGCGAGTGCAGGCGGGCGGCGGCCGACTGGATGTGGGGCGGAGTGCTGCTTGGGAGTCGCAGCAGACCGAGTCGAGGCCGGCGAGCTGGAACTCGAGCTCGGCCCAGTCCGCCATGGAACGGGACCGGCGTCAGATAGGGAAGCTTTTTCCTGCGTCGGGTGGTATGCGGTGGCCACCGGGGTCGGGCGGCGTCGCTCGGATCTGGGGGGCGTTCGGGTCAAGCTCGGGAGAGAGGAACGGAAAATGGCCTCCGGGTACGATTCCGGGAAGAACTGGAAGGCAACCTCGATGGCAATTTCGTGTAATAATTACGAAAACCAGGGGCAACGCCAAACAACGGTTCGATGACTTGGGGGCTTCTGCAGGAAGTTGGGGTAGTGTGGCTTCTCCCCACCGTGAAGGAACAGGAGAAGATGACTGTCCAGAGAAACGACTCAAAATCGAGTTTTTTTCAGCTTAAGCTTATTTTGACTGTTAAGCTACCTAGAAGCCAAAAGAACTGGGCCTTACAACATCACTAGTAGTGCCTCTAAATCTACAAACCCTCAAACTAGTTTAAGGGTTGAAAAATGGCATTTTTTGGCAGTTTTAAGGGTTGAAAAACATGGGCAAATACTAGAACCCTCAAACCCAGCCCTCAAACAAGTTTTAAGGGTTATAGTCTTTGCCGCAACCCCAACCTCATTTTACATATCACAATTATCACTAGGAAAACACAAATAACCTTCAAACAAACATGGAAATGCAAATCATTGATGCATGGTTTAATAGTTTACATCACAAAATCATCATCTTCCCCCTCTCATCGGCACAATCACCAAAAAATTGCAACTTGGCGCCATCTCCTAGACCACTTCCACGTCCATCAAGCAACTCCATTGTCGCTGGTGGTGGAGTCCTCCACACCGCCATCGCCACCACCACTCATCGGAGTGGTACCTCGAAGAGTAGAGGACGCACCACGGAATATCCTCTTCCTCTTCGCGATGTCCTCCTTAGCCTCCTTCCACCACGCCAATTGGTCTTCATCCATGTCCTCATTGGACATCATCATGTGCTCCTTCTCTTCCGTCATGAGTTCTTTCCATGCCTTTGCTTCTTTGACCTTGATCATCCTATCCTCCAAGTCCGCCTTGCGCATGGCCTCTTCACGCCGTGCTTGCACTTGTGTAAGCTTCACCTCTTTCTTCTTCTCGTTGATAAGAAGCCTTGTCTCCATTGTCTTCATTGTCAATGCCTCCCTCGACTTCATCATGTGCTCCATCTTCTCTCTTATGCTTGATGCCTCTCCTTCTATCACGTTCCTTAGCTTTGCCTTCTTGGTTCCCTCGGGCTTGCGCTCGTTCCTTGCCTCCTCATCACTATCATCCATCCTAAGCATTGCCGACTTCTTGGGTGCGGTCTCTTGATCCCTCAACTTCCACTTGTCATATGTTTGGAGAAGTTTCCAAACATGCTTAAATGGGAATTCCTTGCCCTTGGAAGCGTCCATCTCCTTGTACCTCAAGTCGGCAATGCCCTCCTACAAACCCACCAATAGCATGGTAAACACACACAAACAATAGCATAGAAAATCAAAATAAATGCGAGAACACACATATGTACTCACATAGTCACTCTCCACGGTTCCACTAGGCAGTGCATCCATCACTTGGTCCATTGCCGCACTCCAACGAGCACAATGGGGCATCATCAACTCCCACCGGCCTTGAAGCGACCGGTAACTACGAGCGCCGAACCCACCGGTCTTCAGTTTGATCTTGCAATAGACGTCCTATATGCGTTGCCAATACCGTCTACCGGTTCGATCGGTACCGGTGCTCGCATCCAACCCCACACTTGCCCAAGCACGAACCAAGAGAATGTCTTCGTCCTCGCTATAGTTTGCCGAGCGCACGGTGGGTTTTGCAACGGCGGCGAGCGCCTCCTCCTCTATCTCCTCCACCTCCTCCTCATCTTCCCCTTCCTCCTCCTCATCACCTTCTTCCTCCAAGTCGTCACCATACCCAAAGGGTTCGAGTGGAGGAGCCCCGAGGTCCACCTCCGCGTCTTCGAGAAGATCCATGAATGACGTCGGCGGGGTGGGCATTCCGTCGAGCACCTCGTGCACGACGGGCGAGCGGAGGCTTGCTCCGGGAGGTGCTCCTCTTCGTCTTGACCCCTCCCACGACGGCCTTGGCCCCCTTCGGCCCGAGGGAAGGCTTCTTCGGCCGTGCCTTCGTCTTCGGTGGGGCGGTGGAGGGCGCGGCCGGGGTGGGGTGGACGGCGGCCGTGGCGAGGAGGTGCTGCCCCGCCCGGCGCCTCTCCGCCTCGGCCACGACGACGGCGGGCGGGGACGGAGCCGCGACCGGGGGCGGGGGCACCTCCATGGAGGGCGGCGGACGACGGACAGGAGGCAAGGGCGCGTGGGATTTTTCCCTCTCGTGCGTGGAGGGAGTGGGGTGCGGGTTGGGGAGGGGTTGGCCTCCCCAATCCTCACTTTTAATGCTTGGGAGGGCAACCCCTCCTCCAATCCTTAAAAAAATTTAGGGGTTCAGGGGTTCTATTCTTTGCTTTTTTTTTGTTTCACCCCGTAAAAAAACAGTTATTTTTTTAGGTTTAGAGATTTAGCGGCACTACTAGTCATACTCTTACTCGTTTCCTCGAGATTCTCTAAACACACTCCTTCAAGAATCCTTCAGTTTGACCTGCAACTGCAACTGCGCCGGAGGTGTACTGTATATGATTAATTTTGGCATCTTCGTAGTTATCCACATAACTAGACAAACCAATGAGCATAAATTACCGCAAGCTGACAGTGAAACCCCTCTGCGAGGCCAACGACAAGCACACAATTCATCAACTGCATTTGCGTACCAAACACCGCCGCAGGCCCGTCTTCACCTCACCGTGCTGGTCATTTTTGACACGGAAGCGCACGGGGCAGCACCGACGCCAAGCTTCCCGTACATAAATCTTGTCTTGTCCCCCAAATCCGCCCGCCCCCCAACCGCAAACCCACCATGGCGAACTCCACCAGGCTCACCGTCCTCGCGGCGCTGCTCGTGACAGCCTCGCTCGGCGCCGTGCTGCTGCTCTCCTCCACGGGCGCGAACGATGGCGGCGGCGGCATCGCGTGGGCGCGGGGCGCGAGCGGCAACATCCTCACCGCCCTGCCCTTCAGCCCCATGGACATCCTGCCCCTCCTCCCGCGGCGCGTCTCCATGGCGGCGCTCCGGGCGCTCCGCGGCGCGTCGGACATCTTCCCGGTGTTCGTCGGCGCGGCGACGGCCGTGTCGGAGACGACGAGCAGCGGGCTGGCGGGGTGGAAGGGCGCCTGCTTCTACGAGAACGAGGCGTGGCTCGTCTTCAACAACGACTCCGGCACCGAGTTGGGCGGCGGCACCGTCCATATCAAGGTACGCGCGCTAAGGTACTGACAGTGAGAACGTGAGAAAAGATCGGTCACGAACTGCTGCAGAGAGAAGATCCATTGCTGCCTTGCTCTTTCCAAGTTGCATTTGGTCAACAGAATCGAACAAGGATGCGATCCGAATATCTGGAACTTCGGGCAACGATTTTTTAATTTTATTTTTTCTTTGAAGAAAATAGTGCGCGGAACGACCTGTTAGTTTATCCCGCGAATGAATGCGGTGTGGCCACGAGAGGGACACTGGCCCCACATCATAACTGATGACTGATTCCTCAGCTTCTCTGCCCATTTGAGTGACTTGTATGAGCGGGACACGTAGGTGGCTTTGCAAGCCAGATATACCCTAGAATATGCCGAAAATATAGTAATAGGTGCATACAAAATCCCTCACTCTCTCGCCTTGGACAATATAGATATCTACTCGCGGTCCGCGTGTCCCTCTCGTGGGCACACCGTATTCATTCGCGCGTAGCACTCAACTGTTCATTTACCTTCCCACGTGATTTTAACAGAATTTGTCTATCCCTTGAATTACTCTGTCTGAGTTTTTTTTGCGTGTACATAATAAACATCTAAACATCTGGGAGTACGTTAAAATCGCATATTCTGGATTCGTTTTGTTGAAAATCTCAGAAATTGTGCACAAATTTTAGTTATCATCAAATGGGAATACCATAATTGCATTGTAAATCTCGAAACGATCGCTGTTAACCTCAATCAAATGGGGGAACAAGCCAGAGGCAACACGCAAGTCAACTCGAGATGGGAGCAACAAACAAGGAACCACCAGGAACAAGCAACCTTGCTGAATTTCCTCCTCGGAGTTTCCCTTCTCAACTCCGAAGCCACAGCTGCATCTGAAAACTCCATCGCGCGCGCGCGGTACCCGCCCCAACCCTAGGCTAGGCCCCCGCCATGGGAGGCTCCAGGTTCGGGCTCCTCGTCCTCCCTCTCCTCCTCGTCGCCCTCCTCTTCGCCGCCTCGCGCGGCTTCGTCCCGGGGCTCCTCCCGGAGGGCCCGCTCCGCGTCCCGGTCCTTCCGGGCGACCTCCTCCCGCTCCTCCCATGGTCGGTGGCCCGGCCGCTGCTCCGCCGCCTCGGGCTAGGCAGCCCCGCCGACCTCCTGCCGGCCTTCGTCGGCGCCGCGCGCGTGCCTGCGGGCGATGATGCCGGCGCCGCCGAATGGAAGGGCGCCTGCTTCTACGACAACCGGGCGTGGTTGGAGTTCCACGACAACGGGACCGACGACGGGGGCCTCGGAGGCGGCACGGTCCATCTCGAGGTGAACGCCGGTGCGAGTCCCACCTCGCGTTGCTTCTTGTCTTACTTCTTGGTTCGGTCCACTGGACGGTAGAACTACTTTATTGTATCGAGGTAATGAGTAGTGGCAGATTGGCTTATCCATGTTTGCAGGAAGGATCCCGACATGATTATTGCACGGCAATTCGTATTTTCGACCTGTAGCCTGTAGGTTTGGCAAAATGACTTCATTGTCACAATTGCTTTACTGGGAGCAAGCTGTCGAGGTGCCAATTTCAGCATGATTTCTCTAACATGTGCCCTCTTTGCCTGACCAAAACTGGATTCCTCCCAGACAGCTTACAACTGTGGGGAACATAACTAGTCCTTACCCGAATAGGATCGCAAGTTTAATGCTAGTCAATGCAAACTAAATGTGCTGTTCCTCTTATCATGATTTATGGCTCTTGGCCTCAAGCCGTCATTTAACTGGAGGAGTTCCACTATTTTTCCTATCAAGTCAGGAGATGCTAGAGTATGCAACTAGTATGTATAAATACTTTCCAGGGTAAATTTCATGCTAAGGCAACTTGGGGACACAAATTCAATACAGAAACTTCTTGTGCTTCCGGAGCATATTTTTTCAGGCCACGTTTTTTTTCTCGCAAGGTCTCATGTGTTCTCATAGACTTTCATGCTGTAAGGATGGATGGGGGAAATCCAACCTGCATCTCAAGACATTTATGGATACAATCCATGTGTGTTAATGTGGCTCACCAGCCAAACATTGTCTGCCATAGAATGTTCTTTTATCTTGTTAGTTTGTGATTGGATTGAAGGCAGTATTCAGTTGTTTCTCGAAGGTTGTGGCTGCACAGTTTAAGCCATTTGCTTAATTTTGTATGATTTTAGATTTAAAAGTTGAATGCTGCCCTGATTATATTTTGCCCTGCCTTTCTAGTTGATTCCCGTGTAATATTTCTCTTCTCCTTCCTTTTACAAACATTTTCCCTGTCCTATCAAACTTACCTTTCCTTTCCTTTCCATAGACTACCAAAGCTCATAGCTGGACTTGCATGGATATTTATGTGTTTGCAACACCGTACCGTGTTACATGGGATTACTACTTTCTGGGCCGTGAGCATACCCTTGAAATCACAGAATGGGAAAGCAAAGCCGAGTATGAATATGTAAGTACTATCTCGTAGCTGCTGCTTGTTTTCGTATGCAACTGACATTTGCCATTGTTGATACATGTTCTCTGTTTTTTCATCTTTAAATAGGTGAAACATAATGGAGTGTCCATCTTCCTCATGCCGTCAGGAACAATCGGGACACTCAGAGCACTTTGGGATGTTTTCCCACTTTTCACAAATACTGGATGGGGTGAGAATTCAAACCTTGCATTTCTCAAGAAGCATATGGGTGCGACCTTCGAGGAACGGCCAAAACCATGGGTTTCAGAATTAAATGTGGATGACATCCACTCTGGAGATTTTTTGGTTTTGTCGAAGATTCGAGGACGCTGGGGTGGTTTTGAAACCCTGGAGAAGTGGGTTACTGGAGCTTATGCAGGCCATACTGCAGTTTGCCTGAGGGACTCTGAGGGAAAACTCTGGGTTGGGGAATCTGGTCATGAAAATGAAGAGGTACTTGTCCTTAACAATTCCATTTATTTATTTGTACTCATTTTAGTATGCCCATAAAAGATGATGAATGTATAAGGACTGAAATAAATAGAGAAGCTCCAGCATTCTAACTACTTTTGCCAGCAGGCATGGTAAAAAGACACTTTATAAAAGATTTTTATTTGTTTGATTAACTACCTAGAGTAGTCTTACTGCGTAAGATCCCCATAATTTTATCACAATTATATCCATTCTTTTTCTTTCTGGGTAGAAGGATGAGAAGTGAAAACTGCTATATGACTGCAACTTGTCAGCTATTTTAGTGAATAATTTGACAGTATAAGTAGTAACTTCGCATCACATGGTATGTTTGTTTCAGTTATTTCAGCCATATATTACCAAGAGGATGCTTCAAATACATTCTGTATAATTTGTTTACTTGGGTAGAAAAATAGTGTTTTTTTCACTGGCTATAAGTTTAGTTATGTGCAAACAATGTCCAATCCTTCTTTAACTAATGAAGTTACCGTTGATTGTACGGATGACTTATAAAGGAAATATTACTGCCAGGTGCTAATCATATGTACATGTTCTGCTTTGGTTACAAACTATGTACTGCGAGAGTCAATTTGGTGTTCCTTGACATTTGATATATCAGTTTCTGTTTAACAAATGGTGCTGTGCAGGGAGAAGATATTATTGCTATCTTACCATGGGAAGAATGGTGGGACTTTGAAGTGACAACCGATGATTCAAATCCTCAGATCGCATTGCTTCCGTTACGTCCAGATTTGCGCGCAAAATTTAACGAGACAGCAGCTTGGAATTATGCCAAACAAATGAATGGGAAGCCTTATGGGTATCATAATATGATTTTCAGTTGGATTGATACTATAAGTGATAACTATCCCCCGCCATTGGATGCTCATGTGGTAAGATTCTATATATAATATTTTCAAGAGCATTTTACTAATGTTTATTTTATCATTTGATATATGTATTATTTGCTTATGTTTTGGCAAGCTCATAAATTTGGTGGTGAGTGTGATTATGTGGCACAGATTCAGACACTAATTTCTAAGTTCAGAGCTAATACAACTCTACTTCTTAGAATAATATTTCATGTCTATAAATTGTAGTATCATATTTATCGCAGTTTAAGCATTATGTATGAGGGGGACTATGCATGCTTGCAGTATTTATTTAGTACTACAAAAAATTAAATCTAATGTTTACCCTAGGTTGCATCTGTTATGACTGTGTGGAACAAGCTTCAACCAGAGTATGCAGCTAACATGTGGACAGAAGCCCTTAACAAACGACTGGGAACTAAGGTTTGTTTTACTTTATCATGTACTTCCAACACATGTACGTTGATTTTGTTATAGTTCCTTATTAGTTGGGTTACTTCATGGTTGTTCTTCACTTGCCCCCTATTCATCTAGTTGATTTACCACTTCGCGGCGATACACACTTGTCAAAACATAATCCTGCTGAACGATCACAGTAGTAACCTTGGATATGTGGCATATAATTTGGACCTTCAAGATTGAGCAATGTTGTCCTATTGACAGGCAGGAGATCTCAATCCAGCTGACTGGGTTCTGAAATGGAACTCTGCTAAAAATCGAATGCTGATTGATTTTACATTCCCAGCTTTTTATAGGAAGACTTCACCTGTACAACTTTCCCATTTAGTCAATCATAGCTTTTGTTGTAACCTACTGTGTTAACAAAAGGGGTATGGTAAAAATACTCTGCAAAATGGTTCTCTCTAGGCAGCGGATCTTTTCTGTGGTAGCATTATACTTAGGACCATTATTTATATTATGTTATATAGATATTGCAGCCTATGACTGGTTTTGTTAAGTACTCCCTCCGTATCGAAATGTAAGATGTTTTACCGTTTACTAGACAACATGCACCTAGACATGTTTTAGTGTGTAGATTCATGTGCATCTACACACTAAAACATGTCTAGATACATGTTGTCTAGAAAAAACTAAAACATCTTATATTTTGATATGGAGGGAGTATTCAATTTGACCAGCTGATGGTGCTTAATTTTTTCTACATTACTGTGCTAGTTTGACCTTTAGACCTGTACCTTGTTTAGGTATACAACTAATCGTTGTTCTTTATAATTTTCTTGTGCTAATTGTCTATCTTTATGCTACATAGTCCTATAATGAAACCACTTCTTTCAGGGTCTTGATCTACCTGAAATCATTGTGGAATCAGAGAAACGTGGGATGACATTTGACAAGCTGTTAACAGTTCCGGAGAAAGATGATTGGGTTTATAATGATGGCCAGTCAGCATCTTGTGTGGCCTATGTCCTCATGATGTACAAGGAGGCTGGGCTCTTTGATCCAATTTCCAGTTCTATAGAAGTCACGGAATTCACAGTGAGTAATGCTGAACTTGTATGCCTAAGTTAGAGATTTTATGAATTTATAGGTGGCGATGACATTAGGGCAGCTAGTCTGGCAAACAGGCTGGTATTGTTCTCAGTAAAAATTAGTCGCTGGAAGGCTAGTCTACCAATAGACTATTGTCCTTTCTGGCAGTACCAATGATTTGGATTATTTTTTAATCCTTTTCTTCAAACATTGCTTACATCAATCTTTTTATATATGATGAATATATGACCAGTGAAATCCATATTTCCATGTAGATAAAGGATGCTTACATCCTGAACTTTTTCGAGGACAACACAACACGACTTCCGGCGTGGTGCAACAAAGATGACACTGTTAAGCTCCCTTTTTGCCAAATCAAGGGAAAGTATCGAATGGAGCTGCCAGGATACAACACCATGGACCCATACGTTCACATGAATGAAAGATGTGCATCGCTGCCACCAGATTACCTGAGGGCTGAAAACTGCTGAGCAGTACTCTATTTAATGTACGCCCAAGCAGTTAGGTTTGTACTTCGTTTCGGTCAGTACTTCGGCTGTACATATCACGGTAGGTTTGGAATGTTTTCCTTTGAGACACACAGCTTGCGAAAAGGTTGCACAAATGTATACTTTAGGCGGTACTCTGTGTCTGGTGCGCTATTGCTTCAGGGTTCTGAAAAATATTCGTAGTTTCCTTTTGAAACTAGATATGCTTTCACAAAAATTTATGAGCATTGTTGTATTCTGATCATAAATGGTCGAAAACCTATATACTTGTAGTACTAAGTAGCGCTATCTGATTTTAATCTTTCTGTATGGATGATATGTTAATAAGGCCAAACTGAGCATGCATGTTAAATTGTACATAATTGCTATTTTGTCATAAATGATGAGTAAACCACATCGATGGATAACGTGATGGCATTGAGTCAAGCTGGACTCGAGTCATCTGACAAATACCGAGTAAAGATGTTCTCTTCTGCAGTATGGCGAGCGCATAGCATGGTAACTTTAAACTTGACATTCTTGTTCTTCAAAAGTCGGTTCAATCAACATTCTGAGTCATCTAATTCACTGCTTCAACATCTGGTCTGCCATCTGATTTGCCATGGTTTAATCAGGTAATTGTCATAAAATGATTTTTTTAGCCTCCTAAAAGAAATGATCTTACTGATCTCCCTAACGTTTGCTCGTCCATATATATACGGCCATACTTGGCCTCTTTGATTCATGGACTAAAGAAAATGCGGGAGTAGAAAACATACACGATCATGTCCACCCCAATCCTACAAAAAATAATGTGCATTTCGTTAAGCATGAAAAAAGTAAGGATTCACGTTGGTTGATTGCACCACATGGAACTATGGAAAACTAAGGATTTTCCAAGAGGCTTTGAGTGCACGGGAATAAAATCCTACACCTATAACGTTTCCAAATTAATTGAAGTTTTTTTTTTCAAGGATATGCCCTGGGAGGCATATCAGAATCATAGAAGAAAAGGCCAAGCGGCCAGGGATTACATTGCGGGCTGGCACAGACGCCGCTACAACTCAACGCCTACTACTCGCGAAAGCTCCATGCTCCGCCTCTGACAGGCAACCCCTAAACAGCCCAGCCGCTCGCCAGGTCTCAGCCTCAGCACTGATCGCACGAAGCACTACAGCCGGCGAGGGGGTGGCATTGTTGAAGACAACGTCATTCCGGTGGCACCACAGGATCCAACAGACGAGCGTCACTGCCGTCCAAAGTTCCCGCCTGTCATGTCGCTGCCCCGGCCTCGAACTCACCCACTCAACTAGCGACGCGGTCAGGTCGGGGATCCACCCTTCCCTGCCCCAGCCGCGGAGGCATTCCACCCACACAGTCTGTGCCAGCACGCAGCCCATCAGAAGATGGTCGACGGACTCGTCATGCTGGTCATAGAAGGGGCAAGCGTCTGGGTGCGGCAACCCACGCCTAGCCAACCGATCAGCAGTCCAACACCGATCCCGGAGAGCAAGCCAAAGGAACATGCGGCACCTAAGAGGAGCCCTAGATTCCCAAATCTGTTGCGCGCCCGGCATCAACTCGGACCCCGCAAACAGGGCGGCGTAACACGACCACGAGGTGTACACACCGCTCGCATCCCAGCACCACCTAAAGACGTCGTCGATCCCAGGCCTGAGCTCCACTACCGCAAGACGATCCACCAGATCCAGAAGCTCGGCCAGGGCTAGGGCTGGCAAGTCAGGGGACACGTCCTCAAGCCAGCCCTCGCGCACCGTGCCGCTTCTGGCAGCGCCCCGTGAAACCGCCCTAAACAGGTTGGGGGCGAAGTCCCTAATTCGACCTAAGGGTAACCAACAGTTCGTCCAGAACCAGGTAGATGCGCCGTCACCAAGTGTGGAGCGGGTGGCCGCCTCAAAGATTTGCCGTACCAGCCTGGGGACTTGGATGTTGAGATCCCTCCACGGCTTGCTGAAATCCACCCTTCCCAGCCAAAGCCATCTAGCCCGCAAGGAAAGGTTCATCAATCTCAGGTTAAGGATGCCCAGACCACCAACCTCCCGGGGAATACACACTCGGTCCCACGCGACGAGGCAATGGCCTCCCTGGACGTTCTCACGCCCCTTCCACAGGAAACCTCGAAGCACCTTCTCAATGGCAATTAAGGTCTTCGCCGGGAGGTCGAGGGACATCATTGCGAAGATCGTTACCGCCGTAAAGGGTGGAGCGGATTTCGAAAGTCGCCCTCCCCGATTTATCAAAGGAGCTCCCCAGCTGGGGAGTCGTCCAGCCACGTGATCCACCAGGTAAAGTAGTTGTGTTGCCGAGGGTTTTCGCAGTGCCAGAGGGAGGCCAAGGTAGCGCAAAGGGAAATCCTCCACCGCGCAGCCGAATCCCTCGGTCACCTGTTGTGCCATCTCCCCCGTCCCACGGATGAGGTGCGCCGAGCTTTTGCCGAGGTTTGTGTGGAGCCCAGAGGCACCACCAAAGTCCTCCAGGAGTGCCGTGAAAACACGAAAATCCCCTAGCGACGGCTTGAGGAAAGTGACGACGTCATCGGCGTACATGGAGGTGCGGTGACGCAGTTCCCTCGCCGAAAGCCGTGAAAGGAGCCCTACCTCGGACGCCTTCTCAATTAGCAGATAAAGTACTTCCATAACCAGGATGAAGATCAGGGGGGAAAGTGGGTCCCCTTGCCGGAGCCCTCGTATGTTGGCAATCCAACAGCCCGGAATGCCGTTGGTCAACACCCCTGGTGGAAGCGGTGGAGAGAAGTGTGCAAATCCACGCGAGCCAGCGCTCGCCAAACCCCATCTTGCGGAGGACTTCGAACAAAAAGGCTCAGTCCACCGTATCAAAGGCCTTCCTAATGTCCAGCTTTAGCAGGACGGCTGGTGTGGCGGTGCTGTGGAACTTCCTAGCCATGCTCTGCACCAGCATGAAATTGTCATGGAGGCAGCGGCCTCGGATGAAGGCGCTCTGGTGGGCCCCACTAGCTGGGGAATAAAAGGTGCCACCCGCGTAGCGAGGACCTTAGCCACGAGTTTCGCGAAACCGTGTATCAGGCTAATGGGACGGAAATTCCCCACAAGCACCGCATCTGGCTTTTTGGGCAGAAGCGTGATGAAGGCCTGGTTTACCGCCCCAAAGCCTCGGTGGTCAAGGCGAGAGAGGGCCCTAAACGCGTCAAGGACGTCGCCTTTGATGGTATCCCAACAAGCCACGTAGAAACGCGTCGTGAAGCCATCCGGCCTAGGACACTTGTCCAACGGCATAGCCCTGATGACCTTCCACACCTCCTCCTCTGAAAACTCCTCCTCGAGGGAGTGAAGATCCACCGACGGAATGCCTAGGAAGTCCAAATCTAAGGAGAACGGCCAGTCAGGCGCCGAACCCAAGAGTTCCGCAAAGAACTCATCCACGACTGCAGCCTTACCTTCATGGTCCGAGACACGGTTGCCGTCGACCATAAGGTGACCCACAAAGTTCTTACGCCTGCGGTGGCTAGCCGCGGCGTTAAAGAACCGGGTGCAAGCCTCATCCTCCTTCAGCCACAACAGACGGGAGCGCTGCCTCGCCATCGATCTCTCGAGCGAGGCCAAGCCAAGGAGCTTTCTCTTGAGTAACTTACGCAGGGCGTGTTCTTCCATCGAAAGGCCGCGCTCGTCCATAGCCGAGTCTAGCCTGAGGATAACTTCACAAGATCTGATGTTTGATATTGCCAATGAAGCGGCTACTCCACTGAGAAAGGCGGCGAGCAGCCTCCTGGAGCCTCGCGCTCTATCTTTCTCTAGTTTTCTTTTTAGTTTGATTAAGTCTATAAAAAAATATATCAATGTGTATAACACCAAATTTGTTTCATCAATTTTTTTTGTAGGATCCACTATTTCGCACCCAATAGTTATTCTGCACCCACTCAAGATATGTCGGGTGTTTGGAGACTTGCAACAGCAGCCTTGGCAACCGGGGTGGCAAGACAGGAGGATTGTTCTTCGTGTTGCTCTTCGAGTATCGAGTCACGATTTCCTTGGTGAAAACTCAAGATATGTCCTTAATTGGCTGTACCTAGCATGACCTTACTTAAGGCATTGTTTTAGAAACTCGGACCTTCCCCAGAGTGAAAATCTAAGATGTACGATCAGGCGACGATAACGCTTGCGTTTTGTTTCCTTCTTAGAGGCGTTGATTTTAGAGAATCTTGTTTGTAGTCCTGAGGTTGTCTTTGATGGTGGTTTTTTTTTTTGAAACGGAAAATCCAGCCTGTGCATCTAGTTGATGTACACGGCATGTCTTTGATGGTGGTTAGTGTGATACTGTTGCTGCAAGTGGTTCATCACTGCGACATGTTTTTTTTTTTTTTTTCTGGACGTGTGCATCCGTGGCATCTCCCCGATATTAATATATTTTCTTTATAAAAAGAAGAAAAAAGACCTAAGTGCAAAAAATTGTAGTATGCACCATGTGTGTTTAATAACATGTCTAGTTATAGGCACGATATTATATTTTGCCATAGGCTTGGTCAGACTCAACAGGAGTTTGACTTGGGACAAAACAAAAACTTCAATTAATTGGGAACAGTAGTTGTTATAAATTTTGTGGGCACGGGTGATCCAGTGCTCTCACGCCGACGGTGAGCTGCAGGGACGAGACAACCACACGAGTCCTTAGCTGACGTGATGAGATGGACCGATCGTAGGTCTCGAATTTGCCTTTCCCGACATATATAGGCCGGTTAAGTTCAACACACGCCAAACTGCGAGCCGCTCATCTTACCTTCCCCTGCCAATCGAAAAAGCCGCTCATCTTACCTTCCCCACGCCAAATTGCAAGCCGCTCATCTTACCTTCCCCTGCCAATTGTCGTTTCTGCAGCCGTGTATCCGTGGCGTGCAGTGCAGAACGTGTCTTCCGTGTACCCGTGTTCGCAGTAACAGATCGGCGCTGGACGACAAAGAGACGCATCCATTTTGATTGGGTACTCTCAGAAATGAAACTGACCTTTTGCTCTCAGCAGCAAACTTTTTTATGATGTGGTGTACCGGCGTAATTACCGCCATGGACTTGTGCCGTGTGAAAACTACTCCCTCCTCGTATCGAAATGTAATACTCCCTCTGTTTCAATATATAAGACGTTTTAGCTCCCATCATATGGTGACTAGGTGTGGCTTCAAATGAATGAACATATGTACTAATACATGTCTACATACATGTAGATAGATATGAATGTGGCCAAATGCTAAAACATCTTATATTATGAAACGGAGAGAGTATGTTTTAGTGTAAGATACATATAAATCTACACACTAAAACATGTCTAGATACGTTTTATCTAAAAAAGTATAAAACATCTTATATTTCGATACAGAGGGAGTATTTGACTAACGGACTCGCAAGGCTACAACAAAAGAAGCTCTCGGCGCGAGCAGCTCCGGAGGCCCCCAAAACCCTAGGAAAAAAGCCCCCCCCTCCTGGTTGCTCTCCCCGGCCGCTGCCGCCGCCAGCACCTGGCCGTCAAAGGAGGCGGGCGAGGAGGGCGCGCCCCGTCGAGCTCCCTTCGCGCGGAGGCGAGTCGACACACGGGCGGCGTCGGGGGTGCTGGTGACGGCGATGCGCGCGGCCGAGTGGAGCAGAGGAGGAGTTGGCGGCGTGCTGGGCACGCCCGGCGGTGGATCCATGGTGGTGGCGGCTCCCGGAGTCACCGGAACGAGGCGCGACGGCTGCTAGGGCCTGATCTGGGCCCAGTTTTGGGCCCGATCTGGGCTAGGCGGGCCGCCATGGGTGCTTCTGTGGGCATTGCTTGGTCCTGGTCGGGAGCTGCCGGCGTGGTGGCGCTATCGACCAGTTGGCGGGCGAGCCAGGGACTCAGGTTCTAGTCGGGGAGCTCGGCCATGAGGGTGGCTGGCGAGCGACTGGTGGTGACGGTGGCGCGGGTGTCGCTTGTCCATGTTTTGCGCCTGGGTTGAAGGACGTGAGAGTTGGCCAGGGGGACACCCTTGCCCGGGGGCTAGCTCGGGATGCGGCGGCGACGTTCACGGATGCCGTCTTCTTCTTGAATGCGTCGTAGCGGCTTCTCTTATTCCTTCAACGCTCTGGATGAAAATCCAAGATTCTCGGATCGGGCGATGGCGGCGCTTCGGCGTCGTGCTCTTCTTGAAGACGCTGCCTTGGGGTTCACAGCGAGTTGCTATCTGGAAGGTGGTGTGGCGACATATGCGGCTCTTGTGTGGTATCCTCGCGTGCTTCGTCTGGCCTAGCTGGTAGCTTGCTCCGCACCTCTGCGTTTCTCTAGTCGGGGCCCGTCTGTGGTGCATGTCTGCATTCTTGCGGATAGTGGCAGTGTTGATCCCGGCGGTGTTGCCTTTGTTGGTGTAGTAGGTTGCAGCAGTGTGCAATGTGTGTTGGCGTGCCCGTGCTCTAGTCGAGCTCCGGCCTGACACATCTTCCCGTTTTGCTAGTGCTTGCCCCCCTCGGCTCTACTTTGCTTTGGTGTTTCACCTATAATCGACTCAATAGTCTTGTCACTTGTGTGTACGTTGCTTTGTTGTAAACTGGGTGCAACACTATGTATCTTTGTCGTCGTTCTCGGCGTTATTAATTTAACGTTGGGCCAATCGGCCTGGTACCTAAAGGGAGTATTTGACCATTATCCATGACCATGGTTAGCTAACATGGCTTGGTTAGAGCATCTTTAGGAGACACCGCAAAACAGCCGGAGCTGTTAAGTTTTGGACAATCTTTTATCCAGAACAGATACTGTAAAAGTCCGCGGAACTGTAAGGGCCCCTTTGGATTGTAGGAATTCCATAAGATTTTTGCAGGATTCAAATCCTTAAGAATTTTTCCTATGGATTGCGTTTGGTTCAAAGGAATTGCCTACCAAAATTCCTATGGATTGAATTCCTATGCCCCAATTCCATAGGAATTGAAACATCCACTCCAACCTCCTTTTTAGACTCAAGTGCGTAGGATCGATGCACGGTTCCTGTGTTTTTCCTGCGTTTCATCCAAACGACTATTAGTACAGTTTTTCTCATTTTTACATTCCTCTTTTTTTGCACAGGCAAACCTGTGAGATTCCTACGTTTTTCAGATTACTGTGTTTTTGAACCCTGCAATCCAAAGAGGCCCTAAACTTTTTACAGGCCACTGAAAATGCGAGGCTCAATCCTTTATTTATACCGTTTGGAGAGCAGTATAGAGGCCACAAACTGGCCGGAACTCACCGATTTCTCCCCCGTGCCGCCGTCCGTAGCAATATATTCTAGCCGCCGATTTCTCACGGCTCCGGCAAAATCGTACATTATCGTTCGAAGATTTGCACTTGCCGCGCTCAAGACGGTGAATGTGCAGGTGAAATGGCCGGCGGCTAGTCGCGGTTACCCACTTGTGCGTTGCGTGGAGTTCTACTCCCAATGCTCCACAATATAAGATGTTTTAGAACTTTTCCACATTCGCATGTATCTACATGTATCTAGACACAATTTAGTATATATGTCCGTCTATTTTAAGTGAATCTAGACAACATATGAAATATCTCAAACATCTTATATTATGGAATGAAGGGAGTACTAGCTAGCTGGTTTGGCTTCCGTGCACGGCGGCCAGGGGCCAGAGTTTCGCTCGGAGATGTCCTACTACCTAGCTAGCTTTGAAATCGATCGGTTAAACTAGCTAGCTAGCTGATGGGTGTAACCGATGGATTCATTGAACAGAAAGCTAGCTCAACTGTGTATGTGCTATCTCAAAATCAGCACGGCATGCAGCGCGTGGACGGTACAAGCCAGCAGTGGAACGGTTACACAAAAGCAGTGAATTGGGTCATAGAGATACGTGATTTTGTGAAGGAGATTAATGGTGGTAGGAGGAAGACTACACAGAACATTCTGTTTTAGGTCCATTTTTACAAGGTCTATTTTGGCCTAGCGATTTTTAGCCCCTAAACGAAAAAAAATAATTGTAAACACGTTACAGGGTTGGCATTTTGCAGTGTCTTGTCTTGTATAGATGCTCTTAGTACCTACCAATAACGTGGCCATCATACATGTCCTTTGGCCCGACTAGAGTACAAACTAGTCGAACTCTCCCAAGGTCTATGGGCTATGGCAGCCGGCGCGAATAAAGCAAGCCAGCGCTTCTTGGTACCATGTGTGAACAACGCTTGCCCAACGGGAATAGCGGGTGGGCGTCGCGCCCGTGGCGGATTGCAGACCGCGCCTATGTCTATGTGTCGTGCCGTTAGCTAGCTCCATCGTTTTCCTTGTACAAGCTGAGCTGCGAGCAGCTTAATCAGCCACCATATATTTATAGCTGCCTGCGGGAGGCAACAAGCACACAGGAAGCGGTACGGTACAGCCATGGCCAGTAGACACTGCACTCCACTCGTGGCTTGCGTCTTTCTCGTCGGCGCCGTCGCCACCGTCGTCTATACCGCCTTCCCCGTCTCCATAAACCCATGCACGTACACTCTGCCGAGAGTGCTCCTCACCGTCTCCGGCCTCGACCCGTACATCGTCTCATGCGCAGGCGACGCCCTCACCGCCCCACTGTCCGACGGCGGCGGCGACAAGACTGTCGGCGGGCCAATCGTGACCAGCCTACAGACGTGCAGCAAGCCAAAGCTCCCGGAGAATCCGCTCCCGCCATTCTATTGCTGCCCGCCCATGTCGGCGTCTGAGCCAATCGACTTCACGCT
The DNA here is from genome assembly GCA_028641055.1 of Alopecurus myosuroides. Classification (NCBI taxonomy): domain Eukaryota; kingdom Viridiplantae; phylum Streptophyta; class Magnoliopsida; order Poales; family Poaceae; genus Alopecurus; species Alopecurus myosuroides. The sequence continues at coordinate 174,413,207 of CM054058.1, forward strand.
CCCGGACCCGGCCGAGCCGCTGAGGGTCCGGCGGCCGGTGCACGCGGTGGGCGCGGAGCACATGGCCAAGTACGAGCGCGCGATAGCGCTGATGAAGGCGCTGCCGGACACCGACCCGCGCAGCTTCTACCAGATGGCCAACATCCACTGCGCCTACTGCACCGGCTCTTACCACCAGACGGGTAACCCGGAGCTGGACGTGCAGATCCACTTCTCGTGGTTTTTCTACCCGTTCCATCGCGCCTACATGTACTTCTTCGAGCGCATCGCGGCGAAGCTGCTCGGGGAGCCCGACTTCGCGCTGCCCTTCTGGAGCTGGGACGTGCCGGAGGGGATGCAGCTGCCGTCCGAGTTCGCCAACTCGTCGTCGGCGTTGTATGACCCCGTACGGAACCCAAGGCACGTGCCGCCCAAGATCGTGGACCTGGAGTTCGTTCGCGAAGAGGGAGAGAACAACTTGACCGACGCCCAGCAAATCCAGCAGAACCTCAGGGTCATGTACAAACAGGTGCGCCGCTACGTGACTGCTTCATGCGTTCAACTTTTTTTCCTACTAAGTATCTTAATCTTAACATAACGTTCAACTGATATCCATGTTTGAAATTTTCAGATGATCGGCAATGCTGGTATGCCCACCCTCTTCCATGGCCAGCCATTCCGCGCCGGACAGGCTGACCAACCGGGCGCCGGGACAGTGGAGATGTTCCCGCACAACACGGTGCACACCTGGACCGGCGACATAGCTCAACCCAACGTGGAGAACATGGGCGTCTACTACTCCGCCGGCCGCGACCCGCTCTTCTACCCGCACCACAACAACATCGACCGCCTGTGGGAGGCCTGGAGGGACATCGGCGCTTCCCGCGGCTACCGTGGCCATGTCGACTTCACGGACCCCGACTGGCTCGACTCCTCCTTCCTCTTCTACGACGAGGAGGCCCGCCTCGTGCGAATCACCGTTCGCGACGTGCTCGACGTTGACAAGCTCCGGTACAAGTATGATGGCGTCGGCATGCCGTGGATTGACGCACGGCCACCTACTACTCCCAACGTGAACAACAAGAATGGCTTGTTGAAGTCCGTCAGGTTTCCGGTGTCGCTGGACGATGTGGCGGTGACTGCGGAGGTGAGGCGGCCACGAGTGCTGCGGAGCCGGAAGGAGAAGGACGACAAGGAGGAGGTGCTAGTGGTCGAGGGAATCGAGACCGACGGCACAGACATGGTCAAGTTTGACATATATGTGAACGCCGTGGAACACGAGAAGGTGGAGCCAGGTGGGCGGGAGATGGCCGACAGCTTCGTGTGCTTGAGTCATCCCAGGATGGACGGCACGGGGAAGGGAATGGTGATAAAGACGAGCATGAGGGTGGCCTTGAACGAGCTCTTACAAGACCTCGGCGCCGACGGAGACGAGACTGTGACGGTGACGTTGGTGCCGAGGCATGGCAAGGTCAAGATCGGTGGCCTCAGGATAATGTACATAGTGGAGTGACTAGTCGTAAACCCCACGAAATCGTTTGTTTAGATACTATCACGGCATATGTTTTTTTATATTTTTATATTAGGGCATGTACAGTGGTTATATTCCACGTATAATGACTTCTATGGTGAGAAGTGAGAAATGAAAAAAATAAGGCGTGTCTTCTCTTAAGTAAGAGATGATCTCTTAACACAATAAGTCTCGCTACAAATTTAAAGATATAGGCTTACTAGAGAAAATACTAAAAAAAATCCATTGTACATTATGTTCCATTAAATAACTAAACTTTGTGACGGGTCTAAGATAAAACTATCTTATCAACCATTCTACATACCCTTAGAAACGTAGTTGCACATATTTCACAACTCGATCCCGGCACACTCGTAATGTGTACAAGCGTACACAAGAGATTTATTACACATATTTAATTGAACATGAGCGAACACATAAGATTGCTTAGGTTCATACGGATGAATTCATAAATAGAAATTCATAATCTGTCAAAATATGGCGCCTCAACTAGTTTTTGCTGATCATGTATAAAATGAGGTCTATCTACTAGACGAAATAATGGACATGATAAAATATAGGAGTAACGTTATCAACCTGTTTTTTACAGGTATCAATAAAAATAGGAAGTGGCTTCCGTTTAACTAGCTAACCCAATCAAAAAATAAGCCCAATGGACCGGTTGTTTCTGCTTAGCACAGGGCGTGCAGAAGAAATGACTCAACTCCGCGAGCAATAGCCAGACATGCTCCGGTAGATACCCTCGAATTATCACCGGCGTCAGCCACTCAAGCCATATATGATAGTCGTGACTCTTTAGCCCGGTGACTTTTCTCGTAAGAAAATTGACTCCCTTACATATATTCAAACAATAACCATCAGGGAACATGACGACGTATTTGAGCCACCTGAATACCTCCTTCTTTTGGAGATTATCAAGGCAGTAGTCGGCATGCGGATTAAACCAATTTTTTCGCCGACGGTGAGGAGGTTGCATGTGTAATCTCTCCCTATCACAGAGCTTCTGAACATCGACTCTAGTCTTGACATTATCCTTTGACTTCTCAGTAATGTTCAGGATTGTGTGAAAAAAGGACTCTCCGACATTCTTTTCGATGTGCATCACATCGATGTTATGGAGAAGTTCGAGGTCCTTGTAATAATCCAGCTACGTCAAATCTGCCACGTGAGTCCAGTTGTGCGTCAAACCATATCCCATGTATTGTGGGCCATTTTCCCCAACAGGCATGGGAGCACGTAGCTCGGCATCAACAACTGCACCATTGAAAATTGGCATATTTTTTCTTCTCGCACAACTATGCCCTACGTGAAGTTCTTTTTGTCTTCTCTAAACCGATGCGTTCTTTTGAGGAACTGTCGATGCATGTCAAACGCGGAATACTTCTTACCCACGCTTAGACAAAGGAAGTCAAGTCAGTTTCTGCACACTAGGCATTGCCACTTACCAGTGGTACACCATCCGCAGAATATGGCATACCTGGGTAGATCGTGCATGGAATAATGGAACCAAACTTTCATGAAGAAGTTTTTCTTCGATGCTCAGTCGTATGTGAACATCCCGTGGTGCCAAGAATGGTTCAAATCATCCACAAAAGGTTGCATGTAGACACTCAAATTCTTCCCCCGGTATCCATGCTCTGGAATGATCAGCGACAGAAATATGGTATTCCTATGCATTAAGACTCCGGGAGGGAGATTGAACCGAATAATGATGGTGCAGGAGTGCACTCGTTGGAAAACCCAAGAGAACGGTATGAAGAGCACAACAACAAGTTTTCCCTCAGAAAGAAACCAAGGTTGAATCGACCAGTAGTAGAAAGAAATCACTTCTGAAGGTTGTTGTCAGCTGATGTTGGCAGGGTGCACTACCAGTTCAGCAGCAACATGGAATCTACACAACACAATCAAGTTACTTTGCCCCAACGAAGTAGTGAGGTTGTCAATCTTACCGGTTTTTCTCAAACAAGGATTAGAAGTATAGTGTGGAAAACATTACTTGTTTGTAGTAGATGAAAGAGAACAGTGATGACAGAAGGAGAGCCAGAGGGGGGCCACCAGGGGCCCACACCTAGGGGTGGCGCGCCCCCTAGCTGCGCCACCTAGGGGTGTGGCCACCCTGGCCCACCTCTGGGGGTATTTTTCGCGTGCTTGGCCCCCAGCGCGCGCCACCTAGGGGTGTGGCCACCCTGGCCCACCTCTGGGGGTATTTTTCGCATGCTTGGCCCCCAGGGAACCCTAAACCTCATTCAATCGTCGAATAATTATTCCGCCGCCGCCTCGGGGCAGAAAACACCCGAGAGAGAAAAGCTCTCTGGCAGGGAGAAATCTGCCGGGGAAATTCCTCTCCGGAGAGGGGAAATCACCGCCATCGTCACCGTCATCGCTCCGGGCATCATCAAGATCGTCATCATCATCATCATCATCACCACCAACACCATCACCCTCATCATCCACCCTCATCCCGATGTAACAATTAGGGGCCTCTATCGTTGTTTTGCATTAGATCTCTCTCCCGGTGTGGATTACTTGTTAGTAGTTGATGCTTGTGAGATTTATCGGTGTTTGCACTTTATGACCAGATTGTTATCATCCATTATATCACCTCTGATTATGATCCATATGATGTATTGTGAGTAGTTCGTATTGTTCTTGAGGACATGGGAGAAGTCAAGTTGTTAGTAGTGAAGTAATGTTGAATAATATTTAATGTTTGATATTTAAGTTGTGGTGTTATTCTCTTAGTGGTGTCATGTGAACGTCAATTATATGATACTTCACCATTTATGGGCCTAGGGGGATGCATCGTGTATTTGGCTACTAATTGTGGGGTTGTCGGAGTGACAGAAACCTAAACCTCCGTTAGGAAACCATTGCACGAGGGAGCGTAGGATCCCGGAGTTTAAAGTTGTGGTTAGATTTATTTCTTAATTACTTTCTTGTAGTTGCGGATGCTTGCAAGGGGTATAATCACAAGTATGTATTAGTATTGGATGGGACGGTACATTAGCATAGCTTCACCCACACAACACTTATCAAAACACCTAACATTATTCAGCTGGATGGAACAAAAGCACTTGACAGAAACCTCTCGTGTGTCCTCGAGAACGTTTGTTAATCATAAGTAAACCCACCGACTTGTCCTTTGCTGAAGAAAGAATTTAGCCACTTGCTGTAATTATTACTACTGCATTTTATTTACTCGCACTTTATTTATATACAATATTGTAACATCCCAATTTTGCTAAACTAGAGTGTGTGGTGTTGTGTTCATCTCATACATGCATGAAAACAAAAATTTAAATCATGTTTTAACCAGTTTCAATTGTGAATTTAAATGGTTTGAGAAAATACCTCAAATAGTACTTAATTTGGGTTCCAAAATCTTGTATTGAAAAATATTTCAATTTTCCCTAAGTGGCATATGGTGAGGTTGCATTTTTTATAAGGATTCCAAAACATATTTTGGATAATTTTTCCGAGTTCATTTAGGTCCCCAAACTTTCGTTTTCCTCTCTCTTTTAAAACTGCAGAAGGGCCTCTTTGTAAATTTCTCGAGAAGGCAGGGGGTTACGGGGAATTTTCCCTTTGCCTTCTTCCTCACCGACGGAAGCAGCTCGGTGGAGCTCTCCTGGTCGCCCGATCCCCGCCAGGATCAGCGCCGCCGCGCTGCCGTCCTCGTCAAGGATAAGACTACCATGACACCTCTCCCCTCCTCTCACCCCCTCACTTCCTTCCTATCTCTGTATGTCCCGGTGCGGCCAAAACCCTAGCTCGGCCATGATCCGTCGCCGCCATCGCTACGTCGCCTCCCTCGCTGTTCCGAGAAGCCAACGAGCTCCGCCTTGACCTTCTCCTCCACCTCGAGCAAGCGGAGCAGTTGAGATGGCCTCAAGGCGAGGAATTTTGGCGTCCTCTTCCCGGCCGGCCGAAACGTGACGGGCGCCATTGCCGGTGTTCTTGAACTCCTCCGGCCTCACCGAGCCCTCCATGGAGCTTGTGCTTCTCCCGGTGGCCTCAGCCCTCCCTCTCCCTCTCTGTAACGTCGTCGCGTCGAGGTCCGCCGCCGTCCGCCCTAGAGCTCGTCGCCGGCGAGTTTCCGTCGACCCTTCCGGGCGGCACCCCCACTGTACTGTTCGCGGTCGTCCCCTCTAGCGCCTGGTGCCCTCCGTTTCATAAGGGACGCGACCAATCGCGAGATCGATCGGAGGAAGTGCCTTCCCAGGCTCTGGCTGACGTCATTGTGACGTCATGGTCGCGTCAGCACGGGCCCATCTGTCAGCCGTATTTCTTTTCTGGTTTAAATAGAAATTAAATTGACACGTGGGCCCCACCCTTTTATAATTACAGAAATTATTTTAAAATTGTAAAATTAATATCTCTCATTATATTAATCAGAAAAATAAAATGAAAGTGTGGTTTTGATCAGAAAATTATTCTCTACCCAAATATGCCATTTTCATACATGTTTGAGAAAGTCCAAAAAATGAGCATTTTTTTTTGAGAATAATGAGTATTTATTTAATGTTGTTTAATCATTTAAAAATAGAAAAATAAGTTTTTATTCAATAAAATTAGAAAATTAAAAGTTATATACCAAAATGCTCAAAATGACAAATGCAGTCTAGCTATGATGTTTTCAAACCCATTTGAGCAACTAAAATGGTACCCACTTTCAGCAATTGTCGGAATTGCCCCTCCGGGGTCTATTTCGGGCAAATTTCAGTAAAACTGCTTTATTAACATATGAACCCTAGCAACCCAACGATCATGTTTAGGGATTTATTTAAGTGCATTAACTTTATCATGCATACATATTGTGCATTGCATCGATGACATGTGTTGATCGTTATTCTTCTTTTCGGTGTTTGTTCCCCCTCGGTAGAACGTGACTCCGAAATGAAGGCCAGCAACTCCAATGACGAATACTTGATCTTAACCGACAAGTCAAGTGTCACATCCCAATTTTGGAATACCTGATAAAACATTTGTTTTGCTAATTGCTTGACAAATAAACTTTGGTTGTGTTTGTTTAAGTGCAACTAAACAAACTTAAAAACATAGCAAAGCAGTAAACTAAAAATATTCAACATATTGTTCCAATGACCTTGACAATATTTTCTAAAGTAAATATTGATCAAAGAGTTTTCCAAATCTATCTTATGAATCTACTACTTGTTGAATATAATTCCAAGGCCTAAATTAAGAAAGAGGAAACACTTAATAAATTTCCCTAAAAGATTATCAGGAAAAAGAGGCATTCTTAGATGCTTCACCAAAATCTTACCAAATGTTTTTACAACCTTGCAAGCTTAAAAACAAAAGTATTGGAGAACATTGACTTGCTATCTCTAGTCACATAAATATTTTGGCAAAGCATTGTTAAAGAAAAGCCAAGTGCCTTATTGAATTGAATTTCCAATATTTCCAGAAACAAGAAACTCAAACAAGTTACTATTGGAAACTTTCTTCAAATGATCTGAAATTAATACCAGTGCTTACTTATATCAAATAAGGAACACACACAAGAGGAGACCAAAAATTGAATCAATTAAAGCCCTGAAAACATGATTTTTCTCCACAGCAACAATTGGAATTTTGAACAAGTTTGTTCTACAAACTTTTTCAAAATGACATGAAATAAATACCACATTCTCTATATCATAAATAAGGATGAAAACCAAAAGGGCACAAGTTTTTGAATAATTTAAGTTGCCAAAAACCCCTGTTTTCTTGACAGCACCTTTTAGAAATTTGAACAAGTTTGTTCTATGAAGTAAATCAAAATGACTTGAATTTTTTACCACACAAGTAACACACCAAGTAATGAATGTGTGAAACAAATTATCATTTTTGGAAACTCCTAAGTAGTCAAATAAATTCAATGTCCATTTATGTCAGAATTGAAATTTGAACAACTTTGAACTATCAAGTTTCTCCAATTGAGCCAATTTTCACATATGTTGTGCATATCAACTAATAAGAATTTTGGGCAAAAGGATTTTAAATTTAGACTTTGTTTTCCTAGTGAAAACAACATTTTTCAGAGAGGGAAAGGACTTCTTTGTAAAATGCCAGGGACCTAGTTGAAAGCTGAGTCACCTTCTTCCTCCTAGCTCCTCTGTAGATACAGAGCACCTACTCCATGGCTTCGAGTAGAAGGAAACGAGGTGGATAAGAGGCCCCCCATGTGCTCTTGTCTGCCCACTTGCCCCCTCTCTTTCCTCGAGCTCTCTCTCCTCTCTCTCTGCTCGAAAAAGCCCCAACCCGAAACCCTAGTCTATACCTAGCCGTCGATTAGGCCGATGGAGAGCTCACCGGCGGCAGCCGTGGTTCCCATCCTCTCCGCCTCGTCTTGCTGAGCACCCCTGCAGAAGGAATCGTGGCGGGAGCACTCGAGGAGCCCGCGCCATCCTCGTTTCTTCCTCGAGTTCGGCGGGCTCCGGCGAGGCATCGCCGCCGCCACGAGCTTCCTCCGCCCTCTCCGAGCCCTCCCGTGCGTCTAGGGTAAGCAGGCGACCCCCGCCGTCCACTTTCCCCTCTCCCTCTCCCCCTAGTTCGTCGCCGAGCCGTGGTCGCTGTCTGGCCGCCGCGCGTTGCCGTCGCCGCCGCCCTCCGGTTGCTTCCCGGGAAGCGAGGCTGCCCCTAGGTGGTTCCCCGCAATGAGAGCAGCGCGTGGGTGTCCTTGAATCGTGAAATGGTGGATTGTATCGCCCGATTTTGGCTCGCCGGAGCTCTTCCCGCCGGCGAACGACGTCGTCCTGGCGTCACGCTGACGCCAGCACCTTGACCCCGCGCGGATGAAGTCAAACCTGCCCGTGGGCCTGGATCTGCCCGCGTGGCTGCCGCGTGGCCACCTGGCCCGCTGGTCAGTCACTGCGGCTAGATCTGCCCGCGGTAGGAATGGATCTGGCCGGCCCAGTTTGGATCTGGCCCATCTATAGGTGTTTTTCCTTTTAAATTTTTGACAGAAAAGTGTATGATTGCTTTTGGCCTTAAAAACTAATCTAAAAGATGAATTTGACCAAACTAAAATTCACAGTTGTACATCAACTAAATATAAACCACCGCCAACTTGTAGCTCTACATTTGGATGAATAGTTTAGAAATGAAAAATGTTTTGGCAACAGGTACCAGAAACACCAAAATGAGCACCATTTTAATTTCACAACTCAGAATGAGGTGTATCCAATTGCATTGGAAAGCCCTTGGAATTTCCTAACAGGAGCAATTAAACTTGCTTCCAAATTCCTAATATTTTTGAAACTGCATGCAATTTGGTAAAACACCAGAGAGCACTTTGGTGATTTTTATAAAATCATTAAAGATGATTTTTGATGCAAACTCAATTGGATGGTCTTGTTTATGTTTAGGGATATCCAAACCTAGCTGGGTTTACTTTTTTGAGCATCATAGAAAATTTGGTGGACAGATCTTTAAATTGCTTGTTTCTGCCATTTTGGCATTTTAGGTAATTAATTTGTGTGAATATATTTTTGTGTTGCAATATTGTTTTCTAGCATGTACAAGTTGTGTGAACTTGTTTTCTAAGGTTTACTTAGCTATTTTAGCATGTTAGATTGTGTGGACTTGAGTTGAGAAGAAATAGGATTTATGAGAATAACATATGTTTTATCTCTAGTAAATATTTGCATAGAATTTTTGAGTGATTAATTTTTGTGCAAGCACTTGGATTGTGGTGTTGAAAGATTTGAATCCAGTACCATGTTGGTACTTATATTGTGTTGTTATCACCTCTGCTAGCTTGCATTTGAGTTGGTAGAGAAGCATGAGTAGTTTTGTCATGACTATGAGAATGTTATGGAAAAATTCCCTCATGTGTGGAATTTTTGACATAAGCATTTGTGGTTGTGTAGCCACATATTTTTGGGTTGTGTTCATAGGACCAGTAGAATTTTGATGATGTTTTGATGAGTACTTGACCCCTTAAGTTTTCACTTGTGTGAAAATAATAGCATGAGTAGCATTACCTTGCTTATTTTTTTTTGCATCCTATTATTTTCTACTAGTATGGTTATTGCACTAGATGCTAGTTTAGTCTTTTGTTAATTTTTAACAAGTGTGACCAGAGGCCTTGTGACCTCTTAATGCTTTGATATGCTAGTGGAACACCCACTGGTGTCATTGCATTTTTGGTGGAAACATTATTCCCCCCACACTAGATGTGTTTCTTTCATATAGTTCTCTAACTAATGAGTGCCTAGTATTTTTGCCTTGAGTTTTTGAGTGCTAAATGAAAATGTGTATGCTTCTGTTTGTAAGTGGTGGTAATCATTTGTGTCTTTCTAGGAAAAACCCATTCTTGGAGTGTGGTTTGATTCCTCTAGTAATGCCCCTTTTTATTACCACTAGTATGTAGGAGTTGCCCTGCAAATTGATGCATTGCTTTGTTAAATGGGATATTTTGTTATAGCAAGTATAGATGTTTTTCACTCCTGTTTTTATAACATGGACCCTCTGGTTGTATTTCAACTACTTGATTGAAATGCATCCATTGATTCATCATGTTTGAGTAGTACTAGTTTCCCTAGCATTTTTCTTGTATTGAATTGTTTTTCCTGCCAAACTGTGTTTGGTAGATGTTTGTGTATCCTTGCACGAGGACATGTTTTCATTTCCCATAATGATAACATGGTTCCTTGTTTGCTTTTTAGTACTTTACTTATTATGCATGCTTGCATAGCAAACTTTTAGTAGAAACATGTCACTAGGATTCCTCCTTTTTAGTCATTGTTTTCTATTGTTCTCACTATGAGAAATTGTGTGTTTTGTGATGAGTCTATTGACTTGTTGCACTTGTGTAGGCTCACTGATTTGTAAAAGTAACTTTTGCAAATCATGTGTCTTATTTATTCTTGATGTGAATTTAGGCTTAGCAGATTAGCTACCTTGTTCTTTTTGTGGTTTGGTTGACAGACCCATTGCCATGATTATTATTGTGCATGTTTTGTATACTTTTAGTAGTCTCACCCTTGTGAAACTAAGTGTATTTTGGGTTTATTAATATCTTGGTATGAGAGTGGCACACCCACTGAATCCATGATATTGAGTTTGTGAGATATGTTCCTCCAACCTTAAGCTGTCTTATTAAATGGCATTTCTGCCAAGTGTGTTTGTCTGATTGTTTGCCTCAATTAATAATTGTGTGATTAGTTATTATTAGTTTCCTTGCTGTAGGTATTGTTGTGTATTGTTGCTTGCCTTGATTGGTTCTGAATGTGTGTCCTTTATTCTTTTTACGACGTTAGAAAACGAAGAGGAAGGAAGTGTCGGGAAGCTCTGTTTCAAGTTCCAGTCACTCCAAAACCAGGGACACAAGGAGATACCAGGCAAACCATCCTGATGCTTGCTGATACAATACTTATCATTATCTATCATGCATGTTTTACCTCTGAAGTTTTACCAAAACTTGATTATCAAAACTATTTTTGATGTGGCTATTACTACTATATTAGTATATAGGTTACTATCATGCCAGTAGTTAAACTTGGTAATACCAAGCCCATAAGCCACCATATGGTATTTATTACCATCAAATATACTAGTCCCTAAGTGGACACCCTAAAATTGTGATTCTACAAAACAAAGGCTTTACGGAAAAAAACCCGGAGAAAAGGCGGATCCTTGTTCTCCGGAGGAATGTGGAAGTGGTCATTTTTGAGAAAATGGTGTTTTAAAAAATGACACATAACCTAGTCTTCACTGGACAACCTTTACCGTACTGCCACCCTACCTCAACATGGGAACGGGGCCAGGCTTGAAAACTTGTTCTTATTTAGTGGATGGTCTATCTCAATGTGCTATAGGGGATGGGATCCTCTGAACCGAAATGTTGCCAAGTTGTTAAACAAGCGACATGCAAAGTGTGGGATTAATTTTCCCTCCGGATGCATCAGTTGGGTTCCTGACGTGGCGGTGTGCGACGCAATGCCGGGGAGCAAAGTCCCGATTGAAGACATAGTCATGTACTAGCTTGACCAAGGTGGAGAGTCCGGACCAGTTATCCGATGTTCGCATACTGTTGTGAGCAGTCCGTGGATGATTCCCGGCGGATCTTCTGGATCTTGTGGATTGTGTACACCTCTGCAGAGTAAAACTATTCGGAATAGCCGCGTCCTCGGATATGGACGGTTGAATGGCCATGTAGCTAGCATTGTGTCAATGTTTTTCAAAAGAGAAAGTTTTTGAAAGGGAATTTTTGGAAAGGAAGTGTTGAACTTGTGAAGTTCGGAAAGGAAGGAAAACGCATACCGTGGAGGTATCGTCGATGATGAAAAGCCAGATGCTGTTATACAAAACAAAATGTTTTGCAAAGAAAACCTTTTCTACTCTAAGCAAGAATTCTGGAAACTGATTCCAAGAAGTTTTGCAAAGAGAAAATATTCTTTAACAAAGCTTTACAAAACCTCTTGTACATGTGATATCTACAAGAGAAATAAAACTATATTATTTTCTTCTGAAGTATCTTCTTCAACGAAGATACAGATTAACCTGACTGCAACTGTGGTGTCATCATATATGAACACCATTGATAGTGAACCCTATTTATAGCCTACCTATTCCACCATATAAGCATACTTGCATGTTGGTAAGTGACATGATGGATGTCTTGCTGAGTACATTCAAATGTACTCATTATGGTTTCGCCCCTAGTATCTACTTGCCAGACTTTGAGAAGGAGCCTCCGAAGGAGATCTATGAAGAGAAGTACGGAGCTGACGGCTTTGCAAACTAGGATCGTCTCCGGGTCAGCAGCCTGTAGGTTAAGGCGTGACTTGGGCTCATCTACGTTGTGTTTTAATTGTCTTCCGCTGTGTTTGATAAGTTGCCCGCCCTATGTGGCAGTTGTGTTAAACTTGATCATGTGATCTTTTTTGTAATACCTTTATGTATTCGTGTAATGGATGATGTATTTCTATGTGCCAACTTTGTATGTTGTTCACGACTGATCTTTCTGGGATCGTGAATGTATGCATACGGAGGGTTTCAGACTGCCGCTCTGGGGTCCTTACAGAGTTGGTATCAGAGCCATCCCTGACCTTAGGAGACCTTAGTTAGCATGGACGTCAGATAGGAAAGAAAAGTATTTTGGAGTAAAAACCTATTTACTATCTAAATTATTTCTGTCTAAGGGAATTTTAGTATATTTTCCCTCCTTCTGATCTTTTCAAAAGATTCTGAAGGCATATCTCTCTCGGTTAAGAGTTTATTTCTTACTTGTTTGCAACTGCTCCGCTCTGTTTTTGAAACATCTCTCGTCTTTGAAGTTTTATGTTCAGAAAATAGTTTGGGTTTCAAAAACAAATTGTTGCATGGTCTTACCTCTCTCAGTTAAAAGTTTTATCAAAACTTTACTTCTATTATCTTGTTTCCATCCAAAAAACTTGTATACTTGCCGATGTCCCGAGAAGACCAAAATAATTGCCTAACTCTACAGTGATGATGGTCAGAAGTAGATATAGTTCTTCAGCCACTTCTAGGATTTTTGGATCAGTCTAGTTTGGAGTAATTTAGCGATGACCCCATGAGTCGCCTCCCCCGACGTAGCTCCAATGGAGCCTTGCTTGTGTGTTATTGCTTGCATATGTGTGTCTGTAAGACTTTGTGCTATTGTGTGGTGTAGAATTTGGTTCATCTAGGCTTCTATATGTTTGTGGGGTGCTCAAAATTTGCAAATTTGTGATTTCCCCGCTCTTGTTTTTGAATCGCCTCTTGTTAGGTTTTTGCAAGCAAAAATGTTTGTATAATATTCAAAAACAAGGATTTGTTGCTTAAACTTATACTTGATTTCGCCTCGAAATGCCACCGTCGTGAACCACCACCATCTCCCCCACAATCAATGAAAGCACCGTTGGGCCTAATAATAGAGGACCATCAAGCCACACGAGCTGATAGCGTTGCTACCAGTGATGCACTCCAACTGATAAAGCTCCAACTATGACAGCCTTCAAAGAAGAAAAGGCATGAAGAAACCAACCACTACTGACCAACACCTATGTGTTTGTCTGTTTGCAAAATAAGTCTTCACATGCCATGATGCGCAACCCCCTCAAAAGCCAATCCGAAGAGCACGATTCAATATTCGACGTACGATGACGCTAGTCGTATCTTGTCGGACAAACATGATTAAATAGAAAGCTAACAAGACTAACATGATTTGCCTAATCTTAGGTTGACACCTAACCAAATCATGCAAACTACTGACAACTCTTTCTAAACCAAGAAATTAAGTGACTTAGGACACCTTTTAATCTAGTTGGTAAAAAGGAGAAGTCACGAGAAAATAAGATGATGACCTATTCGTTTACTAGTCAATAGGATGTCAGGTGTATCTACTTGGGAAACCAAATCTTAGTAGACGTTGTAGGTACTATGAAATTCGGGGTTTAGAAATTAAGTGAACGATGGAATGGTTATGATAGATCTAGAAAACAACAGTTTTCCTGTGTTTGTTTCTTTGTGTGCTCTTGATTGAAATGAATTTGTGTTTTATTCAATCTTGCTTCCTAACTTATATGGAGTAGTTAGGACTTGTTATTATGACGTTTTATTACAATAAATCTACCCTAGAAAGTGTGTGCATGATTGGAAACTCGAACAAAAATGAAATAGCATTTGTCACCTTCTAGTTTATTATTTGGAAGTATTGTGAGAGCTAGATCTGTGTATACTTTCTTAGTAGATTTTGTGCTATGTTTTCTTTGAGTCCAGTACCATTGAGGTACTGTTATTTTGATGCTTGTACCTATGTTAGCTTGCATGTCTCTTAATAGTAAAGCATGTGTAAGCATTGCTATCAATATGCACTAGTATTGTTTCACTAGATTAAATAGCCTTATATTTTTATCTTGTATGCAAAGTTTTTCATGAGTAACCAGAGGCTTAGTGCCTATTTTTCCTTGGTATTATTAGGCCATATCCCACTGGTCCCATTGTATTTTGGCTTGAGGATGAAAATCCCCAACCATACACATGTGTGAAAATAGCATGTTTCACTATGTGATTGATTTCTATTTTCCACCATGGAAAATATAATTGTTTCTTTTCACCTATGCAAGTGAGAAGTTTATTTCCTATTAGTAAATTCTAATATGTTTAGGTGTGATCCTTGTGTTAGCATAATATTCCTTAGGGGTATCATGTTAAGAAATGTTTCACTATCGTGTGCTGAAATTAAATTGTTCGCAAATAAAATAAATTCCTCTTGATTGGTAGATTGTTTGTGAATAATTTTAAATTGAGTGTATGGATTTTTGAAAAGGTTTAGATAACTTTTCATTAATTGCATAGCTACTGGTTGTGTGAGTTATACCTTGCTTGTTTGCTAGTAATTGGTTAAAGAAAACATAAATTGCTAGCAGAAATTTCTGCATGCTTAATGGTTGATTTATAGAATTACTTTGGTGTTTGTGATTACTAACATGAGTAGGATTGGTGTACTGTTATTAGGTACACTTATATTCATGACTTGCTTGTTTAAATTTAAACATCATGATAGCATTGTTTGCTTCTCTAGAGTGAAACTAGTTTCACCACTAGAAAATGGTGATTTTTGCTCTAGTATTACCCTCTTTTTATTTTATGAGTATATGTGTTGATATAGCATGTTTAGGAAGTTATTACTTCTGTTATCATGCCACGAATTAATTAGTTGCATGTTATATGGGTATAGGGTGTGATTATCTCTTATAGCATGCTGGTGTAGATTTTTCATACTAGTGTGTTATTTGTGCAGTCCTGTTTTTTTTATGCCTATGTAATAGGAGTTTTTATCTTGTGTGAAGATGGTGTTTTAGATTATCTTTATGATTGGATTCATTGGTTTTTAGCTACTGGTTGTTTGCTAATTGTTCATGATTGATAGATTCCAAAACCTCTAGTAAACAATAACCTAGTGAATAAATAGTCTATTCATCTATGGTGTTGTTTGCTTGCTTATTGGATTTTGTTTAAATGTTTTAACTTAGCATGAGTTTATACTTGTGTCATGATTGTGCTTAAGAGTATCTTATGAAAACTAAAACATCCAACTAAAATCATGAACGTATTAAGTGATAGTCGCTTGTGGGGAGTAACACCCACTGCCGTGAGTATTTGTTCTGTCTGTTTGTTTTACCTTAGCAACCTAACCTTTGCACCCACAAGCTATATTTTTAGCTTCTTATATACCTTGTTATGAGAGTGGTACACCACTCCATATGTGGTATGCAAGATGTGGGATATAGCTAGGAACTCATGTAATAATAGACGGTATACAAAACCCAAGGTGAGGAGACCCTGGTCAGGTCTCGTCAAACTAGGAAACAAAAGTTTTGGACCTAAAAACAGTACTGGTGTACTTTTTTTAAAAAGTGAATTTTCTAAATTAGGGGAGTACCCCACCTCCCAAGAAAAGTCAAAGGGGGGAATCACCTGCACTCCAACACTAACATTGTGTTTGTTGGCCCTCCCTTAGTCCTCGCTTGCGAATCTCGGGGACGAGATTCTTTTTAAGGGGGGAAGACCTGTCACATCCCAATTTTGGAATACCTGATAACACAGTTGTTTTGCTAATTTCTTGACAAATAAACTTTGGTTGTGTTTGTTTAAGTGCAACTAAACAATCTTAAAAAGATAGCAAAGCAGTAAACTAAAAATATTCAACATATTGTTCCAATGACCTTGACAATATTTTCTAAAGTAAATATTGATCAAAGAGTTTTCCAAAACTATCTTATGAATCTACTACTTGTTGAATATAATTCCAAGGCCTAAATTAAGAAAGAGGAAACACTTAATAAATTTCCCTAAAAGATTATCAGGAAAAAGAGGCATTCTTAGATGCTTCACCAAAATCTTACCAAATGTTTTTCCAACCTTGCAAGCTTAAAAACAAAAGTATTGGAGAACATTGACTTGCTATCTCTAGTCACATAAATATTTTGGCAAATCATTGTTAAAGAAAAGCCAAGTGCCTTATTAAATTGAATTTCCAATATTTCCAGAAACAAGAAACTCAAACAAGTTACTATTGGAAACTTTCTTCAAATGATCTGAAATTAATACCAGTGCTTCATTATATCAAATAAGGAACACACACAAGAGGAGACCAAAAATTGAATCAATTAAAGCCCTAAAAAAATGATTTTTCTCCACAGCAACAATTGGAATTTTGAACAAGTTTGTTCTACAAACGTTTTCAAAATGCCATGAAATAAATACCACATTCTCTATATCATAAATAAGGATGAAAACCAAAAGGGCACAAGTTTTTGAATAATTTAAGTTGCCAAAAACCCCTGTTTTCTTGACAGCACCTTTTAGAAATTTGAACAAGTTTGTTCTATGAAGTAACTCAAAATGACTTGAATTTTTTACCACACAAGGAACACACCATGTAAGGAACGTGTGCCAAAAATTATCATTTTTGGAAACTCCTAAGTAGTCAAATAAATTCAATGTCCATTTATGTCAGAATTGAAATTTGAACAACTTTGAACTATCAAGTTTCTCCAATTGAGCCAATTTTCACATATGTTGTGCATCTCAACTAATAATAATTTTGGGCAAAAGGATTTTAAATTTAGACTTTGTTTTCCTAGTGAAAACAGCATTTTTCAGAGAGGGAAAGGACTTCTTTGTAAAATGCCAGGGACCTAGTTGAAAGCTGAGTCACCTTCTTCCTCCTAGCTCCTCTGTAGATACAGAGCACCTACTCCATGGCTTAGATTAGAAGGAAACGAGGTGGATAAGAGGCCTCCCATGTGCTCTTGTCTGCCCACTTGCCCCCTCTCTTTCCTCGAGCTCTCTCTCCTCTCTCTCTGCTCGAAAAAGCCCCAACCCGAAACCCTAGTCTATACCTAGCCATCGATTAGGCCGATGGACAGCTCACCGGCGGCAGCCGTGGTTCCCATCCTCTCCGCCTCGTCTTGCTGAGCACCCCTGCAGAAGGAATCGTGGCGGGAGCACTCGAGGAGCCCGCGCCATCCTCGTTTCTTCCTCGAGTCCGGCGGGCTCCGGCGAGGCATCGCCGCCGCCACGAGCTTCCTCCGTCCTCTCCGAGCCCTCCCGCGCCTCTAGGGTAAGCAGGCGACCCCCGCCGTCCACTTTCCCCTCTCCCTCTCCCCCTAGTTCGTCGCCGAGCCGTGGTCGCTGTCCGGCCGCCGCGCGTTGCCGTCGCCGCCGCCCTCCGGTTGCTTCCCGGGAAGCGAGGCTGCCCCTAGGTGGTTCCCCGCAACGAGAGAAGCGCGTGGGTGTCCTCGAATCGCGAAATGGTGGATTGTATCGCCCGATTTTGGCTCGCCGGAGCTCTTCCCGCCGGCGAACGACGTCGTCCTGGCGTCACGCTGACGCCAGCACCTTGACCCCGCGCGGATGAAGTCAAACCTGCCCGTGGGCCTGGATCTGCCCGTGTGGCTGCCGCGTGGCCACCTGGCCCGCTGGTCAGTCACTGCGTCTAGATCTGCCCGCGGTAGGAATGGATCTGGCTGGCCCAGTTTGGATCTGGCCCATCCATAGGTGTTTTTCCTTTTAAATTTTTGACAGAAAAGTGTATGATGGCTTTTGGCCTTAAAAACTAATCTAAAAGATGAATTTGACCAAACTAAAATTCACAGTTGTACATCAACTAAATCTAAACCACCTCGAACTTGTAGATCTACATTTCGATGAACAGTTTAGAAATGAAAAATGTTTTGGCAACAGGTAACAGAAACACCAAAATGAGCACCATTGTAATTTCACAACTCAGAATGAGGTGTATCCAATTGCATTGGAAAGCCCTTGGAATTTCCTAACAGTAGCAATTAAACTTGCTTCCAAATTCCTAATATTTTTGAAATGGCATGCAATTTGGTAAAACACCAGAGATCACTTTGGTGATTTTTATAAAATCATTAAAGATGATTTTTGATGCAAACTCAATTGGATGGTCTTGTTTATGTTTAGGTCTATCCAAACCTAGCTGGGTTTAATTTTTTGAGCATCATAGAAAATTTGGTGGACAGATCTTTAAATTGCTTGTTTCTGCCATTTTAGCATTTTAGGTAATTAATTTGTGTGAATATATTTTTGTGTTGCAATATTGTTTTCTAGCATGTACAAGTTGTGTGAACTTGTTTTCTAAGGTTTACTTAGCTATTTTAGCATGTTAGATTGTGTGGACTTGAGTTGAGAAGAAATAGGATTTATGAGAATAACATATGTTTTATCTCTAGTAAATATTTGCATAGAATTTTTGAGTGATTAATTTTTGTGCAAGCACTTGGATTGTGGTGTTGAAAGATTTGAATCCAGTACCATGTTGGTACTTATATTGTGTTGTTATCACCTCTGCTAGCTTGCATTTGAGTTGGTAGAGAAGCATGAGTAGTTTTGTCATGACTATGAGAATGTTATGGAAAAATTCCCTCATGTGTGGAATTTTTGACATAAGCATTTGTGGTTGTGTAGCCACATATTTTTGGGTTGTGTTCATAGGACCAGTAGTATTTTTATGATGTTTTGATGAGTACTTGACCCCTGAAGTTTTCACTTGTGTGAAAATAATAGCATGAGTAGCATTACCTTGCTTATTGTTTTTTGCATCCTATTATTTTCTACTAGTATGGTTATTGCACTAGATGCTAGTTTAGTCTTTTGTTAATTTTTAGCAAGTGTGACCAGAGGACTTGTGACCTCTTAATGCTTTGATATGCTAGTGGAACACCCACTGGTGTCATTGCATTTTTGGTGGAAACATTATTCCCCCCACACTAGATGTGTTTCTTTTATATAGTTCTCTAACTAATGAGTGCCTAGTATTTTTGCCTTGAGTTTTTGAGTGCTAAATGAAAATGTGTATGCTTATGTTTGTAAGTGGTGGTAATCATGTGTGTCTTTCTAGGAAAAACCCATTCTTGGAGTGTGGTTTGATTCCTCTAGTAATGCCCCTTTTTATTACCACTAGTATGTAGGAGTTGCCCTGCAAATTGATGCATTGCTTTGTTAAATGGGATATTTTGTTATAGCAAGTATAGATGTTTTTCACTCCTGTTTTTATAACATGGACCCTCTGGTTGTATTTCAATTACTTGATTGAAATGCATCCATTGATTCATCATGTTTGAGTAGTACTAGTTTCCCTAGCATTTTTCTTGTATTGAATTGTTTTTCCTGCCAAACTGTGTTTGGTAGATGTTTGTGTATCCTTGCATGAGGACATGTTTTCATTTCCCATAATGATAACATGGTTCCTTGTTTGCTTTTTAGTACTTTACTTATTATGCATGCTTGCATAGCAAACTTTTAGTAGAAACATGTCACTAGGATTCCTCCTTTTTAGTCATTGTTTTCTATTGTTCTCACTATGAGAAATTGTGTGTTTTGTGATGAGTCTATTGACTTGTTGCACTTGTGTAGGCTCACTGATTTGTAAAAGTAACTTTTGCAAATCATGTGTCTTATTTATTCTTGATGTGAATTTAGGCTTAGCAGATTAGCTACCTTGTTCTTTTTGTGGTTTGGTTGACAGACCCATTGCCATGATTATTATTGTGCATGTTTTGTATACTTTTAGTAGTCTCACCCTTGTGAAACTAAGTGTATTTTGGGTTTATTAATATCTTGGTATGAGAGTGACACACCCACTGAATCCATGATATTGATGTTGTGAGATATGTTCCTCCAACCTTAAGATGTATTATTAAATGGCATTTCTGCCAATTGTGTTTGTCTGATTGTTTGCCTCAATTAATAATTGTGTGATTGGTTATTATTAGTTTCCTTGCTGTAGGTATTGTTGTGTATTGTTGCTTGCCTTGATTGGTTCTGAATGTGTGTCCTTTATTCTTTTTACGACGTTAGAAAACGAAGAGGAAGGAAGTGTCGGGAAGCTCTGTTTCAAGTTCCAGTCACTCCAAAACCAGGGACACAAGGAGATACCAGGCAAACCATCCTGATGCTTGCTGATACAATACTTATCATTATCTATCATGCATGTTTTACCTCTGAAGTTTTACCAAAACTTGATTATCAAAACTATTTTTGATGTGGCTATTACTACTATACTAGTATATAGGTTACTATCATGCCAATAGTTAAACTTGGTAATACCAAGCCCATAAGCCACCATATGGTATTTATTACCATCAAATATACTAGTCCCTAAGTGGACACCCTAAAATTGTGATTCTACAAAACAAAGGCTTTACGGAAAAAAAACCCGGAGAAAAGGCGGATCCTTGTTCTCCGGAGGAATGTGGAAGTGGTCATTTTTGAGAAAATGGTGTTTTCAAAAATGACACATAACCTAGTCTTCGCTGGACAACCTTTACCGTACTGCCACCCTACCTCAACATGGGAACGGGGCCAGGCTTGAAAACTTGTTCTTGTTAGTGGATGGTCTATCTCAATGTGCTATAGGGGATGGGATCCTCTGAACCGAAATGTTGCCAAGTTGTTAAACAAGCGACATGCAAAGTGTGGGATTAATTTTCCCTCAGGATGCATCAGTTGGGTTCCTGACGTGGCGGTGTGCGACGCAATGCCGGGGAGCAAAGTCCCGATTGAAGAGATAGTCATGTACTAGCTTGACCAAGGTGGAGAGTCCGGACCAGTTATCCGATGTTCGCATACTGTTGTGAGCAGTACGTGGATGATTCCCGGCGGATCTTCTGGATCTTGTGGATTGTGTACACCTCTGCTGAGTAAAACTATTCGGAATAGCCGCGTCCTCGGATATGGACGGTTGAATGGCCATGTAGCTAGAATTGTGTCAATGTTTTTCAAAAGAGAAAGTTTTTGAAAGGGAATTTTTGGAAAGGAAGTGTTGAACTTGTGAAGTTCGGAAAGGAAGGAAAACGCATACCGTGGAGGTATCGTCGATGATGAAAAGCCAGATGCTGTTATACAAAACAAAATGTTTTGCAAAGAAAACCTTTTCTACTCTAAGCAAGAATTCTGGAAACTGATTCCAAGAAGTTTTGCAAAGAGAAAATATTCTTTAACAAAGCTTTACAAAACCTCTTGTACATGTGATATCTACAAGAGAAATAAAACTATATTATTTTCTTCTGAAGTATCTTCTTCAACGAAGATACAGATTAACCTGACTGCAACTGTGGTGTCATCATATATGAACACCATTGATAGTGAACCCTATTTATAGCCTACCTATTCCACCATATAAGCATACTTGCATGTTGGTAAGTGACATGATGGATGTCTTGCTGAGTACATTCAAATGTACTCATTATGGTTTCGCCCCTGGTATCTACTTGCCAGACTTTGAGAAGGAGCCTCCGAAGGAGATCTATGAAGAGAAGTACGGAGCTGACGGCTTTGCGAACTAGGATCGTCTCCGGGTCAGCAGCCTGTAGGTTAAGGCGTGACTTGGGCTCATCTACGTTGTGTTTTAATTGTCTTCCGCTATGTTTGATAAGTTGCCTGCCCTATGTGGCAGTTGTGTTAAACTTAATCATGTGATCTTTTTTGTAATACCTTTATGTATTCGTGTAATGGATGATGTATTTCTGTGTGCCAATTTTGTATGTTGTTCACGACTGATCTTTCTGGGATCGTGAATGTATGCATACGGAGGGTTTCAGACTGCCGGTCTGGGGTCCTTACATCAAGCACTTATTCCAGAAGACATATCTATTGGTTTTCTTATAACCAAGGCAAGCATAACCTCTTATCTGTTCATATATGTTTTCGAACAACATTTGATTCTCGTACTTTGCATTCGATTCCAAAGTATTTGATGCTAGTAGATATAGATCACCTATATGCTGCATTGCCTCAATATCCTGATCCACTGCTCCTAGCCACCATAGATTTGCTTGTGCGCATCGCCAGAGCCTCATATCTGCTTCGCTTAGCTTTACATGCTTGTTACCTATGCTCCATCCGGTTGATGAATCAGAGCTGCGATAACCTAGTATGATATGATGACGTGGTGAGATGAGATTTGTGTGGATAACTTGACTAAGGCTGGTATGGGAGGCCACTTCGGAAGTGGTTGTTTGTCCTATACTCGCCAACCCTAGGATTACGGTCTCGAGCGGAAGCCAAGACTGAGCGTGCAACCACACGCGGGGTCTAAGTAACCGCGCTCGACCAACTAACTTGTTTGGCCAGATCCATGAGTCACGTAGTTTGAGATTTTCATTCGGCACCGCAAATAAAACCTTTTAAACGGTTTTGAAAACAAAATGCTCCGCTAGGGCGTGACCGGGGCCAAGTGATGGACGTACACGGATCTTCACCCCGCCTCACAGAGACAAGTGCCATCAGGAGGATGGCCAACTCCCTGTTGACGGGGTGGCCCTGTCTTGGGTTGACTCATGGATAGGGTCGGGTAAGGTAAAGGTCGTGGCCAGCCACTCTCTGCCGCGTTCCATGGAAGAGCGTACATGTGGCGCTAAGATTCGGATGGTACGTGTGGGTAAAGTGTACATCCCTGCAGGGCAAACTTTTCGAAAAGCCGCGTCCACGGTTAAGGACGACTTGGTGAATGCAAAGGCCATAGACAACATGAACGTGGCGTAAAAGATGTTGACAAAGCATGGAGGCAATAGATGAAGGGTGCCTCCTCGGAGATGCCGAGAGGGGTGATCCTTATAGCATGTGAGATGCTGGGAATTGATATTGGTGGTTTTAAAAGATGATGATTACAGTAGTGAGTTTCTCATCTGTTTTGAAAACATTCTATGAGACGTGCTATTCTTCCTCGACTTGGAAAACAAAGATTGCTTTATGCAAAACATCCTTCATAAAACCCTTTCTGAAACCAGCAGATATATAATAGGTTAACTAAGTCTTGTTGAGTACCGCCCATACTCAGGTTTGCTTAATTTTGGTTCAGGTGGAGTTCGTCACTTCAGTGGTGGTTCAACATGGACATCGACGAGTAGTTTGGGGTTCCCAGGTAGCAGCCTGGAATCTATGGGCTGGGACGTCGCCTTATGTTGCGGCCTCTTAGGCCTTTTTGGTTTTTGTTGACTAGCAACTTAACTTGCCTTCCGTTGTCTGATGTAATGTTGGGTCATGTGACCTCTGCTTGTAATATATACTCTAGTAACATCTGTTTAATACAACTTCCATGTTTAGAGTACTGCTTTGATCGGTTGTTGGTTTCGAGCTCATTGTTATACACTTTTGGCTATGCCTGCATAGTTGTCACAGTCGAGGGTTTGTGGAGCCGATGATCCATGTCCGAGCCCGCCTGCCGATGTGATTCGGGCTGGGGCGAGGTAACCATAGTAACCCTCGATTGTTGTTGCACTTTCTGGACACATAGAATCTCTGTATAGCTTTGGTCCCGTTTCCTCCAGTTTCATTCGATTCGTGGACGCTTTGATATGCATAGTTGGTTATGACTAGCATGGATACAAGGAGTAGTAGACTGGGGATCCGGACTACGTGCCGATGAATCCAGTCTGCCTGCCGTTGTTTGTTGCGGCCGGAGCTGGTAACCATGAAGCCCTTGTGAGTCCATGTCTAGGAGCACATAACAGTATGTATATCTCTGGGTCCGGGGTCGTTACAGGTCATGGTATCAGAGCAGGACTGCCTGTAGGAAAACCTTACTCCTTGGTCGATGTTGAGTCTAGTGTTTGTGAAAACTACTTTGAAACTTCAAATGGTTGTGAAAACCTTCTTTGGATTCTTTTTAATCTGTATCTGGTATCTCTCTAATTCTGGGTCTCCTTATCTGTTTTGATTTGAAAAGGTTTGCTATCCCTTCTAGTCATTCAAAACCTAGGTGCCTTCTCCGGCAAGGACGTCTTTTAACCAAGTTTACCTAGTGTTAAAGTTTCTAGAGTCGTGTGTGTTCCATATTCCGTTATCTCTTAAAATGGGAGATTTTTTTCCATTTATAATCTCTCAAAGTTGTCCGGATTCCACATTCTTACATGTTTCAAAGTTCTAAATCCTGAACTTCGAGATCTGCTTTCCATCTCGAATGTATTCGTTATCTTATGCTCAAAATCTTCCAGAGTTATGTTTTTCTTTTGAAAGATACTTCGTGATTGCTATTCATAGTGTTCTTTAAGACACTAAGAGATTAGTTACTCCTTTCTCTTGGTTATTAGCCTTGGACTTGAACCGAAGGTTCCGGAATGTGCTGAATTGCGGTGAGGGTAGTCATGTGGTTTCTTAACTATCCGATGCTCATGCTATCAGTACAGGATGCTGACCTTTAACCCAAGTTCTGTTCTCTGGATCCTGAGGAATTTGTTCCACCTTAGGGTGGTCAGGAAATTCCACTCCCATGGCCATAGGTTTTCTTTGGAATCAAAAGGAGTCACAACAAGAGTGATCATCATGGCCTCCACATCTTTCCTCTTGATTCAGCTATATTTCTCTTCTTGGCATGGGTTTTACAAAAGAGTATCACCCTTTGCTTTCCCCATGACCTCTGGATTTTCCGGAGCATGTTCTTAATCTTTAGTTGCTTCCCTACCTTTGTCCATCGTGTGAAATAACGTTCATATGTGTGTTGGGTTCTTCCAATGCATTTGCTCTTGTTTTCTTCCAAAACATTCTACCTTGGAATGTGAGGAGAAACAAACTCCAGTACCTCGTTCATCTCTAGGACTAGGTCGAAGTTTTGTAATTCGCAGATTAGAGAAGTTTCATCAGCTTCTGTTCTGTTCCACCTTCGAGTATCACACTCTTTTATATCAAGAGGTCGTGTTAAGTTTCATGGCCTTAATGATGAAGTGATGCTCTCACACATCTTCACTCCCCCTTCCTCCTAGCTTGAATGCTTGAGATTGATGGGTCTGCTCATCGACATGTGTATCAGGTACTCCTAGCAATTCCTATTGCTTTGAAACATCTAAGAAACATCTGTAACCTTCTTAGCACTATTGGTTACCCAGTCTCTACTTAGAAGTTGATTGTGTTACCAAATCCGTTTATTGCGGTGCACATTCTTGGTCAGAGTGTTAGGTTTATGCTGAAGCTCTGAAGATCATAACGGTTGCTTTGAAAATCAAGCTTCCTTCCAAACTCCGAGACATATCGGTAGGTTGTGATATTATGGTAGTCTTTCTAGAAGTATCATCAGGTTTAACCTGACCGTGATGTCTACACAAGGGGTATTTGAATTGCTCCTTTCTCCAAGAAACTATGCTAGATACCCTTGACTAGTTGGTTGAGCTTAAACAACAACTTGGAGATTTGAAAGACACAAACTCATCCCAACTTGATCCTTTGCTAAGGAATGTCTAGTTTCCTTTGTGTTGAAGAAGGATAGTATCTCCTTTGCGGTCATGCTATCATCCTACACCTTGATTTGGTTTGGGCTATCGTCAGATCAAGTCCAGATCTAAGGACTATCTTTATGGTGCTTCTACTCATGGTGTTTTGCCCGGGTACACCCTCATGTCCTTTAGTCTGGCCAATATTTTTCCCTGTTCATGTAACATATGAATCCCTCTTTTTGGAGTGTCTTGATAAGCGTGTTGCCGAGCCCATCTATGACATTCTTGTTTTCTCCAAGTTGCAAGAGGTTCATGCTGAACAAAAGGCAACAATATTGGAAACTTTTGAGAACCATCTTTGTGTCATCACAGAGTTGTGTTCTCGATGTTGGAAGTGACTTTTTCTGGTTCATGTGCTTATGGTGAAAGTTGTCGCCATGGATCCGAGTAAAAATTTCGTGTTCGTTCGGGAATAATCCCAAGTCGGTCGTGCATGTGTGGACAATTCTTTAGATGGTAGGTTGTTACCTCCATTTATTTGAAGAAGTTTGCATCCACACCCAGCCACTGACTGATTATTCGTGAAAGAGAGGAAGTTTAAGAACTTCGTTATCTTTATAATCGTTTTCCCAACAAGGACTCTGATGTGTTCCATTGCAAGTAGTCCACGCAGGTGCAACCGTCTTCCGCAAGTTGCTAATACATGAGTCCTGCAATCTCGCTCATCCTCTTGAGTGTGGCATCGTAGTCCATATCTTGAGAATCCTCTAAATGCATCTCGCTGATAATCGGTGCAACCTCTGTGACCAGATGTGTTGATTCTGAGTTATCCTTCCACTAATCATAGCTGAATCGCAAGCAGCAATGATGGTTGGTGTTTCCTCAAGGGTACTGGATTAGGTCCATTTGGAAATCCGGCATGGTTGATGTTGTGGTTGACACAACTAGCCGGACGAACTAATGTCATATCTCTTTGAATCCGTAAGAACAACCACTCTCCGTGAGAATTCTTGTGTGGCTTATTCTAACAAGTTTTCCTCCCTGTTCTTCCAAACCGGAGTTCTACATTCTCTTGATGACCTATAGAAGGCTTTTCATGAGCTTGATGTCGGTATCTAAAACATCAAGGGTAACTTGGAAGTTGATCTTTTCAATATCTCTCTATTGAACCTCCAAAACCTTTGTCTTAATGGAAACAAGTCATCATGAAAACATCTCGTGGTGTTTTGTAACCACTTTTGATCAGTTCCCTTTTTCAAGTGGTTTATACTTGAAGTTCTGTTCATCTCACACATTGTGTGAATTTGTCAGTCACTTCAGCCATGGATTCTTAACCATGTGGTAGATGTATGGCTACGTCCAAACCACAATAGGAAAGAGATTCCTTATCCCTTCCGGTATTCTAATCCCCGTCGGTTAATCATCCTTATGGTGTGACCAAGACTTCCTCCTTCATTATGGTGTTCCAACTTCTTTTGGTTACTCATCTTCTATCGTGAAGTAACATCCTGATCTTTGACAAAGATTTCGGCAAAACTTTAACGGAATGAAAGTTCCATTATCTTCTGTGTCCACTCTGAAGAGTGAACATGATCTTGTATCAAATCCTCTCCGACTCACGATTACAGTGTTTCCTCGTGTTCTCCCTCGTATGTGGATATTATGTTTTGGTATCCAAGACCATTCTCTCCATCTTGGTATTCTGTTTGAAGAAACCTCGAAGTCATAAGTTGTTCAACCTTTCTTTTCCAAAAGGATTTAAAGTCTTGTGCAAAGCTCATATTCTAAATCCTTTCAAGACCAATCGTCCGCAAACTTGAAACCATCTTCTACTCACTCCGTTATCTTGATGTGTTTCATGCCTGTAAACTCAACAGTTCTTTGTGAACATTCCTGTCATGAGTTATCCATGAGATACTCGATCTTCGTGAATATCAATTCTTAAGAGTTTTCCCTCCTACCTAAGGTGTAGCCACTGGATATCCTCGCAAGTACTACGGATCAACCCCTTCACAAATAGAACCGTAAGCTTCGAGAAGATTGTTCAAAACCGGTGTTCCTTCTTTCTTTCTCCTTCAGGAATCTCGGGACGAGATTCTTGTAAGGGGGTAGATTTGTAACATCCCAATTTTGCTAAACTAGGGTGTGTGGTGTTGTGTTCATCTCATACATGCATGAAAACAAAAATTTAAATCATGTTTTAACCAGTTTCAATTGTGAATTTAAATGGTTTGAGAAAATACCTCAAATAGTACTTAATTTGGGTTACAAAATCTTGTATTGAAAAATATTTCAATTTCACCAAAGTGGCATATGGTGAGGTTGCATTTTTGATAAGGATTCCAAAACATATTTTGGATAATTTTTCTGAGTTCATTTAGGTCCCCAAACTTTCGTTTTCCTCTCTCTTTTAAAACTGCAGAAGGGCCTCTTTGTAAATTTCTCGAGAAGGCAGGGGGTTATGGGGAATTTTCCCTTTGTCTTCTTCCTCACCGACGGAAGCAGGTCGGTGGAGCTCTCCTGGTCACCCGATCCCCGCCAGGATCATCGTCGCCGCGCTGCCGTCCTCGTCAAGGATAAGACTACCACGACACCTCTCCCCTCCTCTCACCCCCTCACTTCCTTCCTCTCTCTCTGTATATCCCGGTGCGGCCGAAACCCTATCTCGGCCATGATCCGTCGCCGCCACCGCTACGTCGCCTTCCTCGCTGTTCCGAGAAGCCAACGAGCTCCGCCTTGACATTCTCCTCCACCTCGAGCAAGCGGAGCAGTTGAGATGGCCTCAAGGCGAGGAATTTTGGCGTCTTCTTCCCGGACGGCCGAAATGTGACGGGCGCCATTGCCGGCGTTCTTGACCTCCTCCGGCCTCACCGAGCCCTCCATCGATCTTGTGGTGAGCTTGTGCTCCTCCCGGTGGCCTCTGCCCTCCCTCTCCCTCTCTGTAACATCGTCGCGTCGAGGTCCGCCGCCGTCCGCCCTAGAGCTCGTCGCCGGCGAGTTTCCGTCGACCCTACCGAGCGGCGCCCCCACTGTACTGTTCGCCGTCGTCCCCTCTAGCGCCTGGTGCCCTCCGTTTCGCAAGGGACGCGACCAATCGCGAGATCGATCGGAGGCAGTGCCTTCCCAGGCTCTGGCTGACGTCATTGTGACGTCATGGCCGCGTCAGCACGGGACCATCTGTCAGCCGTATTTATTTTCTGGTTTAAATAGAAATTAAATTGACACGTGGGCCCCACCCTTTTATAATTACAGAAATTGTTTTAAACTTGTAAAATTAATATCTCTCATTATATTAATCAGAAAAATAAAATGAAAGTATGGTTTTGATCAGAAAATAATTCTCTACCCTAATATGCCATTTTCATACATGTTTGAGGAAGTCCAAAAATGAGCATTTATTTAATGTTGTTTAATCATTTAAAAATAGAAAAATAAGTTTTTATTCAATAAAATTAGAAAATTAAAAATTATATACCAAAATGCTCAAAATGCAAAATGGAGTCTAGCTATGATGTTTTCAAACCCATTTGAGCAACTAAAATGGTACCCACTTTCAGAATCGTCCGAATTGCCCCTTCGGGGTCTATTTCGGGCAAATTTCAGTAAAACTGCTTTATTAACATTTGAACCCTAGCAACCCAACGATCATGTTTAGGGCTTTATTTAAGTGCATTAACTTGCTCATGCATACATATTGTGCATTGAATCGATGCCATTTGTTGATTGTTATTCTTCTTTTCGGTGTTTGTTCCCCCTCGGTAGAACATGACTCCGAAATGAAGGCCAACAACTCCAATGACGAATACTTGATCTTAACAGACAAGTCAAACACTTATTCCAGAAGACATATCTATTGGTTTTTTTATAACCAAGGCAAACATAACCTCTTATCTGTTCATATATGTTTTCGAACAACATTTGATTCTCGTACTTTGCATTCGATTCCAAAGTATTTGATGCTAGTAGATATAGATAACCTATATACTGCATTGCCTCAATATCCTGATCCACTGTTCCTATCCGCCATAGATTTGCTTGTGCGCATCGCCAGAGCCTCATATCTGCTTCGCTTAGCTTTACATGCTTGTTACCTCTGCTCCATCTGGTTGATGAATCAGAGCTGCGATAACCTAGTATGATATGATGACGTGGTGAGATGAGCTTTGTGTGGATAACTTGACTAAGTATGGTATGGGAGGCCACTTGGGAAGTGGTTATTCGTCCTATACTCGCCAACCCTAGGATTACGGTCTCGAGTGGAAGCCAAGAATGAGCGTGCAACCACACGTGGGGTCTAAGTAACCGCGCTCGACCAACTAACTTGTTTGGCCAGATCCATGAGTCATGTAGTTTGAGATTTCCATTTGGCACTGCAAATAAAACCTTTTAAACGGTTTTGAAAACAAAATGCTCCGCTAGGGCGTGACCGGGGCCAAGTGATGGACGTACACGGATCTTGACCCCGCCTCACAGAGACAGGTGCCATCAGGAGGATGGCCAACTCCCTGTTGACGGGGCGGCCCTGTCTTGGGTTGACTCATGGATAGGGTGGGTAAGGTAAAGGTCGTGGCCAGCCACCCTCTGCCGCGTTCCATGCAAGAGCGTACATGTGGAGCTAAGAGTCGGATGGTACGTGTGGGTAAAGTGTACATCCCTGCAGGGCAAACTTTTCGAAAAGCCGTGTCCACGGTTAAGGACGACTTGGTGAATGCAAAGACCATAGACAACCTGAACGTGGCGTAAAAGATGTTGACAAAGCATGTAGGCAATAGATGAAGGGTGCCTCCTCGGAGATGCCGAGAGGGGTGATCCTTGTAGCATGTGAGATGCTGAGAATTGATATTGGTGGTTTTAAAAGATGATGATTACATTAGTGAGTTTCTCATCTGTTTTGAAAACATTCTATGAGACGTGCTATTCTTCCTCAACTTGGAAAACAAAGATCGCTTTACGCAAAAAAGCCTTCATAAAACCCTTTCTGAAACCAGCAGATATATAATAGGTTAACTAAGTCTTGTTGAGTACCTCCTGTACTCAGGTTTGCTTAATTTTGGTTCAGATGGAGTTCGTCACTTCAGTGGTGGTTCAACGTGGACATCGACGAGTAGTTTGGGGTTCCCAAGTAGCAGCCTGGAATCTATGGGCTGGGACCTCGCCTTATGTTACGGCCTCTTAGGCCTTTTTGGTTCTTGTTGACTAGCAACATAACTTGCCTTCCGTTGTCTGATGTAATGTTGGGTCATGTGATCTCTGCTTGTAAGCTATACTCTAGTAACATCTGTTTAATACAACTTCCATGTTTAGAGTACTGCTTTGATCGGTTGTTGGTTTCGAGCTCATTGTTATACAGTTTTGGCTATGCCTACATAGTTGTCGCAGTCGAGGGGTTGTGGATCCGATGATCCATGTTCGAGCCCGCCTGCCGATGTGATTCGGCCTGGGGCGAGGTAACCCCAGTAACCCTCGATTGTTGTTGCACTTTCTGGACACATATCATCTCTGTATAGCTTTGGTCCCGTTTCCTCTAGTTTCATTAGATTCGTGGACGCTTTGATATGCATAGTTGGTTATGACTAGCATGGATACAAGGAGTAGTAGACTGGGGATCCGGACTACGTGCCGATGAATCCAGTCTGCCTGCCGTTGTTTGTTGCGGCCGGGGCTGGTAACCCTGAAGCCCTTG
This sequence comes from Alopecurus myosuroides, assembly GCA_028641055.1. Taxonomy (NCBI): domain Eukaryota; kingdom Viridiplantae; phylum Streptophyta; class Magnoliopsida; order Poales; family Poaceae; genus Alopecurus; species Alopecurus myosuroides. The sequence goes on from CM054058.1 coordinate 174,444,588, forward strand.
TGAGTCCATGTCTAGGAGCACATAACAGTATGTATATCTCTGAGTCCGGGGTCGTGACAAATATCAAAAACCGCTACAAATCTATTTTCCAGTATTTACAGTTATTCCTTCATCGAAACTGCTTGTCAACACCTTATGCTCCTCGTTGGGTTCAACACTCTTATTTAACGAAAGTACTATGATACACCCCCTATACTTGTGGGCCATCACCCTCTCCCGGTAGGTGCTGGGGAGAGCTTCAAAACCCTCACGAACTAGGGTTGACGATGACGGCGGCTACAGAACTTTTGGTGGAAAAAGTCTCGGGTATTTAGGGTTAACCCATGGATGAGCTTAAATAGGCGAGAGGGAAATGTCAGTTGGTGTCTAGAGGGCCACACCACCTGGTGGCGCGGCCAGGGGGCCGCGCCGCCCTATGGTGTGGGGCCTCCAGGGCCCCCGTTTTGCAAAGATTCCCTCCTGTTCGTTCGAAGTGGGAGTTTCCACCTATAAGTCCTAAAACGCACTAGGCAGAAGCATACGTGGGTGAACCCGCTCACATCTCGGAGTGGGATCTTGTACATCTAAGACCCAAAACACAATTGTACACATGTGATATGGAACCACCTAGATTTTGGTGGCATTCCGATGCTCCGGAGCCCCTCTTCGGGGAAACCGTAGCCCCGCTGGAGAAAGAAGACTTATATGTCTACAACCGGTAACGACGTCAAAAGGGGGTAGAAAAGTGCAAATAAGTGCTTGGTTGTGTTAGCGTAGCCCCTAGGAACACCAAAAACAAAGTTATACCACAACTCCTGCAAAGATTCCCTTGGTTCGTCTCAAGTTGTAGTTTCCACCTATAAGTCCTGAAACGCACTGGAGAGAAGCATACGTTAGTGAACCCGGTCACATCCCGAAGTGGGATCTTGGACATCTAAGGCCCAAAACACACTTTTACACATGTGATATGGAACCACCTACACTTTGGTGGCATTTCGATGCTCCCAAGCCCCTCTCGGAGAAAACTCTAGCCCCACTGGAGAAAAGTCAGACTTATACGTCTACAGCTAGTAGCGACGTCAAAAGGGGGTAGCAAAGTTCAACTAAGTGCTTGGTTGTGTTATGGTAGCCCCTAGGAACACCCAAAACAAAGTTAGACCACAACTCTTGTAAGGATTCCCTTCGGTTCGTTTGAAGTGGGAGTTTCCACCTATAAGTCCTGAAACGCACTAGAGAGAAGCATACGTCGGTGAACCCGCTCACATCCCGGACTGTGATCTTGGACATTTAAGACCCAAAACACACTTCTTCACATGTGACATGGAACCACCTAGCTTTTGGTGGCATTCCGATGCTCCGGAGCCCCTCTCTGGGGAAACCCTAGCCCCACTAGAGAAAAGCCATACTTACATGTCTACAACCGGTAACAACGTCAAAAGAGGGTAGCAAAGTGAAACTAAGTGCTTGGTTGTGTTAGGATAGCCCCTATGAACACCCAAAACAAAGTTATACCACAACTCTTGCAAAGATTTCCCCCGGTTCGTCCGAAGTGGGAGTTTCCACCTATAAGTCCTGAAACCTCCAAACCTTGTGTCAGAATACCCCCAAACCTTGTATTTGACCCTAGCATACGTATACAATCGTGGTGGAATGTTAAAAGATCCAAAAATAGTTCCACAGTGTGACGCCCTACGCAGACATGCGCTGTCACCTAACTACGAAAGTTTTGGACATTAATTATTAGGGTTGTCCAAATGCTACAAAAACATAACCATGCTAAACTAATTAATAGTAAATAAGTACGTAACATAAAAATAAAAATTAACAATAGAAACAAATAGAACAATAAAAATGAAGAGAGGAAAAAATGCGCAGACGACTAGATGTGGCACATATATACGTGGCTAGGGTGGCCCCTGTATAGTACGCCTACGGCCGTATCTACGCCGATGGTGTCCGTCGGCCCAATTCTCTCTACGCCGACAGCCGTGGCATAGGGCTGGCCCACCGCGCAACGACGTTGACGGCCCCGACGAAATGGCATCGACGTCTAGTATGGTCGTCAGCGTCTTGCGTGATTCCTCTAGTGTTACTTCGGACCAGCAGGATTTATGGATACCCGATGTGCTTGTCTGATGGCGGGTTGTACAGTCTATATTTAGATTGGGTGCCTGGTTGCATGATAAAAGGCTAGATGTTTAGAGCTTCCATTTTCAAGTGATTGATCTTTATGGGATCAGTGATTTGTAGTAACCTATACTTACACTCTTTTGAATATTTGCAAAAAAATGGCTGTATGCATCGTCCAGATGAAGAGGCTACGGCTAAACTCTCATTTCTTAGAAAAAAATCTTGCAGCGGAAGATGATCTTACAATTTTTGTAGGTTCGATGCTTCGGTGTTCAGTGTTCTCACACGTCGAGGGTAAACTGCTGGGACAAGACAACCCAGCATCGTTCAGTGTTCTCACACGTTCTCGCACGAATCCCCGGATCACGTGACACTATAGGAATCTATCCATACGCCGACGGCCAGCAGCCGTCGGCACAGAGGCAAACCCCGTCGGCACAAGGCCGTCGGCCTATGCCCGCGTCGGCATAGCTGAAATGCCCGTCGGCACAGCGCCCAGGTGGGTCCCACCTTTCTCTGACAGGCGAAAAACTACGTCGACGGCCAGGCCATCGACACACGCTGCCACGCGGCAGGCCCCTGTGTGCTCTGGGGAGACGCTCTGTGTCGATGGCATTGCCGTCGGCACAGGTGTGGACACGCGGCGAGCAGGGCAGCGTGCGCGTCGACTGGTGGGCGATGGCTATGCCGACGGCAATGCCGTCGGCACATGCCTGACCATTTGGTCAGCGCAGGGCATGTGCCCAGGTTTTTTTTTGTGCTGTTTTGGTTCCAAAAACTACAAAAATGGCACAAATAATAATTCAATGCATTAAAAACATGTAGAAGCACAATACCATCATTATTAACCATCAAAACATCGATACAAACATCGTTTAATGTCATACATCGTTTTATCGGTCCCGATACATCCCTAGCTAGCTACAGATGGTCCGGAGGAGATGGGGTGAAGCCCAAGTCTCCCCTCCTCAAAACAGGAGAAGCCCGACCGTGGGCCGCGTCCGTCGAACCAGCACCGGAGCCACCAGGCGAGGTACCAGGAGTGGCAGAAGCACCGCCATGAATCGGCGTGATCTGGCGCGAACCCGGCGAGCCACTAGGAGAAGCCCGACCAAAATGCGCGTTGTCCGAAGCTCCAGTCCCCTACATGTTCGAGCATGAGTTAGCCACTTGCGAGGCAAAGTAAATCTGTAAGGTGGTGTGGCAAATAACATACCGGGGTCTCTGAGTAGTAGGTGATAGCAAACTCTTCCCTCGATGTGAATACCGGGATTGTCCCTGGCCCCTCAGGACACACTCCTAGAGGCGGCCCTCTCTCCCTGGTGGTCATCCACCTCATCATCGTCTACAAGATGGTTTAGATGTCATGTGTTGCCAAAATAAACATTCACACTAGGAGTAGTGTGACTTGTCATATTTTGCAGAAATGTAGACTGAAAACTTACAGTCTCGAACTCCTTTGTGTACGCAGCGGAGGCATCACTCCTCTGCGTCTACTCCTGTAGGTCCAGCTTGTACTTCGCATAAGCGACATCATAGGCCGCATCGAACTCAGGCTACAATTTAGGAAAACAGTGAATATCGACAACTTAGCAATGCAGGAGGGGAATGTCAGAAAATATGATGAGAATGAGAGAACAACTTACATCGGTGGAGGCGGCTCGATGAGACCGTCGAGGAGGCTGGAAAGGGACGGCACCGGCGGGAAGGGTAGCCTTGATACGCGTGGGCCTGGCCACCTTCTCGAGGATGCGAAGACGGCCGTGCTCCCTCCCGTTCCCCGCCAGCATCAACGCCGTCTCGTCGTAGTCCTGCTGGATGGGGTCATCCACCTGCGGGTGCAGAACCTGGAACGTCGAGCAGTACGACTCCAAGTCCTGCTGGGCTCTGCGTAGTACTGAGTAGCCGAGGGCGTGGCGGGATCTGAAACGACCTTCTTCTCCTTCATCTTCTACCACGCCTCCAAGTGAGTAACCGGCGCCCCCCTCTGGGCCTCCTGCATCGCAAAAGTAAACGTTATGTGTATCAAGTAGGAACATGATAAGAAATAAACCATCTTTTGCATGTATGTATATACCATCTTTTGCTTGAAGCGGTCATGGTTGCGGCTTCCTCCACTGTGGGTCCCCTCGTGGCCTCGGTTCCTCCTGTTCCTCTTGCTCACGGCCTCAAAGTCAGGGTCTTCCCCGACCCACCTCCTAGCAAGCGTAGCCTCCCCTCCGGTGAAACCCTAGACCCGCTGGAGAAATACCGGACTTATACGGAAACACGCGGTAACGGTGTCGAAAGGGGGTAGAAATGTGGAACTAGTTGCTTGGTTGTGTGAGGGTAGGCCATAGCAACCCAAAACAACAAGGTAGAACCCACCTCTTCGGAAGATTCACGATGCTTCGTCCGAGACGGTAGTTTTAACCTATAAGCGCATGTAAACTCACGAGAGAGAAGTGGATGCCGGTGAAGCGGCCCACACCCCGGAGTGCAATATTTGCCATCCAAAGCACAAAACACACCTATACTAACATGGTATGTCACCCCCTAGTTTGTGTTAGGATCCAGACGCTCCGTAGCCCCCCTCCGGTGAAACCCTAGACCCGCTGGAGAAATACCGGACTTACACGGATACACGCGGTAACGACGTCGAAAGGGGGTAGCAATGTGGAAATAGTTGCTTGGTTGTGTTAGGGTAGCCCAAGGGAACACAAAACAAAAAGGTAGAACCAACCTCTTTGGAAGATTCACGATGTTTCGTCCGATACGGGAGTTTCAGCCTATAAGCGCATGTAAACTCACGAGAGAGAAGTGGATGCCGGTGAAGCGGGTCACACCCCGGAGTGATATCTTTGCCATACAAAACACACAACACACCTATACCAACATGGTATGGCACCCACTAGCTTGTGTTGGGATCCAGACGATCCAGAGCCCCCTCTTCCGTGAAACCCTAGACCCGCTGGAGAAATACCGGACTTACACGGATACATGCGGCAACAACGTCGAAAGGGGGTAGCAATGTGGAACTAGGTGCTTCGTTGTGTTAGGGTAGCCTAAGAGAACACAAAACACAAATAAAATAGACTTAGTGCGTGAAACCCACTCGATAGTGGTGTCGGTGTAGTATGAATAAATAACATGGACGTAGATCTCGATACACGCGGTAACATTTGTGAGTTTATATATTTTAAACATAAAATATTACCATATTAATTTTACCAATTAAGATTAATTAATAAATACACATACTGTGATGACCCAGCACACCACTGCATGTGTAGTGCGCAAGTCGATGACATAATACTCACAGAAGGACTTATCCGTGAATATTACATCCCTCAGAGTAGTACAACAGAAACATAGTGGTCCAGGCAAAACTATAGGATACAAACTTCATTACAAAATCTCGAGAATCTCTTTGAAGAATCAAAGAAGATCTCATACAAATAAAACATCAGAAGAAACAATTCGAAGATCCAAGCTGGAGAATTACCCTAGCTCAGAACTTAAGCTACTATGGCTGATGTCAGCCCTACTCTATGGATTATAACAACTAACTCCAAGAATGGACTCCACCTACACCTTGATAGCTTCTCCTCCATCAGCGTTGTTGATGATGATGCTTCACGATGACGACTTCCATCAGGCTTCAACTCTAAGCAGGGGATCAAACGGGAACGAATGAGTAATGAGCGTTACTCAGCAAGTTCATGATATATAGAGGATAGTTTGATGCACTAACTACAGCTTTAGACTCAAAAGAGTCATAAGCTACTGCAAGGTTTTTGTAAATCTTTCTTCAAGATGTTGCTTTTAATTCTGAAGACTATGCCCGCCAGATCTTCACACGATTAGAACTTCATGGAGTTGCCTTTCCTGCGGCGTTCACAGCTCCATCCCGAAACAAGGGGTAACATGTCACATCCTTTTACACTCTGCAGAGGTGCGTTACTTTACCCATGGACGACCAAGACCATGTTGCACAACCATGTGTACATTCCTGTCCACTCCCACTCAGGTGTGGGGCCCGGTTGTTGGTCTAAGCCAAACCGTGCTTCTCCGCACAACGCATGCCCACCCATTTCTGCCAGCAGGTTGAACGCCTGATTCCACCCCTCACGATGGATATCTATGCGCCCCTGTCAGACCATCATAGACCCGCAGAGTCCGTGGGAATTAAGGGATCCCACCCATGTGCATGTAGTCTCGCAAGACCTACAGCGTACGTCTCTGGCAGCCCGTTGACATGCGAACGAGAAAAGATCACAGCTGACTTACTCCCCCCATAGAAGACCCATGGTTAACGCGAATTTACGGCGCAAGAATCCCGACGACAGTTGTGATTAGTCCTAGGTAATACCTTCCCATGCAGATGGAACCTTCCTTTGACCTATTCATCTTACCATGGTCCCATCCTCCCACCAAACATAACACACCACTCGGGTAGTCATTCAATTAGTCAAATTATTATAAAAATAGGATCATGTATTCTTTTGAGAACAGGTGGTAATACGATAGGGTTTTTGCAAATAGTTCGTTATGAAGTACTGCAAAGGATATGAGTAAGTGATGAACTTGCCTTAGATTGAAATAACCATAATAATCCATGTCTTCGGGTTCAAGGGTCTCGTAGGAAATCCCGACATCTGAAAGATAGCAAAGTAGTCCCAGTAAGGACTACAGAAAGCACTGGCATGATGATACATACATAGTAATGAGATGCATCACAAAATACCCTGGAAATTACCCCAGCTTACAAGTGTAAGCTATGATCGATACGATAAGTTAATCACACATGTTTTAGGTGAATGGTTTCATTACTTGTGGTGATCTGGTTATTACTTCTTTTAGACTTACATGTGTTTCACTTTTACTTAGCAAACAATTGTTATCATGTTTAGTTAGAAGTGGTTAATACTTGATTAGGCAATAATACAATGACACATGGAAATCAATTTTTGAAAAGATAAAAGTCACATTTTATTTTATATTCAAAAAGGGTAGAGCTTATGACAAAGAGTTTGATTGAAAAATGATGATTAATACAACTAACTCTATCATCACATAACTTGCTATTGCTTTGTGATGATAGGTTTATTAGGTGTGAAAACATGAGAGTTTTATTAATATAGAAAATAGTATTGTGGCATTTATTTCTTGTCATAATGAAATATCATAGAATTTCCAGTATATGTTTAGAAAAAAGTTATAAGTTAAAAAAATGTTTTGTGTTTTACATATGTGAGTTGACAATGCTTTTCTCTTTAATTTGGTATAACATTTGATGCTTTCTGAAAATATTTCAATAAGTTATTAATTTATTATTTTTATAACGAATTAAATGACTAAACAAAATATTGCACATATGAAAAGTTGGTAAAATGACTTTGAAAACATCATAGTTGAGTTGCATTTTTCATTTGGAGCATTTTGGTATATAACTTGTATTTTTCTGATTTTATGAATTATTTCATATTTTTCTCAATTTTAAATGATTTAATTTAATTAAAGAAAATATTAAATTTTAAACTTTATCAAATATTTTTGAAAAGCTGATAATCATTTAAATTATATTTTTCTAATCAATTTGGTATATTATTTATATTTTTTGATTAATAGAATTAAAGTTATTGGTTTATTAATTTTATTTGATCTTCTGCCAATTTTAAATTGACAGGTGGGTCCCACCTGTCATATTCATTTTAAATCAAAATAAAAAAAGGGATCATGACGTCATAATGACGTCATGACTGCGTCATCAGAGGAGGAATTCTCTCTGGTTGCTCTCAATCCGACGATATGCTTCAAATTGGTTCGATTACTCACCCACATGAGCTAGAGGTAATTTCAGTGAGTCCGTGGGTGGCTTCGGTCTGACCAAATGGTCACCGGAACGGTGCCAGCAAGCACGAACACGGCGGCGACCGGCGGTGCTCGGCGATTGACCGATTCCATGCATGAATCTCGAAAGAGAATGCACCCAGAGGTGTAGCAGCTCACCAGGAGTGTGCTGGTGTAGACGATTGCGCACGAGGAGCTCCACCGCGACGGTGCGCTTCCGCGGCGGCCGGAGACAGAGCGAAAGGGAACGGGGCGATTTCGGGCGGCTCCGATCTTTTCAGCAGGCGTGGCTCGACGAGGAGAACCAGGGGGACACAGCGCATCCTCCGGTGCCTTCAATTCCTCAAGAGGTGGCCGGAATCGACGGCGGCGACCGGCGTCTGCGCGAACTAGGGTTTCGATTTGTGTGGTACAGAGAGCGAGAGAGAGAGAGAGCAAGATGGGGATGGAGATGTAGAGCTCGATGAGGACGTCTCTGTGATCTTATCACCGAGGGCAGGGAGGCACACAGGAGGTGGCACCTCGACGATTTCGGTGAGGACACGCATTCGGCCTACTGTCAAAGGTTGAAGACGATGGTTTTTCACATTACCCCCAAAAAGTTTCTATAAATTGCGGATTGGTCCTTCTGTTATTAAAACTGAGAAGAAACCTATGTTTTCAGGGCCTATTTGTAAACATAAAATATTTGGAAAGCTCATCAAATTTGCAACCTCACCATGTTCTGTTTTGGTAAATTTGAGAAATATTTGTATTTTTTATTTAGGGTGCTAGATTAAGTGTTTTTTGTTATTTACTCTCCATTTCAACTTCAATTGAATTTTAATCTTCTTTCACGCGAGCTATCATATGAATATGACATGAAAATCATGTTATTTCAATAATGGTGAATAATTTTAGTTATTAGTCTTTTGGAAAATCATTTGGTAAAACTACTTAGTAATGTTTCTATGCACATTCATGAAAATCACTCAATAGGGTATTTTATCCCTATTCAAACTAAATTATTTTAATAGGTGAAGGAACTTGTTTTTCTTTTATGCAACTTTGTTATTCTCACAAATGAAACTCTTACTAATTTTGGTTGACATTTTACTTGGGTGTGTTTAAGTCATTTTTGTTATTTTTAGTACCTGATTATGTGGAAAACATGAGTGACTTAAGCTCATATTGATTTATAATATCCAGAGACTATATGTTTGTTTTCCAACCTTGTTTATAAGTATGGATATTATTCAGTAGTGTTTTCAGAACATGTAATCATTTACATGTTGGTGTATGGATGTATTCTTGTTATTAACCATTTGTCTTATGGATGAGAAGGATATGAAAAACAAGGTATTAAGCTTGTTACAATTAATCTCCACATATCACAAGACATGTGGATGCAATGGCTGGTTGTTATTTCATACTTGATAATTATTTCCATTAGTGATATTATTATAAGTTCCTCCTCTCTCATGAGCTTGACAGAGGTTATAGTTTCTCTAAAATTTTCCTAATGATTAATTGGATAATTTCTTATGCTCCCTTACTGAGGCAATGTTGCTTCTTGTGGTCTTCTGTTGCCTTCAATATCTTTGTCTCTAGCTGCTGCTAGTCTTTAGGTACTGCCTTTGTCACTTGCAAACAAGATCAGCTCTTGGATTCCATCTTCAACTGTCTCACCCTTGTGGTGAAAACAACCAGTTATTCCAAGCAAAGATTTTATGATTATAAAAGTATGTAGGTTTGTTTTATGACATCAAGTTACCATATGCATATAAGAAGAATTTGTTAACAAGTGGGACAGACTTGCCTCCAAATTACTACTCATATACAGTTGGATGAGATGTACCAGGTTATAGGATCTTATGTTTATTTGTGTAAGACACTCAAGTGTTTGAGTATAAAAAAGTGATCTGTTAACAAGGTCTAGAAACTTGTTACCAAACTACTTCTATATAACACTAACATTGGAGTATCACACTGTTTCAAGAGTGTTAATAAGATCAGATCAATATATAAGAGTTTCCAGGTACTCTTATGATGGATTGGAATAACACTTCTAGAACATTCTAAATAATCTTCTTGAAGATCTTCATGTGGTAGTTCCTCCTTTCTTGTGGGTGCTTCTCTTGCAGAATGATTCAGAGAAGATTGGAAAACAAGATACAATGGTCTAGCCAAAATAACAAGATTTGGATTAAGAGTTAGTTCATGCTTTTATTATCCTTCTATATACTTCTTATTTTATTTCCCAAAAGATATGTACTTGTCTCATACATGATTAGTTTTACTTAGCTTTTCATTCAATTCCTCTAATAGAGGTTATACTTTTTGTTATCCTTACTTGTATCCAGAGATACTTCAGTTGTAGAATTGTTGGATTTGAGTAGAGGTGTGAAATGCTTATGGAATGATGACTTAATAGTAAGTGGATCAAATGGTGCAATGAGGTGTTGAGATTTCATATGTTCACTTGTATAAGGTGATTGAAACAATGAGCATGTGAAAGTTATTGAGGATTAATGACTTATGTCATAGTTGTTATTTGTTCTCCCAGGTGTCATGATCTACTTTATATTCATCACTTTATTGACTTTGCCATTCATAATCCAGATATAGAGATTTGGGAATATTATATGTAATGATCAGGGTTTATCAGTGGTTGAAGAAGATTTATTTCTCTTGTAGATACTTCTTTTATGATTGATGAGATATGTACATATTCGATAAAAATGTTAATACAATTATCAAGTCATTGAGTTAACACTAGTTTGTATCTGTTGTGTTCTATTAAACCTTTGTTATTTGATTGTGAATGTGCACTTCACAATTATAAGATAGTTTATAAAGGTGTGATGTGACTGGTTGGTAACTTAGAGAGTTGTTGTTTTATGGGTGATGGCATCTTTGTTGATGAGATGATTAAGTTGTGTATTACTCATTGGTGAAAGTATGATCATCAATTATGAAATTTGGATTCCCACCCCTCTTTGAGTTCTAGATACCTAGTGAATTATCCCAAGTCACTTATAGACTTGAGGTTAGACTTGTTAAGAGTTAGTATTGGTCACAACCAATTATGGTTTGAGTAACCAGATGATTTGGTTTCTAGAGATACTATGTTATAAAGATCACTCCAATTATACTCTTGACTAGATGAAGTAGACCTATTTCATCATGTCAAGTGAAACATTGATCACTCTGATTCGTTTAAACTTTCGCGCCAAAATTTTCCGTACTTTTAGATGCATGCTTTGCAAATGCACATATTAAATTTAGATCCTTATAACTTCCCAAACACTGGGATGTTACACATACATGTGCAAACGAAGAAAAAAATCTGTAACATCCTGTGCCGACAACAGGATAGGTGCCGAGGGCTGCCGTCGGCCCTATTACACTTGTGCCGACGGCTGCCGTCGGGCCTATATGGCCTACGCCGACGGCCACCTCTGTGCCGACGGTCTCTTTGGCGGGCTGGCCTCCAAACCTTGTACGCCGACGGCCCCGACATTTTGCCGTCGGCGTACGGTTTGGCCGTCGGCAGCTTGCGCCATTCCTGTAGTGTGATGAGATGGATCGGATCGGATCGTAGCCTAGTATTCCCTCTATTTCTTCTCATTACTTGCTTATTAAATGGATGTATTTAGACCTAGCCTCGAATTGTCTTTCCGGCTATATGTTCAGAGCGCAGCGCCAAAACGCAAGTTGCTCATTTTGCTTTCCCGTACCAATGGAAAAGACATGATGTGTCATGTGAAGTTGATCGTTTTGGCAACCATGTCCCTGTGGAGTGCATTGCAGAACGTGTCTTCCATGTACCCGCGTTTCTAGTGACGCTGTAAACCAGTCACGCTCATGTAACACATGCATCGAGGCAGCAAGAAACGTACAAATACACCCAAGCCTGTGGTTTCATGGTGTTTTTTCAACGAGAGACATACGAGATACCAGATATGGCATCCTGATGAACGGAGAAATAATAATCCTCAGGCAGCTTATTCAAAAAAAAAAGGGGGGGGGGGGGGGGGGGGGGGAAGCCGCTGAAGACATACCCTGGTGTCGCATAGCGATGCGATGTGGATATTAATTTTTTTTGAACAAAACGGGCAATATTGCCTCATTTTATTAAAAAAGAGGGAGTGAGTTGACCAGTTCATTAGCGGGGAACCGGCCGAAAACCGTTACAAGTGCACCAATGTGGTCATGGAACACCACATGGAGCAGACCCGACCGACCTGGCTACCCACAAGGAGACACACCGCTAAGGAGAAAAAAACATCTAGGTCGACAACCAGTGGCATCGTCGTCACTCCTCCCCGAGCAAGCGATTCCGACTTCACCTTCGGCGACCACCGACGAAGTCCTCGTCGCAGCCGACGTAGAAAACCATGTCAGCCTATGCCAAACTGACGGCCCAAAGTGTCGAGGAACGGCAGCTCCGACTTCGACGAAGAGCTTCAACAGAGAAAGATGCACCCCTTGCACCCACGGAGTCCGCACGGCCACTGCAGAGAAGGTGGCGTCAGAGCCAGCATGTCCGCCCGAGACAGGCAGCTCCGATTTCACAACCTCGCAGCGGGACACAACAAGGACTGTCGGTGACGAAGGACATGCCGCGACTCGGCTCCGCTCACCACCGTCATCGTTGCCACACAGCTCGCAACGCCACCATAGCACCCACCACAGCTGGCCGAAGCACCAGCAAAGTCTCCAAACCATGGAAGCAACTGATGCATGTAAAATGCATAGATGAATTTTGCATATTTTCACATGGTTTCTATTACATACTGCATCATATAAGGGTATGATTCAATGTTTTATAGTATTTTGGGGTTAAATTACAAAGTCCCTCAACTTTTATGGAATTAACCCTGCCTGTCAGAAACCCCGTTTTCTATATTTTTGACGTTTCAGGGGGCAAACTTTCGCGAAATCACCTGAAAATCTGCGGGGTCATTTTCTTGGAAGGAGAAGACTTGCGGACGAAGGATCCACGAGAATTGGGCAAGGAGGCCCAAAAGAGGACCCTCCACGCGGCCAGATTCCTTGGCCGCGTGAGAGGCCCCCTTTTGGCCCCTGTGGCCTCAATTCCTTCCATCTTCGACTTACCGACTCCGTCTTGACCTAAAACTGACTATAAAAAGGGTCCCCCGTACCCTTACGGAGAAGAGCGCCGCCGAAACACCGAAACACCGAAACAGAGACCAGAAGTTCCAGATTGGAGGGGGAAAACTCCGGCGGGGCGCCGCCGGTGTGATCTCCTACCCCTCCAACGTCATCTCCATCGACATCTCCATGAAGAGGGAGTAGTCCACCCCAGGGCTATGGGTTTGTGGAAGTAGCACTTGTATCTCTCTCTCTATGTGCTTCACTAATTAGATCCGTATGAGCTGCCTCACATGATTACGGGCACCGTTGTAATTCCTATGTGGTGGATCTTTTCTATGAGTTATTGAATCTGAGATTGCAATTGTTTCTCTTGAGTTATTTGAGTAGATGTATCTTATGTACCCCGTTCTTATTTGCTAACTTTGATCAATCTAGTTCTTGAGAGCGTGTGTGGGGTGATGGGTGCATTAGTTGGAGTAACGAGAGGGTGATGGGTGTTGTGAAAGTGACAAAAGTTCAGCGATCCACTTAGGTTTTGTTAAACCTTTCTTAGTTACCTCACTAAAGATTAAAAGGAGTACCTTGTTACCGGGGATTTGAAGTGACACTAATCAATCTCCATGACTAGATCTAGCAAGTTCTTACTTCAACTTCATGTCACATTGCTTAAAGCTATACTCTGGTTTTTTCCTTAATTATCGAGGTGTTATGATTTATTTCGCATCTTGGTGGAGTATAAGAGGGATCAATATGACCGTAGAGATCTCTATGCTAGGACGTGATGCCCATATGAAAGTACTCAATGTTAAACATGTTATTGTAATCTCACATGTAATTCTTTATGTCCACCGTCTCTACCACTTTATTGAGAGAATGCAAGTGTGAAACCATGAACCTCGGTCCTATTTTAAATATAAGAAAACACTCTAGTTACTTTGCTGCAATTTACTTTACTTGCACTTTACTTTACTTGCATCTCCAATTCGAATTTACATTATCTCCATCACCACTTGCATCACAAAAATACAAAAACAATCCATTGCATATTTATTTTCTCATTTGCATTTAGTAGTAGATTTAATTATTGCACATTTAATTTCAGTTTTGCATTGCAATTTAGAATTCTCACACCTTGTGCTTGACAACCACTTGGTGAGGTTGAGGGCACAAAATTCTCTACTTGTTTGCAGGATCCTGGAGGAAGCTTGGAAGACAACTGCTGAAATACTGGCTCCCCAAGAGTTCGATATAAACCCTCGAGTCACCCTCGTGGGGAAGAAGGCTTGCCACTAGCTATACACTCTGCACTTGGAGTCTCAACCTAGCCATCAAGCGTTTTTCTGGCGCCGTTGCCGGGGAGCCATAGGTGAAGGAGTTGTCCAAGGGAGCTCACAAGAAGTCTTCATCACCAACAAGGTGTGCAAACACCTAAGCTTGGGGAGGTTGCACCTACGTGAGTACCGTCCTTTCTATCTCCACTTTCTTTCAACTATATTGTTTTGATTCTTGTCTTGTTTTTGTTTTTGATTTGTTTTTGTTTTTGTTCTTGTTTTTGTTTTGTCTTGCATATTTTATTTTAGTTTGCATTTTAGCTTTGCATTTAGTTATCTAGATTATTTTAGTATTTCGAATTTGCTTAGTTACTTTACTTTTGTTTTGCATAAAAAATTAAAAACTACATAAAAACTTGGAAAATGGAGCAGATAACTTATTGGCCATTCAGTGTTAGGAATTTCCCTCAAGAGCTAAATATTCCCGTTGAAAAATTAGAGATAGATCCTAGTGTTATTAAAATGATTTATGAATCTCGTTTCTATGGAAAGCCTAAAGAAGACCCTTTGTTCCATCTTAAGAAATTTGATGAAAGATGTAAAACTTTGAACTTGAATCATGCAAACATCAACACTACTAAAGTTAAACTCTTTCCCTACTCACTAGGAGGCAAAGCATTAGATTGGATATTAAGATGGCCTCCTAGCAATTTTACTACTTGGTTCAACTTAAGGGCTGCATTTATTGAAATGTTTTGTCATGCTAAAAAGAATTACAATGTTAAACAATTGCTCATTACCTTTAAACAAGAAAAGGATGAATCAATGATACAAGCATGAGAGAGATTTAGAAGTAGAGCATATGGAATAGGGCATGGCTTTAGAGATCGGATACTTATGCATATGTTTTATAAGGGACTTTCTGAAACTTCTAGAGCCTTTTTAGATAATGAATGTGGGGGATCTTTTACTAGTACTAATGCTGCAAATACCCATGTTTTGCTTGAAAGTTTGCTCTTAGAGGTTAAAATTAAAGAGAGCTTAAAAAAGGCCGAAGTACCCGAGGATATTTTTTATGATCGCTATGAGATTTTTAATATGCATAATAGAAAAGGAAAAGTAGAGAAAATTATGATGCTTACTGAAATTAAGGATCCATTGCTTGATTTAGAAAAAAGTAGCTTGCAAGAACTTATTGCTACTCTACAAACATTTTCTAGTGATCCCACTATAAATGTTAATCAACCTGGCTTTGGATCTTATATTGCTAATCATGTCTTGCAAGAAAAAATTGCTAGGTACAAGAATGAGGCCATGATACCTCCTAAGCTTGGGGATGCATGGATCCCCAAGGTGCTAGTTTCAATTGGAAAATAAATTCACTATGCTATGTTAGATCTAGGTTCTAGTGTATCGGTACTCTCTAAAGAATTATATGAATTGCTAGAACTAGAAAATTTAGAAAAGTGCTCAAGTGAATTTGTCCTTGCTGATAACTCTACTAAACATGCTGTAGGACAAGTAAAAGATGTTATGATTGAATTGCACATGACTTTTCTACCCGTTGATTTCATTATTATGGATATGGGGGATAAATCCCCTAGTCCTATTATTTTGGGTAGACCTTTTCTTCGTACTACAGGTGCAATCATAGACTCCAAGGAAGGGAATGTCAAGTTTCAGTTCCCTCACAAGAAAAGCATGGAGCAATTCCCAAGGAAGAGGGGCACGCTGAAGAACAAGTTCCCTCATGAGCTTTATCCCTCTTGATTATCAAGTAAGTAAAGCCTAGCTATATGGCTATAAAGAAAGCGCTTTACGGGAGGCAACCCGGTTGTTTTTGTTTGGATTTTCATAGTGTCCTCTTGCTGTCTCAAGAGATTAGTTTTTTTTGTTTTAATTCTGGAGTTTTCAATAAAGAGTCAAGTCAAACCCATTTGGACTTATAAGTTGCTATCCTAGTGCATGAAATTTCTGTTTCAGCACGAGTCTGCTCACCGTATGATTTTACGTTTTTTATTGGTATGTCGGATTGATCTAATTTTTTAGTATGTTCTGCAACTTTTTGTCCTCTGTAAGCACAAAAATTGACTTAATTTTTGACGAGTCTAGCTTAGGGAAAACCGTTCGTTTTGCTGCTGCTGCTTTTCTGGACAGATTCTGCCTTCTTTTGTTTTATGCACTCTTTGGGCTTGGGAATCGAATTTACATGATTCTTTCAAGCAAGAGAGTGAACATACAACATAATGAAACTTATTGCCTATCTAATGGAGCATTTGATTTGGAATTTTGCACAGCAGGCATGTGATTTGTTTGTCCTTGCTAATCTCACCCCACAGAAAAAGAATGGGAGAAACATGTTTTGTGAAGTTTTTTCACAGGGAATAGAGGAGCTGCGCCTCAAGACATCCAAGAATGGTGAAAGCCATAAGATTGGGGATGTGATGAACACCCCACTGAAGCTACACTATTTTGGTTAGCACACGTCTACTTTCTGTTTTTCTAAGCAAAGCATTTATCGTAGAGACTTGAAGCGTCTAGTTTTTGTTTTTATTTTTGTTTTGATAAGACCACCACCATCATTTTATATGAGATTGAGCTACTGGAGTTTGGGGTTGGAATGTGTTGGATGCTAGTATTATGACTTGGAATAGGGATTCCATGATTGATTTGAAGAGCTACATATGTTTGCATGGTTTATAGGCTTTTTATGTGTAGAAATTTGCAATAATGTTGTCTTGAGCTATCTCTTATTCATGTCCTTGATGTTAATTGCTGGTTTATTTAGTTTGTCATGAAATGAGTAGTTCTATGGATATATGCATGCATAGTAGCTGGTCAACTATCTCCCTGTTGCTAGCCCAAAAATTTAAAAATTCCAACAAGTAAAAACTTGTTTCCAACACTCCTTAGCCAAGTATTTCCAGTGAGCCCACCATATCTTCCCATTAGCTTCATTGCTATTCCGAGTATGTTCACCATGTTATTGTGTTATTTATGTTCTAAATTAAGATATTCACTTTATTAATTGTCATGGGTTGAACTTGGGATAGGACTCTCACGAACTTTTGAAGGCATACTTTACTCTTTATGCATCTAATAAACATGACCCAATAATGGGAGCCACAAGTTTTGCGTTTGACAAGTGTGTGGTTGGGAGCTAGCTATAAACGTGTATCATCGGAAAGCTTTCAACATTGCACAATTTTTTTACATTTGGTTGATATCATGTACTTTTGTTTTTGGACCCCTGCCATGCCGAAATGAAATAGAGGAATAGTAAGTTTTGATGAGTAAGTATCTATATGACTAGAGAAACGCATTGGGCCGCTAACCCAAGCCATGCTTTATCATGGTGGAAATTTACTTACAGCTTGAGTGACTCTACAACACATCCTATAATAAAATAAGAAGCTATGCATAATAGTGAATGAAAATAAAAAGGATGATGAGTCTACTCCGTTTGTTCGTCTTGTCATTGTAACATGGGCTTGTTTCCATGTCATGGGGCAAGAGGTACCTCTTTGCGGTTCTCTATGATGTCATTAATACTTATTATGATTGTACAAAGCTTATTAGGAATTTTAAGTTGAGTAATCACGGAGTAGGTTTTCACACTCACGGGGCATGAGGCTTTCAACCACCTTGTCATTCTCATTACTTCAATACTCAGAATTTTAAGATGCTAGTGATAAAGGGGCAATGAGAGTCCTAGATCAATGGATACCATATTTCAATTAGTAATTTTAGTTGAATAATTTAGAGACTAAATAAGACTTGATCATGTTTTATCTCTACTCAATTTTCTCCAAAGTGTCCACCATATTTTCTATTCTCCATTATGCTATTCTTTGACCAATATAGGATTTTATTTTTCATTTTGTGTATGCATTTGGTCCATAGTGCTTTTATTTCATTATACACTTTGTGAACTTTCATGAAGCATCTTTGCGTGCATATTTGATATTTCTTACAACATGAATTGTATATTGCTACTCATTTCTAGTATTAATCATTTGATTATATGTAGCATGAATAATCCTCCTTGATATCCCATGATTGTTTCAATATGCAAAACCCATCTTAGTTTTATCACCTTCATACTCGAGGACGAGCATGGGTTAAGCTTGGGGATGTTGATGCATGTAAAATGCATAGATGAATTTTGCATATTTTCACATGATTTTCTATTACATATTGCATCATATAAGGGTATAATTCAATGTTTTATAGTATTTTGGGGTTAAATTACAAAGTCCCCCAACTTTTATGGAATTAACCCTGCCTGTCAAAATCCTGTTTTCTA